>JAUIMM010000484.1:6242500-8755000 GCA_031769625.1 Taudactylus pleione
TTTTCAATGTTACCATGGTGATGGGGAGCACTCCGATAGTGACGTCATCTCATTGGCGTCGGTGCGCGAAATCCGGCGGGCTTTTTCACTGGGTGTTGTATGTATTTAAGGTAAGAGTTTACTATTTATCTTTTTGTATCCTGACGAAGGGACCATTAAAGAGTCCTGAAACGTTGAAGCACATTTGACGAGTTTGTGAAAGTTGTTTCATTAAGACGCCGTGAGTGACACCTATGTTTGGACTATATATATATATATATATATATATATATATATATATATTAGGGGTGTGCACCGGCCACTTTTCGTGTTTTGGTTTTGGATCTGGATCTTTCTTCGTGTTTTGGATCTGGATTGGTTTTGCCAAAACCACCCTTCCGTGTTTTGGGTTCTGGGTTTTGTGTTTTGGATCTGTATTTTTTTGAAAAAAAGCATAAAAACAGCTAAAATCACAGAATTTGTGGGTTTTTCTGCTCCTATGCAATTATTAACCTAAATAACCTTCATTTCCTCTCATTTCCAGTCTATTCTGAACACCTCACAATATTGTTTTTATGGCCAAAAGATTGCACCGAGGTAGCTGGATGACTATGCTAAGCGACACGAGTGGGCGGCACAAACACGTGGCCCATCTAGGAGTGACACTGCAGTGGCAGACAGGATGGCAGTTTGAAAAACTAGGCCCCAAACAGTACATACTGCAAAGAAAAAAAAGTGGTGCAAGATGGAATTGTCCTTGGGCCCTCCCACCCACCCTTATGTTGTATAAATAGGACATGCACACTTTAACAAACCAATCATTTCAGCGCCAGGGTCTGCCACATGACTGTGGCTGAAATGATTGGTTCGTTTGGGCCCCCACAAAACAAGCTGGCAATTAATGTGTCCCTGCACAAACTGGCTCTACGGAGGCAAGATGTCGTCCTCATCCTCCTCATCCACTGATTCCTTGGATAAAACAGGAAAAAGGGATTTAGGTGTCCCTTGACTGCTTACGGTCTTAGCCAAAGTTTCTGAACTTGACAGTAACTTTTTATGAACGTGCTGCAGGTGCGGTATAAAGGAGGATGTTCCTAGGTGGTTAACGTCCCTACCCCTATTTATTTCACCTTTACATATGGTACAAATGGCAAGACAGTTGTTGTCCGGATTTGGATAGAAATATTGCCAGACCAAAGAGGTGGAATGTTTGCTCTTCTGCCCAGGCATGACCGTGATGGGCTTTTTCATCCCACGGACAAGAACTGTCTCCCCCGGAGCCTGATTTAAAGAAACCACATCACCATCAGAATCCTCCTCGCCAACTTCCTCCTCAGTGCCAGCTACACCAGTATCCTCATCCTGTTGTGCTTCAACAGTGACATCTTCAATTTGCATATCAGCAAGTGGACTGTGGGTGCTCCTTTCAGCACTTGCAGGGGGCATGCAAATGGTGGAAAGAGCCACCTCTTCCCGTCCAGTGCTGGGAAGGTCAGGCATCGCAACCGCCACCACACTTGGACTCTCCTTGGGGATTTGTGATATCTTCTTAGAACGCACAGTTCTTCGCTGTGCTTTTGCCAGCTTGACTCGTTCGATTTTTTTTAGCGGGAGGAGGGCTTCCATCGTCTTGTGAAGCTGAACCACTAGTCATGAACATAGGGAAACACCTTAGCCGTTTCTTGCCACTCCGTGTCGTAAATGGCATATTGGCAAGTTTACGTTTCTCTTCTGATGATTTAAATGTTTTTTTCAAGGTCATTTTCCTGAACTTTGTCATTTGGGATTGTATGTGCCCTCTAATTTGACATTGGGCATCGGTCTTGGCAGACGACGTTGATGGCATGTTATCGTCTATGTCATGACTAGTGGCAGCAGCTTCAGCACTAGGAGGAAGTGGTTCTTGATCTTTCCCTATTTTATTTTTATCGGAGAAAGTTTGGTCCTCCATTTATTTATGATATATACGTGCAGCTAAGGCGCACACAAACACAGAAAATAATTTTTTATTTTTGTTGGAGACTAGTGCACTTTGTGGGTTACACCACCCTTTAATAAATGAGCCAGCCGGCCCTTTACTTATGGGACACAGGCGCACACTTGGCGCTGCTCCTTTGTTGATGCACGTGCAGCTACAGCCCACACAATTCACAAACACAGAAAATATTTTTTTATTTTGTTTGGAGTGCCCTTTGGGGGTTACAGCACCCTTTAACGGACAAGCCAGCCAGCCTTTTACATATGGGACACAGGCGCACGCTTGGCGCTGCTCCTTTGTTGATGCACGTGCAGCCACAGTGCACACAATTCACAAACACAGAAAAACATTTTTTATTTTGTTTGGAGTGCCCTTTGGGGGTTACAGCACTCTTTAACGGTCAAGCCAGCCGGCCCTTTACCTATGGGACACAGGCGCACGCTTGGCGCTGCTCCTTTGTTGATGCACGTGCAGCCACAGTGCACACAATTCACAAACACAGAATTTTTTTTTTATTTTGTTTGGAGTGCCCTTTGGGGGTTACAGCACCCTTTAACGGACAAGCCAGCCGGCCCTTTACTAATGGGACAGAGGCGCACGCTTGGCACTGCTCCTTTGTTGATGCACGTGCAGCCACAGTGCACACAATTCACAAACACAGAAAAAATATATATTTTTTTGCACTTGGCGGGAGCACCCCTGATGGACAGAGCACCCCCTGGACTACACTACAGCACCCCTTTAGGACTGGGACACTGCACAGGACTTTGGAGTGGACACAGCCCCTATGGACAACTGACTGCACAACACAGTCCAGCCAGCCCCTATGGACTTTGAATGAGTGGACACAGCCCCTATGGACAACAGCAGCACAGCACAACACTACACTGCACTACACTACTCAGCCCAGCCAGCCCTAACTCCCACCCTCCCTCTTCACTGTCCACAGCCGAGTGAGAAAATGGCACCGATGCGGGTACCTTATATAAGATCCAAAACCCGCGAGACCCGGAAGGCGGGATGATGACGTTTTGCTTGATTTCAGATCCGAGTCAGGCGGGAAAAGTCGAACCTGACTCGGATCGGCCTCGGATTGGGGGGGCTCGGGGGGGTTCGGATTTCTGAAATCCAAACCCGCTCACCACTAATATATATATATATATATATATATATATATATATATATATATAACCTGAGAGACTGTGACAGGAAAGGGAAACTATAAACTTCTAAATAATTAAAAAACTGCATCTAAAATATGGTGGATCTGACAAGATTCAGCTTGCTATAAAAAGAACCGTAAGTGGGTTCAGGATATTACGTCGATGATAGGCAGAGTCAGGGAACTATAGTCATACAGTAACTTTGTATTCAAATGTGCACCAACGAAAGGGGTATTGACAGACTTTGAGGGACTTGTGAGCTCACTAAATTTGAAACCTGTTTGTGCATAATCTGCTAATAGAGTTATTCCGTTATTTGCATGTACAGAAGTTTGTAAGCATAAGACTAATCCATTTTCCCACAGTACAATATCAGAACCATTCCTGATTAATAAAACTCCAACCCAAAGTATGTGAACCATTGTTAAAGGTGTTATTAGTGTACTTAATGCTATTATTAGTGTAAGTATTTGCTATTGGCTGTAGACTTGAAAGATTATTGTTAATTGTAAATATCCATTACAAGTTGCTGTATTATTAAATAAAACTGCAGAAAATTCATTAATTTCACTTTCCAAGTCTGTGTGAGTGTAAATCCTACAACTATCTGACTGAAGAATTCTGGGTAAGCCTGTCTTGATACCACTTTATCCGGTGGGGGTGTTACATGATCGACTGTCATTTGCTCCCATACATTACCAGGATTTAATTCCAACCAGCCAGATTGGACAGATATCTGACAGAAAATTGTATAGTGGAAACCCAGCTTTACAGATCGCAGTTGCTAAAATATGCTAATGCCAGCCAAAGCACAGCCGACATAAAGACACCCACTGCTGCCTTCTCATATACGTACAATGTCGCACTCCTGCGTAAACATTGGTACCGTCAATGCACATCAAGCAGTCACTCAGCAGGTACAAAAACACTGCAGCTCTTCTCACATGCAGAGAGGTCTCATGCTTCAAATGCAATCGCTATAGCTAATGTATGTACGCCGATGAAATGACCCCACATTACCACCCCCAAACACTGACCACATGACACTTACTCTGCGAATGGTTCCTATATCTGTATGTAATTGCAATGCAATCGCCACACATGCGCAAAGATAAATAATTGCTCAAATTGCAACAACTCCACTTCTAAAAACCAGCACTTTATTAAATATACCCCAAAGAGTCTTTCTCTTTCAACTCCAGAGCTAAATCTACCACTTTCCCTTGGGTAGGCGATGCGTTACTCTGATATCCCTGTTTTACTGATTTTTATATGACTTTTCAGCAGACTCATTCAATACTTCAGCCTCCTCTAGGAGTTTAGATATATTTTCTACTTTTAGGTCTGTCTCTTTAAGTGCTTTCATTTTCAACTCTATTTTTTCTTCATCTTGTCTAAATGACATTTTTAAAGAAGATAATTCACAAAAGTCTTTCATGCAAAACTTTATTCATATGGTCAAATTCTTCCATATTGTCATAGTCATATCCTGGTAGACCCAGCACCATACACTGACATTGTTAGTTTTACTCTTCTTTTGCATTTTAAATGTCTCATTCTATTGAACAGCACTTTGCAACACAGCATCTTGAAAAGAGTTATCCTCCATCATATCATATCATAGAGGAGTTCAAAAACTTTAAATCACCTCCTTGCAACATATTTGTTTTATTTCTATAATGTAGGCTCCAGTAGTGGATTTGCAAATCTCTAGCTTGAGACTGAACCTTTTCAGGTAATACCCCATTTCCACCCAAAAAAACGGGTCTGACCCGGATTTAGAACCAGGTTCCTACCCGGAACAGACCCCGGAATTTTGCCGGCGCCGACTCAGGATATTCTTGAGTCAGCGCCGCACACACCGGAGTCAGGTCTGCATAGACCTGGCTTTTCCGGCATGTAAGTGGCCGCTTGGAGATGACATAATTTCCAAGCGCCACTAAAGCCGGACCAAGCGGCCGGCTGGCAGCGTACTCCAGGTCATCGTGACCCGGAGTGCACTGTTCTCTCAGCAGGGTTTCATGGGCTACGCCCGTGTTAAACCCTGCTATTTACCAGTGTTGGATTGCCGGGTCACTCAACCCGGCGATCCAACCCTCTCCCCTTTTACACCAGGGAGCTGCCGGGGTTAACCCTTCAATAACCTGGGTTTTAGCTTCAGTGTAAAAGGGGTATAACCTGCTTCTTCTAGGAGCATGCTTCTTTTTATTCTTTTGTCTGGACACAGTATATACAGGAACAACTTTTCTTGTTTTACTGTGTCACACTTTGCATTTCAAAAGTATTCTCAGCCAATCAAACCACTTTACATGACACTGCAGGCATGTCACTACAACTACCAACATGTTTCACAGTAACTGTCCCTTTAATTGTCCTTGCAAAGTATCTTGCTCTGCACCACACCCAAATCTGATGAGGAAGTTAAAACACTTGTTTTATTCAGCAGAAATACACTTGAGGTTTCCTCTATTAACCCTTTTTCTGACTACACACTGCTGCATTTAACAAGCACTTTTATTTACAGCAGCAACTTTGTAGACACCTTTTATTTTTTTTTCCTTTCCAAAGAATAAAAAGAGTCCACTTTACACTTGTGAATTAACACACTTGCTTTCTAGGCAATTTTGCATCACCTTTGTGCATCTTCACATATGCAGATAATTTTCTGTTTAAACACTATACAACAGGCTTTGTTTCACTCATTACCTCCATAGGCTTTATGTAAGTAACTCCATTATACTGCTGCAGCAATCCACATATTTCTACACAGATATCAATTGCAAGCCAATTCTCCACAATAATGTAATGTTGTGGTGTTTGAAGTAAACTCGCAGACAACCAACTTCTACTGGCATTTCAATTCATTTAATACATCATTTTCCTGAGGGTGCAACATGTGAAACAAACAGTGCAACTTAAATAACTATAACTTCCCCACATGGAGGCCTCATTACCAGATGTACTAGAATGATGACATCAAACATTGCATATCACCATGGTAATATAGCAAAAAAAAAAAACACTATTGGGCAGTAAGGACTAACATAGATAATTAGCACATTGGCAGGTGTGTCTCAAGTCCTAAGGAGTTGCATATAACGTTAAAATAGAATAAAAAGACAAAAGCATACATATATCACATAAATCAGTAATAGCAATATAGTAACATTTGTTGAATAATGCCATTGCTGACTAGTAATTAAGCTCATATAAGTAATGCTGGGCATACACTATACAATTATCTGTTAGATATCTGTCCAATCTGGCTGGCTGGAATGAAAACCTGGTAATGTATGGGAGCAAATGACAATTGAAATTTGCTCCCAAACACTAGAAAACTTCCCACCAGACAGATTTGACAGATATCTAACAGATAATTGTAGAGTGTATGCCCAACATAAGTGTACTGTACATAAAGTTGCTAGAAAAGTTACAAATGGATCCATTCAAAACCTAACAAACTGTACAGATCACTTAACTGTGATACTAAAAAGAATTAACAGCGACCAAAATTATCAACGATATAATTTAAACTACACAAGATCAATAGTATAGCAAACTCTAATTAATGCTGAGCAGATAAGCATATAATATGGAATTAACCATATACAGTCAGGTGCATAAATATTGGGACATTGACAGAATTTTCATATTTTGGCCTCTATTCACCACCACAATGGCTTTGAAATGAAACAAACAAGATGTTCTTTAACTGCAGACTTTCAGATTTAATTTGAGGGTAATTACATCCAAATCAGGTGAACGGTGTAGGAATTACAACGGTTTCTATATGTGCCTCCCACTTTTTAAGGGGCCAAAAGTAATGGGACAAACTAAACAATCCTAAATCTAACTTTCACTTTTTAATACTTTGTTGCAAATCCTTTGCAGGCAATTATAGCCTGAAGTCTGGAACGCATAAACATCACCAGACGCTGGGTTTCATCCCTGGTGATGCTCTGCCAGGCCTCTACTGCAAATGTCTTCAGTTACTGCTTGTTCTTGGGGCATTTTCCCTTCAGTTTTGTCTTCATCAAGTGAAATGCATGAAATCGGATTTAGGTCAGGGGATTGACTTGGCCATATGCACCTGACTGTATTAGCATTACATGGAAGGCAAATATATAGTAATTAAATCAGAAAAAAATAAATCTCCAATATCGTGAATTACTCAATGGTCCTCAGGATGGCCTGGTCAGAGCTAAACTTACCAATGCTGCAGGCACCACCTCCTCTGTGCGATGTAATGACATCTTGTGCATGACGTCATGATGTCAGATGCTCAGCGGGTGGACCGACACGATACATTTAAGCCCTATTGCAGAATTGCATTAAGATGCATAGGGCCATTATTCCCCTGTAGCTAATTTCACTTAAGCGGGAATGGGTCCGGAAGGCTACTGCATGTTAACTGAAGAAGGCAGATTCCTCTCGCACCCATTGGAGGTGCAAACAGAATGTGCCTATCCTAATGCACTGAAAATGTGCAATGCAACCTGCCTCTAAATGTTCTTAACTTATCTTAACATAGATAATTGTGTGCTGGCTATATATATTCTCAATACTTCTCTAATATGGTACACTGGGTAAGAGCTGTGATTTTGGTAAAATAATCCTACAAATATAATATTTGGGTCATCTATCTAATGTTCACTGTGGGACCAGCTTTATTTGCGTCTAATTATCATACAATCCTTTTCAAAGTCAAACTTAAGTGTAGGTGGTCCCTACAAGTACCATGTTATAGAGAACTTAGGGCCTGGTTCAGAGCTGGACGCTCTTTCAGAGCGCTCGCTCTGAATCAGTGCCCGCCTATTGTATTTTTAGAGTGGCCTCCTGGCCACTCGCATAGCTGTGGGTGACCACCCACAGCTATAGCGAGCTGCCAGGATGATGGTCGCGATGGTCAAGACCATCGTGACCATCGGACTTTCGACGAGACCCTTGTTGTAGAGCAAGAAGTCCACCCACTGACATCACTTGTGATGTCAGTGGGGCCGGCGCTAGACAGTAGGTGTTCCCATGGGAACGCCTCCATCTGGGCAGCCACACCCCTGGCCCGCCCACCAAAGGGGGCGTGCTGTCACTCAACATTGACAGCATGCCCCCTTTGTAACGAGACCTGAAGCGACGGCTTGCCCGTCGCTATCCGGGTCTCACGCATGCGCATTCAGACCCGCTCACCGCTCGCGAGTGGGTCTGAATCAGGCCCTTAGTTTCCACTTGAAGTTTTTTTGTTGGAGTACCATATTAAGAAAATTACTTTGAATGGAATGTTGACAATTTTCCTCCCAGTATTGGATGTGGGTTTTTTCTTGCTGATAAAATCTTATATGCCAGCCCAGAGATCCCCCTTGTGTCTTTATATGCTAGCTCACAGCACCCCTTATGTACTTTTTTGCCAATCCAACTCCCCCTCTTAGGTTTATATGCCAGCCCAGAGCCCATTTAATTTTATATGTGAGCCAAGATCCCCCTTCTTGTACTTCTATGCCAACCCATAGCCCACTTATGTCTATTTACCAGCCCAGAGGCCCCCTTATTTAATATTTACCTTGCTGAAAGTGGCCTCCTGTTGACTATCTCTAGTCTGTCTCGTGATTAGCAGCTGTTCCTTTGGTTCACTGCACTGCCTCCATGCTGATTCTAAAGGTGGAGCAGTAGAGAAGACCATCACACATTCAACACCTCTGGACCCCAGCAGAGGTGTCAAGATCACTGTAGGAATTCCGGATGGGGGCCAGACATTAGCTGTTGCCGGGCCTTAGTTTGGCTCCCCCTGAGCCAACTGAACAACTTGCCTAACCAAAAAATGAACAGCTTGTCTAAATATAAAGTACACTAACCAACTTTTTTATTAGACTTCAATCAAGTTCAACTTTCAGTCCAGCATAATGATTTTAATGACACTGAACTAACTGGAAACTGTCCAACTACTTCTGTATGCTAAAAAAAAGAATAAAAATAAATCAGTTAAAACAATTAGTGGGAATCTCGCATCAATTTTTAACCAGCACTGGTGCTTTCAGCCTACATGAGGGAAAAAAACAATATGGGGTCCCACTGATGTCAGGGTACCCAGCACTAGGCTTTGCTAGCCTGTACAGGGGAACCATAGAGGAAAGACCCACAGTGCTGGGTCCACCTGCCATTAAACAAGTGAGCCCCAGGCCAGTTGGCACCAATGCTGGTGTCCCCAGGGATCAGGCCTACAAG
Organism: Taudactylus pleione; assembly: GCA_031769625.1. NCBI lineage: Eukaryota > Metazoa > Chordata > Amphibia > Anura > Myobatrachidae > Taudactylus > Taudactylus pleione. The sequence continues at coordinate 6,251,837 of JAUIMM010000484.1, forward strand.
AAGGCCCCTTCCTTGTTATAACCATCACTGGTGCCTATAACACCAGGGCTCTTCCCCCTACCTGATGCCTGGTGAATATGGGGGTAATAGTGGAATAAACAAAAAGCCATGGATCAGCTGGTCAGTGTTTGCAAAATCATTGCCATCCATGTGTTTTTTTAAACAGGTGAGTAATGTGTTTTATCACCGGCTAAACTGCATGTGAACTTTGATCTTTAACATATAATTTGCATATCACTGTAGGTCCTTAATCTTGTAGTAGTAGCAACTACTATATAGTACTTTATATACTGTATCAAAAAATGTTTTAGCAATTTTATGGAATGTTTGAAGCATTATTATTAAGCCTACAATTTGGAAAGGCCACAAATGCTCAGGTCTATGGAAGCGGAATTGTAGGGACAGCAAACTGCCTTTGTTTTATCATCTTACTCATTACTTATAATTATTTATACATATGGCTACTTGCATAAATCATTTATATTATTATGTGTGATATTGCTTATTATATATACTAAAGAAATAAGCTATGACCACTAGCAATTTTACAACATGAAGTCTGAAATCTTTTCACAATCTAACAAAAAATCATTAATACAAAACACATCATATATTAGAAATGACTCATTTTATTTCTCTCCTTTCTGTTGAAGAATTATGGGCCAATCAATATCTGGTAACTTCAGCTCTGTACTCAAAATATAGTACTTATCTTGACCATTAAGTAAAGGCTTATTGTGACAACTATTGCTCTGTTATGGCAAGATCTGTCTGTTCTACAATACTCATCAGCAATACTAATGTTTTCTATCCTGTTAACATTCTTTTGTTATGCGTTGCATTATTTAAAACATAACAGGTTGAATTTGATGTATATTATTGTTAAACTGCTTTGATAATCACATGCTGCTTAATTTCTAAAATGTACTCAGAATGGGCATTGTATAAATTGCCTAGGGGCCTGATTCACATTTGTATGGAGTAAAATGCAAAATATTCAAAAGCAGCAGGAGGAGTCTTATGTAAATAGACACTTCCTACATACATCTGTGATTCGCAGCTGCACCCGGAAACGCAGCCAACGGATCAGTTCCGTGGAAATTGGCCATCTGCGTAACCCTCAGATTACTCAGGATGGCTGATCTGTTCATGCTTCTGGGGCCAGGAAATCTGTGTTGGGAGACACACACCCTAGCCTCAGCACTCCCTCAAAATGGAGACAACACGCCTCCATTTTGTGGAATAAATCCTGTTGCTGCACCCTCCCCACCCTCAAACAGCTGCAGCCTGTCAAGCATGCATGTGCAGGCATCCTACCATTGCATTTGTATGTAAACCATCAGGTTTGTGTACAAATCTGAATCAGGCCTTATGTACCTTTGCAAGATTTCAGGTTTTGATCAAATTTAAAAGGGATATACTGTATTTGTTATTATGGCTGCCATCAGAAATTATGGGGCCCTGAATAAATTACTGCTCCCATTCAGAACAAGGCCAATACTGCTTCTCCTGTCACTGTTGTTAAGAACTGGTAAAAGTGACGTGTGCAAGTGTGGTTGTGGTAACTAGAGAAGAAGAGAAATATCCATAATTCTGTGAATCAGAAGTAGTTTGAAGTCCAGACCATCAGCCATGACAGTCTACCTAGAAAGTCCAAGGCCCTTTACAGCTGTACTCCCTATCCACCTGATGGCTACCCTGTTTGCTATACCTTATCAATGAGAAAGACGGTCTCCCTCAAGTTACTGATTTTACCGCTAATGGAGATTAAGTGAGTTGTTTGCTTTTGGACAACCTCCCCACTATATGTTCCTCTTTCCTACATGATCTATAAGATAGAGGAGTTCCCTCACCCATAGCCTTCAAGAATTCATTACAGCTTTATTGACTCGAGCTGCATGATCTGACTCCCACAGACAGGTAATTTTGGAAAAGAATCCCAGGGTAAGGACTTCCCCATTTACTACACAGAGAGGACCAAGGAATAAATAAAATAGGTTGGAAAAAACGTCATCTGGTTGACTTGTATTAGACACAGTGGGACTGATTCTGTGGTAGATGAGGCCTTAAAGTCCTTTTATAAAGACAGAAGCACTAGCCTTTTTTCCATCTGCAAAATTGAGATGGGGCACCTCCTTTCCATTCCACTGGGCCACTGCTGATTGTCTTACCTACATGTGCATAAACATTGCTAATAAATATACACTTCAAACTATTTACCTCTTTTGCTAAAACTTATTCTGACTTTACAAAATGGGCCCACCTCCCTCTGACATACACAGGCCGATGTCATTTATATAAAATGATCTGTTTTCCGAGATTCTTATATGCACTACAAATGCTCCCTATAATTCTGCCCAAATCTGCTATTGATCAACTTAATAAAGCATTATGCAAATTTATTTGGGCAGGGAAACGTCCAAGAGTTTCTTTATTTAAACTGCAACAATCGAAAGATATGGGAGGCCTTAATGTACCTTGCATACGCACCTATGCGTTGGCAGCTAACTACAGAATTGCTTTAGACTGGATAGGAGGATATAATACATATACAATATTAGGTCTGGAACAAACCTTTCTACCATATTGGGATTTAGTATCACTTCTACACACACCCCCACAGACCATCCCAGAAAATGTTAAAAACAATATGTTATTGTCAACTACCTGTATGGCATGGAGAGCGATTCTTCTAAAATTAAAAACCTCAAGATATTCCTCTATTTTCTTGTCATCATGGGGTAATCCTAAATTTGACCCACATAAATTTTCTCCAATTTTTAGGACATGGTATAATGGGGGTCTACGTTATGCTTATCAATATTTACAAGATGAGACCTTGACTCTTCTTACCCATTCTCAGATACAGGAGAAATATCCTTCACTAACTATCCCATTATTTCAATTCTTACAAGCTAATAGTTATATTTCAACTATTCTTTCATCTTTAACTGATAAAGAAAGGGATTGTTGGTTGGATGGGATGATGCAACGTAAAACAAGGACTTCCTTTACCACCTCTCTTATTTACACTCACTCCTGTCCATTGCTTAATTTAGAATCTGGTAATGTGGGACTGTTGAAATGGCAATCAGATTTCCCTGAACTTACCATAAATAATATTTTGGAGGTCAACACCAAACTAGACAAACAATTAGTTTCTATTTCTTACACTGAAATGCATCAAAAAATTCTACATAGATCCTATTTCACACATAAAATTAAAATTCCTTATTGGAGACGCTCCCAACTCTAACTGCTACAAATGTGGATCACCAGAAGCAGATATTGTACATTGCTTCTGGACTTGTCCACAGGTATAGACAATATGGGAATCGCTTCAAACCTATGTCACTAGTGAATTAAAAATCCAATTCACTATCGAAAAAACTTGGGCTTTCTGGGGAATCTATCCCAATACACACTCGAATACTTTGACAAAAGGCAACCGCATCTTGCTTAATAAGCTAGCTGCAGCCACAAAGAAAACCATACTTTCCCAGTGGATTACTCCTGAGCCAATACCCATCTCAGTAATGTATCCTAGGCTCTTATTCCTATTTTCAATGGATTGGACAAACACCACAATATGAAAAGAGAAATTAGCAAGGAAATTTTTCGACATTTGGCTTCCTTATATACAAACCCTATCAGCTACACTAAGAGAAGCCTTAAGGAAATGTTTTGCTCTCACATCCTGGTATAATATGGAAATACTCAGCTCTGGGAACCCTTTTAGAAATTTCAAATAGCCTTTTGAATTGTTTTTGAGTAACTTGTTTAACATCAATTTTGCAATTTTTGGACGAATATATGGATGACCCATTTATATTTGTTTTGAATGTTTTCAATACCAATATGTGAAAATCTATATAAGACCTGTTGTTCTTTCTATTATGATATAACATGATTGTTATATTAATGTACTTTTATTGTGTACTCTGTACCTTGTGATAAATACCTGTCAATAAAAAATATTGGAAAAAAAAAGTCCTTTTATAGATGTATCAAGTCTGACTTGAGCTCAGTCAACTGAGTAGAACTAGCCCTTTCCTAAATAAAGCAATATAGATAATATAACAGTTTTATAAGCTACTCACAAAATGTTACAAGAGACTGAATGGGACCATTATTCAAAACATAGTGATTTCTCTGAAAGTGTCCTGAGTTAATTAAGGTCCAAATTGAAAAAAGTTATAATTCTGATTTTAAGATGGTAAACAGTGTGTAATCAGATCTTGAGGTCTTCCTAACTTTAAAAAAAAAAGTTTTCCATTTTCCCTTAATGGTGTCCAGCCCTATCCCAAACACACCAGAAAATAAAGTATATGGAACCCAAATGTCTTAGCTGTTAACAAAAACAAAGAATTAAGCTAAAAGCAAATTTACAAAAAACAGTGTACATTGGCATTGAACGGAATATGAATGGAATAGGAAAAGTGTTTTGCCATAATTTGGCATGACCATTATCACACTTTGAAGATACAGGATACAGTCAGACTGGGGCTAGCACTGGCAGAGTTGAGACATGGAGTCAAACAGACCCCTCCCCCCTGGTTTTCACTGAGATGCATTTTGTTGCTGGCGATCTGCAGGTAGTGTCCCTTTTACTGCCCCTAGAGGTGATTAAGGAAAAGTACAGAATAAACAGACAGAAGGTGATTAGAGATGTCTGATAATCTTATATACAGTATGATCACCAGAGGTCACTGTGATTTCAAAACTTGCCCTTGAGTTTACCCTTATTTAAGATAGCCAGTATTGCATCAAGAAAATCTACCTTGGATCCTGTTTCCTGTTTGACAGATTTTGGTATGAAGCTCTGCGTGAGTATTCTGCATGCCCAACTCTTGCTAGTTGTTGCTGTTACCTTGAACTTTTGATCAACCTATTTGAGTAATGACATGGTTACATATGACTACCAACTTGTATATCTACTCCGACCATTGGACTTCAGGTAATAACACCAATAAGCATTCTAATGGAGTCCACTGTAGATATACTGTACACATCAAGCTGTGTTGCGAGTTTATCCACTCTCCTATTGAATGCCAAACAGAGCTTACATTCCTGAAATGTATCTTTATACAGTAGCTCTTGATGTACAGCTTAAACAAGTTCAAGTTATTTCACAAAAATCTTGTGATGCACATGATGGTTTCCAGGAATATCTGATTAAAAATTCTCAACATGACAATCATATATGTATATTGAAGAATCAATCATCACAATTACCTGCATTATCTACTACTGCTACTTGCTACCTTGAATTTCTAATCAACTTACTTGTGTACCAATCCAGCTACATCTGCCTACCCACTTGTATATTGTACCTCCTCTGGCCAATGGACTTCAGGTAATAACATCAGTATTATAACAGAAGAATGGTCAGGCAAGCCAAAGTCAGGGTCACTAGTGAAGGTGCAGTACGAGAGTAGAGTACATGCTTTGGGGTCACAGGCAGAGGTGTAGAACAAGTATAAAAACCAAAGTAAGGGGGGTCACAGGCAGAGGTATAGAATAAAGATACAGGCCAGGTCTGTAAATTTGAAGCAATCAGAAAGAAGCAGAGGTAATGCTAGAGCTCAAGCAGGAGATTTTTCGTGTTTTGGTTTTGGATCTGGATCTTTCTTCGTGTTTTGGATCTGGATTGGTTTTGCCAAAACCACCCTTCGGTGTTTTGGGTTCTGGGTTTTGTGTTTTGGATCTGTATTTTTTTTTTAAAAAGTATAAAAACAGCTAAAATCACAGAATGTGTTGATTTTTCTGCTCCTATGCTATTATTAACCTCAAAAACCTTAATTTCCACTCATTTCCAGTTTATTCTGAAAACCTCACACCTCACAATAGTGTTTTTATGTCCAAAAGGTTGCACCGAGGTAGATGGATGACTATGCTAAGCGACACGAGTGGGCGGCACAAACACGTGGCCCATCTAGGAGTGACACTGCAGTGGCAGACAGGATGGCAGTTTGAAAAACTAGGCCCCAAACAGTACATAATGCAAAGAAAAAAAAGAGGTGCAAGATGGAATTGTCCTTGGGCCCTACCACCCACCCTTATGTTGTATAAACCGGACATGCACACTTTAACAAACCAATCATTTCAGCGCCAGGGTCTGCCACACGACTGTGGCTGAAATGATTGGTTCGTTTGGGCCCCCACAAAACAAGCTGGCAATTAATCTGGCCCTGCACAAACTGGCTCTACGGAGGCAAGATGTCGTCCTCATCCTCCTCATTCACCGATTCCTCACCCTCTTCAGTGATGTGTACATCCTCATCCTCACAGAGTATTAATTTGTCCCCGCTGGAATCCACCACCACAGGTCCCTCTGTACGTTCTGGAGGCTGGTCTCCCTGGAAAAGTTGATAATTCATTTTTATGAACATCATCTTCTCCACATTTTGTGGAAGCAACCTTCTATGCCTTTTGCTGACAAGGTTCCCGGCTGCACTAAACACTCTTTCGGAGTGCACACTGGAGGGGGGGCAACTCAGGTAAAATAGAGCCAGTTTGTACAGGGGCCTCCAAATTGCCTCTTTTTACTGCCAGTACATGTACGGACTGTCTGACATGCCTACTTGGAGTGCCCTTTGGGGGTTACAGCACCCTTTAACGGACTAGCCAGCTGACCTTTTACTTATGGGACACAGGCGCACGCTTGGCACTACTTTGTTGATGCATGTGCGGCTACTGCGCACACAATTCACAAACACAAAAAAATATATTTTTTTATTTTGTTTGGAGTGCCCTTTGGGGGTTACAGAACCCTTTAGTGGTCAATCCAGCCGGCCCTTTATTTATGAGACACAGGCACACGCTTGGCACTACTTTGTTGATGCACGTGCGGCTACTGCGCACACAATTCACAAACACAAAAAAATATAGTTTTTTATTTTGCTTGGAGTGCCCTTTGGGGGTTACAGCACCCTTTAACGGACAAGCCAGCCAGCCTTTTACTTATGGGACACAGGCGCACGCTTGCCGCTGCTCCTTTGTTGATGCACGTGCAGCCACAGTGCACACAATTCACAAACACAGAAAAAATATTTTTTTTTTAGCACTTGGGGGGAGCACCCCTGACGGACAGAGCACCCCCTGGACAGCACTACAGCACCCCTTTAGGACTGGGACGCTGCACAGGACTTTGGAGTGGACACAGCCCCTATGGACAACTGACTGCACAACACAGTCCAGCCAGCCCCTATGGACTTTGAAGTAGTGGACACAGCCCCTATGGACAACAGCAGCACAGCGCAGCACAGCACAGCACAGCACAACACTACACTGCACTACACTACACTACACTACAACACTACACTACACTACACATCCCAGCCAGCCCTAACTCCCACCCTCCCTCTTCACTGTCCACAGCCGAGTGAGAAAATGGCGCCGACGCGGGTACCTTATATAGGATCCAAAACCCGCGAGACCCGGAAGGCGGGATGATGACGTTTTGCCTTGATTTCAGATCCGAGTCAGGCGGGAAAAGTCGAGCCTGACTCGGATCGGCCTCGGATCGGGGGGGCTCGGGGGGGTTCGGATTTCAGAAATCCGAACCCGCTCACCCCTAGTTTATATAGGCATGGCTGTTTGAATATGGCATCAAATTGACATCACAGATCAGCTGAGTACTGAAATTGCATCCTATTAATTAAAAAATAGAGCAGTTTCACACACCATCCACTAGAGGCCACCACAGTAACAGCACAGGCAACTGCAACAGCCGGTCACCCAGAGAATGACAGCTGGGAACCACTGTGATCACTAAGAAAAGGAAGGATTTTGGCAGATGACTCCCTTGGACCCACCACTGGAAGCCTGGCAGTGGGAATGGAGATTTTGCACCGTAAATGACAACCCACCCATGTGGTGAGACAACCATTAAATAATCTATTCTGCCACAAGACTTGTATAAAATTTAATTGTGATTTTGCTCATCTCTATTGTTCAATAATTAGCTAACATGGGTCATCAAAGAGGCAGAGAGCCAGAGAGTTTGGAGCACAATACTTAACTGTGGTTACCACAGAGTCTTAAGAAATCACAAGTAGAATTAATGCATTTTCTGGAATAAATAACTGAAGCAAAATACAATAATATATATGGGCCCATCTCTGCTTTAAGCTTAAGCATGACCTGAAAACCTGTGAATTATGGGCCTAATGAGCCATTAAATTACTGACACTGCAGCATCTTGGAGTCTTAATAAGTGCAAGCTTAATGTGTCTGTTAACACACTGACCGTCCACAGTATGCACTTGCAGGGAGGAGAGAGACTGGGCATGGCAATGTCATGCAGCTGAGAAGCCACTGCAGAATCATTTCAGTGAGAGACTCGCTGCTGATCCTGAACTCTAAAATGATGCTGGCAGTTCTGCATGCACAGAAGGCAACCCACATTGGCACCCACTGTTAATCTCTTCTCCACTAGTTAACAATAAATGCAGTATCTTCTTGCTTTTTTGTCTTAGGCTATGACCCTAGTTTTGAAAAATATGGAACCCACAGGTTACATCAAAACATGCCCTGTAATTAGAACAAAAATGTAGTCGTTTTTGTTTCCTTATCAGATGTGCCATTGATTGAACAGCACTGAATTCAGGAAAGGCCTGTGTATTATGTTGGTCACTAATGCTTTCTTTATAGTATGGTGGTCACTTTAGGTCTCAATATTATATAGTGGTCACTGTATTAAATGGAGATCACTGTAATGCTCTCTGTCTTATATGGCAGCCACTGTTATGTTCTCTGCATTATATGGCAGTCATTGTGATATTATCTGCAGAGGTATGTCAATGCAATGCTCTATGTATAATATGGCAAAAACTGCAATGACCTATGGTGGGTGAGGTAGTGTAGTACAGGCAGCAATACTTACCTTTGAGCCAGTGGAGCTTGTATGCTTAATTTAGAATTTACGACACCATGGAACCACAGAATGAATGCAGCATATGCTGTCACATATGCTGTGTGTTTTGCCCTCACCCTGCAAACAGTTCAGTCTTTACAATATTGATAAAAATTGAGGAATTGTTTCACTTGGAGCAAAACAAAGAACTCTGTTGGAGTGCACTCTAATAGTCTATATGGCACAAGAATTAGTTGGGTGTGGCTCACAGCCAGGGGTGTATCCAGGGATCCAAGCGCCCCTGGCAATGTAATGTACTGGTGCACCCCTACCAACCTTATGCAGTGCCCCCAGTAGTAATCCCCCAGTAGTAATCCCCCCTATGCTGCACTGCCCCCAGTAGTAGCCCCCCTATACAGTGCCACTAGTAGTAATCCCCCCTATGCTGCATTGCCCCCAGTAGTAGCTCCCCTATACAGTGCCCCCAGTAGTAATCCCCCCTATGCTGCTTTGCCCCCAGTAGTAGTCCCCCCTATACAGTGCCAACAGTAGTAGACGCCAGTAGTAGTCTCCTATACAATGCCCCCAGTTGTAGACCCCCTATACAGTGCCCCCAGTAGTAATCCCCCCTATGCTGCATTGCCCCTAGTAGTAGTCCCCCTATACAGTGCCAACAGTAGTAGACCCTAGTAGTAGTCCCCTATACAGTGCCCCCAGTTCTAGACCCCCTATACAGTGCCACCAGTAGTGGCCACCCCTATACAGTGCTCCCAGTAGTGGCCACCCCCCATAAATTGCCCCAGTAGTGGCCACCCCCCCATAAAATGCCCCCAGTAGTGGCCACCCCCTATTTCAGTGCCCCCCCCTGTAGTGCCAGGCTTACACACACACACACAGAACAAAAAAATTCAACTTACCTGGTCCCTGCTCCTGACACGACCGCCACTGTCCGAGTCCCGGCCCGCTCTTCTGCTGCATGGGAGAGACGTCATGATGTATGATGTTTCTCCCGTCACATGCTGCGGGGGGAGCCGGATGACGGAGCTTATTAATGAGCTCCAGCCAGCTCCCTCCGCGGACGATGCAGTAGCTAATGAGAGTCTGTATAACTCTCATTAGCTGGCTGCTATTACAATCACACAGCCGCCGCTGGCGGCTGGCTGTTTGTAAACTGTGTAGGGCAGACCACTCTCACTGTGGTCTGCCCTACACTTGTGGGGCCAAGGAACTTGTCCACCCCTTGGCTACTGGTGGCATTGCCGGATGGTGCTCCCCCTTTGGTCGGCGCCCCTGGCGAGTGCCATCCTGGCCAATGGGTAGATACGCCCCTGCTCACAGCCATCCCCTGTATAGATGTGTCCCTCTGTATCTGGGTGGTGAGTACATTTAACTGCAATGTAATGGTGTGCTGGGCATATATGCTAGAGTAGGGAGCTGCAGAAAAAGAAGGGGTCCCATGACACTGGGCTGCAGGCTTATATGCTTTGATCAAATCATGACAAATCCCCTTGGTTTTATTTGCTGTACACACATAGATTTGCAGTTTATTATTGTTAGCGCCAATAGCAAAAGTTTTTCTGCAAATACTGAAGGAATCAATATATTTAACTTCCAGAGCAGTATAAAATCATGTCGGTGATAAAAGTGTCTGCGTATATATGGATTATGCTGTTGCCTCTCTTCCTGTACTTCTTGTAGAGGAGAGGGAGTGAGAGATCCATATTGCAGTTACTGTACTCCTAGAAACAACAGCAAAGGCCAGTTCTCGTCTTCAGCTTTTCATTTCTGCTGTTAGTTGCCTTTCCTTGGGGCATAGAGCAACTAATGAGATAACTACTCTGCTAGTATGAGAGCCAGTGGGAGAGTATAGTGCAAAATATGATACAAAAATAAACAGTACCATCATTGTTAAATGAGTCACATTGGGATCCTTTATACTCTTAAGGGAAACAGCATACGGGGTAAAAATATCTAAAATTAGTATAAGCCACTCAGAGTTTCCAGTAAAATGCGCACAGTGGAGTAAAGGAAAGTTAGGGAAAAAGATTCTGCGTTCCAAGGGAATGCTGCTTTCCCTCTTGCCAATGGTAGTGGAGAAGGAGTGAGAGATCCATTAGTGCAGTAACCCTTAGAAACAACAGTGAGAACCGATTCTTCTCATCAGCTTTTTGTTTCTGCTATTAGTTGTCTTACCCTCAGGCATAGGGTCACCAATAGGAGAACTACTATGCTGGTATGGGAACCAGTGAGAAAGTACAGTTCAAAAATATCAGTTTCTGTCACATGAATATATTTTATTCATTCAAATTAAGTTGCATTACGCTCAATCTGATATGCCCCTTTGTCAGTTAAGTAAAGTGCTTAGTATCTTGTAATTCCCTTGACTGGGTTAAAGAGTAACTTTATCAGAGAGAACTCTCTCTGAAATGAGAGTTGTAAATGTATGTATGATATCTAAAATGGTATTAAAGCAGTGTATGATAAACTACAGATACACGTAATCAGTGTCCCACAGAACAGGTTAGTAAGTGAGGACAGTGAGGATGTGTTGCTCCCTGTTAGCACCTGATGTATTGAGCAGGCCATGCTGAGATATTATTCACTCACGGAGATGGTCTAGCAAGACAATCTTAATGTCACCTACGACCTTAGTGTTGGGGAGTCCCATACTGCGCAGTCACAGGGCACCCTACTATCCGACACTTGTTTTGCCTTGCTGGCTTGTTCATGGGGGAATAGCTTAACTGACTTCCTGGTACATCCATTCTAAGACTATACCGCAGACCAATAAAAAGTCAGTAGAAATGATTGACAGAATTAGCAGCCTATAATATCATGGTATCAGGAGGAACTCAAGGATTGGACAGTACAGCACCAGGGATTCCATGACTCCCGATGCTGGGTGATGACATCGCATATGAGCGCCATCCCTATGCCATTTCCAGAAGTCCTGGAGCCGCGCTCATGTGGTGTGGTGTCGGTGTTATAAAGTAAGTGTATTTTGTTACTTTTATATATTGTAACCCTGAAGATGGAGCATTAAAAAGCGCTCTGAAATGTAGGAGTTTCTACTTACCTGCTTATGACTGCCATGTGTTGCTCTGAGTGCGGCAGAGCAACACATGGCACATGTTGTGTATATACATATTATATACTGTATATATATATATATATATATCTCAGCAATAATGCTGGAAAAGCGCTTCAACCTTAAGATTGTCACTATATGTCTTTAAACAAAGTCCAATATAAAAGTACAGAAGTTTCTTCAAATACACTTCCTGCATTCAGGTGGCCACTGTTCATTCTCCTTGGAGACTGTCGTTGTGTTGTCTCAAGGGGATTGAAGATTATTAAAAAAGGGTGAGAAACAAGCGCTCTATAGTGTATTACATTTTTTAATATGGTGTGGGCTCTATATAATATATGTAGATATTATACGTACCACAATAAAGTCATATATAAGCTCATCAGGGTTATATATCTTTCCTGGATCTTTTCAGGAGAACTTCTCCTAGGTGTCAATGGATAATATACCAAGATGTATGGCCAACTCTAGGAAGAGTCCTTGTGGTTCCGAACTTCTTCCATTTACGGATGATGGAGGCCACTGTGCTGATTGGGACCTTCCAAGCAGCAGATATTTTTCTGTACCCTTCACCAGATTTGTGCCTCGAGACAATCCGGTCTTGGAGGTCTACAGACAATTCCTTGGACTTCATGCTTGTTTTGTGCTCTGACATGCACTGTCAAGTGTGGGATCTTATATAGACATTTGTGTGCCTTTCAAAATCATGTCCAATCAACTGAATTTACCGCAGGTGTACTCCAATTAAGCTGTAGGAACATCTCAAGAATGATCAGTGGAAAGAGGATGCACCTGAGCTCAATTTTGAGCTTCATGACAAAGGCAGTGAATACTTATGTACATGTGATATCTTAGTGTTTTTTTTTTATTAAATTTGCAAAAAATCTCAAAAAAACTTTTTACACGTCATTATGGGGTATTGGGCCTGAATCAAACCCACTCGCGAGCGGCTGTCCGCTCGCAAGTGGGTCAATGGTGTGCACTGCGCATGCGCATGACGGAGGGAGCTCCGTCGTGTGCATGCGCGAGACGCGACGAGCGAAGGACTTTCCTTCGCTCGTAGTGTCTGATCAAAGGTGGCGTGCTGTCGATGTTGATTGACAGCATGCCCCCTTTGGTGGGCGTGCCTGCCAGATGGAGGCGTTCCCAAGGGAACGCCTACCATCAGAAGCCGGCCCCACTGACATCACTAGTGATGTCAGTGGGAGTGATTTTGGCTCTGATAGAGCCAAAATCACTCCTGGCCTTGCGGTTGAGAAACTCAACCGCAGGCTTCTGCTCGCACTGGCGATGGTCGCGATGGTCAAGACCATCGCAACCTTCATCCTGCACGCTCGTATAGGCTGTGGGTGGTGACCCACAGCTATACGAGCGCCCAGGAGGACGCTCCATAATTATGGAGGTGGGCCCTGATTCAGAGCGAGCGCTCTGGTCAGAGCGTCCGGCTCTGAATCAGGGCCATTGTGTGCAGAATTTTGAGGACAAAAATGAATTTATTCCATTTTGAAGTAAGGCTGTAACATAACAAATGTGGGAAAAGTGATGCACTGTGAATACTTTGTGGATGCACTGTATATATGTTCAGATTAGCATGGCTTTCGAGAATGGCCACAAACACAAATAAAGCAGCTAATTATGATATATAACATTCATGATTATAACATTTCATACTGTGTTCCATCTGTTGTAAATTTGGAGCTCGAAAAACTTTGCCCTAAGTCACTGTACTTACAAAATGCAATTTGCAGTACATATCTAATACTAAAAAAAATTCTATTCATAGTTACGGACCAGATTCAATAACTCATGTTAGACTATTTAATGGGTCATTAACCTTTGTTAATCTCATGCTAATCACAGTTCCTTCATAATCACAGGATATGATGTGATGATAATAGAGGTTAACATCACAATAGGGAACATTAGTTAAAAATAATGCATGTTTTTTTAAAGGTAAATGTAAATTTTGCATAAATCAGTGCTTGATGGGCAGTAGACATAATTTATTTATACGTTTTATATGAAAAGCTAGAAAATATCTTGTGGACTTAAATATTCTTTATAACTTTACTGCTATTTTTAATTTTTACCTTAGGAATCTATTGTACAGTACTTTGCATTAGATAATAAATATCTATTATGGCTCAGTGATCTTTCTGAGTTCACTCATTGTTAGATATTTTGACAATGTCAAAAAGCACTTTTTGCCCTAGACCATTTTCTTAAGAAATAGAACTTGCTACAGTACTTGTGCTACATATTTTAGCTTTAGTTTTCATGATGTAACACTTTAGTGTCATTAGCGGCACACCATATACTGATATGATGATCAATTCTCAGACATAATTTGTTAAGATATGTCCCTTGATCAATTCGCAGACAGATATACTGTATACGCTAATTTAAAAGATAAATCTGTTCAAACTTAAGTCACCCAAGATATATTGAATAGGAGCCAGATTGGGTCATTCCGCTAGAAATCCCACATTTGCCTACCTCTTTTCCTGTACTGTGCAGGGTCTGTAAGACTACGCATAATGTAATCTAATGATGGACTGATGGCTTTATTTGCTATTTTATGATTACTTTTATTTTCATAGTTTTCCTTTACGGTTTTCCTTTGTAAGTCTGTAGTCTCAATTTGATACTCTACATACAATTATACAATTTTCTGTTTCTTTCCAGCCTTTATACATTTTATACTCTTTTATGTTGTGAGTGAATGTTGGAGACTACAAGCCCTTATGAATCTTCCCTTAGATCCAAGTATATGTGTGAATGCCAGAGGCAGAACTCTGACTATGAGATCTATGCTCTTGTTCAGCAATAAGGGCCAGATTTATCAATGAGTGATCTTCTTGTTATCACTCGATACTAATTTTAAATGGTGCTCCATCCAAGCAGCAACTGTGATTTTTCAAACACATGACAGTTAGGAGCTGATTGGTTGGAGCACCATTTAAGATTAGTAACGAGTGATAACAAGAATATCATTCATTGATAAATATGGGCCTAAATCGAAAGAAAATTTCAAATGGATGTCCAGAAATGTATCCATTTGATTCAGCTTCCAACTATTATGATTAAAAATGGGATTACAAATATGGAAGCATTACACTTAACGGGAAGTTCTCTATGGAATAATTTTGGGTTTATTTAAATCTGGCTACAAACTGCCTATGCACAAAAAGTGCATCTAGACAGCTGCTTCTTAGTTGCACAAATCTTAAGATACTGTGGCCCGGGAATCGGTATGAAATACCGCCGGCAGCATGGCCGGCGGTTCGATTCCCGGCAGCGCCTGGCCAACCAAAGCAGAGTTCCCAGCAGCGGAAGCCCGACAGCACTGGAAATCCTGATCGTTGATAGGTAAGTATTGACTAACTTAACCTAACCCCCTAACCCTAGCCCTCCTTAGGGGGTGCCTAGCCCTAACCTCCCCCCCAAGTGCCTAACCCTAATCTCCCCTCTAAGTGCCTGACCCTAACCCCCCCTTCCCTGCTGCCTAAACCTAAGTCCCCCAGGGGGGGTGCCTAACCCTAAGTCCACCCCAGGGGTGCCTAACCCTAACCCTCCCTCCCCCTAGCCTAACCCTAACCCTCCCAGGGGGGTGCCTAAACCTAAGTCCCCCCCGGGTGCCCTAAACCTAACCCCCCCTGCAGCTGTCCGCTCACGGCACCCGGCATCCCTTCAATTGGGATGCCGGGCGCCGGTCTCCCGGCATTGGGGACATGTCAGGCGTCTACATCTAGATGCCCGGCATTTCACCCTCGCCGGGATATGACAGTCGGGAAGCCGGCTGCCGGTATTAAGGCAGCCAGCTTCCCGATTGTATACAGTGGGCCAAATTCAATTACATATTCTCGATATGTTACTAAGGCCCGTGTTCAATTTGAGCCGAGCCGCATTAACTTAATGTGCCCCAGACTTAACGCCGATTTCACCTGTTTTCCAGGCATTAAAGTATCGCGCACCTGCCCGCGTATCCCCGTATTTAATTTTCGGGAAATAATCCTAGGACCCCCCTAAAGATGTCCAGACATGGGAGATCACTATGGGTACCCCTGTTTTTGGCTGCAAAAGAAAGTCGGGTTTTTAAATAGCTGCGGCAGATGTTTTTTTTTCTCGTCTTTGAAGAAGTGATGCAGAAGAGCATTTAGCTTATTTTTTCATTTTTAAAAATGGTCCCATCAAATTTTGGGTACATGAAAATGGGTACTAGCATATTTTTAAGTCCCTAAAGTAATTTTTTTAAAATTCAGCAAAAATGCAGCTGCCGGCAGCTATTACAAATCCCAACTTTCTTTAGGAGATAAAGAAGGGGGTACCCATAGTGATCCCCTATGTCTAAACATCTTTAGGGGGTTTCCTGGATTTTTTCCCTAAAATTCCTGTAAAAAAATGGGTTAAAAGGGCGAGTCAGCCCACGTGGGAACTGTCAGTTGCCGGATCCAATCAGCGGCCGCTCTACAGTCAGCGTGGCCGCTGATTGGCTGACGGGACTGCAATGCCCCGGTCTGTCTCGTCAGCTGGCATTTGGGAGGGATGTGTATGTGTGGTAACATACATAAACATCCTATGTCCGTGTGGTCTATAGAGTAGGTTTTTTGTTTTGCCAAGTCCCGGGGATGCTACGGAGACCAGCGCAAGGATATAGGTGAGTATGAATTCTTTTTTGTGGGGCCATTCATTATGGATATTCATTCTGGTATAGGTAAGTATGTGTGAATGGGTAGGTGTGTGTAATAAAGTTTTACTGGACACGGTGTGTGTGTTTTGTTTTTTTTTAGCTATTTATTTTACAGTGAAGTTACAAGTGCCGCAGGTCTGCTGGTACTTGTAATTCCACAAGTGCAAAATGGTAGGCATGCTGGCACTTGTAGTTCCACTGTAAAGTACAATAGTCTTACATTATTTGGCCCCCCCATTACCCCCATACCCACCTCTCCAGAGGTATGGGGAAGAGCCCCGGGCTTCAGCGTAAGCCTGGGGTGCTCGGGAGGAGGGGGACCCTTCTTTGGGGGGTACCCGACCCCCCCGAGATCACCGGCTTGCGCTGACCAATTTTGGGTGCTAATGCTTTGGACCTGAAGCCCTGGTGATTGGGTCTCCGGGCTGTGGAATTGCAGCCCAGTCGGTTGGGTCTGGTGCTGGTCTTAAATATAGGTGGTACCTCACTTTTTTTTTTGCCCCCTATATTTAAAATCAGCATTAGTCCCTGCAGCCTGGTGTTGGTTTCCCGTATTTTTAGAAACCACCATTGGTTGCCAAGCTTGGGGCTGGTTTGGCTATTGGAGGGGGGCCCTATGTAATTTTTTTTTAACTTTTATCCTGTTTTTTTTTACAGGTAGCAACATAACGGGAATTTTCGGAAAATATTCCAGGGGACACCCTAAAGATGTTTAGACATAGGGGATCACTATGGGTACCCCCATTATTATCTCTTGAAGGAAGTCGGGGTTTGTAATAGCCGCGGCAGGTGCATAAATGCGGCTTGGAATAAAGTGCTGCAGAAAAGTATTTAGAAGATTTTTTGGGGAAAAATAACTATGCCCATCAGGTTTGGGGTACTTGAAAATGGGGGTCAGCATATTTTAAAGTTGCTAAAGTGAGTTGAAAAAATGTGAAAAACCCACCTGCCACAAGCAGCTGCAATGAAAAAAACACTTGGGGCATACTTGGGGACCCCCCCCCCAGAGTAAAGTTTGTTAGTTTTTAACTTTGTCACCCAATTTTTTTTTTTCACTCCCAAAATTAAAGTGATTTTTTTGGGGTGTCCAAAAGTGTTTTGTTTTTATTTTTTGACACAGTTTACCTTTGGGGGACTATCTGAAGGCTGCACAGGGGGTCTCGCAATGCTGCACCCCAAAACCCCAATTTTGTACTTTTTAACGCCTGCTATTCATAGGCGATACTTTTCTGCCTATTACATTGCGTTAAGACGGAAAGTCTTTCAAATTTAATACGGAGGAAAACTAAAACAGGTTATAATGATGTCATCGGCGGTAAATTACCACAAATCCGGATTTAACGCCTCAAATTGAATACGGCCCTAAGTGAGCAAAAGAGTAGTAGCCTCAAGCTTTAACACCCAGAGCAATTCAAGTAGAAACCCTTTTCCTTGCATGGTAAATCTTAGGATAATGTGCATTAACTCATGGACTCTGAGATAAGTACCAGGAGCTATGGGATAATGCCTTTGCAGCAGCCTCAATAAGGGCAGAAAGCCCAACTTAACATAGACTTTTGTTCGAAACTCAGGAAGAGGTGAACAGAAATCCTCTGTAAGTGCAGCATGCAGGTTTATCGCGTGCTGCCAAAGGGCTGTGATTGAATAGCCTGAGCAAACTTTCAAGGGTAATTGAATTTGGCCCTGTAAATAAAATTTGTAATGTAGCATATACAGTAGATGCGTCCATTGTAAAGATGTAACAGTCTTCAAGGCACAAGTGAATCCTAAAGTTGGGCATATATTCAATGAAACTATATTTAACTAATACCCTTTTTACACCAGAGCAAAAACTTGGGTTTTTGCTGAGTCTACCCGGGTTGCAGCTCAGTGTAAAACGGTCCCTGAATAATAACCCTGATCAAGTGACCCAGCAATCCAAACCAGGTAGCTACCAGGGTTGGATCCAGGATGGACACGGGTAATGGTGCAGTGTAAACAGTGCAACTCGGGTTATCCCACCTGGGTCATGCCTAAAATGACCTGATTGGTGGTTGTGGAGCATTCACCTCCCACTTTTTATGACCTCACAGGTTTATCAGGGCAGACCTGAGTTCAGTGTGAACAGGGCTGACCTGGGAATAACCCAGATCGAAGGTGCAGTGTAAATTGGGTTTGACCTGGGTCTGACCTGGGTTGGAACCATGTCCAAAAACCCAGGTTGGACCTGGGTTTTTGGTGGAAAAGCGGTATAAGTAACATTTTATGGGCTGAAAATGGATTTACTGTCAATTGCCAATATGTAGATTCCTGTATGGACAGCTCCTAATAAAGAATTTGGGATTTTTTTCAGGTTATCTAAAGGATGCACCCTATTTGTCCTCATCTGCCAGGTTACAATTAATGAAAACAATCAATAAAAGTAATATTTTATATTTGCGCTCCACAGTCTGCCAATTCCTGTTCCTCTTTTTGCTCCTGAAAACTAACGACACCCACTACTGGACATCACCAGACATTCATAAAGGAAAGAATAGCTTCAGGTCTACATGTAAGATACTATTTAAATGATAAGAGTTGTTTAAAATTATACTGAAAGATGCACTTATTCTTTTTCAAAGCCACAACTAGTGGGGGCCTAGGGGGCATGTGCCCCAGGCACCAGATTTGAGGGGGCACCACATGATCAGCTCCAGGGCAGTGGCGGAACCAGGGGGCAGCAATAAAGGCGATTATCCTCCCATAACACACAGTCCCAGCCCCGCTTAACTAGTGTTCCTGCAGACAGCAGCTGTGCAGCTCTCGGCAGAGCAGAGCCTGGGCACAGGTCAAACTGTGGGTGCAAGCTGGGACCTGACCGCGGCAGCCACATAAAGTCAGATAGTAAGTTAGAGGCACCCAGACAGCCAGAGAAATTAGAAGAGTGGCATGGGATTTGTAGTTTATCTTTTACTGCTCAGACTCTGAGTAGTAAAAGATAATCTACAGATCACGAGGCATTGCCAGCAGGATGAAAAGTCAGCAGACCCATGGCTTCTATCATTAGAGCACTGGGGGCCATCTCCTGGTTGGGATGAGAAATTAGCAGATGCAGGCTCCCAAGAGCCAATTAAATTGACTTAAATAATTGACACTTAGATATATTTTCCACATGATTAGACCCCAGGTTCATAATTGTATACACTGCTAGCTACAGTAGCCTTTCTGTACACAGCAGCTCTTTCAGAAAACCATGCTCGAGTTTTATCAAGCATGATATAACCTTATACTGACTAAATATGGGGTAATGGGCAAAAAATATGCATAAAATATATAAGGAGTGAGAAGGGGTGATTGGCAAAAAATATATAAGGGGTGAGATGGGGATGATTGGCTAAAATATATAAAGCGTGAGGGGAGGGAGTGATATAGGTGGAGAGAAGGCTACTGCAGTGATATAAGAAGGGGGGGGACACAGATTGCTAGAGAGACAAGGGGGGGAGCCAAATTACTGCCTTGCCCTGACTGACAAAAATCCTAGTTTCATGCCTGTCCTTTTTTCATGTAATAGACCACCTTGGTAGGAAACAAAAACATTAACATTAGTGGTAAATGGTAACATGATGAAAAAAGGGTTATTCGGAACATAGGGCCTGATTCAGAGCCACTCGTAAGCGGCCGCTCGTTCGCTCCGAGCGATGTTTGCCCAACTGCGCATGCATACTGATCGTTATACGCATGTGCAAACTAGTCAGTGCGGTCGAAATTCATGTGCTCGCAAAATAGCGAATGCCTGATAATTTGAGTGACAGAAAGAGGCGTATGTGGGTGGTAACAGGGGAAGGTGCTTGAAAACAGGGAGTGGAGATCCGATCGCAGGCGTGCTTAAAGGTCAGAACGGGCGTTTTATGGGTGTGCATAATTAAAACAACAGCGTCATTGACCACGTCACTGGGTTATTTTATAGCCAGAACTGCTCGCAAAATTGTGGTAGCAAAAACCAACCACAAGAATAGCGAGCAGTTCATACCCTTGTCGATGTACTCGATTAATCTAATAAATAGTGGACATGACGTAGGATGCGAGCGGCCAGGGGGCGTAGTTTCCCAAAAAACGACCGCAAGTTTTGTTCGCTCATTCAGACCTAGAGGCGCGAACAGACCGCAAACAGCGAACGGTTGATTTGAATAGCCACCCTTATTTTCTGGACGAGCGAGCGCTAATTGCGTCTGGCTCTGAATCAGGCCCATACTGTATACAATTCAGAATACATCATGTTGGGATTAAGATTTTGTTGTCTAACTCCATCAAATTGTTTTATTCTGTCTGAGATACAGTAGGGCTCTCTATTTATCAAGTCCTGAAGCCATCACTGATTATTGCAGGTAGTAGCCTTCGCTGATGCTCTCCTACGATAGCTTCCCCGTGTCAAGAATGTGGAATCTATGAAAATAAAGCACATTTTCATTTGAAATGTATATGAAAATAATATAATTTATTCTTTTATCGATTTTATTTTTTTATTTCTATTTTTTTAATTGTATTTTTTTTATCTACAGCTTGAAGCCCAAGTCTAAGCTTCCAGTGCAGAACACATGTGTGACCCGGGTTAAGCATGTGCCAGCAAAGTGTAATGCTGCATATACATGGTACAACTCGAACAACCATAGATATCGTTGACAGATTTCCCTCCAACTTTCTGTAGTGCAGGGCAAACAATTTTGGTTGTACACACTGATAGATATCTATGATAGATATCTAGGATAGATATTTCAGTGAAGCTATCTTTTTACAGGCAAATCTTTACAAAATCATCCAAGTTGGCCTGCATGCATGAAAGACCATAGATATCGTTATCGTTCATGCGGGAACGCGCATCACTGGTTGTTGGCCAATCATTCAGTGCATAAAACTGAACGATATGAACGATTTATCGTTGAACGATATCGTTATCGTTCAGGAAAATCGTCCCGTATGTATGCAGCTTAGGTGTCTTAGGGGGCCATTCAATTCAACGTGAATTGAATAGCGACAGGAGCGAGCTGCTGGAGCTATTCAATTCAGTGTGATGTGTGGTAGGAGAATGCTGGTTAATGCACCTATCGCGCCTTTACAAGGGAGTTAAGGCGCGTTAACCGGCATTCTCTGACCAAAGTGCCAGGCGCGTGGCTGTTAGCACCGCGCTTAGTAGAAAAACAGCTGCACTTTGGTCGGATTTCTCCTCGCCTCCCCAGGGGGGTGTGAGAAGAAATCCTTAGAGCACCCAAACAGTGCGGTGAATTGAATTCCCCCCTTAGATCATTAAATATTAAATCAGTGGTTCTCAAACTGTGAGTAATGCCTCAATGATGTGTCTAGTCTTCCTTTTAGGTGAGGCCAGGTTGCTTGAAACAAAATTGGGGAAACACAAAGAGCTGAATGAATATGAGAGAAAATAAATGTAATGTACTAGATATAGTAGTATATTTATTATGTCGTATTTACCGTCATTATTTTCTTATTAATTTGATTACAAGTATAATGCATTCAACTCGTTATTGCTGGTACTGGTAAAATATAAGTTTAAAAAACACTGTCCAATAGCACATTACACTTATATCTGAGGCATGTCAGTGATATCAGTGGATACATTGTTATCATTAGCATACTCAATGTACACTGAAGATTTGTTAAGCCCTGTCAATAAGCTAAGAAAGATAAAATATCAACCTCTGTCACTGTGTCCACAATATATAAAGAACCCTTTACAATGATTTATGGATAGACATTCAGAAGAAAGTAAAGCTTTACCTGACCCTGAAGGAAATCCATTAATTCTATGAGTAGGAACATCACTGAACTGTATTAGGTAGAACTAATTAGCAATTAGAGACAGGAGTGCTAATGGAATGGAAAGAGGAATAAGGAGCTTTCTAGGTAAGAGGATAAGAAATAGTGAATATGCCACTCAAGATCAATAGAGCAGCCTTGGTGGACACATTACTGGAATGAAATAAAGCAGCTAAAATGGTTTTCTTTTTTTTAATTCAAATTCAGTATATTAATGGGAACAAAAGTAAATGTGAGAATAGAACTCAGCATGTTATAGTACACCACGTGCCATTTTTATGAGCGTCCATGACTATTTTAAGAAAGAATAATTCAAAAAGTTAAGTCCCCTCTGTTAGCATAGTTTTCGCAAAGTAAGCTGAATATTCTACAACATATCGGGCCGTATTCAATTAGAAGTGATGACATAATTTTCGCCATTTTCACTTTTCCCCATATTCAATTTCAAAGACTTTTTGCGGGATAACTTTTCACCATAAAATATGTGGTGATAAAAAGTGAAGAATTGGGGTTTTGGGGTGCCGACTTAAAAAAAATACCCTGCACCCCTTGGAATGTCCCCTAAAAGTAATCTGTAGTAGCGGTTTGTTGCAACAGGTGGATTTTTGAAGAATTTTAAAGTTCACTTTAGGGACTTAAAAATATGCTTGCACCCATTTTCATTGTACCCCAGATTTGATGGGACTAGTTATTTTATTTCTATATACTCTATTTAGTGTGCTCCTATACACACCTGATGGTATGAGACTCCTTCAAGCCTAGGCTAGCACCCCTTCCCACTTATCCCCGATTGGTTTTAAGCAGGGATCTGGCAATTTAAGTGCACTTTAGTAAGAGGCACAAACTAGGTAAGTCCTAAATTTTTTTATACTGTAGTGCAGCTATGGGTTGATTTTTGGGGCGTGGGTCTCCTGGATTGCTTTGGTTGAGCTGTTTCAGGGCATCGCATTATAAACACATTTTTAATTTCTTGCACTTTTAACACCTCTATTGTTTGTTTAATATATATTCATTATTTTCACATTTTACTTTTCACCTTACTACATGCAGCAGTAGCTGCTCTTATCTATCTAACACCTTTTTACGCTTCACCTTTCTTCATTAGAGTGATGCCCTGGGGTGGCTCAGCTGGGCCTGTTTGGAGTGTCCTGTGGTCTGGATTTGAACCCCAGTATGTTAGGGACCTACCCTCAGAAGTTATCTGGGAGCAGGGCTGGCTTTATATATATAAATAAGCCGTAACCATATAAAATATGTTGAAAGAGCTAGACCCACATAAAAAAGCCAGGAAAGTCTGACGGGACTGGGAAGGGGGGGGGTGATAGCCTCAGGGCTGAGAGGGGGGGCAGGATAATGACGGCTGACAGGGCCAGGGGGGCTGTCTGGACTGGGGATTGGGGCATGACAGGGAATGCTGTCTAGACTAAGAGAGGGACAGGGAAAGCTGGCTGAACTAGCTGGGGAGGCTCAGGGCAGAGAGGGGAGGACAGGGTAGTCCATCAGCCTCATTGCACTCCATCCCCAGCATGTCTCTGCCTCTTTCCCCCCCAGCGACAGCGTGTGTCCCAGCCCAGCATCTCTGCCTCATTTTCCCTCCATTTCCAGCATGTCTCTGCCACTTTCTTCCCCCCAGCGTGTCCCAGCCCCAGCATGTCAGCCTCTTCCCCCCACCCCCCCAGCATGTCCCAGCCCCAGCATGTCAGCCTCTTCCCCCCCAGCGTTAGTGTCAGCCCCTATCACCCCCAGCATGTGTCAGCCCCTATCACCCCCAGCATGTGTGTCAGCCTCTCTCTCCCCTCCCCCAAACCACCACCACTACTTTCTTACTTACCTTATTTGCATCTTCCTCTTTGGCTCCTCTCGATCCCTTCCAGCAGCCCGGCCCCTTGTTATGACACAGTGTATGTGACATGATGACGTCATGGCAGCTGTGTCATAACAAGGGGCCGGGCTGGGTGTCTGTCTTGTAGGAGCCGGAGCGGCCAAAGCGGGCCTGCTCTGGCTCCAACCATTCAATTAATGTGGAGCCGGGACCAGGTTGGCGGGCAGCAGCTCTAGTTCCGCCCCTGACTCTATGGCTGCCGGTGCAGCACCGCAGCCAGCTGGGCCCCCTCTGTCTCTGCACTCTTCGGGCCCAGAACTCGAGGCCCGGCAGTCCCCCCCTGATGGCGGCCCTGCCCTGGCGCGGTGGGTAGGCCCATAACCATGGCCATGATTATGCCAAAACCTCTATTTATTTATTGCTAAATTCTATTGCAAAATGTATTATATATAATTAGTAATGTTGGAGTTGTGCACTTGTAATTTTTCTTTTTGTATATATAATATACTGTAGTGTCAGTAAATACTCGTTTGTGAAAAAAGGATATCTGGCACCTATAGTCCAGTTACCTCTGCTTCTATCCCATGTGGATACTTGTCCAGGGAACGGGAGGTGAGAGAGTAACTGGTAGGTCAGATAAATAGGAGAGTAAAGAGACGATTCTGCTTTCAGGATCTGTTTCCTCCTCCAACCCTGTTGTTCTATGACATTGCAGGGAGGTCAGGGGGTGCCTTTCCTGATGAGAGAGTGTTGAAAAGAGAATATACTTGATAGTAGTATGCGCTGAAGTGGAGTGGCCTCCCAAACAGATTCCTGTGGTTCTCAGTGCCTATCACCAGGACTGGCACCACGAGTAACCAGAAGTAGAGATGTGCGCCGGACCATTTTTGCCGAAATTGGTTCTAATTCATCGTTTGGATTTGGATTTCCCAAACTGCGGTGACTGGCTATGGATTTGGATTTTTTACAAAAATTTACAAAAAAAGCTAACATCACATAAATTGGGCATTTTTTTCTTCCT
Source organism: Taudactylus pleione (assembly GCA_031769625.1). Classification (NCBI taxonomy): domain Eukaryota; kingdom Metazoa; phylum Chordata; class Amphibia; order Anura; family Myobatrachidae; genus Taudactylus; species Taudactylus pleione. Next base: position 6,277,102 of record JAUIMM010000484.1, read on the forward strand.
AGAGTGTTATTAACCTCAATAATATTAATTTCCAGACATTTACAGTCAATTTAGAACACCTCACAGCTTATAATATTGTTTTCACCATTATTGGCCAAAGGTTGCAGTGAGCTGACTGGTTACCAAGCGTCAGAGCAGTGGCGCAGCGGCACAGACACCACAGTTTCAAGCACATCTATGAAACATTTCCACACAGCAGTGGCAGAAATGAAAAGTAGTGCAAGATGGGAATTGTCCTTGGGCCTTCCCACTCACCCTTATGTTGGATATTAAAAAGGACATGCACGAGTCACGGTGCTTGTGCACACAGAGGGCTAAGGCCCACAAGTCACGGTGCTTGTATTTCTTATACACAGAGGGCTATGGCCTACAAAGTCACGATGCATTACTTATACACAGAGGGCTATGGCCCACGGAGTCACAGTGCTTGTGTTTTTAATACACAGAGGGCTATTGCCCATGGAGTCACAGTGCTTGTATTTTTAATACACAGAGGGCTATGGCCCATGGAGTCACAGTGCTTGTATTTTTTATACACAGAGGGCTATGGCCCACAAAGTGACGGTGCATGTATACACACTTACACAGTGTAGTATAGCACCAAAAAATACATTTTCCTTTTTTTCAATTTTTTTACTTTTTTTTTTTTACACACAGCCGCTTCTTGCAGTCAGTGTGCCCCCTTTACACAGTCACGGCCACTTGTGAGTCTCTGGACACAGCCACTTAGCAGAGTATAGTGCAACATCAGCATGCACTGTGTTCCCCTTTACAGCCAGTTCCCCTATACAGCCAGTGATCAGCATGCAGTGTGTCCCCCTATACAGCCCAGCACTTAATTAGCAGAGTATAGCGCAGCATCAGTGTGCAGTGTGTCCACCTATACAGCCACTCAGCCAGCCAGTGATCATCAGCGTGCCCCAACTTGCCAGAAAGCCCACTTGTAGAGTTGCACACAGTCAGCAGCGTGCAGGACAAATGGCGCCGAGTCGTGGGACAATCTTTTCAATATGTGCTGGAGCTTGTTGTGATCCATGATAGTGGTGCCTTGATGGGTAAGGTAGATGTTGAATCTGCTTTTCATTTATAGCCCCTGCATCCTAAATCTTATAGGTACATGTTTTTTCACCTGGATTATGGATACTACTTAGGCAAGTGTTCCAACTCTTGTGCTCTTTTTTGTGAAAAATTCAGTTCTTGTCTGCTTTGTGTGGGTCCAAGGGTCTTGGAGTTATGCATTATCTAGATAGTTTTCTCTGCATGGATCCATTTGATTTGCCTCATTGTTGACAAGATTTTGATTTCCCATTATAAAACAGAAGTCCCAATGACTCGACTATCCTAACCTGGTATTATCACCTCCCATCAGACAAAGCGTTAAAATTGATAGATGCCATTCAGGACTGCTTGGTGGCTGGGAAGGTCACTTTGCATCAAGTGCAGTCTCTGTTTGTCTTGCTCAACTTTGCTTGCCATGTCATCAACATGGGTCATATTTACTCTAGAAAACTTTTTTGGCTCTCTTTTCTTACTAATTTTAATGGTGTGCTCTTGTGGCTGACCCCAGCAGTTCCCAGTTCCCACTTGCAGTTGTTTGCTGATGCTGTGGGTTCCTGCAGGTTTAGCTGCTACCTGCATACGACCTGGTGTATTGTCCCTTAGTCTACTGAGTGGTTTGGAAGCTGTATTACTAGAGACCGGTTACTTCTGGAGGTTTTTTCCTATTATGGTTGCCATGGAGTTTTGGGATTGCAAGTTGTGTAATTTGAGCATTATTTTAAGATGTGGTAACCTGGGTGTGATTAACTGACAACTGACCTCATTGTTGCCAGTGCTGTGCTTTCTTTTACAAATCATGTTGCACTGCCCACAATGCAACATTGTAATTAAAACACTACATGTGCCTGGTGCCGAGAACCCAAATGCTGATGCACTATAATGCTTCCAATAAGACAGGTTCAGGGTTCTAGCACCCAAAGCTTGTTAGCTGGTGAACTTTACCCTCTTTATGTTTAGCAGGTCATCGAGCCGGCATGCAGGGTTCAGCTGAGCAGTCCCTCACTACTGGAACCCTACAATCCTATAACAATGTTTGGACCAAATGGGAAAATGTCTTGCAGCACCGCAGACATAGTAGTGATAGCAGGCATTGCTCAATGCTATCTTATATATGAGGAATCTATGTCTATGGTTGGTGTCGGACCTTGGTTTCCTGGACTCTGGCTTATATCTCTTTCTTTTCATGTTTAAAAGGATGCCCTGACTCAACTAAGAGATTTATCATTGTTAAGGCTCTTAAGAGTTGGGCTCATTCTGCCCTGTTCTCTGTTGACAAGGGGCAGCTCATTTATGCATCCCTGTTGCTTCAACTCTGTCGGCATTCTCCTGTATTGCAGTTTCTGAATTGAAGTTCACCTTTTCTGGTTGGTGTTTTCCATGAAGTTTCATGATGCCTTTAGATTGGAGCTGGTTACTACATCTTAGGCCCGTTTTCAATTTGAGGCAAAAAGTCCTGACTTTTCACCTACTGGACTTTTCGCCTCCTGTTTTCTAGGCGGGAAAGTATTGTGCGCATGCCCGCTATTCCCCATATACAATTCCAAAGTAGGCGAAAACAGCAACCGGCTAAACTTGGATCCACCTAAAGATATCCAGACATGGGGGATCACTATGGGTACCCCCGTTTTTGCCTGCAGAAGAAAGTCGGGTTTTTAAATAGCAGCGGCAGGTGCATAAATGCGGCTTGGAAGAAGGTGATGCAGAAGAGCATTTAGAAGGGTTTTTTTTTTTAAATAACTATGGCCATCAAATTTGGGGTACTTGAAAATGGGTGCAAACATATTTTTAAGTCCCTTAAATGATTTTTAAAAATGCACTTGCCGCTACTCCCGCAATAAAGAAAACACCTGCCGCATATAAGGGAACCCCTCTGGACTCCATTCCACTAATTTAGAAGTGTGTTCCCTATTTTTTTTTTAAACCCCAATATTTAAATTAATTTTTTGGGTGTCCCTATTTTTTTTTTTTTTTTTAAACTTTTTTTTAACACAGATCATTTTTGTGGCCCATTCACAGGGGTTCAGGCTATTTTTTTAAGCCTGCACCCCTAAACCCCAATTATGCACTTTTTTTCACCTGCTACAGGCAAGCAAAAAATTATCCCCGTTTTTTTACATTGACTTTTCACACCAGCGAAAAATCTATGAAATTAAATATGGGGATATTGGAAATAGACGAAAATGACATCATCGGCGATAAATTAATGGACTTTTTGCCCCATATTGAATATGGCCCTTAGATGGTATTGCTCACCATGCTCCTCTCAGTTGTTTGTATTGGGGGGAGTACAGTGTTATGCAAAATCAGGCATTCTAAAACCAACCAGATGGGTAGCAGCTATTGGGTCTCCACAATGGCTTGCAGTGATATAAGGCTTTATCTGTTTTTTTCCAGCCAAAGCTTATTTGTCTTTGTTGGCAGAGCATGGTTCGTACATGCTTATGGTATGCCCCTAATGAAATATCAGTTTGACTTCATTTTAGGTGTTGTTTGCTTCACACTGGTCTATACCCAAGTAATTACATGACAGATTTGTTTTGGATATGGCGATCCCGCAAATCATGGCATTGATGTTTGTTGTTATTTTTGATGCCTTGTTTGTCTTGTCTTGTTGGTCTCCCCTGTCTTTCCAGCCCGGGTATTGCTCGTCACTTTGCACAGTGAGAGTCTTGAGGGATTTTCTTTTTTCCCCTGACTAGACAGACATAATTCAGACCCAAAATTCACTCTGCAGGTTTTTTTCTAGCTGAGTTCATGTGTGTTTTCTTTGCAACATCAGTCTCCTGCTACCACTATCAGTGGCCTGCATGAAGAGCAGCATTGTTAGGCCATCCAGCTTCACTCACATTTCAGCGCATACAGCTAGCCCAAGGGGTCTCGATCAGAATCATCAACCTCCTAGTGCCTTGACCCCTGATTTAACATTTAGTTTTAGTGCTATTTTCAAACTGTTAGTTAAAGTTGCCGGTGATTGGTGGCTTTGAAAAAACGCACCTTAGTAAATGTAACCTAAGGACTGTTAAAATGGTAATAGAACATAATTGAACATTGTTGATTCAACCCATAGAAATATTTAGGTGGTCTTGGCCAAGAGTCAAGTTGTCCCATGAGACACGCCTGCTTTTGAGTCGCCAGCCCTGTTTCCGCCCACAAACGGTCCCTGCCTGTCAATAACTTTGCAAATAAATCCTAACGGCAAGCAACAACGGAAATGAAACTTGATGTATGCACAGAGAGACTCAGACACATGTACAGATCACTGATAATCGCTCTACTATGTAACCACCGACATTGTATACAATCAGGCCCTGTGTGTTACAAATATATTGACTCCAGCCACTGTAAATCCATACACATACTGTACAGCAAATTAAGATAACAGCCTCAGGTATTAGTTTAGGGTCAGAGCTCTTTTTCAATTTCTAACATTTGTTTAATTATTATATAAGTGTATTTATATGTTCTTATTTTAATTGGCACTAAAATGAAAAGGTACATGGGCATTTGTGGATTGTGTAACCCATTGAACTGAGAGAAAACAGATGATAGTTAGAGACAGCGTAGAAAGGCAGAGTGACAATCCTTAGGGCAAGTGAGAGTTAGCTCTGAATTTGTGAAACACATTTATTGCTTCAAAGGAATGAAAATGCTGGAGGAGTAAATAGAGGAGTGTGGTTTCATCAAGAGATGGTCTGGCACCCGTACTGCTGACAGTTTTGTTCAGCACCACTACACCTTTGTCATCCCAGTTACTAAACTGGCTATTAAATATATATGTGCAGGGACCTTTTCACACAAAGGAGAGAGGAGAAAATAAGACTGTGCTAGCATAAAAAAAACCATGGCAAGAGGCAGGTGTATATGTGAGAAGTACTTACAAAACCACACACATATACTGTACTGCATGTTAAAGATGCTTTTATCCATACAGAGGGCCTGATTCAGAGTTGGGAATAGAGAGAGAGATATCTCTCTCAACTGTTCATCTTGGTGAAACCATGCTGCACTGCAGGTGGGGCAGACTTAAAATGTACAGAAAGATTTAGATTTGGGAGGGAGGTGTCCAAACTGACATCTAAATTGTAGACTAATAATAAAGCTGAGCAGTATTTGTGGGCTCCATGTAAAAGCAGCCAGTATTTACCCTACATGCAAAAAAAATTATGTATTTACACCCCTTGCATTGCAACATGGTTTGTACAGGTACACAGTTAAGTGCTATCTCTCTCTCTATTCCTAACTCCGAAACAGGCCCAGTGTCATTAAAATACATCACCTAAACATACTGATGGAAAACAGTGTTTGTTAATCCCAAGGGAATCAAATTCTAGTGCAGTTTAGAAATAAAAACAAATGTCTGGTTGCTATGGGTACACCAGTTTTTATACATATCCTCCATTTTTTCTTTTGTCAGATCTATATATAGTATATGTATTTACCAAACACCCACCATGTTTACAGATATTCCCCTAAAGGGGAGATGCAGCAGGTTGCTACTGGGTGTATGAAGAGTTGATGTGGGCATTATTCAAAGGTGCAGCAGTATAGCAGTACATAGTGCTGGAAATTTGGGGGTATATTTACTTATATTCGATTTTGATTTTAGTGTGATTTGACATTCAATTTTCATTTGATTTTTCATTTAGAGATTTGCTAAAGGCAAAACCGAATGTCAAATCAAAAATAAACCAAATTTCACTCAAATCCCACTCAAAGTCGAACATCGGAAAAACATCAGTACTTTTACATGGACCAACACGCTAATCCCTTATTTACTAATATTCGATTTGAAATCGAACACAAAATCAAACTTCAAATCCCCAAATGAATAGAACTGCTTCATGCTTTCGATTTTAGCATGAGCAGGTCTAATTGACACAGATGCATATACAGATCATGCACAGATCAGTAAGATTCATGCATGCATCTGTGTATAACTAACTTGGAATGAGTTAAATAAAAAAAAATTGACGTGGGGTCCCCCCTTAAAAGTACAACCAGCCCCGGACTTTTCAGATCCAGTTCTGGTTGTGAAAATACAGGGGACAAAAGAAGTAGGGGTTCCCTGTATTTAGCACAATCAGCACTGGGCTAAGCAAGCCTGTCCTGGTTTTGTAAATGCAGGGGACAAAATGAGTAGGATTCCCCTGTATTTGCCATAGCCAGCACTGTTTGTGGTTTTAAAGGGGAGACCCCACGTCAATTTTTTTTATTTAACTCTTTCCAAGTTAGTTAAACACAGATGCATGCATGTGTCAATTAGACCTGTGGATGCATCTGTGTCAATTAGACCGGCTAATGCCGAAAGCATGAAGCAGGTCTAGTACTTTGTGGATTTGAGGTTCGATTTTGAGTGGGATTTGGTGTTTGATTTACACATGGCCATGTAAAATTGAACAGCAAATCACTGTTCAAAATTGAATCAAATCGAATTCAATTTAGAAAAGCCTTCTAAATCGAATTTTAGTAAATGTGGGATTTTGACAGGGATTTGTACATTCAATTTGATTCGATTTGAGGGGAGCTAATTCGAACTTCAAATCGAATGTAAAATCAAACTTTGGTAAATATACCCCTTGGTGTATTTTGATCAGAGATGTGTGGAAAAGGTAGACAGGGGAGGTAGTGCCTCACCGGCCATAGACTTTTTACTCCAGAGTATGGACTATAAAAATTATTAGAATAATACAAATAAGATATTTAGAATATTTTCTTTACATTTTTCTTATCATTTTTGTAGTAAAAACTCTGGCATATACCAAAGTATGACAAGGCTCTGCCTCACCTGCCTCACCTGCCTCACCTCACCGCACATCACTGCTAAATACATATTGGAAGGTTATTTGGATGTTTACAAAAGGGTACTGCTCTTTAGGCAGTGCTTGTGTTTTAGGGAATTAAGACTGTAAGCTCCAGTAGGGGAGGGATTTATGTGAATGACAAATATTCTCTGTATAGCTTTATTTAATTGATAGTGATATTTGTCGGAAGAATTGGGACTTACATACTTATTGTCATACCAGTTTCTAACACAAGTGCTTAATGAACAAAGTCTTAGCTCTCTGCAATCAACAGTGTTCAAAATGTAATGCAGCAAGTTGTATGTAAACTGTTCTATGATATAAGGAACCCACACAGGTCAGGGGAGAAGGGATACTAGAAGAAGAAAAATACTTTTATGTGGATGGTCTTTAATATATCAGTATGACCAGAGGCAGCTCCTTATCTGTGTGGCCAAAGGGTCTGCACCTCGTCATAGGCTGCATGCAGCCCTCTCCTCCCTGCCATCCAAGTGATTGACAACTAATGTAATTGGGAGGTGGTTCTTAAGTCTGGCGGTGGAGCCTAATTAAGGGGGCGTGGCATAACACCGTCACTGCTAGCAAACAGGCTGGTTTTTACGGACTGCATCATCTGCAGCCCCTAGAAGCCAGGTAGGGCTGCTGTAATAGCAGAGGAGTGGCTTCCCATGGGAAGCACTCTCTCTAATATTGCAGTCCAGACTGGCAGTCTCAGGGGGAGAACACACCTCAACCTGGGACTGTCTATCTGGCTGTGATCAGCAGGGAGTGCTTCCAATGGGATGCCCCTACCACTGCTAGGTAGTCCTTGCCGGGTGGCAGATTTTACTGGGGGGTGGCTGAGGTCCCGCAGCCCCTGGGTAAAATCTGACTTTTAATGACATACATCATTTACAACTTTGCTTTAATATGTAATACTTTATATGCCGACTGCTTTGTTTTTTCTCTGGTCTAAATGGACATTATTTCAACATAAAAAGACACCCCAAATAACAGAATACTGAAAAATATAGAGAATCGTAACTCAAGAAATTATATACAAACAGCCATAAAACTAAACAGACATGATAGGAAGTATGTAAGTAAATGACAGACTTGACTGCAATTATTACTTTGATAGAGATAAAAGATTTCTAGACTTATATTGTGTACTTAGTTCTCAGAGCAGTTATCATTTCTTTTCCTGCATGTTTTTTAGTATATAAAATAATAATCTGTGTATCTCAGTATTCTAGGTTAGGCTGAATGAGATGTGTAGTGCTTCAACAGCTTGTTTTATTATACAGTGCATCCATTTTACATTATAGAATTCCATTATTTCATTCCACAATTTCATAGAAACAAAAGGAAATTGCGAATTGAACTATTTTCTAGCCCTTAAACCTTTACCGCCTGTTTTTCATCTTTGAGGTGACTTAAAGTAATTACTCTATACAGCTGCTTTCAAAGACAGGTTATTAATGGTACCCATTTGTTATGATCACACTGCTGTTAAAGGCTCGGATGTGACAGGGTCTTTGTCACTTCGGGCAATCCCAACCAAAGAGACTTAATGATTCATGAAGCAAAGCTTGAAAATAAATTATATTTACTCTCTTTCACCTGGGGCTTGGCTTCTTATGTTCCCTACTTTTAAAAAAATTAGTGCTACACATTTTCATAACATTTTAATTTGATTTTCAAAGAACTCCTGGCATGGGTATTCAAAAGTTTAAATAACTAATGCAGGCTGCTATGTGAAAGCTTAGAGCAATCCTATTCCAATGCTTGGTAAATACTGCACATACAGAAAATCACTGAGGAGATTCGCTGAGAGTAACGCTTTCCGGCCAAATACATACATAAATCTAAAAATATTAATAAAACAAAATGATTTTGAAATAGAATTGCATGTTGGAGGATGCACAGACTATGAGGGAGATGTACTAAGCCATGGAGAGTGATAAAGTACCAACTAATCATATCCTTACTACAATTTTTCAAACACAGCCAGTAAAGCGACAGTAGCTGATTGGTTGGTACTGTATCACTCTCCACTTTATCACTTTTCAAAGCTAAGTAAATCTCTCCGTATGTATGTCTAGATATAGTGTGACAGAAGGGACATATGGATTTTCTCATCTACACTGTCAGAGCTGAGTAAGGCAAAGAGGAGCAATTAAAATGGCTTTTTGAGTCAGTCTCATCAGCACATACTGCTGCTTACCACAGCATACAAAGATATTACAAGTTATAATTATTATTATTATTATTATTATTATTATTATTATTATTATTATCATCACATTACAATACCAGCAGTAGAATCCCATTGGGTAAGATTGCTGACAATTTCAATCGGTAAGTATGAGGGTTAGGATTAGGCTACGAGAGGGGAAGGTTAGGGTTAGGCTGCTGAGTAGAAGAGGGTTAGGGTTAGACTGTGGAAGAGGTGGGTTAGGGTTAGGATTAGGGTGAGGGTTAAGATGAAAATACTTACCAAAATTTGCTGCCATTTTCGCTGTCATGATCCCGCTGACGGCATTCTGACCATTGCCGTACCCAACCCATATATATATATATATTACAGCCATCAGCCATAACATTGAAAGCCACATGCCTAATATTATGTAGGGCCCCCTCAAGGTGTCCAGGGGTATCTGAAACCTAGATGTTAGTAGCAGATCCTTTAAGACTTGTTTTTCCAGCACATCCCACAGATGCTTGATTGGATTGAGATCTGGGGAATTTGGAGGTCAAGACAACACCCTGACCTGTTTGTCATGTTCCTCAAACCATCCTGAACAATTTTTACAGTGTGGCAGAGTGCATTATCCTGCTGAAAGAGGCCACTGCCATCAGGGAATACCACTGCCATGAAGGGGTGTACTTGGTCTGCAATATTGTTTAGATAGGGGGTAAGTGTCAAAGTAACATTCACATGAATGCCAGGAACCAAGGTTTCCCAGCAGAACATTGTCCAGAGTATCACACTGCCTCTGCCAGCTTGCCTTCTTTCTATAGAACAAATACTGTACACAAGATATATGAGGCGCTAGTCAGTTATAACATTTATTAAATTAAAAAACATAGACACAACACACATTATAAAGTAATTTCCCATACAGAATACCTTAAATATTAAAAATGATCATTACTATTTTGAGAAGGTATTTAAAATCATATAAGCATTACGACCTAAGAGGTATATAGAATTTCCTTATGCACTAAAACACATGAATAGGTTTGTCTGGAACTCCTACTATATAAGTAGCTCTTGATTAGCACAAAATAAGTTAAGGTGAAAGATGTTATTGGTATCGTCTACTACAGATCTCAAACATCAACTGCACTTTTCCCAATAGTTAGTCCAGCATCAAACATTAGTGTTCATTTATTTGTAGTTAGTAAGCTGAATATGAATGTTAGTAGAAGTCAGACAGGGAGACATATACTTATAAAATATTTAGGCATGCATGCATATTCAACTGTCCATTAACTCAATCCCATAGTGGATCCACTCTGTGCCAAGACTCCAGATGGGAAACTTAAAAAGTCCAGTGTTCAGGTGTGTCAAACTTGAGGTCCTCCAGCTGCTGTGGAACTACATAAACCAGCATGCCCTGCCACAGTTTTAGCACGCCCTAATAGTAAAACTGTAGCAGTGCATGCTGGGATGTGTAGTTCCACTGCAGCTGGAGGGCCGCAAGTTTGACACCCCTGGTGTACAGCATTCAGGGACTTCCTTCTGAATGTCAATATTGAATAAATCTACTGGGAGGTTGTTTTTAAATCAGTGTTATTACACTAGTCACCCAGTGGCAGCAGCGTGATTTAGGTTCAAATTATTGCATTCCTTCCAATGAGGACGCTCAACATGTTTCTCTGTTTTTAGATCCTATCGGTGGCTTCCTCAGGATTTCCTGAAGAAGCTACTGATAGGATCTAAAGGCGGAAAAACACGTTAAGAGTGCCTTCATTTGAATGGACTGTCTGACATATCTAATTGTACACTCATTAAAATAATACTCCACCATTCTATGGATGGTGACCATATCAGATGGGGTCGCGGTAGAGGTGCCATTAATTTTGAGCAATTCTTTTAGACCTGACAGACATCAAAATGTTGTGTTGACTCATCCCCAGCACCAGTGGGTCTCTTGAGAAAGCTCAGATTTTCAAGATGTTGTCAACCCTTTGATCCTGGTAAAGAGAATAAAGGACTTGATCTACAAGTCCAACATACTTAGCGGAATTGCTTCATTTCATCTCCTCCCTCAGTTTGTCAAGCTGTTTTTCCAAAAGTCTAACTAGGAGAATCACCTGACTCAAGCTAGCAGCGTCTGAACTCACTTCACAGGTGACTACTTTGAATGGTTTTGGCACCTTGCACAACATGGAAAGTATTCTCCACTACACTACAGTACATTCCCCCTTCTCTCCCTATGTCATGGCTTGTTGTGTAAGTTTGTTGTTGTTCCTCCATTCACTAAAGCATATAAAGAGTAAAATTCCATCTTGTTACTACCTCTTGCTTCAGTTGGTGGCATGGCAAATTGAGCTTACAGCCACTGCAATCTTCTTCATTTTTTCGGGCCAAAGGCAGCATTTCCTACTTGTCCCTGTCACTTAAAAAAATATATTATCTGCACCACCAAGATGATTGTGTTAGCAAAATATGGGATGTATTCAAATTTACCCAGCTGTACTGCTCTCACAATATTTCTGGTGTTATCAGAATTGACAAATCCTGAGGAGAGTCCAAGTGGGGTAAGCCATTTTGCAATTACATCCCTTAATTTTTCTAATAGGTTGACACAGGTATGTCTCTTGGTGAAGCCGGTGATACAGAGAGTAGCTTGCCTGGGAATGAGCTAGCATTTTGTGTTACCTACTGCTGCTGCTGCTGAAGGTGAAACACCCACCCAGTGGGCTGTCACAGTCATGTAATCTTCCATTTTCTCAGTACCACTTTTCCACATATCTGTGGTTAAGTGGACAGAGGGTACAATGGCATTTTGTATGCAAAGATTTAGTTTTTCTTAACATCCTGGTACAGGCAAGGAATTGCTCTTCTGGTAAAATGGAACCGAGATGGATGTTGGTAGTGGGGACACAGGACATCAATTAATTGTCTAAAACCAGATGGCAGATATTGGATGCAGATATACTAGAATAGCTCTCATGGCTTCAGTGATCCACTGTGCAACTGGGTGACAGCTGTTCTACTTGCTTCCTCTTGCAAAGGGTTGTTTAACAGTCAATTGTTTTTTGTAACTACTACTAGTATTCTTGATCCCCTTTTGGAAAGAAGGTCCACCCCCAGCAGCAATAGGCCTAGCATTTAATTGCTTGTTGTTATTACGTTAGCATAATTTTAAGATTTTGTTAAAAACTTTTCATGAACATGCTGCAAATGACAAAACAAGGAGGTTCCTAGATGATTAACACCCAAACCTCTACTTAGTAAGGCTTTACAAACTTTACAGATGGCTTGACAACTGTTGTCAGGATTAGGGCAAAATATGAGGTGGCCTTGTTTTTATCTTGGGCAAGAACTGCTTCCAGTGTTGCCTGATTTACACAAACAACATCCTCATCATCAAAAGCCTCATTAACAGTGGCAGCTACACAAATATCATCCTCATCCTGTTGCATTTCCTCAATAGCATCTTCAATTTCTATGTCAGCATCTTTCCTTGTGATGCTCATCCCCACATTGGCAAAGGGTGCATAAATGGTGGAAAAAGGCTTCTCTATGTGTCCTGTATCAGAAAGGTAAGGCTCACACATAGCACCCGTGCACACCTTTAGACTCTCCTCAGGGATTTTGACATTTCTGAACACAGTTTGTTCTTCCGCCATAGTGCTTTTTTAGCACTTATTTTCCTTTTTTAATTGTTTTGACACCTGACTGACAGCAATTGCAGAACCACCACTCTCAAATAAAGTCCAAGGCCTGAGCATTTTCTTGCCACTGCATGTGGTCTATGGCATGTTAGAAATTTTATGTTTTTCTGCAGGAAACTTTCACTTTATTAAGGTGATGTTTTTTTAGCAATATAAAATATTGTTTTGACTTTAGATGCCCTAACTTAAACCCTCTATGCCCTTGAGAACCAGCTTTAGTAGTTGATGTTGAATGACTAGTATTGTCACGACTTGTGACAGCAACTGCAGTGCTAGTACTTGACTGCTTCTGCTGTTCTATCGATTAGTCATCATTATCCATAATGATGCACTGTGCACAGTGGCCCTTGTCCTACTGACCATTAGTGTTAGACTTACACACTGTATTATGGCCTGAAGTTTTTTCACCACACACCAAAAAGAGTTTGATATTTTTTTATAGAAGCAACAATTGCCCACCAACTGTGAGAGAAGCACTGCACAGATATTAATTAAGGCAGTGGCCCTTGACCTACTAACCATTAGTGTTAGACTTACACACTGTATCACGGTCTGAGGTTTTTTGAACACACACACACCAAAAAGAGTTAGAATTTTTTTTATAAAAGCAACAACTGCCCACCAACTGCAGGCAAAGCACTGCACAAATATTCATTAAGGTGATGGCCCTTGACCTATTGACTGTTATACTTACACACTGTGGGCCTGATTCAGACGCGGACACTAAGCTGCGGATGCACGCTATGGACGATAATCGCACATTTGCGTATGCATCAATATGCGCATGCGCAAGTCACTCACTGCGCTCGGGAATTGTGCGCTTGCAGCAACAAAAAACCTGATGTGCTGTGCCAGTTGTGCACCAAAGGTTAATGCTGCAGTGCAAAGTTACAGCACAACACTGACAATATTGATAAGTAATATATAATAAGATGTTCCTGCACTATAAATATAAAAAGAAATGTTTTATCTTACTGCCTATTCAAAACTAGCTCAGCCAGTATTTACTGTAAGGGACATGTGAGTGGCTCTGCCCATCATAAAGTGTTGCTTTGAAGTTTGAAGTTGAACTTGAATGTCCCAGCTCTGCTGTATCCTACACTTCCGACGGTCCTTTGACAAATGGCTTCCGAATCTCTCCAGGAGAGACTTATATCGGATCCAAAACACGCAAGATCCGACACCAGGAAGATGATGTTTTGCCTCGTTTAGGAATCCGAAAATGGTGGGGAAATCTGAGTCTCGGCTCGGATCCACTTGGATCAGGTAAGTTTGGGTGGGTTCAGTTTCCTTGAAACCGAACCCGCTCATTTCCAATAAATTTACCACAGAGATGGAAGTTCATGCTACATCCACTGAACTGCAATTAAAATGATATTGCTTCACATTTTCATGGTTACCTAATGTGTGTGAGCCATATTTGCCTACTTTTGAAAAATAATTTCAGGGAGACTGTGAAAGCAACACCTATGTGCAAGGCATTAAAGAGGATATGTACTGCTTCATCTGACAGACATGTCACAAAACGGACTTACTTCAAACCACAAATGAGCCACAAAGCAGTTACATGGACATGCACAAATAAACCATGTAAGACACACATGCTGACAGTGCTGGAAGACAAGCTCACAGGACAGAAACAAGACAGGCTTACAGGTCAGATGGACACACTGACAGTGCTCCCCCTCTTTCACCTGCAGGTCAGACAGCTACAGACTTTCCTACTCCCTGAGCTGTGTGCTGGGTGCATTCTGATGGCTTAATGAAGAGAAAGAGACACTCAACACATGCTTGTGGCTGGATTCAATTAGAAGCGAAAAGCCGTAATCCGCGTTTTATCTTCAAATTGAATTGCATGACGTTTTCGCATACGCGGAAACTCAATGCACTGCAACAGGCGGAAAAGTATCTCCAATGAATGGCAGGCGGAAAAGAGTGCAAAATCTCTATTTTGGGCTGCAAATGAGGGGAATTCATTCAGAACCCTTTGAACACCCCTCCAAAGGACAAATCAGGCAAATAAAAATTTTTTTAGGATTGCAGGTGAATGCAGCAGGTGGATTTTTCACTTTTTTTTAAAAGTGCACTTTACAGACACAAAGATATGCTAGCACCTATTTTCAAGTACCCCAAATTTCACTGGACTATTTATTTTCACCCAAAAATACTCTTTTCTATCATTCTTCACCATTTTTCCAAAAAAGCTTCTAGAAAACTTTTAACACAACTTAAGGACACAAAGTACGTTTATTAGGGCTAATAGAACACATCTGTAATGATTTCCAGTGTCAGTGCATCTTATTTTGGGGTACAGACTGATTCCTCCATTCTATTCAGTACTTTCCGCCTGATATGCATTTGCCGATTTCCATTTTCGTCTGTTCTGCAATTGAATTGGACAAAAAGCGGGGACGCGCAAGCCACGAATTTGCTTCCCAAACAGTCGGAGGCGGCAGAAAGTACAACAGGCAAAAAGTCAGAGACTTTTCCCGGCTAATTGAATACGGGCCTTGGTCTTTTCTGCTGCTTCTTGAACTAGTCCCACCACTTCCCTCTGCTAGCAGTCCAGAAAACCAGCCCTTTCATTTGCAGCCCTTTTTTGGGCTGGAACAAGAAACATAACATTGACCAAGAATTTTTTAAAAATCCTCTTAGTGGTGGAATGCATTACATTAACTTCCTCTACCCACAACAATAAGACCAAATAGGGGTTCATTCATAAAGGGACCCTGTGTAAGGACCAGCTTTAAGAACGAAAGCCCTATACCAGAGGTTCTCAAACTGTCCTCAGGACCCCACGCAGTTCATGTTTCCAGATCACCTAGTAGGTGCACAGGTGTAGTCATTACTCAGCAGCACATATTAAAAGTTCCACTGGTGGAGCTAATTATTTCACTTGTGATTCTGTGAGGAGACCTTCAAAACATGCACTGTTTGGGGTCCTGAGGACCGAGTTTGAGAACCTGTGCCCTATAGCAGTGGTTCTCAAACTCTGTCCTCAGGACCCCACACAGAACACATTTTCCTGGTCACCTAGCAGATGCACAGGTGTATTCGTTACTCACTAACACATTTTAAAAGATCCACAGGTGGAGCTAATGATTTCACTTGCGATTCTGTTAAGAGACCTGGAAAATATGCACTGTTTGGGGTCCTGAGGACCGACTTTGAATACCTGTGCCTTATAGTGTGAAAGTGTTTGACATCTGCAATAAATTAAACCATTATAGAAACAGACATAAATATCTATGTCCAAAATAAAGTACAGTTACTTTTCATCTTTTAAAGTAATTGCATTCCCTGGTGGCTGAAAAGTGGGACCACTGCTATTGCAGCTTCAGCAGAACAACAAGGCGAGGTAGAAACTATGGCCTGCATACAAATCTGTGCCTATATATGACAATTATTAGTGCGCCAGAACACCCACAAGCCAGCCCATTTTTAAACCTATGAGAATTAATCCTCAAACAAGTCCAATTATATTTATTCTCAAAGCTACAATTGCATGCTGACGCACTTGAATTGTATCCACGTTAAATGCCTCTGATTATTTTCACCAAGAACTGAGTCATAACAGTAAAATTAAATTGGAAACAATAAAAATAAAATATTAATTCAAATAAGTCACATGTTATCGTGTAAAAAATAGAAGTGTTACAAATAAAGAAATTATTATAATTTAGTTATGAGGCTGAGATAAAGAGCTCAATAAGCATTATGGAGAATCTGGTTGAATATTCATCACTTACATTGTTGAGACAATAATAATAAAAACAGTATTTCATCTTGAAAGTCAATAATATTACTGTGTAAAAAAAATATCCCCATGGTAATTAATGCCGAGGTTTAATGCTATATTGTTTCCCTAGTCGCCAATATATATATATAGTCAGGTCCATAAATATTGGGACATTGACAGAATTTTCAGTTTTTGGTCTCTATTCACCACCACAATGGCTTTGAAATGAAACAAACAAGATGTGCTTTAACTGCAGACTTTCAGATATAATTTGAGGGTAATTACATCCAAATCAGGTGAACGGTGTAGGAATGACAACGGTTTCTATATGTGCCTGCCACTTTTTAAGGGGCCAAAAGTAATGGGACTATCAACTCAAAAGCTATTTCATGGACAGGTGTGGGTTATTCCCTCGTTATTTAATTATCAATTAAGCAGGTAAAAGGTCTGGAGTTGACTCTAGGTGTGACATTTGCATTTGGAATCAGTTGCTGTCGACTCTCAATATGAGATCCAAAGAGCTGTCACTATCAGTGAAGCAAGCCATCATTAGGCTGAAAAATCAAAACAAACCCATCAGAGAGATAGCAAAAACATTAGGTGTGGCCATATCAACTGTTTGGAACATTCTTAAAAAGAAAGAACGCACCGGAGAGCTCAGCAACACCAAAAGACCCGGAAGACTACGGAAAACAACTGTGGTGGATGACAGAAGAATTATTTCCCTGGTGAAGAAAAACCCCTTCACAACAGTTGGCCAAACCAAGAACACTCTCCAGGAGGTAGGTGTATATGTGTCAAAGTCAACAATCAAGAGAAGACTTCACAAGAGTGAATATAGAGGGTTCACCACATGATGTAAACCATTGGTGAGCCTCAAAAACAGGAAGACATCTAAAAAAGCCATTACAGTTCTGGAACAACATCCTATGGACAGAAGAGACAAAGATCAACTTGTACCAGAGTGATGGGAAGAGAAGAGTTTTGGAGACGGAAAGGAACTGCTCATGATCCAAAACATACCACCTCATCAGTGAAGCATGGTGGTGGTAGTGTCATGGCGTGGGCATGTATGGCTGCCAATAGAACTGGTTCCCTTGTATTTATTGATGATGTGACTGCTGACAAAAGCAGCAGAATGAATTCTGAAGTGTTTCGGGCAATATTATATGCTCATATTCAGTCAAATGCTTCAGAACTCATTGGATGGTGCTTCATAGTGCAGATGGACAATGACCCGAAGCATACAGCAAAAGCAACTAAAGAGTTTTATAAGGCTAAAAAGTGGAATGTTATGCAATGGCCAAGTCAATCCCCTGACCTGAATCCGATTGAGCATGCATTTCACTTGATGAAGACAAAACTGAAGGGAAAATGCCCCAAGAACAAGCAGGAACTGAAGACATTTGCAGTAGAGGCCTGGCAGAGCATCACCAGGGATGAAACCCAGCGTCTGGTGATGTTTATGCGTTCCAGACTTCAGGCTGTAATTGCCTGCAAAGGATTTGCAACAAAGTATTAAAAAGTGAAAGTTAGATTTAGGATTGTTTAGTTTGTCCCATTACTTTTGGCCCCTTAAAAAGTGGGAGGCACATATAGAAACCGTTGTAATTCCTACACCGTTCACCTGATTTGGATGTAATTACTCTCAAATTAAATCTGAAAGTCTGCAGTTAAAGTTTAATTTCAAAGCCATTGTGGTGGTGAATAGAGGCCAAAATATGAAAATTTTGTCAATGTCCCAATATTTATGCACCTGACTGTATATATGTATATATATATATATATATATATATATTATATATATACATATATATATATTTGGTACTTCCTCATCTTTTCGGCCCCCTGCTGGAGGCGCTGGTTATGCTACTTATGTATCTTCACTAGTCAGTGAAGATATGTAAGTAGCGTAAAGATGAGGAAATACCATTCGGCCCCTTGCGGGCTCACTTCGCTCGCCTTGCTGCAGGCACGGTGGCTTGCTTTGCTCGTCACTTGGATGCATTCCCCCTCCATGCCCACTTGGATGGTAGGGAATGATGTTGGACACTGGCTGATCTTTATGCTACTTATGTATCTTCTTTGACTAGTAGAAGATGAGGAAGTACCATATATATATATATATATATATATATATACTAGCTATACTGAGTTATTACGTTTTATTATGCAATGTCATCCAAATCCGTCCAGTGTTGAGACTCCCAGACTCACTGGGTCAAAGCTCTTTCTGGCGCACTCCGCCATGAGGTCCGACTGGGACCCCAACCACTCCATTAGGCATCCAAGACCAATTGCCACCTCTCAAGCCCTGGACTGATAGTTCCATACAGTATGTATGTCTGTATAATATATATATATATATATATATATAATATAATTTTTCCTGCAATTATACCCTCTCACCAAAATCATCCAGAAGAAAAGACCCAATGGTCAATCAATAATACATTATCAAAAAAATGTTCATCTATATATATATATATATATATATATTAGCTGAAGTACCTGACATTGCCCAAGTAAATAAGTTTTATTATGTGATGTCATCCAAATCAATCCAGCAGAAGGCCCAGAACAGGCTCCCCAAGTCAAAGTTCTGCCCAGCATGCACCAACAGGAGTTCCGACCGGGACCTTGACCCTCTAGTATATTTTTGGGATTCAATGTTACCACTCTGTGCAGTTTTTGTCCAAATCTATCCAGTGGAAGGCTCAGAACAGGCTCCCCTGGTGAAATTTCTGCCCAACGTACACCAATGGGAGGCCAACTCCCTTGAAACCTGGCCAGGATCCAACTTGACCACCTTGCATTGGTTTCATCCCAATCAGTGCAGGAGTGTCCAAATCCATCCAGTGGAAGACCTAGAAGAGGCTCCTTGGGTTAAAGTGATGCCCAGAGCACTCCATCATGAGGTCCAACTGGGATAACAACCACTCCAATAGGCATTTCAGGCCAATTGCCACCCCTCTGTGAAGTTTTCATCCACATCCATCCAGTGGAAGGACCAGAACAGGCTGCCTGTGTACACCCAGTGTTCTGCCCAGTGTACACCAATGGGAGGTCCAACTGTGATCTCAACCCCCTAGTTTGTCTTCTGGGATCCAATGTTACCACTCTGTGAAGTTTTTGTACAAATCCATCCAGTGGAAAGCTCAGAACAGGCACCACTTGTCCGAACAGGCTTAAAGTTCTTCCCGGTGCATTCCGCCATGATGTCCGTCCAGGACCCCAAGTACTCCATTAGGCATACCAGACCAATTACCACCACAAGTATTCATCTAAATCCATCCAGTGGAAGGCCCACAAGAGGCTCCCTGGGTCAAAGTTTATCCCATTGTCCCCAAGTCAAAGTTCTACACCAACAGATGGTCCGACCAGGTCCTCAACCCCCTAATATGTCTTCTGGGATCCAATGTAACCACTCTGTGAAATTTTTGTCCAAATCCAACCAGTGAAAGGTTCAGAACAGGCTCCCTGGGTCAAAGTTCTGCCCAGCGTACACCAGCAAGAGGTCCGACCGGAACCCTAACCCACCTATATCCTGCCCAGCGAACACCAACAAGAGGTCCGACCGGAACCCTAACCCACCTAAATCCTGGCCAGGTTCCAACTGGACCACCTAGTGTTGGTTTCATCCCAATCGGTATAGGGGTGTACAAATGCATAACCGGATAGACAAACATACAGTATAAAACAGAGCAATGATTCTTATTTAGTATATACAATTTGTCACTTTGTCGCATTGTCGCATTGTTAATATGTGGTCTAATAGCTTACTTTTTCAGTACTAAATAATTATGTAAGATTTGGCAGCTTTACCTTAAGAGCTCTGGAAGATATTCAGATATTCGCCAACAAACAAACAAACTTCTTAATTTATATCTATATAATAAGCAAGAAAGTGAGTGTGTCTGTATATCTATCTGTCCTTTATGCACATCCAAAGTTTTGGACTGAGCTCCACTAAATTTGGCATGGTGGTGTGGTTTGACCAGGATTAGGTTTTTGCCTAGGTTTGAACTTTGTCAGGGCCACACACTGTCACACAATTGCCAAAAATGCTGGCTGCAGTGGAAATTGGCAGTCTGCCGAAAACCTGTGCGAAAGCTATAAAAGTGTTCTTTTAACCTCAGTCTAAGCAAATTTGATCACTCATGCAACTTCATATTAAATCCAGAGCTTCTGTGTTTGCATGAAAGGGCATAACTAGAACTTTTTGGGCCACATAGCAAGATCTTAAAAGGTCCCCCAGAGGTAAAAAACACACATACAGTACATTTTCCCCCACACTAAAACACATACATTTCCCCCCACACAGAGCCCATTCATGTTATGCCACACAGATCCCATTCAGGTTATGTCACACAGAGACCATTCAGGTTATGCCACATAGTAGTACACCTCATACACATTATGCCATGCAGTAGTAGTGCCCTTTTTACATTATGCCACACAGTAATGCCCCTTACACAATATACTACACAGTAATGCCCTTTACAGATTATGCCACACTCTTGCCTGGGTGCCATCAGCAGTCAGCAAGTGTGGATTTGGGGCCAGGCCACCAGCTACTTACAGCTGTCGCATTGGCAGGCAGCAGCAGACAAGGACAGGAAGCACTGAAACAATATGAATCTGGATCCGGTCTTGAGCCAATCAGAACTCGTGGTCTGGCAGTCAATCAGGAGCCTCCCTTGCAGTCCACGAGCACTGATTGCCTTGCGACCAATGGCTCTTTCTCTCCATGACTGCCTGCCAGTG
This sequence comes from Taudactylus pleione, assembly GCA_031769625.1. Taxonomy (NCBI): domain Eukaryota; kingdom Metazoa; phylum Chordata; class Amphibia; order Anura; family Myobatrachidae; genus Taudactylus; species Taudactylus pleione. The sequence goes on from JAUIMM010000484.1 coordinate 6,298,357, forward strand.
TGCCAGCTGTAATCAGCTGGTGGGCAGCACCAAATCAACATTGCTGACAACCGTGAAACCTCAACGTCCCTGACTGGACCGGCCTACTTTGTGTGCATGACTGGGTGCAAGGGGAGCGACGGGCCACAGGGGCAGCTGGGGCATCACAGCAGCCACACCCCTTGCACACAAGGTAGTTACACCACTATTTGCATGCATGTAGGCAAACAGTGGGGGTTTTTTCAGGCGATGATAAAGAAAACAAATAAAATCTGCAAGTTAGGTGTACTTCAGGGTCCAGGCTCCAACCTGGGCAACGCCGGGTATCCCGGCATATATATATATATATATATATATATATATATATATATATATATAAACAGACCGGCGGCACTCGTCCAAAAAAACCCACACAAACGGCAGGTCAAATGCGTTTCAACGTTTCGATGTTAATACATCGTCATCAGGATAACACATCACATTACAAAAACATACATACATACATTTAAGATCAATATCATGCATTAATATCAATACATTTAAGATCAATATCATGCATTTATTGATCTTAAATGTATGTATGTATGTTTTTGTAATGTGATATTATAGAGAGTTTAGTCAAATACCATTTATTTGTTTATTTCACTTTTGCATTTGGTTGCTGCGGCAACGGGTCGCGCGGGTGACGTCATTGGTGGACGCCGCTGGGTCGGACCCGGAAGCAGCAGCCGTACACGTGGGAATGGTGTGGGTATAAGTAGGTGTATTTGTTTGTCTTCTTGTTATCCTGATGATGATGTATTAACATCGAAACGTTGAAACGCATTTGACCTGCCGTTTGTGTGGTTTTCTTTGGACGAGTGCCGCCGGTCTGTTTGTATATTGAAGCCCACTGGAGTGGAGCTTCTCCGGAAGGCACCCATACGTTTGCCATATTACATGGGAGTGCCACCCGTACTGGTGTATATATATATATATATATATATATATATATATACACACAAGATGGTCAAATATGTTATAAAAAAATAACAGAATGAATTTGTAAAAAATTTATGAGATTCCTACTGTATTGATTATGTGCAGAAAGCTGATCTTTTTATTCATCCCAAAATATATTTGTGTACTAGTGCATGGCTAGTTACTGTACAAATAAGCCGGTGGTGAAATTTGGGGTGAATTGGGGCAGTGTACTGTAAATTATAATAGTGGGCTATTAGCATGCTTTCTGTATCTCTGTGATGATATATGACTATCCAGGGGCAAAAGAGCTTATGCTCTTTCTATTTAACAGAGAAGCTAATGGACCAGAAACACAGGATGCAAACCGTTTTGTCATTAAAGATGACAAAGAGTCTAAGGTCCCAGCAGGTGCCGGCTCAGTGCATGTTATTTCATTTTTATCTATTTATTTTTGGTGTGGAAAATGTCAGCAAACAATATTGAGCCGCATTATGAAAAGTAAACTTAAAAAAATGTGTTGAACATTTTTAGAATTTAATTATCAAAAAATTCACACATCATGAATATTTTCCTTAAACACTGATAAAGGTTTCTTAGAAAAATGTCCTACTTTATTAAATTTTTATATTTTGAAAAGGAAATTATGAGTCTGAAGACAAAAAGAATGTCATGGGTTAGCAAAACATGTGAATGTGCACCTCCTCCCCGTTGAGTGCAAAATTTTGACCTTAAGGAGGTGATTCAGAAGTGGACACTAGTAAAGCATCGGATGCAAGTGCCCAAAGTTGCTTTGATCTAAGATGCACTGAACATGCGTCCCGATGGTTACCGCCAGGGAACCAGATCAAAATTGCATGTAGATGCATGGAGATCCTTGCAATTTGAATGGGCTTTTTAGGGTGGTAACTGGAGGGCAGCAGTTGGGGACATGTTGCGGGCTTGAAGGTGTCTGAAACTGTGTCTAAAGATGCAGTTCCATTGACACTGGTGGCCATGGTCCCTAGGACCTTCTGCTCTTGGCATAGGCAGGTACACTGTCCCATGGTGCGGCCTATGGTCCATTGATATTAAGAAGAATCCTTAAGTGCTAGGGTGGCTGCTGCTGCTGGGTGTGAACCAAAATATGATGACAATTTTGAACCAAAACATGGGGGTCATTGCACATCTGTACTAAAAACTACTTTTTAGGGGGGGGGGTTACCACAATTTCAGTTTTAAAAATTATGGCTCTGTTAAGGTATTTTTTACCACTGGGCGGCCCATGGGGCCCTTACATATGTTGCCTTCCAACATCAAAGTTAAGCATTGCTTATTTTAGCTTTCACTTTTGTTTATTTTTCCTTATTTGTCCTATTTTTGATGTCCTTGTCATCTGTCTGTTGTTTAGAATAATATACCAATTTATATAGGAAATTTATTACCACATGTGGACAAATCATTTTGTTTTCACATGCACAGAGTGGAAGTGCTATCTAATACTGAAGTACGGGCAACAAAGACACACAACAGACACATTTAAGAGATTATTTATTTGTTATGCACAATTGCATCAAGGCTGATCTGATCCCTGTAGTGAAAACACAGTATGTGATCTCTTGTCTCAGTGCTTTTTTAGACTTTACCTGACTCTCAATCTAGGCTATGTTTTCGCTAAGCAAATACTACAGAGGAAGGCCCTGGGTCTAGATTGCATTCTGGGTAGGGTTTTGCGTGGCTAGTCAGCCCAGTTAGGGGTATTTTTTCTAGGATTTTAAGTTAGGGGTATTTTTTCTAGGATTTTTAACTAGCTCAGTGTATTATTCCAAGATGATTTAAAAACTACTATGATTGTTTCCATCCCTAAATCCTTGTCGGTATCCAGTTGAAGTGACTACTGTATTTTCCCATTGCTCTCACTAAATTAGTTATAAAGTGTTTTGAAAGAGTGGTTCTGGGATAATTTAAGGATGGCGTCCCGGTGGGTTCTGACTAACATCAGTTCGCATAGAGTTCAAATAGATCCACTGAGGATGTTGTTCTTAAGGTTCTCCACACAATTCTGTCATTTAGAGATTAGGGACTCATACACAAGGCTACTGTCTGTGGATTATAGCTCTGCATACAGCATCACCTGCACTGCCCCTTTTAAAAAAAATTCAGCACCACCAAATTGATTGTGTGAGCAAAACATGAGATGTGTTCAAAATCACCCAACTGTAATGCTCTCACAATATGTGTGGTGTTGTCAGAAATCACAAATCCCGAGGAAAGTCCAAGTGGGGTAAGCCATTTTGCAATGACTTCTTGAGTTTTTCGTAGAGGTTGACAACGGTATGCCTCTTAGTGAAGCTGGTGATACATACTGTAGAGTAGCCTGCCTCTGAAAGAGCTGGCATTTGTTAGATGCTGCTGCTGTTGGTGATGCTGAAGGCAATACACCTACCCAGTGGGCTGTTACCGTCATTTAATCTTTAGTTTGCTCAGTTCCGTTTGTCCACATATCTGTGGACAGTGGGTACAATGGCATTTTGGAGGACAATAAGTACATTTTTTTTAGCATCCATATACAGGCAGGGGATTGCTTTTCTAGTGAAGTGGAATCTAGATGGGATTTGGTAGCGGGAACACAGGACCTCAATTAACTGTTTAAAAATAAAACAGCATTAATGGCAGATATTGGAGCGCAGATCTCATACCAGCATAGCTGTAACGGCATCAGTGATCTGACTGTGCAACTGGCTGACAGCTGTCATACTTGCTCCCCCTTGCAAAGGATTGTTTAACAGTCAATTGTTTTTTTAAACTACTACTAGTAGTATTTCTGGTCCCATTCTGGGATGAAGATCCACTCCCAGCAGCAGCAGGCTCAAGGATTCTTTGGAGGAATACTGGATAGTGAAGGACTCACTTAGCTTTATCAAATTGGATACTGGACTAGTTCTGATCATGATTGAGGATATTGATGATGAAGGTGTTGGTGATGGAGATTTCAGGTGCTTGAATCGCAAAGAAAAGGGAGCTAGCTGACGATGGACTGCTTGTTATTTTTTAGCAAAAGTTTCTGTTTTTGCCAAAACCTTTTCATGCACGCGCTGCAAATGACATCACAGGGAGGAATTTCCATGATGGTTAGACTCCCTACCTCTAATTACTGTGACATTAAAAATGCTACAGATGGCAAGACAATTTTTGTCCTGATTTGGGTAAAAATAATTCCACAAATAAGAGGTGGATATTTTTGTCTTATGTCCAGGCATGACAATGACATTCTTCAAGACAAGAACTGCTTCCACTGATGCCTCACTTACACAAAGAACATCCTCATCATCAACATGCATCAGCTACACAAATATCCCCCTCATCCTGTTGCACTTCTACCGTAGCTTCCTCAATGTCTAGGTCAGCAACTTCTTGACTTGTGCTGCTCATTCTCACATTGGCAGAGAGTGCAGAAATGGAGAAAGCAGACTTCTCTACAAGTTCAGAAATGTCAGGATTACACATTGCACTCGTGGACATACTTAGGGGTATATTTACTAAGTTGCAGGTTTTTAGAAGTGGAGATGCTGCCCACAGCAACCAATCAGATTCTACTTAACATTTATCAAGTACCTTCTAGAAGATAATAGCTATACTCTTATTGGCAACATTTCCACTTCTAAAAACCTGCACTATAGTAAATATACCCCTAAGACTCTCCTCAGGGATTTATGAAATTTCTGTTTCTGAACACACAGTTTGTTCTACTACCTTAGTAGTTTTAATTTTTTTTACAACTCTTCTAGACTCAGAATTAAAAGGTATTGCATGAGAGGCAGAAAAAGATGCCTCACTGACAGTTGCAGAATCACCACTCATAAATACAGGCCAAGGCCTGAGACTTTCCTTGCCACTGGTGTGGTGAATGGCATGTTGGCTATTTTATGTTTTTCTGCACTAAACTTTCCCTTTGTTAGACGTGTGTTTTTCTTTACCACTGTAAAATACAGTTTTTTTGTTTTAGATGTCCTGACTGTAAGCCTCTATGCCCTTGAGCATCGACTTTAGGAGATTACATTGAAGCAGTATCGTCATGATGACTGGTAGTGGCAGCAGCTGCAGTGCTAGTGCTTGGTTGCTGCTTCTGCTGTTCTGTTGATTGATTGTCATGATCCATATTGAAGCTTGAATTTTTTTTCCCCAAATAAACAAACGTGCTGACCAACTGCGACACACTGCATGGTAGCCATTGATCTACTAATCATCATTGACTGTTATATCTCACACAGACAGTATCACAGCCTGAATTTATCACAAACAAAATAAACTGTTATATCTCACATGGCCATTATAAGATCGGACAAAACTTTGTTCTGCCTTAAGGATACAAAACTATTGAATTGCTACAGATGTGGTATAAATTTGAGAGACTGGCTAGTTAAAAATGACGTAACTATTTACACAAAACCATCATCTGCTAATTTTCTCACAATAGCATCGGGGTCATACAAGTGTACTGGCTCTACGACCTGCCGCTATTTGGAGACAGGCCCTGTAGTGACACATCCACATTCTGGGAAGAAGATTCCAATTAAACATATATTATTGTAAGTTGCACTTCAAGATTTGTAATTTACATGATTGAAGGGCCTATTCATCATCAGAGGCCATATGACCTCCGATGATTAAGTATTGTTCTCACTGAGAGGGATACTTAAGGATCTAATTTGCAGTGGGGGATAGTTTACACTGGAGCAATTCATCATTGCTCCGGTGCGGGGACAGCTGCCCATAAAGCAGCTATCCCCTTGGAAAGTATCATAGCTACAGATGTTAATTACCTCCTCCCCGTCTACCCGGTTACACATTCATGACCCGAGATCATGCATGCACACAGCCACTGGGGAGTCTGTGAGAAGGCAGCAGAGGGATCTGCTCAGATTCCTCCTTGCATCCCCAGAACTCATTACCATAGGAAGGGCTATGAGAGCAAGCACTGTCTGAAGATGGCGCTTGTTCTCGTGAGCAAACTCCAAAACCGTTCTGTTTTCAGAGTTTGCTCAATATCAGGGGGTCCTATCGGACCCCTGATGATAAATGGCCCGGTAACTAAAATATGTGGAAACTAGGTTTCTGCATGGTTACCGGGCCATTTATCGATGATGAATAGGCCCCAGAGTGTCCATGTGGTCTGGCCTATATAGGCAAAACTGCTTGTTCCTTCAGGGAACGGGCCGCCCAGCACAGACCGACTATCCGCCTGGCTCTAACAGGCAATGAGGTTGAGCAGCCTGTTGCAAAACATTTTAAGTTGGCACGAGATTCATTGGCTATGCTGCATTAGATATTGGTCGATCATGTCCCATCTTTGGTAAGGGGTGGTGATAGATTGGGCTGTTTTTTTCTAATTTGCTGCTTTAGCTAACAAATTGACAAGTTATCTTGAACTTTGTGATCTTCTGTATGGGTTAAGCACAGTTTTGTGTTAGCCAGTTCCATCTAGTAAGGCCGTTTATCTTTCTGTGAGCTTTTTTATTTTAGTATATGTCCCTGGTCTTTAAGTATTATGTTTATTTAAGCAGCCTAATTAGTTATCAGATAGATATGTAGCGTTCATATAAGTTGTTCAGCATCGTTGCATTATAGTTGGTAATGGTATACACAGTAACTATAGTTACCGGACCACCCCCCTTCGCGGTCTGAATGTCGTCATGACGCCCGCAGCCAGAAGCATGGGTGGTATAAGTGAGATAAGAGTGTTTTTCTGTATTTATCCTGATGAAAGGTGTATTAAATAGCATCTGAAATGGTGATATATAATACGCTGTTACAGTGAGTATGTGTTTGAAAACCGTGGAGAGCCGTTGATTCACACCCTGTATTGCTTAGAACTTACTATTCCCAGGGGGACACCCAGGTAATTCATTTAATAAGGGGGAGAGAGGGAGAGAGGGAGAGAAAGAGAGAGAGAGGGAGAGGGAGAGGGAGAGAGGCACTCTGGTGGTACCTGCCCAGTGGTACCGTGAAGCTATAAGCTGGCTCATCTGCTGTTATGCTAATACACTGAAGATCATATTTGCTGTACTAACATGACAGAACATAAAGATGGGCAGACACCAAATTATATGACACACGATCTATACTGTGTGGCCAGAATACAAAGATTTACAAAAATATTCTAAAGAAAAGTAGAAAATTAAATACGTGAAATGGAATGATTGGTGAGGACCCCAAATTTATTTGTGGATTTGTATATTTTTTATATAGTTGTTCATTTGCATATTTCTTAAATGTACTGTATACAGTATTTGTTGCATGTTTAATGTAATATTAACAGTAATTCTGCTCACTCAGACATGATTCACTGGTAGGTACAGTGAATATGATCAGCCCACACAGTAACAGGTGCCCAATCTTGTAGCTTGTCTAAAACAACTAAGCTCCATCTGTATTTACATAGAACAGTATAGTTTACAATTATATTATTTGCACTGCATTTTAATATGTTATTAGATGTGACACTAATAAAAAAAAAGATAAATCTTCTCTTAGAATGAATGTAAATATTGAGTAACTTTTGCATCCAACAAAACGGCTACTCAGGCAGCCATGTTTTGGTTGCTTTCAGATTTAATATTACAAAGGAGCAATGGTGGCCTGGTAAACTTTCAGAAGGTAAATGATGTCAAACTTATTTCCATGGGAGCTGTCCCATTTAAAAACCAATTATCAGGGAAATGACCAGTTAAATAGAAATCTACCTGGAGTGGTGAAGCCTGACAGCTCTGAAGTTTATTTTGACGGTTATAGATTTATGGGATAATAGAGTTGATGACTGCACTATTTAGTTTTATTTATTTTAGTTATTTTATTTCCATGGTGCAAGCTGTCTTGCTCCTGCATTGTTCAAATGAGGTTTCCCGAGTCACGCTCTCTGGCATGCCTGAGATGAAGCTCCATTTGCTTCATCATTGAAGCAAATGAAGCATAAGCTGTGTGAAACTGCTGGAATAGTTTTGTTATGGTGTTTGGCAGCATTTTTATTTTACTACTGTGTCTTCACAGCTATAGCACATCCTGCCAGAAACAGTTTTCACATAGCATATACACAGCATATATGATGAATGAAGGTGAAATGAGGCACATACTTTTAATATAAAGATTTGTTTAACAGTCTATGCAAAGGGCATATGGTAGGTAAAAAAGGCAGATTCATAAACACATTTCAATAGTTGAGGTCGAAGTTCCCATTCTCATTGCATACATCTCCAGATAACATTATTCTCTACAAACACACATTACTACACACACAGTAGACACACACACTGTATATATGTGTGTGTGTAATATATAGCAGTGTATGTTTGTGGCTATATATATATATATATATATATATATATATATATATATATATATTAGAGATGAGCGGGTTCAAATTTCAGAGATCCAAACCCACCCGAATTTAGCAGATCCGAGTCGGATTCAAGCAGGCTCGGGGTTTCCCGCCTGACTCAGATCTCAAAACCGAGGCAAAACCATAGAGTCGGAAATCTCGCTGTTCACGAGCTTACGTCTCAATGATCAATGTAGTATATAGGGACCATGCAGCGGATGCCATTTCACTCTGGCTGTGGAGACTGAACAGGGAGGGTGGGTAGTGTAGGGCTGGGAGAGTTGCTGGTGTTGTTTGGTGTTGTGCTGTCTGCTGTGCCCTGGGCTGGTGCTGTCTGCTGTGTCCTGGGCTGGTGGTGCTGTGCTGTCTGCTGTGTCCTGGGCTGGTGCTGCTGATTCATTCTGGGCTGTGCTGTCTGCTGTGTCCATCTGGTCTGGTGCAGAATACATCTGGGCTCTGCTGCGTCCATATGGGCCTAAGTTCTGGACTGGAAAAAAAAATAGCAAAAAAAACCCCCAAAACAGTCTCATTTTGTGTATTATATTGTTCTGTGTGTGCGTACATGTAAGGCTTAAACGCACAAGATCCAGCCAGCAACGCAAAATGCAACCTAGTGCTGCCCGACTCCAGACGTGATCAATCTGTGCTCTGGGCCCAAGCTCTGGAGCTGAAAAAAAATAAAAATCAATTGTCTTTTTTTAAATCTTTTACTGTCTGTGTGTGTGCGTGCGTGTTAGGCTTAACCAACAAGATCCAGCCAGCAATGCAAGTTGCAACCTAGTGCTGCCCGACTCCAGTTCTGATCAATCGGTGCTCTGGGCTCAATTTCTGGAGCTGAAAAAAAATAAAAATCAATTGTCTTTTTTTTCTAATAATTGTCTGTGTGTCTGTGCGTGTTAGGCTTAGCCGCACAAGATCTAGCAAGTCGGCAATGCAACCTAGTGCTGCCCAACTCCAGTCATGATCATAAAGTGCTCTGGGCTCAAGTTCTGGAGCTGAGGAAAAAAATCAATTGTCTTTTTTTTTTATCTTTTACTGTCTGTGTGTGTGCGTGTTAGGCTTAGCCGACCAAGATCCAGCCAGCGATGCAAGTTGTAACCTAGTGCTGCCCAACTCCAGTTGTGATCAATCGGTGCTCTGGGCCCAAGTTCTGGAGCTGATAAAAAATAAAAATCAATTGTCTTTTTTTTTGTCTAATATTTTTGTGTGTGTGCACGACTGCACGTGTGTGAATTTTGTAACCACACCTTGGCTACACTATTGGTGCTTGTGACACTGCTTCAAGACTGCAGAAAGTATGGAGGGCTGTCACATGACAGGAGAGCAAGGCCAAAAACCACATGTTGTAGCTGCCGCCAGCAGTGCAAGGCCATCAACTACCTCGTCCTCTATAAAGGTCCATGCCCCAGGGCTTAAGTCACGCCATCAATATGGTAAAGCTACTTGTACTGAAGTTAAAAAAAAATTGAAAGGAAATTTGCCTTTAGATAAACAAAAAATTGGCATTATGCCATTCACTACATGAAGTGGCAAGGAAAGGATAAGGCCTTGGCCTTTATTTAAGAAGACTGCTGATTCTAATAGCCCTTTGGAAAAAACAATTGTGTGCCCTGTGAAATCGATATCACAAATCCCCAAGGAGAGTGCAAGTGTGTCCGCGGTTGCCTTGTGTGAGCCAGACCTAAATACTAGTGTACTGGAGGATCCTCCAAGTTCCAACATTTGTGTGCCCTTTGTAAATGTGGGGAATGGCACTCAACATCTTGCACATGTAGTCATTGAGGATGCTTCTGTGGAATTGCCAATGGAGGAGGAGGATATTTTGGTAGTTGAAGGCACTAAGGATGATGAGGATTTTGATGATGAAGATGTTGATGATGAGGATGTTGATGCTGAGGATGTCCTTTGTGTAAGTAAGGCAACAGCTGTTGCCTATGGATTGAAAAATCCAAAGCCCATTGTTGTCATGCCGGGGCAAAGGACAAAAAAATCCACTTCTCATGTGTGGAATTATTTCCACCCGGACAACAGTTGTCAAGCCATATGTAACTGTTGCCTAGCAAGAGTTGAATTCCAAAACTCAAAACGTAACAAGTCCAGTGTCACCTACCTGCTCCCTCTCTGTGAGATCCAAGCACCTTCAATCTCCAACACCAACACCTGCATCATCAACATCCTCATTCGTTATCAGGAGTAGTCCTGCTGCATCCAATGTTGGTATTCAAAGTATGATTGACTCCTCTCCTATCCGTGATTCCTTAGAAGGATCCTTGATGTCTATGCCTGTTGCTGCTGCTGTTGCTGTGAGTGGATCTTCATCCCAGAAGAGGACCAGGATGAAGGCTACTTGTAGCGCATCCTCCAAAAAACAATTAACTTTTAAACAATCGTTTCCAAGGGCAAACAAGTATGACAGCAATCACCCATTTGCACAGCAGATTACTGATGCCATAACAGCTATGCTGGTATTAGATGTGCATCCAGTATCTGTCAATACTGCAGTGGGTTTTCAACAGTTAATTAAGGTCCTGTGTCCCCACTACCAGATCCCTTCTAGATTCTATTTCTCTAGAATAGCAATTTGAATTCTGTACAAGGACATTAAAAAAACCTTATCAATGTCCTCAGAAATGCCATTGTACCCACTGTCCACTTGACCACTGATATGTGGACAAGTGGGACAGGGCAAACTATGGATTACATGGCTGTGACAGCCCACTGGGTAGTTGTATTGCCTACAACAGCAACAGCAGCAGCAACATCTACCAAAACACAGCTGATACAGAGGCAGGCTACTCTTTGTATAACTGGTTTCACTAAGAGGCATACCACTTAGAACCTTTTAGAAAAACTCAGGGAAATCATTGCTAAATGGCTTACCCCACTTGGACTCTCCTCGGGATTTATGATTTCGGACAATGCCACCAATATTGTAAGAGCATTACATGTGGGTGAATTCCAACACAGCCCATGTTTTGCTCACACAATTAATTTGGTAGTGCAACATTTTTTTAAAAATGACAGGGTTGTGCAGGAGTTGCTCTTTGTTGCCCGCAAAATATCCAGACATTTTAGACATTCGGTAAACACTTGTCGCAGATTGCATCACCAGCAGGTGCAGTTAAATTTGCCCTGCCATCAGCTGAAGCAAGAGGTAGTCACTCGGTGGAATTCTACCCTCTATATGCTTCAGCGGATGGAGGAACAGCAAAAGGCCATCCAGGGCTATACAACAGCCTATGACATAGGCCGTGGAGGGGGAATGCACCTTACTCAAGCGCAGTGGAGTCAGGTCATTCCCCTCATCAGACTTTTGCAAAAGCAGCTGGAGAAATTGAAGGAGGAGGTGAAACAGAGCGATTGCACAAAGTATGTTGGACTGGTGGATCAAGTCCTTGATTCACTTCACCAGGATCCAAGAGTTGTTAATCTAGTGAAATCTGAAAAATATATTTTGGCGACCATTCTGGATCCTAGGTTTAAGTCCTACCTTGTGAGATTTTTTCCAACAGCCCGAAATCTTAAACTGTGCAAAGATGTTGGTATAAAAATTGTCAACTGCAGCCACACGTGAAACACCATCATCTCCTCCTTCATTTTCTGCAGTTGCCAGGAAAAGACTCAATTTTCCATACAGAATGCCTGCTGGTCATGCAGATCGTTCACCAAAAAATGACATCTGGTCGGGCCTAAGAGAACTGCCAACTAGTGACATGTTATCTTCTGTGACTATGTGGGATACGGTCTCCATTCACAGAATGGTGGAGGACTATTTCAGAGATAACAACCTAATAGGCATGTCAGACAGTCCCTTTCAGTACTGGCAGGAAAAAGTGGCAATTTGGAGTCCCATACACAAACTGGCTATGCGTTACTTAAGTTGCCAACCGTCCAGTGTGTACTCTGAAAGAGTTTTCAGTGCAGCTGGCAACCTTGTCAGTGATCGGCATAGGAGGCTACTTCCTCAAAATGTGGAAAAGATGATGTTCATTAAAATGAATTACAAATTCCACAAGGAAGACCTCTACCAACAATTACATGACAAAATTACAGAGGTGCCTCTTGTGGATTCCAGCGGGGATGAATAAATATTGTGTGAAGAAGAGGATATATATGCTGATGGGGATGATGAGGTTTGGACAACGACAACTAGTAATGTAAAGCCAGTTTTTGTATGGGACCATTTTCATTTCCATGTCCATATCACATTGGCAACTTGTTTTATGGGAGTCCAAACAAACCAATCATTTCAGCCACAATTGGCAGTCCTTGTCGCTGAAATGATTGGTTTGTTAAACTGTCCTGTTTCGTATACAGCATAAGGGTGGGTGGGAGGGCCCAAGAGGACTATTCCATCTTGCAACTTTTTCCATTCCATTATGTGCTGGTTGGGGCATTTCTGTCTGACATTTTAAATTAATGTTATGGTTGGTTTAGGAACCAATGATTTGTTTTAAATTGATTTATTATGAATTTTACAACCAGGGGCTGTACCAATGAATTTCTTTTTTTATATATTATTCAGCCAGGGCTGCACCCAATGAATTGTATTTTAATTAATTCATTATCAATTTTACAACCAGGAGCTGCACCCAATGAATTGATTTTAATTAATTTACTATCAATTTAACAGCCAGGGGCTGCACCAATGATTTTTTTTTATTAATTATTCAGCCAGGAGGTGCACCCAATGAATAGTTTTTTTATTCATTTATTATCAATTTTACAGACAGGGTCTGCACCAATGAATTTCTTTATATTAATTATTAAGCCAGGAGCTGCACCCAATAAATTGTTTTTTAATTAATTTATTACCAATTTTACAGCCATGGTCTGCACCAATGAATTGTTTTTTTAATTAATTTATTATCAATTTTACAGCCAGGGGCTGCACCAACTATCAACTATCAATTCTTCAATCCTCAAGGGTATCCCAACCATTATCTTTGCACAGTCCTCAACTCTATTAATAATTATATCAATCAGTTTTGAGCCAGCAAGCTGGATGCAACCTTTTGGCCCTATAACTAGATGAAAAAATCAATATTGTGAGCTGTGATGTGGTCAAAGTTGACTGGAAATGAGTGGAAATAAATGTTATTGAGGTTATTAATACTGTAGGACCAAAAAAGGCCCATTTTATGTGATTTTAGCAGTTTTTTTTATTTTTTAAGAAAAACTCCAGATCCAAATCTAAAACACGAAAACAAAACACGGAGGTGAGGTTTTGGCAAAACCAATCCAGATCCAAAACCAGGGGAGAACCAGATCCAAAACCAAAACAATGGGCTCGGCGCATATCTCTAATCTATATATATATATATATATATATATATAAAAAATATTGTGGGTTAGGCGCCAGTATCAAGTTGAAATTGTGAAATAAAATATACCAGTTATAGTGTAAATTGCGGATAAGCCCAATATCAATAAGTGGGCATCAGCTCTTTGTCAACAATAGGTAGTATTGGTAGTATACAACTTTGTAGAAAAGGAAAAGGGGGAATTGACTGTGAGCGACATTCTGCTAGATCAGTGTAAAATGTGCAATTTACTATTTTCAAAGGACAAGAGATAGGGGTCCCCTATCTCTTGTCCTTGGAAAATTGTATTCCATTGAACCTTGACTCAGATAAGCTTTTATTTTTTATTTTTAAAATTGCACTGAATATTCTGAGAATTTATTTTAAACATCCCCATTGTTTTCTCTGTTTTAGCTATATCTCTGTTTTATGTTTTTGAATAAATTGTATGTTTTTTAATTATATATTGGCATCATCCTGATATGTATTTACTTGGGTCTTATACTTAGCACAATTATGCATTTTAATTTATTAAGCACTCTGATATTTATTCAATAATTGTATGTATTTAGCACTTTTATGCACTTTAACCAATTAGCACTTTACAAGCAATTATTTGCACAGTATTGCAAATTTTACACTGATCTAGCAGAATTGTCACTCACAGTCAATTCCCCATTTTCCATATATATATATGTATACACATACACCCTCCCAGATAACATTAATACAAACACACTAGGATAATACACACATGCTGGAGCAGACATACAAATGCACGCACACACTCACACTACATTAATACTACATTAATACACACATATGGTACTGTACACACGCATACACACTACATTAATACACTGCCCACACCCAGACACTTGCATCCCTGGATAAATTGCTCTCTGGACCTGCCAGTGTGCAGAATCACATGAAGTGGAGAAGGAAGGGATGGCCAGGAACTTTTGGAGTAGGGGAAGGAGAGGATCATTCCTGTTGAACTGCAATGGTGGCTGGAACTGGGAAGGGGGCCAGACACTGTGAAGCAGAGCAATATAGGAGCTACCTCCTGTTAGGCAAGGGCTTATCTCAATGATACCTACAATGTGTATGCAATGGATCATCCACCAGACTACTCAAAGTCACCTGCTATTATCTGCTGGCCTGGGTTGCATAACATGAGCCTGAGAAACTCAGCCCTAAAACACTTCAGGGATATTTATGCAAACAAGGTTACAAGAAAAGGTGATTTTGTTGAATCACATGTTACAGTAGCTTTCATTTGGTAATATATATCATATTAGATTTAGATTGTGATTATTATATTGATACACTGTATAAAATACAGTATTTTGTGCCACAGAATTAATCACAGTATGTTACTACCTACAGTATGACAAAAAGAATTTCAGAACTTGGCATCCTTAACCTTATGCCAGATATAAACCGAGTCCAGCAATAAAGTTAAGATGAAGGGGATTATCCTTTTGTGTTAGCATTCAAGGCCCATCATTTCTATCCATTATTGGCACTTTAAATACTGGAATCTTTTAATTACAACATCTGTTGTTTTAATTAGCACAGGAATTATAATGAGGCTCTTGGCAGGATCCTGCTGTTTAACCACCAGCTCAAAAAACTATTTTCCACATCTATGACACATCATGACCACTCCACCATGCTGTACCTAAGTGAGGATGCCTCCTGTCATTACATGGAATCAATCTTGCTATTAATTGAACTGTTGGGAAAAGGAAAATCTCAGCAGCATCGTGTGCTTATAACATCCACTGGCCAACCCTGTATGTCTGTAGCCAATAGGCTGTGCTAGCTGCTGAACTTTGCTTGCCAGTGAAACACAAATGGTTTTTCATTTGCCAACTTTTCTATCTATATAATGTAAAAATGTTTGGAATAGAATAATATAATATGTTGTACTTGTAATGTCCCTATAATTTTATTACTGACAAAGTGTACTTGTTTTGGATTTAGAAGGCATGTATCAGTATATCACATTGTTAGGTCCTATATATATAAATGTGTGATTATTTCCACAGCTCATGAAATGTTTGCAGACTTTCCTAATATGGAGTTAGATGAGAATCTCAGCAATATTTCAGGAGCACCAGAGAGAGAAGTTTCAGACCTCATCTTTCCCATTCCTCTCTGATGCCTACGCTCCTTTAATCCTTATTTAGGGCCTGTTTCAGAGATGGGCCGGTCTAAAGCATCGAGCCCAAGTGACCAATGTTTTAAATCTGGGCATGCACCTGAGACACACTTTGCATGCACCCCGATGGTTACTGTTGGGGGACGCAGATCTGAATTGCATGGAGATCCATGCCATTTCTATATGTTTTCCTGAGCAGTGAATGAGAGATTGCTTTCATTGGTGAATTTGTCAAGTGCATTGGTATTAGAGGTGTGCGCCGACCCCCGTGTTTTGGTTTTGGTTTGGGATCTGTAGCTCCCCTGGTTTTGGATCTGTGTTGGTTTTACCAAGACCTCCCTTCCGTGATATGTTTTTTGTTTTTGGTTTTGGATCTGGATTTTTTTCTTAAAAAAACATAAAAACAGTTAAAATCACATAATTTGGGCCTGTTTTTGTTCCTACAGTATTTTTAACCTCAAAAACATTTATTTCCAGTCATTTCCAATCAATTATGACCACCTCACAATATTATTTTTTTCATCTAGTTAAGGCCAAAAGGTTGCATCCAGCTAGCTGGCTGACTAACCATGTAAGTGGACGGCACTAACATGGGGAAGTTCTGCTTCCAATATGACACATAAGGAAACAAATGTTTTTATTATTCAAGAGAGGCCTGAGGGAGTTGGAGTATGTATGTAGTTGAAGGCAGGTACAGGAAGGGTTGATTGGTAGTAAATTTAATTAAATTTTTTTATTCCAAAGTAAATTTATGAGGGAGAAGGGGAGGGGAGGCATTTCCAAAAATCAGTCCTTGCCCCAGAAAAAATCCTTGAGTAAGATGCCTGCTGCTGCTGAGAGTGGATTTTCTCATCCCAGAAGGGGACCAGGAAGACTTCTAGTAAAGCTTTCCAAAACAATTGACTGGTAAATAATCCTTTGCAAAGCTTCCACATGAAAAAGCATTTCCCAACCTGTACAGGAATATTAAAAAATCATAATTAGTTAGTGACCTTCAAACTGCCACTTAAAAAGCACAGATATGTGGACAAGTGCAAGATTTAAGATTAAGCTGGGGTAAATTTAATTTACTAAAGTGAGAGTTTTTACAAGTGAGTTTTAGAAGTTTTAGAAGTGATGTTGCCCATAGCAACCAATCAGATTCTACTTAACATTTACCTAGCACTTTCTAGAAGATAGTTAATTTGATTGGTTGCTATGGGCCAGCCAAATCACTTCTAAAACTCACTTCTAAAAACTCTCACTTTAGTAAAATAAATTTACCCGTTAAGGTTCTACGGTGTGTCTTTCTTGAGAATCCTGCACCTGCTGCTGCTGCTAGGAGTGGATTTTTATCACAGAAGGGGACCAGGAAGAGTGCTACTGCTTTCCAAAACAACTGACTGTTAAATAATCCTTTGCAAAGCTTACACATGAAAAGCAATTCCCAACCTGTACAGGGACATTAGAAGTTATTTATTATTTATTACTAGTTATTTATAAAGCAAACACATATTCTGCAGTGCTTTATTTGTCCATTCACATGGCTCCCTGCCCCAGTGTAGCTTGCAATCTATATTCCCTACCACATACTCACATTTAGTGACCTTCAAACTGCCGTTGTACCCACTGTCCACTTAACCAGAGCAGATATGTGGACAAACGGAACAGGGCACCAAATGTAACATGCTCAGATTTAAGGTTTAAGTCTTACGTTGTCTTTCTTGAGAATTATTGAGCACCATGCCTGCTGCTGGGAGTGGATTTTCATCCCAGAAGGGATGAAGACATTGTTTTGTCTTCCCAATAGACACAGATCTGAAGAGATGTAAAGAACTACTTGCAGGAAAAAGTGGCAAATTGTATGCCCTTACACAAACTGCCTTTGTTTTACTTGAGCTGCCCACCTTCCAGTGTGTACTCAGAAAGAGTGTTCAGCATAGCCGGGAACTTTGTCAGTGATCAGTCTGAGACTTCTTCCCCAAAATGTGGAAATGATGATGTCCATCAAAATGAACTACAAATTCTACAAGAAAGACCTTTACCGTGCAAAATTTGCAGAGGCACATGTAGTGGTGGATTCCAGTGGGGACAAATTAATATTGTGTGAAAATGATGATGTGTACATCACCCCAGATTATATACCATCACGCAAGTCAATATCGTCATCCCATACTGTGTTGTGTATAAATACAGCTGTGATCCTTGTTAGATTGAGGGTTCATTGTCCACTTTAGTGGATGTGAGCTCCATTTTAGTACATATCACCACACCCCCTACACATCTTCTGACCTGGGCGACAGGAGGAGCAGCTGCACTCTGGAATACGGTTGCATGTAGTTGTCCCTCTGACAACTACATGAAATTCAGGTAGAGGGGCCATGGGTAGGGAGTAGGGACACTATAATCAGAGAAAGCAGTTTTAGCTGCTTTATTCCATTTTTTAAACCATATCCTCTATTTTCCTCTTTTGAAAATGTTTATGCAAATCTCAGCTAAGGCGTTTGTGATGTCATGGCTAATGCAGAACCCCTGCACAGCTATGCTGCTGCTGATAAGTGGGTCTAATGTGCACTCACACACAGGAAAAAAATACATTGATTTATTGATTGGATTCATTTTTTTTGGCACTTGGTGGGGAGAGCACTCTGAATGAGGCAGCAGCCCCTTGATAAACGATACAGGCAGCACTCCTGTGCAGCTACGTTGCTGGTGATAAGTGGGGCTAATGTGCACACACAGAAAAAAAACCCATTGATTGATTGGAATACTTATTTTTAGCACTCGGGTGGAGAGCACCCTGAACAAGGCAGCAGCCCCTTGATAAATGACACAGGCAGCAGCCATGCGCAGCTACGTTGCTGCTAAGTGTGGCTAACGCGCACACACATACACAGAAAAAAAACAATTTCTTTATTTTTTTCACCCCTGATGGACAGAGCACCCCCAGGACAACACAGCAGCACCCCTTATGGACTGCAGTGACACAGGAGCCACTGAAGACCCCCTCTTCTGTCTGCAGAACAGCTCATAGCATATAGAGTAACACAGCCCTTATGGACAACAGGTACAGCACAGCCCAGCACAGCAGCCAGCTCTAGTATGGACAGCCAACCAGCCCCTATGAAAAGTGACAACAGCCAGCCCCTATGCAGTATGGATGGACATTAAGCAGCCAGCCCCTGACAAGTGACAACAGTAGACAGCCCCTTTAACACACAGCAACAGCACAGCACAGCCCCCTCCTTCCTCTTCACTCTCCACAGCCAGAATGAAAATGGAAGCAATTGCGGGACCTTTTATACAATCCAAAACTCATGAGAATCGGACAGCGGGATGATGACGTTTTGCCTCATTTGGATATATGAGTCAGGCGGGAAAACCTGAGCCGACTCAGATCTCGGCTCGGATAGCTAAGTTCGAGTGGGTTTGGATCTCTGAGATCTGAACCCACTCATCTCTAGTTGGTATCAGTGACTGCATTAAAAGCTGCAGTTCCAGTGGCACCAGTGACCATGTACCATCGGACATTCTGAGCAACCATAATGTTGCGCTAATGTCTGGTGGTGCAGCTGAAGTCTGCTTGATGGTGCGACTATTTGTGCACTGCAGTAGATTAGAACCACAGCCAGCTGGCATCTCAGTAGAGAGCTAATTGGCTGCAGCATTAGCATAATTCGCAGTAGCTACTACCTCTGAATCAGGCCTATTATCACTGATGGTGGATTAGTCCATGTATCATCCAGCGCTTGATACATGGTCTAATGTGTCCCAGTAAGTGACTGTGGAAGAGATACAAAGGACAGAAATATTTTCTTATCTGCTGTATTCCCACCATAACTCTTCACTATACTATTCAGAAAGTCAGTGACTCTAGAAGAGTAAAGGTTCTATAGAAGGCAGGCAGGAAAGTGGTTGTGAGGGTCTATGACAATTTAATGGCCGATAGAGTGGTACAAGAGGCAAGAACTATGTAAACAGTATTTGCCCAAGATAGGATGTGCATAAATGCACCTGTATGTAGTGTCATACTGGGGCATAAAGGGCTTGCAGGGAATATGCAATGGTAGGGGCATGCTGAAGGGAGACGTAGCAAGGCTGGAGAGGTGTGGCCAGCCAATTTAGGGGGTGTGGCTAGCCATCAGGGGGGCAGAAGTAAACAGAATAATTGCCCAAGTCCAGAGCCAGATTATTAAAAAGAGTACTTGTTAGTTAGAATCATTAGTGTTGAAGCACTACATAAACAATAATACCAATAGTGCTTACCTGAAGTAGTCCAGTTACCTGAAGAGAAGATTAGAAGCATTGGATCTCAACTGGAAGTTAAAGGCTGCAGAGTCTGATCAAGGGTTCTAGCCAATCTAGGCTAAACTAGACTCTGCACCTCCCTCCCCCTTAAAATGAATATGTAATAAGTGGTACAATTCCCCCAACTGTCCTGGAAGTTAGGACAAAGGCCACCATTCAGAGGTGGTCGCAAGAAGCAAGCGCTCTCTTTGAATGAGGGCCGCTGCTTCATTTTTCAAGTGCGGCCTCCTCGTCGCTAGCTAAGCTGTGGGTCACCAGCCACAGCTTTAGCGACCGACCAGGTTGATGGTCGCGATGGTCAAGACCATCGCGACCATCAGGGCTTGCAACGAGACCCTAAGGTTGGGTCTCGGCAACCGCAAGCCCCAGGGAGCTTCCTGCTCTGATCGAGCAGGAAGCTCCCCTCTGACATCACTGTTGATGTCAGTGTGACAGTCCACAAAATGGCAAGCGTTCCATCAGGAATGCCTCCGTTTGTGTAGCCACCCCCCCGCCCCACCTACAAAACGGGGCGAGCTGTCGATCAACATCGACAGCCGCCCCTTTTGTAGTGAGCTCCGGAGTGAGAGAATTTCTCTCTCACTCCGGGACTTGCGCACTTGCAGACCAGCCGCTGCGCGTGAACAGGGCCTTAACATCGACCTGGTTGCGAGCGCTCAGCGCTTGCGACTGGGTCTGAATGATGGCCAAAGTCCTGAGTTAGTAAGGCAATCACTTAAATGTGTGAATGTACCACCAGAATTAGAAAAGTTGGCTGACTTCTATGTTCTTTCTTACCTGTCTTTGCAATGACTAAACACTCTAAGCCAACCTTTCCCCAACCAACCTCACTAATAAATCAATAGCACGTCACCCCACTGCGAGCTGTGCAGTCACAAAATAAAGAGCATTTACTGTAAATTGAATAAATAGTCCTATTTTTTCTCAAGCAGCCCAAACATTACAGTATTTACATTTAATATATAAACTAGGGGTGTGCACCGGCCACTTTTCGTGTTTTGTGTTTTGGTTTTGGATCTGGATCTTTCTTCGTGTTTTGGATCTGGATTGGTTTTGCCAAAACCACCCTTCCGTGTTTTGGGTTCTGGGTTTTGTGTTTTGGATCTGTATTTTTTTTTTAAAAAGCATAAAAACAGCTAAAATCACAGAATTTGTTGGTTTCTCTGCTCCTATGCTATTATTAACCTCAATAACCTTAATTTCCACTCATTTCCAGTCTATTCTGAACACCTCACACCTCACAATAGTGTTTTCATGTCCAAAAGGTTGCACCGAGGTAGCTGGATGACTATGCTAAGCGACACGAGTGGGCGGCACAAACACGTGACCCATCTAGGAGTGACACTGCAGTGGCAGACAGGATGGCAGTTAGAAAAACTAGGCCCCAAACTGTACATAATGCAAAGAAAAAAAAGAAGTGCAAGATGGAATTGTCCTTGGGCCCTCCCACCCACCCTTATGTTGTATAAACAGGACATGCACACTTTAACAAATCAATCATTTCAGCGCCAGGGTCTGCCACACAACTGTGGCTGAAATGATTGGTTCGTTTGGGCCCCCACAAAACAAGCTGGAAATTAATGTGTCCCTGCACAAACTGGCTCTACGGAGGCAAGATGTCATCCTCATCCTCCTCATCCACCGATTCCTCACCCTCTTCAGTGTGTACATCCTCATCCTCACAAAGTATTAACTCGTCCCCACTTGAATCCACCACCACAGGTCCCTCTGTACCTTCTGGAGGCTGGTCTCCCTGGAAGAGCTGATAATTCATTTTGATGAACATCATCTTCTCCACATTCTGTGGAAGCAACCTCCTACGCCTTTCGCTGACAAGGTTCCCGGCTGCACTAAACACTCTTTCGGAGTACACACTGGAGGGGGGGCAACTCAGGTAAAATAGAGCCAGCTTGTACAGGGGCCTCCAAATTGCCTCTTTTTCCTGCCAGTACAGGTATGGACTGTCTGACATGCCTACTTGGATGCTGTCACCGATGTAATCCTCCACCATTCTGTCAATGGTGACAGTATCATATGCAGTGACAGTAGACATGTCAGAAATTGTTGCCAGGTCCTTCAGTCCGGACCAGATGTCCAAACTTGGTCCTGCCTGCCCTGCATCACCGCCAGCGGGTTGCTTAGGATACCTAAGTTTTTTCCTGGCAGCCCCAGTTGCGGGAGAAAATGAAGAAGGAGCCGTTGACGTGTCACGTTCCGCTTCAGCTGACAGTGTGTTCACCAGCAGGTCTTTGCACCTCTGCAGGCTTGTGTCGGCCGGAAAGAGAGACACCACATAGGCTTTAAACCTAGGATCAAGCACGGTGGCCAAAATGTAGTGGTCTGATTTCAACAGATTGACCACCCTGGAATCCTGGCAAAGCGAATGAAGGGCTTCATCCACAAGTCCCACATGCCGAGCGGAATCGCTCCGTCTTAGCTCCTCCTTCACTTTCTCCAGCTGCTTCTGCAAAAGCCTGATGAGGGGAATGACCTGACTCAAGCTGGCTGTGTCTGAACTGACTTCACGTGTGGCAAGTTCGAAGGGCTGGAGAACCTTGCACAACACGGAAATCATTCTCCACTGCGCTTGAGTCAGGTGCATACCCCCTCCTTTGCCTATGTCATAGGTGGATGTATAGGCTTGTATGGCCTATTGCTGCTCCTCCATCCTCTGAAGCATATAGAGGGTTGAGTTCCACCGCGTCACAACCTCTTGCTTCAGGTGATGGCGGGGCAGGTTCAAGAGTGTTTGCTGGCGCTCCAGTCTTCGGCACGCAGTCGCTGAATGGCGGAAGTGGCCAGAAATTTTTCGGGCCACCCAAAGCATCTCCTGCACGCCCCTGTCGCTTTTCAGAAAATTCCGCACCACCAAGTTTATTGTGTGAGCAAAACATGGGACGTGCTGGAATTTGCCCAGATGTAATGCCCGCACAATATTGGTGGCGTTGTCAGATATCACAAATCCCCAGGAGAGTCTAAGTGGGGTAAGCCACTGGGCGATGATTTCCCTCAGTTTCTCTAAGAGGTTGTCGGCGGTGTGCCTCTTACTGAAACCGGTGATACACAGCGTAGCCTGCCTTGTAACGAGCTGGCGTTTCTGAGATGCTGCTACTGGTGACGCTGCTGCTGTTGCTGCGTAAGGTGATACATCTACCCAGTGGGCTGTCACAGTCATATAGTCCTTAGTCTGCCCTGTTCCACTTGTCCACATGTCCGTGGTTAAGTGGACATTGTGTACAACGGCATTTTTCAGGACACTGAGGACACTTTTTCTGACGTTTCTGTACAGTCTCGGTATCGCCTGCCTAGTGAAGTGGAATCTAGACGGGATTTGGAACCGGGGACACACTACCTCCATCAATTGTCTAAATCCCACTGCACTAATGGCGGATACCGGACGCACGTCTAACACCAACATAGCAGTCAAGGCCTCAGTTATACGTTTTGCTTCAGGATGACTGCTGTCGTACTTCATCCTCCTCGCTAAGGACTGTTGGAGGGTCAATTGTTTAGTAAAAGTAGTGGTGTTCCTACTTCCTCTCTGGGATGATGAACGACTCCCAGCAGCAGCAACAGCAGCAGCAGCAGCAGTAGGCGTAGCAATGCAGGATCCTCCAGAGGAATCCCGGATAGGAGAGTCAGTCATGCCAGTGACATGGCCTGCAGGACTACTTCCGATCCTGACTAAGGAGGAAATTGACGAGGAGGGAGTTGACGGTGTGGTTTGCAGGCGCTTGGATACAACAGGACAACGGGATTTAGGTGTCCCTGGACTGCTTACGGTCTTAGCCAAAGTTTCTGAACTTGACAGTAACTTTTTATGAACGCGCTGCAGGTGCCGTATAAGGGAGGATGTTCCTAGGTGGTTGACGTCCCTACCCCTACTTATTTCACCTTTACATATGGTACATATGGCAAGACAGTTGTTGTCCGGATTTGGATAGAAATATTGCCAGACCAAAGAGGTGGAATGTTTGGTCTTCTGCCCAGGCATGACCGTGATGGGCTTTTTCATCCCACGGACAACAACTGTCTCCCCCGGAGCCTGATTTAAACAAACCACATCACCATCAGAATCCTCCTCGCCAACTTCCTCCTCAGCGCCAGCTACACCAGTATCCTCATCCTGTTGTACTTCAACAGTGACATCTTCAATTTGCATATCAGCAAGTGGACTGTGGGTGCTCCTTTCAGCACTTGCAGGGGGCGTGCAAATGGTGGAAAGAGCCACCTCTTCCCGTCCAGTGCTGGGAAGGTCAGGCATCGCAACCACCACCACACTTGGACTCTCCTTGGGGATTTGTGATATCTTCTTAGAAAGCACAGTTCTTCGCTGTGCTTTTGCCAGCTTAACTCTTTTGATTTTTTTAGTGGGAGGAGGGCTTCCATCGTCATGTGAAGCTGAACCACTAGTCATGAACATACTAGGGATCGACCTTAGCCGTTCCTTGCCACTCCGTGTCGTAAATGGCATATTGGCAAGTTTACGTTTCTCTTCAGCTGATTTAAATGTCTTTTTCAAGGTCATTTTCCTGAACTTTGCCATTTGGGATTGTATGTGCCCTCTACTATGACATTGGGCATCGGCCTTGGCAGACGACGTTGATGGCATGTTATCGTCTATGTCATGACTAGTGGCAGCAGCTTCAGCACTAGGAGGAAGTGGTTCTTGATCTTTCTCTATTTTATTTTTATCGGAGAAAGTTTGGTCCTCCATTTATGTTATATCGATTTGATATATACGTGCGGCTAAACACAGAAAATTATTTTTTTTTTGGTTTGGACTGGAGTGTACTTTTGGGGGTTACAGCACCCTTAATGGTCAAGCCAGCCGGCCCTTTACTTATGACACAGGCGCACGCTTGGCACTACTTTGTTGATGCACGTGCGGCTACTGCGCACACAATTCACAAACACAGAAAATAATTTTTTTTTGGTTTGGACTGGAGTGTACTTTCGGGGGTTACAGCACCCTTAACGGTCAAGCCAGCCGGCTCTTTACTTATGACACAGGCGCACGCTTGGCACTACTTTGTTGATGCACGTGCGGCTACTGCGCACACAATTCACAAACACAGAAAATAATTTTTTTTTTGGTTTGGACTGGAGTGTACTTTCGGGGGTTACAGCACCCTTTAACGGTCAAGCCAGCCGGCCCTTTACTTATGACACAGGCGCACGCTTGGCACTACTTTGTTGATGCACGTGCGGCTACTGCGCACACAATTCACAAACACAGAAAATAATTTTTTTTTTGGTTTGGACTGGAGTGTACTCTCGGGGGTTACAGCACCCTTAACGGTCAAGCCAGCCGGCCCTTTACTTATGACACAGGCGCACGCTTGGCACTACTTTGTTGATGCACGTGCGGCTACTGCGCACACAATTCACAAACACAGAAAATAATTTTTTTTTGGTTTGGACTGGAGTGTACTTTCGGGGGTTACAGCACCCTTTAACGGTCAAGCCAGCCGGCCCTTTACTTATGACACAGGCGCACGCTTGGCACTACTTTGTTGATGCACGTGCGGCTACTGCGCACACAATTCACAAACACAGAAAATAATTTTTTTTTTGGTTTGGACTGGAGTGTACTCTCGGGGGTTACAGCACCCTTAACGGTCAAGCCAGCCGGCCCTTTACTTATGACACAGGCGCACGCTTGGCACTACTTTGTTGATGCACGTGCGGCTACTGCGCACACAATTCACAAACACAGAAAATAATTTTTTTTTGGTTTGGACTGGAGTGTACTTTCGGGGGTTACAGCACCCTTTAACGGTCAAGCCAGCCGGCCCTTTACTTATGACACAGGCGCACGCTTGGCACTACTTTGTTGATGCACGTGCGGCTACTGCGCACACAATTCACAAACACAGAAAATAATTTTTTTTTTGGTTTGGACTGGAGTGTACTTTCGGGGGTTACAGCACCCTTAATGGTCAAGCCAGCCGGCCCTTTACTTATGACACAGGCGCACGCTTGGCACTACTTTGTTGATGCACGTGCGGCTACTGCGCACACAATTCACAAACACAGAAAATAATTTTTTGGGGGTTTGGACTGGAGTGTACTTTCGGGGGTTACAGCACCCTTTAACGGTCAAGCCAGCCGGCCCTTTACTTATGACACAGGCGCACGCTTGGCACTACTTTGTTGATGCACGTGCGGCTACTGCGCACACAATTCACAAACACAGAAAATAATTTTTTTTTTGGTTTGGACTGGAGTGTACTCTCGGGGGTTACAGCACCCTTAACGGTCAAGCCAGCCGGCCCTTTACTTATGACACAGGCGCACGCTTGGCACTACTTTGTTGATGCACGTGCGGCTACTGCGCACACAATTCACAAACACAGAAAATAATTTTTTTTTGGTTTGGACTGGAGTGTACTTTCGGGGGTTACAGCACCCTTTAACGGTCAAGCCAGCCGGCCCTTTACTTATGACACAGGCGCACGCTTGGCACTACTTTGTTGATGCACGTGCGGCTACTGCGCACACAATTCACAAACACAGAAAATAATTTTTTTTTGGTTTGGACTGGAGTGTACTTTCGGGGGTTACAGCACCCTTAACGGTCAAGCCAGCCGGCTCTTTACTTATGACACAGGCGCACGCTTGGCACTACTTTGTTGATGCACGTGCGGCTACTGCGCACACAATTCACAAACACAGAAAATAATTTTTTTTTTGGTTTGGACTGGAGTGTACTTTCGGGGGTTACAGCACCCTTTAACGGTCAAGCCAGCCGGCCCTTTACTTATGACACAGGCGCACGCTTGGCACTACTTTGTTGATGCACGTGCGGCTACTGCGCACACAATTCACAAACACAGAAAATAATTTTTTTTTTGGTTTGGACTGGAGTGTACTTTCGGGGGTTACAGCACCCTTAACGGTCAAGCCAGCCGGCCCTTTACTTATGACACAGGCGCACGCTTGGCACTACTTTGTTGATGCACGTGCGGCTACTGCGCACACAATTCACAAACACAGAAAATAATTTTTTTTTTGGTTTGGACTGGAGTGTACTCTCGGGGGTTACAGCACCCTTAACGGTCAAGCCAGCCGGCCCTTTACTTATGACACAGGCGCACGCTTGGCACTACTTTGTTGATGCACGTGCGGCTACTGCGCACACAATTCACAAACACAGAAAATAATTTTTTTTTTGGTTTGGACTGGAGTGTACTTTCGGGGGTTACAGCACCCTTAACGGTCAAGCCAGCCGGCCCTTTACTTATGACACAGGCGCACGCTTGGCACTACTTTGTTGATGCACGTGCGGCTACTGCGCACACAATTCACAAACACAGAAAATAATTTTTTTTTTGGTTTGGACTGGAGTGTACTTTCGTTGGTTACAGCACCCTTTAACGGACAAGCCAGCCGGCCTTTTACTTATGGGACACAGGCGCACGCTTGGCACTACTTTGTTGATGCACGTGCGGCTACTGCGCACACAATTCACAAACACAGAAAATAATTTTTTTTTTGGTTTGGACTGGAGTGTACTTTCGGGGGTTACAGCACCCTTAACGGTCAAGCCAGCCGGCCCTTTACTTATGACACAGGCGCACGCTTGGCACTACTTTGTTGATGCACGTGCGGCTACTGCGCACACAATTCACAAACACAGAAAATAATTTTTTTTTGGTTTGGACTGGAGTGTACTTTCGGGGGTTACAGCACCCTTTAACGGTCAAGCCAGCCGGCCCTTTACTTATGACACAGGCGCACGCTTGGCACTACTTTGTTGATGCACGTGCGGCTACTGCGCACACAATTCACAAACACAGAAAATATTTTTTTTTTTGGTTTGGACTGGAGTGTACTCTCGGGGGTTACAGCACCCTTAACGGTCAAGCCAGCCGGCCCTTTACTTATGACACAGGCGCACGCTTGGCACTACTTTGTTGATGCACGTGCGGCTACTGCGCACACAATTCACAAACACAGAAAATAATTTTTTTTTGGTTTGGACTGGAGTGTACTTTCGGGGGTTACAGCACCCTTTAACGGTCAAGCCAGCCGGCCCTTTACTTATGACACAGGCGCACGCTTGGCACTACTTTGTTGATGCACGTGCGGCTACTGCGCACACAATTCACAAACACAGAAAATAATTTTTTTTTTGGTTTGGACTGGAGTGTACTTTCGGGGGTTACAGCACCCTTAATGGTCAAGCCAGCCGGCCCTTTACTTATGACACAGGCGCACGCTTGGCACTACTTTGTTGATGCACGTGCGGCTACTGCGCACACAATTCACAAACACAGAAAATAATTTTTTGGGGGTTTGGACTGGAGTGTACTTTCGGGGGTTACAGCACCCTTTAACGGTCAAGCCAGCCGGCCCTTTACTTATGACACAGGCGCACGCTTGGCACTACTTTGTTGATGCACGTGCGGCTACTGCGCACACAATTCACAAACACAGAAAATAATTTTTTTTTTGGTTTGGACTGGAGTGTACTCTCGGGGGTTACAGCACCCTTAACGGTCAAGCCAGCCGGCCCTTTACTTATGACACAGGCGCACGCTTGGCACTACTTTGTTGATGCACGTGCGGCTACTGCGCACACAATTCACAAACACAGAAAATAATTTTTTTTTTGGTTTGGACTGGAGTGTACTTTCGGGGGTTACAGCACCCTTTAACGGACAAGCCAGCCGGCCTTTTACTTATGGGACACAGGCGCACGCTTGGCACTACTTTGTTGATGCACGTGCGGCTACTGCGCACACAATTCACAAACACAGAAAATAATTTTTTTTTTGGTTTGGACTGGAGTGTACTTTCGGGGGTTACAGCACCCTTAACGGTCAAGCCAGCCGGCCCTTTACTTATGACACAGGCGCACGCTTGGCACTACTTTGTTGATGCACGTGCGGCTACTGCGCACACAATTCACAAACACAGAAAATAATTTTTTTTTGGTTTGGACTGGAGTGTACTTTCGGGGGTTACAGCACCCTTTAACGGTCAAGCCAGCCGGCCCTTTACTTATGACACAGGCGCACGCTTGGCACTACTTTGTTGATGCACGTGCGGCTACTGCGCACACAATTCACAAACACAGAAAATAATTTTTTTTTTGGTTTGGACTGGAGTGTACTTTCGGGGGTTACAGCACCCTTAACGGTCAAGCCAGCCGGCCCTTTACTTATGACACAGGCGCACGCTTGGCACTACTTTGTTGATGCACGTGCGGCTACTGCGCACACAATTCACAAACACAGAAAATAATTTTTTTTTTGGTTTGGACTGGAGTGTACTCTCGGGGGTTACAGCACCCTTAACGGTCAAGCCAGCCGGCCCTTTACTTATGACACAGGCGCACGCTTGGCACTACTTTGTTGATGCACGTGCGGCTACTGCGCACACAATTCACAAACACAGAAAATAATTTTTTTTTTGGTTTGGACTGGAGTGTACTTTCGGGGGTTACAGCACCCTTAACGGTCAAGCCAGCCGGCCCTTTACTTATGACACAGGCGCACGCTTGGCACTACTTTGTTGATGCACGTGCGGCTACTGCGCACACAATTCACAAACACAGAAAATAATTTTTTTTTTGGTTTGGACTGGAGTGTACTTTCGTTGGTTACAGCACCCTTTAACGGACAAGCCAGCCGGCCTTTTACTTATGGGACACAGGCGCACGCTTGGCACTACTTTGTTGATGCACGTGCGGCTACTGCGCACACAATTCACAAACACAGAAAATAATTTTTTTTTTGGTTTGGACTGGAGTGTACTTTCGGGGGTTACAGCACCCTTAACGGTCAAGCCAGCCGGCCCTTTACTTATGACACAGGCGCACGCTTGGCACTACTTTGTTGATGCACGTGCGGCTACTGCGCACACAATTCACAAACACAGAAAATAATTTTTTTTTGGTTTGGACTGGAGTGTACTTTCGGGGGTTACAGCACCCTTTAACGGTCAAGCCAGCCGGCCCTTTACTTATGACACAGGCGCACGCTTGGCACTACTTTGTTGATGCACGTGCGGCTACTGCGCACACAATTCACAAACACAGAAAATATTTTTTTTTTTGGTTTGGACTGGAGTGTACTCTCGGGGGTTACAGCACCCTTAACGGTCAAGCCAGCCGGCCCTTTACTTATGACACAGGCGCACGCTTGGCACTACTTTGTTGATGCACGTGCGGCTACTGCGCACACAATTCACAAACACAGAAAATAATTTTTTTTTGGTTTGGACTGGAGTGTACTTTCGGGGGTTACAGCACCCTTTAACGGTCAAGCCAGCCGGCCCTTTACTTATGACACAGGCGCACGCTTGGCACTACTTTGTTGATGCACGTGCGGCTACTGCGCACACAATTCACAAACACAGAAAATAATTTTTTTTTTGGTTTGGACTGGAGTGTACTTTCGGGGGTTACAGCACCCTTAATGGTCAAGCCAGCCGGCCCTTTACTTATGACACAGGCGCACGCTTGGCACTACTTTGTTGATGCACGTGCGGCTACTGCGCACACAATTCACAAACACAGAAAATAATTTTTTGGGGGTTTGGACTGGAGTGTACTTTCGGGGGTTACAGCACCCTTTAACGGTCAAGCCAGCCGGCCCTTTACTTATGACACAGGTGCACGCTTGGCACTACTTTGTTGATGCACGTGCGGCTACTGCGCACACAATTCACAAACACAGAAAATAATTTTTTTTTTGGTTTGGACTGGAGTGTACTCTCGGGGGTTACAGCACCCTTAACGGTCAAGCCAGCCGGCCCTTTACTTATGACACAGGCGCACGCTTGGCACTACTTTGTTGATGCACGTGCGGCTACTGCGCACACAATTCACAAACACAGAAAATAATTTTTTTTTTGGTTTGGACTGGAGTGTACTTTCGGGGGTTACAGCACCCTTAACGGTCAAGCCAGCCGGCCCTTTAATTATGACACAGGCGCACGCTTGGCACTACTTTGTTGATGCACGTGCGGCTACTGCGCACACAATTCACAAACACAGAAAATAATTTTTTTTTTGGTTTGGACTGGAGTGTACTTTCGGGGGTTACAGCACCCTTTAACGGACAAGCCAGCCGGCCTTTTACTTATGGGACACAGGCGCACGCTTGGCACTACTTTGTTGATGCACGTGCGGCTACTGCGCACACAATTCACAAACACAGAAAATAATTTTTTTTTTGGTTTGGACTGGAGTGTACTTTCGGGGGTTACAGCACCCTTAACGGTCAAGCCAGCCGGCCCTTTACTTATGACACAGGCGCACGCTTGGCACTACTTTGTTGATGCACGTGCGGCTACTGCGCACACAATTCACAAACACAGAAAATAATTTTTTTTTGGTTTGGACTGGAGTGTACTTTCGGGGGTTACAGCACCCTTTAACGGTCAAGCCAGCCGGCCCTTTACTTATGACACAGGCGCACGCTTGGCACTACTTTGTTGATGCACGTGCGGCTACTGCGCACACAATTCACAAACACAGAAAATATATTATTTTTTTAGCACTTGGGGGGAGCACCCCTGATGGACAGAGCACCCCCTGGACAACACTACAGCACCCCTTTAGGACTGGGACACTGCACAGGACTTTGGAGTGGACACAGCCCCTATGGAGAACTGACTGCACAACACAGTCCAGCCAGCCCCTATGGACTTTGAAGTAGTGGACACAGCCCCTATTAACAACAGCAGCACAGCACAACACAGCCAGCCCCTATGGACTTTGAAGTAGTGGACAACAGCAGCACTACACTACACTACACTACACAGCACTAACTCCCACCCTCCCTCTTCACTGTCCACAGCCGAGTGAGAAAATGGCGCCGACGCGGGTACCTTATATAGGATCCAAAACCCGCGAGACTCGGAAGGCGGGATGATGACGTTTTGCCTCGATGTCAGATCCGAGTCAGGCGGGAAAAGTCGAGCCTGACTCGGATCGGACTCGGATCGGGGGGGCTCGGGGGGGTTCGGATTTCAGAAATCCGAACCCGCTCACCCCTAATATAAACCCATTCATACACACCCACAACAGCCTGAACATGTATTACTACTCAGATTAATATATAGCCCCCCTCCTGAAATTATAGATAATAAATTAATAACACCAAACCACCCACCCAAACTATAAAAACACCCTACTATTATAGTAAAAAGCCACCACATCAAATAAATAGTCCCAAATATAAAAAAATACCTCCCATCCAATGGTTGTAATTACCTTGGTGGCCACAATCAATAAGGGTCAGTCAGTGTTGATGACGATGGTTGCTGCTACTGCAGGTGTGGCAGTGGCAGGAGCAGAGCCTCTAACTGAGTTGCCATGTCCCCCACCAACACTTGGGAGGTGATAAGGTGTCAGACACCCAGGGTTTCCTCTCCGTACAGGGATGGCGATCTGGGTGCACTCTGCTGTAAGCGTGGGTTAAGCAATCACCAGGCGGCCTTCCAAAGTTACTGCAGTTGCTGTCAGATTCCAACTAGATAGGAGGGAAGAGATTGGGGATTGTCATGTTGTATCCCCCCCCAAACGCTGCCTGCTAACCCCACCCGTCACAGAAAGGGGCAAAGCCTTGAAGCTGTATGGCCTTTCAGGAAATTACCCTCCCCCTGGCGGGCCAGTCTGACCCTGCCTGTATGGCTAAAAATTTACCTGGACTTTTTATTTACAAAGGCAGTGTGCCACAGGATTTAATGCAGAAAATTTCTTAAAGGCAAAACCTGGATTTTTTTTTTTTTAAAAATCCCCAAACCTTTAAATCCTGCAACAAAATCACAAAAAAATGCACCTTTGCTTAATTGGACTCTATGACCTTTCCCAAAACAAACTGTTTAGCTTTTAAATATATAAAACAGACATGCACATTTCTTACTTAAATATAAATTAGCCTTATTTATTATACCCTCACTGACCTTCAATAATATATTTTTTCATTTTTATATCTTAAAACCTTTTAATATATATATATATATATATATATATATATATATCTGTTTTGTATATTACTGTGTTTTTATGTGTTATTTAAGGAGCAGATGTCCCATATGTATTTATTTACAGATGGACCCAGATAGTTTGTTGTTCCATATCTAGCGCCACACGGTATGCATTCAGTCGCACCTTTTAGTATTAATCTCAACAGAACGTACTGTCATAGCGTATAATACAACTTTTTGTCCACCAGGTGTCGCTTTTGCTAAACTACACTGCGCATGCATCTGATATGTAATGCATTTTCTGTATCACTGCCCGATGATTGGCTTACAGAACCTTTGACTGGTACACTATTGTACAGCGTTTTCGTCATGGAATCAGGGCTGTAGAAGAATCTGTAATAAAGTTTTAAATCATTACAGTACAGTATGTGTGTGAGTCCTGTACTTTTTAAAAAATTTTTTTTTGATATTTTTGTCTCAAGGGCTCACACACATGCAAAGCTTTCAATGAAACGGGATGAATTAATATTCGGGCAACTGCTCGGGTACTGTGTTTACATGTACTAGTATAATATTTAGAAAGGAAGCGACATTTTTATTTATTATTATCATTATTGTTATGCTTCCCTCACTGTGCCCTCCCTAACTGCAGCAGGTGGGTGGAATGTACAAGGATTCAGTAGATAGATGTGAAAGCCTTTTTGGCCTAGTGGTAGAGCAGTGGTTTTACATTGCCTTGGTCCAGGGTTCGAATCTCAACTCAGCCCAATATTATTTCGTAATCATGATTACTTTAGATTAATTCCTCTATATATTTTTTTTATAAAGTACAGTGGTGCATTCATCTGCACTAATCAAGTTTTAGACACACCCACAGGTGTTGGGGTTCTTGGACTCAAACGCAAGCTCAGTGCTATATAAGACCACATGATTTCATGTTCAATAATGTTGCAGTAGTGTACTGAAGGCACTACTTTGCTCCACAACTCCCCCGCACCCTGCAATGACACACCCATACAGTGATGGGGTGCAGGGGCTCGAGTGTTGGGTTTCAGATGCACTTTCAGTGTCAGAAGCCTATATGGGTCAGACACAGCCACAGATGTTGGGATTCAGGAACTCAAACACAACCTCCATTTTAAATAAGACCACATGATTACCTGTTCAGTAATGTTGCAGTAGTATACTGAAGGCACTACATTGCTCCACAACTCCCCCGCACCTTGCAATGGCACACCCATAGAGTTATGTGGTACAGGGACTCGATTGTCACGTTTCAGGGGCTCAAAGAGGTCTCACACGCTCCTAAAGCATACTGGGATTCAGGGGCTCAGACAGGTCTCAGATGCAAGCACAGCTTTCAATGAGATGAATTATCCCTACACCTAACCAAAACCCTCAAGAAAAATATATGTTGACCATTTTTGTGTCAACTATTTTGTGTCGACCTTTTGACCAAACCTTAACCATAAAAAATTTATATCAATTTAAAAATAACAACGTGCCGACCATTTTTGTGTAGACATTTTGACCAATGCATAACCGAATAACATTTTAAAAAAATGTATCATGTGTCGACATCAATTTTGTGATGAACATTTTTGTGTCGACCATTTTGTGTCAACATTTTCACCAACACCATAGCCAAATAATTTTTTTGTTATAAAAGTGGCGACTATTTTAGTGTCGACCATTTTAGTGTCGACCATTTGACCAAACCCTAACCCTAAAAAGAAATTGTAATGAAAAAAAAAATAAAATCATGTGTTGGCCATTTTTGTGTCAACCATGTTTGTGTTGACCTTTCGACCATGTTGGCCATTTGTATCCATCGATACATACTGTAGAAGTGGGAGGATATCCCTGACAAGAGGCCCAATCATGTTTGGGACATTTGGCAGTGTATTTGCATGTCACATGTACGTAATACCAATCTTTAATAATATTGCAGAAGACCACTGAACAGGACACAAATCAGCACACATACAGAACTGTACAGTAGTGCAATTGCCATGGTGTTATGACAATATAATCAATACATTAGCAGCTATTGAGTTCACATTAGTGCGTCACATCTGCAAAACGCTGATTCATTTACAGACATGTATGTACACTATACTGTAGTACTATAACTTGAAAGGGATGCAAATAGTTTTTTTAAAAAATAAAAGTAGGTAAATTTTTTTAACCTTCCTCCACCTTTCCCCCATGCACTTCTCAGATCCATTTGCAATAGGCTACCTAACTTGTAACTCCAGGGCTGGCTATGCACTTCCCCCACCACACCACATAGATAAAATTTATGATTACAGTGTACGTCACTGTGTTTACCTTCTCCCTTCCTCTGTAGGTATTCCGGCACCCAACACTGTCCAATGCTCCCCCTCCGGCATACTCTCACTGCACCTAAGCTTAAAAGAATAACGGCAACGGGTGGGTGTAAATTTAGGCTGCTTTATGAGACTCGATACACAAATATGCGTCTATTGGCAGGGTCGTTCTAGTAGCACGGAAAACCGAGGTACTGGAAAACCTAGCTGCTAATATATCGCCATAACACCATGGCAATTGCACTACTCTACAGTACCGTATGTGCGCAGATTTGCGTCCCATTCAACTAAAATAGTCAACACTAAAATGGTCGCCACTTTAATTTTTTCTTTATATATATTTTTATTTGGTTAGGGGGTTGGTGAAAATGTTGACACAAAAATGGTTGACACAAAAATGTATGGGTGTGTCATTGCAGGGTGCGGGGGAGTTGTGGAGAAATGTAGTGCCTCCAATACACTACTGCAACATTATTGAACTGGAAATCATGTGGTCTTATTTAAAACTATGGTTGTGTTTGAGCCCCTGAGCCCCAACACGCTGTGCGAGCGTCTGACACGTCTAAGCCCCTGATGCTGATTGTGCGTCTGCAACACGACACTCGAGCCCCTGCACCTTATAACTGTATGGGTGTGTCATTGCAGGGTGCAGGGGAGTTGTGGACCAATGTAGTGCCTTCAATACTCTACTGAATCCTTTTGCACTGCACCCACCTGCAGCTGTTAGGGAGGGTGCAGTGAGGGAAGCATAATAATAATGATAATAATAAAAATGTGTCTTCCTTTCAAAATAATATACTAGTACATGTAAACACATAACCCCACCAGTAGTGAATAATAATTCATCTTGTCTCATTGAAAGTTGTACGTGTGTCTCGTTAATGTATCGGTTATACCATTATAACAACATGGCAATTAAACTACCGTACAGTCATGCCCATATAGCTGGAGGAAAAATGCGCCAATAGGGTGTGTATGCGCAATAGTGCACGTCAGGATTCCTGCTGTGCTACGGCAGGTTCTAGAGACTTGTAGCTTATGTCACCATGCAGTGAATGGATGCAGGCATCGCTATATGCTTGTCAGCTAACAATTATGTAGTTAGTTTATGGAAGGTATATGGAAACTCACTCCACTGGTAAACAGTAATAAATAGTTATATTCTTATCGTAATAGCAAAAATGTAACACTACAATTAGTGCAACATGATGATTTATACCTTGTGTTAGTTACAATGCAATAATGTGCCATACAAAGTTATACTTATGCTAGTTAGATTGTGAGTAATCCCAAAGAGCTTGGGTACAGTTTTCATAACAAGTGCTCGATTCCCAACAGGAATGGTATATATCATGTATAGTTGGTCAGGATAAAGGTCCCTAAGTCAGCAGTATTTCACCAACACAGGATGTGCATAGATCCACCTGTATAGCTAAAAAATTACCCGGACTTTCTATTTACATAGCCAACTCGAAAACTGGCTTGTTTGGGAGGGAAGGGGTGAATGGATAAAAGTACCTAGAAGCCACGTTCCCCACAAAGACAAGAAATGCTGTTTGAAGCTGCTAGAGCAGAAAAAAATAAACTATATGTATTATACAATGCAGTTCGTAGACTACAATAGGGCAGAAATCACTATATTTTGGAAATGTGATGCTGCTTGGGGCTTAAAGTAACCTTGTGGCTGCCAACTGTCCCTAATTTTCTGTGACAGTCCAAGGTTTCAAACATTTGTCCCATTAATATCTCAATGGCTCAATTCCTTATTCTGTACATTATTTTGAACTCTCTCTCTCATCTTTAAATTAATCTATTTCACTGGACATAATAAAAAAAAATTATATTATGATAACTTAGCAGTGAACATGTCATGCTGTAGATTGTAGTGCACCAAGATCTGTTTAGTCTGTACCGTATTTATCATGCTTGCATAGAACTCCCTACTAGCTCCAATTTTGTCATGTGGTACCAAATATAGAAAAACATCAGCCAACAATTATAAAATTAAACGTTCCCACCTAGAATCTACAACAGTAACATATCTTTTATACAATGATACATTTTACTGCATACTAGTAGTGACCTATATGTTTGATGAGCATTAAAATATGCTAACAGGTAGTGTCATTTAATGAATAAAGCTCGTTAATATGACTGAACAAAAAAAATAACTGCTCTGGTAAATAGGCAAATTCAGTCAATACATTAAAACCATCTACATTTATTAGGTTAGCTAACTAAGTAGCTGCATACTAAATAGGAAACTAAGAAGACAGTAGATACAGTACAATATAACAAATCTTAGTAACATGTAACAACTAACAATAATCATAAAAATGAGATACAATATACAACAAGTACACATTTAAAATAATATTGTTATTTTATATCTAGAAATAGGATTGGTACATATCCTTTCTTTAATTCATTTATTGTATCCAGATAGAAAGCATCAATGGTCAAAGAGGCCCAATATGTAATATTATTAATTTACCTACTCTTCAAATTAAGCCATGAGTGGTAAAGGACCGAGCTGTTGTGGGAATCAACTGATGCACTGTATTGACAACGCTCTCACACATTTGGCCACACTCCTACCCCCTAGTCCTATGGCCAAACAGATCTCCAGATCTGGTGGACCTGCTTACTATAGACATATACTACACCCATGAGGAAGAAAGCTATTTGGTTGACAAGACTACATGAATCACCTTCATCTGTAGGCATGCATGGAAAACTTGCTTCTGTACTGATTGGGCTCATTAACTGAGAAAATAGAGATACGTTTCTGTCAGAATATTTATCTCTTAATATACTCCAGGATATATGTGAGAACATACAAGTCTGAATTTGATGATATGAGAAAAGGATACTAGTGTAGGCAGATCAGTAGTGGTGGTTGTGGGAGGGTTAGCTTGTCTGGGTTTATTTTGCTAAGGGCATATCTGTAAGATTGCAAATACATTAAATATATGTTAAGTAGAAATTATATGCTTCTCCTTAAATTGTTGGAAGCTGCAATCCAGTGTCCTCAAAGCCCCCTTACAGTACCTGTTTTAAGGATATCCATACTTGAGCACTGAAAAACACTGGAGAAAAGAAAGAAGACAGTAAATAAAAGAGCAGAAGAAAGCCTCAGCAATTATCGGGAGGTAACCACATGTGTAGAAAAAAAGATGCTGCTGACCAGGACCAAAAAAATAGGAAGCAATGTGGAAGCCCTGGGACCAGTGGAGAGCTCTTGTAAAAGAACCAACACTTTCCCTCCACTGCCCTTGTGAAGCCTGTGCTGGTTAAGGTGGCGAGGCTAAGATGTGGATTGATGCTGTGGGGAAGGCCAGGTGCAGAAGGGTGACCCTCACTGTCTGTCAAAAAATGTCTTGGACAAATGCTGGGCTTTTCTGAGTTGTGATTGGCTAAAGATACACCAGTCAGTATTACAGTGTGTATGGATGCTGACAGTGGATGTTTCAGTCCTTGCAAAATCATTAGAGATAAGCTGGTCCGGTTCCCTGAGAACCAGACCTGCCCGAACTTCACGGATCCGGGGTGATCTGAGGCACCCCTCGGATAACTCCTCCTGCCCCGGAACCCTAATCGAGGCAAAACCTCACGATCCTCTGTCGGATCTCGAGGTTTTGCCTCGAGCGGCCGTTTTTAAAAATCCCTTTGCCTTCAATGGACAAAGCACTGACTGGCTGACAGAGCCATCTGTCATGGCTCTCAGCCAATCAGCGTTAAGCCCATTGAATGCAGGAAAAAAGGAAGATGGCGCTGGTTCCCGTTGCCAGCACACCCGCAGGTGGCACCCCCGACTGCTGGCACACCAGCTGTCGGCACCCCCACTGCTGACACAGCTGGCAGCCCCGCTGCTGACACCACTGGCTCCACCATGCTGCCGACACCGCTGGTACCCTGCACTGAGGACACTGCCAGCAATCCCACACAGCCATTCCACATACTGAGGACACCATCAGGAACCCCCTGCACTGCCAACACAGCCAGCAAGCCTGCATTAAAGACACCGCTGGCACCCCCGCACTTCTGACACTGCCGGGAACCCTGCACTGAGGACAGTGCCAGCAACACAGCACTGCCACTCCATGTACTGAGGACACCGCCATCAACCCCCGCTCTGCCAACACAGCCAGGAAACCTGCACTGAAGACACCGCTGGCACCCCCGCTCTGCTGACACTGCTGGTACCCTGCAATGAGGACACTGCTAGCACTGCAGCACTGCCATCCCATGTACTGAGGACACTGTCAGCAACCCCGCACTGCCGACACTGCTGTCACAGTAAGTGCACTATTGGTGTATCCAACCCACACTGTATAACACACTGTATCCATGTTGGAAATTGGAAGCTAAACTTCCACATGTTGGTGCTGCCGACTGTGTTGCTTAGCTTAGTCAGCCAGCTAGCTGGATGCAACCTTTTGGCCTTAACTAGATGAAAAAAATAATATTGTGAGGTGGTCAAAATTGATTGTAAATGACTGGTAATAAATGTTATTCAGGTTAAGAATACTGTAGGAACAAAAACAGGCCCATTGTATGTGATTTTAGCTGTTTTTATGATTTTTAAAAAAAAAAATCCAGATCCAAAACCGAACAACAAAACACAGAGGTGAGATTTTGGCAAAACCAATCCAGATTAAAAACCAGGGGAGATACAGATCCAAAACCAAAACCAAAACACAAGGGTCAGCGCACATTTCTAAAATTCATACGCACAGATCAGGGATGGTCTTTGCAGCAGCATTTGCATATAGTCGCTGACAGATGACAGACAAAAGACACAGACGTAGCCACATCGATGTCCACCTCTCAATCAAGCCCATAAGGTGATTGTTAATTGTAGTGGGTTTTTAAAAACAAAGTTGTCTGGATTCTAGTTTTGTATATTGTCTACATGAGTTGTGTGTTTTTTGTTTTTAAAGTACCGTGGGCCTGATTCATTACTGATCGCAACTTCCACAACGTACGCAGTTGGCTGATTGTTGCATACTGCACATGTATCGCAGTGCGTGTATGTGATGGCTACACTGCGTTCACACTGCGATCATGCAGAACACAGTAAGCCATCGCAGAGTGATTGACAGGTAGTCAAGGTTTGGGGGTGGTGACAGGGGAGTGGTTGGAGAAATGCAGGTGTACCTGTCCATTTGAACACGGTTGTATGGGCATGCATAAATTAGCCACATATGCAGCTTGCGTATTCAAAGCGTGCGACGAGGTTATCAATTTCGGAGTAAGGTCTGACCAATTGTAATTGTGCACGAGGGGCAGATGTTACTCAGTGTTCCGAATGTATACGCAAGACTGCAAGGTATTACGGATGTGAGATAGTGGTAGTGGGTGCCAGTGGGTGTCTCTATGCTGGCTGTGCGTCAGCATTGCGATAGCATTTATTACCATATTTTCGCAAAGGGTCTGCGTGTGTAATCACAGCTGCGGTCACAATAGCGATCCGTAGAGAATCAGCCCTGTGTGTGATTTTTTGTGTGTGATTTTGATTAGTTATTTATGTTATATATTTTTGTTTGTGTATTTCTGTTATAGTCCAGTCATGTTTGGTGCAGGATGCACCAACACCAAAAATGCGGTCAACCCTCAGAAAATGCTGTTTTCAGAGGTTTGAACGCATTCACCATATGCACCATTTCCAATCTGGATAACAACGCCATCTAAAGATGGCATTGCTTAGTAGGAGACTTTGGCTTCTTTCAGCATAGTTCCCTGAGAGGGATCCCTCCCAGCGGCTCGCTTATGCGCTGGCTGAAAGCCACGCATGAGCAGAAATACTCCTGAGTCGTAAACCCAGAGGTCCTTATATCACAAAGGAAAGCTCTAACTGTTTTTTTAATTTTAGCTGCAATTGTACAAGCATACTGTGTTACTAAATGCCACTATGCTTGCCATCAGTGGCGGGATACATCACATGCAAAATGCAATAATTGATGCATCCCACCCCTGGTGAGAGAAATTATAATTCTCCATAGCCTAACTGACTAGTTTCCTGTCAATCAATTTTACCTGTCAATATCAATTAAATTATCTGCTGTTTCACCAATCATGCCTGTCTGAGCTTAATAATTTTTTTGAGGCAGGTTTGCTGGCAATTTTCTGCCCCTTCATAAATCCAGGGTTTCTATTCTATTGCATTTTTTCCATGGTCTAAACGTTGATGTTACTTTGATATTAAATTTTATTCCAATTTAGAGTAGAGATGTTCATAGACCCCTGTGTTTGGTTTTGGTTTTAATTCTAAATCATTGTGTTTGATTTTGGCAAAACCACCCTCAAGTATTTTTTTTGTATTTGGTTTTGGATCTGGATTTCTTTAAAAATTTAAAAAAAGATAAAATCGTGTAAGATAGACCTGTATTTGTTCCTATAGAATTATTAAGAGCAATAAGCTTCATTTACAGTCAATTTTGTTTTCACCAATATTGGCAAAAGGCTGCAGCAAGCTGGCTGGCTAAACTAAGCAACACAGCAGTGGTACAAACACATGGCATTTTGAGATAGAGATGAGCATATCCGGTTCTCCAAGAACCGGATCCACCCGAACATTGCAATTCCGAGTTGTATCTGACTCTGGCTTGGGTTTTCCCACCTAGCTCAGAATCCAAAATGAGGCAAAATGTCATCATCCCGCTCGGGTTTTGGATTCTATAAAGGTCCCGGTGATCGGCGCCATTTTTACTCTGGCTGTGAATAGTGTAAAGACAACAGACATTCTCTGCTCTGCCTGTTCAAGGGTGCAGTGTTGTCGGGCTGGGGCTGCAGTACATAAAGGGGGGGATGCTACTGTGTTACTGTTGTCCGGTCAATCAAGGGGCTGGGATAGCTGCAGTAAATAAAAGCTGCTGCTGTGTTGTCCATAAAGGGTCTGGGGCTGCAGTACATAAAGTGTGGGGGGCTGCTGTGTCACTGTTGTTCTGTCAATCAAGGGGCTGCAGTACATAAAGGGATGCTGCTGTGTTGTTCATAAAGGGCCATGGGCTGCAGTACATATAGGGGGCCTGCAGTATATAAAGGGGTGCTGCTGTGTTGTCCTGTCCATCAAGGGGCTAAGGCTGCAGTACTTAAAGGGGTGTTGTGTCATCCAGGGGTGCTCTGCATATCCAGGAGTGCTCTTCCCCAATAAAATGATAATTAAAATTAATAATTATCATTCCACAAAAAATAAAAAATGGTATTTTTTTGTGTGTGTGCTAGCTACTCCATTATTATTTGGTGACAATGACGGCAAGACTGAAGTTTATCATCTATGTATTTGTGACTCTGCAGGTGGTCTGTCCGCACCCTGGAGGGGTGCTTTGTTGTCAATAAAGGGGTGCTGTGTTGTTCATCAAGGGGCTGCTGCCTCAACAAGAGGTGCTCTTCTCCAGTGTAAATAACATTATTGTTTGGTGACATTGCCGGCCAGACCGCAGTTTATCATCCACGTATTGTGACACTATAAGTCATAGCACATCTTATTCAGAAAAAAATCTTGTGACACTATAAGTGGCAGCGTAGCGTTTTACTCATAAAAAATCTTGTGATACTGTAAGTGGTATTGCAGTGTTTTACTCATAAAAAATCTTGTGACACTTTAAATGGTAGCGCAGTGTGTTTTTCTTTTCTTATTGATAAAAAATATTGTGACACTGTAGGTCACTGAAGTAGAAACTGCAGTGTAATATTTAAAAGTGGTACAAATTGACGTGTGTGCTGTACCCCACTTCATTCGTGTTAGTTGATATGGAGAATGATCAGTTGAGAGGAGAGCAGGAACCACATACTAGGGCTAGATCTGCTGCCATTGCCACCATTCATGATGATACTAGTCCGTCTACATCATCTACTAAAGCCGATGCCCAAGGGCATATAGGGCTTAAGTCAGGGCATCTAAAATCAAAGAACCAATCTTTTACAATGGTAAAGAAGAAACATCAAAGGGAAAGTTAGCTGAAGAAAGACATAAAATTGGCAATATGCCTTTCACCACATGAAGTGGCAAGGAAAGGCTAAGGCCTTGGCCTTTATTTATGATTGGTGGTTCTGCCTCTTATGATGAATTAAGCACAAGTGAACATGCTGACATAGAAATTGATGATGCTTCTGTGGAAATGCACCAGTATGAGGAGGATATTTGTGAAGGTGACGCTAATAAGGATGTTGATGATGATGTTGTTGATGAGGATGCTGTTTGTGTAAATCAGGCACTAGTGGATGAAACAGTTGTTGCCCACAATAAGGAAAAGGTCATTGACATGTCTGGGCATAAGACAAAAAAATCCACTTCTTCTTATGTGTGGAATTATCTCTACTGAAATCCAGACAATTGTCAAGCCATCTGTACCCCTTGTAAAGCCAGAATAGGTAGAGGTAGGATCCTTAACCATCTAGGAACCTCATCCCTGTTACGTCATCTGCAGTGCATCCATCAAAATGTTTTTTTCAATATTCAGAAACTTTGGCTAAAAAAGTACTAACAAGCAGTCCAGCGTCAGCTAGCTCCTTTCTCTCTGCTAGATCCAAGCACCTGCCATCTTCACCGCCAACACCTTCATCAACAATATCCTCAATCATGAAGTGATTGGTTTGTTTGCGCCCTCAAAAGACAAGCTACCAATAGGCAGCTGACATTGCTGGCAATTATCTTTATGTGCACAAACTGGATTTACAGAGGCAAGATGTTGTCACCATCATCATCCGAATCCTCATCCTCATCAGTCTCTACATCATCTTTCGTCACACAATATTAATTCGTTCCCGCTGGAATCCACCATTACAGGTGCCTCTGTAATTTTTGTATGTAATTGGCGGTAAAGGTCTTTCTCATAGAATTTGTAGTTCATTTTAATGAACATCATCTTTTCCACATTTTGAGAAAGTAGCCACCTGGCTGACTAGATTCCCGGCTGTGCTGAAAACTCTTCCGTAGTACACACTGGAGGGTGGGTAGCAGCTTTAGTAAAGCAAAGCCAGTTTGTGCAAGGGCCTCCAAATTGCCTTTTTTCCTGCTAGTGGTCAAATGGATGCCATCATTAAAATTAGTACTCAACAATTCTTTGAATGGTGACCATATCAGATGGTGTCATGTTAGAGATCTCATTAATTTAATTGTAGGCAATCTTTTAGACTTGACCAGATGTCAAAACTTTGTTGTGTTGCCTCACCTGCATCACCAGCTGGTCTTTTGGGAAAGTTTAGTTTTCCCTTGGCTCATGCTGGAGAAACTGAAGGAGGAACCATCGTTGCATCACATGCAACTTGAGCTGACAATTTGCTTACCAACAGATCTTTGCATCTCTTCAGATCTGTGTCTGTAGGAAAGAAAGACACAACACATGACTTAAACCTAGAATTGAGCATGGTTGCCAAAATGTATTGATCATATTTGAAGGTCCTGATAACCTTTGGTTCCTGGTGAAGTAAATAAGCACTTGATCTACAAGTCCAATGTACTTTGCAGAATCACGTCATTTCAGCTCCTCGTTCAGTTCCTCAAGTTGCTCTTCCAACAGTC
This sequence comes from Taudactylus pleione, assembly GCA_031769625.1. Lineage (NCBI taxonomy): Eukaryota > Metazoa > Chordata > Amphibia > Anura > Myobatrachidae > Taudactylus > Taudactylus pleione. The sequence continues at coordinate 6,343,208 of JAUIMM010000484.1, forward strand.
TAATTAGGGGAATTATCTGACTCAAACTGTAAGTATCTGAACTCACTTCACAGGTGACTACTTTGATGGGTTTCAGCACTTTGCACAACAAGGAAAGCTTTTTTATCCACTGAGCTTGAGTAAGGTGCAATCCCCATCCTCTTCCTATGTCATAGTTTGCTATGTAGCTTTGGATGGCTTTTTGCTGCTTTTCCATCCACTGAAGCATATAAAAGGTGGAGTTACACCTTGTAACTACCTCTTGCTTCAGATGGTGGCAGGGCAAATTTAACATTTCTTGCAGGTGCTGCAATATTCTACATGCACCTGCTTAATAGTGAAAATGGCCAGAAATTTTTCTGCCAGAGAGCGCATCGCCTGCATTGTCTTGTCATTTTTAAAGAAAAATTGCACCACCAAGTTGATTGCATGAGAAAAACATAGGACATGATGGAATTCACCCAGCTGTAATGCTCTCACAATATTGGTGGCATTGTCATAAAGTATGAATCCTGAGGAGAGTCCAAGCAGGCTAAGCCATTTTGCAATGACTTCCCTGAGTTTTTCTAAAAGGTTGTCAACATTATGCCTCTTAGTGAAACCGGTGATACCCAGAGTAGCTTACCTCTGAATGAGCTGCTGTTTCTTAGATGCTGCTGCTGCTGTTGGTACCGCTGAAGGCAATACACCCACCCAGTGGGCTGTTATAGTCATGTAACCTTGTGTTTGCTCTGTTCTGCTTGTCCACATATCTGTGGTTAAGTAGACAGTGGGTACAATGGCATTTTGGAGGACACAAATTAATTTGTTTAACAATCCTTTACAGGCTGGGAATTGCTTTTCTAGTGAAGTGGAATCTAAATGGGATTTGGTAGCAGGGACACAGGACCTAAATTAACTGTCTAAAACTAAAACCTACTGCATTATTGGTGAATATTAGATGCACATCTAATACCAGCATAGATGTTATGGTGTCAGTGATCTGCTATAAAACTAGGTGACTGCTGTTATACTTGCTCCCCCTTGAAAAGGATTGTTTAACAGTCAATGCTTTTTTTTAAACTACTACTGGGATGAATATCCACTCCCATGAGCAGAGGCAGCAGGCATAGTGCTCAAGGATTCTTCTGGGGCATGGTATGATGTAAATGATTCTATATTTTTTGTAAATGCCTCCTCCCCTCCCCTCCTCCCTCATAAATTTGCTTTTTAATCCAAAAATGTAATTCAATTTACTACAAATCAACCCTTCCTTTTCCTGCCTTCAACTACATACAAACTCCAACTCCCTCAGGTCTCTTGAATAATAAAAACATTTGTTTCCTTATGTGCCATGTAGGAAGATGAACTGCCACAGCCACTGAAATCTTCTACAAGCAGTTGCTGAATGCCAAATATGTCCAGAAATTACATAGTGTGTAAAGCAGGCAGAGGAAAACTGAGGCATGCCACATGTTGACAAATAAATTCTAGTAGGCCTGGCAAACATCATGGATGCTGGGAGTTCTAGTTCAGCTAGAGAGCAACATACTGCTTTCCTCTGATGTAAACAGCAAGTATTGGTCCCATTATCCCTAACAACCTCCCTGAGCACAAAGAAATTACAGTGTGTACTAGTAGCACCTCCAAAAGTAAGGCCACTGCATTTCTATTAGTTGCATAAAAAACATCCTCCAGATCAAAGATGTCTTACATGAACTTACGAACTTGTTCCTACACTGATCTTCCCTCATAATAAAAAAAATCAAAACATTAAATTAAAAACAAATCAAATCTTCAGTCCTTTCCCTGACTTTAGTCCTTAAAAATTGATTAATGAAAACATTCTTGGTTTTTAAACTTCCTTTGGGGTCATATAGTTTATTAAACTGCCATCCTGTCTTCCACTACCTTACCACTCTGATAGTGCAGCCCACTGCTGTCACTTAGCTTAGTCAGCCAGCTAGTTGGATGCAACCTTTTTGGCCTTAACTGGATTCAATTAATATTGCAAACTGTAAGGTGGTCAAAATTGACTGGAAATTAGTGGAAATTAATGTTATTGAGGTAAATAATACTGTAGGAACAAAAAATGCCCAAATTATGTGATTTTAGCAGTTTTTATGATTTTTAAAAAAAAAATACAGATCCAAAACCAAAACACACAAGGACGGTTTTACCAAAACCAAATTCAGATCAAAAACACGAAGGAGACACAGATCCAAAACCAAAACACTGGGGTTGGCTTCAATCCCTAGTGTAGTTTAAAAGAATATGGCACATCTATGAAAAACAATTGTACTGTAAGTACAGCTGACTTCAAGTTCACTTCTAACGAACATACTCAAGATCCTGTTTGCACTGGATTGCAGGTGCTAGCTAGTGTCTCATAAACAAACATGCACAGTGATAAAGATGTCTGCAGTTTTTTACATGCTTACCACCCATTCCATCTAACTACAACTTTCTCTAATGGTGACTAGTATAAAGTATTTCAGCATGAACTAAAGTCCACAGACTCTTCATACAATCTCCTGTGTGAAATGGCACCTGAAATTACGAGGGAGGGACTTGCATGCAATCCAAAACATGCAAGAACTGCTTTTGAGATCCAAGTTCTGAACTTGGTGAGAAGACCCGATTCAGCACGCAGTTCCACATGGAACCCCAAAGTGATCTGAGCTGTTATTTGGTTGGACTTGGAACCCCAAAGTTGAAATCTGGTCAGTTTTCACCAAAACCGATCCACATCTCTATTTTAAATTGAGCTTTTCTGCAATTTTGCAGCAAGTGTGGCCTAAGCAAATTGATGTGTTGCAAAACCACTGCAAAACTACCACAAAACTGCTGGGTTTTAGAACCCACGCTTAGTAAATTTAGCCCTTTGGGGCATATACAATTGGATGCAAATTATTTGAAAATCCAGAGGCACAAGGCTTTTTCCTTTGGCTGCAAAGTTTTTCCTATTCAATTCACCATGAGAATTTCAGCAGCGGTAACTTCAATAGGAATTAAGTAGAGATGAGCGGGTTCGGATCTCAGAATTTGGCAGTCCGAGCCGAGATCCAAGTCGGCTTGGGTTTTCCAGCCTGACTCGGATCTCAAAACGAGGCAAAACTTCATCATCCCACTGGCAGATTCTTGCGGGTTTTGGATTGTATAAAAGGTCCCACGATCACTGTCAGTTTCATTCTGGCTGAGGAGAGTGAAGAGGAAGGAGGGGGCTGTGCTGTGCAGTTGCTGTGCTGTTGCTGTGTGTTGAAGGAGCTGGCTACTCTTGTCACTTGTCAGGGGCTGGCTGATTAATGTCCATCCATACTGAATAGGTGCTGGGGGCTGTTGCCACTGGTCATAGGGGCTGGCTGGCTGTTGTCCACTCCATCCATACTATGGCTGGCTGCTGTGCTGGGCTGTGGCTGTTGTCCATAAGGGCTGTGTTACTCTATATACTAGGAGCTGTGCGGCAGAAAGAAGACCGGGGCTTCATTGGCTTCTGTGTCACTGCAGTCCATAAGTGGTGCTGCTGTGTTGTCCAGGGGGTGCTCTGTCCATCAGGGGTGCTCTTCACCCCCAGTGTGAAAAAATAAAGACATTTTTTTCTGTGAGTGTGTGTGCACATTAGCCAAACTTATCACCAGCAATGTAGCTGCACAGAAGTGCTGCATGTGCCATTTATCAAGGGGCTGCTGCCTCACTCAGGGTGCTCTCCCTCCCAAGTGCCCCCCAAAAATTAATCCAATCAATCAATGTGTTTTTTTTCTGTGTGTGCGCATTAGCCCTACTTATCACCAGCAACATAGCTGTGCAGGGGTGCTGCCTGCGTCATTTAGCAAGGGGCTGCTGCCTCTTGAGGGGTGATCTCCCTCCCAAGTGGCAAAAAAAAATTAATCCAATTAATCAATGTGTTTCTTTTTCTGTGTGTGTGTGCGCATTAGTCCCACTTATTATCACCAGCAATGTAGCTGCACAGGGGTGCTGCCTGTGTTATTTATCAAGAGGCTGCTGCCTCATTGTGGGGTGCTCTTCCCCCCAAGTGCCAAAAAAATTAATCCAATCAATCAATGTGTTTCTTTATCTGTGTGTGTGACCATTAGTCCCACTTATTATCACAAGCAACATAGCTGCACAGGGGTGCTGCTTGTGCCATTTATCAAGAGGCTGCTGCCTCGTTATGGGGTGCTCTCCCCCCCAAGTGCCAAAAAAACGAATCCAACCAATCAAGCAATGTGTTTCTTTTTCTGTGTGTGTGTGCAAATTAGTCTCACTTATTATCACCAGCAACATAGCTGTGCAGGGGTACTGCTGCCTAGTTGAGGGGTGCTCTCCCCCCAAAGTGCAAGAAAAAAATGTATCCAATAAATCAATTAATCAATGTGGGTTTTTTCTGTGTGTGTGTATGCATTAGCCACACTTATACCCCTTTTACACCACTTCTAAAACCTGGGTTATTGCAGGATTAACCCAGGTAGCTCCTTGGTGTAAAAGGGGAGAGGGTTGGATTGCCAGGTTGAGTGACCCGGCAATCCAACCCAGGTAACTTGCAGGGTTTAATATGGGAGTAACCCATGAAACCCTATAGTGTGAATGGCAAGCTCTGGGTAACGATGACCTGGAGCACACCGCATGCCGGCCAATTGGTCCGACTTTAGTGGCGCTTGGAGATGACATCATTACCATGCATCCACTTCAATGCCAGAAGACCTGGCTCTGGAGTGAATGGCACTGACTCGGGAACATCCTGGGTCAGTGCCAGGGAAATTCTGGGCCTGATCCAGATTGGAACTCTTGCCCTCATTCAGAGGTGCTCACAAGAAGTGAGCACTCGTTCTGAATGAGGGCAGACACTTCATTTTTGAAGTGAGGCCTCCTGGTCATTAGGTAAGCTGTGGGTTACCATCCACAGCTTAATGACCGACCAGGTTGATGGTCACAATGGTGAACACCATCGCAACCATTGGGGCTTGTGACGAGACCCTAAGGTTGGGTCTCGGCAGCCACAAGCCCCAGGGAACTTCCTGCTCTGAAAGAGCAGTAAACTCCCCACTGACATCACTGATGATGTCAGTATGGCCACCCACAAAACATTAGGAATGCCTCCATTTTGGATACCTCTCCCCGGCCCACCTACATAACGGGGCTAGCTGTGGAACAACATAGACAGCTGCCCCTTTTGTAGAGAGCTCCGTAGCGAGAGAGTTTCTTTATCGCTCCGGGGCTTGCGCAAGTGCAGTGCGGCTGCTGCACGTGCACAGGACTAACTATCGAACCGGTTCCGAGCAATATTGGTGCTTGCGACTGGGTCTGAATGAGACGCTCTGTTTGAACTACAGGTCTGACCCAGAATTTTGGTTTAAAAATGGTATTATTATCACCAGCATCGTAGATGCGCAGGTGTGCTGCCTGTGTCATAAGGGACTGTTGCCTCATTCAGGGTGCTCTCCACCCCATATGCCCCCCCCAAAATTAGTCCAATCAATCTGGTATTTTTTCTGTGTGTGCGTGCGTTAGCCATGACATCACATACTCCTCAGCTGAGATTTGCTTAAACATTTTCAAAAGGGGAAAATAGAGAATATGGTTTAAAAAAAATGGAATAAACAGCTAAAATGGCATTTTATGCTTATAGTGTCCCTAATCCCTACCCATGGCCCCTCTGCCTGAATTTCAGTGAGTCAGAGGGGCAACTGCATGCAACCGTATTCTAGAGTGCAGCTGCGCCTCCTGTAACCCAGGTCAGAAGATGTGTAGGGGGTGTGGTGATATGGACTAAAATGGAGCTCACATCCACTAAAGTGGACAAAGAATCCCCAAGCTAACAGGGAGCTCAGCTGTAATTTATACACAACACAGGATGGGATGACAATATAGGCTTGGGTGATGGCATAATCTGGGGTAATGTATACATCATCTTCTTCACACAATAATAATTTGTCCCCACTGCAATCCACCATTACATGTGCCTCTGTAATTTGTGCCCGTAATTGACGGTAAAGGTCTCTCATAGAATTTGTAGTTCATTTTGATGGACATCATCTTTTTCACATTTTGGGGAAGTAGTCTTAGGCCGATCACTGACAAGGTTCACGGCTGTGCTGAAAAATCTTTCTGAGTACACACTGGAAGGTGGGCAGCTCAAGTAAAGCAAAGGCAGTTTGTGTAAGGGCCTACAAATTGCCATTTTTTCCTGTCAGTAGTTCTTTACATCTCTTCAGATCTGCATCCATTGGGAAGACGAAACAATGTTTTCATCCCTTCTGGGATGAAAATCCACTCCCAGCAGCAGGCATGGTGCTTAAGAATTCTCAAGAAAGACACAATGTATGATTTAAACCTTAAATCTGAAATGATGTATTTGCTGCTCTGTTCCGCTTGTCCACATATCTGCTCTGGTTAAGTGGAGAGTGGGTACAAGGCCAGTTTAAAGTCCACTAACTAACTAACTGGGCAGCACAGATGGTGTAAGGGTTAGCATTACTGCCATACAGCACTGAGGTTGTGGGTTCAATTCCCACTATGGCCCTAATTGTGTGTAATTTTTATATCCACCTGTGCTTGCTTGGGTTTCCTCTGGGAGCTCCGGTTACCTACCACACTCCAAAAATATACTGATAGGTTAATAGGGTCCCAACAAAAATTAACGTGTGTGTGTGAGCATGTGGTAGGGTATATAGATTGTAAGCGCCACTGGGACAGGGACAGATGTGAGTGGACAAATAAAGTGCTGCGGAATATGGGTGCGCTTTATAAATAACTGGTAATAAATAATAAATAAATACAGGTTGAGTCTCCCATATCCAAATATTCCGAAATACGGAATATTCCGAATACGGAATTTTTTTGGCATGACTGAGATAATGAAACCTTTGATTTTTGATGGTTCAATGTACACAAACTTTGTCTAAGGCACAAATTATTAAAAATATTGTATAAAATTACCTTCAGACTGTGTGTATAATGTGTATATGAAACATAAATTAATTTCATTTCTGTTCACAAACTTTCTTTTAGCCACAAAATAATTGAAAATATTGTATAAAATTACCTGCAGGCTGTGTGTATAAGGTGTATATAATACATAAATGCATTCTGTGGGTATATTTGGGTCCTATTCCCTAGATATTTCATTATGGTATGCAATTATTCCAAAATACGGAATATTCCGTTATCCAAAATACCCCTGGTCCCAAGCATTTTTGATATGGGAGACTCAACCTGTAACTGTTTTTTTTTAATGTCCCTGTACAAGTTGGGAATGCTTTTCATGTGGAAGCTTTTCAAAGGATTATTTAACAGTCAATTGTTTTGGAAAGCAGTAGCACTCTTCCTGGTCTCCTTCTGGGATGAAAATCCACTCCTAGCAGCAGAATCAGGCACAGGATTCTCAAGAAACACACACCGCACGACATTAAATCTTGCACTTGTCCACATATTTGTGCTGGTTAAGTGGCACTTTGGAGGCCACTAACTAACTTTTTTTTTACTGTCTCTTTAAAGGTTGGGAAATGCTTTTTCATGTGGAAGCTTTGCAAAGAATTATTTAACAGTCAATTGTTTTGGAAAGCACTACTAGAAGTCCTCATGGTCCCCTTCTGGGATAAAAAAGGACTGATTGTGAAACGTGTATATTTTTTTGGTAAATGCTTCCCCTCCCCTTCTCTCTCATAAATTTATTTCAGAATCAAAAAATAATTACATTTACTACCAATCAACCCTTCCTATCCCTGCCTTCAACTACATACAGAACATACTCCAACTCCCTCAGGCCTCTCTTGCATAATAAAAATAATTGTTTCCTGATGTGCCATGTTGGAAGTTGAACTGCCACATGTTTGTGCTGCCCACTGCTGCCGCTGAGCTTAGTCAGCCAGCTAGCTTTGTTTAATTTATGGTCCTAAACTGGATGAAAACAATTTGGTGAGCTGGTCAAAATTGACTGGAAACGAGTGGAAATAAATGTTATTGAGGTTAATAATACCGTAGGAACAAAAACAGGCCATTTTATGTGATTTTAGCTTTTTTAACGATTTTTTAAGAAAAAACAAAACACGGAAGGGAGGTTTTGGCAAAAACCAACCCAGATTCAAAACAAGAGGAGATACAGATTCAAAACCAAAACATGGGGGTTGGCGCACATCTCTAGAATTAAGTGTTTTTTTTCTCACATCTTCAGATCAGATGTAAAGTAATGTTGGGACTAAATATATATATATATATATATATATACAGTGCATCCAAAAGTATTCACAACGCTCCACTTTTTCCACATTTTGTTATGTTACTACCTTATTACAAAGTGGAATTAATTATTTTTTTGTCCTCAAAATTTTACACACAATACCCCATAATGACAACGTGTAAAAAGTTTTTTTGAGATTTTTGCAAATTGAATAAAAAAAACCCACTAAGATATCACATGTACATAAGTATTCAGGGTCTTTCCAATGAAGCTCAAAATTGAGCCAAGGTGCATCCTGTTTCCACTGATCATCCTTGAGATGTTCCTACAGCTTAATTGTAGTTCACCTGTGGTATCATTTTAATTCAATTCAGTTGATTTAAAATGATTTTGAAAGGCATACACCTGCCTCTATAAGGTCCCACACTTAACAGTGAATTTTATAGCACAAACCAAGCATGAAGTCCAAGGAATTGTCTGTAGACCTCTGAGACAGGATTGTCTTGTGGCACAAATCTGGGGAAGGGTACAGAAAAATATCTGCTGCTTTGAAGGTCCCAATGAGCACAATGGCCTCCATCACCCATAAATGGAAAAAGTTCGGAACCACCAGGACTCTTCCTAGTTAGCTGGCCGGCTATACCTGAGCGATCGGGGGAGAAGGGCCCTAGTCAGGGAGGTGATCAAGAACCCAATGGTTACTCTGTCAGAGCTACTGCATTCCTCTGTGAGATAGGAGAACCTTCCAGAAGGACAACCATCTCTGCAGCAATCCACCAATTAGGCCTGTATATTAGAGTGGCCAGATGGAAGCCACTCCTTTGTAAAAAGCACATGGCAGCCCACCTGGAGTTTGCCAAAATGCACCTGAAGGACTCTCTGGTCTGATGAGACAAAGATTGCACTCTTTGGTGTGAATGCCAGGTGTTATGTTTGGAGCAAACCAGGCACCGCTCATCACCAGGCCAATACCATCCCTTCAGTGAAGCCTGGTGGTGGCAGCATCATCATGCTGTGGGGATGTTTTTCAGCAGCAGGAACTGGGAGACTAGTCAGGATAGAGTGAAAGATGAATACAGCAATGTACAGAGACATCCTGGATGAAAACCTGCTCCAGAGTGCTCTTGATCTCAGACTGGGGCAATGGTTCATCTTTCAGCAGGACAACGACCCTAAGCACAAAGCCAAGATATCAAAGGAGTGGCTTCAGGACAACTCTGTGAATGTCCTTGAGTGGCCCAGCCAGAGGGTGTTCACAAGTGCTACAGTTTGTGTAAGTGTAACATTTATGATTCTGACATGGTAATCCTAGAGAAGCCTTCTTCCACCATTTCTGAACCTTCTGCAAATGTGAACAGAAGTAGTAGTAAAAGTAGTAGTGGCCCAGTCAGAGCCCAGACTTGAATCCTATTGAACATCTCAGGAGAGATTTGAAAATGGTGGTGCACTGACGCTTCCCATCCAACCTGATGGAGCTTGAGAGGTATTTCAAAGAGGAATGGGCGAAACTGCCAAAGATAGGTGTGCCAAGCTTGTGGCATCATATTCAAAAAGACATGAGACTGTAATTGCTGCCAAAGGTGCATCAACAAAGTATTGAGCAAAGGTTGTGAATATTTATGTACATGTGATTTCTTAGTTTTTATTTAATTAAATTGGCAAAAATCACAAAAAACTTTTGTACATGTTGTCATTATGGGGTATTGTGTGTAGAATTTTGAGGACAAAAATGAAATTATTCAGTTTTGGAATAAGGCTGTAACATAACAAAATGTGGAAAAAGTGAAGCATTGTGAATACTTTATATTTATTTATTTTTATCATGGATTAGATGAAGCAAAATGAATTTACTTGAGTGGAGTTAATGTTTGTATAAAAAACCCTACAAATATGCCAGATTGTTTGTGGTGAAGATTGACAATTTATTTTCTCTGCAGGTAGTATGGTAAGTGCAAATGATTGACTTGCTTAAAATTCTATTCACAATCCATTCACTAACTTTGGCCGCAACATTTGTAAATATGTGAATCAATTGTTCTGCCTGTAAACCTGGCATTTCTGATATCACATTTAAACAAAGTTAAGTTACTATTTAGAGAGGGTGCTTAGTGCAGAAAATAAAATAGACAATTTGAAGTACATTTTGTCTCATATTTCATTGTCTGAAGAAAGAAGATATAGGGCTTTATTTATCAAATTACTGTACTTATTATCGGTGGTATATTTTGTTTAGTATCACAGAGATATTAACGAATATATCAATGGTATTTAAAATCACTTACCTGTCTGGTAAGGTCCTGCATTGCCACCCTCTTCTGCAGTAACTTCTGCTTAGTTGCCACGATGGGTTGCTGGGTAATGCATTTGTGTGATGGACATCGGTGCAGGTGGATCGTGTTCCAGCCCAACAGAAACACAGGAAATCCTGAAAGGGCTTTGCTGAAAATGGAAAGGATTTGCAGGGTACCCATAGTTTAAAATCAACATCACCTCTTACTTTGAAGGGAAATGTTACTACTGAAAAATGTTTAAATTGCCAACATGTCATACACCACATGCAGTACCAAAGAAAGCTTTAGTCCATGGCCTTTATTTGTGGATGGTAGTCCTGCTACTGTTCTTATGCACTATAATGCCTATTGCAAAATCCAGTTGAAAACACAGTCAGGCATATTCTGTAACCCCGCATGCACCACCTTCTCACTTGAGTCTAGACGTGTCACTTTTAAAACAGGCAAATCAGTGCACAAAAAGAACACTAAGCTTAAAGAACAAACTGTGTGGTCACAAAGATTCCTGAGGAGAGTCTAAGGGTGTTCACAAGTGCTACAGTTTGTGTAAGTGTAACATTTATGATTCTGACATTGTAATCCTAGAGAAGCCTTCTTCCACCATTTCTGAAACTTCTGCTAATGTGAAGAGCAGTAGTAGTAAAAGTAATGATGATGATGGTTTAGACATATAATTTGAGGTTGCTAATGTGGAAGTGCAACAGGATGGGGGGAGCAACTGTGTATCTGATACTAAAAGAATATTGACGATGAATGTGTTGGACATAAACAAGTTGATAACATTCAGGAGCATAATGTTGTTTATGTTAAAGTATATCAGCCACAAGTGGCAGCAGTTCTTGCCAGTGATAAAAAGATGGCCATTGTCCTGCCTGGGTAAAAGACCAAAAATTCCACCTCTTCCATGTGGAATAATTTTAACCCAAATTCTTACAACATTTGTCAAGGCATCTGTACCAATTGAAATGCCAAAGTAAGTAGAGGTATGCCATGTGTTTGTGCTGCTGCTCTGTCACTTAGTTTAGTTCATGCAGCCTATAACCAATATTGGTGAAAACAATATTGTTTGCTGTGTGGTGGTCAGAATTGACTGGAAATGACTGGAAGTTAATGTTATTGATGCTATAGTAAGTTTTAAGCCTCTTGTTGTAGAGTACCTGTCCTTTAGAGGTATGTTATCATTACTTAAACCAGAGGTGTCTGCAACCCCCGTGTTTTGGTTTTGGTTCCTAATCATTGTCATGTTTTGGTTTTGGTCTTGGATTTCTTTAAAATGCATTAAAAAAGCTAAAATCATTTAACTTGTATCTCTTTTTGATTCTACAGTATTATTACCATCAATAACATTCTTGACCAGTCATTTCCAGTCAATTTGACCATCTAAGAGATCATAATATTATTTTATTCAATATTGGTCAAAGGCTGCAGCAAGCTGGCTGGCTAGACTAAGGGACAACGTGTACAAACATATGGCCATTTAAAAATATATACCACATCTGTGAAACTTGGTGGAACAGCAGTGGCAGCCATGATGGCAGTTTTAATAACTATATGAGCCTATAGAATGTTTTCATTAATCAAGAACTAATAGCCTAAAATTAAATGCCTAGTAGGAAATATAATATGCAGCAAATCCAAGGCCTCAGTCCAGTAGATATGATTGCTGCTGGAGTAAAGTCTAGTAGAAAACTAGATCACCATCAAACTTACTCCACACAGCAAATCACAGGCTCAGTACAGGTGATTGAAGTTGAAGAACTATTTAGTGGAAGGTAAAGCATTAAATTATTACTGCTGCAAGGAAAAGTAATTTGGAAACAAGGAAAAATTAAAACCAAGCTTCCAAACTGGAGTTTTAAAATACAAAGTGAATCAAAACAGCAAATCACAGGCCTCAGTCCAGTACAGGTGATTGAAGCTGGAGCAAAGTCTAGTACAAAATGACATCATTATCAAAATTACTCCAAACAGCAAATCACAGGCCAGAGGCCAGTATAGGTGATTGGAGGTGGAGTATTTAGTAGAATATAAAGCATGTATTTACAATTAAAAAAGTAAACTGGAAACATGAAACAAATTATGAAAAACCAAACTTCCAAATGTGTGTTTTCAGATGCAAACTGAATCCATACAGCAAATCACAGGCATCAGGTCAATGCAGGTGATTCAAGCCAGAGTAACAGCCTAGTGGAAAAGATATTAACAAACTTTTCCAAACAGCAATCACAGACCTCAGGCCAGTATACAGTATGTAAATGGAGATGGAGTAATGGGTTAAACGTATTTACACCAATACAGGAAAGTGGTAAATGTCCATAATGAAAAGTGGTGAATGATGGAATTGTCAATGGGCCCACCCACCCTTATGTTGTATATTAAAAAGGACATAAACAGTTTATAAAAACTAAGCACTTTAGCAACACGGGCTGCCACTGTTGTGGGTGTGGTGTTTGGATTGTCTGGTCCCTTCAAAGAAAACATCTTGGTGGTTTGGATAAACAAAACTACAAATGGATTTAAAGCTCACAGTGAAGATCAGCCTCAAAATTATAAATATCATCATCCTCATCATCACACACATCACTTTTGTCAATATAATCACACAATATTATCTTATCCCCACTGAAATCCACCATTACAGTCTCTGTATTTAATTGGCTGCAAATGTATTCCTCATAGAATTTGTAGTTTATTTTCATGAACATCAGTTGTTATACATTTTTGGAAGTAGTCTTCTACACCAATAACTCACAAGGGTCATGGCTGTGCCAAACAAACTTTCCAAATACACACTGAAGAGTGGGCAGCTTAAGTACACCATAGCTAATTTGTACAAGGGGCTCCAAATTTCCCTTTTCCTCCCTGTATTCAAAAGCACTGTATGAGATGCAAACTTGTACATTATAATTAAAATAATCCTCCACCATTCTATTGATGCACAGTGTATCAGATGGAGTAATTGTAGAGGTGTCAATGATTGTGGGTAATTCTTTTAAGCCCTACCAGATGTCATAATGTTATTTCACTCAGGTGCACTGAGCTGACAGATACTCATCACCAGTGGGTCTCTTGGAAAGGTCAGTTTTTTTCTGGCAGCAGAATTTGCAAAAGAAACTAAAGCAGGAAACAGCATCACTTCATGTGCCACTTGAGCTGACTACCTGATTACAAGAGTGCTATTTGCATCTCTTAAAATATGTGTCAGTTGGAAACAAACACATTAAGTACGACTTAAATCTAGGATCAAGCATGGTTGCCAAAATGTAGTGATTCAATTTCAAGATATTGCAAATCCTTTGTGAAGCAAATAAATAACTTAGGCCCTGATTCAGAGCCGGTCGCTCTTTTTTTTAAGAACGGCCAGCTGGCCACTCGCATAGCTGTGGGTGACCACCCACAGCTATAGCAAGCAGCCATGATGATGGTCGTGATGGTCAAGACCATCGCAACCATCAGGCTTGCGTTGAGACCCTTGTGGTAGGTTCTCATGGCCGTAAGCCCCAGAGAGCTTTCGGCTCTAACAGAGCTGAAAGCTCTCCCACTGACATCACTTGTGATGTCAGTGGGGCTGCCCCCAGATGGTAGGTGTTCTCATGGGATTGCCTCCATCTGGGCAGCCACCCCCCATGCCTGCCCACCAAATAGGGCATGCTGTCACTCATCATCGACAGCACGCCCCCTTTGGCGTGAGTCCCGGAGTGATGGATTGCCCGTCGCTATCCGGGTCTCACACATGCACACGACGGAGCTGGCTCCATGTGCGCATGTGCTCTGGGCCACCATCGACCCAGTTGCAAGCGCACAGTGCTTGCGACCAGGTCTGAATCAGGCCCTTAATCTACAAGTCCTATTAACTTAGTTGAATCACTTAGTTTTAGCTTCTCTAACTGCTTTTTCAGTTTTTTTTTAATTGTATGACATGACTCATGCTGGTAGATTCTGAAATGATTTAATTGGTAACAATTTAAAATGGATTCAGTAGCTTGCATAAAACCAAGAGTATCATAAAGTGTTCTGCAGTAAGGTGGTAACATGTCCCCCTCTCTCTATCTCATGACTTGATGTGAACATTTGGATGGCTTGTTGATGTTTCTCCAGCTGCTAAATCATATAAAGAGTGGAATTTTACCTGGAAAAAGGAACTGTTCTTGTAGCTGCTGCAATTTTGTACATGCGGGTGCTGAATGCTAAAAATGTTTAGAAATTTTACAGACCACAGCCAGCTTCTCCTGTACAGACCTTTCATTATTTAAGAATTCTGAACCTGCAAATGATGGTTTAGAACTGCGCTCTGCTGTATGGGCAGATGGGATGTGAGATGTATTGTTTGTGTTGGGGTGCTGCACCTTCCTAAAAGCAGGAGTACCGGGTCCTGTGTAACGATATAATGGGGTAGAGGGTGCAGAGGGTGCGCTCGCCCTATGGGTGTAATGCTGGAGTAATAGTGTGTTGTGGTCTTTTGTGTTCGATGTTGTTTGTGGAGTGATGGGGTGTAGGGAGGGAAGGGGGTCTAATGGACTGGAGGTGGTGGGTGAGGAAATGAAGACAGAGGCAGAAATGGGGGCCAAAGGGTTTATTGGAAAAAAACAGTACTAATCCTGTTTGGTCCCAGGCACCCAGGTGGGGTGAGCGATCCACTTGGGGGTGTGTGTGGGTGGAGACTGGGGAGGTGAGTGGACCCTTTTAGGGGGCTCCTTTCCATGCAGTTCAATAGACCGGCACGTTACCCCTGCTGGACCTCCACCTGCTAGACCCAGGCGACCACGCACCGCCCCCTGGGAGCAACCGCTCCCTCCAACCGCTGACACCGCAACAGCCATCCAACACCGCATCTGCAAAAGGAAACTAACACCAGCTACCAGCAGCAAAAGCCTTTTTCACCAACAAATCTTACCGGTAGGTAAGTGACTCCGAGACTTATACCCCTGCGCGGGACGCCGCCAGGGTGTACATCCACAACCGCCAGACCCACTGCCAACCCACCACTCCCCTCCCCCCGAGACATCCAAAGACTGTTGACCAAAGGTCCAGCAGGGGTAACGTGCCGGTCTATTGAACTACACGGAAAGGAGCCCCCTAAAAGGGTCCACTCACCTCCCAAGTCTCCACCCACACACACCCCCAAGTGGATCGCTCACCCCACCTGGGTGCCTGGGACCAGACAGGATTAGTACTGTTTTTTTCCAATAAACCCTTTGGCCCCCATTTCTGCCTCTGTCTTCATTTCCTCACCCACCACCTCCAGTCCATTAGACCCCCTTCCCTCCCTACACCCCATCACTCCACAAACAACATCGAACACAAAAGACCACAACACACTATTACTCCAGCATTACACCCATAGGGCGAGCGCACCCTCCGCACCCTCTACCCCAAGAATTCTGAACCATCAAGTTTATTGGTGCGTGTTCAAATTCACCCAGTTGTACTGCACATACGATGTTACTTGCATTATCGGAAATGACAAAGCCTGGGAACAGTCTTAGTGAGTTAAGCCATTTTGCTATCACATCCCTGAGTTTTTTCCAACATACTGACACAGGTATGCTTCTTAGTGAAACCAATGATACAGAGAGTAGTCTGTCTGTGAATGAGATGGCGTTGTGTCTTAGATACTGCTGCTGAAGGCAATACACCCACCAAATGGCCTTTCACAGTCATGTAATCTTTATTTTGACCAGTCCCGCTTGTCCATATATCTGTAGATAATTGGATAGTCGGTACAAAAGAATTTTATTGGCAAACAATAAGTTTTTGTTTAATGTCCCGGAGCAGGTGTTGAATTGCTGATCTGGTAAAATACAATTGAAATGGAATTTGGTAGTGTGGACATATGACCTCAACTAATCATCTAAAACCAGATGCATTGATGGCAGATATTGTATGCAGACCTAATGCTAACATAAGCCATCATAGCTTCAGTGATCTTGCAAATTATTGTTTTACAGACACTTGTTTGAAACTATTATTCTTCTTGGTCACCTTATGTGATGAAGATTCACCCTTAGCAGCAGCAGCCATAGCATGCTAAGAGCCTGATTCAGCAAGGATCGCTATTACGATTGCTGTAGCAATCACACATGCAGTTCTGCTGTGAAAGTATTCAAATAATTCCAATAGCAAAGCACTCTCACTGGCAACATGTAGATGCCCACTTCCCCTCTCACACATCTGTAATATCTTGCAATCCAGCCAAAACATCAGTAAAATCAAAGTACATCAGAGCCATAAGGCAGATCTGGCCCAACAACTAAATTGCTAAGTTTCCTGCATGCTGTGAGAGCTCAAGCTGTGTATTGTATTGCAGTGGCTAATTTATACATGCCCCTGAAATGGGGTTCAAATGCACTGGCACACCTGCATTTCTCTGACCACCACCCCCATCACCACACCATCACCACCCCCAAACAGTGCTTCCTGTCAATCACTCTGCGATGGGTCTGTGTAGTCATTGTGATCGTAACCCAATGGTAATTGTGCCTTTGCACACGCGCACTGCAATGCATGCACAGTGAGAAACAATTGGCCATCTGTGTACGCTTTAGAAGTTGCGATCCTTGCTGAATCAGTCCCTAAGATTGTCCTTGGGAATCCTGAATAGGGGAATCAGTTTTCCATTACATATTGGATGCAGGACTACCTCCAATTGCCTATGAGGAGGTTGATGAAGAAGGAGCTGGCAGTGGAGATTGCATGTGCTGGTATCTATCCATGCTGCTTGTAACTTTTTCTGGATGGCTTGTTATTATAAATGATTTTGATAAAAAACTTGAATGACCTTGCTGCAAAGTATGTAATAGGGAGGAGGTACTTAGATAGTTAACATCCCTGCCTCTACTTACTTTGGCACTAAAAATGCAACAGCTAACTTGACAAATATTGTCTTAATAATTCTACAAAAAAGAGGTGGCTTTTTTTGGTGTTTTGCCCAGGCATGACATTGTGTTTATCCCTGATTTGTGCTGGCACTGGTGGCTGACTTTGACACAAACAACATCACCCTCCTGAATTTTATCAATGTGTTCCTGACCAACACACTCATCATCCACATCCTCCTTAGTGTCAGATACATAATAATCCCCCTCATCCTGTTGAACATTTACTACTTCCACATTAACATACTCATTTTCTACTGTATGTCTAAACCATCATCATCATTACTTTTACTACTACTCATCCTCACATTTGCAGAAGGTTCAGAAATGAAGGAAGGAGGCTTCTGTAGGATTACAGTGTAAGAATCAGAATGTGAGACTCACACACACAGTATTTGTGGACATCTTTAGACTCTACTCATTTGTAAACACAGTTTGTTCTTCAGCCTTAGGGCTTTATATACAAAGCAGAAGCTTTCACCTGCAGTCAGTGTAAAGCATGCCAGGCTTTACACTGACTGCAGGTGCCATTTAAAATTTTCACTTGCATCCCACTGGAAAGCAGTGGCTTACACAAGCTGCTGCTTCATAAATAATGCCCTACTGTACGTGTTCTTTTTGTGTACTGATTTGCTTGTTTTAGAGGTGACGCATTTAGATTTAGAGCTAGAAGATGGTGTACACAAGGTTACAGATGCCTGACTGTGTTTGGCCCTGGCTTTCACAATAGGAATTCTAGTGCATAAATTTAAAAGAGCAGTAGTAGGACCACAACTTGACTTTCATTGCCACTGTGTGTGATGTATGACATGTAGGCAATTTTATATTTTTCAGCAGTAACTTTTTCATTCATAGTTAGAGGTGATGTTTTATTAAAGCTTGTCAAATATTGTTTAGATTTGGAGTGCCCATTCCTATACCTTCTCACCCCTTGACCTTCTTTAAAAAGTAGATGTTGGAGAAGTACTATGACTGCCAGCACTACTACTGGGTTGCGCCTTTCCTACTATAGTTTCATGATTGTTTTATACCAGGACAGGAGTAAAGCTACTGTACTTGAAGTTGTAACTGCCACCACACCAAGTACAATAAGATAGGAACATGAGGGATTGTTTCATTTACCATGCAGTTTTATTAAAAGACTTGAAAAATCTTTTTTAAACCAAGAAAAAAAAATATTTTTTCAACTTTTGTCATTTTTGGATGCAGTTGATTGGGTCACAATACGTAGGAAGTAGCCTACGGTATTTGAATGTCAGTCTCTGAGATGGTCTCAGTATTGTTCCCTGTGATGTATGTTCATCTTTGTAATGCCCTCTGTATTGTATATTGAATTCTGCAATGTGCCCTTTATTGATTATAGTTCCATAAAATGCCTACCTACATGAAGCCACTTTCAGATATTTTCCAGGGCCACTTTAGGTTCCCAATGAATTCCTGCATGTGTGTCATCACTAGATGTCTAGCATATCACAAACTACACAATAGAGTTGTATAGCTTAGCTTGTGACTAGAGATGAGAGTGTCTGGTTTTATGAGAACTGGACCCACCTGAACATAGGGGAGAGTATGGCTCGGGTTTTTCAGCCTAACTCGTAATCAAAAACAAAGCAAAACATCATCATCATCCTGCTGTTGGATTCTCGCAGGTATTGGATTCTATAAAAGTCCCGATGATCTGCGCCATTTTTACTCCAACTGTGGAGAGTGTACAGAACAGATGTGCTCTGTTCTTCTTGGTTGTTCAAGAGTGCAGTGTTGTCAGACAGGGGCTGCAGAAATTAAAGTGGAGGGAGCTGCTTTGTCACAGTTGTCCTTTTAATCCAGGGGCTCTCTTCTTCTCTGTTGTTCAAGGGTGCAGTGTTGAAGTTGTTCAAGGGTGCAGTGTTGTTGGGCTGGGGACGCAGTACACAAAGTGGGGGGTGCTGCTATGTCACTCTTGTCCTGTCAATCAAGGGGCTAGGGCTGCAATTCATAAAAGGGTGCTCTGCTGTCCAGGGGTGCTCTGTCAATCCAAGGGTGCTCTTTGCCAGTGTAAAACAAAATATTGTTCAGTGACACTGCCGGCAAGACCGCAGTTTATCATCCATGTATTTGTTACTCTGCAGGTGGTCCATCCACACTTCGCAGGGGTGTTTGTTGTCCATAAAGCGGTGCTGTGTTGTTCATCAAGGGGCTGTTGCCTCATTCAGATGTGCTCTTCCCCAGTGTAAAAAAATATTTGTTCGGTGACATTGCCGGCCTGAATGCAGTTTATCATCCACTTATTGTGACACTATAAGCCATAGTGCAGTGTGTTATTTTTCTTCATAAAAAATATTGTAATACTGTAAATGGTAGTGCAGTGTGTTATTCTTTTCTTATTCATAAAAAATCTTGTGACACTAAGTGGTAGCGCAGTGCTTTACTCAAAAAGATCTTGTGAGACTGTAAGTGGTAGCTCAGTGTTTTACTTGTAAAAAATCTTGTGACACTGTAAGTGGTAGCAAAGTGTGTTATTCTTTTCTTATTCTTAAAATATATTGTGACACTGTAGGTCATTGATACTGCAGTGTAATATTTTTAATTGGTACAAATTGACGTGGGTGCTGTATCCCACTTAATTTGTGTTTGTTGATATGGAGAATGATCAGTTGAAAGGAGAGCAGGACCCACATACTAAGGCTGGAGCTGCTGCCAGTGCCTCCAGTCATGATGATACTAGTCCGTCTACGTCATCTACTAAAGTCAATACCCAAAGGTGTACATGGCTTAAGTCAGGGCACCTAAAATCAAAGAACCAATCTTTTACATTGGTAAAGAAAAAAACATCAAAGGGAAAGATAGCTGCAGAAAAACATAAAATTGGCAATGTGCCTTTCACCACACGAAGTGGCAAGGACAGGCTAAGGTCTTGGCCTTTATTTATGATTGGTGGTTGTGCCTCTTATGATGATCTAAGCCCTTCTCCCTGTAGATGTTTAAAAAAATTAAAATCGTTAAGATACATGAACCAACTGTGTGCACAGAAATGTCAAAAATCCCTGAGGAGAGTCTAATAAGTGTGTCGACGGATGCCATGTGTGAGCTTGACTCTTCCAAAACTGTACTTGAAGAGGAGCCTCCTTCCACAACTTCTGCATCCTCTGCAAATGTGGGTATGAGCAGCACAAGTCAACATGCTGACATAGGAATTGAGGATGCTTCTGTGGAAGTTCCCCAGGATGAGGAGGATATTTGTGTAGCTGACACTAATAAGGATGTTGATGAAGAGGATGCGGATAATGAGGATGTTGTTGATGAGGATGATGTTTGTGTAAATCAGGCCCCAGTGGAAACAGTTGTTGCCCATGATAAGGAAAAGCCCATTGTCATGCCTGAGCATAAAACAAAACAATCCAATTCTTATATGTGTTCATTAATATTACTAGTCAAATCCGGACAAGAATTGTCAAGCCATATATACCCATTGTCCTGCCAGAGTAAGCAGTGATATGGACCATAACCATCTAGAAACCTCATCCCTGTTACATAATCTACAGCGCATCCATCAAAAATGTTTGCAAAATTCAGAAACTTTGGCTAAAAAAAGTAACAACAAGCAGTCCAGTGTTGGCTAGCTCCCTTCTCTCTGCTAGATCCAAGCTCTCTGCTAGATCCAAACACCACCAACACCTTCATCAACAATATCCTCAATGATGATAGGAAGTAGTTCTGCATCCAATTTGATAAGACTAGCTCAGTCCTCCCCTATCCAGGATTCCTCAGAAGAATCCTTGAGTGCTACAACTGCCACTGCTGCTGGAAGTGGATCTTCTTCCCAGAAGAGGACCAGGAAGACTACTAGTAGTAGTTCTGAAAAACAATTGACTGTTAAACAATCCTTTGCAAGGGGGAGCAAGTATGACAGCAGTCACCCAGTTGCACAGCTGAACTCTAATGCCATAACATTTGTGCTGGTATTAGATGTGCATCCATTATCCACCATTAGCGCCGTGGGTTTTAGACAGGTAATTGAGTTCCTCTGTCCCCACTACCAAAATCCCATCTCGTTTCCACTTCACTAGAAAAGCAATTCCCAGCCGGTACAGGGACATTAAAAACTGAATTAATGTTCTCCAAAATGCCATTCTACCCACTGTCCACTTAACCACAGATATGTGGACAAGTGGAAAAGGGCAAATGCAAGATTTCATGTTTGTAACAGACCACTGGGTGGCTGTAATGCCTTCAGTTGCACCAACAGCAGCAGCATCTAAGAAAAAGCAGCTTATTCAGAGGCAAGTACTCTGTGTATAACCAGTTTCACTAAGAGGCATACTGCTGATAACCTCTTAGAAAAACTCAGGCAAGTCATTGCAAAATGGCTTACCCCGCTTGGACTCTCCTCTGGATTTTTGATTTCTGACAATGCCACCAATATTATTACAGCTGGGTGAATTCCAACACGTCCCATGTTTTACTCACACTATTAACTTGGTGGTGCAACATTTTTTTTTAAATGACAGGGTCATGCAGGAGATGCTCTCTGTAGCCTGCAAAAATTCTGGGCATTTTTGCCATTCAGCAGGTGCATGTAGAAAATTGCAGCACCTGCAAGAAGAGTTAGTTATGAGGCAGTTATGAGGTGGAACTCCACCCTTTATATGCTTGAACGGATGGAGGAACAGCAAAAAGCCATCCTAAGCTACACAACAAAGTATGACATAGGAAGAGGACTGTACCTAACTTAAGCTCAGTGGAAAATATCTTCTGTGTTGTGCAGAATGCTGAAACCCTTCGAAGTAGTCACCTGTGAAGTGAGTTCAGACACTGCCAGCTTGAGTCAGGGAATTCTTCTCATTAGACTGTTGAAAGCAGCTTGGGAAACTTAAGGAGGAGCTGAAACAAAGCGATTCCGCTAAGCATGTAGCACTTTTAGATCAAGTACTTTATTCGCTTTGCCAGGATCCAAGGGTTGTCAGGATCTTCCAATCGGATCAATACATTTTGGCAACCGTGATCGTTCATAGGTTTAAGTCTTACATTCTGTCTTTCTCCACAATGGACACAGGGGGTCATTCAGACCCGCTCACGAGCGCAGGACACTCGCAAGCAGGTCGATGTTCCCCCAATGCGCATGCGCACGATGGAGGGAGCTCCGTCGTGCGTATGCGCGAGACCCGGACAACGACAGCTAAGCTGTCGCTCCGGGTCTTGCACCAAAGGGGGCGTGCTGTCAATCAACATCGACAGCACACCCCCTTTGGTGCAAGACCTGGAGCGACAGCTTAGCTGTCGTTGTCCGGGTCTCGCGCATGCGCACGACGGATCTCCCTCTGTCGTGCGCATGCGCGAGACCCGGACAACGACAGCTAAGCTGTCGCTCCGGGTCTTACACCAAAGGGGGCGTGCTGTCGATGTTGATTGACAGCATGCCCCCTTTGGTGGGTGTGCCAGGGGCGTGGCTGCCAGACGGAGGCGTTCCCATGGGAATGCCTACCATCTGAAGCCGGCCCCACTGACATCCTGGGCTTGCGGCAGCGAGACCCTACCGCAGGGTCTCCGTCACAAGCTCGATGGTCGTGATGGTCTTGACCATCTCGACCATCTTTTTGGCCACTCGCATATGCTGTGGGTGGTCACCCGCAGCTATGCGAGCGGCCAGGAGGCCACTCCATTTCCATGTAGGAGAGCACTGATTCAGAGCGAGCACTCTGGTCAGAGCATCCGGCTCTGAATCAGGCCCGCAGATCTGAAGAGATAAGCAAATTGTCAACTCAAGCGGCTTGTGATGCAGTGATGGCTTCAGTTTCTCCAGCATCTGCGGCTGCCTAAAAAAAACTAAACTTTTTTCCAAAAAAAGACCCACTGGCGATGCAGATGAGTTAACACAACCAAGTTTTGACATCTGGTCGGGTCTAAAAGAATTGCCTACAATTAATGAGACCTCTACTGTGACTCCATCTGATACTTCACAACTCAAGGAATGGTTGAGGACTATTTTAATGATAGCGCCCAAATAGGCATGTCAGACAGTTAGTTTCACTACTTGAACTAAAAAAGGTAATTTGGAGGCCCTTGCACAAATTGGCTTTGATTTACTTGAGCTGCCCAACCTCCAGTGTGTACTCAGAAAGAGTTTTCAGCACAGCTGGGAACTTTGTCAGTGATCGGCATAGGAGGCTACTTACTCAAAATGTGGAAAAGATGATGTTCATCAAAATTAACTACAAATATCATGAGGAAGATCTTTACCACCAATTACATCCAAAATTACAGAGGCACCTGAGGCTGTAATGGTGGATTCCAGCGGGGACAAATTAATATTGTGTGAAGATGATGCACACACTGATGAGGGTGAGGAATCGGATGATGATGGCGACAACATCTTGCTTCTCTAAAGCCAGTTTGTGCACAGAGAGATCATTGCCAGCAATGTCAGCTGCCCATTGGTAACTTGTTTTGTGGGGGCCCAAACAAACCAATTGGTTCAGCCACAATTGGCACTCTGTCACTGAAGTGATTGGTTTCTTAAACTGTGCTTGTCCTATATACAACATAAGGGTGGGTGGCACCTCTTTTCTTTGCATTGTGCTGTTTGGGGCATTGCTGCCTGTCATTTTTAATTTTATAGTTTATGAAACTGCCACCCTATCTGCCACTGCTTTGTTGCAAAAGTTTAATAGATGTCCTATATTTTTTAAACTGCCGTGCTTTTGTGCCGCTGCTCTGATGCTTACTTTTTTTTATATAGTTTCACACTGTGTTTATTTCAACTAAAATCACAAATAGGTATACTTAAAAAAAACTCTTATGCCATTTTTCAACCTTGATTTGTAGATACCAACCTGGTGGGCTTGGTTTTCCTTGATCATAACAGCCATATTTGGTCAGCTGCAACTCAAACACCAAATGGAAAGGCTATTTTGTTATGGTATCTAAAGATGGCCGCTCTCCTCCTCTCCCAGCATTCCCATCCATAATCCCAGAAGCACAATGATAACAGATGTTTAGTACCAGACTTTCAAAATCCCTCTGCCCCCTTCCTGTTCAGAGCTTTCATTTGGTGTGCTGCCACAGACAGCATCTCCTGCATGCAACTTTCATTTTTTTTTAAATACTGCACCACCAGTAGAGCTCAACTGGGGCAAGGACTGATTGTGAATGTGTCAAAAATTTTTTGTAAATGCCTCCCCTCCTCCCTCATAAATTTAATTCAGAATCAAAAATGAAATCAAATATACTACCAATCAATCCTTCCTGTTCCTGCCTTCAACTACATACATACTCCAACTCCTTTAAGCCTCTCTTGAATAATAAGAAATATTTGCTTCCTGATGTGCCATGTTGGAAGTTGAACTGCCACATGTTTGTGCCGCCCCACTGCTGCCACTTAGCTTAGTCAGCCAGCTAGCTTGGTGCAAATTATGGGCCTAAACTGGATGAAAACAATATTGTGAACTGTGAGGTAGTCAAAATTTACTGAAAACGAGTGGAAATTAATGTTATCGAGGTTAATAATACTGTAGGAGTGAAAACATGCCCATATTATGTGATTTTAGTTGCTTTTATGATTTTTTTAGAAAAAATACAGAACCAAAACCAAAACACGCAAGGGCAGTTTTGTCAAAACCAAATTCAGATCCAAAACACGAAGGAGATACAGATCAAAAACCAAAACACAGGGGTCGGTGCACACCCCTACTTGTGACACCTTCTTATTTGTATAATTTCATGCTATTCAAACTACAGTAAATTATGTCTTGTCAGGATTATAGGGTTGTCAATTTATATGATAACTTTGGGGGTCATTCAGGCCCTCTCGCGAGCGAAGGATGCTCGCAAGCGGGTCGATGTTGGGCGTATGCGCATGTGCACGACAGAGGGAGCTCCGTCGTGCGCATGCGCGAGACCCGTCGCTCGGGGTCTTGCACCAAAGGGGGGGTGCTGTCGATGGTGAGTGACAGCACGCTCCCTTTGGTGGGCGGGCCGGGGTAGTGGCTGCCAGACGGAGGCGTTCCCATGGGAACGCCTACCATTAGGGGGAGGCCCCACTGACATCAATAGTGATGTCAGTGGAGAGCTTCCGGCTCTGACAGAGCCGGAAGCTCTCCGGGGCTTACGACAAGTGAGACCCTACCCTAGGGTCTCGTCGTAAGCCCCGATGGTTGTGATGGTCTCTGACCATCGCGACCATCACCCGAGCGGTCGTTAGAGCTGTGGGTGTAACAGAGGCGGCCGGTCAGGATGCAAGTGGCCACCCAGTTTCTGAGCGACCGCTTGCATCCTCCGACTGCCTCTGAATGAGGTCCTCAGTTCTGATCTGTTGCTGGTTTGGAACATGGATTTAAAAACTGATCTCAGGTTTTGGATTCGGACATTTTAGCAGTTTTTATAGATTTTTAATTGACTTTCATCCGAATCGAAAACCAAAACACTTGAGGGTGATTTTGCATAACCAAAACAAGAAGATGAATCCAGATCCAAAACCATTACACAGGGGTCCACACACATCTCTAATGCTGGATGCCTCCTCTGATTTCCTATATGAGGAGTGTGGACGCAGGCGATATGGAAGGAGCAAAGTAGAAGAGGACCAGTTCTTGAGGTGTAATAACTTTTTACTTTATAATTTATTTATATAATACTCACATATTACGAAGCACTTTATCAGTTCCTACACCAGTGAATCTTACTAACTATATTCTCTGCCACATACACATTAGGATTAATTTTGTTAGAAGGCAATTAACCTAGCAGTAGGTTTTGAGACAGGAAACCTACATAAACACAGGGAGAACACACAAAGGGCCTGATTCAGACCCGGACGCTAAGCCGTGATCGCTCGCGGCCAAAAGGGGCCGAGTTTGCAAATTCTGCGATCGCACTGTGTGGCGTAAGGACGCCCTCTATGTCTTGTAGAGTGACGACTCTTTCTTTTCTTAACAGGAAGTGTGTGATTAATCAGTAGCATCGAGAGCCATCGGAGCTGCACGCAGCACTTGAGGTTGCCCCTACCCCACCGCAAGCGCTGCGATCACTGCAGGCTGAAATACAACCAAGTGACGTGTACAATGACGCTTCCATGCTAATTATGCACACCCATAAAACTCAGTTTTAACGCCCAGGCAAGCCTGCATTCGCAACACCACTCCCCCGTTCACAAGCACCTTCCCCTGTTACCACCCACAAATGGCACTATCACTCAAAGTAGCACTCAGTCTTTGTGCTATGAGTGCATGATTCCTGATCACAGTGACTGGCTCATGCACACACACTGCGATGCATACGCATGTGCCGATGGGCGACAATCGCCCATAGCGAGCAAACACAGGTTAGTGTATGGGTCTGAATCAGGCCCAAAATCCACATATACAGTATAAGACCCTGATAAAAAATGTACCACATAACCCAAGGGCTGAGAGGCAGGAGACTAACCATTGTGCCATATCTTTAAAATTTTGAAAAATAACTTCAACAGTGGTATTTTATCTCCGCTACTTAAAAAATGGTTCCTGTCTTTATTACTCATCGTTACCATCAACTTTAGCAGGTTAATTTTCCTCGTATCCTTTCTCAAAGTAAATCTGACTTGAACTATTAGTCTAACCACTTTATTTCCTGGATAGGTTGGGTGAATTTGGTGAAGATAAATGTTTTCCCTTGGCATCTCTACTTTTTTCAGACTCTCACAATTTATTTTCCACCATAAAAAGAATTGCACCGCTTGCAGATGGTACAAAATGCAGCTACCAGGCTATTAACCAACCAGCCATGTTCCAGCCACATAACACCCATTCTCTACTCCCTTCACTGGCTGCCTGTCAGATAGCGAATTGTTTTCAAGATTGGCTTACTAACTTACAAAGCCCTACATGACCATGGCCCAGGGTACCTGAAGCAGCTTCCATCTATCTCGATTACTGCGGTCATTGATGAAGGAATATTAACAGTACCTAGAATCTCACGGAATTCATCTGGGGGTCAAGCTTTCAATTTTGTGGCTCCAACCTTTTGGAACTCACTTCCCCACACAGTTTGAGAGGCCTCCACTCTAGAATCCTTCAAACATAGTCTCAAGACTCACATATTCACCCAAGCATTTCACTAATGTCCCTTGTTTAAGCTTATTTTGTATTGTGTTCTGTAATTGTAAAGCACTTTGAGTCCTTTAGTCGAAAAGTGCTATAGAAATAAAATTATTATTATTATTATTATAAATTCTTGCAGTTTCATACTTCACGCTTCATTTGGGCAGGAAGGTGCACTTGTGTATGTCTAAAGCTACTTCAGCACTCCAAGCAGAGTGGCAAACTTCAAGAGATCCTATATGACTGCTCAACTCACCCATTGCATGTTCTGATGCAATCCTGGAGTGAAAAATATTTGGTCAGACATTGAGGCAAATGGACAGTGGTTGTCCACTCTCTCATCCCTACTCTGGCTCCCTAGACAACACCATCCTAGACTCATCTCCTCTCACCCAATAGTATCCCATTAGCTAACAATATGGGACTATGCTAACTGGAAATACAGTGTATCTGCTTGCTCCTCATTCTTCCCCAGTTATACAGACTTTTCACAATCCTGACTTCTCTAGGTATCTTAAGAAATTTGCTTATTCATTGGAGGATGGGCAATATCAGATATTTAAATGACCTCATACAGTATAATAATTTTCCCTTGTTTTCAAAAATTCAATCTGATTTAGCCATACCCTCTAGGTACTTTTATCGATTCCTCCAGCTTAGACATTATCACTCTAAAGTTAATCAAAATCTCTCTAATTGGTTCTTTGTTGCTTGAGATGATCCGTCGACTAAAGGCTTAATTTCCCTCTGATATTCATTGTTGATTGAAAAGTCGTCTTTCTTTGTGTGACTCCCATGAGTTTGCCTGAGAAGGGGACTTAAGGAATGCATTGAATGGGGATGACTGGTCAGAGATTTGGGACAATGCTGCCCTCAGTTAAATTTGTGTTAAAATATAGAAAAATTGTGATAAAATATAGGAGAACATTTATAAATTATTGTATATGTGGTACTATGTGTCTTTCCATCTCAGTAATGTTCCCAGACACATAGAATAGATGGAGAAGACACCTTCATCCACTTTGTGTGGTCGTGCCCACAACTTTTGAATCATTGGCGGAAGGTTACTGGTCTCATCTCCCATATTCTCCAGATCTCCACCCCGTGTGAACCTATGGTAGATTTATTTTCTCCCTCTGGGTCTCCCTATGGCAACCAGGCATCAAAATACACTACATTGCCACCACTTGCTAGATTGCTGCTGATTGTAAGAAACCTTCTCTGCACTCAATTATATCCCATATTTGGTACACATACCATATGTAATACATGACCAGTATCATTAACCATTCCTCTAAATCATTCAATAAAGTCTGGGGCATCTGGCTTGCCTCACAAAATGTACCTTCCCCTTTTGAAATAGGTTAATTTACCTTCTTCTCTCCTCCTTTTATTTTTTCTAGTTTGGAGTCCATCCACCCAGATCTCTTTCCTCTCTTCTTTCTATGTCTGTTTCTTTCTCTCTTATCCTCACTACAGTCTGCCACACCATCATTTCTCTAGACTCTTATCTCCTTTTCTCCCCATGTCTGTAATAATAAAACCGGTCATTATGTGATATGCCTTATTTTGATAGGCATTGAGTTTGTTTTGTTGTTGATGGTCTTTGGTGACTGTCTGTATAGCATTGCTTCCTTTTGTTGTGACCATCTCAATAAACTTTATGTTTTAAAAAACAATGGTTCCTACAAATCAATACCTGCTGCCTTGCCCTATAACCCAAGGGTGGAGAGGTATGATGCAATAGGGGGCAAAACATTAACTGTGCATGTTAAGTGCTGCAGTTACCACTTCCCTGCATGTTGTAATGCAGGGAAGCAAGCAGGATGACAGGGGCTCCATGCGCCCCTGTTAATATTGGCGCTCCTATCTTCAAGATGGGTGCGCCGATGTGCAGGCAGATGTATGAATGGTCAGTGGCACTGACTGTTCTGACATCTGCAGCTATCGATTTCAACAGCTACAGCTGTCATTGCTGCATGTATAGTACTGTCCCTGGCTGTTGGTTTTTGAGGACCAGGAATTGTGCATACAAATTTTGTATTAGCTGCGGGTGCCGCAGGAAGCAATTTTACCGGTGTATGGGCAGTATACATGCAAGCGCCGGTCGGTGACAGCGGTCCTGCCAAAAGAGGGAGTGCGCAATTTGCTGAAAAGGTGTATTAAACTCTTCCTCTTTGGCTAAAGTTCTTTTATTCCATGCAGCCGTTAGAGGACCCACTTCAGTAGCGTCATACATCTCCCCAAAGATGCACAATATAACTTGTGTGAGACAAGACTATCAATGTTTTCTAATGATTATAACATATAAGATATATTTTGCACTGATATTAAGTCAATACATTTAAATTGTGTTACAAAGTAAGCTATGTATTTTAGATAGAACTGAAGACTTGTACATATGTTTTCGCATGAAGGAACAGATTAAAATAACTATCTTTAACATGGGTAAGAACATAAATGATGTGACAAAATACAAAACCTGTTTAGGATTCAGTAATAATGGGGCATTTCAAATATAAATAGGACAGGAGGGGAAATGCATCTTGTATAATGATTGAAATGGTGTTTTCTTATCTGCAGCTTTTTAATTTCAAAGTCCAAATAGATTTTTTTTTTAGCAGCTTAGTGCCAGAGAATTTACATATTTTGAGAGTCCGATCTTTAAAAGATTGATTGATGTTCCCCTAAAACAGATTTTTGTTCGAAATAATAGAAACACAGCCTGATAGGTTATTGAATTTCTGTAACACTTTTTGCAGAAGTCGTGAGAAAGTAGGCATCACGTACTGTAGAGCTTTGCAAACTCACCCTATGATCTGTACAAAATGAAAGGCAGTTAAGCAAAAGATGTTTCAGTTTTCACAGCTCCTCCCTTGAGTGCAACTTACAGTCTGACAAAATAAAATTATTATTCAGAATAATTCAAGTGAGCTCAAAATAGAGAGTATGCACATACTGAACATTGCTGCTCTGGGTCTTATCCCAGATTAATAATAAGTGTAAGAATTGCACATTATAGTCTGGAACCAAGTTAAGCTCCCAAACATTATGCATACTGTATATAAATTAAATTAATTATATGCACTTGCAGACCGAGGAATAAATGTCATATATTACAGTATATGTGGACAACAGGGCAAATGCCCTTTAAAATGCCAAGGAACCATATCAAGCATATGTGCAGAATGGATGTCATCTGCAAAAGCAGGGGGAAGCAACAGAGCTTGTGACCAGGCCAGTTAAGTGGTTAAGACATTACTGAAGTCTGTGCAGAAATCACTAGTTGTGCACCATGCCTTTCTACAAAACATTTTCAGAATAAGTAAACTGTATGTTAAAACTTTTGTTTAAGTTTCCACTGTAATAAATTTACAGAGAGAAGGTTTTTTATATTTCTAAAATGTGGAGCTTCTTCAAGGTACTGTAAAGATGAGTGAAGCTTTTTTAGTACAGTTTGACATTATACGGTACCTTGTTACATTTAAGTTTGAAATTCTGAGCACATTTGTCTTTTTACAGTGTTTCCTGTTCTACTCATGCGGAAATGTTAGGTTCCATCAATAAAGCACATTGGAAGCTTTTCTGCTTAGTTCAAATTCAAATAAAAAAGAACAGACAAAGAGGAAACTCTAGAGAATCTCTATCTGTATGCACCTTAATGATGGCTGACTATGGTAAATATAAGAGCAGGGGCTTTAATTCTGCATTATAAATTATTAACCTATTACACACATTGTGCATTTTACCAATTTTGTTTTATTTTTCAGTTTCTATTTTTGTTTATACTGCACATCATTTTGTGAAATGTTTGTGGTAGGTTTTACGCTACAATATACATGAATCAAAGTAATCAAGTTTTAATGCTTAAAATAAAAGATTAGTCCATCATTGCATTGAATTTTAGAAAGTGTTTTTCTGGTTAACCAAAAATTCTATTGAGTATTGACTCGCAACAAAACAATTTAATTGTATGCCATGGTTTTTCAGCTCAATCTGAATAATTGTTTAAATTCAGCATGAAATGTAAACACTGTCAACAGACAATTAACACATATTCAATCATGCAATTAAATCAAAAGTAATTGGTGAATTCCAGCACAGAATATAATAATGCTTTGCCATTTACATCTATACTGCTTTCATAGTCTTGCCAGTCTGGTGCAGATACAAAAAAAAGCATGCGAAAGCTAGCATAAGCTTGAGTGGAGATAAGCACCCTGTTTTTTTTATTGTAGAGTTACTGGATAGAACTATTTTTTTGTTGATGTTTTCTAAGTAGTTGTTGTAGTAAATTTATCAAAATTGGTAGCCTATCCTAGCTCATATTTAGGGATGGAAGAGGAGTCAGCTTTCTCTTTCCACTTTGTGATCCCTCTCACCCACCCAGCTATTTGATAATTGGTGCAATTTTATCACTGGAATTGATTTCTATGTTTTTCTTCCAGCAGGTGAGGCGCAGCTTCAGGAAAGCAGTGCTCCTAAGCGGCAGTGCAGCAGAGCTTGGATAGCATTTCCCCTTTGAGAGAGGCAAGTTGGTTGCTGTCTAAGGGTAGGATCAGGTCTCTATTCTATGGAGGGATCAGCACTGTGCTAGTTAAGGGGAGGTGGTACTACCCAATATTGTTTATGCATGGGGTGGAAACTCCACCCCCATTTTAGTAATAAAATCCTTATATGGGCTGTAGCCAAGATAGCACTGCTTTTTCGCCACCATGCTGAATCCAGTAGTGTATCTAGGAGGGGGTCAAGCAGGGTACATGCCCTGGGCACCATTGGACTGGTGGTGACCCCCCAAACTCGTACTACCTGGCAGTGGTGTGTTTGTTTTGGCAGCCAAAGAGGGTCACACAGACTCTCATTGGCTGCTGATCCCACTGCCAGAGCCAGGCTGGAGCTCACTCATGAACTGCATTACTGGGGCACTGTATAAGGGTGCATTACTAGGGGCACTGTATAAGGGTGCATTACTAGGGGCACTGTATAAGGATGCATTACTAGGGCCACTGTATAAGGGTGCACTCTTGGGGAAACTGTATAAGGGGCACTGTATAAGGGGCACTACTACAGTGGGCATTGCAAGAGGGGCACTACTACTGGGGCATTGAGGTGCATCTGGAATGGAATCAATTCAATTCCAATTAGATTCAATAAATTTGGCTGTGACCTCCTTTTTTCCTATCTACTCAGTTGTCTGTGTCTTTATTTGTTATTTAGATTTAAGTTTAAGTATTGTGAAAATAATAAAATGATGGGTGACTTACTAGATATACTTGGGTAGGGCTCATTCACCAATGTGATTAAATAGGCAATCCTTAGATATGTGTTTTTTAAATGCAATTTAATAACGTTAAAGTTGTATTAGTAATTTGATTGTCATTTTGGAAAACAATGACATCACTTCCTCTGACATCTACTGCACTTCCAGTTTCTAAGCTTACAGTAGTGGCTTAGGGATTTATGTGATGAATGAAAATCACTGATTTATATTAGGGATGTGCGCCGACCCCCGTGTTTTAGTTTGGTTTTGGATCTGTATCTCCTTCAAGGTTTTGGAACTGGATTTGGTTTTGCAAACCAAGTGTTTTGGTTTTGGATCTGGATTTTTTAAATAAAAAAGAGAGAAAAAGTTTTAAAAACAGCTAAAATCATATAATTTATGCAATCTTTTGAAAGTGCAAAAACGATGTGCAGAACATAAATATTTGTTAAATAAAATTTGAATTTATTATAATTGTGACACACAAGTAAAGATAAACATAGTAAAAAAATAAATAGCAATAAAAAAGTTAATCCAATAGTTGTCCACTCCAATCAGTCTTCAATGGACACAGTATATGGCAAGAAAAAATGCAAGTAATTTGTAAAAAATGGAAATAAATATTTTGAAAAAAGATTTCTATTGCTTATTTTAGTTCAGGAAGTAAATTGTTTCATGTGGAAAGAAATCAGAGCTCACACATTTCGTCTCAGCAAGACCATCAAGTCCTGTTGAGGCAAAATGCGTTTTAATGAAAACCAGGTCTGGTCCTGCAGCCTGGTGCTGGTTTCTAAATGACAGCGAAACCCTACTCGTTTTTTTCCCGTATTTTAGGAACCTGGACTGGCTGGCAAGTCCAGGGCTGGTTAAGCTTTAGGGGGGGACCCTATGTAATTTTTTTTCTAACATTTAACCTATTTTTTAAAAGCCTAGAACACAAGCAGCCTTCACATATCTCACTGATATGTGCAGGCTGCTTGCTTGGGAGACTTTTGCAGAGAGAAGACACTGCATTCTTTGGTGAATAATCTCTTGCAAAACGTGCTACTTGGGGGAGATATCTCGTTCTGCTTCACCATTGGCCATCTCACTCTCAGCTAAACTCACTTCTTGGTAAATTCGAGAGTTTCAGGAGCCTCAAATCTCTCGAGTTTTGGTGAAGCTAATTGAGTTTAAAATAAAACAAGCTCGACCAGACGCGATTCTTAGTAAATTTACCACAAAGAGTGATATAGTGAAAACCAAAACCAAGTTGTTCTTGTGTATTTTGTGCCAATAATTATGGGAAATAAAAAGAAATATTCTAAAGGTAGAATACCTTCTACAAAGGTTCATTCTCAATCTAGAGAGATGGAAAACCTGGGCTGGAGTTTACAGTCTGAATACCAGAAAAGTCTGTTACAAGAAGTAATTCAAAGCTGTTTGAAATCCTCTGTGGTGAAACTTTTCAAAGAGATGGGGTAAAAAGTGTAATTCCATACAAAGAGACATTTAAAAAGCAGAATAAAATGTCATTGTGTGTGGTCAGTGTATGGTGCAAGGTCCACTAGGAGAGGACTATATCAGCATAGAATAATTTGACTCTGTGTGAAGTTTGGAGTGAAACACTTTGCACTATTTTGACCAGATAAGTGACTTAGAGGGGTATTCAATATGAAACGTTAACTTCACTGTCAAAGTTAACGTTTCATATCGGAGTTTTTTTCTGCGTTAAGTCTGGTGCGCTCTCCCACTCCGAAGTTGGATTTGCTTAAAGTTAAGAATTTTTCCTTAAAATAATTGTAAGACCCCCCTAAAGTTGTAAAAACATGGGGGAACACTATGGGTACCCCCATTTTAGCCTTTAATTGAAAGTCGGGGATTTAAATAGCCGCAGCAGGTTTTTTTTTCCCGACATTGAAGAAGTGATGCAGAAGAGCACTTAGGTTATTTTTTTCGTTTTTTTAAGTGGTCCCATCAAATTTGGGGTACATAAAAATTCTGCATTTGTGCACCTGCCGCTATAATTCTATTCTTCAAAACACCTGCCGCATACATGCAGAACAGCCCTGAACCTATTTCCCTATTGTTTAACAATTTTTCCCCATTTTTTTTTTGCACCCCAATTTTTAAGTAAATTTTTTTGGGTGTCCCTATTTTTTATTTTACTTTTTTTGACACAGTTGTTTTTTCAATGACATTCTCAGGGGTGCAGGCTATTTTTTTTAAGCCTGCACCCCTAAACCCAAATTCTGCACTTTTTTTCGACACCTATTCAATGGTGAAAAGTTATCACCGTTTTTTATCAAAGACTTGTCAAAACTGCGATAAGTCTTTGAAATTGAATAGGGTGTAAAAGTAAAACCTACAATAATGACGTCATAATTGTGATATTAACGCAAAAACGATGTTATCGCACCTATATTGAATACCCCTGTTTGAGGACAAGTCTACAAAAGAGAAGCTTTTGCATGACCAAATTGAAAAGACGTTACAGAGTGAATTGTCTTCTTTGAAAATGGCATTTGTGCAGGATGAAATAAATGTGAAGTTCTTAAAGAGACAGACCTCAAATTGGCAGCTGTGTATGAAAACCTTGAGAAGGCTGAAGCATGCAAATGTCTTAAAAAGTATGAGAATGATGGGCTCCTAGCAAAGAATGATGTATTAGAGCAAAATATTGTTGAATTGCAGCAGAAGTGTGTGGTACTTCAGAACGAAGGGGAAGAATTGAAAGAAGGTGTCCGGAGATATCAGAGTGATGCAGAGCGCATGCAAGTAAAAGTGGTGGATATGATGTTGGTGTTAAAAGAAAAAGACTCTTTAATTGTATCCACTCAAGTAAAGCTTAAAGATTGTGAACTGGAGAAAAGTTCTTTGGCTGAAAAGTTTTATGAAGTAAAAGAGAAATATCTCCAGGTGCTGTGGACTCGTGCTCAGTGGGAGACAGACCATGAAGAAAAAGAGATGAAGATGGTCTGCCTTGAAGTCAGCTGTAAGGAGCAAGTACAAACTCTCCAGTGTAATTTAGCTGCAGCTGAAGCAGTTTCAGAATCTCTGACGGAAAGAAATGTATTGCTGGAGGAAAGTTTGCATAAAGCCAAAAAAGCAAAGTGAATCTTTGAAGAGAGAGCTTAACCTTGCCCATGGCAGGGCTTGGAAGTTGCAAGAACAGAGTGAGAACCTTGTTGTGTCTGCTAAGTACACAGAACGTGTTACAAAGATTCCAAGTGGAGAGGAATACCAAGAACTGTAGTTGAAAAGTGAATTAAACGTGGCAGAGTCTGAAATAATTGTACAAAAGTTGAGTCTTGCGGAATTTGAAGTTGTGGAGAGCAATCTGCTGCAATCTGAGAGCAAGTTGGAAAGTGCCAATGGCGAAAATTGCCCAGCTGGAAGAGCAGCTGTCTACAACTCAAAAGTTCCACATGGCAGTGGGAAAATCAGAAGAGGAAAATAAGTTAAATAATGTTTTGAAGGTGGATTCTGGGCCCAAAGTGGCATCCAATGTCTTCGCTGAACCCTGTGTGGCAGAAGTACATAAATACAAGTAGCAAGTGTTACAGGTTGATCCTGAAAAGGCTGGCATGCAGAGTGATATGCTACCAGTGTACAGTCTTGTGTGATGAGCAGTGGGACCATAGAGATGTCCTCATTAATGATTCCAGTGTACAAGAAGGGACAGAAGTATCAGAGTTGGAAAATTCCCTAAAGGTCTGTCTTGTAAAGGTGGATGAGATTCCTTGCTGTGTCTTTCAGCTTACAGTGATAGCTGAGGGTGTGAAGTCCTCCAAAGGGGGACAGGTCCAGATTGCAAAACTGTGTCCAAACTTGATGATAAAGTACTGACATTTACAGATGGTAATTGCATGACCTGTCAAGCAAAGGTGCAGGATGTACAAAAGTCTACGGAGATAGTGATGGCTTTAAAGGATGAGAATTACTTGTTGCCATGTGTTCAGAGTGATGTGAATGTGACTCAGACACACAATTTTGCTGTGGAAATCAGAACCTTAAATAAAGTTAATTCTGAGAGTCTTGTTAAGAATAATACTCATGTATGTGAAACAATGCCTTTTATGCAAGCAGGATGGAATTTGCAATGCTGCTGAATTTGTCTATGAGGAAGTGGAGTGGTCTCACATGATAAAGCTTGAAGCAAGTAGTCCAGCTAGACTGTATTTGAAAATGAAGACCTCTGTGGAGAGTGAACTTAAACCTGTGCTGGTGGAACATGTTGAAATTGTTCATCATATTTTCAAGGCTCAAAAAGCAGGAGCACAAGAAAATACAAATTACATATGTCTTAGTGGATTGGCAGCCATCATAGCCATGAGATAAAGTCTGCAGATCAATAGAGCAAAGATTCAAGTATCTTACATGGACAAGAGAGTCTTTAATCTGAGGGTGGCAGTGCCAGTACATGGTCGGTTGACATAAAGCCAAGGTCCAGAAGTTGTGATGCTGATGAGTCTCAGGATTATGTTGGCCCCTTGAAAGAATAGGAGCTATCAGTGAAGTATGCCAGTAGCAAACACAGGGCTTTAAGGCTAAAGATTAAAAAGTGGATAAGCAGAAGTTGGCCAAAAGGTGTGCCTTTTAGAGGTTTAAGCAACAGGAACCTTTCTTTTATGAAAAATAAACAAAGAAAAAGCTGTTCTTGGTCTGAATCAGAAGATTCTGAGGAAAACAACTTGCTGGATTTTGATGCAGTTGACAAATATCAACATGAAGCATGTCACTTTAGGAAGAGTTACTTCAAGTTTTTAATGCTTGACATGATACCCAGGGATGAGCCTCAAGTACTGCATAAAGAAATCATTAAGTACCATTGCTACCAGAAAGTGAGGGAAAAGGGAGGAAAATAAATTCTGGAATTTTTCAGGATAAGACCCCAGACATCACAAGAGTTTGTATGACCGTGGATATGGTGGATTTCCATCATGAGGTGAGTGAAGAGGGACATCGTCATGAGAATGCCTCATCCCATGTTGCTGAACCAATGAGTTTCAAGCTGTAGAGGGGGATATGTGGCAGTATCACCAGATATGGCACTGGTGAGCAGCAGATTGTGTGTGGGGCAGGAGAGATCCGCTCACACAGAGGAGAAAAGGATTCTGGGAAGACATGTAATGACTGCCTTGTGGAGACAGCTTAAGTGTGGGCTGATGAGAAGGCAGCCCAGTCAGACTTCCATTGGAGACAGTATATGTGGGATTGTGGCAGCCAGAGAGCCCAGTGAAGCTAAGCCAAGCCATTGGGGGCCAGGAGGCCTGAGTCCAGACCTGCAGGAGACAGGGGGACCACAAACCTCCCAAATTGTGTGACCTTGAAGCAGCTGGGCTGCATGCTGAGGAAGCCAGGGCCTATACCTGTAGGATACAGGGAAGGCTACCAAGATTGACAGTTTGTATAGCTGTGGAAGCCAAGACAGGCTGGAGCTGGCAATAGACCTGCAGAGAAGCAGGCAGAGACTGTATTGGCACACTAGCTGCATCATGATGGTTAGGGGTCAAGAAGTTGAGTTAGATGCCCTAAACAGGGGCTAGGTTGTTTATTATTTTATGTTTCTTGGTTTCCATGCTGGAAAGTAAAGCATCTTTTATTTACTTGAATGCTGTGTGTGGACACTCATTAAGCACCTAACCACTGCACCAATCCAACCTCTACTGAGCTAATTACCTCAAGTTATCACAATATATATATATATATATATATATATATATATATATATATATATATAAATTCATATTTCCTGACTCACTGACTAACTTAATGACTCATCAGCACCCAGCCCAAACCCCTGGACCTTGAAACATGAAAATCTAGGAGTACAGTGTATACCATATTCCATGACATAGGTGCCCACTAAGAAGGGATTTTTTGAAATTCAACTTCTAAGTGGGTGAAAAGGGCTACAATGTTTCCTCCCCCTGTGCAATGTCCTGCCTGACTGTCTCATCGTGGCTGCAGCACAGTTCATATTCAAACACCAACTGTCATCCCAAGTGCTGCCAAACATTACTGGCAGTTGGTGTGGCTCCCATATTTTAATAGTGAGGGAATAAAATGTGTTATTACAGAGGTGAGGGAGGGGAATGTAAAATGTGTTACTACGGGGTGAAGGAAGGGAATTTGTTACAACACGGTTGAGGGAAGGGAATATGTTACTACAGAGGTGAGCGGGGTAATGTGTAACTACAGAGGCAAAGGAGGGGATGTGTTGCTCTAGGGGTGAGGGAGGGGAATAAGTTACTACAGGTTTAAATGAGGGTAAGGTGTTACTAAAGGTGTGAGGGAGGGGAATGTCAAATGTTTTACAACACAGATGAGAGAGGAAAAGGTGTTACTATAGAGGTGAGGGAGTGGAATGTGTTAGTACACAGGTGAGGGAAGGTAATGTCTTACTATAGCGGTTATGCATTACTATAGAGGTGAAGGATTAATATGTTATTAAACTGAGATGGAAATGGAAACATTATGTGTGTATATATATATATATATATATATATATATACACATACACTAGTAGGTATAAAGGATTAAGGGACGTTTGGGTCCTGAAACGTTGGGCTATGTATTAATTGTAATATACACCATTTGAACCTGAACTAGTCTCCGAATGCCACTGCTTGTTCGTATTCTGTACACACACATATGTATATATATATATATATATATATATATATTAGTAGGTATAAAGGAGAGCACTCACCAGACTTCTCAATATTTTGAATAGAAAAAAATTTGGCTACAAGATAAGCCTTTGTCAAGACTAATGTAACATTCCGCCACCAACAACAAATTAAAAGTGCGCATCAAATGGGCTATTTATACCATAGACTTACATTATGTCTCATACCATTGCACGTGGGATGCTACTGGACGTGACCTCATACAGTCTAAGAGCCTGATTCAGAGGCTCTGAATCAAGGCTTTCTTTTTTTTTTCCGGCCTCCAGGCCGCTCGCATAGCTGTGGGTGACCACCCACAGCTAGTGCGAGCGGCCTGGCAATGGTCGCGATTATCGCTGGTTGGGCATAATACTGGGGACCCCTGCATCTTTTGTTCCCTGTATTTTGGCAACCAGGACTGCTTCTGAAAAGCCCGGTGCTGGTTTGTCCCCTGTATTTAGCACAACCAGTACTGGGTCTCCAAAGCCAGGTGCTGGTTTTTTTTGGGGGTGGGGACACGTAGTTTTTTTTTTTTTTCTTAACACAGGTTTTAATTTTTTTGAAACACAGAAGCACAGACAGATTCACTGATCCATACATGATTCTGTTATTGATTATTTATACATATATACAGGCATCATGGGTCTTCCTGATCCGAGCCTGCATCTGTCTGCAGCTACCTCGCTCGGGTCCTGCAGCCCACACCACCACCGCCCACACTGCTGCTGCCACCTGCCCTGCTGCTAATGCCCGTTTCCCCCCAAGAAGGGGTCCCCTCCAAAACCCCAGGCTTGGTCAGAAGCCCGGGGCTCTTTCCTGCACCACTGGGCTGTGTCTACAGGGGTAATAAATTGATAAATATAAGTAAACTATTGTGTTTTACAGTGGGACTACAGGAGCCAGCATACCTGCCCTTTGACACTTGTGGAACTACAAGTGCCAGCAGGTGGCCAGCACCTGTACCCCCACTTTAAAATGAATAGTTAAATGTTGACACTACACACACCGTGCATAGTAAAACTTTATGCCATGCACATACCCATTCACACATACTTACCTGCTTCCAGATGTTTCTTTCCCATTCTCTAAATAGAATCCACAGCAGGAGTTGAAAACAAAAGAGTCTATACTCACCTAGATCCTGGTGTTGGTCTCTGGTGTTGGTAAAAAGACCCTGGATGGTACGGAGACCAGCGCCAAGATCTAGGTGAGTATAGACTCTATTTTTTAGCTCCTGCTGTGGATTATACTTGGAAAAGGGGAAATAAACAATTGGAAGCAGGTAAGTATGTGTAAATGGGTAGGTGTATGGAATAAAGTTTTACTAGGCACAATGTGTGGTGTCTTTATTTAACTATTTATTTTACAATGGGTGCTAAAGGGCAGGAATGCTGGCACCTGTAGTCCCACTGTAAAATACAAAAGTTTACTTAGATTTATCACTTTATTACCCATTTACCCACATCCCATGGGTGTGGGGAAGAGACCCGGGCTTCAGACCAAGCCAGGGGTTTCGGGGCGACCCCTTCTTGGGGGGTCCCCACTTCTCCTGAGATCCCCATCTTGCCTGAGCAACTTGCAGTAAGAATGCTTTGGCCCTGGAGACCTGGTAATAGGGTCTCCAGGCTGTGGCATTACACCCCGGTCATTTTGGGTCCAGTGCTGATTTTATTATAGCATTTTTTCCACCATAATTAAAACCAGGACTGGCCCTGCAGCCTGGCGCTGGTACCTAAATTATGTTGGAACCCTACTCATTTTGTTCCCTGTAATTTTAGGTACCAGGACAGGCTGCTAAGTACGGGGCTGGTTAGGCTTTTGGGGGGGACCTCCCGTCATTTTTATAAATATGAACCCTTTTTTTTCTATTTTCAGGCAGAAACATACATGGATCACAGTGATCTGTGTATGTTTCTGCCAAACTCGCAGATCACGAGCAGGTGAATTTATTTCCCAAATTTTTATAGGAGAGTTGTCCCATCTCATGAGATTTTAGAAACTCTCTGCTTGGTACAGTAAATTCCCGAATCCTATCTTCACTAGTGAAAAGGTTCTCGAGTTTAGCCGATGGTGAATTGTTTGCTAACTCTCCAGTATTTTCCCGTAGCAAAGGAGATCTCTCTCCCAAGTTTAATATTAGTAAATTTGCAAGTGGAAAAAAATGCCCAAACTCCCCAGAGATTGCAAACTCTCCCAAACTCGATTCTTAGTAAATTTACCCCTTTGTCTTCAAAAGTATTTTCAACACAGCAAAACATTTCCTTCATGTGGCACTATATTTACCAGCCTGTATCAAACAGTCTCAACAGCCTTTCAATAGAAATATCTGCTCCCTCAGTACCACACCTTGACTTAATGAGCTTGATTTCAACAGAATAAAACACACAATCTCTTTTAACTCTTCCAATGCTGAGGAAAGTACACATTTCTATTCACAGACATTATATATTTTACAATTGCCAATTTTCCATAAATTTGCAAGTTGTATAACTTTTAGCAACTTTGAAGCACGGTTTTTCAGAGATGCATACAACTTTTCCATGAAATACTTCAAAACAGACTTTAACTTTTTCTCTTCAGCAGAAAATAAACTTGCAATTTCACTTTTGCAAAACACTTCAATACTTCTGTTTCTTACAAACTTTGCATCTCCCACAAAAAGACAATTCTCCAACTCTTCCTTTCCAAGGAAAAGTGCACACTTGCAGACATTTTTTTTACCACCATGATGAGCATTCAACAATGCAGGTGCAGTGAGCCGCCTTATGTCCATTTACTTGATGTAATCCACTTTTGCACAGATCTGTCTTGTGTAGACCTTTCTTGCATAGAATCTTTTTGCTTGCATTCTCCATTATATGTGATAACTTGGGGTAATTCGCTTGGTAGAGGGTGGATTGGTGCAGTGTTTAGGTGCTTAATGAGGGTCCACACACAGCATTCAAGTAAATAAATGATGCTTTACTTTCCAGCATGGAAACCAGGACACATAAAATAATAAACAACCTAGCCCCTGTTTAGGGCGTCCAACTCACTTCTCGACCCCTGACTATCATGGTGCAGCTAGTGTGCCAATAAAGTCTATTCCTGCTTCTCTGCAGGTCTATTGCCGGCTCCAGCCTGGCTAGGCTGCCACAGCTATACAAACTGTCACCAACACATTGCCTTTATACTCATTGAAATAATGCTTTAATACCCTGGTTGTGTATATGTTCCTTGGAGACATTTGAACAAGTAGGATTTCAGAGGATTTCTTCTTTAGATTTCTATAGTGAGACCATAACACCAGAGTTCACCCAAAAGACAGAATCAATTCCTTTATATGTCTTTTACAATTATTGTATTCATAAAAGATTTAAAGGGATATTACATAGCAAATGAAGAGTGATTTAGGTAAGCTAGCTGTTGATAAACTTGAGCTTTGCTATATTGTATATTTCCCTCTTTTGCTGTGAGGGTAATTTGGAGGTTACCAGGACACATCCTGCTTATGTCCTAAGGAGTACTGGCACATTGAATCCCTATATATAACATTCTGTAGCATTTTGCTCAATAGACTGTGATGAAACCCTTGCTAGTTCAGTATAGTGTTGTGACAATGCACTATTATGCAACTGTTAAGCATCAGATGGAACTGCATTTACCTGAATTATTGCTTGCACTGTATATATATATATATATATATATATATATATATATACAATTTCCAAAGTGTAGGCACTCCTTATCCAAGTTTACTTGCCGTGGTGCACACTGAATAGTAGATAGAACAAATGTTGGTGTCACTCTCCGGTCTTGGTAATAATCCACAAAGGCAACTATGTCACATGTCAACATTTCGAGTTTATTATAAAACTCATCATCAGGACAAATACAAACACATACATCTTACCTTATATACACCTGTATTCCCCCCTGGAACGCGCATGTCTGGCCCCGTTCAGCACAGCTTCCGGCTTCTGCTCAGGCATCGGCAATCACCGATTACGTCACCGCAGCCATCACGTTGCCTAGGGAACCGTGCACGCTCGGTCCGTGTAAAGAAATCACATTTCATGCGAGATATCTCATTGTTTAAACAGTGAATAATAAACAAATAAGTGCCTGCTAAAAATTGCAGCTAATTCCTGATTGGATATGTAAATGCTTTACACTTGAATAGATTACCACTTTAGGTGATACTTACTTTTCATGCATATGTCATAACAAACATTACAGACAACAATTTCCTCACTGTACTTAGTAAGTGGAACTAACTGATCCAGAATATCACATATTATGTATTGCTTAAAAGTTAGTCTTAAAAATAGACACCTTCTATTTTCCTATTATTGATCCCCAACATACTGGGACTACACTCAAAGAGAATATATAATCCTATATCTACCTCAGATGAATGCTAAAAAGGCCAGATGCTCATTAAGACCCTTAGGTTTGATGGTATCTAATAAATATATCCATTTAGTTTCCAGTCTTAACAAGGCTTTATGTCGATCACCGCCCTTAGGGTTCTCAGGTATGTGGTCTATGACCATATGTCTCAAATTAGCCATATTGTGCTTTTTTCACAAAAGTGTCTGGCCACTGGCTGTTCTGACATTTTTCCATTAATTGCCATTCTGTTCTTTAAAAGTACGGATGGTCTTACCCACATAACACAGCCCGCATGGACAAAAGAGCTTGAACAGGAGAGTGGATATTTTATTGGAAATTTGCGTCCTGTATGGGGATGTGTGAAAAATGTGCCCGTAATCATATGGCCACATGTCACGCAGCCCATACATTTATAACAACCTCCGCTTTTCTTTTGTATATTAGGCAATTTATTCTTCAGCTCAGTGATGTCAGATTTCACTATTAAGTCCCTAAGGTTTCTGTTCCTTTTTAAACACGGGCATATCATTGTGTGTTTAAGGCCTTTAAGGTCCTTATCATTCTGCACAATGGGCCACAGGGAGCGAGTGGTATTATTTATAATATTGTTGGCCACATTATATCTACGTGGCCAATTGATTTTACTCAAATTCTCATCACTATTTTCAATACTTTTCTTTAATAGATCGCCTCTAGTGAGTTTATCGACCCTATTCTTGGCATGTTGCAGGGTTCTTGGTGAATATCCCCTGTCTTTGAATCTATCACACATTTTGTTTAAGTCATGCTCCAATTGGTCTCTGTCGTTTGTTATTCTTTTGACCCTCACTAGTTGTGAAAAAGGCAAGCTGGTTTTAGTGGCAATAGGGTGAAAGCTGGAT
Source organism: Taudactylus pleione (assembly GCA_031769625.1). NCBI lineage: Eukaryota > Metazoa > Chordata > Amphibia > Anura > Myobatrachidae > Taudactylus > Taudactylus pleione. The sequence goes on from JAUIMM010000484.1 coordinate 6,387,728, forward strand.
GCTGTCAGCAACGTATTGCGATCTGTGGGTTTAGAAAAGATATATGTATTTAATTTACTGCCTTCCCTCTTGATGGTCACATCTGAAAAGTGTATTTTCCAGTTTGCATGTGTGGCTTACAGCAATAATTGTGCCAAAAAATGAATACACAAAATTAGTGGCATTTTGCAAAAATAAAATAACACACATTAAAAACAATTCACAAGAAAGGAGAGGGAAGTTTTGGCCCTTAAGGAATATGGGGCAAGCACAGAAGGATTGTGGAAAAATTAGCCAGTGCTGTCATCGCTTTTTGCCACATTTGGCTGGGTTAGGGTGGGAGTCTGAACGGGTCCGGGATGTCCTTTGGCTGGCCTCTCCAGATGCAGTTGTTGGGGCCTCTGGAGTAGGCAGAGGGCTAGGCACATTTGGAGGGATGGCTGTTGTTGTGCCAGAGATGGAGGATCCTGATGTTCCGGCAGGAAGGGAGGGCGGCTCCACCATGTGCTGGCGAACGAGCTGCTCCAGGGCATTGGCAATTCAGATGTAGGCCCTGGTATTTTCCGCCAGGGCCTGACCAATGGTCACGTTGGCCGCAGCATTTTGCACCATGGCCTCCGCCACCCGTAGCAGACTGGCATCCATCCTCAGCAGAATCTCCGTGTGGTGATCCGATTTAAAATTGAGATCCATGAGGAGGGCCACTGCCTGCGAGGGGGATTGCCCTGGACTGGCTTCTGCAGGGTCCCCAGCCGGATCTACTGCTTCCTCCCCTGCAGAGCCAGCAGAAATTCTGCGGCCAAGGCTCCCCTCTGGAGCAGACTCATCCGCCTGTGTCTCTGTTAGAAAAATGAGAAAAGAGTAACATTAGAATTTCCATATTGTCACAAACACATTTCAGAGTTGGTAACATAACATTTACCTGGGACAACATGAGGAGCCGCAAAGTCTGGCATGTCCGTATCCATGTTGGACACAACAAACACCTCCTCATACTGCACACACCCCTGTGCCAGCTCTTCCAAGTCATTCAGCTCCAATGACACAGGGGTGGGACCCCCACCTGTCCCCCTTGCATGCCTAGCCCTCTCTGCCAGCTTTTGTTTCAGCCGATATTTATAATCGGTCCATCTGTGGGTGAAAAAGTTGGCATTATTCCTACAGTATTTGGCCCTGTAACCACTTTTTCAAAAAATGTAGTTTTTACGTACCGGCGTTTGACATCCAAACTCACCCACCCTAATGACAGCACTGGCTATCTCATCCCACATTTTCCACTTCTGGCTTGCACCCATATTCCGATCTGCCTGTGGCAGGATGTCAAAACACATTTGGACCAAAACCTCCATCTCCTTTCTTGTGAATTGTGGCTGCCTTTTTTTTTTGGCTTCTTTTGTGGGCCTACTCGGCCCAGCAGCCTCTTCCATGGCATCCTCAACACCTTTTTGCAAAAACATTGATTAAATTTAGATGTTCAGTTTTCACTAAATTCTGGTTTTAAAAATTTTTTTAAGCCAAAAGAGTCAAATACTTACCGGGCATCTCTTGCCCATTGTTTTGCTGCTCTGTAGCCATTTTGAGAACACCAACTTGAACTACAGCAGACCGTTTTGATATTTCCGTGACGTATTTATACATGCGTCCGTATTATTCGTCGACATCTTTGATTGTGCGCTCCTATGATCCGTCCTCAATTGGAGCGGGAAAATAAAGACTATTTATTGCTTTGGGTGACTCGAGTCGAGGTGGCGGGTGATGATTGTTGGAGGTTTCTTGTGTAGTAGTGGATTGTTGGCGGGATTAGTGGATTGAGGCGGGTTTTTGAAGTAGGAGTTGTTTGTTTTTTTTGGTTCCTTATTTTCCGTTAGTTTTTTTTATTGCGGTTATTTTCTTTGTCGGTTATTTTTGGAGTAAGTAATTTTTTCAACTCCTTTAAAAAATAAGGGATATACAAACCAGATGTTCTTTTTTTTATTTTTTTTATTTACAGTTATTTTGGCTGGGCCCCATTGGAGTTTTTGGACTGTGACTTCTTAGTCGAATTTCTGTTAGTTTATCTTTTTTTCCTGATTTACCAATTTGGATGTGTTGGTTTTCGCATATATTTGGTACATTACTGTTTTATTTCTAAGTTTAACAATCATGTATTATCAATAAATATAGCGTAATGTTTAGCCAAATATATTTCCTTTGTTTATCCCTTAAAAATGCGAACTATTTAGCGCACTAATATTTCCTTAATCCCCATGTAAAAATGCAAACTATTTAGCGCACTAATGTTTCCTTAATCCCCATGTAAAAATGCGAACTATTTAGCGCACGAATGTTTCCTTAATCCCCATGTAAAAATGCGAACTATTTAGCGCACTAATATTTCCTTAATCCCCATGTAAAAATGCGAACTATTTAGCGCACAAATGTTTCCTTAATCCCCATGTAAAAATCCGAACTATTTAGCGCACTAATGTTTCCTTAATCCCCATGTAAAAATGCGAACTATTTAGCGCACAAATGTTTTTTCTAAAATAAATATGTCCATTCTTGTTTGTCCACTCAATGTAGGGTGCATTTTTCAAATAATGTGTGCTCCACCCTATCTTTGTGCGCATTTTGCCAAATTTTAAAAAATAAAATCTGGCACCCCAAAATTCTAAAACGAATTTCTAATTTTGAACTGTAGGTTGTTGCACTCATGACAATACCCCGGCATGTAAGCATCTTTGGATTTTGCGGCAAAGATAAGTATTTTTTGGAAAGATCATTTTGAACAACCATTAACTACCTGGCTTACCATTTCAGATTGATGTTGGTCGTCTTATTTTGGCCATGCTTCCGGAACCCGACCAACCTCAAACTCGTCCCAGGCGTAGGCATCGTAGGCGTGCAAGGCCCAAGATATATAGAACACGTGTCACCCTTTTTGGAATGCCCGATGATGAGGTTTTAAGACGACACCGTCTTCCTCCACAAATCATCATAGACACTCTCTCATTAATAGAGAGTGATCTGGAGCGGCAAATTGACAGTCCTACAGCAATACCACCACTTACGCAATTAATGGCGGTGTTACATTTCTGTGCCTCAGGATCCTTTCAAACCACGGTGGGAATAGTGGCCGGAATCTCCCAATCCTCCTTTTCAAGGATCCTGAGGGCCCTTTTCAAGCACCTCCATCATTTTATTAACATGCCATTGGATATGGGTTCCCTTAGTGTGGCGAAGGCCAATTTTTACCAAATAGCTGGCTTCCCACACATCATAGGGGTTGTGGATGGTACTCACATACCACTTCAGCCTCCAGCACGGCTGGAGGCAATTTTTAGGAACCGCAAGCACTATCACTCACTGAATGTAATGGTGGTATGTGATGCCTCCCTCCAGATCCTGTCCCTGAATGCAAACTTACCCGGGAGTGCACATGACTCATTCGGTATCCGGCAATAAGGGATTTGGCATAAATTAAACAACCTACAAGCTGGTGATGCGTGGCTTCTGGGTAAGTGGAGCCCTTTATTTGAAACCAATGCAAAGCTTGATACACAGTGAACCTGATTGTTGTTTTTTTTTTTTCACAGGAGACAGTGGCTACCCTTGCACGCCCTGGCTGCTCACTCCTTATTTGGCTCCCACACCAGGCCCACAAAGTGAGTATAATTCCGCACTTACAGCCACCAGGCAGGTGGTGGAGTGCTGTATCGGCCTTTTAAAAGGCCGATTCAGATGCCTCCACCGCTCTGGTGGCGAACTCATGTATTTGCCGGCTATGGTTTTGAAAATTGTGGTCCTGTGTGGGATCTTTCACAACATCGCCATAAGGAGTGGTGTTCCAATGCAGCCAGAGGATGCCTTACCTGAGGATGGCCCCCCGAGGTTGGTCGGAGGTCAGTATGTGGGGGGGCCATACGCGATGATGTGGTGGCCCATTTTTTCAGGTAATTATTGACAAACATTTACTTAATTGTCCCAGTGTCTACATGTACGATTGTAATGTGCCTTTTTAATCTTGTTTTTCATTTTTTATTCTTGTCTTCCTTTTCAAACCATGTAAAAACGATGCCTACTACCTGACCCACTAATTTGTCTACATGTGGCCACATTGGAACTAACTTGTGGATAAATTATTTCATCACCTCATTTGTGGATTCATGTTGGCCTGCTACTTATTTCAACAGTTCTTGAGTGTTGTTTGTTTTTTTTGCGTTTGGTGTAGGTTGTTTTTTGTAGTGTGTTTTCACTGTGTGAATTGCTTGTCACAATTCACTTTCTGTTTGTGTTTGCTGTGTATTAAAGTTTTCTTTTCTGTTAAAAAGACTGTTTATTTACACATTACAAGCATGAGTAACCTGGCTCAAAAAATGCCACCTTTCATAATGCCGAATCCTGTAATGTGTGAAATTGTTAAGTCTTTGAACATGCTTTGTGGCTTAGAAAAAACAACAAAGGTATTAGGGTGAATCAGTAGTTTGTTCAAAATAGGCCTAAGCAGGTTTCAGTTTCTATTTACATTACCCACCACAAGAAAAACCACAAACTGTTGGTTTTTCCACAAACCTATTGGTATGGTGAGGTGTTTAATGTGTCAGCTTACATACTTTCTACCGCTTTGTAAAATCTAATTTACCTTACTTTAAAGAACATGACCAAATCGTGGACTTATGGAATGTTAAACAATGTATTATTTTCAGTCAAGAAATGAGACTCGTTAACATACAATGCTATTTTATTGTAAAAAATATACAAAACCGAATTACAAACAAACAAAAAATCAGCTCCGAAGGAGCGCCGCCATGTGGTCCAGGACCACTAGCATGGCAATGACGTGGCCACGCAAGGCGGCCAAGCCCTCCTGCATACCATGCATCCACCTCTGGTCCTCTGTTGGTATAAAAGAAAGGGATCCTTAATGAAATGACACCTTACATTATAAGTTGAATAAACAAACTAATCAAATAAATCTAGTTGCAAACAAGATCCAGTTTTGTGGTAAAAAAACAAGTACTGGCAAATGCTAAGATGGTATCAATAATAAATTATAAATGAACACACAAAAAGGCGACACAGAAAGGACGAAGTACTCTTGTTAGGGTAAATCAAAAAACCCCAAGAATGAGTGTTTTCACATGTGTGATATGTATCAGTGGAAAATATCCAAGACATTGTATATCCAATTCAAAATGTATTTTTACAACAAAAGAAAGGTAAACATACCGGTCATTGGCCTGGATGGTCTTGGAGGCCCTCCATCCTCCTCCTCCTCGGAGGTGGGCCAGTGCTGGTGGGTTGATTGAGGGTAGAGGGCGGAAATGGTTGACGGGCTGGAAAATCGAGGGGGTGGTGGAGGGGAGGGTGAAGAAAAGAGAGGGGGGGTGGAGGGGAGGGTGAAGAAAAGAGAGGGGGGGTGGAGGGGAGGGGGAATTTTGGGGGTGTTGCAAATTGGGAGAGGGAGGGGACTCAACTATTGGCCAGGCAGGGGTGGAGGGGGAATTGGGGGAAGGTTGGGGAGATGGGCTGGGACTGGGCATCGGCATCAGGGGCCGAGCCTGGCGACGAACTCTGCGGCGAGGCCGGATTCTGCGTTCAGCCCCTAAATGATTAAGGAAAAATGTTTTTAATTTTTTTGGGAGGGGGGACTGGAACCCAAATTTACAACACAAAAAAATACAAACATTCTAAAAAAGGAAAACATGCACACACAGACATGTGTAAAAACAAAAAACAGGGCTATACTGCAAACAAACATGCACACACAGACATATCAAAAAACAAAAAACAGGGCTATACTGAAAACAAACATGCACACACAGACATGTCAAAAAACAAAAAACAGGGCTATACTGAAAACAAACATGCACACGCAGATAGGGCCGCAACAAACAAACAGGGCTATACTGGAAACAAACATGCACACGCAGATAGGGCTGCAACAAACAAACAGGGCTATACTGGAAACAAGCACACGCAGATAGGGCCGAAAACAAATCCTACAATAAAAAAAAAACACTTACTTGCAGCGATCCGCTGCCGAAAACATGCCAGCAAGCGGGGGGTGCGGCACCGCAGATCCGACCACCTGCGCTCTAACTAGCCGATGAGGTGGTGGCGAACCTCCGCATATGCCGATCGCTTGGCCCGGTTGGTGATGGGGGGAGGCTGGCTGGTGATCCTCCGGTCCATGACCTCGGTGAGGACCAACAGCTCCCGTGTGGTAAATGCGGAGGCTCTCATGATGGCAATGATTTTTTTAAGAACAAACAGTTTTAATAAAGGCCAGAGAAAACTTTTGATTGGCCAATGTACTTTGTAAATTAACAGGAACCATTGTATTGGTTATTGTATGAGTCATGTGTCCTACAGGCTCCAAAATATAATGTGAGTTATGATAGGCTTCATGCAGTGACATGCGTAAGCTAATTTAAATAAAGAAATTTAAACCTGAAAATAGGAATATCCTAAACACAGGAAAACAATAGGATAATTGTTAACAACATGTTTTTTTGATAAAGTAAACCATTGGTGAAACCGTACGTATTCTGCGGGAAAAATGACACACACGGACAACAATAAAGTTTATTGAAAATGAAAAAAAAAACGGTTGGCAAACATGTGAAGAGAAATTAAGCTAATTAATATATTGATTGTCATGATACGATTAAAGTATGTATGCAGAATGAACGAGCAGGTAATCGAAATCTGACAGGCCCACTTCCAGTTTGGACTTGTGCGAGCGTTCCCTGCAACCAAATTTGGAGATGGACGGTCGCAATTTTGCTCGTTCGTTAGCTATAGGAGGGGTTGGGAGACTTTGGGGCGGAAGATTAGCTACGAGCGAACTTACGAGCGAGCACTTGAATTTACATTTTCTTTCATTCGTCGAACGAGCGATCAGCCACTTGCATACGGCTCTGAATCAGGCCCAGAGTTTGAACTAGGGGTGTGCACCGGCCACTTTTCGTGTTCTGTGTCTGGATTGGTTTTTGGATCTGGATCTTTCTTCGTGTTTTGGATCTGTATTTTTTAGGAAAAAAGCATAAAAACTGCTCAAATCACAGAATTTTTTTTTTGTTCCTACGCTATTATTAACCTCAATAATATTCATTTCCACTCATTTCCAGACTATTCTAAACACCTCACACCTTACAATATTGTTTTTAGGCAAAAAGGTTGCAACGTGGTAGCTGGATGACTATGCTAAGCAATACAAGCGGGCAGCACAAAAACGTGGCCCATCTAGGAGTGGCACTGCAGTGGCAGACAGGATGGCAGTTTGAAAAACTAGGACCCGAAGAGTACATAATTGGCGCTGCTACTTTGTTGATGCACGTGCACTAACATGCACACAAACACAGAAATATAAACACTTTTTAGTTGTTTTAATTTTTGGGGGCACATTGGGGGTTACACCACCTTTCAAAAGACCAGCCGGCCCTTGACTTATGACACTTGCGCACCCTTGTCGCTGCTACTTTGTTGATGCACATGTAGCTAACGTGCACACAAACACAGAAAAATAAACACTTTTTAAATGTTTTCATTTTTTGGGGCACTTTGGGGGTTACATCACCCTTCAACAGACCAGCCGGCCCTTGACTTATGACACAGGTGCATGTTTGGCACTGCTACTGTTTGTGTGTGTATTAGCCGCACGTGCATCAACACAGAAAAAAAAAATATTTTTTTTGCACTTGGTGGGAGCAGCCCTGATAGACAGAGCACCCCCTGGACAACTCTACAGCACCCCTTTAGGACTACAGTGACACAGGAGCCACTGAAGCCCCCCCCTCTCTGCACACAGCTTCTATGGACAACAGCCTTTATAGGACACCAGCACTGCACAACACAACCCAGCCATCTCCTATGGACAACACAGCTCAGCCAACCACTATAGACTTTGGACACAGCCCCTATGGACAACAGCAGCACCAGCACAGCAACCCCCACCCTCCCTCTTCACTGTACACAGCCTGAGTGAAAAATGGTGCTGACGCAGAGACATTTTATAGAATTCAAAACCCTGCAAGAATCCGACAGCATGAGGATGACATTTTGCCTCGTTCCGGGAACCGAGTCTGGCGGGAAAACTCGAGCTGGACTCGGTTCCCGGCTCGGTTTCTGGGGGGCTCAGGGGGGTTCGGATTTCTAAAATCCGAACCCGCTCATGCCTAGTTTGAACCAGATCATACATAGTAACAGAAGTTTTGAGGCAGGGCACAATGTCAGTTTCCCTGATCAAACAATTTTATATTGATAAAATATATTTGCTAATTTGGTACCATTTGTAGCAGTAATATGGTTTATTTAGAAAAATTGCCTTACTGAAGATTATGTCCCCCAGCCTTTTCTTTTAATCCTACCAGTGGTCCTATCTCTGTGCCTTCAGCACCATCCTCCTGTGTATCTCCAGCACCAGGCGCCCACCCTTGTGTTTGTCTCTCAAGCACCAGCTCTCTCTGTCTTTCCAGCACAATACCAATATCTCTCTATGGCCATCCCTCTGTGTCTCTCCAGCGCCATCCCTCTATGTCTCTCCAGCACCACCCCCCTTTGTCTCTTCAGCGTCATCTACTCTGTGTCCCCAATGCCATTTCCTGTATCATCAGTGCCAACTCCTCTCCCACAGTGGCATCTCATGTTTCCACAGCTCCATCTGCTCTCTCCCAGCACTATATGTGTCCCTAACTCCATCTCCTCTCCCTCAGAACCATCTACTGTGTCCCTAGCTCCATCTCCTCTCTGGCAGTGCCATATCCTGTCTCCCCACGCCATCTCTTTTTTCCTCAGCTTTATCCCCCTCCCTCCACATCTTCTGTGTCCCCAGCATCATCTCCTGAATCCCCAGCGCAATCTCCTGCATCTCCAGCTCCATTTCTTCTTCCCCAACACCATCTCTTTTATAGACAATGCCTTCTCCTTTCCCCTGATGCTATCTCTTGTTTCCTCAGCTCCATCTCCTCTCCCCCAGAGTCATCTCCTGTGTCACCTGTGCCATATTCTGTGTCCCCAACACCATCTCCTGTATCCCCAGCTTCATCTCTGTGTCTATATGTTTCCATTTCCCTGTGTCTCCATTAGAACCCTCCCCAGGGAATGGATGCAGCGCATGTGTGGTCAGTAGACCCCGCATGACGCTTGAGTCATGTCACAGTCACTTCAATCTCGCCACTTGACGGTCACCTCACTCCTTGCACATCGCAGGAACGGGCTTCTTTTTTAGCCCCTGTCCCTGTATCTGCCTTTTGTTACATCTGGGCAGTATGATCGCATCCAGAAATGTGATTGGTGCTAATATTGTGCCCAGAATGCATTGCAATTGTGATCATTAATATATGGGCACCATAGTCCTGCTGATGTAAAAGTTGAGCGCATAATAAACACAGCAAAAGGACTAAGGTAGAGAAGCCAAGTGACTGGGGTCATATTCTGCCCAACACCTCTGTAAGGGCCACAACAAGTGCTGTAGTCTTAGTCTGAGGCATACTGCAGAGAGAACTGTCAGGACATTATTCAGCACTAACCCCCCATGCACAACATCATATTTCTCAGTTTCAACTGAAAACAAAAACAAACTAATCTAAAATTATCACCTAAACTGCCCATTCCTCCCACCTGCTGTGGGTCAGGGTTATAGGATAGTGTCAGGAGCCAAAAGGGAAGATGTGTTGGAGAACATTAAAACACAGACAGAGAGTGACCAGCACAAATGTGACAGGAGTCCAGTGCAGGTCAGAGATATACCGGGGAAAGTTCTGCCCGCTATAGTGCTGCTGCACTGGTAGAGACTCCCACTCAGGCAGCTGCTGTAAATAAGAAGGGTTACTGCACATGCAGCCCAGTGTAACTGTGTTACAGGGAAAGGGAAAGAGAAGCCCCAGTCCAGCAATGACATTGGATCACTTCCACCCCTTTCTCCCGGCTGCGGTCAGTGTAAGCTGGTCTTGGAGTGACACACTACATGTACATGGCAGCCTCCCACCTGTGGCTCAGGCTCCTTCCACATGTCTAGTACCTCAGCCCAATGCCACACATTGACCGCACACATGGAGTTCCTCCTCCATCTCCATGTGCCAACCGTGGGGAGATTAGCAGCACTGTATCTCAGAGCTGTCCCATACCCCTCAGTTACCACCACACACAGGCTGCACTAGCAGATTCCTCCGAGGCACAGACTAACCAATAAGGATCACTTCCCAGTTACAGCATGTACTGGGGCCGGGCCACATATATATATATAAAAAAAGGTCACCCGGCTGACAGACAGCCCTACAGGGACATTCCCCCCCCCAGGAATCTTACCTGTGAGTCCTAAAGCCAATCCGCCCCTGGCAGGAGATATCACAGATCTCTCTTGCTTACCTTTCACTCCCGATGTGGCCCGCTGTCCCCATACACTAAATTCATCAAGCTCTGAAAATACAATTTTTCTGGAGCTTGACTGTAAGAGCATTTGCCATCTTCAGATGGTGTTTGCTTCTGCACACCTGCTCCTTCCTTATGGGAAGGAGTCCCGGGTTGCGAAAAGGGATCATTTCGGATTCCTCACACAGAATTTTTTTGGGGGATGCGAATTCAAGTATTTCCATACACTGGACTGATGTTTGGATTCTGAATCATAACAACGAATCCACAATTCTTCACTCGTCACAATCGATTTCAGGAAATCAGGTATCCTCTATGACATTCGAACGGTGTTCTTGCACAACTCAACTGACCAAACAAAGAAGACTACGGCAGTCCAACCATAGTTTCAGACACATCGATGTATGAGTTTCACAGTAACCAGCATACAGTAGAGTTGCCACGTCTACCTATGGGACAGAAAAACAGAGGCTATCTCATTACTTTTCAATCAGCCCCTATATATACAGCAACACCTTGCTGTATGCTTCTAGCCACCATCCACCTAAATTGAAAGAAAGCCTTCCTGTGTCCCAATTCATGTGTGTATTGCACCTAAACTCAGATCGCTTCAGAGAAAGTGGCTATACCAATAAGGTAATCATGAGATGGCTAGACAAAGCAAGAAATAATATAACCCTGGGATAATCTAAGAAAAATGCAGCTATAGAGGGTCGTATGGTTTTCACTAAATCTAATATCAAACAGAAGGCCATTAGGCACAACTGGCCCATTATAGCCACTGACCCAATATTAAAGAAGTGCAACCAACATCCCCCTTTGATGGCTTATAGGCATGGGCCAAACTTAAAGTAACTTCTGACCCATGCGACCCATGAACCACCAAAGACTGAGCCAAATTAGATGTGGTTGAAACCAGCTAAGAAAGGTTGCTTCAAGTGGGCTAACTGTATGACTTGTCGGTCTATGGTCACTGGGACTTTGTGTCCTCACCCACACAGTGGGATAGCCATTCCTATCAGATTTCGGCTACATTGCACACTTGACTTTGTGATTTATGTAATCACTTGTCCTTGTGGACTTGCCTATGTGGGTCTTACTACAAGAAACTTTAGAGACTGAATGGCAAATCATAGGAGCTCGATTAGAATGGCCCTAAGCATTGGGAGTTCTGATAAACCGGTGGCCATAAGGGTACAAAAGGGACAATTTTCATCCCTCAGATGTCGATTGATTGATTGGGTCCCCCCACCCTTGAGGGGTGGTTACCGTGAACTGCTCCTACGTCGACTAGAGTCTAAATGGACTGAAAACTGCAGTAAGCAATGATTAAATATAATATATAGCTGCATTTATTTGTGAGTGCCTGTAATTTTTAAATTTTTTATTATTGGATATGCTTATGGGGATGCAGTCAGAATACCGGCGGGAGCTATCCCGACATTGACAGCCCGACCCCTGAAGATAGGCGTCGAAATCCTGATGCCTATCATTATCCCCATTACAAAATCCTGACACCCGGCATTCCGAACAAAGGTATCTTAGCATCTAGCTGCATGGAGTGGGGGAAAGGTTAGGTTAAGGGACCCCCAGGGGGACTTAGGGTTAGGCACCCCCTCAGAAGGGTTGGGGTAGGGAAAGGGGGGGTTAGGATTAGGTATCACTAGGTGGGGTTAGGGTTAGGGTACGGGGAGGGGGGGTTAGGTTTAGGCACTAAGGTGGGGAGGTTAGGGTTAGACACTAGGTGGGGAGGTTAGGGTTAGGCACCACTAAGGGAGGGTTAGGGTTAAGGGGAGAGAGGGGAGGGTTAGGATACTTACCAGCCCCAGTCGGGAATTAGGTCCATCGGTGTTCTGCTGTCGGTATTTGATATTCAGCCGCCGGCATTAAATACTGATTCCTGCTTGTGATGCTTTACTCATCTACTAGCTGTCATGCACCCCGCTGTTGTTAAAGAATATTTGATGACAGTGCTGCATTGAAGAGGACATATATATATATATATATATATATATATATATATATATACACTGTACATACACAGTGAAGGTTGAAGGAGATGGACTGCCAGTAGCCTTAAAGGTTAAAATATAATTTTGAATGTTTATATTTTTAGTGCCATATTGGTGGTGCCCCTTGTCTTGTTGTATTTTACACTATTTCATGTATGAACCAGTGTATTCTACAAAGCCAATCACATTTGTTTTGTGTATTTATATTGTTATTTCACATGGTTTTTGTTACTAAGCACTAATTTGAGTTCTTAATTTTTCTAGTTCTAGTCAATATGGGGGAGATTTACTGTATCAAAGTTTGGAGAGAGATAAACACAGGCTGTAAAGTTAGAAGGTAATTGGTTAGTATTTTATTTCTCTCCAGTTTATCTCTCTTTCAAGCTTTGAAAAATCTCCCCCTATACATTTTCTTATTTGATTGGAAGTTCTAAAAGATAAGTAGACAGCTATGCTTCTTCCAGCAGGTGAGTGGCAGTGTACATGTCAAAATTTGCACACATAACCATCTTGGCAACAAGGCAGTTACAATTATCATTAAATTTAATGCAAATGTAAACTTTAAGTGTCAATATTGAAAGGCCAAGACCAGTGGCGGCTCCAGAGCTGGGGCTGCAGCGCAGGCCAAAATTCAAATAGGAGAGCCACACAAACTGCCAGTGAGTCCCGGGCCGGCAATGCTTGGCAGTGTTTGGGGTGACAGTTGGTGTGGCTTACACTATTTGAATTTTGGACTGCACTGCAGCCCCAACTCTAGAGCCGCCACTGGCTAAGACTATTTATATCACTCATTGGGTGAGGTGGCAGATCATTATGCCAATACTCACAAATAGAAGCCAACGGCCACTTCTGTGCTAATAAAGAGTGAAGGGGGTGTCTGGAAAACTTGGAAAATTACTGTGAAAATCTCTTTTAGTAAAAAAAAATCTCTGCATGTATTAAAATGTTGCATTCAACAACAATAAGGGCTGATTAGTGTCCATAGTATTCGTCTATTTACACCACTCAAATATGGAATTCCCCCATCCATATCTTAGAATATCTGCTCTTTAGCTGATTTTCTCCTGTGAAAAGCTCCAACCAGCATCATAGCCTTTTGGTGAAGCCAATAATTAGAGATGTGTGGTTCCGATTTACTCGGATATGTTCGGTTCTCAAAAACGGCATCATATTGGCTACCCATCTCTCACGTGTTTTGGATAGCAAATAAGACAAAATTCGAACTAATAGGAACTTGCACTACTTTGGTGATAAGAACCAAATAAAACCAAACCCGCACATCTCTACTAATAATCCATATATGTCATCCATCAATATAGTCCACTGTCTATTTGCATGGATTAAACATTTCGAGCCATCTATACTCATTATTGCATATGCTGGTGGGTACTAATTACGGGATGTAATCAGGATCCCGACGGTCAGGAAGCCGACGATGACAATACCAACAGCGGCATCTCTACTTTCACAATCCCGACAGATCCTGACTTAAAGTATTAGGGTTTGGTTTAGGTTAGTCACTATGGGGAATGTTAGGGTTAGGCTGCGAGAGGCGTGGGTTAGGGTTAGGCTGCGGGAGTGGTGTGTTAGGGCTAGGTAGAGGATTATAGTTAAAATACTTATCAAACTCCATAGGGATCCTGTACCCAACCCCTAATTACTGAGTCCAACACTGCTCTTTCTGAATGAGGAGCTGCTACAACTGGAAACAGTTGCAATATTAATTATTATGAAAAAAATCCTCTAAACTATCTGTACAATATAAACATTTGACATTTTCATGATTCCATTGTATGCATTAAAAGACACACAACCATTAATTATAAACAAGCATGTATTTGCTAGCGGTGTGGGTAACAGATCAATACTGCTTTGGATGCTTTATTGAAAATCATACCATAATGTTCTGTATGTCTGGCTGATTAGAGCCTCATATCCTGAATACATTTTCTGTGTGAGGAAAGAGGCAGGCTAGGATGTTTAGTTTATTATCTATTAGATGAATGTATTTTAAAAGTAATCAAACTTTTACTTCTACTTGCAAACGACCTACACCATAATACATATTTACATCACAGTAAAACAGAAATATCACACACTCTGCAAGTGCTGACATTAACTGTATATAAACTTTTCAATTGCTACTTTTGTAAATAATAATATATTTGTACATACAGTAGTAGAGGGTTTATATTAGAGGGTTTATATATCTCTTGAAATGTGTATTTCATATACAGGATATGTGTTTTAGGGTATGTAGTGCAGTTATACCACATTGCTTGAATGCACACTTTAAAATACAGGTAGCTTTGGGGTCATTGACTCTCTATGACACATAACCACCCCATTTACATTTTAACAGACTATTAACATCCAGTCTTTTGGGAATGAAGTAAGCATTGTTCTCTGGCCTACATGTGTATTGAGATGGCGTAGTGGTCACTGATCTCAAAGTCATCTGTATTTTCAGAGTGTTATGCTTGTGGTATACCTCTCATACCTTACTGTAGGTGGGACGATCCCCATTTGAGTAACTTTTCAGCCAGCTGTCAATCAACACATTATTACAACTCCTAACACCGGTACATGGGGGATTTCAGGGGATCAGAATTAAATAAGGGGTGATTTAGCTCTTTTGAAGTGTGGCATATGCCCCTTGGATTCATGAAATGCCAGCACATGGCTTGACCACAAACCTGCTGGTGTGACAACACCCCCTTTGCTCTAATTCTAAAGTACATGGATATTGGAAGATATGATGTAGTTAGTGCAATTTAAGCACAATGTTACCATGCTGCATTCATAACATATATAGTATTTGTAGATTTGACGAATAAGCCCTAAAGCCCTAACAAATGTATTACTACACTGTACATAATAGGCTAAATTAATTTGTATACTTTGCATACATTAGCTGTCTATACATTTAACTTTGTGTTATATCCTATCTTAGAACCAATAAAATATGAGTTTCCATGTTTTGACTTACTACCAGTGGTTTTGACCTCCCCCCCAGGAAAAAAATTGTCACTGCTCCACCATCCCCAGTAAGCCCCCCCCCCCCACACACACACACACACCTGTGTGTATGATCACATTTCTCATTTATCAGGATAGATTTCTATATCATCTTTACCTGGTAACACTATTGTTACCATAAACTGTACACAAAGATAACAACCAACCACTTTTTCTCAGACACACCTACAGTATCTTGTGACACATTTCTCTCAAAAAGCCACATTCATTTTATTTTGCATGCAGGTAAAATGCTGCCTACTTTTGCATGTTGCATACAAATACTTGGAAAGTGTTAATTTGTCAGTTGTACAGTACATTTGAAATTTGCACCCCATCCCCCCACATCGTAACATGGTTTTTTATGCAAACTTGTATGCTCCAGTCCCAAACTATAAGATAGAGTAATATACCAGTTGTTCTGTAACATCACTGGCCATGTACTGTATGAATATATAACAATTCTCAATCTGTATGGCGCCTTGGTGTCATTAAGGATATAGAAATCCAGTCATATTAAAAGTAATTATCCTACTACTGCAGAGCAATGCAATATAGAGAAGCACCACCAAAATAACTTTTCCTTTCTATTTGATATATATTAAAATTTATTTTACAAGGTAACAGATTTACAAAGTCCATGCTATCAGTTTGATGTGTTTATGCACCGCAGTAATGTGTAAGACTGAATTGTTGTCCCATTATGAGACACTGCAAGCTACGAAGTAACTTGTATAACCTTTTGTGATACTTTCCTCTTAATTATTCATATTCTTTTGCTTTGATATATGAATCCAGACTGATGCAGCATCCTGTTTCTACAGCTCTCTTGAAAATAAGATTTCCTTATCACTGTACCATCCATTTGGTGCTTTCAGTTATCATATAGATTTGATTTGCAGCAGCTATGAAAGAACAGAAAAGATATTCTTTGGAAGCAGCACTGACTTTATTGGCGAAGATAAAAAGACTAATTGAGGTGCCAAATGTAATGGCTCAATAACAGTTAACCCTTCAGTGCCTGGGATGAGTTTTCTGTTTTCCCGTGCCTTAAAAATGTATGATTTATCTACCTTTCCACATTATAAGGAGAGCAACATTCATGGACCTTGCAGACATGAACAACATACTTACTACCAGAGTGTTCAGAAAATGTGAACATAATGCTTTTATTTTTAATTTTGCTTACATTTCCCTATAAATCTGTGGCAAGTATGCTAAATGCAGGGTGGCCAGGTTTTTAACCACTTAACTGACAAATTTTTTTTCCAAAAACCGCTCCGAAATTGTCGTTTTTTTTATGATTGAATTAGGTCAAAAACATCTTTTTAAAACTATTTCAACGCACTGTTTTTTTTAAACACCATATACCATAAAAATTTAAATTTTTATGGTATACTGTAGTTCTGGTCATTGACAGCTGTACTATCGATGGCCGATAGATTCAACCATCGATAGAAACAATTGATTGTTTGACATCGGTTGGGGCTCCACACACACTATGTATATATATATATATATATATATATGCGCACATACACGTATGTATATATATATACACATACTGTATATACACAGTATATGTATATATCCATGTGTATAGATCACACGTGTGTATGTATATATATATATATATATATATATATATACCCACATATATATAGTGCGTGTATGTATGTGTGTATATATATATATATATATATATATATATATATATGTATATATATGTATATATATGTATATATATATATGTGTATATATATATATATGTATATATATATATATATATATATATATATATATGGACATGTATCAGAAGATGCGCTTAAATTAAAACATGCACTGTAGCATAAACACTTAAGTCCCACTTGAGTCCAGCAAGAAAGAAACACTGGATGATTCCTAGTGTGAATGATATAATAACACCAGGTCCTCAATCTGTTTATCCAAGGACCGCAGCTCTCCTTTAAATGACCAGAATTCGGGTCCAATAGATCTGTTAATAAATAATAAAAGAAGAGCGCTCCATAGTGCAAAGTAAATGTTGATTTAATAAAGCACCTTTTGCTGATAAAATATACACATCACATGGTACCGCTCGTACCTCATTAAAAACAGTGTGGACTGGTTACCACATGGTTTGATAAAAGATATACTCCACCGAATGTCTCTGGACACTGTCTGGGTTGTCCACCGGGTTCACACACCCTGCCGCTAGACACCGCTGCCAGGCTGCTGCAGGTCGGACCTCGTGCGTACCCGTTCAGACATACAGAGCACCGGGGATCCGTGTAGTGGACGTCACTGAAGCCACGCCCTAACGTGTTTCGTCAGAGACTTTGTCAGAGGGCGGTGCTTCATGACATTCTAAGTTCTATTTGAGGGCTGACTTAGCCAATCATTGTGGGGGTGTGTATAACACTGCATTTGCATCCTATCAATTACATGTGATGTACAGTCACTGTACACTTCAATCCCCCATGAAAAAGGAATTGAGAGTGTCAGAGACTGTCTGTCAGCTGACAATGAGATTCCCTCAGAGTTGGTGGATTTCATCTGTGATAGTTTGAACTTTGTGTTAAAACATAATTACTTTATGTTTTTGGAGGAATGGTTTGTGCAGACGTGCGGGATGGCGATGGGCACGATTTGCGCACCAAGTCTAGCAAATCTTTACATGGGCGCCTGGGAAAAAACTATTAATAATATAACAGGCTTTGACTCAGTAATAATATTTAAAAGATTTATAGACGATATCCTTATTATCTGGAAGGGGGATAAAGAGAGTTTTGAGAGTTTCATGAAAGAGTTAAACAACAATCTTTTTAATTTAACATTCACCTATACCTTTAATGAAAAAAAGATTGAATTTTTGGATCTGGTATTTGACACGACTGAGTTTGAGAAATTTAAAGAAATTGTGACATATAAATTTTTTAAGAAAGTTGATTCAAATAGTTATTTGGAATTTTCTAACTGCCATTTTGAGAAGTGGAAAACAAATATACCGGTTTCTCAATTCTCAAGATTACGCAGAAACTGTAGCACTTTGCAAAAATTTGATCAACAGTCTGAAATATATAATCAATGTTTTTTAGAACGTGGATATCCAGTAGATGTTATCCAACAAGCTAGAAGGAAAGCCAGGGAAAAAGATCGTAAGGATTTGCTGGTTTATAAAAATAAAACCATTTCTCATGAATCAGCAAAAGATCGTTTCTGCCCATTTGTAACCAATTATAACAGTGGGGCAAAGATAATTCAAAAAGTTCTAAAAGAAAACTGGCATATTTTAAAATTAGATCCTGTACTGGGTAAATGTCTCCCCGAAGGTCCAAGTATGGTTTATAAAAAAGCCAAAAATATTAAGTCCTATGTTTCTAAAAGTAAATTGGACCCTCTGTATCCCACGTTCAAGTATGTAAATAAAGTGTTGGGAGAAATACCAGGATTCTTCATTTGTGGTAATTGTAAGGTTTGCAAGTTAGGAGAACATGGGGCTAAAAGCTTTGTTGGAAAAAATTCTAGTACTCAACATAAGATAAAAAATTTTATAAACTGTAATTCTATGTTTGTAATATATATGGTTACCTGCCCATGTGGCTTAAGATACATAGGGAAGACAAAAAGGGTTCTAAAAATTCGCATTTTAGAACATATGAGAAACATAAAAAATAAGGTTACAAATCATAGCTTGCCGAGGCATTTTCAAGAGTATCATAGTAGCAATCCTGATGCTTTGAAATTTAAAGGTATTGAGAAAATGATTGTAAAAAATCGGGGTGGTGACCTTGATAAAGATCTGTTGAAGAGGGAAACATACTGGATTTTGGCACTAGATACTTTAATACCAAACGGTCTGAATGAAGGGATAGAAATTACACCCTTTCTTAATAATTAATAATTAAGTTATAAAATAGCATATGCAATAGTTCGGAATAATTCAATTTAATTTGTATGAATCAGGAAAAGTTTTATAAATGTCTGAGCATGCATGTGTTATAGAAAAGTAATAACAGAAAAAATATCTGTCACAGCTATATTATGATCATGTGTTTATACATCGTATATATTGATTTGAAAAATATATTTTATATATGTATAGTGTAGTTTTACAATTGTATTATGTATGGATTTATATGTTTTTTTATATAATCGAATATGTGCATATTGGAAATAACTAGTGGCAAGAAAGGGAAATGAAAAACTAGGTCCGTCTAACACATGTCATTGATAGGATGCAAATGCATATATATATATATATATATATATATATGTATGTATATATGTGTGTGTATATATATATATATATATATATATATATACTGCCCGGCGGCTGCTCTGCTCTGCCATCAGCCGCCGGGCTGCTGCTAGCTCTGGAGGGGGAGGGAGAGAAGGACACCGCTATCAGCGCTGCCTTCTCTGCCTTGCCAGCAGCCGCTGGGCTGCTGGTCTCCGGAGGTGGGAGAGAAGGACAGCGCTATCAGCGCTGCCTTCTCTGCCCTGCCAGCAGCCACTGGGCTGCTGCTCTCCGGAGGTGGGAGAGAAGGACAGCGCTATCAGCACTGCCTTCTCTGCCCTGTCGGCGGCTGCTCTTTGGAGGGGAATGGAGAGAAGGACAGCGCTATCAGCACTGCCTTCTCTGCCCCAGTCAGCAGCCGCCGGGCTGCTGTCAGGGGTGGGTGCACCTTCGTTGGGCTGTCCGATCACTGCTAGCAGTGATCGGCCAGCCCACAGGGAGGGACAGTGTGCAGAGGGACCAGGAGGTCCCTCTGTGATTGGCGGCTGCTAGAAAATTATTTTCCAGCAGCCACCCACAGAGCTTTCCTGACTGGTCGTATCAGATACGACCATGTCAGGGAAAGCCCAGTCTGGTATGGTCGTATCTGATAAGACCATACCAGGCAAGTGGTTAACTAGCCGTCCTGAGCCTAAAGGATGTTAGTATTGTGTACTGAGTTTACAGTACACAATGCTAAAAAATAAAATGGAATACCAAATTGTTCTCTATGCTTTTAAATATAGTTTAAGACTGTGATCTATGTTTAAAATTGTTATTACTCATAGAGTGCACATGTATTTTGTCCCTTGCATTGTACTACAAGTCTCAGCATAGTAGCACCTCTTATTATGTTTAAAATTAGGGTGTGTAGTCCAAACCCCCTCCACGTGTCCACTATATTTTTGTATTTTGTACACTTGAAGGCTGAGACTCATTCTGCTGGGCATTTGCATCCCAGCCATCTGCCCTTAGGTGCTTTTAATCATCTGCACAGGTTCCTACATTACTGTCTACATATTAGAATGAGCACTATGAGAGGTAAGTCCTGGATAAATTCACATAATGAGGTCTATTTGCTAAAGTGAGAATTTTTTTTTAGAAGTAGAGATGTTGCCCATTGAAACCAATCAGACTCTACTTAACATTTAACTAGCACCTTCTAGAAGATAATAGCTAGAATCTGATTGGTTGCTATGGGTAGCATCTCTACTTCTAAAAATTCTCACTTTAGTAAATATACCCTAATGTGTTAGTATTAGGGATGTTAGGGACCCATCTTATGGGGTTCACCTTAACGTGGTGGATGGGGAAACAATTTTGGCCAAACTTTTTCTTAGAATCTAAGTTATACTCCATTTAATTGTAGACTTTATCAGGATTATTTTTACTATCATTTTTCTTAGTACTCAGATTGTACACCTGTGTTCTTTGTCCCTTGCATTGTACTACTACAAGTCTCTGTCCAAGCCACCTCCCCCTATCCACTATGTTTATAATTGTACAGGCTTGGATTCTGTAACCATTAATTAAAGGACATTGATCTTGAATAAAGGGACCTGACTTAAATGAGGCCACATACGCATAAAACTGCTGAGTTGCACATATGCTCATTTGTGCATCTAACATTGTGCATCAACACTCGTAGGGCCGTAGGTGTATTTATAATGGGTGCAGGGAAGCCCCTGCACCACACACCCTGCACCCAAAGTATACTTTCTTCACTCCAACAGTGACAGCAAAGATTCGGGCAATATGCCATAGCCTTTGTTCTCTAGTGCGCATGCACCATCTTCCTGAATATCACTGGAAAGATGGCTCAGTGGAAGAAGAAGGACCTGTTTGCTGAAGCAAGGTAAGATTCCTGGTTGGGTGGGCGCTGGTTATATGAGAGGGTCCACTGCTCACGGGCTCCCTCGGACGATATGTCCCTGTGTAGGGCAACATTCATGCCATAAAAAGCACACTTAACACTCTGTATATGTTGATTTGGATTCATCTCAAGATTTGGCTATATGTAAAAAACCCATAGCATTTCTGTTAAACATGCATACAAGTTTGTCTACAGAAGTCTCATTAACCTGTAAGTGCGTGTATTGTATTTTCTATAAGTCCCTTTTCTATAACTGCATTGTTTAGTCAATTGAATGTCCCTGACATTACCTATATTACCTAGATGGTGATCCTGATAAACCTGCAGATTGGGAACATTATTTCAACACATACAGTCGATTCAGCATGTTTGTTTTAACTCTTCATTAAACAGTACATGTTTAATTGGGGAGCTTGAGCACAAGTGCTTATTTAGCAAACAGAGAACAAACTACCATAGTATTGGCAGTTACATGCCACATCCATTAGGCCCCCCAAAGTAGCTTCAACAGTTTTGACCTCTGTTTTAAAAAAGCTCTTTGAATGGTCATTTTCAAAGAGGCTGTAGCAATAGCTGCCCATAAATCCTGATCCTGGCAGCTACAATTTCGAAACCATAGTGGGAAAAAAAAAAGATTATGGTATTTACCGCTTTGACGGGAAGATTGATCCTCACTTAGAATATCTCACACTTCTCTCTTGATTTAGGGAGCTGTAGATAGCCAGCATGTCCAGAATTGATTTATTCTAGTTTTCACTCTTAGTGGGGTTCTTCTTGGAATAATGAGGGCTGATGTTGTGCAGAGCATTGGCTGGTTTAATTTATGTTTCGATAATGTGAAATTGCCATTGGATTAATGACTGTCACAAAGCACTTCTAGCCATTATTACAGGCTTTGGTAGGTATAGCAACTAGCTACAATATGCAGAGCCTCAGTGCAGCCATGACAAAAAGATTATACACAACTACCGCTGTTAATACAATTGTAAATTGATATTCTGCTTCTCACATAATGGAAAACATTTTAAAACAATGACTACTGAAAATATTGTCTGAAAACGTATTTTTCTTGCAAATATAATATTTTTTTTATGGCTTAACTGAGCTGAAGCCAGCGCAGCTAAACAAATTGCAAACTATGTTCTACTAAATCCAAACATTTATGGGCCTAAAGCAAATATCACTTTAGCAGGCTCCAATTCTCAATATACAAGTATGATTTACATTGTTTAGTTGAAGACAGCAGTACAAGTGAATTATATTATATTTAGAGTAGTGCACAGACCCAGAGTTTTGGTTTCAGTTCTAAATCATTGTCATGTTTTCGTAAACCATCTTCAAGTGTTTCAGTTCGGGTTTGGTTTTGGATTTCTTTAGAAATTGATAAAAACATCTAAAGTCATGTAACTTGGACCTGTTTTGTTCCTATAGTATTATTAACACAAATTACATTAATTTACAGTCATTTCCAGTTAATTTTGAAATCACAAATGAGGGACTTAAATGCAATCCAAAAACCTGAGATCCGGTTTTTAGATCTGAGTTCCGAGCCTGCGAAGTGCCAAAAGTTATGGTATAGCAGTAAAGCTCATGGTAGGTGGCGTAACCATACTGTGCTGTCTTGGAAATGCACAGACCTGCATCAGTTGTAATCTGACATCTCGTGAGTCAGTGTGAACAACAGCTAGGCTGCTCATGGCAAGGCAATGTGAATTATCACAGTTTGAACGGGACATCATAGTCAGTGTCGGATGGGACAATCCATTTCTGAAGTTGTGTGGACATTCAACATTCCTTAAAGTGCGGTGTCATTCATTGTGACCAGCAGAGTCTATCCAGAATTGTCCGTGGTAACTAGGGATGAGCGGGTTCGGATTTCTGAAATCCGAACCCCCCGGAGCCCCCTTGATCCGAGTCGGGAACCGAGTCCGGCTCGGGTTTTCCCGCCTGACTCGGAACTGAAATCAAGGCAAAACGTCATCATCCCGCTTCCGGATCTCGTGGGTTTTGGATTCTATAAAAGGTCCCCGCGTCGGTGCCATTTCTCACTCCGGCTGTGGACAGTGAACAGGGAGGGTGGGAGTTAGGGCTGGCTGGGCTGTGTCATGTTGTGCTGTGCTGTGGTTGTCCATAGGGGCTGTGTCCACTCCTCCAAAGTCCATAGGGGCTGGCTGGGCTGTGTTGTGCTGCTGTTGTCCATAGGGGCTGGCTGGATTGTGTTGTGCTGCTGTTGTCCATAGGGGCTGGCTGGGCTGTGTTGTGCAGTCAGTTGTCCATAGGGGATGGGTCCACTCCAAAAGTCTATAGGGGCTGGCTGGGCTGTGTTGTGTTGTGCTGTGCTGCTGTTGTCCATAGGGGCGGTGTCCACTCCTCCAAAGTCCATAGGGGCTAGCTGGGCTGTGTTGTGCTGCTGTTGTCCATAGGGGCTGGCTGGGCTGTGTTGTGCAGTCAGTTATCCATAGGGCCTGGGTCCACTGCAAAAGTGTATAGGGGCTGGCTGGGCTGTGTTGTGCAGTGTCCCATAAAGGCTGTAGTCCTAAAGGGATGCTGTAGTGTTGTCCAGGGGGTGATCTGTCTATCAGGGGTGCTCCCCCCAAGTGCAAAAAAATATATATTTCTGTGTTTGTGAATTATGTGCACTGTAGCTGCATGTGCATCAACAAAGGAGCAGCGCCAAGCGTGCACCTGTATCATAAGTAAAGGGCCGGCTGGCTCATCTCTTAAAGGGTGGTGTAACCCCCAAAGTGCACTTCAATAAAAATAAAAAATTCTTCTTTTCTGTGTTGTGAGTTGTGTGCGCTGTAGCCGCATGTGCATCAACAAAGGAGCAGCGCCAACTGTGCACCTGTGTCATAAGTCTGTTAAAGGGTGGTGTAACCCCCAAAGTGTGCTCCACAAAAAATAAACAATTCTTTTTTTTCTGTTTTTGTGTGTGAAATGTATGCGCAGTAGCCGCACGTGCATCAACAAAGGAGCAGCGCCAAGCATGTGCCTGTGTCATAAGTATGTTCAGGGCCGGATTAAGGTCTGTTGGGGCCCCTCGGCAACAAACATGTGAGGGCCCCTGTCAATAAGTTATATATATATTAAAAAAAAAATATATATATATATATATATATATATATACTGTATATATACACACACACCGGTCTATCTGCCTGATGTTCCAATGCCCCCTGTAGTTGTGCCCCTTCTGGAATGCCCCCTGTAGATGTGCCTCTTCTTGAATGCCCCCTGTAGTTGTGCCCCTTTTGGAATGCCCCCAGTTGTTGTGCCCCTTCTGCAATGCCCCCAGTATTTGTGCCTTTCCTCCAATGCCCCCAGTATTTGTGCCATTTCTTCAATGCCCCCACTAGTTGTGCCCCTTCTCCAATGCCCCCAGTATTTGTGCCTTTCCTCCAATGCCCCCAGTATTTGTGCCCCCTGCAATGCCCACAGTATTTGTGCCTCTTCTTAAATGCCCCCTGCAGATGTGGCCCGTAAAGTAGTGCCCCCAGTGGCTCTCCCTCCCCACCCACAACCCTGTTAAAAAACGTACCTGTCTTCGCTCCACACCGTCACAGTTACTGAGTCCTGCTGTCACTGCTACTTCTGCTGCCGCTGTCTGCTGAATCTGGCACGCTGGCTCCTCTCCCCTGCAGTGCACGGGTGATGTCATGACATCACCCGCCCACTGCATAACTGGGAACGCTGGCCTCTGAAGCGATCAGTATTCAGAGATCAACGTACCCACTTACAATAAGTTGATCGCAATCTACAGGAGGGAGCTCCGTGAGCTTCCAGTAGATCGAGATCAACCTTTTCGCTGGCATGTGGCCAGGGGTCAGGGACAGTGTGTGGGGTCGCCCCGGTTGCCCTGCCCTTAATCCGGCCCTGAGTATGTTAAAGGGTGGTGTAACCCCAAAGTGCACTCCCCAAAAAATTAAAAATTCTTCTTTTCTGTGTTGTGAATTGTGTGCGCTGTAGCCACACGTGCATCAACAAAGGAGCAGCACCAAGGGTGCACCTGTGTCATACGTATGTTAAAGGATGGTGTAACCCCAAATTGCACTCCCAAAAAAAAATAAAATTCTCCTTTTCTGTGTTTGTGTGCGCCTTAGCCACACGTATAAATCAATATAGCATAAATGGAGGACAAAACTTTGTCCGATAAAAATAAAATAGGGAAAGTTCAAGAACCACTTCCTCCTAGTGCTGATGCTGCTGCCACTAGTCATGACATAGACAATAAAATGCCATCAACGTCGCCTGCCAAGGTCGATGCCCAATGTCATAGTAAAGGGCATATAAAATCCGAAATGACAAAGTTCAGGAAAATGACCTTAAAAAAACATTTAAATCATCAGAGGAGAAACGTAAACTTGCCAATATGTCATTTACGACACAGAGTGGCAAGGAACGGCTAAGGTCTTTCCCTATGTTCATGACTAGCGGTTCAGCTTCACATGACAATGGAAGCCCTCCTCCCGCTACAAAAATCAAATGAGTTAAGCTGGCAAAAGCACAGCGAAGAAATGTGCGTTCTAAGAAGAGATCACAAATCCCCAAGGAGAGTCCAAGTGTGGTGGCGGTTGCGATGCCTGACCTTCCCAGCACTGGACAGGAAGAGGTGGCTCTTTCCACCATTTGCACGCCCTCTGCAAGTGCTGAAAGGAGCACCCACAGTCCACTTGCTGATATGCAAATTGAAGATGTCACTGTTGAAGTACAACAGGATGAGGATACTGGTGTAGATGGCGCTGAGGAGGAAGTTGGTGAGGAGGATTGTTGGTGATGTGGTTTGTTTAAATCAGGCTCCGGGGGAGACAGTTGTTGTCCGTGGGATGAAAAAGCCCATCACGGTCATGCTTGGGCAGAAGACCAAACATTCCACCTCTTTGGTCTGGCAATATTTCTATTCAAACCCGGACAACAACTGTCTTGCCATAAGTACCATATGTAAAGGTGAAATAAGTAGGGGTAGGGACGTTAACCACCTAGGAACATCCTCCCTTATACGGCACCTGCAGCGCGTTCATAATAAGTTACTGTCAAGTTCAGAAACTTTGGCTAAGACCGTAAGCAGTCCAGGGACACCTAAATCCCATTGTCCTGTTGTATCCAAGCGCCTGCAAGCCACACCGTCAACTCCCTCCTTGTCAATTTCCTCCTTAGTCAGGATCGGAAGTAGTCCTGCAGGCCATGTCACTGGCATGACTGACTCTCCTATCCAGGATTCCTCCGGAGGATCCTGCATTGCTACGCCTCCTGCTGCCACTGCTGCTGTTGCTGCTGGGTGTCGTTCATCATCCCAGAGAGGAAGTCTGAACACCACTACTTTTACTAAACAATTGACCCTCCAACAGTCCTTAGCGAGGAGGGTGAAGAAAGACAGCAGTCATCCTGAAGCAAAACGGATAACTGAGGCCTTGACTGCTATGTTGGTGTTAGACGTGTCCTGTTTCCGCCATTAGTGCTGTGGGATTTAGACAATTGATGGAGGTAGTGTGTCTCCGGTTCCAAATCCCGTCTAGATTCCACTTCACTAGGCAGGTGTTACCGAGACTGTAGAGAAACGTCAGAAAAAGTGTCCTAAAAATTGTGGTTGTACCCAATGTCCACTTAACCACGGACATGTGGACAAGTGGAACAGGACAGACTAAGGACTATGGCCCTCATTCAGAGGTGGTCAGAGGATGCAAGCGGTCTCTCAGAAACTGGGCGGCCACTTGCATCCTGACCGGCTGCCTCTGTTGCAGTCGTTAGGCTGTGGGTTAACACCCACAGCTCTAACGACCGCTCTGGTGATTGGGTAGGGTCTCACTTGTCGTAAGACCCGGAGAGCTTCTGGCTCTGTCAGAGCCGGAAGCTCTCCACTGACATCACTAGTGATGTCAGTGGGGCCTCCCCCAAATGGCAGGCTCCGTTTGGGCTGCCACCCCCCTGGCCCGCCTTCCAAATGGGGCTAGCTGTCAATCAACATTGACAGCTCGCCCCCTTTGGAAAGAGACCCGCTGCGACCAGCGCTGTCAGTGATAGCGAGTCTCACGCATGCGCACGAGGGAGCCGCCTCCCTCATGCGCATGCGCACTGGCAAAACATCGAGGCGGCCGTGCGGTCGTAGACCATACGGCCGCCTCTGAATAAGGTCCTATATGACTGTGACAGCCCACTGGGTAAATGTATCACCTTATGCAGGAACAACAGCAGCGTCACCAGTAGCAGCATCTCAGAAATGCCAGCTTGTTCCAAGGCAGGCTACAATGTATCACCGGTTTCAGTTAGAGGCACACCGCCGACAACTTCTTAGAGAAACTGAGAGAAATCATTGCCCAGTGGTTTACCCCACTTAGACTCTCCTGGGGATTTGTGATATCTGACAACGCCATCAATATTGTGCGGGCATTACATCTGGGCAAATTCCAGCACATCCCATGTTTTGCTCACACAATAAATTTGGTGGTGCAGAATTTTCTGAAAAATGACGGTCGTGCAGGATACGCTTTAGGTGGCACGAAAAATTTCTGGCCACTTTTGCCATTAAGCAACTGCGTGCCGAAGACTGGAGTGCCAGCAAACACTCTTGAACCTGCCCCACCATCACCTGAAGCAAGAGGTTGTGACGCAGTGGAACTCAACCCTCTATATGCTTCAGAGGATGGAGGAGCAGCAAAAGGCCATTCAAGCCTATACATCCACCTATGACATATGCAAAGGAGGGGTATGCACCTGACTCAAGCACAGTGGAGAATGATTTCCGTGTTGTGTAAGGTTCTCCAGCCCTTCGAACTTGCCACACGTGAAATCAGTTAAGACACTGCCAGCTTGAGTCAGGTCATTCCCCTCATCAGGCTTTAGCAGAAGCAGCTGGAGAAAGTGAAGGAGCAGCTAAGACAGAGCAATTCCACTTGGCATGTGGGACTTGTGGATGAAGCCCTTCATTCGTTTTGCCAGGATTCTAGGGTGGTCAATCTGTTGAAATCAGACCACTACATATTGGCAACCGTGCTTGAACTATTCTGGCCGACACAAGTCTGCAGAGATGCAAAGACCTGCTGGTGAAAACACTGTCAGCTGAAGCGGAACGTGACATGTCAACAGCTCCTTTTTAATTTTCTCCCGCAACTGGGGCTGCCAGGAAACAACTTAGGTATCCTAAGCAACCCGCTTGCAGTGATGTAGGGCAGGCAGGACCAAGTTTGGACATATGGTCCAGACTGAAGGACCTTGCAACAATTTCTGACATGTCTACTGTCACTGCATATGATACTGTCTCCATTGACAGAATGGTGGAGGATTACATCGGTGACAGCATCCAAGTAGGCATGTCAGACAGTCCGTACCTGTACTGGCAGGAAAAAGAGGCAATTTGGAGGCCCCTGTACAAACTGGCTCTATTTTACCTGAGTTGCCCCTCCCTCCAGTGTGTACTCTGAAAGAGTGTTTAGTGCAGCAGGGAACATTGTCAGTGAAAGTCGTAGGAGGTTGCTTCCACAAAATGTGCAGATTATGATGTTCATAAAAATTATTTATCAACTCTTCCAGGGAGACCAGCCTCCAGAATGTACAAAGGGACCTGGATTCCAGCGAGGACAAATTAAAACTCTGTGAGGATGAGGATGTACACAACACTGAAGAGGGTGAGGAATCAGTGGATGAGGAGGATGAGGACGACATCTTGCCTCCGTAGAACCAGTTTTGCAGGGACAGATTAATTGCCAGCTTGTTTTGTGGGGGCCCAAACGAACCAATCATTTCAGCCACAGTCATGTGGCAGTCCCTGGCGCTGAAATGATTGGTTTGTTAAAGTGTGCATGTCTTGTTTATACAACATTAGGGTGGGTGGGAGGGCCCAAGGACAATTCCATCTTGCACCTCTTTTTTTTCTTTGCATTATGTACTGTTTTGTGCCTAGTTTTTCAAACTGCCATCCTGTCTGCCACTGCAGTGTCACTCCTAGATGGGCCACATGTTTGTGCCGCCCACTCGTGTCGCTTAGCAGTTATCCAGCTACCTCGGTGTAACCTTTTGGACTAAAAACAGTATTGTGAGGTGTGAGGTGTTCAGAATAGACTGGAAATTAGTGGAAATTAATGTTATTGAGGTTAATAATAGCATAGGAGCAGAAAAACCCACAAATTATGTGATTTTAGCTGTTTTTATGCTTTATTTCAAGCAAATACAAATCCAAAACACAAAACCCAGAACCCGAAACACGGAAGGGTGGTTTTGGCAAAACCAATACAGATCCAAAACACGAAGAAAGATTAAGATCCAAAACCAAACCACAAAACAATAAAAGTGGCTGGTGCACACCCCTACTGGTAACATAAAAGCGACACTTGCTCAAATCACATCCACATTCAATGCAGGATGTACCAGATGCGTATCTAGTAGGTCAGTGCAGCCAGGGGCAGAACTATGGGAGACAATGGAGGTGCCTGCCGCCAGGCTCTAGCACTGAAGGGGAACCTCCTCCATTGCCCACAATATATTCACCCCACTTGGGGCTGTAACTATGTACCCAGAGTGTACCGTTACGGTCGCCCAATACATGGCACTTCTTCCCGACACCTGAGAAGCCACCATACTCTAGTGTAGAGCTCTGTATCAGACCATCAGCTGCTGCATTTTTTTATCTATAGCCTGTCCTTACTCATTGGTGTTGTCACATCTTATGTCAGTGTGACATGTCTTGCAACCCCCTCACCCACAACTCTCAGTCTCACTCCTCCCTCGTGGCAAGCCTAGCCACTCTGACCCGTGCAGCAGTCTCGGCGGATCCCCTCACCAACAAATTCCCATCCCACTCTTCCCTGGGGGCAGGCCTAGCCATGGACTTGTGCAGCAGTCCCTACAACCACCACAACTTTCCGTCCCACTCCTCCCTGTCGGCAGCCCTAGCAGAGTCCTGAGTGGCTGGCCCAAGGATAAGCACGGCATCAGATCTTCAAGGAGCCGGATGTCTACAAGGATGCATCGAAGAGAACTGTGGGTAAGAGAGCATGGGAGGTAGTGGCCTGAGGCATCAACGACTGAGTCTGGGGGGTAGATCTTTGGAGAAGCAACTTTCCGGCATGTGATACAGTTGGCAGTAGAGTGGGCATTTTGTGATTTGTAGTCCCACCACAGTGGCAGTCTTACAGTATTTTGACTTAAACTCAGTCCTGAAAGCCACCACATCAGGTGGATTTCCTCCCCATCAGGGGTATCAGGAGGGCTCCCCAGTCCCCACCCCACATCAGGTGGCTTACGCCTACATCAGAAGGACTCCGAGCCTTATGCTAATTGCACCATACAGGTCACTATCTTATCTGTGACTAATGCATACAGATGTGTCCACATACATCTATCCTCCATGTGACACATAATACATGAGTGCAGAGTGACTTGGTAGCACTGAGCATCTTCTTGTGCTAATTTTTCCCTTCAAATGCATCTTATTTGCACAATGATGTCAATAGAATGCATAAGCAGCTTCTGCTGATTAAAGTGAACTGTAGCATGCCTATATTCTGTGTGCAACTGCTTGCAAAATGCTACATTACAGTGTCAGTGGCTGTGACGTGTGAAGTGGAGGGCATCAACTTATAACTTGCCTCCGGGTGTCTGGGATGAATTTATGCCACTGAGTGCAGCTCTTTAGCTTCCATGAGATATGGGAGCAGAAGACCCAGCAGAGTGCACCTATTAACACTACGACACCAGACATAGTGCCTCACCTGATCTTGTGATGTTGCTATTTAGACCCTAGAAAACTGGCAACATGTGGCATTGTCTGAGTCATGGATCCAGTTGTTCCGGGCTTATGGTAGGGTTCGGGTGGGGTGAGACCACATGAGGCCATGGACCCCAGTTGTCAACAAGTCACTGTGCAGTCTGGTGGTGGTTCCAAAATGATGTGGGGTGTGTTCACGAGGCATGGGTTTGGTCCAGCTGAAAATGTCATTGACCAATAACCACTACATTGCATTCCTTGATGACCATTTGCGGCCCTTCATGAACTTCATGTACCCCCACAACAATGGAATATTCAAGCAGGATAATGAACTGTGTCATTGGTCCCAAATTGTCCAGAATTGGTTCGAGAAGCATTCTGGAGAGTTCCGATGAATGGTGTAGCCACCACGTTCACCCGACATGAACCCAATTGAGCATGAGAGAGGTATATACATACCTAAGATCATGTACCTACAAAAATAAGGGAGCTGTGGGAAGCTATCCAGACGGCATTGGTCAACATCTCTCTAGAGGTATTCTGTCCACTTGTGGAACTGATGCCATGTTGAGTTGCTACACTTCACCGGGCTATAGACACTAGGGGTAAATTTACTAAGATGGGAGTTCTATTTAAGAAGTGATGTTGCCCATAGAAACCAATCAGAATCTACTTCTCATTTATCTAGCACCTTCTAGAAGATAATAATACCTGGAATCTGATTTTTTGCTGTGGGCAACATCACTGCTTAATAGAACTCTCATCTTAGTAAATTTACCCCTAAGGCATCTCTCCCATGACTTTTGGCACTTCATATACAGTACTGTGCAAAAGTTTTAGACAGGTGTGGAAAAAATGCTGCAAAGTAAGAATGCTTTCAAAAATAGAAGTGTTAATAGTTTATTTGTATCAATTAACAAAATGCAAAGTGAATGAACAGAAGAGAACTCTAAATCAAATCAATATTTAGTGTGACCACCCTTTGCCTTTAAAACAGTATTAATTCTTCTGGTGCACTTGCACAAAATCAGGGATTTTGTAGGATTATAGTGTGGTGCATGATTAGCCAATCATACCAAACAGGTGATAATGATTATCCCTTATAGTGTATCACCCTCTCATAAGAAACATGTAAATAGACTCCATACTGTAAACTTGAGAGTATCAAATCTACAGAGTGAACCATGGCAGGAGCTGTTTGTCAAAACTTAAATTCAGAAGTCCGTCCTCATCACGCATTAGCATTTCTCATGTTCTCCACCCTTTCCTGTCTGCAAACAATCTACAGCCTAGAAGCCAAGAGCAAGAGAAATAGCTAATTATTATGCCCTTGCACTGTAATCCAGATACTCAGCATAGTCTGTCAACCACTCAGTCTCCACTTTCTCTGATTTCATATGAAAACCACACTGGCTTTCTCTTACCTGTCTTTGCCTCACAACCACTCTAGCTCTTTATCTTTCCTGAATTTGGCTCTTGATCACCCTGTGACATGTACTGTACTTGTACCTACTACATTTAAGGGGTTTTGCTTATTTTATTCGAACAATGTTTTAAAATGTGGGTGTACTGTAAGTCTATCTTATGTCTGACATGAACCACGTGTGCAGGTACTACGGGTTTAGTGAACACATCTTAGGCCTACAATCTTGGTCATAATGGCGTCTGACAGGTGCTGTTGTCCCCAATGGGGTACTCACCATTCATTCCAGGGCAGAGGATTCCTAATAGGGGCGATTCCTGGCATTGTGCAGTAACCTGGCGACTTGGCGGCTGAGGAACAGGTAAACATGAGCAATTAATACGCGGTCTCTCTCTCTCTGCATGGAAAGGAAAAAGGGAACATATTAAGGGTGACAGTGATCTTCTCTGGGTAGACGAATGATTATCACAGATACAAGGCCTCAGCCACCCTTTTTCACCTATTTGTGCTTTCGCTCAGAGGTATAACGTGGGCCTTACACAGGCATTTAAGGATCACCAAACTGGTGTAGGGGGAATACAGACATGCACAGCAGCTACTCACTTTCCTGACTCTTGTCACGTTGGCCACGTCATGCAGCACCTGTAAAAGAACACTGTGCAACCTTTCTACCCTACCTTAACTGTTGTTAACTATCACTCTGTAGCACAATAGTGCATCTAACTAGCAACCTACACAAAACAATATCTAATCTATAAAAAATAAACAGTGCTAAACATTCTAAAATAACATCACAAACTAATTCTAGCTATATTAAATTCCTTATGAACAAAACACTCCTTACCTTTTAAACTACATCAGCTAAGGTGCACTGCATAACAAAACAAGGCATACAAGCATAGGAAACATACAATGAGCATACAATGCACAACAATTCTCCTTCAACAAGTAGCTCTACTATGTGAGATCTACTATACCTCTCCTAGCTAGAACTGTTTGGCTTTTTTCCCCTGCCCTACACAAGAAACAAATTATTTGGTAATGTAACGGGACTAAAACGATTAGCATTAATTGTCACTTTTGATGAAAGCCAGTCAGCTCTTCATCCACTCATAGTATTTTGGTGGGAAAATGGGTAAGAAATCCATGTGTTAGAGCTGGTCAACTATTCACACACTACAACAAAAAAGACTGCATGGCCTTGGCCAAACTCACTATGAGAGCATAATCTACTGACTGGACTGAATACCTAGGTTGAATGCAGTGTCCATGGGCCTAGTGCCTGCCTAATGGGTGTGTTTCCTTTGAAATAACCTGGGCCTAATGACCAGGTTATTACCAGTGACTCAATCCTAATGCTCACCTAATTTTCTATATAGTGATCTGGGTCTGATGCCCAGGTCACCTATAACGGGGGCTAAGAATTAATGAATGCCTAATTAATACATTGAGTAGGGTCTAATGCCCAAATTAACTTTTATTGCAGGATCAGACTTAGCACCTGTCTACCGGTTGGCCCAGGTCTGAGGCCTGACTGGTTCCCACAGACCTAGTGTTCAGTGATAGTCAGAGTGCACCTGTAGTTGTGGGATGGTAGCAGCTTCATTCAGATAAAAATGCTAATAGACAAAAATGAAGGCACACTTTAAATGTGAGTGCCTGATGTTAATGATGGGGTGGGTAGAACATCAGATGTGTGTAGTGAATGTATACTTGTAGAATGGGTAAGGTTGCAAAATAAAAATAAGGACAATTTATATGGCTGACACAGGTCACAGGACTGCTGACGTGGCAAGCCATGATTGGCTCGTCAGTCATGCAAGACTCGCAGATTGTATGGCGAGTTCCGATTGGCTTGCTGCCCATCCATGGTTCTGGAGGAGTAAATATAGTGGGACTTCTGTATTTTGTGCTGCACTATCCCACTTGTCATCCCAATTACTTTCCATGTTATTAAACTTTATATACACTTGAGAGGGTTATAAAGAACACTGAGCTAGCCTAGTGCTTGCTGCACACTGGCCAACATATCAGCCATTCAATTGATATCATGTGTGCATCAGGTCAGTGTGTTCAGGCGATATCACTTCTGCTGTGCAGCAAAGTCGATAGCCAATATATCTGCAGATATATCGGCCCATTAGACGATTGCCCATACACTTGCTGCAGAGACTACAGGTGCCTGACATCACAACTGGCCGGGCCTGCCCATTTGTGCATCAGGCATGACACATCTGGCCGACAATTGGTAACTGTGAATGCACTTACCAATAATCAGATAGGCCGATCCATCATTCTAGTGTGTACCCACCTTAAGAGAAACCAGAGAAATAGCTAGGTTACATATGTAAGAAGTATCAACATACTCTCATTGTAAACAAGCTACATGTACATTGCACCTGGTTGGACATTTTATTGCTTATTCTACAGTAGACAGATGAAAGCAAATCACTATATTATTATTATTATTATTTTCCTTTATTTATATGGCACCACAAGTGTTCCGTAGCGCCTTACATAGTACATAGAACTAATAAGTGAACAAGAAACAAGCAACTTACAGTACATTACAGTGCAGGACAAGGACACAATTTATATAGATTGCTGCAATAGCGATTAAACACTCACAATAAGCAGCAGGGAATTGGCAGTCACGTATTAGGTGCCCTTATGGGGAGTAAAGAGTCAAAGAAAATGTAAAGAGAAGCAAATGATATAGCTTTAAGGGCAGATGTACACCTTTGTGCAACATTAGCAACTAACCCTGTATGGCTGTTATGTGATATTTAGAACATGGTTATTAGCCTAGGCTAAATAAAAGCAAGAGTTTCCCTTTGTATTATAAAGAATTAAAATGTAACTTTTAATGGTTCCTCCCACTAAGAAAAAGGGGATATAATGACTCTTAAATATAACAAATATGATGGCATCATCCCTAAAATAACAAGTACAAATACAGATACAAAAAAATTTCACATTTTATAAACAAAAATATTTTTTTAAACATATATATATATATATATATATATATATATATATTTATATCCAGGAAAAGGCTGCACTCACATCAAACTCTATAGAAGTAATGCTGGGGTGTCCACCACACCACTGGAGACCTGATCTGAAATCCACTGGTAATACAAAGTAGAAAAAAGAGGGGCACTCACCAGGCTTGTAAAAAAGTTAGTCCATTTTTAATTCAAGTAATGTACCATACTCAATGTTTTGGTCAGAGTTTCTGACCTTCTTCAGGAGAACCAGCATCAAATACAGTTCAACAGCAATAGCATATATTCCTGTATCTTATGCTATTGCTGTTGAACTGTATTTGATGCTGGTTATCCTGAAGAAGGTCAGAAACTCTGACCGAAACATTGAGTATGGTACATTACTTGAATTAAAAATGGACTAACTTTTTTACAAGACTGGTGAGTGTCCCTCTTTTTTCTACTTTATATATATTTATATATATATATATATATATATATATATATATGTAGCAAATATTAGATAAATTGCTAAAATAATTCTCAAAATAGTGAAAATTACTGGTAAGAATACATCACTTCAATGAGAGGAAGGGATCGGCAAAGATGGGAAGCAATATCACCAGCTCAATATCAAACCTGAACCCACAAGAACAAATAGTCGACCCCCCTCAATTTAAGATTATAAATTTATCGGAACATATCTTAACAGAAGCACAAAATAGTGTCCTGTGTAAAGGCCTTTCATTCTCTCCTTCTAAAACTTTTGATCGCTTTCAATGGGAAAAGATTTTACAGCTCCTTGGAAGAAAACTCTTACTAACTAAATTCCATGTCAATAAAAAGATTAAAGCTACCTCAAACATCACAAATTCTCAATTAGAGAATGGATCAGAAGAACAGTCTCTGAGAGATAACTATGATCTTTGGACAGCAGAGGATTTGCAATGTAAGAAATATTTGAGGAACTCTATGGTGAGAACAAGGATAGTAACATAAAATCTTCCAAGAAAAGACCTAAATGTAAGAATAGGTCAGACTATATTAGTCCAGAAACTAAGGTATTTTTAAACCTTGTTTCACAGGAATTTGATCAACTGTATAAAAGAAGAGATTATATGAAATACCTAACAACTTAACTCGAAGTGAAAAACAAGCTATTATGGAAATTAGGAAGTGGGATGACGTTGTAATCAAACTCTCTGATAAGGGGGAAAACAGTAATTTGGCAAAGAGCATATATATCAACAAAGCTTATAAACAATTGAACAACACACTCTATCGGAAAATAATGTTAAACCCCACTGAAAATAATTTGGAATCATACTTAAAAATAATTGACCAAGCATTCCATACTGGCATAATTATGAAAGATGAACTTGAACTCCTCAAGGTACTGCACCCTAAGATTCCTACTTTTTACCTCCTCCCTAAGGTCCTTAAGAACATGACTGAACCACCTGGAAGACCAATTGTCTCTGGGATTGATGGACTTTCGGAATAAGTTAGTGTCTTTATAGATGTACATCTAAGATCTTTCATAACAGTTAACCTCTTATATGAAAGACACATGTGATGTATTGAAAAGGCTGAATGACTTCAAATTACAGGATCACCAACTGCTGGTTAGTTTGGATGTTGAATCTTTATATACCTTCATCTCTTGAATATGGAAGGCCTAGGGGACTTTCAATTTTTCATCCTAAGACTGCTACGGTTTGTCCTGAACAGCAATTACTTCGTATTTGATGACCGCTACTATCTCCAGATAAGAGGAACGGCTATGGGGGCGGCATGTGCGCCTCCATATGCCAACCTCTTTCTGGGATGGTGGGAGAGGGAGATGGTGTTCAAAGAAGATAATGAATTTATGAAATGCCATATAGTCCCCTGGCTTCATTACATCGATTATGTCTTTATCATATGGGATGGAATGGAGGACCAACTTATAAATTTCATAACGAGGCTCAATACTAATGTCATCAATCTGAAATTGACCTTTGAACACAGTACTAACAACATCTCATTCCTTGATTTGAATATTTATCAGGACAAGGACAACATGCTGGCAACAGCATTATAACGTAAGAAGACAGCAAAAAACAATGTCCTTCTAAACTCAAGCTCTCATTTTCCCCCAACCATTACAAACATTCCTAAAGGGGATTTTATGAGACTAAAAAGAAATTGTTTGGATGATAGTGTCTATAAGGATAAATACATTGTGCTAACAGCCTGTCTAAGAGAACGAGGCTACAGCTATAGACTGATAAAAAA
Organism: Taudactylus pleione; assembly: GCA_031769625.1. Taxonomy (NCBI): domain Eukaryota; kingdom Metazoa; phylum Chordata; class Amphibia; order Anura; family Myobatrachidae; genus Taudactylus; species Taudactylus pleione. Next base: position 6,425,626 of record JAUIMM010000484.1, read on the forward strand.
AGCAAAACACTCCATCACTAGAGTTGAAAGAGGATCCTTAATTTTTCAGAAACAAACAGAAGAGAATATAAATGAGATCAGATTCATTGGGGACTTCTGTAACGAATGGAAAGAATTTAAAAAAATCATGCAAAAAAAGCACTGGCCTATTTTATTATCAGACCCAGATCTGGCACAGCGATTGGGTATGAATGTGTTAATGAGCTGGAGAAGGTCAACAAACCTCCGTGATACATTATTTGTTAAGACTCCAAAATCTATATCCAACATAATAGGAACTTTTCCTTGTGGAACATGCAGAGCATGTCAATATATGACCCAAGTTGAGGAAACTGAGGATAAATTTGGACACACACATAAGATAAATTAGCACTTTAATTGTCACTCAATGATTGTGATATACTGTCTGACTTACCCATGTAACATTAAATATGTGGGCATATCTACCCACATGCTCAAATCAAGAGTTTTGGAACATGTGGGGAATATCAGAAATGCAGACAGAAATTTTATAAATATGAAACAACTGACAACTGTAGCAAAACATAATTACCACTTACACCATGATCCAGAACACAAACTGAAAGTATTCTGCTTGGAGAAATAAAACTTGGCATTAGAGGAGGTGACTACATGAAAGAGCTATTAAAAAAGGAAAGTGAGTGGACTTAGAGATTAGGTAGCCTTGCACCCTACCGCTTAAATGAACAGATTAATTACACTGTATTCCTCAAACCTTACTAAATAGATTTATTATTCCAGATATTTTAAACACAATATCAATAACACTAAACAATAAAACACGGGTATTTCTTGTTTTTATTTGGTTATTATATCTTCTTTTCTCTTTTCACATTATTGTCTATCACTAATCTTGGTCTCACACTTTGGTTTATATTCACATAATTAAGATATTTTTCAAGTATACATTCATTCATGTCACACTAGACTCTTTTTTCCCTTATTTTTGGACTATACACCATTTTGTATTATTACACAAGCATATGGGTTGGTGGTAAGAGTCACTGATAATATACTTCATATTATACACACACCTTATTAACTTACTCATTCACATTTTTTTCACTTATATATTTTACATTCTCACCCATTTTTTATCTTTATTTTCATTTTATTGGGTGTCCTACATTTTATTATTTTTCACTTACTTGACTAGTTTTTCTTGCTCTTATAACCAAGAGTTTGGATTTTTACATATATGATGAATTTTTCCTCCTAGGAGACAGGTTTATTTATATTTTTATTTTTAATGCGTTATATATAACAAATATAAAAAAATTTATATAAAGGTATGGGATATCACACGTTGCAATTTGTATACATTTAATATGGTATATTACATTTACTGGGCAATTCTTTCCATTTTATTTAATTATTCATTTTTCTGTCCATATATACATATATATATATATATATATATATATATATATATATATATATATACATACAGCATCAAATGGCAGCACTCCGTAGAAATAACATAACTCCAAAGTCATAGCTTTCACTTTGGAGTGATGTTATTTCTATGGGGTGCCGCCATTGGATCCTGTATTTGTCAGTGCGTTTTTTGGATTGTGAATTACACTGTGGAAGGCACCCGGATCAGTAATTACACATTTTCCTCATGAGTGCCGGAACTTGGTTCTATATATATATATATATATATATATATATATATACTTTTCATTCTTATTTTCTCATTACATTAATGTAGTACAGCAATAAACAATTTTATACACGAAGAAGAAGAAGTATATATGGAAATAATATTGATATACTATATTTTAGAAAGATGATCAAGATATCAGTGACAATAATTATAATCTAAAAATTCTAAAAATTATTTTGGTAAATAAACTAAGATCAACACTATAAGTGCAGGATAAATGTGCTACTATTTTGGGTTATTTTAATAACAACCATAAGGGACCTTACTCTATATACTGGCACTTGCGTGATTAATCTCTAATAGACATAATTAATGGAGAATAGATTTAGGAATAAATCATGATGAGAGAGGCTCTCATTTAAATAACAACAAAAATTATGTATAGGTCCTCTCCTGGACTTATTAGACCTATCAAGTTTGATAGACATCTAGATTGACCAGTCATGTAGGCTTAAATGGGATTTGTGACCTTTTCCTATTTAATCCACTCTCCGCAACATGCAGTCAGGTAAACAGGTGATCAAGCCTGACGTAAGTGAAACGCACGTCCTGTCACAGTTCCCAACTGCAGGAGGGAACCACGAACGGCAGATCCAGGAGTCAGCAATCCATTATTATCTATTGGTATCCCAGGTATTTCCTTTGCGGTATGAAGTGACCTTTCTCTGCAGTGCATTCGGCCCCTGCAATGCCTCCAGTAACAGGGACCGTATAACACTGCATATGGGTTCAGCGTCTCCTGCACTTACTGTTGTTTCTATCGGCACTGTTCAGGGGACCCTTTCTCATCTCAGGTCCGCTCCTTGATGACCCTAGACAGCAGAAGTGTCCAGGATGCAGGTACCATACTTTAACCCTATATTTCTTTATCAATTTATCCTGGGATTTATATATCAATTCCTGTGCTATGGTGAAGCATAATATTCTACACTCTGATTGATAAATGCCTAAAATATGATGTGTATGCAACAAAGCAAACTGATTACATCATTTAGATCTGGATTGATATTCTAATATATTTATGTATACTTATGTGTTTTTATGAAGTCATAATGTTTTTCATAACACCTCTTTGTATTAGTGTTGCACAAATCATGCAAGGAATCAATTAATATATTGACATTAGCAAACACGTTATTTGAATACACTGCTTTTTTGGGTGTCTTCGCTGAATATACAGTATGACCGCTACACTAGCATGATTAAATGAAACACATTCTAATAAATATATTTGTCCACTCAAATAACAGTATAAACCAGAGGTTTCCAAACTTTTTTAATCATGGCGCCCTAGTGTATCAGCATTGTTTTCACGGCACCCCTAAGCCAAAAGTTTGTTATTGAGAAATTCAGATAAAAATGTAGTGAAGTAGTAAAGTGAAGTAAATTGTGCTTACCTGTCATCCTTAGGTTCAGTTATGTGATGGGGACAGGTTTGCGCTTCTGTTTGTCCATATATTTACATTACATTGACCATAAAGAATTTGATTTTGTGCTGGACCATCAACCTGAGGCACCCCTGTAAGTGTCCCAAGGCACCCCAGGGTGCCGCGGTGCACAGTTTGGGAACCACTGGTATAAACTGCGATTAAGGGCAGAGACACTAAGCACATGTTGCAACAGATTTGATATTTTTAAACAATGTATGCCTTTTTCTAATAACCAAGATATAACCCTCAATACTAAATTGAGAATTGTGTCTCTTTTTGATTCTTTATTCTATCTAGCCTGTGGTAACCTGGTTATTCTAATATAGATAGAAAACAAGATATATTAGAGATATATTATATATACTCAAAACCTGCCTTTTTCTCCCCTTTCCACCCCCCTCTTGTATTTTGAATGAGGGGGAGTGTACATCAAAAGAGATAATTGCTGACAATCAGGCTGGATATGGAAACATGCAAGGTTGGATATCCACTTAAATCTGAATTAGTTTATATCTTTTGTTTGATTATTTATTGTTTGGGATCCATAACTAAATCTGCCATTTTAAACATTGCAGTGATATATTCTTACCAGTAATCTTCACCATTTTGAGAATTATTTGAGCAATTTACCTAATATTTGCTTTATATATATATATATATATATATATATATACATATATATATGTATATATATACACATACATATATATATATATATATGACAAATCAGGCGTCACTCAGAGACTGGATACAAAACGAACTTTAGTGTGAAATCAGCGTGTCAAAGTTTCGGCGTCTGTAACCCCATCGTCAGGAATCAAATACATATATATATTTTTTTTTTTTTATATTTTTGTGTATATGTGAATGTTTTTGCATTTGTACTTCTTATTTTAGGAATGACTCCATCATATTCGTTATATATTGTTATATATAAGAGTCATTATGTCCCCTTTTTCTTAATGGGAAGAACCATTAAAAGTAAAATTTTAATTCTATATAATACACAATTATTATTCAAAAGTGTGCCCCACAAAGGAATCTCTTGCTTTTAATTATCCTAGGCTAATTATCATGTTTTAAGTACTTGTTATTTGATTTCTGGGAGCACCTCCAGCGACTATTTATTTATATTTCTCAGAAATTTGATTATTATTGAAATTTGTTTCTATTTACTGCTGGTTTACTTTATATGCATTTGATCATCTGACCTTTTTTTGATCCTGTGCAGGATAATATATACTTTTCTAGGCTGTTATGTGATATTGTCAAAACTTGTCAGGGAAGTGGCCACAACTGATAATTTCTTAAATAAATCCCTAACCACAGAGTAAGTCCAGGTACTACAGTGAGAAATATTCTCTGTTGGCTACTAATGCTGCCAAGCTAACAAATGTGACACCATAAATCCAAAATGGAGTCTGCACTGTTTGAGAGGGAGAGTGTATTCCAGGCCTTTATAGCCAAAACTATAAATTTGAAAGCTTTTATTAAAGCATACTTAATTGCCAAACTCTATGCTTCAATACATGTCAACTAAATCAAAGAAATAATACCACTTAGTGGCACTTATGGTACTAACCATAAAAAGTCCATTGCAAAACAAAGTAAACTTATTGCAGATTAACGTGATCAGAATAGAGAGGAATGATAAAATGTCATGACTACAATATGAAAGATGAATAGATAATTATTGGTATTAAGAATATACAGTATATGCACTGTCTTATAATGCCCTAAAAAACACACAAAAAAGATTGTAAGTTAAGAATTGTTGCTAACTTACTAGAGTGAAATAAAAAAATAACTGGTGAAACATTCAAATTGTCATTTCTGTTGTCTTCATGGTTTGCCCTGGTTCAAAGTTACTCCTTTTTTTTCTGTTTGCTCCCATCTCAGAATCAGACCGCTAGAGGGTATATTTACTAAAGTGCAGGCTTTTAGAATTGGATATGTTGGCCATAACAACCAATAAGATTCTATTAATAATGTATGTAGCACCTTCTAGAAGATAATAGTAAGAATCTGATTGGTTGCTATGGGCAACATCTCCACTTCTAAAAACCCGCACTTTAGTATATATATGCCCTAGTGTTCCTCCTCTCAGCGTTTACTATTAGACAATATACGTACTCTAGTTAATTAACCAAGATCATGTATAATAATAACAAAACCTATGTAGATGCAATGTACTAGCTAACTATAATAACACAGGCCAAAATAAAGTGCAACTTTAATAAACCATACTTGTCTACTTTTGAAAAGCATTTTAGAGAGATTGTAAAAGCAACAACTATGTGCATTGCGCTGAAAAGGGCATGTATGTCCAACTGTAAAATGAGCTTCAAAACAGTAATAAAGTTTGGCACATGGGGCTGATTCTTGTTGAATGAGAAGCTTTCCTGCACTGCCTCAGGTAACTGAGCCAGCGGTCTCTAGGACATGCCCGAGCTCAGCAGGAGGCCTGACCTCTGACATGCGCTACTATGCATTTTTACCTCTATGGCAGAGGCGTCACTAGTGTTGGTGTCACCCGATGCTGTAACTCATGGTGTCACCTCCCCACCACCACCACCTCCAGCAAAAAAAATAAAAATAAATCAAATACAGGGGCAAATGCAGGATTTTTATGGGGAGGGTTTACACACACACATTCACAGAGGCAGTGCTTAAAGTGGTCCTAGAGACATGGTGGAACTCACTCCCCCCACAACAGTGTCCCCCACCTGTCATTGATGCCCCCCTGCAGACTATAAATATCGCTTTCCCTCCGTTTTTTCAATAAAATGACAGAGCATGCCGTACAAAGGGGCATGGTCTCAAAAGAAAGGGGTGGGGTCACACAATAGTAACCCTAGTTCAACTTGCACCACACAGTAGCACAATCTTATTCACATTACACCGCACATATTGTTGTGCCCCTGATTCACATTACACCACAAAGTAGTGTCCCTTCATGTTATGACAAACAGTAGTGCCCCTTTCACACAATGCCCACATTAGTGTCCCTTAAACATAATGCCAACAGCAGTAGTGCCCCTTATGCAATGCTCACTGTAGTGGTGCCCCTTATGCAATGTCCCCATTAGTAATGCCCCCAGTAGTAGTTCCCCCAGTAGTAGTGCCCCCATTAGTAGTGCCTCCAGTGGTAATGCCATCATTAGTAGTGCCCCCAGTAGTAATGCCTCCAATAGTAGTGCCCCAAGGAGTAGTGGCCCTTATTGGCACTTTGGGCCACAGCGCTGGTGGGCAGCACACAGTGGGGCAGATGACAGTCATAGTGGAAAGCCAGCCGCCGAGCCACAGACATTGACTTTCAAACAAAACAGTGCATAAAACCACAATTACTTAAATAGGCAGTGCAGCTGCGGCTGCTTGTACTTACTCTTTCACAGTCTCAATCACATCAGGTGTGTGTCCGCCCAAGCAAGGTGGGTGGGCCAACTGGGAAAGGTGGGCAGGCCTGCCCGCCAGGCAAGGTGGGCAAGCATGCTTAGCCAATTGTATTTTATTACAACCAAAATTACTTTATTGCAAATATAACATACTTTGGTCCATTCTACTACATATGTTGATAAAATGCCACTTAGCAAAAACCAGAACCGTACGGTAATGACAGAGTGGGTGTCCCGTCCGCCGGCATATTCAACATATCCCAGCAGCACACATGAATTATATGGAGAGTGTATGATAGGACATGTGTTCCCGTGCATACATGAAGTGTGTTGGGGGCAGCATGTTCCAATGCACAATTCAGTGTATGAGGCACCATATTCTTTGGGTATATTTGTCAGTATATTTCGGGCACATGCCAGTATATGGAGGGCAATATATTACTGGGGCACACACCAGTGTATGGGGCAGTGTGTTCCCGGGCACACATCAGTGTATATGAGGCAGCCTATTCCCAGAGCACACATGTCAGTGTGTGGGGGGTAACGTGTTCCCCCGGTGCCAGCAGCATAAGCAGACAATGTAGGAGATAATGACTGTGTATGCAGTGATAGATCTGCAGCCGCTTCTCACGATTGAAGAGAAATAGCTCCAGCTCAATCCTGCAACCTCACCCAAGTCAAGTGTGGCACGGAATGGGATTCTCATAGTAGGTGTAGCGTGGATCTCTGAGTGATAAGCAGCTGCAGGTTCACAGCTGACAGTTTTGAGGCCAGGGAAGGCAGAATTGGTTTCGCCTACAATGAAAACTGAAGAAACACAGTTCCGTCCCACTTTGGACCACTTTAACCCATGCTTGCCGACTCTTGGGAGAAGCCTGGGGAGGAAAAGCAGGTGGGCGGAGTTGGGGGTGGGGCCGGCAGGATCACATCATTAAGCTCCACCACCTTGCTGGAATTCTCCACGAACATTGGATATTTAAAAAGGGGGCGGGGCTAAATTACACGATTATCATATAATCATCATTAGGTCTGGCCCACAATGCACGCACCAGCCGATTACCGGTAATTTTCTCCCTATTGAGGGAGAAGTGCCTATCCTTCTGGGGGTGCGGGGGATTACCCAAAAAATCGGGAGCCTCCCACAACTTCTAGGAGGGTAGGCTTTAACCCCTGACACAAGCACATATATATATATATATATATATATATACACACACACATTCATGTCACACATACCTTACACATACATACAGTATATATGTGTATATATATTTATATTAGGGATGAGCGGGTTCGGTTCCCTGAGAACCGAACCCACCCGAACTTCGGGGATCCGGGGCGATCCGAGCCCAAGCTCGGATCTCCCTGTCTGCCCCGGATCCCTCTCCCGAGGCAAAACCTCGAGATCTGCTGTCGGATCTCGAGGTTTTGCCTCGAGCGGCCATTTAAAAAAAAATGCCTTTGCCTTTAATGGGCAAAGTGCTGATTGGCTGACAGAGCCGTCTGTCACGGCTCTCAGCCAATCAGCATTATGGTGCTCATTTGCATGTAGCACGGACTCGTGAGATCCGTGCTACATGCATCTGTGTGATTGACAGTGACACAGAGCACAGATGGGTTAGTGAGACCCGTCTGTGCTGCTGTGTATTTCAATGACACAGATGCACGCACGGACCAGGAGATCCGTGCTACTTGCATCTGTGTCATTGACACAGAGCACTAACGGGTCCGTGAGACCCGTCTGTGCTGCTGTGGTAAATAAAAAAAAAAAAACCTGTGTAAAAAGAGAAAAAAATGGCGTCCTCCCCCCCAAAAAAAGAGCAACCAGCCCCGGGCATTAGTGACCCAGTGCTGGGTGTGCTAAATACAGGGGACAAACGACATAGGGGTCCCCTGTACTTAAACACAACCAGCACCGGGCTAGTCAGAACCAGAGCTGGTTGCCAAAATACGGGGGACAAACGACGTAGGGGTCCCCCGTATTCTGCGCAACCAGCTCTGGGCTCTGATCCGGTCCTGGTTCTGGAAATACAGGGGAAAAAAATGAGTAGGGTTCCCCTGTATGTTCCAGAACCAGCACTGGACTTTTTCTAGCGGGGGGCTGATGCCACAGCCAGGGGAGCCCTTTCACCGGGCCCCCCAGCCGCAGCATCAGCCCTGACCGCTAGTCAGCCCAGGCCGGGGATCCCTGGAGAGCTGGGGACCCCCCCAATAAAGGGGTCACCCTCTCCAGGGCACCCCAGGCCCAGGCTGATAGCCCGGGGCTATCCCCGCCACCCCTGGTGGCGGTGGGTGGCGGGTTGATTGTGTGGTGTGGTGTAAATAAAGAATATCAAACATTGTCTTTACAAGTAGAACTGCAAGTCCCAGCAAGCCTGCCCCGCATGCTGGTACTTGGAGAACCACAAGTACCAGCATGCAGGGCATTAAGGGCCCACTAGTACCTGTAGTTCACCTGTAAAAAAAATGTTTAAAAAAACACAGGACACACACACCGTGACAGTATAAGTTTATTAAACATACATACACACACACACACACACACACATGTACACATACTCACCTATGTAACCCTGTAGCATCGGTCCACTTGTCCGGTAAAGTATCCATAGGGGACCTGTGAAAAAAAACATACTCACCATCTCCTATGCGAGGTTCTGTCCTCTTCGTTCCAAAGTAGGCATCCCCGGACTTGGCAAAAAAAAAAAACGAAAACGCGATCCACGAACTTAGTACCGTTCTATAGAACGGTACTTCCCGAATGAGAGCTTAGCGGCGGGGTATCACCATGGAAACCCCGCTGCTAAGCGTTCATTGGCTGAGAGAGGCCATCTCCCGTCTCTCTCAGCCAATGAACGGCTCCCTCCATTGTAGTCAATGCTGGGAGCCGCAAGGTTATTAAAGTTTACCCTGCGGTTCCCACCATTGACTACAATGGAGGGAGCCGTTCATTGGCTGAGAGACGGGAGATGACCTCTCTCAGCCAATGAACGCTTAGCAGCGGGGTTTCCATGGTGATACCCCGCCGCTAAGCTCTCATTCGGGAAGTACCGTTCTATAGAACGGTACTAAGTTCGTGGATCGCGTTTTCGTTTTTTTTTTTGCCAAGTCCGGGGATGCCTACTTTGGAACGAAGAGGACAGAACCTCGCATAGGAGATGGTGAGTATGTTTTTTTTCACAGGTCCCCTATGGATACTTTACCGGACAAGTGGACCGATGCTACAGGGTTACATAGGTGAGTATGTGTACATGTGTGTGTGTGTATGTATGTTTAATAAACTTATACTGTCACGGTGTGTGTGTCCTGTGTTTTTTTAAACATTTTTTTTACAGGTGAACTACAGGTACTAGTGGGCCCTTAATGCCCTGCATGCTGGTACTTGTGGTTCTCCAAGTACCAGCATGCGGGGCAGGCTAGCTGGGACTTGCAGTTCTACTTGTAAAGACAATGTTTGATATTCTTTATTTACACCACACCACACAATCAACCCGCCACCCACCGCCACCAGGGGTGGCGGGGATAGCCCCGGGCTATCAGCCTGGGCCTGGGGTGCCCTGGAGAGGGTGACCCCTTTATTGGGGGGGTCCCCAGCTCTCCAGGGATCCCCGGCCTGGGCTGACTAGCGGTCAGGGTTGATGCTGCGGCTGGGGGGCCCGGTGAAAGGGCTCCCCTGGCTGTGGCATCAGCCCCCCGCTAGAAAAAGTCCAGTGCTGGTTCTGGAACATACAGGGGAACCCTACTCATTTTTTGTCCCCTATATTTCCAGAACCAGGACCGGATCAGAGCCCAGAGCTGGTTGCGCAGAATACAGGGGACCCCTACGTCGTTTGTCCCCCGTATTTTGGCAACCAGCGCTGGTTCTGACTAGCCCGGTGCTGGTTGTGCTTAAGTACAGGGGACCCCTACGTCGTTTGTCCCCTGTATTTAAGCACACCCAGCACTGGGTTACTAATGCCCGGGGCTGGTTGCTCTTTTTTGGGGGGGTGCACGCCATTTTTTTCTTTTTTTACACAGGTTTTTTTTTTTTTTTTTTACCACAGCAGCACAGACGGGTCTCACGGACCTGTCATTGCTCTGTGCCAATCACACAGATGCATGTAGCACGGATCTCCCGGGTTCGTGCTACATGCAAATGGGCACCATAACGCTGATTGGCTTCCTGTCTGCCACTGCAGTGCCACTCCTAGATGGGCCACGTGTTTGTGCCGCCCCCTTGTGTCGCTTAGCATAGTCATCCAGCTTCCTCGGTACAACCTTTTGGCCTAAAAACAATATTGTGAGGTGTGAGGTGTTCAGAATAGAGTGGAAATGAGTGGAAATTAATGTTATTGGGGTTATTAATAGCGTAGGAACAAAAAAAGGCCCATTTATGTGATTTTAGCGGGTTTTTTTTATTTTTTAAGAAAAAATCCAGATCCAAAACACAAAACCCAGAACCCAAAACACGGAAGGGTGGTTTTGGCAAAACCAATCCAGATCCAAAACACGAAGAAAGATCCAGATCCAAAACCAAAACACAAAACACGAAAAGTGTCCGGTGCACACCCCTAATTTATATATATATATATATAAAATGAGCAGGGGTCCGGCACTCTCCAAAAGATCAGTGTAATGCCCCGGTGCCACAACCAACCATGAGGTAGAATATGCAGGAAAAAACTGAAGGGCACTCTGCAGGACTTTAGCAACCTGAACAACTTAAATCAATAAACCAGGCAGAGCCAGGATATATTCCAACGTTTCAGCAGATTGGTGCTTTTATCAAGTCATGAATGAAAAACGAAAATACAGTGTTATATATTGCAGATCACTCACCCAAGTGTGAATAGGGTCCCCCTCTATATAGAGCAGCGCGGTTATGTTCACACACACAGGTGTGTTCCACTGATGCATCTATTTTTTGTAATGTTGTAACCTTTTATTGGTTTATTTCCTTCTGCATCCATGCCAGTTATTTTGTGTATAAGCATGATGGACTTAATGCACTGCCGCTGCTTTGCTACGAAGTCCCTTTGAGCTGATAACCTGTTTTATTGTTAGGTAGTCATGGTGATGGCACTGGGTGTTCTTACCATGCTCCCAATGCCTACACGCGTGCTGGTGTTCCCCGATGGTGACGTCATCAGCAGGAGCCGCGGCTGGGGAGATCGTGGAGGTGATTGACACTTGGGTGAGTGATCTGCTATATATAACACTGTATTTTCGTTTTTCATTCATGTCTTGATAAAAGCACTAATCTGCTGAAACGTTGGCATATATCCTGGCTCTGCCTGGTTTATTGATTTAAGTCGTTCAGGTTGTTAAAGTCCTGCAGAGTGCCCTTCAGTTTTTTCATATATATATATATATATATATATATATATATATATGTGTATGTACATGTAGAATAGCACTCCTGGTACAAGGGATATCAACTGCCGTGGGGCCTTCCCGAATTTCACAACATATGGCAGGTGTCTATGTAAAAACAATAGACCAGGTGGTACTCATCCGGACTTTGTAAAAGTATAAACGTGGTTTATTTAGGCCGAAGTTTCAAGACTATTAGGCCTTTTCATCAGGGTACAAACAGTATGATACAAGAAAAACATAACTTAAATACCTGTGGTGTGCAGTAGGTGTGGTGTTCACTCGTCCATCTCCCGCCGCCAACTGGGTGTCGCAGGGGGCGTGACATCATCAGGAGGAGTCAGACAGCTTGACCACTAGTCGGGAGATGTAACCATGGTAACAGTGATGCTCTGGGACTGTGGTCATGGAGACCGCATAACAAATATGCCTGCCCTTTGAACATACAGGGACAGGGGGAGAGAGATCAGACAAACGTGCTATGTGATACAAAAAAGTGTACAATGTTACTTATCAGTGTGTCCAATAAACATATAAAAATATACAGAATACATGAAACTGTGGTGTATATGAAGAAATGCTGTGATTAAAGAAAATATAAGTAAATATACATAGAAAACATAGAAGTAAAGTAACATGTCATCCTGATAAGGGGAGCGCGACATAGTCAGTGTGATATACAGTATGGTATAACTATATGTCATAGAGGGATAATCAATAGAGACATCACAGAAACTCTGTTATATGAAGGCATGCTATGCAATTTTATCATTTAAGCCTCTGGGATGTATGGTGTCCAAGCGAAAAATCCACTTAGATTCTATTTGCAGGAGTTTTTTAACCCTATCTCCACCTCTACTTAACGGGGGGATATGATCAATAATCTTATATCACAAAGAAGATAGTTGATGTTTGCGCTCTTTAAAATGACGGCCCACTGGTTGATCTGATTCTCTTCCGGCCAATGCCTGCTTAATCGATGAACGATGGGTGGCCATACGTTATTTAAACATGCACATAGCTTGTCCAACATAACTGAGTCCGCACGGACATGTAATAAGGTAGACTACATATTTGCTAGTGCATGTAAGAGCATGTTGGACTTTAGTCTTCTTTCCCATATGTGGATGATTAGAGGTGGGTCCTGTTTCTAAGTATCCACATGTGACACAAGAAACACAATAACAGCCATGTTTCTTATAAGAAGTGTGACTAGGTTGTTGTAATAAAGGACCAATAACAGTTTTCACCAATAGGTCTCTTAAATTTCTTCCCCTTTTATAACTGATAAGTGTTTTTCTGCATTGTAGCGAGGGAAGATCTTTATCTGTGGCTATTATCGGCCATAGAGCTTTTGCTGCCTTAGATACCACTGGGCTGGCTAGGGTATATTCAGTCACAAATGGGATTTGTTCATCCATTTTAATGTGTTTCTTAGATGTTAGTAGATCTTGTCTGGTCATAAGCATAACTTGAGTTTTATGTTGTGCTAACATTTTACTGTCATATCCCCTTTGGGTAAATTCTCCACAATCTTGTCAAGTTGTTCTTCAATCTGATCAGGGTCACTGGTGATACGTGCTGCACGCATCATTTGGGACTTTGCCAAACCTCGTTTGAGAGCAGGTGGATGATAGCTGTTGGCTTTTAAAAGTGTGTTGCAGTCGGTATCCTTTGTTTAATGTGGTAGTTATTTTTTGGTCATGTATCACAATATTTACATCCAAAAAGTGAACCATCTTGGTACTGCATTCAAATGAAAATTGGATTGCCAAATTTTGTTGATTAATAGAGCTAATGATGTGCTCAGGAACCTCCTGTTCACCTCTCCAAAGAATGAGTAAATCATCTATATATCATGTATAAAGAATTATGTTGTTATAAACAAACATCTGAGTTGGTAAAGAATAGTTTTTTCTCTTGTGCAAACATCTATATGTTTTCAAAGGAAGGTGAGACATTTGACCCGATTGAACAGCCACTTTTCTGAAAAAAGAATGAATCCTTATATTTAAAATAATTTCTAGTTAATGTAAGTCTTAGTAATTTCATATATAATGGAATGTCCATGTTAGTATATTGGTTCTACTTGAGGAAACATTCCACAGCATTGAGACCGTCCTCATGTGGTAATATCATGTACAAAGTTTGTACGTCCATGGTACACAGTACAGAATTTTTTGGTACAGAAGTAGCGACGTGGTATTCTTTAAATATGTCGGTTGTTGTTGTATTATCGGCTGTACCAGGCCATCCAAGAATTGTGCTATGGGAAGGTATAAAGAATTATTTGCAGAAACTATCGGTCTTCCCGGTGGCGGCTGTAACTTTTTAAGAATTTTGGGGATCGTGTATATAACTGGAATAATAGGATGTCTATGTTCTAATTTCTTTTCTGTTTTTTGATCCAATAACTTATCCTGTATCGCTTTTTGTAAAATATTATCCACTTCTATTTTATATATTTCCTGTCATAGATGAGTTTTTCATACACACCTTTTTTTCACCCATTTGTGTTTCTAATTCCAGACAATAATCTGCAATGTTTTGTATAACTATGGCCCCACCCTTGTGGGTGGGGCAAATAGTGATGTCTGTATAACTTATGAGATTTTTCAGTGCCTGTTGTTCACCCAGGATCAAATTGTGGTATATATTTGGCTGTGCTTTATTATATTTCTGTACTGAATCATCCATAAGACTAGTGTGCCCATGTCTATGGCATGTGCGTGCGTATGCACGTACATGCCATAGACTTCAATGGGGAGAAAGCCGGCTGTGCCTTTTCGCAGCCCAGCGAGAGCTGCACTATGCCACAATGCATGTGCCCATGTATACGCATTGTGGCAAGGATGTAGGTGGCTACATTAGTATGTCATAGCAAACCACTCTCCAAAGCATAAAATGGATAACCAGTATACACTGCGCAGTTGTTCGGCACCTGAAGGTCCAACACGCATTTTGCCTGCCTGGCTTGATCTTGGGGAAGCTCAAAAAAACAAGATTTCCTAGTTCCTGTGGTTTGCCTATCATGTTGTTTTATGCTACAAGAGTGCTCCCTAATAGAGTTCTTTCTGGCCTTTTCAGACCCCCCTCCTTTTTACCTCTGACTATGGCCCTGTGACATGAATCCTAAAAGGAACATTTCTTGATGAATGGGTATGATGTTTTCACTGTACTGAAAAGTAACCTGTCATTTTTGTGTAGTATGTTAGGTCAACAGTGAACATGTCGACATTCATCTTGTCTACACTAGAGATGTGTGCCGACCCCCCGTGTTTTGGTTTTGGATCCGGATTCATCTTCATGTTTTATTTTTGCAAAAACCACCCTCGTGTTTTGATTTTGAATCTGTATTTTTTTAAAACAAAAAACAAACACCTAGGGGTAAATTTACTAAGATTTGAGATTGTTTGAGATGCCAAATGTGGGTGAGTTTAGGAATGATTTTCATCTTGCAAATTAACTAAAGGCAAAGTCGGGTGAGTTAGCACTCGTAAAACTCGGGTGAGATATCAAACTCGAATCAACTAACCATCATGACAACTCAGAAGTACTTTTCACCTAAAAGATACATCTCTCAAATTTACCAAGAATCGAGATGACAAGCTTGGGTGAGATGACAGCAAACTCTCTGCCAAACTCACTTTTCAAACTCTCTAACTCCTCAGCGGCGAGTTTGGCAGAAACATACACAAATCATTGTGATTTGTGTATGTTTCTGCCTGTAAATAATTTAAATAGGGTTAAATTTGTAAACAAAAAAAAAAAAAAAAAAGACGTATGGTCCCACCCCAAAAGCATAACCAGCCTTGGAGTTGTCAGCCAGTCCTGGTTCTGAAAGTTACGGGGAAAAAAATGAGTAGGGTTCCACCATGATTTAGGAACCAGCACCAGGCTGCAGGGCTAGTGCTGGTTTTAAATATAGGGGGGGGGAAATTGCGTTGGGGTCCCCCTATATTTAAAACCAGTACTGGACCATAACCAACTGGGGTGTAATGCCACAGCCAGGAGACCCAGGGCCAAAACATTCTCATCCCAAGCTGGTCAGGCCAAGCCAGGGATCTCAGGGGAGGTTGAGACCCCCACAAGAAGGGGTCCCCCTTCTCCCAAAACTACAGGCTTGGTCTGAAGTCTGGGGCTTTTCCCCATGACCCTGGGCTGTGGGAACGGGGGTAATAAAATTTAAAATCAAAGTAAACTATTGTATTTTACAGTGGAACTACAGGTGCCAGCATGCCTGCCCTTTGGCACTTGTGGAACTACAAGTACCAGCAGGCGGCCGGCATCCGTACCTCCACTGTAAAATAAATAGTTATATAAAGACACAACATACAGACCGTATATAGTACAAGTTTATTACACACATACCTCAAGCACACATACTTACCTGTACCAGCCAGCCTGTCCTCTTCTCCAATGTAGAAAACCACATTGAATGACCTGCAAAAAAGATCTTATACTCACCTCCATCCTGGTCCTGCTCTCTGTAGCATACAGGGTCTTGTTAAAACAACAAACCAACTTACCCAAACCATGCCGTACATGTGTAAGTATATGCTGTTTCATGTACTTACACCTCGCGAAGTGACAGGTGACCGAAATCATCTGTAGTTTCTCAAGGGTCGCTAGCCAATCAGTGGCCGCTTTACATGTAGCGGCTGCTCATTGGCTGGGACCTACGTGGGGGGACCCTATGTTTTTTTTTTTTTTACAAGAGGTAACCTATCTTTTACAGGTTTTACACACAAGCAGCGTTCACATATCTCACTGATATGTGCAGGCTGCTAGCTCAGGAGAGATTTGCAGAGAGAAAACACTGTAATCACGGGTGAGTAATCTCATCTTCTCGATCTGCTTCACCATCAGCCATCTCACTTTCAGCTATACTCCCTTCTTAGTAAATTTGAAAGATGAAAAATGGGAAAATAACCCAAGATTCGGCGATACAAATCAAGATTAAAAAAAACTAAGTTCGACCAATCTCGATTCTTAGTAAATTTACCCCTAAAATTAAGTCATTTTGATCCAAAACCTGAGTTTCATTTTTAAATCTGAGTTCCCAAAGCACGGGAAGATTCAAACCGGAACTCGTTTTGACTCTGGACCCCAAAGTGATTCTGAACTCAGACTCGGTTCGATTCATCTCTAGTCTACACAACATGTTGACATGATAGAATGTTGACCTTACGTCCCTTATGACCCAGCAGTCACATAGCTGGTCCCGATGGCTGCAGCAGCTTCCAGTCATGTGAATGTCACTTCCGGCGCAAACATCTAACGAAGTGGCAGTTTTGGTTAGTATTATCTCCCTATCCTTACCCTAATCTCTACCCCTAGTGCCTAACACTTTACTGTTGTAGGGGAAGAAAGAAACAAGTATATCTTATTTTAAGGAAATTTTTAAGATTCAAGATTTTTAATGCAATACCAAACACTAATCAGGACCATAACTAAGTGACATTTTAAACCAATTAGGGTCTGGGGGGTCTGGGGGTTGCTATTTTACTTCTTACCCCAGGCACTAAAGTTTCTAGTTACAACACTGCATACTGATTGCAGTGTTTTATTATAGTTATTTATTATATTAAGAAATTAACATTTGAATGTAAACCAATCTCATGGACAAATGGATTGCTAATTCAAATCAATAAAACTGTTTTCCAATTGAAAAAAAATAAATTAATCTGTAACACATTACAGCATAATATAACAATCTTCAGCATTGATAACTACAAGAAATTCACTGTGCGGTCCATGTATATCACAACTGGATTTACTGTACATCAGGAGTCAAGAAGGTTATCACATATAGTGGCGTTTCTAGTAAATGTATTCATTTAATCCCAAATACATTCTTTTAGGTCCACATTCCCAATTAATTGCAATGTTAATTTCATTGTCTACTGACTTCCTAATGTCTTTTCATTACAATTTAAATTATTCTCAAATATGAGCAAACTGGATGCTAATAGCTGAAACCCTGCCGATCTATGTTTCAGATTAATGTCCATGCAGCTGGATTGGTCAGGAATGCATTAAAATAACTCAATTGCTAATTAAGTGAAATTGGATAATGTCAGAAGTAATGTACAAATGAATAATAAATATAGTGAATTCTGTGCAAATTTTTAGCGTAATTTTTAACCCTACAGTAACTTATTCAACTTTTGACCGTGAAAGGTTTTATGATTCACCACCAGAGTAATGCCTTAAGTGTACAGTTCCTCAACCACATCATAAAGCAAGATGATCTGACACCAAGGTCACATGTCTTAAGCACAGTACTCTGAGACATTTGTAAAACTGCTATAAATATATCTTTAGATTTGATTTAGAGCAATATGTTTTCTACAGGCAAACTGTGAGGCACCAACACTAGTATTGCTAGGAAAATGAAGTTGAAGGTAGATATGACTATCTGTAAATGAGCGTACCATACAGTATATTACATAGGGTATTGGCATAACAATTGAAGTTGCTGGTTGGGACAGTATGAGTAGCTACACTACAGATATTTCCTCATGCACCTAGTGTCTATACACCAAATGGCCCAAGATGCCTGGTCTGACTGAGACACACCATGAGGAGTAGCACACCATACTGTTCTTGCCATGGCTGCTTGCATCAGAGCCCTTTTTACACAGATTCAGACTCAGTCACACACAGATGTACAAATGTCGCTCATTAATTAGTCAGTGTAATCTAGCGATGTAGTTTTGTCACTCCCAGTTCATTCATTTATGCATCTAAGATTCACATATTGAGTGAGAACGACACTTCGTGTGGCTGTGATGTCCAGGACCTGGAGTGATGAGAGAGACTATTAGGCATGACTGATGCCACAGTACATAAGGACACATCTGTAGTCCTGTCTGGGGACAGCACACATTCACTGTTTCTGCAGAGGGATGCACAGTATAGGATGGGGGATTGGTTCTCACTAGTTATGTGTGCCGGACCATTTTTGATTTCTAACTCATCGTCCGGATTTGGATTTGGATTTTTTTACAAAAATTGGCAAAAAAAGATAAAATCACATAAATTGTTTATTTTTTTCTTCCTAGAGTATTATTAACCTCAATATCTTTAATTTCCAGTAATTTTCAGTCAATTTAGACCCCCTCACAGCTTATAATATTTTATTCACAATTATTTTCCAAAGGTTGCAGTGAGCTGACTGGTTACTAAGCGAGAGACCAGTGGCGCAGTGACACAGACACCACATTTTAAAACACATCTATGAAACATTGCCACACAGCAGTGGCAGAAATGAAAGGTAATGCAAAATGGAATAGTCCTTGGGCCCTCCCACCCACCCAGTGGGGTACGGCCAGCAGAATCACAGTACTTGTTTACAAAGTGGGCTACGGCCCAAGGAGTCACAGTGCACAATCTTATTCACATTACACCACACATAGTGCCCATGATTCACAATACACCATAAAGTAGTGTCTCTTATTTATGTTACGACCCACACAGTAGTTCCCCTTTTACACAATGCCCACAGTAGTGCCCCTTTTACACAATGCCCACAGTAGTGACTCTTATACACAAAGCCCACAGTAGTAATGCCCCTTATACAATGCCCACAGTAGTAGTGCCACTTATACAATGCTCACAGCAATAGTGTCCCTTACACAATGCCCCCAGTAGTGGTGCCCCCATGCAGTGCCCTTATTAGTAGGGTCCCCTATGCAATGCCCCCAGTAGTAATGCATCTTGTAGTAGTGCCCCCAATAGTTATGTCCCCTCTAGTAATGCCCCCAGTGGTAGTGCCCCCATTAGTAGCGGCACCATTAGTAGGCCCCCGCCGTAGTATGCCCCCATTAGTAGTGCCCCTAGTATGCCCCCATTAGCAGTGCCCTCCTTTGCAGTGCCCCCAGTAGTATGCCCCCATTAGCAGTGTCCCCATTAGCAGTGCCCCCATTAGCAGTGTCCTCAGTAGTATGCTCCCATTACCGTAGCTGTAGGCAGTGCTGCGCAAGTGCTGGTTTTACGAATGTAACAGCGAATGCGCAGCACAGATTCCAGCTGCGGTAAGTTAGTGTAGATAGGGAAAACCCGAAGAGCTGTCATCACAAAAATGACAGCTTTTCGAAAACAGATAGTTATGGAGAGGAGGAATGATTAATTCCTCCAGTAACTAGGTAGAACTCCATGCGAGTTCTAAACCTAATTATCTCCATATAATTTTAAGTTATGATGAATAGGCCCTTATATCTACCTCATGGTCTGCATGACCTGTTGCAATTATCCCCACTCTTTCCCTGAATGGTTAGTCTCTGCTATCATGGAGACAAAGCCCCCCACCCTCTCACAATGTTTTTCTTTTCTCCACAATTCTCAGTTGGTACCACTCATCATCCCTTCTCCACTCTCCTTCTCATATACAGTGTTGATGATGGTTCCCCCTCCAATGGCCCTTTTACTTTTTACATTACAGTCTTCTCCAGGAGGGCTCCCTCACCCCAGATATTGTTTCCTCCCTGCCATTTTGTGCACTACTGGCTGGAGGCGTCTTTATATGCTTGGCTTTGTTTTCCTTCCAGCCATTTTGTGCACTACTGGCTGGAGGCGTCTTTATATGCTTGGCTTTGTTTTCCTTCCTGACATTTTGTGTACTACTGGTCCCAATCCAGGACCCTCTATATATTATAAATGTTTAGATGTCATTTTGTTATGTGTGATCTCATAGGATCTGTTCTGCACATTGGCAGTCCACCCACCATCAGAGATGTATGCAAACCCAATGGTTTGCATACATCTTTGAATCAGGCCCTATGTAAAATAATTGATGGTTGCGCCAATGTTCTAAAGTATTCTAAAGTTGGTGTTTTGGTCATTTTTCCTTCAGTTTTCCCTTTAGTATATGGACAGTTTGCAAAATTGCTGGAAAAACAACCATGTCATGTAGCAAATGGTTAACCCCCTAGACTCTAGGAAGCAGACAGTGTACTGATTGGAAGATTAATGGGAAAGCTCAGGTTTAAATGACCAGTAGAAAAATTGAGGGACCAGCAGTTTATTCCTGAATGCGGATGTGAGTATTCAGCTGAAGGTGAATGAGAATGAAACCAGGAATTAAGGGCCTGATTCAGATGTGGACAGTATTGCACAGCTGCAAGGAAGCATCTGTGTAATACAGTACAGCTAATATGCTAATGCTTTAGGAGGCATCTGTAGGAAATAGACACTTCCTGCATGCATCTGCGATCCGAGTGCAGCATCTGTAAATGCTGCCTCGGATCACCATCGTGAGGTCATGAAATCTGCTTCCTACAATGCAGACCTTGCCTCTGCACTCCCAGAAAAAGGGGGCACACGCCCTTGTTTCCAGGAATGCAGCCAACCACCACCCCCTCCCTACCCCCAAATGGGCGCAGCCTGTCAATTAGACTGCGGCTCAGGAGGCACTGCGACCATGACAGCAGGACCTGTTCTGCACATGTGCAGACGTCCCACCATCGGATATGTATGTATGCAAACCATTGTGTTTACCTTCATATCTGAATCAGACCCCAAACTCATAGCATCGTTTCCTGGAAACCATCCCATTCCATCACTGTTTCCATTAAAACTCACACCCTGATTACATTGACAATTAATGGATTCATACAAGGTTTTGTAGGCAGATAATTCATATCCTACAAAAAAAGATAAGCAGTGCAGCAATGCAGTCCTCTGCAAGGAGACATGTGCATAATAGTTGGTATATACTAGATGTCATTTAGTTATATATAAACTAGTAACACATGCTTCTTACGAAGCAAATTCTTTTATAATCAGAAGAACACACAATGATGTATGTATTGTGAAATCTATAATTTATATAAGTGCAGTCCTCTAAATATCAATGCAAATATAATCACAATCTCTCATCAGGAATCACAGGAAAGAAACAGCTACAGTACTCCACACAATACTAGGGTTGTTCAGCCATTAATGATTTTTAACGATCAAGGAGACTGGGATCAACATCGGCTCATCAGTCATCTGCCACCAATGTTCACCATCGGTGAACATCCATCGATGGCAAACCTCATTGCCACAGAGATCAGACCATTCATGATTGCTAACCGTCAAGAGTCAATGACCATCTCTACTCAATACACCGCTTATCTTTGTTTTTTTTTATTACTTTGCAGTGTTTATTTCATGTTAGCTCAATTTCCCTCTCACTGAACTGCTGCCAGATGGCCACTTTTTCTCTTTCCTCAACCTTCATTCTTATCTCTTTCTGGCCTTCGCCCAGAATGCTGCATCCCCAATGCTTAGAGGACCACCCACTGAAGCTCCCTCATCTGTATGCTGGATGTTGGGCAGCGCAGAACTGGCACTTGCCACTGTGATTATACTAGATACTATAAATATATATATATATATATATATATATATATTATACCCTTTGCTTATACTAGAGGACCAGGAGTTTCACATTAGAAGACTAACGCTGAACCTCTGTGTAAGGTGGATGGGTCACTTGGCACAAACCAAGCAATGGCAGCAAGAAGGAGATAAGAATTAAAGGTGACAAAAGAGAAAATGATGCAGTGTGTAGGGAATGAAAGCAGGTAATACAACTAGAGTTAGTTATATGCTTTGATTGTTAGTACATATATTTATGAAATTATTATTTATTTATTATCAGTTATTTATATAGCACACACATATTTCGCAGTGCTGTACATAGAATATTTGGCCATTCACGGCAGTCCCTGCCCCAGTGGAGCTTACAATCTATATTCCATATCACATGCACACACACTAGGGTTAATTTTGATGGGAGCCAATTAACCTACCAGTATATTTTTGGGGTGTGGGAGGAAACCAGTACCCGGAGGAAACCCTCGCAAGCACAGGGAGTATATACAAACTCCACACAGTTAGGGCCATGGTGGGAATCGAACCCATGACCTCAGTGCTGTGAGGCAGTAATGCTAACCATTACACCATTGTGCTGCCCACAATGTTTCACATACAGTATGAACTGCGCATAAACAGAGCCAATCAACCTCTGCTCCTACTACTGTACACGACCCAACGTCTTAAAATAATTGGGGGTGCTCAGGTCCCCCGACTCTTTGTTCTGTATGACTGAAAAATTCCATGCATAGACACTTAGTGGCTGCAGAGGCACCATAGTGCTGAGCAATTATGTGCTGCACAGATTTCCACCGACACAGGTATTAATGTTTTAAATATGATTAACCCCACAGCTTTGATTATTCACTTCTCCAGCACTCTGCATAATCATTTCAATAGCAAGCGCTGGATTTTATTACTCCTTATGGGGGCGGATTAACTACAAATCCCAGCAGGTTCTGCTAAATGTACGTTAGAATGCATTAGAATCTGACTATGAAAATTAAATCTATTCAGCCCAATGATAAAAAGGGCTACTTTTGGCAGCTTTTCCTTTTACGTTGGTATCCCTCAGGAAGCTGTCTACTGTAGACCTGCATTATTTATTTTAGAGATTAAAATAAAAGACATAATTTGCTGCTCTGCGCCTTTCCTCTCTAGCACTGGTTATTATCAGATGATGTCATTTTATTGTTTTGTTCCTGTGCTTTATATCAAATTATCCTTAAGCAGCAACAGTGTGAAACTAGTGAATTTAATCAAAGCTCACAGGAGATGTAATTGGAAAACATAGAGCAGAAATATAGTGTCACCACATGTCTATTTCACTAAAATGATATCCTCTAATTGACCATTGAGTGGGGGTGTATGAACATGCAGATATATTCTTGTTAGAAGATATGTGTTTTTTTTACTGGTGCTTACAAGAGAAATATATTGATATGGGACAATGAATTGTATATGCAAATCTGTAGGTATAGAGCTAAGAGAGCTAAAAGTAAAATGATATGAAGTATTTCAACTATTAAAAAAATATACAAAGTATTGCTTTGTTTTTCCATTTATTTAAGTGTCAATAACACCTTTAAGATGTGCATAACTTGGTATAGAACATTTCTTTGTGTAAATCTATACATCCCAGAATTGAAGTGAGTGGGGTGAGAACATCCTGTTGCAAATCTGATCTTCAGAATGCTCACAGATGTACATGGGATACAAATAAATGAGTCCATCCATCCTGTTATAGCCTGTTTGCCGGCTGTATTTATAGAAGTTGCTTTCCTAGATAGTGTGATAGTGTGACTGTTTGCACCCTACAGTATATTAATGATTCTACAACCCACATACTCCCATACTTTATATCATGCTAGTAAAGGAACAAGCCCCCTGCTCTGCCCAATACCACCCCTCACTCTCCACAACCTCTGTTCTGACCACCGCCCTAGCACTGCTGATCGCAGATTCCCGTGCAAGTGTGCAGAATAGGTCCGGCGTAGTCGCACACAGCCCCTTCTGTACCTCTGTCTAAATGACAGGAAGACGCATTTAAGTGGTGGTGCAGGGGGCGGCCGGCGCTCCCAGAAATGGGGACATGTTCGGCCTGTTTTCTGGGAGTGGCGAGGCTTACTCAGCTGGCTGGTGGCCCAGCGCCGTCCACCATCGCGTCCACAGATCATCGTGACGGTGCTCATGCAGCAGGGGGATGCTGCATTTGCATAATAGCAAGGACGGAATTACAAAGCTGCCTGCGTGCATATATCATATATTGTATCTATAGCCTGCGTGCAGCTTTGCAATTGCAATCCTTGCTGAATCACCCCCACAGATCATTACCTGTGAAGGGAAGATAGATAGTAGAATGGAAATCTAATAAAGATAGACTGGGAAAGCACAGCATCTAATCCTTAGTTTACACTGACCACAGGATTATGTGATTCCCCAAATGGTTCTTCTTCAGCCTTAATGTTCTTCAGATTGTTTGACTTTCCTTTTTTGAGGTTACAGACCTATACAATTAAGTTAGAGACAGAGCAGCTAATGCTGAGACTTCAGTTGGGTAATTGGAGGGTGAAGTTATTGCAGGAGGCACCAGTGGCGTAAATTCATCCCAGATGCCCAGAGGCAAGTTATAATTTGGTGCCCCCCCCCCCCACTGTCACAGCTGCTGACACTGTAATGTAGCAATTTGCATGCAGAGAGGCTATAGATAGACAAAGGCAGCAGCTGATGGTCTGACATGGAGCTCTCCACTATGTATATGTGTATGGTGGCTTCTCAGGTGCCGGGAAGGGGTTCCATGTATTGGGCGGCCGTGATTGTACACTCTGGGTCAGGGCTCGAAGTGAGCCGGTGTACAGTGGTATGGTATACCGCTACTTCAGCCAGTGTTCCAGCGGCACTGGGAGCTTAAGAGCAGCTGCAGCATAATGTGGAGATGTGTCCCGCTGGGGACATCTCTCCAAGCAGCACTTGCCTGACCAAGCATGGAGGTGAGGGTCCCGGAACTAATCATGGCCCAGCGCCCGAATCAAGAATTATCTGCTGTGGTCATTTTAATTTGGTGCCGGCCACTGGCCAATCATGGCTTGCGGACCGGCATCCAATCAGAAGCAGCTACTTGGCTGCATCTGATTGGTTGCTGTTCCGTGCCATGATTGGTTCAAAGATGGCACCAAGTCTGGAAGGATGCAGATCTGCCAGCGAAGCACCACCGCCTGCTGGGAAAGGGGAGGAGAAGCTGCACTAGACTCTGTCAGCGCTGACTCCGGACTTGGATAGGTACAGGGGGTCAGAGAGGAGAGTATTTAGTGTTATATGCAGGAGGTGGGGGGAGGGGGCAGTATTCATGGCTGTAAGGAGTGTTCCATGGCTGTATGGAACACTCCTGTGCAGGCTCCTCCCCGGCCATGAAAGCAGAGTGCAGGCTAAACGCAGTGACTCAGTTGCCATGTGCTCTGCCCACACTTAGCCAGGGCTGACTCTCTATGCAGCATGAGGAGAAGCAGGGTGATGGAACAGGACCTGCCCACATGTCTGGGCTCCTTCATACTGTTAATGTTCTACTACCAGAGCAGCCTGAGGTCAGGTAAGTATCACCCGTGCCTGGCTCCTCATGGGGGGAGGAGAATTGCAGTGATCAGAGGCTTCATGAGTACAAACTCCTTTCTCCTGTTACACCTATGCAGAACAATTCATCTTTGTTTATCATGATCTCTTGCTGCAGTAGAAGAATAGCAGCTGTGGGGTTCTTCATATTTATACAGTATATGTGTGTACATGTCTCAGCAAGTCACTGAGTGTAACAGGCTGTAAGCTCTTCAGCCCAGCACAGTACAGATCCTCCCCATTGTACTATGAATGTGTAAGTGGATCACAGCTGTGATGTGTGATGGTTTAACAAGTCCCTCCTACACTTTGACATGGTTCTATATTGCAGCTCACTCAGGTTAGGTAATTTGGGGTGCAGGGTGTGAGAGAGGGAAGCATGTAGTGTGGGTTGCAGGATGTGAGAGAGGGAAGCATGTAGTGTGGGGTGCAGGATGTGGTAGAGGGGAGTAGGTAGTGTGGGGTGCAGGATGTGGGAGCGGGGAGTAGGTAGTGTGGGGTGCAGGATGTGGGAGAGGGGAGTAGGTAGTGTGGGGTGCAGGATGTGGGAGTAGGGAGTAGGTAGTGTGGGGTGCAGGATGTGGGAGAGGGGAGTAAGCAGTGTGGGATGTGGGAGCAGGGAGTAGGTAGTGTGGGGTGCAGGATGTGGGAGAGGGGAGTAGGTAGTGTGGGGTGCAGGATGTGGGAGAGGTGTGTAGGTAGTGTGGGGTGCAGGATGTGGGAGAGGTGAGTAGGTAGTGTGGGGTGCAGGATGCGAGAGCGGGAAGTAGGTATTATGGGGTGCAGGATGTGGGAGAGGGGAGTAGGTGGTGTGGGGTGCAGGATGTGGGAGAGGAGAGTAGGTAGTGTGGGGTGCAAGATGTGGCAGCGGGGAGTAGGTAGTGTGGGGTGCAGGATGTGGCAGCGGGGAGTAGGTAGTGTGGGGTGCAGGATGTGGCAGCGGGGAGTAGGTAGTGTGGGGTGCAGGATGTGGCAGCGGGGAGTAGGTAGTGTGGTGTGCAGGATGTGGGAGAGGGGAGTAGGTAGTGTGGGGTGCAGGATGTGGGAGAGGAGAGTAGGTAGTGTGGGGTGCAAGATGTGGCAGCGGGGAGTAGGTAGTGTGGGGTGCAGGATGTGGCAGCGGGGAGTAGGTAGTGTGGGGTGCAGGATGTGGCAGCGGGGAGTAGGTAGTGTGGGGTGCAGGATGTGGCAGCGGGGAGTAGGTAGTGTGGTGTGCAGGATGTGGGAGAGGGGAGTAGGTAGTGTGGGGTGCAGGATGTGGGAGAGGGGAGTAGGCAGTGTGGGGTGCAGGATGTGGGAGAGGGGAGTAGGTAGTGTGGTGTGCAGGATGTGGGAGAGGGGAGTAGGTAGTGTGGGGTGCAGGATGTGGGAGAGGGGAGTAGGTAGTGTGGGGTGCAGGATGTGGCAGCAGGGAGAAGGTAGTGTGGGGTGCAGGATGTGGCAGCGGGGAGTAGGTAGTGTGGGGTGCAGGATGTGGCAGCGGGAAGTAGGTAGTGTTGGGTGCTGGATGTGACAGCGGGGAATAGGTAGTGTGGGATGCAGGATGTGGGAGAGGGGAGTAGGCACTGTGGGGAGTAGGATGTGGGAGAGGGGTATAGGTAGTGTGGGGTGCAGGATGTGGGAGAGGGGAGTATTTAGTGTGGGGTGCAGGATGTGAGAGAGTGGAGTAGGTAGTGTGGGTTGTGGGAGAGGGGAGTAGGCAGTGTGGGGTGTGGGAGCGTGGACTAGGTAGTGTGGTGTGCAGGATGTGGGAGAGGGGAGTAGGTAGGGTGGGGTGCAGGATGTGGCAGCGGGGAGTAGGTAGTGTGGGATGCAGGATGTGGGAGAGGGGAGTAGGTAGTGTGGGGTGCAGGATGTGGGAGAGGGGTGTAGGTAGTGTGGGGTGCAGGATGTGGGAGAGGGGAGTAGGTAGTGTGGGGTGCAGGATGCGGGAGCGGGGAGTAGGGAGTGTGGGGGTGCAGGATGTGGGAGTGGGGGGTAGGTAGTGTGGGGTGCAGGGTGTGGGAGCAGGAAGTAGGCAGTGTGAGATGCAAGGGGTGGGAGAGGGTAGTACATAGTGAGAGGTGCAGGGTTTGAGATAGAAGCAGAGGCTGAATCTTATTATCAAAATCCCCAAAGCTTGTGGAGGAGGGGTTCAATTAAAATTTCCATACCCACACTTCAAAATTCCCACTTCGAGCACTGCTCTGGGTACATAGGTACAGCCCTAAGTGGGGTGAATATGTTGTGGACAATGGAGGAGGTGCCCCTTCAGAGCTGGAGCCCGGCAGCAGGCGCCTCCTTTGTCTGCCATAGTTCTGCCCCTGAGAGGTACAACCATGCCCTCTTACACAATTTATATAGCTATGGTGCACCTGGAGATGGATGGGGCTCATCACGGCATTGCAGGGGCGTATGGATACACCTATCCTGTACTTCTGGACTCTTACAGAGGCCCAGGCCTAGGTGATTTGCACCCACTTCTCCCTTTCTCTGTGCCCCTAGTTACAGAAGATGCCTGACGTTTTGGGCATGTGCTTTCACACTGTGCATTTTAACAGGAGTAATAACAGAACCAATCCTGATAAGACTAAAAGCTCCCATGGTTTAAGCCTTTTTTTGAAATTGTGTATGATGTGCCAATTTTTTTTGTACCAAAATTCATCACAAACATAAATATTATATTTTTCATTAACACTGTTGTATTAGGAAAGATCACCAAGTGCTTTTTGGAGAGCCCTCTCCGAGACTTTCTTCATATGTGACCTTTATTAGTAATATTTCTGCCACTGCGAGTACTGAAATGCTGCTGTAAAGCCATGTACTGCAGTCAGTGTCACTGAAAAATAAATCAAATGACAATATTCTCTTGCTTTTAGCTGCAACAACACTAGATGAATGCAAAATGAGATAAGGAAAGTAGGGACTACAGAACTGTTTTAACTTTGCAAATCAGTGACTGCCACACAATATTATTTAATAGCTTTTCCTGCTCATTGATTAGCTTTCTCAAACATTGGACCTGATTCAGACCGGCTCACTCCCAGTGTATTTAAATTTTGCAAAGTGACATCAAGGCAGCCGCTCACTCGGCAAGGCATAAGCACGCCCACTATGTCTTGGCGAGTGATCATTTTGTGTTTACAGATGCCCACCAGCCTGTCTTTAGCCACCCACTAGCGTACTTCATCTCCAGGAAGTATATACAACCATCGGTATATAGGGATCCATCGGATCTGACCGCAGCGCTTGCGGTTGGCTGTACCCTACCGCAAGCACTGCGAGCACTTCAGTGTATTATTCAACCAGGTGACGTGTACTATGACACTGCCTGTTAATTATGCATGTCCTAGAATGGCGTGGGAACACTCTGCCACGCCTGCGTCCGCAACTCCACTCCCCCGTTACTACTGCCCCTGTTACCACCCACAAACTGCCCCTCCTGTCACTCATTCCACTGGGCTGTCTTTGCAGGGTGAGCGAGCAAGCAAAATCCGATTGCTCGTACTAGTTTGCGCATGCGCAATGTAAACTACACGCATGCGCACATTAGCTAACATTGTCTGAATTGAGCGCCCGCTTGCTAGCGAGCGGGTCTGAATCAGGCCATTGTTTTGGGTATTTAATTAATTTTATATACAATAGTGTTTTGTGCTTGCTTGTTTTGTGAGTGTTCTCTACAGTTATTTTTTCCACTCACTGCCTGCCACTTGTTTTGCCATGTCTACGGTACCACACAATATTAACTTGATCAATTTAACACATTTTCAGTGATGACTTAAGTTAAAATCAACAATAATTTCAACAGCAATGTACTGATACTGACATACATAAAAAGGTATTTTTAGGTGAGAAGACCTTCAACTTCAACAAAATATTTAATACTAGCTTGTGTTGGATGTGTTGAAATAAGTGTGTACTGTTGGCGGTGATATGGCAGAGTTATAGTTCACACCAACAGATCTCCTAATGGGGTGTGGTTTAAACACTGTTTTCTGGACGTCCATAAATTAGCTTGCAGCAATTGAGCTCTCTGTATGTCTGGAGACCCAATATTTCTGCGACAGCTGAGACTTACTCAGAAGGCCGATGGCCGCCTAATCTGCATTTGATATTTTCAATGTTGTGTGTGTGCGGCGGATGTGAGATGCTTTCAGAGAGCGTCTCTAAGCACTGGAGGGCAAGTTATCCATAAGCATATTTTCGCAATTGCGATCCGTGAGAGATGAGCGATGGCATTTGTGTCCACTTCTGAATCAGGTCGTAAATTAGCAGTTCCTTTTTTCACAAGCTCACAACTGCTCTTACTCTCAATGTTGTAGATGTTTCACATACATATGAAGCTTGACTCATTACAAGTCTTTGCCTATTTTGGATTCCACTTACACCTGTCAGTTCTTGACTTTGCTTCTTGGATGTTTAGAGGCTCACTGAATGCAATATTTATGAATTACTCATAATATCTCCTTGGTGTTTTGCCAATGTTTGATCTTGCAGAAGTTCTGTGGTTGGATATCCATGCTGGTAGCCTCTGGTTCAGATATGTCTCCAGCTGCTGGCACATCAAGTGACACATATTTGTCAAATTCCAGTTTTTCTTTAATTTGTGATGTTTCTTTAAATATAACATCTCTTAACTTGATATTTTTTCTAATACTTGGATTCCAAAGTCTGTACCTTTTTTACTTTCATGGCAATAACCAAACCTGTTATACATCATAGACTATGCATCCAGCTTGTGTCTTCTTCTTCTTTTTGGTATATGTACATAAGAGGTACTTTCAAAAACTCTGATATGTTTTACACTTGGTTTAATTCCTGACTATGCTTCAATTGGTGTTTTGTCTTTTAAGGCAACTGTGGGAGCACAATTCATCAGAGAAACTGCTGTGGACATTGCTTTTACCCAAAATTGCTTGTTTAGGCCTGCATCTCAGCATAAATCTGACTCTCTCCACTAATGTACAATTTGCTTGCTTACTTACACCATTCTGTTCTGGCATATGTACACGATCATCAATTCATGCTCAATTCCATGCTTCTTTTGGAAGAATTCCACATCTTTGTTTAGATATTCTCCATTGTCAGAGTATAAGGTCTTTAGTCTGTAACTGCTTTGATTTTCTACCAATTTCTTGTAGACTGCCATTTTCTTCATTACTTCAGACGTTTCTTTGATGAAGTATATGTGTGTCATTTATTTGAAATCATCAATGAACGTTATGAGGTATCTGTATCCACTTATTGACTTGACTTACATCGGACCCCACACATCTGTATACACCAACTCCAGTGGTGCTTCAGCTCTGCTTGTAGATATTGGAAATGGTTGACGACTTTGCTATCCTACTATACAAATTACACATATAGGTTTCTCTGCATCAATCAAGGATATTCCTGTAACCATCCCATTTAGTCATTTCTAGACATGGTCATATCCAAGGTGACCTAACTTCTGTGTCAGAGCTCCATAGACTGTGAGTCAGATGTCATAATTGCATAACACTGTTGTGTGTCAAGGACATATAATAACAGCACTGGGTACCTGTTGCTATCATAGTCCCTCTTATGTTCCACACAATGCAATTTTATGAAATGGACTCTGTGACTTCTTTGCTCTAGGACACTGATGGCTATGAGAATTGTTCCAATATCTGGTAAATGAAGCATGGGATCGGAATGATTAACCGCTGACCGACAGCGGAAGCCTGGTAGTGAAGATCCTGACAGTTAAGTATATTTTCTATTTACTAACCTAACCTCCACCCTAACCATAACCCTCCCTTAGGGGTGCCTAACCCTAACCTCCCCCACAAGTGCCTAACCCTGACCCCCCTCTAAGTGCCTAAACCTAACCCCCCCTTAACCACAGCCTAACCCTAAGTCTCCCAGGGGGGTGCTGAACCCTAACCTCCCCTGGGGGAGCCTAACCCTAACCCTACCCTCCAAGGGGGTGCATATCCCTTAGTACCCCCCAGGAGCCCCTAACCTAACCTTCCCTCCCTTCGGCTGTCCACGCCTGGCTTACCTTTGATCAGTAAGCCGGGTGTAGGGTTCATGGCATAGGTCTAATGACAGGCGTCGGGATTTTGACGCCTGTCATTAGACACTTGGTGGATTAGACAGTCGGGAAGCAAGCGGTTAGGATTTTTGTCAGCTTCCCAACTGCTTCCCATAAAGCACATCTTGGATTTCTGTGAGCTTGGTTTTAGTCCCATCTTTAAAGTGGGTAGTGACTGTTCCAACTTTTGTAGTTGTAGGCACTTCAATTACAATTCCTTTTTATAGAATCACATGTGGCTAATGTGCTGAACCACTCTTCATTGCAGCTGAAATGCCTGGTAGCTCTTGAGCCAATACACCAGAATTCTTTCTGTGGCTGTCTGTGACACTCAAAGCCGACTCATCTTTGCAGTTGCACTTCTTGTTCTGCATAACACTCACATTCTTCTGCTTACATTCAAATGCTTTGAGATCTATTTTGTGAGATATATACTGTACAACACTATTTGAATTATTGGTGTTTTTCACTATTAGGGGTATATTTACTATCGTCATCGATGTTGTGTTTCTGGGGATAAAATCACACATTTACTAACAGACAATTTTTTATTTAGTTTTTTAAGTATTAGTAAATGTGTGATTTAGTCCAAGAAACACAACATTGATGTTAATCGATTTTGATCAATTTTAAATCGATTCAAATTGACCTTTAGTAAATATACCACTTAGTATATACCACAGTATTCTCTGCATTTTACCTAACTGGAACATGTTCCTGGAGCTGTAGCAGTTTTGTTCTGATTGTCTCTGTAGTTACAGATGTGCCCAGATAGTTTGTTGCTTCATACAGCCATGTAGTGCGCAATGCATCTCGCACCACACAGAAGCCTTAAGTCATGCCACACAGAATGTTTCTTAATGGAACATAGCGTAGCCCTGGAAAAAAGTCATTTTGTGTAATACATCTTTTTGTCCACCAGGTATCACTTTTCCTAAACTACACAGCACATGCGTCAGAGTTCCAATGCTTTTTCTGTATCACCGCTCGATGATTGACTGACAGAAGCTGTGATTGGGTACACTATAGTATAGCATTTTTAGCATTTTGGTCATGGAATCAGGGCTGTAGAAGAATGTGTTGTATAGTATTCAATAATAACAGTACAGTAGGTGTGTGAGTCCTGTACTGTTAAATATATATATATATATATATATATATATTTATATTTGTCTCATGTGCTCAGACAGGGGTCACAGGCATGCACAGCTTTCACTAAGACAGGATAACTCGGTAACGCAAGCGTCTTTTATGCAACTTTTTACCTTCAAATGTATCTGAATCATACAGCAAATTCAATTGTTAGCACAAGCAGCTTCTGCTGATTAAAATGATATGCAGTATGCCTATATTCTGTGAGCCAGTTCGGGTGTATCTGCATGTGAAATGTTACGTTACACTAATAGCGACTATAACACTTTAACATAGTGATTTGCTTGCAGATACACTCGTACTGGCTCACAGAACATATGCATGCTGCATATCATTTTAATCAGCAGAAGTTGCTTGTGCTAATGACAGGTGGAGCTATCAATATGGCTAGAGTGTGTAGGCTAGTGGGTTTGGTCTGCGCCTTGCCCCTTGGCATCCGAGGTTCCAATCATGGAAGGGGAGGTTTTTTTCTTCTTTTTTGAATCTTCATTACTACATTCAAAATAAATCACTTGGTGGTGTGTGTGAATTCTGTTATGGCATGGCATGACTCGGTAGCGCGAGCATCTTTTATGCAACTTTTTACCTTCAAATGCATATGAATCATACCGTGAATCAAATGGATAGGACAATCAGCTTCTGCTGATTAAAATTATATGCAGCAGGCCTATATTCTGTGAGCCAGTTTGGGGGTATCTGCACATGAAACTTTACATTACACTAATAGTGACTATAACACTTTAATGTAGTGATTTGCTTGCAGATACACCCGTACTGGCTCACAGAACAAAGGCATGCTGCATATCATTTTAATCAGCAGAAGCTGCTTGTGCTAATAAGATGCATTTTAGGCGCTCAGCGCCACCAAGTCAAACAGCACTCCTGTGACCTTAGACTCAAAATATTTCTCTCGACATCCCATCACTTGGCATTTCTGCTATACAGTAGACATTGTATTGTACACATAACAGGGGGCCAGTTTTTCATAAAGAGAGATCATGTCAGGTTCAATACTTTTAAAATACACTACTTTGCACTTCCCTTCTCCCTTCCTCTCTGTGTATGGCCACCCAAGTTCCTTCACCACCTCCCCCCACCATCACACAATTACTATTCAACTCCATTGAGCTCATTGTATGGCTCACCACCACCCCCACCATCATTCGCTTCTATTCAATGCTGCCGCATGCTGAGCCTGCTATTGACATTGTACACATTGCCTGCTTTAATTTGCACACTTCGCATCACATACATGACAGGTGCAGTTCTCAACATGGCTAGAGTATGTAGGCTAGTCGGTAAGGTCTGCGCCTTGCACCTTGGCATCCAGGGTTCAAATCATGGAAGAGGAGTGCTTTTTTTCTTTCTTCTTCTGTTGAATCTTCATTACTAGATTAAAAATAAATCACTTGGTGGTGTGTGTGAATTCTGTTATGGTATGGCGTGACTTTGTAGCAAGAGTATCTTTTATGCGATTTTTTTACCTTTAAATGCATCTGAATCATACAGCTAATTAAATTAGCTAGCACAAGCAGCTTCTGCTGATTAAAATGATATGCAGCATGCCTATATTCTGTGAGCCAGTTCGGGTGTATCTGCATGCAAAACATTACTTTACACTAATAGCAATTATGACACTTTAACGTAGTGATTTGCTTGCAGATACTGTACACAGCCCGCCAGCCAATTTGAAGCCACTTTACATGTAGTAGCCGCTTATTGGCTGGGACCTATATGTAAAGCAGCCTCTGATTACCTGGCGGGCCATGGGATTTCCTGAGGAGGCCCGTCAGCTGGCATTCGCAAAGTATTGGTATGTATGCCTACACATACCAGTACTTTTCTGTATGGGTTCAGTTACTTGCTTTGTTATGTTGCAAGACCCCTGGATGCTACAGATAGCAGCGCGAGGATGGAGTTGAGTATAAGATCTTTATTCCAGGTACTCCAAATGGATTCTACATGGGAGAAGTGGACCGACCAGCTGGCACAGGTAAGTATGTGTGAGTGAGGTAGGTAGGTGTGTAAAAAAGTTTTACTTTAGATGGTGTGTGTGTACTGTCTTTTTTTAATGATTTATTTTACAATGGAGGTATGGGTACTGGCCGCCTGCTGGTACTTGTAGTTCCACAAGTGCAAAAGGGCAGCCATGCTGGCACCTATAGTTCCACTGTAAAATACAATAGTTTATAACTGTTTAGCACATTATTACCCCATACCCACAACCCAGGGGTGCTGGGAAAAGCCCTGGGCTTCAGCCCAAGCATGGAGTTTCGGGAGAGGGTGGACCCATTCTTGGGGAGGTCCCCACATCCCTGAGATCCCTGGCTTGGGCTGACTGGCTTTGGTTGTGAATGCTTTGGCCATGGAGCCCCTGTGATAGGGTCTCCTGGCTGTGGCATTACACCCTGGTCGGTTTGGGTCCGGTGCTGGTTTTAAAAATAGGAGGACATTTTTTCCCCACTATGTTTAAAACCAGTACTGGCCCTGCAGCCAGGTGCTGGTTCCTAAATTATGGGGGAACCCTACTTGTTTTGTACCCCGTGATTTTAGGAACCAGGACTGTCTGAGCAGTCCGGGGCTGGTTATGCTTTTGGGGTGTGGGGGCCACCCTGGGGGGGCCACCCTACTTAATTTTTATTACATTTAACCTGTTTTTTACAGGTACGACACACAAGGGGTGGATGGTGTGGGTGAGATAAGGGACAAGAGCACAGTGTGGGTGACATTGGAGGGCACAGTGTGGGTGAGATAAGGGACAGGGAGCACAGTGTGGGTGAGATGAGGAGGCATAGTCTGGGTGATATGAGGGAACGGGGAGCACAGTGTGGTTGACATGAGGGGGCACAGTGTGGGAGAGATGAGGGAAGGGGTGCCCGGTGTGGATGAAATAAGGTATGGGGAGCATAGTGTGGGTGAGATAAGGTATGGGGAGCACAGTGTGGGTGAGATGAGGGAAGGGGTGGATGGTGTGGGTGAGATAATGGACAAGAGCACAGTGTGGGTGACATTGGAGGGCACAGTCTGGATGAGATGAGGGAAAGGGTGGATGGTGTGGGTGAGATAAGGGACAGGGAGCACAGTGTAGGTGACATTGGAGGGCACAGTGTGGGTGAGATTAGGGATGGGGAGCACAGTGTGGGTGACATTAGGGGGCACAGAGTGGGTGAGATGAGGGAAGGGGTGAACGGTGTGGGTGAGATAAGGGACGGGGAGCATAGTGTCGGTGACATTGGAGGGCACAGTGTGGGTGAGATGAGGGATGATGGGGAGCACAGTGTGGGTGACATTAGGGGGCACAGTGTGGGTGACATTAGGGGGCACAGTGTGGGTGAGATGAGGAAAGGGGGAGCATGGTGGGGGTGAAATAAGGGACAGGGAGCACAGTGTGGGTGACATTAGGGGACACAGTGTGGGTGAGATGAGGGAAGGGGTGGGTGGTGTGGGAGAGATAAGGGATGGGGAGCATAGTGTGGGTGACATTGGAGGGCACAGTGTGGGTGAGATGAGGGAAGGAGGAGCACGGTGTGGGTGAGATAAGGGACGGGGAACACTGTGGGGGTGACATTAGGGGGAACAGTGTGGGTGAGATGAGGGAAGGAGGAGCACAGTGTGGGTGAGATAAGGGACGGGGAACACTGTGGGGGTGACATTATGGGGCACAGTATGGGTGAGAAGAGGGAAGGGGGAGCACGGTGTGGGTGAGATAAGGGACGGGAAGAATGGTGGGGGTGACATTAGGAGGCACAGTGTGGGTGAGAAGAGGGAAGGGAGAGCACGGTGTGGGTGAGATAAGGGATGGGGAGCACAGTGTGGGTGAGATTAGGGGGCACAGTGTGGGTGAGATAAGGGATGGGGAGCATGGTGGGGGTGACATTAGGGGGCACAGTGTGGGTGAGATGAGGGAAGGGGGAGCATGGTGTGGGTGAGATAAGGGACGGGGAGCACAGTGTGGGTGATCTTAGCGGGCACAGTGTGGGTGAGATAAGGGATGGGGAGCACAGTGTGAGTGAGATAAGGGACGGGGAGCACAGTGTGGGTGACATTATGGGGCACAGTGTGGGTGAGATAAGGGACGGGGAGCACAGTGTGGGTGACCTTAGCGGGCACAGTGTGGGTGAGATAAGGGACGGGGAGCGCAGTGTGGGTGAGATAAGGGACGGGGAACACAGTGTGGGTGACATTAGGGGGCGCAGTGTGGGTGTGAGGAGGGAAGGGGGAGCACGGTGTGGGTGAGATAAAGGACGGGGAGCGCAGTGTGGGTGAGATAAGGGACAGGGAGCACAGTGTTGGTGACCTTAGTGGGCATAGTGTGGGTTAGATAAGGGACGGGGAGCACAGTGTGGGTAACATTAGGGGGCACATGGTGGGTGAGATGAGGGAAGGGGAGCACAGTGTGGGTGAGATAAGGGAAGGGGGAGCACAGTGTGGGTGACATTAGGGGGCACAGTGTGGGTGAGATGAGGGAAGGGGAGCACAGTGTGGGTGACATTAGGGGGCACAGTGTGGGTGAGATGAGGGAAGGGGTGAACGGTGTGTGTGAGATAAGGGACGGGGAGCATAGTGTCGGTGACATTGGAGGGCACAGTGTGGGTGAGATAAGGGACGGGGAGCATGGTGGGGTGACATTAGAGGGCACACTGTGGGTGAGATAAGGGAAGGGGGAGCACAGTGCGGGATTGGGAAATGGAAGCACAATGCGGGATGTGGAGCACAGTGAGATACAGAGAAGGGGAGGCAGAACATATAGGGGGCACAATGCAGAACATATAGGGGGAAGCACATACTGTACATACAGATGCTGTATAAGAAAGGATAAGACAATATATTTTATAACGGCTTCTTTGCTGTTCAAGTTAAGTCTGCCGGGAGTCAAGTAGATGCCAAAGTCAAGCTACTGCCCAGAGGCAAGTGAGGATGCAGCGCTTGGCAAGCTGAGGGTACCCCTCTGTGCCCGCCAAGGTCATCAGAGCAGGTAAGGTCCCAGTGGGACAACCCTTCTTCATTACCACCCTAGACCTCCAGGGTGTCGGGCCTTTTTCCCTGGGGCATGCAGAGGCACATAGCAAAACCAGGGCCACTTGCTTGTGTTTGCCTCCCAAACTGAAAGTTGCCAACTAGTCCCTCACTATCCCCCCCACCTTATGCAGCACCATAGAAGGAGTCAAGTCACTTCTCACCCAGCCGCCTAAGGCCGCCCTCCAGCTCCACTTCCTACATACTCCGCAATAAAGTTTTTCTTGTGAGCCGGCACAACGTGACGTCAAGAGGGGGGGGGGCTAGGGGGGCCCTGCCTATTTTATCAGTCCCGGGCCCCACAATTTTTGATGGCAGCCCTGGAGAGATCCATTTGTAATATGAGAGAGTTGTATGCACAAATGTTGGTGTTTGCCCGGCACCTGCTGGTCACCTTATACTGACTTACTGTACCACTGAGTGATACCCCCAACCCCTCATAATACCCTGCTCCTCCAATCACCTATTCCGGACCAGGTGACGTAGAGCAAAGCCCATATGTAACTGCAGGGAAACGCATAACACTATACCGATAAAGTACTAGGGAATGCATGGCTTGCATAATTCCCTTCAGACTGCTGCTCTGACTGTGTCTAATCCACAATCAGAGCGGCTGGGGAGCATCCTTCTCTACCTGCCTCTCAGTCAGCAGCCTTATGCATGGAGTGAGCGGACTCACACTACATGGGCAGCACAGACGGTGTAATGGTTAGCATTACTGCCTCACAGCACTGAGGTCATGGGTTCGAAAATATATACTGGTAGGTTAATTGGCTCCCAACACAAATTAACCCTAGTGTGTATGTGTGTGTACATGTGATAGGGAATATAGATTGTAAGCTCCACTGGGGCAGGGACTGATGTGAATGGCCAAAATATTTTCTGTAAAGTGCTGCGGAATTTGTGTGTGCTATATAAATAACTGGTATTTATAATGGAGTGGGTGGCAGCCCACTCCGTGCATGGGGCAGCCAGGTGAGAGGCTGCTCCCCGGCCGCTCTGATTGTGAATTACACACAATTGAAATGATCAGTCAGCAATCTCTACACTCCTGAGGAAGCTGAGCGGTCATAGCTCAGAGAAACGCGTTGAGGCTTTATTCACCACCTATTGGATCAACTTTCTGTTGGATATACTTTATTCTGGACTTGAACTCTAACTCTCCCTGTCCAAGTATTTTTGAAACCTGAGAGGATTCCTTGAGGATTGTGCTTCATCCTATTCAATCTGTTTGCTGGATGCCAGAGGATAGCCTATCAGCAAGTTACCATTGCATGTGCCTTGGATAATTCCCTGTCATTAAGCCTCAGCCCTATCACCTATTGATGGATGCCAGAGGACTCCTTGCCATGCTTATACAGTTTATTGGTAACGTCTCATTGCTTTATTATCAAATTGCCTCATTATCAAATAAGTATCTCTGAAACCATAGAGGATTCATTGAGGATTGTGCTTCAGTTTATTCAATCTGTTTGCTGGATGCCAGAGGATTGCCTATCAGCAAGTTACCATTGCATGTGCCTTTGATGATCTCTTGTCATTACACTTCAGCCCCATCACCTACTGCAGGATGCTAGAGGACTCCTCATTAGGCTCACACAGCCTATTGGTAACATTATATTGCCTTAATATCAAATTATCTTGGAACATTGAGGAGAGAGTCCTATTTCCAATCTTGATTTTTTATTGGTGGATTTTTTATTGTTTTTATATCTGTGTCAATTCTATATGCAATTATTATTGATGTTTCCTAACTAGAGGTCTCAAGTTTTTGCACATATGTGTGTTTTAGTTTTAATAAATAATATAATGATTTAACTCAGAGATACCTGTCCATCATTATATGTTATACTCACCAATTTAGTAGCGCTGGTTCTATTTATATAAGCAATTTCTACCTACCTCCCAGCCTGCAGCCATTAGAATGCTTATTGGTGTTTGGCTGGAGCTAGCCACCAATCAGAGTGCAGTATTATTTACCTGCCTCCCAGCCTGCAGTCAGACAGTGAGTGGCTGTCAGCATGCTGGGTGTGATTTGTATTACCACCGGGCGCATGGCCGGCGGTTCAATTCCCGACAGCGGCTGTCCGACTACGGAGGAAATCCCGATCGTCCTAAAGGTAAGTATTTACTAACCTAACCCCCCTAACCCTAACCCTCCTTAGGGGTGCTAACCCCAATCTCCCCCCCTGTGCCTAACCCTAACCCCCCCTCTAAGTGCCTAAACCTAACCCCCCTTCCCTGCTGCCTAAACTTGTGGGTGCCTAACCCTAACCCTCCCCGGGGGTGCCTAACCCTCCCTCCCCATAGCCTAACCCTAACCTCCCAGGGGACTGCCTAACCCTAAGTCCCCCCCGGAGCCCTAAACCTAACCCTCCCCCCCGCGGCTGTCCACTGGGACGCCCGGCATTTGCTCGATCGGGATGCCGGGCGCCGCTCTCCCAACGTCAGGCAAATTACAAGCGTCTACATTTAGACGCCTGTCATTTGTCCCTAGTCGGGATAAAGCAGTCGGGAAACCGGTGGTCAGCATTTAGACCGTCGGGTTCCAGACTACATCCCAGCATGCTGATTGGTGGATAGCTGGAGCTAGCCACCAATCAGAGTGCTGCATTTTCTAAAGGCCTCCCAGCCTGCAGCCAGTAAGTGAATGGCTGCCAGCATGCTGATTGGTGGATGGCTGCAGCTATCCACCAATAAGAGTGCTGGCAGCCAATCACTGTATGAAAACATGTGAAGAGATGGTGCAGGAAAGGAGGAGGGGTAAGTTATGATTTCTTTCAATTTATTCCTGTGAACGGGTGGATACAGGCCCTAGTGCATTCCCTTGCCCAGGGCCTACAATGCTGTTAAGACTGGCATATCTGTGTAAGAGTCCACATCTAATTTGGTCACATTTACATGAACACGCCCTCTGCACCCATCCTACACTTACCAGCCCCTTCCATGTGTACATTTTTGGTGCAGAACAAAAATGTGTATCTTACAAAAAATAACAAATATTTGTACAAATCTAAATGAGCCCCTTAGTGAACTGAACTAATATTCATCACAATGCACTTATTCATTTGAAATTAGAGCAATGGGTGAACTTTAATGACCCTATTTTTTTAATTGTGTGGCTCTGGCAGCTCTGTTCTAAAGAAACTCCAGATTAGCTTGTTTGGAAACAAATATTGTTTTTAATATGTCATTAGTGTTACTGTATATTTATGA
This sequence comes from Taudactylus pleione, assembly GCA_031769625.1. NCBI lineage: Eukaryota > Metazoa > Chordata > Amphibia > Anura > Myobatrachidae > Taudactylus > Taudactylus pleione. Next base: position 6,466,888 of record JAUIMM010000484.1, read on the forward strand.
AGGACACCTAATTCTCCAAAATATTACTTAATAATTACAGGATTTGCAGGTTTGTTTCTTTGCAGTTACATATTAGCAAATGGAAGTAACATTAACTTTGCAAAAAACAGCATTTTGAAGCATAGCAATTGCAAAATATAAACTATAAAATGTAGCACAGAAATCGTTGAAGGCAGTATAGTGCCCTTGGTTTTCCAGCACCATTTGAGTTAACAAAAGAGACTCTCCAGTTGCATTTCATGGTTGTTTTACAGCCCCAGCAGAATTTCATCCATGAATTCTTCTTTTCATGGTGCACTCTCATGCTGAATACATAAATGCCAGACAATTTCACCTCTAAAAAAATTTCCTCTCTTAAACAACCTTCTTTGTAAACAGCTGCAGGTTCATAGACACTCACCAGGCTCCACACCAAACCATGTAATCAGCTCACAGCTCTATAACCTGAATAAGGAATATAAAAGAAATAAAGTCAGAATACCAGTAAAATCGCTGCAGGAGAACAGAAGATGATCTCTGCTACTCTTTCTGTGGATACGAAAATAACAGATGTTATCATGAATGCATTTCCATCGGATGACTAATGGCTTTTAATGAGATGGAGCCTTCATGTGCTACCTTTATTTCCGATTAATTAGGTCTGTGTTGACCTTCTTTATAGGCTGAAGATCAGCCATGGGTGGTTGATGCTAGAAATGATAGAAGAGATAAAGAGGAATTTTATGTTATCTGTTTATTAAATTAATAAACACTCCCTAAATTACATTCAGCAAAGGCTGAGATGGCATATCACCTTTTATTTATTAAACACTGCAATTAAAAATTATTTATTGATCATATAGCGGTCTGGCCCATTTCCTTGTAAATGTATATATCACAATGAATTAACATTTTTAGATTAACCTATCTTATATATAATGCTCTTTGATCTAAAATGCATTACTTTTATAATTACTTCTCCCATTTACTTTTTCTACCTCTCCTACTGGTAATTCTTTCTAATGCCAATGGCTCTAATACATATGTAAATAACAGGAAGGCAACAGATTCGCTAGCACTTGCACTATATATATAGAATAATGACTCCAGCTACTGTGATTTAGGTGGGTTGATATTGTTATTATTGTTTATTAACATTTACTTACATTAAGTAGCGTCAGCATATTCTGTAGTGCTTAGAATCAGGAACAAAACAGTAATAAAGCAAGATTGGGTAACAATTAGAGATGAGTGGTACAGTTTTGCTGAAATCCGAACACTCCCAAACTTTGGGGTTCTGAGTCAAACCAAGTACCGTCTCAAATTATTTTGGGGTTTCAAGTGCACTGAGTCCCGACTCAGGTGTGTTCGCCAAGTTTGAAACTCTGATCTAAAAACCATCTAAAAATCTAAAAACCAGGTCTTGAGTACTTTGGATTGCATGTAAGTCCTTCCCTCTTCATTTCAGGTGCTGTGACGTGGTCAAAACTGACTGGAAATTAATGTTAATTTTGTTAATAAGGCTATAGGAATGAAAACAGGTCCAAGAAAACCAAAACATTTGAGGTTGGATTGGCTAAAAAAACACTCAAAACCAACACAGGTTCCGCAAATATCTCTAGTAATAATAGACAAAGAGGAATGTTACAATTCGTAATTAATTAGAACAGGTAATTTATGTTTTAATGTGTAGGGAAAAAAGGGGATTACTCTGGGCAGTACAGATGTGTCCTCATACATTTAACCTCAATATGTGATGCAGCACCACTTGCCTGGTGTGATTGAGCCAGGTCCTGTGCTACTCTCCTGTAAATGCATCTAAGTCACAATGTGATGCGACTAGGATGCAGCAGCAGACTATGCTGATTAATTTATTATTGTATATCTGTGTATACCTGAGTCTGTATATGAAGCACAACAGGACTAGGAATGAAAAAAACTGTCCGCTACATTGTAGCACTATACAAATTCAGAGACTCAGTCGCACACAGATATACAAGTGTTTCATATCAAATTAATCAGCAAAGTTTGCTTGTGCATCCTAGTTGCATCATATTGCGATTTATAGATGTGTCCTGCTACATCTTTGCTCCATACGCCATGCTAGTCACACTATGCTGTGGCATATGGAGTCGCATCGCAACGTTCTGAAGCGCTGGAAAAGCCGGAGAGTGTAGCACAAGTTTCTGTTCATCAGATGTCGCTTCTCCTAAACTGCACTGCACATGTATAAAAAAAAAGACAATGCAATGTCTGTATGACCGACCACTAATTGGCTGACTGTACCTGTCATTCGGTACGCTGTAGTTGTTATCGATTGAGAGCTGTAAATGAGAGTGTAATAAAGGATTAAAAAATTTTATACATGTATTCTGCCATCATTATTACGGAATCAGTATGATTTACCGCCGGCCACATGGCCGGCCGTTCTAATCCCGACAGCGACAGCCTGGCAGAGGTGAAAATCCCGTTTGTCCTTTTTGGTAAGTATCGCTAACCTAATTCCACCCCTAACACTCCCTTAGGGGTGCCTAACCCTAACCTCACCCCAAGTGCCTAACCCTAACACCCCCTTCACCTAGCCTAAGCCTAAACCTCCTCATGCCAGTTCATGCTACATTGTTTTGCAGGGATGTGCAGCACTCACAAAGTAATAACATGCCTTGAAAATGAACAGTTGGGTGTGAAGGGCACTGTATTAGACCATCACTGAACTACAAGTCTGAGGCCAGAAAGTGTTAATTACAATTACAATAATTTACAAACTGACTGTGCATTTTATGCAGCATGATTATGGCAATGTTGGCACTACTGTGTCACTAAGAGTTTATACATGTTGCTACTTGATACATAAGTCATATGTGCCGGTCGCTGCAGCACTGCCGAAAGTGGTTTGCGGTGCTCACATGCTGTAGTGATTTCGTGTCTTAGAAATTAGTAGTGTGGTCTGAGTGAAAGAGGTGTCTCTGGATTACAAACTGACTGGCGTGATTCAGACCCACTCGCAAGCGGGTCGATGGTCGGGCAGTGCGCACGTGCTGCGTGCGCACTGCTCGTGTGCAAGCCCTGGAGAGAGCGAGAAATCACTTGCTCCAGCGCTCACATCCAAAAGGGGTGGCTGTCGATCTTGATCGACGACTCGCCCCATTTGGTAGGTGGGTCGGGGAGGGTGGCTGGCCAAATGGAGGCAGTCCCGAAGGAACGCCTGCCATTTGATGTCAGTGGTGAGCTTCCGGCTCTATTAGAGCCGAAAGCTCACTGGGGCTTGCGGCAGATGAGACCCTACTACAAGGGTTTTGTCACAAGCCCCGATGGTCGTCATGGTCGCAACCATCGCAACCATAACCTGGCCACTCACTAAAACTGTGGGTGGTCACCGACAGCTTAGTGAGCGGCCAGAAGGCTGGACTCTAAAAAAAAATGCCCTTCAGACCTGCGAGCAGGTCTGTATCAGGGCCTGAGTTTTATGCTGCACACTTGCGGCACTGTTGGCACTTTCCATGCTGTGTCAGCTGCCAGCTCTGGGGGCTGCACATGGTATCTCGCGATACTTGTGAGATCCTGCACATGCCCAGTGGAATAGGCGGGAGTGTGACACAGTGCATCAGCACTAGGCTGATGTGCTGTGTGCTTAGGCAGGGATCGCTGGAGGGAGGAGTTTTCACTCTCCTGCTCCAGCCATACAGTTCATACATCTCATCATTAGCGCTTTACCTTGGCAAGGAGCTTGTATAACATGTAACTACTCGGCACTGCAGAAAGTGGTGTGCGGTGCTCACATATTGTAGTGATTTCATGTCTTAGAAACTAGTAGTGGGGTCTGAATGAAAGATGTGTCTCTGGATTACAAACTGACTGTGCATTTTATGCTGCATACTTGCTGCACTTTTGGCACTGTCATGTCCTGTGCATGCATGTGCTCCTATGCGTTAATATTCGGCATTGTTCATCCTGCATTGTGCAACCTGCATGCTTCTAATACAGTATGCTGTAGAAAATGGATGGGAGGCAGTGGGCATATTCCAGGAGGGAGTTGCTAATCCTCCTTGAGTAGAGGGATCAGCCACTTCTCAACAATGCTGAGAAATGCTGGGCATTTATAAATACCAGGCGTGATATCCTGGCCCAAGTAGGCCAGGATAGATCAATCTGGTCACTACAGTTCTGCTTTCATGCATTGGTGAGGAGGGATGCTCCATGGCTGCAGAGACTCAGATGGCGCCTTGTGCTTAGTAAAAACAGAATTTGTGTACAGTTACAGTAGTTAAGTATATGCAGTATATGATCCCCCTTAGCGCCATTACTGTGTGACATAACATGAATAGCTGTAAGCAGGTTGACAGGTACAAATGGTCGACAGGAACAAAAGGTCAACACAAAAATGGTCAACACGTTTTTTTTTTCCTAGCCCTAATCTTTACCCCAACCCTAAACTTTAAAATATCATGTGTTGACCATTTTTCTGTTGACCATTTTTGTGGCGCCCTTTTGACCATTTGTACCTGTCGACCTTCTTATATGTCGATGTGGCCGGAGGCCGACCACACATGATTAAAATGTCTGACAAGGCATTGAGGGGATTAACCCTCATGCCATTGCGCCATTTTTAAAAGGACAGTTTAAAAGCACACTGCACATGGTTCATAGTAAACTGCATTAATATACACATTTTGCGGTAGAGCACTGCATCTGCAATGTATTGGTGTATAAAGTGAAGTAGTATAGTCTATGACATGTTTGAATATATTTTTGTATGTAATATGGGTTTAAATGCACTTATAGAAATGTAAAATGTCTGGACCTTTGGAGACAAACTGCTTGTTAGACATCCTCAGCTAGGGATGGATATGCTAATTACCCTAGCCTGGCAGTGGAGGGTTAGGTGTTGACTGAAGAAGCCTTTCCTTTGAAATGCAGGCTTGGGAGACACCTGTGTGTCTGTATACAATACCAAGCAAATTTGTAAAAGACAAGTTGGTTGTGTTTAGGAAGCTACTATGTTGTGTAAGAGCTTAGGTGTTAAGACTCAGAAAGTCCAAACTGGTTTAGTCATAGACATGTGAAAAGACGAATGCAATAGGAATTTGCATTATATTTACCTTTTCAGAAGCAGTATATGCTAACTCAGTTTGTGCTTAGGAATCCAAATGTTTTTGGGTGGTATCAAGGAAATTGATTTCATTTCTGTGAAATGTAAGACGTATTTATTTATGTTTTGTGAGATAGCCTGATTGGCTAGTTGAAACCACAGGGCGGGCTTACACCCTGTGGAAATGTGTATTAGAGTGGCATAAAAGAAGGCTTCGTGCCTGGTAATATTGTACATCTTTGAAAATCCTGTGTGGAGGAGACCTGCTGTTTGATTCCTGTAACATGTTGTATGCTGATATTCCCCTTCAATCCGAAGGGAGGGTCTTTTTAAGACTGAGAGCAATAAACACCTTTTGCCTTTAAATTCTACTACATCTGTGTCCTGCGACCAACAGAATTGCGCAAAATGCTATTCCGTTCTCTTGCTGTACTGGGTAAGAGCTCCGTGTCTCCAAGTTCAAGCCCTCTGCCAAGCTACCATGCAGACCTGGTCCATTGCGAGGGATCAGGTGGAAACAGCTGACACCAAACAGGAGGTGTGTCCGCAGTTAGTTGAAGCATATGCAGCAGAGCGGTTCCAGGTGCTGGCGGTAGTAGCCTGATTGTACATAAAAAGCAAATGGTAGAGTTTGGTGGTGGCCGCAGTGGGCAGAGTCAGTGACAGGCGGTCACTGACGGTGAGTGAGAGTCCAAAAGAGCTAACACATGACCAGGACGGGCCTAGGCAAAAGTCGTCCGGTCACAGTCTACCTTTAGTGTGTTTACCGGCACTGCAGAAAGTTGTCCGCAGCACATGAATGAGTGTGCCGCAGACATAACATGAATGAGCTTTGTGTGCCATAAACTGTATCGTTACATAACGGTTATATACTAGACCCGCATTTTTCAGCTGCTATGCCGCGGCACACTTGCGGTCTATAACTGTGCCGCCGGAAAATACAACTGGGAGCTCCTACGATATCTCTGTTCCCATTAGGTTAGGTAAGTATTTTGTGGGGGCTGGAGCAATAATTAAGTTTATTTTTTTTTTCTTTAAGGCCAATGTCCTTAAGTTGTTTTTTCTTCTGTGGGGGCAAATGTCTTTGATTTTTTATTCCTGTGGGGGCCAATGTCTGATCTTTTTTTCTGTGGTGACTAATGTCTTTTTCTTTTCTTGTGGGGGCCAATGTGTTATATATTTGTGCATGTGGGAACCTACTGTATATGTGTGTTTTTTCCCTGTGGGAAAAGAAGAGGCAGAAAGCACTACCAATGAGACCCCTGCCTAAGTACACAGCCATCGATGGCACAGAGCCAAACAATGTGGTTTTTTTTCTTTTCTCTCCATGTAATATTGAATTGAGAGCCAGCTTTCCTTGGGGTAAGTATATTTGTAAGTGCCATTATCATGTGGCCTTATATTGGGCAATTATATGACCCCAATTGGATATAGTTATCAGTTTTGTGTATGAGTTTGGGGTGCAGTACCCCTTGTAGTTGGTGGGGCTGGGCTGCTCTGGGGTGGCACACTTTAACACTTTTATTTAGCACTTTAACACCTTCAAATTATTATTATTTATTTATTTTTTTCTTGTGTATATATATATATATATATATATATATATATATATATATTTATTTATTTATTTCCTTAGCATTTTATTACACCTTTCACCTATGTGTCACCCATTAACACAGTTCTTGCTTAATTTTTATTAACACATACTAACACTTTAGTCTCTCACTGGTGTGCTTCACTGGGGTGGCTGGCCTTCCTCTGCTTTTTTGGGGTTCTGCACCCCAGACTCTGACCAAGTGATAGGGATGCAAATATATGCAACTGAGATCTCTGAAATATCTACCACCATGTAGTTTTTCAAATCTAATTGCTGATTTCATTCTGAGTGCTGGGGGATTACTTTTTTTGTTTCTTGTATAGAATAACCCCTCCCTTACATGCACCTAAGTGATATTACTGAAGTGATTGAGCAGCTACCAACATGTATTGCTTTTTTTTACAGTACGTCAGAGGAGACAGCAGCCTGCACAGCCAAGTAAGTAGTGTACAGTGCTGTCTTTACAAGCTGGGCCAATGTTTTGGATTTTTTCATGTACTGTAGTGCGAATTTTAAGTTTTATTCTATGTTCTATGTTCATGTGTTTGTTTTTATGAGTTTTTTTTAATTGTGTTAAGCAAAAATTACATTATAGTATTTTGTTTCAATGTAGTACATCCATGGCACATCTGCCAGATATTCTCCACCTCTGAGGAGGTGGTGGATGCAGCGGGGGGGCCTGACAACCCTCCCCAGCCAAGTACGTATTGCCTGTAAACTACTTTCCTCCACTCTCAGTGGCTCTACTTTTGCTACTTGTGTGAGGATCCCCTATGTGATGATCCCCCTTTTGAATGCACAGGGATCACAGCGGAATAGTTACCAGGACAACTGCAGGGGCCCCTCTGCAATCTGCCAAATCTCTGCTAGAGAATGTGTGGGCAATACCATTGTTCTTAAATTACACCCAGTGACTAGAGAAACTCTACTTTCTATAATTCACTCCTTGCCCAAACGCCACCTCAGGAATGCGAGCTGGTCATAAACTATAAACACAGGCACAAGCCCAGCAGGGAGTCCCAGCAGCTCAGGGACATTTACATCTGGGGATTCAAAATCCACCCAATCTCTGCACAGGGCTAGGGGGATAAAAAGGGATTGAAGCAGGGCCCCTGTGTTCTTTGTCCGGGGTTCCTGGCCAGTGAGGCATGACCGACATGGAGTGGTTGAGGCACCTCCAGACCCAGCCAGGATTGCAGACACTGCCATCTTCCAGCAATGGGCTTCATCAAATTGAGACCAGGGAAGATATGCAGCCAAAACTTAGTGCTCTACCTGGAGCTGTCTCAAGTGCGTGGTTAGTGTGCCAGCTGGTGCTGGGTGACTTTCGCAGAGTTCCCTACTCTCGTGAATAGCAGAATCCCTTTGGGCCAAGCAACCGGGACCAACAAGTTGTTCAGCAGTACCTCTCTCAGCAGCACATTGCCCACCGATATCTCACAGCTGTGAAGCGGTCCATGCTCACATAGTCCCTGAGGTGATTATTGACTGACTAGGGGGGAAGGGTTCCATTGTGTGGTTTTTATAATAGTCTTTAAATGTGGTTGATGTTATTTCTACCTGTATATATTGTACATAGTGTGGTTACGGTTTACATGTATAATTAGTGTGTACTGTATATAAATAAAAGTGCTCTTGTACCTTGCTATTGCGTGCTTACTGAGTGATCCCTGAACCAATAAATCACCCGGGGTATCATGCAGGAGCTATACACCATTGCCTTTCTCAAGGTGACGAGGGCCAGTAGGAGAAAATAATGCACACATAAACCCGGTGTCTTCACATTTGGTGGCAAGCAGTGGGATCACATGGTCCCAAAAGCTGGGCAGAGCTAGGGGTTTGTATCGTTCTACAACCAGGCTCTTTTGGCTCAATAGCAGATAAGCCAGTAGTATAGAACCACAAAGAGGACAGCCCTTATAAACTGTAATTCCTAGCAGTTTGAAAATGCAGGACAGTGATGAACTCCCAGCAAGATGGGAGCGGGAGCAAGCATACCAAAGGGCAAGCTGAAGCTGCAAGTATCATGCAAGTCTAAAGGCATCCCATTTGTGGACTCAGACACTTGAAAGATCCTCATCGGCCAGCTCGGGGAGTGGGTGCAAACACACCCTGTGGGCTCTGATGATGAAACTAAAAGGGACCCTGTTGTTGAGGGCCCAAATCCGGTTGACCCCATGCGGCGACAGGAAGATGCAGCTCTTGCTCCACTCCAAGTGGTCCTCAATAGCCTGGGAAGAGGGGAGCCACGTCTGGGATTCTGAGATGTCCGTAACATTCAGGATTCAGGGAGGCTGAAACAAACATTGATACCCATCTTCAAATGTTTGAGAACCTGATGCAGGTTCACCGAGTCAGCCCAGAGGATTGGCCTAAGTACCTAGGCCCCAGCTTAACTGCAAAGGCTCTGGAAGCCTATCGCGGGCTCAGTATCCAGGCATGTGGAGAATATACTGAGCTGAAGAAGGCACCACTGGCCCAATTTCAATTCACTGCTGAGACCTACCACCAGCAGTTCTGGGAAGCCTGGAAGAAGGAGGGGAGCTCCTATGCAGAGTATGGCTCACATCTACGATACCTCTTTAGAAAATGGACAGAGGGAAAGCAGGCAATCAATGCAGGGCAGCTCATGGACTTGATGGTGCAGGAACAAATCCTAGCCCAGCTGCCCACTGACCTCCGAGAGTGGGTGTCTGACCGCAGCCCAGCCAACCCTGAAGCCACTGCCCAACTAGCAGATGAATTCCTCTCAAACTGCCCTGGATGGAGGAACTCCCCTTCTGCTACCTCTCCCAGGGTGCGCCGTCCCTCCCCTGTTTCCAAGGCTGTGAAGAACCCCGCTAAGGCATCCATTCCTTGGTGGGAGCCCCAAAGACTCCTGTTGGCCAGCTTTCCACTAACTGGGCAGAGGTCTCGGTCCCTTGCTGGACACCGTGATTGCTACAAGTGTGGGCAGCCAGGTCACCTGCAGCGAAATTTCCCCAGAGCTTGGGGCCCACCTGCTCCAGTTATCTTAGCCTATGGGTGGCAGCTGGACTGGCAGGATGAGGGTGAAGCAGAGGACCTTTGCACTGAAGGGAGTGATGACTGTGAAGGAGTCTATGTGGTGGACATGGCGGTGGGTTCAGGAGGAACCACCCCTAAGAAAATGGGGGGCCACATGCACTTGTTAGGATTGAGGGCCATGAGGTAACTGGACTCAGGTACTCTGGTGCTTCTCTGACTCTTGTGGAGCCAGACCTAGTGCTACCAAGCTTCCTTCTGCAACAGGTCCATATGGACCACAGGGGGCTAGGAAAAGGACATCTCTGTGGCCCGGGTCCAGATGGACTGGAAGGCAGGACAAGGAACTGTGGAAGTGGGAGTGCTCAGCGGCCTGCCTGCCAAAGTCATCCTGGGAAATGACCTCAGCCAAGGGCTAGTGTCCCACTTTGTGCAACCAGTCACGCGGAGCCAAGCCCAGAAATAGACCCTGTTTTGAGAGGGACTGCCAAAGGCCTCAGCCCCGGGACCCCAAGCCAAAGAAGAAGTCATCCTGGTGCTCCGTCCTGGAGCAAGGCCCTGGGCCCGAAAGGGTAAGGGAAGCAAGTGACCCTGACCTGTCGATTGTACCAGATGCAGGGGGGGGAGACCGGGAAAAGTTTAGAAATGCACAGACCACTGACCCACTCTATAGCAGAATTGCACAAAGTGGCAGAGAAGGGGTACCCTGACAGAGGTGGGAATCAAATAGTCTGGGATAAGGGACTCCAGTATAGGATAGTCGCAATGCGACCTGACTATGGCCCTGGCACAGCTCCCATACAGCTGACAGTACCAGCCACCTATAGACCTGAGCTATTAGCCCTGGCACATGACATACCCACAGCGGGCCATCTTGGTACCCACAAGAGAAAGAACCAGCTATTGAAGAACTTCTCTTGGCCAGGAGTGTCTCGTGAGGTGAAAGATTATCGAGCCTCATGTGACACCTGTCAGCGTCTGGCGGCAATCCCAACCAGAGCCCCCATGCGACCCATGCTCATAATAGGAGAACCCTTTAGGAGGGTAGCTATAGATATTGTGGGTCCATTGAAAACACCCAGCAGGTCAGGTAAAAGGTATATCCTAACCCTGGTGGATGTGGCCAACCGGTACCTAGAAGCCAAGAATCTCGCTTCCATAGATGCGGAGCATGTAGTACAGGCCCTGGTGAACATCTTTAGTAGGATACCCACAGGAGGTGCTCACTGACCAAGGTCCTCAATTTTAGGGGGAGGTTGTGCAAAATCTGTGAGAGAAGTGGGGAGTAAGGGCTCTCCATATGACCTCTTACCACCCACAAAACAATGGGCTGTGTAAGAGATTTAATGGGACTCTCAAGACCTTGCTCAAGGTGTATGTACACTCAGAGGGGAAATACTGGGAGAAGGTACTGCTGCAACTCCAGTTCACCTACAGGGAAGTGCCACAAGAGTCGATGTGATGCTCCCTCTTTGAGTTGTTATATGGCCATCAGAAATGAGGACCCTTAGACCTGGTAAAAGAAGGGACCTTCCAGGATCCCGAGCAGCCAGTCCTGCAGTACGTTGAGCAACTGCAGGCCCAGATGAAGCGGGTGATGAGACTAGCATGAGACCACTTAGCCCAGGCCCAACATAGACAGAAAGAATGGTACGACCAGGATGCCAGAGACAGAGAACTGGTCCCCGGGCAGAAAGTGATGGTCACCTGGGTGGGACCATACGTTGTCCTGGAGCAGAAGGGCCCCATAAATTACATGGTAGCCCTTGACAGAGGAGGCCGACAGTGGTGCATCTTCAACTTAAACTGACTGAAGGCATATGTGGAGAGACACGTAGAGGCAATGGTGGTGTGCTGCCCATGTGTGGGAGAGACAGAGTTAGATCTCCTCCCAGACCTGCTAGAAGTCACCAGACAGCAAGGGTTTAGAGACTGTACACATGGGAACCCAGCTAGAGCCCAGACTGCAGCAGGAAAGGGGAGAGGTGCTCCTGGAGCATGAGGACCAGTTCACCTGCCTGCCAGGCTGTACCCCACTAGCCAAACATCATGTGGACACTGGGGATGTGAAGCTCTGCAGACAGGTATTGTACAGGATGTCCCCAGTAGTTTTGAGACAGGTTAAAGCCAAGATAGATGATATTCTGTGGCTTGAGATGTCAGTCCCTTCCTGTAGTCCCTGGGTGGCAGGGGTGGTACTGGTCCCCAAAAGAGACCACACCACCCATTTCTGTGTGGACTACAAGTAGCTAAATGAGGTAACTGTGACAGATACGTACCCCATGCCCCGAATAGATGAGCTATTGGACAGGTTGGGTGGGGCCCGCTATGTGTCCACCTTGGATTTAAGCAAGAGATATTGTCAAATACCCCAAACCAAGGAAGCACAGGAGTGCTCTGCATTCACACCCCCTTTGCCCTTTTTGAATTTACAAAGCTGCCATTTGGGATGAAGAAGGCCCCAGTCACCTTCCAGTGCACTTTGGATAACATGCTTGAAGGATGTCAGGAGTTCACCCATGCCTACCTGGATGACATAGCTATATTTAGTAATAGCGGGTAGGAGCATCTAGCCCATGTCAGGGAAGTGCTAAGCAAGATTCAGCAAGCAGGGTTCACTATCTGCCCTGACAACTGCCAAATGGGAATGGCAGAGGTCCAATACCTGGGGCACTGAGTGGGAGTGGGACAGCAGAGCCCGCAAAGGTAGAGGCCATTCTAAATTGGCCCAGTCCAGCTTCCCAAAAACAGGTACTGAAAGTTTGTTCCCCAATACAGTAACATCGCCCAACCCCTGACAGACCTGACAAAGAAGAGACATGTCAGGCAGGTAGTGTTGACCCCAGACTGTGAGCAGTCCTATACTCAGCTAAAGACTGCTCTGTCAAACTCCCCAGTGCTAGCCACTCCTGACTTTGACAAGCATTTCTTGGTTCAGACCAATGCCTCTTACCACGGACTGGGTGCCTTCCTAAGCCAAGTGGGGGAGGATGGCGGTGACCACCCCATCATGTACCTTTCCTGGAAACTGGTGGAGTGAGAGAAGGCCTATGCCACCATCAATAAGGAGTTTTTAGCAATTGTGTGGGCCTTAAAGAAGCTCCAGCCATATCTGTATGGGAAAGAATTCACAGTTCTGACTGACCATAACCCACTGAGCTGGCGTCAGAAAATTGCTGGGGGAAACGAGAGACTGTTGTGGTGGAATCTAACCCCCCAATCCCATACTATCTCTCACAAAAAGGGGAAGGACCATGCTGATGGGTCAGGAGGAACCTGACCCAACGCCCAGTAGTTCACTGTGTCTGGTTGACCGAACTGGTCCTGATCCAGGAGCCAGACCCTCAAACTGGATTTAAGAAGAGGGAGGTATGTGAGGATCCCCTATGTGATGATCCCCCTTTTTGCCTGCATGGGGATCAGAGCAGAATAGTTACCAGGACAACTGCAGGCGCTCCTCAGCAATATGCCAAACCACTGCTAGAGAATGTGTGGGCAATACCCTGGTTCTTAAATTGCACCCAGTGACTAGAGAAACTCTTCTGCCTATTCTTTACTCCTAGCCTAGCCCCCACCTCAGGAATGTGGGCTGGCCATAAACTATTAACACAGGCACCAGCCCAGCTTGGAGTCCCAGCAGCTCAGGGACATTTACATCTGGGGATTCAAAATCCACCCAATCTCTGCACAGGGCTAGGGGGATAAAAAGGGGCTGAAGCAGGGTCCTTGTGTTCTTTGTTCATGGTTCCTGGCCATCAAGGCTGGACCAACGTGGAGTGGCTGAGCCACCTCCAGACCCAGCCAGGATTGCAGACACTGCCGCCTTCCTGCAATCTGCTGTTACGACTCTGTGGTAGCCAAAAGTAACAGTCTTGTACAGCCACGAGGGCTGGAATGCCTTCGCAGGCTGCAGCCGGGTAGTTGCCTTGATGGCTGAGTGAGTTAGCTCCAAATGTGGCTTAGAGCCAATTGGTTTTAGTGCGGCTTTGGGCCGGTTGCAGCCTGTGGGCTGGATGAGGCCTGTGGGCCTATTAGTGGATATGCGGCCTTTGGGCCGGTAGCAGCCTCTGGGCTGGATGAGGCCCATGGGCCTATTAGTTGAGATGCAACCTTTGGGCCGGTAGCAGCCTCTGGGCTGGATGCTGCCTTGAGGGCAGGAAAACTTAGCTAGAAGACGCTGTGGTGCGCCAGTGTCACTGGGATGACACCAGCGTTAGTACACAGGATTGTGTACTCAAAATGCCCAGGTGTGCTAAATGCCACCGGGATGACACAAAGCGGTTGTACTTAGGATGCCCAGGTGCACTAAATGCCGCCGGGTTGACCCAAGGAGTTGTACACAGGATTGCGTTTTTAGGACACTAGTTCATGCACTCAGGACTCCGAGTGCGGCCTGTGCAGACTGGATTGCACACATGGCAAGGCAGGAATGGAGACTGTGCCGCCAAGATGATACCAATGGCAGGTAATGCAGGTGCAGACCGTGCCGCCCAGATGATACAAACAGCAGATAATGCAGATGTGAACAGTGCTGCCTGGATGACACAAATGGCAGGAACAATGGAGCTGGCTGGATACTGGAACTCGATTGTGAACAGGAGACCAACACAAACCGGAAACACGTGAAATGCTATCACCAGCAAGGAGTGAAGGGCTGGCCGGAATTTAACAGAAACAGGGTCCAGCCAGACAAGTCTCCCTAATTACAGATTCTTGAGCACCTGGGCTGTGTTCAGACAGGAGAATCAATCAGTGTGCACCTGATAGTGCACATAGACAGGCAGTAATTAGTGCAGAGGCTCAGCAGCAACCAAGACTGGAACTGCAAACAATATACTGCTAACCACAGATCCAAACAGGAGAAAAGAGGAGACTTCAGTGAATGCTTGCCCAACATTCACCCCGCACAGCATTTGCAGTGCGGTGGCTTGTGCCAGTTGCTCTATCCGGAGCTGTCTCAGGTGTGCGGTTAGTGTGCCAGCTGGAGCTGGGTAACTTTCACAGCTTGCCCTACTCTTGCGAGTAGCAGAATCCCTTCAAGCCAAGCAGCCAGGACCAGCAAGTCATTCAGCAGTACCTATCTCAGCAGCACATTATCTATCCATATACCCGGTGTCTTCACAACTTGCGCCATCACCATTGGAGTAGTACAGTATTGTGTTCTGAGGATTATGATACAGTACTTAGGGGAAGATGTATTAAGCTCTGGATGGTGATAAATTGGAGAGCAATTTTTAATGTTTTGGTTACTGTAATTTACTGTGCTCTTGTGGCGACTTATACTGTAAGTAAAGTGTAATCATAATAATAGCAAAACTAAACAAAGAAGATCTTAAGTGGATTTTTACACTTAAAACACAATCTCTGAGAGGATTAAATATAGACAATGAAGTAAGATCCATTATCAACCATTAAGCCATGAATCATACTATCCACAGGAGAATTGCTAGAGACCCTCTTTTGCTGCTTCCCCCCCTTTCCTCCCCCACCTCCCTTTTTTGGTTTATTGATACATCTTCATGAGCATAATATCGATATTAGAATAGATTTGCACAAAGCCGTAACTAGACTTTTGGTGCAAGGTGCCAGAGAGAGCATTGGCGCCCCCCCCCCCCACATTTTTTAACTAGGGATATAAGATAGTACACCTGAAAAAGGGCCATGGCCTCATGGGGAAGGGCCAGGGAAGAGATAGGGGTGGCCAGGAGATGTTGGGGATAAAAGAAGATGAAGCTACAGGTAAGTATGATAATAAACAGGAAAATTTACAGGTCCAACCAGTGTCCCCTGCCCTGTGGTGCCCTGTGCCATGGCACAGGCCAAATTACCCTAGTTATGGCCCTGAATTTGTAAGAATTGGGACAAAAGGGACTTTGGTATTAACTAGGGCGATCTAGATACAGCTGATACCTTTTTAGTTTTTCCACATAGTCTATACAGCAGCTTTGATGCATATACTGAGATTAATTAGCATATATTATCATTTCACGATAAAAATACAACAGCAATGAGAACACAGAGCTGCTTATAATATAAGCAGCTCGATATGCAGCAATACATGTGAACGGTATACACAATTACATCCCACTTATTTAAAGTTTGGAATGCACTACATGGATACTTTATTATCCACATTTTGAGACTGATTACCACTTACATCATGTCACCATGACTACAGACACACCTCCCAGTGGGAGTGACATAGGGGATTCCTCCTCTACTAATATAGTGACATTCATGATGAACACATGTTCCTGAGGAAGGCTGTGCCGGCTACTATGCATCAGACGCATTCATTAATATCTGGACTGACACACTTTATGATTAACCATTGGGGGAGAAACCATCTATTCCCACACTGACTTTGGGCGCTAAATTCAACCTACTCGACTCTAAATGGGAAGCAGAAGTACAGACGCGACATCTCACATTACTGATATACCCGGAAGTGGCAATGCACACTACTTACACTTCTCACCATCCAGTGGATTGAAGTGACCGGCCACTGTGGTAGATGATGAGTGATCATGTGATCTGGGGAAAGTGTGTAAAATAGTCTGTCCTGCAGCGTCTGGGGATTATCTACAGAGAAACCCAAGAGTGTGTAACTAGGCACTCACTCCCCTATGGCAAGCAAACAACATCATCACAGGACAGCTATCTGTACCTAAAGACTTCTGACACAAGCGCCTGGAGGTACAACAGGGTAAGTTAATGGACCGGAGGGTATGGGATGCCGCCCCTTCACTACTTCTGCCCCTCCACTACTGTACATCTCTTCCTCTTAAGAA
Organism: Taudactylus pleione; assembly: GCA_031769625.1. Lineage (NCBI taxonomy): Eukaryota > Metazoa > Chordata > Amphibia > Anura > Myobatrachidae > Taudactylus > Taudactylus pleione. The sequence goes on from JAUIMM010000484.1 coordinate 6,483,347, forward strand.
TGTCTCTTTCTCCTGTACTGTACTTCCTGTACTCTAAAGACCATTCACAGATTACTCCCTTACTCACCTTGCTTCACAGACTTATTGTGTCCTTAGAAGTATGGTACTAACTGTTACTTGTGCTCTCTTTGTTTAGGTTACTGTAATTTAGTGTACAGTAATGTTATGTTTACCCTCTACTTTCCCACTGGGTACAGTACATTATGGTGTTTTTCTTTTCTTTAGACAGAACACCTCTGTATCATTGTAGTGGCGGTAGACAGTGAGGAGGAAAGCAGCGATTCTGTTAAGTCTTAACCATGTGTTTTTTGTATCAGTGCCTCCAGCCAAATATTGGTACAGTACAGTAGGGGAGATGTATGAAACGGCATTATGGGGAAAAGTGGGATAAGTACACATTTATGGGGAGTTGTATTATAGCAGCACAGATCATCAGTAATGATGAGATGTAAGAACATCTTATCTGCCAGAGTGGGGGAGCATTGCACCCTTGTCATTTACCATCCAGCCCATCAATAATACATGGGGTAGAAGTGGTATAAGCGCACATGTGGAGACAATAAAAGTCTTTGATTTACTGTAACATTAAAGCATTTTTATTTTACACACAGACCGGCTAATCATTGACGAGTAGGCTGTAGATCGGTCACATTTAGGTAATGTACTGAAAGTTCTTCTGCTGCTCCTCCAGACTCCCAGATTTGGTCCATTGCTCCACAGTGCATTCTAAAATGGTGACCTAAAAATATAAAAAATAAAATTATTTGGCTCAGACATGCATGACTTATCATCAACACTGCCCTATATGAAGTAGTACAGTACATACACAGCACTGTGCATGGGGCAGATTACTGTATATCTTATTATGTGCTATTATTTACCCTCCCTACACTATCAGCCTCAGTATACAATTTACAATATAGCATGCTCTGAAATTACATGTGATCTTCCTCTCATCCTCCATAATGTGGCATAATGTGAAGTAGTTGCACTGCAATGTGGAATAATGTGAATTGTGGGCAGTACAAATCATCAATGTGAAGTGGCGACACTACAATTCTACAGTAAATGATGTTACGTGGCAGTTCTACAATGTTGCATAATGTAAAGGGTATACTTGATCATCATATCTTTTTTTTAAAACAGAGCTAATTCCTCTCTGGGAATTCAGGAGGCAGAATGATCAAAGGGGCCCACATGGGTCACAAAGCCCACATTCTAATTTTCAAGGGGGCTACACCCAAGGTAAAGTACATCAATGCTTACTACTATATTATACAGTCGTGTACTACTGTACTTACAGTACATTACTTTGTGGATGTCAAGATTGTTCAATATACTGTTCTGTACAGTACTGTATATTAGTTTTGTAATACTGTGCCTTTTTTTCCCACAGAGCAAGTTGTTCGAATTTTGGCCCTCCTTTGGGTGATTGCCCACCTTTTTAGAGGACTATCTATTTTTATTATGTTACTTTGTTTTATTTTATTTTTTTATTTATTGCAATAAATGTCTTTGTTATACACCATGATTTGTATTTTTCAATTTAACAATTTGCGGAAGAGAAAGTTTAATTTGCCTTTAATGGTAAAGACGTTAACTGGATTTAAGCAAGTTCAGCTGAGCTGTCTACATCGTCAAAAGAAGATGATGATTTCATCCTGTACACAGCAGTGCCGACATTGGCAGAAAAAAAGCCAAACCAGCTCCCAAAGCATAATGAGACCTAGGCTCCCGATCAAGTTCTAAAAATACAGGGGACAAAACGTGTAGGGGTCCCCCGTATTTTATGAACCACCACTGGGCTCTATGAGCCAGTGCTTGTTTTAAAAATAGGGGGGAAATGGTGTGGGGTTCCCAATATTTTTAAAACCAGCACCAGACTCAATTCCAGCCAGGGTGTAATGCCACAGCCAGGGGACCCTTTCACCAGGTCACCCCGGCCAAAGCATTAACACCCCAAGCTAGTAAGTGCAAGAAATGTGTCTCACTCCCAGTCGACTCCAGTGGGCATGCGCGGGATTCCACAAGCATCGTGCAGCCACTGGAGCCGGCATCCACCGCAGCAGGGACACTGCTAACAGTGCCTCAAGTGTGCAGCATGAAATGCACAGTTAGTTTGTAATCCAGAGACACACCTTTCTGGGGTTGAGCTTTGTAGTTCAGTGATGGTTTTATGCACCACTGTTCAGACCACACTACTAGCTCCTAAGACATACCCCCTCTATGTGAGAGCCACAAACCACAGTGACCGACTGTTTCCTAGTGGCACAGCAGTACTCCTAGCTACCTAGTGGAGGGGGGATGGTGTCCTAGCAATGGTCCCCATTCCTCACCTTTTCAGGACACAAGTACTGTAATTGCAAGGGCAGACCTTGAGCTGACTGCTTAAATGGCTAACAAAGCATCCTTTATTATGTTAATAATAACATAATGTTGCTTGCTTTGGGGAAGGGACCTGATGCACTGTGTCTAACTCCCGGCTGGCTCCACTGGGCAGGTGCCATGCAAGCATCATTCAGCCCCCGGAGCTGTCAGCTACTGCAGCAGGGACAGCTCCAACCGTGCCGCAAGTGTGCAGCATAAAACGCACAGTCATTTTGTAATCCAGAGACACCTCTTTCACTCAGACCCCACTATTAGGGGTATATTTACTAAAGTGAGAGTTTTTAGAAGTGGAGATGTTGCCAATAGCAACCAATCAGATTCTACTTAACATTTAACTAGTACCTTCCAGAAGATAATAGCTAGAATCTGACTGGTTGCTATGGGCAACATCTCCACTTATAAAAACTTTCACTTTAGTAAATATATACCCCCTAGTTTCATGAAGTCACTACCTTATGTGAATGCCACAAACCACTTTCTGTAGTGCCACAGTGACTGGCACTTAAGGCTACTGTATGTGTCGAGTAGCGACATGTTGTACAAGCTCCTTGAGGCAAAGCAGTGTTAACATTGCCACAAATGTAAGGTATGAAATGCATAATCAATTTGTAATCCAGAGACACCTCTTTCTGGGTTGAGACTACTAGTTCAGTGATGGTTTTATGCACCACAACCCAGACCCCACTACTAGTTTCACTGCAATACTCTATAGTATATAATTGGCTATAGTATATATTTGGCCCACCTGTCAGTGCTTTCTGTTCTATTGTACTGTATTCTATAGTGCCATACTGTATGCATCCACTTCTGTATTATTCACCACTGTAGTGGAGCACTGGCCACCCAGTGGTGAAGCTGTGTATTACATGCCATGGATGTTGTCAACTCTCACTGTGCCATGCCATGCTATTCTCATGCCACGACTTAGAATCCTGTATGGCGCGCTATGAGCAAAGATGTAGCAGGACACAACTGTAGATGCATTTTCAGCAAAAAAAAAATTGCAGTCGATAGAAGAGTCTCAAAGGAATTGGGGCACTGAGAGGGGCATTTTACCACAACTGTAGCAAAGATATATATGGACACATCTGTTCATGGAAGGAGATATCATTCACATTGATTTTTCTTTACTGTGACATTTTGCCATTCATGACACTGATTAGGTGTAAATTGCTCAAATGAGATTTCTTCCTTCAACCTTATGATGCATGGTTTAGCTTGTTTCAGCAAAATACCTTAAATACAGGGATCTAGTATCCTCACCTGGGCATAAACCTTATAATCCTCTTTATTATACTACTGTATATGGCACATTTGACATTTGTCCAGGAAACCAAGGCCATAATTTAACTTCATTGTGTCTGCAAAGTATTGGACATTATAGTATGTTTTCTCAATTTCATTTGTATCATATTGTGAAGTTCTGTTGTAACATTTCTTTAGGACAATGTTTGAGATCTATTTAATAAATAACAATTTATTGGAGATATTGTTGAGATGTGCAATCTGTATACATGCAGAGGTATCGGGAGGGGAATGGCTGTGGCAATGGCCGGTGGTGTCCTCTTCACTTGTTGGCACAAGTCAATAGGAAAGCCAATACTTTGACAACTTGCTTCTGTTGAGACAAAAGAATCTAATATGTTATTTATATAATGAACAATACAGCTACATTACTTAAATTATTATCAAGATGTCACAGCCTTAGATTTTATTTTTTTCACATTATATCAATGTTTTCAAAAATATCAAGAATACGCTTGAGAGCCTGTTTATATAAAACATTCTGCTGAATATTTACTGCATATTAAAGAATTAACACCACATGTGGTAGAATTTCTATCAGAAACTCCTGGTCCTCATGCAGTTAATTAAGAATAGCAGAGAAAAACTAGCAGCTAGTGTAAAAAGTTTTGTGCAAAACTACAACAACAATGAATTGTAAAACTAGAAAGGACATACACTATGCTCAGGGCCTGATTCAGAGCCGGACGCTCTGACCAGAGCGCTCGCTCTGAATCAGGGCCGGCATAGCTTAAAATGGAGCGGCCTCCTGGCCGCTCGCATAGCTGTGGGTGACCACCCACAGCTTATGCGAGCGGCCAAAAAGATGGCCGCGATGGTCAAGACCATTGCGACCATCGGGCTTGCGACGAGACCCTGCGGTAGGGTCTCGCTGCCGCAAGCCCTGGAGTGATTTTGGCTCTATCAGAGCCAAAATCACTCCCACTGACATCACTAGTGATGTCAGTGGGGCCGGACCCAGATGGTAGGCGTTCACTCACCATCGACAGCATGCCCCCTTTGGTGCGAGACCCATAATGACGGCTACCCCGTCGTTATTCGGGTCTGACGCATGCGCACGACGGAGCTCCCTCCGTCGTGTGCATGCGCACTAGGGCACCATCGACCCGCTTGCGAGCGCTCAGCACTCACGAGCGGGTCTGAATCAGGCCCCTAGTCCCTTGCTATAAATGGATATCTGCACATAAAATTAGTGAAAAACATGGACTACACATAAAAACCATGAACAGTGATTTTTTGAAAGGCAAATACTTTTGTTGATAAGATAGAAATATAAATATATGTAAAAATTTACCAAAACTAGGTACTACCACTATAATGCTGTTCACAATACAATACACATATTAAAAAATGACATGTAGTGCTTATTAGCACATATAAGAACTCATTACTTTTTTTATATCAGAAGACCGTTTTCTATTACCAACTATACTGTATTGTATTTTATTTTCATTTTTAAATATGTGTATTGTTGTCACACTCTGCACACATGGTGTGACTTAACTTGCTATATGCTGCAGGTCAGGATTTCTGCCTGACCTTGTTTGGGAACCATGCAGTGACATCACCATCATGCACTGTCAGCTGATAGAATTCTTCCAGTGAGAGTGCTCCTGCCTCAGCTGACCTCATCACCCTATCAGGGACTTGCAGAAGAGTCATATCCCCTGTTAGAACTCCCACTGGTACCTGAGCAAAGTGTTGCTTCCTAGAGTTCAGTTGTAACCTGTGGCTCCTTTGTGCAGAAAACCACCACTGCTATCAGGCTCATTTCCCAGACTCCAGTGTTCCTGTGATATTCCGTTACCTGTTCCTGACCTTGGCTTCGTTTGAGACCCTGATTTTGCCTGACCCCTGGTACTGCATCTGATATCTGGTTTTGACTTCTGCTATTCCCTGTGACCTGTTTACACCTGCTCCCTCGTACAGTCTAGTCCGTTTGGTTCTGACCCGGCCTGTCGACTAAGCTATACGTCTTCTCTGCTTCATCCGGGGTTTACCAGCACCGGTATAAGGGAACCTATCCTGAGGACCTGTGTGTTGGACGCAGCCAAGCCCATACCTTCTTGCGAGGGTCCCTGGTGAATACCGCCGGCACATTAGACTCCGTGCCTCAGGCTTAGGTCTAGCCAACTCCCTAATACGGGCCGCATCCATAACAATCCGGGAGTTGTGACAATTGTATTGTGAACTGCATTATAGTGGTAGTACCTAGTTTTGGTACATTTTTACATATTTTTCTATCTCATCAATAAAAGTATTTGCCTCTCAAAAAAATCATTGTTCATGGTTTTTATGTGTAGTCCATGTTTTTCACTCATTTTATGTGTAGTCCATGTTTTTCACTCATTTTATGTGTAGATATCCATCTATAGCAAGGGACTAAGCACAGTGTATGTCCTTTCTTGTTTTACAATTCAATATTCAAGAATAACAGCTATAACAAGTACAGAATATTAATACTGTATATGTACTTTATAGAAAATTCTGTATATAGTAAAAGTAAACACGCTTGAACTGTTTGTAATATATATATATATATATATATATATATATATATAATATATATATATATATATAACATACAAACAATGATAAATATTAATTTTGATTCACTCTGTTATTTTTTACCTTGAGATTAATCCCTGTTGAAACAGACAATACCGCTTAAGGCAAAACAATGTGTTTAAATCAATAAAAAGACAAATTGATTAATGTTAAAAATGGGTAGGTAAGCTGTTTAAATAGTGACAGTGCTCAATGCAGTTATCTGAATAAATTGGAAGGAGGATATTATAGCTGGTTACCTGTCTGCAATTATAGTTTGGTTAAGTTTGTTAAAACATTGATTGCATTTTAGCTTAGACTGGTAAAGAAAATGTACCTACAACATTGTTTAGTTCAAACCAGCTTGTTCTATTTTGGAGACACTAGAATTCCGGTAAGCTCTCCTTGATTGCAGAGAGAGTTGGCCAATCTCTCTGTCTGGGGGCTCCATGATGAAATTCACGGTGAATAGTGCCATCAGGATCCAGCTCTAAAACTCACAAGGCCACAAACCTAGGAATTGCACAGCAGAGACTAATTTTTGGATTCATTGTGCCACACCCCTACTATATCCCACTTCAGCCTCCCCTTTTAGCATCTCTTGGGTGGCTCAGGTAAAAAGTCAGCAAGTGGTATTTACTGTAGTTTGAAATAAAGCTTGGCATTTGCAAACAATAAGTGACAAACAAAAATGACTAAAAATAACTTTCACTTTGTGCATACATATTACACATATGCACACTACTTTTTGTAAACTTTTTCAGTATAGTGAGTGTCCAGATTTCTATAACATGTTCCATGTTGAGGTTTTCACTGTGACCAATTATGGTGCCTCAAATGATACTGTGCTTCAATAAAAGATTAGAGCAGTGTTCGGCAACCTTTTACTATCCAGTTGGTGGCAGCCGGCAAAACCAATACAACAGCCAACTTATAGATAAATTGGTTGATTTAGGCTTATTGGTATTGTTTGGTATCCATAATTGAATAAATAAGCAAATTGTCCCTTAATGTTAAAATATTGAGGAATAAATTTAAGTCTGGAACTCACAGATTGGTCCTAGCTAGTTAATCTTACAAACCTTCGGTGTGCCATTTAGAAATTATGACCATGCAGCACATCTGGCACAGGGCTGCTGACCCCTGAGTTAGAGTGAACAGGATATATCCCTTGGTCTCTCATTTCTCAAACACAATTTGTACAATGCCAGTTAGGAGCAGTTTTGTCCATCCTAGCAACATTAGTGTATCAGTAGAGGCTTAAAACAACCCCTTTATTTTGAAAAGAGCTCTTAGGTTCCATGCTGTCAAAGCTAACTTCTGGGTACTTCACTGGACCCCGTAAAAGCAAGTTAGGCCCGTATTCAATTTGAGCCGAGCCGCGTTAACTTGACTCGGCCTGGACATAACACTGGCTTCGCCTGTTTTCCAGGCATTAAAGTATCGCACGCGTGCCCGCGCAGCCCCGTATTCAATTTGAAAGTAGGCGAAAACAGGACCCGGCGATACTTGGATTGGCGAAAACAAATGGGAATTTTTGGGAAATAATTGTAGGACCCCCCTAAATATGTCCAGACTTTGGGGATCACTATGGGTACCAACGTTTTTGCCTGCAGAAGAAAGTCGGGGTTTTTAAATAGCCGCAGCTAGTGTTTTTTTTCCCGACATTGAAGAAGTGATGCAGAAGAGCATTTAGCTTTTTTTTTCGTTTTTAAAAGTGGTCCCATTAAATTTGGGGTACATGAAAATGGGTACTAGCATATTTTTAAGTCCCTAAAGGTAATTTTGTAAATTCTACAAAAATACACCTGCCGCTACTCTGCGCAATAAAAAAAACACCGGCCACATACTTGGGTACCCCACCAGTATTAATTTCGTTAGTTTGGCTTTTTGTTTGACAATTTTCTTTGTCACACCAAATTTTTTTTTTTGGGGGGGGGGTCCTGATTTTTTTTGCAACATTTCATTTTAAGGGGGCATTCCCAAAAGTACAAGCCTGCACCCCTAAACCCCAAATCTAAACTTTATTTCACTTGCTTTAGTTAATTAAAAAATTATCCCTATTTTTTAAAAATGACCCTTGACCCCATTTACGAAAAAAAACGGGAATTTTCGGGAAATATGCCTGGGACCCCCCTAAAGATGTCCAGACATGGGGGATCACTACGGGTACCCCTGTTTTTGCCTTCAAAAGAAAGTCGGGTTTTTAAATAGCTTTGCCAGGTCTTTTTCCCTGCTACGGCTATTAGAAACCCCAACTTCCTTCAGGAGATAAAAATGGGGGTACCCATTGTGATCCCCCATGTCTACATATCTTTAGGGGGGTCCCTAGAATATTTTCCGAAAAGTCCCATTTTTTAACCTGTAAAAAAATTTGTAAAAATTAACAAAAAAAATGACATAAGGTCTCCCCCAAAAGCCAAACAAGCCCCAGGCTTGCCAGCCAGTGGTGGTTTCAAAAAATACGGGGAACAAAATGTGTAGGGTTCCACCGTATTTTAGAAACCAACACCAGGCTGCAGGGACTAGTGCTGGTTTTAAATATAGGGGGCAAAAAAGACGTGGGATACCCCCTATATTTAAGACCAGCACCAGACCCAACCGACTGGGGTGTAATTCCACAGCCCGGAGACCCAATCACCGGGGCTCCAGGTCCAAAGCATTACACCCCAAGTAGGTCAGCGCAAGCCGGTGATTTCGAGAATGGGCGGCCATCAGTCCGTATGTTGCCCAGAAATTGATTGACAGCTTGCCAGGGCGAATTGCAGAGGTCTTGAAAAAGAACTGTCAATACTGAAAATATTGACTCTTTGCATAAACTTAATGTAATTGTCAATAAAAGCCTTTGCCACTTATGAAATACTTGCAATTTTACTTCAATATACCATAGCAACATCTGACAAAGGTCTAAAAACACTAAAGAAGCCAATACTTGTGTAATTCTCAAAACTTTTGGCCACGGCTATATATATATATATATATATATATATATATATATACTCCACAATGAAAGGCGGCACTCAGAGACGCCCCTAATCCATATACTCCACAATGAAAGGCGACACTCAGAGATTTTAAATCCATGTACCCTCACCAGGGATTTATTGGTGCAAGTCAACATTTCGGAGTCTTACACCCCTTCCTCAGGTAAGACCCTGAAACGTTGACTTGCACTAACACATCCCTCTGGCAAGGGTACATAGATTTAAAGTCTCTGAGTGCCGCCTTTCATTGTGGAGTATATGGATTAGGGGCATCGACCCCATAAGGAGGGCAGCAGAGCCAGTTTGGCTATATGCCTTCTACTAACAGAGTGCCGGAGGAGCGAATGGTATGTGTGTGTGTGTATATATATATATATATATATATATATATACCATTCGCATTTATAAAAAATAAAGTCCAGTAAAAAAATTTACTGAATCCAGTACATCATTTACAAAAAAAACCCAAAATGTTAATAATAGCAAATACCATCAGGGTTTAAACATGCCATCTTATAGAGAGAAAAGAAATTCTGATACTCAGCACATAATATCCAGACCATATAGCCTCCAATAGAATGAGGACCTGGGGAGCCATGCTCCATACCTGACCCATCCCTTGTGGTGCTGGATTAGTCCCTGTTTCTACTGGACTTGATTATAACAATTGATGTTGTACGAGTACCCGGAATCTGAATATTTTATATGATGTGTGCAATTCAAATTGTTATATATATATATATATATATATATATATATATATAGTCATTAGGGTTCCGAACAAAACAAGTCCCAACACGGCACTACTAGTACAAAGTTTTGTATTAATGGTAATTAATACATGTCAATACTTGCATCAAATCTTCAACATGATAAGTAATGCATCCACAGCATAATGTGCAATGTGACGTTTCGGGATCAAAAGACCCCGTCCTCAAGCTGCTGTGGTCTTTGAGTTGCAAATAGCTGCTTATGTGCCAAACCCGGAGACCGGCCACGCTGCTTCATCCGTCGGGTCTCACACTGATGACGTGAGCATGATGCGTCAAGTAGTTGCTAAGCAACCTGGACGCTGTCTCCGGCTCCGGGATATGGCTACAAAATAACAACAGTGATAGAAAGGTGACGAATGTCAGAGTGTATGGACACGCTAATGATCCCTAATGCCTTTTTAAATACTATATATAAAGAAAATAATGGCACGATGCGGGAAAAAGGGCAGAAAGAAAGGGAAATGTGTTTTGTAAATGCCGAATTAAAGCCAGTTAGAGGCTGCCACAATACATGGGTCATAGTAAATCAATGTGCTAATCGGGCAAGGATATGAAACTGGAAAAAGCGGCAAGAATAAACAAAAAAGATATTGGGTGTGAAGCCTGACTAATCGGGCTGTGGAATATATATCTGACAGCTGGATGCTGTAATGGTGAAATCAACAGTTGACAAAAGAACAAAAAACATATAGAGACTAGAAATTACAAAAAAAACAAAAAATATCCTCAAAAAAGTTTCAAACTGTGAAAAAACGCTATTGTTAAAGTGTCACTAAAAGGCGTTCCAATTTATTTTTTTGTTCAGTCCAGCAGGTTGCAAAGTGTTAAGTCTATAAATCCACCGCGATTCCAATCTTAAAAGGATGGTATTCCTGTCGCCTCCTCTCTTCAAGGGGGGTACTTGGTCGATTATTTGATACCTAAGCGATGAGAGAGGGTATTGTTTCTGTTGGAAATGTTTGGCCACCGGTTGGTCCATTTGTCCGCCCGTAATGGCTTTATTGATGGCTGAGCGATGGAGGGCCATTCTTTCTCTGAAAGTTCTGCTGGTCATGCCCACATAGAACAAGCCGCACGGGCAAGTAATGTAGTAGATGACGTACTTGGATGTGCAATTGAGAACATATTTGATGTTGATGGGAACCCCCATGTGGGGATGGTTAAAGCTAGAACCAGTGATCAGATGGTTACATCTGACACATGATGGGCACCGATAGCAGCCCGGTTTTTTCACTTTCGCCAAAAATGCCTGTGGGTTGGACATACTGTGTGACATCGGGTTTAACTAAAAAATCCCTTAGGTTTTTGCCCCTTTTATAGCAGGTCATAGGCCGAATATGCTGTAAGCTATGCAATGAAGAGTCCGTAGAGATAATAGGCCACAGTGCCTTGGTTGCCCGTGGGATGATTGGACTGGCTGTGGAGAACCGAGTGCTCCAAATAAATCTCTCCTGTTGCTGTACTTGATTGTTTTTTTGTAAGAGACTATGTCTATCCATCTGTAATACTTTAGCTTGATTTTCACGCAGTAAGGATAGACTGTATCCATGTTGTAGAAATTCATTGACCAGCACATCTAGTGCCCCCGGTAGTTCTTTGGGGTCACTAGTTATTCTAGCCACCTGTAACATCTGTGACAATGGTAGTCCCTTTTTGAGCGATTCGGGGTGATGGCTGCTTGCTTCCAAGAGGGAATTGCGATCAGTTATTTTATAATGCACCCTCGTAGATAATTTGCCTCCATTCAACTGTACTGTCACATCTAAAAAATTTATAGATGTTTTGCTGTATGTATAAGTGAATTTTATAGGAGATGGTAATTTATTGATACTTTCCATCATGAGTTGAAAGAGTTCCGGCCCTCCTTTCCATAATCATCTATGAAGCGGGTGTACCAAATGATATGTTGTGAAAAATACTGTCTCTCAAAAAAGAATTGTTGTTCTTGTTGGAACATGTATATGTTCGCGTAAGAAGTAGGGGTGTGCACCGGCCACTTTTCGTGTTTTGTGTTTTGGTTTTGGATCTGGATCTTTCTTCGTGTTTTGGATCTGGATTGGTTTTGCCAAAACCACCCTTCCGTGTTTTGGGTTCTGGGTTTTGTGTTTTGGATCTGTATTTTTTTTTTAAAAAGCATAAAAACAGCTAAAATCACAGAATTTGTTGGTTTCTCTGCTCCTATGCTATTATTAACCTCAATAACCTTAATTTCCACTCATTTCCAGTCTATTCTGAACACCTCACACCTCACAATAGTGTTTTCATGTCCAAAAGGTTGCACCGAGGTAGCTGGATGACTATGCTAAGCGACACGAGTGGGCGGCACAAACACGTGACCCATCTAGGAGTGACACTGCAGTGGCAGACAGGATGGCAGTTAGAAAAACTAGGCCCCAAACTGTACATAATGCAAAGAAAAAAAAGAAGTGCAAGATGGAATTGTCCTTGGGCCCTCCCACCCACCCTTATGTTGTATAAACAGGACATGCACACTTTAACAAATCAATCATTTCAGCGCCAGGGTCTGCCACACAACTGTGGCTGAAATGATTGGTTCGTTTGGGCCCCCACAAAACAAGCTGGAAATTAATGTGTCCCTGCACAAACTGGCTCTACGGAGGCAAGATGTCATCCTCATCCTCCTCATCCACCGATTCCTCACCCTCTTCAGTGTGTACATCCTCATCCTCACAAAGTATTAACTCGTCCCCACTTGAATCCACCACCACAGGTCCCTCTGTACCTTCTGGAGGCTGGTCTCCCTGGAAGAGCTGATAATTCATTTTGATGAACATCATCTTCTCCACATTCTGTGGAAGCAACCTCCTACGCCTTTCGCTGACAAGGTTCCCGGCTGCACTAAACACTCTTTCGGAGTACACACTGGAGGGGGGGCAACTCAGGTAAAATAGAGCCAGCTTGTACAGGGGCCTCCAAATTGCCTCTTTTTCCTGCCAGTACAGGTATGGACTGTCTGACATGCCTACTTGGATGCTGTCACCGATGTAATCCTCCACCATTCTGTCAATGGTGACAGTATCATATGCAGTGACAGTAGACATGTCAGAAATTGTTGCCAGGTCCTTCAGTCCAGACCAGATGTCCAAACTTGGTCCTGCCTGCCCTGCATCACCGCCAGCGGGTTGCTTAGGATACCTAAGTTTTTTCCTGGCAGCCCCAGTTGCGGGAGAAAATGAAGAAGGAGCCGTTGACGTGTCACGTTCCGCTTCAGCTGACAGTGTGTTCACCAGCAGGTCTTTGCACCTCTGCAGGCTTGTGTCGGCCGGAAAGAGAGACACCACATAGGCTTTAAACCTAGGATCAAGCACGGTGGCCAAAATGTAGTGGTCTGATTTCAACAGATTGACCACCCTGGAATCCTGGCAAAGCGAATGAAGGGCTTCATCCACAAGTCCCACATGCCGAGCGGAATCGCTCCGTCTTAGCTCCTCCTTCACTTTCTCCAGCTGCTTCTGCAAAAGCCTGATGAGGGGAATGACCTGACTCAAGCTGGCTGTGTCTGAACTGACTTCACGTGTGGCAAGTTCGAAGGGCTGGAGAACCTTGCACAACACGGAAATCATTCTCCACTGCGCTTGAGTCAGGTGCATACCCCCTCCTTTGCCTATGTCATAGGTGGATGTATAGGCTTGTATGGCCTTTTGCTGCTCCTCCATCCTCTGAAGCATATAGAGGGTTGAGTTCCACCGCGTCACAACCTCTTGCTTCAGGTGATGGCGGGGCAGGTTCAAGAGTGTTTGCTGGCGCTCCAGTCTTCGGCACGCAGTCGCTGAATGGCGAAAGTGGCCAGAAATTTTTCGGGCCACCCAAAGCGTCTCCTGCATGCCCCTGTCGCTTTTCAGAAAATTCTGCACCACCAAGTTTATTGTGTGAGCAAAACATGGGACGTGCTGGAATTTGCCCAGATGTAATGCCCGCACAATATTGGTGGCGTTGTCAGATATCACAAATCCCCAGGAGAGTCTAAGTGGGGTAAGCCACTGGGCGATGATTTCCCTCAGTTTCTCTAAGAGGTTGTCGGCGGTGTGCCTCTTACTGAAACCGGTGATACACAGCGTAGCCTGCCTTGTAACGAGCTGGCGTTTCTGAGATGCTGCTACTGGTGACGCTGCTGCTGTTGCTGCGTAAGGTGATACATCTACCCAGTGGGCTGTCACAGTCATATAGTCCTTAGTCTGCCCTGTTCCACTTGTCCACATGTCCGTGGTTAAGTGGACATTGTGTACAACGGCATTTTTCAGGACACTGAGGACACTTTTTCTGACGTTTCTGTACAGTCTCGGTATCGCCTGCCTAGTGAAGTGGAATCTAGACGGGATTTGGAACCGGGGACACACTACCTCCATCAATTGTCTAAATCCCACTGCACTAATGGCGGATACCGGACGCACGTCTAACACCAACATAGCAGTCAAGGCCTCAGTTATACGTTTTGCTTCAGGATGACTGCTGTCGTACTTCATCCTCCTCGCTAAGGACTGTTGGAGGGTCAATTGTTTAGTAAAAGTAGTGGTGTTCCTACTTCCTCTCTGGGATGATGAACGACTCCCAGCAGCAGCAACAGCAGCAGCGGCAGCAGTAGGCGTAGCAATGCAGGATCCTCCAGAGGAATCCCGGATAGGAGAGTCAGTCATGCCAGTGACATGGCCTGCAGGACTACTTCCGATCCTGACTAAGGAGGAAATTGACGAGGAGGGAGTTGATGGTGTGGTTTGCAGGCGCTTGGATACAACAGGACAACGGGATTTAGGTGTCCCTGGACTGCTTACGGTCTTAGCCAAAGTTTCTGAACTTGACAGTAACTTTTTATGAACGCGCTGCAGGTGCCGTATAAGGGAGGATGTTCCTAGGTGGTTGACGTCCCTACCCCTACTTATTTCACCTTTACATATGGTACATATGGCAAGACAGTTGTTGTCCGGATTTGGATAGAAATATTGCCAGACCAAAGAGGTGGAATGTTTGGTCTTCTGCCCAGGCATGACCGTGATGGGCTTTTTCATCCCACGGACAACAACTGTCTCCCCCGGAGCCTGATTTAAACAAACCACATCACCATCAGAATCCTCCTCGCCAACTTCCTCCTCAGCGCCAGCTACACCAGTATCCTCATCCTGTTGTACTTCAACAGTGACATCTTCAATTTGCATATCAGCAAGTGGACTGTGGGTGCTCCTTTCAGCACTTGCAGGGGGCGTGCAAATGGTGGAAAGAGCCACCTCTTCCCGTCCAGTGCTGGGAAGGTCAGGCATCGCAACCACCACCACACTTGGACTCTCCTTGGGGATTTGTGATATCTTCTTAGAAAGCACAGTTCTTCGCTGTGCTTTTGCCAGCTTAACTCTTTTGATTTTTTTAGTGGGAGGAGGGCTTCCATCGTCATGTGAAGCTGAACCACTAGTCATGAACATACTAGGGATCGACCTTAGCCGTTCCTTGCCACTCCGTGTCGTAAATGGCATATTGGCAAGTTTACGTTTCTCTTCAGCTGATTTAAATGTCTTTTTCAAGGTCATTTTCCTGAACTTTGCCATTTGGGATTGTATGTGCCCTCTACTATGACATTGGGCATCGGCCTTGGCAGACGACGTTGATGGCATGTTATCGTCTATGTCATGACTAGTGGCAGCAGCTTCAGCACTAGGAGGAAGTGGTTCTTGATCTTTCTCTATTTTATTTTTATCGGAGAAAGTTTGGTCCTCCATTTATGTTATATCGATTTGATATATACGTGCGGCTAAACACAGAAAATTATTTTTTTTTTGGTTTGGACTGGAGTGTACTTTGTGGGTTACAGCACCCTTTAACGGTCAAGCCAGCCGGCCCTTTACTTATGACACAGGCGCACTCTTGGCACTACTTTGTTGATGCACGTGCGGCTACTGCGCACACAATTCACAAACACAGAAAATAATTTTTTTTTGGTTTGGACTGGAGTGTACTTTCGGGGGTTACAGCACCCTTAACGGTCAAGCCAGCCGGCCCTTTACTTATGACACAGGCGCACGCTTGGCACTACTTTGTTGATGCACGTGCGGCTACTGCGCACACAATTCACAAACACAGAAAATAATTTTTTTTTGGTTTGGACTGGAGTGTACTTTCGGGGGTTACAGCACCCTTTAACGGTCAAGCCAGCCGGCCCTTTACTTATGACACAGGCGCACGCTTGGCACTACTTTGTTGATGCACGTGCGGCTACTGCGCACACAATTCACAAACACAGAAAATATTTTTTTTTTTGGTTTGGACTGGAGTGTACTTAGGGGGTTACAGCACCCTTTAACGGTCAAGCCAGCCGGCCCTTTACTTATGACACAGGCGCACGCTTGGCACTACTTTGTTGATGCACGTGCGGCTACTGCGCACACAATTCACAAACACAGAAAATAATTTTTTTGGGGTTTGGACTGGAGTGTACTTTCGGGGGTTACAGCACCCTTTAACGGTCAAGCCAGCCGGCCCTTTACTTATGACACAGGCGCACGCTTGGCACTACTTTGTTGATGCACGTGCGGCTACTGCGCACACAATTCACAAACACAGAAAATAATTTTTTTTTGGTTTGGACTGGAGTGTACTTTCGGGGGTTACAGCACCCTTTAACGGTCCAGCCAGCCGGCCCTTTATTTATGACACAGGCGCACGCTTGGCACTACTTTGTTGATGCACGTGCGGCTACTGCGCACACAATTCACAAACACAGAAAATAATTTTTTTTTTGGTTTGGACTGGAGTGTACTTTCGGGGGTTACAGCACCCTTAACGGTCAAGCCAGCCGGCCCTTTACTTATGACACAGGTGCACGCTTGGCACTACTTTGTTGATGCACGTGCGGCTACTGCGCACACAATTCACAAACACAGAAAATAATTTTTTTTTTGGTTTGGACTGGAGTGTACTTTCGGGGGTTACAGCACCCTTAACGGTCAAGCCAGCCGGCCCTTTACTTATGACACAGGCGCACGCTTGGCACTACTTTGTTGATGCACGTGCGGCTACTGCGCACACAATTCACAAACACAGAAAATTATTTTTTTTTTGGTTTGGACTGGAGTGTACTTTCGGGGGTTACAGCACCCTTAACAGTCAAGCCAGCCGGCCCTTTACTTATGACACAGGCGCACGCTTGGCACTACTTTGTTGATGCACGTGCGGCTACTGCGCACACAATTCACAAACACAGAAAATAATTTTTTTTTGGTTTGGACTGGAGTGTACTTTCGGGGGTTACAGCACCCTTTAACGGTCAAGCCAGCCGGCCCTTTACTTATGACACAGGCGCACGCTTGGCACTACTTTGTTGATGCACGTGCGGCTACTGCGCACACAATTCACAAACACAGAAAATATATTATTTTTTTAGCACTTGGGGGGAGCACCCCTGATGGACAGAGCACCCCCTGGACAACACTACAGCACTCCTTTAGGACTGGGACACTGCACAGGACTTTGGAGTGGACACAGCCCCTATGGAGAACTGACTGCACAACACAGTCCAGCCAGCCCCTATGGACTTTGAAGTAGTGGACACAGCCCCTATTAACAACAGCAGCACAACACAGCCAGCCCCTATGGACTTTGAAGTAGTGGACAACAGCAGCACTACACTACACTACACTACACAGCCCTAACTCCCACCCTCCCTCTTCACTGTCCAAAGCCGAGTGAGAAAATGGCGCCGACGCGGGTACCTTATATAGGATCCAAAACCCGCGAGACTCGGAAGGCGGGATGATGACGTTTTGCCTCGATTTCAGATCCGAGTCAGGCGGGAAAAGTCGAGCCTGACTCGGATCGGACTCGGATCGGGGGGGCTCGGGGGGGTTCGGATTTCAGAAATCCGAACCCGCTCACCCCTAGTAAGAAGGGGCCACGCTGGACCCCATTTGCACATCCCGATTTTTGAAGACAGTATTGTCCGTTATACATGAAATAGTTCCTTACTAAAATGAGGCGTAATAATATTAGGAAAGTGTCATGATCTAGACCTAATGGTGTATCCAATTGTGAAATGAAACTTCGCATTGCCTGGAGGCCTTCTGTGTGAGGAATAGAAGTATATAGCGAGGAAACATCCATCGTACACATAATCACTGCATTATCCAAATCAGTGAAGTCTTCCAATTTCTTTAAAAATGTGGTGGTGTCCTTCAAATAAGTCAGTTGTTTAATGACATGCGGTTGCAACAGTGTGTCCAAATATTCCGCTGTTGGTTGAAATAGTGATCCCCTGGCAGAGATAATAGGTCTGACAGGGGGATTGGATAGACTCTTATGCACCTTAGGGACCGTGTATAGAATAGGCACTACAGGGTGCTCTGGGTGTAGTGCTCTTTGTTCCTTCGCAGTTATGTGATTATTGTGATGGGCTTCCTCTAGTATGTTATATAATTCCTTGGAAAACTTTGCTGTTGGATCACCTAGTAATAATTCGTATGTGTCCTTCTGCTTCAGTTGTGTTTCAATTTCAGCCTTGTTGTCAGACATATTTTGGATCACTATACTTCCCCCCTTGTCGGTGGGACGTATGGTGATAGTGTTGTCATTCACATCCTAGTACGTCATCTACTACATTACTTGTCCGTGCGGCTTGTTCTATGTGGGCATGACCAGCAGAACTTTCAGAGAAAGAATGGCCCTCCATCGCTCAGCCATCAATAAAGCCATTACAGGCGGACAAATGGACCAACCGGTGGCCAAACATTTCCAACAGAAAGAACACCCTCTCTCATCGCTTAAGTATCAAATAATCGACCAAGTACCCCCCTTGAAGAGAGGAGGCGACAGGAATACCATCCTTTTAAGATTGGAATCGCGGTGGATTTATAGACTTAACACTTTGCAACCTGCTGGACTGAACAAAAAAATAAATTGGAACGCCTTTTAGTGACACTTGAACAATAGCGTTTTTTTTCACAGTTTGAATCTTTTTTGAGGATTTTTTTTTTTTTTTTGTAATTTCTTGTCTCTATATGTTTTTTGTTCTTTTGTCAACTGTTGATTTCACCATTACAGCATCCAGCTGTCAGATATATATTCCACAGCCCGATTAGTCAGGCTTCACACCCAATATCTTTTTTGTTTATTCATGCCGCTTTTTCCAGTTTCATATCCTTGCCCGATTAGCACATTGATTTACTATGACCCATGTATTGTGGCAGCCTCTAACTGGCTTTAATTCAGCATTTTCAAAACATATTTCCCTTTCTTTCTGCCCTTTTTCCAGCATCGTGCCGTTATTTTCTTTATATATAGTATTTAAAAAGGCATTAGGGATCATTAGCGTGTCCATACACTCTGACATTCGTCACCATTCTATCACTGTTGTTATTTTGTAGCCATATCCCGGAGCTGGAGACAGCGTCCAGGTTGCTTAGCAACTACTTGACACATCACGCTCACGTCATCGGTGTGAGACCCGACGGACGAAGCAGCGTGGCCGGTCTCCGGGTTTGGCACATACGCAGCTAGAAGAGGATATAGTAAGTGTTGTAGACACATTTTCTTCTTGTTCATTAGCTATTTGCAACTCATAGACCACAGCAGCTTGAGGACGGGGTCTTTTGATCCCGAAACGTCACGTTGCACATTATGCTGTGGATGAATTACTTATGTTGAAGATTTGATGCAAGTATTGACATGTATTAACTACCATTAACAGTGCTCGAAGTGTGCCGGTATGCAACGGTATGGCATACCGGCACTTCAAGCAATAAAAATATATATTTTTCTCTTGTTGCTATGGCAAAGGGCTGAGCGGGACAGCTACATGTCTCCACCCGCTAGGACAGCCCCTTAAGCAGCCAACCGCAGTGTGTGTTTATGCGGCTGGCTCAGTGAAAATGTCATTATCCCATTGCCCGCCCATCAGCCCATGCATGCTGTGAGCCGTCCCTAACTGGAAGGTAAAGATATTTGCAGTCCAGCATTTTAGCTTGTGCGCTGTCTCTTTGAACCCCTTCCCGCCTACCAGCATTACTTTGCCGGGTAACCGCTCGCCGCCTGCGGGTGTGGGGATCCAACCCCCGCTGAAAGGTCTCTACAACTTTGATGCTGCAGAGAGATCAGCATTGAGGCTTGTGTGCCTCCAAGTCTGTTAGATAAAAAAGGTAACACTTAAGTTCATTCAGCCGTGCTTTTTGTTTCTCCTCCTTCCCTTTGCCGTAACACAGGCTTCAGCTTGGCATTACAGTGTACTCTAGCAGCCCACATGCATGGATGTATGTAACCCTTTGCCAAGATAGCACTTGCCGGGGAGGGGGGGTGTGTGACCAGGGGATAGAAATCAGGGGCGCTAAAGGTCTGGGACTGGGCAGCTACTATTGCTTGCCAGCGGCCCGGGCCGGGACTAGTGAGAGTGTAGTGTACTATAGGGTACTGTAGCAGTGCAGGGCGCTGCGGACCACACACACTGACCTAACTCCTTGGATAGTTGGCTGAAGGATCCAAAGAGCAGGCAGCCCTGCCCCAACTATCCAGGCCCGCCCCCTGGCCACAGCAGCATCATCAACACAGCAGGCAGCCGGCCTCTGCTGTGTGGACTGGTGTCTCTTCTGGATACATGGCTCCCCTGCACTGCCTCATCTTGATACTGATCGCTGACAGGGGAGCCAGCAAGCAGGACTTAGAAAAACGACAAGACAGATGGCCCTGGAGCTCCTTTCCAGTATTAGTAAGGTAATTAAAGTACTGTAGCTACTGCTGGAGAACATCTGATCTTGGGGAGCATAAAATGTGGGATCAATGTGGAGGGGGGAGCACATAATATAGTGTGAGATGTATCAGGGAAACAAGGGAGTATAATAGGGGAAGGGGAGCAGAGTGTGGGATGTGGATGGGGGAGGGGATCAGAGTGTGGGATGGGGAAAGGGAGCAGAGTGTGGGATGGGGAAAGGGAGCAGAGTGGGATGTGGTTGGTAGACGAGAAGTACAGTGTGAGGTGTGGAGGGAGAAGGGAAGTACAGTGTGGGGTGTGGAGGGAGACGGGAAGCACAGTGTGGGGTGTGGAGGGAGAAGGGAAGCACAGTGTGGGGTGTGGAGGGAGAAGGGAAGCACAGTGTGGGGTGTGGAGGGAGACATGAAACACAGTGTGGGGTGTAGAGGGAGATGGGAAGCACAGTGTGGGGTGTGGAGGGAGAAGGGAAGCACAGTGTGGGGTGTGGAGGAAGACGGGAAGCACAGTGTGGGGTGTGGTGGGAGACGGGAAGCACAGTGTGGGGTGTGGAGGGAGACGGGAAGCATAGTGTGGGGTGTGGAGGGAGAAGGGAAGCACAGTGTGGGGTGTGGAGGGAGACGGGTAGCACAGTGTGGGGTGTGGTGGGAGACGGGAAGCACAGTGTGGGGTGTGGAGGGAGACGGGAAGCACAGTGTGGGATGTGGAGGGAGATGGGAAGCACAGTGTGGGATGTGGTTGGTAGACGGGAAGCACTGTGTGGGGTGTGGAGGGAGAAGAGAAGCACAGTGTGGGGTGTGGAGGGAAAAGGGAAGCAAAGTGTGGGGTGTGGAGGGAGAAGGGAAGCAAAGTGTGGGGTGTGGAGGGAGAAGGGAAGCACAGTGTGGGGTGTGGAGGGAGAAAGGAAGCACAGTGTGGGATGTGGAGGGAGACGGGAAGCACAGTGTGGGGTGTGGAGGGAGACGGGAAGCACAGTGTGGGGTGTGGAGGGAGAAGAGAAGCACAGTGTGGGGTGTGGAGGGAGAAGGGAAGCACAGTGTGGAATGTGGAGGGAGAAAGGAAGCACAGTGTGGAGGGAAAAGGAAAGGAAAGTGTGGGGTGTGGAGGGAGAAGGGAAGCACAGTGTGGGATGTGGAGGGAGACGGGTAGCACAGTGTGGGGTGTGGAGGGAGAAGGGAAGCACAGTGTGGAGGGAGAAGGGAAGCACAGTGTGGAGTGTGGAGGGAGACGGGAAGCACAGTGTGGGGTGTGGAGGGAGACGGGAAGCACAGTGTGGGGTGTGGAGGGAGAAGGGAAGCACAGTGTGGGGTGTGGAGGGAGAAGGGAAGCACGGTGTGGGATGTGGAGGGAGAAGGGAAGCACAGTGTGGGGTGTGGAGGGAGACGGGAAGCACAGTGTGGGGTGTGGAGGGAGAAGGGAAGCACAGTGTGGGGTGTGGAGGGAGATGGGAAGCACAGTGTGGGGTGTGGAGGGAGACGGAAAGCACAATGTGGGATGAGGAACCCTAAAGCTGGCCACACATCTAAAGATTATCTGTCCAACCAGCCAACTTGTTGATCGGTTGGAATGAAAATCTGGTAAGGTATGGAAGCAAATGACAATCAGCAATTTGCTCCTAAATGCTGGAAAATGGACAAAAACTGTTGTTTGAACAAATAGTTTAGATCAAACATTTAACAAACATGTCTGACGACCATTATCATCTGTTTTCTGGCATTTAGGAGCAAATTGCTGATCATCATTTACTCCCATTCCTTACCAGATTTTCATTCCAACCAATCAACAAGTTGGCTGGTTGGATGTAAGTTGGTCTAGTATGTGGCCAGCTTAAGTGTGTTTTACTGAAAAGTTGCGCAACTCGAACCACGGTGATCCTGGCAGACGCTGTTACGGTCTCTGACACCATCTACCAGGATCACAACTTTTGAGTGACACACACTGACAGCGAGACAGACTGGAGAGCTAAGTGTGCTGTTTGTGACGACTATGGGGTGGCTTGCGTGCACAGCTCATCAGGCAGGGGCACCCTGGGCAGAGCAACTACTGACGTCAGTCAGTGTGCCCTCCCCCCTAGGCAGAAACTAGTAAGTGAAGGTGGGTACTTTTTTATATACTTCCAATTGCTTAATTAGTCCTCAGGGGGGGTGCCGCCGGGGTGTCAGAGCAAGTCCCGGTGATTTCTCCTGAAATCATCGATTTTAGGAAAAATCACTCTTGCTCAGGAGGTGCGCAAAGAAAAACCTCCCGGCGTGTGTTTTAAAACAAAACGCACCTAATAGAATATTAAAAAACCTGCACATGCAGGAAATACCTCGTAGGTGCGGGTTTTTTGCTTTTCTCACAGCCTATTGAATATGCCCGAATGTGTTTGGTTTAATTTCCTATGTGTGCCAATATTTGTTTTGTTCATGCAAAGCTTATGCAATTTATTTCCTGTGGGAGCCTATGTGTTTGTTTTTTTCCCTATGGGTGCCAATGTGTTTTTTTTGCAATGTGCTGCAGTGAGTCAGGTAATGAGTATAGTGCATATGTACTATCTATTAGCGGTGTATGGCCTGTCTTTAGCATTCAGGAAGTTACAAAGAGATGGAGGGAGTGAGAAGTGCAAAGCTTGAGAGATGAAAGGAAAGAATGAGAGTTGGATGTATGACATGCCCTCTTTTTAAGAGACCATACCCCTCATGACACGTATCCACGCCCCATGACGTGTGGCCACACACTTTTTTCGCAAGCCTTCGGCATGCACACACATTAAATCTCCATACCCCCACTTCAAAAGTCCCACTTCGACCACTGACCATTAATACAAAACTTTGTACTAGTAGTGCCGTGTTGGGACTTGTTTTGTTCGGGACCCTAATGACTATATGTTAGCAATTACATGAGCACACTCAGCTGCACTAGCACTACCGAGTGCCGGATTTTTGGAAATTATATATATATATATTTACACACACCTGTGCAGAGGCACATTTGGCACAACTGGTCCTGGATGATATCATGAGGTGCTGACTAGTCTAAATTTAAGAGCTTAATTCATGAGATAGTGAAAGGGAATTACTAATAGGTGGTACATATTATAGAGCCTTTCATACCAATTCCATTACAGAAGAAAAAATATTTAACACATAGTCAAGTATAGAGAGTAACAAAAAGTAACACATACAGCAAATCACAGTTGCAGAGTCACACATGCAGTGGATCACATATGTAGAGTCACACATGCAGTGGATCACATATGCAGCGAGTCACACATGCAGGGGATCATGCATGCACACAGACTTTAAGACTCACACATACTTATACAGTAGCTAAACTCTCTTACCTTACAGGCCAGGTAGTGGTTGTTCAAGTTGGTCCTGGGGAGTTGGATGAGGAATTGAAGCAGATCCACACTCCTATATCCCATGATGCCAGCAGACAGGAGGACTGTACAATGGGCCATTTTGCTCCCCCACCTCCCCTGGGACATGCCCACTTCCTCTCCTCTTCTGCTGCCTTACAGCACTAACAGCAACACTTTACCCTCCTTCAAACCCCCCAAACCAGTTTTTAGGTGACACCATGGACCGCACACAGCAGCTGGTAGCCTGTGACAGAAAAAAAAGTTCCTGTTAACACTGCCAGCTGAGCCTGTGGGCGGTGGTCCTGTTTTCATGGGGGAGCTGGAGCTGCTCCTCCGCTCACCCCATTTTTAATCCTGCCTTGTGACCGCAACCAAACACTGTAAAATGAACTATTACATCCCTGCCTCTAACGCAGAACTATAATTCTGGCAGGCCTTATTATTACAGGCCTCAAACATATTTTTTTTTAAAGCTGAGCTCCTTATATCAGTTATGGGGGTAGATGCACTAAGCCGTGGAGAGAGATAAAGTACCAACAAATCAGCTCCTGTAATTTTTTTAAACACAGGAAGCGATTCAGCTTGGATCGCAGTTGCTAATACGCACGCAATCGGCCGATTGTTGCGTTCTGCGGATGCTTATACATCGCAGTGTGCATTCGGGAGCTGGCCACTGAGATCGGGACTGCGACCGCAGTGACTACGCACAGGGCCGGCAACAGAAATCTCGGGTCCTGGGACACAGATGTTTCTGGGGGCCCAACCTTCTCACCACCACCCCCGATCCCACATATCCCTCCCCTGCATGTGTGATATGTGAAGCATGATAATGTTGACTGAAAGATATGCCAGCATTTAAATAAAGTAAAAATGCACTATGACTTACCACATTGTCTCTCTGTTACTGATGATGCAGGCTGTAGTACTTGTCTGACATCTCTTGCAAGTTCTTCTTGATGACAGTGGGCCTGATTCAGACCCAGACACTATGAGCGCTCTCTCGCATTGAGCGATTTTTCACAATCTGTGCATGCGTATGAGTCGCAATGTGCGTGCACAAATCAGTCATTGTGATGGGAAAGTAGCTTGCAGTTGGGCTGCTATTTTGAGTGACAGATAGTGCCATTTGTGGGTGGTAACAGGGGAAGGTGCTTGAAAACAGGGGTGTGGATGTGCAAACGCAGGCGTGCCCGACTGTCAGAACGGCGTTTAATGGGTGTGCATAATTAGCAAAGTAGCGTCATTACACACATGACTAGGTTGTATTTTAGCCAGAACTGCTCGCAATGTTGTGGTGGGAAAAAGCTACAACAAGCACTGCGAGCAGCTCCATTGGCTCTAGATGTTCCCGATTAATCCTACAACTGCCGGAGATGATGTGTGCTGCGAGTGGCAAAGGGACGTCTTTATATAAGTGTGAGCGCATAGTGCGGCAGCTCGCTATTACTTAGTTGGTGGCTTTACGCGATGCAGTGTGAGCACATGATTTAAATAGCCGTCCCCTTTTAGCCAGTGAGTGGACGCAAATAGCGTCTGGGTGTGAATCAGGCCCAGTGCTGTAGATGCCTCAGGGTTAGGAGGGATGGTGTCTACAGCCAGCCATCTTCAGTCCTCATCACCTTCCTCAAATTCAGCCTCTCGCCACCATCCTTACCCAGAAGTGCCCATAACCTTCCTCCATCCCCAAACCTTCTGTCCCAGCCCCATCACCTTCCTACATCCCTAGACTCATCACCTTTCTCTGCCCCCAGCCCCTATCACCTTCCTCTGCCCCCAGTCCATGTCACCTTCTACCCCCAGCCCCCATCACCTTCATATGCTCCTTCACCTTCCTCCATCCACAGCCCCATCACCTTCCTCTGTGCCCAGCCCATGTCACCTTCTACTCCCAGCCCCCATCACCTTCATATGCTCCTTCACTTTCCTCCATCCACAGCCCCATCACTTTCCTCTGCCCCCGCCACTAACACCTTCCTATGCCTCCTTCACCTTCTTCCATCCCCAGCACCCATCATCTTCCCCTGCACCAGCCCCGATTCCTCTACATCTACAGAAGGGGATCTAGCGGTTACCGATTCCCTCTACCACCCCTATACACCGCAGCCTGTCTGACGTGCGGTGACCAGAGCCATAACTAGACATTTTGGTGCCCTGTGCCAGAAAGAACATCGGCACCCCCCTCCCATTTTTAAATAGGGCCTTTAAGAGGGCATGGCACTCCCATTTTCTTTTATGTATGCCCGACCCTATATGGTACCACACTTCAGGACTATTGTTTATATGATAGTCATTTCATATACTAAAATAAATGACAATTTTCTACCCATAAGGTAAATTATAAACTTCCGCAGGATAAACCTGAATTTGGTGGACCTATTCTTTTTTTAAAGACATACGCCTAACTAAATTTACCTAGTATTTTAGACAATGCACTGAGAAACACAATAAAGATCAGCAATTCCATTAGAATTGCAAACAAACATATTAAACATCAGCTGCCCGTAACAATGATATCACAACAAGACGCAGATGCTGCCATGACACCCATAATATAATACAAAAGTACATACAGGAAAACTTACAACCAGGTACACAGCATATCAATACGCAACTTTAACAAACAGTTTTGCACAATGAAAAAAAAAAACCATCATAGCAGCCAATCACTGAGACAGAATCATATACAGCAACTTAGGTGACATCACACTACAATGACTCAGGCAGCACCAGCTTCTAAGTAATAACCAATATATGAAATGTGAAAAAAAAATCATGCATGGTACCTGACAGAGCAATAACAACGTAAAAGTAAATACCAAAAGCACATAAAATAATTATACATTTACTGTAACCCCAAAGAATAGGATTTATTACTATACCCCAAACCCCACCCAACCCCATGGTACTATTAGTATACAACCACCCATACATTACTACATCCCCCAAACAGGTAATATTAGTATACACCCCCTTCCCCTACACACACATTACTGAACCCCCCCTCAAACTTCAATTGTTATTAATATACAAGACCCCTCCCATACCTTACTACATCCCCAAACCACCTCCCCCCAGATATTATTAGTATACACCCACACATTACTACAACTCCCAACCCAGGTCATATTAGTGTACACCCCCTACACACACACACACACACACTACTACACCTCCCCCCCCCATCCCACCTCACCCCCAGGTATTATTAGTAGTATTATCCATCACCCCTAGATAACATCAATAAGCACACAGCCCCCAAACCCCAGGAACTTACCTTTGCCTGCACGGTGTGTTGTGTTCTCCTCACACACCGACTGCTGCAGGGGAGAAGCCAGGATAGAACAGGCCAGGAGAGGGGGCGGGGACTCGGCAGCACATTGGTGCAGTAGCTGACCATGGCTGGCAGCCATAAGAGCAGGGTCTACGAGCTGAGGGTAGGAGCACGCTGACTCTGCAGGAGCTGCTCCCTCATGGCTGAGCTAAGTTGAAACATCGCCTCCTGAAGGGTAAGTGAGAGGGATCGGAGGGGGCGGAGTCAGGGAGGAGAAGGAAGGACAGAGGGGGGAATCCTATCAGAGATCAGTGAGGAGCTGCACTGTTAAGCTGGCGCACACCCCTGAACAACTGTGATATTGTTGTTCACTTTCAGGGTCTGATTCATTACGGATCACAAGTGTGATCACAGCTGAGATTACGCATACAGACCCACTGCGAAAATATGCTAATGTTTGCAATCGCAATGCCGTCGCAGCCTAACGTAAGGACGCCCACTTCCCCTTACTCACATCAGTAATACTTAGCAAAACAGCGAAACCATCAGTAACATCGACTACCATCGGAGCCTCAAGCACAATTGCACAAGATCAGACCTTTTTCAGAAATTAATTGATAAAGTTACTTGCGCTATTCGGGTTATAGCGTCTTAATTAGTCTAAATTAAACAAGTTATTATATAGGTCTAAAAAATAAATATATAAATCCCAAAAAAATCTGGTTCATATATAACACATATTTAACGGTAATATAAATAAAACATATGGCAATAAATAAATAAAAAATGTATAACAAAAATAGTCCTGACAATATTTAATGGTTAGGTATAAATAGACAAGAGATGTTTGATTAAGCCAATAAATTGGTTACTCCAGTGGGTGTTTTCTAATACCAGCCATATACAGCAGTCACTCAGGTTTGCTATACAATGTTGCAAAAAATGGTAACTATGTCCAATATAAATTGTTAAGGTGCATACACACGGGACGATGCTCCCTGAACAAACATCGTCCTGTGTGTCCCCGGCAGTTTGTGCTCAGTGTTGTTAACGACACTGAGCACAAAACACTGAACGGTTTCATGAACAAAATCGTTCAGTGCCGGTCTGCCTCCCTCATCCCCGAACATTTCCAACTTGACAATATCGTCAGGTTGGACAGGAAGTTTGGACGATGAATGAAAACTACAAACAACAAATGGGAGCGCGCTTTTGTGATTTTCGTTCACTGTTATACCTCTGAAACTGAACGATTTTTTGAACGATTTGTCGTTAATGACAAATCGTTCAAAAAATCGGCCCGTGTGTACGCACCATTACTCACTCCTCGTGAGTAAAAGCTTGTTCTAAGCCTCAAGCTGTGCACTGGCTTAACAGCATTTAAACAGAAGCAGCATCTGCAGGGAGAAGATTTATAATCTCACAGTGTGTGTACGTGTGTGGTCACACGTATAGCCCTTATTGATGGTGTATAGCTTAAAAGTCAATTTATAAATGCAACACACAACAGATGTCAGGTTAGCTTTTTGATTTTATATGTATCAGCTTATTCACATTCCTGCTGTATAGAAGGATCTGCACCAAATAGCGGCATCCGTGTTAAAGCACAACCCGTCACACTGGGGAAAAATATATACTGAAAACTTCAACAGATGGTGCAGACAAGCAGCATATCCAATCAGTATGGTGATGGTCATTAAATCAGTAAATCAGTGTCCACTGTTAAGTGTTCCGTATTAAGAGCAGTCTACAGGGAACATTGAGTGCAGTCAGTGGTAGTGAGTATCCCGTGTAGTTGCAGTCCCAGCCAGGTATTTAAACTGGAGATCAATCAAAAGGCCATTGATGTCAGGAAGCCACACAGTTCTAACACATTTCCCCACAGTCATGGAGGTTCATCAGGAGGTTCATCTCAGAAATTGCTAACCTCGTCGCATGCAGTGGGAGCCCAAGCTGCGTATACCATTGCTGTGGCTAATTTATGCTCGCCCCTGTAGCGGTGTTCAAATGCACTGATACGTCTGCATTTCGCCAACCCCCCTTGCCCCCCGTCAGCACCCCCAAACAGTCACTTCCTGTTAATCACTCTGCAATGGGTCTGTGTAGTGTCTGCAATCGCAGTGTGATCACATTGAGACCTTCGCGCACACGCCACTGCAATACATACGCATGCACAGAACGCAACAATTTGTCGCCTGCGTGCATAATCACAGATGGGATTGGTAATGCATCAGGCCCTTAGAGCTGTAATGCAAAAGAGCAACTTAATGTATGGAGAATCCTTAAAGCATCCAACATGTTATCTTTGACAATATCAATCTCTAATTCTTCCAGAACTTGGCCACAGTAACCATAACCTGCAGTAAATATATGAGCTCCGCTATGACATTTTGGCCACCCTACAGTATTTGTACCTCCACAAGCATTGGTTGAGGATAGGGGAGGATTCCACACAAGGTAAGAGAGAAATGTATTTATAGAACATCTCCGTTCGCTCACACTAGGGGGTATATTACTATAGTGAAGGATTTTAGAAGTGGAGTTGTTGCCCTTAGTAACCAATCAGATTCTAGGTATTGTCTTCTAGAAGGTGCTAGATAAATGATTAATAGAATCTGATTGGCTGTTATGGGCAACAACTCCAATTCTATAAACCTGCACTTTAGTAAATATACCCCTTGGAGTCAATATCTCCCCCTGTATTTTAAACAAAAGATTACTAATAAAGATATACAGTCACGTCCATAAATATTGGGACATTGACAGAATTTTCAGATTTTGGCCTCTATTCACCACCACAATGGTTTTGAAATGAAACAAACAATATGTGCTTTAACTGCAGACTTTCAAATTTAATTTGAGGGTAATTACATCCAAATCGGGTGAACGGTGTAGGAATTACAACAGTTTCAATATGTGCCTCCCACTTTTTAAGGGGCCAAAAGTAATGGGACTATCAACTCAAAAGCTATTTCATGGACAGGTGTGGGCTATTCCCTCATTATTTAATTATCAATTAAGCAGGCAAAAGGTCTGGAGTGACATTTGCATTTGGAATCAGTTGCTGTCAACTCTTAATATGAGATCCAAAGAGCTGTCACTATCAGTGAAGCAAGCCATAATTAGGCTGAAAAATCAAAACAAACCCATCAGAGAGATAGCAAAAACATTAGGTGTGGCCAAATCAACTGTTTGAAACATTCTTAAAAAGAAAGAACGCACCGGAGAGCTCAGCAACACCAAAAGACCCGGAAGACAACTGTGGTGGATGACAAAAGAATTATTTCCCTGGTGAAGAAAAACCCCTTCACAACAGTTGGCCAAATCTAGAACACTCTCCAGGAGGTAGATGTATATGTGTCAAAGTCAACAATCAAGAGAAGACTTCACAAGAGTGAATATAGAGGGTTCACCACAAGATGCAAACCATTGGTAAGCCACAAAAACAATAAGACCAGATTAGAGTTTGCCAAACAACATCTAAAAAAGCCATTACAGTTCTGGAACATCATCCTATTGACAGATGAGACAAAAATCAACTTGTACCAGAGTGATGGGAAGAGAAGAGAAGGAAAGGAACTGCTCATGATCCAAAACATACCACCTCATTAGTGAAGCATGGTGGTGGTAGTGTCATGGCGTGGGCATGTATGGCTGCCAATGGAACTGGTTCCCTTGTATTTATTGATGATGTGACTGCTGAAAAAAGCAGCAGAATTAATTCTGAAGTGTTTCGGGCAATATTATATGCTCATATTCAGTCAAATGCTTCAGAACTCATTGGACAGCGCTTCATAGTGCAGATGGACAATGACCCGAAGCATACTGCAAAAGCAACCAAAGAGTTTTTTAAGGCTAAAAAGTGGAATGTTATGCAATGGCCAAGTCAATCCCCTGACCTGAATCCGATTGAGCATGTATTTCACTTGATGAAGACAAAACTGAAGGGAAAATGCCCCAAGAACAAGCAGGAACTGAAGACATTTGCAGTAGAGGCCTGGCAGAGCATCACCAGGGATGAAACCCAGCGTCTGGTGATGTCTATGCGTTCCAGACTTCAGGCTGTAATTGCCTGCAAAGGATTTGCAACAAAGTATTAAAAAGTGAAAGTTAGATTTAGGTTTGTTTAGTTTGTCCCATTACTTTTGGCCCCTTAAAAAGTGGGAGGCACATATAGAAACCGTTGTACTTCCTACACCGTTCACCTGATTTGGATGTAATTACCCTCAAATTAAATCTGAAAGTCTGCAGTTAAAGCACATCTTGTTTGTTTCATTTCATAGCCATTGTGGTGGTGAATAGAGGCCAAAATATGAAAATTCTGTCAATGTCCCAATATTTATGGACCTGACTGTATATACTTTTAATACTTTCACATAACTGATACTTATTACTATTACTACTATTTTCATTTGAAGCTTGCCCCCAAAAAAAGTTTTTCTTTTTTTGTTCTTTTTGCCTTTGGCAAAAGAACTCCATTTTGTATACCAATATATGGCAAAGGAGGGCACTGGCTTTGCCACTAATAAAGACAGTATATTGGAGTACTCTTTTATGACAGACTGACTATTGGTTACAGGCTCAGATGTATCATTTTAAAATCATAGGAAACAAATAAAACAAATGGAGATTTAAATCATCTATTAAATTTTAACCGATTGGCCTTGTACGAATAATAACACATTCACATATTTGTCAATCAGAGCTTTACATGTTCCTACTGTGCAATAAATAATTAAATGTCCAGTATTTTCCTAGCCAAAGATCAACTCTGAAGTGGAAATAATAAAATATGGCTTGAGGGAATCTGTGCTCAAACATTTGCCATTCGTGCGGATCTTTTTCTTTGATGGAAATATGACAGGATTGTGTTTAAAAAATCATGACAGTTTTGAGCAATGTTTATTTCTATCAATCCTGTTTCATTGTATGCTGCATTAGCTGGGCATTCAAAGCTAGAATAGCCATTAACCTTTCCAAAGGACGCCTGACAATTATTCAGCCCTAGCACCTTTGTCACTGTAAAAAGAATACGCATTCAAGTGATCATTACATTTTGTGTCTTGCACATTGGAGCAGAAAGACAGTCCAGGAGAAGTGTTGTATTAGATTTTTCAACATAAAGGCGAGTTGTACAGTAATGCATATTACGTGGTTGGTTTTACAGTATATAGAACCGTAATACATGATATTATTTTATTTCTATGTATATTATGCTATGTTATATTTTCCACACTTGGGGTAGATGTACTAAGAATCAGTTTTGCCATCTATTGCAATCCGCTGGACATCGCCATCAAATTGCTGTCTATAAATAAAGTATTTTCTGACCATCGGATTTGAGCGTCAGATGTCCATCGTATATATTTTCTTTCTAGAACCTCATCGGATATACCCGTCTGCAGTCAAATAGAAATATAAATCCGATGGAAACTAACAGAAACCGATGAATACTTTCTATTGCTTTTATATTGGTTTAAACAAGAACATGTGCCAACCCATTGAGAGTGCATTGAGGTGGCAGGCGACTGGACGATAAAGAGAGTTTGGAGGAGTTTTTTGGTGTGAACATTTGATAGCTGTTAGTAGTGTTGTCTTGTCTATTCATCTGTTGTTTTATCTCATTTAAAAATGTGTCATTTTTATTGTCACTTTCCTCATTATTATTTCTGTCTTGTCAGTGTTTATTTGTGGTGTGCTTGTGTTTGTTTGGGGTTAATGTATCAAGCAGTGAAAGGAGTGAAGAAGTGGACCAGTGGAGAAGTTGCCCATAGCAACCAATCAGCTTTCAAGTGGCATTTATCAAGTACAGTCTATACAATAATAGGTAGGAGTTGATTGGTTACTATGGGCAACTTCTCCACTGGTCCATTTCTCCACTGTTTTCACTGATTGATACATAAACCCCTAAGTCTTGTGTGTCTTAGGGGTTTATTTACTAAGTATTCGATGGAGATCAAGTCGACGGAGATAAAGTACCAGCCAATCAGTTCCTTAACTGCCATGTAACAGGCTATGTTTGAAAAATGACAGTTAGGAGCTGGTTCTCTGGTACTTTATCTCCGTCCACTTTATCTCCATCCAAGGCTTAGTAAATAGACCCCTTATTTGTTTTGTGTTTGTATGGAGGGAGAGAAAAGAAGGAGTAGGGAGGAGGAGAGGGAACCTGCGCCAGAGACGGGGGATGAAGTGCAGGAGGTGGATTTGGAGTCAGAGGAGGATGAGGAGAGTCAGACTACCAAGACCAAAGCTGGGCGGAACATCAGGTTCAGCTTTGATGAGAATGTTTCCTTGTGAGAATGCTGTTGTGAAAAACTACAGTATGATGTACAGTATGGGAGATTGGCAGCAAGAACACAGGGACGCAGGAAGAGACAAATATGGCTGTGCATGGTTCAGGCAGTGAATTCCGCAGGGCACACAAAGCGGGATATGTAGCCCTGCAAAAAAAAAAAAGGGTTTCCAGACTTTGGGCCGGATTCAATTAGCCGCGAAAAGCCGTAATCAGCTAAAAAGTTTTGTCTATTGCCGCGTTTTGCCTGTCCGCGACTTATCTTCTAATTCAATTCCAGGACTTTTTCGCCTAAGTGGAAACTCAATGCATTGTAAGAGGCGAAAAAATTTCTCCAATGGATAGCAGGTGAAAAGAAATGCAAAATCTTTATTTTGGGGTGCAAACGTGGGAAAAACAACTCAGAACCATTGGGACAGCCCCACAAAGAACAAACCAGACAATAAAAATAACACCCCAAAAAAGACACATTTCATTTTTGGGGCAAAAAAAGTAAAAAGTGGGAGGACAAGCATAAAAACTAGTGAAACTGGCTTCTTGGGGGTCCCCAAGTATGGGTCAGGTGTTTTTGGGAATGCAGGTGCATGCTGCAGATGAATTTTTCAAATTGTTTCAAGTTCACTTTAGAGACATAAAAATATACTAGCACCTATTTTCAAGTACCAGAAATTTGACTGGACTACTTATTTTCGCAAAAAATACAGCTTTATGCTATTCTTCACCACTTTTACAAAGACGCTAATAGCAAGCAATTTACACAACTTAAGTACCCCAAATATTTTATATGGGCTATGATCTATATTGATTCCCTATGTCAGTGCATCATTTTCTGGGGTACGGACTGATTTACCGAATTCTTTCAGTACTTTTCGCCTGTTCCGCATTCACCGCTTTCCGTTTTCGCCTGTTTTGGAATTGAATAAGGCAAAAAGCGGGGACGCGCAAGGAACAATTTCGCCTGTGAAACAGGCGAATGAGGCAGTAAGTCGGACAGGCGAAACTTTGCTGATTTTTCGCCTGTAATTGAATACGGGCCTTAAAAAGAAAAGTGAAAGCGTTAAATGGCAGAGGAGAAAAAGGCTTCAAGGTAGACTGGCAGTGTGTCCCCTTTACAAATGGAGTACCTAGGATATGAGGAACCCGTGCATGGTATCATTCCTGCTGAAGTAGTCCAGGGACTCAATGTCCAAGATTCTGATGCCCTACCATGGTCTGGTGAGTGTAAATAAATTTATTTTACAAGGCAGTGAGCTCCTGCACTGTCTCCTCATTGTGCATACATACAGGATACTAGTCTGCAAGAGGGTCGTCCTCTAACCTAATGTGTTCCTGCACATGAGACTGCAGCCAACTGCATACTGTGTGAGAGTGTCACAATCAGGGCCGGATTAAGCCTTCGGGGGGCCCGGGGCACTTACAAAAGTGGGCTACTTCCCCTCTTGTCAGCAACACCCCTCTGGCTGTGCCAGATGAGCGCCTCCTATGCGAGTCCCTCCCCCTGCACCTCCATGAGGCAGCCGCTAAAAGAAAATGAGGCTTTCCAGTTCTCACAGTATTTGGTTCAAATAGCTTTGGGTGCTGGGGTGCAAATAGACGGTTAATCTATTTGGGCAGTGAGGGTGGGAATGATCTGACGGATGCTGATAATGTTACGTAATAGTTTTATAGTAAATATGTCAAAATAGGCCAAGATCAGTATAGGGTTGCAATGCAAGATAGACAAAATTGAGAAACCACAGATAGATTAATTATGAAGATGAAAATAAATGAGGTACAGAGATGGTAATAGCATGAGAGGTATTAAGGGGGGTATACACTTAGCGATTTAAGCAAGCGATTGCACAATAATGGCATCATTATCGTGCAATCACTTGCAAATCGTACATGCATCGCCTCAGGTTTAGGTCGGAAATGACCAGCGATGCGCGTGCCCGCTGGTCGTTTCCGACATCTATCATCGCTCATACATGCTGGTCAACCTGACGATCCCGTCAGGTTCAGCATGTGCAGGGATGATGGATGTGCCTGGACAGAACGTGTGAACGTTCAGTGTTGGCACATCACTAGACATGGAAACGAGAGCACGACTGCAATGTCATAATCGTGCTTTCGTTTCCATGTCTACTAGTGGATACGCGGCTTTAGTTAGCTGCTCCCAGCAGGGGTGCTGGGGGTCAGTGGGTGCAGACAATGTTCAGGTCTCTGTGGCTGTAGCCTTTGGTACACAGTATATAAACTGTATAAAGGAGACTGATTCCTCCTGCTCTGATGGATTTATTAGGAGAGCTGCTCTTGCTGGGGCCAAAGGTGCGACATATCTGCCTGAGGAATCTGTTATTTCAGCTCTTTAGGACCAAGAAGAATCCTCCCTCCAGTCTCTCAACCTCTCCTCCTTGTGTGCAGTGGCTGTAAATTTCTGTTATCAAAACAGTAGCAGCCCTTATCTCCCACCTTCACGGACTCTCTCTCTCCCCCACTATGCCCATTTGTTTCTCCCTTTGCTCTGCACTATTTTGAGCTGTGTGTGCTGTCAGGCCACAGTGGGAAAGTTGCCACTTTTACTACTTTACCTTATAGCTCTCATATGCCATCAGATCGGCATCTGCAGCTGTGCCTGTGCGGAGCAGAGGGTGAGGGGAAGGCAGGAGAGCATTGTAGTCTCTGTTGTCTCCTCCCCTTCCCCTGTCATGTGGAGCGCTCGATGGTGTCAATACTGTACAGGAAGCGCTGCTGATTGGTCAGAGAGGGCGTCTGCTCCCAGCAGCAGCATGTCCCTCTCAGCTGACTTTCCTGGCCTGGCCGTAACCCCTCCCCTTCATCATCACTGAATTGACAGACGGACTCCTAGACAAATAGGTAGAAGTCCGCAGCCATTTGAAATAAAACAAAAACACAGCTTCCGCAGGGGGCCCACTGAGAGAGGGGCCCTGGGGGTACTCACCCCCTATGCCCCCCCCTTAATCCGGCTCTGGTCACAATAGAAGACAGGTTTCCAGAGAGACCCCATTGTATATCTGCATAAAGTTGTTCCAGCATCCTTGCACCTCTACTCATTAGCAGCAAACACTCACTGGCTGGTGAGCTGTATAGGATCCCGTTCTGATCAAGCTTCACTCCATTACCAGTGTACACTTAACAGCATACTTACCTACTCTCCCGAAATGGTCAGGAGCATCCCGAAAGCTGGGTAGTGCTCCCAACCACCCAGAAGGCGAGGAAAGCACCCACCGTTGCTGCCCGCACTCCCCCCTGTGACTGCCCACTTACTGTGCAAACGTGGGCAGTCCGGGGGGGCGATGACGTGATTTGCGCTGAATTTGCGTCATCGTAGCCCCGCCCCCCACTTTAAAATGCCTGTATTATCGGCTCTGTACAGCGGATGGCGGGGCCACAATGACGCGATTGAGCTGCCATGCCCCCCGCACTGCCCAACTGAAGTGAGGAGAGAGCAAACCTGGCTGCCTAAAATAAGTAAGTATGCTTAACAGTGAGTTTAGCTTTACCTGTTATCTATTAATAAACCAATAACAATGGTTAAGTAACTGGGCTATTCATAGTTTGACTCAATCAGTGGTGTGTGCCTATACAACTCTGCAGTATCAACTATCAACACCTGCACACATACCATTTCCAGCAATCTATGCTCACTTTGCAAATGAAACACAATTAAGGAGTGCTATCTCTTAAGGACATAATTAAACACAGATGAATAATGTACAATCAAAAAAGTCCTTAATGATTCACTGAACAATTGAATGTAAAAAGGACCAATTTAATATAAAGGACTGAAAAAGGAACACTTAGTAAAAATAATAAAAACATATTAAAATCAATATTTTATAGGATGGAATTAGACAAAAATATAGAGACAGCGCTCCTTAATTGTGTTTTCTTTTGTTTCTGCTTCTTCAGGAGGGTCAGCTCCTGTATTGGTAGCAGCAATCTCAAAAGCTCCTATAAGCTAATTTTCAGCATTTAAAAACCAAAATATATATTAGGGGTGTGCACCGGCCACTTTTCGTGTTTTGATTTTGGATCTGGATCTTTCTTCGTGTTTTCGATCTGGATTGGTTTTGCCAAAACCACCCTACCGTGTTTTGGGTTCTGGGTTTTGTGTTTTGGATCTGTATTTTTTTTTTTAAAAGCATAAAACAGCTAAAATCACAGAATGTGTTGGTTTTTCTGCTCCTATGCTATTATTAACCTCAATAACCTTAATTTCCACTAATTTCCAGTCTATTCTGAACACCTCACAATAGTGTTTTTATGTCCAAAAGGTTGCACCGAGGTAGCTGGATGACTATGCTAAGCGATACGAGTGGGCGGCACAAACACGTGGCCCATCTAGAGTGATACTGCAGTGGCAGACAGGATGGCAGTTTGAAAAACTAGGCCCCAAACTGTACATAATGCAAAGAAAAAAAAGAGGTGCAAGATGGAATTGTCCTTGGGCCCTCCCACCCACCCTTATGTTGTATTAACAGGACATGCACACTTTAACAAACCAATCATTTCAGCGCCAGGGTCTGCCACACAACTGTGGCTGAAATGATTGGTTCGTTTGGGCCCCAACAAAACAAGCTGGCAATGAATCTGTCCCTGCACAAACTGGCTCTACAGAGGCAAGATGTCGTCCTCATCCTCCTCATCCACCGATTCCTCACCCTCTTCAGTGTTGTGTACATCCTCATCCTCACAGAGTATTAACTCGTCCCCACTGGAATCCACCACCACAGGTCCCTCTGTACATTCTGGAGGCTGGTCTCCCTGGAAGAGTTGATAATTCATTTTTATGAACATCATCTTCTCCACATTTTGTGGAAGCAACCTCCTACACCTTTCGCTGACAAGGTTCCCGGCTGCACTAAACACTCTTTCGGAGTACACACTGGAGGGGGGGCAACTCAGGTAAAATAGAGCCAGTTTGTACAGGGGCCTCCAAATTGCCTCTTTTTCCTGCCAGTACAGGTATGGACTGTCTGACATGCCTACTTGGATGCTGTCCTCCACCATTCTGTCAATGGTGACAGTATCATATGTAGTGACAGTAGACATATCAGAAATTGTTGCCAGGTCCTTCAGTCCGGACCAGATGTCCAAACTTGGTCCTGCCTGCCCTGCATCACCGCCAGCGGGTTGCTTAGGATACCTAAGTTTTTTCCTGGCAGCCCCAGTTGCGGGAGAAAATGAAGAAGGAGCTGTTGACGTGTCACGTTCTGCTTCAGCTGACAGTGTTTTCACCAGCAGGTCTTTGCACCTCTGCAGGCTTGTGTCGGCCGGAAAGAGACACACCATATAGGCTTTAAACCTAGGTCGAGCATGGTGGCCAAAATGTAGGGGTCTGATTTCAACAGATTGACCACCCTGGAATCCTGGCAAAGCGAATGAAGGGCTTCATCCACAAGTCCCACATGCCGAGCGGAATCGCTCCATCTTAGCTCCTCCTTCACTTTCAAAAGCCTGATGAGGGGAATGACCTGACTCAAGCTGGCAGTGTCTGAACTGACTTCACGTGTGGCAAGTTGGAAGGGCTGGAGAACCTTGCACAACACGGAAATCATTCTCCACTGCGCTTGAGTCAGGTGCATACCCCCTCCTTTGCCTATGTCATAGGGGGATGTATAGGCTTGAATGGCCTTTTGCTGCTCAACCATCCTCTGAAGCATATAGAGGGTTGAGTTCCACCAACAGGACAACAGGATTTAGGTTTCCCTGGACTGCTTACGGTCTTAGCCAAAGTTTCTGAACTTGACAGTAACTTTTTATGAACGCGCTGCAGGTGCCGTATAAGGGAGGATGTTCCTAGGTGGTTGACGTCCATACCCCTACTTATTCCACCTTTACATATGGTACATATGGCAAGACAGTTGTTGTCCGGATTTGGATAGAAATATTGCCAGACCAAAGAGGTGGAATATTTGGTCTTCTGCCCAGGCATGACCGTGATAGGCTTTTTCATCCCACGGACAACAACTGTCTCCCCCGGAGCCTGATTTAAACAAACCACATCACCATCAGAATCCTCCTCGCCAACTTCCTCCTCAGCGCCAGCTACACCAGTATCCTCATCCTGTTGTACTTCAACAGTGACATCTTCAATTTGCATATCAGCAAGTGGACTGTGGGTGCTCCTTTCAACACTTGCAGGGGGCGTGCAAATGGTGGAAAGAGCCACCTCTTCCCGTCCAGTGCTGGGAAGGTCAGGCATCGCAACCACCACCACACTTGGACTCTCCTTGGGGATTTGTGATATCTTCTTAGAACGCACAGTTCTTCGCTGTGCTTTTGCCAACTTAACTCTTTTGATTTTTTTAGTGGGAGGAGGGCTTCCATCGTCATGTGAAGCTGAACCACTAGTCATGAACATATGGAAAGACCTTAGCCATTCCTTGCCACTCCGTGTCGTAAATGGCATATTGGCAAGTTTACGTTTCTCTTCAGCTGATTTAAATGTTTTTTTCAAGGTCATTTTCCTGAACTTTGTCATTTGGGATTGTATGTGCCCTCTACTATGACATTGGGCATCGGCCTTGGCAGACGACGTTGATGGCATGTTATCGTCTATGTCATGACTAGTGGCAGTAGCTTCAGCACTAGGAGGAAGTGGTTCTTGATCTTTCCCTATTTTATTTTTATCGGAGAAAGTTTGGTCCTCCATTTATATTATATTGATATATACGTGCGGCTAAGGTGCACACAAACACAGAAAATAATTTTTTATTTTTGTTGGAGACGAGTGCACTTTGTGGGTTACACCACCCTTTAAGAAATGAGCCAGCCGGCCCTTTACTTATGGGACACAGGTGCAAGGTTGGCGCTGCTCCTTCGTTGATGCACGTGCAGCCACAGTGCACACAATTCACAAACACAGAATTTTTTTTTTTATTTTGTTTGGAGTGCCCTTTGGGGGTTACAGCACCCTTTAGCGGTCAATCCAGCCGGCCCTTTATTTATTGGACACAGGCGCACGCTTGGCACTACTTTGTTGATGCACGTGCAGCTACTGCGCACACAATTCACAAACACAAAAAAATATATATTTTTTTTTTGTTTGGAGTGCCCTTTGGGGGTTACAGCAAACATTAACGGACAAGCCAGCCGGCCTTTTACTTATGGGACACAGGCGCACTCTTGGCGCTGCTCCTTCGTTGATGCACGTGCAGCCACAGTGCACACAATTCACAAACACAGAAAAAAAAATTATTTTGTTTGGAGTGCCCTTTGGGGGTTACAGCACACTTTAGCGGTCAATCCAGCCGGCCCTTTATTTATGGGACACAGGCGCATGCTTGGCACTACTTTGTTGATGCACGTGCGGCTACTGCGCACACAATTCACAAACACAGAAAACATTTTTTTATTTTGTTTGGAGTGTACTTTGGGGGTTACAGCATCCTTTAACGGACAAGCAAGCCGGCCCTTTACTTATGACACAGGCGCACGCTTGGCACTGCTTTGTTGATGCACGTGCGGCTAATGCGCACACAATTCACAAACACAGAAAATATTTTTTTGTTTTGTTTGGAGTGTACTTTGGGGGTTACAGCACCCTTTAACGGTCAAGCCAGCCGGCCCTTTACTTATAACACATGCGCACGCTTGACACTACTTTGTTGATGCACGTGCGTCTTCTGCGCACACAATTCACAAACACAGAAAATATTTTTTTTATTTTGTTTGGAGTGTACTTTGGGGGTTACAGCACCCTTTAACGGTCAAGCCAGCCGGCCCTTTAC
Source organism: Taudactylus pleione (assembly GCA_031769625.1). Classification (NCBI taxonomy): domain Eukaryota; kingdom Metazoa; phylum Chordata; class Amphibia; order Anura; family Myobatrachidae; genus Taudactylus; species Taudactylus pleione. Next base: position 6,524,685 of record JAUIMM010000484.1, read on the forward strand.
TTATGACACAGGCGCACGCTTGGCACTACTTTGTTGATGCACGAGCGGCTACTGCGCACACAATTCACAAACACAGAAAGTATTTTATTTTTGTTTGCACTTTGGGGGAGCACCCCTGATGGACAGAGCACTACAACACTACAGCACCCCTTTAGGACTGGGACTCTGCACAGGACTTTGGAGTGGACACAGCCCCTATGGACAACTGACTGCACAACACAGTCCAGCCAGCCCCTATGGACTTTGGAGGAGTGGACACAGCCCCTATGGACAACAGAAGCACAGCACAACACAGTCAGCCCCTATGGACTTTGGAGTAGTGGACACAGCCCTTATGGACAACAGCAGCACAGCGCAGCACAGCACAGCACAACACTACACTGCACTACACTACTCTACACTACACAGCCCAGCCAGCCCTAACTCCCACCCTCCCTCTTCACTGTCCACAGCCGAGTGAGAAAATGGCGCCGATGCGGGTACCTTATATAGAATCCAAAACCCGCGAGACCCGGAAGGCGGGATGATGACGTTTTGCCTCGATTTCAGATTCGAGTCAGGCGGGAAAAGTCGAGCTCGGATCGGCCTCGGATCGGGGGGGCTCGGGGGGGTTCAGATTTCTGAAATCTGAACCCGCTCACCCCTAATATATATATATATATATATATATATATATATAAATATATCCAGTCATCCAGCACTAGTTTATTTGTATAAAAATCTTTGTGCTCCCATGCCCTCCAGGGGTCATATAGTAGCCCAGTAATGTCCGTGAATGATGGCAGCACTGGGAGACTTTAGTAGGTTAAAATAATGCCTTTATTTCCTATGTTTCGGAAATTAATCTGTCGTCAGGGAATCCTGATGACGGATTCATTTCCGAAACGTAGGAAATAAAGGCATTATTTTAACCTACTAAAGTCTCCCAGTGCCGCCATCATTCACGGATATATATATATATATATATACATATATATTATCATTGCTCCTTAATTAGTATAGCGCCCTCCATTATTGTGTTTTTTCTTTTGTGTTATCACTTTTTAAATGTTTGCATACACGTGTAAAACATTCATGTGTTTCACACAATGTGAAAGGTGCAGTTATGTTCCTCATATCATAGTCACTAATGGATCCTATTTTACAGCTAATTGTGTATAATTACACATAGACTGCTTAATATTGCCGTGACAGTGGGCCTATAGCAGCTGCACCTATGTAACTGATGCTGTTATGTGTCCACATAGATAATACAGGTTGAGTCCCCAATATCCAAAATGCTTGGGACCAGGAGTATTTTGGACATCGGAATATTCCGTATTTTGGAATATTTGCATATCATAATGAAATATATTGGGAATGGGACCCAAATCTAAACACAGAATGCATTTATGTTTTATATAAATCTTATACACACAGCCTGCAGGTAATTTTATACAATATGTTCAGTCATTTTGTGGCTCAAACAAACTTTGTGTACATACATGAAATTTGCTTATGTTTCATATACACCTTATACACACAGCCTGAAGGTGATTTTCTACAATATTTTCAATAATTTTCAGCTTTAAACAAAGTTTGTGTACATTAAACAATAAAAAAAACAAAGGTTTACTATCTCAGTCATGGTGAAAAAAATCCGTATTTTGGAATATTCCATATTTTGGAATATTTGGATATGGGAGACTCAACCTGTAATACATTTGCAGATGAGTCAATGTCAAATATGGTGTCTCCATAAAATCTTTACCTAATTTATGCTTGTGGTCTGTTTATTTACAGCACTGCAAAATAATAAAACCAAGAGCAAGCCTGGCATCATAGGGGATGATGAGGTGGCAGGTAAAATGTGTGTCATAATGTAGTACGCATAGTGCCAACATGGCATATTTTTGCAATGTTTATCTAAAATGCTATTTATTGTGTAGGTCCATTAAGGGCTGTGGCACTGCCTCCAGCTTTGCTACAACATCATTTAGAAACGGAAACACCTCCTCCAGTCTCTGAAGCTTCAATGGAGACAACCCCTCTACCTTGTGCACAGCCAATTGGTGAGTTCATGCTTATATGCAAAATGCAAGAATGGTTACAATATGTGATTTCAAAATTGAACTATACAAATGCACAATTGCCCTCAAAGGCCGCTATTCAATTGAATGCGATGTTGAATATCCACGGGAGTGCGCTCCCGGAGCTATTCAATTCAGCGTGCTGTTAAGTCGGAGAATGCCGGTTCTTTCGACTTAACCTTTGTGTTTAGACCTGAGAGCTAGCATTCTCAGATTAAAGTGCCGGCCACGCAGCTGTTAGCGCCACGCTAAGCCAGAAAATAGCCGCGCTGCTGGCACTTTTGTTGGCTTTCTCCTCGCATCCCTAGAGGGTGCGAGAAGAAATCCTTTACACCGACCGAATATCGTGTTGAATTGAATAGCATCGGGTGCTCCCTCCCGGGGCTATTCAACATCACATTGAATTAATTTACCCCCTTTGAGCAATGTTTTATTTTAATCTTTTCTTGTTCTAAGATCCTGCCCAAGTTTTGTCTGTTGTTATCATGTTACTCCTGGTGGGAAAGAAGATACAAGTTTAGAAGAGAGTCTTCAGGGCTTCCATCACCTGGGTGAGATGATGGGTGAAGGTTGCTTGTGACATGCCCCTGGCAAAGTAGCTTGTCCAGGCCTGCTAGAGCACGTGACTGTGCAGTGTCTGGCTTTAGCTGAGTCTTGATGAGGTCAAACAGGTTCATTAAGTTTTATGATTAAGGTCGAATATCTGTATAACCTTGCTATCAGACTACGCATTGAGATTTAACCACCCAAGGAAGAACCTAGACCTAAGTAGGCTCTGTGGTACCTCAGGAAGCTGTTGATCCTCCTCTGTTTCTGCCTCCTGAGCCCTTTCAGTCAGCTGGTGGAGTGGTGCGTACCTCAGGTAAGTGGTGAACACAGACAAAATACCTGCTTCTGCCATATTTCAAACAGGCACATTGTTGCCATTGGATATGTCCTTATTTTGTAGGCATCATGATGAAGCTTGAATGAATAGAATTGTCTTTTTAGATACAAACTCACCTCTGAAATGGTAGTCTATTGTTTTTACATACATTATCTTCTGCAGGTTTTCTGTGGGTTCTATTGGATTTACTTATCTTTTGGTTAGTACATCTGAGGTTTCTATTGTTGCCTATAGTCAGTCTGATGATCTACTACTGTCTAAAGTCATGTTTTTTCTGCATATTTCAATAAGATTTGTCTTTAGAAAATCTCTGATCTGCAAGTTCGATGGAAAATTGCAGAAAAATCACAAACCGATGCTTAGTAAATTTACTCATTGGTGTATTTAAAAGGACTTGATACAATAACGTGAAGAATTATCCGATCACTGTAAAATAGATAAATAAGAATATGGCTTATTTCTCTGGATTGTCTTTAAATCTCCATCCAACATTCCAGCTCTTCTAGGGCTGAGCCTACTCAGGCCTTGGCTCTTCCTTGATGTTGAAGCAAACTGATCCAATGCTGCATCTTTGGATGCAGCGGCGCATCACAGAAGCCATCAGGAGGTGTCTATTTACCCAAAACACCTCCTGCGGCATTAACATATTACAGCATAGCCGCTGTGAACAAAGTCACGGCAGCTGTGCAATAGAGTGCAACTCTGAATCAGGCCTTAGGTCTTTTGATTAATTAAATTGAAACCAGAGCTGCTGCGCATGCCCACTAGCAGCAGCTTTTCCTTCCAAGTGAGCAGCAGTGATGTGCGGTCAGGTGAGGCAGAGCCTTTCCTGTTATACTTCGGTATACTCCAGAGTTTTGACTGTAAAAATTATTAGAAAAATGTAAAGAAAACATTATAAATATATTCTTTGTATTATTCTAAGAATTTTTATAGTCAAAACTCTGGAGTAAACAGTGTATGGCAGGAGAGGCACAGCCTCCCCTATCTACCTTTTCAGCACATGCATGATCAAAACACTCCAAATTTCCAGCACTTTTTTCTGCTGCACCTTTGTATAATGCCCACATGTACCCTCGGGTTCATATATGTTTCTGTAAATCTGGCTCTGATACTAGCCAGTGCCTCCCCAGACATTTACCTCCCCGCACATCAAAGGTGTGTGGTGTCTGTGGATCTGAGCACAACAGATCAAAGAGACCAGAGAGCAGCTGCCAACAAGAAGAAACAGGGGTCTTAACATTATGTGGAAGAGTGTGTGCATAGAAAGCTCACTTCTGCCTCCTACTGGTTATATTATGGAGATCTTCCTTGGGTGGTTAAATCTCAGTGCGTAGTTTGATGGCAAGGTTATACAGATTGTCTACTTAACATATAACAACTTAATGAACCTGATTGACATCATCAAGACTCAGTTAAAGTCAGACATTGCACAGTTTAGGGCCTGTGAGTGACAGACATGGAGCATTTGGTGGAGGCAAGTTGGAGTTTTGACTAAAAACGCAGACGTGTCTTCACCATTTCAGGGATGTGTCACATCCTACATCTGCTACTATACTGACACACTATACAAGGATCTGGTATCTCAGCTGTGGCGATCATTCTGAGTGACCATACACTTACTTGAGGAGTTGATGTTTGCCTGGTTTGCCTCCGATGTTGCGTATTTGCACGCAAATACGGACAGCTGCAATGGCTCAGGTGGACATCTCAGTACAAGTCCCAAACACTGTCGCATTAGCATATTTTCACACATGTACAGATAAGAAAATCGCAGCTGCAGCAACAATAGAACACAACTCCGAATCAGGCCCATAGTCTGTTATAAAAAAAAACCAGTAGCGCTAATTAAAAGAAGGTGTACCCTAAGCAAATAGGCAGCTCACACAGCAGGTTCTGCACCTGCTAAAAATAACCAAATACAAAATGTGGAGCGCTAGTTTGGATCATGTGACCACAGTTATTCAGAACAATTTTATTAAACTTCTGCAAATGTCAATACATTTATCACACGGTCTCACTTATTAAACAATAAACATGGGGTCATGAAAGAAAAAGAGCACTCGTGGGCACAACAGGATAGAATATGGAACCCCTATTAGCAGAGGCGGGCTGGGCTGGGCTGGGGGGCAGGGTGCCATATGCCCCCCAGGCCAGTACACTTTTGCTTCAGTGTGGGCCGATGTCACACTGCATGTGGTATGCATTGCAGGACGGCACTGGGATGCCATTAGGTTGCAAGCACCCAGCTCTGGCTATCCCCGGGTCCCTAATCCCTCTTTCTCCGTGCTCTCGGCTCCTCCTCCCGCAGTCCCTGCCTGTGCACTGCAAACTGAGCCCCGGCCAGTGCTGATTGGGAGCCGGACTAGCCTCATCACATGTTCAATAGAGACGGAGCAGATGAAAAAACCCAACTCCTGTCCTCATAGCCCTAAGCTCCATCTTTCACTGACGGCTGCTGCCTGGGCAGCATGCTAGTCTCTTCTCCCGAAATGGAGCTGCACAGCCAGGGAAAGGCAGCCACCTCTTACAAACTCATGAGATCTTCTCAGTTCACAGCAGCAGCCAGAGTCAGGAGGCTGCTGTGTGAGCGTGCATGCTACAAGGAGTATTCAGGGCCAGGCAGAATGTACAGCAGCAGGTCAGTGCTCCCATCTCAGTGTCTGCCTCCCCATCCCTCCACAACCAGCTCCCTGCTCCTGTTTCACTGCCAACCCACCTAGAACCCCTCAGCCAGTACAGTCATAATGATCACCCTCATACAGCCATGTGTCCCCCCACCCCCACTCCTAACTCCCTGGCTCCTTCCCATCCTGGCCACATCCCTCCCCATCCAGTCCAGTGTCCCCCAACATCTCACTGACACCAATTGCAGTGTCTCCCCCCTTACCTCCCCAACCAGACCAGTGTCCCATCTAACTTCCCCCCAACCAGTCTAATCAAATCCCCCCTCCACATTCACCCCATTGTCCCCCCTGCAGCCTAGTGTTTCTTCCTCCCACCCCTATCTCACTGCCCCACTTTCAATACAGCCTTGGACCTCTCCATTCACAATGCCCCCCCATTCAGCCCAGTGTCCCTACCATTTCACTGACCCCCTATCGCACTGTCTCCCACATTGCCAACCCAGTGTCTCCTCCCTTAACTCCCCAACCAGCCCACTGCCCCATCTAACTGCCCCTCAGCAAGAACCTCCAGTCAGTCCAATCAGTGCCCCCTCTATTCAACAATGGTTTATAAACCTTGTCCTTGTTCTGCAATGTTTTGTACTGTAATTAATTTTTTTGGGGGGCTCATACCCTGTTTATGTATGCTGTTAGGTGCTGCAGAACCTTTATGGCACCATATAAATAAACCATAATAATAGACATCAGAATCCCGGCAAGGGACTTAAGATAGGCATCGAAATACCAGCCCTTAGCGTTAGCTGCGGGGGGAGGAGGGTTAGGTTTGGGGGATAGATTAGGGTTAGGCACCCCTAGGGGGGAGGGTTACGGTTAGGCACCCCAGGGGAGATGTTAGGGTTAGGCATCCCCCCGAGAGGGTTAAGTTTAGGGAGCGGTAAGGGGGGGTTAGGGTTTGGCACCACTAAGGGAGAGCTAGGGGGAGAGAAGGGTAGGGATATGAACCGATGGGACTTCATTCCCATTCTCACTCAGTCTCCCTCCTGCTCTGCTGTATGGATGCATGTGTGTGTATATATAGTATACTGTATGTGAATGGTCTGCAATCACACTTGAAGGGGAGGAGCTAGGAGTATGTCATCTGCCAGGTAGACAGAAAGGGGAGTGGCTAGGGGTGTTTCTGACATGGGGGGGCATTGGGGTTGGGGCTGATAGGGGGATGAGTTCCACCACCTCCTTAGGACCACTTTAAGAACTGCCCTGCATTGTATAATGGACGGAATGCTCCCTGTATTGTATATTGGTAAGTGGAATGGTTCCTGCATTGTACATCCGGCACGAGAGTGCTTTGAGCATTTTGTAGGGATCACTAGAATGGTTTCTGGTTTGGGATGGGGCTGGTCGTTGTATTTGTTTATAGCTCTTTGACATAACAATTTTTCAAATATTTAATTGACTAATGACTAAAGCACACCCACATTAGACAAACAACACCTACAGAGGCTATTATCATGTGTCATTCCCCATTGTAATGCACTGATGGAAAAACGGGACACTTACTTGTGTCTGCCCCCAGTAGTGCCCTTTATACAGTGCCACCAGTAGTGGTCCCCCTTATGCAGGCCCCCAGTAGTGACCCCCCTATGCAATGCCCCTTATACAGTGCCCCCTGTAGTGGTCCACCTTATGCAGGCCCCCAGTAGTGATCCCCCATATGCAGTGCCCCGAGGAGTGGTCCCCCTTATGCAGGCCCCAAGTAGTGCCCTTTATACAGTGCCCCCAGTAGTGGCCCCCTTATGCAGACCCCCAGTAGTGACCCCCATATGCAGTACCCTTTATACAGTGCCCCCCGTAGTGGTCCTCTCTATTCAGTGCCCTCAGTAGTGGTCCCCTTATTTAGTGCCCAGGAGTGGTCCCCCTTATGCAGGCCCCCCAGTAGTGCCCCTTAAACAGTGCCCTCAGTAGTGGTCGCCCTTATGTAGGCCCACAGTAATGATCCCCCCTATGCAGTGTCCCTAATACAGTGCCCGGCAGTAGTGGTCCCCCCTGTGCAGTGCCTATTGTGCCCCCAGTAGTAAGCCCCTTATATAGTGCCCCCAGTAGTTGTCCCCCCAATGCAGTGCTCCCAGTAGTGGTCCCCCCTATTCAGTACCTTTTATATAGTGCCCTCAGTAGTAGACCCCCCTATGTAGTGCCCTTTATATAGTGCCCCCAGTAGTAGTCCCGTAATGCAGTGCCCCTAGTAGTGGTCCCCCCAGTAGTGCCCCCAGTAGTGGTCCCCCCCGATGCAGTGCCCCCAGTAGAGGTCCCCCCCAAGAAGTGCCCCTGGTAGTGGTCCCCCCTGATGCAGTGACCCCAGCAGTAGTCCCCCCCTCCTCCAGCAGTGCAGACAAACACTCGTAAAAAAAAGAAAAAAGCTCCACTTACCTGAATTCCCGGTCTTGCTCCTGCTCCCGCCGCCGTCCGCATCTCCGTCCTCCCGGACCAGCCCGCTCTGCATTATGGGAGAGCCGTCATGACATCTCTCCCATTACCCACTGTGGGAGCCGGAAGATGGAGCTCATGAGTGAGCTCCTGCCCGGCTCCGGCAGTGGGCGAAGCAGTCAATGATAGTCTGTCTGACTCTCATTGGCTGCTAATTAAACCAAACACACAGCCGCCAGCATGCAGCTGTGTGTTTGTTACTTACTGTGTACTGATCAAACTTCGTCTGGTCAGCAATACACTGACCACAGTCTCCTGGACCACGGCGTCGGTGATCACCCGTGCCGCCGGTCCGATGTCGTCCAGGGCACACGCCCTGCTCAACCCCCCCTTAGTTACGCCACTGATAATCTCATTAACTATATGATTCCTTGTACCTTCAAATAGAAAAATATTTTTTCACATAGAAATATATATAATTTTTTAAAAAACAAAACAATAATCATATAAAAAATCTGTAGTCATGTGGAATATAACTGGGCTATTAAGCTAACAAAATAGATGGATGCTATAGGTAAAAAAACTCCATATTATTAGAAGATACTTATTTAAATACTGCATCCTGAATAGATGGATGTTATCCTACAAATATAATTAGATACATTATACTATAGTACATCATTTTCAAAAGGTCTCTATTAATAAAACCATTAGTGAGTGTTAATCATAAGTGATAAAATACAACAACTAGAGGAACATAAAAAAATATATACATAATGGACCTACTAAGATACAATGCAACAGTAAATCATGAAAAATAATTAATATTATGCTATTGTCATATGGGATATACATATATCGCAAAAAAAAATTCAATTGAGGCATCCTAAATCTATCAGAATTGGATGATAATGTCCATAACTCAATATTATATAACATTCTAAATTATCTTCTATTTTCCAATGCAACTGCTAAAATATAGTCTTAAATGTATTATTATAATGTATATTAAAAGTACTGCTCAATTGTTTCATTTAATCCATCAGGAAATAAGGTGTGTAGAGCATGAATCCAGTAGGATTCTCTAAAACAGATTTTTTTTATGGAATGTGTTCTATGATAATCCCTATGATAATTACCGGATTAGCTGCATGTTCTCGTGCAAAATGGTGAGATACACTATGTTTGGTGACACGATTCACAATATTCCGTCGGTGCTCAAGGAACCTCAATTTAAATTTATGGGTTGTTCATCCAACATATTGAATTTTACATGGACAAGACAACATGTAAATAACAAAATCCGTTTCACAGTTAACAAATGCAATAATTTGAAAAATTCTTCCAGAATTTGTAGATCAAAACTCTACTTTTCGATTAGCTATATGTTTGCACCTCCCATGATTACATTTGAAACACCCCACATGTTTTGAAGCCCAAGGGATAATATCAGTTTCATTAGTCTTTTCAATGGATTTGAAGTGACTAGACATTAGCTTTCGTCTCAAATTGTCTGCTTTCTTAAAAACAATCGTAGGTGTCTCAGAAAGCTCTATTGCGCTTGAGACTACACAACTGCCCTCTCAGGATGTTACTCAAGCAATTTTTTTGGTGATTACTATTGTAACTTAAATAATTATTGCAATCAACTTCCTTTTGGAATGTTGATGTATTTATTTGATTATTCACAATTTCTACTGTGATATCTAAAAAATAAATAGTGTTATGGTGATAAGTGTCAGTGAAATAGACATTAAAGTGATTGTGATTAAGGTGATTAACAAAACTAGTAATAGACAGAACATCTCCTTTCCAAGAAAAATATAAATCATCTATATACCTAGCATAGAGGACCAGGTTCACACCAAATGGGCCATTCCAGATGAATTTCTCCTCAAAGGCGCCCATGTAAATATTTGCATAACTCGGCATGAACCTGGTCCCCATCGCAATGCCAAGGACCTGAAGGTAGAAATTATGATCAAATAAAAAATAATTGTGTGTCAGAATAAAGTGAATAGAAAAAACTAGAAATTTGCTCTGTTCCGCCAAAATACCAGGATCTTCTTTAAGACTTCTCCTAACCATTCGAATACCAAAATAATGCATTATATTCATATAAGGTGATGATACATCACAAGTCAATAGATGATAATCCTCTTGCCATTGAATACCAGATAACAATTTGAGAAAATGTGTGGAGTCTTTGATATGGGATTTCAGTGAGACAGCGCAAGTCTGTAGAAATAGGTCCAAATAGAGCAAGAGATTGGCAGTGATAGAACCTTCACCGGAATTTATAGGCCACCCAGGTGGATTGGGAAGTGATTTGTGAATCTTGGGCAAATGATAATACATGGGAGTGATGGGATATGTGGGAAAAAGAAAAGTGAATATATCTTTGGTGAAAAGATTTTTATCTACTGCTCCTTGTAGCAATACCAAAAGTTGACTCTGATATAATTTAGTTGGATCACTATCCAGAGTGATATAAATCTTTTATCAGTCATTTGTCTTATTGCCTCTAATAAATAATCAGAGGTATTTTTAATAACTACCCCCCTCCTTTGTCGGCAGGTTTAATGGTTACTGTTTGATCTTTCTGTAATTCTTTAACGCTGCCCTTTCCTTAGATGTCAAAATTATCATTATATTTCAGGTCAACATTAGCTTTAATACATACAGATTCAAATTCTTTCAGTGTTTTCTGATAGAATGTTTCAATTGGAGCACTTTTATAGTGAAGAGGGAAAAACTGTGACCTGTTTTTACATTTGGCAGTAATTAAATCACTAGATGACCTGGAGATATTATAAATAGGGAGGAGTGTCTCAGACTGACTGTCATTGTCTTTTATGAGACTAATTAGTTCTTTTAATGGAATGTTGTCACCATCATCTAATTCAATCCCAACAAGTGTTACTATGTTGCTATGGAATCTACTAAGATAGCAGATCCCTCAATTTTATGTTTGTTTAAATTTTTTAATGCAAACTATCATTTCTGACATTGATTCCTCTCATACCCGTTTATTTCAACAAAAAGATCAAACAAATTAGGTTTTGATGAGGGAGCAAATTTTAGTCCTTTTAAAAGTAAATTAACTTGTGCTTCTGTTATAAATGCATGGGAATAGAAAGAAAGGCAAATAGGAAATAAAAAATAACAGCATCCCATTTCATGTGGCAGACAACCTTATGACTACGCACATAATGCAAACAACACTTGGGCTATACATTTAACCCTGACCACTCCCCTCGCTCCCTACCCATATCTCCAACTGTCTCTCTGCTATCTCTTCATGGATGTCCCAGCGAATTTCTTAAACTTAACATGTCTAAGACTGATCTGATCATCTTCCCACCCTCTTCCATTACCTCCCTTCCCACAATTTCATTATCTATTGATGGCAAAACTATCTGCTCTAGTCACAAAGTGCGCTGTCTTGGAGTTATCCTAGAGTTACCTTCTCCTTTAAGTCACACATTCTGCACCTCATGCAGTCCTGCCGCTTCCGCCTAAAAAATATATCAAGGATTAGACCCTTCCTCACCCAGGATGCTACTAAAACCCTCATCCACTCGCTGGTCATCTCCAGATTAGACTACTGTAACCTTCTCCTAACTGGCCTCCCAGTCTCCCACCTCTCTCTACTACAAGCAGTCCTCAATGCTGCTGCTCAGCTCATCTTCCTCTCCAGACAATCTACACCTGCTACCCCTCTCCTTCAAAGCCTACACTGGATCCCCTTCCCCTTCAGAAGCCAATTCAAGGTTCTTACACTTGCCTACAAAGCCCTCACCAAATCCTCTCCCACTTACATTTCTGACCTTTTCTCCCTTCACACACCTGCCCGTCTACTTCGCTCAACAAACATGCTGCCTCTGTTGCTAACTGATTACTTCCTCCCACTCCTGCCTCCAAGATTTTGCCCGCACTGCGACCTACATTTGGAATTCTCTCCCTTTCCCTATCAGACTCTCCACCTCTCTACAAATCGTCAAACGGGCTCTCAAGACCCGCTACTTCATCAAGGCCTTCCAGCTCTCATGCTAACCCACTTCATGCTCTTTCCTCCCTATCTACCCCTTCTGTGTCACACCTGTCTGTCAGCCCCTCCCCTTTAAAAAGTAAGCTCTCACAAGCAGGGACTTCTTCCCTCATGTGCTTCTCTTTACATTTGCCTCTACTCCTTACTCCCCACAAGGACACCTAACACGTGACTGCTAACTCCCTGCTGCTTATTGTAAGTGTTTTAATCGCTATTGCAGCAATGTGTATAAATTGTGTCCTTGTCCTGCACTGTAATGTACTGTAAGTTACTAGTTTCTTGTTCACTTATTATTTTATGTACTCTGTAAGGCGCTGCGCAACACTTGTGGCACCATATAAATTAAGGATCATAATAATAATAATAATAATAATAATAATAATAATAATAATAATGTTCACATGTTATTATTATTATGATCATTTATTTATATGGCACCACAAGTATTCCGCAGCGCCTTACATAGTACATAATATGTTACATAACATGTTACATAACATTTATTTTTATATAAATGTTTTTATATTCTTTGTGGCTGTTGCCCTAGGTTTTTGTTTTAAAACACCAAATTTTCATAACTGTCCAAAACTATACATAGTACTGTAAATGTTGACACATACTATACGTGTATTTCAGTTCTTGCTGTCAGTCATAAGACTTTGTACATGTGTGCTCCTAGGTTTGCACAGCGTTATATATGCCTGGTAATTATATATAGATATAAAAAGGTGTTAAGCGACTGTCAGCTTTCTGTGATGCAGACCTTTGCCCAGCATTGAGGTTACTTAGCAACACAATGAGAAACCAGCAAGTTCCAACTTTTCAGGCTGATAGACACACAGGGGGTCATTAGGTAAGTGACTTTGGGGTCTATTTTTAAGCATGCTCTTCATAGTGGAGTTTTTTTCTTACAAAAGTTCAACATAAATGACGGATGTACACATCTCACACAGCTTGATTTAGTCACTTTAGCATTTAATGTTTGAGATGTGGTTCAGCCCATCCAGACACTATGCTGTGTTTTGTGACCACACACAGGGAGAATGAAAGTACCATCACCTTACACAAAGGACAAAGGGACATCTTTTATGTGAGTCTACTGTCCACTTGTTTTCTGAATTGTTTCTTCTTTGCATTGCTCAGCTAAATTTCATCATAACTGTCTGGAGCTTATTAATGATAATTAAAATTACAATTCTGTTCTGAGCAAAGTCAGCCCCTGGTCTACTAGGACCCTTTAAATACATTTTGGAGCAGACCCCATCCATCCCCCATACAGTTAATTATTATTATTATTATTATTATTATTATTATTATTATTTAAAAAAAAAAACACACATTAGCCCCCACAGGTAAAAAAAACGAGTAAATAGCGAATAACCTACACACAGGAGCAGACACTGTGAAAGGAAATTAGCGTTTCCCTTTCAATCTCAAATGCCAGTAAATTAGCTTCCGAATGTCACATTTCATTGGTTTGATAATTGCGGTAGTGCCATGTGACACCAGATACTGATTACATGTTCTACAATTTTACATCTGATGCTTCCACACAGAGAATGAGTTAACTGAAGCATTTCAAAGCATATGTACAGTCTGTGCAGGTCATTATGTTATTATATGTGTATGTTCTTTTCCATGTTACTGTCTTCGTCTCTCAGATTGATGGGAGCTGTGAAATATGTCTGTGCTTTTTAATTAAAGGTAATTATAACAATATGCAAATTATCTCTATTTGAACTTAATTAGATGTTAATTAAAGCTATGTGCATGCAAATTGAACTCATGCCTTGGAAGCAAGCACGGGTACTGGAGTTGATATTACTTCTGTTTTGCAGATGCATTGTAAATATATTGTTAATTATCTTCTGTTTCCACATTTATCATAAAAAACAATACAATATAAATATTTAGAAAAAAATTAATAAAATAAATATATATATATATATATATATATATATATATATATTAGCATATCATCCCCATTTATATCAAATATGAATTACACAAATTGTGTCTTTGTGACTTCAAGCCTCCATTTTACCTGGTTTTAAATTAATCAGCCACAAAATTAAAGGGATGATATGGCAAGCTTATTTACCTATTTTTTTATATATATATATATATATATATATATATTGTTTACACGCTCATTTTCCATGTTAGTTAAAAACCTTACACAATATGTACATATGTGTATTTAGACATCCAAGAAACTAAAAATAACGTATTTTTTTTTTCCATTTCCATTATTCGATGGACAGCTAAACCTTATGACTTTGACAGTGTTATCTTGCACAGATGTCTGGTTGCATTTCATAGCACATTACCAAACAGGTGCTAAATTGCCTTTGGCTGCCTTCACAGACCCGAGGGCTTCTTCTGGTTATCCCTAATGTAATTAAACATTTATACTCAATTAAGGGAAGCTTGTGTAGTCATTGCATGCTGGGCACTGCTATACCCTGTTAAACCCCTGCAAATAGTGTTTGATATACAACCTTGGCATAAACAGATGCAGCACAATTTTCTCTAAGTTAAATATTTAAAATTCTGCATGATCTGTTAATAAAAAGAAACCATTGGGTTTGTCTATTATTAAGCTGCAGCTGATCTTAGAATACATTTACTAACCTCCATACTTCAGTGGTGCAGCTCTAACAAATTAGATCAGCTATAAACAGTTTACAAATAATTGTTTTGAATCACCAGCAATTTCTCAGTGAAAAAACAAATGAAGAAAATAATTGCCTGGATCCCTCTGCACCATCATTCTGCGCAGTCTAACCTTATTAAGATGGATAATTTCATCTTTAAAATAAATAATATCTGTCATGAAGCTATTACTGGTTCAAGAATTGTGTCTGTGTTTTTGCATTGTTTATATGACCCCAGAAATGCCTTTTGTATGATTTTTCTGTGAATCCCGGTAGAAGCTGTCTGGCTTTTTATTTTTTTATCTTTACAAAACAAGGTGCTGAACTTACATCTCAGCCCTGTGTGTGATGACTTTGATGATAAATTATAACTTACACTATCCATTTAAAAAAATGCATTTAGAAGCAATAGTCTGCAGTCCCTGTCTTTCTCACCGGTGACATCATCACCAAGCTACTTGGTTGTATCAGCTTTTAGAAGCACCTGCAGAGCCTGAACACAAGTAATACCCCTTTCACACTACAAGCAATAACCTGGGTTATTGCATGTGAACGCGCAGCACCCGGGTTATTCTGCAGTGTGAAAGGGCCAGGTTTAAATAAGTCGAGTAGAGTGACTCGTCATTTCAGCCCTGGTCACGAGAAGGATTGTAAGCGTGTTCAACCTGGGTCTTGATGCAGTGAGAACTGGTAACCTGGGTCGATGCAACCTGGGTCCCATTCACTGCATAGGAAGAGCATCTCCAAGCACCTGCTCATCACGTAATGGTGATGATGTCATTGACTGTCTGAAAGGGGTCTCAGCAGGGTCGCACCAGGTGCGACACGGCATTTGAATGTGAAAGGGGTATAAGGGGTGCAGACCACATGGACAATATGGAGTTTGAAGTGGATCAAACAGATCCAGCCTAAAGCTGCAGAGAAATTTCTGTTACGCAAAACAACTAATTAAAATAACTAACTGTACCTTCACAGGTAACACGATTATTTTCTATTTTGTGGCACATACCCTCTATGTATACTTTTACCAAATATATGTTATAGAAGCCACTTGTTTGAGAGTAGAATTATCCTTTAACCCCTCTCCTAGTAGTCTATTTATTCCTCTCATAAACTGTGTTTATCCCTCTCTACCTTACACCATCATAAAGCTAATATTGTGGCTCTCCAGGAGATACATTTTTCCTCCTTGGCACCCCCTATTTTTAGAGATAACAGATATCCACAAAGTTATACCGCCAATGGTCCATTCAAGCCTAACAGGAAATTTTGTTTCATGCCAATACCCCATTTATTATACACAGGTAAATTGAGGATAATAATCTGAGGTACCTTATTCTTACAGGCACTGTTGAAGATGCTGCAGTTACCCTTGTATCCCTATGAACCCCTAACTTTTGCCTAGTCTCTTTTCTTAAGACACTTTTGAAGAGATATCTAAAGTTTGTCAAGGGGCACTCATCCTGATGGGTGATTTTAATTTGGTCCTTGACTATAAATTAGATAAGTCCTCCTCTGGTGGCCATTCTATTTCCCCTTATGGTGTGGGGGTCTTCCCTTGCTTTTAAGAAATTCCTAGTTGAGTTTGACTTGTATGATGCCTGGTGCAGTTATTTCCCTAATGGGAGAGACTAAACCTTCTTCTCTACAGTCCATAATAGCTACTCTAGAATAGATCTCATTCTTTTGGACAAAATAATTTTTCAGATTACTAAAAAGATTAAAATTCTCCCATTATGTGGTATGACCATGCCCCCATTCTATGGAACTGGGATACAGTCCGTCAATTTTCCCCTTCACGTCCTTGGCATTCACCCGAGTACCAATTAACCAATCCTGAGATTCTAAAGGCTCTTACTGAATCGCTCATGTTGTATATGCAGACTAACTCTCTTGATTATACGAGAGCTGATTGAAAATTAATGAGACTGCCTCTGTTTTTCTGTCCCATAGGTAGACGTGGCAACGCTATGCTGGTTATTGTGAAGCTCATACATTGATGCATATGAACCTGCAGTTGGACTGCTGTGTAGTCTTATTTGTTTGGGCACAGTGTGTGGAAGATCTTTGTAAGTTTCATCATGGAGGATGAGGAAAATGTGTCTGTGAGATTATGTCAGAGATGTGTGACTGAATTTTATGTTGAACTTGGATAAAGCAGAAATGAAACTCATGAAATATTACGGCAAGCATACGGTGGAGAAACAATTAGCTTTGCTGCAGTATTTTGGTGGAGGGAACACTTCAAAGAGGGTAATATGCGAGTGACTGATGAAGCACGTTCTGGGAGACCATCCACCGTGGTGACAGATGTCAACATTGCCAAAGCTGCGGGTATGTTGAAAAATGACAGAAGGTTAACTTTTACGCAAACTTTCGGCTTCACTTGGCATCTCATTCGAACAGGTTCACCGTATTGTGACAAGGAACTGAAAATGCATTGCATGTGTGCCTAGAGGGTACCCAGAAATCTCACAGAAGAGCAGATGTAATGACGAGTTGAATCGTGCAAGAACACTGTTCGAATGTTGGAGAGGCGCGCCAGACCAGTCCATAACAAATGTTTCCCAGTGACCTGTAGCCAACACTCAGTTCCACAATGCACGCCTGTGTGGCTTGAATTACATAGAGGGCTAGTGAAGCCTCCTACGATGCAGCGGCCATGTGTGAGTTACACAACAGTGTGTGACAGTATGCCTGGCATTTGAACTGTTGGTGGGTGGCCAAGGGTGTAGGGGGTCCGCCGGGGTTTCAGTGGGCGGTGCCTTGGTCAGGAAATACTGACAGGCTACTGTGGCAAGATTTTTTTTCCTATCTACAGCAGCACAGCAGATGCTGTGAGCCTATTTTGATTGGGTGGCCTGGAGCTGCAGCTCCATCTGCCCCATTGTTAATATGGCCCTGTTTTTTATTGCATGATGTAACTCTTATATAAAATGACTGCTGATATGTTATTACAGGTAGGTGTCTCCTTCATTATTTTATTTGTGTGAGTTCTACTTTTGTCATGTTTTAAGAGTACTGTAAAATGTGGCCCATTTGAAGGTTAGAGGATTGCCCCCAAAATGTATCCTATGACTGGTTTAGACTATAATCTATTTTAAAAGCCATTTCAAATACTGTAGGGCTAACTTGTTTTTATTGATACTGTATGTTCGCCAGTGGATATATACATTCTGCTTTCCCAAAGTGGGAACAAAACAAATGAACATTTCCCAATGAAACCAAATGGCAAAATATTTTTCATTAGACAAATTTGGCACTGAAGACCCTTTTCATGAAGCCAGTGTAAACCCAGTGAGGCGGAATAAAAAAAAATATCTTTGTAAATATTTCAAGATACAGCCACATGAAAACATAGCAGCATTTGTACATCAGGCATACAGATTTGTATACTTATGCCTAACGATAAGTAGACATGCAGCCTGACCATTTTAGTTATAAATGCTAAATTCACATTTTCCATATAAAATGTAATTAAAAACAAGGAACCAGCATTTGCTGTTTACCATTTTATAAACCGAATGAGAATTTTCTTTCCTACAGAAGCCCAAATGAAACCTGAATGGGTTAAACATAGAATACTGTAGCTTTGACTCTAGTGACTAATATACTATTTGCTGAAGGGGTTACTACACATGGAAACAATGAGAAGTGGCTAGATAGTGCTGCTAGAATTATCATAATGACCATATTGTAATGACTGCTGCACTGCTTCTAAATAAACATATAGAAATAGCTCCCAATATTAATTTATAGCTGCCCTTTTTCCCATCGCGTGTTCTCTGGACTATAATATAGGTAGTACAAATTTAAGATGAACACATTGCACACGATGGAGATGGAGAGTGGATACGATGGAGAGGTAATGGAAATACAGTATGTACATGCTATCAGCATGGACACACAGTGGGGCATATGTAAAGTTGGAAATAAAGAGTGTACATAAATGAAAAGAAAAGTATATGAAAAAAAGAATTTAATTACAGAGCTGTATACATCTCCAGATGTGCCCACACTGGCATGTGTAGTAAATGCATCCAATTTGCTAAAAGTAATCAATGAGTACTTGCACCTGCCCTGTACTAGGTGCAAAGGAAGTGCCTCCTAATAGGCATATATTCACGTGAGTCCATGTCTGTATAATTCTGAAGTTTGTCTACATAAGAATGCTCCTTCACACCTCTTTCTGCCTCTAAGGTCATGAGTATAGATCTACATTGCCTGTACTTGTGCGTGAACATATCAAGAACATGCACAGTGCAAATTCATGCAAGATACACTCTGAAAACGAATGTACATTTAACTCAGCTCATAAGCCTCTGTGTGTGCATACGATTAACTGGAATACTAAGTGAGCTATATCAGGATTAATATTACATACAGTAATACATAAAAAAGTCAAATGTCAGGGCAGGTGCCTAGATGCATAATAATTAGACAAGCAAGGGGTTAGGGCTGTCGGCTAACAAGATACAAAATTCTGTCCTGGGTCTGGGTAATTGCAAACAATTTTCATATTACAATCTGAGGTCAGGCAAATGGCAAGTAACATGCTTTTAGCACAACAGATCAAGACAATATTAGTCACACTAAGGGGTATATTTACTAAAATGCAGGGATTTAGAAGTGGAGATGTTGTCCATAGCAACCCCTAAGAGGTATATTTATCAATATTTGAATTTGGTTGATTTTACATTTCTGGTGATTTGCGTTCGATTTGCATTCAATTTTGATCATCACAGATTTACCAAAGTCAAATGTGAAAGGTAACATAAAACCAATTCCCCTTCAAAATCAAATATCTTCAAAACAGCTCTACTTTACATAGACCAACATAGTATCCCCTGATTTACTAAATCGAATTGTAAATCGAACACCAAATCAAAGACACAAACTCTAACACAATATCCCCAAAATAATAGACCTGCTCCATGCTGGCGATTTTCGCATAGTTTTTGTGTGTTATGTGTATGTAAGTGTTAAAATGTAGAAAAAAATTTACGTGGGGGACCCCATGTCTTTTTTTCCTTGTATTTTCACAACCAGGGCCGGCTCACACAGCCCGGTGCTCTTTATGCTTTTCGTGGGGACCCCTCATCATTTTTTTAAACAATTTAACACACAACTATGCTAAAATTGCTAGCACGAAGTAGGTCTATTATTTTGGGGATGTTGTGTTCGACTTTGTGTTTGAATTTATAGGTGATTTTATGTTTGATTTGAAATGTACAACCAAAACCAAACATGAAATTATTAGTTAAAATTGCACAATATCAAATTTGATTTTGAAATAGAACTCAAAATCTAATTTTTGTAAATGTGGGATTTTGATAGTGATATCTGCTTTCGATTTGATTTGATTTCAGGCAAGTTAAATTGAACATAAAATTGAATACAAAATGGAACTTTTGTAAGTATACCCCCAAATGTAATAACCAGCAGTGTGTGAATGCCACTAATAACCTTCTAAAAACCATGATGGCACTATGCAATTAAGTCAGGGAATAGCATAATTACTGAGAATAATAATGTTCTTGTCTCTGAAGCCAAAACTACTCCTGACACTCTTATTTAATTATAACAGATCTCCGATAGTTCCAAATTGCACATATTCTAAGAATCATGTCTGAAACTGTGTTCGATTTTCATTAGGTTGCATCTCCAGCCAATGTGGAACGCTTAAATGTCCTTACTGTACATAAATAACACCTGCCTACCCACTCTCCAAGCAAAAGAGGATAAAGTAAACAAAGCAGGGACACATTTGTATATACAATAGGGCACTGTACAAACATGCTAAATAAGGCACAGGAAGGTCGTGATAGTAGGTCTGTGAGACTGTTGTATCCTACTGATTACTATTTTAAAGGGTTTGCAAACCTGATCACCATTTTTTTAAGTGAAGGAAGAGTGAGAAGGTGCACATAACTGTAAAAAAAAAATCTGAAGTTATGGTTCATCATTGGTTGACTGAAGGAGAAAAAAAATTTGAGCAAATGATTTAAATGACATTTTGGCGAAAGGTTCAAACTAACATCTTTTCAGAGAAAATGGTCAAACTAGGTTTACACTGTAGGTTCTCCCTCAATAAATCACTTCCCATTGTGTACCACCTCGTATATATTACAGTATTCTTACTACAGAAATATCATCAATATTATTATCATTTAATTTCTGTGCAAATGTGGACGAGGGTAAAAGTGTCAGATATGTATTAGTTTGTGAATCTGGTGTCTGAAGAAGTCAGTACGGGTTTCTTGAGGTGTGTATAGGAAGCTGGCAGGTCTAAGGAGACCTCCTGACATGAGATAGAGAATACCTCCCTGACCAGGAATCGAACCCGGGTCTTGGCGAAGAGATGCCGGATCGTACCTACTAGACCACCAGGGACTTTGGTGTTGGAAATAGGTTAGTATGTGTTGCAGGGAAGAGTGGAACAGTAGTTTAACCAGGCTGGTACTGGATTATTACTGAAGATATTATATAATATCACTCTTCTTACTTGAGACTGTAACCGGAGATGCTGGAGTGGTAGTAGATCTTAACAATGGATGAACCAGGCTGGAACTGGGTTGTCGCTGTAGTACAGGATCCGGGAGCACTCAGACAATAGCAGGACCGGAAGCAGACCAACACCGGAATGGGTAGTGGAAACTGGTACCAGGAACAGAACAGATGGAGAGGAACCAGCAGGCTCACTGGCAGCAAGCAGGATACTGATTGGGGTAACTGGAACCAGCAGAGATTACCTGTGCAGTCAGTGGGAAAGCTGACACAGGTGTAGAACACTCGCAGAGATCCATGCAGCAATCTGGAACAAAACTGCACAAACAGGAATGCAATAGGAGCACAGTATAGCTTACTCAGCAAGGACTGAGGATAGACATTGTACTGGCAATTAGGTAGAGTCAGCAGCTGGGATTTATACCCCTGGGTTCCCCAGGATAGGCTGAACTGAGTCAGGTGGTACAGGGAAGCTCAGGCTGTCACTCAATTGGATGCAGCAGTCAGCTGATCGGGACTTGTCATCACAGAACTTTAGTTCAGCCTTTGATGTTGTCTGAGGCCTAGACGGCCAGGAAATACTGCAGCCTGTATGACCAGGATGTGACAGAGAGCACTGGCAGAATAGGTAAGTGACCAGGTGGCAAGGAAAACAAACCCGGGTTGTGACAAAAGAGCCTCACCAAATTCTCATATGTCTGCAACTTTATTCTAATAAAGTTACTAGTTATTCCCTGATGTACAGGAAAGTAGATGGATATACAATCTTCAAACTTTAACACCAAAAGGTCTAAATATAGATTGGAGCTGGCAAGCTATCTTAAGGAATAATAGAAACATCATGATAGGAAGCATGAGTGAAATGGGCACTCGCCAAGATTTCCCAGTGCAGGAGCTTACAGTCAGACTACCCTAGGATTGCCAACCATGGCCAAACTTGGAATCTAAGCAGGGTTGGACATGGTCAGTAGTAACAAGAAGGACCTTGAAGAACCCCAGGTTCTGAAAATACTCCTAGGCATGGGGATGAAAGGCAAAGAACCTATGTACAAGAATTGGAGACCATTTAAGGAATATTGAGAAAGAGATTACCTCACACAGCATCCAGATCACTTCAGGAACAAACAGAAACTTGACTTGTGCCTCCTCAACGTTGTGGCTAAAAAGTTGAGGTACCTTGGAGAGAGGGAAACTTTCTGGATCTTATGTCTTGTGAGAAAAGTAAATGAATATACAATCTTCAAATCTTAACACCAAAAAGTCTAAATATAGGTTTCTAGCTGACAAGCTTTTTTAAGGAATAGTAGAAACATTGTGATATGAAGCATGAGTGAAATGGACACTCACCAAGATTCCCCAGTGCAGGACCTTACAGTCATTCTACCCTGGGATTGCCCAACCATGGCCGAACTTGGAAGCTAAGCAGGGTTGGGCCTGATCAGTATTATTAACAAAAAGGACCTTCAAGAACCCCAGGTTCGGTAAATACTTCTAGGCATGAAAGGTGAGAAAATCAGAATAAAATACCATCAATCAAATAAAGAACATGTAGAAAAACCTTGAAAGCACATAAAAAGCATTAAAAACATCACATTAGAGAAAATTAGAAATAAAAAGATCTGGAAAATCTAAAATAAGAGAAACACAATACAGTATTTAAAAAATAAAGAAAATAAATTCTGGGAATGATAGGAACATCATATAAGAAATATAAAAAAGACAGGACTCTTAAATGTATTCTCAAAAATAAATCAATGGAAGCATCCCAGAGAGTACCTCTAAAATTACAATGAATACACCACATTTTAAACCTGAATAACACATCAAGATATCTTAGCAATAATATTAGACAAATATCCTTTCTATCAATTATTTAAGAATATAATCCATTTATTTAGGTGTTTATTTACTAAGAATTGTATCTTGTCAAGTTAGTATTCCTGTGAGAGTTTCCCCTGATTTTCAAACACAGAGATTTGCTAAATGCAAACACTGGTGTAAAAACACAAAGCTACAGTATCTGCAAAGCATGGCTGAAAACGGTATGCGTTTGACATCTCGCCGGTCGGGATGCCGACGCTCACCATACCTGCACCAGAATACCGAAGCCGGTCAGAATCCCGGCGTCGGCATCCCGACCGCCATGATGTCGAAGGTAGGTAACGGGGTTGGGGGGAGGGTTAGGGGTTAGGGTTATGCACTAGAAAGAGGGTTAGGGTTAGGCACTAAGGGGGGATGGTAAGTTGCGGGGAGGGAGAGGGGGAGGGTTAGCAAACCGGCCAACAAGTGTCGGTATGATAAACCTAGCGGGATGACGGGGTTGGGATTTCATACCGATTCCACTGAAAACACATATAGATGTCAGTACACCATTGGCCAAACTTGAATGTAGTTTCCATAGACAGGAATAGAAAATTGGGAATTACCAAGAATCATGTTTGCTAACTGTAATTGGAGCAAACTCAGGACAAAAAACAAGTTTATTAAAGACCCCCGCAGTGTTTAGCATAAGTGCTGCAGAGATCAATGTGATCTGTGCAGGCTTCTGTGTGTACTACAGTAATAAATGGGTTGAATTAAAAAAAGGCATAGGTTCCTCCCCTCACCACAAATAAACAAGCTCTGAGCCCGGTCTGGTAGAGGAAAATCGAGGGAAAAACTGATGTGGTTTTTCCCCTACTTTTCTTTAACAAACAACAAGCTGAACCAGCCGGGGGCTTATAGCAGGGAGACACACAGAGTGAGGTTCCCCTTCGATAATGTAAACCAGCCTAATTTAAAGAACAAAGGTAAAACAGCAATTTGAGCAGCATTAGTGGTATACTTTGCTATTGCTGTTCAATTGCTGTTACCTTGATAAAGGTCCCAGGCCCTGGCACCAAAACCATGGTATGGTATGTATGCCTAAATTTGGTTTGTGTTTTGTTGGACAATAAATGCACTGTATTACTATGCTTTATATGTAGTCTTTCATTTTGGTTAAATTTGGGTCTGTTCCGCAGTGTTGGAACAATAACCCTTAATAAGCACCCCAGCAGACGTCCCTGCGTAGATGTGAGTGCAGGACACTCTCTCTCTATATATATATATAATTAGTTAAGGATGTGCACGGACCCCAGTGTATTTTTGGTTTTGGATCTGAATCTCCTTGTGTTTTGGATCTGGATTTGGTTTGCCAAAACCGCTCCTTGTGTGTTTTGGTTTTGGATATGTATTTTTTTTTTTAAGTCATAAAAACAGCTAAAATCACATAATTTGGACTTTTTTTGTTCCTACAGTATTATTAACCTCAATAACCTTTATTTCCATTAATTTCCAGTAAATTTTGACCACCTCACAGCTCACAATATTGTTTTCATCCAGTTTAGGCCCAAAATTTGCAGTAAGCCTTCTGACTGACTAAGGCAGTGGGTGGCACAAACAAGTGGCAGTTAAACTTCCAACATGGCACATAAGGAAACATATTTTTTCATTAATCTAGAGGCCTGAAGAAGATGAAGTATGTATGTAGTTGAAGGTAGGGAAAGGAAGATTTAATTAGCAGTAAATTGAATTTCATTTTTTTATTCCGAAGAAGGAGGAGGGGAGGCATTTACAAAAAATATTTAAATCATTCACATCAGTCCTTGCCCCAGAAGAATCTATGAGCTCTATGGACCCAATTCAGACCCGTTCGCTAGCTGTGATCGCTCACTCTGAGCGTATGGAAATTCGGCCAAGTGGCGTCAAGGCAGGCGCTCGCAGGGCAAATCATAAGCACTCCCACATTGTTTTGGCGAGCGATCACTTTATTTTGGAGACACCCACCAACCTGTCTAAAGATGCCCACTTGTATTCATAATCTCCAGGAAGTGCATGAAACCATTGGTACATCGATCACCATCGGATGCGATCGCAGCTCTTGACTTTGATTATACCCTGCTGCAAGCACTGTGAGCACTTCAGTGTATATTTCTAACAAGTGATGTGTCCTGTGACGCTGGCTGTTAATTACGCACGCCTCTGAAATGGCGTTTAAACACTCAGGCACGCCTGTGTTCGCAACTCCACTCCCCCATTACTACTGCCCTGCCCCTGTTACTACCCACAAATGGCCTCTCCTTTCACTCATTCCTCTGGGCTGTCTTTGCAGGGCAAGCGAGCATATCCCGATCGCTCGTACCAGTTTGTGCACAAGCACTGCGAACTATATGTATGCGCATATTTGCAAACATCGCCAGCAACGAGCGATCGCTAGCTAATGAGCAGGTCTGAATCCGGTTCTATGTCTGCTGCTGGTAGTGGATTAGTATCCCATAATGGGACCAGGAAGACTACTAGTAGTACTTTAAAAAACAATTGACTGTTAAACAATAATTTACAAGGGGGAGCAAATATGACAGCAGTCAACCAGTTGCACAGCGGATCACTGACAGCATAACATATATGCTGGTATTAGATGTGCATCCAATATCCGCCAATAATGCAGTGAGTTTTAGACAATTAAATGAGGTCCTTTGTCCCCTCTACCAAATCCCATAAGATTTCACTTCACTAGAAAAGCAATTCCCAACCTGTACATGAACATTAAAAAAACTTAATTAGTGGCCTCCAAAATGCTGTTGTACCCACTTTCCACTTAACCACAGATATGTGGACAATCTGAACAGAGCAAATGCAAGATTTAAGGTTTAATTAATATATTGTGTCTTTCTTCCCAATGGACACAGATCTGAAGAGATGCAAAGAGCTCTTGGTAAGCAAATAGTCAGCTCAAGTGGCACCTGATGCAGCGATGGCTTCTCTTTTAGTTTCTTCAGCAAGTGCAACTGCCGAGAAAAACTAAACTTTCCCAAAAGACTCACTGGTGATGCAGATGAGTCAACACAACCAAGTTTTGACATCTGGTATGGTCTAAAGAAATTGCCTACAATTAATGAGACCTCTTCCAGGGAAGCAGTCGGGAAGCCAGCGGACGTAATCCTGACCGCCGGCTTCCCAACTGTCTAAACCCGACAAGGCACTAATGACAGGCGTCCCGATGCCTGTCATTAGACCTACACCGGGAGCCCGACATTCGGCTTACCAATCAAAGATAAGCCGGGTGCGGACAGTCACCGGGGGGAGGGCTAGGTTAGGGGCTCCTGGTGGGGATTTAGGGTAAGGCACCCCCTCGGTAAGTTAGGTTAAGGCTAGGGGCAGGGGGGGTTAGGGTTAAGCACCCCTAGGGGGAGGTTAGGGTTAGTCACCCCCCTGGGGGACTTAGGTTTAGGCAGCGTGGGAAGGGGGGCTAGGTTTAGGCACTTAGGGGGGATTAGGGTTAGGCACTTGGGGGGAGGTTAGGGTTAGGCACCCCTAAGGGAGGGTTAGGGGTGGGGAATTAGGTTAGCATACATACCTTAATGGACGATTGGGATTTCCTCCTCTGTCGGGCTGCCGCTGTCGGGATTAGA
Organism: Taudactylus pleione; assembly: GCA_031769625.1. NCBI lineage: Eukaryota > Metazoa > Chordata > Amphibia > Anura > Myobatrachidae > Taudactylus > Taudactylus pleione. The sequence goes on from JAUIMM010000484.1 coordinate 6,551,335, forward strand.
ACTGCCGGCCATGCGGCCAATGGTAAATCATACTGAATCCCTCTACCATGACTCCATCTGATATGGTCACCATTCAAATTATAGTTGAGGACTAATGTACATTTTTTTAATTTACAGAGGCACTTGTAATGGTGGATTCTAGGAGACAAATTAATATTATGTGAAGATGATGTACACACTGATGAGGGTGAGGAATTGGATGATGATGGTGACAACATCTTGCCTCTGTAAAGCCAGTTTGTGCATGTACAGATTATTGCCAGTAATGTCCGCTGCCAATTGGTAACTTGTTTTGTGGGGGCCCAAACAAACCATTCGCTTCATGATTAATATTTTTGATGAAGGTGTTGGTGGTAAAGATGGCAAGTGCTTGGATCTAGCAGAGAGAAGGGAGCTAACTGACGTTGGACTGCTTGCTGGTACTTTTTTTTTTGCCGAAGTTTCTGAATTTTTAAAAAACTTTTTGGATGGATGCACTATAGATGATGTAACAGGGAGGAGATTCCTAGCTGGTTAAGGTTCCTACCTCTACTTACACTTGTTCTTAAAAGTGAATAGATGACTTGACAATTGTCAGGATTTGGGTAGAAATGATTCCACACATAAGATGTGGATTTTTATGTTTTATGCCCAGGCATGACAATGGGCTTTTCCTTATCATGGGCAACAACTGTTTTCACTGGGGCCCGATTTACACAAACAACATCCTCATCAACAACATCCTCATCATCAACATCCTTATTACCATCTGCTACACAAATATCCTCCTCATCCTGGTGTACTTCCACAGAAGCATACTCAATTTCTATGTCAGCATGTTCAGTTGTGCTTACATCATCATAAGAAAAAAAACCACCAGTCATAAATAAGGCCAAGGCTTTAGCCTTTCCTTGCCACTTCATGTGGTGAAAGGCATATTGCCAATTTTATGTCTTTCTGCAGCTAAATTTGCCTTTGATGTTTTTTTCTTTACCACTGTAAAAAATTACTTCTTTGATTTTAGATGCCCTGACTTAAACCCTGAATGCCCTTGGGCATCGGCTTCAGTAGATGATGTAGACAAACTAGTATTGTCATGACTGGTGGCCTGTCAGCAGCTCCAGCACTAGTATGTGGTTCCTGCTCTTCTCTCAACTGATCGTTCTCCATATCAACAAACATGGAGGAAGTGTTTGTTGATATGCACACACATCAATTTAAATATTACACTGTGGTATCAATGATCTACAGTGTCACAATATTTTTTATGAATAAAACACTGCGCTACCACTTACAGTGTCACAATATCTTTTATGAATAAAACACTGCACTACCACTTAGTGTCACAATATTTTTTATGAATACACTGTGCTACCACTTAGTGTCACAATACGTGTTGAATATTACACTGCGTTTCCACTTACAGTGTTGCTTTATTTTTTATGATTAAATACTGCGCTACCACTTAGTGTCACAATATTTTTTGTGAATAAAACACTGTGCTACCATTTACAGTGTCACAATACATGTTGAATATTACACTGCATTTCTACTTACAGTGTCACAATATGTTTTTATGAATAAAACACTGTGCTACCATTTACAGTGTCGCAATACCCGTGGAATATTACACTGCATTTCCACTTACAGTGTCACAATACGTGTATGAATATTATACTTCTCTATGACTTATAGTGTCACAATACGTGTATGAATATGTTACACTGTGGTCTGACCAGCAGCAACACAGTAAAAAAAAATAATGTAGTACACTGGGGTACAGCACTAAAAAAAATATATTATTAGCTTGTATTTTTTTTTACACTGGGCAAGCTTGGATGACAGAACACCACTGGATGGACACAGCAACCCCTGGATGGACGCAGCAGCCCCTGCCCTGGATGGACACAGCAGCCCATGCCCTGGATGGACACAGCTGCCCATGCCCTGGATGGACACAATAGCCCTTGGATGGACACAGCAGCCACTGCCCCTGGATAGACACAGCAACCCCTGGATGGACACAGCAGCCCCTGCACTGGATCAACCCAGCAGTCCCTGCACTGATGACCAGGCGCCGATGACAAGGTACCTTTATAGACTGGTAAAAGCTGGGTAAGGCGCGCTCTCTATATGGTGGGGCAGTGTGTAAAGTGCTTGGGTAAGAGAGACCTGTATGACAGAGAGACGTAGACGGTGGTGTTGGGTCAAGGTAATTTTATTGGTTTAAGGTAGGTAGGCACAATGCTACTAGAGGGTAATTGACCCAGGAGCAGTGGGGGGAAGAGCAGGATGGGTGCACGGGGGGGAAGGTGGGTAGACCCTTTTAGGGGGCTCCTTTTCCGTGCAGTTCTGGACCAGCACGTTGTCCCTGCTGGACCTTTGGTCGACAGTCTTAACGCCCGGCACAGTGTAGGTGGAAGTCTGGTAAGGATAGATGATGTGGCGGTGTCCCGCAATTTGTACAACTTACCTACCGGTAGGTGCCTGTGTAGGCGTTGCGATTTGGGGGTGGTGGTCGGCAGCCTCTGATGGTATACAGCGGCAGGTTAGATGGCCGTTCTTGTTGTGCTGCAGCTACTGGTGCGGCTGGCCCCGTGATGGTGGCACAGTTGGTCTTGTTTGCGCTGGCAGGGTGGGTCAGCATGGTGGATGGAGCCTGGCTGGATGCGTAGGCTGCGGCAGGTCGGCGTCTCCGTGTTTGGGATGTGGGCCGGTACCTGCGTGTGTGCCACGTCGTGCAGCGGGACGGCCGGGTGAGGCTGTTCGGATGAGGGATGCCGTGTGTGTGCAGTGAATGCCGGCTCCTCGTGGTTCCTGCGGCTGTAGGCGCCCAATGTGGGGCGGGGGAGGGGAGGCTGAGAGCCGGGCGTGTCACGGTCACATGGCGGGGGTGCTGCTCGCCGGAGGTGCTGGCAGCTCCTTGTGATCAGCGGTCGCTGGGACAGCAGGGGGGTTCTTCAGCAGGAAAGAAGGTTTCCAGGACGTGATGGTAGGTGTGTGTCTCCAACACGTTTTGGCTGTGCCTTAATCATGGAGGTTACTGTTACATGGTGCAGCAGTGTTTTAAAGGTTGGTGTGGAGGTGGGTGTGTACGGAATTGGCCAATGGGGGGGGAGGTGTGTGTGCACTGGGCGTGGTCAGGAGTTGATGGCAATCTGGAGGTGTTCTGTTGTTGGAGGCCAATGGGATATTGCCGGATGGAAAAGGGTAATGACAGGTGTGTGGGCGGGCTTAATGACGAGTGTGCAGGTCTGTGGGAGGTGACGCTCTGGGGAGCGGAGTGTAGCGTGGTGGCAATGGTTAATAACAGAGGGTGATCGGACATGATAGGGAAAGTTGGTGTGGCGATATGGGCAATGTCATGTGACCACTGGGTGTAGCCTGGGTGTGTAAGGGTGACGGGGTTAAATGACGTGGTGGTAAAGGTTAATAGCAGGGGGTGATCGGACATGGTCTGGGGAGTTGCTGTGACGATAAGGGCGAAGTCGTGTATCAAATGGGTGTTATCTGGGTGTGCAAGGGTTAAGGGGTAACGTGGGGATGTAGGGGTAGTGAAGTGTGGTGGATGTGTGGGATGATGGCGCCGGGGGTTCAGCCAGTCGCACGGGGGGTGGCTGGTGGAGGGGAGTGCGGGTGGGTCGTGGTAGGTGGTGATGGGTGTGTGTGGTGTGCTGCGTTCCGGTGTGATTGTGTGTTAGTGTATGGGCTCAATGGGTACTGTATATGTGTGTGTGTTGCACTTGGTGTGGTTGTGTGGTGTTGGAGGAGGATAACTGGACTGGGGGCATTCATTGGGAAATGAGGTTGTGGACAGTCATGCGGATACGGGGTGGTATATTGACATGTGGGTAAGTTGCTATAGTGCGGAAGTGGTTCTGGATGGTGCAGGTGTCACTGTCGAGTGGATGGGCTGGGGGGGTGTTGTAGATGTAGCGGGTCGGTGCGGTAGTGAAGGGGGGCTGGTGACTGGGTGGTATGGTTGTGGGGACATTTCTGACCCACTTCCAGCACCCCTCCCCCTTCACACGCCGTTTACACCCCAAAAACCACACTTAGCCCCCTTTCGACACCCATATCACACACACACACGTCCCCACAACCATACCACCCAGTCACCAGCCCCCCTTCACTACCGCACCGACCCGCTACATCCCCAACACCCCCCCCAGCCCATCCACTCGACAGTGACACCTGCACCATCCTGAACCACCTCCGCACTATAGCAACTTACCCACATGTCAATATACCACCCCGTATCCGCATGACTGTCCACAACCTCATTTCCCAATGAATTCCCCCAGTCCAGTTATCCTCCTCCAACACCACACAACCACACCAAGTGCAACACACACACATATACAGTACCCGTTGAGCCCATACACTAACACACAATCACACTGGAACGCAGCACACCACACACACCCATCACCACCTACCACGACCCACCCGCACTCCCCTCCACCAGCCACCCCCTGTGCGACTGGCTGAACCCCCGGTGCCATCATGCCACACATCCACCACACTTCACTACCCCTACATCCCCACGTTACCCCTTAACCCTTGCACACCCAGATAACACCCATTTGATACACGACTTCGCCCTTATCGTCACAGCAACTCCCCAGACCATGTCCGATCACCCCCTGCTATTAACCTTTACCACCACGTCATTTAACCCCGTCACCCTTACACACCCAGGCTACACCCAGTGGTCACATGACATCGCCCATATCGCCACACCAACTTTCCCTATCATGTCCGATCACCCTCTGTTATTAACCATTGCCACCACGCTACACTCCGCTCCCCAGAGCGTCACCTCCTACAGACCTGCACACTCGTCATTAAGCCCGCCCACACACCTGTCATTACCCTTTTCCATCTGGCAATATCCCATTGGCCTCCAACAACAGAACACCTCCAGATTGCCATCAACTCCTGACCACGCCCAGTGCACACACATCTCCCCCCCATTGGCCAATTCCGTACACACCCACCTCCACACCAACCTTTAAAACACTGCTGCACCATGTAACAGTAACCTCCATGATTAAGGCACAGCCGAAACACGTTGGAGACACACACCTACCATCACGTCCTGGGAACCTTCTTTCCTGCTGAAGAACCCCCCTGCTGTCCCAGCGACCGCTGATCACAAGGAGCTGCCAGCACCTCCGGCGAGCAGCACCCCCGCCTTGTGACCGCGACATGCCCGGCTCTCAGCCTCCCCGCCCCCGCCCCACATTGGGCGCCAACAGCCGCAGGAACCACGAGGAGCCGGAGTTCACTGCACACACACGGCATCCCTCATCCGAACAGCCTCACCCGGCCGTCCCGCTGCACGACGTGGCACACATGCAGGTACCGGCCCGCATCCCAAACACGGAGACGCGGACCTGCTGCAGCCTGCGCATCCAGCCAGGATCCATCCACCACGCTGACCCACCCTGCCAGCGCAAACAAGACCAACTGTGCCACCATCACGGGGCACAGCCGCACCAGTAGCTGCAGCACAACAAGAATGGCCATCTAACCTGCCGCTATATACCATCAGAGACTGCCGACCACCACCCCCAAATCGCAACGCCTACACAGGCACCTACCGGTAGGTAAGTTGTACAAATCGCGGGACGCCGCCACATCATCTATCCTTACCAGACTTCCACCTACACTGTGCCGGGCGTTAAGACTGTCGACCAAAGGTCCAGCAGGGACAACGTGCTGGTCCAGAACTGCACGGAAAAGGAGACCCCTTAAAGGGTCTACCCACCTTCTCCCCCGTGCACCCATCCTGCTCTTCCCCCCACTGCTCCTGGGTCAATTACCCTCTAGTAGCATTGTGCCTACCTACCTTAAACCAATAAAATTATCTTGACCCAACACCACCGTCTACGTCTCTCTGTCATACAGATCACTCTTACCCAAGCACTTTACACATTGCCCCACCATATAGAGAGCGCGCCTTACCCAGCTTTTACCAGTCTCTAAACTAGGTAGGAACAGGTACTCCTACCACAGGCGCAGCACTCTTACACCCCCTACCCCCATACCTCCAGATACACGCACATCCCCTCCCCCCACCTCTCTTCCCCCCCATTACTCTTTCCCTCTCCCTCCTGCCTCAATCCACCCCCACAGTCATATCAGTGAGCGCGGTTCACCACCCTTTATTCAAGGTACCATTATAGTATTCAAAACTCACGAGAATCCACTAGTGTGTATGATGATATTTTGCCTCATTTTGGGCTCTGAGTCAGATGGGCAAACCCGATCTGGACTCGGATCCCGTCCCAGATCATGTAGTTTGGGTGGATCCGGTTCTCAGGGAACTGGACCCACTCATCTCTAATGTATACACATACATACACACATATACACATATTTACACACAAACACACACCTGCAGCACTGGGTGGGAACGAGATGCTGGTGCTTGGATCCCGGTGGTCAAAATCCAGATGCAGGCATCCCGACAGGTTTACTGATAACCAATGGAGTGAGCAGTATTTATGGGCGCCTAGCACTCTCTCTTTGCTGCAAAAACTAGTTACAAACAGTACCACCCTTCAGTACTAAAACATATATTAAAGAATAACAAATAGTGACTTGACAAGTCACTATTTGTTATTCTTTAATCCGGACAGGTTTAGGATACTGACACCAGATGGTAGATATCCTAACCCACTCCCTCTCCCTACCCTAACCCTCCCTCCCTGGTGCCTGAACTTAACCTTTCCCCTAGTGCCTAAACCTAACCTCTCCCTCCCCACACTCTTAACCTATCCCTCCCCCTAGTGCCTAACCCTAGCCCTCCCCCTAGTGTCTAACCCTAACACCTAACCAGGGCTGGATTAAAGGGGGTGGCGACAGGGGCGATCGTCCCTGGGCCCCCACACCTGAAGGGCCCCCTCACCCAGCCATTGAGGATAAAGTGAACCGGAGGAGACGGAACCAGTTCCGCCTCCTCCGGACACCTAACCCTCGTGCCGCACGGAGACACCAGGCACCCGCTGAGATTGTAACCAGCGGGGGCCCGCCACCCTTCCCGCAGCGGCAGCCAGAGCCGGAGACTAGAGCTCACTCGTGAGCTCCGGCTTCCGGCTCAGGCAGTGAACTATGGGAGAGATGTCATGCGTCTCTCCCATAGTGCAGAGGAGCAGTGCCAGCCAAGCGGATCAGAAGGCAATGGGAGTGGGGCTTAAGGTAAGTATGATTGTTTTTTTCTCTTTAGCGCAAGCGGCTTTTCCACTGCTGGGAGGGACATTACTCGGGGGGGACATTACTACAGGGGACATTACTCAGGGGGGGGGCATTACTCCTGGTGCCACTACCACAGGGGGCATTAGTATTGGTGCCACAACCACAGGGGGCACAACTACAGGGGTATTACTACTGAGGGCCTTACTATTGGGCACACACAGGGGGCATGACTACTGGGGGCACAACTACAGGGGTATTACTACTGGGGGTATTTATACAGGGGGCATTACTATTGGGAGCAATACTACTGGGGGTATAACTACAGGGGGCATTGCATAGGGGGCACTGCATAAGGGGCAACACTCCTGGGGGCACTGCTACTGGGTGCACTGCATAAAGGACATGTAATAGGGGCCCCCACATGTTTGTTGCCCAGGGGCCCCCACAGACCTTAATCCGGCCCTGCACCTAACCATGACCCAAACTCTCCCCCCAACCCTGCTACTTACCTTCGGGATGACGGCACGGGGATTCTGACAGGTGTTGGGATTCCGGCACTGGTATTCTAAGCTCCGGCATCCCCTGTGCCGAGATACTGAACATATCCGCCTAAAGATTATATATATGACTTGCATTTTATATGTAAAAACAAACAAACAAAAAAAAATTTCTTGGGTAAGTCCCAGACATGCTGTGTTTATAGAGTAATCTTTATATATCGTAGATGACATTTTAACTCCTTAGCTCCTGTCTGTCCTATATCTAGGTCAAGTAGAAACTGTTTTTACAATAGAAATTAGATGGCATCTTATTTTCCCAAAGGATTAAGGTTGTATATGCATATTTGAAAATATCTGCCATTAAGGAATTATGAAAATCATAAGGTTAAGGGGTATATTCGTCATCACTTATGGGCCAGTTACGCATACAGAAATCTAGTTTCCATATGTTTTTGTAATAATGTAATTATTAGGGGTAAATTCCGAAAACTGAACGTTTTTGGAGTTTGCTTGCAGGAATCAGTGCCATGTGCAGTTGGCCGGATAGGCACAGGTAAATATAAATGCTACTTCTGTAGCAGTGTTACTGTACATGGGGACAGCTGCTTTTTGGAGCATTACTGAAATGCTCTGGTAATTAAGTATCCACCACCACAACTTGTGGCGAGTTGGATATTTAATCATCAGGTCCATCCGGCCTCTCATGATGAATTGTCCCCTAAATCTTTCTAAAACTATATTTTAAAAACAACCATACTTCAATGATAGTTTCTATGTGTTTATTTCTATATTGTGACTATGTTATTAGTAGTCATTAAATAATTTATTCTGTAAAACTGCTGAATAAACAAACAAAAGCATTTGTTTGTAACAGAGGAGAAAACCAAAACATAGTGTAAATACCGGCCAATGAAAAAGGTGATATGTCACATCAAATCAATACTTCATGTCAATTAAGCTTATAATAAACGATTGAGCTTGTTCTTGCTCAGTTTGAAAACCTAGTAAGGTTATGTACACGCATTCCAAATGCAAACAACATTTCTCTCACTGCAGATCAACAAATACTGTATGAACGCAAAGAAGACATCAGAGCCTCTTATTAAATAAATGTCCATCTGCATTAAATAACATTGACCAAACAGATACAGGAAACACTATGATTCACTTGTAATAGATTCCAATATACAGAGCAATTGAGATAAATATATATTTGTGTTTATTGTTGGTCAAATAAATGGATTTCAATTAGATTAACAAAGGTGAAAAATAAAGACACATAGGAGTCTATTTGTCATTGGCAGTGTAGTGGGAGCTTTATGTAATGTTGCATATGCAGTCGTGCCCCTATTTATGATGCTGGAGTTCCTGTGAGAAGGCTTTCTTCTCATACTTGGAAGCCCAATGCTGCCGACATATGGCTGTAGTCAGGGCTGGTGCAAGGTATCTCGGTGCCCTAGGCAAGGCTTCAGCTTCCCACCTCTTCACTCCCAAGACCAAATTCACTACTTTCTTCACATGCCCCATACAGCCTGCCAGCTTCTATCTCACATACACCTTTGCTCAGCAGGTTTTCTCTGACATGCCACTCTGCACACTAGCTCTTCCCTCACATGCACATCTGCCCACCAACATTTCCCTCACATGCCCTTCTGACCATCATTACTTTCCCCAACACTTCTCACTTACATATCCTATTACTCCAACCATAAACCATATAGAAAATAAATAATAGAACTTTGATAGATACATTTCTATAAATAGAAATATTGGCCACAGGCTTTTAGTAAATGTTGTCTTTACATATTAGATGTATTATAAGTTGGTGTGATTATTTATCCTCTTTTTGTTACTAGCCTGTGGGGGGCTGGCCGGGGAGTGAGGGACAGACAATGTGCAGTCACAGTGTCTCAGTGCCTTTATAGCGCAGTGGCCGTGGTCAGCTAAACAAGTGCCATTGCCACTGCTTGGACACTACAGGGGCTGCCGGGCCATTATATTAAGCTGTCTGTGCCTGTAAATGTTGGACAACATGGCTGTCTTTACAAAGGCAAATTTACACAGGGGCCGGCCATACACTGTCTTTGTCACTATCATAACAGGGCAGCGAGCGGTGCCCTCCAGTGGACGGTGCCCTTAGGCAGCTGCCTAATGGTGGCATCGGCCCTGGCTGTAGTAAAGTGCTCATATACAGCCACGCATGCACAAAGGCATTTGACCCAGAGAAGACCCATCAAAGCTGCAATGACTTTGCGGGTCCATTATTGCCAGGTATGGGTAATGTCATTGCAAAATTGAGAGCAGGTTTATGGATTTTTGCTTTGCATGTTGCATTTGGATTTTTTTTTTTTCATAAGTCTGTCTTAATTTCTTTTGCTCATGGTTGCCTTCATTGATTACCTCATCCTATGTGTCACACAGACCTCTCTTGCTTATAATTTTAATAATATTTTGCCTAGTTATCATCATTCTGCCATTCTCAACTTTGTGACACATGGTTCTCTTTTTTATGCACAATGTGTGAGGTGTGCGAGGCTTAAGCAACACTGCACCTTCTGGCCTGCCTGTAAGATTTGCCCACTTTGTGTTTACTGATTCTACCCCAGTTGTTGATTTTTTCTCACAGCTTACGTATTACTGGGTACTCTTTTGGACACCCACTATCTCTCCACCATATTCAGGTCTGGGGATGTCCTTAAACTGTCTGCCTTGTAGATAGAGTGCACAAAAAAGAAAAAAACAGGTATCTGCTTAGCTGCCTGGGGTGATTTGTGGTCCACAGGTGTCACTTAAGTGTTAGGATAGCCTACTCAAATTCAGAGAGGAATTACATTACTGTGCATCTCATGCCAATTTTGGAGTTTGATGATTTTCTATTGGGAATCCTCTAGGTCAGTTAAATTTAGCATTGTCAATATATCAATATTACCAATGGTACACTAGCATGTGAAAGCATATGAATAAATGATGGACTTTATTGTCAAGCGTGTCTTATGACATTAAATTGTCAAAATGCTTCCAACAATTCACAATGTGAATTGGTGCATAGGTATAGATTGCAAATGTTTTGCAGTGAAATACCATGGTTAAGAACTGCAGATTGAATTACATTTTCGATACATATCCTTTACCTTGGCATAGCATTGTATAGTGATGGCAGCCAATCTGTTGTTTAATTTTCCCCTTATCTGACTTCTTCGTTGGACTGTATGGGGCTTTAGTGTTCATAGAGGTGTTGTGGCTGAACACTTTGTCAACCAAGAATTACATGTAATTATATGACCATTTATGCTAATTGAAAACTTCAAATTGCCTGTAACCAGTGGGACTGATTTTCTACCAAGAAATAGAATAGGTAAAACCTTGTGGCTGTGGGAAGAACCCTGCGCTGCAAAAGGATATGCCTCATAGTGTCTGTCCCTTTATCTCCCCTTGTTATGTATAGTAAGGAATACTGTACTTTTTTGTGCAACAAGACACAAGACTAGATCTTTGGTCAGTTAAGTTTGAAATCACAGTGCTGTCTATGCCCTTATACACAATATATACTGTAGATAGATACCCTTGTGAAAACAATTATAAGTGCAAATCACAAACTTACACAGGAGAGAAGCCTGTATTGCAGATTGCTTGCTCATGTCTAACCCTCATGGACACACAGATTAAAGCCTACTTTTTCCCCACAATTTCCACTCACCCCAACCCACTACAACTTTCACCAATGGCCTCTATTGCAGCACAGCTACAACCAACCAAACTTTTCCTGCACTCTACTATGTAAAATGGCACCTGAAATCATGGGGGAGGGATACACAATACAAAATCAAATTTTGACTTTTTTGAGAAACAAATTTGGTGGGAAGAACCCAGCCATACCTTGGTTCGACTTGGTACCCCGAAATTTGGTTTTGTCGGACCTCTCCAAATCCGAATCACTTATTTAATTAAACTCAAAGCTATTTGAGTTTTGGGACATTGTGAAGAACTGCTATGAGGTTTGATCTTTCCGGGGTGATAATTTAACACCTTCGGGGTAATGGCTCGGTGAGGGAATGTCCCTTGATTGCATCATGCTATCGTGCACAGTCCTGGTCCGTTGTTGGAGGTGTGGGCTGATTATAGACTGATTATAGATTTGTGTGGTCTGATAGGGACCTTCTTCTCTACTGCCCTAACAGGGTCCATCTCACTTGTTTGTCTCTCCAATTTTCATAGGCATAATTTTCAATCTTTAGTCTAGTAGTAGGTAGGTTTGGTATAGTGGCTGTGAAGGGGCTTAGGATAGAGAATTGCTATGGTGGGAAAGTGCAGTCTATCAGTGACATACTATAATGATTCTAGGGCCAGTGTAATTCTGCTAGACCACTAGGCAAGGTCAAGGCTTGAAAATGACTTTCCTGGACTAAGCTAGGGAAAACTAGCTGCATTCACTTCATGAAGTAGAGAGTTTTCTAAAAATCCCTACTTTCAGACATTCCCTCCTAATCCTGACCTGGGAGTGATACTCTCAACCCTAATAAACAATAGTAAGATGCATGTGCTAAATGGTGTTTACTATTTAGCCAAATAGTTATTAAATAATTAAACTTATTTTTATTTTCCATCTTCTCTGTTTATCAAATAGAAATAAAAATTCATCACTTTTTTTAATGTTACAGATGCTTTATTGGATGCAAGTGTAGATTAAGACTGATCTATATTAATCTCAGATGCAATCAGTTCTTTGTGAGTTCTGCATTCACAACATGAACCAATTTTGTTTCTGCTTATTATTTGGACCATTTTTTATTAAAATGTTTTCTCCTTTACCCTCTTTTCCCTATGCTGATATTATATAATATCCTCCCTTGTTTGACTTGAATCAATAATGATATTATGATACTGGGCAGGTTAGAATCCCTTCTACCTCGGCTCATGATATCTTTGATTTGAAATGTATAAAAATGTGATATCAGATAGAAATAATTTCAGAGCTCATTCAGAGGTGCTAAGCAATCATCAATGCTTCAGTGCACACATGGGAGATAGAGAGGAGATATATTGTAAAGCTGTTTTACTAGATCAGGTATGCAAAATGCAATTTTACAAACATCCGTACATGCACATTGAAAATAACAGTGCTAACAGTAACTGCAGTGTTCAAGGGTTATCCATTTTTATAAGTTTACCTTTAAAGGCGACATCATAAAAATGTATTTTACCATATTTTGTAAAATTTGTGGAATTCATTCTATGCAAAGAAGAGCATCATGACTCTCCCAGCAATGACCACTAAATGATTGTTGGCATAGAATGCAATCCCTAGTTCCATATTGAACAATTCTTCCTCTTGGTGCAGGATCAATGTTCAATTGAGCAACACAAGATCCTGCTGCTCAGTATAATTGAGGCCTGTTAGTATGTTTGGAGGATGACTGAACACATAAACCAATGGCAATTTCTACCGTCAGTCAATGTTCCAAATGAATTTATCATCATGTCCCGATATTGATCAGATTATTTTTTATTGGATTATCTTATTTTTTTTCTAAGGCCATACATGCTGCAGTATTATCAGCCTTATATTGCAATGTGTTGCAGGTATTAGAATAGATGTGTAATGTTTGATTGTGTGCTTACTATTTAAACAGACAAACACATATCACAGAAAATAACAGAAATGATCACACCTGAACAACACATAAGATTAAAAAATGCAGAATATATCGTAGTATTTACATGAGTTGAATACATTCAGTAATCAAAGACATACTTTTTGGAGGCGGAAACTACATTTTCATAGATCATAGGTACTGGTACAAGGTATCTGCTGCATACATTCCAACAAAGGTGGTCCCGGCAGATATAATGAATAGTTTGCATGTGTAACAGAATTATTGTACTGTACTTATACTGCGTGGTTGAGCTAAACAGAGTTAGATGTTCTGCACCTTATTCAGGGTCGCACATAAAGCAGTCACAATTACGCATGTGTGTAAGTCACATTGCACATTGTAGTGATTGAATTGTATGCACAGAGGATTTACAGAGTATTCATTTGCAAAGTAGTACAGGTAGTCAACGTTTGGGGGAGGTAATGGGGTGGGGGGTTTAGGAAAACGCAGATGTGTCGGACTGTTTTCTGGGCATCCATAAATTAGCCACTGCATTTTTGCTTGCAGCTCGAGAGCCCTCTGTGTGTCTGGAGACCCGCTATGTCTGCGACAGGTTAGACATACAGAGCTGCATGCATTCCGGTTTTGTGCGTGAGCGGTGGATGTGAGATGCTTTCAGCTCATGTTTCTATGCACTGGATGGCGAGTGAGTCATTAGCATACTTTTGCAATTGCGATCTGTGACAGATCGCAGCTGCGATGGCATTAGTGTCCATCTCTGACTACCATGTCTACACTGGCAAGAGCAGTCATCATCACTCTGTATCTGTCCTGCCTTTAATACAATAGAGCCATAAACGGGTGTGATATGTATTGGTCTTCTATGCAAATATTGACATGGGGTTCTCATTGTCAAAATAAATGTGTTTCCACGGTAACCCCTATCCAGTCTCTTACCAGTAATAAAGCCACCACAGTGTTTTCCTTCATATCTGTCTCCAATTCAACACCTATTCCAGAACACTATGTGGACTTTTCTGATGTTCTTTTGAAGAGAGCTGCGAACCAATTGCCGGCCCATCGTAAATGAGATTGTGACATAGATTTAATTCCTAGAAAAACTCCTCCACGAGGTTGCAAATATCCTCTCTCAGTACCAGAACCATCAGCCATGTCTGAATATATTCAAGTAAACCTAAAGAAATAGTTTATTAGACCTTCCTCATCACCAGCCGGTGCAGGATTCTTTTTTTTTGGGTGAAAAAAAAGATGGTGGTCTTAGGCCCTGCATCCATTATAGAGGTCTCAATGACATTACTTTTAAGAACAGATACCCACTCCCTCTCATCTCTGAGTTATTCGATAAAGTTTGTGGAGCCTCTATTTTTACTAAACTTGGAATGTGCAGTGCATAAAACCTCATCCGCATACGTGAAGGGTACGAATGGAAGACTGCCTTCAACACTCGAGTCGGACACTTTGAATATCTGGTGATGCCATGTGGCTTGAGTAACGCTCCAGCAATCATCCAGGAGTATGTTATCAAAATTTTTAGAGACATCCTATACTCTTTTGTTGTAGTATTCTTGGACGACATTTTAATTTCTTCCAGAGATTTACAAACACATCATCAGCATGTTAGAGAAGTTCTCTCTCGGCTAAGGAAACATCACTTATATGGAAAAGCATCTAAGTGTGTCTTTGAAAAGTCCTCGATGCCCTTTCTTGGTCATATAATTTCCAGTGAATCTCTGCAGATGGATCCTGGAAAATTAAGTGCCACCCGGGACTGGCCTCAACCAACCACATTAAAAGTGATCCAACGATTTTTAGTGTTCTCCGACTATTACAGGAGGTTTATTTAAAATTTTTCAACAGTGGTATCTCCCATTACTACTCTTACAAAAATAGGAGCAAATCCTGCTTTTTAGCCTTCCTCCGCTATAAGGGCTTCTCAGGCGCTTAAGGAAGCCTTTTCTTCCGCCCCCATCCTAAATCAACCCGGCTTGGAAAAGCCTTTTACAGTGGAGGTTGTTGCATCTTCTGTTGATGTTGGAGCGGTTCTTTCTCAATTGGCCACTGATGGCCGAAATCATCCCTGTGGATTCTTCTCAAAGAAATTATCTTCCACAGAAGAGAATTACACTATGATTGGGAATCAGGAGCTGCTGACCATGAAATTGGCCTTGGAGGAGTGGAGACATCTCCTTGAGGGAGCCAAATTTCCATTTACGGTTGTTTCAGACCACAAAAATTTGTTATACTGTACTTGAAAATAGCACAAAGACAATCTTAACAAGCTCGATGTTCAGGTTTTTTTTCCCGCTTTGATTTTAAGATGGTGTTCTGGCCTGAAAATCTTAATAAAAAAGCTGATGCCTTATCTTGTTCATTTTTATCCCATGAGGAAGATGAAAAGGATTCAGCTGTTACTCACATCTGCAATGGCGTCTCCAGGCTCCTAAAGAGTCTGGTTGTCAGCCATAGAGACAAGTGATGGCTGAGTATTCTACATAGGGTCTGCTAGAGCCTTCTGGTGTGCGTCCTGGTTGCCACATTGCGGTCCTGGGTGCTGCCATGTTGGTTTGCATCATCTTATCAGTATTCTCCTATGGTAGTTCTGCTGTCAGTCAGCTGCTGTCTTTGGCCAATGACCAGCTTCCAAGGGGTATATTAGGGCACTACTTGCAGCAGGAATTTGCCTGTACAACTTTGCTCCTATAGTGGTTTTCTGCTGTGTCTGTGTCCCAGGCTCTGCAGTGTACCTCTCCTGTGTACTCTCTCGTGTATGCTGTCTTCATCGCTACTCAGCGTCTCACATCATTGTTATTTAGTGTTCATATAAAGTACAGCTTACCATCGTCATTCAGTATCTCTTATCAGGAACTGCTTACCATCGTTTTTCAGCATCTCATATCAAGTACTGGTTATCCTTACTACTAGCATATTGATTTCCAAAGTACCTTTCTCTGCTCATTGGTTTCGGTATCTATTATAGCTATTTTTCCAACATTGTCTGTGCTTATATAGTACTCTTGTATCTAACTCCATGTATTCTCCAGGTACCTATCCCAGGGGCCACGACCTGTTCACCTGGTGTAGCAAAACCCACATCTAGATTGGAGGTGTCAATGGTGAAGACAATCAGGTGGACTAAACTCCATGCCTTGGGTAGGTCTTGCCAACACCTGGGAGAGATGTATGAAGAGGACTTATATATTGCCTTCCCATTTCCTATCACCCACTGCCCTTGGCCCCCCAGTCCGTGTTCCAACTACAGAAGCCCTTAAACTCCAAGGCTTGACAAAATTACTTTCTGTGTTGTGCAGAGTGCTCAAACCCTTCAAAGTAGTCAGGTAATTCCCCTCATTATACTGTTGGAAAAGCAGCTTGAGAAACTGAAGGAGAAGCTGATACAAAGCGATTCCGCTAAGTATGTCAGATTTGTAGATTATTTACTTCGCCAGGATCCAAGGGTTGTCAGGATCTTCCAATCGGAGCAATACATTTTGGCGACTGTGCTCGATCCTAGGTTTGTGTCTTTCTTCCCAACAGACACAGATCTGAAGAGATGCAAAGAGCTGTTGGTAAGCAAATTGTCATCACAAGCGGCATGTGATGCAGCAATTGCTCCTTCTTCAGTTTCTCCAGCAAGTTCGGCTGCCAGAAAAAAACTAAACTTTCCCAAAAGACCCGCTGGTGATGCAGATGAGTCAACAAAAAAGAGTTTTGACATCTGGTCAGGTCTAAAAGAATTGCCTACAATTAATGAGACCTCTACCATGACTCCAATTGATATGGGCACCATTTAAATGTAAAAAATAATAATTAAAAACTAGAAGAGTAGAAAAAAATATATTGAAAATCACTGTGTCCTCTTGAACCCCCCCATAATATCCCATGTGTCTATCCACCACCTTATTCAGTGGCCACAGCCTGCACAATGTCCTGAATGTGAATGGGGAGTGTCTCCAAACTTTGTCTTGTGGCTCAGAATCTCATACATGTAATCATCACTGCAGCATCCCAATACACTGGGAAAGGTCTCGTCTATCTCAAACTGTAAAGCATCTCTGAAGAATTGGTAAGCACCGTGATTGTGTTCGAACACTGTAAGGACAACTTTCTACATCTGTATACTATTTGCCATCAATTGTAAGATTTGTTCCAGGAATATCCAGACCTTTCCTGCAGAGACGGATCTCCAACTGCACCTCATAACAATAAAGGACCTCATCCCCGCACTCCACATCAAATCTAAAGTGCACAAAAGTAACAAGCACAGAAAGCTCATCTCTGGCAATAAGGTGCCGGGCACGTTCATCTGTCAGCTCTTCATGCTTTTCCCGCTCCTTTCATCCCCACTTGCTCTGTTCATATAGCAGCTCCATATTTGTCTTTGTGAGTTCTAATACCCAGTCTAGAGTCTTCTGGTCCAAATCTGTTACTCTGCAGCACTTTATAGACAGATTCAACCTATTTCTGTCAAACTTCTTAAAAACTGGATAGGGTCCTAAAGGGTCACCCAGCTGATTGGCCGATTGCACCTTGGCACACACAGCTGCCATTGCTGCACGTACCTCTTGCCGTTTTTGTTTTTTTTCTTGTGCCTGTACATACCTCCTCTCCATGACGTAACTGATGACGTAATACTCTGAAGCCTGGTTTGGTGCTGGAGGGGCTGAAGATGCTTCATATTTTTTTTAAGAATCAAAACATTAAAATAAATAAATTAAAAACAAATGAATCCTTCCGTTCCTTTCCATGTCTTCAGTCAATAAACATATTCCAACTCCCTCGGAACCTCTGACCTAGTGTCACAAGCCATGGCAGCGGCTTGTCTCCCACCGGCTGGAGACCTACACTGACTCACAAAATTCAGAATCCGGTTCCGCTGATTACCAAGCACCAGGGATGCTGCAGAGAGTGACTCATACTCCCATTTGCTGCTGATTGACTGCCCCCCTATTTGTAGCTTCCAGATGCCTCGCCGGTTATAGAGTTTCCTCCTACCGCTCAGTCTGGTTACTCCAGCTATCCTCCGGAATCGTCTACTCTCCAGCCGCTGCTTTTATTCATCACTCTCCATCTCCCTCCATGCTGCCTTCCAGGCTTCAGCAGGTAGCTCAGTTATACAGACTGTTGTTCCACTCTGCTCTGATTGCTGTTAGCTTGCTGTTTGTTTTCACCATCCACATGCTGTGCTCAGTGTATGCAGGCTCAAGCCTTTGGGTCCGTGTTTCCTCTGTGAAATCAGCAGCTACAGCTTTCTCAGCCACAGTGTGGCCCTCATTCAGAGGCACTCGCAAAATGTGAGCGCTCTCTCTGAATGAGTGCGGCCGAATCTAAAAAATGATCCAGCATCCTGGCCGCTCCCTAGGCTGTGGGTTACCACCCACAGATTTAACGAGCGGCCAGGATGATGGTCGCAATGGTCAAGACCATCGTGACCATTGGGCTTGCGACGAGACCCTTGTGGTAGGGTCTCATCTGCCGCAAACCCTAGTGAGATTTCTGCTCTTTTAGAGCAGGAAGCTCACCACTGACATCACGAGTGATGTCAATGGGGCTGCCACCAAATGGCAGGTGTTCTATCGGGAACGCCTCCATTTGTGTAGTCACCCCCCCACCCCGCATACAAAACAGGGCGAGCTGTCGATCACCATTGACAGCCGCCCTTTTGTAGTGAGTCCCGGAGCAAGATAATTTCTCTCTTGCTCCATGGCTTGCATACACGCAGTGCAGCGGCTGTGCGTGCACAGGGCCCAACATCGACCCGCTTGCGAGCACTCAAGCGCTTGCGAGCAGGTCTGAATGAGACCCTGTTTGTAATTGAACTGTACCTTTGCACCTGTACTATTTCAGCCTGTTGTTTATCCTGTCCTCCTGGCAGGCTTCTCATCTAGCCAAGTTATCCTGCCCTCCTGACAGGCAACTCATCCAGCCAAGTAATCCTGCCCTCCTGGCAGGCAACTCATCTTGCCAAGTTTATCCTGCCCTCCTGGTAGACAACTCATCTAGCCAAGTAATCCTGCCCTCCTGTCAGGCAACTCATCTAGCCAAGTATTCCTGCCCTCCTGGAAGGCAACTCATCTTGCCAAGTTATCCTGCTCCCCTGGAAAGCAACTCATCTAGCCAAGTAATCCTGTCCTCCTGGCAGTCAACTCATCTAGCAAAGTTATCCTGCCCTCCTGGCAGGTAACTCATCTAGCCAAGTTATCCTGCCCTCCTGGCAGGCTACTCATCCAAATTTACAAAAAAAAATGGTAGTTGCTCAGATCAGCATAATTGCATAACACAGGTGCTTGTAAAGGGCGGAGTTTACTCTGAACACAGAAAAAAAGAGAGATTTGCCCTCCAGCACACTGCAGCAAAAACAATACTTAAATCCTACATAATAATAGAGATTTAGAGGTATTGGTTACACATATTTGCAAATATATGAATAAGCGCCAGGTCAATCATCAAGGCTCCTCTATACTGGCGTCCCTAATATTAAGGGGCTCACGTTCTGACTGGGCCTTTCTCATGGCATCACCACTTAATTCACATAGAATACTTTTATCACTTCTCTATTTATTTGTATATTATATATGTATATATATGTCATTGTAATACTTTATAATTTCATTAACACTTATTGATTTATCTTTACACATCTTTTCTACATACGTCACTATCACTTTTTTCCCTTTTTCGTGTGATGCCCTGGGGATGGCCCATGGTTGGAATTTTTTTGTGGTGCCTTGCTTCTTGGACGTGAGCCCCTTAATATTAGGGCCGCCAGTATAGAGGAGCCTTGATGATTGGCCTGGTGCTTATTCATATATTTGCAAATATGTGTAACCAATACCTCTAAATCTCTATTATTATGTAGGATTTAAGTATTGTTTTTGCTGCAGTGTGCTGGAGGGCAAATCTCTCTTTTTTTCTGTGTTCAGAGTAAACTCCGCCCTTTACAAGCACCTGTGTTATGCAATTAAGCTGATCTGAGCAACTACCATTTTTCTTTGTAAATTTGGAGAGGCATGAAGGCAGTCAGCTTTAGGAGGAGGTGCTGATGCTTATAGTGCCATGTGGAGGTTTTTTGGGGTACCTCCAAGGTAAGTTAGCTCTCAGCTTACATATGTACTGTTATCATGCAGTACATCAATTGTAATTATATGACCCAGAGTGGGTGCTACCATTATGTAGCAATAATTATTTTGGGGTGAGCGTTTGGGAATGGGGCCCCCGGGGGGGTTCTGACTGGGCCTTTCTCATGGCATCACCACTTAATTCACATAGAATACTTTTATCACTTCTCTATTTGTTTGTACATTATATATGTCATTTTAATTCTTTATCATTTCATTAACACTTATTGATTTATCTTTACACATCTTTTCTACATACTTCACTATCACCTTTTTCCCTTTTTCGTGTGATGCCCTGGGGATGGCCCATGGTTGGAATTTTTTTGGGGTGCCTTGCTTCTTGGACATGAGCCCCTTAATATTAGGGACGCCAGTATAGAGGAGCCTTGACAATTGGCCTGGCGCTTATTCATATATTTGCAAATATGTGTAACCAATACCTCTAAATCTCTATTATTATGTAGGATTTAAGTATTGTTTTTGCTGCAGTGTGCTGGAGGGCAAATCTCTCTTTTTTTCTGTGTTCAGGCTACTCATCCAGCCAAGTAATCCTGCCCTCCTGGCAGCCAACTCATCTTGCCAAGTTATCCTGCCCTCCAGGCAGGCAACTCGTCTAGCCAAGTTATCCTGCCCTCCTGGCAGGCTTCTTATCTAGCCAAGTTTTCATGCCTTTCTGGTGAGACACTTTTCATTCATTGAGACACTCTCATAACATTATAACCGGCCAACTTTGTATTTTAGTGGGTGCGTTCCATGTCCTTCATTATGGAGCAGGCTCAAAACCCTGCACAAATCCTTGCCACACAGATTCAAGTGCTTACTCAAAAAGTTCAGGAGCTCTGTATAAAATTTTAGGATGTTCGGGCATCCACTCCTGGAGCCGTTCCCAAGGAACCTAAAATGAATCTCCCCGATAGGTTTTTTGGAGACCGTACTCAGGGCCTGATTCAGACCTGCTCGCAAATTGTGGCTGCTCGCTGGCAAAAAGAGGCCAGATATTTAAAATAAGCGCTTGCACTGCGTCTCATAATGACGCTCTCTATGTCTTAGCGAGCCCCGATAATAAGCGCTCGCTAGTGTACAAAGAAGCCCCCTTGCCACTCGCAACACACATCATCTCCAGTATTTGAAGGATTAATCGGTAACATTGAGAGCCATCGGAGCTGCTTGCAGCGCTTGAGGTAGACCATACCCTCCCACAAGCACTGCGAGCAGTTCAGGGTAAAAAACAACCAAGTGCTAATTATGCACACCCATTAAACTTCGTTCTGATGGTCAGACAGGCCTGAATTCGCAGCACCACTCCCCCGTTCACAAGCACCTTCCCCTGTTACCACCCACAAATGGCGCTATCTGTCACTCATTCCACTGGGCACTCTTTTCAGGGCAAGCGAGCAAAATCCAGTCGCTCATACTAGTTTGCGCACACGCATAGCGACTTATATGTATGCGCAGATGGGCGACCATCGGTCAGAGCGAGCAAGTGCAACTTAGCGTCCGGGTCTGAATCAGGCCCTCAGTACCTGAACTTCCGTGAGAGTTATAAACTCTATTTTTGTCTCCGACCTTTATCTTTTGGATCAGAGACTCAGCGGGTAGGGTTAGTGATCTCGCTCTTACAAGGAGATCCACACACATGGGTATTTGGTCTCGCTTTGATACATTCTGTGCTTTTATCAGTAGATGCCTTTTTAATGCTCCTGAATAATTGTATGCAGATCCTGACTGTAGTTCTTTGGCCGAATCCAAGCTGCGGGCCCTTCGGCAGGGAAAGAATCCCGCAGAGGATTATTCCTCAGAGTTTCGGAGATGGGCGGTGGATTCAGGATGGAACGACCCGGCATTGCGTAGTCAATTCTGCTTGGGTCTCTCGGATGCCGTTAAAGACATTTTGGTCCAACATCCATCACCTGAGTCTCTTGACAACTTAATTTCTTCAGCCATTCGTATTGACCGTCACCTCAGAGAATGCAAACGAGAATGCAGTCTTTCTGTAAAGTTGCCTGCCACCTTCCTGGCTGCTGGCGGAGGACTCTGAGGAACCCATGCAACTGGGAGCTTTCCGGCTATCGCCCAGGGAGAGACAAAGACGACAATCTCAAGGCCTCTGTCTATATTGTGGAGCTAGAGGTCATCAACTGACATCTTGCCCACATAGGCCAGTAAAAGATTGGGTCTGAATGTAAGTGAGGAGTTACATTTAGGCCTGGCATCTGTTTCCTCAAAAAATTCATTGCTAGTTCCTGTGGTGGTACATCTGTCGCAATCCGTCTATTCCGTCTCGGCGTTTGTGGACAGCAGTGCTGCTGGGAACTTCATGGACTTATAATTTTTTCATTGCTTAGGTTTAGCAGCAGTTCCTTTACCTCAAGAAGTTCCTATTTGTGGGTTAGATGGTGGTCTGGTGGCCAATGGTCTTATCAAATTGAAGACACCACCTCTTCGTCTCTCATTTGGAATTTTGCATTCGGAGATGATTTCTTTTATGCTACTCCAGTGTCCTTTTGCTCCCATCATTTTGGGGTTTCCAATGTTAATGACCCATAATCCCATCATTGTTTAGATTACGGGGGATATTATTAAATGAGTACAGCGTGTCTAAAGTGTCTACACTCATCCGGACGGCTATCTCTGATGTCTTAGAGTCTCTTCCAGGTCTTCCTGCTCAATACCATCATTTTGCAGATGTTTTTTTCTAAATCAAAGGCCAATTCTCTACCACCTCATCATCTGTATAATTGCATCATACTGTTACCAGGAGTCAAGTTACCCTAGGGTCATCTCTATTCGCTTTCAAGTCCTGAGAATAAGGCCATGGAGGAGTATATTGTGGATGCCTTGGCAAAAGGATTCATCTGTCCTTCTAAATCTCCGGATGGGGCAGGTTTCTTCTTCACCCAGAAGAAGGATGGGTCACTACATCCTTGTATTGACTTTAGGACATTGAATGAAATTACCATCAAAAACTCATACCCTCTGCCCCTGATCTCAGCACTTTTTGATCAGCTCCGGCAAGCTTCCATTTTTTCCAAGATCGATCTTCGTGGAGCTTATAATTTGATCCAGATCAAGACCGGAGATGAATGGAAAACAGCATTCAATGCACATACAGGGCACTATGAAAATTTAGTTATGCTGTTTGGATTGGCTAATGCTCCAGCAGTCTTTCAAGACTTTATCAACGGTGTCCTCCAGGAGTTTCTTGACATTTTTGTGGTTGTTTATCTAGATGACATCCTCATTTATTCTCACTCCATGCACCAGCATGTCAGTCAGGTCCTGTCTAAATTGAGAGAGAGTTCGTTATTTGCCAAGTTGGAGAAGTGTGAGTTTCATGTGGAGCAAGTATCTTTTCTTGGATATATTATTTCTCCTCATGGCTTCTTCATGGATCCTGGAAAGGTGAAAGCAGTATTAGACTGGGTTCAGCCTACTACATTTAAAGGCATTCAATGTTTCCTTGGTTTTTCCAATTACTATAGGAGATTTATTGGCTATTTTTCCTCCATTGTTGCCCCCATAGTAGAGTTAACCAAGAAAGGTGCAGAAGTTTCTGACTGGCCTAGTCAGGCAGTTCGGGCTTTTGAATATCTCAAGCTTGCTTTCACCAGTGCCCCGGTTCTCAAACACCTTGATCCAGATCAGCCTTTTGTGGATGAGGTGGACACCTCTGAGATTGGGGCTGGAGCTATTCTCTCTCAGAATAATCCATTGGATGGCAAACTTCATCCATGTGCATTGTTTTCATGTAAATTTTCATTAGCCAAGTTCAATTACGATGTTGGGACAAGGGAGCTGTTTGCCATCAAGTTAGCTTTCAAGGATTGGAGACATTGGCTTGAGGGAGCCAAACACTGGATCTCCGTTCTCACCTACCACAAAAATTTGGCATACATTGAATCCATCATTCCCAGGTCTTGTATCCAGGTGGCTTTATCTCGAAATTTGGCTGAGGATCTGTCTGTTTTTCAAGTGGATTCACCTCCTGGTAGACCGTCCAATCGCCCGTTTGTTCCTGTAAATTTGAGAAAGGCTATCCTACAGGACTTCCATGTGAGAGGGGCTTTCGGACATCCAGGCATCAATAAGACCATTGAGTTAATGTCTCATGCGGTTTGGCGGACGATTTTGGCTTTGGATATTTGGGAGTTTGTTTTGGCATGTGAGGTTTGTGCTCATAACAAGACTCCTCATACCCCACCATCAGGATTACTGCTTCCTCTTTCCACACCAAAAAGACCCTGGACATACATTGCGATGGACTTCATTGCGGACCTTCCTCGCTCTGCTGGTTGTTCAGTTATTGGACTATCGTGGACTGCTTTAGCAAAATTATGCACTTTGTTCCTCTGCCCAAATTGCTGTCTGCCAAATAACTTTCTGTCCTCTTCTTGGAACATATTTTTTGTTTGCATGGTCTTCCCTGTGACATTGTTTACGACTGTGGGACTCAATTTGTTGCTCAGTTCTGGCGATGTTTCTGCACTGCAATGAGTAAGTCTCAGCATGTCTTCAGGATATCACCCACAGCGCAATGGGCAGACGGAAAGTGCTAATCATACCCTGAAGCAATATATACAGTGTTACATCTTGAAATTCCAGAATGATTGGGTGACTCATCTTCCCATGGGTGAATTTGCTTGCCTGTCACTCTGCATCTTCAGTTTCTCCCTTCTTTTGTGTGACTGGGCAACATCCTTGGGCCAATTTGTTTAATTTTTTTACTTCTCCAGGTCCTCTGATTCAGGGACTGTTTCCAGACTCCGTGGTATTTGGGCCAAGGTGCATCACAATCTCCTCAAGGTATCTCTCCATTCTAAGAACTTGGCAGATAGACATCGGCGGCCTTGCACATTCAAGAGGGGGGACTTGGTGAGGCTGTCTACTAGAAATATCACACTCCGACAACCCACTGACAAATTGGGTCCTCAGTTTATTGGGCCTTTCTGGATCATTTCTCAAGTTAACCCAGTTGCTTTCAAACTCCAATTACCAAGTTCGTTAAAGATTAACAACAGTTTTCATGCCTCTTTACTAAAGCCAGTCCATAAGTCAGATAGATTTGGGAATTGGAGTTCTTTCCGGCCTGCTCCAGTGGTGGTCCATTGTCAACAGGAGTTTGTGCTTGAAAAGGTGTTGGATTCTAGAGTTTCTATAGGTCGGTTGCAGTTTCTGGTCCATTGGAAGGGCTACGGTCCGGAAGAACGTTCCTGGATTCCAGAAGATGCCATAGATGCTCTCAGGTTTAAGAGGATGTTTTCTTCAGGAATTTCCCTTTAAACCAGGCTCTGGGGATTCTTCAACCCCACGTCAAGGGGGGGTACTGTCACAAGCTGTGGCAGTGACTTGTTTCCCACCGGCTCGGGACCTACACTGACTCATGATATTCGGAATCCAGTTCCACTGATTACCAAGCACAGGGGATGCTGCAGAGAGTGACTCATACTCCCATATGCTGCTGATTGGCTGCCCCTCCTATTTATAGCTTCCAGATTCCTTCTGCCTCGCCGGTTATAGAGTTTCCTCCTACCACTCAGTCTGCTTGCTCCAGCTATCTTCCGGAATCATCTACACTCCAGCCGCTGCTTCCGTTCTTCACTCTCCATCTCCCTCCATGCTGCCTTCCAGGCTTCAGCAGGTAGCTCAGTTATACAGACTGTTGTTCCACTCTGCTCTGATTGCCGTTAGCTTGCTGTTTGTTTTCACTACTCAGTGTATGCAGGCTCAAGCCTTTGGGTCCATGTTTCCTCTATGTAATCAGCAGCTACACCTTTCTCAGCCGCACTGTGTGTAATCGAACTGTACCTTTGGACCTGTACTATTTCAGCCTGTTTATTCTGCCCTCCTGGCAGACTTCTCATCTAGCCAAGTAATCCTGCCCTCCTGGCAGGCAACTCATCTAGCCAAGTTATCCTGCCTTCCTGGCAAGCAACTCATCTAGCCAAGTAATCCTGCCCCTCTGGCAGGCAACTCATCTTGCCAAGTTATCCTGCCCTCCTGGCAGGCAACTCATTTAGCCAAGTTATCCTGCCCTCCTGGCAGGCAACTGTTATGAATTCTGATGCCTACTCCATGTGAGACCACAAGAACCCAGCTAGCGAGATCTTCCACCAATAACAACCACCCTTTGTTCCCTTGGAACTAGGATATGTTCACCGGTACTTAGGCAGCCGCCTGGACTTATGCTCGAGGTAGTAGCAGCTCACATGGAGATACAAAGGATTTCAATAGGTAAAATTGAACAGTTAGGACTGACACAGTTGATGGTGATAAGCATATTGATGGTGCAGCTATAGTGCCAATAGTGCAGCAATAGCTGTTAGAGTACTGTTTGAATTTACAATGGCTTGGGAGCTGTTGGTGTGGAAAGAAAGCCGATGGTGCGTCAATAGCCATTGGTGTGGCTATAGCCGTGAGAGTACAGTTTGGTGTTTGGACAATGGCTTGGGAGCCAATGGTGCAGCAATGGTGCAGATATTGCTGCAATGGTGCCGATGGTGCAGCAATAGCCGTTGGTGCGGCTATAGCCGTGAGAGCACAGTTCGGTTTTTGGACAATGGTTTGGGAGCCGATGGTGCGGCAATTGTGCTGATGTTGCGGCAATGGTGCCAATGGTGCAGCAATAGCCATTGGTGCGGCTATAATCATGAGAGTACAGTTCGGTTTTGAAGAACAGATAGCAGCAAGGGGGCTGCTAGGTGCGGCTCGGAAGCCGTATGGAAGTTTAGTGAACAGATGGCAGCACAGGGGCTGCTTGATGTGGCTAGGAAACTGAATGAGAATTAGCTGAACAGAAAGCAGCCCGTAGGCTGCTTGGTGTGGCTAGGAAGCCGAATAGGTGTTTGTATCAACAGGAGAACGGGAACAACCTGACTATGCAGCCAGGCCGAGGGAACTCACAGACACTCTATAGTTGGCACAGCTGCAATAATCCAGTGAGTATAAATAGGCTGAAGTTCCAATCAGGTTTGCACTTGTGGAATACACATCACTTCCTGAGGTGTGCCGATCACCTAGCAACAGGAAGAACTGGAGTAACCCCGTCCTGTCTGGGCATACTATCAGAAAGTGTCAAGTCATGACCGCGACTTGTAGCAGCAACTCATCTAGCCAAGTTTTCCTGCCCTCCTGGCAGACAACTCATCTAGCCAAGTTATCCTGCCCTCCTGGCAGGCAACTCATCTAGCCAAGTAATCCTGCCCTCCTGGAAGGCAACTCATCTTGCCAAGTTATCCTGCTTTCCTGGAAGGCAACTCGTCTAGCCAAGTTATCCTGCCCTCTGGCAGGCTTCTCTACAAGCCAAGTTTTCCTGTGTTTCTGGTGAGACACGTTTCATTCATTGAGACACTCTCATAACACCTAGTTCTTGATTAATGAAAACTTCTTGTTTTTTTAACTTCCTAGGGGTTGTATAGTTTATTAAACTGCCGTCTTGTCTACCACTGCAGTGCCACTCAGTGCCAACTGGATGCAACCTTTTGGGCTAGAACTGGATGAAATCAATATTGTGAGCTGTGAGGTGGTCAACATTGACTGGAAATTACTGGAAATAAATGTTATTGAGGTTAATAATACTGTAGGAACAAAAGGCCCAAAGTATGAGATTTTAGCTGTTTTTATGATTTTCTAGAAATAAATACAGATCCAAAACCAAAACACACAAGGGCAGTTTTGCCAAAACCAAATCCAGATCCAAAATAAAAGGAGATACAGGCCCAAAATCGAAACCAAAACAGGGGGGTCGGTGCACACCCGTACTGCCATGACCCACACACTGCCGGCACCGCTGGCACCCCCACACTAAGGACACCATGGCACTTCCTCACTCAGAACACTGCCAGCACTCCTGCACTACCCACACAGTAAGTGCATCATTGGTGTATCCAACATGCACTGTATCCAACCTGAACTGTATTTGACCTGCACTGTAACCCAGACTGCATCCGACCCACACTGTATCCGACCCACTGTATCCGACTCGTGCTGTATCTGACCCGCACTGTATCTGGCCCACCCTGTATCCAGCACACACTGTATTCCGCACTGTATGCAACTAGGACAGTAAGCGACCTGCAGTGTATCCAACCCACACTGTATCCCACACTGTATGCAGCCAGTACTGTATGCGATCTGCACTATATGCGACACTCACTGCATCCAAAGCACACTGTATCCAACCCATACTGTCTCCAACCCACACTGTATCCAACCCACAGGTACGGAACGCTGTTTTTATAGTTGGGGAGAGTTTGGGGAACTGCTCAACAAAAAGGTTGATTGATCACATTACTTATTTGCAAAACATTTTTTTTAATAAATAACTGCTGTGTATTTGTGCCACTGCTCTGTTTCTTAGTTTAGCCAGTCAGCCAGCCAGCCTTTGGCTTATACTGGTGAACAATATTGTAAGCTGCGATGTGGTCAAAATTCAGTGAAATTGACTGGAAATTAATGTTATTGAAGTTAATATTACTCTAGGAACAAAAAGGCCCAAATTATGTGATTGTAGCTTTTTTCGTAAATTTTTGGAAAAACCAAAACCACTCACTCTGTTTTGGCAAAACCAAAACCAGACGGTGAATTAGAACCAAAACCAGCAAAACAGTCTGGCGCACAGATCTAGATATAATATACAATAAAAAAAGATGCCTTATTTTAGAGTTAGTAGAAAATCCAGCTAATGGCTGCAAATTTCACCTAGACAAACCATGTTACTATACAAGCAGTGAAAATGTGTTTTTTGTTTGTTTGTTTGTTTTTTTTCTACAGTGAATAGACTTCTGACATTGTATGCAGTTTAGGTTTGAACTAATGCTGCGAATCCACTACGTGACATTACTGAGCGATTGCACGATTACAACATCGTAATCGTGCAATCGCTCAGTAATCGGGCACAAATCGCGCAAATTACTGTCGGAAACGACCAGTGATGCGCGCTCCCACTGGTCATTTCCGACACCAATCATCATGCTGGTCAATCTGCCGATAACAACAGATTGCCCATGTTCGGGGATGATTGATGTGCCTACACTGAATAACTGAACGTTCAGTGTAGGCACAGCACAGGCTGTGAAATGACTGCACGATTACAATGTCGTAATCGTGCAGTCATTTCACTGTCTGCTAATGGATATGCACCTCAAGGGCTGCGAGTTGCCTTTGCCACAGCATTAAAACACTGGCAACGGCACCGCATCTCGCACCTCTTGGGGCTGGCTCCGAGTTTGAATTCACACAATTTTGCTCTGTGCCCTATGTTGCTGCGAGCACTTTTGTGAAAGTTCTGGCTGCCGTAAAGTGCAGCTGTTACAGCGATGACTTGCACCTGCGAGATCATCACAGCTAATTGGATTGACCTACTAACTCGAATTCCACATATTTTCCATTTTTTCCCTGTAGCATAACAAGATTTTATCAAGTTGAGAATCTGCACATTTCATTGCTTTACCGATGACTAAATGAGGTTCTAATATTGTACCCACATTTGGTTTATCATTTGCATAACTCCCAACATTTGGGAGTTTGGAATTGGACAGGGGTATGACTGTGGCATGCTTGGGATGTGACCGCATCATAGTGGATGTGGGCAAATTGCAAGGTTGCAGGTTGGCGTTTTTTGCTAAATAACCCCATTTTAATGCAGCAGGTAAAGGAGACAACTGTCGGTGAGTGTGGAGTCATGTGCTTGTAAATGTAACTGTACACATTAAGTGGGAATCCAAGCATAGACATTGAAGAAATACAAGAACTGAGAAACTAAGGAAGAAGCTGTATTTAAATAGGAATTAGGGTAAGCAGGCACCAAGGGATCTCATTTGCTGGTTTGATAATTCACATGTTAAATTTGGAGGATTGGATAAAACTTGCAGAGATTGACTGTGTAGCAGAAGTGGGAATATTATATAGATTATATAGAATATATAAGAATGTGGAAATAACATTTATTCTTCATAATCTTCCATTGCTGCCGCACAGTACATACAATGTTTTTGCTCTTCACACCCATATTCTAATAAAGGCTAAAATCTGAACACAAGTAATGACCTTCAAGTCATAATTAATACAAACATAATGAATATAGTGACATGTGATGCATGATCTGCATTACTGTAAAGATGAATAGCACCACTGGGATTAGTAGTGAGCTAAGACCCAGGTAATGTATACAGACATAAATGAAAATGGGATCATTATTTTCATAACACTGTAGAAACATAGTACTGTGATAATAAATGTGTTAGGCTGGAAAGCCAAGTGGGGCCCAGATGCAAAGTGCAGAAGAAAGGACTTATTTGCAGGCTATGTCCTTATTGTCATGGGGAAGTACCCCGAGAGACATCACTGCTACTTGACTCACTCACTGTAATCTAGGCTGCTGCTATTATCTCACCTCCCACAAACTTACCAGTAACTATGGAAAACCTAGAACTGCAAGGGAGTTATAAATTACTATTTCCTAACACTGCAATTAATAAAGTACAAGACAGCTCTCCAGTCTCCAGTTAGTCCTGGTTGTGCATAAGATAAACACCTCGCTGGTGGTATAAAGACTAGCAGGAGGCAGAGCAGCTTAGAGGGTGTATTGGTAAATGGTTGGCTAATATCAGTACCACAACTATCATAGAGACACACATTGCCTAAAGGTGCCTAAACACTAGACGATGTGCACACGATGCATTATCGTGAACGATTTCCCTCAAACTCTCCCGGCAGCTCCCCTGCACTCCAGGACACAATCTGACCAACGATCTATCATGCATCCTTAATGATTTCCAGTGCGTCATGTACGAGATTGGCAGGTCTTGCCTGCTGTAGGCAAGATCTGAAGATACAACGTACAACCCGTAAGTATGCACATCAGCATCGTTATCATGAGTGGAC
Organism: Taudactylus pleione; assembly: GCA_031769625.1. NCBI lineage: Eukaryota > Metazoa > Chordata > Amphibia > Anura > Myobatrachidae > Taudactylus > Taudactylus pleione. The sequence goes on from JAUIMM010000484.1 coordinate 6,582,628, forward strand.
ACTCACAATTTGCACATATTTTGCACGATTTTTCTTTCCGATTCGTTGAAATCAGACGAATCATGCAAAATATCATCTAGTGTGTACACACTTTAAGACTAGAGATAACAGACCCCTGTGTTTTGGTTTTGGATCCAGATCATCCTTATGTTTTGGTTTTGCAAAACCACCCTCATGTGTTTTGGTTTTTGGTATTGGATCTGTATTTACAAAAAGAAAAAAAAACAGCTAAAATTACATCATTTTGACCTGTTAGCATGCAATCCAAAACCACAGTTCAATTTTTAAATATGAGTACTGAACTGTGGGAGGATCTGAACTAGAACGGTTTGACTCAGTACCCCAAAGTGATTCTGAACATCGGACTTGGTTCATCTCGGAACCCTTAAATTTGATTGTTGTCGGTTCTCTGTGAACTTGACTCGCACATCTCTACCTAAGACTGCTTAAGTTTTACAAAGAAGTATAATAGGCAGATTAAAGATTTGCATTGAAAGTTCAGTGACACATAATCCTTAATGGGATAATTGATGTATTTTAACTTGGTACAGTATACTGTATGTCATAGATGCTTTGTAAATGTGACATAACTTGTTTAGTAATAATTATACATAGTTTCTGAGTACTATTAATGTGCTCTAGTGCAAATTTTTTAAAAATATATATTTTGCAATCTGGCAGATTGTTGTCCTTTGTATGGACCTGTTCTTCCCTTAAGATGCAGCTTTGGCCAGGAGTCAAAGTGTCTTTAAGGGGCAGAGGTGATTCTGGAATAGCTGCTCTCCTTGATCAATCACTCCAGATTGTTGAGTAAGATTCATACACATACACATGATTTGATTAACCATGTAATAATAATAAACTCACTAATGGTGTATTGTGTGCACTTACTCAATGTAACATGCATCACTAAATAAACAACATACTATATTATAATGAAATAAAGACACAAACTTCAGAGCTGGTATTTTAAAAATTAATGTAAAATTTTATTGACCAATTAGTGATCATAAATTATTATTATATGGTGATGGCATTTAAAGAACAGGCATGACAAACATTCAACCACACAAACAAAACATTGGTGTTCCACTCTCCAAATAAGAACCCTCCCTTCCAGGTAGTGTAGCCATTTCACGTTCAGGACAATTTTGCTATATACATGTAGCTTGCGTCTTATGCAGGAGAGCGCACTGTTTTGTCTTCAAATTTGCACAGCAAATTAATTTTGCAATTCAATTAGCAACTCACCCTGAACCAGTCAGAGTGAATTCACATTTTTCCACTCCCAGAGGGTGAGAGATGGAAAGAACATTTTTTATTGTAATATGTAATATTAAAATCCCGGGACATCGGTGCTGAATCCCCTGGACACCCCTCCCAATGACTAATTAGGCATGTCATTTTTGGGGGTAAAAAAAATGGCCTCAAATTACCCCAAAATCAACTTTTTTGTTAGTTTAGGCACCACAAGTTTAAGTACAGTATTTTGTTAATTGAAAAATTGTAAACAAAGTATAAAACAATATTTTTTCAAAGTGCCCTCAAAGTACCCTAAAATCTCCTTTTCCTACTTTTTTTTGCATTTTGCATTTAATTCGTTTGAGATTAAACGAAATAGTTAGCTCTTTACTCTTTTTATGCATTTGGAAAAAAACCCACAAGTCAGCCATTCAACACCATTTAAAAACCTTCAGTACTTTCCTAATGCCCACAAACTGCCTTCTATATGGTCCTGCAAACAAAATTATAAGTTTTAGGGGGTCCAGGATGGTCTCCTCACTTTTTCAGGCATTTCTCTCACATCACATTTGGAAGTCAATTCTCAAACCTCCACTGCGAGTACCACGAATAGACTCGCTACTCTCAATTCGCACCTAATTGGATTGCCCCTTATGTCTCAGTCTGAAACATACATAGTAGAAATATCTTTGGTGTCTCAGTTACAACGGCTCTTCTGCGCGAATAGATAGTTAAATAGAAGGCCGAATATCTAAAGAACTGTAATGTATGCTGCGTCTTTGTATGCAGTTGATTGGATTTGTGAAGCTGCCAGTGCGTGTCTCAATACATATCCCGGTGGCTGCAACATTTGTATATTTTCGCACAGCTGCTGCATACAAATTCACAGCTGTGGCGGCGTTAGAGTCCATCTAAAATTTTATATCTGAACCGGTTGACTTTCTGTTTTTTAACTCAACACCACCTGTACTTCTGTCACAGCTACATTTATGACAGATTCAGACTGTAGAAAAAATATACACCACTGTTCACAAGAGATTCCTGTAATAGGTTACAAAATCCATCCAATTTATACTGCGCTCACCCATATGTATTTGGAAAGGTTAGATGGTAATGGTATTGTAGTGATGATTTAACCTTCTTATATATCTTAGAGTAAACATGGTCTGAATATACCAGTGAAAAATAAAAGCAAGACTAAATCTATAAAATAAAAAGGTACTTTACTTATACATATAAAGCAAAGTAAAATTAACAACAATCAATGAATAAATTAATACAAATACAGGTCAATTGACCAATGTCAGCATATAACACCTATGCCAAAAATAAAAATGTCTCTATTCAATATAGAATTATAAAGAACACATCTGCCACATTCTTGGGCCTTCCTCTGGGGGTGTGTAGAAGTTGTATTACTTGGTTTGTCATTAAGTACTTGTATGCTAATATTTCTCCTCTTTGGATTGGATCTCCATTTACACCTTGCTAATTCTTATTGGAAGTTTAAAATGTCCATCACAGATTTTCTTTAACGGACATTTTGTTGAAGATCTTTTATTTTGCTGGTAACTTTGTCTTTGTGGCACAACCCCTATACAGCCGGAGACAGACACACGTAGCAGCGGTTACGTGATCAAGCACATGCCGAGAACCCGGAAGAGAGAGACATCGGAGAACAGACACACGGACATCTAGCAAAATTGGGCCAGGAGAAGGAGCTGGAGAAGGCGCACAGCTGAGCAAGTGAGTCTCCGTAGTGGAGTGGATACCTGATACCCAGCTTACAGGCCAAAACCGGACTGTTCACTCCCAAGACACGAACAAGTCTCCATGAGATAAAGACACTGGGGAACAGTCTGAGTAAGACGAACCTCAGTAGCCTGTAATCTGGAACCAAGCTTTGTCCGGAGCCCCCCGCAATGCCCTCGCTTATCGCTCCATGCCACCCAGGCTTCGCCAACTTGAAAACTCACTATAGAGCATAGACTACCTACACTATAAGTGGGATGCCGCTTTCACATCTTTTACTGCTACAAGTGACACACCTGCTCCGGTTGTAAATGCATTTATTGCGACACCTGTAATCATCCTCAAAACACTTAGAAGAATCAGGGACTATAGTAGAAACAGCACCAGTAATCAAGAGGTGCTAATGCTGAGCAGCTCAATCGTATCAGGATACACCAATAACTACTATTTGGAAACCTTGGTACCTCTCACTACAACTGCAGAATGTGGCTGATGTGTTCTTTATAATTATGTATTGAATAGAGACTTTTTTATTTTTGGCATAGGTGACATATGCTGACATTGGTCAATTGACCTGTATTTGTATTCATTTATTCATTGATTGTTGTTCATTTTACTTTGCTTTATATGAATAAGTAAAGTACCTTTTTCTTTTATAGATTTAGTCTTGCTTTCATTTTTCACTGGTATATTCAGACCATGTTTACTCTAAGATATATAAGAAGGTTAAATCATCACTACAATACCATTAACATCTAACCTCTACAAATACATATAGATATAGGGGTGAGCACAGTATAAATATCTTTCATTTTTGGATATACTGTAATTGAGGTTCAAGGCACTTCTGATTTATGTGCACCCCGCTACAATTTACCTCTCGACTGCGCAAGATCACAACAGAATCTGCTATACAATTGTTTGTAATGTATTTACAACTGCTTCAGAAAATCTGTGATTATGTTTTAATTATGTTTTGCAAAATTTCCATGGTGACCTTTCTGCTACTGCCTGACACAAACTATGGAGGAACGACACAGATGCCTATCAAGTGGGCCATTATAGTACTTGATATATGATTTACTTCCTACCTGCACAATGCATGAAGAGATAATGAAGAATTAAAAGGGAACTTGCTTTACAAAATATAAATTATATATGTGGTAGCAAATTATCATATTGTGTGCAACAGACCTGTGTTTATTATATGCATGCATATACTGTAATATCTTTTAATCTTTGAATAAGAAAACATGATTTTTACCAACAATAAGGATGGATAATTTCTGGAAGATTGCGAGAAAAGATATGTTGGCAAAATGGATTTGAAAATAAGAGTCAACAATACAGATAAAGGCTGATTCAGAATTACACACAAGTTAGGCACTGATGTAAAAATATAAATACATACAAATATGAAATCTGATTTCTAAATACTATAATGCAGTAATAGTAACCTATTTTATCTTGGTTTGCTATTTTGTATTTAACTAGTCCTGCAAACGGTCGAGTCTCCCAAGAAGTGTCCACTGAATGTAGGAAACTTGCTACAAATTTATTATATCATAAATATAATAATCCACTAAAGTCCGTCCAATCTCCAGTATGTGCAGTGGGAGCTGGTGCATGCTCCTCAGGAGCCACAGCTCCTACTACAGTGATGGGACAGACTTTAGAGTACGGAGGACCACTCTGCGGGTGCCAGGAATGGGGCAAGAATTAAGCAGTAATAGAATGAGGAGGGGGTGGGATGAAGTGAGGGTGGGGATTGGGGCAGAACTGGAGAGGAACAAAGATGACCCGGTATTTGCCTTTACTAGTTCTATCATAAAAAATATTGATCTGGGAATTGGTCATATACAGAAAGGATTGAAGTGGCTGTTACACTTCTCAAATCGATCCAAAAAAAAAAAATTTGCTTGAACTTTTGATCAATTAATAAACATTTAGGTGAATTTATGAAACTTGACCAGGTTTGAATTTTTTTGTGTATGTATATTAATGTGTTCTAAATTTTGATGTTTTAAGTGTTTTCATTATTGAACCTTGAATGTGAGTAGTATTCAAAGTTCATATTAAAACAAAATAGATAAAATACATATTAATTATTTAAAAATCTTATTTGAATGTTTTAATGCAAAAAATTATTTTAAAACACTCATTTGTCTCGAACAGTGAGTGCCACCACAAACTGAAATACGAACATCAAACTTGAGATAACAATTTTGAATCATAGTTCAATTAGTTGATGTTTGTACAGTAAAAATGCTCATGGCCATCCAACTGGTGAAATTCACTGTATTGTTTTATTTTTTATTAAATGTTCCAAGTTTCTCTACTTGAGAAGAAAATAGAAGATTATGTACCTGCCAGGAGCCACAGCTCTGCTACACAGACATAGGTCCATATTTAATAGCCGGTAAGTTGCAGGAACTGGCGCTATTTCGGGGCTCACCCAGAATATTTAAAGTGGCAAAAATGTAAAAGGCAAAACCATATTGGTATTGCTTTTAAAATTACTGCTGCTTTAAATCTATGAGCTAAATTGCCAGAATTGTATCGGATTGCTACAGTATATTAATGACTCAAAGTGCAAAGATAGATGTTGTACATTTTGGAATTAATGCAATATGTACTGTTCCAGTGATGATTTAGAGGGTTTCTTTGGCTGTATATGCAATATCATTAATGTTTTTCCCAGAAGCTTTGCATTTTGGTGGAGAAAAGATGGTTTTAGTAACCAACAAAACACAATACAACAATCTAAGATTTAGTTCTCACAAACGGAGTATCAAATATATCTGCTGCAGCAACTGGAGGTCTAGTGATAATTTGTCAATGTGGCTTAATATATAGACAGCAGTAAAACAAATGTGTTTGATTTTAGAAAGACTGACTTTGGTCAAAAGAAAATGACAAATGAGTCAAATGAGGATTTATGCCTCTCTCTCATATGGTGGGAATAGGTCGAGTGCAGGAACAGTGGAATAAACTAAAACACATAAATGTAACAGAATGTTGTGCCAGATATTGTATGTTACTAAAAGAAGACGGAAGAGAAAGACAATATGGTTCTCCAAGGAAATGGCAGTTGTTAAAAGTGCGAAGAAAACCGCATATAAGAAATATAGACAGACCCAATCTCAGGAGCATAAAAAGTAGCTGCTAAAATAAACCATGTTAAAGCATAAACAGAAGAAAGATTGCACAGACAGTAATAAAGAATGACAAAACCTACAGATAAGGGACTGGAAAATCAGTGCCTCCGAGACCAGTCCTGGATCCTGTTTTGTTTAATACATTCATTAGTGATTGTACTTTTAGCTTAAAAGAAGATTATTCTTGTAAACAATATAAACACGCTTCATATCCCAAAGGGGTAAAACAAATGGATATGGATATAGGGAAAGTAGAGGACAGAATAAAACTGTGAAATCGTAGATTATCATTCATATTTTAGTTCTTTTCATTCACATACTGTAAAAAAGGCAAAAAAGTATCCATTTACTAGCAGTGCCTACCTGTCATTGCAGAGTTATTATTAATTCTATTCAATGATGCTGAGTGTTTAATGTTATTCAATGATACTGAATTGATGATTAAAGTATTATGTGGATGGGGACTCTCTCATCTGGTTGTCAGTTAGATCAGTCAGTCTGCCTGCTTAGAGCCATGCAGGCAGTGTGGTAGCCACCATTTCCTTTCCTTCAGTCCTCTTCTGCACTGGGGTCCTCCGAAGCCTGTCAGTCACAAGCTCCACCCCTGCCTACCCCGAATACACAAGGAGCTGCCGCTGGAAGAAGCTCAGCAAGTTATCACTGTAATGGCTTCCTGATGAGGAGAAAGGATTGGTGTGTGTTTGTTTATGGTCTACAGTATGATACTCTGAGGATCTCAAAGAACTTTTCATTGAAAATCCAATAAAAATCTGTTCAGCAGTTCTCACGTCTATCTATTTATCTAGATTTAAACCAAAAATAGTAGGCGCTAACTTATTAAGATGGGCATATTTGAATACAATTAGAGTAACAGATAGCTGCCAACACCTACGGGGCACTGTACCCTCCAAAAAGAAAAACAGCAATTAAATCAAAGAATAAGGAGGCGCTTATCCTATAATATTTATTAAGTTACACATAGATATGCTATTGCACCGATATATAAGTGTTCAAATAGACAACATATGCAATATCAGATGACCCAATTAAATAAATATATACATATACAAAGATAGATAGCTAGATAGATAAGCAGGTTCTCAAACTCGGTCCTCAGGACCCCAACAGTGCATGTTTTCTAGGTTTCCACATTGCTATGGGGTTTATGCTCGTTGCCAGGGGTTACATGCTCATTGCCATGGGGTTTATGCTCATTGCCATGGGGTTTAACGGGAGAAGATGCAGCTTTCAGCATCTTCTCCCAGCACTTGCGCTGGCCTAACAGACACTAGAGGTCCAGTAGGACCTCTAATGTCTGTCTACTCCTTGGCGATGGCCATTTTTGGATGGCCATTTTCAGCAGAGTCTGCATGGAATCTGCTGATAATGACCATCCAAAAATGGCCGCCGCCAAGGAGGAGACAGACACTAGAGTTCCAGTAAGGACCTCTAGCATCTGTCTCCTCCTTGGCGGCAGCCATTTTTGGATGGCCGTTTTCTGACTCTGCAGTCCCCAAGCCACCGAGAGTCATCCCTTTTTCACCCCCTGCATTCCGGCACCCGGTGCACGTGCACCTCTAGCCCCCCCCCCCTAGTTGCGGCCCTGCTTTTATTATAAGCTTCCAAAAATGTGAAAAGAACTCACAGAAACAAATATGCACAAGATAGAAAAATTATGATAAAGTGTTAGTATAGACAAATGAACAACAGTGAAGGAGACGCTTGGATGGTATCCTAGGTCTCCCTAAGGGGCAGCAAAATATTACAAAACAATATCTTAATTAAATAAAAATAAATATATACATGATATATAATAAAATACATCCAGGGTCCAGATATGATCACAGGATCCACTTGGACATTGCTAGTAATTATGAAAAAGAAGCAAATGTTGTGGCTGTTGATACACAGTCCTGATTATAGTTTGATTATAGAGACAGTCAGGGATGTGAAGAACTGTGTACTAAGAGGTTCTGCTGCTCCCTTTCTTGCCAAAGGCATAGGATAGGAAGTGAGAGACCCCTGTTTTACAGCAACCCCTAGAAACAACAGCTGATACCAGTTCCCATGTGCAGCTGTTAGCTTCTGCTTTCAGCTGTCATGCCATAAGGTATAGGACAGCTGATGAGAGAACTAATTCGATGCAGTAGGAGCTGGTAGAAATGGTATAGAATATCATTACAACCAGGTGGCGCATTAATTAACTTTACAATGTTGGATATTTATTGTATATCAACACCAAGTAGGTGTTATTATTGGTGGTTAAGGTTGTTCTAGTAATCTATTCAGACAACATGAAATAAAACTGTCATAGTATCTTAATTAGCATCACCTATAATAATTTGTTATTTATAATCTTTTCTATAAATGGAGTTAAAAGTCAGTTGTATTACTACTATTAATAATACTGTACATATAAAGTGCAAGATGTGCAGCAGCAAGATAAACAGGACTAAATAGAGTTCAGAACAATGATTCAAATTTAGTATAACAAAAGAAAACAATATCTATAAAGTGCTGAGTGCTATATCATGTAACAATTGGTTGTGAAGGTTTATGAAGTGACCTATATAGTATAATTAGGTAAGCAATACATAAATTGAACTATGTTAAACAATAAAATAGCAGAAAAATGCTCTTGAACATGTAAATAATAGTGCCTATTGTGGGGCACCCTGATGAACGGCATCAGGGTACCCCACAACTGCGCAGTGTGGGACAACCCTACAGCCATGTTGTATGGAGGATATTTTCATATGTTTTGGGAAATGTTTTTCTATTGAACTTTAACATGTTGCAACGGATATTGCTCTGTTTTAATCACAGATTTAGTGGATCTTAGCAGCAATAAGGAGCCATAGCTTGCAAGCACAGGCACTGTTATTTACATGTTCAAGAGCCTTTTTCTGTTATTTTATGGGATAAAATAGTTCAACTTAGAGCACTTGAAATAATATTTTAAAAAAACGGAGCATTTCTGCTGGTATTTTATAGCATGAGTAGGGTTTTTAAAATTGTGTATGCGCTGCATAACAAAACTTATCAGGAAAGATTTCAAGAACTGAGAAAGTACAACTTAGAGAAGACAAGGGACAGAGGTGATATAAAACATTCATATATATCATAGGTAACAATAGAGGAGAGCAGAGTTTTTTTTAATAAAATGATTTCTATAACAAGTGGACACATTTTTCGGGTAATATAGGGAAGAACTTTTTAAAAAAAAAAAGGTGATAGATCCATTAAATGCATGGAAGAATATATTACTTTGTTAAAGCTAGAGAGGAATGGTTCGGTTTTACAGAAAAGCCATAATGTATGCACCTGGACTTGGGGTTTCCAGGGAGAACCATGTCCCTGGATCTGATCCTCCTGCCAAGTTCGGATCTCAAAATGAGGCAAAAAACAATTTTAACTGGAATCTCGGATCTCGCGTTTTTTGGATTACATATAAAAATCCCTCCCTTGAGATTAGTCACCATTTCATAAAGGAGAGTGTATGGAGAGGGTGTGGGCTGTAGTTGCTCTTCAAAGATGCCATTAGGGTGCCATTAGATTATAGAGAGTTGTAGTAGGCAGATGGAGTGGGTGGGACCCAATGGCCCTGGGTTTACCGGACAGACTGGGATGGCTGACAGAGCTGCTCTATCCTTCCAATGTTTTATAAGATTTACATGGTATATCTGTCTGGCTTTCTTTTCCCAGGCTGGTAAACTTTAAAATTAACCTTCCCCACTTTTTTTTAGAATTTCAAATGGTCCTTGCCACTTAGCCAAAGTTTATTTTCTACTGTGGGAACCAACACCAGCACTCTGTCCCCAGGAACAAAGATGCGTAACTGAGCATTGCAGTTGTAAACCCGCTGCTGTGCCTGTTGGGCCAGTTCTAAGTGCTCTCTCACTATCAGCACCACTGCAGAAATTCTTTCCTGCATTTGGGACACATGCTCAATAACAGTTTTATATGGACTGGACTGCCCTTTCCATGTCTCTTTGGCAATGTCAAGTAATTCTCTTGTGTATCTCCTGTACAACAAATCAAAAGGTGAAAACCCGTTGGAGGATTGGGGAACCTCTCTTATGGCCAACAAGAAATAAGGTAACAACTAATCCCAATCTCTTCAACTTTGTTAAACCTCTCCACTAACCCATCAGTCTGGGGGTGATAAACAGGTTCTTAACAGAGCAATTTTAAACAGGCATCATAACTCTTTTATTATTTTTTACATAAATGGGGTACCTTGGTCAGTCAGGATTACCTTAGGTATTCCCTACCTGCTAAAGACATGGACTTATTCTCTAGCAATGTTTTTTGTTGATGTATTACACAATGGTATCACTTCCGGGTACCTGTTAGCTGGTAGCGTAATCCATTATCACTAGAATATAATGATGGTCCCAGGCAGATTTCATTAAATGTGCAACCAAATCCATAGCTATTATTTCAAATGGTACCTCAATAATGGATAATTGTACAAGTGGACTTTTAAAATGTGGCCTTGGAGCATGATACTGACATTCAGGGCAGGATGCAAAATATTCAGTTACCTCATTATGGACCTGGGCCAGAAAAACCTTTGTAAAATTTGCTCAGTGGTTTCTCTATGCCTAGGTGACCTGCGGTTATGTGACCTTGAGCCAGGTCTAAAACTGTTCTTCCATATGCCTTAGGAACTACCAATTGTTCCACAATATCTTCCCCTTTCTTAGTCACCTGATACAAAAAATCCTGGAGTACTGCCATGTGAGGATATGAAAACAGACTATCAGGGTCTATGGGTTTCCCATGAATCACTTTTACATTCTCCCTGGCTTTTAACAGAGTAAGGTCATTTATCTGCTCTAAGGCAAAGATTTATTTTCTGACTTCAAGATCAGGCAGATGATTAACTGATTCAACAACATTTCCTATCTTAGTGGAAGGCACATCATTTGGCGACCAACCAACACTCTCAGAATTCTCTGGTTCACCAATCATGTTAGAAAAAGGGTAGATCTCAGACTTGGAAGACACACCCACTGCTACTGTATCAGTAACCTTCTGAAATGGGTAAGGGTTATTTACTTCTGTAACAAATCGGCTTTCCCACAACTTCCAGAAGTGAGCTAAGGGTCTAATTCAGACCTGCTTGTGAGTGCAGGATGCTCACAAGCGGGTCGATGGTACCCAAATGCGCATGCGCACGATGGAGGCTGCTCCGTCGTGCGCATGCGCGAGACCAGGCGAGCAACGGGGAAGCCGACGCTCGGGGTCTCGCACCAAAGGGGGCATTCTGTCAATGGTGAGTGACAGCACGCCCCTTTGGTGGGCATGCCGGGGCATGGCTGCCCAGACGGGCCTACTGTCTGGGTCCGGCCCCACTGACATCACTAGTGATGTCAGTGGGAGTGATTTTGGCTCTGATAGAGCCAAAATCACTCCAGGGTTTGCGGCAGCGAGACCCTACCGCAGGGTCTTGTCGCAAGCCCGATGGTCGTGATGGTCTTGACCATCGCGACCATCATCATGGACACTCGCATAAGCTGTGGGTGGTAACCCACAGCTATGCGAGCATCCAGGAGGACGTACCAAAAAAAAACACCCTGATTCATAGCGGGCGCTCGTTCAGAGAGTCCGGCTCTGAATCAGGCCCGAAGTCTCTCCCCAATATTGCCTCATACATCAAGCCATGAACCAAACCCACAGAGACTACAGCAAAACCACACAGCATTTCTATGTTCACTTCAGCAGTATCAAATATGGAGTATCTCCATGTATGCAAGTCACACCAACAGTTTTTCCCTTATGATTTAAGGGGTTCACCAGTTCAGATTTTATAAGAGTAACCAGGCTATCAGAATCTAACAGAGCCTCTACCTGGTTGCCTTCTATAGTGACTATACACATTTGCTTATATGTCTCAGCCCATTGTTCAGCAGTACAGTCTGGCTGTGCAAAGAAAGACACTCAGCAACTGACATAAGCAGTATCACATTGCATAGGTTCAGAGGTAAGAGAACAATTAGCAGCAATATGGCCCAAACCACCACATCAAAAACATTATATCATATTTTTATAAAGTATTCTATGGGGTAGGAACCTTCCAGACCCTGCTGGCCTATTTCCAGGCTCCAAACCCACAGTCATAATTTCATTCCACTGCCCAGCACCCTTCTCTCCTGGAACAGTCTTACCAGTGATCACGAGAGATCACCGTTGCAGAATTGGGGCTCAGTGGGGCACACTCAACAGTTCCTCAGCCGCCACATACATCTCCACCAGTTCAACCAATTGGTCTGCTGTTTTAGGGTCTGCATGGCTCACCCACTTGCGTAGAGTTGCAGGTAGAGATCGCATGTATTGATCCATAATGACCCTTTCCTCGATCTGTAGTCCATTTAGAGTCTCTGACTGCAGCTATTTTGTGGTCAGATGGACAAGGTCATGCATTTGAGAGCATGGATGCTTTTATGTTTGAAACTCCCAGTGGTGGACTCGTTAGGCGCGAACAAACACTGTGACTCCCAATCGAGTTAGGATTTCTTGTTTTAGTTTCCAATAGTCTTTAGCATCAATCAGGCACAAGTCAAAGTATGCATTTTGCAATTCTCCAGACAGGAAGGGTGCCATAAGACTTGCTCGCTGCTCTATAGGCCAATTCTCTTTATTGGCTGTTCTTTTAAAGGCCGTAAGATAACTTTAACATCATCACTCTGGGTCATCTTTGCAGAGAGTGGCTGGCCTGTACGGAGCAAGTGTTAGTTGGAACATCATTGAAAGCATCTCCAGACCTGGCTACCAGCTGCTGTACCACCTCTTTTAAGGCCTTGGTCATGTAAAATTTCTGGGCATTTTTGACATTCAGCAACCATATGTAAAAGTTTGCAGCAGTTGCAAGAGCAGGTCAATTTGCCATGCCACCAACTGAAGCAAGAGGTAGTAACCAGATGGAATTCCATCCTTTAATTGCTTCAATGATGGAGGAACAACAACAGGCTATACAAACATACACATGAAGCCATGACATAGGGAGAAGGGGGTCATGTTACCTTACTGCAGAACATGAGAGAATACTCTCCATTTAAAGCATAGTACCAAACCATTTGAAATTGTAACCAATGAGTTGAGTTCAGGTACAGTCAGCCTAAATCAGGTCATACCCTTGATTAAACTACTTGAAAAGTAGCTAGAGAAGTCCTATGCAAGGTCTTTGCTTCAAACTGACACAGATCTTAAGAGATGCAAGCAGTTGTCAGCTCAAGTGGCACATGACAAAATGATTTTTCCTGTTTCAGTTTCTTCTGCAAATGCTGCTACCTGGAAAAAAACTGACCTTTTCCAAGAAACCCACTGGTGATGATGATAAGTCAACTCAGTGCATCATAGTGAAACATTATGACATTATGTCAGGCTTAAAAGAATTGCACACATATATTGACACCTCTACTATGACTTATTCTGATACTGTAAGCATCAATAAAATGGTGGAAGATGACTTTAATGATAATGTACAAATTAGCATCTCACACAGGGGAAGATGTACTAAGCCTTGGAGAGTGATAAAGTGGAGAGATAAACTACCAAGCAATCAGCTCCTAACTGTTATTTTTCAAACAGAGTCTGTAACATGGCACAGCTGATTGCCTGGTACAGATATGTCATCTTGCATCTTTGCTGTGTATGTGGCAAAAATGTGCCACACATGGCATGAGGCCTCCCCCTGCGAGTGTATACTTGCACTGTGTTCACACCTGTGACTCCATAGGATTAGATAGTGCAATCGCAGTGTGCACCATAGTGTACTGCAGCATATGCTGCTGTGGGTAATTGCATGGTGCGGTGTGTGCACACTTTTGTAGCGTGATCAACAAGTATGTAAGAGGACACATCTGTACTTTATCACTCTCCAAGACTTAGTACATCTGCCCCACAGTCCAGTTAAATACTGGGAGGAAAAAAGGCAATTTGGATCCACTTGTATATACAAACTATGGTGTATTTAAGCTGTCCACCCTCCAGTGTGTACTTGGATAGTACTTGGAAAGAGTGTTTAGTACCACCTTGAACCTTGTGAGCAATTGGTGTAGGAGGCTACTTCCAAAAAATAACTACAAGTTCTTGATTAATACTGTACCTTTGCCATCAATTACAACAAACGGTGACTTCTGTAACAGTGAATTCGAGTGGGAATGATCTAATATTGTGTGATGATATTAACAGTAATGAGGGTGAAGATGAAGAGGATAACATCTTCCAATCATGAAGATGATTGATCTTAAGCCAATTGATAGCTTGGTTTAACCAAACCACCTAAATGTTTTATTTTGTGGGGGTCCAAGAAAATCAAGAACTTCATTCACAAACTGTGCATGCTCTTTTCAATATACAACATAAAAGTGGATGGGAGGGCCCAAGGACAATTCTAAAATGCATCACTTTTCATTATGGGCTTTGCCAAAATCGTATGTTTTTTACAGTTAGCATATATTATTGTACCTTACTGGGGGTTTTGACTCAGTATCAAAATTATATTAATACAAAGCAAACTTCTGACTGCATGAAAACAAGGTTACAACTCTCACTGCGCTCCCGTACAATGAATGTGAATAGTGATGGTGACAGTATGAATATAAAGAAGTAAGCTAATTATCTCAAACATATATTTATGAAAATATTAATAGGTGTGTTGGTAATATATTATATATTCTACTAGGCTTTTACTTGTAGGCTATTAGTTCTTGATTAATGAAAACATATAGATATTTAAACTGCCATGCTGTCTGCCACTGCTGTCCCACTAGGTTTCATACATGTCCTATATTCTTATAAACTGCCATGTGTTTGTGCCACTGTTCTGTTGCTTAGTTTAGCCAGCCAGCTCATTGCAGCCTTATACTGATATTGGTGAAAACAATATTGTGAGCTGTGAGGTGATCAAAATTGCCTTGGAATAATGGAAAATTAATGTTATTGATGTTAATAATACTGTAGGAGAAAAAACAGGTCCAAATTACATGAATTTAGATGTTTTATCAATTTTTTAAAGAAATTCAAAACCAAAACAATTGAAGATGGCTTTGTGAAAACGAAAACACGTCAACGATTTAGAGCCAAAACCAAAACATGGTGCTCATCTTTATTTAAAACTAACTGTGGATAGGAATTATTAACAACAAAAACCAAAATTAAAATAAACACAAACCATCCAAAAGAAGAAAAACAATAAAAGACTACACAGACCGATTGGTTATTTTTTGTCAAGGCTATATGTATCTGAAGTTTAAAGTAAGTGAAATTATTACTTTTTGTTTTGAATGAGGAGAATGTGCCTGTAAAATTGGGAAACAAGAGAACCTCAAAATAATAGTATTTTGACAGATGAATCCCTTGGTACAGGTTGAGTCTCCCATATCCAAATATTCTGAAATACGGAATATTTTTAGCATGACTGAGAAAGTGAAACCTTTGCTTTCTGATCATTCAAAGTACACAAACTTTGTTTAAAGCACAATTTATTAAAAATATAGTGTAAAATAACCTTCATGCTGTGTGTATAAAGTATATATGAAACATAAATGAATTTCATGTATGTACACAAACTTTTTTTATGCACATTTTATTAAAAATATAGTATAAAATGACCTTCAGGTTATGTATATAAGGTGTATATAACACATAAATGCATTATGTGTGTATATTTGGGTCTCATTCCCAAGATATTTCATTATTTTATGTAAATATTCCAAAATACGGAATATTCCGATATACAAAATACCCCTGGTCCCAAGCATTTTGGATATGGGAGACTCAACCTGTATTGGTATTATCATGCTTCTAATTCACTTATTATTTGGTTTCCTAAATTATACGTAAATGTAAACTAAATTTTAAATTGTGTTAAGTATACATAAGTAAATATGTGGCAACATGATGCAGAATATGTATGTATATGTGTCTTTTTGTCATTGATATTTGTCCAAATATCTGTGCATATTTTTTAAAGCCACTGAACATTTTCAATACCTGAGTAATGCGGAGAAGAGGTTAAAGTCTAACTGGTCTTTTATGGAATACAATTAACAGACACACAGCATATGGCTATAAATTTCCCACACACAGTTTTAGAATTACATAGAAGACATTCACATTACCTATTACCCATCGGAAATTAAAATTCCACATGATCTTGGTGAATAATAATAGGCGTAGAGCTGCTAATTTGAACATTATGCTCTTTTTTATGATACAAAGGGGTTTATGCAAAGCAGGTATTATGATTACATAATGCTTTTTGTGGATCATTAAATAAGAGTGGATGGCCACTTAGGGAGGGAGTCTATTTTATTGTGCTGAGGATAGCATTATCTAGCATTGCATACATTTATGCATTATGGAAACATAGAAGTTGTCAGCAGAACAGAACCTACACCTCTGTCCACTCTAATCTGCCCATTTTTGTGTTTCATTTATAGATATTCCAGATATACAGATGTGCCCTCATACACTGTTGGTCATATCGTGGCAAATAGCCCCTCTAAACGCATCAGGTCACAGGTAATTCGGCTGCATCCAGCATCTTTCTCCTTCAAAATGTGCATCTTATTCATAAATAAGACCACCTGGAGTGACAAAACTACTTTGTTAGATTACACTGATCGATTTGATGTGCAATATTTGGACACCTGTGTAAGAAGTGCTCCGATGCCGAATCCACTGCGGTCTCTCCTGTTCTGTTGTACTTCATCTGCGACTGTATGTTTTTAAAACAAATTCCTTTGTGGTTGAAGATGCAGCCCAGCATCTCTAGTACACTATGGGGGAGACTCAATTCAGCGCCATGCTCAACAGCCCTTGGAAGTTAGTTCTGGAGCTGTTCAATTGAACGTGCTGTTAACTACAGGATTTCTTCTCGCACCCACCTGATGTGCAAGCAGGTCTCCAATTTAAGTGAAGGCCAAGATGCTGTTTCCCAGCTTAGCGCACCACTAACAACCTCGTGGACGGCACTCTAGTCAGAGAATGGCGATCACTCCACTTAAACACCAAGCTTAAGGCGTGGTAACTGGTATTCTCCGACTTAAGTGGTTCTAGTCGGACTTAGCAGTGCAGTAAGCTGAATAGCTTTGGGAACTCTTTCCTTAGGCTATTCAACGTCGCGCTGTTTGAGTGATGTTTTACTGCTTCTGCGATAATAATAAGATGTAAAATATTGAAAGACTGCGGTACGCTACTCCTCTCAGAGCTTCTCAGTGGCGCCAGGCGTCCTGCGCCATATGGCGTATAAATGCTAGATGTTTGAGGACACATGTAAGTCTTAATTCATCTACTGCATCCATGCAACAACAACTGATAGATTTTTTTTCATGGATTAATCACAATTTCTGTATAAAGGTTCTTTCTTGTGTTACCCCCTCCAATTTGTCCATTTGTCCCATTCTTCTAGAAATCCTCTTATTTTTAAAAATGCTACCATTCTGAATTCTTGTTTCCAATATAATAGAATGATTCTATCATATAACCCATGTATCTCATATTTTCTATGCTGAGCATTATTAGCAGTTATTTATATAGTGCACACATATTCTGCAGCGTTTACAGAGAATATTTAGTAATTCACATAAGTCCCTGCCCCATTAGAGCTTCAATTTATATTACCTACAGCAAGTCTATTATAGATATTTCGATCATTAGTATTCTTAGTGCTTATAGTGTGCACCTGCTCCTCCCCTCTATATTTTTTGCTGTAGAACTACAGGTCTCAGCATGGTAGCACCTATTATTATGTTTAATATTAGGATGTGCAGCCCAGCCGCTCCCTTTTCCTGTGTGTGTGTATTTACGGTACATTTTGAAGGAGAGACCCCTTCTTTTGGGCTAGCACTCCTCCTACCTGCCCCAGGTGATTTTAATTGGTATGGGTCCTTGCATTGCAGTACACACATCTAATGGGCCCTATGATAGGTAAGTCCTAGATAAATTAATTAGTGTGTCAGTATTAGAGATGTTAAGGACCCACCTATATAAGGTTCGCTGTGACGTGGCAGGTGGGCAAACATCTTTGGCCAAACATGTACTAAGAAACCTTACATTTAAAACCATGTTAATTATTGTAGTCTATTATAGATTTTTTGATCATTTGTATTCTTAGTGCTTATAGTGTGCACCTGCTCCTCCCCCCTTCTTTTCTGCTGTACCTACAGCATGTACAAACACATACACACTGTTGGAATATGTGTGTACTGGGAGGCAGTGAAATTGCCGGTAGACAGGATGCTGGCCTCCGAAATACTGATGCCAGAATCCCACCGCCCGGCATAATGCCGACGCCGATATCTCAAAGGACATCAGGATCACGGTGTCAGCCTCCTGAACGCTGGAATCCCAAATGTCCAGACACAGGTAAGCATTAGCTCTAGCCACGGGGGGGAGTTAGAGTTAGGCACCCCCCAGGAAGGGTTAGGCTACGGGGAGGGGGGAATAGGGTTAGGCACCACTGTGGGGAGGTTAGGGTTGGTCACCCCCTGGGAGGGTTAGGTATTGGGGGCGGGAAGGGGGGGTTAGTGTTAGGCACCACTGGGGGGAGGTTAGGGTTAGGCACCACCAGGGAGGGAGGGTTAGGGGGACTCTCTGGAGCTAAGTGGCACTCATCCATGCCCCTTTTTGGCACTCTAACAGAGTGACAAGATGGTGCCTCGCATGCAGAGAAGTACAGATGGTGACCATTTTGATTAGGGGTTGAAGCCTCCTTAAAGGAGCCAATATGGAGTATGCGCAATAGCGCTCTCTGGCTTCAACAAACACTAGGGTTAAGATCAGAATCCAATTACCAGTAAGTTTTTAGAGTGTCAGAGAAACAATGGGAAAACAAAAGACAAACTATAGGTAAACATACAAACTCCACTCAAAGTTTGTGAAATAAACCCAAGGTTTCAGAGAGGCAGTAATACTAACCATTACACCAACCATGTTGCCCAGTTGTAACAATTTCTATTTTATTAATGTGTTATTGGCATTAGGGCCTTTAGAACTATACACATCCAATCTAAATTACAATACAACCTCTCTCTCCCTGACCCTAATAGCCCTAACTTATGTATAGAATCAACTACTATTTTGTATTTTTCCACTGCTTGACTTCACTGCTTAACTTCATATCATCTGAAATGGTTACTCCAAGGTCCTTTTCCTCTTACTCTTGTTGACCTTATGTGAGACTACTTTCTGATTTTGGCTTACGTTATATTTTCAGTTTCAGATTTCATACTTCAATTCATTATTCTGTTTTCTCTGAATCAGCATCCTGGGGTACCAATCCTTTAATTTGCTTTTCTACCATTTGCAAAAAGACTTAGGGCAAAAGTTACAAAAACGGTGAGTTCTAAACTCCAAACCACTGTCAAAGCACACTTTAGTGTTGATTAGAACAAATTTGAATATCAAAGCAACATCAATGTTTTAAACCATACCAAGAATAGAATCTCCAGATTTTGCAAGAAGGGGTTTTGAAAAGCACCATAAAATTGCCAACAAACGTGCCAAAAATTACTAGTTTCAGAAAAATGAATTGATTTTGATAGGCAACAATTGAATGACAGGGATATCATCCAATTGGACTATTTAGGATTATGATGTGCATGACTGGTTTCATAACAGAAATACATACATAAATATAAAAACAACAAAAACACTAACACACAATTACACTATACACACAAATAATCACACACAGGACTTAAAAAAAAGAAACTATATGGAAAACACACCCCAAATAGACAAATACAGAACAGAGAGTCCCTGCAATTACTGCATGTTCCATCCTGCTACAACCACTGAAACCACTTGCTTCCTACACCGCTACTCACATACAGTAAACTTATAAAAAAAACACACTACAATTAGCAATAACTTTATATATTTCTCCTTATACTTTCCAACAATTTTCTCCTTCTCCATGTATATTACTCACAAACCCACAAAGTGAAAGTAGCCAGCTGTTTATGATGTCAGGGAAATTTTGTTTGTATAAAAGCACCATTAATTGAATATGAATAGAATAGCTTCAAAATTGTAGTGGTTTCAATAAAAATCACAGCCAAATAGAACACTCGGATTGTCATTTAGAAACCGCCTGGGATCATTGGGAGTTTCCGTTTAGACAGTGGTTCCATTATTTAGATGTATACCACCTGGGCACATACTGTAGACTTACCTTGTTTTAATTTTGCAAGTACTATACAAGCAAGTGAGAGCACTTATACTGTATAGCGTTAATTTTTCTTATCTTTCTTTGTTTCAGTCCTGTCTATATTTCTTATACAGTATATAGGAATAACAGCTGCTATTTCCTTGGAGAACCATATCGTCTATATCTTCTTTTGGATTTTACAATCGTATCTGGCACAAAGCTCTGTTGCATATAATAATGCCTGTCTTCATTTATTTAACTGTTTTTTAAGAACAGTGGGTAATGCCTCATCTGTGTGGGAATGTTCTGCTTATTTCTAGTGTTATTCTGCTAGCTATTCTGCCTTGGTTCTCTGTGGTGATTGTGGTTACACAAAATTTATGTCACCTGTGAGCTAGCCCATATCTTATGCTCACTGGTGCTAACTGCTTTGACTATCCACTTGTTTCAAATGGACCTGTCTTGTAATGGAGCCCATCCACTTTTAGATGCGGGGACGACAGCACGATTATGACATCATAATCGCGCCGTCTTCTCCCTAGGGGTGAAGTGCATACACTGAACATTCAGATATTCAGTGTATGCATATCCATCATCCCCAAACATGGGCAACCTGACGACGGTCATCAGGTTGACCGTCATGTTAGGGCGATGATAGATGTCGGAAACGACCAGCGAGCGCGCGCCTCGCTGGTCATTCTAGACATTTAAATGCCCGATTTGCGGTTGATAACTGAGCAATTGCACGATTACGATGTATTATTGGCAAGTGCATGGCCACCCTTATAGCATTCATACCAGAGATGAGCTGTTCGGACTTGGAGAATGACCCAAATCTGCATGCCAAAATCAGACCTTGTCACGAGGCAAAATACTATTTCGCGGAAATCCCAGATCTCACTTGTTTTTGATCACATTATCCAAGTTAAATGTAACTTTTTATCACACATAAGAGCACTTTGTGGACACTCATTTGCCATTTTAACACTTGCGCGTGTAAGCAAAAGATTGCTGTCAGTAATACTAGTTAGAGAAGTCCATGGCTGCCCTGCATCTCTGACACTTATGTTAGAAATAACATTATTTTAAACACCACTGTAAAGTCTGTGGGCAAATCGCCACAGGACTCTGGAGTAGGGATGTGCAGGCTCGGATAGGTTCGAGTTTGCATGCCGAGCTCGGATTTTTCCCTCCAAAAAACGGGACTCAGAAAGAGGCAAAATGTCATCTTGCATGGACAAACATCATCATTCCTGGACTTTTGTAGTCTACTGCTGCCGTCAGTTTGCTGACAGCAGCCGGGGAGAGGGGAGGGGATCAAGATGGGAAGAGAACACGCTGTGTTTTTAATACGCTGTGTCTGTGTGTAAGTCAGTGTAATATGTGATGTTGTCCGACCTGTGTGTGGTCCTGTTTTTAAATTTACTATTATGCAGCTATGTTAGTTTATATTTACCTCAAAACTGCCATGGTTACGTATTGATTGCCAGCTGCCATTTAATTTGCTTTCCCCATCTGTGAATGTGAGACACACTGCAAGACCTCAGCATACACCAGCATGTAGCCACAGCAATGTAAATAAAGGGACCCATGCACCAGTTCCATTTCCTCCACCATAACCCAAACAGCCTGGCACCTTAGGCAGGAAGAACAAATAACGTGCTGCAACAATATAAATAACGGAGTGCTGCAGACTCAGGGGTTCAGTCAGTGGCAGGGAAGAGTTAAGACCATAGGCAAAACTGGGGGTGGTCTGGACCACCCATTAGAGCCCAGTTCACCTATCCACTGAACAGCTGCCTGACCATGGACAATAACGTTGCCCCCTGCCCCTGCTGACCCCGCAAATTTTTTTTTATTTTTTGGAGACCCAGCACATGAAGTCATGATGACACACTGTGCCACTGAAACGGAGGAGCTGTAAGACTCAGAGGAGCAACAGGAAGGTAAGTGTGGGGGCTGGCTGGGGCTGGAGATAAAAGGGTGGCTTGCTGGGGACACAGAATGGGGGCACTGGAAGGGGACACAGAAGGGTGGCTGGCAGGAGACACAGAAGGGGGGCTGGCAGGAGACACAGCAAGGGGGGCTGGCTGGAGACAGAAAGGGGGACTGGCTGGAGACACAGAAAGGAAGCTGGCTGAGGACACAGAAGTGGTCTGGCTGGAGACACCATGCCCCCTGCTGAGTGGACACAACCCCTTTTTTAGAGCAAAAGTCCCTCTTTCTCTACCCTGTGCAATTCTAGAATATATATATATATATATATATATATAGTTTTATATAATGTGTGATATAATTTTTTTTTAAAAGAAACAGTAACACAATATCTGACACGGTGCTAACACTGCCCATTATAAGATTTCTAGTTTTGTCTATGGTGAGGACAGATCCAGCCAGTGGTTCAGGTGTCTCAGAGTAGAGCAGAGGACCCAAGGATGGCTGCTTTGGATGCAAGCAGGTAGAGAGGAAACTTGCAAGACTCTTGGGAGGGGCTGGATGAGAAGGGTCTTGTTCTGCCCCTCAGTACTGTTGATTTGACAGTACGGCTGTCTGTCACTGCCTCTTTACCCAGAGTTAAGTACAGAGGGCTTGATTCAGAGATGGATGCAATGGCGATTCCGTACACAGATTGAGCGATTGTTTGCCATCGCGCATGCATATAAGCTGCACTGCGTGTGCGCATGATCGCATTGTAATTATGGATGAACAAAGAAATCCATCGTAAAGTGAGCGACAGGTTGTCAGCATTTGGAGGAGGTAATGGAGGATGTTTAATAAAGATGGGCAAGATGGCCACTCAATGTGCGTTGATGTTACCGATATTTACGCAGGTATGCAATATTGTACAGTCTCCATCTCTGAATCAGGCCCAGGGCACCTGAATGAGAAGTAAATGGAGCTGTCCGCATGTAAGGAACTGAAACAGTTCTTTCACATCACTGCCAGAATTTTCTTACACTTCACCCTGCAGCTTTTAAGTGATTTGTCTATGTATAATTTGGCATCCAGTACCACAAATGTATGTTAAACATAATCACAAAATAAATCAGCCAGCTTAAAATAGATTCCACAGCATAACTGACTTCTTCTTACACCTCTAACCTGCAGTATATGGGAGACTGTGAATATATATATATATATATATATATATATATATTTCCCTCCTTTGCAAGTACTGAGGACCTGATTCAGACCCGCTCGCTAGATGCGGCCGCTCGAATGGCAAGGCATAAGCACGCCCACAATGTCTTGGCGAGCGATCACTTTGTGTTTATAGATGCTCCTCAGCGTGTCTTTAGCTGCACATTAGCATATGTCATCTCTAGGAAGTATATACAACCATTGGAACATCGGGAACCATCGGATCAGACTGCAGCACTTGCGGTTGACTGTACCCTACCGCAAACACTGCGAGCAGTTCAGTGTAGAAGCAACCAGGTGATGTGTACTATGTCTCTGCCTGTTAATTATGCACACCTCTGAAACGGCGTTGAAACACTCTGGCACTCCTGCGTCCGCAACTCCACTCCCCTGTTAGTGCCATCCTGCCCCTGTTACCACACACAAACGGCCTCTCCTGTCAGTCATTCCACTGGGCTGTCATGGCAGGGCAAGTGAGCACATTCCGATCACTCATACTAGTTTGCGCACGCACAATGCAAACTACTCGCATGCGCATATTAGCAAAAATCGTCTGCAATAAGCGGCTGCTTGCTAGCGAGCGGGTCTGACTCAGGACCATCGACTGATGCAAAAAGCTGAAATTAGGCAGCTAATTACACCAGTAATATGAACTGTCTGTAGGAGGGGCCGCACACAGCAGTGACATACGGAAGGGAGATTACCTTACATATAATTAAAACACAGCCAGAGTCCAGCAAAGCTCCTCCCATATTGAGAGCTACTCAAGATATGTTTAACCCTTTAGGACAACTTTATCCAGTGAGGCCTCTTTTGTAAATTTTAAGGAAACCATCAAACTGAGATGGGAAAGCTTAACTTTCTCCTTAGGATCACATTCTGTACCAAAAATTATAATTCCCTCAGCATTGGAAAGTGAGAGCTCTCTTCAGGAAATCCTATGGCTTCGCCAAGGCATCAATGGAGATCACAACAGGAACACGCACATCAAATAATTGGAGCACTAGGCTGGAAGTGAGCATAGCCTTGAGGTGAGAAATAGCAGCAACAGGGTAGTCCATCCAACACCATCTAAGGTTGTTGTACAGAAGTTGGCGGAGCAGGGCTGTGACCTCACTGTATTGTGCTGTGGGATCGGTCCTGGTAGTATGGTGGGTGCTAGCGCCGGGTGGGCGGTGCTGGAGTCTCAAGCATGCCTGTGGTATCTGGCGTGCCCCTGTAGTGGGATTCTGTCTGTGCAACACCCTTAGTTTGATGTACTTGTCATCCTGGTAAGATGGAGGAAGCTGGTGCCGGGTGAGCGGTGCTGGGGTCTGTATCATGCCTCAACTTTTTGCAGTTGGTGCCACTGTGCTGCAGTCTGTGGGTGGCCGCTTGCCAGTGCCTTGGTGGGTGGCAGTGGATGAAGCTGCGATGTGGTGCGTGGATCGGTCTCTGTGTGCCTTGTGGGGCGGGCAGATAGCCGATGGTGGATGGGAGTGCCTCGCAGACCAGGGCAGGATGCCATTTGCTGAGGGTGCTTGCAGCTCCCTGGACTGACAGCAACTCCTGGGCACATGGGGGGGCGACAGATGAGGTTACTCATGGAGCTTGTGGTAGCTTGGTGTGCACGTGTCTTGGCATAGGAGGGTGACTCCGGTCATGATGGGAGAGATGGTAGTTGGAGCGGACCGGGTCCTGGTGCTGGGATGGTGGGAGGTAGCAGGATGTGTTAGGGATGTCTCCAATGCGTTTCGGCTTTGGGCCTTCTTCAAGGAGATTACTGAGGTGTAGTGCAGGATGGGCTCTTATGCTGGGCTTCCGGTGTATCTGTGATGTGATTGGCTGATGCGGGGGCTGATGATACGATGAGGGAGGTGTGTCTGTCGGAGTGAGGGTGATTGGGAGGCTGGACGGAGGTGTGGGGTGATGTGTGGCTAATACTGTCAATCAGGGAGCGTGGCTTGTGTTGTGTAAACAAGGCTGAGATAGTGACGGATAGGTCTGAGCGATGTGTGTGTGTGACCTGCTGAGCAGCGGGGGTGTGCAGATCGGGGTGATGGAGTGACGTGTATATGGTTGGGAGTGATGTGTGTGTGGGACCTGCTAAGCGGGGGGTGCGGATCGAGGTGATGGTGTGATGTGTATTTGGTGAGGGACTGGTAATGGCAAGCGTGTAGGGATTTTAGGGTGGAAGGTGTGCTGTATTGATGAATGTATCTGTGTATGTGTATGTAAGTGCATCAGTGTCAGGGGTGGGTGGTCTGGGTGGCGGGCATGCTGTGTGGGTAGGGATAGACGGGTACAATGTACTCTGAAATGTCTGGGGGCTGCGGTCTGCATAGGGGAAAGCGGCAGGGTAAATGGCAGGGTGTTGTTGGGTGTTGGTGATGGCGGTGTGTAATGGATGTGGAGGGGTGGGGAGGGGGGGAATTGTGGACTGCGGGTGGTGTGCAGGTGGGTGACAGTTTAGGTTGGTTGGTTGAGTGGTGTGTAGGAGCGGGGTGTCGTTTGTCAGAGGGAAGGGTGCGGGGAGAAGGATGGGTAGTGAGGACGGGGTCGGGTGGGGTGTAGTGTTGGGGTGGTGGGTGTGCATGGAGGGGAGAGTCATAGGTGGTTGATTACATACACAGATAAATTCATCAATACAGCACACCTTCCACCCTAAAACCCCTACACGCATGCCATTACCTGTCCCTCACCAAATACACATCACCCCATCACCCCGATCCACACACCCCCCTGCTCAGCAGGTCCCACACACACATCGCTCCCAACCATATACACATCACTCCATCACCCCGATCTGCACACGCCGCTAAGCAGGTCCCACACACACATCGCTCCCGACCTATCCGTCACTATAACAACACACTCGCCCACACCATTACCACAACCACCCCCCTGGCAGCTACCAAGACTGTAGACCATAGGTCCAGCAGGGATAACATTCTGGTCCAGAACCACATGGGAAGGAGCCACCTAAAAGGGTCCACCCACCTTCCCCCTGAGCCAGCCACACTACCCCATTACCCCCCACACACACCCCCTGGGACCATTCTGGAGCAGCACTGTGTCTTCTCAATAAACAGTTTGGCCCA
Source organism: Taudactylus pleione (assembly GCA_031769625.1). NCBI lineage: Eukaryota > Metazoa > Chordata > Amphibia > Anura > Myobatrachidae > Taudactylus > Taudactylus pleione. The sequence continues at coordinate 6,609,165 of JAUIMM010000484.1, forward strand.
TCACCAGGTTGTTCTGTCTTCTGTTCTACACCAGCACCACACAACACACACTCATCCCCTCCCTGCACATCCAGAGAGTGCACCTGACCCACCTTTTTCCAGCTTCTAGATATCATTCATCTAGAATAGTCTATAAAATTACAGTATACATTGTCTGAGATTTTTGATTGGGCCAACAAATGGAGCAATTTTTTGGCAAATCAAAAGCCCCAATATCTATGCTACACATTATTAAATTTTTATTAGAAGTATCGATTGTCCGCCACACCACACTGATTTTGCATGTGTCCGTCCGCAAGGAAGATGACGTAGGAAATATGGGAAGATTATCAAGAATGCTCACACACTACTCGAGATCGAGGTAGAGATTTCCTGTCTTGGCCGACCAATCGTATAATCAAAGGAATGTGGTTTTAACCGATTTATTTGTCAAATGCCATAACAATTGTTCATATACTGTACACTATACAATTAAGCATGCCGATCACCCAACTGTTGGCATATCGGCCCAATAATTGTATAGTATGTTCCTAGCTTTAAAAGCTGATTGGTTGCGGTGGGCAACTTCTCCACTTTATCTTTACATCTTCCACTACAGCAGACTGCCAGTTACCATTCTCAATACTTGTACACTGCAGGCATCAATGTGGATAAAAGCAAAAACAAAAAAACAAAAGGCTGCCTTAGAAACACCATGCCTATAGCAGTAATAATGGGTAAAATAAACATTTCAAGTGTTTCTTGGTGGGGTCAAAGCATATCACAATGCCGGAGACATACTAATAGACAAAAGGGATCTTAGGGATCCAGATTACAATAACCAGGGCTCAATATTTGAATAATAAAGAGCACATGGCTTTCAAAAATAGCTACAACAGAGTGTTTCTATCCTGCAGTGTGTCTATAAAATCGTTCCCCTAGCCTCAGTGTTAGCATCCTACTCCATAAAGATTGGAGGGTCCTCTAAGACAGCTGTGAATTTGTGTTCATAATGAGGCTGGCAGGTTGTCAATACAGCTCTCCCAGGTAAAGTAAAGCTTTGATTGAAATAGGCTCATTCATCTCTATTAAGCACTTTTGGAGTCAAATACAGATGTTTATGGATATCAATTTTGTGGACTATGTTTTACATTCTCTGGAATGAGCAATTTTGGGAGTACTTGAGTAGGTAACCCCTTACCATAGTCTCTGCAGTGACCAAAAGTACTCCAATATTGGATTATCTCCTCCCCTATCCTTATTTATAAATAAATTATTCTTTATTTTTAGAATGGATATTTTTGGAATGGAATGGTTGGAAACTTCGCTCCACAAAGAAAAAATATACAACTCGATTGTTTGAGACTTGGGAGAGCTTTATTAATGCTCTAACAGTAACTTTGCTTTCACAATGGGGTCTATTCATTATGTTAATTATCGGACCCAGATAATTAACATAATAATTTGCTGCGAACGCTGGAGCAAGTCACCATTGATCTGGCATGGAGACAGCTGATCCGAAAATCAGCTGTCTCACTGATGTGACTTCACTGCTCCTTTTGGAGCAATGAATCTTAGCACTGCCGAGTCACAGCTGCACAAGGCTCCGACGTCCTATGGAATGAACCAGACAGGGGCAGAGGAATCTGAATGGATCCCTCTTCGCAAACTCGGACTCCTTTGCACAGGGAAGGAGAGGGGTGTGTGCGCTGTGAACGGGTGCAAACACCATCTGAAGGTGGCGAATGTTGTATTTTTGGAGCTTATTGAATTTCTGTCCCCATACCAGTGTATGAGGACAACGGGCCACATTGGAAGTGAAAGGTAAGCAGAAGATATATGACATATCCTTTTTGATGAATGGCCCAGACATTTAATTTCTATAAAATCAGGTGAAAATTTAAATTTTCACCTGCTTTTTTAGAAATTAAGTGATGATGAATAGACCCCAATGTCATGGTTGCTTCCATAGAAGGTCATGGTATGAGACTAGACTGTTGCTATATGATCCCCAAATTATCTTACCTGGTCTTACCTAGATAATGTCTATTCCATTATTACGTATTTTTCTTGTGTACGAGTTTGCTGCCACGTCTGGGACCACATGGGGTTTCTTTGTCAACCTTATAACTAGGTCTATTTTTGAAATGCTTTATTTATCTATTTAATGTTTTGTCCATTGTCTATATTTTACCATGGTTTTCTATGTCTATGTTTGGATAATACAATCCTTTGTTCTCATGTCTTTTTGTTTGTAGTCCAATAAATAAAAAGTTTATAAAAAGAAATAGGTTCATTGTAGGGGGATGTGGATGAATCTACATCTGTAAAATGGGATGTAGTTAGCATCCCAGCATGTGGGATGCTGACGGTCTAAATACCGGCGCCAGAATCCCGACAATGTCGGGATCCAAGCTCCAGTAACCCGACTGCCGACATCCCGAAGGTAAGTATTGTGGGTTAGCAGAAGGTTAAGTTTAGGGTTAGGGGTTAGACACTAGGAGAGGGTTAGGTACTAAGGGAGGAGGGTTAGGTTTAGGGTGCTGGAAGGGGCAGGTTATGATTAGGCACTGGGGGGAGATTAAGTTTGGGCACTGTGGAGGGAGGGTTAGGGTAGCGGTTAGGGTTCATGGTAGTATACTTACCTACCACTGTCGGGCTGCCACTGTCTGTATTCTGACTTCTGAGGAAGGACCAATTGGTCGGAAATGCGTTAAGCATTTCATGGTTTCTATGTGCTGAAGGACTCCAGTGACCAGATCCGTGTTACCTGTTTTGCATGGACTATTGGTATCAGGAACCTTTATCCAGCTACCCTTAACTTACATCTTGGGACTGCAGGAATCACCCACCTGGGAGCTGTGTGCCACTGAGGAGTATTTTTACATGCTTTATGTTTCATTTCAATTGTAAGTGCAATGTATTATTCGATTCTTATCTGCAAAAAGGATTTCTGCACTATTCTCTTTCTATGTGTCATCCCTAATTATTGGTACTGAGAGGTACAAGGAGAAGGGAGGCACTGTCTTTCAGATTGGGAGAGAATAAAAGAAGACCATATCCAAACTTCATCTACTACAAAGGGATTTCTCACATAACGTTTCTATTGAACAATCCTGCATTGTGTTACTCAAAAGAATATTGATGGTGATTATCCTTTCTCTACATTGTGTGAACAACACAAATGGTGTTAAATTAGACACCTTTTTGGAACTCTCTCTTTGAACACTTATGTATCAGGGGAGCGCTGTCTTTCCAGTGTAACTACTATGATTTTTATGGTATTCTGACCAGCGACAACCTGACCGCCGGGAACTCATACCCAACCCCTGTAAAATACATTTTCCCACCTCTGTCAAGAAAATCATTGGTAGTTGCCTAAACCCTCTGGTGGTAACCCAGAGATAAGTCACATATGTCTAACACATCTATCTCAGAGAAAATGGGGATATGACTCAAGAGATAATTAGAGGCATGCGATTGCACCTGCCTCCTCAAATGCTCAATAGTAGGACAATCCCACAACAAGAGAGTCTCCTCCCCACTGTTGCATTTTAGACATACACCAAAATCAGAGAGTACTATAACTAGTGGTGTACTGTGAGGCATTTTGTTTGACAGGTATCAGTCAATAGATATACACTGAGATATTGTGGGTTTTACTGTATAATATGCCCTTTAAAGTTCTTCTACAAAAATCCATCACTCTGTATCAAGAGTCTTATCTGTCTAGACGCTGATGTGTTCTCAAGAGCTTGCTCTATCTGAAGCCTATGAACAAAAAATGGCTCAAATCTATATAGATTTTTTGCAAGCCAATTGTAACCAGTCACAACAAAATACAGTACAGCTTGGTACTTGATACAAAGAGTTGAAATCTCCCACAGCTTGCAGGTATGATAAAACTTACAGCACAGCATCTCTTATCCCCTATTTGGACCCTCACAAAGTCTCTGCAAGTTTTGAGTTAATGTAGAAACCATCATTTAACCCCTATAGTCACAAAGGGTTCTAAAAAGTTGACTAGAAACAAAACTGGAAATATTTCCAAACAATATTGAAGCTCCATAAAATATTTAAAGAACAAAGGAATGTGCTAATTAGAGATAAGCAGTTCTCATCTCAAAAACGGCATCATATTGGCCATCTGACTCTCACGTGTTTTGGATAGCCAATAAGATAAATCCAAACTAAAATCGAACTTGCGCTAATTTGTCAAAAATAACGGAGTCAAAACCAAACCACTCATCTCTAGTGCTTAAAATGTATACAAATATCTTTGCTACAAGATGATGGTTTGGAAAGCAGCATAACCAAGCTATTAGACCAGTCAGTAGGGGAAAGGACACAAACAACTATGAACACAATTTTGGTAGGCGGAAAATTGATGCATACAAAGGAAGTTAATTTGTCAAAAATGTGTGACACTCTGGGGTATATTTACTAAAGTGTTTATAGAAGTGGAGATGTTGCCCATAGCAACCAATCAGATTCTACTTATCATTTATCTAGCACCTTCTAGAAGATAATATCTATAATCTGATTGGTTGCTATGGGAAACAACTCCACTTTTAAAAATCTGCACATTTGTAAATATACCCCTCTGAGAGGTTTCTTAGCAGAGGAATCTACCAACAACCATATAGTAGTGATTCACTAATGAAACCAATTATTGAAGGGATATGAGGCCATTACAGTGTGAAAGTCATGATTATGTATCAGGGTTAGAAATAGGAAATGGGAAGTATTAAGGCAGTATTTATTAAGACAGCTTTCCAAATCATGGTGGAAGACATTTAAAGATAATTATTCTAAGGGTTTATTAACAAGCACCAGGTTGTAAAATCCAGAGATTCTGATCAAGTTTATGCCCAATAATTAAAAGGGCAATGCTTTTGCTAGCAAGACATGGCTAGTAAAAGGATTATCCTTTTAACTATTGGAAAGAAACATGGTCAGAAGCGCAGAGTTTTACAATCAGACTCTTCGTAAATAAACCCCATAGTCTTTTGTGACAAGGCAAACTTGGGTTTATGAAGGAAAGAAATTAAATTCATATACATTATAAATGACTATTCAACAGTATTTATATCAGTGAGGTATAATCAGTTTTTAATAATTCTGAGAGTACTTATAAGATTATAAATCTTGAATTTTCTGAAAATCGATACCTCCCTCCAAATTATTTATATAAGGTACTTAGAAAGAGGACTATATTGGGAATTAGTCATTTTTAATATCAATTCTACACTAAACCTATCCAGGCCTGGTAGTTTGTTTTGTGAAGTGATAAAATTACATCTCTTACTTCTTTATCAGAATTTTAGAGCTCAAGAGATCTCGCTAAGCAAAAGAGAGTTTAGGCACTTTGGTCTCATTCAGTTGCTTTACATGGTGAATAGAGTCATCAGGCAGGGTTGTATCCAATCCTTATAAAAGAACTGAAATTCTGATATAGGACCAAATTCCCTCTGCCATGAAAAGCCAAGTTTTGGCAAAAAAGGTGTTCGAAGGTGCGAACTATTCACACAAAAATGAGTTTCGTGCAATCCTATTCCCGAAGTTTTCGCATTTGCGAATTCTCCATAGACAAAAAACGGTAAACTGTTTTCAGAGCAGGTGAAAACTTGTACAAAATGCCTGTTTTTGGCTAAAAATGTAGGCACTTGGGGCCTGGTTTAGACCTGTTCGCTATCTGCGTACGCTCGCTGGATGCGTATGCAAATTTTTCAAAATGACGCCACGGGAAGCGATTGCTCGCCAAGGCATAAGCACACCCACCATGTCTTAGCGAGCGGCCACTTTGTCTGAGCGTATGCTCAATCGCACATGCAGGGCCGCCCACCAGCACACGTCATCTCCAGGAAGTGTATTAAAACATTGGTACATCGAGCACCATCGGATGTGAACGCAGTGCTTGAGGTAGCTTTAGCGAACGGGTCTGAATCAGGCCCTTGGTTCAGAACCCTTTGGTCACCCCCCTCCCCCAATGACTAATCAGGCAAAAATAATTTTTATTCATCTAAATTCCCCCTAATAATGACAATGTTTGGGGTCAAAATGTAAAAAGTGTTGGAAAATGGGTTTAAAGCACTAGTTCAGGTATTTTGTGGGGCTGTATTGATGGGACAGATGTTTTAAACATTGTAGGTGGTTGCAATGACACAAAAGACACAAAAATATACTAACACCCATTTTAATGTACCCCAAATTTAATTGCAGCAATTATTTCCTCCGAAAAATATTGTTTTGTTATAATTTTTCCACACTTACACAAATTTGAATATAAAATCCACTTGACGCAATTTAATAACCCAAAATACTTTTGTAAGGTCCACTAATACACTTCTATATTGATTAGTTAAACTTTTTGTGGGGTACAGGCTGATTTCCCCAAAATGTGCTGTACTTTCCGCTGGTTTGATAATGCGCACTTTTCGCACATATGCATTTTCGCATCTTTTGTAATAGAATAGGGCAAAAAATGGGAGAGCGCATAGTCAAAAAATGCAAAAATATAGGCACCAAAACATGTGAATTGTGCGAAATCTTCTCAGGCGTTACGGTTTCGCTTTTTCGCATCCAATTGAATTGCCCCCCATAATGGTATTTGAGGTTATGTGTCTATGGCAGCGGTTCTAAAACTGGGTCCTCAGGACCCCACACAGGTCATGTTTTCCAGGTCACCAAGCAGGTGCACAGGTGTAGTCATTAGTCACTGACACGTTTTAAAAGATCCACAGGTGCAGCTAATTATTCCACTACTAATTATGTGAGGAGACCTGCAAAACATGCACTGTTTGCGGTCCTGAGGACCGAGTTTCAGAACCTGTGGTCTATGGGATCTCTAATAATCAATTTCAAATAATGATGAAAATCATGTAACGATTATAATTGCCTGTGTCCTTCATTATATGTTGGCCAAAAGCTTTCTGACCTTGTTTCCTCAATGATAACCTTTCTATTTGCAGTATTCAAATTTTAGCAGTGAATTAAACAGTAAATCCCTCTAAAGCAAGTTTTCAGAATTATAATATAAGAGGATTGTCTCTGTGGGGTTGACCATGTAAGATGAAACGGAGAGCAGTATGGAGAGAATAATTTTTTCGGACACCCTTCCTCCGCTTAGTTTGATATGAGATGACATACCCCTCTACTCTTATGACAGCTTTGGTAATATTCCAAAAAAATTTAATCATTGCAGTTGTCATCTACATACTGATGTCATTAGAAATTAAGAAATTCATGAAAATCCTCTGATTGGTACAAATAGGAGGGAAATCTACAATAAACTTGGCTAATAGGAGTAGATAAAAAATGGAGTATGAGGGAAATAGGAGCATTATCAGAGATGAGGATAGGTTGACATTTTACCATGGTAACCCAAGGGAACGGTAAGCCAGTCGATAATAAAGAATCAAATTGGTTAAACATGTTATGGACATGGAGTGGAAACTGTACATTATATTAGATGGGTTATATAGTCTCCAAGGATCAGAAAGAGAGTGCCAGTTTTTAAGAAGGTAAATGATTTCCCATTGGAAAATAGTAGAGGTCACAAATCGGTACAATTTATCTAGACTGAGATTGTCAACCATATTGAAAACACGCCATACAGTTTTATTATGAGTGCTGCATAAAAGTACATGAGAAATGGAGGCATAAAGATCACAATGGGGCAATTCAGGCATATAAATCCAATTTAGCTTAAATTTCCAGTAGCAAACATAATATCTAAGATAATGGATCTGTCCCCATGGTCTAAAATGTAATGTTCAATGGTATATTAAAGTGATTTACTAAACAAAATTGCAACTTGCCATTATTATTATTATTTTTATTTAGACAAAAGATGCTGAAATACATTTGTCTATCCAGGAATATTTAAAGCACACGTTTTGGGACAGGTACCAGTAAGTTTCCAAGATAATGGAAATGTCATATGTAAAGATTTCAACTGATTTCACACCTTCTGGCATGTTAAGGCCTCCAACATTTAAGGATATGGTGTGGAGACCCCATGGGAAAGCAGCAAAGACCATGGCTGGTTGAAAATTTGATGACAGGTCATTTGTTGCCTGAAAGCGAATAGTCAAGCAGATGAAAGTATGCATCTCAATTTGTCCATGCAAAGAAATAAGTAACATAGTACTACCAAACCTGAATATCATGTCAACAAAACTTAGTAACTCAGAAAATTATAAATGTGTGAGAATATATAGAGAAAATACAACATGACTATACTCCAATATTTCTGCTTTTCAAGTTCTTTTCAGAAACAAATATGATACTGCCTTTCAATTTGTGAGTACTAATTCGAGGATTGTTTCCATGTGCGTTCAATAAAATTAATTAATAAAAATTATCAAATTCCTCATCTAATAATTGCTCGTTAAATTGTTCTTTATTCCATATAAGCTATATCTCATCATTTTCTACAATTACACAAATACCCCCAATTCTATCAGCAAGTCTTACATTAAAGTTACTCATATCTAAGTTCTTATATATAATGCAACTTCACATCATTTGTTCTTACTCCAACCTTCCTAGACAAGGTTTAACCAGGAGAAAACTAGGTAGCAGTCATGATTATCATTGTACCATGCCTCAAAAGTATAAACAACAAAATCCAACCTTTTACTAATTTAAAGCCATCCATTTGATTACAAATGATTATTAACACAATAAAATAAAATGGTGAATAATAAATGTTCCTTTTCGGTTCATGTAGGCATCCACAGTACTTGGCAAAGAAAATACCTAATAGAGGATGCGACTTGTACCCTTCAGGACCCTGCTAAGACTGAGGTCACTTGTGGACACTCCATAGAAATGACTAAGGTCACACTGATAGGTCAGAGCATGGCAGTTGCCATGCCCTGGCCAATCATTGAGCCCCCAGACTTTTGTTGTGGGCCCCACTCCCTTTGGATACAAGTCCTGGTGCCAACTGGTGGAATCATGCTGGGGGAACCCCCACACTTCAATTATTTCCCTTCTATTGTTCCAATAATCCTGGCTGGTTAAGCCTTGTGATGGTATTGGTAAACCTGGGTGGACCCCATGCTCTTTGGCCCTGATTCAGAGCCGGACGCTCTGACAGAGCACTCGCTCTGAATCAGGGCGTCTTTTTTTTTATTTATGGAGCGGCCTCCTGGCCGCTCGCATTGCTGTGGGTTGCCACCCACAGCTAATGCGAGCGGCCAGGATGATGGTCGCTATAGTCAAGACCATCGGGCTTGCGACGAGACCCTTGTGGTAGGGTCTCGTGGCCGCAAGCCCCAGAGAGCTCTTGGCTCAAACAGAGCTGAAAGCTCTCCCACTCACATCACTTGTGATGTCAGTGGGGCGCCCCCAAACGGTTGGCGTTCTCATGGAAACACCTCTGTCTGGGCAGCCACCCCCCCAGCCCGCCCACCAAAGGGGGCATGCTGTCACTCAACAATGACAGCATGCCCCCTTTGGTGGGTTGGCCAGAGCGACGTATTGCCCGTCGCTATCCGGGTCTCGTGTATGCGCATGACGGAGCCGGCTCTGTCGTGCGCATGCGCTCTGGGCCACCATCGACCCGGTTGCGAGCGCTCAGCGCTTGCGACCGGGTCTGAATCAGGCCCTTTGTGCTTCTGATTTTTGCAATACCAGTCTAGGCAGAAGTGCTAGTGCTATGCTTATGGTGCATACACACGATCAGATTTTTCCTTCAGATATGAACGATAACGATTTAGAAATCGTTCAGTCGTTCATATCTGAAGGAAAATCGTTCATATCTGACATGCCTGAACGATGGACGATCAACGATGCGCGTTCCCGATGGTCAGATAACGATTTCTGACATCTGATGTGTTTGCAGTCAGACTTGGACGATTCCATTCATTTTAATGCAGTTAAAAATCGTTCAATCGTTCAAATCGTTCAAATCGTTCAAAACTTTGGTAAAATCGTTCAAATCGTTCAGATCGTTTAATCGTTCAATCGTTCATCTGACAAATCTGACAAGTCTGACAAATCTGACCGTGTGTACGCTCCATTAGAGAGAGAACCAAATCTCTTTTTCTAAAATTACTGTACTTAGATTAAACATCATTAAAACAGATGGTGCACTACAAGGAAGCTGCACTAGAAACTTTCTCACTGTCTTTTTGCACAACTACTGTTTAGCAAGTTACTGTAGTCTGGTGCATTTCTGTCAACTTTTCAACTACAATAATTTTTTATTACATATGGTGAGTTGTATCTTTAACATTAGAAACATTTGGATGGTAGTTACATTGCGACAAGACTGGATGAGATGCAGTTCTGGCAAATTTATCTGTATTCTCATTCCGGTACATACGGTGACTTGAAACTCACTGGTGAAATACACTCCAGTAACACTTCAATTTTCTAAATCGTGACCTATTCCATTTAAAACTGTAATGGCATGGATGTGCCCTGTGCCAGCTCTGCCCACTGAGCGTGTGATAACATGACGTCACTATGTTGCACAGGTGGAGGCATGACCAACTGTTCTGGTAAGTGCGACGCTGACCGGGCATCCTGAGGATGCATATATTGTGATGGGTGCCCACCATGAGCACCCATAGGACACTCCACAGGTGCTACAGCAGCAATCCTAGCTGCAGGGTACCATTACAGGCACCCTGCTAGCCAAGAGAAAGGTGTGGGAGTGGGGAAATGGTGCCACCCACAGAGCCTCTGCGCTCTGTGCTACAGCATCGATCCCCCATAGCTAGTTACAGCACTGATTACATTGTCCCCTTAACAAGTCTTTCCCAGGTGTGAAACATTCTGCAGAAAGTTTGAGGAATCCTATAGCTACTTATAATACTCTATTCCAGGCTGAAAATGCAGCACCAGCTTTTTCTTTGAAGACTATTCTATTTGTCTGCCACAACTTGTTGCCACATGTGGCAGCTTACAGATGACACCGAAATTCTATGACTTTCAGCTAATTTATCTTATCTGCAGTTTTGTTTGCTTGTCCCACAAGGTAGAAGGGAGATGGGAGGAGTGAGAAATTAATTCAGGCAAGTAAAGGTCAAAGTATATGAGCAGTAGCTTAACTCTATAATAATAATAATTATAATAATAATAACCCACAAACCACCCCAGACAATTATATTTGCAGCTTTGTGCTTTTGTAGGCATTTTTTGGGTGCTTTCTCTGGGTCAGATGACTTATTTACGTTTTCAAGAGGATATTTTGGATCTCCTATGGAATGCGAGTGTAACTGCAGTCAATTTGCATTTAACCAGGCATCAGCCTCAATTTGGACAATCTAGGACCTAGACTGTCCAAATTGAGGCTGATGCCTGGTTGAATGCAAATTGACTGCAGTTACACACGCATTCCGTGTATGGAGAAAATGTGGATTCCATATGCAGAGACGTTATGCATTAATGCGACCACACTGGCCCTTTCCATGTTCTTGGCATCATAGCTGTCATCATTATCAGTGCATTTGCACCAGCCCTGGTGCAAGATATCCACCTGAAAACAGTTGTATATTTGCATACACACAACTCTACATAACCCATAATTCACACACAGCATTACTAAGCTTAGCCTATGTGAGAATTTCCTTTTACCATCCAGTTGCACTCCTTCACTAGCAATGGTAAGTCCCACTGAGCTGTGTACAAGTCAGTATCACCTGTATACAGGGGCTGGCTGGCAACTTTTAGCCTGGGGGGCAAATTCATGCAGGTGGCCCTGGCAGAGGAGTAGCGTGTAGCCAGGATGTCCGAAGAATATGCGTGCTATGGCGCCCCCCCTCAAGTGTCCCAGGGAGGAGGCGGGTCCATATGGGATTAATGTAAGGTAAAAATAAAGATTAGGGCAGCCCCCTGTCGTAGTGCCCATATGCAGTGCCCCCGTGTGCCACAGGAGAGAACACCCTTATGCAGGCCTCCAGTAGTGCCCCCAGTAGTAGTCCCCCCCTTGTAGTGCCCCCAGTAGTAGTAGTCCCCCCCTTTGTAGTGCCCCCAGTAGTAATAGTCCCCCCCTTTGCAGTGCCCCCAGTAGTAGTAGTCCCCCCCTTTGTAGTGCCCCATTAGTAGTAGTCCCCCCTTTGTAGTGCCCCCAGTAGTAGTAGTCCCCCCCTGTAGTGCCCCCAGTAGTAGTCCCCCCTTGTAGTGTCCCCAGTAGTAGTAGTCCCCCCCTTGTAGTGTCCCCAGTAGTAGTAGTCCCCAGTAGTAGTAGTCCCCCACCCCCCTTGTAGTGCCCCCAGTAGTAGTAGTAGTAGTCCCTTATAGTGCCCCCAGTAGTAGTAGTCCCCAGTAGTAGTAGTCCCCTCCCCCTTGTAGTGCCCCCAGTAGTAGTAGTCCCCCAGCCCCCTTGTAGTGTCCCCAGTAGTAGTAGTCCCCAGTAGTAGTAGTCCCCTCCCCCTTATAGTGCCCCCAGTAGTAGTAGTCCCCCCCCTTGTAGTTTCCCCAGTAGTAGTAGTCCCCCATCCCCCTTGTAGTGCCCCCAGTAGTAGTAGTAGAAGTCCCCTTATAGTGCCCCCAATAGTAGTAGTCCCCCACCCCCCTTGTAATGCCCCCAGTAGTAGTCCCCCCTTTGTAGTGCCCCCAGTAGTGCCAGACCCCCCTCAGTAGACACACATAATATAAAAAACAAAATAAAAAAAACACTTACCTGAATCCCCGCTCCCGCCGCCGCCATCTGCTCCTCCGTCTGTCCTCCCGGGCCGGGCCGGGCCGGGCCGGACCGCTCTGCATTACGGGAGAGATGTCATATGACATCATGATGTCTCTACCATTGTCCACTGCGGGAGCCGGAAGATAGAGCGGCTCCCGCAGTGGGCGCAGCAGCAGCTAATGAGAGTCTGACAGACTCTCATTGGCTGCTGCTTACAGCAAACACACAGCTGCCAGAGCCGGCGGCTGTGTGTTTGTCAGTGTAGCGCTGACCGAACTCCGTCCGGTCAGTGCTACACACGCGGTGCAGTCTGTGTCACAGTGACACACTGCACTGGCCCGCGGCCCGCATGACGCTGCGGCCCGGGGGGCACATGGCACCCTGCCCCCCGGCCCAGCCCGCCACTGCCTGTATATGTGTGCGTATGGCTCTGGAGCATGCATATTGTAAAACACAAAAACTGAGACTTGTACTCAACTCTGCATTGGTTCCTTTGTGCTCGTTTTTCATGTTTTTACTGTTTAGAGTTACAGACTCATACTGAGCTCATACAAAGAACTATGGGACCTGCCTTTCCCTCTTGCTTCCTTGTATAATATAATAAACATGATGTTCCAATCTGCTCATTAAGCTGCCTTTTGGCTTTAATGGGCCTCTAATAGACATACAGATGTGTCCTTGCTCATCTAGCCTCAATACGCCATGCAGTGCGATATGCCTGGTGTGAGTGAGCCGCCATTTGTTGTGCAACTCTGCTAAAGTTCAGCGTCTTTTTTTGCTATAAGTGCATCTAAGTCATAATGCAGTAGTTTGAGTCACATTTTTAAATTAAATAAAGCTGTAACCTTTTACTGCCAACTACGCTGAACATGCATTTATTTTTGTGGGCGGTAATTGGTGTAGTGTTTAAGCGCCAAACAGCCACTCTATGCTCTCCTGGTCCTGTGAGACTCTGCTAGCACTGGGAGTATTTTATGCAGCTTTGTTTGCCGAATATGCAATGTGATACAATACAACTAGGACACATCAGGAGACTGTGCTGATTAATTTGATATGTGACACTTGTATATCTGTGTGCAATGGAGTCTGTAAATAGAACTTGGTGTGGAAAAAATCTGCGGCTACTGCATTGTAGCACTTCACATGCTGCTTGAGAGACTCAGTCGCACACAGATATACAAGTGTTACATATTGAATAAATCATCACAGTCTCCTGGTGCATCGTAGTTGCTTTGTATTGCAACTTAGATGTATTTTTGGCAAAAAAGATGCAAAAAACACATCCGGCGCTAGCAGAGTCTCACGGAACCAGGTTCACAGGGAGTGATGCCTGGTCCTGCAGCAAAGATGAGTGAAGACACATCTGTAAGCTAGATCATGATAAACACTACACCACTAAAATACGTTCATGTTCAGTGTAGTTGACAGGAAAAGGTCACAGCTTTTATTAATTGAAAATATGAATCAAACTATTGAGTAGCTGAGAAAGCATTGTAGACAGTGAGACACAGTCAAATAACATAGTACATATAGGGGCAGTAGGCCCCAGATGCAATTTAGACTGTGCAGAAACCCACTGCCCATAATTTCATCAGACTGGAAGTTACTCAAGGACACACACAGGTCCCCTCTCAAGAGCAGGACACCTCACTTTCTTACAGTACAAAGAGGAGGTGCTCCGCAATCACTTTTTATCAACTATAGCTACTGAAGACCAATATGTGCCTTAACACTAAACCAAAAGGATAATCAACAGTAAATAAAACATGACAATGCAAATAAGATAAACTAAAGAGAAACCTGAATAAAAAACAACCAAATACACTGCTGGTGAGTAAAAAAGGCTAAAACTAGAACAGAGGGAAAGCCCTCCCGTTTAACCATATATTTATGCTACACTAAGACCCACTTCCCCCAACATCGAACAATACTGTAGGTCAAAGCCATTACAAGGGGACCTATATATCACTGCCAACCGTGCCATAGTTCCACAGCTCTTAAAGCAGACAACAATGAGGCCGTAGAATTCAACAAGTAGCCTATATATCAAGGAATATTGGCAGAATATTCCATCCGTTTTGAAGGTGTACTCACAAATATTAAGTATCTATGGGGGATATCTGCTATGATCCCCATTCTTTATCGCAAAACTTATGGGGGCTACTTAATTGCCAAATTCAACAAGCATAAAAATCAAAGCATTCCTGAGTTTGGACCCGTTAGCTAATGCCATCTCCAGATGGTGTTAGCCATTATATCCTCAAGCTACCAGGAAAAGGATCTCTAGGCACACTCAGCTTGCATGTGCGCTGTTAACATAATGCACATGTGCAGTAGTGTGTCTGGCTCCTGAAGGACAAGTGAAGTGATCGCATTAGTGATCAGTTTACTTTTAAGTTTTAACACATTGCAGGGACAGGCTCCTATTGGAACTCATTGTTAAGCCTGTGACTTATATTTCAATAAAAGTCAATAGTAACCATGACACAGTGGTTGTTGCATGCTTCTTTACTATAGAACTGCAGGAAACAGAAGATAGATTCCTACACCAATTATACAGCACAAAACAAGACCTGGTAAATCCCTCCAACGAATACACACACAGTAACAGGAACTACATACACCACAATCCTGTCCGTGCATGTCATTTTTTTACATTAAAGATTAAACAATCTTTAATTTCTTATTGCAGCGATAAGCTTCAATATGAAAATATAACTATCAAGTCTAGAACTCAATAATCAATACATATGTCCCCAAAGGAGCAAAGGAAATGGCAACACCTGGGACAGTGGATAGCAATGACAATAATCTCCTCAGTTCCAGGAGCTGACCTTAGATGGTATTACAGTGGATCTTCTAAGTAACGTTGTCCACAGAAGCACTGTAATAATGATTTAAGGCAGATCAGAATTGACAGCACAAGAAGAAGTGTGAATGATGTGTTTAATTTGCATTATTTGTATGTTAGATGTGCATGTCATGTCCTCTTCATGTGTACAGTATTTGTATATTACATTAGATTGATGTGTACGAGTGTGTTTTAGTTGCTTGCTTGACTTGCATGTCAAAATCGACAACACTCATTTACTAAGATTGCATTTCGGTGCACGATTTACAGTTCTTTGTGTTGTCTTTGCCATCCTGCGTCTTGAGAAAAAGCCACTTTCTCTTGGACAAAGCTAATACTGTAATCCGTGTTAGACAAGAAAATGAGCACACAGATGCCAGGTGATTTGTTTACCAATTAGCATGCATACTGACGAATGAGCATACATACCACTACATGGAACAGATGTATTAATATTTGTTCCACCTGTTATTTTATTTATGTATATATATTTTTTGCAATGTATTTTTAAAGCTAAACTACTCCCTAATGGTTGCTTGGAGCTTATTTGATATGTAATATACCAGCTTGTACATCTGTCAGCTGCAAAATCATCTAGTTGATACAATATTAGCAAATGAAAGCAGACAGAGCACTAAAATCTATACAATCTATAAATAAAAAATACTGTCATCAATTTGCAGAATGTCTGGATGCAGAAAGCCAGTGCTTAGAAACATAACTCTCGGAATCCTCCAGTATAGTTAGTCCTCCCACAAAGTGACTGGCTAATGGGTGTTTCTGGGTTTTAGGATGACTGGAAAAAAGGCAACCCATGCCAAATTGAAAAATGTAAGCATAAGGCGCCCATACACCAGCAGACAGATCGGATTGTAAACGCCGATCTGCTGGTCGGAAATGCCAACGGCCATCGGTGTTTGCTGATCTGTCGGATAAACAGTGAAATTTTACATGTTAAAAGTCACCGAATTGCAAATCACTATCATATTTTGATCGTGATCGGCAAATCAGTGACATACAATATGTTACATTTCACCGATCCTCCGACCCCGGGGATCACAGAATTGTGACAATCAGTCACTGGTGTATGGGGGCCTTTAGTCATAGGACTCTCCAGGGTCAGAACATGTAGTGAGAACATACAGGAGCCTGGAAAACCTGATTGCAAGTAGGCAGTAATTAGACCCTTTAGAATATCACATCCAGGCTACTATTCCAAGTGTATAAAGGTGCAAACAAGCAGAAGATCATCTGTGTCAGTCAGATGAAGACAGATGCACTCCTAGTATTATGATTTGGAGTCCTGTCTCGTAGGAAAAGTATCTAATGCAACTTCTGATCTCTGTAATCACTGGTAGCATTTTCGATAAAGATGAAGTGAATTCAAAACCCTGCCTGGAGACACAAAAGGATGCTGCTCTTGAAAGCTCAGGGCACTGTAAATGAATGATGAGCATAAAAGCAAAACATATGTAGGACAAAAATGCAAACTAGTATAAGTATGATATAAGCATATTTGTTATTGCTCAGATATCTCATGATCATCAATAGACTTAAAGGTCACAGTAGAGAATTAATGCCTCCTGAATTAATCCTCTTTTTGTATGCAATCTGTGTATATTAAAGCAAACAACAAATAATAAGTACAAGCCACCTTGACAGAGAATATGTGGCATATTCCATAAAATTGAAACAGACCACATACAATATCCAAGGTGAACATAGGAAATGGTTAGACAGTGTGCAGTTATTGAATGACAGTTATGGGGTACAAGGGAGAAAAAGGACAAGGAAAATGACAGAAGGGTCTTCCTTCTAGGGATTTTCATGGGGAAAACAGGGGAATGTTGAAAGGGAACAAATAAATTACAGTGAGAGGAATTCTAAGGCCTGAAGAGGGTCATGAGAGAGAAACAAGAGGGCTGGTATCAAAAACTAAGGGAGAAGCTCACTAATGAGAGGGAAGCAGTGCAGGGGTCTTGGGAACAGACGAAGAGTAGTCATTAAGAGGAGACAGAAAGTTGGATTTGTAGTCTTTAGATTCTTTAAATCTCAACCAGTCATACCACATGGCAGTGAAGTCTGAGTTGTTCGACAAAGTCAAACACGTTAAATCTTCCATTGTCATATAGAGTTCAATCCTCTGGAAACACTGACAGATACAGGATGGAGAGGGGGCTCTCCACAAGCAGGGAATAATGGCTACTGCGGCAATCATTAGATGTCTGAGCAGAGATCTTTTAAAATGTGAGAGGAGTAGATCCATGAGGTTGAGAAGCCAGAACTAAAGGGTAAAGAGGAGTGGGAACCCAATGATGAGTTCTTAGAGTCTCCCAACAATCTACCATAAACCATCCAACACAGAGCATAGCCACCAGATATGTAATGGATTGTCTTGTGCTCAGTGCTCGAAGTGTGCCGGTATGCACCAGTATGGCATACCGGCACTTCAAGCACTAAACAGTTTTCTTTTCTATTTCTATTTCTATAAGTTTCTAGCTCGGATGAGACATACCATTAAGAATTTGATGGTACGCCGCACCACCACTCACTATGTAGCTGCCGTTAGCGGGACATTGCTGCCGGACTGCACCGCCGAGCAAGTACATGGTGCTTGGTGGTGTGACACTGATAGCATCTCCAGATCTGCTGCCTCCTACTGCCTTCCTGAGCTTCTGGAAGCACAAGGGTGACGTCATGAAGTCACATCACGCTCCCTGAGCTGGCACAACGCAGCCTGGGGTCTGGCCACTGGCGCACTTTGTTCTCCTGACGGCAGAAGCTAGGTGCCTTACATGGAGCAGCGCTTGCTGGATTCAACGCCGGGCGCTGGCCCTCATCTGCTCGTGCTTCCTCCATAATGAAATATAGAGTGACAGCGGCGGAGGCAGCTTAATGCTGTTGGGAGTGAGGCAGGGGGTTTGTTACTGAAGCAGGGAGTATTGGTGGTGGGGTGCAAGGTTATAATTGATGCTGAGTAGTGGATGGGGGTTGGTGTTGTGATGGTGGGAGTAGAAAAGGTTTTTGGTTATTGTTAAAGGTTATGGGAGTAGTGGGGAGTGTTTGATGGTAGTGCTGGGAGCAGTGGGAGGGCTGTTAGTGATGGTGGGAGCAGTGGAGTGGGCAGAGGTTATTAGTAGCACTGGCAGTACTGGGAGGGGCTTGTCAGTGATGCAGTGAGTGAGAAGCGAGGGTGGTGTTAGTGATGCAGGGAGTGAGTAGTGAGGGTGGTGTTAGTGATGCAGGGAGTGAGTAGTGAGGGTGGTGTTAGTGATGCTGGGAGTGAGAAGCGGGGGTGGTGTTAGTGATGCAGGGAGTGAGTAGTGAGGGTGGTGTTAGTGATGCAGGGAGTGAGTAGCGGGGGTTGTGTTAGTGATGCAGGGAGTGAGTAGCGGGGATGGTGTTAGTGGTGCTGGGAGTGAGAAGCGGGGGTGGTGTTAGTGATGCAGGGAGTGAAGCGGGGATGGTGTTAGTGATGCAGGGAGACAGGGCAAGGAATGCAGACAGGACTCCCAAGTTCTCCCTCCCAGACTGTGTGTGATCCTGGAGCTAGACTGGACCTCTGGATCTGGCTGCAGGTCAGTCCCTTGCTTTCCATCCTCATTACGCTACACTAAAGAAACTCACCTGCTGTTTAGTGTCAGACTAAGCCCTCATGCAGAGAGGGTAGGGGAAGGTAGAGACTGTGCACAGGAGGCTGTACACTGCCATCTCTGTATTATCACATTTAACATTTTGTATGTATTATTTTAGCTAGTGTAGCCTGTTCTTATAGAGGCTGCACTTAAAAGATATAGATCAATGATCCCCCTATAGTGACAGGTGCTCTAATTGTGTCCATCATGCAAAAGATCTGGTGCCAGGCCGCCAGCTGATTACTGGTGCACTTGCAGACATCCATGGATGGAGAAATAGCGGCACGATGCTACCGGCATTGCAAATCTGGTGCTGCCTGTGAGCCAAATGGAACTTGCGGACCAGCAGCCAATCAGAAGCCTCCGTAGCTTCTGATTGGCTCGCAGACAGCTTCTGAATTGAAATGACGGCGCCGCCGTCTTGGCATAGATGTCTGCCTGGTAGGGCACTAAATGCACATGGAGATGAGTCTCATTTCATCATGTAATCTCTCATAATAAGATTGAGGCTGCTGAAATGACATAAGGAGGAGGTAAGAGGCTGAAGGGAGGGTTTTACTGTGGGGTATAATGTTATAAGGGGCATTACTACGTGGCATAATGTGTAAGGGCATTTATTACTGTGTGGCATAATTTGTACTACAAATTATGTAAAGGACATTACTGTATGGCATCACTTTTAAAGGGCATAACTGTGTGTGGCATAATGTGTAGAAGGGGCACTACTATTGTGTGGCATATTGTGTATAAGGGATACTATGGTGTGGTACACTACACTGATGAAAAGGATGTGTGTGTTAAGGCCATGCCCTCATTTGAGTGGCCACACACCATTTTTGGCACATGCGAGCCACCGTCACACACGAAAGTGCTATCTTAGATTCTCCATACCCCCACTTCAAAATTCCCACTTCGACCACTGCTTGTGCTTGACCACACCACCAGCAGAGATCAGAGAGATATACCTGTACCATAGAGAAAGTAACTTATATTGTGTCTCAAGTACAAGTATAGAGGAGGAACTGGCATGGGTGCATTGAAATAGCTGGGACCACTGGTCCTCAGTGAGCTCTGTTTCTAGTTCGCTATTCCATGCCACCATATTAGTGGATGGTGAGCCAGACAGACCATCTCAACAGAGCTCGTGTAGTTTCAAAGCTAATTGTTTAAAGGGGACCTTTGCTAAGCAGAGAGACTCAAAATGGGTAGGTGAGCATTAAGGGAGTAACGGTGAGGTAGCGAAAGAATAAAGTGTCTCAGCTGGTGATAAATCCAGAAAGAGTGAGAAGGAAGACTAAATGTACACTGGATGTCAGCAAAGGATCACACCCCACCTGTACCTACTAGGTAGTCAAGGCTCAGCACATCAACCAAATAAATGTGGTAGGGAGGAGATCATGAATAAATACTAGGGGAATGAGTGGGGATGCCCAAAGAGCAAATAAGTTGTTTTACATTTTTTCCAGATGGTTATTGTCAGGTCAAGTGTAGGATGCTGAGTCTTAGGGAGTTTAGTTATCCATGGAAGGATGAAGGTGGCAACTCATACAGACAGTCTTTCAATAAGTGCCCATTGTTTTAAGGATGGCTCTCAGGATATCTCAACAATTTGCGACAAATGCACAGAGCAATAACAGCTTAAGAACTGAGGAAACTGGAGACCACCCCATAAGCAAATCCTAATTACCATGACTTATCCAAGTCTAGGCTTCATATTGCCCCAGACAAACTTCCTAACCAATCCCTCTAAAGCCCTAAAAAGTTGGTTAGAAATGGGGAGTGTTTGAAAAAGGTACAAAACCTTTAGTAATTAATTTGTATTATGTCAATTCTCCCAATCCAAGACAACCTCAACAATTACCATTTTGAAAGTCAGCATTAAACTTGGTTAATAAAGATAGAACATTAAAATGAGACAAGTTAGTTTTATTATTGGTATAAAGGTGACCCAAGGTATCTGAACTGGGAAGGATGTTACTTGAATGGGAACACCCACTGAAGCCCTGCAATGACATGGTCTGGCACAAAGACATTGAAAGCCACAGAGTTAGTGAAATTAATTTTGAAATTTGCTAAGCAAATTGCTCAATAAAAGCAGGAAGAGAGGTTATCTGTTTGGAAATGGAGGCATCCACATATAGCATGAGTTTATGAACTGACCCCCCTATCCATACCCATGTGATATTGCCATTTGCTCTTATTGTCCTCTCCAAGGCCTCAATGCAGAATACAAATATCATGGAGGATAAGGACAACCAAACCTGGTGCCATTTCAGGTATAAGATGGGCTCTAAGAGAGCACCATTAATCCTAACCCTTTACTGAGGTGGAATTATACAATGAAGACAGTGTGGATCCAAATCCATGTGCTCAAGGAGCCCCCACCACACAATGCCAGTCAACTCAATCAAAACCTTCTCTACAGTATGTTTGTGGACAGCAGGACAATGTAGGAATCCCCACCTTGTATGTTGTTTATAAGATCAATAATTTTCATGGTATTGTATTTTATTTTGCCTCTCTACCAGGAACAAAGCCCACCTGGTCCAGATGAACAGAACCGGAAGAACACCCAGACAATTGGCGGTCAGCTTAGTGAACAACAAACTGGTTAGCCTGGGCTGACCAAGTTGGGGCTTGTTAATGTTTTGGTAGGGGAACCCCAGCTGGCTCAGTCTTGTGCTGGTTATAAGAAAATTGGGGGATGTCACCCTATTTTACAGTACCAGCCCAGGCTGAAAGGTCCGCGGCTGGTTATGGTTTTGCAGGTGGGGGACCCCATGCATTTTTTATTTATTTATTTTTATTTATTTTAAACACAGATCCCATACCAGACTGCCACAGACAAGTCTATTGTTTGGGCATTGTTTGGCAATGTTTAGCGTTCATTTCAAATCTCCGGATTCTATTGTCGTCTATGTGAACGTATTGATTGTTTGTCCGATGCTCTAAAGTCAGATTTTTGGTTGGTTTTGCATCGGTTTGGACTTTAGTAAATCTCCGATTTGCAAACTAGACATGAAATAGCTCAAAAATAGCAAAAAAATGCTAAATCTACCAAAATTGACCTCTCGTAAATGTATGTCTCTAGAAGCAGCAACATCCTACACAGTAACTGTGGCTTGTGCTGATGATTCGGAGAGTAGAAGTTAGCAGATATATATGACTAGTTAAAGAGCTTACATTTAAGGACCTGACCCCTATCTTTGCCTAAAATATGGTGAGAGACCTCAGAAATAGGCAACCTATAGTAGATCAAGATTTCAACCCTCAAGGATCTACTAGCAAAATTATTATTCTGAAAAATGTGGGGGTAAATAATGTTTAGTTTTGGTGAAGACCATCTTATTAGAGCTTATTACTGTCTTAACATGGTGCAGTATTTTTTGGGGTATATTGAGCCTTTTCATGTTAATATAAGTCAGTTTAAAAGAATCAGGGGTGGAAATTGGCAATTGGACTTAGAGGTAAAAGGCACCAAGTAATACTAAACTTAGAAACAACCCCCAGGGGAGCAGTTAAGAGGACCACATGTGAAGATGGTAGGGGGAAAGTAGCAGAGGAGTAGGCAAGATAGGTGGATAAGGTTGGTGAAAAAATATATCATACTAAGAAACTTTAGTAAAAACACATAGCAAAACAGAAATTGGAGATAAAGGGCTTGATTCAGCAGGACCCATTCTGCGCATGTGCAGAATGGGTCCTGCATGATCACATGCAGGCCCCCATATGCCTCTGCCTGATCGACAGGCAGAGTTGTTTATAGGGCGATGGGTCAGAGATGTCCTGCATTCCTGGAAATGGGGGCATCATGTCATCCCCGTTTTCCAGGAGTGGCTAGGCCAGAATCTGCGTCCATGGATGCTCAGCTGGCCAGCGCCATCCAACATGGTGATCACAGGTTGCGACCTTGGTCACAGTGCTGGGAACACAGATACAGCAGGAGGTGTCAGGCACCTCCTGCTGCATTTGCATTTTAGCAAGGACAAAATTGCAAAGCTGCTTGTGTGTGGCTTTGCAATTCCGTCATATGCTGAATCTCCCCCAAATTACACTGTCAGACCAAATGTGTAGCAAAACTGAGCCCATGATCCAACAATGAAGAATGGATTATCCCACCTGGGGTGGGGCGGCAGCGGCTAGCATCCGAATCCGGGAATATATTGTACCTAGGGTGTCACAAAATGTATCCAAATCATCTGTCTAGGGTATCGCAAAATGTATCCAATCAGTTATCAATACCATCTAGACCAGTGGTTCTCATACTCGGTCCTCAGGACCCCACACAAGTCCCGTGTTCCAGGTCACCCAGCAGGTGCACAGGTGTATTTATTACTCACTGACACATTTAAAAGATCCACAGGTAGAGATAATTATTTCACTTGTAATTCGGTGAGTAGATGTGGAAAACATGCACTGTGTGGGGTCCTGAGGACCGAGTTTGAGAACCTGTGAACTAGATGATGGAGCATTTGCCTGATACTCCCCAACCGCCTTGGTATGGTCTGCCAACTCAGAAAGGCAGTAAGAAACTTGAAAGATGTCTGTTGGAGTATTGAAATCACTTGGGCTAATTCAGCAGTGCACGCATTATCGGTAATCTGCGCATGCGCAGCACCCATTTTCCGAGTGTGCAGAATGGGTCCTGTTGACCCCCACAACACCCCTTAAATGACCTGTCATGGGTCCTGTTAACATGCACGCTATCCCTTGAATGCCTCTGCCTGATTGGCAGGCAGTGGCATTTGAGGGGTGGTGTTGGGGTGGGTCGGGTGCCGTTCCCGGAAATGGGGGCATATCTGCCCCATTTTCTGGGAGTGGCAAGCCCAGGATCTGCTTTGATCGAGCTTTTTCTCAGCTGTCCAGCCACCCGACACCATCCACTATCGTGACCATCGACCACCATTGCAGTGCTGGGATCGCAAATGCAGCAGGGTGTGTCATACACCTCCTGCTGCATTCGCAGTATTGTAAGGACGCAATTGCAAAGATGCCTGTGCACAGCTTTCCAATTGCATTTCTTGCTGAATCAGGCCTTCTGTCTTTAACATTTCCCAAAGAGTTCTCTCCAGTTCAAGAAAGTCCTGTTTATAAGTGGGGTTTTCCTTAGTAGGCAGGAAGTGGTTGGGCAAGTATGTCCACCAGTTTGCACCAAGACCACCGTCAAGCTTACAGACCCTCAATCTTTCCTGATTGTATTAGAGGAAATCATCTGTGACTGTTACTGTTTCTGATTTTGACTAGTCACCTGAGATGGAACATATAGTACATAGAAAAAAAGGAGAGATACCAGATGCACCAAACAACCATTAATAATTATATATTATATACAAGGTTTTTGACATAAATTTGGCCAAAGTTATGAGCTTACCCACCAGCGTCAAGGTAACCTCATCGGGTAAGTCCCTAACACTATGGGTCCGGAGTTCATGTTTTGGGCGTGGGGCACCACCAAGCTACCCCATGGCACCCCAGACATGAACCCCATAGTGTTAAGGACTTAAACAATGAGGTTACCTGGACGCTGGTGGTTAAACTAATAATTTTGGCCACATTTATGCCAAAAACCTCGTATATAATATATAATTATAAATGGTTGTATGGTGCATCTGGTCTCTCTCTTTTTTTCTATGTTCTAGTATTCAGTCTCAGCTAGGTAGCACATCCCATTAGAAAGAGCTAGGGTGTGCAGTCCAGGCCCCCTTCCCCTAAAATATTTAATATGTTATGGAACATATAATAACAGTTATGTTTTTAAAAATGATAAGTGGAGGTGTTTTGCCCACAGCAACCAATCAGATAGTAGCTATCATTTCTCAATGTCAGTCTAGAAAATTATAAACATAATCTGATTATTTGCATATGTCGTGTATGCCGCTATGTTTACATTCGAGATGTGCTGGTCTGGTTCCCAGGGAACCAGCAACAACCAAATTTAGGGGTTCAGAGACAAGCCAAGTCCGATTTCAGAATGACTTTGGGGTTCGGAGTTGAACTGAGTCCCTGCATGGTTTTGCAGTCAGCTCGGAACTCGGTTTTGAAAATTGAACTTGGGTATTGGATTACATATAAACAGGTCAAAATTACATGATTTTAGCTTTTTTTTAAAAACCAAAACACATGAGGGTGGTTTTGCAAAATCAAAACACAAAGATTAATCCAGATACAAATCAAATCCAAAACACTGGGGTCTGTGCATATCTCTAATTTGCATGCTACTTAACTGTAATCTATTGGAGTCCAAAACAATTGTGTAGGTATCTTTCTTATATAGAAGCTGCCTACATCTTCACACCCTCTCCATTATTTTACAGTATATATACAGTAATTCAGTAATGTACTAAATCCCAAACCCTTTGTTTCTGCACTTGTCATTATGGATATACTGAAGGTGTTTCTTCAATTAGCCAGAATATACCTTGCTTGCTATCTCCACTGGTGTATTTTTTTTATTTAATAATGGAATCATTGGACCATGTGTGTGAAGAACTAGTATTCCCTCCAAAAATTTGCTTGAGGTTAAGGTTTTGTAGATGAGTCAAATGCTGAACATTTTGTACTGGTTAGCTCAATTTGACAGTTGAGATTATAATGAAATTTGCAAATCTATAATCTCTTTAATGAAATTGGCACAAAAAACCACATTTATTTAGCCACATGTTTGCAAACTTTGAGTATACAGTAGTTTGATAATGAGAATGACAAGACAGTTCCTCAACCCCACCCCCCACTCCCAACCTTGACCCACTTCAATCTTTATTTTTCTCCATTCCACGGAAACTGCCTTTAACAAGGACACCAATGACCTTCTTATAACCATTGCTAAAGGTCAGTTTTCAATTCTCATCCCTCTTGACCTGTTATTTGCCTTTGACACTATTGATAAACCCCTCCTCCTTCAAACACTCGTCTCCTTTTGGATCTATGAATACTGCCTTTTCGTGACTGTCTTCCAACCTTTCAAACTGATCATTCTATATCTCTACATCTCACACTCATCATGTTGGTGTTCCCAGAGAATCTGTTATTTGTTCCATTTACTTCTATCTCTACATGTCTTCCATAGGTGATCTCATTAGCTTAGTCTACAATACTATCTTTATGCTTATAATAAAAAAATCTAATGTACAGTACATCTCCTCCCCTGATCTCTATCAATTTACCCTTGCTCTCATCTCCAACTGCCTCTCTTCTAGCTCTTCCTAGATGTCCCTTTATTAAACTCAACATGAGCTCATTTGCGTATTGCCATCCTTTCCGATCCCATCTCACTTTTTAAGGTTGCTAACACTATATATTTTCCTATTCCTCATGTCCACTGCTTGGTTGTCTTCCTTGACTATTTCCTTTCCTTTACACTGCAGATTCATGCTTTCCCTAAATTCTTCCACTTTCACCATCAAAAATTTTCAAAATCAGACTTTTCCTGCTCTGTAAGGTACCAACATTTCTTATTATCTTCCGCCTGGATTAATGTAATCCCCCACTCTCTTTTCTTTCTCTCTTCTGCCACCTCACTCTTAAATCTAACCGTAATGCTGCTACTCACATCACCTTCCTTTCTTGTCATCCTGATTTGACCTTTTCTCTGCTTCGACTCCTTCACTGGCTCTCCTTCCCCTTTAGAATACAGTTTATGATCCCCACCCTCAACTTCTAAGCAGTCAAACAATCCCTCTTCCTAAATCTCTGACCTCATCTCAATCTACACTCCCTCTCCTCATCTCTGCTCTTCTTCTGATAGTGCCTTACCTCAGTGATTAGCACCTCCCATTCCCACATCCAGGACTTCTGTGCTGCTCCGCTCCTCTGGAACTCACTCCCCCTTCTTTTCAGAATGTTTACCAGCCTACAAGAGGTCAAACATGCCCTGACATACCTTTTTACTAAAGCCTACCAGCATTCCTCTCACTCTTGGCTCACAAGTGACGTTGTACCTAATCACCACTTCCCAGTTGTCCTCCTAGTTTTACTTCCCAACCAATTAGACTGTAAGGGGTATTTTTACTAAAGTGAGGGTTTCTAGAAGTGGAGATGTTGCCCATAGCAACTGTCATGACCAGCCAGCCGATTCTCCAGATACCTCAATTTGAGAATCGCCACCAGTGACTTATGGTTACCTCAGCACGTGCGGTTATTCTAACATGGTTCTGCCACCACCAACGGAGTTGTTAAGTTCTCCACTCAGATCTTGATATGCACACTCACTTACATATAGGTATGTAGCTTTCACCTCACAGGCTCGTGAATTCGACAAGAACACGGAGAATACACTGGATTAAGAATGTTTAATCCGAAAAATATTTCCAAGGTTATTGATTACAGAAAAAGGTAGTACAAATATGGACAATATAGATATATCACAAATAGGTTTCAGAAAATAAAAGGAATTAAAATTATATAAAAACCCAGAGTCTTTACATTTCTTAGACCCTGTGTGAAGGAGACACATGGAGTATCAGGTCCAGGCCAGTCGTCAGAGACTCTCCTTAGGCACAAGAACAGTTATCACTGAGGGAGATGCATAGTTATACCCTCACAGCTGCACTAGCCTCCACCTTTGTGTTTTTCACTCTTTCATTGCTGTACACTGGGCAATAAGAAATCGGCCACACCCTTCCATATTGTCTATAGGAAGTAGGGGGTCTTCAAACAGTGTGGAGGGGTCTTTAGAAACCAATAAGCAGGGAACATACCCTACATTCCTGTCATCTCCCTCCTAAAGGATTTTATATCCCATACCCTGGCTTGACCAGATCTGACCATCTGCATTAAGGATGTATCTCTCCCCAACCTTTATGGCCTGTAGAGTTAAGAGATGGTTATCTAGATGACAGGAAGACAAATCTCCTCCAAGCTTTGTATTCCTACAGGTAAAATACAGGACACTGCCTAGAAACCATGTTGATACACACATATATATATATATATATATATATATATGACATTATTCCTGGCAATTATTCTTGAGATAAACGCCACAGCAATCAATCAGATTCTAGCTATTATATTCTAGAAGGTGTTAGATAAATGTTAATGTTAGATAAATGTTAAGTAGAATCTCCACTTCTAAAAACCTGCACTTTAGTAAAAATACTCCTAAGCTCTCATGAGCAGTGTCTTCCACCGTCTTTAGTTCTTATCCTGCAACTATCATTGTCTCCATCTGCTCCCATTCATGGGCAACAACTCTGATGCTTTCTGTCCCACCTTCCCAGGCATGAAGTCACTATAAGTGCTACTATAGCTGTGACGCATTTGGCTGTGTAATTATCTCACTGTGAGATTTTTACAATGCACTGTCTATTTGAACCTTTTTATATTGTATTGTTTGCCTGTTCTATTGTAATTCTCTATGTATACTGCTATGGACACTTACACATATAAAAGATAATAATAGGTAACCTAAGAGGGATGATGATGATGATGAACATTCACTATCATCAAATGCTTATACAATATGTGATCATATCCACATGAAAATGTGACACCTAACAATAATCCTAAATCAATGGGCAAAAAATGTAAATGTGCTTAGACACACACATTTAACAAGAATTGCTTTTTCAAGTGGTAATGAAGCAAAGAAAAGAAGTGATACATTCTCACTCAACTTATATTGAATAATAAAAACGTAATCAAAAGCAATATGTGCTTGTAGAGTCTGATGATATACAGTAGCCTGACAAAATGAAATAACATCTGACAACCTATTTTCAGAAACTACTGTTCTCGAGAAATTAAGTCAAGCGACAAGTGGTGAAGATTCAGTAGAAAAATCAGTCATGCAACAAGTCACAGCTTCCACTCAGTAGGCACATGAAAAACCTAAAAGTAACTGCCTGTCCCAACATAACTTCTTCCACCTTACACCCCCTAAAAACAGTCAACGCTGAAGGAAAGTGTTATTTATCTGATTCAAACCAATGCAATAATATCAGACCGTGCCATCATTGCAGGATCTCCATTACTGTTTTTATAAGCATGCTAACAAGCACCAAGAAATTTCCCATATCAAGAAATAAAAGTCATACAGAAACAGGAATCAAAATGTCAGCCTTAGTACAAGATAGGGAAAGGTATATCAATCCCTTTGGGAGAAAAACATCAGACCTAACAAATACAATATTTATAGTCTATGAATAGAGCTGAGACACAAGTCATCAATTCATTCTGCTCTGTGATGTGTATAAAGTAGGACTGGGAACACTTCAACCAAATTCCAAAGACAAAACCTGCAACACTTCATGGAGCAAATTTTAATATTTTATTTATCTTCAATGGACAATATTTGTAAAAACTGTTTATAGTGTAATGTTATTTCATATCTTTGTTAAGTGTTAAAGAGATAATTTAGCTTTGAACTTGGGACCTGATTCAGACCCGGTTGCCAGGAAGCATTTGCTCGTAGCTGAAGATGTTTCACAATGTGCGCATGCATCGCAGTGCGCATGCATGAACTAGTCCAAGCAATTGGGAAGTGTACGCTTGCTGAGCATAGACAGCCCAGTTGAATGAATGACAGGACAAGCCGTTTTTGGGTGGTAACAGGGGCAGGCCACTAGAAACGGGGGAATGGAGATGCGAACGCCGGCATCCCTGAGCTTCTTAAAAATGCAGCAATCTGCATTTCAGAGTGTATAGACATTAACAGTGGGCAACTCAGTCCTTGCACATTGGGATGCATGGATGTACACCAGAGAAAGGCTTTGTAGCAGCGTTTGCTTTAAGTCGCAGATGGGCGACTGCCAAAAGACATGGATGCGGTTGCATTCGACTGACTCCAAATCAGCCCCATTGTAATTTCTATTTTTATATTGTTCTTCAACCTTGGAAACATTGTGAACCACTTTGTTAAATCAATTTGAAGATTATCTTACAGTACCATAAAAAGCGATGGAAATTATATTATAAATAGTTTTGTTACTATGTTAAATGCAAATTTCACAATACAAAACTTAATTTGTAAAAATGTAAAGTGTCTTGAAGGAGTATCAACCTTTATTTGTAATCACAAAACATTTCTGTATATTTGCATTATGTTTATCTACACAAAAATCAAAAAATTATATTTAAATGCATTTATAATTTATAATTAAATTATATTTAATTTGCTGAGTGAATTTTACAAACTTTTCCAATTAATTTGGAAATATATTTATTTCTGTCCGACTGGACATGACTCCTATACTTTTATCAGTTACTATGAAAACTAATTACTGCTTATGCATGATGGGGCTGAAAACAGTGGATCCCTTTCTCCCTGTCCATTGTCTTTCTATTAACTAACTGCACTTAACAGAAACTGGTTTCCCAGAAAACAATGCGTATCTTCTTGGCTTCACACCCAAGCCCTCTGACAATATTATATTACAGAATAGGTTTACGACACATTACAGCCTTATCTGTAAATCTGGACCGTGTTGCTGGTAAACATGACTGGCAGTTAATCATTATTCTAATTAATAACAGAGGATTTGGTTTTTGTAAAGTCATTCTAATTGTCCTCTCGCAATTTCCTATCACAAAGTCCATTGGTGCCATTGATTTCAAAACTCAATTCAGCAAGCTGGAAAAATTCATTAAAATGTTAATGTCTTAAGATTTTGTAGAAGACAAAAAGTCGGTCACAAACTGCTAGAAAATAGGAATATCTACCAAAGACATTTGCAAAGTGACACTAGAGGAGTTTTTTTGCTCCCATCATCCATAGGGTTCTGTTTAAGATCTTTAACTTTTTGTCCCTGAAAAGTATTTTTATTTATTTTATCACCAGTTATTTGTATAGCACACACATATTCTGCAGTGCTTTAGTGAGAATAGTAAAATTCCATATTGTCATGTATCACAGCACTAAAAATATGCTTTTTAAAACTATTTATTAAAAAAAAACCTCTTGCCAGGACAAGAGCTCAGATAACATCACGTTCCAACAAAGAGCGAATAGTAACATGATATATTTTGCTTATCTGTCCCAACTTACGTGCCACACATTCATTGCCATGTGGCCACATATGTCCACAGTATAGGCTGCTGGGTAGGGATCCAAAGATCCCTCTCAGTTGAAAATGTACTTTATAGGCTACAGTGACTAATGTAATTTGAAGATGTTCCAAAATGCTTACCTTTTTCCGGAGTTTAGTTAATTTGAGCAATTTGCTGCCCCCACTGAAAATAATAGAGATGACTTCACAGAGCTTTAATTTGGTAATAATAGATATCTTTAACCTATTATTAAATTGCCCAAGCACTAATTTTTGTCTTAATCACTTGGAAGCAGCTGTTTCTTCATGATTTAAAACACAAATTCATGATAAATATTCCCAATAACCCCATACTGTATTTGCTATGTTCAGATTATTCCTTAAGTATTTTCTGTCTCATTGGAATGTCAGAAAATAAAATTGGTGCTATGAGGAACATACATTCACCATAGAATATGAGCTGAATGTGCTGCTGTGGAATGTTACAGAGAGAAACAAAAGAGGAAACATTGTAATCTTTGTAATCTTCATATTGTTCAATCGATTGTTTAATCGTACATACATTTTAGATTATGTGTTTACTTAATTGCCAAATTGAACACATAATGTGTTCTTCAATATACAGTATGTTTGCATTTACTAATATATGGAACAAGCCATGTTGCAATGGAAGTGGTATATATTTTTTTGCATGCAGTGTAAATATTGGCTACATTGTATGTAGCCCACAAATGTTGCACAGCTTTATTTTTACACTGGAATCTAGATGTGAGTTTTGACTCTCTCAAATCTAAAAAACTCTGCACATTTTATATCTACCCTCCTACAGTGCAACATAGTTTTGCCAAAGTGCAAAGTTACTTGCTCATTATCAGGCAAATGTTTAAACTAGGGGTGTGCACCGGCCACTTTTCGTGTTTTGTGTTTTGGTTTTGGATCTGGATCTTTCTTCGTGTTTTGGATCTGGATTGGTTTTGCCAAAACCACCCTTCCGTGTTTTGTGTTCTGGGTTTTGTGTTTTGGATCTGTATTTTTTTGAAAAAAAGCATAAAAACAGCTAAAATCACAGAATTTGTAGGTTTTTCTGCTCCTATGCTATTATTAACCTCAATAACCTTAATTTCCACTCATTTCCAGTCTATTCTGAACACCTCACACCTCACAATAGTGTTTTTATGTCCAAAAGATTGCACCGAGGTAGCTGGATGACTATGCTAAGCGACACGAGTGGGCGGCACAAACACGTGACCCATCTAGGAGTGACACTGCAGTGGCAGACAGGATGGCAGTTAGAAAAACTAGGCCCCAAACTGTACATAATGCAAAGAAAAAAAAGAGGTGCAAGATGGAATTGTCCTTGGGCCCTCCCACCCACCCTTATGTTGTATAAACAGGACATGCACACTTTAACAAATCAATCATTTCAGCGCCAGGGTCTGCCACACAACTGTGGCTGAAATGATTGGTTCGTTTGGGCCCCCACAAAACAAGCTGGCAATTAATGTGTCCCTGCACAAACTGGCTCTACGGAGGCAAGATGTCATCCTCATCCTCCTCATCCACCGATTCCTCACCCTCTTCAGTGTGTACATCCTCATCTTCACAAAGTATTAACTCGTCCCCACTTGAATCCACCACCAGAGGTCCCTCTGTACTTTCTGGAGGCTGGTCTCCCTGGAAGAGCTGATAATTCATTTTGATGAACATCATCTTCTCCACATTCTGTGGAAGCAACCTCCTATGCCTTTCGCTGACAAGGTTCCCGGCTGCACTAAACACTCTTTCGGAGTACACACTGGAGGGGGGGCAACTCAGGTAAAATAGAGCCAGTTTGTACAGGGGCCTCCAAATTGCTTCTTTTTCCTGCCAGTACAGGTATGGACTGTCTGACATGCCTACTTGGATGCTGTCACCTATGTAATCCTCCACCATTCTGTCAATGGTGACAGTATCATATGCAGTGACAGTAGACATGTCAGAAATTGTTGCCAGGTCCTTCAGTCCGGACCAGATGTCCAAACTTGGTCCTGCCTGCCCTGCATCACCGCCAGCGGGTTGCTTAGGATACCTAAGTTTTTTCCTGGCAGCCCCAGTTGTGGGAGAAAATGAAAAAGGAGCCGTTGACGTGTCACGTTCCGCTTCAGCTGACAGTGTGTTCACCAGCAGGTCTTTGCACCTCTGCAGGCTTGTGTCGGCCGGAAAGAGAGACACCACATAGGCTTTAAACCTAGGATCGAGCACGGTGGCCAAAATGTAGTGGTCTGATTTCAACAGATTGACCACCCTGGAATCCTGGCAAAGCGAATGAAGGGCTTCATCCACAAGTCCCACATGCCGAGCGGAATCGCTCCGTCTTAGCTCCTCCTTCACTTTCTCCAGCTGCTTCTGCAAAAGCCTGATGAGGGGAATGACCTGACTCAAGCTGGCAGTGTCTGAACTGACTTCACGTGTGGCAAGTTCGAAGGGCTGGAGAACCTTGCACAACACGGAAATCATTATCCACTGCGCTTGAGTCAGGTGCATACCCCCTCCTTTGCCTATGTCATAGGTGGATGTATAGGCTTGTATGGCCTTTTGCTGCTCCTCCATCCTCTGAAGCATATAGAGGGTTGAGTTCCACCACGTCACAACCTCTTGCTTCAGGTGATGGCGGGGCAGGTTCAAGAGTGTTTGCTGGCGCTCCAGTCTTCGGCACGCAGTCGCTGAATGGCGAAAGTGGCCAGAAATTTTTCGGGCCACCCAAAGCATCTCCTGCACGCCCCTGTCGCTTTTCAGAAAATTCTGCACCACCAAGTTTGTTGTGTGAGCAAAACATGGGACGTGCTGGAATTTGCCCAGATGTAATGCCCGCACAATATTGGTGGCGTTGTCAGATATCACAAATCCCCAGGAGAGTCTAAGTGGGGTAAGCCACTGGGCGATGATTTCCCTCAGTTTCTCTAAGAGGTTGTCGGCGGTGTGCCTCTTACTGAAACCGGTGATACACAGCGTAGCCTGCCTTGTAACGAACTGGCGTTTCTGAGATGCTGCTACTGGTGATGCTGTTGCTGCGTAAGGTGATACATCTACCCAGTGGGCTGTCACAGTCATATAGTCCTTTGTCTGCCCTGTTCCACTTGTCCACATGTCCGTGGTTAAGTGGACATTGTGTACAACGGCATTTTTCAGGACACTGAGGACACTTTTTCTGACGTTTCTGTACAGTCTCGGTATCGCCTGCCTAGTGAAGTGGAATCTAGACGGGATTTGGAACCGGGGACACACTACCTCCATCAATTGTCTAAATCCCACTGCACTAATGGCGGATACCGGACGCACGTCTAACACCAACATAGCAGTCAAGGCCTCAGTTATACGTTTTGCTTCAGGATGACTGCTGTCGTACTTCATCCTCCTCGCTAAGGACTGTTGGAGGGTCAATTGTTTAGTAAAAGTAGTGGTGTTCCTACTTCCTCTCTGGGATGATGAACGACTCCCAGCAGCAGCAACAGCAGCAGCGGCAGCAGTAGGCGTAGCAATGCAGGATCCTCCGGAGGAATCCCGGATAGGAGAGTCAGTCATGCCAGTGACATGGCCTGCAGGACTACTTCCGATCCTGACTAAGGAGGAAATTGACGAGGAGGGAGTTGACGGTGTGGTTTGCAGGCGCTTGGATACAACAGGACAACGGGATTTAGGTGTCCCTGGACTGCTTACGGTCTTAGCCAAAGTTTCTGAACTTGACAGTAACTTTTTATGAACGCGCTGCAGGTGCCATATAAGGGAGGATGTTCCTAGGTGGTTGACGTCCCTACCCCTACTTATTTCACCTTTACATATGGTACATATGGCAAGACAGTTGTTGTCCGGATTTGGATAGAAATATTGCCAGACCAAAGAGGTGGAATGTTTGGTCTTCTGCCCAGGCATGACCGTGATGGGCTTTTTCATCCCACGGACAACAACTGTCTCCCCTGGAGCCTGATTTAAACAAACCACATCACCATCAGAATCCTCCTCGCCAACTTCCTCCTCAGCGCCAGCTACACCAGTATCCTCATCCTGTTGTACTTCAACAGTGACATCTTCAATTTACATATCAGCAAGTGGACTGAGGGTGCTCCTTTCAGCACTTGCAGGGGGCGTGCAAATGGTGGAAAGAGCCACCTCTTCCCATCCAGTGTTGGGAAGGTCAGGCATCGCAACCACCACCACACTTGGACTCTCCTTGGGGATTTGTGATATCTTCTTAGAAAGCACAGTTCTTCGCTGTGCTTTTGCCAGCTTAACTTTTTTGATTTTTTTAGTGGGAGGAGGGCTTCCATCGTCATGTGAAGCTGAACCACTAGTCATGAACATACTAGGGATCGACCTTAGCCGTTCCTTGCCACTCCGTGTCGTAAATGGCATATTGGCAAGTTTACGTTTCTCTTCAGCTGATTTAAATGTCTTTTTCAAGGTCATTTTCCTGAACTTTGCCATTTGGGATTGTATGTGCCGTCTACTATGACATTGGGCATCGGCCTTGGCAGACGACGTTGATGGCATGTTATCGTCTATGTCATGACTAGTGGCAGCAGCTTCAGCACTAGGAGGAAGTGGTTCTTGATCTTTCTCTATTTTATTTTTATCGGAGAAAGTTTGGTCCTCCATTTATGTTATATCGATTTGATATATACGTGCGGCTAAACACAGAAAATAATTTTTTTTTTTGGTTTGGACTGGAGTGTACTTTCGGGGGTTACAGCACCCTTAACGGTCAAGCCAGCCGGGCCTTTACTTATGACACAGGTGCACGCTTGGCACTACTTTGTTGATGCACGTGCGGCTACTGCGCACACAATTCACAAACACAGAAAATAATTTTTTTTTGGTTTGGATTGGAGTGTACTTTCGGGGGTTACAGCACCCTTTAACGGTCAAGCCAGCCGGCCCTTTACTTATGACACAGGCGCACGCTTGGCACTACTTTGTTGATGCACGTGTGGCTACTGCGCACACAATTCACAAACACAGAAAATATATTATTTTTTTAGCACTTGGGGAGAGCACCCCTGATGGACAGAACACCCCCTGTACAACACTACAGCACCCCTTTAGGACTGGGACACTGCACAGGACTTTGGAGTGGACACAGCCCCTATGGAGAACTGACTGCACAACACAGTCCAGCCAGCCCCTATGGACTTTGAAGTAGTGGACACAGCCCCTATTAACAACAGCAGCACAGCACAACACAGCCAGCCCCTATGGACTTTGAAGTAGTGGACAACAGC
Source organism: Taudactylus pleione (assembly GCA_031769625.1). NCBI lineage: Eukaryota > Metazoa > Chordata > Amphibia > Anura > Myobatrachidae > Taudactylus > Taudactylus pleione. The sequence continues at coordinate 6,645,512 of JAUIMM010000484.1, forward strand.
AGCACTACACTACACTACACTACACAGCCCTAACTCCCACCCTCCCTCTTCACTGTCCACAGCCGAGTGAGAAAATGGCGCCGACGCGGGTACCTTATATAGGATCCAAAACCCGCGAGACTCGGAAGGCGGGATGATGATGTTTTGCCTCGATTTCAGATCCGAGTCAGGCGGGAAAAGTCGAGCCTGACTCGGATCTGCCTCGGATCGGGGGGGCTCGGGGGGGTTCGGATTTCAGAAATCCGAACCCGCTCACCCCTAGTTTAAACTGTTTCTCATGATCAGCAGCAGTTGTGTGTAGGAGGAAGGCTGAAGCAGGGTGTAAGTTCATACCAGGCTCCTGGACACAAAATAAACAGTAGTCCACCCCCCCAGCCACCTGTACTGTCTCAACAGCACCAACCCAGTGCCTCCCAAGCCAGCCCCCTTCTATCTCTCCTGCCCCATTTTGTCTCCCTAGCCAGCACCCTTCTGTCTCCCCTGCCAGCACCCCTCTGTCTTCCCAGCCCCTTTTGTCTCTCCAGCTAGCCCTCTTCTGTCTCTCCAGTTAGCCCTCTTCTGTTTCCCCAGCCAGAACCCTTCTGTCTCTCCAGATAGCACCCTTCTGTATCTCCAGATAGCACCCTTCTGTATCTCCAGACCCCTTCTGTCTCTTCAGACAGCCCCCTTCTATCTCCTCAGCCAGAAGTCTTCTGTCTCTCCAGCAAGCACCCTTCTATCTCCTGAGCCATTAGTCTTTTTTCTCTGCAGCCAGCCCACTGCAGCACTTACCTTATCTTCTGGGTGCTTGCTCCTCTATCAGTGGTGGTGTGCGCGTGACGCCATGATGTCACACAGTGCATGTCACATTAAAGAAAAAATACTTTATTATTCCAGGCAGCCGCTGTCAACAGTACTGCCCATAGCTCACAGATATACAGTTATACCAGTTGCCTCTGCTGCGGGTATAGCAGGGCACAGGCAGCAGTTATAGAAGGATTTATCTGTGCCCATCTGACAGCTGGCGCTTGCAGACAACTGTTTCCATTTCCTCCGGTAGTTTTGCCTCTGGGCTGTAGCACTGAGCATGCTACAGGAGGATGCATACTTAGCATGTTCAGGAATTTAGAATTCCTCCCACACACAAATGCAACTGAGCATGCCCAGAAACTTTTTCTGCATAGAGGGCCTGATTCAGAGATTTCGTAAAGCCAATATTTACGCAGATCGAGTGATTGTTTGCCATTGTGCACATGTGAAAGCCGCACTGGGCCCATGCAGTGATTGCATTGTGAATACACCTGTACAGAGGAAGCACTCAGAAAGTAAGTGACAGGTACTGTAGTCGGCATTTTGGGGTTGTAACGGGGGGGGAGTGGTTAGGAAAACACAGGCGCGTCGGACCATTTAAATGCCGTTTCATAGGCATGCATAAATTAGCCATTGCGATCTCCTTGACAGCATGAGATCTTCCTGTGTGTCAGGAGAGCTGCAGCTGGTCAGACTTGACTTGCAGTATTTGCTGCAAGACTGCCCGATATGCGTCGATATTTCTGGTGTTTACGTTGTCTGATATGAAAAGACAGCAGTGGGCTTCTCTATACTCAGATTTGCTTTCAAAGACATTATCATATTTTAGTAACTAAGATCAGTGAGAGAATGCAGTTACGATTGCACTAGCGTAACTCTCGGAATCAGGCCCAGAGATCACAACACAGCATGCTGGGAGAAAAGTGGCAATCCACACAGAGGGCCTGATTCACAGATGGACGCTAATGTGATTTTAACGCAGATTGAGCAATTGTTTGCCATCGCGCATGTGTATAAGCCGCACTGCACGTGCACAGTGATCGCATTGCAATTACGGATGCACAGAGAATCCCATCACAATGTGACTGACAGGTTGTCAGCGTTTGGGGGTGGTAACGGGGACTGGTCAGAATAATGCAGGCATGCCTATACGTTTAAACGCCGTTACACGGACGTGCATAAATTAACCACTGTGCATGCGCAGCTCTGAGTGTTAGAAGAGCTCCTGAAAAGGTAAGATGGCCACCGATGTGCGCAGGTAAGAAGGCAGCAGTGGGCGTCCGTATGCTCAGGTGATCTTTGCTAACATTAGCATATTTTCGCTGCAACATTGTCTATGAAATCGCAGCTGCGATCGCATTAACGTCCGCCTCTGAGTTAAACCCAGAATCCTGACAGAATTGAGTTAATATAAAGGGTACAAAACATATGCTGTAATTTTTTAGCATAATGTTCATTTAGCAAACAATAAATTTAGCAAGATCATTAGACAGAAAGATTATTTTTTAGCTCCTGTTGGAAAAGTAAAATAAATATAAATTAATATTTGATTGAATATTTGCAATTGTCTGAGTGAACTAATTACATGGTTACAAGAATGACATTAATCAGGATGCCAATTTTCTAGGGTAAAAAGTAAAAACAAGAGTGGCTTGTGGAATGGTTGCCCTCCTGCCCCTTTTCCAGCCCACCTGTGGTATGTTATTATGTACTAACTGTATTGTGGGAACTATGGTGCTATCTTTCCAGCAGGCATTAGGCATAAGAGCAGACTGGAGATTATAAAATGGGAAATACCTCATTAATATCCCTCATATTGTCATTTTTTTTTTTAATAAACTAAAAATCAGAAGTTTTAAAATACATTTGGTTATCAATCTATTTGACATTAGACACACAGAAAACAGTGCTTGCAAATTTTATATTTTATATATATTCGTTTGCAAATGTGATCTCTTTAGAATACTCTCACTGGTGCTGTTTGATGTTAGGGGCAGTTGCAATACTCAAGGGCATTCAGTGACAAAAGTAAAGGCAAACTCAGTGTACAAAACTCATGCTCTTATCAAGAATGTTTGAAGACACTTTCAGTGATTTATAGGAAAGGGCAGGAACCTAAGGGACAGCTAAATATAGAAGTAACTCAGCAGCTGAAAGGACCAGGTACTTTGCCGGCAGGCAAAAGTGATGTCTTTTTGAAAAGTCTGCCTGCTGTCACAGTGTGACATGTCTTCATCTTGTCAGTTTGTCATAAGGTTCTATTACATTAGAAATTAAATTCATTGTCAACATAGAACACAAAACTGATTGTGAATAAATATGGTATAGGACACGCTGGAGCTCATGCTGTGTTAGGCATATGTCTGTTTGATTAGAGCAAAATGCACAATTATATAATGTGCAATCTTCATCCATATGCAGCTCTGACATTAGTGCATGTTATTCTTGGCGTGGTAAAGTACGTGCAGGATCAGGCAAACAAAGCCAGTCTGAGTACAGTGAGAACATGCTTGTGTAACTGTGAAAAGAACCAGAATTAAGGGGACCATACATTTGCAATGGATTGCTGCAATGCCCCCTTCCACCGACGTCGGGGCCATGGGATTAGGGAAATACAACTTGTTGAAAAATCTCCACTCCCCAATCCCGACCCGAAATGGTCGGAATGGGCGAGTCAAAGATTTTTAACATGTTGTATTTCCCTAATCCAGTGACGGATCACTGATCATGGATGTCCACAGATCAGCGGATTTAGTTGCTGATCTGTGGATCGAGTCTGCAAAACTGGAAATCACGGCTCAGGTGTACGAGACCCTTTATTCAAAGATATGCCAGCTTATATTATAACTGTATTTCTTGCATGTGGCTGAGGTCTGGTGCAAATAAAAACTAATGATGATCATAATGGTCACCTGCATTAGCTAGCCGCTCTTAGTTGGCTGATTTATCTCTGAAGCTAAATAGGTATGAATTTGCAGGTGTATTATAGAAATAATGTTTGCTACTTTCATTTGAACACAATAAGAAAGGATATATTTGCTGAGGGTTTTAAAATTAAATCAAGCCTAGTGTAGAAAGTGTTTTTTGATATCAAAACAAATAAGATTATTTTCTTGTGTGTATGATTTGGCTGGCCATAAGTGAAGCTAATATATGTCTGGCATAAACATGGTACATATGGTACTCATGTAGAACTGAGTGCATCTCAAAATGCCACAACGTTAGTTTTCTGTGCATTTGATTTGCATCCTGGAACTAGAAGCAAGTAAAATTTCAAATCTGTTCCGCATAAAATTCACATCATTCCCCATGTTTCGATAGTGTTGTTTGGCTTTAAGTGTTCCCAGTCAAACACCAAACCATACCACACAGCAGAATTATTCAACCATCACCACACTATTAATTAATTGGATATATACTTAGCTAAATGTGTATCTAAAAATGCAGGGCCTAATTTACAGATGTAATTAAATGTGTATTGAATGAAAGAATTTGAATGAAAATTTGCAGACCACCTACACTGCAAGAAACACATTTGGCAAATGTAAGCACTAGTTACAGATGGGGCGTAGTTAGTAAGGGTACCATGTTCCCTGGAGAATCAGTCTATTTAGAGTGGGGTACATGTCCAGCTTCACCTCTTAAGAGGAATCTTAGAGGTTGAATCTAGAATATTGTAAAATCCTTAGGGGCATATTTATCAATTATCGGGTTTTAGATAGTTGCAAATTTTATCGCTGCTATTCGCAGCAATAAAACATTGAGTTTCGGCAGATTGTACAGCACTAATATATAAATTAAGGGAGAAGGACTCCGAAATCAGCCCATCCCTGCAATGTGTAAGAAATGAAATGATCACTAATGCAACCATTTCACTTCTCTTTCAGGATCCCATAGCGCTACTGCGCATGCATGGTCTGCTGGCCACCCTTGTGTAACAACCATTGCCAGTGATGGTTCCGAGGAATCCTTTCCTGGTATTTTGTGCAAAGTGTAGCCCATATCCCATCAGAGATATCTGCTGGGGTCCCTCCATGGTACATTCGTGGGATCCTTAATATTTGTGAGTTCTTCCCAAAAACTGCCGGTGCTGGAGATATCCCATAAATATTGTTTAATAAATATTCTCCATAGCGTGGTGTAAAGATACATGCAGATATGTTGATGCTAATGATGATGAGTATATTTATTCTAAATAATAAAGTGCCTCTCCCTACCCCCCAAAAAAAGAGTAACCAGCAGTATTGCATAGCCTGTGTAGTTTACCACTAATCCAAACAGAGAAAGGGTGTGGGTCCTCATGCAAAGGGACATCCCCAGTCCCACAAACCAGCCCCAAACCATGCGAATTGCTCCTTCTGGCAACCATAGTTGGTAGGTGCTAGGATAATGTGTTACAGAGCTTGAAACTTGCAGCAAACACTGGCAGCTACAGTATGTGGGCATACTGGCACTTATTTTACTGCCAGCACCATTGTGACCTGGCAGCCATGTGCTGCTGGAACATGTAGTTCCACAAATGTATCTAATATTTAAAAAACAAAAAGTAAAATAAAAACAAATCGTTTTAAACAGCTAAAATTCCACATGGAGCTGAAAGCAATGTGGAATTTTAATTTCTTCCTGAAGTTATCCACTAGGGAGAAAACATGAACCTGCTCCTAGCGTAGCTGCATCACAGATATATGGAAAATAGCCTGTACACAAAGTGCCATATTTTCCAACTAATATTGTCCCATTTTAACTTTAATAATACTTTCTTCCCTGTCTATAAGAGTGAGCAGCATTTCCAGACTCCCCACTGAGAAGGATACATGCAGATATCAGGAGCACACAAAAAGTTAATTCTTCGGCAGTTGAAGTACTTCTAATATACAGTATGTTAAGACTTGTTCAACTGCGGCCCAGAGGAGAGGAGCGTTGTACCATAGATGCGATTCATGGTCCACAGAGTTGAGCTGCATGGAGCTGAAAGCCTTTTCTTCACTGCCTGGTGACTCCTCCCCTTCCAGTCATCTGGGAAGCACGTCTCAGAGGTCTAATTGCCTCCATGTAGGTGTAATGTACAGAGCTGTAGAGGATGACTGCAACATACAGCCATGGCCAAAAGTTTTTAGATCGAAACAAGTATTGGTTTTCACAAAGTTTGCCGCTTATGTGTTTTCAGACCTTTTTGTCAGATGTTACTATGGTATACTGAAGTGAAATTACAAGCATTTCATAAGTGTCAAACGCTTTTATTGACAATTACATTAAGTTTATGCAAAGAGTCAATATTTGCTGTGTTGACCCTTCTTTTTCAAGACTTTTGCAATGTGCCCTGGCATGCTGTCAATCAACTTCTGGGCCACATACTGACTGATGGTCACCCATTTTTGCCTAATAAATGCTTGGAGTTTGTCAGAATTTGTTGTTTTTGTCTGTCCACCTGCCTCTTGAGGATTGTTCACAAGTTCTCCATGGGATTAAGGTCTGGGGAGTTTCCTGGCCATGGACCCAAAATTTTGATGTTTTGTTCCCCGAGCCACTTAGTCATCACTTATGGCAAGGTGCTCCATCATGCTGGAAAAGGCATAGTTTGTCAAAAAACTTTTCTTGGATGGTTGGGAGAAGTTGCTCTTGGAGGATGTTTTGGTACCATTCTCTATTCATGGCTGTGTTCTTAGGCAAAATTGTGAATGAGCCCACTCCCTTGGCTGAGAAGCAACCCCACACATGAATGGTCTCAGGATGCTTTACTGTTGGCATGACACAGGACTGATGGTAGCGCTCACCTTTCCTTCTCCGGACAAGCATTTTTCCAGATGCCCCAAACAATCTGAAAGGGGATTCATCAGAGAAAATAACTTTACCACAGTCCTCAGCAGTCCAATCCCTGTACCTTTTGCAGAATATCAGTCTGTCCTTGATGTTTTTCCTGGAGAGAAGTGGCTTCTTTGCTTAGGATGCATAGGGGTAGGGGTAGGCAAATGGCAAGAGATCAGATTTAAGGGAGCATTTTATTGGGTTATTTTAATGGAGCTTGGGGAGAACCTGATCAGGCAGGGCAGGGAGTTGCAAAGGTGGAGAGCAGAGAAGGCAAAGTCCTGCATGCAAGGGTGTGAAGTGAAGATAGGATGGAAGGGAAGGTGAAGAATGTTTCATATTCTCCAAAACAACAGTGTACTGGTAATAAGGCACAAAGAGCTGTGGATTCTATTTAAAACAGACACAGACCAATACTCAAAAAGCACTCAAAAATTATTTATCTTCTATTAATTTTCCTATTGATATGATACTCTTTTTTATTGCTTTCATTTTGTTCTCTTTGGTCTTCCTACATTTGTCATAATTTCTCCAATCATGTCAGCAGTGATTGGTTAATACATGTAATTTGCAGGCAGATCTAATTTTAATTTTGAGAGTCAAGTAACATCTCTTCTGTAGTAAATACATCTATTTCTATATTATGGTATGGCATATATCTAAAAACAAAAATAAAAAACTGTACAACATTTTCATTTCCTAAATAAATGAAATTGTCCTTCTACTCAATTGCATCCTCTGATATTCATTCCTTCTCCCTCAGGGTATATTCATCACATGCTATTTTGCTATTGCTTCCTTGTTAATTGGTTAATTGGATAATACTTAAACTTGTAAACTTAAAAATAATAGCATTGCAGTGTGCATACAAGCAAAAGCAACTGTATTATAAAAGGAAGGCTTTACTCGCACTTGTTAAGTCTGTAGTGCGCTTATATACCAGGGACCGCCATACAATACAGATAGCATTCCAGTGACCCCCATACAATACTGAACATACTGGTGACTACCACACAATATAGAGAGTATCCTCAGTGACTGCCACACAATACAGAGGGCATACTAGTGAATGCCATATACATTTTATGTAGCCACAACACATTATAATCCCATGACCATTGATTAACTACTTTATGTCCATTATTTGTTACTAGTAAATATAGCTAAGTATAGCTTAGGAATGAACATAATGTTAATGGAAAAATACACCCTGGTTTTGTCTGTGTATATCGAATAGAATATCAAAAATATATAAATACAATAAAAAATGTATGAAAGATTTTCCAATAAGGAACTGCAGCTATTTTATATAACTAGACAAGAGCAAGAGTAAGGACAGCATTGCAATGGCACACTTTTATAGTTAATTTTAAACAGAAAAAAGAATAAATGTAATACATCTATACCAGGGTTGGTCAATTATCTTAGCTGTTGTGCCACTTAAGTTTTATATCTACAAAACCTATCAATAAAATTGTAATGCTATTTATTGTACCAACTGCTTATGTATTGTGATGACTTGGGGTATTTAGCTCGGTAGATGGGTGTCAGTGGTGCAGTGTTTAGTGCTCAAATGAGGGCCCATGCAGCTTTTCCAGGTAAAATATATGAAAATGGTACTTCAATGTCAGCATAATCAGGAAACAAAAATAAAAATGGCCTAGCTCAATTGGGGCAACTAACTCACTTCTTGAACCTTTACTACCAGAACACAGCTACTGTAATCTGTAAAGGCAAAGTCTTTCTCACATGAAATGTCCAAACCTTGGAAGCTCCCCTCTGCCACATGCAGATCTGAACTGGCCTTCTGGCCCACTCACATTTTTAGTCTCAGTCCTGCTTCCTGCAGGGTAACAGCCTCTGGCCAGGCTTAGCTGGCTGCCACAGCTCCACAAGGTTCATGTCAGAGCGTTTAGGGATCTCCCTGCAACCTTCAGGTCTGACCCTGGCTACCCAGCCTGTTTCACTCTGACTGCAGTCCTCCTGGACTGTCTGACTGCTCCAGCCTCACTTGGGCTCAGTGCAAAGGGCAGCAATTAGCCCTGAACACACAACGTTTTGTTCTGTGTGTGGGCGGATCCCTCAAGCCCCACACTGATTCACCAGCGCCCTCTCTGGTGATACTGCCACACATCCCCCTCCCCAGCTCGAAACCCCTGGGTTGAGTAACATGGGACGAGGCATTCTTATGGTGAATCTCCTTTCATTCTTCTCACAAGGACCATCCATCGCATCCAAATTCATTCAGACTCTTGTGATCTCTGGAGGTCTCCTCCTCCAAGTTCCAGAGTTTATTTTCCTCCTAACTTTTTTTCCTCACTTTGTGGTACCAATGGTACTTCTTGCTTTCTATATGAAACACTTGAGATTTATTCTTAAATATGTCAGGCTTTAAGGATTTCAGGTACTTTTCCCCAAAGTGACACTTCTCAAGGTTCTCACTCTGTTCTTGCAACTTCCAAGCCCTAAAATGGATTGGAGAGTTTGCACTTGCACCTTACAGTTGACTTCAAGATGGACAATTTCCATCACTTTTTCTTCACTGTCTGTCTCTCACTCTGCAACATCTGGAGATCTTCTCTTCTACTTCACAAAACTTTTCAGCCAGATATCTTTTTCTCCAATTCACAATCTTTAAGCATTACTTGTGTGGACACAATTAAAGAGTCTTTTTCTTTTAACACCAGAGTCAGATCCGCTGCTTTCACTTGCATTCGCTCTGCATCACTCTGATGTCTCTGGACACAGTCTTTAAATTCTTCCACTTCCTGCTGAAGTACTGCACACTTTTGCTGCAATTCAACAATATCTTGCTCTAATATGTCATTCTTTGCTAGGAGCCCATCATTCTCATACTTTGTAACACATTTGAATGCTTCAGCCTTCTCAAGGCATTCATAGTTCATACACAGCTGCCAATTTGAGCTCTGTCTCTTTAAGAACTTCACATTTTTTAGCTTTTCCTGCTCAAATGCCATTTTCAAAGAGGACAATTCACTCGTAATTTAATTTCAGCTTGCCCATGTAATTTTCTCTCATCAGCCAACTGTTCCATTAAGTCATCAATCTGCCCAGCATAATACGTTTTACTTTCATTCAAAACTTTATGCATACTGTCAAATTCTTCCAGGCTGATGTAGTCCTCTCTTGACGGACCATGCACCATACACTGACCACACCCACTGTCCATTTTATTCTGCTTTTTAAACGACTCTTTGTCTGGAATAACACTTTTTACCCCAATACTTTGAAAGCAGTATCACAAAAAGAGTCAAGTGTCTGTAGACCACTTTCTTTTAGGGCCTTGATCTTTGCCCACTGTTGCTTGTTGGCTTCTTGCTGAGCCACCATGACTAGTAGCAAGGCCTTCGCCATGTTCTCCATGTTATCTGGTCATATAGAAGTGAGGCAGGGGTTGGCTTGAATAGATGTCATCACCATGAAGAGCCTAGAGCCACAGTCTTTTCGCCCAAAATAAATTGAGTGTCTGTCCCTTTAAATTTTAAACACTTTTTTTTATTTTTTAGCACAGTTAATCTTTCACTTGTAACAACACTTGACTTTCAATTGTATTAGCAGCACAATATAACACAGCACCTGATTTCATATCTGTGGAACTACAATGTTCAGCAATCAGCAAAGCACTTGCTCTTTTCTTTGCAAAATAAATGTTCAGACCAGTTAAGCTGGGCATCCACTATGCAATTTTCTGTCAGATATCTGTCCAATCTGACAAGTTGGGATGAAAACCTGGTAATGTATGGGAGCAAATTACAGTCGATCATATGGTTTTAAACACTGAAAAAAGGACAAAAAAAATTGTTCACTTTTAACCAATTTGTCTGAACAACCAATTTTGGCTATTTTCCAGTGTTTGTGAGTAAATGGATCATTGTCATTCGCTCCCATACATTACCAGGTTTTCATTCCAACCAGCCTGATTGGACAGATATCTGACAGAAAATTGTATAGTGGATGCCCAGCCATAGACATATCTTGTCTTAAAAAGACAGAGAAATGGAATCAGTATGATTTACTGCCGGACCCATGCCCGGCGGTTCAAATCCCGACAGGGGCAGCCCAACAAGGATGAAAATCCTGATCGTCCTCAGGTAAGTATTCACTAACCTATTCTACCCCCTAACCCTCCCTTAGGGGTGCCTAACCCTAACCTCCCCCATAAGTGCCTAACCATAATCCCCCCTCTAAGTGCCTAAACCTAACCCCTCCTTCCCCACCGCCTAACCTAAGTCCCCCGGGGAGGTGCTTAGTCCTAACCTCCCCCCGGGGGTGCCTAACCCTAACCTTCCTTCCCCTAGCCTAAACCTAACCTGTCAGGGGGGTGCCTAACCCTAATTCCACACCGGGAACCCTAAACCTAACCCTCCCCGCGGCTATTTGTGCTTGGCACCCGGTGTCCCTTCGATCGGGATGCTGGGCACCAGTCTCCCGGCATCGGTAAAATGACAGTTGTCTAGATTTCGATGCCTGTCATTTAACCCTCGACGGGATTAAGCAGTCAGGAAGCCGGCTGTTGGGATTAGGTCCGCTGGCTTCCCGACTGCATACCAGAGAAACAACTCTTTTGGGTTTTTTCAGCAAAATAAACACAGTTTTCCCTTTTAACACTGCTGTAACAAAATGTCATAACCTCTTGCATTTCTTTGGAATAACACTTTAGCACATTTGCAAACAATTCTTCTTTCTCTCCAAAGGAAAAGTGCACACTTGCAGACAACTTTTATGTTCAAACAACACTTCATAATAGACTTATCTTCACTCACCAGTTTGATGAGCATTGCACTGTTGAGTTCACTATGCAGGTACAGTATACATCCATATTTGCATTAGCTGCTGTAATCCACTTTCTGCATAGATCTTGTTGCGTAGACCTGGGTGCCCGCATTCTCCACCATATTGTGATGACTTGGGGTATTTAGCTTGGTAGATGGGTGTCAGTGGTGCAGTGTTTAGTGCTCAAATGAGAGCCCATGCAGATTTTCCAGGAAAAATAAATGGAAATAGTACTTTAATGTCAGTATAATCAGGAAACAAAAATAACAGCCACCTAGCCCAATTGGGCTTCTAACTAACTTCTTGAACCCTTACCACCAGAACACAGCTAATCTGTAAAGGCAAAGTCTTTCTCACAGGAAATGTCCAAATCTTGGTAGCTCCCCTCTGTCACATGCAGATATGGACTGGCCTACTAACCCACTCACAATTTCAGTCTCAGTCATGCTTCCTGCAGGGTACCACAGACTCTGCCCTGGCTTAGCTGGCTGCCACAGCTCCACAAGATTCATGTCAGAGGGTTTAGGGATCTCCCTGCATCCTTCAGGTCTGACCCTGACCACCTGGCCTGTTTCACTCTGACTGCAGTCCCCTGGACAGTCCTACTGCTCCAGCCCCAACTGGGCTCTGTGCAAAGGGCAGCAATTAGTCATGAACACACACCTTTTTTGTGCTGTGTGTGGGTGGATCCCTCCAGCCCCACACTGACTCAGCTGCTCAGCAGCGCCCTCCTTGGTGATACTGCCACAGTATTTACAACAATGCTTTAAAATTAATGAAGTTAAAATGTGTACACATATAGAATTGTGCCCCCAGTCTATTTATGTACTGCACAGTAGAACACCAAAGTCATCTATGCCACCTAATTGTGCCACTATCTCACTATGCACTATAGAGTAGTGCCCTATGTAAACTATGACCATTAACTGTGCCACACAGTAGTACACCCATATCATCTATATTCGGTTCTGCCACCAGTCTCAAAATTGCCCTTACCTTTAGGGCTTTCCGCATACAGGATGGGATATATCACGTATGGAAATTTGATTGTGATACATCCTGCCCCAATTTGCATACATGCCAGCATTTTTTAATGCATGTATGCATGAATACTTACCCACTGTGGCAGCTCTGGTGATATAGTGCTGTCCCAGTGAAGAAGTGACTTCCAGGATTATGATGTGGGAGTACCTCGTGGTGGACTTCTTGGGAAAATATGGGTGTCAATAGGCAATGTCCTTTATACATGGATTTTTTTCTTTTGCACACAAGCTCCCGAAAGTTATGCTTTCCATGCTTTGCTGCATATAGGCACATCACAGCCCTATATAATTCTATGGGATTTAGTGTGCCATGGCTCTACAGCAGACATCTCTGAAATCTGATGTGCACATGTTTAATACATATGTTGATCCATATGTATTGTAGTAAATATCCAAAATCTGCAATTTTCAGAGGTTTTACCACATTTTAATGCTTCATACATGCCACCCTTTCTCTGACTTCTCCTACTCTGCAGATCTGCACCTCACTTGATATCAACGTGCCAGTCTCAATAGACTGAAAGGATGGATACCACCCAAGGGACATAATTTGCCATCCCTAATCCATAAAAATCTACGTGTGTGGTGGTATTACAGCTATGGATCTTTAGCTCAACTGCCTCACTTTCATTTTTATTGCATTTTAGTGAAGGTAGGAGAAGAGAGGGAAGGTGATCAAAGAGAAGAGGGGAGTGGAAAGAAGCTGATCGGAGAGGGGATGGGAAAAAAGGCATAAGAGAGGAGTGGGGACAGGAAAGAATGGATCAGAGGAAAGGGTAGAGGAAAGGAGGCATCAGAGAGGAAAGGGGAGAGGAAATGAGGCATCAGAGAGGAGTGGGGACAGGAAATAAGGCATCAGAGAAGAAAGAAGGCATCAGAGAGGAAGAGGGGAGAAGAAAGGAGGCATCAGAGAGAAAGGGGGAGAGAAAAGGGAGCATAAGAGAGGATAGGGGTTGGAAAGGATGCATCAGGGAGGAAACTGGAGGGGAAAGGAGGTATCTGGATGGAAAGGGGAGGGTGAAGGACAGGGAAGAAGCTAGACTTATCATCCAAGGCAAAGACGACTCATCTCAGGACATAAAGCTTCTTTACAACAATGCCTCATCCAACACAAAGCAACCTAATGCAAGTCCTACAATACAGAGAGCATAACCGTGACTTCCACAAAATTTACAGAGCTCTGCTGTGACTGCTTCAGAGTACAGCATATTATACAGAATGACACAGATACAAAGTGTATTTTTCCAAAAGGAGGCTTCAGAGAGGAAAGGGGAGGGGAAGATCGCCAATCAGAGAGGATAGGGGATATGAATACCTATAAGTCACTATTTAGCGCTGAAAGTCGCTTAAGAAATAATTATTTTCCAGTCCAATCCTGTGGTTCCAAAGCACAAAAAGTTATTTATGTAAAAAGGGGTAATGCAATGTAAGATTTAACAATTAGAGTAAAAAGCAATGAGAATAGTACAGCCCGATACAAACGTGTGCGCACTGTTCCCAGTATACAGTCATCAATCCAGAAGTCTGAGGTCTCAAGAAGATACCTGTAGACTGAGGTCAGCACACAGCTTATATACCTTACCATTTTCAAAGTTAACAAAGGGACAAATTGACAGGTTCTCATTGGTTCTTGCTTCTGGTCAATCTGGTCATTGGTCAGTTCATACGGTGTCATCAGGGGTATGGCTCAATCCTCCAATGGTCACATTGTGTAGTTTCCCGCTGAACAACTGGTTAAAACTGGCTACAACACTGCATACAAGTTATAACATTTTATTCAATAACTCCCTATCATCCATAACTAGTGTACGCATGATGCGACTTCTTTGCCGATAGAAACGGATGTCTGCAAATAAGCAGGGATTTAGTATGATACCAAACATGACATGTCCACTATATTCTGAACCTTAGATCTCATTTAAGTACATCTTACACCATACTTATTAGCTAACAAATACCTTTAATAGCCCTGATTATTAACTATAATGTGTGGGAACCATTTTATATGTATGCGTTCACATATGTGCGTCTGTGTATTGAAATAGCAAATGTGCATCTATGTGTATGTATGTGAATATACACAGATGAGCGTCCATGTGTAAGTATGCGCATCAGCGTATGTGTGTTGTGGATATGCATTTTAGCGCATCGGATTGCACTAACACAAAGTAGCATCCTAGTAACACGTCATCAGACCATAGACGACTATATCGTCAGATAATAATTGTACAGAGATCATATCCAATTATTTGACTTTGACAGTGAATAGAGACATCGGAGGTGAGAGGTTAAAAGAACCGAGTGGGGAGGTATATTGTAGGTGATAGTGAGGCTAGAAAAGGATATCTGATCCGTTATGTGCAGGGCTGGACTGGGACTAAAAATAGGCCCTGGCATTTAAAGCACACAGGCCCACCTTGAGTTAGCATCTGGTGTCTGGCATAGACTCCCCCCCTTACTATTCCTGACTCCTCCTACTTCTTAGCCTATGCTCTTACAAATATAATAAATATTAGAACAACATACAAGTGTACATCATTCTATGTATTATCTGTATTTTAATACACACAGAGCTCATCCGGCAGTGGATTCAAACATATGCCATAGTCAGACGTTCGTATTTGGTTGGTCCTGTTAGATAAAGCTGGCACTTCATTGGTGTACGTCACATACATTCATATGTGCACACCAAGGCAGAGTAGTAACTACACATTTTTGTGTCCTGTGTACAGTAGGACACCAAATCATTCTAGTGTTTTGTTAGGGCATTAGTGATCACTGAGGATGGCATACGCCCCCAGAAAAGCGGAGTGCCTCTCTATGAAGGGCATGGTCTCATGACACGCCCCCCTTTCCATCACTCATACAATAGAAAAGGAGACAGTTGAATGAATAGCCCTGGCAGCGGTATATGGGCACCACAGCAATTCAGTACTGAGTCTGTCCTTTTAAATTTTTATTAATAATGATCTTGTAAAATGATAAGTAAATGCTGATGACATTAAGCTAGGCAGAGCTAGTAATATAGAGCAGAATCATAACTTGCTGCTAGAAGATTTGGACAGAATGGCGAATGAGGCTGTGAAATGGCAAATATTTTATAGAGATAAATATAGAGTTATGCAGCTCGGCCATGGTAATTACTATGCTCTTTACACATTAAATGGTAGACAAATGGAGAAGGCTGAATTAACATACAGGTTGAGTCTCCCATATACAAAATGCTTTGGAGCAGGGGTATTTTGGATAACGGCATATTCCGTATTTTGGAATATGTGCATATCATAATGAAATATCTTGGGAATGGGACCCCAATATACACACATAATGCATTTATGTGTTATATACACCTTATACACACAGCCTGCAAGTCATTTTTTACAATATTTTCAATAATTTTGTGGCTCAAACAAAGTTTGTGTACATACATGAAATTCATGTGTTTCATATACACCTTATAAACAGAGCCTGAAGGTAATTTTATACAATATTTTTAATATTTTGTGCTTTAGACAAAGTTAGTGTACATTGAACCATCAAAAATCAAAGGTTTCACTATCTCATTTATGCCAAAATAATTCCGTGTTTCGGAATATTTAGAAATGGGAGACTCAACCTGTACTATAGTTCACAGAAAGCGGACTACATTTCTCAGTGCACTAGCTGCAAATGCAAATAAAATTTCAAGATGTCAGGAAGGCATACATTATATATGTGTATATATATATATATATATATATATATATAAAGAATATGTGGGAACAGCACCAGCTATTATTTCTATATATAACAGATAAATAACAATTAAAGCCCACTGATATGGGCAATAATACAGTAATATAGTGCTGGTGGTGCACTAAAAGAATGAATGAAAATAATGGAATTGACCTATCGAGCGACTAGATATTAACAATCAATAAAATGTACAAAGTTGCCAGCCTTTAAAGTGACTTAGTGAAAAATAAATATTTGCGTATTTTCACACAGCTGCTGCGTACAGCAGGGGCATTACCGTACATCTTTGTATCAGGCCCTCAGAAACAGAGAACCTCTTTAATATAGGGGATTGAAGGGTTAAATTGCAAATAGGATAAAATAACTAGATATATGTAGATGGATATTCTAGACTCTTTTCAGCCTTACTATATAATTATGTAACATACTCGTATTTATAAATTATTTTTGGGGAATCAAAATGCTTATAATCATAAAATGTAATCAAATCAGTTGTGATATTTACCTATTACTGAGACAACAGAGGCTGTGTTTGTATACCTTTCTGACATTGAACTGCTTCAATGATAGTTAAATTCCATTAAAATGTATTAGCATTTCTATATTATAAAACTAGTTATTATACTGCATTTTCATATGTATGTAGTGAAAATCCCACAGGCATCCAAGGCTTACATATAGTCTATTAGTCAACATCTGTTAGACTTCTAATCAAATTAAAAATTAAATTAAAAGGTTCTTGACTGTTGAGGTCATTGTCTTGTGGTTTGGAAAATTAATACCACGTACAAAAGTAGAACAAGGTCTGTGTTTAAAGACGTAATAACAAATAGTTAAAAAAAGGTAAACAAAGTGATACTGCAGTGCTAAAATACCAGTACTGTACTTCAAGGAAAATTTGAACTAAAATAAGGGAAAAAAATGCTAACTGCTAACATTTACAAAGATTTGGTGCGTGGTGCCCCTGCTATCAGGCCCAAGTAGTGGTGTAACTATGGAGGGTGCAAGGTGTGCGGTTTCTATGGGGCCCGGCAGCTTAGGGGGCCCGGTGGCCCAGCAAGCATCCCCGCCCCAGCCGAGTCTTTTTTTTACTTTTTTGGCCGTTCCCCGGTGGGCCCCACTCAATCATGGGGGGAGGGGAGGGGGGCTTATGACGCTATCATACCTCTCCTGCCAGCCAATCCATCACCAGCATGGCATGGTTGACTTTTTTTTTAATAGTAGGAAGTTAACTCTGCGCAGCAGCTGCCTGCTCTGCCTCTTATCCACACCCCTCCCAGGCAGTTCCAATGGAGCACTGAGTGAGAGCCTCTGGATGATGACTCACTGACTGTAGTGTTTGTGCTGTATTCCAAAGCCGCAGGTGTGTGTTTTTCATGTAGGGGGGAGGGAAGGTATTTCAGTATGTGTGTCTGTGTGTGTCAGTGATGCTGTTTGTCTCTGTATAGGTGGATTCAGGAGGGGGGGCTGTGTGTCTGTATCAGTGAGGGACAGTGTGTACCTCTATCTGTCTGTATCAGTGAGGTTGTGTGTCTGTGCATAGGTGGATTCAGGAGGGTGGCACAAGGGGGGGGCTGTGTGTCTGTATCAGTGAGCGACAGTGTGTGCCTGTATCTGTCTGTATCAGTGAGGGTGTGTGTGTCAGTGACATTGTGTGTCTGTGTCAGTGTGTCTGTGTATGTGCATAGGTGCATTCCGGAGGGGAGGCACAAGGGGAGGTGCCTGTGTGTCTCTGTCAGTGAGGGTGTGTGCCTGTATCTGTCTGTATCAGTGAGGGCTTGCATATGTCAGTGTGTGTGTGTGTGTGTGTGTGTGTGTGTGTGTGTGTGTGTAAGAGTCATTGTAATTATTACCTCCAAACCACTCACTCTGTTATGTTAACCCCACCATGTTAGCGGCATATCCGTCCTCTTCTTCCCATTCATCATTCCCCTTCATTTCCTTGTTACGATAGTCCATGCCATGCTTCCTCACATTGCAGCTCTCCACCCAGCTCATACAACTGGCTATACGCATCCTAAAGAGTATTAATTGGGTATCCTGCAAAACCAAAGGGTATTACTGTATCTTCTCATATTGTATACATTAGGATGCCTGATTGTGAAATCCCCTGCACTCTGGCATTAGGAGAACTGTTCAAAGCAACCTCAAAGCAATACTAAGGGGTAAATTTACTAAGAATCGAGTCTGATCGAGTTTTTTTTTTTTTTTTTAAACTCGATTTGCATCGCCAAAACTCTAGTGATTTTCCGGTTTTTAAACTTGCAAATTTACTAAGAAGTGAGTTTAGCTGAAAGTGAGATGGTGAAGCAGATCGAGATTTTTTCCCCCAAGTAGCAAGTTTAGATGAGATTACTCACCAGAGATTGCAGTGTCTTCTTCTGAGCAAGCAGCCTGCATATATTAGTGAGATATGTGAAGGCTGCTTGTACCTATAAAAAATGGGTTAAATGTAAAAAAAAATTATGTAGTGTCCCCCTCAAAAGCATAACCAGCCCCGGACTGCTCAGCCAGTCCTCGTTCCCAAAATTACGGGGTACAAAATGAGTAGGGTTCCCCGTAATTTAGAAACCAGCACCTGGCTGCAGGGCAATTGCTGGTTTTAAATATAGGGGGGAAAAACGCGTAAGGGTTCCCTATATTTAACACCAGCACCAGACCTAAACCAACCAGGATGTAATGCCACAGCCAGGAGACCCTATCACCAAGGCACCATGGCCAAAGCATTCACACCCCAAGCTGGTCAGCCCAAGCTGGGTATCTCAGGGGAGGTGGGGACCCCCCAAAAAGAGGTCCCCCCTCTCCCGAAACCCAATGCTTGGGCTGAAGCCCGGGGATCTTCCCTGCACCCCTGGGCTGTGGGTACAGGGGTAATAATTTGGGAAATAGTTATAAACGATTGTATTTTTCAGTGGAACTACAGATGCCAGCATGCCTGCCCTTTTGTACTTGTGGAATTACAAGTGCTAGCACCCATACCTCAACTGTAAATTAAATAGTTAAAAAAAGACAGTGTCTAAAGTAAAACTTTATTACACACCTACCTACCTCACTCACACATACTTACCTGTGCCAGCTGGTTGGTCCACTTCTGGAATAAAGATCCTACACACACCTCCATCCTCGTGCTGCTCTCCATAAGCATCCAGGGGTCTTGGCAACATAACAAACCAAGTAACCAAACCCATACGGACAAGTATTGGTATGTGTAAGCACACATTCCAATACTTCGCGAATGCCAAATGATGAGCCTCATCGGGAAATCCCACAGCCCACCAGCCAATCAGAGGCCATTATACATATAGCAGCTGCCAGGGATGGATTGGGATGGAAAATCAGCTTGAGAAATTTCTGAAGCAGCCCTAAAGGGGAGGAGGTTGAGTCTGTGAAGGGGGCGGGATCTGATGGCTTATCTAAATGGATCTGATGGTATGTGTGGGGCATGTGGAGGAGAGAAAGCAGGAGACACAGAGAGATGGGGGAGGGAGAGAGAGATGGGGGAGGGAGAGAGAAAGAGACAAGTTAGAGAGAGAGAGAGAGAGAGATAGAGAGAGAGAGATGAAAGCTGTTTTATTCCTCATCATTTATCAATGTACAGTCGCCTCTATATAATAATTATGCAACATATCAGTGTGTGCTGGGAACTGTGTTATTTCTACTCATATAACTGTAAAGTCCCTTCTTCTCTATATAATAATTATACATATCAGTGTATGCAGGGAGCGGTTTTATTCCCCCTCATATCACTGTGCAGTCCCTTCTACACTTTATAATAATAATACATACTTGCCTACATCTCGCTCCCTCTTTCTGGGGGGAGCTGTCGGGCATTCTCGGTGGGGGGGCAGGTCACGGTAAAAAGGGTGCGTGGCCAGCAAATGGCTCAAATTTGGGGGCGGAGCTTGGGGCGTGACAGTGTGATCACGTCATCGTGGCCCCGCCCCCTCACAATGTTGTTATTAATGGCATTGTGAAGCAGTGGACAGGGCCACGATGACACGAATCAGCGCAAATCGTGTCACCGGACCCCTGTTGCCGGGGATTTACACTGTAACCGCGCTTCGGAAGGATCGCCGGGGGCCAGGAGGCTTGCCTGCCTTTCTGGGGGGCCAGGAGTGGCACCCGATTTTCGGGAGGCTCCAGGGAGGGTAGGCAAGTATGTAATAATACCACATATCAGAAAGTGCTGGGAGCTGTGTTATTCCCCCTCATTTATCACTGTACTATCCCCTCTCCCCTCTATAATATTAAAACCACATACTGGTGTGTGCTGGGAACTGTGTTTTACCTCTCATACATCACTCTACAGTCCCCTCTCCCCCCCTATTATATTAATACCACATATCAGTGTGTACTGGGAGCTATGTTAATCCCCCTCATATATCACTGTACTGTCCCCTCTCCCCTCTATAATATTACCACATATCAGTGTGTGCTGGGAGCTCTGATATACCCCTCATATATCACTGTACAGTCCCCTCTCCCTTATATAGTAACAATACCATATATCAGTGTGATGGAAGCTGTGTTATTCACTGTACTGCCCCCTCTACCCCATATAATATCAATACCACATATCAGTGTGTGGTGGGAGCTGTGTTATTCCCCCTCATATATCACTGTACAGCCCCCTCCCCCTATATAATAACAAAATCACACAATGTGCTGAGAGCTGTATTATTCTCCCTCAGATATCACTATACAGTCACCCTCCCCCCTATATAATAACTTCACCACACAATGGGCTGTGAGCTGTATTATTCCCACTCATATATCACTATAAAGTCCCCTCTCCCCTATATAATAACACTGCCACACAGTGTGCTGAGAGCTATATTATTCCCCCTCATACATCACTATACAGTCCCCTTTCCACTTTATAATAACAACACCACACAGAGCTGTATTATTTCCCCCTCATATATCATTATAAGGTGCCCTCTATTGTAATTGATATAAATATCCCCCTTTCAGTGTGTGCTGGGAGTTGATCACTAACACTCCCTCCCTATACCAGCCCTGCCAGTCTCCCCAGAGGGTCACTTACCAGCCATTTTCGAATGCTGATCTCACTGCTCCCACAGTCACAGGGTGGCCTTGGTGAAAGAGGAGTGAGTCCTGTTTCCTTCTGCACTTCTCCATGTCTCAGCTGCCGAGTTCCGATCGAAGAGCAGGAATAGTCCAATGATGCTGTGCAGCCGCACTTTGTTGAGTGGCAGAGCCTAAGAAAGGGTGACACCTGGTGGTGGGAAAAAGGTAACTGCTAGGCAGTGTTTCTTTTTAGCTGTGAGAGACTGTGCTGACTCTGCACTGTCCAGGCGGCCCCAGTCACCCGACATCACCGGCCCTCTCCTCCGGCCACACAGGCACAGCTCAGAGGGTGGTCATGGCAGTGAAGGGGCTGCTAATGAGATAGGTGTCTGGCCCAGTGGGAAGTACCCCGGTTTTCCAGCAGCCAAATCCACCCCTGGCAGCCGCTCATTGGCTGGTTACATGTGGGTCCCAGCCAATGAGTGGCCGCTACATGTAAAGTGGCCTCTGATTGGCTGGCGGGCCATGGGATTTCCTGAAGAGGCCCGTCAGCTGACATTCGCAAAGTATTGGTATGTTGCCTACACATACCAACACTTGTCCATATGGGTTCAGTTACTCGGTCTGTTATGTTGCCAAGACCCCTGGATGCTACGGACAGCAGTGCGAGGATGGAGGCGAGTATAGGATCTTTATTCCAGGTACTACAAATGGATTCTACATGGGAGAAGAGGACCGACCAGCTGGCACATGTAAGTATGTGTGAGTCAGGTAGGTAGGTGTGTAATAAAGTTTTACTTTAGATGGTGTGCGTGTACTGTCTTTTTTTAGCTATTTAATTAACAGTGGAGGTATGGGTGCTGGCCGCCTGTTGGCACTTTTAGTTCCACAAGTGCCAAAGGGCAGGCATGCTGGCACCTGTAGCTCCACTGTAAAATACAAAAGTTTATAACTATTTTCCACATTATTTCCCCCGTACCCACAGCCCAGGGGTGCGGGGAAGAGCCCCAGGCTTTAGTCCAAGCATGAGGTTTCAGGAGAGGGGGACCTCTTCTTAGGGGGGTCCACACCTCCCCTGATATCCCCAGTATAGGGTGTGAATGCTTTGGCCACGGAGCCCTGGTGATAGGGTCTCCTGGCTGTGGAATTACACCCTGGTCGGTTTGGGTCCGGTACCGGTTTTAAATATAGGGGGACCCCTATGCATTTTTTCCCCCTATATTTAAAACCAGCACTGGCCGGGCAGCCAGGTACTGGTTTCTAAATTACGGGGGAACCCTACTCATTTTGTACATTTTGTACTGTACCTGCTCTTATCCATCTTACTTTTCACTTCACCTTTCTCATTAGACCGATGCCCTGAAGTGGCTCGGCCAAGTTGGTTTGGGGGTGTCCTGCACCCTGGATTTGTACCCCTGTATGTTAGGGACCTACCTTACAGAGGTTACCTGCATATGGTGGGTAGGCCCATAACCTTGGCCATTATTGTGCTAATAACCTTTATTTATTCCACATTTTTTTTGCAAAATGTATGTATAAATATAATTAGTAATTTGGAGTTGTGCATATGTGATTTGTCTTTTTTTGTGTGTTTGCATTAACAGTCTCAACAGGTAGCACCTCCCATTATATATATTCAGTGTGTGCAGTCTAGGACCCCTTTCCCATATATTCCATTTAGTGTGCTCCTTTGCACACCTTAAGACATGAGACACCTTCAGCCTGGACTAGCACCCCGCCCCCATTGGTTTAGAGCATGGAGTCTGGCATTGTGAATGCACACTTGTATTAGGCACAATATAGGTAAGTGCTACAATTTATATACTGTAGTGCAGCTTTGGGTTGATTTTTGGGGCGTGGGTCCCCTGGATTGTTATGGTTGGTCTGCTTCAGGGTATCACATTATAAAACATTTCTTCTTTTTTACACATTTTAACACTTTTTCTGTTTATTATATATGTAATTTCACTTTTCTACTCTAGACATGCAGCTGTAGCTGCTCTTATCTATCTTACTTTGCACTTCACCTTTCTCATTAAAGCGATGCCCTGGGGCGGCTCGGCTGAGCTGGTTTGGGGGTGGCCAGCACCCTGGATTTGAACCCCTGTATGTTAGGGACCTACCTTACAGAGGTTACCTGGATATGGTGGGTAGGCCCATAACCTTGGCCATGAATATGCTAAAAACCTCTATTTTTTGCAAAATTTTATTTCAAAATGTATCTAAATATAATTAGTAATTTGGAGTTGTGCACCTGTAATTTGTCTTTTTTGTGTCGTTTTATACCCCATAATTTTAGGAACCAGGACTGGCTGAGCAGTCCGGTGCTGGTTATGCTTTTGGGGGGGGACCCAATGTTTTTTTTTATATAAAAACACTTTAAATTAGGTACACAAGCAGAAACATACACAAATCACACTTATATGTGTATGTTTCTGCAAAACTCGCAGCTGAGGAGGTGGAGTGTTTGAAACTTCAATTACTCTGCAAGTTTGCTTAAATCTCACTCGAGATTGTAATCTCAATTCTTGGTAAATTCCAGAGTTGCATCTATTTCATGAAAAGTACTTCCGAGTTTGCCCGATGGTGAGTTGTTTTGAGTTTGCGATCTCACCCAAGTTTTACGAGTGAGAAGAGAGAAATCTCTCCCAAACTCACACGAGTTTGTCTTTAGTAAATTTGCGAGATGAAAAACATGCCTAAACTCACCCAAGATTGTCATCTCGACCAAACTCGATTCTTAGTAAATTTACCTCTAGGTGTGAACCACCTAATAATCTTATTATCATCTAGGGGCATAACGATAGTGGGTTCAGGGAGTGTGATTGCTATGGAGCCAGGAGGCTTAAAAGTCTTACCTTCAAGGCTGAACTTGCCTGCACCCAGCTCGCATGGGCAACAGTGGCAAACAGTGTGGAAAGAACAGATGATATTGTATTGAATAATAAAAGGACAGTCCACCAGGAACGTGCAGTCAGGGTAGGCAGGGACGGCAGAGCCTCCCCTGTTATAATCCCTGTCAAACTGCAGAGTTTTGACTATAAAAATGATTAGAATAATACAAAGAATATTATTCTAATCATTTTTATAGGCAAAACTCACCAAAATTGCAGCACTCCCTGGAAACACAGAGAGAGACAAGACATGAGGCAGCAAGAGCTCAGCCTTACCTCTGATAGCCAGACACTGCCTGAAGCTGGTGGGCTGGGCCATGAAGTAGACAATAAAACACAGAGAAAAAGAGCTAATGAAGGCGTGCCTTACTGTGTGGGGGCACGCCTTGAGCTCTGATGGGCACCACTGACAATCAGGTGACCAGTCCAGGAAGGGTTAGGTCTAAAGTTAAGTGGGTTCATCCAGGAAGTACTCAGACAATGGAGCCTTGCAGCAGCACTGAGGAGGGAAGGAAATGGAATATGTATCAAAAGGCCTGATTCTCTACCGATCGCAACTGCGAATGCAATAGCGATTATGCATGCAGTTCAACTGCGATATTATGCTAATTCATTGTGATCGCTATGCCGCCGCAACACTACACAAAGATGCCTAGTTTACCTCACACATCCGTAATGATTAGTAAGACTGCGAAAACATCGGTACAATAGAGTACCATCACAACCTCACAAACACTTGCACAAGCTCTGTTCTTACTCAGAAATTGCTAACTTTATCGCACACTTTGAGGCCTCGGGCTGCGTAGGGCATCGCAGTGGCTAATTTATGAACGCCCCTGCAACAGCGTTCAAACCCACTGGCACCCCTGCATTTTGCCCACCACCCACAAATAGCACTTCCTGTCAATCACTCTGCAATGGGTCTGCATAGTCACTGTGATCACAATCCTGATCGCAGTGGCCAGCTCGCACATGCGCACTGTGATGCAGATCACAACCATCGCCCACTTGCATGCGTAATCACAGCTGCGAATGGTAATGAACCAGGCCCAAAGTACGGATGCCGGGACAAAGCTTGCGGTAAAGCCCTGCCCAGTGAATCCCTTTTCCTGCTTGTAGTTTAGTCTAATCACAATTGTGATAGACATCCTGTTACTGTGCATGCTCCATTATTAGTGCAGCCATGCACAGCTTAAAGGATCAAAGAGACAGCCGCAGCACTGGACATGAGGGAGGATATCAAATAATATGCAGAAGTATGTAATTTCGTATCCATGTTGGGTCTATCCCTTCTGTCCAGCGCTGGCTGTCTCTTTGATCCTTATCGGGTCTCTCCCTCCTGTCAATGCTGGCTCTCTCTTTGATCCTGCATGGCCTTCTAACCTGCCAGTGATGATGCTGCAACACACAGTTTCTTCTGTATGGACAGCTGTAAAGCGTAAACACAGATGGAGTATGGAGGTAAGGGGGAAGAGATGGGAGAAGGGAGCTGCAGAGCCCTGCTCTCTCCCTTTAATAAAAAAACACTGATCGCATCTGCAGACTGGAGGGAGCATGTATAACGCTATGGTGGCGTTATTATCGCACAGACTCCTTCCAATATTTTTTAACAATTTGAGTTTAGTAAATTTCAGCAGATCACATTTCCCATTACAATTATTGGAAATGCGATCTGCTTACTAAAAAAATGTGAAATGAAGGGCTTGGTGGAGAATTTTTTGATTTCTCCTCCAACTGCCCTTTAGTAAATTTGTGTGTTACTAAAATATTGTGAAAAGGGTGTGAAAATATTTTAGTAAAAATAATGTTGATAAATAGGGCCCCATTGCCTTGCTTATGATGATTATCCATACCGCTTTATAGAAAAGTCAAAGAACCATTGGAAAATTATTTCCTTTATATTTTCCAAGGAAGATGTAGATATTTAAACAGTTTTACAATCTTAAAATGTTTTTTAATTCTGAAAAAATGCAATATTTCTCTTTTTCTCCAAGAATACCACATAACTAGTATACTAAAGATTTGCAGGTCTGGATTTCTGAATCCGTACACACACAAATTTAGAGGTTCCCAGTATAACCAGGTCGAGGTTCGGATTCACTTTTGTGTCTTGGTTCAAACCGAGTCCTGGTTCGGATCTCTTGCTAGTTCAGAACTCGAATTTAAAACCTGAACTCTGGTTTTTGGACTTAGACATTTTAGCTGTTTTAATAGATTTTTTTAATAGATTATTATTGTTTTTTATCCGAATCCAAAACCAAAACACTTGAGGGTGGTTTTGCAAAACCAAAACAAGAATATGAATCCAGATTCAAAATCAAAACATGGGGATCCACGCACATCTCTATAATATACATACATAACTAATATACATAAATGCAGAATTATTATATGCTATTTCCCTTCTGTATGTCTTTATTTTTTTCTTTTGAAATATGGCACTGACAAGCGCGAAACAAAACTTTAGCCTGAAGGTATACTTTCTTCTAAAATGTTATAATTAGGCATCCATGTCTTAATGGAATAAAAATGCCTTTTGAAATCAGCCAATTACTTTTGAGTAGCCTATCTAACCATACTCCAGCCAACCAGAGCTGGCCTCTGTCCATGCAACAAAATAATTCTGAACAATATATTT
This sequence comes from Taudactylus pleione, assembly GCA_031769625.1. NCBI lineage: Eukaryota > Metazoa > Chordata > Amphibia > Anura > Myobatrachidae > Taudactylus > Taudactylus pleione. Next base: position 6,672,241 of record JAUIMM010000484.1, read on the forward strand.
TTTATTTAACAAATGAGAAAGCTTTTCTGCAGTGTTGACTAATGAAGAATGCTAATTGTCTTTAAATAATTAATTTGCATTAAATTATTTTCATTATACCAGTTTAAATATGTTATAAGATTAAGGTGCCAATGGAATATCTTTATTTGTATTCATGTAAAACATTTAGAATAGTACATTGTATTGTTTTTCATACAATACATTGATATAATTGCATCTAGAAATATATAATAGCTATTGCAGCAAATAACATACAATTCAAGAAGTATCAGACAATCACTGATTACTGGCTCCTTGATTGACATGTAAATATCAGTCAATTTGTGGGAAGGAAAAGGTTTTCCTATCACCTGCTAGACAAAGATTGCCCCCACTGATTACCTTGCAGCAGAATGCTAGTGAAGTCAAGGAGGTGTTTGATACTCTTAACTGTCTTCCTTTGCTGCCATCACAGGCACTCCAAGCAAGCAGAGGGGCACAGTGATTGGTTACTGGACAATGTAATCTGCATTTCCTCCCTCTTGCATTAGTATTAGTAGTAAACAAAAAAAGTAGTAGATAAAAAAAGACATCAAATACTTTTTTCTTTTAAATAAAAGTAACTAATCCCTATGGGGCATGTGGGTGAGTAATGTCACACAATTTGGCTTTAGGACATCAGGTGGCCTTTGGGTCATAAACTGCTATGGCATACCGGCAATAGAGTAGACTTTACAGAGTGGCCTATAGATGCATTCACTGTTTTGTCTCCAATCAGAATAAACGCCATAGTACATAAACTCTTATGCATATATAAACACTTCTACATAAACTTAAACTACTAATAATGACACGGAGACAGATGTGGCATTTAAACTGGTCGGCATTTTTATTAATTATCAATCAATAACTTAACTATGGTGGCAGCTGTAATCAGATGACTAGAAATACTACAAGGCCCACTCAGCAAGTCCATAGGTCACATGAGACTCCCCCATACCTCCAATTGTCCAACCAAAGCTGCTGACCCCAGTAGGGACAATCAACCAAAAGGTATATCAAATGGGAGTGACCTATTAATCAGTTCACTGACCTGCAGTTCTTTCCCACCACGTGAGGCACTGACCAGGAGCCAAGCCCACCACTATAAGCTCAAACTAAACTATCTAAAACCCTAAAAACATGCTCCAAAAATAGACAAGCACCAATTTCAGTAAGATGGACCCCCATACATATGGTAACCCATAACTAGGAACACTACCAGCCTCGGACTGGCCCACCGGGGAGCTGAGGAAATCCCCGATGGGCCCAGCTGATTCTAGCCATGCCCACTATTAAAGGAGGGCGGTGCTTAGCTTAGGTCGCCACCGCTGCCATTTAATATCACCGTACTATAGCCAGCTGCTACTGCAAGCGGCAGTTTCCTTTTGACTCAGTGTAAAGAGTGGTCAGTCACAGAAGTGGAAGGGACCTGTCTCCCAACAGCCCCTGCGGAACTTCCATTGGATGGCTGATACAAAGGTTGCCGGGTGTTGTCACCGGCAGGAGCAGGGAGTGGCCAGCGGCATGTAACCATCTCGGGCAGCATAGGCAGGTGCACTCCTCTCTCTCAGTCTATACAGCAGGCTCCTCCCATCTGGCCTCCTCCATCCCCTGCACTCAGAGACCCGATGGAGCTGGAAGTAAGAGCTGCTGCCAGACTACGGTAATTTACAAGTAAGGGTGAACTCCTGATGAAGCTGCCTGACCATTGCTAACTTCTTTACTGTTGTGTGTGTGCATCTGCTGAGACTGCATGTGTGTCTATGAGTGCTGAGACTGCATGTGTGTCTATGTGTGCTGAGACTACATGTATGTTTTTGTATGTGTGCTGAGACTGCATGTTGTGTGTCTGTGCTGAGACTGCATGTTGTGTGTGTCTGTGCTGAGACTGCATGTTGTGTGCATATGTGCAGAGAATGTATATGTGCTAAGACTGCATGTTGTATGTGTCTGTTCTGAGACTGCATGTTGTGTGCATATGTGCTGAGACCAGGGGCAGAACTAGGGGAGACAATGGAGGGACCTGCCGCTGGGCTCCAGCTCTGAAGGGGCACCTCCTCCATTGTCCACAACATATTCAACCCACTTAGGGCTGTAACTATGTACCCAGAGTGTGCCGTCACGGCCGCCCAATACTTGACACCCCTTTCAGGCACCTGAGAAGCCACCATACACTAGTGGAGAGCTCCATGTCAGACCATCAGCTGCGGCCTTCATCTATCTATAGCCTGTCTGCATGTGAATTGCTACATCACAGTGTCAGCGGCTGTGATGGGGGGGCACCAAATTATAACTTGCCTCCAGGCATTTGGGATGAATTTATGCCACTGGTTGAGACTGCATGCTGTGTCTCTGTGCTGAGACTGCATGTTGTATGTCTATGCTGAGACTGCATGTTGTATGTGTCTGTGCTGAGACTGCATGTTGTGTGCATATGTGCTGAGATTGCATGTTGTGTGTCTTTGCTGAGAATGCATATTGTGTGTGTCTGTGCTGAGACTGCATGATGTGTGTGCATGTGTGCCAGGACTCTGCGGGTGTGCATGTGTGCTTGGGATTACATGGGTGTGTGTATACCACTGTGCTGAGGTTACATGTGTGTGTGTGTGTGTGTGTTAAGGCGTCCTTAAGACTGTGCCATCCTGCTGGAGCAGTCATTTCATGCACATGGCAACCCTAGCATATCAGAAATTGGAAAAGAAAAATAATAATAATGTCCAATCTATATGCATTTAAAGAAATGTGTATATTGTAACACAAATTCCACTTTCTACTGGTTTACTGTATTATAAAGAGGAAAAGTGTCACCATTCACATCCCTTATACCTTGATTCTCAGACTAGAATAGGGCGGTAGCTGTGGTGCTCTGGGTTTATCAGCTCCCTGAACAATAATGTGCTGTATTTCCTTGTGCAGAGTGCTCATGCAAGTGTGGACATGGGCTTACCTGTGCCCCTGTCTATTGGCATGAGTTTACTTGTGCCCCCTCTGTATGGCATGGGCTTGCCTATGACCCTGTCTGTGCAGGCATGTGGATACCTGTGTAGGCATACGGCTATTTGTGTGTGCACCTGTCTTTGAGCAGTTGACTCATTTCTGCACACCCACCTAGAACAAGCAATGATGTCCTGCTTCACTGAGGTGTGAGGTCTTGGGAGGAAGACAACAAGGAGGAGGATCCAGGGAGCCAGAGCTGCACCCAGCAGAGTGAATGGCATAGAAAACACCTTAAATGAAGCCAAGGTTAGTAGTTTTTGGGGAATCAGCACTCAGGGTGAAATGCTTAAGTTTAATTTACCTGGTTGGTAAAAATAATACTGTCTGTGTCCCTTCACATGAAGATGCATCAGATCACACTGTTTAATGCTTGCTGACAAACTATTGAATTGAATTGCTGTTTTGTTAATCCTTTGTATTATATTTTGGGGACATACACTGTCAGGTTAGCAGAATTATATTGTTATGTTCTGGGTTGTTTGTGGACCCGGGGTGGTAGCAGGAGCGATCACAGAAGCAGATTTGAAAATAAAACTAGGATTTTTAATAAGTGCTTGAGTAGACATATAATGTGGCAGTAAACAAAAGTCCAGGAATATATAAATGTGCACAAGAGTTCTGTGGTGGGAGCAAAAGGGTTAATGTCCAAGTAGAAACAATTAGAGCTGTCCAGGTGTGCAGTTAGTGAAACTGAAAATAATCAAGCCAGGTTTGCAGGTAGTGAACTGAAAATAATCAAGCCAGGTTTGCAGGTAGTGAACTGAAGCACAGGATGTCAGCAGGCTCAGGCACTCAGGTATGGGCAAGGGTGATGGAGGAAGCGGGGTAGTCCAGTGGGAGCTAGGAGCTGACAAGCAGACTGGCAGACAGCGAATTCACAGGAACAGGAAAGCACAGAAAACTCCCTCTCAGCTAGGCTAAGATACACGTTGCACTGGCAAAGAAGGAAGGCACTGACCCTTCCTAAATATCCCATGCCGTGCTGTTACTGGCCGGAGGGAACATGTGACTCACCAGGATTGGCCAGCCGCATCACATGGCCAGAAGGCAAGATGGCGGTGCCCATGCCAAATGGAACGGAGATGCTGCCAGGCCTCACCAGCGCAGAGTGACAACAGGGCTGCACAACAACGCACGCAGCCAAAGCCCCCCGCCAGACACCAGCTCCGCCACCAGACAGCCTGCGCCACAACGACCTCACAGGTAACACCCGCCTAGCGCCATGCTGAAATACCCTGGCCTTGACAGTACCCCCCCTTTTGGGGTGGCCTCAGGACACTCACCAGGCTTCTCCGGATGGGCAGAATGGAATCTCCTGATGAGCGTGGGAGCATGGACATCACGAGCATCAGTCCAGCAATGTTCCTCTGGACCGTAACCTTTCCAGTCCAACAAATACTGAAGATGACCTCTGCGCAGATGAGAGTCCAAGATCTGGGCGACTTCAAACTCAACTCCTCTCTCCGTCTGGACTCGAGGAGAAGCAGGTAGAGCATTATGGAACTTATTCAGAACTAGGGGCTTTAATAAGGAAACATGGAAGGAATTGGGAATTTTTAGGTATGGGGGTAACTGTAAACGGTAGGCCACTGGATTAATGACTTATGTTATGGTGAAGGGACCGATGAAGCGTGGTGTGAATTTCATAGACGGAACTCTTAGACAAAGGTTCCGAGTAGACAACCAGACCTGGTTTCCTACTAGCATGCGTGGAACTATTCTATGCTTTATTCGTCTGGGGTCTTATAGTGAGAGGATGCCTTCAACAAATCAGACCGTACTTGAGTCCAGATGGCAGCAAAATTCCGTACCGTGTCCTCCATGGCCGGAACATCGAAAACAGGCAGGATTCGAAATTCGGGAACACGAGGATGAAGGCCACATACAACCTGAAATGGCGTTTGGTTAGTTGACGAGTTGTAGGAAGCATTATGTGCAAACTCAGCCCACGGCAGCAAGGCAGCCCAATTGTCCTGGGAAGATGACATAATAATTCTTAAGAAAGTCTCTAGATCTTGATTAACTCTCTCGGTGGAGCCGTTGCTTTGCGGATGGAAGGCCGTGGAAAAGTTTAACTTCACTTGAAGAACAGAACACAAAGCCCTCCAGAATTTTGCAGTAAATTGCACACCACGGTCAGAGACAATTTCAGCAGGAAGGCCATGTAGACGAAATATGTGTTGGACAAACAACTGTGGCAGGTCAGGGGCAGAAGGTAACTTCTTCAATGGTATATAGTGGACCATCTTAAAAAATCGGTCTATTACAACCCAGATAGTGTTGAAACCTTGAGAGACTGGCAGGTCTGTGACGAAATCCATGGAGAGATGCATCCATGGACGTGATGGAGTAGGTAATGGAAGCAATTCCCCAGCTGGAGCTTGTCGTGATGATTTATGCTGGGCACAGGAGGAGCAGGAAGAGATGAACTCCATTATATCTGCCTTCATAGAAGGCCACCAATAGTGTCTTTTCAGGAACTCCAAGGTCTTCCGAGTACCTGAGTGCCCTGTGAAGCGAGAGGAATGTGCCCAAGTGAGAAGCTGCTTCCTTAATTCCGGGGCCACAAATGATTTTCCCGTAGGAGGCTGAACTTGTAATGCGGTGAAAACTCTTGATTCCAAGACAGGGGTATTGCTTTGATTTTCAGATTGATCATCACAGAGGAGAGATCTTGATAGGGCATCAGCCTTCTGATTAAGTTCCCCAGACCGGAAGGTCAGGGTGAACTGAAATCTGGCAAAGAATATTGCCCAGCGGGCCAAACGAGGACTCACACATTGGAGGTTTTTGAGAAATAGGAGATTTCTATGGTCCGTAAATACAGTAAATGGAAACTTGGCGCCTTCTAGCAAATATCTCCATTCCTTCCATGCCAACTTTACAGCTAGTAGTTCTTGCTGACCTATGGCGTAGTTCCTTTCGGCAGATGAGAATTTTTTAGAAAAGAACCAACACGGATGGACTCGGTCGTCCTCATAACGTTGAGACAAGACTGCTCCCACAGCTTCAGATGATGCGTCCACTTCCAACAAAAAAGGCCTGTCCAGATCTGGTTGTCAAAGAACTGGTGCTGAGATAAAGGCCTGTTTTAGAAGATGAAAGGCAGACTCTGCCTCAGGTGACCATTGGGCAGGATTAGCACCTTTGTGGGTCAAGGCTGTAATGGGAGCCAACAGTGTAGAAAATCCCTTAATGAAGCATCTATAATAATTGGCGAAGCCCAACAATCTCTGGATGGCCTTCAGTGTCTGAGGTCGGGTCCAATCCAGAATTGCTTGTACCTTCTTGAGGTCCATTTCTAAACTGGAGCCAGATATTACATAGCCGAGAAAAGGTACACTGGGCACTCCAAAGACGCACTTCTCCAGTTTGCAGTAAAGGTAGTTTTCTCTCAAACGGGTCAGAACTTCTTTAACATGTTCTTGATGTTTAGCCACAGAGGGTGAAAAAATCAGTATGTCATCCAGGTAGACAACAACCGAAAAATATAACAGTTCCCGGAAAATCTCATTAACGATACTTTGAAAGACAGCAGGGGCGTTATACAATCCAAAAGGCATTACTAAATACTCAAAATGTACATCTCTGGTATTAAAAGCGGTCTTCCATTCATCGCCTGCTCGGATACGAATGAGGTTGTAAGCCCCTCTCAGATCTAATTTAGAAAAAATGACAGAGCCCTTGACCCTATCAAACAACTCAGTAATCAGGGGAGGAGGGTATTGATTCTTTACAGTAATGTCATTAAGGCCTCGATAATCGATACATGGTCTTAGACCACCATCCTTCTTGCCAACAAAGAAAAACCCAGCTCCGGCAGGTGAAGTAGAGGGGCGAATGAACCCCTTTGCCAGGTTGTCCCGGATGCACTCGGTCATGGCTTGAGTCTCAGGCAAGGACATCGGATAGGTACGACCACGAGGTGGTATCTTATCAGGTATCAATTCAATTGGACAGTCCCATTCCCTAAGAGGGGGTAAGATATTTGCTTGTTGCTCAGAGAACACGTTGGCGAACATCTGATATTCCTTGGGAATGGCAGCAGAAACTAGTGGAACTGTCTTTCTCACAGGTCGAATTTTTGGAAGACAGGATTTCTGACAGTCCATACCCCATGACAGAATCCGCATAGAACTCCAATCAATCCTGGGATTATGTTGACGTAACCAGAGTAGACCAAGAACCACTTCTTGAGAGGCCTCTGATATCACCAGGAATTTTAAGGACTCAGAATGAAGTGCTCCAATTCGGACCAATACTGGTTGAGTCTCTTTGGTGACTATCCCGTTAGTTAGAGGGCGTCCGTCTATAGAGGTCAGAGAGATGGCATGGTTGAGAGACAAACAAGGAATCTGAAATTTATCTATGAAACTAGACGTTATGAAATTTCCGGCTGCTCCTGAGTCAAGTAGAGCAGTAGCAAAGACAGGTTTGGGTTTAAGATCAAAGGCTAGGGTAATCGTGAAATCTTTAATTTTTGGAGACGGGTTCATAACTCCTAACTTGATGTCTCCAGGGTCAGTTAGGATTTGGCATTTCCCTGTTAACGGGGGCAGGAGATCAGCAGGTGACCGGACTCTCCGCAGTACAGACAGAGGTTCTTTTGCATTTTTCTCTGACGTTCTTCTTTGGAGAGGTGTGTATGATTCACCTGCATAGGCTCCTCTTCAGTAGGAGAAGGAATGGGTCGGGTAGAAATGGAGGGGGTACATGACCTTTGCCGGTCAGTTCTGTTTTTTTCAGCCTGACGTTCCCTGAAGCATAGGTCAACTTTGATACACAACGAAATCATGTCATTCAGATTAGTAGGAAGCTCTCGAGTGACTAGATCATCCTTTAGTCGGTCTGACAACCCATGCCATTAGGCCGAGGTGAGGGCTTCCTCATTCCATTTGAGCTCTGATGCTAAAATTTGAAATTGCACAGCATATTGACTGACAGGACGGACCTCTTGTCTCAGTGTCATGATGTTTGATGATGCTGATACAGTACGCCCAGGGTCATCGAAAATCCTCCTGAAGGATGACACAAAGCTTGCGTAATTATCCAGCAGCGGATCCGAGCGCTCCCAGAGTGGGGAAGCCCATTCCAAGGCCTGGCCGGATAACAGAGAGACTATATAAGCCACTTTAGTTCTTGCAGTTCGAAAGTTGTCAGGCTGCAGGGTAAAATGTATGTCACACTGATTTAGGAATCCTCGGCAGAGTTTAGGATTGCCGTCAAATTTACTTGGTAAAAGAAGATGTAAGCGGGGAGATTATCTGCCTCCTGTATTCCCAGACGCTGATGCGGATGTAGATGCTGGTACTTCAGGGGTAGAAAAGGAAGTTTGCAAACTATCCTGTCGCTTGGACATCTCTTGCAGAAATTGAGCCATCTGATGCTGCATGTTTTCCAGATTTTCTAAACGACCAGAAATGCACCGGAACAAATCCACTCCTGACTCCTGATCCGTGGCTGGCTCCATGTGGCCAGTGCAAACTGTTATGTTCTGGGTTGTTTGTGGACCCGGGGTGGTAGCAGGAGCGATCACAGAAGCAGATTTGAAAATAAAACTAGGATTTTTAATAAGTGCTTGTGTAGACATATAATGTGGCAGTAAATAAAAGTCCAGGAATATATAAATGTGCACAAGAGTTCTGTGGTGGGAGCAAAAGGGTTAATGTCCAAGTAGAAACAATTAGAGATGTCCAGGTGTGCAGTTAGTGAAACTGAAAATAATCAAGCCAGGTTTGCAGGTAGTGAACTGAAAATAATCAAGCCAGGTTTGCAGGTAGTGAACCGAAGCCCTGGATCTCAGCATGCTCAGGCACTCAGGTATGGGCAAGGGTGATGGAGGAAGCGGGGTAGTCCAGTGGGAGCTAGGAGCTGACAAGCAGATGGCAGACAGCGAATTCACAGGAACAGGAAAGAACAGAGAACTCCCTCTCAGCTAGGCTGAGATACACGTTGCACTGGCAAAGAAGGAAGGCACTGACCCTTCCTAAATACCCCATGCCGTGCTGTTACTGGCCGGAGGGAACATGTGACTCACCAGGATTGGCCAGCCGCATCACATGGCTAGAAGGCAAGATGGCGGCGCCCATGCCAAACGGAACGGAGAGGCCGCCAGGCCTCACCAGCGCAGAGTGACAACAGGGCCGCACAACAACGCGCGCAGCCAAAGCCCCCCGCCAGACACCAGCTCCGCCACCAGACAGCCCGCACCACAACAACCTCACAGGTAACACCCGCCTAGCGCCATGCTGAAATACCCTGGCCGTGACATATATTAGGGATGCCAGTAAGAACACATTGTTTTGTCTATACCTTCCCTTCCCCCAAACTCTTCTAACCAACCTATTTTTCATTAGCCTCTACCTTAATCCCCTCTGGTACTCCATTTCTGATCGTTAAATTCTTCCACCCTTATGTTAGAGTTCAGCCGGGGATCGGCCGTCCCATACCGTCCCGCCGAAGGAGCTGAGCATTCACCCTGTAGCTGTGGTGTCAGGCGACCCGGTGAGTGGGGATCGCAGATTCCATCATGGGCGCCACCATGACACTTTCCCTATGTCAGTACTTCCTTCCCTGAGTGGCCCGGCTGGTCAGCTGATGCTGTGGGCCTATCAGCAGGCTTCCAGGGGTATATATCCGGCTCCTGTGCTCCAGGTAGTTGCCTTAATAATCATTGTCACCGCTAGTGTAACTAGAGGAGTCTTGTTCCAGGTTCCCGTGCTTCCAGTGTGTTTCTTCCAGAGCTTCTGAGCTATCTCATCACAGTGCCTTTACTATCAGCAGCCTGTGTGCAAGTTTAACCTCCATCTCACCACAGTGCCTTTACTAATCAACAGCCTGTGTGCAAGTTTAACCTCCATCTCACCACAGTGCCTTTACTAATTCTTAGCCTGTGTGCAAGTTAACCCTCCTTCTCACCACAGTGCTTTTACCATCACAGCCTGTGTGCAAGTTAACCCTTCATCTCATCGCAGAGCCTTTACCATCACAGCCTATTTGCAAGTTAACCCTTCATCTCATCGCAGTGCTTTCACCATCACAGCCTGTGTGCAGGTTAACCCTTCGTCTCATCGCAGAGCTTTTACCATCACAGCCTGTTTGCAAGTTAACCCTTCATCTCATTGCACCCTAGTGCATGATCTCCGGCCGGCAATCCGGTATATACTTCGTGGGATATCCAGCTGTTACCTCAGCCTACCAATAAATCTCCACACCTCTCTAGAGAGGACCTCAAGTGCCTTTATCCAGCCATGAGTTCTATCCCACTCCCAACGTGCCTATTCCAGGCATTACCCTTGGGCCACGGGTGTTTTTGATTCTCTTTTCCCTGCAGGCCTTGGTCACCAAGTCAAAGGACCGTGACCTGCTTACAGAGAGCCGCACAAGCCCATATCCCGCTTGGAGGGGTCACTGGCAAACACCTACTTGTGAGTTAGACTCTGCACCATTGACTGGGTCTAGCCAACGACCAAGACATGTGGATGCAGAGATCATACGTCCAGGCCCCTCGCCTTCGCCTCCTCCCGCAGCCTCAGACCTCGGCTTTCAAAAACCCGCCTCCCAGCATGACAGTTTGTTCAGGCCCAATGGAAGCCGCAGGTGCCCAAGGTACTGGGACTCTTCAAGAGTTAACAAGCCGTATGGATAACCAAGAGACAGCACAGCGACATGTGGCTCAGTAACTGCAAGAATTGTCCGGACAGTTAATGACCATACAAAATACACTGGCATCTATGTCCACGGCCTCGCCACCTGTCGTTCTTGCTGGCTCTCCAGGGTTACCTCAAGGGGCTACGCCACAGAAGTCTCGTCTCCACTTGACCACCCCTGAAAGGTTTGACGGTACTCCACAACGTTGTCGTGGTTTCATAAACCAATGTGAAATCCAGTTTGAGTGCCTCCCCCAGAATTTCCCTACCTCCTGATCCAAGGTCGCCTATGTAATTTCATTACTGACTGGGGCTGCATTGGACTGGGTTTCCCCTCTTTGGGAACGGGCTGATCCGTTAGTTTCTAGATACGAAGACTTTGTGACAGCCTTCAAATGGATTTCTGATGAGCCCGGCAGATTGCTTTCTGCTTCCTCTGACTTACTCCATGTCCGCCAAGGTACTTGCTCGATGGGACAGTACGTGGTGCAGTTTCAGACCCTTGCATCGGAACTTAGATGGAATGAAGAAGCACTCAAAGCAGCCTTCCTCCATGGGTTGTCCGAAAGGATGAAAGACGAATTAGCATCCAGGGATTTACCTACGTCTTGTTCTGAGACTATTTCCCTCTGCATAAGGATTGATTTACGCCATAGGGAGCGGTGGGGTAATAGAGGTCATGGGGATCGCCCTCAAGATCATCCGGCCTCAGGAAGTCAATCCTATTCCCCCACCTCCAGGGGTGAGGAACCTATGCAGATCAACAGAACCAGGCTAACCATGGCCGAACGCAATCGGCGCTTTCAAAATAAATTGTGTCTTTATTGCGCTGCCCCTGAGCACATGTTAAAGAATTGTCCCCTGCTGGCGGGAAATGCGAGACCCTAGTTGATGTCGGGAGCATTCAATTAGGGGTCATTTTTAAGCACTCCCAATTAACTGACAGTTTATTGCTTGTATCTCTTTCCCACCAGTTCAGGACAAGGGATGTTAAAGCCCTTATAGATTCCGTTGCTGCGGGAAATTTTATTTCCAAATCTTTAATCCAGTCCCTTGGTATTTCGGTGGAACCTTTACCTGACAAACTACTGCTCTCCGGTGTAGATGGTAAAATCGTGCTAGGTGAATCCATATCCTTGAAATCCCAGCCCGTGACTCTCCGCGTTGGTTGCCTGCACCAAGAGACCATTGAATTCCTCATACTTCCTAACTCTGCTTACAAGCTAGGTCTGGGTTTACCTTGGTTAAGGAAGCATAATCCTACCTTTGATTGGTCCAATATGCAAATTGTATCATGGGGACCAAACTGTTTCCATCGGTGCCTAACCCAAGTACTTCCTGTACATACCCACTCTGTGTACCCCAGTACAGGTGCAAAGTTCCCCCCGACCGACAAGCCAAAAGATCCTTCTGTCTACAGTCTACCTCAAGCATATCAAGATTTTGCCGATGTCTTCTGCGAGCAGGCTGCTGATCAACTCCCTCCTCATCGGTCGTGGGATTGTGGAATAGAACTTCTCCCAGGAAAGATTCCGCCTCGGGGCCGGACCTATCCTTTGTCAGTTCCAGAAACAGCCGCCATGGCAACTTATATTAAGGAAAATCTAGCCAAATGGCTCATACGGCCTTCCACCACCCCTGCAGGGGCAGGGTTTTTTTGTGAGCAAGAAGGATGGAGGCCTCTGGCCCTGTATAGACTACCGTGGCCTCAACCAAATTACTGTAAAAAATTGGTATCCTTTACCTTTAATTCCTGAGCTTTTCGACAAGGTCCGTGGAGCTAAAGTGTTCTCCAAACTAGATCTTCGTGGGGCATACAATTTGATATGAATCAAAGCTGGGGATGAGTGGAAGACCGCCTTCAATACCAGAGATGGTCATTTCGAATATCTAGTGATTCATTTTGGACTCTGCAATGCGCCGGCTATATTCCAAGGCTATGTAAATGAGATCTTTCGGGACATTCTCTACAGCTTTGTCATCGTCTATTTAGATGATATTCTAATATTTTCTAAGGATCTCCAAACTCACCGCCAACATGTTCGAGAAGTTCTAGCTCGCCTTCGAAAACACCACCTTTATGGAAAGTTATCCAAGTGCCTCTTTGAACAAACCACAGTTCCTTTCCTAGGACATATAATTTCTGGTGAAACCATTCAGATGGATCCAGAGAAACTGAAAGCGATCTCTGAATGGCCATTACCAAAATCTTTAAAAGCTACCCAACATTTTTTGGGATTTTCAAACTATTATAGGCGATTCATACCGAATTTTTCCACTGTGGTGTCTCCCATTACTAGTCTCACACGGAAGGGCGCTAACCCAGCCCAGTGGCTGGACTCAGCCATACAGGCCTTCCAGAGATTGAAAGAGGCATTCTCTACTGCCCCTATCCTTTGCCAACCCCAACTGGATAAACCATTTTTTGTGGAAGTGGATGCCTCTTCGGTGGGTGTAGGGGCGGTATTATCCCAAATTTCCAGTGAAATCATCCATGGGGATACTTCTCTTGTAAATTTTCCTCTGCAGAGAAAAACTATGCGATTGGAGATCAAGAACTCCTGGCTATGCGTCTGGCGTTAATGGAGTGGCGTCATCTTCTGGAAGGGGCCAAGTTTCCAGTTACCATTATTACTGACCATAAAAACTTAATTTATCTTCAGATGGCTCATCGCTTAAACGCCAGGCAGGCCCGCTGGTCCTTGTTCTTCTCAAGGTTTAACATTAAGCTTCAATTTCGCCCCGGTAAATGGAACAAAAAAGCAGATGCTCTCTCACGGTCTTTTCTACTCGACACACAGGAAGAAGATCATCTAAGATCTCGCCCAATCCTGGATCCTATGGTCTTCGCTTCAACTCAAATATTGACTCCGCCTCCGGGGAAAATTTTTGTGACTCCTGAATTACGGAAAAAGTTGTTAACTTGGACTCATAGTTCTCTATTTGCTGGGCATTCTGGTATTTTCAAAACATACATGTTTCTTCAGCGCTCTTATTGGTGGCCCTCGATGAGAAAAGATGTTCAAGAATTTATTTTCTCATGTGTAAAATGCTCACAGCATAAAGTTTCTCGCAAAAAAAGTGCAGGTCTTCTTTGCCCGTTACCCGTTCCTACTATTCCTAGGACCCATATATCCATGGATTTTATCTCTGAGCTTCCACGCTCCAAAGGACATAACACCATATGGGTAGTGGTGGATCATTTTTCAAAAATGGCGCATTTTATACCATTAGTAGGCCTGCCATCTGCTCCCCATTTGGCAAAAATTTTTGTTAAAGAGATTTTTAGGTTACATGGTCTTCCTAGAGAGATTGTTTCTGACCGAGGAGTCCAATTCGTAGCCAAGTTTTGGAGGGCCCTATGCAGCGCTTGTGGAACCAAATTAAAATTCTCATCAGCTTACCACCCACAAACTAACGGGCAAACCGAGAGGGTTAATCAGGAACTGGAGACCTTTATAAGACTTTTTGTGTCCTCTTCAAAGGATGATTGGATGGACTTACTACCTTGGGCCGAGTTTTCACATAACTTCAAGTACCACACTTCCTCCAATTCCACACCTTTTTATACTGTGTTTGGTAAACATCCCCGGTTTCCAGATTTCCAACATTTACCTTCGGTGGAGGTCCCTGCAGTTACTGATGTTGTAGAATCTTTTTCAGCCATTTGGAAGAAGATACATGCCTCGTTGAAACAATCATCCAAGAATTATAAAAGATTCGCTGACAGACGACACGTCGCGGTTCCTCTGCTGAGAGTTGGAGATATAGTCTGGGTATCTACTAGGAACATCCAACTGAAAGTTCCCAGTATGAAGCTGGCCCCACGCTTCATTGGTCCGTACTGCATTCACAGAGTGATCGACCCTGTTGCGCATAAATTGGAACTCCCACCTCAATTGAAGTTATCGAATACCTTTCATATCTCTCTATTGCGACCTTTGGTGTTAAATCGGTTCCAAACCACCTCTCCTAAATTACCTCAAGTACAAACTTCTCAAGGTACAGAATTCGAAGTTGTGAAGATTCTGGATTCTCGGTTCAGATCCAACATTCTCCAATATCTCATTGATTGGAAGGGTTATGGTCCTGAGGAGAGGGCCTGGATCAGAGCCACAGATGTTCAAGCACCTCAATTAATTCGAGCCTTCCACATCAAATTTCCTGGTAAGCCTGGTGGGTGTCCGGTGTCCACCCTGAAAGGGGGGGTACTGTCAGAGTTCAGCCTGGGATCGGCCGTCCCTTACCGTCCCGCCGGCTTCCTCTGACTTCCCGGGCAGTCGGGCGGCTGGCGTGGTGACGTGGGAGGAGCTGAGCATTCGCCCTGTAGCTGTGGTGTCAGGTGACCCGGTGAGCGGGGATCACAGTTTCCATCATGGGCGCCGCCATGACACTTTTCCTATGTCAGTACTTCCTTCCGTGAGTGGCCCGGCTGGTCAGCTGACACTGTGGGCCTATCATCAGGCTTCCAGGGGTATATATCCGGATCCTGTGCTCCAGGTAGTTGCCTGAACAATCATTGTCGCCGCTAGTCTAACTAGAGGAGTCTCGTTCCAGGTTCCCGTGCTTCCAGTGTGTTTCTTCCAGAGCTTCTGAGCCATCTCACCACAGTGCCTTTACTAATCAACAGCCTGTGTGCAAGTTAACCCTCCATCTCACCACAGTGCTTTTACCATCACAGCCTGTGTGCAAGTTAACCATTCATCTCACTGCAGTGCTTTTACCATCACAGCCTGTGTGCAAGTTAACCCTCCATCTCATCGCAGAGCCTTTACCATCACAGCCTATTTGCAAGTTAACCCTTCATCTCATCGCAGTGCTTTCACCATCACAGCCTGTGTGCAGGTTAACCCTTTGTCTCATCGCAGAGCTTTTACCATCACAGCCTGTTTGCAAGTTAACCCTTCATCTCATCACAGTGCTTTCACCATCACAGCCTGTGTGCAGGTTAACCCGTCATCTCATTGCACCCTAGTGCATGATCTCCGGCCAGCAATCCGATATATACTTTGTGGGATATCCAGCTGTTACCTCAGCCTACCAATAAATCTCCACACCTCTCTAGCCAGCACCTCAAGTGCCTTTCTCCAGCCAGGAGTTCTATCCCACTCCCCATGTGCCTATTCCAGGCATTACCCTTGGGCCACGGGTGTTTTTGATTCTCTTTTCCCTGCAGGCCTTGGTCACCAAGTCAAAGGACCACGACCTGCTTACAGGGAGCCGCACAAGCCCATATCCCGCTTGGAGGGGTCACTGGCGAACACCTCCTTGTGAGTTAGACTCCACACCATTGACTAGGTCTAGCCAATGGCCAAGACTTGTGGATGCAGAGATCATACATCCAGGCCCCTCGCCTTCTCCTCCTCCCACAGCCTCAGACCTCGGCTTTCAAAAACCCGCCTCCCAGCGTGACACCTTATAATAGTTATAATCCCTCACCCTCTATTCATTCCATAATACAACCCATACCCATAAAATCTTCCGCCGCCTGTTTCATCATATAGTAACTGCCATGGCCTCCAGGTCCTACTGCATGGCACTACTCTGCTGGGAAAAGGTGCCATGTTTGCCCCCCAACACACTTACCCCTGGATCCTTTACTGGATCCTTTACTGTTCCTACAAACCCTGATCCTTTTCCTGGTTGCCAGTAATTCAGCCACATCTCTTCACTTTCCTCTCCCCCATTGTTGTACACTTTCTGTAATGTTAGATCTGTGCAACAAATCGGCCTCCATTCATATTCATCTTTAGTTGCCTAAAGTTATCTGCCCACACCCGTAGTTGATGACCACACCTATGTAATGGCTGGTCATGCCCCTTCAGTGGGCCCCTTCTGTTGCATTTCCCTGGTGGGCCCTTCATGCCTCAGTCCGACACTGAACACTGCCACCACACCAGCAGGGCCAATAACCTTCCGATATACTGTATAAAGGGAGTGCACCTCACACTAACCCACAGAGCCATCTGAATAGTTGGCAAGTAAAGAGGGACCCCACACTAATAGTGCCATTAACCTTCTCAATGGCAAGTAAATAGGGTCCAACAGCACACTGGCAGGGCCAATTGCCCTTCCCCACTGCAAACAGTAGGGTCTAAAACCCCCCATACTAATTCCATCTAACACAGGCCAGACAGCTGGCGCTGCTGACTCCAGGAGAGTGAAATCAGTCTACCCAATGAATGGACAAGCCCTTTACCTAAAGAATGTCCTATGAACCCAAAGTCCTCCTGCAACTAAGTAAGCAAGTCAAAAGTCCCTACTCAATGAGGGAAAGAAGGGAGGAAAAGGGGAGGGGGGGTTGGTTACTTGGCCCAAGGTAAAAATGTGAAAAAACCTGCCAGGAGTACCATAGTCAATCAGTCTCCAATGTTCAGGGCAAAAACAGGGCAATATCCTTTGAGCCTCCACCGCTAACGGTGATGAGCAGCGGGATGCTCCCAAATGAATAAATCTAAAAAATGGCAATGCAAAACAACAAAGAAACCCAGACAGATGACTGTAATAGAGTAAACGGACAGTGAATCTATGGTGCAAAAACATCACTAATACCAATGCTGGTGGCCCATGAGAGAGCACATGTAGTTGCCCATCCTGAGAGCAAATTGGGGCACATTTTCTCTAGGGAAAACTGAGCAACAGCATACCATGTCAGAACCGATTCAGCGTTGAAGGACCCAACCAAACAAAAACAGTGACCAAGGATCCAGCAGCATCAATCATGTGCGCTCAACTGGAAATCAATGCACAACCCAGGACCATGCCACCAGGCAAGAACATGAGTCAACACAGGGAAGCAAGGGATCCAAATGACCACGGACAGCCGGTCAAGTCCTGAATGCCACAAATTGCCCCACTTCAACATCGTCAGGCCCACAGACCCTAGCAAAGGCAAGAAGATACTCTAGAACCCTGCAACAAAATAGTGACCAGGGATCACTCAATGTATCAACTATGTACTCTCAACAGGATGGCAGACCACCAAGAGGCCTGGGACATTGTCACCCATCCATCCAGGAGTTAGCACAGCAATGCAGAGAAACCTAACAGCCACAACCCAATCGTTCAGTCCTCAAGTGCGGCAAACCACATCGTAAATCGGGAAGTGAGACCTCAGCAAAGGTGGGAAACAGAAAGCTTCATTAACTACCATTAGCCCCTGTACAATAATACAAAATTGACACAGGCCCTCACCCCACCGGCCGCAAAAAACAAGCCAGAAACACAATGCAAGCTGAGCTTGTAACCAATCCCAATCCCAGCGACTATAGACCATGGTAAACCGTGACCCATCTACTCACCAGGTCAAGGCAAGAGCATGCTGAAACTGTGCTACCTGCTCCTGCAGCAAACAGCAAACACAACAGTGAAGAAAGAAAATGGAGCAAAGAAGGGCACCTGAACAAATTTGCAATGACCCATAGCTACAGAGGACAAATTAAAGTAACATCTACTAGTAGACTATAACACAATGAAAAACCTAGAGTGGAGTGGCTGCCATGGGAAACAGGACACTGCATGAAACAGGAATTTAACGGAGTAGCACACTCTTTGAACCAGGTGCAAAAACAGCATCCCCACTGGAAGTGTGCCCGTGTCACTGCAACTGACTATCCAATTGCCATACGCAACAACTAATTAAGAGCACTGCTGCATGCCATCTCCAAATCAAGAGCCAACACCCAGACAGGCAAATTCACAAAGCGCTCACCTGAGGACCTCTGACATGGACAACTCAACAGCCGGAACACCAAGAATGACACTGCTACTGTTACGGTTCTCACACAGTTGTGTAAGACCTCTATAGCCAGGGAGAGGATCTTCCACCAATAACAGCCACCCGCTGTACCCTTAGTGATTTATTTACACACCGGTACTTAGGTGACCACCTGGATTTATGACTCCAGCAGTAGAAGCTTACACAACTGACGAGAGACCGCAGGACTGCTGACTAGAAACACGGCTGATGAGTGGCAGTCCTTCTGGCTGGTGTGGTACATCTGCAGATGTGGCTGAAATACACGCTATACAACTAGCCTGGTTTCCGTCCATGCACCCGCTTTGAACCTGCAGGCAGCTGCATAATGAAAGCATCCTTTGATTTGACCGGCGGGTGAGTTTTTATTACGGATTTTATATCCATGTTACGGAGCATATGCTGAATGATTCACCTATTCCTCGGTAGTTATTTATTTGTTATTCCCAGCACTTGAGTGACTGTGTCTCTCTCTACTGATATATTCCTGGCCAGGAAAATTATCTTAAAGAAATCGAGTGGCTAGAGACATTTATCCATCGTAATCAGCACAAGTATAGAGATCAATGTGATTTATACTAAGTATCGATCTCTAAGGGAGAGTTATTCTAACAATTACTTAGCTGCTGCTAATAGAAGATACTGTAGTAACAATTATCATACTTTGTTGCAAATCTGTTTTCACTATGGTCTTCTGTGCTTTTATTATTTAAGTGTTTTTTTATCTTTGTGGGTGTGACTTATTTCAAAATATATTTTTTATTTATTTTTTTAATTATTTTTTTCTTTGGGTCATATAGAATTTGTTAGGTCATCATATTGTCTGTTTTTGTTAAATTCATAATTTTTTATTACTATTTTTTTATTATTAGTTTTATGGTCTCTCGCTGTGCGCTCGCAACCGGGTCGATGGTGGGCCAGTGCGCATGCGCACGACAGAGCCGGGTCTGTCATGCGCATGCGCAAGACCCGGACAGCGACGGGCACTCCGTTGCTCCGGGTCTTGCAATAAAGGGGGCGAGCTGTTGATGTTGAGTGACAGCTCGCCCCCTTTGGTGGGCGGGCCGGAGGAGTGGCTGCCCAAACAGAGGCGTTCCCATGTGAACGCCCCCGTTTGGGGGCGGCCCCACTGACATCACGAGTGATGTCATTGGGAGAGATTTCAGCTCTGTCAGAGCCGAAATCTCTCTGGGGCTTGTAGCAACGAGACCCTACCACAAGGATCTTGTCGCAAACCCGATGGTCGTGATGGTCTTGACCATCGCGACCATCTTCGTGGCCGCACGCTATAGCCGTGGGTAGTCACCCACAGCTATGCGAGCAGCCAGGAGGCAGTTCTAAAAAAAGAAATAGCCCAGCCCTTATTCAGAGCGAGTGCTCTGTAAGAGCGTCCGGCTCTGAATCAGGCCCAAAATCCCCATATTGAAATTGGATTGGTATATGCATGTGGTGCCGGAATATGAGAACTACACATTGGTAGGGAAATGGCGGGATCACACCTATGACCCCACTGATGTGAGGCAATGCTAACCAATAGACAAACTGTGCTGTAGCTGTAATGCTGACTGTTGTGCAGAAAGCTGAGTGGTGTGGAGAGCCCTGAACAAGGCATGTGAAAAGCAACTTGTGTTCATAAAATCTAAGAAACAAATGCCACATGGAGAAGGCACTACATCTTAGAGATAAGAAAAAGAGGGAGTGGACCCCAAAATGAGCAGAGTGCAAGTAAAACATGACCTAACAAAAATAGCTGTAAAGTCTATGGTATGTCAGCGCAGTGAAGCCAGCCGGCAGTCTAGCAGAGTGAGCAAGATCCCCTGCCGTATGACCATATCTCCTTGCAATGACAGCAAAGGGCCCGGCCACTGATGCTGCAAGTGTTGCCACAATAGACGGGCCTGAGCAGAGCAAGTGGAGCCTCCAGCATGGCCCCAGGGTATGCAGCACCAACTACCTGAGCCACAACCAAAGCAAATAACCGGCTAACAAATACTGCGCCGGGGACCCAGCCGGAGCCCAATGGTTGGGAACCCCAAGCCCCTCACCCCATGACCCAAGCCACTACCGAGACCAGGATCATAGATAGCTGCCCCACTATCATGTAGAGGAGACCCACTCCCAAAAAGGCATATTTTCTATACATGTATATCAGTATCAGGCGCATAGAAGTAATGAATCCTAGTCAGAGGGGCAAAGAAGATGGTGCTAAGGAAATGCCCTGCCCCTACAGCTCACAGCCATTCAGCCCTCCCCACAACAAATGGGAGGCAACCTGGAGGGTCGGCGGGGACCCCTGCATCTCTGACTGCAAACCATATTGCCAACCATCTTGGAGTGGCCACCACCATCTTGGGTGCACTGCAGTGACCAGTTCCACCCTCGGTGACTCAGCCCTACCCCCAGCAACACCGGCCCCTCTAAAGGAGCAGCAGTAGTGGGTCACGGAAGCATTGCGGACTCCTCGCCCGTCGCAACCATCTAGGGGAGACATAACTACTCTCCCCCACTGTGTTGGCCACGGCAACAAGCACCGGCACAGGCCGGAGGCAGCAGGGAGTCAGTACACTCCCAAAATGATGCTAGACCATATTGGAGTCTGGGTGCCAAGGATGGGAAGGTAGAATAGGCATAAATTGAGAACAGGAACAGAAGAGGGAAATGAAGGATAGGAAGGAAAGGGACAGCTAAGAGAAGAAAGAACAGATAGACAGGATAGTACACCAATGTTAACGTGCTTGCCTGCAGCAGCAGCATTCTCCCAGAATTGGTATGATTTATCGCCAGACCCCTGGCCGCCGGTTCAAATCCTGACAGTCGCTGCCCAAACAGGCTGAAAATCCAGATCGTCCCAGGTAACTACTTACTAACCTAATTCCCTCCCCTAACCCTAACCCTCCCTTAGGGGTGCCTAACCCTAACCTTCCACTCCCAGTGCCTAACCCTAATCCACCATCTAAGTGCCTAAACCTAACCCCCCCTTCCCCACTGCCTAAACCTGTCCCCCAGGGGTGCCTAACCCCAAGTCCCCCCCCGGGGGTGCCTAACCCTAACCCTCCCTTCCCCTAGCCTAACCCTAACCTCCCAGGGGGGTGCCTAACCCTAAGTCCCCCCCGGGAGCCCTAAACCTATCCCTTCCCCCCCCACGGCTGTCCGCAGCTGCACCCGGCATCACTTCAAACAGGATGCCGGGCGCCGGTCTCCCGGCGTTGGTAAAATTACAGGCGTCTAGATTTAGATGCCTGTCATTTAACCCTCACTGGGATAAAGCAGTCAGGAAGCCGGCTGTCGGGATTAGGTCCGCTGGCTTCCGGACTGCATACCATTCTCCCCACAGGAGGAAAATGCTGAAAAAAGGCAGCTTCCTGACTGTGGAAGCCCTAAGTAAATTGTAGCTCCTCCCATAAGATAACCCCACCTTATAACTTTGCCATTGGCTAGACAAAGAAAACCATATTAACCCTCCACTATCTATGTAGCTGTGATATACCACTGTCTTATAGCCTAGGGGTTTAAGGAGCTGATTCAGACCTGCTCATTAGGATGCATTCACTCATAGTTGGCCGATTATCGCATTCTACGCATGCGTATGTATTGCAGTGCGTGAACCACTGTGAAAGATCAGAATGCATTTGCTCGCTGCGCATAGACAGCCCAGCAGAGTGAGTTACATGAGAAGCCGTTTGAGGATGGTGACAGGGGCTGGTCACTAGAAACGGGGGAGTGGAGGTGCGAACACAGGTGTGCCTGAGCATTCTAACGCCATTTTAGAGGCATGCATAATTCAGAGGGAGTGTAATTGTACACATCACCTTGCTGGTTTTTACACTCAAGTGATCACAGTGCTTGCGGCAGGGTATGGTCAACCTCAAGCGCTGTGATCGCAACCGATGTTACCCGATGTACCGATGGTTGCATACACTTCCTGGAGATGACGTGTGCAAGTGGGCATCTTAAGGCAGGCCGGTGGGCATTTGCATACACAATGTGATCTCACTCTAAGACATAGTGGGTGTGTAAATAACATGCTGTGCGATTTCCCTGCCTATGCAATTTGCATACGCATCGTGCAGTGCAAGCGAACGCATCTTGCGAGCTGGTCTGAATCAGGTCCTAAGGTCCGTCCTGCACACATGGGTGCTATCTGTCTTTATAGTGCAAAGTCACATGCACTTTGCAGTGTAGTAGCAGTATCACAGTAAAGGCCATACAGTAGCTAAAAATACTGTATAATTGAACACAACACCATTTCGAGCAAAGTGAACACACCCAACATTTCTGGCTCATATACAGTCAATCAAACTGAGGACCTCATTCAGAGTCGGTCATAAACGGCCGCTTGGTCCTACGCATACAATGTTTCCAAACCAGGCATGCGCAGTGGCGGGCTGGGCTGGGGGGCAGTGTGCCATGTGCCCCCCGGGCCGCAGCGTCATGCGGGCCGCGAGCCGGTGCAGTGTGTGTATTACTGTGACACAGACTGCACCGCGTGTGTAGCGCTGACCTGACAGAATTCGGTCAGCGCTACACTGACGAACACACAACCGCTGGCTCCGGCAGCTATGTGTTTGTTGTAAGCAGCAGCCAATGAGATTCTGTCAGACTCTCATTAGCTGCTGTTGCGCCCACTGCGGGAGCCGCTCCATCTTCCGCAGTGGGCAATGGGAGAGACGTCATGATGTCATATGACGTCTCTCCCATAATGCAGAGCCCGGGAGGACAGACGGAGGAGCAGATGGCAGCGGCGGGAGCGGGGATTCAGGTAAGTGTTTTTTTTATTTTGTTTTTTATATTACATGTGTCTACTGGGGAGGGTGTCTGGCACTACTGGAGGCACTACAAAGGGGGGACTACTACTACTGGGGGCATTAGAAGGGGTGGGTGACTACAACTACTGGGGACACTACAAGGGGGGGACTGGGACTACTACTACTGGGGGCACTACAAGTGGAGACTACTGCTGCGGGCACTGCAAGGGGGAGGGGACTACTACTACTGGGGACTACTACTACTGGGGGCACTATAAGGGGACTACTACTACTACTGGGGGCACTACAAGGGGGGTGGGGGACTACTACTACTGGGGACTACTACTACTGGGGACACTACAAGGGGGGGACTACTACTATTGGGGACACTACAAGGGGGGGACTACTACTGGGGGCACTATAGGGGGGGACTACTACTGGGGGCACTACAAGGTGGGGACTACTACTAATGGGGGCACTACAAAGAGTGGGACTACTACTACTGGGGGCACTGCAAATGGGGGTACTACTACTACTGGGGGAACTACAAAGGGGGGGACTACTACTACTGGGGGCACTACAAGGGGGGGACTACTACTGGGGTCACTATTGGAGGCCTGCATAAGGGTGTTCTCTCCTGTGGCACACGGGGCACTGCATATGGGCACTATGACAGGGGGCTGCCCTAATCTTTATTTTTACCTTACATTAATCCCATATGGACCCGCCTACTCCCTGGAACAATGGAGGGGGGTGCGCCGTAGCATGCATATTCTTCGGACACACACGCTACTCCTCTGCCAGGGCCGCCTGCATGCATTTGCCCCCCAGGCTAAAAGTTGCCAGCCAGCCCCTGCGCATGCATGAGACCTTGCGATCCAAAATGCTGTCGATCGTACGGCTTACGAGCAGGAAGTGGCTTCCGAGAGTTGATTGACATGAAAGGCCGTTTGTGGGTGTTGACAGGGGTGGTGGTCTAAAAACGCAGGTGTTCCTCACCATTTTCAGGGCGTTTCAGGGGCGTACATACATTTACTGCTACGGCCGACATAGAAGGCCTGAAGTAGTAAAACGTCACTCTGTGAGCAGGTTAGAGGCCTGGCTGATTGTACAGCTTGAGGTTGGCTATGTGCTCTCTAATAGCCCCCAAGTACAATCAATACTATCGAATGTGACTGATGTTTTGTTTGATGTTTCTATTTTGTGCCACACAATGCAAGCAGCTAATAATCGATTGTTGAAGCTAATAACACTGCTAATTGGCTTGTAATTGATTCAGTTGTGTTAGCATTAGCGAATAATAAGAATAAATAAATTTCATGGGGATGGCTTATTCTATGCGTTTTTTTGTTAATTTTTGGTGTAACACAACACAAGCGGCCGCAACCATCAGAAGAAAATTAACATAGAGCGACTGACAATGACTGACATCAATTGACTCGATCGCTAACTGCTATCACTCGCTAGCTAGAGGAGGTGCTTTGTTCATGTATCGGCGTCACTTTGGTTGCGATCGCCCGTCGTGCGATTGGTTTTTTTTCTGATTCTCAATCGTTAGGCGTACGACCAAGTGGCCGCTAACGACCGCCTCTGAATGAGGGCCTGAATCTCTTCTTGGACTTGGAGTGATGTTTTAAATCCCTCTTTATTTGTTTCGCTCTTAGGGCCTGATTCAGACCCGGACGCAAGTGTCCGTTCGCTCGTTCGGCGTACGAGCGTAAAAATGAAAAATCAAGCGCTTGCTCGTTTGTGCGCTCACAGCTAATCTTCCGCCCCATAGTCTCCCAACCCCTCTAGCTAGAGAACGTTCTAAATAGCGACCGTCCGTCTCCTCTTTGGTTGCAGGGAACGCTCGCACAAGTCAATTCCGGAAGTGGCCCTGTCAGTTTTCGATTGCCTGCTATTTCATTCAGCAAACATACTTGAATCGATTAATGGCAATCACTATATTAATTACTTTAATTGGTATTCACATGTTTGCAATCCTTTTTTTTTTTTTTTAATGTCAATAAACTTTATTATTGTTAGTGTGTGTCATTGATTCAGCAGGATACGTACAGTTGGACCAAGGGGATGGTTGTTCAAAATTAAAAGTTTGTTTGAATGCTACTATTGTTTTGCATTTTTTTATATGCAGATTTTTCATCTTTTTTATTTATATTTAAATTAGCTTACGCATGTCACTGCATCAAGCCTATCATAACTCACATTGTATTTGTGAGGGTGTAGGTCACATGACTCATACAATAACCAATAGAATGCTTTCTGTTAATTTACAAAGTACATTAGCCAATCAAATTTTTTCTAGGACCTTTATTGAAACTGTTTGGTGTAAAAAAAACCATTGCCATCATGAGAGCCGCAGCTTTTTGTCGCAGAGAACTCCTGGTCCTCACTGATGTGATGGACCGGAGATTAACCAACTCCATGGGCCCCATCACTAACCTCCGCAAGCGGCTTGCCTACGCAGAGGTGCGGCGCCGCCTGCGTAGGATCTGCTGCCGCCGAAATTTCGGACAATTGGAAAGGAGGTGGTCCGATCACCGGCACCGATCACCACGCCTGTTGGCCAATTTGCGTCAGCAAATCCTGGAAGTAAGTGTTTTGTTTTATAAAATTTTAAATGTAAGCATACCTGCGTGTGCATGTTTCCCGTATAGCCGAGTTTCTTTATTTTGGACATACCAGCGGGTGCATGTTTCCCGTATAGCCGAGTTTCTTTATTTTGGACATACCTGCGTATGCATGTTTCCCGTATAGCCCTGTTTCTTTATTTTGGACATACCTGTGAGTGCATGTTTCCCGTATAGCCCTGTTTCTTTATTTTGGACATACCTGCGTGTGCATGTTTCCTGTATAGCCCTGTTTCTTTATTTTGGACATACCTGCGTGTGCATGTTTTCCATATAGCCCTGTTTTTTTTTTTTGTGTGTAAATTTTGGAATCAAAATATTAAATATGTAATAATATAAATTTTTCAACATCATTTAGGGGCTGTGCGCAGACTACGACGTCTCCAACGTCACCGACGTCGGGCTCGTCCCCTCTTCCCCACTCCCTCCCAAACATCCTCTCCCCACTCTTCCCCAAATTCCCCCTCCACCCCAGATCAGGCAGACCGTGAGGCCCCTCCCTCTCCTCTCATTCCCATTCCTCCAACTTCACCCTCCCCTCCACCCCCCCCCTCTCTTTTCCTCACCCTCAACGTCATCAGAAATCACCCCTCCTCCATCCGTGCAGCACTGGCCCACCTCTGAGGAGGACGATTTCTAGGCACCTGGCCCAGGCAGCATTAGGCCCGGTATGTTTCCCTTTTAAACTATGGTTGCTTTTGCATTTTTTGGTTTTTGGGTGATGTTGTCCTTTTGCCTGTGCAGTTCAAAATTGTAAAGTAGTTCTAATGTTTTGGATATATATCTTTGTGAAACAATGTCTAGGATGTTTTCCCCTTACACATATGACACATGTCCAAACACTCATACTTGTGTCTTTCTTGTTTACGGTAACAACAAATGTAGTATTTTTGCGTAGTTGTCCCTATTTTTTGTTGAATTTGGCTGTAAAATTTGATTTTTCTTTTTTAAAACAATCTTTGCGTTTGGCATTACTTTTGTTTTGTTGATTTTTTTGTCTCTTTTTTTGTATAGTCTGATTTTTAAGTTGTTTGCTAACATATAAATTTAGGTGTCATTTTAGTAATCCCCACATTTTTTTAACCCACAGAGGACCAGAGGCAGAATGAAGAAATATATGCGGGCTTGCAGAGCTTGAGGGGCCATGTAGTTGGCATGCTAGTGCTCTTGGATCATCTGTTGGCGCACTAATTTTTTTTTTTTCACCAAAAAAATGTTTACAAAAATAAAAGATATTTTGATTTATTTAAAGGTGCCCACACACATACCGATCTGCCCACGATCAGCCGATGTGTACGATTTCCCTTGAAACTCCCCGGCAGCTCTGCACACGATCTCCACACGATATGCACACGATTTGGTGTCCAATCTTCAAACGATCTCTCCTGCAGTCAGACTTTTTACAGTGCATCGGGTCCTAGATTGTCAGATCTGCCCTACTGCACGGCAGATCTGAAGATGCGATGTGCGACCAGCGTGGACGCGCATCGCATCGTGATCGTGAGTGGGGACTCACGATTTCCTCACGATTTGGCCATATTTTACACGATCTGTCGTTCCAATGTGTCGGAATCAGCCAGATCGTGTAAAATATCGCTATGTGTGTGGGCACCTTAAGTCTCATTCCTTGTCTGTAAATCTTAGATTGTGGAACCTTACATAAGTCTACTATTTTACCATGATGTTTGAAGTAATGAAAATTGGATTGTAGAAAGCTCAAGTAAGTATGTAAGCTGGCACATTGAACACCTAACAATACCAATAGGTTTGTAGAATTAACGGCAACAATAGTTTGTTCTTTTTTGGGGGTAAAGTAAAAATTAAACCAAACCAGCTTAGACCTACATTGGCAAACAGACTGATTCACCATAATACCTTTGGTGTTTGTTTTTAGCCACAAAGCAGGTTCAAAAAGATTACAATTTAACACATTACAGGATTAGCCATTAAGCAAGTTTGCCTTTTTTGGACCAGGTTACACTTGCTTGTAATTTACCCAGGAAATGTTTGTTTAACGGTAAAAAAAAGTTTAATGCACACAAATAATAAACACCAAGTGATTTGTCACAATAAATTCACACAATGAAAACACACACAAAAACCCAAAACACACCCAAAACAACAAAAGTAAAACAACAATCAGGAACTGTTTGAAGAAGTAGCATGCCAACATGATTCCACAAATGAGGCGAAGAAATCATTGTTCCCGAAGTAATATCCAATGTGTCCACATGAAGTAATTTTTTAGGATCAGGTAGTAGGCATCGTTTTTTATGGTAATTTTTATGGAATAAAATAAATAAAAAAAAAAACATTAAAATTGTACATTAAAATCTTACATTTCTACATTGTGTCAATTAACTTAATTTTGGAAAATAAATTACCTAAAATATCTGGCCACAATGTCATCGCATATGGCCCCCCACATACTGACCTTCGACCAACCTCGGGGGGGCCGTCCTCAGGCAAGGCATCTTCTGGCTGCATTGGGACACCACTTCTTATGGCGATGTTGTGAAATATCCCACACAGGACAACAATTTTCGAAACCATAGCCAGCAAATACATGAGCTCGCCACCAGAGCGGTGGAGGCATCTGAATAGGCCTTTTAAAATGCCGATACACCACTCCACCACCTGCCTGGTGGCTGTAAGTGCAGAATTATACTCAATTTGTGGCCCTGGTGTGGGAACCAAATAAGGAGTGAGCAGCCAGGGCGTGCAAGGGTAACCACTGTCTCCTGTGAAAATATAAAAACAAACATCAGAACCATTGTGTAACAAGCTTTGCATTGGTTTCAACAGAAGGTTTCAACTTACCCAGAAGCCAGGCATCACCAGCTTGTAGGTTGTTTAATTTGTGCCAAATCCCTGATTGCCGGATGACGAAGGAATCGTGTGCACTGCCGGGGAATTTGGCATTCAGGGACAGGATCTGGAGGGAGGCATCACATACCATCATTACATTCAGTGAATGAAAGTGCTTGCAGTTCCTAAAAATAGCCTCCAGCCTTGCTGGAGGCTGAAGTGGTATGTGAGTGCCATCCACAACCCCTATGATGTGTGGAAAGCCAGCAATTTGGTAAAAATTCACCTTCAACACATTAAGGGTACCCATATCCAATGGCATTTGAATAAAATGATGGAGGTGTTTAAAAAGGGCATCCATCACTGCCCTCAGGATCCTTGAAAAGGAGGATTGGGATATTCCCGCAACTATTCCCACAGTGGTTTGCAAGGATCCTGAGGCACAAAGATGTAACACCGACATTAATTAAGTAAGTGGTGGTATTGCTGTTGGACTGTCAATTTGCCATTCAAGATCACTCTCTATTAATGAGAGAGTGTCTATGATGATTTGTGGCGGCAGACGGTATCGCCTTAATACCTCATCATCTGGCATTCCAAAAAGGGTGACACGTGTTCTATATATCTGGGGCCTTGCACACCTACGAGGCCTATGCCTGGGACGAAGTTGAGGTTGGTCGGGTTCTGGAACCATGGCCAATATAATACGACCAACATCAACCTGAAATGGTAAGCCAGGTAGTTATTGTTTTAGACAAATGTGTAAAGAAAAATATACTTATCTTCTCTAAGAAATACAAAGATGCTTACAGGCCTGGGCCGTGTCATGTGCAGAACAACCTACATTTCAAAAGTAGAAAATATGTTTAAGATTAATTTAAAAATATAGGATAGGAAACAAATTCTTTTTGTGAAAAAATAGAGAAGGGAGCACACATTAGTGCAGAAAATAGTATGCTACATTTAGTGGTAAGACATGATTTTACACTGAAAAATCCAAAAAACATTAGTGCGCAAAATAGTATGCTACTTTTACAGTTAAATCAAGACACATTAGTTCGCAAAATAGTACGCTACTTTCACAGTTAAATCAAGACACATTAGTTCACAAAATAGTACGCTACTTTTACAGTTAAATCAAGACACATTAGTTCGCAAAATATTACGCTACTTTTACAGTTAAATCAAGACACATTAGTGCGCAAAATAGTACGCTACTTTTACAGTTCAATCAAGACACATTAGTTCGCAAAATAGTACGCTACTTTTACAGTTAAATCAAGACACATTAGTTCGCAAAATAGTATGCTACTTTTACAGTTAAATCAAGACACATTAGTGCACAAAATAGTACGCTACTTTTACAGTTAAATCAAGACACATTAGTGCACAAAATAGTACGCTACTTTTACAGTTAAATCAAGACACATTAGTTCACAAAATACTACGCTACATTTAGTGTTTAGACATGATTGTTCCCAGAAAATAAACAACATTACTTAGCGAAACATATGCTAAGACCAACACATCGAATTTCTAAATTCATGAAACCAAAAACACTTACCAAAAATAGACAAATATCCCAAAGTTCAAAAACGTCACTGGGGCAATGCCAAAATAACTGTAAAAAAAATAAAAAAAATATTACAAAAATTTGTAAACTATTTTCGATTATTTTTTACGGTGGTTTTTTAAAATACTTACTCAAAAAATCCGATAAAAATAGCCAAACAATAAAAAAAAAGCCAACAGAAAAGAAAGAAGTTAGAAAAAAAACAAAAACTGGCACAAACAAATTCCTCCTTCTACTCAATAAGCCAACAATCCACTCCAACGCAAAACCTCCAACAAACAAAACATGCCACCTCAACTCGAGTCACACCAAGCCATGAATAGTCTTTATTTTCCCGCTCAAATTAAGAACGGACAGTCAATGATGCGGCTGAATAATGCTGACGCATGTATAAAAACGTCACTGAAAACCCAAATTGGTCTGCTGTAGTGAGACCTGAAAGTCCAAAATGACTACAGAGCAGCAAAGCACTGGCCAAGAGGCACCAGGTAAGTATTTCTCTTTTTTTGGCAAAAGGCTTATGTTTAACAATAATTTTTGGAAAATTTGACATTATAAAGTTTAATCCCATTTTAAAAAAAGGTGTTGAGGATGCCATGGAAGAGGCTGCTGGGCCTAGTAGGCCAACTAAACAACAACAAAAAAGGCAGCCACAATTCACAAGAAAGGAGATGGAGGTTTTGGTGTAAATGTGCAATGACAACCTGCCACAGGCAGCAAGAAATATGGGTGCAAGCCAGAATGGAAAATGTGGGATGACATAGCCAGTGGTGTCAATAGGGTGGGTGATTTTGAACGTTCAACCCGGGAGGTCAAACGCTGGTACGTAAAAACTACATTTTAGTAAAAAGTGTTTACAGGTCCAAATACTGCAGGAATAATGCCAACTTTTTACCCCACAGATGGAGCGACTTCAAATATCATCTTAAGCAAAAACTGGCTGATAGGGCTATGCATGCAGGGGGGACAGGTGGGGGTCCCACCCCTGTGTCACTGGAGCTCACAGATTTGGAGGAGATGGCCCGGGGGTGTGCAGGATGAGGAGGTGTTTGGCGTGTCGAACATGGATACCGACATGCCAGACTTTGCGGCTCCTCATGTTGCCCTAGGTAAATGTTGTAATGTTAACAACTCAGAAATGTGTTTGGGACAATATCTAGATTATAATGTTATTCTTTTCTCTTTTTTCTCACAGAGACACAGGCGGATGAGTCTGCTCCAGAGGGGAGCTTTGGCCGCAGAATTTCTGCTGGCTCTGCAGGGGATGAAGCAGTAGATCCGGCTGGGGACCCTGTGGCAGACAGTCCAGGGCATTCCCCCACGCAGGCAGTGGGCCTTCTCACTGATCTCAATATTAAAACGGATCAGCAGACCGAGATTCTGCTGAGGATGGACGCCAATCTGCTATGGGTGGCGGACGCCCTGGAGCAAAGTGCTGCGGCCAACGTGACCATTGCGGAAAATACTGGGGCCAATGTGCGAATAGCAAATGCCCTGGAGCAGCTTGTTCGTCAGCACATGTTGGAGCTGGCCTCCCTTCCTGCTGGAACATCAGGACCCTCCACCTCTGGCACAACAACAGCCATCCCTCCAGATGTGCCTAGCCCTATGCCTATTCCAGAGGCCACAACATCTGCCTCTGGCCAGACCAGCAGAAGGACATCCCAGACACATTCAGGCTCCCTCCCTACCCCGGCCAAACAGGCCAATAGCGATGACAGCACTGGCTAATTTTCCCACAATCCTTCTCAGTAGTTGCCCCATATTCCTTAATGCCCAAAACCTCCCTCTCCTTTCTTGTGATTTTTTTAATAATTGTGTTTGTTTGTGGATTTCAAATGCTAGTTATTTTGTTTGTGTGTTTCTAAAATCATTTGTTATTTGTTTTTACGTTATCAAGTTTTTATTATTTCCCAAAAAATGTTAAAAAAATAAATAAAAAATAAAATACTGTTGAAAATCTGCACAATTCTATTGTTAATTTATTCAAAAACTGGTTAAAAGGTAATCCCGCAAACAAAATTACAAACAATACAACGGAAATCTAAACATTATTTTTGAATTAAAAAACCAAGGGTTAAAAACAATTTATGAGTTTTAATTAACACTTAGCAAAAAACAAAAGGACGATTGTTTTCTTGGCCCCTAAAAAATGAAGAAAAACAACAAACATGCGTACAATATTGTTGCCCTAAAAAAAGAAGAAAACAAATTTTGCAAAAACACGCAAAATTTAAAAAAATTGGTAAGCTAATTGATTGTCTAACCCAGAAATTAGCAGCTGAGTAGTTCACCTGCGTACGTTTTTTTGCTACTAAAAAAAGGCTATTTGCTAAACACCTTACAAGCATTTTTGCTATTCAAAACTGATTGTTTTTGAGGCCTCAAATGATAAATCGGAAAACCATCGATGAGCCTCGGGGAGAACGAAGAGACCATCGTCATTGCGGTAGAGAATACCAGACCACAAGCTGAGCGAGCAGTTTTAATGGAAAGTGGATCAGACAGTGACGTAACACTTGGTCCGTTCACATTGGCCGTTCGCATCAGATAATTTGTGTACGCCCAAAAAACGCCTCGACACGCCTGCGTTTTCCCATCTCCACCCCCGTCACCGCCCCAAAACGGACAGTTCTGTCAATCACATTTGACATGTCACTTCCTGTTCGCTATTCGACGAACGACTGATAAAATGATCGCAATCAGCCGTGCGCACATGTGCACTGTTACACCGATGCATGCGTGGTTTAACAACATCGGATGACTACGAGCGTACGGCTGCTTACGAGCGGCTCTGAATGAGGGCCTTACTTCCAATAGCTATTCATTACTTTATCCTTATGACAAAAAGTTCTTTGTCAATAAACAGTATCCTTTTTAACAAACAGATTCTTATGTGCTCATATAATCTTTTATTAATGAAAGAACCCATTTGGTGCACTGTAACAAGTAACACCCAGAGTTGTGTATTCGGTGTCTATGAAAAATGTGGTGCATTACATGCATTACCCCATTTCACAGCGCATTAATAAAAATTCCTGTATGAGCACATAACAATTTAGGTTTCTGCTTTTCATGTGTAGTCTATTCACAGATCTGTTCATTTACAATACCGTGGCTGGAGAGGAGGATGTTTGAATGTGAGCATCAGCGCCTCCAATTTAGGAGCTGATTGGACATTTACATCTTGTATCTATCAAACTATGGGCCTGATTCAGACCCACTCGCGAGCGGCTGTACGCTCGCAAGTGGGTCGATGGTCTGCACTGAGCATGCGCACGACGGAGGGAGCTCCGTCGTGCGCATGCGCCAGACACGACGAGCGAAGGACTTTCCTTCGCTCGTTGTGTCCGATCAAAGGGGGCGTGCTGTCAATGTTGATTGACAGCACGCCCCCTTTGGTGGGCGTGCCGGGGGCGTGCCTCCCTGACGGGGGCGTTCCCACGGGAACGCCTCCCGTCAGAAGCCGGCCCACTGACATCACTAGTGATGTCAGTGGGAGTGATTTTGGCTCTGATAGAGCCAAAATCACTCCGGAGCTTGCGGTTGAAAACCTCAACCGCAGGCTCCGGCTCGCAATTTCGATGGTCGCGATGGTCACTACCATCGCGGCCATCAAAATGCACGCTCGTATAGCCTGTGGGTGGTGACCCACAGCTATACGAGCGTCCAGGAGGACGCTCCATGAAAAAGGAGCCCGGCCCTCATGCAGAGCGTGCGCTCTGCTCAGAGCGTACGGCTCTGAATGAGGGCCTATGATTCTAACTACTTGTTGCCATTCCATTTTCTATTCTAACTAGAGATGAGCGGGTTCGGATCCAAGAGATCCGATCCCATACGAATTTAGCTGATCTGAGTCGGATCTAAGCAGGCTCCATGTTTCCCACCTGACTCGGATGTCAAAACCGAGGCAAAACCATAGAGTCAGAAATCTCGCAGTTCGCAAGCTTACATCTCTATGATCAATTTAGTATATAGGGACCACGCAGTGGACACCATTTCACTCCGCTGTGGAGAGTGAACAGGGAGGGTGGGTAGTGTAGGGCTGGGAGAGGTGCTGGTGCTCGTGCTCCTTCTCGTGTGCTGTGTGCTGTGCTGTCTGCTCTCTGCTGTGTCCTGGGCTGGTGCTGCTGATCCATTTTGGTCTGGAGCTGTGTTGACTGCTGTGTCCTGTGTCAATCTGGGCAGATATATCTGGGCTGGTGCTGCGTCCATCTGGGCCCAAGTTCTGGTCTAAAAAAAAAAATATATATATATATATATATATATATTGTCAAAAAAAACAATAAAAGTGTCTTTTTGTGTAATATTTTTCTGTGTGTGCGTGTGTGTTAGGCTTAACCGCACAAGATCCAGCCAGCAATGCAAGTTGCAACCTAGTGCTACCCGACTCCTGTCGTCATCATTCGGTGCTCTGTGCCCAAGGTCTGGACCTGTAAAAAGAGGAAGACTACTTGTAGCGTATCCTTCAAAAAACAATTAACTGTTAAACAATCGTTTTCAAGGGCAAACAAGTATGACAGCAATCACCCATTTGCACAGCAGATTACTGACACCATAACAGCTATGCTGGTATTAGATATGCATCCAGTCTCGGCCATTACTGTAGTGTTTTTTCAACAGTTAATTAAGGTCCTGCATCCTCACTACCAGATCCCTTCTAGATTCCACTTCACTAGAACAGCAATTCCATGTCTGTACAAGGACATAAAAAAAAACCTTATTAATGTCCTCAGAAATGCTGTTGTACCCACTGTCCACTTGACCACTGATATGTGGACAAGTGGGACAGGGCAAACTAAGGATTACATGACTGTGACAGCCCACTGGGTAGGTGTATTGCCTACAACAGCAACAGCAGCAGCAACATCTACCAAAAGACAGCTGATACAGAGGCAGGCTACTCTTTGTATGACTGGTTTCACTAAGAGGCATACTGCTGAGAACCTCTTAGATAACTCATGGAAATCATTGCTAAATGGCTTACCCCACTTGGACTCTCCTTGGGATTTGTGATTTCAGACAATGCCACCAATATTGTGAGAGCATTACATGTGGGCGAATTCCAACATGTCCCATGTTTTGCTCACACAATTAATTTGGTGGTGCAACATTTTAAAAAAAATGACAGGGTTGTGCAGAAGATGCTCTTGGTGACCCGCAAAATATCCAGAAATTTTAGACATTCGGCAACCGCTTGTCGAAGATTGCATGACCAGCAGGTACTGATAAATTTGCCCTGCCATCAGCTGAAGCAAGAGGTAGTAACTCAGTGGAATTCTGCCCTCTATATGCTTCAGTGGATGGAGGAACAGCAAAAGGCCATCCAGGGCTATACAACAGACTTTGACATAGGCCGTGGAGGGGGAATGCACCTTACTCAGGTGCAGTGGAGAATATTTTCCGTGTTGTGCAAGGTTCTCAAACCCTTTGAACTTGCCACACGTGCAGTTAATTCAGACACTGGGCCTGAATCAGTGCGCTCGTAACAGTCGCTCGTTCGCTCCGAGCGATGTTCGCACAACTGCGCATGCGTATGGGTTGTAATACACATGCGCGAACCAGTCATTGCGGTCGGAAATTGTGTGCTCGCAAAATAGCGAATGCCTGCTAATTTGAGTGACAGAATGAGGCGTTTGTGGGTGGTAACAGGGGAAGGTGCTTGAAAAAGGGGAGTGGAGATCAGAACGCAGGCATGCCAAAGGGTAAAAATGGGCGTTTTAAGGGTGTGCATAATTAACAAAGCAGCGTCATCGACCACGTCACTTGGTTATTTCTTAGCCTGAACTGGTCGCATGATTGCGGTAGGAAAATCCAACCACAAGCACTGCGAGCAGTTCAGATGCCTTTCGATGTACTCGATTAATCAAATAAATAGCGGAGATGATGTAGGATGCGAGCGGCCAGGGGGTGTCTTTACAAAATAGCGAGCGCATATTTAGTTCGCTCGCTCAGACCGCAAACAGACCGCAAAGAGCGAGCGCTCAATTTAAATAGCCGGCCCCTTTTTCTAAACGAGCGAGCGCAAATAGCGTCCGTCTCTGAATCAGGCCCACTGTCCCACTGTCAGCTTGAGTCAGGTCATTCCCCTCATCAGTCTTTGCAAAAAAAGCTGGAGAAACTGAAGGAGGAGGTGAAGCGGAGCAATTGCGCAAAGTATGTCAGACTGGTGGATCAAGCCCTTGATTCATTTCAACAGGGTCCAAGAGTCGTTAATCTATTGAAATCTGAAAAATGTATTTTGGTGACCATTCCGGATCCTAGGTTTAAGTCCTACCTTGTGAGTTTTTTTTCCAACAGACCGAAATCTAAAACTATGCAAAGAGCTGTTGGTAAAAAAATTGTCAGCTGCAGCTGCACGTGAAACACCATCATCTCCTTCAGTTTCTACAGCTGCCAGGAAAAAACTAAATTTTCCTTACAGAATACCTGCTGGTCATGCAGATCAGTCACCAAAAAATGACATCTGGTCGGGCCTGAGAGAACTGCCTACTAGTGACATGTCTTCTACCGTGACTATGTGTGATGCGGTCTCCATTCACAGAATGGTGGAGGACTAATTTAGAGATAACATTAATAATAGGCATTAGTACTGGCAGGAAAAAGAGGCAATTTGGAGTCCCATACACAAACTGTCTTTGCATTACTTAAGTTACCCACCCTCCAGTATGTACTCCGAAAGAGTTTTCAGTGCAGCTGGCAACCTTGTCAGTTATCAACGTAGGAAGTTACTTCCTCAAAATGTGGAAAAGATTAAGGCTCTGATTCAGACCCACTCGGGTCGATGTTCTGCACTGAGCATGCGCACGACGGAGGGAGCTCCGTCGTGCGCATGCGCCAGACGCGACGAGCGAAGGAAAGTCCTTCGCTCGTTGTGTCTGATCAAAGGGGGCGTGCTGTTGATGTTGATAGACAGCACGCCCCCTTTGGTGGGTGTGCCGGGGGCGTGCCTCCCTGACAGGGGCGTTCCCACGGGAACGCCTCCCATCAGAAGCCGGCCCACTGACATCACTAGTGATGTCAGTGGGAGTGATTTTGGCTCTGATAGAGCCAAAATCACTCCGGGGCTTGCGGTTGAAAACCTCAACCGCTGGCTCCGGCTCGCAGTTTCGATGGTCGCGATGGTCACGACCATCGCGGCCATCAAACTGCACACTCGTATAGGCTGTGGGTGGTGACCCACAGCTATACGAGCGTCCAGGAGGACGCTCCATTTTTATGGAGGGCGGCCCTCATTCAGAGCGTGCGCTCTGCTCAGAGCGTACGGCTCTGAATGAGGGCCTATGTTCATTAAAATGAATTACAAATTCCATGAGGAAGACCTCTACCAACAATTACATAAAAAAATTACAGAGGTGCCTATGGTGGATTCCAGCGGGGATGAATAAATATTGTGTGAAGGAGAGGATGTACACACTGATGGGGATGACGAGGATGACAACAACTTGTAATGTACAGCCAGTTTGTGTATGGAATCATTTTCATTTCCATGTCCAATGCACATTTGCAGCTTGTTTTATGGGGGTCAAAACAAACCAATAATTTCAGCCACAATTGTCAGTCCTTGTTGTTTAAATTATTGGTTTGCTAAACTGTGAATGTCCTGTTTTGTATACAACATAAGGGTGGGTGGGAGGGCCCAGTGACTATTCCATCTTGCACTTTTTTCCTTTCCATTATGTGCTGGTTGGGGCATTGCTGTCTGACATTTTAAATTAATGTTATGGTAGGTTTAGGAATTAATGATTTGTTTTTAAATTACTTTATTATCAATTTTACAGCCAGGGGCTGCACCAATGAATTTATTTTTAGTAATTATTCAGCCAGGGGCTGCAACCAATGAATTGTTTTTTAATTAATTTATTATCAATTTTACAGCCAGGGGCTGCACCAATGAATTTATTTATATTATTAATTATTCAGCCAGGGGCTGCACCAATGAATTGTTTATTAATTAATTTTTTTATCAATTTTACAGCCAGGAGCTTCACCAATGAATTTCTTTTTAATAATTATTCAGCCATGGGCTGCACAAATTAATTGTTTTTTAATTAATTTATTATCAATTTTACAGCCAGTGGCTGCACCAACTATCAACTAGCAATTCTTCAATCCTCAAGAGTATCCCAAAAATATTCAATGCACAATCCTCAACTCTCTTAATAATTATATCAATCAGTTTTGAGCCAGCAAGCTGGATGAAAACCTTTTGGTCCTTTAACTAGATTAAAAAAATCAACATTTTGAGCTGTGAGGTGGTCAAAATTGACTGGAAACAAGTTGCAATAAATGTTATTGAGGTTATTAATACTGTAGGAACAAAAAAAGGCCCATTTTATTTGATTTTAGATGTTTTTTTATTTTTTAAGAAAACATCCAGATCCAAAACCAAAACAAGAAAACAGAACACGGAGGTGAGGTTTTGGCAAAATTAATCCAGATCCAAAGCCAGGGGAGATCCAGATCCAAAACCAAAACACGAGGGTCAGCACACATCTCTAATTCTAACAATCTGTGTCTATATGTTATCCTGGGGAGGTAGTTGGAATCCCAGTTCTAGAATCTCAACAAAAAAGGATAATGGTGCTAATATAGGACCTCATTCAGAGGCGGTCACAAGAAGCGATCGCTCTCTCTGAATGAGGGCTGGCACTTCTTTTTTTTGGTGCGGCCTCCTGGTTGCAAGCTAAGCTGTGGGTTACCACCCACAGCTTAGCTTGCGACCAGGGTGATGGTCGCGATGGTGATCACCATCGCGACCATCGGGGCTTGCGACCAAACCCTAAGGTTGGGTATGGACACTCGTGAGCCCCAGGGAGCTTTCTGCTCTGAAGGAGCAGGAAGCTCCCCACTGATATCACTGATGATGTCAGTGTGGCCGCCCACAAAATGGTAGACGTTCCTTAAGGAATGCCTCTGTTTTGGAAACCACCCCCCCGGCCCGCCTACAAAAAGGTGGCGAGCTGTCGATCAACATCGACAGCCACCCCTTTTGTAGCGAGCTCCAGAGCAAGAGATTTTCTCTCTCGCTCCGGGGCTTGCGCACGCGCTGTGCGGCCGCTGTACGTGTGCAGGGCTACCCATTGACCCGGTTGTGAGCTCATCGGTGCTTGCAACTGGGTCTGAATGACCCCCATAGCGCTTTAAAACAATAAGATAAATAATATTATAAAATATACTTTAATTGCTTTGCTGCAAATACCAGCAGCTGTTTTAAATAATAAACCTCTATGTGGTTTATAAGCAATCAAATATGTATAGAAATTTAGAAAGACAGTGCTCAGAATAAGCAGCAGTCAGATGGTTCCAATAGTTTAAAATGTTGACAACCTATAGTAAATTACACACATAAATGACTTCACCAAAACAAGGGTACGTGGTCTCAAAAGAAAGGGGCGTGGTCACACAATAGTATTTGCAATTCAAATTACGCCACATAGTAGCACAATCTTACCCACATTACACTGCATATAGTGCCCCTGATTCACATTACACCACATAGTAGTGTCCCTTAGTCATGTTATGACATACAGTAGTGCCCCATATGCAGAATGGGCCTGATTCAGAGCCGGACGCTATTTGCGCTCGCTCGTTCTGAAAAAAGGGGTGGCTATTCAAATGAACCGTTCGCTCTTTGCGGTCTGTTCACTCCTCTAGGTCTGAACGAGCGAACAAAACTTGCGGTCGTTTTTTGAAAAAATACGCCCCCTGGCCGCTCGCATGCTACGTCATGTCCGCTATTTATTAGATTAATTGAGTACATCGACCAGCGTATGAACTGCTCGCTATTCTTGAGGTTGGTTTTTGCTACCACAATCTTGCGAGCAGTTCTGGCTATAAAATAACCCAGTGACGTGGTCAATGACGCTGCTGTATTAATTATGCACACCCTTAAAATGCCCGTTTTGACCTTTAAGCACGCCTGTGTTCAGATCTCCAATCCCCGTTTTCAAGCACCTTCCCCTGTTACCACCTACATACGCCTCATTATGACCAGTACGCATGCGCATGCGCAGTTGGGCAAACATTGCTCGGAGCGAACGAGCGGCCGCTTACGAGTGGCTCTGAATCAGGCCCAATGCCCACAGTAGTAGTTCCCCTAATACACATAATGCCAACAGTAGTAGTGCCTCTTATACAATGCCCACAGTAGTAGTGCCCCTTATGCAGTGCCCACAGTGGTAGTGCCCCTTATGCAGTGCCCCAAGTGTGGTGCCCCTTATACAGTACCCCCAGGAGTAGTGCCCCTCATGCAGTGCCCACAGTGGTAGTGCCCCTTATGCAGAACCCACAGTAGTGGTGCCCCTTATTCAGTGCCCCCAGTAGTAGAGCCCCTTATACAGTGTCCCCAGGAGTGGTGCCCCTTATGCAGTGCCCCCCAGTAGTAGTACCACCAGTAGTAATGCCCTCTGTAGTAATGCCCCTAGTAGTAATGTCCCCTGTAGTAGTGCCCCCAATAGTAATGTTCCCTGTTGTAGTGCCCCAATAGTAATGCCCTCAATAGTAATGCCCCCTGTAGTAATGCCCCCTGTAGTAATGCCCCTAGTAGTAGTGCCAATAGAACTATATATATATATATATATATATATACTGGAAGAAAATAAAGCGCAATTGCATCTATGGCAGCAATTTGTTGCCAAAGTATAATCCCAACTGCAAGCATAACAATGGTTTTAGGGTTAGGGGCAGTGCTTAAAGTGGTTTAGAGAAGTGGTCCCACTTTTACACAATGCCCACAGTAGTGCCCCTTATACACAATGCCCACAGTAGAAGTGCCCCTAATACACATAATGACAGCAGTAGTGTCTCTTATACAATGCCCACAACAGTAGTGCCCCTTATGCAATGCCTAC
This sequence comes from Taudactylus pleione, assembly GCA_031769625.1. Lineage (NCBI taxonomy): Eukaryota > Metazoa > Chordata > Amphibia > Anura > Myobatrachidae > Taudactylus > Taudactylus pleione. The sequence goes on from JAUIMM010000484.1 coordinate 6,713,276, forward strand.
TGTAGTGGTGCCCCTTATGCAATACCCACAGTAGTGGTGCCCCTTATACAGTGTTCCCAGTAGTAGTGCCCCTAATGCAATGTCCACAGTGGTAGTGCCCCTTATGCTGTGCCCCAGGAGTGGTGCCCCTTATACAGTGCCCCCAGTAGTAGTGCCCCTTATGCAGTGCCCACAGTGGTAGTACTGCTTATGCAGAGCCCACAGTAGTGGTGCCCCTTATGCAGTGCCCTCAGTAGTGGTGCCCCCATGAGTTTCTGCCCCTTATTCAGTGCCCCCTATGCAGTGCCCCAGTAGCAATTTCCCCAGTAGTAATGCCCCCTGTAGTAGTGTCCCTAATTGTAATGCTCCCTGTAGTAGTGCCAATAGTAATGCCCTCAATAGTAATGCCCCCAGTAGTAATGCCTCCTGTAGTAGTGCCCCCAATAGTAATGCCCCCAATAGTAATGCCCCCCTGTAGTAGTATCAATAGTAATGCCCACAATAGCAATGCTCCCTGTAGTAGTGCCCCCAGTAGTAATGCCCCCTGTAGTAGTGCCCCCAATAGTATTGCCCTCAATAGTCATGCCCCCAGTAGTAATGTCCCCTGTAGTAGTGCCCCTAATAGTAATACCCCTGTAGTAGTGCCACAAAAAAACCCAAACACAATACTTACCTTAATCCCCGCTCCTGTGTCTGCTGCCGTCTGACAGGCTGCTTCTCGGAACTATGGGAGTGATGTAACGATGTCTCTCCCATAGTGCGCACTGCGGAGCCGGAAGCCGGAGCTCAGGAGTTAGCTCCAGCCTCCAGCTGCCGCTGCCGCTGTGGGGTAGGAGGTGGGCGCCCGCTGTTAACTAAATCTCAGCAGGTGTCTGGCAAATGAAGCCTCCGTGTGGCGCAGGGCAGAGGTGGGCCAGAGGAAGCGGAACTGGTTCTGTCTCCATCTAGAAGTGATGGAACACAGTTCCACCCCATTCCGGCCCACTATAACCTCTGGTTAGGGGTTAGGCTTAGGGTAAGGGCTTAGGGGTAAGCTGTGAGGGGGGTTAGGGTTAGGCTTCGGGGGAGGCTTAGAGTTAGGCTGTGGGTGGGGTGTTAGGGTAGGTTAGGGTTAGGCTGAAGGAAAAGTGGGTTAGGGTATTTACCTGCACGTGTCGGGATTATGATAGTCGGGATGCTTCTGAAGGTATTCTTACAGCCGGCATCCCGACTGCTGGGATACCGTACCCAACCCATTCTCATATTTGCTCGTCATTACTGTATGGTTCTCCATTACTTTCCTCACCCCTGAAAAAGCTTTTTATCTTCATTCTGAGTCATTGCTCATTGCTATTACTACAAAATATTTTACAATTATCAAGATTTGTGATGCTTTGCCTCTGTTTCAACTAATCAATCGTACTACTTTTCCTTTACCATTGATGATTTGTGGCCTAATTTGGTCTAATTACTGTCTCCAGCCAGGGGCAGAACTATGGGAGACAATGGAGGCACCTGCCGCCGGGCTCCAGCTCTGAAGGGGGCACCTCCTCCATTGTCCACAACATATTCACCCCACTTAGGGCTGTAACTATGTACCCGGAGTGTACCGTCATGGCCCTTCACGGCACCTGAGAAGCCACCATACACTAGTGGAGTGCTCCGTGTCAGAACATCAGCTGCTGCCTTCGTCTATCTATAGCCTGTCTGCATGCAAATTGCTACATTACAGTGTCAGCGGCTGTGACGAGGGGGCACCAAATTATAACTTGCCTCCGGGCGTCTGGGATGAACTTACGCCACTGTCTCCAGCTACTTTACAAAATTGCCACTTTTCCAGAAGTCTGCATTCAAATCTAAATGATGTCAATTGTAGCGACATACTGTATGTGTATAAAGTCGCAGACGGACGATGGCCTAGAGACGCAGACATGGACTCAGCTACTGTACATCTGACTCAGAATTAGCCCCTGTGTATACAGTAGTGGCTACTACTTTGTACCCACTATTGTCCTTATGTTAAGGCACTATTCTGCACCACCTGCATGTTTGCAGCTTGGCTACATTTGACCCTACTGTAATTGTACACTATGGGATTAATTGAAACTACTGTAAGAGAAAGATTTTCAGTGCTGACACTTATGTACAGCGTATCTGTCTTTATAACAGTCACAGCTCCCTCATCGTGAGAAGTGGATAGCTTCTCAAATAATGGTAGAATCACTAATCAAAGAAATGGAAATCAGAAGTGCTGGAGAAACGCATCAAAGGAGCTAAATCTGATATCTTTTCAGCCTGGACAGCAATGACTTTATTCTCATGGAGAAAAACAGTACAGTAGACACTCAGCTCTGTTCCCAAATTGTTCTGAATCTACAGTATATGTGGGGGTGGCTCATCATGAGTGTTCTATCATTCTGGGACGTGTTCCTAATTTACAGAGCTGCAGTGTCTGCACAAGTGGCTGGCAGTTACCAGTGGAGTAGTCGGAGGCATAGTATCTTACCACATATTCTCCCAGTTACCAGTGGAGTAGTCGGAGGCATAGTATCTTACCACACACTCTCCCAGTGCACATCTTCCTACTGCTTTGTGACAAAGCTACAAAATGAGGAAGCAGCTTTTATGGAAAACTTCATCTATAGAAGTGCCAGAGGAAGGTGGGGGAGAGCCATACACTTCGGTAATACACAATGCATTTGCAATATTGAACTGTGGGCCTGATTCAGAGCCGGACGCTATTTGCGGATGGTCATTTCTAAAAAGGGGCCAGCTATTTAAATTGAGCGCTCGCTGATTGCGGTTTGTTGATGCCTCTATGTCTGAGCGAGTGAACAAAAAAATTATCTCGCTATTTTGTAAAGACGCCCCTTTGCCGTTCACATCACACGTCATCTCCGGTATTTATTTGATTAATCGGGTACATCGAAAGGCATCTGAACTGCTCGCAGTGCTTGTGGTAGGTTCATCCTACTGCAATCACTGCGAGCAGTTCAGGCTAAATGACAACCAAGTGACGTGGTCGATGACGCTCCTTTACTAATTATGCACTCCCATTAAACACCCTTTTTACCGTTAGGCACGCCTGCGTTCGGGTCTCCACTCCCCCGTTTTCAAGCACCTTCCCCTGTTACCACCCACAAACGGTACATTCTGTCAATCAAATTAGCAGCCCCTTGCTGTTTTGCGAGCGCTCGCTTTCCGACCGCAATGACTGGTTTGCGCATGCGCATTACAACCCATATGCATGCGCAGTTGTGCGAACATCGCTCATAGCGAACGAGCGGCCGCTTACAAGCAGCTCTGAATTAGGCTCTGTGTTAGTTTATGCAGAAGTGTCCTCATCTAGCCTCTAGACGCCATATGGCGCGAGACACCTGGCACGATTGAGCCGCTGTGAGAGGTGACTCTTTCTTTAAATGTTTTCATCTTATTTGCATAGCAGATACAGCAAAGCACCACTTACAGTGTGCTGCGACTTTGTCCGCAATTGCTGTGTGATAATATGCTAATGCTGCAAGATGCGTCTTGTGTAAATAGACGCCTCCAGCCAGCTTCTGTGATCCGTTGCTGCATCCAGAGAAGCAGCATCGGATCACTTGCGCGAACATCGGTCATCTGAGTAATTTTCAAATTACTCAGGCTGGCTAGTGTTTTCACACAACTAAGCCAATGAAGCAGCCATTGGCTTCAGCACGACCATAAAATGCGGCCAATGTCCCCATTTTCTGGGATGCTGCCTGACACAGCCCCCGCAATCAGGCTGCACTGCTAGCGAGCTCGCAGAAGGAGACTGGCACATACGCAGTACAGATCCATGCAGAGATCTTCAAATATCAGAGTTGAAAGCAAATCATTGGGTTGCATACAACTCTGAATCAGGCACTATGACCTTAACCCCACACTGTAGCTAGACTAGCTCTGGTCCAAGGTTTTTTGCTCCAACCCTAACCTTTTACTCTGCCTCAAAATCCTCCCCCAAAAATAGAATACATCTAATGATATCTGCTGATGGGCCATGTCCACATTTCTAACAGTATTGTCAACTGTACAATATACTGGCTTAGAGAGGCCCAAACTCCCCACCTACCAATTTATTGCATATACAGTAGCACTCTAATTGACCTTGTAACCAGGTGATGTCTCCTTGTATCCTTCCCCTCACATCCACTCTTCTACATTTAAAGAAAAGTCAACTCTTCACAACCTTTATTGCAAAACCAATAATGATGCATGAGTCATACACAGCCATAGTTTACTCAGTAAGTAAAGCATCCACCCTCTCCAGTTTTGGGAAATATCACCGCAAACATCTAGACACTGCCAGGCCCAGATCCGTAACTAGACTTTTTGGTGTCCTGTGCCAAAAAGAGCATTGGTGCCCCCTCATTTTTCAAAGGGACTTAATGCACCTAAAAAAGGGCCATGGGTTCAAGGGGAAGGGCCAGGGAAAAGAGATAGGAGAGGCCAGGAGATGCTGGGGATGAAATAAGAGGAAGCTGCAAGGAAGAATGATAATAAACAAAAATTTGACAGACCCAAACATCCCCCCTGACCTGTGGTGCCCTGTGTGGTGGCATCGGCCGCACTACCCTAGCTATGGCCCTGGCCAGGCCTTGCACTTGTGTATACCCAACATATACAACTGCTAGTTCTTGTACCTGTATAAATTAAACCTAAACCATAACTTTTTCCTCATTATAGAATACCTTCTCCTTTTAGGTTTTTACATCTCTTCAAGGGGTCGATAAAGTGGATAGTGATCAAGGGGTCTATTTACTAAAGGTGCGTACACACTGGGCGATTAAAGTGGATGACAGAACAATAACGATATCGTTATCGTTCAGTCATCCACTTTATCGTCCATTTTTAACACAAAAACGATGAACGATAACGACGACGTGCGTTCCCGCGAGTGGTTCGTCATTATCGTTCATTGGGTTAGCATGCAGGCCAACCTGACGATGATGTCAGGTTGCTGCACGTTATGGAATGGGGGAGAGAGCCCGGCGCTGAACGATATCATTAATGATATCATTCAGCGGGTGTGTTCAATGTCATGAACAACATTGAGCACAGCCTGCCGGGGACACACTAGACGATATCGCTCAGGGAGCATATCGTCTAGTGTGTATGCTCCTTAAGACTCCACATACCATGGAGTTAATGCCACTACTGCTTCACCTGCTACTGCTGCGAAGCAGGAGCTGGCTACCGCCGGTATTACTAATAATAGACCCGCCGAGGAGGGTGAAAGATAAGTCACCCCCTCGGCGGTGTAAGCAGCATAGTAAAGAGACACAGGACTCACCATCACCAGGTCTCCAGAGTCCAGTGCAGCAGGAAGCAGAGAGGAGGGTTTTTTTGGGGGGGGTTTCAACAAACTTTATTGAGAAATGTCCAAACTGACACAGCTCAATTTCTGCTTCTCCAGTCAGGAGAAGCAGGTACTGGCAGCTACAGGAGGCAGTATCAGTGCTGGAAAAGACACCCAACGGTAAGTGCCCTCCCCCCATAGTAATACCTGGGACACTTAGTACTGCCATAGGTATCTATGGCAGTGCTAAGTGCCCCAGGTGCTGTGCGATGTTGTGGCCTGCACTTAGCACTGGCAGGCTGCAGGCAGAGAAAATTCCTTTAGTACATACTGAGAAGTGGTATGCACAGGTGTTTTCTCTGCCTTTAGCATCTCTAACCCCTTATTTCCTCTTAGTAAAAAGACCCCTAAGTACCAACCAATCAGCTCCTAACTATCATTTTTCAAACACAGCCTGTAAAGTGATAGTTAAAAGCTGATTGTGTGGTACGTTATCTCCATCCACTTTATCTCTCTCCAAGACTTAGTACATAGATCCCTAAATATTTTCTTTACCCTGTCTATTTCTCTGCTTACCATGCCTGTTTTCTCAATGTCTGTTTTCTTTTCTTTTAATTCTATATATTTCAGAAGTTACTCTTTTGAATTTTTTAAGACAAACTGTTAAAACTCTTTAAGTATCCAAATATGTAATCTAATTTTGAGGATATATAAGCACTAGGGATGTGCAGGCTCGGATAGGTTCGAGTTTGCACGTGGAGTTCGGATTTTTCCCTCCAAAAAAACGGAACTCAGAACGAGGCAAAACGTCATCTTACATGGACGAACATCATCATTCCTGGACAAAAGTCCAGGAATGATGATGTTCGTCCATGTAAGATGACGTTTTGCCTCGTTCTGAGTTCCGTTTTTTTGGAGGGAAAAATCCGAACTCCACGTGCAAACTCGAACCTATCCGAGCCTGCACATCCCTAATAAGCACCCATAGTATACTTACCTCTCCAGTCCCACGTTGGTGCGGGGGGGCCGGCGCTGGAAAAATGGCTGGAAAATGGCCGCCGCTGCCATTTTCCTGTCATTTGCGCATGCGCAGTACAGGGAAAATGGCTGCCATGGCCATTTTCCCGGTGACTTGCACATGCGCTATAGACTCTGGGCACACTCTAGTGCCCATAGTCTATAAGTGCAGTGCCTGCCGCGCACAGCTCAGTGCGCTGCTGACCGCCGGAAGGAAAGGAGGGGGCCTGTGTCGGAGACTGCACACGGCCCCCTCCTCTGTAGAAATGCCCCTGAGTAGCACTGCTTCTTTCTGACACCATAACAATTTTGATTAATACATTTTGGCTGTGACCCCTTTAATCCAAGGTTCTGTTTCTGTGTCTTTATATTAGTTAAGGTTAAGTTATCAAAATGCAATAGCAAACCCAAAGGGTGACTTGTTTTGTTTAATTGAAACATTGTAACATTATACTTGTGTTTTTATTTTCAGTAATGTCTAAAAATTATCCTTAATATTTCTAGTGAACAAACTCGATCATCAAAAGAAATTAAAAATACATTCAAAAATATAACATGAAACTTAACTATAATACAATGATCACAAATCCAACAGTTTGTAAGGTAAAATCGCTGGCAATGTGTGGCGATATGTGACAATTATAGAAAATTGATACTTGATAAATTCTTTTATATTCAGATTAATTTTAACTAAATGGTATACATTCTTAAACAGCCAATCTTAACCATAAAGTGCAGTTGTTAACAAACCTCTTTTTTTCTCTATATAAAAATGTGGTGGGGTTCCCAGTAGCCCAGCGGAGGACACACAAAGCACAGCAGAAAGAGGGTGTCCTGGATCACTCACTCCTTCAATGGACATTATATCTGAAGCCTGGGATGGTGCCGTGGGATCTGCCAACGTGAGAAGTAAGTCAAGTGCTCTTGATTTCAGTGGTGAGCTTGAATCCCGAAAGGACTCAAGTTCAACCAATCAGAACCCTCCAGTTTGCAGATGGCATCCCTGGTGAGTAGCAATTAGGAGACAGACAACCCGGAGCAGCAGCAGCGATCCAATTGTGGCTGACCATGTCACTGCTCCACCCCCTTGTGGCACCTTATATTAGCTTCTGCTAGTGGAGAAGCAGTCAGTTGGGGGTAACTTAAGAGGGAAGAGCTCCTGCAAGAAAGAGTTCTGGCAGCTGTGGAAGAGACCAGAAGATGGTGAGCTCAAATGTAGAAGACCTAATGATGTTGGCTGAGCATTGAGGATACCAGCTTTTCCCAGGAGACAAAAGAGGACTACGGTTGTTGAAAGCATAAGAGATCTACCAAGCTCCCCATTTACCCCTCTTTCACATAAAAAGGCAGGGGCATGATACCCTCATCTCCTATCTGTAATCCCATAGAAGTACAACCCCCGTTTTCCCACCAAAAACCCTGGATTCTCGCCAAAACATGTTTTCCGACCAAAAGCATAATTTGACAACCTTGACACTGAGAATCCTCATAATATAGTAGGAATTATCCACTTGTCCAGGATACAAGGCCATATGTTGAAGCAGTAGCTAACATGCAGTAGTAAAGGGTATCATGGGAAAATCTAAATCCAGTTTCCTGAACGGTTCTAATCAAAGTTGAAGGTACAATGTCTACCATTTATAATCGGTAATTAGGCTGTATCCTCCTTTAAGAGATTGCATTCTTGTGTGGCTAACTGTAAGGTATAGAAGCTACCCTCTGACAATGGAAAGAATAGGGAAAACCAAGTCATCTAGTTTATTAATTCTACCAAAGCATGATTACATTTCTTTGTTTGTTCTGCTGCTGTTTTCTGAACTTGGTATTGCTATCAAGTAGTAAAGACATTTGTGCTGTTTAGGACAGTGCACACAACTGAGTTAATGATTGATTTTACACTAGGCCAGTTGTAGGTGTAAGTGCTGTTAGTTACAGTAGGTTATTAGCAGGCAGGGTGACATCTGTGACAGAATAATATATTCTTATGGTGTCATTATCTTTCTTCAGCCACAGGGTGTGATACAATGTTGTCCGGTAGAGTGATAAGTGGGCAGATGGTGAGTGTATGCCTTGTACTCTTTGTCTAATATGCTTAGGTAATTATTATGCATTCGTGCAAGGTAGATTAACAGTATTATCCAGGTGTGAGAGCCCCAATAGGTGGGAACTGAGGCCTGTGGCCAAAAGTGCCAGCGAGGAACATTCACTCACACCAGTGACAAAGCACACATTGCAATTTATTTACTGTCCCATTGTAAACTGGTATTGGAGATGGGCTGTACTGAGCCCTTCCATTCTCCTTTCAGAGCCTTCTGCACTTTAGCTGGTGGAGAGTAATAGCACAGGTTGTTTGCTACTGCCTACAGTAGCATGACAATAGCCAGAGACATATCACTTGTTGAGTTGAGAAAATACAAGTAGCTTCTGGGGAGGATAGAAATACAGTAATCGCCACTAGAGAAACATTGCCCAGACCATGGTAATTTCCAACCCAACAAAAAGACAGTTAATGGGTTTATTTATTTTTGATGGCCAAAAGATGGCTATAAAAGGGGGCATCAATGCTAGAGAAACACCTAGAACCCAAAGTCAAACTGCATTTGCTCTACGCCTTAAATTGAGCCATACAGACGTTTAATGTGGTTCTTCTGTATTCTACAGTAAGTAAATTATAATGTCATATAATCTGATGTGGATACATCTGCATTTAATTTTCATATGTATTTCTCTTAAAAAGTAATACAACAACTGGAAAGGTAATACAAAAATCTGAATGACTGTGGGCATGTTATAAAAGTTTTGTTTTCAAGAGTAAATACAACAATGTTTTTAGTACTATTTAGGATGTAACATAACTCATAAACTAAATCACAAAACATCCATTTATCTTAATCAGACTTACCACTGTAAATATATCCTTATTGGTATCTATAGCAACAGTCATATTTAAAGCAGTAAATATACATTATAGGAATAAATCCTTAGAAACTTTCCTCTTCACTCCCATGGGGCATTTATAAAGTACTTCAGACACTGAGGGGGTCATTCAGATGTTACCCCACTGCGCATGTGCACAACGGAGGGAGCTCCGTCGTGCGTATGCACGGGACCCGGCTAGCGACGGGGTCTCGCACCAAAGGGGGCGTGCTGTCGATGTTGATTGACAGCACACCCCCTTTGGTGGGCATGCCGGGGGCGTGGCTGCCAGACGGAGGCGTTCCCATGGGAAAGCCTACCGTCTGAAGCCTGCCCCACTGACATCACTAGTGACGGCAGTGGGAGTGATTTTGTCTCTGATAGAGCCAAAATCACTCCAGGGCTTGTGGCAGCGAGACCCTACCGCAGGGTCTCCGTCGCAAGCCCAATGGTCACGATGGTCTTGACCATCGCGACCATCATCATGGACGCTCGCATAAGCTGTGGGTGGTCACCCACAGCTATGCGAGCGTCCAGGAGGACGCTCCATTTTCATGTAGGAGGGCCCTGATTCAGAGCGAGCCCTGAGTTCTCTCAACCTCAGTAATGGAACTTACAATAACCTCATTGGCAGTACTGGCAGCACAGATATCCTGGTAGAACTCCCAGGGGTAAATTTACAAAGAATCATGTTGGTCCCGATTTGCATTCTCGGGTGATAATATAATTTTTTGCAAATCGGTAATTTACTGTTCTATCATTAAAGTCGGGTGATTTGTTAATCTTTTGGGGTTAAAATCGGGTGATTTAATGCCGCAAATTCGCCCATTTTTACTAATAGAAATTAATTCACCATCGGCTCAAATCCGAAGTACTTTTAATTCATTTCTACCTAAATCGGGAATTTACCATTATTTGTTTTGCTCAATCGAAGTTATAAATGCACCACCTATAGAGTTGCGACTTGCAATCCAACATACACAAATCAGTGTGATTTGTTTATGTTTATGAATGGAAAGTTTGTTGTAAGGGTTCATTTTGTTTAAAAAAGACATAGGGTCCCCCCACAAAAGTATAACCAGCCCTAGGCTTGTCAGCCAGTCCTGGGTCATAAAATTACGGGAAATAAAATGAGTAGGGTCCCACCATAATTTAAGAACCAGCACCAGGCTGCAGGGCCAGTCCGGGTTTTAAATATAAGGGTAAAAAAATGCATAGGGTTCCCCCTATATTTAAAACCTGCACCGGTCCCAAAATGACAGGGATGTAGTGCCACAGACCGGAAACCCGATTACCGGGCATTATCACCCCAAGCCACTCAGGCCAAGCTGGGGATCACAGGGAATGTGGGGACCCAATAAAAAAGGGGTCCCCCCTCTCCAGAACCCCAGGCTTGGTCTGAAGCCTGGGGCTCTTCCCCACACCCCTGGAGCGGTGGGTACGGGGGTAATAAAGTGAAGAATAGATTAAAACTATTGTATTTTACAGTGGGACTACAGGTGCCAGCATGCCTGCCCTTTGGCACTTGTGGAACTACTAGTGCCAGCAGACAGTCAGCACACCGTACCCCCACTGTAAAATAAATTGTTAAATAAAGACATGACACACACAACGTTAGGGCCGGATTAAGCCTTTGGGGGGCCCGGGGCACTAAATACAGGGGGGCCCTCTCCCTCTTGTCAGCACCGCCCCCTTCTGGCTGTGCTCGCCGTATCTTATGGATGTCCCATAGAGGGTAATGCACCAGGATGCCCATGCATGTAAGGGAAATGCCTGTAGTGCCAGTGACCCCACTGTCCTCTGTATCTGTAGTACAATCGCTGGATGAATACATCACACACTGACCTGATTAAGACCCCTTCCCCAGTGCTTCCTCTTGGTACCTCTTATAGTGGCAGCACTGAACTTACAGCTGTACTGCTGCCACTTATGGAACACTTTAATTCATAACTATAAAATGGCTGCAGAAGCTGCAACATCCATGATAGTGGCTTTGTTCTTGTCTACAAGCTAATACTACACTCCCTCCAATACATCACAGACCCAGATTTCTGCAGTGGTTAACTTATTATTATTCTTGGATCATAAAGTTGACTCCTTACCTTTTACTGCCTCTGGTCTGGGCTGTTTACTGAACAATGCAGGCACCTTCCAACCAGGCTCTATCTCTCCTCCCACTGGCGCTGCTTCTCCCATTCCTGCTCCTCAATTTCCTAACTACTATGCTGGGGCTAGTGGGTCTCAACGCTAGGGTGGAGCAGACTGTGGACACCACAGCACAGTGTAGAATTCCATGCACTGTCTGCAGACAGTCAGGTGAATGCAGAGGCACCCTGTCACCCCTCCTCGCCAGATGTGACATGCAGGGAACAGGGCAGATCAATGTACTAGTAGGGTCTGCCTCCTAGAGTACCGGGAAAAGGAGCTGTACCACTCGAAAGACCCTCTTCCTTCATGCCGCTGTATGACATCACATGTGCGGCTGTGCATATGTCCACCCCTCCCATGAATCTGCCATTGCCTATCTGGCAGCACGGGGACTGATTATTCTCATCTCCAACCTCCACCAATTATTACCAGTTATTATTATTACCAGTTATTTATATAGCGCACACATATTCCGCAGCGCTTTACAGAGAATAGTTGGCCTTTCACATCAGTCCCTGCCCCAGTGGAGCTTACAATCTATGTTCCCTATCACATGCTCACACACATACACACTAGGGTTAATTTTTTTTTTAGGTTTTGGAGCCAATTAACCTACCAGTATATTTTTGGAGTGTGGGAGGAAACCGGAGTACCCGGAGGAAACCCACGCAAGCACAGGGAGAATATACAAACTCCACACAGTTAGGGCCGTGGTGGGAATCTAACCCACGATCTCCATGCTGTGAGGCAGTAACGCTAACCATTACACCGTCTGTGCTGCCACCAATGCTGCTGACTGCGGAGGCTGGAGACAGCAGCACCAGAGCTGGGGCAGAGCAGCTCTGGTTGGGGGGCCCTCTGAGAGAGGGGGGCCCGAGGGTACTCGCCCACTATGCAACCCCCCCTTAATCTGGCTCTGCACACCGTGACTAGTAAAGATTTATTACACACATACATCAATCACACATACTTACCTGTACCAGCCAGTCTGCCCACTTGTCTAAATAGAATCCGTGTGCATGGCCCTGTAAACAAGATGTAATAGTCACCCACATCCTGGCGCTGCTCTCTGTAGCATCCAGGGTCTTGTTAACATAACATGACTTACCCGAACCATGCCAAACTTGTGTAAGTATATGCTGTTGCATATAGTTACACTACGCAAAATTGACAGATGATCGGAATCATCTGTTTTTCTCACGGCCTGCTGACCAATCAGTGGCCGCTTTACATATATCGGCCACTCGTTGGCTGGTCCCATGTGGGTCCCAGCCAATGAGCGGCCGCTACATGTAAAACCGCTGCTCATTGGCTCGCAGGTCCGGAGTAATGACAGCTCATTCCGATGAGCTGTCATTCATGTACTATAACTACATGCTTCAGCATGTACTTACAGTGAGTCCGTGGTCCCTAATGGATTTCTGTGGAGATCTTTGTGGGACATAAGGTGAGTATAGGAACTTTTTTGCAGGTACATCCATGGATACTTTACGTTGACAAGGGGACATGAACATCTGCCAGCAGGTAAGTATGTGAGAGTGTGGTAGGTGTGCAATAATGCTTTACTTTCTATGGTGTGAGTGATGTGGTTTTTTAGCTATTTATTTTACAGTGGGGGTACGGGTGCTGGCCGCCTGCTGGCGCTTGTAGTTTCACAAGTCCCAAAGGGCAGGTATGCTGGCACCTGTAGTTCCACTGTAAAAAATATAATAATTTTAGTCTATTCTTCACTTTATTACCCCCGTACCCACCACTCCACGGGTGCGGGGAAGAGCTTGGGCTTCAGACCAAGCTTGGAGTTCAGGAGAGGGGGGACTCCTTTTTTAGAGGGTCCCCACCTCCCCTGAGATCCCCAGCTTGGCCTGAGTGGCTTGGGGTTATAATGCTTTGGCCCTGGAGACCAAGTAATAGGGTCTCTGGGCTGTGGCATTACACCCCAGTCATTTTGGGTCTGGTGCTAGTTTTAATTATAGGGGGAACCCTATGCATTTTTGCCCCTTCTATTTAAAACCAGGACTGGCCCTGCAGCCTGGTGCTGGTTTGTAAATTACGGTGGAACCCTATTCATTTTGTTCCCCGTAATTTTAGGAACCAGGACTGGCTGACTAGTCCAGGGCTGGCTAGCCGTTAGGGGGGCCCCATGTCAATTTGGTTCTTAAAATTGACCCATAAAATGTAAAAAAAACCAAGCAGTCTGCACATATTTCACTGATAGGTGCAGCCTGCTTATTTGGGAGAGAAATTTGGGTGGTGAAATCGTGACTTCAAAACAGATAGGATCGACCAATTACATCATCAATCAAAACGATCCTGTCAAAACCGAAGCTTGGTAAATTCCCGATTTTTAAAGTGGAGAAAACATCCGTTTTTGATTGATTCTGAGTTGAAAAACGGGACAAATTGGGACCAACACGAATTTACCTCCCAGTGTCTAAAGGAAGAGATAACTGAAATGTCATGGACAATGAAAATAATGACTCACTGTGTCATTTAGTTTCTGTTTTGCAGCCATCATCTCATCATTGGTTTAAAGTAGATATGGGTGGTTTGGTTTTTTAGGGGTTCCAAGTGAATCTGAATCTCGGCTCGGGTCTTCCCGTCAAGCTCGGATATCAGAACGAGGCAAAATATAATTTTCATGGAAATGTTGGATCTTATGTGTTTTGGATTGCATATGACAGTCCCTCCTTGCTGATCATGTGCAATTTCACACATGAACCTATAGGGAGAGGGTGTGAGTTTTGGTTGGTCTAAAAAGTGTCATTAGGACACCATTAGGAGGACAAAGAGTTGTAGTAGTAGGTTGAAGGGGGTAGGTGGGAAGGGTGAGTGGCTGCAGGCATCTTTCTCACTGTGTTTGTCAGACACACTAGTTAGCAACAAATACTGTACTAGTTAGCAACAAACACTGCAATCCAATGCACTGCATATAAAAGCACACCTTTATAGGCCTTATTGTTTACACCGATGTGATAAAATAAAGGCTTAAGGTGGCAAAATAAAGCTCAGACAAAGTAAAATTCAGGCAAATTCACCATAATAACAGTCTCTGTGGATTCAGCCTCTTCCTCTAAGGATTAGGACTATAAAAGGTGTGCTTTATGCATAAAAAGACCATTGTGATCCTGATCTTATTGAGGGAAATACTGATCCATTCCTTGCTGAAATTTCCTGAATTTTAGAAGATGTATGTATGTTGTATAACCTTCAAAGTAAAGGATAACCCCTGAAGAAGTCTTGTTTGACGAAATGCGTAGGCTTGTTTTTTAAGATTCATTTTGGAGCAAGCACCTGGAAAATTCATTTCCCTAAAAGGGTGAATTTCATTTATGCAAAAGTGAACAATTGTATGATGAATTGCCAAACTGTATATGATTTTATACTCTGTAAAAGTACTATTTCAATAAACTGTGGTCATAAATAGATTTTTAATTGTTTAAGGATGTCTATAATAAATATTTTTATTAATTGTCTGGTCTTTTGATCCTGTCCCCCCTATGGTAACACGGGGTGACAGGAATAAAAAATCGAGATGGATTTTTGAATGTAACATGGTAGTACCATCAGGCCTTAATGAATGTTTACAGCTAGGCTGTGTTTATAAGGATCCATTGTATAGTTAGGCATGGGCTTAATTCTATTAATTAATATTTTAACTTCTTTTAAGTGGTTTAAATTTAATCTCATGCCATATATTGCTCGTGGTTTCTACTTGGATACAGGGTATTAGGCTGAAGTGACAGTGGGTTGGTTTACCCATGGTACTGAGTTAACATGTAAATATCTCCTTGGGTTTCATGCTATATTAGCTATAATAGAACATGTTTGGGTGTCTGATTTTTGTTGGCAGATGTTTTATCTGCTAATATGTGAAGATCTGTCTTCTATATTTATTTGCAAAGATTCAGTTAGTCACAAGAATAGTACATCTTGTTATTATACCCATAGGGAGTAGCGGGAGTTCTGTTCTTCTATGTTTTGTTTTGTGTGTTAGCCAGTATCTATGTGTGTATCAGTGTTAATGTATTTATCTGTTATTTCAATATTGGATTGCACATTGCATAGTATTGTTGCTGGATTTCTCAGCTTCTTTTTATGGTGTTGGTGGTTTACACAGTTACTATGGCAACCGCCATGATCCCTATTGCCACCCGTTGGAAGTGTGATGTCATCTTGTCCGCGTCGGGGTGTGCGCCGGGACTGCCCGGTTCCAAGCTCACATGGGGTGATATAAAGCAAGGTAAGAGTGTATATATTTTTGTATCCTGACGAAAGATGCAGTAAAGTCATCTGAAACGTTGATAAACAACATACGTGTTGGAGTGAATTTATCTTTGAAATCCTTGGAGTGCTGCCAATCAGTGTGTCTATTGCAAGGAAGTTGTTTCCCCAGGATGGCACCCAGGTAACCATATAGACATATGCGGAGTGTCAGTCATAAGGAGTGTGTATATATATATATATATATATATATATATACCGTATATATATATATATATATATCAAGCTAGGTGGCAATAGTAAGCCATAAAATCTGTGTAGAGCTGGAGGGATCTGCCAAAACAGGGAAGAAAAGAAGGAAAAGGAGATGTGACCATACCTAATGCTGCCCAGTGTCACGTTTGGCGATGTGGAGTCGCCTGCTGAAGGGCTGAAAGTTGTGGGTTGAATTGTTGTTAAATAATCCATTGTTCTCAAGGGAGATAGTCTCAGAAAATGATTCTTCCCTGTATGAGGAGTACAATAACTCAAACAAACCATCCACTTTAATAATCTTGATTCCAAGACTATCTGTCATCTTCCATTTGGATTCATCACTTTCATGCTTCATGATGTGGTAGTTGGTTTCTTTACTAATATTTTCCGTAGCTTTGCCTCCCACTGCCTCTATTAATGACTGGAGTTTCTTTTTTCCAAAGAGTCCTGAGACTTCAGAGATCACAAACTTCAGACCCTCTATGTAACTAACAACTCCTTGGGGTGTCTGCTTTACCTCAAAAGCTTCAGGGCTAGATTTCAGAAAGGTTGTAGTTTGTGAAGCACATTCGAGAGTAGAAAGAGAAGATTTCTCAACCAGGATGGATAAGTCACCTGAAATTGCCTCCTGGGACATGAAGCTCAAAATAACCTCCTGGGGAATAGTAATTGGAACCCCCTCCTGGGGTATACCACTTGAAAACCCCCACTGGGAAACAGCACTTGGAACCCCCTCCTGTGATGGGACACTTGAAAACCCCTCCTGGGGTATGGCACTTGATTATCCCTCTAGGGGAGAGCGACTTGAAACTCTCACTTGGGTAGAAAAACTTGAGACCCCCTCCTGGGATGAAAGACTTGAAATCCCCTCCAGGGGTATGACACTCAAAACAGAGACCCCATCCTGGGGCATGAAACTTGTAATCCCCTCCTGGGGTGAAAAACTTGAAATGAAGACCCCCTCTTGGTGCAAAAAAGTTGAAACCCCCTCCTGGTTTGCAGGACTTGTAGCCCCATCTGGAGATGATAAACTTGATACCCCCTTCCTGGGGTATAATACTTAGAAACCCCTCCTGGGATATAACATCAGAAAACCCCTTTTGGGGTGAAAGACCTGAGACCCCCTCCTGGGGTATGAAACTTGAAACTCCCTCTTGAGGAGAGAGACTTGAAACTTCCTGTTGAGGTGAAAAGCTTATGACCCCCTCCTGGGGTGTGGGACTTGTAACCCCCTCTTGAGATGATAAACTAGAGTTTCCCTCCTGGGGTATGAGACTTGAAACCTCTTCTTGTGGTAGGGAACTTGAGACCCCCTCCAGGGCTACGAAACTTGAAACTCCCTCTTGGGGCGAAAAACTTGAGAGCCTCTCTTGGAGTGTGAAACTTGAAACTCCCTCTTGGGGTAAGTAACTTGAAGCAACCTCCTGGGGTGTGGCACTAGGAAATTTCTCATGGAGCTTGATGCTCAAATCGGTAGAGATAAGATCTAAAAGTTCTTCTTGAACCTGAGCTGCCCTGAGAACCAACATATTGGTACCCCCTGAGGTATCTGACAAGAGTCCATGACTGACTCCATAGCAATTAGTTCCCCAACAGAGATAGAACACTCAGAATAGATTCCAGAAATTGGTAATACAAATGCCCTCCTGAAGCCATTGGAGGATGTCCTCTTGATATTGTATATTGTCTATGCATTTGCTATTTTATTAAAAATTGTACTTCACTATATGTATCTCCCTCCTCTCTCATTCAATTTGTGGGTATCTGGATTGGTGTCCCATGAGTGAGGTATTATAGGAGATTGGAACCCTAAAATCTAAGGAACATCCACTACGATCTTTTGATGTAATGTATACTACAGTGCATGTTAAAAGGATTGCTTATTGTTTTGTCATGCTATGGTTTTGATGAAGGAGTGTGAACACCTTCTTTAGCTATCCCTATACGTTGCTGCTTATAATTTGCACATGGTTTTTCTCTTTTCTACTTTCAATAACTATCATGTTTATTCTTGTTTCCAATCTGAATAGAGATATACTGTGCTGCATGATGTTTTCATACAGGGAGAATCAAAAATCACTGTTTTATAATGCTTTTGGGGAAAAAATTATCACATCATATTGATGGACGAAAGTCTAGACAATTTGATGAAAAAACTAGAGAATGTATTATTACAAGAGAATCGCATCTGGTGGGAGACAGTAACATTAGAGAGGTATGTCACCCACCAGATGATCCCCACAGGCTTAAAAATACAAAACAATGCCTCCTTCTCTTCTGCCACCGAAGAGTTCAAAACAAAATGGGAAAACATCCTACAAATATGTTCATTTTCTCTGATAAACTTGATCATTGAGGATAGGCATAATGATCTAAAATCATTAGAGAAAGAAATTGCTTCCTATAAGGAATTGGTGATGCCTTTTAGTGATACACCTGAATATAAGGAGTTGGAGAAAAGAGTAGAATATACTCTGAGGAAAAATGAGAGGGTCCTGATATAGCGAAAGGTAAAAAAAAATAACAAAGATAAAGGAATGATACATGAAACAAATCGGGGGAGAAGCCAATACGATGAAAATTAGGTCCGCTAAATATGGACAGATCAAAGGTAAAGAGACAATGATCTGGTCCCATAAAAGAGAGAAGGAGGGGAGGAAAGATCACAATGGTGCAAATAGAAATCGCACTCATTACGGGAACCACAGATAAATGGATAGAAGTAACAATAATCTCACTGATAATTCTTGTAGTTGGAGAGAAGGGTCCAATTACAAACAAAACCAATATAATCAGGATTGGAGATTACCATCAACCAGAAGGAAAACATAAGATGACAATTGGGATCAAACTCAGAGCCTTGAACGAAACAGTAGAACTTCCAATATAATTACACCTTATGATAGACCTCTTAGATTAAACAATTGTTTTTCTAATCTACCACATGAAGAGTTTATCCCCTCTCCCTGTTTTTTATCCAGGGAGAAAAGAAAATATCCAATATGATAAAAAAGAGAGGATGTAGGGGTGGCCTAAATAAGGAAAAATAGAATAGGAGGAAATGGGGTGAGAGAAAGAAAAAGACAAAATAAATACTATCTACCAATAAAAACAATCCTATGAATGAAAATGGAGGATAGGTCAAAATCTTTAACCTGAGAACCCATCTTATATCAAAAGAGGAAACAAAAGTTTTAGAAAAGGGACTGAAATATGTCCCAGCTTTACCTTTAAATAAATTTTCGACATTCATAGACTTGAACAAGTATATCAGAAAATTGTCCACAAAAAAAAAAATTCTCACTAAAGATGAAAATATGGTAGAGAATGATTGTGTCAATAAAACACCTTTTAAGCCTAAATCTATCTTCAATCCAGTCCATATGAAGTGAAACTTTTTGGATACTTTTTATAAGATGGTGTATGATGATATTCAATTGATGCAAACTAAAAAATACACACATAATTTGACTTATAAAGAACATCAAGCACTAAGGGATTTGGAATCTAATACAGAGATTGTAATTAAGCCCTACCGATAAGGGTGGGGCGTCGTTATGCTCGATAGGAGCACGTATGAGAAAAAAGTCCTCAGTCAAATATAAGATGGGAAGAAAAGAAGAAAAAGGAGATGTGACCATACCTAATGCTGCCCAGTGTCACTTTTGGCATTGTGGAGTCGCCTACTGAGGGGCTGAAAGTTGTGGGTTGAATTGTTGTTAAATAATCCATTGTTCTCAAGGGAGATAGGCTCGGAAAATGATTCTTCCCTGTATGAGGAGTACATTAACTCAAACAAACCATCCACTTTAATAATCTTGATTCCAAGACTATCTGTCATCTTCCGCTTGGATTCATCACTTTCATGCTTCATGATGAGGTAGTTGGTTTCTTTACTAATGTGACCAGCAGCAATTTGCTCGGTGTGGTAAGGGATCATTTGACGTGTAAACAATCTCTGTCTAGGGATCCAGCCACGCCGACACCGCTATGATTGGTTCATGTGGGTTTTTAAGGGACTCATCCGGGAGGGTAGTTTATGCACTCTTTTGATCCATACCTGAAAAAGACCCCAGGACGGGGGTTGAAATGTATTGTTACAGGGGACACCAGGCGGCACAATACAGCCTATTGCCAGGACACTTTGAGCGGAGACATCAGTGCAGTATCCAGAGACTACACGGTGTGATTACATCCACATGCTCTTAAGAACTGTCCGTTGCCAGTTCTCACCATCTTCTGGTAATTGTTGTTTTTTCAGCTATTGGAGGATGTCCTCTTGATATATTGTCTATGCATTTGCTATTTTATCAAAAATTGTACTTCACTATATGTATCTCCCTCCTCTCTCATTCAATTTGTGGGTATCTGGATTGGTGTCCCAGGAGTGAGGTATTATAGGAGATTGGAACCCTAAAATCTAAGGAACATCCACTATAATCTTTTAATGTAATGTATACTACAGCGCATGTTAAAGTGATTGCTTATTGTTTTGTTATGCTATGGTTTTGATGAAGGAGTGGGAACAACTTCTTTAGCTATCCCTATACATTGTTGCTTATAATTTGCACATGGTTTTCCTCTTTTCTACTTCCAATCACTATCCCTCCTGAGGTTGGCTGAACATATTTCCCAGAAAGTGATGATGCCAACGTCTTTCTGGATGGTATCGACATTTCCCCTTGGCTCCCAGATCTGGGGTAAGAGTGTCCTGTCACGGAACCCCAGTCGAAAAGTTGAACCTTCCTTAGCATGGTAGATCTTAACCCTTTTACCCAAGACTGAGGAAATTGGAACCGCAGATGGTGAGTGAGAGGAACTAGAGGTATGAACACTGGAATGCAGATCTTTGGTATCAGTATTAGGCTGGTGAATGGTACAGTCTTTTAAAAAATGGTTGGGGTTCCACAATACAAATACAGAAAAAGCTCCTTACGGTGCTGGCGTTCAGCCTCAGAAAGCTTAGGACATGGGAAACTCTGATGTTTTACTTTATTCTGCGCAGAGGAGGATTTAGAAGAATCAGAGGTAACACCAAGAAACTCAGGAATAAACTGAAAACATTTTGTGAGGGAATCTTGTACTTGTTTCAGTAATCGCTGGAAGGTAGTCAGATGTCTGGAGTTAAAGATACTAAAGAACTGGAGGGGTTTAATGGTAGTAAATTGGTTTGATAGTGCCTGAATACTTTGTGCCAATTGTAACTGTGCTACTTCCTGATTTTTTATACGGGAGGTGAGATCATGAATAGCCTCAACACCCAGAGAACCCATAACTTCCATATTTGGCCTGATCAAACTGTCACGCTTGGTGTTGTGGAGTCCCCTACTGAGGGGCTGAAAGTTGTGGTCGGGAGTTACGGAAGAAAGCAGGGGCAAGGGGCCTGGATGTTCGTTCTCCCCATCCACAAACATTGGATTTTGGTAAGACTTGAACAAGGGTGTGGAGTCTAACCTGCCAGGAGGTGTTCGGCAGTGACCCCTCCAAGCGGGAGATGGGCTTCAGCTGCACCCAGCAAGCAGGTCACGGTCCCCTGGTCAGGGATCCTATGCGAGTGGGAATATATAAAGACACATCGCTGTAAAATAATCTCTGTACAAATAGTACAAAGAAGCACACTGGGAAAGCTTCCTGAAGAGGCACTGTGAGAGAACAAAGAAAGAGACTCCACTGAGGAGTAGTAGGTTGTGCAGCTAACACTGGAGGGAAGTGAGGATATGCTGCTAACATGAGAGAAATTGCGGATATGCTGTTGTTACCGAAGCAGAGTGGTGGTTGCACCAGTTTGGATGACATGGTGTCTGTACACTGAGTTGAGTACAAAATACACAACGAGCGACTTCTGGTGCACCGGTGCACCAAGAGGTGGCACTTACAGTTGCACACAGACAAGGTGTTCAGATGCACTGCTGCACCAACAGGTGGCACCTGGAGTTACTCACAAGCAAGGTGTTCTGACGCACCACTGCACCAAGAGGTGGGACTTGGATATAGCACACAGGCAAAGGTATTCTGTCGCACTGATGCACACAAATATGACACTTGTACATAGCACACAGGTAAGGTGTTATGTTGCACTGATGCACAAGGATATGACACTGGTAAATAGCACACAGGCAAGGTGTTCTGTTGCACTGGTGCACAAGGATATGACACTGGTAACTAGCACACAGGCAAGGTATTCAGTCGCAGCCTAGGCAAGGTTGTGGAAGCCAGTCAGGCTGCCTGTGGAGTGTCCAAGTGGGACTGTGGCAGGTATAGAGTCCAGTGTGCCAAGTCAGGCCAGTGGGAGGCCAGGAGGCCATGTCCAGACTTGCAGTCAGACAGGAAGTATCAGAAATCTCTGTGTATGTGAAGTTGTAGCAGCCAACTTACAGGCCAGGAGGACAGTGGACCTCATTCAGAGTCGGTCGTAAGCGGCCGCTTGGTCGTACGCATCCGATGTTTCCAAACCATGCATGCGTACGGTTAGTTGTGCGCATGTGCGTACGAGACCTTGCGATCCAAAATGTTGTCGATCGTAAGGCTTACGAGCAGGAAGTGGCTTCCGAGAGTTGATTGACATGAAAGGCCATTTGTGGGTGTTGACGGGGGTGAAGGTCTAAAAACGCAGGCGTTCCTCACCGTTTTCAGGGTGTTTTAGGGGCGTACATAAATTACTTGCTACGACTGACATAGAAGGCCGGAAGTAGTAAAACGTCACTCTGCGAGCAGGTTCGAGGCCTGGCTGATCGTCCAGCTTGAGGTTGGGTTCGTGCTCTCGCAAGCCCCAAAGTATAATCGATACTATCAAATGTTATTGATGTTAGGACTGATATTTCTATTTTGAGCCACACAATGCAAGCAGCTAATAATCATTTGTTGATGCTAATAACACTGCTAATTGGCTTGTAATTGATTCAGCTGCGTTTGCATTAGTGAATAATAAGAATAAATAAATTTCATGGGGGTGGCTTATTCTATGCGTTTTTTTGTTAATTTTTGGTGTAATTTGCACACAACACAAGCGGCTGCAACCATCAGAAGAAAATTAACATAGAGCGACTGACAACGACTGACAACAATTGACTCGATCGCTAGCTGCTATCACTCGCTAGCTAGAGGAGGTGCATTGTTCACGTTTGGGCGTCCCTTTGGTTGCGACCGACTGGCCGTGCGATTGCTTCCTTTTTCAGTTTTGCGGTCGTTAGGCGTACGACCGAGCGGCCACTTACGAACGACTCTGCCTTTATGTGACTTTGTGGCACACAGGCTAAGCCAGGAGGCTGTGTCTATAGCTGTTAGAAACAGGACTAAAGACTATGAATATATTACATTTGCAGACTAGCTGTCCATTATAGAGAGGGGCAAAGAAGTGAGATAGTGCCCTGGGGGGCTAGGTTGTTTATTATTTTGTTTCTGAATGCTGACAGTAAAGCTGCATTTTTTTTTCAATTAACCTGAAAAGCTGCATGTGGATCTTTATTATGCACCTAGATACTGCACCACTGACCACTCTACCAAGCTACTGTAGATTACCCCGGAATATCATATATATAAAAATATATATAGTCACTTGTGTATGAGGGCAGAGGTAGTGTGATTTCAACTTCAAGCTTATTTGTCCAAAATCTATTGTGCTGTGTCAATCTGAGTGAGCTGACATTACCCAAGCCTTTAATCTAATTTACCTCAAGCTTTGACCCTTGATTTAATATAAATCCATGCCTTAATCCATGCCAAAATCTTAACGTAATTCAAGGTCATACAATAAGGTTAAGCCATGCCTCACTAACTTCCTTGGGTATTGAATGAGGAGTCTCAATTTGCATGATCTATTAGGTCCACTGATGACTTAAATAAGACTTCAGTACAGCAGTTATTATGGGAAAATAGCTAAATATTTATATCATGATGGTTATACAATTTCAGTTACGAAACTCATTAACAACTCTGGTACAATATAGAAACTATACTATGTACTGTAAATCTAGATACACACCTGAATAAAGAGGAACAATCGATTATTTTTATTCTTTGTGACAACTGAAATAATCCAGAGAACATCCAATTTTCTATATACACACTACACAGATATAATTTATACATGAATGATACATTTCTCGAGGTGATGTTTTTTACATGCAGACGATGTCCATACACACTGGAGCTGATTCAGCAATGTTTGGCCACTGCGCATGCGCTGCGTCCGGCGTGTGCATGTGCGAGCCATGCCAAACGACTGAAGTTCAGTCGCTACGGGGCTCGCAACGAGACGAGGTGGCTGTCGATGTTGATTGACAGCTCGCCCCGTTTTGTGGGCAGGTAGGGGGGGTGGCTGCACAAACGCCTGGCGTTTGTTGGGCGGTCCAACTATTAGAGCAGGAAGTCCACTCGGCCTTGCAGCAGCTAGACCCTACCCCAGGGTCTCGTCACAAGGCCGATGGTCGTGATTATCGCAACGGTCTCCAGCCCGCTCACACAAGCTGTGGGTGGTCAACCACAGCTTTGCGAGCGGCCGGAGACCAAAAAAAAAAAACACACCGACATTCAGTGAAAGCGGCCGCCAGCAGCGAGCAGCTCTGAATGAGCTCCTCTGTCCATACATCCTGCATTTGCAACATCAGCTCAACAGGACTGATGAATGTCACTCAGCACTGCCGATGCCTGGAGTCGATCTGATGGAAACTGTTAGCTCTGGGCCTGAGAAGTACACTAATGCTGCCATGGCTTCAAATTTGGACACAGTGGCTGTGCAAAAATTAGCAAATGTCATAGCTGCAGGGGGTTTGCATTGAGATGCCCACCAGCAGCACCATTTGGGCCTGGGATTAGGCATCGGATGTGACATGCTGCCTGGAGTCGTCTTGTTCCTCCAGCTACATTCTGCAGCATTAGCATATATGCACACAGCAGCTGCATCCAAAGACACAGATGCTGTGTGCATAAGCGTACAAGTCTCAATCAGGCCCAATCCTGGCAGTATACTCCTTCCCATCCCTGTTTCACCTCTCCGATCATAAGCATTTCTACTCCGATGCCGGAATCTAGACAGATGGCTTCCCGAATGAAGGTAAGCCGGACAGTGTTAATGCTTAGCCGCCGTGGGTGGGAGGGTTAGGTTTAGGGCCTTCCCGTAGGGTCTTAGGGTTAGGCACCACCCCGGGAGGGTTAGGTTTAGGGTGTAGAGAGGGGGGGTTAAATTGAGACATCCCCAGGGGTAGGTTAGGGTTAGGCTCCACTAAGATAGGGTTGGGGGGGGAGGGGAAGGTTAGGGTACACACCAGCCCCAGTCGGGATCTTCAGCGTTCGGGTTTGTGGCATTGGTATTTAGTGAGACGGCTTACCGGCCATCGACATTTCATACCCAAATCACTCTGGATAAGGAACCACGTTTCTTCAATATACCATAATACAGTATTTGTTACTCATATATAGAGTTTTTCTTTTATTTTTGGACACATGCAAGACATTCTATAGATCAGCGCTTGGTGGCCTTCCCCTATTTTTGTTGTTATGTTTTAGCTTTCTAGGCCTGTTCAGTGCGAATTAAGCGCGATAAGCTACAGCAAGGGGCATAAAGCTCACTCTGCATCAGCCCATTTTTTCATGTGAATAATAATTTGTTGTTTTAAATGTTACAAAGTTGAATTGAATGTGTTTGATCACCAGCAGATGTTTTTTGGCAGTGAGATAATAACAAGTTAGAACAGGACATCTATAACAAGGCAGCAGGTGGGGTTCAGGATTGCCACCAACTGTTTAGGTACATTTAGAGCATTGTTGTGAAAAATATGTGTTCTATATATATTTTTCATTGTCTCCAGCTATTCTCTGTATGACTACAATAGACTTTAAAATATCTCCACATTTCATGAAAGGAAGGAAATGCGACACTGATAAATAAAGGTTCACTGCACTTTCATCTATATTCCAAAGGACATCACTTCCCCACAGAATTTTAAGAGCTTATATAATCGTAATAAGAAATACATAGAGGGTAAATCTCATACAGAGCAGGAATGTAGCTCAAAGTTTTTTCACAGGTTCACCCTTTAGAGAGCTGCACCCACATAAAGGTATACACTACATATTTATTCTGCAGCACCCATATAAAGGTTATATACTCATTCTACATCACCCACATAAAGGTATATACTAGGGGTGAGCGGGTTCGGATTTCAGAAATCCGAGGCCGATCCTAGTCAGGTTCGACTTTTCCCGCCTGACTCGGATCTGAAATCGAGGCAAAATATCATCATCCCGCCTTCCGGGTGTCGCAGGTTTTGGATTGTATATAAGGTACCCGCGTCGGCGCCATTTTCTCACTCGGCTGTGGACAGTGAATAGGGAGGGTGGGAGTTAGGGCTGGCTGGGCTGTGTAGTGTAGTGTAGTGTTGTGCTGTGCTGCTGTTGTCCATAGGGGCTGTGTCCACTCCTCCAAAGTCCATATGGGCTGGCTGTGTTGTGCTGTGCTGCTGTTGTCCATAGGGGCTGTGTCCACTCCTCCAAAGTCCATAGGGGCTGGCTGGACTGTGTTGTGCAGTCACTTGTCCATACTGGCTGTGTCCACTCCAAAGTAATGTGCAGTGTCCCAGTCCTAAAGGGGTGTTGTAGTGTTGTCCAGGGGGTGCTCTGTCCATCAGGGGTGCGCCCCCCAAGTGCAAAACATAAATACATTTCTGTGTTTGTGAATTGTGTGCGCAGTAGCCGCACGTGCATCAACAAAGTAGTGCCAAGCGTGCGCCTGTGTCCCATAAGTAAAAGGCCGGCTGTCTTGTCCGTTAAAGGGTGCTGTAACCCCCAAAGGGCACTCCAAACAAAATAAAAATATATATTTTTTTGTGTTTGTGAATTGTGTGCGCAGTAGCCGCACGTGCATCAACAAAGTACTGCCAAGTGTGCGCCTGTGTCATAAGTAAAGGGCCAGCTGGCTTGACTGTTAAAGGGTGCTGTAACCCCCAAAGTGCACTCCAAACAAAACAAAAAAATATATTTTTTTGTGTTTGTGAATTGTGGGCGCAGTAGCCGCACCAGCATGAACAAAGTACTGCCAAGTGTGTGCCTGTGTCATAACTAAAGGGCCGGATGGCTTGACCGTTAAAGGGTGCTGTAACCCCCAAAGTGCACTCCAAACAAAATAAAAAAATATTTTCTGTGTTTGTGAATTGTGTGCACTGTGGCTGCACGTGCATCAACAAAGTAGTGCCAAGCGTACGCCTGTGTCCCATAAGAAAAAGGGCCGGTTGGCTTGTCCATTAAAGGGTGCTGTAACCCCCAAAGTGCACTCCAAAAAAATATATATATATTTTCTGTGTTTGTGAATTGTGTGCACTGTGGCTGCACGTGCATCAACAAAGTAGCGCCAAGCGTGCACCTGTGTCCCATAAGAAAAAGGGCCGGTTGGCTTGTCCATTAAAGTGTGCTGTTACCCTCAAAGTGCACTCCAAAAAAAAGAAAAATATATATTTTTTGTGTTTGTGAATTGTGTGTGCAGTAGCCGCACGTGCATCAACAAAGTAGCGCCAAGCATGCGCCTGTGTCATAGGTAAAGGGCCGGCTGGCTTGGCCGTTAAAGGGTGCTGTAACCCTCAAAGTGCACTCCAAACAAAATAAAAAAATATT
This sequence comes from Taudactylus pleione, assembly GCA_031769625.1. Lineage (NCBI taxonomy): Eukaryota > Metazoa > Chordata > Amphibia > Anura > Myobatrachidae > Taudactylus > Taudactylus pleione. The sequence goes on from JAUIMM010000484.1 coordinate 6,740,712, forward strand.
TTCTGTGTTTGTGAATTGTGTGCGCACTGTGGCTGCACTTGCATCAATAAAGTAGCGCCAAGCGTGCGCCTGTGTCATAGGTAAAGGCCCGGCTGGCTTGTCCGTTAAAGGGTGCTGTAACCCTCAAAGTGCACTCCAAAAAAAAGAAAAAAATATATTTTTTGTGCTTGTGAATTGTGTGCGCAGTAGCCGCACGTGCATCAACAAAGTAGCGCCAAGCGTGCGCCTATGTCATAGGTAAAGGCCCGGCTGGCTTGTCCGTTAAAGGGTGCTGTAACCCTCAAAGTGCACTCCAAAAAAAATAAAAATATATATTTTTTTATGTTTGTGAATTGTGTGCGCAGTAGCAACACGTGCATCAAAAAAGGAGCAGCGCCAAGCGTGCGCCGGTGTCCCATAAGTAAAGGGCCGGCTGGCTTGTCATTTAAAGGGTGCTGCAACCCCCAAAGGGCACTCCAAACAAAATAAAAATATATATTTTTTTGTGTTTGTGAATTGTGTGCACAGTAGCCGCACGTGCATCAACAAAGTAGCGCCAAGCGTGCGCTTGTGTCATAGGTAAAGGGACGGCTTGCTTGACCATTAAAGGGTGCTGTAACCCCCAAAGTGCACTCCAAACAAAATAAAAAAATATTTTCTGTGTTTGTGAATTGTGTGCACTGTGGCTGCACGAGCATCAACAAAGGAGCAGCGCCAAGCGTGCGCCTGTGTCCCATAAGTAAAGGGCCGGCTGGCTCATTTCTTAAAAGGTGGTGTAACCCACAAAGTGCACTAGTCTCCAACAAAAATAAAAAATTATTTTCTGTGTTTGTGTGCGCCTTAGCCGCACGTATATATCAATATAACATAAATGGAGGACCAAACTTTTCTCCGAAAATTATAAAATAGGGAAAGATCAAGAACCATTTCCTCCTAGTGCTGTTGCTGCTGCTGGGAGTTGTTCATCATCCCAGAGAGGAACACCACTACTTTTACTAAACAATTGACCCACCAACAGTCCTTAGCGAGGAGGATGAAGTATGACAGCAGTCATCCTGAAGCAAAACGTATAACTGAGGCCTTGACTGCTATGTTGGTGTTAGACGTGCGTCCGGTATCCGCCATTAGTGCAGTGGGATTTAGACAATTGATGGAGGTAGTGTGTCCCCGGTTCCAAATCCAGTCTAGATTCCATCTGCATTCTCAAAGCAGCAGCGACAAGCGTGCAACTGTCTGTTAAAGGGTGATGTAACCCTCAAAGTGCGCTCCACAAACAATAAAAAAATTCTTCTTTTTTTTCTGTCTTTGTGAATTGTGTGGGCTGTAGCCACACCTGCATCCTCAAAGCAGCAGCGACAAGCGTGCTTCTGTCTGTTAAAGGGTGGTGTAACCCCCAAAGTGCGCTCCAACCAAAATAAAATAATCTTTTTTTCTGTGTTTGTGTGTGAAATGTATGCGCAGTAGCCGCACCTGCATCCTCAAAGCAGCAGCGACAAGCATGCATCTGTCTGTTAAAGGGTGGTGTAACCCTCAAAGTGCGCTCCACAAAAAATAAAAAAATTTCTTTTTTTTTCAGTCTTTGTGAATTGTGTGGGCTGTAGCCGCACCTGCATCCTGAAAGCAGCAGCGACAAGCGTGCGTCTGTCTGTTAAAGGATTACATCTGTGACAGCATCCAAGTAGGCATGTCAGACAGTTCGTACATGTACTGGCAGGAAAAAGAGGCAATTTGGAGGCCCCTGTACAAACTGCCTCTATTTTACCTGAGTTGCCCCCCCCTCCAGTGTGTACTCCGAAAGAGTATTTAGTGCAGCCGGGAACCTTGTCAGCGAAAGGCATAGGAGGTTGCTTCCACAAAATGTGGAGAAGATGATGTTCATAAAAATGAATTATCAACTCTTCCAGGTAGACCAGCCTCCAGAACGTACAGAGGGACCTGTGGTGGTGGATTCCAGCGAGGACAAATTAATACTCTGTGAGGATGAGGATGTACACAACACTGAAGAGGGTCAGGAATCGGTGAATGAGGAGGATGAGGACGACATCTTGCCTCCGTAAAGCCAGTTTGTGCAGGGACAGATTCATTGCCAGCTTGTTTTGTGGGGGCCCAAACTAACCAATCATTTCAGCCACAGTCGTGTGGCAGACCCTGGCGCTGAAATGATTGGTTTGTTAAAGTGTGCATGTCCTGTTTATACAACATAAGGGTGGGTGGGAGGGCCCAAGGACAATTCCATCTTGCACCTCATTTTTTTCTTTGCATTATGTACTGTTTGCGGCCTAGTTTTTCAAACTGCCATCCTGTCTGCCAATGCAGTGTCACTCCTAGATGGGCCACGTGTTTGTGCCGCCCACTCGTGTCGCTTAGCATAGTCATCCAGCTACCTCGGTGCAACCTTTTGGACATAAAAACACTATTGTGAGGTGTGAGGTGTTCAGAATAGACTGGAAATGAGTGGAATTTAAGGTTATTGAGGTTAATAATAGTATAGGAGCAGAAAAACCCACAAATTCTGTGATTTTAGCTGTTTTTATGCTTTTTTTAAAAAAAATACAGATCCAAAACACAAAACCCAGAACCCAAAACACGGAAGGGTGGTTTTGGCAAAATCAATCCAGATCTAAAACATGAAGAAAGATCCAGATCCAAAACTAAAACACGAAAAGTGGCTGGTGCACACCCCTAGTATATACTCATTCTGCACATACTTGCCTACTTTTGAAAAAGCATTTCAGGGAGATTGTGAAAGCAGCATCTATGAGCGCGTGTTACAGTGGTCGTGTACTGATAAACCTGAGAGGCGTGTTCTAAACCTGACTTACATCCAAATGTAAACCCAGTCCAAAAGCAGTTAGTAAGATCTGTTTGCTGATGAAAACACACTTAGGGGCCTATTCATTAAACATAAAAATTCTCTGGAGATAATTAGCTTTAGAGCTCTCATGGAGTTCTAGCTAATTATAGGTGGAATTCATCATTCCACCTCTCCATAAGTATCTATTCCGAAAAGCTGTCATTTTTGCGATGACAGCTTTTCGGGGAATAGATACTTTTCCCTCTCTACACTACCTTATCGCATCTGGAAACAGTGCTGCGCATGCGCTGTTACATCTGTAAAACCAGTGTATGCGCAGCACTGCCTACAGATGCGTTGTTTCGTACCCCCCCCACCGCCCTCCCCCCTCCGCTCACCTTCCCCCCCCCCCGACATACCTGTCCGCGCAGCAGCCTCCGGCTCCATCCTGCTGGTCTGTCATGTGGTTTCCCAGCAGACCACATGACAGATTAGAAAAAAAAAAAAAACTTTTTTTTTTTGTCTAAACTTTCTGGTACTCTGCTGGGGAGCACACATGTCCGACCAGCCTCCGGAGCCTGAGGACGGAGCAGAGCGCCGGAGGGACTCGTCGGGGGGACCTGCACATGCAGATACAGGTAAGTTTCACCTGCTATTCGCCACCTCACAGTGGCGAATAGAAACTGCATCAAATTCCGAAAATTTATAATTTTCGGAATTTGATGAATACCACAATTTCCACATCCCCATACTAATGTATGGGGAGTGTGGAAATTAACGCAGGGGAACTTAGCAAGGAGATATCTGTGATATCTCCTGTGCTAAGTGGCTACATGAATACCAAAATAACGTTATTTAAGGAAAATGTCCTTAAAAACTTTATTTTAGTGTTGATGAATAGGCCCCTAATACTTTTCAGAAATTCATATGGATCATTGTGCCTTATAATAACCAATGCAAGGAAAAAACACAAATGATCCCATTTGAATGTTTATATCTCTGTTTTTTAATATAACAGCTTCATAATGGGGGTAAGGATGAAATGAGGGAGATTGCTAGACTCTTCAGGTAGACAGGGAGATTGCTACTATTTCAGGGAGTCTCCCTGACAATGAGGGAGAGTTGGCAAGTATGATTCTGCAGCACCCACATAAAGGTATATACTCAATCTGCAGCACGCACATAAAGGTATATACTCATTCTGCAGCACTCACATAAAGGTATATACTCATTCTGCAGCACCCACATAAAGGTATATTCTCATTCTGTAGCACCCACAAAAAGGCATATACTCATTCTGCAGCACACACATAAAGGTATATACTCGTTCTGCAGCACCCACGTAAAAGTATATACTCATTCTGCAGCACCCACATAAAGGTATATTCTCATTCTGTAGCACCCACAAAAAGGCATATACTCATTCTGCAGCACACACATAAAGGTATACATACTCATTCTGCAGCAACCACATAAAGGTATGCTTACTCATTCTGCAGCACCCACATAAAGATATACATACTCATTCTGCAGCACCCACAAAGATATATACTCATTCTGCAGCACCCACATAAAGGTATACATATTCATTCAGCAGCACCCACATAAAGGTATATACTCGTTCTACAGCACCCACATAATGATATATACTCGTTCTGCAGCACCCACATAACTGTATATACTAATTCTGCAGCAACCACATAAAGGTATATACTCATTCTGCAGCACCAACATAAAGGTATATTCTCATTCTGCAGCACCCACATAAAGGTATATACTCATTCAGCAGCACCCACAAAAAGGCATATACTCATTCTGCAGCACACACATAAAGGTATACATACTCATTCTGCAGCAACCACATAAAGGTATATACTCGTTCTGCAGCACCCACGTAAAAGTATACATACTCATTCTGCTGCACCCACATAAAGGTATATACTCATTCTGCAGCACCCACATAAAGGTATATTCACATTCATTCAGCAGCACCCACATAAAGATATATACTCATTCAGCAGCACCCACATAAAGGTATATTCACATTCATTCAGCAGCACCCACATAAAGATATATACTCATTCAGCAGCACCCACATAAAGGTATATACTCGTTCTACAGCACCCACATAAAGGTATACATACTCATTCTGCAGCACCCACATAATGATATATACTCGTTCTGCAGCACCCACATAAGGATATATACTCATTCTGCAGCAACCACATAAAGGTATATTCACATTCAGCAGCACCCACATAAAGGTATATACTCGTTCTACAGCACCCACATAAAGGTATACATACTCATTCTGCAGCACCCACATAATGATATATACTCGTTCTGCAGCACCCACATAACTGTATATACTAATTCTGCAGCAACCACATAAAGGTATATACTCATTCAGCAGCACCCACATAAAGGCATATACTCATTCAGCAGCACCCACAAAAAGGCATATACTCATTCTGCAGCACACACATAAAGGTATATACTCGTTCTGCAGCACCCACGTAAAAGTATACATACTCATTCTGCAGCACCCACATAAAGGTATATACTCATTCTGCAGCACCCACATAACGGTATATACTAATTCTGCAGCAACTAAATAAAGGTATATACTCATTCTGTAGCACCCACATAAAGGTATGCTTACTCATTCTGCAACACCCACATAAAGGTATATTCACACTCAGCAGCACCCACATAAAGGTATACATACTCATTCTGCAACACCCACATAAAGAAATATACTAATTCTGCAGCACCCACATAAAGGTATACATATTCATTCAGCAGCACCCACATAAAGGTATATACTCGTTCTACAGCACCCACATAAAGGTATACATACTCATTCTGCAGCACCCACATAAAGGTATATGCTCATTCTGCAGCACCCACATAAAGGCATATACTAATTCTGCAGCACCCACATAAAGGTATAGATACTCATTCTGCAGCACCCACATAAAGGTATTTACTCGTTCTGAAGCACCCACATAACGGTATATAACTGTATCCGGATTTGTCCGGATTTGGATAGAAATATTGCCAAACCAAAGAGGTGGAATGTTTGGTCTTCTGCCCAGGCATGACAATGGGCTTTTTCATCCCACGGACAAAAACTGTCTCCCCCGGAGCCTGATTTAAACAAACCACATCACCATCAGAATCCGCCTCGTCAACTTCCTCCTCAGTGCCAGCTACACCAGTATCCTCATCCTGTTGTACTTCAACAGTGACATCTTCAATTTGCATATCAGCAAGTGGACTGTGGGTGATCCTTTCAGCACTTGCAGGGGGTGTGCAAATGGTGGAAAGAGCCACCTCTTCCCGTCCAGTGCTGGGAAGGTCATGCATCGCAACCGCCACCACACTTGGACTCTCCTTGGGGATTTGTGATATCTTCTTAGAACGCATAGTTCTTCGCTGTGCTTTTGCCAGCTTAACTCGTTTCATTTTTTGTAATGGGAGGAGGGCTTCCATCATCATGTGAAGCTGAACCACAAGTCATGAACATAGGGAAAGACCTTAGCCATTCCTTGCCACTCCGTGTCGTAAATGGCATATTGGCAAGTTTACGTTTCTCTTCAGATGATTTAAATGTTTTTTTCAAGGTCATTTTCCTGAACTTTGTCATTTGGGATTGTATGTGCCCTCTACTATGACATTGGGCATCGGCCTTGGCAGACGACGTTGATGGCATGTTATCGTCTATGTCATGACTAGTGGCAGCAGCATCAGCACTAGGAGGAAGTGGCTCTTGATCTTTCCCTATTTTATTTTTATCGGAGAAAGTTTGGTCATCCATTTATGTTATATTGATATATACGTGCGGCTAAGGCGCACACAAACACAGAAATTTTTTTTTTATTTTTGTTGGAGACTAGTGCACTTTGTGGGTTACACCACCCTTTAAGAAATGAGCCAGCCGGCCCTTTACTTATGGGACACAGGCGCACGCTTGGCGCTGCTCCTTCGTTGATGCACGTGCAGCCACAGTGCACACAATTCACAAACACAGAAATATTTTTTCATTTTGTTTGGAGTGCCCTTTGGGGGTTACAGCACCCTTTAGCGGTCGATCCAGCCGGCCCTTTATTTATGGGACACAGGCGCACGCTTGGCAATACTTTGTTGATGCACGTGCGGCTACTGCACACACAATTCACAAACACAAAAAAATATATTTTTTTATTTTGTTTGGAGTGCCCTTTGGGGGTTACAGCACCCTTTAACGGACAAGCCAGCGGCCTTTTATTTATGGGACACAGGCGCACGATTGGCACTGCTCCTTCGTTGATGCACGTGCAGCCACAGTGCACACAATTCACAAACACAGAAAAATTTTTTTTATTTTGTTTGGAGTGCCCTTTGGGGGTTACAGCACCTTTTAGCGGTCAATCCACAGCCGGCCCTTTATTTATGGGACACAGGCCCACGCTTGGCACTACTTTGCTGATGCACGTGCGGCTACTGCGCACACAATTCACAAACACAGAAAATATTTTTTTATTATGTTTGGAGTGTACTTTGGGGGTTACAGCACCCTTTAATGGTCAAGCCAGCCGGCCTTTTACTTATGACACAGCCGCACGCTTGGCACTACTTTGTTGATGCACGTGCGGCTACTGCGCACACAATTCACAAACACAGAAAATATTTTTTTATTTGGTTTGGAGTGTACTTTGGGGGTTACAGCACCCTTTAACGGTCAAGCCAGTCGGCCCTTTACTTATGACACAGGCGCACGCTTGGCACTACTTTGTTGATGCACGTGCGGCTACTGCGCACACAATTCACAAACACAGAAAATATATATTTTTTTTGTTTAGAGTGTACTTTGGGGGTTACAGCACCCTTTAACGGACAAGCCAGCCGGCCCTTTAGTAACGGGACACAGGTGCACGCTTGGCGCTGCTCCTTTGTTGATGCACGTGCAGCCACAGTGCACACAATTCAAAAACACAGAAAATATATTATTTTTTTTTAGCACTTGGGGGGAGCACCCCTGATGGACAGAGCACCCCCTGGACAACACTACAGCACCCCTTTAGGACTGGGACACTGCACAAGACTTTGGAGTGGACACAGCCCCTATGGACAACTGACTGCACAACACAGTCCAGCCAGCCCCTATGGACTTTGAAGTAGTGGACACAGCCCCTATGGACAACAGAAGCACTGCGCAGCACAGCACAGCACAGCACAACACTACTCTGCACTACACTACACTACACTACACAGCCCAAACTCCCACCCTCCCTCTTCACTGTCCACAGCCGAGTGAGAAAATGGCGCCGACACGGGTACCTTATATAGGATCCAAAACCCGCGAGACCCGGAAAACGGGATGATGACGTTTTGCCTCGATTTCAGATCCGAGTCAGGCGGGAAAAGTCGAGCCTGACTCAGATCGTCCTCGGATTGGGGAGGCTCGGGGGGGTTCGGATTTCAGAAATCCGAACCCGCACACCACTAGTATACATACTCATTCAGCAGCACCCATATAAAGGTTATATACTCATTCTGCAGCACCCACATAACGGTATATACTCATTCTGTAGCACCCACATAAAGGTATACATACTCATTCAGCAGCACCCACATAAAGGTATATTCTCATTCTGCAGCACCCATATAAAGGTTATATACTCATTCTGCAGCACCCACATAACGGTATATACTCATTCTGTAGCACCCACATAAAGGCATATACTCATTCTGCAGCACACACATAAAGGTATATTCTCATTCTGCAGCACCCACATACAGGTGTATACTCATTCAGCAGCACCCTCATAAAGGCATATTCTCATTCTGCAGCACCCACACAAAGGTATAAACTCGTTCTGCAGCACCCACATAAAGGTATACATACTCATTCAGCAGCACCCACATATAGGTATATACTCATTCTGCAGCACCCACATGAAGGTATATACTCATTCTGCAGCACCCACATAAAGGTTATATACTTATTCTGCAGCACCCACAAAAAGGTATATACTCATTCTGCAGTACCCACATGAAGGTATATACTCATTCTTCAGCACCCACATAAAGGTATATACTCATTCTGCAACACCCACGTAAAGGTATACATACTCATTCTGCAGCACCCACATAAAGATATATACTCATTCTGCAGCACCCACATAAAGGTATATACTCATTCTGCAGCACCCACATAAAGGTATACATATTCATTCAGCAGCACCCACATAAAAGGTATATACTCATTCTACAGCACCCACATAAAGGTATATACTCATTCTGCAGCACCCACATAAAGGTTACATTCTCATTCTGCAGCACCAACATAAAGGTTAAATACTCATTCTGCAGCACCCACATAAAGGTATATACTCATTCTGCAGCACCCACATAAAGGTATATACTCATTCTGCAGCACCAACATAAAGGTATAAACTCATTTTGCAGCACCCACATAAAGGTATATACTCATTCTACAGCACCCACATAAAGGTATATACTCATTCTGCAGCACCCACATAAAGGTTACATTCTCATTCTGCAGCACCAACATAAAGGTTAAATACTCATTCTGCAGCACCCACATAAAGGTATATACTCATTCTGCAGCACCCACATAAAGGTATATACTCATTCTGCAGCACCAACATAAAGGTATATACTCATTTTGCAGCACCCACATAAAGGTATATACTCATTCTGCAGCACCCACATAAAGGTATACATACTCATTCTGCAGCACCCACGTAACGATATATACTCGTTCTGCAGCACCCACGTAACGGTATATACTAATTCTGCAGCAAACACATAAAGGTATATACTCATTCACCAGCACAAACATAAAGGTATATTCTCATTCAGCAGCACCCACATAAAGGTATATACTCATTCTGCAGCACCCACATAAAGGTATATACTCATTCTGCAGCACCCACATAAAGGTATATACTCATTCTGCAGCACCCACATAAAGGTATATACTCATTCTGTAGCACCCACATAAAGGCATATACTCATTCTGCAGCACACACATAAAGGTATACATACTCATTCTGCAGCAACCACATAAAGGTATATACTCTTTCAGCAGCACCCACATAAAGGTATATTCTCATTCAGCAGCACCCACATAAAGGTATATACTCATTCTGCAGCACCCACATAAAGGTATATACTCATTCAGCAGCACTCACATAAAGGCATATACTCATTCTGCAGCACACACATAAAGGTATACATACTCATTCTGCAGCACCCACATAAAGGTATATACTCATTCTGCCGCACCCACATAACGGTATATACTAATTCTGCAGCACCCACAAAAAGGTATATACTCATTCTGCAGCACCCACATAAAGGTTATATACTTATTCTGCAGCACCCACAAAAAGGTATATACTCATTCTGCAGTACCCACATGAAGGTATATACTCATTCTGTAGCACCCACATAAAGGTTATATACTCATTCTGCAGCACCCACATAAAGGTATATACTCATTCTGCAGCACCCACATAAAGGTATACATTACTCATTCAGCAGCACCCACATAAAGGCATATACTCATTCTGCAGCACCCATATAAAGGTATATACTCTTTCTGCAGCAACCACATAAAGGTATACATACTAATTCAGCAGCACCCAGATAAAGATATATACTCATTCTGCAGCACCCACCTAAAGGTATATACTCATTCTGCAGCACCCACATAAAGGTATACATTACTCATTCTGCAGCACCCATATAAAGGTATATTCTCATTCAGCAGCACCCACATAAAGGTATACATACTAATTCAGCAGCACCCAGATAAAGATATATACTCATTCTGCAGCACCCAGATAAAGATATATACTAATTCAGCAGCACCCACATAAAGGTATATGCTCATTCTGCAGCACTCACATAAAGGTATATGCTTATTCAACAGCACCCACATAAAGGTATATACTCATTCTGCAGCACCCACATAAAGGTATATACTCATTCAGCAGCACCCACATAAAGGTATACCGTATATACTCATTCATCAGCACCCAAATAAAGGTATAGATACATACTAATTTTCAGTGGCAAGACCTGAGACCCTACCAAAGGGTCTCCTCGCAAGCCCTATAATCGCGACCATTGTCAGACCACACACACACTCTGTGGGTAGTCACCCACAGCTGTGCGATCGGCCTGGAGGCCGGTCAAAAAAATAATAGGGACGCCCTGTTCCAGAGCGAGCGCACGCAAATAGAGTGCACCTCTGAATCACGCCCAATGTCTACTTTTCCCAGGCCACATTGGATTTATGAAGTGAAATTACAAGGCAATACTAATGACATTATAAACTTTGGAGTCTTAAATAGGTTTACATTTACTAAAAGGAAATAATATCCTGGAGAGACATAACTCTCATCAAGCTTCTTTGCCAACTGGACTAGAAGAACTTATTAAGAGTTACCAGAAAAAATATTGGATCAACATACCTGGAGTTAAAGCAAAGAGAACGTGGTTAGATATTAATGCAGCTAGGCATATGAGTATTACAGTATATAAAAAAAATGTCTTAAACTGTGAATTCCCATTACTTTGTAATTAAAATGTTTAGAAGGGTTAGCCATGAAATGTTGACAATCATAATGTACACATTAATTTTGTCGACATGGTCATAATGTTGACCCTGACCATGGCTAAATTCACATGTAGACAGTGATGAAATATCAACATATTAAATAGAATGTTGACATTTTATCCTGTTGGCCCAGCAGTGACTTTTCCTGCCAGCAGCAGAGGCTCCAGTGGCGTTTTCAGGGTCCCAACAGTCATGTGACCATCACTTCCGGGTCAGAGCTCCATTATATTCTTTAGACGAAATGTTTAAATTATGGAACAACCTTTGATCAAGGAGGTTACTTTATTTGTTTTTTAATTTCAGATGCTTTGTATTAATTTTGATAAATTGATATTTAAAAGATATTTGAAAGATGTATCATAACTTTTTGAATGGAATCGGTATGAGATGCCGGGAATCGGTATGAGATGCCGGCACTCTGGATCCTCGCTGTTAGAATCCCGATGCCAGCATCTTGAAAGGGTTAACATACCGACACTTGTTGGTTGTATGCTAACCCTCCCCCTCCCCTAACCCCCCCTCTTTGGTGCCTAACCTCCCTCCCCGTAGTGCCTGAACCTAACCTCCCTCTCCCCAGAGCCAAACCATAACCCTCCCCCCTTAGTGCCTAACCCTCCCCCCTTAGTGCCTAACCCTCCCCTAGTGCCTAACCCTAAACCTAACCACCCCCTAACCCCCTTATACTAACCTTTGGTATCCCAGCAGTCTGGATGTGGGCGCCGGGCTTCTGACCGGCGTCGGGATTTTGGCACCGGTAATAGGAGTGTCGGCATGCAGCCCGCCAGAATGCAGAATGCATACCTTTTCAACAAATAGTTTAATAAAGCAGTTTAATAAAGCTGTCTACCCTACTTACACATCTTTTATTACCAGTGGTGGTCACAATGGGGAGATGGACACAGTGATTGACAGTCAGTGACCATTTGTGGGAGGTAATGGGGTGTGGCAAGTCAAACACAGACAAGTTGCGACCACTTTGTGAGCGCATCTCAGCCTGCGTCTGCATCTGTGTATGTAGTGGCAGAGGCCCCGGTAGCTGACTGTCAATGGATATTTTGAGCAACCATAGCGTTGTTCAAAGGATCGGTGGTGTGACCAATGGTCTGTCTTTGTACGCAAGTGGCGGATCTGCAATGCTGTCAATGTGCGTCTCTGTTCAAATACCAGCGGCTGCAACATTGGTATTTCTCCTGCATATCCACTGCATATGGACTCACCGGGATTTGCATGCACCTCTGAATCAGGTCCAGTAAGTCTTAAGCTGGGTACACACTGTACGATATACAGTGCCCCACTGTCACTAAGGACCAGGTTCTAATAGAGCAGAGAGACAAGCTGGGTGAAATGTGTAACTTTATTTTACAACAGACACAATGACAGACACAATTGCACGGTACAACACAATTTTATTAAGTTGTATGAATGTTCAGTAAAGTAAGGGTGCAGGAGTATGCAACAAATTCTATACATAGCAATATATAACCACTATATGATAACAAATAACGGAGTCAGTGAAGTGCAAGATTTTGTAGCAACATGCTCTGGACAACTAAAGGTCTTGCAGGTATACACAGTTTCAGTGAAGTGCAAGCTCTTGTGGCAACATGAGTTGAATAACTTTTAGGCCTTTGCAGATATGCACAGTTCAATGAAGTGTAAGCTCTTGTGACAGCACACAGTAAAGAACTATAAGCATTGCAGGTGCAACCAAAGTCAGTGAAGTGCAAGCTCTGTTGGCAACATGCGTTGAACAGCTTTAGGCATTGTAGGAATACACATTTCAAGTAAGTGTAAGCTCTTGTGACAGCACACAGTAAATAGCTATAGCATTGCAGGTAGAGACAAAGACAGTGAAGTGCAAACTTTTGTGGCAATATGTGTTGAACAACTATAGGCTTTGTAGTAATACACAGTTCAATGAAGTGTAAGCTCTTGTGACAGCACATAATAAATAGCTATAAGGATTGCAGGAATATACAGAGTCAGTATAACAGTAACATCTGCCAATTAGCAATATTAGACTTTGACATTTCTACAGCACATGTTCAACACAGTGGAACTTAGCACTTTGCACTTAACAGCATTGCTGTGAAACTATACAATGATAAACACACATTTAATATCTTTGCTACACAGTTTGTCTTAAGTAGCATCAGTTCTCTTTGGAAACATGACATGGGAATTTAATAGGAGCAGGAGCATCTAGCCAATGCATTTAAGCAGAGATAATGCTCCCTGTGATCTAATATGGGCAGCACCTTTATGCCCTGGTTTTCTGGAGTTAAACTAAAAGAGGGTACTGACAAAGGAGTTGTCCTTAGCTCACCACTTCTCACTTACCCTATGGGTAGTGAGGATCCTCTTCACTGTGGCCACTCCTCTGACGGTGCCACAGCCGCTGACCACAGGTCCTCTCTGCACCAGCATTGTAATGGCTCGGACACTCTCCAACGCTTCCCCTGCAGGTAACACACAAGTCCTCCCCCGGTTACATGGCTGATACAGTGGCTACGTTCTTTCCCATCCGAGAGCTCTCCTCTAACTCACGCTGCCTTCTTTTATAACTGTGGCTGGCTGGATCACCTCAGCTCCTGATTCCCTCACTGGATCCTGCTCTCTGGGGACAGCCAGCCTCTGGGGACTTTTGCACTGCGACCCTGGCCACCAATAGATAACAAGGAATTTTCCCGGGCTGAAGTAGTTGGTTGTTGCAGGGTCCAATCTGCTAGGGCTGCACAAGCTAAGAGACAGTCAGCCTGTATGGAGGTCACTAAAAGTTGAATCTCCGCTGCCATAGGGATGGGGCAATATTGCGATCCACGAAGGATTGTAATGACCATTCTATAGTGTGTACCCCCAATTCCACCCAATTAAGCATTCAAATAATTGTGTGGTTGCAATTTCCCATCTGATGCGCTGCACATCAGATGGGATGATACAACATATCATGGGGTTAGCCAACAATAATACTGTAGCAATATATTGTGCCATCGTGTGTCTATGTGGGCATGATGTATTGTTACATTGTATTGGCTCATCGCAAGATCACTGGATCATTTACGTGTGTACACAGCTTTATGCAAGAACACACCCTTGCTCACATTCATATACACATAGCGATGTGTAAAATAGGTAAAAAAATCAGTTCAGCACACCATAGATTTACCTGTACTAAAAAATCACTACTTTTCTAAAATCTTGCCTTTATGAAGTGATTAATTCTTAAATCAGGGTTTTAAGGCTATCCATGCTTGTGCACACATAATATAATCAAACTGACTGAGGTTCTAATTAAGGGCCTGATTCAGAGATGTACGCTAACCCGTTGGTTTGGAAGTGTACTGCACATGTGCAGCCCTCCGACTGCGAGCCTACTCTCAGTGTGTCCCAGCCGCAGCCAGATTGACAGGCTGCAGCGTTTGGGAGGCGGAGAATGGACGTTCCCTGGCAGCATTCCCAGAAATGCGGGCGTGTTGCCCTCGTTTTCCGGGAGGGCCGAGACTAGGGTCTGTGTGGGTGCACACAGACTTCCTGGCCTCGCAAGCTGCCAGGACCCGGCCTGGCTGCAGGAAGCTTTTGTTATTTTAACTATTAACATCTTCAGCTAACGAAGCCTGCACAGATTATAGTGATCTGTGTAGTGCTTCCACTGCACAGCAGATAGATGATGGCTTTGCCACCATATCTGCTGCTGAATAGGGGGAAGAAATCCAATGGCTTCTGATTTTAAATAACATTCTGCAACCCCCGCTCAGCCCCAACCCCACTCTGTCCAGCCCCATTCACATCTTTCTGCTTCTCTACCAACCACAGTGCTGACAATGCTTGTCCTGTCTCCTCCCCATGATCTGCTACAATCTCCTCACCCAGCTCTGTAATGTCCAGCAACCCCCAGGCTCTGTACCACCCTCTGCTCCCATACTTTGCCCATTCCTGATGGTTGGTCCTCCTCTCTTAGGGGGAGGTAGTTGAAATGCTGGCTGTCGGGATGTTGGCGTTCAGAATGCGAACACCAGAATCCCGACACCAGTCAGAATCCTGGCGCTGGCATCCCGACGGTAAGTGATGGGGATAGATGGAGGGTGAGGGTTAGGGTTAGGCACTAGGGGGAGGGTTAGGGTTAGGCACTGAGGGAGGGGGTGGTTAGGTTTAGGGTGTGGGGGGGTAGGGTTAGGGAGTTTACCAGTTGTTGTAAGTATTTCAACCCCGGCGTTGGGATTCAGATTGGAAGCTGTTGCTGTGTGTACACTGGCTGCTACGGCGCATGCATTGAGGAGATGGGACAAACCTTAAGAACTATTATATAGTTAGTTGGGTTTTCTGTCTATTGTTTCCAGGGGCGGATTGGGACGGAAAAACCAGCCCGGGATATTTTTGGAAGCAGCCATGTTGGGGGCGGGCTCTGTTGAGAGGGCGGGGTCTGAGGGAATGGGATACTCCCTCTTTATAGGCCCTGATTCTAAATTGAATGCAGTTGCAGCTACTACAAACAGCCATGCATCTGAATCTGCAAAGACTGAGACACATAGTCTTATGGCCTGTACACACTAAACCACTGGTTCTCAAACTCGGTCCTTAGGACCCCACACAGTTCACGTTTTCAAGATCACCCAGCAGGTGCACAGGTGAATTCATTACTCACACATTTTAAAAGATCCACAGGTGGAGCAAGTCATTTCACTAGTAATTCTGTGAGGAGACCTGGAAAACATGCACTGTTTGGGGTCCTGAGGACCGAGTTTGAGAACCTGTGCACTAAACGATATGTTGTCCGATCCAGACGGATTGGACGACATATTGGGAACATTGTCTAGTGTGTATCCTCAGTTTAACTGACGATGCACACTCCCACGCATCGTCAGCGACATCGCCACTTGGACTTGCATGGAGGTCCGACACGTGACATCGTTAGCGAGGGCAATGCTGCCGAATGCAGCATGGCACCTGCCATGTCGATGTTGCTCCTGACACCACCGCTGGGCCCATCACTGAGACTATGCTCGATAAATGTGTACGCAGCATTAACGCTACAAATGCTGCAATACTGCTTGGTGTACCTTTAGACGACACCATTGCTTACACCATCAAAACTTGCCCCAACCATATGCAAGTTGAATTTCATCACAGTATGGCCTCCAACGAGATCGATTCAGCATCTCTGTACGCAACCATATATATATATATATATATATATATATATATATATATTATGCACACACATACACAGTATATAGCAAGTAAATGATGGGCGGCACTTTGGGAGTGTGTGTGTGTTTGTGTGTGTGTATATATACACACACACACAGTGTATAGATATATATATAGTATATATGTGTGTATATATATATATATATACACACAATATATATATATTGTGTATATATATATATATATACACACACACTCACACAGTATATATATATATATATATATATATATACAGTGTGTGTATGTATATATATGTATATATATATGTATATATACGTATATATGCATATATATATATATATATAGGCAGGCAGACATATATTAGGTATAAATAATATAGTTTACTTACTATAACAATTGGTCTGTAGGCTGTCCTGTCGGCACCTGTGTGCAGGATGCTGCTGTTCCGTGCACATTGCCCTGCCGGCGTGTACATAACTCATCCTGGAGGCGCCCAGGCGGGCCCGCAGAAATCCTGGAGGCGGTGCCGTCAGAAGTGACTGACAGGCATCCGCAAGGGCTTATGGGGGAGCTGCAGCAGCTGGGCATGCGCGGCAGCTCCCTGGCGTCTGCCATTTTTGTTTAAGTGTACACAGACAGCTGTAAAGCTGCCCGATCAGGCGGCAGCTGGGCTGTCTAAACTGAAGGGTGGGTGGGGAATGGGGCAGTTGCCGGCATGTGCGGAGGCTGTAATGCACGATCAGAGGTGAGCTCTGGTCGCGGCAGCTTGCAGCTGGGCCGGCAGAGGGCCGGGAGAGGGAAGGGCCGCCGCCGGCCCCTAAAGATAAAATAAGGGACCGGCCCAGCGGGAAACGGCCCGGCTTCCCGGCGGCCCAATCCACCCCTGATTGTTTCTTTGTTTACTTGGTGGCCTGAGTATTTATTTGCACAATTGGTAATTAATTGGCTTTGACAATTGCTTCTATACTGTTTCTGAAGATACATATACATTTCTTTATGAAAATATTGATTGAATATTAGTCTTTTTAAAAGTGACTGATATAAAGTCAGACCTACACTATACCAGTTTGTGTAGTGTAAAATATATAACATTTCTCTGTGGCTTCCCAGAAAAGAGGCACATGCATCCATTCAGATTTGTGCAAATATAACTCTTAAAAAGGCTTGTGCCTGGAAATGTAGGCCGGTGAAGGAAGGGGCAGATTAACCTAGGGCTGAGTACTCTAAGGGCCTGATTCAGTAGTGGATGTAATGTCAATGCCGAACGCAAGCGTCCAATGTTTTCAATCAGCACATGTGTACTTATGGTTACCGCTCTAAGATGCAGATTGAAATTGCACACAGAGAAATGCAGTTTTGGTGAGCATTTCAGGTAGGTAACAGGGATAGCCACACAGATGCAGTCATGTCCTGGTCAGTGCAGGGGCGTCTTAAGAGAGGATGGGGCCCATGTGCACTCCCCGTGCGGGGCCTGTCCTCTCTCCCCGGTGGCTGGCAGCCAACTGATGCGGCTGACCAGCCACCAAAGCATTATTAGACTCTTGGCACTAGAGTATGCCTGGAGTCTACTGCGCATGTGCAGAATGCGAAAAAATGGCCACGGCGGGCAGTTTCCGGTGTTCTGTGCATGCGCAGTAGACTCTAGACGAGGCGGCCAATTTCCAGTGTTGTGAGCAGCACTGACACGCGACGTGGTACTACGGACAGGTGAGTTTAAAAAAATATGGGTGCAGGGTGTGCGGTGCGAGGCTCCCTGGACCCGGGGGCCCATGTGCCCCACACACACTGCACCAATTATAGATACACCACTGGGTCAGCGACTGCTTCCAAAGACGCAGTTGCACTGACACTGGCTGATATGTTCAGACGGAGATTTTGCTCTTCCATAGGGCTGGTGCAATCACCGATGGTGCATCTATTTTAGAGATGGGTGGGTCCGGTACTCAGAGAATCAGACCCATCCGAACTTCATGATCCAGGCTGGGATCCGAGTCCAGCTCGGGTTTTCCAGTCTGACCGGATCCCAAAACGAGGCAAAATGCTCATTAAAATCAGCTAAGGGTAAGTGGAAGGCATGCTAATCTAACCTTCAGGTGTACATTGTATACACACATATAAAGGAAAAAAGGGGGGTGGACTGCACACCCTAATATTAAACATAATAAGAGGTGTTACCATGCTGAGACTTGTAGTGATATGCAGAAAAAAAATGCAGGTGCACACTCTAAGCACTAAGAATACTCATAATCCAAACAATTATTATAAACTCTGACAATTAACATGGAGTAAAAATAAGGTTCTTATCACATGTTTGAGCAAAAATGTATGTCCACCTACAACGTCAAGGTGAACCCCAAACATCCCTAATACTAACACATTATATAAATGTATCCAGCACTTACCTACTATATAATAATGCCAGGGGCATTTCTAGAGCGGAGGGGGCCCCTGTGCAGTCTCCAACATGGGCCCCCTCCTCTCTGTCTGGCAGCCAGCAGTGCACGGAACTTTACATGGTCAGCGCCGAAGTTATATACTCTGCGCCCAGAGTCTATAGAGTATGCGCAGGTCACCAGGAAAATGGCCGTGGCAGCCATTTTCCCTGTACTGCGCATGCGCAAATGACGGGAAATGTCCGTGGTGGCCATTTTCCGGTTGTTTTTACACCGCCTGACCCCCGCACCTATGTGGGACTCCGGAGAGGTAAGTAATACTATGGGTGCAGGGTGTGCGATGCAGGGGCCCCCTGAACCCAGGGGCCCTTGTGCCCCGCACACCCTGCACCCATTATAGATATGCCCCTGTATAATGCCCATTCTAATGTGTAGACCACAATGCAAGAACCTGTGTTTAGCCAGTTCTTACAATGCATTGGTTTTAACTGTCATTTTTCATCACTGTTGATCAGGGCTAGATTAAGGCTTGTGGGGGCCCAGGGGCAACTATAAAAAAAATCATGGCATGGGTTCACCCCAAAAAATATCAACCAGCCTTGGGTGTCTAAAAAATGGTGTAGGGTTCTCCCTATTTTTCCATAACCAGCACGATAGTGAACCAGCTGAGCAGTGGTGTAACGTGAGTGGTGGGCCCAGGTGCAAAAATTTGGTTTGGGCCCCCTCCTTCACCCTACTCCAAGTTCAAAGTGTAGTGGGTGACAGAGAGAGGTAGAGAGTGACAGGTAGAGGCAAGAGGTAGACAAAGAGAGGCAATAAGGTGACAAGGAGAGGTGACTGGGAGAAGCAGTGGGTGACAGAGAAATAACAGTCAGTGGGTGACAGGGAGGTGGAAGAGGCAGTGGGTGATAGTGAGAGGTGACAGGCAGTGGGTGACAGGGAGAAGCATTGGTTCACAGGGAGAGGTGACAGGCTGTGGGAGAGGGAAGAGGCAGTTGGTGACAGGAGTGAGGGTGAGAGGTGACAGGGAGAAGCAGTGGATGACAGAGAGGGGCGAGGGATAGTTGATAGATAATGGGTGAAAGGGAGAGGGGATAGGCAGTGGGTGACTGGGAGAGAGTGATAGGTAGAGGGGACAGGCAGGGGAAGCAATCGGGAAGCCGACTGCCTATATACCGGCAGCCGGCTTCCCGACTGTCTTATCCCGTCAAGGGTGAAATGCCGGGCGTCTAGATGTAGACGCCCGCATTTCCCCGACGCCGGGAGACTGGCGCCCGGCATCACGATCGTATTGAAGCCGGGTGCCGCGAGCGGACAGCAGTGGGGGGGAGGGTTAGGTTTAGGGCTCCCGGGGGGGACTTAGGGTTAGGCACCCCCCCAGGAGGGTTAGGGTTAGGCTAGGGGGAGGGAGGGTTAGGGTTAGGCACCCCCAGGGGGGACTTAGGGTTAGCCCCCCCCCCGGGGGAGTTAGGTTTAGGTAGCGGGGAAGGGGGTGGTTAGGGTTCGGCAGTTAGAGGGGGGATTAGGGTTAGGCACTTGGGGGGGAAGTTAGGGTTAGGTACCCCTAAGGAGGGTTAGGGGGGTTAGGTTAGTGGATACTTACCTATCCACGATCGGGATTTCCAGCGCTGTCGGGCTTCCGCAGCGTCACACTCTGCTCCTGTCGGGCTGTCACCGGCGGTATTTCATACCCATTCCACAGGCAGTAATGACAGGGACAAACAGTGGATGAGAGGGTGTCAGAGAGAGGTGACAGGCAGTGGGTGACATGGAGAGGGAGGGGCAGTTAGTGACAGGGAGAGGGTGATAGGGAGATGTGACAGGCAGTGGGTGACAGGCAGTGTGTGACAGGGAGAAGGGAGAGGCAGTGGGTGACAGGGAGATGCAGTGGGTGCCCAACACATTATACCACACTGTAGTACCCACCACATTATGTCACACCGTAGTGCCCCACACATTATGCTACACTATAGTACCCCCCACCAGAGCCATAACTAGACTTTTTGGTGCCCTGTGCCAGAAAGAGCATTTGCACCCCCCATTTTAAAAATAGGGACATAACACACCCAAAAAATGGGAATGGCCTCATGGGGAAGGGACAGGGAAGATATAGAGGAGGCCAGGAGATGCTGGGGATGAAATAAGAGGAAGCTATAAGTGAAAATGGTAATAAATAGAAAATTGCTGGGCCTGAACCGTGCCCCCTGCCCTTCAGTGCCCTGTGCCATGCACAGGTCACACTACCCTAGTTACAGCCCTGACCCCCATATAATGCCAACTGTAGTACCCATACATAATGGTACACTGTAGTGCCCACACATTATGCCACCTATAGTGCCCACACATTATGCTGCACTGTAGTTCCCAAACATTATCCCACCTGTAGTCCCCACACTGTGTACTCACCAGCAGCATTCTCAGGCAGCCGGCAGAGCAGCAGTCACAGCCTCACAATGAGTCACACCAGGGCCGGATCCAGGGACCTGAGCACCCTGTGCTGGCTCTTGAGAGAGCGCCTTAACCTCACGCGTGGCGAAGCCCCGCGCAACCTAATTTGGGGGCGTGGCCTAATTACCATAGACCACACCCCCTGTGTGACGCCTCCAAATAATGTCAGGCTGGGGGTAAAGCCCAGCACTCCATCACTGGCTGGGCTTTTCCCAGCCCTCTCCCGTCAGTGAATGATTGCCACGCGCATGCGCGCGGCATCCATTCACTCTCTGGGGGTCCGGCACCGCCACACAGCTGCGGTGGTGGGGGTCCCCAGCCTCCTGATTTGACCACCCGCGGGCCACTTCAGCCCTCGGGTTGAACAGCGGGACAGTACTGAGGCTGTGCTACTCCTGGGTCAGAGGAGCATGTGATGGGCTCCTCCAATCAGAGATTTGCACATGCTCATCTGACCCCACTGTAGAGACTACTGGGATTTATTACCCAGTAGTGCACTGCAGTGCTGAGCCTGAGTGCACTGTGCTCTGGTTCTCTGCATGTAGCTGATGGCTTGGTCAGTCACAGCCTTGATGACTGCCCGGCAAGCAGCTGCACTGCACCTGCCATACAGGCAGTGTGGACCCCTATGTGTATGTGTGTTTATGTATATATAATGTGTTTGTGTGGAAACCCCCCCTGTAAAAATCTTGCATTTGCCGCTGTATATATTTAATAAGAAAGAGAAAATTTTAGAGGATAGTCATTTTGCAACATGATTCCACCATACTTGCCAACTCTCCCTTATTGTCAGGGAGACTCCCTGAAATAGTATCAATCTCCCTGTCTCCCTGAAGAGTCCAACAATCTCCCTGATTGTACCTTACCCCCATTATGAAGTTGTTATATTAAAAAAACAGAGATACATACATTCAAATTGGATCATTAGTATCATTTCCCTTAGTTGGTTATAAGGCACAATGATCCCAATGCATTTTCTGAATAGTATTAATGTGTTTCCATCAACAAGAAGAACTTTCTAACTGCTTTTGGGCTCGTTTACATTTGGATGTAAGTCAGGTTTATGACACGCCTCTCAGATGTAGCAGTACACGTCCACTTAACTGCTGCGCTCATAGGTGCTGCTTTCACAATCTCCCTGAAATGCTTTTTCAAAAGTAGGCAAGTATGGATTCCACATTAAAACAATATAGATTATTTATCTGTAAGAAGCCCATAATTACAGCTGAAATGATAAGTGTATTAAGGTTCTGTCAGCAACTAAGCGATGATTAAGTCACATATACTCATTCTACCAGTAGACTGCAGAAAAAATCACCAGTGCCTAATATGCATATCACCGTACATGCTCTGCTAAATGCCGACAGTTTTGTCAGCTTAATCCACATTTGCATAAATCTCTTCACATGATTCAACACTGAGCCCAGCACATTTTGTTTATATGTTGCACAAATATTTTAAGATGTTCTAATTTTATAGATTACTCAATTCATTTGCTATTTCATTCATCTTAATTCATACAATTACTTTTAACAGCTAGTAATTATATATAATTATTAATAATAGTAATAACAATAATAATAATAGTATTTAGGGTTGCATTGTTTTCTTTATTATTATCATCAACATCATGATTAATAAGTTAAGGTCCCAGCTGAGACCAGGCATGAGTGTAGCTCTGCGTAGAGATTGGGACAGCTGTCAGGGTGTAACAGTGTGAGTAGTATAGATGACAGTAGGGTAAATTCAGAGAAAGAGATAGGTCTTCAGAGAGCATTTAAATATATGGAAGCTGTGTAAGAGACCTGTGGAACATGGTAATGAATTCCATGTCTTAATAGTGGCACAGTAAATTTTTTGTTAGCAGCAGTGAGAGGTGTAATCAGATGCAGTAACACGCAAGGCACAGACCAGAGGTAATATAATTCTAAGAAGGTATTTTGAGATAAGGTTTGAAATATATGAACAGTTGTTTTGAGGGATTATAAATACTGGGTGAGTAATTTGAACTGGATTCTGGAGGATACAATGAACCAATGTTTGGAATTACAGATAGGAGTATCAGATGTGCAATAGTAAGAGTAGTAGATCAGGTTTGCAGGGACATTTAAGACATATTAAAGTGGGTATAGTTGGGTGAAAGGAATGCCAGATACAGGTAGATTGCAGTATTCAAGGAGAATGAAAGATGAGGAAAGCATATACAAGAGTATTTGTTGCATCTTGAGCAAGAAAATATTGGTATTAATAATTGAAAATGGGAAAGTGATTGAACATGAAGAAAAGAGCAGCGAACTTAGGGGGGAGGGGAGGGGAAGACAAACAGGGGTGACACATATGGGGAGGAAGGTGTATGTATCAGGGAGTTAGAATGATAGCTGGAAGGCTTTGATGAAATAATGGAACTTGAGAGCCTGTTTGAAGGATTGCAAAGAGGTGGAGAGTCTGATGGGGAGTGGGAGAGAGTTCACGAGGTGGGGAGCAGTGCGGGCAAAATCTTGGAGGCGGGAGTGGGAGGAAGTAATCAGCTGGCATGAAAGGCGGCGTGCATTAGTTGAACGAAGACAGTGGTGTGATGTTCCTAATAGGGAAAGGTAATTACTGTGGGGGGAAGAAGAAGATGATACTCACTGTTTTTATCGTGTGGATATTTACATAGCATTGGGATATCCAAGTAGCAATAGTAGAGAGGTAGTTGTTAGGAAAATAATTGGTTGTTGTCAGTGTGGAGGTGGTGCAAGTAGCTGAATGAGCAAATTAATGCGACCATCGCGACCATCGGGGCTTACGACGAGACCCTAGGGTAGGCTGTCAGAGCCGTAAGCTCTCCACTGACATCACTAGTGATGTCAGTGGGGCCTCCCCCAAATGGCAGGCGTTCCCATGGGAACGCCTCTGTTTGGGCTGCCACCCCCCGGCCCGCCTTCCAAACGGGGCGAGCTGTCAATCAACATCGACAGCTCGCCCCCTTTGGAAAGTGACCCGCTACGACTGGCGCTGTCGGTCGTAGCGGGTCTCACGAATGTGCATGAGGGAGCCGGCTCCCTCGTGCGAATGTGCACTGGCAAAACATCGAGGCGGCCGTGCGGTCGTAGACCGCTTAAAGTAATCTGTGTAAAAAAAAATTAGAAAATTAGCATAGTACACTGCTAAAAAAATGGTTTTGTTTTGGGAGCGAAAAAAAAAGTTGGGGAACAAACGTAAAAACTAGCGAAATTGACTCAGGGGGGTGTTGACTCAAGTATGCGGCAGGTGTTTTCTAGAATGCGGGTGGTTGCGGCAGCTGGATTTTTGAATAATTTTTAAATATCACTTTAGGGACTTAAAAATATGCTTGCACCCATTTCCATGTACCCCAAATTTGATGGGACTACTTATTTTTTCAAAAAAATTAAGCTAAATGCTATTCTTCACCACTTCTTCAAAGATGCATTTATGCACTTGCCGCTGCTGTTTAAAAACCCCAATTACCTTTAGCATGCCAATTCGGGGGTGCTCATACTGATCCCCCATGTCAGGCCATCTTTTAGGGGGTGACAGGCTGATTTCCCCAAAAGTGACAGGACTTTTTTGATACTTACCTTTCCACCGGGTCCCATTTTTGCTGATTCCTAATTGAATATGGGGATAAGTGGGCACGTGCCCAATACTTTATCCCCTGCTAAAACGGTGATGATGACAAAAAGTCCGACCTCGGACTTTTCACTTCAAATTGAATATGGCCCTTAGTGTAAGTATCGATTTTCTTATATTTTTTATTTTGCACTGTACCCACTTCATTGGATTTAGGGTGTTATTATTATTATTATTATTATTATTATTTATTTACATGGCACCACAAATATTCTGCAGCGCCTTACAAAGCACATAAACAAGTTGTAGACAAGTGACTTACAGAACAATACAATACAGGACCAGGACATGGATAATATATATTGCTACATTAGTGACCATAACACCCAGATAAGCAACAGAGCATTAACAACCAAGTGTTAGGTGCCCTAGTGGTGAGTTAGAAGTAGATGAACCTAAAGTAGGGAGAAGTACAAGAGGGTAGAGGGCCCTGCTCATAAGAGCTTCCATTCTAAAAGGGGAGGGGAAGACAAACAGGGGTGACACAGATGGGGAGGAAGGTGTATGTATCAGGGAGTTAGAATGATAGCTGGAAGGCTTTGATGAAATAATGGAACTTGAGAGCCAGTTTGAAGGATTGCAAAGAGGTGGAGAGTCTAATGGGGAGTTGGAGAGAGTTCACGAGGTGGGGAGCAGTGCGGGCAAAATCTTGGAGGCGGGAGTGGGAGAAAGTAATAAGCTGGCATGATAGGCGGCGTGCATTAGTTGAATGAAGAGAGCGGAGAGGAGAGTGAAGGGAGATGAGATCAGAGATGTATATGGGGGAAGATTGGGTTAGGGCTTTGTAAGCGAGTGTGAGAAGCTTAAATTGGGTTCTAAAAGGGAAGGGGAGCCAGTGGAGGGCTTGTAGGAGAGGGGAGGCAGATGTAGAGCGTTTGGAGAGGAAGATAAGCCATGCAGCAGCATTAAGGATAGACTGGAGAGGAGAGAGATGGGATTTGGGGAGGCCAGATAGGAGGAGGTTACAGTAGTCCAATCTGGAGATGACCAGTGAGTGTATGAGGGTTTTTGTAGCATCCTGGGTGAGATAGGGTCTGATCTTAGAAATATTTTTGAGATGGAAACGACAAGACTGTGAGAGGTTCTGGATATGTGGTTTGAAGGAGAGGGATGAGTCCAGGATGTTAGAGTTGTCCCTCAGTTTCTCCCTTATGCCTCCCCCCATTTACCCTTTCAATTCACTTTACCACTTTCTTGGAGTGGGAAAGGCTGCAGCCCAGTTAGAAAATATTATTACATTACAAATCAATAGTCTTGTGTCATTCATTTACACCATTTAATCATCATTACAGACATATAAATTACTTGATTAATGTTAATGATTTAAACTCTCCCAAGAAGAGAATAATTGCTCTCGAGGTGTTTAGGGGTCATGTATGTTTACTCTTGTGTGAACTTTTTGCCACAAATGTGTATCACGCTATCCTATTACACCTATCAAATGCGGTGAAAAGTTTTCACCATCTCAGTCAGGTGAAAAGTTGTGCAAAATGCCTATTTTGGGCTGAAAATCTGGGGACTTGGTTCAGAACCCCTTGGACACCCTCCTTAATGACTAATGAGGCAAAAATAATTTTATAATTAGGTGAATTCAGCCAACAATGACATGTAATTTTTGGGTTGAAAAAGTAAAAATTGTTGGGAAATGGTTTTATAGTAATGGGATTGGTATTTTCTGAGCTGTATGGATGGGATAGATATTTTTAGGATTGCAGGTGCATGTAACAGGTGTATTTTAATTTTTTTTTTAAAAATCACTTTTATGACACAAAAACATACTTACACCCATTTTAATGTAGCCCGAATTTAACTATAGCATTTACTTTACCCAAAAAATATTGATTTCTATCATTTTTTCACTGTTAGTGAAAAATGCATATAACAGCTATTTGATATAATTTAAAAACCCCAAACCCTTTGATTTTGGCAATTAATACACTTCTACACTATTGCTCATAATCTTATTATACCTTTGTTTGGGGTACAGGCAGATTTCCCCATTTTCATATGCACTTTTTGCCGCTAACACAAAGCGAATTTTTTGGCAAATGCTGCATCACGTCTTTTGCAAATAGGATTGCACGAAAAACGCAGACGTGACAGGCGCAAAAATTGACACATTTGGGAAAACAGTGCTCAAAGTTTTTGCATGCGCATCTAATTGGATACGGCCCGAAATGTATGAGATCTATTAAAGAAACTAATTTCTCTTGCATACATCCTTCTCTAAAGTTCAAAGGATTTTTATCAAACTTTTTTTTGCTTCTGATAAAAATGAATGCCATGGACTTGTGATCCTTATTTAAAAGAACATGACTTTTTCTCTAATCATATCCACTGCAGATAAGAGAGACCGTCTCCTTATAGGTCTTGGCTCACTTCACCAACTGAAAGTTGTATCCATTTATGAAGCCAATTTCACCCAACATAAATTATTTAATTACTTTTCTGTGAAACTATTAAAGGTGGTAGAAGGTCATTTTATCCTGGGTGGTGATTTTAATGTAACCTTAATCCAATTATAGATTAGACAACTAATGCTCAACAACCAACTAATTCAGTTCAACCTGCTTAAAAACTAGCCGCTTTTCTAAAAAGCTACTGTATGGCTTAAATAATATTTAGCATCTGAAGAATAATACTGCTAAAACTTTCTCTCACTGATCTAGTCCTCACAACATGTACTGTAGAATAGACTACATCTGGGAGTTCACTTCTTCAATTAAACCTCTTTTAAATGCATACAGCACCCTTATCTTCTGGTCCAATTATTATGCCACTTCTTTAAGTTATTATAGTGTATCACAGAACATCACCCCCAAAAATGGCGACTAGATGAAACTATTGTTTTAATATAATACTCAATTTAATGAGATTATTCAAGTCAATCAAAATAGTTTAATTTTAACCTCACAGAAGATGTCTCTCTTCCAGCAGTTTTGGAGGTGCCCAAAAATTGTCATCTGTGGTAGACTTATTAATATTGCTGCAACTATAGAAGGAAACAGATTGCTTGAGGAGTATTAAATATCTTGAATATCAAATCAGCTGAATGTTAAGTATCAGTATAGTCTAACCAAAAATAATCAAGGATCTAATTAAATATCTTAAGGGCCAGCTGAATGATCTTCTATCCATTAAAGAGCTAACCATGGAAATTACAATACAGACTCCATGCTTGTGTCTACACCAGGGATGTGCAGTCAGGGTAGGCCTCCCATGTCATACTCCTTGTCAGACTGCAGAGTTTTGTTAATAAAAATGATTAGAATAATACAAAGAAGATATTTATAACTTATAAATATCTTCTTTGTATTATTCTGATTGTTTGTATAGGCAAAACTCACCAAAATTGCAGCACTCCCTGGAAATACAGTTAGATATGAGGCAGTAAGAGCTGAGCGTCACCTCAGATCGCTCAGACAATGCCTAGAGCTAGGGGATGGACCACAGAGCAGCCAATAAAACACACAGAGAAAGAGCTAATGGAAGCATGCCTCACTGTGAGGGGGCATGCCTTGTGCTCTGATGGTGTCCAGGTGACCAGTCCAGGAAGTACTCAGGCATCGGAGACAGAACTCAGCAGCAGTAGCACTGAGGAGGAAATTGGCATATGCAGACAAACACAAAAAGGGTCTGCTGCTAGGGGGAGATCTGTGTGTGATGGAAATCTTTTGTGCTAGGGGGGATCTTCTCTGCTATGGGGAGATCTGTGTGTGTGTGAGGGAAATCTTTTGTGCTAGGGGATATCTTCTCCGCTAAGAGGAGATCTGTGATTTTGATGGAAATCTTTTGTGTTAGGGGGAACTTCTGTGCTAGTGGGAGATATGTGCGAGGTTGTGTTAGGGGGATCTGTGCTACTAGGCATCTGCATGTGTGGGGAGATTTGTGTGAGGGGGGAGATCTGTGCAAGTGGGGCAGGTTCATATATGTGTGTGTAAATCTGGCTCTGATATACTGTAAGCCAGTGCCTCCCCATCCAATGACCTCACTGCCAGTCCCTGGTCTACACTTAGAGTTAACCTGATATGAAAGCACAGTTCTATGATTCAATCTACAGTAAACATCATTAGTGGTGGCAACTGTGATGTAATAATCAGCAAGTGTCAAAGTAGCTGAATATAGAGAATATAGACAATTATAAAAGTATTACTGTATTTACCAGCATAAAAAAAAACATTTAAAAGTTAATTGTATAATTGTACTCCTGGACATAATGTATTATACTATGACCCAGCCCAAGTTGTGTCTCAATGAGATCGTGTTTATTAAGACTTTGCCTAGATTACATTTTTCACTAATAACAGACTTGTTTAATTTCATATGTATCAGTAACACAATAGGATATAAACTGACTGCTCAGTTTGGTTGTTTAGAATGGTCAGGAAGACTGAAGATAAGAGTACAAGCACCACTGCAATACAGAATTTCTAAATAGTTTTATTCATAATTTCAAATAGTACAGTATTGATTTCTGCTTATACATCAAATAGAACTGAACAGTATTGTAAAGAAAATACACAGACATGCAATAAATACAGATCTTATTTTAACCATTGCATTTATTCAATCAATTTGTAGACAACTCAATCCTTCAAACTAGTAGAAATACAGCACATTCTATATTTACAATTACAAACTTTACATTGTAAAAGCGCTGGATGTAGTTTGTTTGTTTTTTTAATCTGTTTTACGATTGTTTTTCAATAAAAGTGCAAAAAATCAACGTATAGAAATTCCAGCGATACACAAATAGTGTCATATACAAGAGAGCAAAACAATGCTAATAGCAAAAACATTGGGATAGAAGACCATAAGCCACACAAACATTATATGACAATATGTAAATGTAACAAAATGTGCGTCCATAAATGAATCAGAACCAAAGCAAAGTCCAAGAGGTGCAATGATACAAATTACATTAAACACATCACAAATTGCGGGGGGGGGGGAGAAGGGGGAGGGAAAAAAAGGTAGGTGATGTGATCTAACACAAATTCACAAACATAGAGTCAGTTAAGAGACGTTGTCTAGTTGTTTTCTCAACAACTTGTGTTGTGTTCTCAAACAGCTTATACACAGTGGACTGAGTCTGGGAATCCAACTGGATTATAAAAATTCCCATTTCCTATGAAACTGTAAGACCCCTTTCTCAATATCAGGAAGAGTGGATTTTCTATCATAACAAAGTAATTGCCTTAGCAACCCATTAACAGTAGACAACATTGGAGGGGTCCTTGATATCCAATTAAGTAGAATGGCTTTTTTAAGTCACAGTGACTATAGTCATAATGGCTCAATTATCAAAATTAGTTCAGAGCATAGCTAGAGGATCCATAGGTAAACTAATGGAGAACATAGAGTTAATAAAGTGTAGAACTTTACCCCAGAATTTGCAAGTTTTACCACATTCAAATAAATTATGCTGGATGTAGATTTAAACATAATCTGACAGAGGTATGGCACCTCCTATCTAGGCAGTTCTAGCAGTTCTACGATAGGGCAATAGGGATGTTTTGTGCACAGGTATACAACTTACAACTTTCCAATGTCTGCTTATATTACTGCTAAATGTATTTGGACTGGGGAATGAAAACCTTGTGTAGATTCCTTGGCATCCCAGACTTTAAAAATTACAACATTGTAACCATTTATTCCTCGATATTTTCAAATGTTCTCTCTTTCTCAGACCAAGTTATAAACTGACTTTGAATCAGACTTGTTTCAGGTGATATTGAGTGCTAAATGCCTTCCAAAGTTCATTAGACCCAAGGTGATAAAGTCTATCCCTACCCACAGTTTTCTCTTGCAACCTCTATTATTAAACAGTGGGGAGGTGTTTCAAACCTTGGAGAGAGATAAAGTACCAACCAATCAGCCGTTATCATTTTACAGGATGTGCTTGAAAAGTGACAGAATCTGACCATTGAGTGATTTATCTCTCTCCAGTTTATCTTTTTCCTTGGGGGGAAGATGTACTAAGTGATAAAGTGGAGAGTGATATTAAAGTAAGTCCATGAAAGATGATGTTTTTTTTGGCAGGAAAAATCCGAATTTCGCAGGAAAATCCGACCAAATCCGAGCCTGCACATCCCTAGTATGAACCCAAATTCTTTCTGTGCTTGTACTTGAAATAATGACTATCATGTCAAAGTCATCCAAAATATACAAATATCTTAACTGAACTATGCCTATATCAGCTTGAATTGACCTGAAACATACAGTTCAAAGCCAATTCCCAAATACGACCTTCCTAAATAAACCAAGCATTTGTATAACTTTAAAATGTCTGCTTATAAGTACTGAGCTTTTTTATATGAAAGAAATAACCTAAATACTAAATCCTATAAACTATATTACAGATGGTATATTGTTCCCGACAGAATTCATGTCTTTGCCTCATCTATTTTGAATTACTGTTAGCGACAATGCTCCTGAGTTGGTTCTGTTGCTTATGCATGGTGGGGCTGTCCTTACTTGGTAAATTGTTTGCCTAAAATTAAAATTCAAAAATAGATTTATCATTACTCCTGAATTATTTCTCCTCCCACCACCAATTCCAGGTGCTCATAAATATCTCAGTAAATTCATTTGTCATATGTGAATTGTGGAAGTCTCCCGAAATCTCTCCTACAGCTGTAATCAAAGGTATGTCAACAAAATCATATTACTTGCATTATTGATAACTTCTCTAAAAACATTTGATAAAACAAGGTTTCCCTGGTTAAATCATTATACAATAATTCTGATATAAAGTTTGAATATAATTTTCCATCATGCAGACTATTTGATATATTAATCTCTCATTAGGATATGTCTGAGTTCTGCACTTCATATTTCTCTTCCCTAAAGGAAAATAGATATACTGCCCCACCTCTCCTCCCACTTTCTACCTGCTTTCATTCCTGTAAATAATGAGTCTAGTGCCAGATAGACTATTGTAATTCTAATGCTGCATGCCATGTATCTCTCTTACAAACTGCAGTAAAGCAGTAATGTAATGTTTACTTTGTATTGTCACTTCAAACTTTTTTTTTTAACTCAAATAATACCATTAACAACATATGCGGATTCATCAAAGGATTGTGCTTCTTTACTGAGTGCCTTCTCGCCTCGCTCTTTGCTGAAACTGTATTCTTTCTAGCACGCAGCAAATTGGGCTGTATAAACAAGGGGTAATGTAATGTGTACATTGAAAGAAAGAAGTCGATTCAGGTAAAGGCAGTGTTTTTCTTATGTTAGACAAGAATGGAAGGTTAAAGTTACTTTATTTGCTATTTTTCTTTCTAAGGTGTTTTTCAGTGTCATTTGCACTGTTATACATTATATTATGGAGAAAAACTTACAGCAAGTATTTTATCAAATGTTAGCTCTGTTTCTTTTTGGCAATTGGTGCTGCTCCTCATAAAAATGTTTAGGAAGGGTAAGTTTATTTCTGCAATGATCTTTTTGAATCTCATACTTTAAAAATTAAATCTATAGTAGAATTATTTTATTTTATATTATTCCATTTTTGGAACCCAAATGGCCTGTCCTTTATACCTTTCTAGTTGTCCATCTTCTCGGATAGATGTGTAGTTTTATATTCTAAATGCATTATGAAAGTAGTTCATAAATGTGTTCCTAAATGTACGAGGGTAGTTCAAAAAGTAATGCCTAAATGCTCAGAACTCTGAAATAATGTGCAAAATTTATTTGAAACTTTGGCCCTCATTCAGACCCGGACGCAAGTGTCCGTTCGTACGTTCGGCGTACGTAAAATAATATGTAAATTCAAGCACTCGCACCTATTTTTGAACGCAGCCAAACATCCTCCCCAAACTCTACCGACCCCTCCTCTAACTAACGAGCGTGCCAAATAGCGAGCGTACATCCCCGAAGTGGCTTGAAGGGAACGCACGCACAAGTACAATCCGGAAGTGGGACTGTCAGATTCCGATTACCTGCTCCTTTTTTCTGCCTACCTCCCTCAATTGTATCATGCCAATCAATATATCAATTAGCTTAATTGTTTTTTTTTCACAATGCAATAAACTTTAATCTTGTCCGTGTGTGTGTTTACCCGCAGAATACGTACGGCTTAAACATTCACTTTTCTTTGTCAAAATACATGTTAGAGCCAATTAAACAATTGTTTTATTTGTTTTTAACCACGCATATTTTCCTGGGTTCATTTCTTTATTTAAATTTGCTTACGCATGTCACTGCATCAAGCCTATCATAACTCTCAAGAGATTTCTGGCCCTGTCGAACACATGACTCATACACTAACCAATAGAATTGGTCCTGTTAATTACCCAAATACATTAGCCAATCAAATTTATTTTTGGGTCTTTATTAAAAATGATTTTTAACAAATACAACTTTGCCATCATGAGAGCCTCGGCATTCACCAGGCGCGAGCTGCTGGTGTTAACCGAGGTGATGGATAGGCGGATCACCAGCCAGCCTCCACCCATCACAAATTGCGAGAAGCGTTCAGCATATGCGGAGATACGTGGCTGCCTGCGTTCCTTTGGCTCACGCCACCAGATCGGCCAGCTGGAGCGCAGGTGGTCGGACCTGCAACAGCGGACGCCCCGCTTGCTGGCATGCTTTCGCATGCAGATCGCTGAATGTAAGTTTTTGCGACTGTGGTTTTCATGTTTATCTTTGTGGCCCTAACTGCGTGTGCATGTTTTCATTGTACTCATATCTGCATGGCCATGTTTTCATGTATGTCCTATTTATTCATTGTACTCTTATCTGCATGGTCATGTTTTCATGTATGTCCTATTTGATCATTGTACTCATATCTGCATGGCCATGTTTTCATGTATGTCCTATTTATTCATTGTACTCATATCTGCATGGCCATGTTTTCATGTATGTCCTATTTATTCATTGTACTCATATCTGCATGGCCATGTTTTCATGTATGTCCTATTTATTCATTGTACTCATATCTGCATGCCATGTTTTCATGTATGTCCTATTTATTCATTGTACTCATATCTGCATGGCCATGTTTTCATGTATGTCCTATTTATTCATTGTACTCATATCTGCATGGCCATGTTTTCATTTATGTCCTATTTATTCATTGTACTCATATCTGCATGGCCATGTTTTCATGTATGTCCTAGTTATTCATTGTACTCATATCTGCATGGCCATGTTTTCAGATTTGTGTTGTCATAAATTAGTGTTTAACTCGGTTTTGGTTGAAACTATCCACAATTTGTTTCACATCTTTTAGGGGCACAGCGAAGACTACGGCGTCATCGTCATCCAAGATGGCACTCTCGCCCACTCTCCCCAACCCCAAGCCAACCCTCCACACACCCAAATTCCCCTATTTCCCCCTCCTCCCCAGCCTGCCCAGACCCTGTGGAGGATATTTCGGGGCTCCTTCCCCTCCATCCCTATTCCCCCTCTCCTCCAACCACCCCTTTTCGAACTACCCCCTCCCCTGATTCCCAAATCACCACGCCCAGCTCTTTGGGGAATGGAGGCACCTCCGAGGCGGACAAGTGAGTGGCTTCAGGAGCGGGCGTTATTTTGAACGGTATGCTTTTTTTTTTGTTTATTTTTCGGCAAAAACTGTTTGGATGTAATCATGTGTCGTTCCCTTTTTTTCAGTTTTTTTTGCGAATTTTGGGGAGTTTTCGGGTTGTCTTTACCTGTTCCTGCAGATTTCACCATACACATATCACACCTGTCTGAATCTGATTTTTGGACTTGTAATTTTGGGGTAGACCATTTTGGGGGGCTTGGTTTTTTCGGTGTAATTCTGCTTTGGGCCACAATATTGACATTTTTTGGTAGCTTGGTTTGGCTTGTTTTTTAATGTGGTTTCATTATTGATGTATTAATCCCCACACTTTTCTAACCCACAGAGGAACAGAGGCGTATGGCTGAATTAGCCGGCTGTGTGGGGCGGATGCGGGAACACGTCATCGGGCTGCTGGTGGTCCTTGACCATATGTCGGTCCTCCTTAGGAACCAGTTTTAGTTTTTTTTTGGTCAAAAGATAAATAAATTAATATTTTAAAGTTAACGTTCTGTCTCATTCCTTGTTTCCAAATCAGAGATTGTTTACACTGACATAAGTAGACTCTTCCAGCAAGGATTTGCAATTATTGACACTAAGATTTTGTGTTGTATTTTTTAGGAAAACAGGCACAAGAAACAATCTGATTGGCCTTTTTTGGTGTTGTACAAATTATCTATTCCTACATTTTACAGGTTCCTATTTGGGGGGCAAGCTGCTTAGGCCGATATTACGAAGCCAACTGATTGTACAGGATTCCTTTGGGTGTTGGTTTGGACCCAGAAAAACATCTTACATTTTAGCTCAACGTGCGTCGTTACAGGCTTACCCCTTATGCAAATGTAACGTGTGTGAACCTGGTTACACTTGCTTGTAATGGGCCAAAAAAGGTACACAATTACACTCTCCAGACATTTATTCACAACATAACTAAAATAACAAAGTGTTCACTCACAAACAAAACACACAGTGATAATCATAAATACAACACATACAAAAAACTTTACAAAATCACACAACAAATCAAAAACTGGTTGACGAAGGACCATGCCAACATGATTCCACAAATGTGGCGTTGCAATATGGGTTCCATAATATATTCCCAAAGTTTCCACATGAAGGTTTTTTGAGGGTAGCAGGAAGTAGTCATCGTTGGAGTCCCAAAGATTATGAAAACAAACAGAAGATGGAGAAAAAAAAAACAATAATTAGATGTTATTAAACAATCCGTACCACATTGTGTCTAAACACTGTTGTTTGGCCAATATTTACCTAAAATATCTGGCCACCACATCATCACGTATGGCCCCCCCACATACTGACCTCCGACCAACCTCGGTGGGCCATCCTCAGGTAAGGTTTCCTCTGGCTGCATTGGGACACCACTCCTTATGGCGATGTTGTGAAATATCCCACACAGGACCACAATTTTCAAAACCATATCCGGCAAATACATGAGCTTGCTACCAGAGCGGTGGAGGCATCTGAATCGGCCTTTTAAAAGGTCGATACAGCGCTCCACCACTTGCCTGGTGGCTGTAAGTGCGGCATTAAAATTACTTTGTGGCCCTGGTGTGGGAGCCAAATAAGGAGTGAGCAGCCAGGGCGTGCAAGGGTAGCCACTGTCTCCTGTGAAAAAGAAGTGACAACATCAGGATCACTGTGTATCAAGCTTAACATTGTTAAGTACTAAAGGTCTCCACTTACCCAGAAGCCATGCATCACCAGCTTGTAGGTTGTTTATTTTGTACCATATCCCTGATTGCCGGATGATGAATGAGTCATGTGCACTTCCTGGTAATTTGGCATTCAAGGACAAGATCTGGAGGGAGGCATCACATACCACCATTACATTCAGGGAGTGATAGTGTTTACGGTTGCGAAATATGGCCTCCAGGCATGCTGGAGGCTGAAGTGGTATGTGAGTACCATCCACAACCCCTATGATGTGTGGGAAGCCAGCTATTTGGTAAAAATTGGCCTTGGCGCTTGAAAAGTGCCTCCATCACTGCCCTCTGGATCCGGGAAAAGGAGGATTGTGAGATGCCCGCCACTATTCCCACCATTGTTTGAAACGATCCTGAGGCACAGAAATGTAACACCGCCATAAATTGCGTAAGTGGTGGTATTGCAGTAGGGCTGTCAATTTGCCGCTCAAGATCACTCTCTATTAATGAGAGAGTGTCTATGATGATTTTGAGAGGAAGACAGTAGCGTCTTAAAACCTCATCATTGGGCATTCCAAAAAGGGTGACACGTGTTCAAAATATCTGGGGCCTTGCACGCCTACGATGCCTACGCCTGGGACGAGATTGAGGTTGGTCGGCTTCCGGGAGCATGGCCAGAACAATCCGACCCAGAACAACCTGAAATGGCAAGATTTGAATGTAAGGCTTTTTAACCACCCAAATAAATATATTTTTACTTAGCTTGATGATACCATCCATTTATGCTTACATGCCGGGGTATTGTCATGATACGTGAAAACTGTAAAAAAACAATATAAAAATACATAAATGTATGCTGGGCATTTCTGTTTCAAAATTGGGTGCAAGACAAAACATAAAAGGGGAAAAACACACTTTTGCCCAAAGACCAAAACGACATTGCGCAGAATACCTCAAATTGGGGCCAAATGTAATCCACAAATGCTAAAGGGAAAACACAACCAATTTAAGGGGTCTAAATAACAGTTAAAAATGCACTAATTAGTTCGCAAATACCAGTCACAATAGAAACAGTTAAAAATGCGCTAATTAGTTTGCAAATACCAGTCACAATAGAAACAGTTAAAAATGCGCTAATTAGTTCGCAAATACCAGTCACAATAGAAACAGTTAAAAATGCGCTAATTAGTTCGCAAATACCAGTCACAACAGAAACAGTTAAAAATGCGCTAATTAGTTCGCAAATACCAGTCACAATAGAAACAGTTAAAAATTTGCTAATTAGTTTGCAAATACCAGTCACAATAGAAACAGTTAAAAATGCGCTAATTAGTTTGCAAATACCAGTCACAATAGAAACAGTTAAAAATGCGCTAATTAGTTCGCAAATATAAGTACAAGAATACGCAGATCGAAAAACACGAAATTTTAGAAACATTTCGGACTAATCAAAACAAAGGTTACAAGTGTAAGGTCAAACAAAGTTGCGAAAATACAAACATGAACATTTAATAACCAAGTGAAAAAATAAACTTACCAATAGATAATATATAAGTTTCCGGATCAAAAGGTCGTTGTGGCAGAGCCAAAAAAAAACCTAACAAAGATGAAATTACGAAAAATTAACGTTCAAAAATTCAGGAAAAGAAGGAGACACAAATTGACCAAAAGTTAGACTGCCAAAAACTTACCAAATAAAGAAACGCCAAAAACAAAACCACCAGAAAAAAAGCGAACGGAAAAAAATTAAAGAAATTTAGCCAAAAAAAACAACTCCCACCAACGCCAACTCCAAAACCCGCCAACAATCAACTCCGACCAACGTAACCTCCAACAATCAACAAACGCCACCTCGACTCGAGACGCCCCAAGCCATAAATAGTGTTTAGTTTCCCGCACAAATTAAGAAGGGATCATAGGAACGCACAATCAATGATGCGGCCGAAAAATAAGGACGCATGTATAAATACGTCACGAGCCAAACAAAAAGTTCTGGGGTATTTCTTGTTTTGAGCTAAGATATGGCTACAGACCAGGGAAACAATGGGCAACAGTCTGGCGGTAAGTATTTCAGGCATTTGGAAACAATGATTAATTTGAAATATATTATGGTGCAAGTTGTGAAGTTTACAATTCTCAACATTTAAACAAATAGGTGAGGAGGATGACATGGAAGAGGCTGCTGGGCCCAGTATTCCGGCCAAAGCTGGCAAAAAGAAAAGGCAGCCACAATTCACAAGAAAGGAGATGGAGGTTTTGGTTCAGAAGTGTGTGGACATCCTGCCACAGGCAGACAGGAATATGAGTGCAAGCCAGAAGAGGAGAATGTGGGAGGAGGTAGCCGTTGCGGTCAATAGGGTGGGTGATTTTGTCCATCTAGCCCGGGATGTCAAACGGCGGTAAGTAAAAACTTGACCACCCAAAAAAACTGGGGGAAAGAATGCATGAATAATGGCTACTTTTTCACCCACAGATGGCAAGACTTCAAATATTGCCTGAAACAAAAAATGGCTGACAGGGCTAGGCATGCAAGGGGGACAGGTGGGGGTCCCACCCCTGTGTCATTGGAGTTGAATGATTTAGAAGAGCTGGCACAGGGGTGTGTGGAGGTGTTTGGCGTGTCCAACATGGATACGGACATGCCAGACTTTGCGGCTCCTCATGTTGTCCAAGGTAAATATTGTGATGTCACCAACTCTGAAATGTTAATGTGCTAATATGTAGATTCTAATGTGACTCTTTTCTCATTTTACCAACAGAGACACAGGCGGATGAGTCTGCTCCAGAGGGGAGCCTTGGCCGCAGAATTTGTGCAGGCTCTGCTGGGGAGGAACCAGTACATCCGGCTGAGGACCCTGCAGAAGCCAGTCCTGGGCAATCCCCCTCGCAGGCAGTGTCCCTCCTCACAGAACTCAATTTTAAATCAGATTTCCATACGGAGATTCTGCAGAGGATGGACGCCAGTCTGGTACGGGTGGCTGAGGCCCTGGAGCAAAATGCTGTGGCCAACGTGACCATTGGTCAGGCCCTTGCGGAAAATACCAGGGCCAACATCTGCATCGCCAATGCCCTGGAGCAGCTCATTCGCCAGCACATGGTGGAGCCGACCTCCCTTCCTGCCGGAACATCAGGATCCTCCACCTCTGGCACAACATCAGCCAATCCTCCAAATATGCCTAGCCCTGTGCCTAGTCCAGAGGCCACAACATCTGCCTCTGGACAGGCCAGCCCGATGACATCCTGGACCCGGTCTGGCGCCCACCCTCCCCCTGCCAAACGGGGGAAAAAACGTTGACTGCACTGGCTACTTTTCCCACACTCCTTCTGTGCTTGCCCCATATTCCTTTCAGGCCAAAACTTCCCTCTCCTTTCTTGTGAATTGTTTTTAATTTTTAACTTTACGTTTCCATTACTTTTATGTTTGCACAATTATTAAAATGTTTGGAATTAACACTGAAAAAAATGTTTGTGTTAAAAATGTGCATGAAATTGATTTTTTAGAGCAATAAATTTGCCAAAAATGTACGACTTTGTATTCTGACATTATTGTAAACCATTGTAAAAATGGTTTACATTTAATCCTGGCCCACAAGGCAAAAACGCGTACAACCAACATTTTACATGAGAAAAAAAAGGGCTCTTTAAGGAACGTTTAAAAATTTACCTAAGGATACAAATTCACCAGGCAAAAGCAA
Source organism: Taudactylus pleione (assembly GCA_031769625.1). Taxonomy (NCBI): domain Eukaryota; kingdom Metazoa; phylum Chordata; class Amphibia; order Anura; family Myobatrachidae; genus Taudactylus; species Taudactylus pleione. The sequence goes on from JAUIMM010000484.1 coordinate 6,780,657, forward strand.
AATGGCCAAAAAAACACAAACATGATGTCATTATTGTTACAAAAACCAAAGATTAACCCAAAAATAAACCCCCACAAATGTACGCAAATTGATTGTGTAATCCTGACATTAGCAGCTATGATTTCCACCTGCGTACGGTTTTGTGCTAACCAAAAAAACTGATTTCAAAACACATACCAAGCCGGTTTTCAATCCAACACTAATTGATTTTCTGACAAGCCGTGATGAATCGATGCAACATCGTGGAGTGCCGGGACGGAGGAGAAGGCCATCGCCAATGTGGTCGAGTAATCCAGACCCTAAGCTGTGCGAGCATTTTGAAGGGAAAGAGGATCATCCTGTGACGTATGAGTTGGTACGAACACATTTGACGTTCGCATCTGCTAATGTATGTATGCCCCAAAAACACCTCGCCACGCCTGCGTTTTTCCATCTCCACCCCCGTCAACGCCAAAAAACGCCCTGTTCTGTCAATCACATTTGACATGTCACTTCCTGTAAGCTATTTGATGAACGAGACAAAAAAAACTAACAATCTGCCGTACGCACATGCGCAGCGTTACACCGACGCATGCGCGGTTACTCAACATCGGAACGCAACGAGCGTACTGCTGTTAACGAACGGCTCTGAATCAGGGCCTTTGTCAGTTTGTAGTTTACTATGTCTGCTAACTATATATGTAGTTTTGTTTAGGTAGTCCAAGAAATACCATGGAATCCAAGATGAAACAAAGAGCCGTCATTGAATTTCTGGAAAAAGAAGGCTGCAGTGCTACAGAAATCCACAGAAGACTAAAAAAGTGTATGGTGAGCGTACAATTGACTATAGCAATGTCAGAAGGTGGATGAAGCGTTTTCAATTGGGAGAATAGTCCGTGTGCTACAAACCTCGTGGTGGCAGACCATCAACTGCAGTGACAGCAGAGAACCGACACAAAGTCGATGCCATGATTCAGAAAGACCATTGTGTGACCATCAGAGATATCGGTGATGAACTTGAATGTAGCTATGGCACTGTAAAAACACTAATCAATAATTTTGGATATCGTAAAGTGTGTGCTAAATGGATTCCAAAGCAATTAACCAGGGATCATGAGGCCCAGAGGGTGGAAGTGTGCAATGACCTTTTGACCAACTTTGAAGCCAACCCTGAGATGTTTTTGGAAAATGTCATTACAGGAGATGAGACCTGGGTATTCATTTATGACCCAGAAACAAAGGCCCAATCAAAGCAATGGAAACACCTAAGTTCACCTTGGCCAAAAAAGTTTAAATCACAGCGATCCGTAAACAAAGTCATGGCCACATTCTTCTGGGATTGCCGAGGTGTTATTCTCATCGATTACTTGGAACAAAACCAATCAATCAACAGTGATCGATACATTATTACACTTAAAAAGTTGAAAGAAACCATCCTCAAAAAAAGGTCAACAATTCGACTGTCAAATGTCATCTTACACCACGACAATGCCAGATCTCACACTTCGATGGCAACATCTGCGGCCATTGCCAAAATGGGGTGGGCAATAATGTCACATCCACCATACAGTCCTGATTTGGCCACTTCTGACTTTCATCTGTTTGGCCCTCTCAAAAACTGTTACCGTGGCCAACATTTTGAAGACATAGAGGTTGTTAAAAATGCCATACGTTCCTGGGTCAAACACCAACCACTGGAATTTTTTCAAAGTGGATTCACAGCTTGGGTTGAGAGGTGGAGAAAATGTTTGAGGGTAGATGGTGAATTTTTTTGAGTAGACTCATTCTGTTACTAAGACTTCAAAGCATTTTACTGCAAATTTTCAAATCTGTATCTATAATAAAATTTTAGTTGGGAGCATTTAGGCATTACTTTTTGAACAACCCTCGTATTATTGTATCTTTATTAAGTATTTTGGTGTCTGTTTATTAAGACCCTGTGAAATGAAGATTTTCTATTGATGCTCAGATTTGCTGCGACTCTGGCCAGCTGTGTATGAGTAATCTTAGAACTCGCCAATCCAATTAGTTGTCAATTAGCTTATTGGCTCCTGCAGTTTGGGTGATGTTGTGCAGTAATCAAGATCATTATAATGAGACAAAGAGAGGTAGAGGGCATCTTTTCAGAGGTATACTTTGCTGTACATGGCTCTTTTCACTCCATGAAAAGACTTGTACTCCTGTACAAAGTTGCCACTCTGTGCATCACAGTTTTTTAGTTACCCTAATCCAACAGTTTTTTAAACAGGTTGTAATTGTCTATCGGCGGATGTACTAAGCCTGAAATGCGGTCAGAACTCTTAAAACCCTCATTTTTGGAGATTTGACCACATTCGCGATATGTACCAAGCTCCAGAATGCAATACAGCCCAGAGCTTGGACCCAGAGGCAATGCCCTCTGCAGACGGCATTGCCTGATAGAAGCCTATGGGGTTCTTTTAGCATTGTGGTGTGATAAATATGCAATTGGATCCCTCCAACCCAAAGACACCCACGTGCTCCCCTCTGCATGCATGTCACACACTGAATATGCAGAGAGACTTTTCAGAAGAGCTGTCCTTTGTAATCTCATTTCTAGGTACATACATGGTACGTACAAGCATTATTTATGCTGGTATATACCCAATAAGTGATGGACTGTACAGCATCCACGATGCGATGCTTAGTACATCCTGCCCCCATGTGAGGTGGGGCACTTCTGCTTCACTGGGAGTATACAATCGGGAAACCGGCTGCCTTAATACCGGCAGCTGGCTTCCCAACTGTCATATCCCGGTGAGGGTGAAATGCCAGGCGTCTAGATGTAGACACCTGACATTTCCCCGACGCTGAGAGACCGACACCCGGCATCCTGATCAAAGGGATGCCGGGCGCCACTAGCGGACAGCCGCGGGGGGGAGTGTTAGGTTTAGGGCACCCAGGGGGGACTTATGGTTAGGCACCCCCCAGGACGGTTAGGGTTAGGCACCCCCAGGGGGGGACTTAGGGTTAGGAACCCCCCCGGGGGACTTAGGTTTAGGCAGCGGGGAAGGGGGTGTTAGGGTTAGGCACTTAGAGGAGGATTTGGGTTAGGCACTTGGGGAGGAGGTTAGGGTTAGGCTCCCCTAAGGAGGGTTAGGGGGTTAGGTTAGTTTATACTTAGGGACGATTGGGATTTCCAGTGCTGTTGGGCTTCCGCTGCCGGGCTCTGCTCATCTGTCAGCCAGGCGCTGCCAGGAATCGAACCACCGGCCATGCGGCCGGTGGTATTTCATACCGATTCCCCACTGGGAGTTTCTGTCCTCCCTGAGTTCGCCTTAGGACACCTGCATTACAGTTTGACAGGTGTACCACCCTGTCAACTTCTCATCTGAACATGTCCCATTAACAGCTTATATTAAAGTAACATAAACATGCCCTCACCATTCTGAATTATTTAAGGCATAAATAGAAATTAGACTAGCAGTATTTTAAGGGAAAAAAGTGCAATTTATTTTATTTATAGGGTTAGTACTAAAGGAAGCGTTTTCCACCTCCGCACATCTGGATTTGGTCTTGCAAAGCCACCCTCAAGTGTTTTGGTTTTGGATCTGGATTTTTTTTTCTTAAATAGACAAAAAGCTTTAAAAACAGCTAAAATCATGTAATTTATGCAATCCAAAACCCGAAATCTGGATTTAAAACCGAATTCCGAACATCAAAAAAAATCAGACCCGGATTTACCCGGATCTTCTCAGGAGATCAGAACCGCAACTCAGATTAATCCGGATTTACGAAATTCAGGTGGATTCGGATTTCTGGAGAACTGAACCGCACATCTCTAATTTTGCAGTGATTCTCAGATATGCTTCATATACTGTATGACTTCCAGCCTGAGGGCACTACTCTCATGGCTTTTATAAGTGTTAAATGTGATTCAAATAATCAGATATTTAGGGGAAAATGGAAACATTGAAGTTAATTGAACATATGGTAAAAATGAATACCTGGCAAGTCTTTAAACTGATATTTTAACATCATGCACTTGTTGAACCACAATCCTGCCCACCACGGCATATTAGTGTGATGTTCATGTGCTGATTTACTGTAGCCTTCTTGTGTTTCTTAAACAAGACTCCTGGAAGGAGAAAGGCTGCTTGGTGCTTCTTCATTTATTTGCACTATTCAGCTTTTCACCTATAAAACTGTCTGGTTAAGTCTCATTTATTCACAATTAAAGAGGGGAATGGGGAACAGAGATACGGGGGGTCGCACTAGGGGTATAAATTTGTATCTCTGTGAGATCACCCTAGTCACAATTTTATACTGGTACCTCAATGATATCCAGTTATCTTTGTAGGGATGCAACTCTGGGACATACCAGTAATTACTATTGCAGAAAAAAAAGAGACAATGGCCCTCATTCAGAGCCGCTCGTTAGCGGCAGTACGCTCGTTCCGAGCGATGTTTGCACATCTGCGCATGCGTACGCTTTTTAGTACGCATGCGCGAACCAGTCAGTGCGGCCGAAAATCGTTTGTACGCTATATAGCGAGTGCCTGCTATTTTGAGTGACAGAATGAGGCGTATGTGGGTGGTAACAGAGGAAGGTGCTTGAAAATGGGGAGTGGAGATCCGAACGCAGGCGTGCTTAAAGGTCAAAACGGGCGTTTTATGGGTGTGTATATTTAAAACAGCAGCGTCAATGACCACGTCACTGGGTTATTTTAGAGCCAGAACTGCTCGCAAATTTGTGGTAGCAAACACCAACCACAAGAATAGCGAGCAGTTCATACGCTGGTCGATGTACTCGATTAATCTAATAAATAGCGGACATGACGTATGGTGCGAGCGGCCAGGGGGCGTTTTTAACAAATAAACGAGCGTATGTTTTGCTCGTTCGTTCAGACTTAGAGGTGTGAACAGACTGCAATGTGCGTACGGATCATTTGAATAGCCACCCCTTGTTTTTAAACGAACGACCGCAAATAGCGAACGGCTCTGAATGAGGGCCAAAGATTCCCATACAAGTGCAATACATTTTAGTTAAAACATAACTTCTAATTTATTATTCATATCCACATATGTGGCACTTTAAAACACAGCAAAATAAAGACACAAAAATAAAAAAAAATAAAAACATACACAAATACACAGTGTGATTTAAAATACAGCTAATGCTCAGTCACGATGTCTTTTATTTATACACTTTTTAGTGTTTTATTGTGTGTGAATTCAATTTAATATAGTTAATGATTTAGTGCACTTCTATCGGTAAATGCAATTGTAATGTGACACAGCTCTGGTTTAGCCACCCATCATATTATCCAGACATATGTAATGTCTCTTTGTTCAGAAATACTAGGTATTTAAATATGGGGCTATTAATTCACATTCTTATGTTAGGTGTCATAAAAGCTCTCCCCATATCACACGTTCTGACCTCGTATTCAGAGGATGTATAACTAGAATTATTTAGGACCACTATCACCCACAATGTTATATAGACAGCATTATGTGATTATGTTACATACATTGATCTCCCTCGTTGACATCCCTATGACCAGGTGATATAACAATCTCGTATTTCACATGTGTTTCATTTTAAACCTGTTAGAGATGTGAACAGCTATACAGACGGCTGACTGCTTACTATTTATATCGGCTATGTCAATATAAATAGTAAGCCGTCAGCCGTCTGTATAGATTGTTCACACTGACAGCTCCGTATAATAAAAGATACTGAGAGGAGCTGAGACAGTGACCTGACCTAAATATAGTAGTGTGCAATAATATTAAAACCCATTGGGAGTGAATTAAATGGTTATTATGAATACCATGAAATTTAAATAAATTTTGAAGCACCTCTAACAGGTTTAAAATGAAATAATAGATTGTTATATCACCTGGTCATAGGGATGTCAACGAGGGAGATCAATGTATGTAACATAATAACATAACTGTCTATATAACATTGTGGGTGATAGTGGTCCTAAATACGGTTACTCTAGCCATACATCCTCTGAATACGAGGTCAGAACGTGTGATATGGGGAGAGCTTTTATGACACCTAACATAAGAATGTGAATTAATAGCCTCATAAAATACCTAGTATTTCTGAACAAAGAGACATTACAGATATCTGGATAATATGATGGGTGGCTAAACCAGAGCTGCGTCACATTACAATTGCATTTATCAATAGAAGTGCAGAAATATATACTGCACTAGATAATTAAATATATTAAATTGAATTCACACACATAAAAGACATTGTGACTGAGCATTAGTTGTATTTTAAATCATACTGTGTATTTGTGTCTGTTTTTATTTTTTCTTATTTTATGTCTCTATTTTGCTGTGTTTTAAGGAGCCACATATGTGGATATGAATAATAAATTAAAAGTTATGTTTTAACTTAAATGTATTGCGAGACTGTGCACTTGTATGGGAATCTTTGTCTCTTTTTTTCTGCAATAGTAAGCCTCATTTATATCTTAAACTAAATGAGAATGAGTGGTTAGTCTGTTATTTGTTTGAAGCTTTTTGTAACATTGGGCATATAATGCCTAATGATGTGTTTTTCTGCAAAAGCCCAACTACTGTAGAAGGTGAAAAATGTTTTACATTAAAACTGTAGGTATAAGTTTGGGTTGCCAGAAACTCTAAACAGTTGATGAGTTAAATTAATTATGTGGAAAGGAAAGGGTTTTCTTCTTTAAAATTGTCCATTTTGGTGCAACACTAAAAGTATAGAAGTTCCTAACAAGGAACCCCATTAATACAGATGTGTCCTTTTTCATCATTACGGCAAACGTGCACACGCATTGCGGCATGGGATTTGCCACACACGTGGCACAGTAGGCCAAGCTGTGGGAGCGTTTGCACCATGCGATCCTATGGATTACAGGTGTAAGCGCAGCACACGTTCCCGCACATTTTTGCGGCATGCGTGCTGCAATTTGCCGCAGTGTTGGCAAGGGTACAAAAGGACACATCTATTATTATTATTATTATTTATTACCAGTTATTTGTTACCAGTTATTTATATAGCGCACACATATTCCGCAGCGCTTTACAGAGAATATCTTACTATTCACATCAGTCTCTGCCCCAGTGGAGCTTACACTCTATATTCCCTACCACATGCTCACACACATACACACTATGGTCAATTTTTGTGGGGAGCCAATTAACCTACCAGTATATTTTTGGAGTGTGGGAGGAAACCGGAGTACCCAGAGGAAACCCATACAAGCACAGGGAGAATATACAAACTCCACACAGTTAGGGCCATAGTGGGAATCAAACCCATGACCTCAGTGCTGTGAGGCAGTAACGCTAACCATTACACCGTCTGTGCTGCCCTGTATCTGTATATCCACCACTGAAACGGCCTTTATCTGTCTGGTTCACCGTACCATTTGACTGCACTTTCAAACTTTTGATAATGAACCTTAATGAGTAGCTGTACAGCTGTATGACTATTTATAGTTTTTGCTATACTCAATATGGATCATTAATCACATTTAAATTATATATTTCAACAAAATATAAATCCAATTCAACTCCTTTAAATTACTGTGATACATATTCTAAATTCTATTTTGAAGTTTTCTAGGCAAACTCAAAGTCCTTTATAACTTTTAAGATTATACCTATTTAGCTAACACAACGGGGGTTTATTTTCTTCCTTTTATTCTTCACAATTTATGAAAACATGGTAACAGATTGAAGACTTTTTTCTGCTTTAACTGCAACATATGTATTCAGGCAAAGTGGCCAATATGTTCATTGCCTTATGCTCATACAAAGTGGAAGTGAATTAATATTGATTTTGAATGTGAAACTATGTGTGACTTTTAGCGCTTGCATCTCTAATGATCTAAGTTTGTGTCTTAGTGAGTTGTATAAGCATCTGTGAAATGAGAAATCCCTTATAATTGTAATTGTTTCTTTGTTCAATTTGCTTTGCAGTTTGATTGCTGTTGTTTCTGGACACCGTTAAACTCGCAAGTGTCTGCTTACCTGTCCAAAACGTCAACCAAATTAAAGTTTAATTAAAGGTCTAGAACAGCAATAACTAATTAATTAAATTTAAGATTAATTGAAATGTAAGTGAGCACTGTATGATGGGGATAAAAATTAAGAATTTTTCCTCTTTTCCTGTGACATTCACTCTAATGCTGGGTACACACTAGAAAAATGGATTGATCAGCAGATCAATCTGTCATCCATATGGCTGTTTTGTAAGCTATACACACTTACCAATTGGTCGCTCGATGTATCTAGGCTGACATCAATACTGGGCAGACATTTAAATTTGGCTGCTCAGTTGAGATGTCAGTGTTGGCGGTCCCTGTAGCAAGTGCACAGGAGGTCAGCGGGTTGCCCGGGTCGCCCGTACACACACATGCATATACAGCGATATATCTTTTAGATACATTGGCATCGACTGTACTGTTCATTAACATATTGGGTATATACATCTGCTTATGCAATCGCGATATATCATTCGTCGATCAAACATACAATATATCGACAAGTGTATACCCAGAATTAGGTGCTGATTCTAAGCAAAGGGGAAAAAAAAGTAACTGTACCTAGACCAAATCATATCGCAATGCAAGAGGTGCAAATATATATATACTTGTATGCTAGGTAAATATTGGCTGCCTTGTGATGAAACTAAAATCCCAAAAGCTTTTCTGCTTTTCTCTGTGCATACACAGAAGAGCAAAGTGGGGTGTTTTTTCTATGGTGTTTTGTGGCCAGTGTCATTTATGCTCGTGTACTGATTCCTGGATATGGCTGACTCCATGGATTTCCTTGTATTTGCATGCATCAAAATCTGTCTACACCAAACCAAATCAATCCTGCTTTATTTATTAATTTGAAGACAACTCTCTTTTGTAACTACTGGACTGATCTCAGCTGTCTCATCACTTCCACTTCCTTAGCCTCCAATGTACACTTGCAATCAGTTGTAACAGTGAAATTTGATGGCAGCACAACATCACAAATATTCCTGTGCATGTCTACAAGGTGTGATAAACAAATCTGTCATGTTGGTAGCTGCGAGTTGCTGATGGAATGGTTTTATCACTGGCAACTCATTGCCATTGCATTGCTCAGAATTAAATTGCCCCCCATAGAGTGGTCAACAATAGAATAGAATAATGTGACTTTTAACATTATAACAATATTGATGGTATTGTTGAGTGTAAGTATGTTTCTTTGTATGCCCCATGTTTGCTTGATATGAAAATACTGGTGTGTTTTGAGTTGGATGAATCTAGAAAACGTGTGGTACAACATACATGTGTAAGTTCATAGTTAATGCAATTTTATTTAGTGGAGAAAAAATATGACGGGTTAGTCTCTGTTTGCATTAAAATAATTCTATATCAGTGAGTATTTTCAGTTTAAAATGTGATATTACTGGTCTCAGTGGCTGCCAGCAAACGATGTCACTTGTAGTTCTACAAGCAACAGCATTCTCAACCTGTGCCACAGACTAATGTGTTATTATTTAATAATTAACTTATTACCACAACCTCCAGTTGGCATCTGTAGCGGTTAGGAATTGCCCCATCACCATAGGTGGCATTACAACAGTATTCTTTTTTTTGTACGCCCAATCGCCATAAAGATTTTAACCTCATGCTGACCAAGCTTGGGTTTGTTTCCTTTATTACAAGTTGACCACATATTTTGTTTTATTTTTATAGGGGAACCATCTGCTGCTTTTGTGGGTGGTCCTCATGATTTCCCCCAAAGCACATTACCTATACCCACACCTCTCCAGGTTATGATGATCTCATTCAATTTATTATTTTAATATTTATTTTAGTTGCCATCATCATGAAGTTGATAATGATGACTAGTGCATCTTGAAGTGGCATCATTCTCACACAATATTTTCATTTGTACGCATTTTAAAATACACTCAAAATACACATGTAAGAATGCAATTTAGCAGCTGTACTTTACATATGTGTCTGGGCTGCAAAAATGAGTTCACTCTAAATGTGGCCCACGGCCTTTACATGTACATGTAGGGCGCAAAAAATGTGTCTACAGTATGTCTAAATGAGGGCCGCAGAACTTAGTGCCTGATTCAGAGATGGACGCTAATGTGATTTTAATGCAGATCGAGTGATTGTTTGCCATTGCGCAAGCGTATAAGCCACACTGCACGTGCACAGCGATCGCATTGCAATTACAGAAGCACAGAGGATCCCATAACAAAGTGACTGACAGGTTGTCAGCGTTTGGGAGTGGTAACGGAGGGTGGTCTGAGAAACGCAGGCATGCCTGTCCATTTAAATGCCGTTACATGGGCGTGCATAAATTAGTCACTGCGAGTGCATGTGCAGCTCTGCGTGTAGGAAGAGCTCCCCAGGCTGCGGCAGGTCAGACCTGCCGCAAGGGTAAGATGGCTGCTGATGTGCGTCGATGTTACCGATATTTATGCAGGTTTGCGTAGTCACACACAGGTAAGAAGGCAGCAGTGGGCGCCTCTATGCTCGGCTGATCTTTGCTAGCATATGTTCGCTGCTGCGTTGCGTATGAAATTGCGGCTGTGATCGCATTAGCATCTGTCTATGATCAGGCCCTCAGTGTGATGAGGTGCTAGTGGAACGCATCACCAGTTCTGTGGATTTATACTTTGGAAATTCTGCAAGGACCTATACGCTATTCATTGCTGTGTGTTCTGTGATTAGCTTCTACTGTATGGGGTCCTGGAAGCGATTGAGTGGACTTATGCGCTATTCACTGCAAGTGTAATCAGTGGTAGTTTCTACTGTGGGGACGGAGGGTCTCTAGCTTTCGTGGAATTGTTCTGGGTAGTTATACTCTACTGGGACTGCCTCTGTCTGGACTGCTACCTGTTTATTGCCTGTTCACTGTATTTACCGCTTGTCCATACATGTTATCTGTTGCTGTGTGCTGTGTAAAAATAAACCATCACGTTGTTTCATCTGCTCAGTGTCTGGGTGATTGAGAGAACCACGTATCCTCATATCTGATGATGCATACTAGGGGTCAAATGTAACAGCCGTGATTTGCGTAAGCCAGTGTGATTCTGGAGAGAGAGTCACTAGATTTAAACCTGATAGATTTTGCCTTTAACTTCATTGCCGTTTTAAATCTAGTGACTACCTCACCGGAATCACTCTGGCCTCCACAAACCGCGGGTAATTACATTTGATCCCATGAGTTCATTCATAAACTTTTCTACAAACTGGAATATATAAGAAATGTATTTACAGGATGGATTTTATAAACAAAACAAATATAGGATATACTGTAGGTGTCAGTCATGTTTTATACTTGGATCCTAAATAAACTTTCCCCAACTGTTTATTTATAATGTTTTAACAAGACATAATTAGCACAGATATTGTGTCAGGCTGTTAATCTATGCTGCCACATTTTTAATAACCTTATGTGCTTTTCAGTTTAAATTGTATTTAATCAATGCTATAACTAGGGTGGTGCAACATGCTGTTCAAAACTGTATTTTTTTTGTTTATAATCATTCTCACTTGTAGCTTCCTCTTCTTTTATCCCTGGCATCTCCTGGCTGCCCCCATCTCCACCCTGGCCAACTTTCCCTCATCTGGCCACCAGCCCCAGCACCTTCAGTCACATCCTCTTTTATTTAACACACAGAGCTATCTGCCCCACAATTTCTGATAGCAGCCCTGAACACAGCCACTGATTCCCGACCCAGGTGCTACCAGTACACCTCGAGTACCCTTGCCAGTGAGTTCAGCTGCCAGCGCAGGGTACGTACATTGATCTCCCCAACGCTGATATTTGTGGAATATACATTACAAGTAGCACTTATTCTATACCCTTCAGTCAGTGATCTACAATGCCCACTCCATGGGTGTGTGTGGGGGGGGTGCACCCGAACTTTGGGGTTCCGAGTCAAATTGAATCCTGACTTGGATCACTTTTGTGGTTCTGAGTAGAACCACATTTTGGATTGCATGTAAACAGGTTCAAATTACATGCCTTTAGCTGTATTTATACATTTTAAAGAAATCCAAAAAACCAAACAGGAAAGAACCACGACACTTGAGGGTGATTTTGCCAAAACCATAACATTTGAGGATGGTTTTGCCAAAATCAAAGCCAAAACACTTGGGGTCCATGCACATCTCTAGTTACTTTCGAGTTGCCGCAGATTATAAAGTGTAAATCTTCCACTTTTGTGGTGATAGATTATCACAGAAACAATTAATGACTTGTCAGTATCAGTTCAAGTTCTCCAGATATAAACAAGTAGCTGAGTATGGAGGTGACTCCTGTTATAGCAATATAAATAGTTCTTGTACAAATAAATCACAGTGTAACAAGATGTACAGTAATTGTAAAAAGTATGGTTACTTCTCAATTCCCTTTTAGCACAATGGACCTCATTCAGAGTCGGTCGTTGCGGCCGCACGGTCGTAAGCCACCGATGTTCGCTAAACTGCGCATGCGTAAACTTCATAACGCACGTGCGCAAACTAGCTGCTATGATCAGAAATTTCTCTCTCCTTGAACACAGCCAGGTCGGTAGTTTGAGTGACAGAATGAGGCATTTGTGGGTGGTAACAGGGGAAGGTGCTTGAAAACGGGGGAGTGGAGATCCGAACGCAGGCATGCCTAATTATGCGAACGGCATTTTATGGGAGTGCATAATTAACAAAGTAGTGTCATTGCACACGTGACATGGGTGGTTTGTACACTGACCTGATCGTAGTGCTTAAGAGAGGGTATGGTCAACCTTAAGCTCTACGACCAGTTCCGATGGTTACCGATGGTCTCGATTAATCCTTATATGGCCAGAGATGATGTGTAATTTGTACGAGAAGGGGGCGTATTTTCTGTCTTACGGCGGCCTCCTCCCCTTGGTCGGCCAGCTAACGATCCGATCTTAAGGACCCAACTTGCGAGTGCATAATTTGCATATCCGGACCCATTTCCCTTACGACCGTGCGGCCACAACAACTGACTCTGAATGAGGTCCATAGTCCATACTAGCACTTGTATAAACCATTGATGGTGTACTGGGAGCATCCATGCGTTAGCTCAGTGTTGAGAATAGCAGATATGCTGTAGCTAATGAAAAGCAATAAAGGCTCAAGTTTAATGCTGGCAGTTGTGTGTGTTTGATGGTATTTTGTGGGAGTTCTGTAACACTCCCTCTATGTGAAGTAGAGGACAGTGGTATTTTGCTCTTAGCTTCTAATTGAAGCCTCTTGATTGCTGGGCTTCCATTGTGACTAATCCACCGGCTTCCTGGTATCATCTAGATTACAAGATCCCAAATCCATCTGGGTTGCTGGTTTACAGTTGCATGAGTGTCGCTGGCACCCAGTGTGTCTGAGTTGCTGATCATTGGAAGCGGTTAATGGAAGGTAGCAGAATTCTGAACTGAAACCTCCATGCAATATGGTAAAGATGGAGAGAATTTTGAAGTAACAATAGAATTGGGGGGTTCTGTGCTTGTTGTAATTGGTATCTACAATAAAAGTATAACTGCACTCCAAGATGTAAATTTACTAAGAATCGTGTGTGTTCTAAAATTATGTTTAAACACACACAGCATCACAGGAACACAGGAGACCTTTGTCAGCTGAAACACTCAAATTTACCAAGACTTGTGTTTTGCTGAATCAAGTTTTTCAATGGTGTATGTTATTGTGTTTTCTACCCGTGTTCCTTGTATTCCCTGCAGCCAAACACAGCCGAACATGCAGCCTGCACATGTCACTGAGATATGTGCAGGCTGCATGTTTGACTATTGTTTAGCAAATAAATGGTTAAAATATAAAAAAGAACGGTGTAGAGTCCAGCCTTCCTCAAGCATAACCAGCACAAGGCTCTTTGAGCTGGTGCTGGTTAAAAAAATACAGGGGACAAAAGACGTAGGGTTCCCCTGTTTTTTTATGAACCAGCACCTGGCTCTTGGCCCTGCACTGGTTGTAAATATATGGGAGAAAAAATGGCATGGGGCCCCCCATATTTTTACAAACAGCACCAGGCTCCACTAGCTGGGGTGTAATGCTGCAGGCAAGGCAGACCCAATTCATGGTGTCCCCTGGCCAAATCATTCTCACCCCACACTAGTCAGCCCAGGCTGGGGATTCCAGAAGAGGTGGGGAGCCCCCCAATAAAGGGGAGCCAGCCTGGGCTATTCTCCGCTCCACTAGTTGGTGGATGTGGAGTTGATAGGGTTAATAATGTTCGTAAAAGTAATCTTGTCTTTTACTGGGGGTTGTGGTCTCAGCAAACCACCCCTGCATGCTGGTACTTGTGGAACTACAAGTATTAGGATGCAGGGCATTAAGGGCTTGCAGGGGCCACTGCCCCCCCTTTAAAGTGAATATTAAAAAAGACAGTACACACACCCTGTAGGTTTTAATATTTTATTCACATACACCCACCAGATTACTCATTAATTCACACTCACCTGCACTCACACTACATACTTACCTTGTCCTAGCATTGTTCTGTCCCCTTGTCCAGTAGAATCCACAATTGGACTCCGTCTCTCAGCCAAAGAACAGTTCCTCCATTAGATGGAGGGAATGAACACCACAGTTCCCACCTTTGAAGTCAATGAGGGAACCATTCATTGGCAGATGAGAGAGAGAGAAGCAGAGACCATAGGCCCTCATTCAGAGCCGTACGCTCTGAGCAGAGCGCACGCTCTGAATGAGGGCCGCCCTCCATAATTATGGAGCGTCCTCCTGGACGCTGGTATAGCTGTGGGTCACCACCCACAGCCTATACGAGCGTGCAGTTTGATGGCCGTGATGGTCGTGACCATCGCGACCATCGAAACTGCGAGCCGGAGCCTGCGGTTGAGGTTTTCAACCGCAAGGCCCGGAGTGATTTTGGCTCAGAGCCAAAATCACTCCCACTGACATCACTAGTGATGTCAGTGGGCCGGCTTCTGATGGTAGGCGTTCCCTTGGGAACGCCCCCGACAGGGAGGCACGCCCCTGGCACGCCCAACAAAGGGGGCATGCTGTCAATCAACATCGATAGCACACCCCCTTTGATCAGACACAACGAGCAAAGGAAAGTCCTTCGCTCGTCGCGTCTGGCGCATGCGCACGACGGAGCTCCCTCCGTCGTGCGCTTGCTCAGTGCAGACCATCAACCCACTTGCGAGCGGACAGCCGCTCGCGAGTGGGTCTGAATCAGGCCCATAGTCCCCTGTATTTTATCAACCAGCATTGGGGCCAAGACCTGGTGCTGGTTCATTAATTACCAGGGGATCCCTATGTTTTTTGGCACCCATATTTTTTTAATTAGTGGTGGCTTTCAACCATTTATTTCTATTATAACAGGCAGAAACATACACAGATCACACTGATCTGTGTATATTTTGTAACAGGGGAAAGGGGGCCTGGGACCAAAAGTAGATAGTAGAAGAGTGGCAGGCAGACTAGCCAGCAGGTGAAACAGTGTTATCGGTGGCAGACAAGAGGCGGGAGGCTAACCACTACTGAATCCCTGTAGATGAATATTTCATGGATGGGAAACTGGGAACCGGGAGGGCAGGTGAGGCTTCTAGCAGGTAGCACAGGAGTGACAGGCTGATCTGCCAGCAGGTAAAAGACTAGTAGCAGACAGAGCAGCATTTCTTGTGGGCTTATTATTAATTACATCATTTTTGTTTGCAGCGTCTGTACATGATAGACAATATAATTGTGTGATTGGGGACAGGGAGGGGAGGTGGGACCACTACAAAATAGAAGAGGAGTGGATAGAGTAGTGGCAGGCAGACTAGCCAGCAATCAAAAGCGTAGTAGCATGCAGACCAACTTATCTTTCAGGTCAGGATTTACCAGCAAATACTCCACCTCAGGATTGCAGCTACAGGATAGACAAGAGGCAGGAGGATGACTGCAGCTGAATCAGTGCAGGTAACTATATCTGTGATGGGGAACTTGGGAACAGGGAGTAGGTTAGGGACTGGTAGCAGGTAGCAGAGAAGTGGCAGTAGACCAACCAGCAGGTAAAACATTGTTATCAGACAGAACAGCTTGTCTTATCACTTTTTTTAGTAATGTACCCTTTTTGTTTACAGGATTTACCAGCAGTTACTTTCCTCAGGAATACAGTTGCAACTCAAACAAGAGGTAGGAAGATAACCACTGCTGAAACCCTGTAGATGAATACTTCATGTATGGGGAACTTGGGGAAAGGGAGGTGGGGGGAAGGGTGGGGTAAGAGCACTTAAAGGTAGTAGAGGAGTGACAGGCAGATAAAACAGTGTTAGCATGGAGAACAGTTTATCTTAGGTGCTTTTTAGTAATGTCCTCTTTTTGTTTACAGGATTTATGAGCAACTACTGGTCACTGCCTATGTACTGACATTCCATAGCAATTCTGCAAAAACTATTGGTCACAGCTATTGTACAGTACATGCATCAAAAACAGGACCATGGTCAAATAAAAAAAATAATGCAATACTGTTCTAAAATACAATGAAATGGATAACTTACATTGTAAACCCAAAAAATTCTAATAAACATTGACTTTATTGTGGCTATTATTTTTTATTAATTCTAAACTAATTAAAGACAGTAAAGGATTTCCAAAAAAGTAATTTCTTTGTGTTACTTGAAGCTCCATACTGTATCTATATTCTTTCTTTCGAGTTCTGAAAAAACCCAGAAAATGTAATGGCTGTATTCTTATATTAACAAAACAACACAAATACATTTTCTTTTGAACAAAACTATTTGAATTTTTTTTCTTAATAGAAAATGATTAATAATTATACTATTTTCAAAACAGTTGCTTCTGTAAAAGTTATCTTTCAGCTACTGTATGTACACTATATAGAGTAGTACGCAGGGCCGGATTCAGGTCTGTGGGTGCCCCTGGGCAACAAATTTGTGGAGGCCCCTATATACCACCATTTCTTGTCACTCTAGGATTTTTTTTTCTTTCTATTCACTTTAATGCCCCCAGTAGTAATGCCCCTCTTGTAATGCCCACTGTAGAAGTGCCCCTTATGCAATGTCCCCAGTAATGGTCCTCCTTATGCAGTTCCCCCTGTAGTTGCCCCCCCTATGCATTGCCCCCAGTAGTAGTTCCCCCCTATACAGTGCCCCTAGTACTAGTCCCCCCTATGCAGTGCCCCTTATATAATGCCCACAGTAGTTTTCCCCTATGCATTGCCCCCAGTAGTAGTCCCCCAACTATGCATTGTCCCCAGTAGTAGTCACCTCCCTATGCATTTCCCCCAGTAGTAGTCCCCCCCATACAGTGCCCCCAGAAGTAGTCCCCCTATGCAGTGCCCCTGTAGTAGTGCCCTTTATGCAATGTCCCCAGTAGTGGTCCCCCCTTTGCAGTGCCCCTTATATAATGCCCACAGTAGTGGTCCCCCCTAAACAGTGCCACCAGTAGTGGTCCCCCCTATGCATTTCTCCCAGTAGTTGTCCCCCCTATGCATTGCCCTAGTATTAGTCCCCCCTATGTATTGCCCTCAGTAGTAGTCCCCCCTAGTCATTGCCCCCAGTAGTAGCCCCCCTTATACAGTGCCCCCAGTAGTAGTCCCCCCTATGCAGTCCCCCTTATATAGTACCCCCAGTACTTTTCCCCCTATGAATTGCCCTTAGTCGTAGTCCCCCCCTATGCATTGCCTCCAGTAGTAGTCCCCTCCCTATTAAGTGCCCCCAGTAGTAGTCCCCCCTATACAGTGCCCCCAGTAGTAGTCCCCCCTATGCAGTGTCCTTTATATAGTGCCCCAGTAGTATTCCCCCTATGCTTTGCCCCCAGTAGTAGTCCCTCTCCATGCATTGCCTCCAGTAGTATTCTCCCCATACAGTGCCCCCAGTAGCAGTCCCCCTATTCAGTGCCCCAGTAGTAGTCCCCCATGCCGTGTCCCCCAGTAGTAGTCCCACCTATACAGTGCCCACAATAGTAGTCTCCCCCTATACAGTGCCCCCAGTAGTAGTCCCCCCTATACAGTGCCCCCAGTAGTAGTCCCCCCTATGCAGTGTCCTTTATATAGTGCCCCAGTAGTATTCCCCCTATGCTTTGCCCCCAGTAGTAGTCCCTCTCCATGCATTGCCTCCAGTAGTATTCTCCCCATACAGTGCCCCCAGTAGCAGTCCCCCTATTCAGTGCCCCAGTAGTAGTCCCCCATGCCGTGTCCCCCAGTAGTAGTCCCACCTATACAGTGCCCACAATAGTAGTCTCCCCCTATACAGTGCCCCCAGTAGTAGTCCCCCCTATGCATTGCGCCTAGTAGCACACCCCCCCTATACAGTGCGCCCATGAAGTGGCCCCCCTATACAGTGACCCCTGTAGCGGCCCTCCTATACTGTGATGCCTGTTGCGCTCCCCCCCTTTGCAGTGACAGTGCCCCTTATCACACACACAAAAAAATGAGTGAGCTCCAGCCAGCTCCCTCAGTTGACGCTGCAGTCAATAATGAGAGTCTGTCCGACTCTCATCGGCTGCTGTAACATACACACAGCCGCTGCTGGCAGCTGTGTGTATGTCACTGTGTAGTGTGGCCGCGCTCACTGCGGTCTACACTATACTAGCGGAGGGGACACTAGCGCCAGGTGCAGACAGCGGCCGCTAGTGGGGGCCCCTCCATGTGTGGGGGCCCAGGGACGACTGCCCCTGTTGCCCCTCCCCCTTAATCCGGCCATGGTAGTACGGTAACACATTTCATAATGCTCAATACAGTTGGGATCACTGTGCAGTTCATGAAGGCATGTCTTGTTAATTTATATAAAAATACAAAGTGAAATACACGCTCATCCTGAGTAATCTGAGGGTTACTCAGATGACCATTGTTCATTCAGATGATCTAATGGTTCACCTTTGGATGCAGCAGAGGATCACAAAAGCATGTTCATGTAGTGGCCGTCTTTCTACTACAGATGCTTCCTGCTGCTTTTACATATTTTATTTTCGTTTCCAAAGATGAAGGTAGATGAGGGTAGTAGTTAAGGAAGATGAGTAAAGGGGGATAAAATAAAAGGGGGGAGGGAAAAAGGGTACTTGGGGGTCGTGTAAAAAGGAGTTAGGGTTGGGTAAGTGGTCATATGGGGTAGTAGTGAAGAGAGGAGAGGTAAAGGGGGTTCAAAAATGAATAGAAAAAGGGGTAGGGCAATGGAGAGGAAGATAGGGTACTAGTGGTTAAAGGGAGGTAGAGATTAGTAGCAGGGTTTGTTGGTAGGGATAGTAGGTAAAATTTTGTAGGGTGGTCAGTAAAAGGCTAGAGTTTTGGTGTGAGTGATGGTTCAAAATTGGGAAAGGGCAAACAATTGGAGAGATATTGGGAGGGACACAAAAAATAACATAAGCCAATAAACAACAAATAAAAAATAAACAATTAACAAACAATCAAGTAACAACGAACAGAACAGTTATGCATTTGTAAAGAAATGAGAAAGACAGGCAAGATAGGTGGTTATAGCATGCACAAGGATGACAATTAGAAGGTAGTATGTAAAACAGAATGGAGAGAGATACTGTTTGTAGTTTGTTATGTGTGCGTGTGTGTGTCTGTCTGTCACTGATATCCTCTGGCAGCTCTGATCCTGGTCCACTGCAGCCAATTCTGCTCAGAAGAAGATCTGCAAATGGCTACTGTTGGCAGGAATATCACATTTATATCACAAGGTATCTGCAGGAAATGTCTTTACTGCGCCCCGCCATGCATAATGCTTTTGTCTCATTGGTGGTTTAATTGGCTTGACAAATAGTGAGGTTTTGAAAATTAACTAGATTGTGCTTTAATCAAGAACGAGCACACAGTTTTTGTCACATGATAAGTGCATTAAATAAGGCCGCAGGTAAGCGCTCCACTTTACTGCAGACATCACTATTACCAAGATTAATCTATTTTATTGGTTTTCAGCATGAGCCCTTTTTTTCTTTTATTTGAATTGCAGTGTGTGAGCAAGTCCACGGTGTATCCACAAAGCAGCCGTGTCTTACTTTTTCATATCCTGTGTTTCTTTCAGTAATGAAGCCGGCTCTGGCTATCTACAGTAGGCTATAGATGATACTATCAGTTAATAAGTGATAGTACAAAGTACTTATTATTTGTAACATAAAGAGAAGTCACAGACTATTAAGATTGGAGGAGAACAGCGGAAGAATAGCTCCAGTTTTGACAATAAAACAATAAAAATATATATTTTTCTACAAAATCTCTTAGACACAAAATACATGATTTTATATATATATATATATATATATATATGTTATATGAAATTTACGTTTAAACACATATTTGAATTATATAGTTCAGTGAAAGTGTCCTTTTAATTTTCCAGGAAGAATTAAATGTTAAATGCTTATCATTAATCGAGCTTCTATTACAGTACATAACACAATTTTATATGTCTATTAAAAAATCATACTGAATAATACCAATAATTTTGATATGGAACAGAATAAACACCTCTCTTTATTAGTAATGATTATCTGTAGTGCTTGATACTAATATAATGACAATGCCTCTGAGCAACCATTAGCTAACTCACAGGAATAATACTCTATGCAATTGTAGCACCGATTGCCATACTCGTTATGGGGATATAACATAAAAGTAAGGCTTCAGTAGCCCGTGTAATAAAATAAACACAACCATTGGAAAATCCTACTTAAGTTATCATACTTGTCCTTTCTCTAAGCATTTATAGCTAACATTCTGGTAACTATATAAGTAACTGGAAAAAAGTAAATAATAAATAGTGTAACTAACAGAAAGTACGGTACTTCCAATATGAAGCCACTGCCAGTGCACTCACTGGAGCCAACATATTCTAATGTGGGGCTGTAGCTCTGCAGGTAAAATCCGCCAGTGATTATATTAGTAGCAAAAACATTTTGAATCTTGTTTTAATACATTATCAAAACGTTGTTTACTTATAACACTATTTTCCTCATCAAATTTAATTCAACCCTCCTATTATTCCTCTTTCTCTCTGTTTTCCTCTGTACAGACAGAACAAGTGCCCGAGGTCCTTGAATGATTTGTGTCATCTCTCTTTCATTGTTGTAACTGTGGCTGAGTTCTCTCTGTACTGATTAAGCATTCTCTCTGTTAACTCTAATCAATTCATATTAAAATAAACATTGCAACTTTTTTCAGTGGAATATATTGTATTCGTGTCTCTATGTCCTAATACAAAATGTGTGTAATAAGGAATTTTAGCCAAATCGATTGATAAAATGGGAAAATATTGAGCAATACCTTACCTGAGGGTTACTACAGCATCATATATTAGGTAGAGATGTGCGTGGAACTCCGTGTTTTAGTTTGGTTTTGGCAAAGCCATCCTGAAATGTTATGGTTTTGGTTTTGGCAAAACCACCCTCAAGTGTTTTGGTTCGGATTCGATTTTGGTTTCAGATTGCTTTAAAATTGATAAGAACAGCAAAAATCACGTAATTTGAACCTGTTTACATGCAATCCAAAACCAATATTCGTTTTTTTAAATCCAAGATCCAAATTTACAGCAGACCAGAGCCTGGATTAGGTTTTATTTGGAACACCAAAAGTAATCTGAGTGGGGATTCGATTTGACTTGGAACCCCCAAGTTTTGGTGTGTTAGGAGTCTATTTACTAAGCCTTGGATGAAGATAAAGTGAATGGAGATAAAGTCCCAGCCAATCAGCTCCTAACTGCAATTTTTGAAACACAGCCTGTGATATGGCAGGTACTTTATCTGTGTTCACTTTATCTCCATCCAAGGCTTAGTAAATAAACCCCTTAGGTTTTCAGGAAAACCGAACCGCACATCTAATATTAAGTTCTACAGATGACAAGTTGAGTGTCGCGGAAGCCGTCAGGAGGATATAGTACAGTGAATACTTTTGTATTACATACAAAGCTTGAATTATAAGATCCACATTTAATATTAGGGACACGTTCACTTACGTTACATTTTAATGGTGTTAAAAATGGTCTTAAAAATCGCTAGTTTGCAGTCAAATTCAGAAATGAACTAACTTCTTCATGACTTTGTTCTTTTGAAAACTGAATGAGAAAGTATTTAAAAATTTTTGGTTTTCTATCCTAATTTCAAGCACTTGCAATAATGGAGCTTTGCCTTTTACAACTCCATGCAATATGTAATAAATATTTAATTATGTACATGTTTTGCTGGGGATCAGTTCAATGACTTTATGAGCATGACCAACAGCTAGATAAGAGGGTCAGTGGGAGAGTGGTAATTAGCTCCCTGCTAAATCAACAGAAGGATTCCTTTGAGAGATTATTGGACAGTGGCATCCGATATCTAGAAAGTTCTTATGTCACCATGGTTTCTCCAACAGAGATTAGTCTGGAGCTTGGGTGGAACCAGATACTCCTTAGTGCACACCTCCTAACATTAATGATGGACAATTTTTGTCTAGTACTTTACAGTCTCTGCCTCCTTTCCCTCCATAAAAATGTTGTTAATGTAGCACACCTGTATTTGGTATGTGGGGCACTGAAAGGGCATCAGTAGGACACATCTCACTATTTTCTTCAGTCCCTCAAATTAGGGCTGTCCAGCCTAAATCAGAACAATTAGGAGTTATGCTAGTGTACAAATACACATCTGATCTAATAATGATTCAAATTCTATTATATTGTAATAAGCTACTTATCTTTCCCAAATCTATTTTTGCCTATTTGGAACATTGATACACTTTACATATTTTTGCTTCTTTAGGATACATTATTAACTAAAGACTGACTGCTGGGTCTGAGATGATCAATTTTAAATGTAATCACATTAAGATAGTGTGTGTAATATTTTTCAGAAAATAAAATGGAGTTTATTTTACTACATGGAAATTTATGGTTTAATTAAAATTTTATACTTTGCAATGAAGCAACTTCGCTGCTATGGTTCTATTAGTTGCTGTGCCCGGCATCACTGGGCCTTTTTGTTTCCTCTCTTTCCCCTCTCTCACTCACCCCCTTGTTTCTCTATCTCGACCTTTATTCTAATTCCCCATTTTACCTCTCCCTGCTCTTTCTTCTGTCTCCTCTTTTTTTCTGGATCAGTATAGGAACATTTGTTCATTACCGTTTACCTGGATCGTTGCAAAACTGCCAATGTGTAGGCCCAATCTTGTAAAGTACCCTGGTGCTCACAGTCTAAGGCACTCAGAATGTTTTCCATTGCTTTTCGGCACAGGGCTTGTGTCTCTAGGAGTTAGAAGATGCACACTGTATTTTGCCTATAGAGACACCGGCCTAGCACTGACTAGCTTTGTCATGTTTGCTTTATAATCGGAGTACCCCAGGCTCTTGCTCCCCCAGTTATAGTGAAAACCATCATGGGCTGGACAGCACAGGTCTGGCTGCAAATTTGGCAAGGGAAATTTAAATAGAAAATAAATAAAATAAAAATGTATGTTACAAATTACTTTACTTTCCAATTTTTTTTTTTACCAGAAAACAGATAATAAAAGTATTATTCTAATATTGCAAATAGTTCTGTATGTAAACATTGCTCATCTCCAATGTTACGAAGAGTCTCAGAACATCAGATGGGTTAAGTAAAAGTTTCCCAAACTCTGCCATTATAGTCCAGGTTTTAAGGATATCCCTGCTTGTGTCCAGATGGTTAAATCAAATTGACCGAGGTACTACTTAAGTCACCTGTGCTCAAGCATGGATTTCCTTAAAACCTGGACTATAATGGTGGTGTTTGGGAAACTTTAGGTTAAAGACATTGGCCCTGATTCAGAGCCGGACGCTCGGACCTGAGCGCTCGCTCTGAATCAGGGCCCACCTCCATAATTATGGAGCGTCCTCCTGGACGCTCGTATAGCTGTGGGTCACCACCCACAGTCTATACGAGCGTGCAGGTTGATTGCCGTGATGGTCTTGACCATCGCGACCATCGCCACTGCGAGCCGGAGCCTGCGGTTGAGTTTCTCAACCACAAGGCCCGGAGTGATTTTGGCTCTATCATCACTAGTGATGTCAGTGGGCCGGCTTCTAACGGTAGGCGTTCCCTTGGGAACGCCCCCGTCTGGGAGGCATGCCCCCGGCACTCCCACCAAAGGGGGCGTGCTGTCAATCAACATCGACAGCACGCCCCCTTTGATCAGACACAATGAGCGAAGAAAAGTCCTTCGCTCATCACGTCTGGCGCATGCGCACGACGGAGCTCCCTCCGTCGTGCGCATGCGCAGTGCACACCATCGACCCACTTGCGGACAGCCGCTTGCAAGTGGGTCAGAATGAGGCCCATTGTGTGATTCAGGGTTGACAATAAAGCCGATGTTCACGTAGGTTGAGCTATTTTTTGCTTGTGAGAGTTCCTAAAAACTCCTACAATGCTTGAGTTACACAGTGTGTACCCACAAAGGCGCTGTTGTAATTGAGTCAAAGTGTTCAGCGTTCTCTTTGCGGTGACTGGGAGGTGGCTACATAGATGCACAGAGATGATCTGTCTTATGGGCGTGTCATGGGAGTGTTGTGGGCATGTCTCTGAAGTGTTTGCATACTCAGATGTTCAGTTCTTCACATTACAGTAGTACAGCATAGTGAACGTCACAGTCCTTGCACATTCACATGGATGGACAGGGATGTAGTTAGCAGACCGGTGGACGGGATGCCGCTGGTCTGAATCCTGATGCTGGAAGTCCAACACGGGACTTAAGATAGGCATTGAACTACCAACGCCTACCCTAATCCCGATGCTGGAACACAGACAGATGCCAGCCCAAACCTGGTAAGTCTGGGGCATCTTAGCTGTTAGCACTGGGGGGGTTAGGTTTAGGTAGCATAGCAGAATTAGCATTTGGTTTTGGGGGGAGGTTAGGGTTAGGCACCACTGGGGGGGTAGGGTTAGGCACTAGAGGAGGAGGGTTATGTTTAGGCGTGAAGGGGGAGGGATACAGTGCGGGGTGGGTAGGGTTAGGGTCAGGCTACAAGAAGGGAGGGTTATGGGGAGAAGGGGGGAGGGTAAGTATACTTACCCGACCACTGTCGGGATAACAACCGTCGGGATGCCGCTGTCAGTATTTTGACTGGAGGCATCCCGGTGCGGCATTACATACCCATTCCGGTGTACACTAGGGAAGGACTTTGTAGCTGCACTTGCATAAAGTCGTAGACAGATGTCTGCCATGGAAACGCAACCACGGCCATGTCTGTGACCAAATCTGAATCAGGCCCGGTGTGTTGGAAACATGCACCTGTACTGTATGTTGATCTAAAACATTTTATATGAAGATTATCTAAAAAAAGAAATAAAATGTAAGTATATTTTTCCTCTCATTGCAACAAATAATAATATAATATGAAGACTTTTATATATACGGTATATTAAAGCAATGCCCAAACCTGACCAGGTTGTGTAATTTTTATGTATCAGTCTTACTTAATTCATGATTATCCAGATCTGTCCCCAGAAGCAGGGACTGTGTTGACTAGGAAGACATTATAAAAATAATATTTCCTCTTCAGTCTATTTGCCCTGCAAATATTGCTACCTAAGGCAACTTCCTCAATGTGTATTGTTATAAACCAATGTATGTCATGGCATTTATATTGCATTTAACAAGGAACCAATATTAATAAACGGTACTATCATTGATCATAACAGTATGATGAAATATTCCTTACTGTATACAAACTACGGTACTTCCTAAATATTTATATACAGTTTGCTGAGTACTCCTGCATCACATATACTGGATTGTGCTACACCTGCAGCTAGAGAAGCCTGCAGCATAACTCATTGCTCTGCTGTTAACAGTGAAGGGTTTCAGGGCATCAATTAGAGAAACACAACCATTATGAAAGCAAATATTCTGCTGCCACTCAGTGTTATGACTATTGTGGAAGAACAATCAGGGCATTTATAGTCTGACAGGATTTACAGGGAAAGGGGGGGGGGGATGCAGCTGCTTCTACTAATCAGAGGTGTTTTGTTATTATTAATAATATATTATGTTCTATTCTCCCTAGAGCTAAATTGAATGTGTAGCTGAATTAGCCTCCACACTTTAAATAATGTTGATGTTCCCAGAGGGAGCTTAAATTGGGACTTTTTCAAGCAAAATCCAATTATGCAAAAATCAGACACACAATAGGCTTAGCCTACTGTAAAACATTTATTATATATATTTTTTTATTGAAAAGTATTAGGAACATGTTATACATCCCACACATTATGAATATACAGTACTATAAATCTAAATATAAAAGGTACTCTACAGTATACTGTATTCAAAAGTTAAGTATCATATTATGTTGGCTTTTCATGTAAGTACTCCTCTATCTTACACATGAGGTAAATAATATGATATACAGTGTCAGATTAGTGACACCACAATATACAAACCTCCCACCCCACAGTACTATCCAGCACCACTACAAGACAACTCTGGTGATCGATCTGTTTGCCTTCACTGTGTGACATCTTCTCCACGTTTCTCCGCCTTCTTTCTCAGCATCTTCCTCAGGACTGAGGAAGCTGTTGAGAAAGTAGGCAGAGAAATGCAGAGAAGACAACACACAGTGAAGGCAAACAGACCGGTCACCAGAGGATTACAGTGCTGAAGCCATAAGAACATTAAGGAGTAGCGGTGAGAAATACACTTGGGACCTTATTCAGAGGTGGTCGTTAGATGCAAGCGGTCGCTCTGAATGAGGGCAGCCACTTGCATCTTGTAGTGCCACCTCTTGGTCAATCGCTAAGCTGTGGGTTACCATCCACAGCTCTAGCGACCAACCAGGGTGATGGTCGTGATGGTCAAGACCATCGCGACCATAAGGGCTTGCAACGAGACCCTAAGGTTGGGTCTCGGCACATGCAAGCCCCAGGGAGCTTCCTGCTCAGATCGAGCAGGAAGCTCCCCACTGACATCACTGCTGCCCCCAAACGGCAGGCGCTCCTTCGGGCGGGAAGGCCTACGTTTGGCCAGCCACTCCCCCTGCCCACCTCCCAAATGGGGCGAGCTGTCACTCACCATCAACAGCTTACCCCCTTTGGTGCGAGACCCCTAGCGACGGAGTGCCCATCGCTAGCCGGGTCTCGCGCATGCTCACGTCGGAGCCGGTTCCGACGTGCGCATGCCCAGTGGTGGAACATTGACCTGGTTGTGAGCTATCAACGCTTGCGACTGGGTCTGAATGACCCCCTTGGTCTGGCAAGCAGTACAAAGGGTCTGGACCTGAAAGGTGCTTAATTACATTTGCTGCCGAGGAACATAGCAAACACCTCTTATCTAATCATAGCTCTCCCCCTCCTGTGAAAGAATCTATAAGTGCCTTTTTTGGATATACCACAAAACAAAGGTACCATGCTGGTGATCAGGGACTATAAGTCTGTGTCTTCACAAAAAAGTGAACTCGTGCTAATTTATATACAGCAAAAAGGAAAGAATTCATTAATTTTTCTCCAAATAAATAGCTTTGGCTTAATGCTATTTTTCCTGCACATATGGATGAACAGATGGCCTGATTCAGACCCAGTCGCAAGCGCTGAGTGTTCGCAACCAGGTCGATAGTGGCCAAGAGCGCATGAGCCGGCTCCGTTGTGCACATGTGCGAGACCCAGATAGCAACGGGCACTCCGTCACTCCAGGTCTCGCACCAAAGGGGGCAAGCTGTCGATGTTGAGTGACAGCTTGCCCCCTTTGGTGGGCGGGCAAGGGGGGTGGCTGCCCAAATGGAGGCGTTCCCATAAGAACGCCTGTCATTTGGGGGCGGCCCCACTGACATCTCGAGTGATGTCAGTGGAGAGATTCCGGCTCTGATAGAGCCGAAATCTCTCTGGGGCTTGCGGCCATGAGACATTTTTTAATGTCCCAGTACAGGTGGGAATTGCTTTTCTAGTGATTTGGAACCTAGATGGTATTTAGGAGCGGGGACACAGGACCTCAATTAACTGTCTAAAACCCATTGCACTAATAGCGTGTATCAGACGCACATCTAATACCAGCATACTGTAGATGTTATGGCGTCAGTGATCCACTGTGCAACTGGGTGACTGCTGTCAAATTTGCTCCCCCTTGCAAATGATTTTTTAATAGTCAATTGATTTTTTGAACTACTACTACTAGCAGTCTTTATGGTCCCTTTCTGGGATGAAGATCCCCTCCTAGCAGCAGCAGGCGTAGTGCTCAAGGATTCTTCCGAGGAATCCGGGATAGGGGAAGACTGAGTAAGCCTTATCAAATTGGATGCAGGACTACTTCTGATCATGATTGAGGATATAGTTGATATAGATGTTGGTGGTAATGATGCCAGGTGCTTGGATCTTGCAGAGAGAAGGGAGCTAGCTGACACTGGACTGATTGTTATTCATTTTTTTACCAAAGTTTCTTAATTTCGCAGGGCGGAGGTTCCTAGATGGTTAAGGTCCCTACCCCTACTTACTCTGGCATTAGAATGAGTATAGATGGCTTGACAATTGTCTGGATTTGGGTAGAAATTATACCACACAGAAGAAGTGGAGTTTTTTATTCTTATGCCCATGCATGACAATGGGCATTCTCTTATGGGCAACCACTGTTTTCTCTGGTGCCTGATTTACACAAACAACATCCTCATCAACAACATTCTCATCATCAACATCCTTATTAGCGTCAGCTACACAACTATCCTCCTCATCCTAGTGCACTTCCACAGAAGCATTGTCGATTTCTATGTCAGCATGTTCACTTGTACTGCTCATGCCCACATTTGCAGAGGATGCACAAGTGGTGGAAGGAGGCTCCTCTTTGAGTACAGTTTGGAAAGATCAAGCTTACGCATGGCACCCACCGACACACTTAGAATCTCCTCAGGGATTTGTGACATTCTGAGCATATAATTGGTTCCTATGCCTTAACGATTTTCATCTTTTTGAAGCATGTACAGGGAGAAGGGTTTGATCATCATAAGAGGCAGAACCACCAGTCTGTGATGAAAGGCATATTGCCAATTTTATGTCTTTCTGCAGCTAACTTTCCCTTTGATTTTTATTTCTTTACTACTGTAAAAGATTGCTTATTTGATTCTAGATGCCCTGACTTAAGCCATGTATGTCCTTGGGCATTGGCTTTAGTAGATGACATAAACACACTAGTATTGTCATGACTGGTGGCACTGGCAGCAGCTGCTGCCCTTGTATGGGGTTCCTGCTCTCCTCTCTAATGATTGTTCTCCATATCAACAAACACAAACAAAGTGGGATACAGCACAGACATCAATTTGTACCAATTTTAAATATTACACTGCAGTACCAATGATCTACAGCATCACAATATTTTTTATGAATACACTGCACTACCACTTACAGTGCCACAATATGTGTTGAATATTACACTATGGTCCTGATTCAGAGCCGGACTCTCTGACAGAGCACTCGCTTTGAATCCGGGCCGGACTATTTTTTTTTAGAACGGCCTCCTGGCCGCTCGCATAGTTGTGGGTAACCACCCACAGCTATAGCGAGCGGCCAGGACGATGGTCATGATGGTC
This sequence comes from Taudactylus pleione, assembly GCA_031769625.1. Lineage (NCBI taxonomy): Eukaryota > Metazoa > Chordata > Amphibia > Anura > Myobatrachidae > Taudactylus > Taudactylus pleione. The sequence goes on from JAUIMM010000484.1 coordinate 6,810,070, forward strand.
AAGACCATCACGACCATTGGGCTTGCGACTAGACCCTTGTGGTAGGGTCTCGTTGCCGCAAGCCCCAGAGAGATTTCGGCTCTTCACATGGGAACACCTCCATCTGGGCAGCAACTCCCGATCCGCCCACCAAAGGGGGTGAGCTGTCATTCAACATTGACAGCTCATCCCCTTTGTTGCGAGACCCAGAACGACGAAGTGCCCGTCGCTATCAGGGTCTCGCGCATGCGAAAGATGGAGCCGGCTCCATTCTGCGCATGCGCACTGGCCCACCATCGACCTGGTTGTGAGTGCACAGCGCTTGTGACCGGGTCTGAATCAGGCCCTATATCTCCACTTACAGTGTCACAATATTTTTTAGGAATACACTGCCCTACCACTGACAGTGTAACAATATTTTTTATGAATACCCAGTGCTACTACTTACAGTGTCACAATAGGTTTTGAATATTACACTGCATTTCAACTTACAGTGTCACAATATTTTTTATGAATACACTGCATTTCCACTTAGTGTCACAATACTTTTTATGAATATCCAGCGCTACTACTTACAATATCACAATATGTGTTGAATATTACACTGCATTTCCACTTACAGTGGCACAATATTTTTTATGAATACACTGCGCTACCACTTACAGTGTCACAATATGTGTATGAATATTACACTGAGCCACGATATAGTGTCACAATATTTTTTATGAATACACTGAGCAACCACTTAGTGTCACAATAGTGTGTTGAATTTTACACTGCATTTCCACTTACAGTGTCACAATTTTTTTTATGAATACACTAACAGTGTCATAAAACATTTTGAATCAGGGCCATCTCTTCCATTGGGCTTGTTGGGCAGTTGCCCAAGTGCCCGAAGCTTGTAGGGGCCCACCAACCTGCCCCCTGCAGCCGTGGCCAGTTGGTAAATTTGTGATATTTTTATAAGCCGGCCACCAGTGCACTGTATTCTGATCTAACCTCCTCCACCCCATCCCCCCCATTGATGAGTACTCACCTCAGTTCTAGTTTCACTTCATCCACCGGCTTCAGACCAGTCAGACACAGGACCTCATTCAAAGTCGATCGTAAGTGGTCGCTCGGTCATACGCATCCGAAGTTTCCAAACCACGCATGCGTGCGGTTAGTTGTGCACATGTGCGTATGAGACCTTGTGATCCAAAATGCTGTCGATCGTACGGCTTCCAAGAGTTGATTGACACGAAAGGCCGTTTGTGGGTGTTGACGGGGGTGGTGGTCTAAAACCGCAGGAGTTCCTCACCATTTTCAGGGTGTTTTAGGGCGTACATAAAATTCCTGCTACGACCGACATAGTAGGCTGAAAGTAGTAAAACATCACTCTGTGAGCAGGTTAGAGGCCTGGCTGATCGTACAGCTTGAGGTTGGGTATGTGCTCTCTCAAGCACCAGAGTACAATCGATACTATCAAATGTGACTGATGTTATGTTTGATGTTTCTATTTTGTGCCACACAATGCAAGCAGCTAATAATTGTTTGTTGTTGCTAATAACACTGCTAATTGGCTTGTAATTGATTCAGTTGCATTTGCATTAGAGAATAATAAGAATACATATATTTCATGGGGATGGCTTATTCTATGCATTTTTTGTTAATTTTTCATGTAATTTGCACACAACACAAGCGGCTGCAACCATCAGAAGAAAATTAACATACAGCGACTGACAACAACTGACAACGATTGACTCGATCACTAGCTGCTATCACTCGCTAGCTAGAGGAGGTGCTTTGTTCACGTATGGGCGTCACTTTGGTTGCGACCGACTGGCCGTGTGATTGCTTCCTTTTTCAGTTTTGCGGTCGTTAGGTGTACGACCGAGCGGCCGCTTACAACCGACTCTGAATGAGGTCCAGAGTCTCTCTGCATGTGTGGGATGTCTGATGGGCATGCAGGAGGGTTTCATTTTATTGACCATTTAATTTTTTTTCACATGAATTGGTGGGTAGGGGCCCCTGTTCATTGCTTTGCCCAGGGCCCACACTGCTGTTTAGATAACCCTGTGTTGAATATTACATTGCATTTCCACTTACAGTGTCACAATATTTTTTATGAATACACTGCATTACCATTTACAGTGTCACAATACATATTGAATATTACACTGCATTTCCACTTAGTGTCACAATATTTTTTATGAATACACTGCGCTACCACACACAGTGTCACAATATGTGTTGAATATTACACTGAATTTCCATTTACAGTGTCACAATATTTTTTATGAATACATTGTGTAAATATTGCACTGCAGTCTGACCAGCAGTGTCACAATAAAAAAAAAAAATAATAATAATAATAATAATAATAATAATAATAATAATAATAATAATAATAATAATAATATAGTACACTGGGGTACAACACAAAAAAATATATTATTTTTTTAAATTATATTATTAGCTTTTATTTTTTTACACTGGGCACCCTTGGATGGACAGAGCACCCCTGGATGGACACAGCAGCCCCTTCCCTGGATGGACACAGCTGCCCCTGCCCATGGATGGACACAGCAATCCCTGGATGGACACAGCATCCCATGCCCTGGATGGACACAGCATCCCATGCCCTGGATGGACACAGCAGACACTGGATGGACACAGCAGCCACTGCTCTGGATGGACACAGCAGCCCCTAGATGGATACAGCAGTCACTGCCACTGGATGGACACAGCAACCCCTGATGGACACAGCAGCCCCTGCCCTGGACAGGCACAGTAGCCCCTGGATGGACACTGTAGATGTGGATGGACACCTCAGTCCCTGCCCTGGATGGACACAGAAACCCCTGATGGACACAGCAGCCCCTGTCCTGGATGGACACAGCAGCCCCTGGATGGATGGACCAGGTACCTTTATAGTATCCAATACCCACGAGAATCTGACAGCAGGAGCGTGACGTTTTGCCTAAATTTGGAATCTGAGTCAGGTGGGAAAACCCAAGCTGGACTTGGATCCCTGTCTGAATTGCAAAGTTTGGGTGGGTCTGGATCGCAAAGTTTGGGTGGGACCGGTTCTCAGGGTACCAGACCCGCTCATCTCTAGTAAAAATAAAGCTGTCCAGAATTTGTCTGCTACATGTAAAAGCAGCCAGTATTTACCCTGCATGCAACAAAAAGTATGTATTTGCCTCACATGCATTGCAACATGGTTTGTCCAGTTACTCAGGGCCTGATTCAGCAAGGAACCCAATTCTGCGTATACACACGCACAGCAGTTGCTAATATCAGCAATGCTATTTAAATGTGTGCATTCACATTGTGTACGCAGCCTGACATAAGGACACCCACTTCCCCTTACTCACATCCATATACTATGGCAACATAGCGAAACAATCGGTAACATCGAGTAACATCGGATCCATGCGCACAATTAAGGAAGCCTAGACCTCACTCAGGGATTGCATACTTCTGCGCATGCTATGAGTCCTGAGTCCTCAGGCTGCATCTGGTAGCACAGTGGCTAATTTCTGCATGCCCATGCAATGGCATTGAAATGCACTGGCACGCCTGCAGTAGCCCGACCACCCCCCGTTACCACCCACCCACAAATGGCACTTTCTGTCAATCACTCTGTAAACAGTCTGCATAGCCTCTGCATAAGCAGTTCTGACTGGAGCACTGGCTAGCACATGCGCACTGCGCTGCATACGCGTGCGCAGTGCAAATTAATCAACCAATTGCATGCATGTACGCAACTGTGTTCCTTGCTGAATCAAGCCCTCAGTTACTTGCTCTATCTTACTCTATTCCCAAGTGTGAATCAGAACCATAGTGATAGGTGTTTAGCAACGTAAAAGAATATGGGTAGGAATGTCAAAAGTAATAAAGTAAATAAAATGAATAAAACATGTCAGAAAACTATTATTTTGGCACAATGTACTTGTAAATTAAAGATCTGCAAAGTTAAAGTGTCATGAGTAGTATAAAAATTACAGTTAGGTGAAAGAAGACACCCCTATCACTATCAGGGCCTGAGTGTGTGAATTAGGGATGTGCCCCGGCCACTTTTCATGTATTGTGTATTGTGTTTTGGTTTTGGATCTGGATCTTTCTTCGTGTTTTGGATCTGGATTGGTTTTGCCAAAACCACCCTTCCGTGTTTTGGGTTCTGGATTTTGTGTTTTGGATCTGGATTTTTATTTTTTTAAAAGCATAAAAACAGCTAAAATCACATGCTATTATTAACCACAATAACATTAATTTCCACTCATTTCCAGTCTAGTCTGAACACCTCACACATCACAATATTGTTTTTCATCCAAAAGGTTGCACCGAGGTAGCTGGATGACTATGCTAAGCGACACAAGTGGGCGGCACAAACACGTGGCCTATCTAGGAGTGACACTGCAGTGGCAGACAGGATGGCAGTTTGAAAAACTAGGCCCCAAATAGTACATAATGCAAAGAAAGAAAAGAGGTGCAAGATGGAATTGTCCTTGGGCACTCCCACCCACCCCTATGTTGTATAAACAGGACATGCACACTTTAACAGACCAATCATTTCAGCGCCAGGGTCTGCCACATGACTGTGGCTGAAATGATTGGTTCGTTTAGGTCCCCACAAAACTAGCTGGCAATTAATCTGTCCCTGCACAAACTGTCTCTACAGAGGCAAGATGTCATCCTCATCCTCCTCATCCACCGATTCTTCACCCTCTTCAGTGTTGTGTACATCCTCATCCTCACAGAGTATTAATTCATCCCCGCTGGAATCCACCACCACAGGTCCCTCTGTACATTCTGGAGGCTGGTCTCCCTGGAAGAGTTGATAATTCATTTTTATGAACATCGTCTTCTCCACATTTTGTGAAAGCAGCCTCCTACACCTTTTGCTGACAAGGTTCCTGGCTGCACTAAACACTCTTTCAGAGTACACACTGGAGGGGGGCAACTCAGGTAAAATAGAGCCAGTTTGTACAGGGGCCTCCAAATTGCCTCCTTTTCCTGCCAGTACAGGTACGGACTGTCTGACATCCCTACTTGGATGTTGTCACCAATGTAATTCTCCACCATTCTGTCAGTGGCGACAGTATCATATGCAGTGACAGTAGACATGTCAGAAATTGTTGGCATGTCCGTCAGTCTGGACCAGATGTCCAAGCTGGCCTTTGACTTATGACACAGGCGCATGCTTGGCGCTGCTACTGTGTTGATGCACGTGCGGCTACAGCGCACACAAGTCACAAACACAGAAAACAAATATTTTTTTATTTTTTGGAGCACTTTGGGGTTACACCACCCTTCAACAGATGACCCAGCTGGCCCTTGATTTATGACAAAGGCACACGCTTGGCGCTGCTACTTAGTTGATGCACATGCGGCTACTGCGCATACATTTCGCACACAAACACAGAAAAAAAAGAACTGTTTATTTATTGTGGAGCGCACTTTGGGGGTTACACCACACTTTAACAGACTTATGGGACACAGGCACACGCTTGACGCTGCTCCTTTGTTGATGCACATGTGGCTACTGCGCATACATTTCGCACACAAACACAGAAAAAAAGAAGAATTGTTTATTTTTTGTGGAGCGCACTTTGGGGGTTACACCACCCTTTAACAGACTTATGGGACACAGGCACATGCTTGGCGCTGCTCCTTTGTTGATGCACGTGCGTCTACTGCGCATACATTTCGCACACAAACACAGAAAAAAAAGAATTGTTTATTGTTTGTGGAGTACACTTTGGGGTTACACCACCCTTTAAGAGATGAGCCAGCCGGCCCTTTACTTATGGGACACAGGCGCATGCTTGGCACTGCTCCTTTGATGATACACGTGCAACCACAGTGCACACAATTCACAAACACAGAAAATAATTTTTTATTTTGTTTGGAGTGCACTTTGGGGGTTACAGCACCCTTTCAAGGTCAAGCCAGCCGGCCCTTGATTTATGACACAGGCGCACGCTTGGTGCTACTTTGTTGATGCACATGCGGCTACAGCGCACACAATTCACAAACACAGAAAAAAATATTTTATTATTTGTTTGGAGTGCACTTTGGAGGTTACACCACCCTTTAACAGATGAGCCAGCCGGCCCTGTACTTATGACACAGGCGCATGCTTTGCGCTACTTTGTTGATGCACGTGCGGCTACTGTGCACACAATTGTGCACTTTGGGGGAGCACCCCTGATGGACAGATTACCCCCTGGACAACACTACAGCACCCCTTTAGGACTACAGCCTTTATGGGACACTGCACAACACAATCCAGCCAGCCCCTATAGACTTTGGAGTGGACACAGCCCCTATGGACAACTGACTGCACAACACAGCCCAGCCAGCCCCTATGACAGCAGCACAACAACGCACAGCCAGCCCCTATGGACAACAGCAGCACAACACAGCCCAATCAGCCCTTATGGACTGAGTGGACACAGCCCCTATGGACAACAGCAGCACAACACAGCCCAGCCAGCCCTAGCTCCCACCCTTCCTCTTCACTGTCCACAGCCAGAGTGAGAAATGGCGCCTACGCGGGGACCTTTTATTTAATCCAAAACCTGCGAGATCTGGAAGGGGGGATGATGACGTTTTGCCTCGATTTCAGTTACGAGTCAGGCGGGAAAACCCGAGCCGGACTCGGTTCCCGACTCGGATCGGGGGGTCTCAGGGGAGTTTGGATTTCAGAAATCTGTACCTGCTCATCCCTAGTGTGAAGGTAATACAATCTGCTAAAGAAAGTGTTGCAGAATTATCTGAGGAGAGAAAAACAGGTTTCTGTGAAGATCATAAGTACTGTATATCTCATTTTAAATGGGAAACCCTATATGATGAAAAGGGCACATTGTAACACAATGGTATCTGTTTGTCTTCTTCTGGAATGCTGAGCAAATGCTGATACAGCTGTTTCTTGCAGTAGGTTTTCTTTTCTTGAAAATCATGTGTTTTCTGGGGAAATTGCTTCTGTACTTTGTATGTAATGCACACAATAGCTGACAGTAATTCACTGTATGGTACTTTGCAAAGGTGGGCAAACAGCCTAAATCATGGAATCACAAGTGTTTCCTCCTCACAAAGGGGAAGATCTATCAAGCCTTGGAGAAAGATAAATATTGATATGGCTTATTGGGGTTGTGGTTACAATAGGTATCAGACAGATTGTGAAAGTGACTGTTAGGCCACACAGCAAGTCCTTAACCAGGATGCTTGGCTTATTTACATCAACAAGGTAAGAGGTAACAGTGGTAACTAGAAATATGTGCAGACCCCCATGTTTTGATTTCTAGTTGTTAAAAGTTTATATAAACAGCAAAAAATCATGTAATTGGGACCTGATTATGTTCCTACAGTAATATTAACATCAACAACATTAATTTCTAGTCATCTGACCACCTCACATCTCACAATATTGTTTGCACCAATATTGGCCAAAGGCTGCAGCAAGCTGGCTGGCTAAACTAAGTGACAGAGTAGCGGCACAAATAAATGGCAGTTTAAAAGAATATAACACATCTATGAAACATAGTGGCACAGCAGTGGTAGACTCAATGGCAGTTTAATAAACTATATGAGCCTATAGAATTTTTTCATTAATCAATATCTAATAGCCTACTGTAAATGTAATAGCCTAGTAGAAAATATAATATATTGGCATTGCCAACACACTACTCCAAACAGCAAATCACAGACATCAGGCCAGAATAACAGCATAGTAGAAAAGTAAAGTTTATTAATAAATGAATAACAAACTTCTCCAACCTGCAGTTGCAGGCCTCAGGACAATACAGGTTATTGGAGGTGGAAGGAATTAATTAAATAATTAATTAGGGGGGAAATAAAAGAGAGGCTCATTACCAGAGGGTGTGTATTAGTATTTTCATAAATTTAGTTTGGCTGAGATAATCTGCTTATTTCCCATAATAGCTTACATGTACTCATACTGTCACCATCAGTAGTCACATTTATTGTACAGGAGCATATTGGTGATAATCATTTTGAAACTTGTAAACTTGTCTTCATGTGGTCAGAATTTTGTTTTGTATTAATATAATTTTGATTTGGGGCAAGAATCCAGAGTAAAGTACAGCAATATATGCTGCCTGTCAATTCACACACAATCTTGGAAAGCCCATAATATAATTATGGAATTGTCTTTGGGCCTTTTCATTCACAGTTTAACAAACCAAGGCCCTCATTCAGAGCCGTATGCTCTGAGCAGAGCGCACGCTCTGAATGAGGGCCGGGCTCCATTTTCATGGAGCGTCCTCCTGGACGCTCGTATAGCTGTGGGTCACCACCCACAGGCTATACGAGCGTGCATTGTGATGGCCGCGATGGTCGAGACCATCGCGACCATCGAATTTGCGAGCCGGAGCCTGCGGTTGAGGTTTTCAACCGCAAGCTCCGGAGTGATTTTGGCTCTATCAGAGCCAAAATCACTCCCACTGACATCACTAGTGATGTCAGTGGGCCGGCTTCTGACGGGAGGCGTTCCCATGGGAACGCCCCCGTCAGGGAGGCACGCCCCCGGCACGCCCACCAAAGGGGGTGTGCTGTCAATCAACATTGACAGCACGCCCCCTTTGATCGGACACAACGAGCGAAGGACTTTCCATCACTCGTCGCGTCTGACGCATGCGCACGACGGAGCTCCCTCCGTCGTGCGCATGCTCAGTCCATAACATCGACCCACTTGCGAGCGGACAGCCGCTCGCGAGTGGGTCTGAATCAGGCCCCAAGTACTTCAGTGACACGGATTGCCATTTTTTAGGCTGAAGTTCCTGGTTTGTTAGGGCCCCCATAGAAAAATACATTTTGGTGGTTTGATTAAACCAAGCTTCCAATGGGCTTAAGGATAACAGTGTAGTTAATCATCTTCACATTTGGAAGATGTTATCCTTCTCATAATCACCCTCATCACTGTTGTTAATATCTTCATCACACAATATTAGCTCATTTCCATTTGAAGGCACCATTACAGAGGTTTCTGTTGTAATTGGTGGCCAAGGAATTCCTCTTAGAATTTGTAGTTAATTTTGATGAACATAAGTTTTCCAAATTTTTTAGAAGTAGCCTTCTGCGCTGATCATTCTCAAGGTTTCTGTCACAAATTGGGATCTTTGCTACACTTACCACACCCAATGCTGCCACATTGCAGTATTCTGCACTTCTCCTGTATCTTAGCAATATCTGTGCTCTCCACAGCATGGGATGTAAATAAACTGGCTGGCTGCTGGGTGTGGCCATCTTGATTCACCCCATGTGACTTTCTAGTTCTATCCCTGTACTCTACTCAAGTTCACATGACTTTTGCAGCCTTTGGGCTTCCACAGCAGCCGATATAATCTTGCTCCTGAGGTCCGCACATTGCCAGTTCAACACCTTCCTTCTGGCATAGTTCCTGGTCTTCATGCTTGAGTCATTCCTGTGCTGTACCGGTTCCCTGTATTCCTGTGATGGACTTCTATACCTGCCAACCTTACCTGTGCTCAGTCTCGGAAAAGCTTTAGTTCACCTGCCAGCCTTACCTGTGCTCAGCCATCGCAAGCATCATTGCACCCACCAGCCTTATCTGTGCTTAGCCTCAAAAGCAACAGTTCATCTGCCAGTCTTTCCTGTTCTCAGTCTCTGCAAGCAACAGGTCACATACCAGCCTCACCAGCATCCTACACAGAATAATAATCAGTGGATCTCTTAGAGAATGTAATTTTTTTTCCTAGCACTAGCATTTGGTCAAACTAAATATTACACTAGGTGGTTGTATCACTCTATAGTTAAATTAAATTTGAAATTTGATAACATTGACACATGACCTCAACCAATCGGCTAAAAGCAGATGCATTGATGGTGGATATTAGATGCATATCTAATGCTAACATAACCACCACTGCTTCAGTGATCCACTATCCAACAGGATAGTGGCTATCATACCTGTTACCTATTGAAAACCATTGTTTCACAGCCAATTGATTTTTGAAAAAACTTGTCTTCTTGGTCCCCTTCTGTGATGAAGATTCACCAACAGCAGCAGCAATCCTAGTGTGCAAGGATTTTTCTTGGGAATCAATGATTGCATTAGGGGAGTCAGTTTGCCTTTGCAATTAATGCAGGACTACCTTCAAATGCTAATGAGGTGTTTGATGATGAGGGTTTTGGCAGTGGAGATTGCTTGTGCTGGGATCTAATCATGCTGCTTGTAACTGATGCTGGACTGCTTCTTATTATATATGATTTTCCAGATTTAAAAAAAAAACATCTCGAATGAACTCGCTGCAAATGACGGGCACAAATACTAGTCTTCTTCTCGGTCACCTTATGTGATGTATTCACCCCCAGCAGCATCAGTCCGAGTGTGCAAGGATTGATCTTGGGAATCCTGGATAGGGGAGGAGTCAACTTGCCTTTGCAAATTGGATACTGCAAAACCTCTGATAATTAATGAGGAGGTTGATAATGATGGTGTTGGAGATTCATGTGCTGGTGTCTATGTATGCTGCTGATAGCTGATGCTGGACTGCCTGTTATTATTTTATATGATTTTCCATATTTTGATAAATAATTGTAATAAACTCACTGCAAGTGACATAACAGGGAGGAGGTGCCTACAGTATATGGTTATTGTCCCTACCTCTAGTTAAAATGGCACTACAAATGGTATAGATGTCTTGACAAATGTTGTCAAGATTTGGGTAAAAAATATTCTGCATGAAAGAGGTGTGCTTCTTAACACTTGCAAGAACTGCTGCCACTGGTGACTGAATTACTTCAACACAAACAGCATCATCCTCCTGAATTTATCAACTTGTTTATGTACAACACATTCACCATCAACATTCTCATTAGTGTCAGATACACAATTATCCCCCTTATACTGTTGCACTTCCACAATAGCAACCTCATTTTCTATGTCCAAACCATTATCATCATTACTTTTACTAATACTCATCCTCACATTTGCAGAGGGTTCAGAAATGGTGGAAGGGTGTGTTTGGTTTTCTGTAAAACTGAACTGGTCATCTTTAGCAATAAATAACATAGAGGTTCTATCAGTAAGCAGAATAGCAGTATTGCAGGGGTTAGCAGTGGTATTTAGGTGCCTCAGTAGGTAAGTACTGTGAATTAGCACAGTACTGCAACACTCTACACAGTAAAGATGGTGCCAGCTGCACATGAACAGTAGCTCAGTGGTGACATCATCAGATCAGAGGTCTTGCCTCCTTCTGATTCTGGGTCTTAGCACCCAACATGTACTATATAGTAGAGAGAGGAGACAGTGACAGAGCACACTGCTCTCTAACACACACCCATGTAGCTCTTGCTGGGCTGTCTATAGTTACATAAAAACCTAAATGTCACTTTATTCAATAATTATTTGGAAAAGTCCTTCCTGTAATCAGAAACATTTGGGATATGTATAAAAAAACAATGAAACATATCAACACATATCAAATGTATTCCAGTCCACATGTGTTTAGGAACAGAGGGCCTGATGCAGACCCAGTCGCAAGCGCTGAGCGTTCGCAACTGAGTTGATGGTGGCCCACAGCACATGCGCACGAAGGAGCCGGCTCCATCGTGCGCATGCGCGAGACCCGGCTAGCAACGGGCAATCCGTCACTCCAGGTCTTGCACCAAAGGGGGCAAGCTGTCGATGTTGAGTGATAGCTCGCCCCCTTTGGTGGGCGGGCCGGGATGGTGGCTGCCCAAACGGAGGCGTTCTCATGAGAACACCTGCCATTTGGGGGCGGCCCCACTGACATCACGAGTGATGTCAGTAGAGAGATTCTGGCTCTGTTAGAGCTGAAATCTCTCTGGGGCTTGCGGCCACGAGACCCTACCACAAGGGTTTTGTCACAAGCCTGAGGGTCGCGATGGTCTTGACCATCGTGACTATCATCATGGCCGCTCGCAATAGCTGTGGGTGGTCACCCACAGCTATGCGAGCAGCCAAGAGGCCAACCCAAAATAAAAAAGGACGGGCCTGATTCAGAGCGAGTGCTCTGTCAGAGCGAGTGGCTCTGAATCAGGCCCATAATCAGAACTTGTTATATCAGACCCTTTGGCATCATATCAGCAACATTATCTTCACTCACCGCAAAAGTTAGGTTGACAGACTTCCTTTCCCCTAACTTTTGGATGAAGTTGTCTGATGGTTATGTGCTTAGCCCATCCATGATGCTTTATGCTTTAGGACAAGTCTATGGCACTTTTACTGTTACACTCTATGTTGGTTGTTTAATTCTGTTCCAGGATGAAGTGGTGGAGAGGGAAACAGTGAGTTGCTTCCTGAATGACCAGGTGACAGCTGCACCTGCCAGTACAAACAGAAATCCTGTGTAGGAACAACAGCCATCCTCATCTGCTCCACAGTCAGCATCACAGAAATATTTCATATTAGAACTTCCATGCTTTGAACCTTTTAGACACTTCAGGATACTTTGAACTGCAGTCAAGTGTTGTTTTCCAGGATTAATGGCAAACTGACTCACTCAGTTTATGGCATGTGTAATGTCAGGTCGAATTCTAATACTTAATTTTATCAAGCTCCCAACAGCTCTCTGCTGAGGAATCATTTTCATATCCTCTATTTCTTCCTTGCTTGTTAGTAATATGGCTTTTGTTAATTGTATGCCTTTGTCACTGGGAGTATTTATTGGCTTTGCATCTAAATATGCATATTTGAAAGTGCTACATCAATATATCCTTGTTGATCAACTTTGACCGTTCCAAGATTCTTAAGCCTAACAGGTGATGTGTTGGCCCAAAGGGGTCTTTTCATCATCGGAGATACTTATCACCGGAGAATTTGCACCAGTGTGGGGACAGCTGCTCTGAAAAGCAGCTGTCCTTGCAATTAGTAACACTGTTACAGAAGTACCAGCGGTACTTACCTCCCTCGTGGCCAGCTTCTGTGCTTGTGTGACCAGAGGTCACACATGCGCAAAGCCACTGGGGAGGCAGTGAGGAGTTGGTGGAGGTATCTGCTCGGATCCCTATTCACATTCCTGAATCTCCTTCCCATAGGAAGGAGATGGGCTCTAACAACAATTACAATCTGAAGATGGCATTAGTTCTTGCAGGCAAACTCTGAAACTTTGTTTTCAGAGTTTGCTGAATATCAGGTGGTCCTATTGGACACCTGATGATAAATTGCCCTTAACCTAAAATATGAGGGAACAAGCATTTCCACATGTGTAATGGGCCATTTAGTGATGATGAATGGACCCTTATGTCTTTCAACTTGAACTTCTGGTCTAACAGATGCTAACCACTGGCTATCTTCTTTTCTTGACCTGCTAGTAACAGCGTCTGAACATACAAAGTCCATTTGCAAAAGTACTATGTCTAACTTAACCTACCAGCAGTGGCTACACTGCTTTCGACCATACAATGCATTCTTTAGTAAACAAACTTTTTCTTCTTGGGAACATGTCATCAATATAATGTTTAGGAGGTTCCATATAAATCTCTTCATCTAAATCTCCATTCAGAAAAGCTGAATCAAAATTGAACAGGTAAAGAAACAAATCATACATGGCAGAAATGGCTATGACTGAACGCAGTGTACTATACCTTGCCACAGGCAAGAAGACATCACTGTAGTCAATCCCATATTTCAGTGTTAAGATGGGCTTTATAACAGGTAACAGTTCCATTTACATTTAATGTCTTACAGAAGATTCACGTGTTCTCGATTGTATTACAGTAATCCACATATTATTTATTTGTCTATTGTTGACTACCGCTTATTTCATTTGCTGCTTGATTTTGCCTCATGGATAGTTTGGGTTTAAGAAAAAACAATATTTTCAAACTACTTATGATATCTTTTGGGGGGCTTTCCTTTGTTTGTTCTTACAGAACTTCTGTTCTGTGATTGGGTATCCACACTGGCAGTCTCCAACTCAGACACGCTTCCAGCTGCAGGCATATCCAATGAAACAAACATGTGCTATGATTCTTGTTCCAGTCTCATGTTAGGTGGTGCTATTTCGCAGAGAACTACATCCTTTGACTTTATATATTTTTATTTGTAGTGTACCATAGTCTGTATCCCTTGCTTTCTTGAAAGTATCCAAGCAAGATGCACTCCACTGACTTGAAATCCAGCTTGGAACTCTTTTCTTTTGGAATGTGCACATACACTTTGCATTCAAACACTCTGAGATGATTGACATTTGGACTGCTTCCAAACCACATCTCCAGCTGTGGTTTGCCTTTTACAGCAATTGTGGGATTCTTTAAGTATATTGTCATAGATGCTGCTTCTCCAGGCCCATGTCACTCAGCATAGTCTGTGCCATCTCCACTATTGTACGGTTTGCACACCATTTTGGTGTGTCGTGTATGTAATGGTTAACTAGTGCCCAATGCCATATTTTTTTAGAAAGATGGTTATATACTAGTTTTCATATTCCCCACCATTGTCTGATCTCAAGATTTTTACCTCCTACCCATTTGAGTCTCCACCAAGCTTTGTGTAGTCTGCTATTCTGTTCACTCTTTATTTTGATGAATTAAACATGTGTCATTCTCATGAAATCATCATTGAATGTGAGGAAATATCAGTATCCATTTATCAATTTTACTTCCATTGGGCTACATATGTCTGTATACACCAAAGCTAATGGTGCCTCAGCTCTGGTTGCTGACTTTGGGAATGAACAGTGTGACTACTTACCAAACACACAGCTCTCATATGGCAGTCTCTAAGTATCATTCATGGCTATTCCCATCACCATTCCATCAAGAAACATTTCCACATATTATACCCCAAGTGGCCTTGTCGCTTGTGCCACAGTTCCAAAGACTGACTTCTCTCAGAGGCTGTCATTGCACAAAACTTTTATGTGTCTAGGACATATAGTTGCTTGCACAAGGTTGCTGTTGCTATCACAGTCGCTCTTTTATTTTGCACTTTTCCCTTCTGCGAACTTGACATTGAATTTTATTTTCTAGGACTCTTATGGCAATGAGGTTTGTCCCCAAATCGGGAACAAAAAACACATCTTGGATGTCTGTGACTATGGTTTCACCTTTTATTTTCAGGCACACGATGAATGTCCCAACTTTTTTGCTGTAAGGACTTCTCCAAACCCTCTAACTGTTATAGGATCACAAGTGCTCAGAGATGTAAACCATTCTTGATTGCAATGGAAATGCCTTGGTGCTCCTGTGTCCATGTACCAGCAAACCTTCTTGCGACTGTCCGTTGCATTTAAAGCTGACTCATTTCTTTTGTGAAGCTTCCTCTTTGCTGCACACCACTTGCAACTCTCAGTATGCATTCAGAAGCTTAATATTCCACCTTGAGAAATATGATACACTTGTACTCATGCTTTTTAGACTTAGGGGTAAATTTACTAGTCGTCAGTTTTGTTTTTTTTGGTAATTTTCTATTGGTTTTGCAATCTGACCATTTACTAAAGGCAAAACCCTCTACCTCTCCCTATCACCCACTGCACTTTGAAGTTGGAGTAGGGCAGAGGAGGGGGGCCGAAAGCAAATTTTTGCACCTGGGCCTACCACTCACAAGTTCCACCACTGCTCTTATGTGTATTAGTTTCATGTTACTGTATGTGTTGGAGTTAAGGGTGTACTCCAAAAGAGGGATACAAGCAGCTGAAATTATAAACAGAGGCGCAGGGTTAAAGTGCTTTATTTTGGTTAGACACACCTGCTTTCTTCTAACCACCCCCCAATTGCTGACTACCTGTCACTATCTTTGCGAGTGGTTCCTATGTATGGACGTAATCTCAATGCAATTGCTACGCATGTGCAGTGCGGCTTTCATGCATGCGCATTTGTAAACAATAGCTTGATGTGTGAAAATATCGGCTTTGCTTAAGTCTCTGAATCAAGCCCTTAGTGTATTGTCAAACAGGAGCTACATTTGTAGTAGTTTGGATCTTTTTAGTTGGATAGAAAAAGGAAAAAACAGAAAAATTGCCAACTAACCTAGGCTCACGATTGAGATATCTTTAGTACTGTACATTAGACCATCAAAAGGTAATGATGTTTGACTCCGATATTATTGAGGTTTGACTCTGATGTTAGAGCGGTTTGACTCCAATGTTAGTGAGGTTTATTTCCAAAAGTTGGTTTGACTCTGAAGTTATGGTTTAAAATGTCTACATTTAATTGAATATATGTATGAAAATATAGAAATATATTTGAAATTAGGAATAACAAAATATTGTTTGCTGTACAAAAAAGGTGAAGTCGTAATACCTATGCAATGCATAAGACCTCTGTTGTTTCTGAACATATGACTACCATGTTGTTGACTGGTGGCCATAAGTGTTGCTAGTCTATAAAATGATACTTACAGTATCTCCCCTTAGAAGCGCCTTTACAATATGTATTTCTTTTTATTTTCTGGTAATTGCTCATACTGTCATGCTCACAACTATGCATAGACCTCAATTCAGATTACAAGCCCTCTCTGAACTTTACATCATATTATGAACAGTTAGCCTCTTTCAGCCACAAGTGGACATATGACTGATCATTCCCATTCTTGCGTACACTCAGTTCCGGAGCACAGCAGTGTGAAAACATGCAAGATAGGGCTACAAAACTGACTCAAATACTGAATACCTTTAATGCTTCATAATTTACCTTGTGTTTCATAAACAATTAGAAAGCTGCAAGTTACCAGACTATCACGCACACCTTTAAAATGTGTAAGCACCTATTTAATAACACTAGTTTTAATGTTTCAAACATGTTGATTTAAACTAGAAATGTATGTGGACCCCCATGTTTTGGTTTGGCAAAACCACCCTCAAGTGTTTGGTTTTGGTTTTATTTAAAACTGATAAAAACAGCTAAAATAATGTAATTTGGACTTGATTACATGCAATCCAAAACCGAGATTCGGTTTTCAAACTGAGTTCCGAACTTACAGCAGACACAAGCCAGGATTAATTTCTACTCTGAATCCCAAAAGTGATCCCAGCCAGGACTCAATTTGACTTGGAAACCCCTACGTTCAGTTATGTTCGGTTTTAAGGAAAACCGAACTGCAGATCTATAATCTAAACTTATATTTTTTTATTCTAAGGACACAGGATATTTGGATACAGCCTTTTTGCCTTGCCTCCTGTTGCCTACACAGTGTTAAATTTTTCACAAATCATATTCCTTAACCTGTGTTTAAAGCAGATATCAAGCAGAGAACAGAGGCTTTTTTAGATATATTTTTCAAAAGAGAAATACTTAGTTCTTCCTTTTCAGAATATTTTCTTTATTTGTCTGCTCTTCCCCCGGGGAAGGACATAGTAGCAATTATTCTTATTCTGTCTGTTCTCTTCACCAATCTTGTGGTGATTTCATAAGGGGTCTTTCCTATATCTATTGTCTCTTTTGTTTCAATGGTGCCAAAAATGGAAGTCAGAGAGCACTTGGACATGGATTAAGCTGGACAGCGTTCATTTAAGTTATACTGTGAATAAGTAGGAGAATGGGCTACCACTGGCACTTTGCAGATGGAAACATATTATTTCCTGTAGTGCACTAGCAAAAGCAATATTTATTTCCTGAAAGCCTCATTCAAATTCTACAATACTACAAAAATACTGCCATAGTTACTTATTATTTGTTCTGGGGTTCAACTGGTTTATGCAACTAAAGCATTTGAAAATGTAAAAAAAATTTAAATGCTGTTTTCTGATGTCTTATGCCAACTTCTGTGCCCGAATTGCCCTACTTATGCAATCAGGTAGTTACAAGGCACGATTATTTGCATTAAACAAGTACTGGTGGAGGTGCATTAATTAGGGCTCATTTACTCAGTCAACATAGAATGGAATACCTTTAAGATAATACTGGAATGCAAATTTCTAGTTGCAGTTTAAACAATGTATTAAAAACATTTAAATACACAAAAGTGACACATGTAATAAAGACTTTATTGTGTTCTTTCCTGCTCATGATTTATTAAATGGCAATCGCACAATATTGGTGTAAAAACAGGGATGCTGGCATGTATCGGTGAAGGTGGACAATTGGATGCACCTGTGCTAATAGGGGTTATATATCCTCTCCTATCATTTTAAAAAGTTACTTATGTATGTGCTGTTTAAAATGATAGGAGAGGATGTCAGCATGAAATACTGTCTATGTTATATCATATTTACATTACATAATCCACAGTTGATTTTAGAAAGACAATAATTTTTTGGAGGGCCTCATACACACACATTGGGTCAGCATGGTGGTGTATTGGTTAGCATTACCACCTCACAGACAGTTCCGGAGTAACAACAGGACAGCCAGGGCAATCACACAAAGGCCACACACACCGGGGGGCACCACACATAGCTACTTCACCAGCATAAGTGAACAGGGGTTTCTGTTTCGCATAATGTGAACTGGGGCCACTACAGTGTGTGTTGCATATTTGTGGTGCTGGGAGCACTTACACCTTATACTTTTCAATAACATTGCCAGCAAATCTTATTGACAATTGTATTGGTAGAAACCTTAATCTTGCCCTGCTCAAAGAACTGAGGCTGTTAGTTTAATTTGCAAATAGGTACCCATCTGTGTGGCATTTGTATGCTCTCCCCATGCTTGTGTGGGTTTCCGCCCACACTCCAAAAACATATTGGTACGTTAATAGGTTTCTGACAAAATGAAGGTGTGTGTGTGTATGTGTATGCATGCATTTGTTTGTTAGGGAATTTAGACTGTAAGATCCATTGGGGAAGGGACTAATATGGATGACAAATATTCTCTGTACAACACCTACGCAAATTGGTGGTTCTTTATAAATAGATGATAATATTTGTATTCTTGGACACTTTGTCCATGGCCATTGAAGCACTCACCTGCATGTCAGTGTCGCACGCATTTCCACGATGATGTGCAATGTGCGTGGTGGTTGGACACACATCCAAATTTGTCCTGCATTTTTGCATATCTATTGCTTTTTAATAGCTTTAGAATTCACCAGTGGCTCAAAGCCCCTACCACCCTTTTTTATAAATAATAAATCAAATATAAATAGATCAATAGTAACTAAAATAGAAAATGCTATGTTATGTTTATTGCAGTGAATGTCTTAGAAACAACTTTCAACACATAAATGAGTGAATGACCTATCTCATGCAAATAGGTCATATCTGTGGCATGGACACATCAAGTGGTCTTCCCTTTATTACATTGGACTACTTCAATCTTGAAATAAACAGTTTTCATATTTAAATATTGTTCTAGAGAGGGAACCATAAACTGTGTGGTTCCTGAGCTCTTCTGAGGATCCACCAGCTGTTATTAAAAGACGCAGTTATCCTATGTCCCAGACTACCAGTTTTAATACCGGAGGTCAGGTTGGGATCAAATTTTGGCAGCGAGTTCTAAAAGCAGAGCAAACATGTTGTGTAAGAGGACGAAGCCCTAGTGAGTCCCATTTGATATTTTAAAAGGGCTTGACGCAAAACCATTGACTAACACAATCAGATAAGGAGAACATTACAAGGCCTAGGACCCGGTGACAAATTTCCCATTGAAGCCCATTGACCTAAGTACCCTAACCATGTCTGGCCAAGAAATGCAAGTGAAGCTTTTTCACACCAATAGGGGTATTCAATACGGGAGCGAAAACATCGTTTTTGCGTTAATATCGCACTTTTGACATCATTATCGCAGGTTTGACGTTTACACTGTATTCAATTTCAAAGACTTATCGCAGGTTCGAAAAGTCTTTGATAAAAAACGGGGATAATTTTTCACCATTGAATAGGTGTCGAAAAAAAGTGCAGTATTGGGGTTTAGGGGTGCAGGCTTAAAAAAAATAGCCTGCACCCCTGGGAATGACATTTAAAAAAGAACTGTGTCAAAAAAAGTTTTAAAAAAAATAGGGACACCCCAAAAAATTAATTTAAAAATTGGGGTGAAAAAAAAAATGGGAAAAAATTGTTTAACAATAGGGAAATAGGTTCAGGGCTATTCTGCAAGTATGCGGCAGGTGTTTTCTAGAATAGAATTATAGCGGCAGGTGCACAATTGCAGAATTTTTAACAACTTACTTTAGGGACATCAAAATATGCTAGTATCCATTTTCATGTACCCCAAATTTGATGGGACCACTTAAAAAAACGAAAAAAATAACCTAAGTGCTCTTCTGCATCACTTCTTCAATGTCGGGAAAAAACACCTGCTGCGGCTATTTAAATCCCTGACTTTCAATTACAGGCTAAAATGGGGGTACCCATAGTGATCCCCCATGTTTTTACAACTTTAGGGGCGTCCTACAATTTTTTTAAGGAAAAATTCGTAATTTTACGCAAATCCAACTTCGGAGTCTCCCGTTTTCGTTAATTTCATATTGAATACGGCGATAAGCGGGCACGCGCCCGATACTTCGACAGCGAAGTTTACGTTTCATATTGAATACCCCTCCTAGTGCCATAATTACAGAAATTGATTTTTGTTGGTGTATAGAGTACATCAGGTTAATTGTTTGCCTCATGTTTTCTAGGGATGAATCAAATGAGAAAGCAAAGGGGAAAGTTGTTACCTAAAATTTTTGCATACAGTACATCTTAAAATCCATATTAAAGAGGGAGATCAATTACAGTAATTAGTTAGATACTATAGTGGGATCCTTACCCGGTTTGGGAATGATAATTATGCTGGCCAATGTCATTGCCCGGTCAAAGAGGGCCCCATCCCCTGTAGTTTTTAATAGTAAAGGGGGGTTAAGTCATCCGGTGTAGAGGCAAAATTTTGAGTTATGGTAAGAACTTACCCTTGTTAACTCTGTTTTTTTAAAGTCCATAGGGTCCACAGAGATTACCATGGGGTGTAGTTGGTTGGAGTGAACCATGCACCAAACAGTTAAAGCTTTAGCTCCCAGGAAGCACCGGCCCTCCTCCATATATACCCCGCCCCCAGCCACAGGCAGCCAATTTTATAAACAAGCCTAAGGCAGAAGTAGGAGAGAGGTGAAGGAAGAACATTACTCTTAAGAAACACACTCACAAAAGATGAGGTAATCAGTGACTGAGAGAAAAATACCCAATGAAGTCAGGTGCATCAGGGTGGTTGCCCTGTGGACACTATGTACTTTGAAGAAATATAGTTAACAAGGTAAGTTATTACCATAACTCTTAATTTCTTCTTCAGGGTCCATAGGGGGTCCACAGGGATTACCATGGGGACATCCTAAAGCAGTTTCCCCTAAGAGTAGCGATGCTCCAGAGCAGAAAAGAGAATTCTGATCCCAAAAGAAGCATCTTGAGAGGCAAAAGTCTCAAAGGCAAAAAACCTAAGGATGGTTTGGACGGAACCACACACTCTTCAATCAAAATGAAAACCCCGGGATACCACTTACGGAAGGTATCCAATCTGGGTACTGAGGACGGCTCCATCCTAGTTAAGAAATAAAAAGCATGCAGATGAGGAAGGTCTAAGTGCAGACAAGGACCCTGTGCTAACAGGTGCGGCCGTAAAGAAAGTGGAAAAGGAGGGTCTATGGAGAGACTCTGTAGATCGGTGAACCAGTGGCGCCTGGGCCAGGCTGGAGCTATCAGTATTACTGTTCCACCTTCCTGCTTGAATTTCCAGAGAAACCTTGGGAGGAGGGAAATCGGAAGAAGAAGGTATGTGAGATTGAAATTCCATTGCACTGCCAGAGCATCCATGAAAGCTGCTGAGGGGTCTCTGGTCCTGGACATATACTTGGGGACCTTGTGGTTGTGACGTGAGACCATGAGGTCTACATCTGGTAGGCCCCATCTGTTCTCCAGTAGTTAAAAGACATCCGGGAGAAGAGCCTATTCCCCTGAATGTACATCCTGATGGCTTAGGAAGTTAGCTTACCAGTTGAGGACCCCAGAGATGAATGCTGCAGAGATTGCTGGAAAATAACATTTGGCTCACAATAGGATGTGTGCTACTTCCCGCATGGCTGCCCAACTTCGTGTGCCTCCCTGATGGTTGAGGTAGATAAATGTGGTCACATTATCAGACTGGAATTGGTCCGGCCTGCCCTGGAGAAGGTGTTGCGTCAAAGTAAGTGCTCTGTACACAGCTCAAAGCTCCGGGCTGTTTATAGGCAGGTGACTTTCCTGAGTTGTCCATTTTCCCTGAAAGGTATGATGACCTGTAACCGCATCCCATATGCAAAGGCTGGCATCTGTAGTGAGAAGTTCCAAATTTGGAATCCAGAAGGGGTGACCCTCATCCAGATGAGATGTTTGTATGAGAGGGAATGCCAAACCTCAGGAGAGAGGAGGATTGTCTGGGACCAGATTGAGGAACAATTTGCGCACATGAAATTACAGTACCGGAAATCTAGTCTGCTGGCAGAAAGATCCTCTGTACCTGAGAATCCAGGAGCGCACCCAGATGTTCCATCCTCTGTGTTGGCAAGAGATGAGCCAGCTGTGTGCTTCCAGACAGGCAATGGTCAGTTGGATATGGCATTGTAAAACAGCCTGTGACTGGGGCCAAAATTAAGAGGTCATCTAGGTACAGCAGGATTCTGAATCCCTGACATCATAATAGCCATTATCTTGGTAAAGACTCGAGGGGCCATTGACAGACCAAATGGCAGTGTCTGAAACTGGTAATGTCACTGCACAGCAAACCGTAGAAATCATTGGTGGGATGGCATAATAGGCCTATGCAGATACGCATCCTGAAAGTCCAGGGAAACTCGTAAAGTTTCCATGCAGAACTTGGGAACTCAAATAAACCTGGTTTTGAGATTCAGAATAGGCCAATGAGACCCATTTGGCTTCTGAATCAAAAAGAAAGTGGAATAGAAACCAGTTACTCAAAGAACTGAAGAAACAGGTATTACCACACCTGAACTCAGCAGGGAGTGAATGGAGAACCCTGTGCATCATCTGCCTCCTCAGATGATGTGTCAGAATTTGAAAGCTGGGCAGACTGAAATAATACAGGCCACCTATGTCCTTTGGTGGCTAATGGTCTGTCTGCTTAAAGGTGGCAGATGTATAAGTCATATCCTGAGCTGGGTGGGCATAACCATCCATCCAGGATAGATGCATAAGGGGTACCGACCTAGCAGGCTGTAACTGCTGTGGGTACCCCACAATGGGAGGAAGCATGGGAGCTGATAAGTGATAAACTAACTTCATCATAATCTGTGCAAAGTAGGACACCTAAGGTGGCTCCTGCACTGGTACTGGTAAGTTAAGCTGGAGAGGAGGTACATGACAATTAGCACAGTGACCATCCTGCACAATAACCTGAGAGGACAAACCTGCTGAACAGGTTATGCATGTAACCAGCACAGGGGCCGCAGCCTTCTGTATACTCTTACTCTTTGAAAACATAGTAATACCAGTAAGCACCATACAATACAGTGTATAGCTAATAATGCAATGTGACACCCTTCACAAATACAAGTAAATGTGAAGTACAAATGAACCCCTGCACACCTGGTAGTGATGGGTTAAAAAACAGCAGCAGGGATATATATGACTGACAGTCAGAAAGTTAAAGGCAGTATATCACCACAGCAGAGCTAGCACAAGTCACAGACAATGCATATAAATACAAATATAAATATACTTGCAATGGGCACTGAATCAACTTTTCAAGCAACACAAGGTTGGTAGGATTTGAATGCTGTATAACCTTGCTCCAGGGAGAGGTATACAGGGAGATAGGACCCAATCTCCTGAGACCTACAGTTTCAGAAATCCCCTGATTACAGGCACCTGAGTGTCTCATTAGGGAGGAGGGTGTTGGAGGAGCAGCTCAGATGTGGGAAGACTTAGCTGAGAAATCACACTTTGAGCCTGGGGAGGGGCTGTGAGGGGAGAGCTTACATCCCTACTGCTATGTTAAACCTCGAGTCTACTGGCTTAAAAAAGGCCCCAGATGCCAGATTTTACTGCCTTGGTGGTGTAGTGGGGGAGCGGATGCACCAGTTGCCCCACAACAGCAGACTCTGGCTGGTATCCACAGCCAGTGGTAAAGACTGCATAACAACACTATTCCCTGCAAGCGGGGATCGCCTTACCTGACATCCCCATTATCCGGCTGCAGTCCAGGGTCTCCCAGGGAAGCGCTAGCCAAGCTCCACTAGTGCCCCCCTTAATCAATGGGTCACTCACCGGTGTTGCAGCACTAGCAGGGGTAATAGGAGCAGTCATGCCGGTGTCCATTAGGATGCTCAGTGCGACTTGCTCAGAAACAATGTAAAAACTTTAAAACAGAAAATAAAAGCTTGGGGCTGTCTAACACAGTCCCACTGTTCTCAAAGGTGCTACTGCTTCTGCCAGCACCAAACAAAGAACCTGGCTGCCTATGGCTGGGGACAGGGTATATATGGAGGAGGTCCATTGCATCCTGGGAGCTAAAGCTTTAACTGTTTGGTGGAAGGTTCACTCCTACCAACTACACCCCAAGGTAATACCTGTGGACCCCCTATGGACCCTGACGAAGACATAGATTTTCAGGATTTTAATCACCATATATGTCGGATATAGGGAGCAAGCTCGGTGTGACATAAAAGTCAAGCTCATCTGGTGGCACCAAAGGGATAACACTTTATGTACTGAAAATTATACAAAGATTGGTAGGAGGACCTAAACCTTTTCACAAACTGCAAATGGTTCAAACAAAGTAAATCCAGTGCTGCATTTAATCTCACAGATCTGACCGATCACTTGCTTCCAATGAAGTTTAGTTACCAGCATTAAATCAGATTTATCAGATTTATCATGAAAATATTGCTGCAACTACTTCAGGTTGTTGGCAGGTTTGTGAAAGAGGTTGGCAATAAGTTGACCTTTAAGAGAGTCAATCTGACCATAAGATCCGCAGGTGGCATTAACTGGTGATACAATATCAACAATACCAATCTTGTTTCAAGAGAGGCAATCTCACAAGAAGTAATTGTTTTCAAAGCACAGGTCTTACTAATTAATTAATCTCTGATTGTTGCCTTGTGAGACTCCCAGACAAAACTAGAAGCCACCACTTCTGAGGCATTCAATGCAAAAAAATTCCTTAATAGCATCTTTAAAGTTATGGTGAGAGGACTGCTGTAAAAAGAGAGCGTCATCAAGGTGCTACATCTGGAATAATGGGGAAGGTTTGTAACAGTTCACACAGCTGGTCCCCCAAGAGTTATCAGACCAGGGTACACATCAGCATAGCAGCCACAGATAGAGAGAGAGGGACAGCATATAATAGAGTAAAGAAATGTAATTTATAGAGGCTAAAACTGCTAGCAAAACTAACTCAATAAGGGTTATCTGTATTATGTTACATCATAGCCAAAAAACAAGTGTTAAAAGTAAGTGTGCTGGGGATGGAGAATGAGCACCAAATTCCATCTGGAGGGAACCAGACCCAGGGGAACCCAAAAGAAGCATAGTGAAAGAGGAGAGTTAAAAAAAACAACCCCACCCAAACAGAGGGAGAAGGGAGAAGAAAGAAAGAGGAGAGAGGTGAGGTTGTAAACAATGAAGAAGACAAATAAAAAAGTATTTCCTAGAGTGAAAAAAAGAGGGCTAAGATAGGGGGTAAATAGAATGTAATAATCATACAACAATTGAAAACAGCAAAAAAAATCAACAATTAGCAATTGTCAGGTTAAAAGCACAGATAAAAAAGCAGTCATGGATTACAATAAACCCAGAGTAAAGGGAGAGAGTATAAGGCTCAACATAGAATAGTGAAGTCGCCAATAACTAGGCGAAAGACAAGTGCTTGGCATTACGTAATAACCATATGTCAAACAGTAGACTATATAAACTAGTGCTATCAAAACATGCAATGCTTCTGAAGTCAAACAGCAAACACGGTGAGTTCCCAAGCAGGGGGAGTGGTGAGAGTCTTGGTGTAGACCAATTAAGAGCTGAAATTTTGGGCCTCTGTGGTTTAGGCAATGTAGTATAAACTCTGGTGGAAGGAGGTTTTGAGAGGATGTTGAGTTTAGAGAGGACTTCCTAACCTTGATCCAAGATCTTTACCAGGTAGTTGGAGGTGGTTGCAAAAACTTATAGCTGAACCCCCACCAATATCTGATATTGATGAAGCATTTTAGGGATCAGCTGAAAGTCTCTCCAATTCTGAAGTGTAGAGGAGCCAAGTCCTGAAAGATTTGTAAGTGCTAATCTTGATATTCCACAAAATCTGTATTTCTGGCTGCAGCCAGTATTTTTCCCATTATGTGGAATAGAAAGAATGGATGACAGCACTAATTAGATCAAAAACATTTTAATTTGATATAATTTAAAATTAGATAAACACATCACTATTATTGCATACGAACATTAATAATTAAGCATATATTGATATCTAAAACCGGCCAGTCAGATCAATATCCTATTTCAACCCAAGAGAAAAACTGCAAAAATATATAAAAAAAAAATCTTAAAAAATCCAATATCCGGATTTATCATATCACATGTATCAGTAGGTATATAATACATTTATTTTTACATCACACTCACATTCAGTAAATAGATATAAGCATATATCACCACATGCAGTGGATATAATCCCCCTGGGTCACTAGCAGTCTGTTACGAAACATTCATGTTCCTCATCAGAACCATGATGCTTCTGGACGTGAATGTCTGAAACGCGTTAAGCTGGTGATGGTTGAACCCCAGGGAAACTGATTTGCAGAACTAAGACTTACCTCACCAAGACGCTGGAATACTAGTGTCTGGCTTGTGTTGCCTCCAAGCTCTATATTTCCATTGTAGGAGGGTGATCATTTTGTAACAGACTGCTAGTTTATTTCAAAGGCATATATTGTGTAAAATGACAATTTTTTTGTATTTTGTAATGCTATGATTCATCTAGTGTTATTTTTTTTTCTAAACATTGGTGATATTCATTCAATCAAACTTATTAAGAAGTACCTGTATTAAAGTTATTAGATATAACCATTGTTGGATAACCACAGGAGTGGTGTAGCCAGAGCATATACAACTTTATAGGCACCTAACTTTTATACAAACCTTTTGTAAATCTGAATGAATAGACACTTTTCCAAGTACCTCATAAATATCCATCTGGCTCCTAGATTTTTTTGACTCTTTTGACTCATTTTTAATTCGGACCCTATATATGTCACAAATATTTCTCGAGGAATGAAATTAAGCCCCGAAAATTTTTGTGGGTGGTGAAAAATTGGACTTCTCACCATTTTTAACATTAGGATATTAAATTTGTGCCCATTTTTTGTGACAAAATTATCTGTTTTCCAGCCAATACACATAGAATCCGTGAAAACAGACTAATAATCAGGGATTTTTTTTTGAGCCTGCTAAGGTCACAAAAAATACCCGATAAGTGCTGCAGGTGGCTGTGTTTCAGGGCTAATTGGATAACCCTGGGGATCAATTAGTGAGTGGTAATTTACGGTGGCTAATTGAATTCCCCCCTTCATATTCAAAATATGGAGCAATGGATTTGATCCAAGTTTGCAGACCTTAATGCAACACTCACTTCAGCCAAAGCTACCTTAATTTCATCCAGAAAACATTTAGCAGTAATTTTATTTCCTTGGGGTGTATTCAGCAATTACTTTTTTACACAAAAATGCGGAAATCATCATTTCTGCATATTTTATGTAAATCCCTTGTTCAGCAACGAGTTAATGGAGAACATAACGCAAATATCTTCTCCATTAATTCCCATCTCGCTGAGTACAGCACTGTAGGGATCAGGCCATTGATCTCTACAGTGCTTTAACGCTTTTTGCTATTCAGCAATGCAAAAAGCGTTACATCACTCGAAAAATTATTACTTTATAAGTTTATATATTGCCATGTCAGAATGGCGTTATATGAAGAAAATACTTTAAATTCCCCCGAAAACTGCAGGGACAGAGGGAAATTTTCCCATAAGTCCCTGCTGCATTTTGTAACTCAGCCCACTATCTGTGTCTGCTTTGCTGTGACCGCCGACAGGTAAGTCACTCTAGAGTCTGTTAAACCTGCCTTAATAGATTGACTTGTGTACACAGGCTTTATAATAGCCTATATACATGTATATTTATGTGCTATTATATTTAACATTTATATCTAAATGTTAAACATAAAAGCACATAAATATACATGTACACAGACTAATATAATGCCTTTACACATGTCAATCAATTTGGACAGGCTGTATATGGATTTACCCATCGGCGGTCACCTCAAAGCAGGGATGGAGACTGTTCCCATGACTGAGCATGCGCAGAAGCAGAAATAGAAGATATAGTTTTTGGAAACCGATAACAATGCCTTTTGTAACATGGCAGGGACAGCGTGTTACCGCAACCACTGTCCCTGCTCAAAATAATGCTGAATAGCTTAAAAAATTTTCAATAATTGATAAAAAATGGTGACGATGTTGCCTGATAATATTCTGGGCAACATCGTCACTCTTGCTGAATAGACCCCCATACCACCATTGAATTAGCATACCTGGTTCAGTATGATAATATAGCTTTAAATGCCTTCCTGCCTCAGTGATCAGTATGATCCACATACTGCTAGAAGCAGGCTAAGTTATGGGATAATTTATTTAAAAACCTTCTTACAAAAGTGCAATAATTTTATCACAGGCAGCAAGGTCATGTGAAATGATACCTTAAATAAAGGGATTTACTGAGCTCTATTTTTATTTTTGGAAAATGTCAAAATAGTATAATTAAAGACTAAATGAAACTGGCTATCTTAAGGGAGATTTTTGACTTCAAGTAAGATTGTTGATTGATGCCAAAACAATTGAAATGATGAATTGCTTTTTGCTTAATGGACTTTCCTTACCTGCTGAAATGTTCCCCTTGGGGGGCGGGCTACCCTTCTATGTGTTTGTCAATCAGCTTTCAGAATTGACATAATGGCTGAAAAAGATAGTCAAGACATCGACTTCCATCTGCTAATAGTCACTTTGAATATGGATTGTGCTGTCAGATTCCATTAGACAAGGCCTACGGGAGGAATAAGGCAGACTTCAATTGTAACAAGTTAATAATAATCATTGATTTGCAAAATGAGCCCTTGTCAAAGAAAAGGCTCAGTTAATAGTTGCCTCTGGTGACTTTGCACTCATTGCAGGTGTTAGGGCACCAACATGCCCTGCAATACTGGGAAATGTTCTGGCAAATTTGTATTAGAAGGCACTCTAGCATGAAAAGCATTGCATTAGCAAGCCACAGAAAGCAGTATAATTCATATGCATACATGTACTGTATTTAAACACATTTTTATTACATTCTGGCTGAATTATGTTTAATTAAAATAATTGTATTAGGAAAAGTACTAGGAAGTATGAAAAAAATATATTTTATTTCTATCTTGACATTATTAAAGTTACCGTCAATCTATAATATCTATGTGGCCTTTCTACTCAGAGATTTACCCTCTCAGGAATGCTGCAATAAAAGTGAAAACATCAAACAGAATAAAGTATAACCCTCAGATACAGGAGGCCTGTTATCTGCTACCTGCAGAGGCAGCAACTTTGTTTAATTTGCATAAAACATAGATAACTGCTTGATAGACCAGAAAACTGACATTATACTTAAATAGTATGGATTTAAAAGGACATCACATAAAAAGTGTACAGTATGAGAATGGCTTTTATGCAGACAGTAGGGGCTGGGTTGTCCCCAAAAACCTGTGAATTGTTTGAAAATGTATTTATTTTCAAATTAAAGTGGATTTTATGATTAAAGTGGAGATTTATGATCTCTTTTTGGGTTTTTCTGGTTGTCACATATAAAACACATTCAGCCAACGCAAATGCGTATTTTAAATGATCTCACTGCCAGCAGTGTTATGATGCTGGCAACACAGCAGAAGATGCAGGTGAGAAGGGAAACAGCACTGATCCTAGCCAGACAGGTGGGTAATGGTAAATGTTGGTGGTATAAAAGTATCACTGTGAGATGCAGTGATATTATAATATTTATACCAACAATAACAAGTTTCATTATTAAATAGAGTCCAAAGACTCTGAGTGTTTCCAGTTCTTTGGGATCTATTTTGTATATGTAAAATATTAACTAGACATCCTCAACAACTCCTGCACATCATTGTTACACCATTACACCACATAACATTAATACACCCTCATAAAACTTAAATATATCCAGACATTAATATACACACCATAACATAAATATACCCCACTTACCTCTGTTTGCGTAAGGCTATCTAGTCTGCATAATATTGCTGCTGCTGAGATCCAAGAAAGGATAGATATAAGGAAGAGGAGAGAAGAGGACAGGTACTACTGGAGGAGAAAGATAGAGTTAAGGCAGGGGGGAGAAGCAGGTGGGGACTAGTGGAGGAGAAGGATATAACTAGGTTAGGAGAGAGAAGCAGGTGGGGACTAGTGGAGGGTGTCAGGGTACAGGGGTATCCCAGCACCTTTATCAACCACCTTCAATGTTCTGTGAGGATCAGAAAACAAAGACAACAGTGTGGCAGTCAACTGGAGAGCAGATAAGGCACTTATCACAAGTGTGAGTTTTAAGTTGCACTGAACTGCTTCTAAGGGCTCGTTCAGAAATCAGCTATATTTATTGAAAACATAAAAGGGGTATGGTACACATTTTAGCCAATCACATTACTTTTCCGATAAACAAATTTCTCATAGAATTATGTAACATTCCTTTCTTCAAGGTTTGTGATTTAGGAACATAATAATACTTGGTACATTAAGAACCAAAAAACAAAATAATGTCCCAGACGGTGTATTGACAAATTCTGCTGTGATTTCACGTCATTAACACTGATTGTGGTAAGAGCATGCCGATTGTTTTGGGAACATCGAAGTACAAGCCTTGATTATAGGCATTTCTTCTGATAGCATGTTCTGAGGTTTTTGTGACCTTGTGCAAGATTCTAAAGCATAATTTCTTACGGAATAAAACCACAAATGAGAAAAAGGTTACTTAAAGCAGAAGAAACAGATGAATTAATAAACCATATAGAAATGCTTTTAATCACAGAAAATCATATAGGAATACTCTCATAAACCCCTCTTTTGATTAAAACATTTAAAAAAAAATCTACCTGAGACACCAAGACGATAGAGAGGATATAGTTGCTAGTGCCTATTTTCCTCACATATTATCATAAGGACCACATGCGAGAAGAGCAATACGTCATGCGACACATACCAATCAGTCTCTATCATTCTGTGCATAAATACAAAGTATTCATTTATCGTTACTTTGTCTTTACTAAAAGCCAGGCTCATGGTTTCTGAATACTTCTGGCAGGGTCTAACCCTAGTGTCCTAACCCATTACTGGAGTATACCATATTTTGGGAAAATTCAAGGGCATCCTTTGTTCTGTTCTTTGTATCATTTTCTTAAAACTATATGACAAATAACAAGTCCAAACAAATAAAACAAATAATATGACTACAATCACCACTAATGGTTGTATCAATATGTTAGTAACTTTGTTCAGTGACGGTGATCCATGTACACACATGTCCCACCAGTTGGATTCTAATCCATCCTTAAGTCTAGTGGCCAGATGTTTCAGTTCTCCTTGTTCTACTACTGTAGTCATTAGGGCATGATTGGTTGAATAATTAATTTTCTAAAGATGTTCTTCCAATTGCCGTGTATTGTTTACAGCATCAATGAGGGGCTGTAAATTAAATGAAATTGCTGTATTTATGGAATAACCTATTCCCTGTAGCTGAACAGTTTTTTCTTCATCTTTAAAAAAGTTGTATGTCTTCTCCAATCTAAGGATGAAATGTTATACATACACCCTGAGAATGGTGCCTGCCTTCCCAACTGGTCCAGATCTGACTGATTTGTGCTAATAACACAGACAAATTGGGGACCTAGTTCGATGAACATATCTTTTTCAGGATTATGCAAGGCCCAATTACAGGCACTTATTGAATGATTCAACTTACAAGGTTCATAAAATGTAGGATGCTGATTATATACATCCCTTGAGATGTAGATATGCAAAGGGATAGATCACATGTTAAATTTGTGCCTAGATCTATGTGTGTTCCCAACAGGGTTGGTGGTGACATTTTAGTTCCGCCTGAAGGGCTATATAATGGGACAGGCAATATGAAATACTTGCATGCAACTGTAACATTGGTTATATTATATACTTCTATAATTCCTGAACATGAATAATCATCACATTGTACTGACATGCATCCGAGTTATCAGTAACCACTGATTACCTGAAGTATTTAGTAGCACCTTATAAAACCCTGTTCTCTTACTTAGCAAATTTGTTTGTGTAATTTGTTTCTGCATCACCTGTGCCATAACCTGCATATTACACAATGTCCAATTAAACATCTTGATGATATTTACATCTAAGTTTAGTTGTCCAACCAATGAAGCATTGTATAACTGTAAATATTCATGATAAAATTGGATATGCTGTAGCATTGGCATGTATACAGTAGGCATCCAATCAGCTTGCATATCTACAATTTTACCTAAATCCGCACCTGCTGAGCTAATTTTCTCACTGAGTGTTTCTATATCTATACTGTTTAACAGTCCTACTCCTGTACCTGTGGCACCCAGTAAGGTATCATACCATTCTCTTCTTTTTCTGTTTCCCCTGCAATCTGGATGTTTGGGAAAGGTAAAATTAAACATGTATTTCATTGTTTGCTTCCTGATTGCTAATTTAGTACAAATGGCCAGTACAGGAACAATAGTGTCATTTTTAATAGTCAGTTTGTTATGCATAAAGTGTATTCCATCAACCCATATGGATCTGTTTGTTAACACACTGGTATTAGTACATAGCAGCATGGGGTCTGCCTGTGGGACATAATTTTTAGACTGGTTTAAGGGCCCACATGTGGCATTTAACCTTCCCTGTATCAATTTGATCATTTGCCAACTTGTGTGATATCCCTGATACTCTGTAGGATGTATACAGCAAGTTATTTTAGGTAAGGAAGTTATAGAGAATGTATCATTCTCTTCAAACTTCCAGAATGACATAGTTTTCATAATGGGAGTCTTGAGTCCCTTAAACATCACTCCTCCTCTTAAGGTGACATTTGCTATTAAACATGCCTCGTCTGCAGTACATTGAAATGTGCTTTGTTTTCTAATCTTCATACTGCTCTTCCAACTCCATTTAAACGTTAATACTCCTTCATTCTCACTTTTTGCAGTTCTTTGTTCTAATCTCTGCAAAAGCTCCCCATGTGTCCAGGCATAATCAATAGATATCTGGACACCACACAACATGAAAAGGATATGCAACTTAATTTTACTTCTTCAATGGACACAGTCAATTTTTTGCAATGTGATGCATGTACCCAGGTGTCTCTTCCTTTCAGCTTCACAGCTGTAGGCGTGGTCAACAGTACTTGATAAGGACCATCATATTTGGGTTCCAAAGTTTTTCATACATGTCTTTACAAATATACAAAGTTTCCAGGATGTAAAACATGAGCTCCTGCAAGAGACTATGGACCTCATTCAGAGTCGGTCGTTGCGGACGCACGGTCGTAAGGTAAAAGGGGCCGGATATGCAAATGAAGCCCTTGCAAGTTGCGTTGTTAAGATGGGATTGTTAGCTGGATGAGCAAGGGGAGGATGTGGCCGTAAGACTAAAAATACGCCCCCTTCTTGTTCGCATTACACATCATCTCCGGGCATATAAGGATTAATTGAGACCATCGGGAATCATCGGAGCTGGTCGTAGAGCTTAAGGTTGACCATACCCTCTCTTAAGCACTACGATCAAGTCAGTGTAAAAACCTCTCATGTCACATGTGCCATGACACTACTTAGTTAATTATGCTCTCCCATAAAATGCCATTTGCATAGTCAAGCACGCCTGCGTTTGGATCTCCACTCCCCCGTTCACAAGCACCTTCCCCTGTTACCACCCACAAACGCCTCATCCTGTCACTCAAACTAACGACCTGGCCAAGTTGAAGGAGAGAGCCATTTCTGAACCCAATAGCTAGTTTGCGCACACGCATTGCAAATTTTACGCATGCACAGTTTAGCGAACATCGGTGGCGTACGACCGTGCGGCCGCAACAACCGACTCTGAATGAGGTCCTATATCTGGAAGTGAAAAAAACCTGAACATGCATTTTAGTTAGAATCTGTGATAAAACACACATGTAATCAGTTAAATTATTATGATTATACTGTAATTACTGAGGAAAATAACATCCTGTTTTAGGTGGACTCTCAAACAAGATTTCAAATGGTGACAACTTATGAGGCCTACAGAAAATAATGCTAATGGTAGACATTCTAACCAGGTTTTCTTTGTTTCTTTCATGACATGTTGCATAATTTCACCTGTAAAATGAGTACCCCTGTCTGACTCTATGACTTCTGGTACTCCATATCTGCATATCACTTCTGAGATCAAATTCCTTGCTGTTGTTTTAGCTGTTGCTTTGGCTACTTGCCAAGCTTCTGGCTATATTTTCCATATTTTGGTAACTGGATATAGTCTATTTGTAGTCTTCGAAATGGGTAGTATGCTTTTGGAGTGTGTTTTTCAGGTACTTTGACCTTTTGTCCTGGATTATGAAGTCCACATATCCAGTAAACTGAGGTGTATCTTGTAGTGCCATGTTAAATCCTGGTGCTATCCAATGCTTGTGTACTGTATTGGTCATAGGTTATTTGGCTAGATGAGTGGGACCATGTATAAGTGACAACATAGCTAGGTATAAGGCTGTTGGTAATCACAATTTGCTTCCTACACACCACAATAGTTTGTCATTCTGGTATGCTCCCATTTTAATCCAAATCTTATATTCCGCTTGCGTAGTTTGTTCCTGAAACTTGCATAGTCTGGAAAGTATCCTGATGTTCTTTTTGTTCTTCTTGTGGGGAGTGTTCTGCAGTATTTTCCAACTGGGTCAGACAGACAGGTAACTCCCTCAGGGCTGCCTCCTTTGCTGCTGCATCTGCAAAAGTGCTACCTTTGACTTATGGCGTCTGTTCCTTGGTATGGGCTTGACTTTTGATTATGGTCACTTTAGCAGGTAATTGTAAAGCAGAAAACAAATGTCTGCATGTTTGATGGGTTTTCCATTGGAGCCCAAGCAATTCCTACTCTTCCAGATTGGGCCGTAGTCATGAGAAACTACCCACGCGTATCTTGAGTCTGTATAGATGTTTGCTGTTTGTCCTTCAGCCATAACAAAGGCTGCTGTTAGGGCTTTTAGTTCAACTTCTTTTACTGAGCAGTGAGCTGGTAGGGCTTGCTGAAGTAGTATTTCATGGTGAGAGGTAACAGCATATCCTGTTCTGGGTGAACCATCCACATAGTATCTTGACCCATCCACAAACAAGGTAAGGTCAGCATTGGGCAGACAGTCTTCTGTGACGTTAAATAGTGTACTCATCTCAGTCTCCATAAGTTCCAGACAATTATGAGGAAAACATTTTGTGCGTATATTTTCTTCATCCTTAGACAAATATCCAGTATCTACATCTTCAGCCTCATTCTGTTGGGTTACTCTTTTAGGAGATATGCTTCGGTATGTGATATCGTCTGATGATTCATTAAAATTTTCCTGTGCACTCCCCTCTTTTGAATCATTAATAGGGAAGAGAGTGGCTGGATTGAGAACAGTACTTCTCTTGATGGTCACATATGAAGAGCTGAGTAGTGCCACTTCATATTTAGTCAATCTCGCTGCTGACCAGTGTTTTGTTTTGGCTTGATTGAGAATTTCTGTTACTGAATGTGGTACTTGAATAACAAGTGGATGATTGAGGACTATATCCGAGACTTTATCCTTTAAAATTGCTGCTGCTGCTACTGCTTTGATACAGGATGGAGTTCCCTGAACAATGGGATCAAGGGGCAGAGTAAAATGCCACTGGCCTTCGCTTTGTTCCATGTTTCTGAGTGAGAACTTCTAAGGCATGTCCTTTCATTTCATGGCTGAAGAGATTAAAAGGCTTTCTATAGTCTGGTAGTCCCAATACTGGTGTGAAATACAGATAGATGAAGAGTACAGCGCTAATAGGAATTATTCTATTATTAAATATAATTTATATTTAATAATAGAATAATTCCTATTAGCACTGTACTCTTCATCTATCTGTATTTCTTCCATTGAGTGTGACTACACTCATTTATTACAGCTGCTGTGGAAACTGTGCTCACCTGAGCGCCTGTTGTGAGGTTTTCCTCACATTAGTTAATTTGGTTTCCAATACTGGTGTGCTTGTAATAGCATGTTTAAGTACCTTGACAGTCTCTTGAACTTCCTGTGGATTGATAGGTTCATTTTGTTGTTTCTTCTTGAGGGCATGATACAAAGGTTGCATAAGTAGAGAGGCAGAACAGAACAATTATCTACAATATCCTATGTCCCAAGAAAGCTCTTATCTGTTTTATAGTCTTTGGAAGAGGTGCTCTTTTGTATGGCCTCAGTTCTGTTGGTTGTAAGATGTCTTGTACCTTGAGCAATACAGTGTCCCAAACATACAACTTTCTTTTGTACTGCTTTCAATTTGTCTCTGGATACTCTGCAATTCTATAGAGCCAGAAAGGATAGTAAATATAATGTTTCTTCTTTACACTGATCTTCAGTTTCTGTGGCCAGCAAAAAGTCATCAACATATTGAATCAACTGTGTGGTTGTCCACTTAGGTCTCCATCCTTGCAATATCAAGCTCATGGCTACTGAGAATTCTGGTGGACTGGAGGTGCCCCCTTGAGGCAATCTTGTCCAGCAATACTGATGTCCATTATGCGTGATAGCCAATATCTGTTGACTTTCTTCGGAAATAGGTTTGGAGAAAAATGCATTTGCCAAATCAATGACTGTAAACCACTTAGATGTTGATGGTAACATATTGAGCAGGGTGTATGAGTTTGGAACAATAGGTTTGTTGATCACCAACCTTTTGTTGACTTCTCTGAGGTCATGAACCATACTAAAATGTTCCTGTGTATCTCTGGGGATGGCCTTCTTCTTAACTGAAAATAAAGGGGTACTCTATGGGGATCTGCATTCTTTTAATACTCCAGCATCTTTATATTGTTGAATTTGTAAGTCAATTGCAGCTGTCTGTCTTGTATTCAGTGGGTATTGTTTGATGCTGATAGGTTGAGTACCTGGTTTAAGTCTTAGCACTACTGGGCTGACAGTCAATAGTCCCACATCATTCTTCCCTTTAGACCAGATCTGTGTTGGGACTTGCTGAAGCCATGCTAAATCAGGCTCTTCCCTTTGTTCTTCTGCTTTTGAGGAATCATACTCCAGCCTCAATTTGTGATTTAAGTCTTTGGTCTCCTCCGGCTGTCATGATGACTCCATTTGGTGTATACTTGATGTTAGCTTACAATTTGAACAGGACATCTGCTCCCAACAGATTATATGGACAAATGGGTGAAGTAAGAAACCTTATTGGGACTTCAATATGCTCATTTCCAATCTTTACCTTTGTTAGAGTACTTTCCTTTAAATGGGTTGGGGATCCTGTTACTGCAGGGTAAACCTCATTCCTGATCTTTTGTACATGGTCTGTGTCTTTCACTCACTTTTCCTCTTACTCCCACCCAGTCTGCAAACATGTGAAAAAACCTGTTCATACTTCCTGGGCTCAAAGAAATGGTTGGTGAATGATCCTGTGGGTTTACTGGGGAGTTCTGTGGTGGACCACTTGGAGGAGTATCTAGTGGTACAAAATTGCCACAGAAGGGACATTTCTCCATTCCCCCTGGAATACACTCATAACAGTCTGTGCATTTTCTACTAGAGTAGTTGGTTACTGTTATTTCCATATTGGGGTAGTTGGTTACTGTTCGTATGCTTGATGGTGTGGGCTGCACAGTTGTCCATGTTGCTGGTCCTATCTTTGTCAATGTAAGGGGTGATACTGTGTATGGATGGCTAGATGTTGACTGCATAGATGTTGCATGATCATACTGTGGAGGTGGTGCTGGCGGTGCTCTTACTGGGTTTAATGGGTGCTCTAGTGTAAGATATCTCCTGGTATAACCTGGGGCTTGGGGTGATGGTGGAGTTGCTGGTGGTTGGGTTTGGCAAGTCATTCATAAAATCATCCTCTTCTTTATCCTGCTCTATTTTCTTATAACTTTTCCATGCCTCCACCCACATTTTAACTTGTTGTTCCTTATTGTGTTTCTTTATCCATGGTTTATGTGTGCTTTGAAACAATTTCCATTCCTTCTCCTCTAAGCATCCTTTAGGTGGCATTCCTGCCCTCTTGAATACCCTATGTATGCCTCTAGTGGCTTCCCTACCTGCCCTTTCCTTCATAATTTCTAGGGGTGATCCCACTAGAAAGGGATTCTTACTGTAATGTGCCCCTATGCTTGGGTTTCTGGTCACAATTCTGACTAGAAATTATGATACCTTATGAAAGGGGAGACTCAACGGGTTGCCCTGTGATTCTTTTGACTAGTGAGTACTATTTTTGTGCACACTTTTAATGTCTATGTGAATCTAATTCACTCACAATATGACCCATAAGATTATGTGTTGCTAAACAACTAGGACAAGTCAATGAGCCAGTTACTTCTGTTTTCTCATATAATCACCCTTCTGATGTGGCTAACTGCTGGCCAAGGTAATCATATGGCCTGTGTTAAACATGTAACATCCAATATGTGAGACCCTATAATAATAGTTGCATTATGTCTAGGATATATAACCGAGGAAACATAAACTCCTGGATTAACTGTATGATGTAACATCCCAGTTAATATAGGTCTCTCATCTCGTGCTATTTGTAGTACTAAAAACAGTGTACAATCATAACATGCAAACAATGACCTATACCCTAACTCTATTGCAATATCATTCATTTACACAATGTGTTTTACACCTTGTATACCTGTTCTTAAAAAATAAAACTACACCAGTACATAGATGATAACAATAACAATGCCTATGGACACAGTTATAAATTAATCAAAACACATCTTTCTTGTTTGCTATCTTGAAAACCACAATACAAGTATTCAATCAAGCTGAATTTAACATATGGACATATTAAATCATAAAATGGTTTGTATTGATTAGCTGGCCAGGTAACCAGACAATTAGACCACTCTTGCCCCACCCTTTGCAGTAAAATATCCTTATTAAAATAACTACTTAAAATAGTTACTGATTGTCTATGCACTGGATCAAACACGTTTGTAGTCCTACAAACATCAGTCACTGCAATTTTGTGACATGCCCTTATACCACTAGGTTGTTGCTACATAATACTACATGTACATTTAGGACAGTTTAACTGCAATCTAAATCCTGCTTTAGAATTTATCCCAATAAAATTTCCCTATGCCAGTTTATAGCAAAATAACACTTTTATGTCTTCAAAACATTAGGTTCTTAGGATACCCGCTTAATCTCAACAACTGGACACTTTAAATAGCTCTAGGAAGAGCTGAAAAGGGTAAGAAGGTGCAAATGCACACTGTGACTTACCCACCATACTGAGTTTATTCAGATTATTCCTGGGCACTTTGAGGTCTGTTCTGCCAGTTGTAGAAATTGTTGGGGTATGCCGGACGTAGCCCCCAGAAAATGTTGGGGTACTGGGGTGTCCCACCACCTTTATCAACCACCTTCAATGTTCTGTGAGGATCTGAAAACAAAGACAACAGTAAGGCAGTCGACTGGAGAGGAGAAAAGGCACTTAACACAAGTGTGAGTTTTAAGTTGCACTGAACTGCTTCTAAGGGCTCGTTCAGAAATCAACTATATTTATTGAAAACATAAAAGGGGCATGGTACACATTTTAGCCAATCACATTACTTTTCAGATAAACAAATTTCATAAGTACAGTCTCATAGAAATGTTTAACATTCCTTTCTTCAAGGTTTGTGATTTAGGAACATAATAATACTTGGTACATTAAGAATAAAAAAACAAAATAATGTCCCAGACGGTGTATTGACACATTCTGCTGTGGTTTCACATCATGAACACTGATTGTGCTGAGAGCATACAGATTGTTTTAGCAACATTGAAGTACAGGCCTTGAGTATAGGCATTTCTCCTGATAACATGTTCCGAGGTTTTTGTGACCTTGTGAAAGAATCGAAAGCATAATTTCTTAAGGAATAAAACCACAAATGAGAAAAAGGCGACTTAAAGCATAAGAATTAATAAACCATATAGAAATGCTTTTAATCACGCAAAATCATAAGGAATACCCTCATAAGGGGAAGGACAGAGATAGGATAGGGGAGAGAACGGGGTGGACTAAGGGAAAAGAAGGTATAGATAGGTTAGGGGAGAGAGGGGGATGGGGACTAGTTTTGAAATATGGAGTGCGCTACTACACTGCCTCCATGTTCCTTCAGGAAAGTATCTTAGTTTGGTATTCTGCACATGCACAGTGCTACCATTGCATTGTGCAAAAGCGCCACAGTGGAACACAGAAGTGTTCCTCATAACTCCAGAAAGACCCTGCTGTTTATGCCTCTAAAAGCTCCAAAAAGGGCACAACCACTGTTTATCCTTGTACTGCTACCCACATACAATCACCGGCTGGTGATCTGTACTCTGACATATATAACTGTGAGTACGGCTATACAAACATACCACTCTACAAAAAACCAAAGTCCTGGTTGAGTCCTGAGTTGTTTAGTGCAATCAGTGAATCCACTGGTATATAATATGTACTCTGCTTATTTCCACCAATTAGTACACATATAGCTACATTTAGAGTGGTATCCAATTAGCCCTGAACATTGTTTGTATGCTAATTGAAGGCCGCGATAGGTGAAAAATGGGTATTTTTTGCCGACTATCCCCGATTTTCACCGATGTTTTTTTTCACCCTATCCTATTATATAAATAATTATTTAGGTTGAAATTATAGGATATTCCTCCTGAAAACACATAGGTGACGCGATTAGCTAGCGAACCTATTTGTTTTTGCCTTTTTTCAGGTGAAAAAATGGCAGTTATCGTGGATTCTTTTTTGGGACACATCAGGTCCCGAAAAGACCTCCAGATAAGTGCCGGCATAAGGCTGACTTCGGGCCTACTTGGATAGCCCCAGGCGAGGTAATTAGCCATGGTAATTTACTATGGCTAATAGGATAACCCCCTTAGAAAGAGTTTCGGGTTAGGGAATAGGGAAATCCACTCTACATGTTGGTGTTTGGTTGCTGAGGCTCAGCAATAGAGGGGTCAGCCATGAGGATGATACAGAGCAGAGGAGAGATAAAAGGATTAAAGGATTGCACACTGCACAGTTTTTATTTTACAGTATAGAACTGCAAGATGGCGCTAGGTCCTGATAGTGTACAGAGGATCTCTTCCCTGCCTCCTTGTCAGGGCCATATTAATAAATAGCTGGGCCCCTAGGCTTTTAAGTGTTTTAGGCACCCTCCAGCACTTCAATCTTTAACCCCCCTACAGCTGACAGCCTGACCCTTGTACAGTAGGGAGTTTCACTGTCTGTATTCTAAATAGTGGTGATATCTCCCAGTGGCATGTCTGCAGTGTAGCATCTAATGATATTGCAGTCACAAACTGGGAATGGGATGTGTAAGATGACCTTTCCGGGGGGATCTCATCCCATATGGTGTGTATACCATATGTATCCCTCACCCTGAAGGTGGCCGTCAGGGTTTTGGATGTCTTTGTGTGTGTTTCATGGCAGCGTCCCAAAATATGCACTTACCATGCAGCATCCGTCTTTGTGTGTGCACATCAGATCTTCAATCCAGTTGGCTCCAGCCCTATGCTGGGGTGTCATTGCTGTGCACTTGGTGGTTCTCTTGAGGGTGGCCGGAATCCCCGCAAGTCCTGCAGAATCTCCTGTCCCTCTGTGTGCTGGGGCCTAGAGGAGAGAGAACTTCCTCCAGTTAACAGCAATGACAGCAGCTGTGATGTTGGCTGTCACATGTCCACTCAAAGAGGTGTAACAACCATGATGCTTGTGCACTATTGGTCTTCTGCCCCCACCCCCATTGTCTCAAAACAAACCTTAGCTGACTATGAGGGAGCCTTGAAACTTTTCTCTGCGGGGCCCCTAGGCTTGCAGGGCCCCTAGGTTCCAGCCTAATCAGCCTTAGGAATAAAACGGCC
Organism: Taudactylus pleione; assembly: GCA_031769625.1. Taxonomy (NCBI): domain Eukaryota; kingdom Metazoa; phylum Chordata; class Amphibia; order Anura; family Myobatrachidae; genus Taudactylus; species Taudactylus pleione. The sequence goes on from JAUIMM010000484.1 coordinate 6,852,089, forward strand.
CTGCTCCTTACCCCCACTGGGCATTTACCTTGCCCCCACTAGACCAATCCAACCCTGTAGAATCTTAAAATTAACAGCCAAGCATTAGCAATTTTTATTGTGTACAATGAAGGATAGCGCACGATTAGTTGCCCATCTATAAAGTAGATGAGCCAATCTTAACTCTATGAAGCATCTGTTTGTTTAATGTGTTTTTTTCCCAAGTTTCCTTGGATTACTTTGGATCAAGTTGGAAAAGCAAGAAAAGTAAGAACAATAGCCACTGCATGGCAAATAAAATTGTCAGACATCTAAAAAACTTTAAAAACTGTGGCAAACAAAACAAAATAAAAAAAAAATATTAAGGGGGTCATAGTACTATATATAATATTTTACAATATTATGTATTGTAATATTAACTAAGGGTCATGGTATAAATTAGAATATTAAAGATATGCACACATATTTATATGGATACGGCATTACAAGAATACAATTTCCCCTGGTACTCACTAACTCACTACTTGCATCGTCCCAGGCATAATTAGGTACATCCATTTGTGCCCCTCCTAGAGGGCTGGGACTGATGTTAAGTGGCATGGCTGGTCAGGTAAGGGAGGTGCTTTTAATGGCACCCTGCAGAGAGTAGAGTTTTGGACATGGACCATGCTCTTCTTCCTGGTGCCAGTGCCCTATCCCTTTGGCATGACATTGTGATGGTACGTGTTCTGGGAGGGCAGGCCAGCACATGTGTGAAAACATGCTAGATATGCTCCGCAAACAGGCATACATTCAACTCAGTATAAGGCTTTGGGGTCTATTTACTAAGCAGTATTAGGAGATAGAGTGAAAAGTGATAAGAAAGTGATAAGGTGCCAGCCAATCAGCTCCCAACTGTCATTTTTCAAACACAGCCTGTGGGATGACAGTTGGGAGCTGATTGGCTGGCACCTTATCACTTTCTTATCTCTTAACACTGATATGTAAATAGACCCCTTTATCTCTTTCAATATTACTACACTAGAAAGTGTACTATAGCATTTTGCTAAGAAGTGATAAGGTAACAAAGGATGAAGAACAATGGTACACAAACGACAAAACACAAACCATACTGACTTAGGCTCTGATACAGTGACGGTTGCAGTTGCATCTGCTGCTGTGTCTTTTGCCATAGCTGTGGCTGCATTTTGATGCTAATGCCATGGCAAATGGCCTTTCTACTGAGATGGCCACCAGCTGCGGCACTAATCCGTAACTGTGCATATTGAGATGCACCATCGGTTGCACCATCAACGATTGCACCTGCTCTATGGAGGAGCAGATTCTCTGTCTGAACATGGCAGCCCATGTCCGTGCACCTGCATCTTTAGATGAAGCTGCTAACCACGACACACCCACATCTGGATAGTCACCACCCTGTTACGGACCACAAGCGACAGCTGATAATCACTCTTCTTGCGTCCAAATACATTCTGCATCTCCGAGCAGTAACCATCAGAAAGCATGTGCAGTGCGACTCGGACACATGCGCAGAATGAAATCATCAGACCCTTGCGTCTGACATACGTCCACCTCTGAATCAGGACCTTAATGCTAATTTCCCCAAATAAACTTAGCCTAGTATAGATTAACTTTTCTTGTGTGACTTTTTTATTTATATATTTTTTGCTCCAAGCCACTGCCATCTGGGACTTAAGAAGCCAGATGTTATTTTATGAGAATTTCAGCTGTAGATATTTTGCTTTAATTACTATGGGCTTCAGAGACTGCAGTTTCTGTGGTGTATTTAATCCATTATTCTTTGTACTCTCACCACAGACTACATGTCTCCACGGTTACTGGAATAGCAATGCACCTTTTACAGTTGACATTTTTAGGTAATATGAAAAATGACTGTTGCTTGACATGTGGAAATTGACAAAGATTGTTCTCAGCAATTGTGCTGTTGTATTATATTCATTTATTGACTTGGAAATAATAAAAATAACTATCAAAGTGGCAAACAACCATACTAGGGATGAGCAAAATCATGGCTACATTTTGCAGAAATTGAGCTTCATATCAGAACAGTAAAATTCTACTTTGCTTTCCATTCTATGTACATATATTTTTTCCTTGTACAGTATTTGTGTATTTGTATTTGGGTTTAAAAAAATCACTAGGACAAGGACAGTCAACTCATTCTGCTCTATGGTGTTGGAGTAGGCATTGGTAGGTTTCAGGTTAAATTCTGCAAGCAAAGCAAGCATAACTGTTTGGAAAATGCAGAATAAGGCAATCATTTAACAAAATTGAATTGAGCATTTCCCTCATCTCTGAATCTCACAACGTCTATGACACCTAATTTTTTCAAATAATGTAATTAAGCCTGTTTAATTATATTTTATCAAAGCAAAGAGCCTGATTCAGAGATGTACATTAACCAGGATTGGGCCACCGGGACTGTGGGAACATTTTCGCTGGGCCGGTCCAATGTCACCCGCTGCCGGGCGGGCAGCCGGCTCCCATTGTCTGCTGACCTGGGCCGGCTGACACTGGCTAGGTGGCTGCTGGCTGGTGCACTACTAGGAGCTGCGTTCCGCTATGGAACACCAACCGGAAGCTATCTGCTGTGGCTGCCGGAAGCTATCTGCTGCTGGGTGCCTGTAGCAGGGGCCGGCGCCCGCAATTTTACACTGGTTGGACAGCGGCTGTGGCTCTTGTAAGCTGCGGCTGCTGTGTCTGTCCTCCTTCCTACCTGGTCTGAGGTCTCAGGTCTTTGTCTTTTTATCATTTTCTGCAGACATCATGCACGATGCCCCGCCCAGGCTACATACATCATGGTAATGTTAGCTGGATGGGATGGGAGCTGGGCAGGGGACAGTGCTGAGATGGAGTGAGAACAGTGCTGCTTACCTACGCTGCTGCTTAGGTAGCCAGCACAGTTCTCACTTCATCTCAGCACTGTCCCCTGCTCAGCTCCCACCCCATCTCAGCACTATCCCCACTCCATCTCCCACGCCATCTCAGCACCATCCCCACCCCAGCTCTCATGTCATCTCAGCACTGTCCCCATCCCAGCCGTCACTCCATCTGAGCACTGTCCCTACCCAGCTGTCGCACCATCTCTGCACTGTTCACACCCCATCTGTCACCCTATCCTGGCCCCAGAGACATACACTCCCCACCCTACCCTAACAAAAAACATACAGTAATCCCCCAGCCTAGGTACATACACTTCCTGCCACCTAAATTCCCACACACCCCCCTGCAGCCACAGGGACAAAAACTACCCACAGCCCTGACCCACCCCCAGGCCCCATAGACCTAAACTAACCCCTTGCCTCAGTGACAAATACCCAAACCCAGCCCACGGTCCCCAATACATAAAGTACACCCCCCAGCCCAGGGAAATACACTAACCATACTACACCCCCCTGCATTTGGAACATACACTTTACACTACCCACCATACCCCCATTTCCCTCCCCAGCCTATGGGACATATATACGACCGGCCCCCCTCAGCCCAAATTACCCACCCTGGGCCCCGAGACATACAGGAATGCAGTCATTCCTGTACACATGCTGAATCTCAGCCCACATGCTGGCTACACCCGATCCCCAGACACATTATTGTACTGAAGGATGGACAACATAGCATGTGCCTCCCTGGGGTGCTGCAGCTCCTCATTATTAGGTATCCTGCAGCTCCTGTGTTGGTGCTGTTGCCATCCCGAGTACCGCTAAACATCTGAGCACACATACGTACTGCAGACAGATAGGTTTTCTGTGGCAGGGACTGGGACAATTATGTATGTTTTATTTTTTTATCCTGTGAGTGCCAATGTGTTTTACTGTTTTCTGTAGGGGCCACTGTGTGTTTTATTGTTTTCTGTAGGGGCCAAAAATGTATTTGCTTTTGTGGGGGCCAAAGTGCTTTTTTTCTTGTGCAATGTTGTTCAGTTGCGCATGCGGCTGAGTTGCACCACGCATGCGTCCAACTGGTGTTTGTACAGAGTCGCAGTACAGATTCAGGCCCACACACCAAATGGTGTAGTGTATTAGAAATGTGTTGGGCGTTCCTGGGCGATTTACAGGGAGTTGGCTAATCAGACGCAGATGTAACAGAGTATCGGTGTGTTATAGGAGTGACGTGTCGATGAAAGTGGTTGTTTACAGAGACGCTGAATTGCTCACTTTGGAGATCATACTTAGGTCCATATTCAATTTGAGGCGATATGTCCGGATCCGCGATACTTTTTCGCCGATGACGTCATTTTCCCCTGTTTTGAGTTTCCTCTGTATTCAAATTGGAAGACTTTTTGCCTAGACGGAAAGTCAATGCAATGTAATAGGCGAAAAAGTTTCACCTATGAATAGCAGGTGGAAAAATGTGCAGAATTGCGGTATTGGGGTACAACATTGCGGGAACCCTCGTGCAGCCTTAAGACAGTCCCCTAAACATAAACTGTATTCAAAAAAAGTTGAAAAATATTCGGGACACCCCAAAAAATTTTTTAATTTTGGGGGTAAAATAGAAAAGATAGGGGAACAAAGTGCGAAACTATCAAAATTAATTCAGGTCATGTCGGGTCCCCATGTATGCGGCAGGTGTTTTCTTCATTGCAGGGACAAGCGGCAGGTGCAATTTTGCAGATTTTTTAAAATAACTTTAGGGACTTAAAACAATGCTTACCCCCATTTTCATGTACCCCAAATTTGATAGGAATAGTTATTTTCCCCCCCAAAAAAATCTAAGTGCTATTCTTTACCACTTCTTCATAGCTGCAAAATTGCACCTTGCACGGCTATTACAAACCCCAACTTCCTTCAGCAGGCAAAAATGGGAATACCCATAGTGATCCCCCATGTCTGGAAATCTTTATGGGGTTCCCAAGCATATTTCCCAAAAATTCCCGTTTTTTTTTTGTAAATGGGGCAAAGGGTCATTTTAAAAAAAACTGGAATAATTTTTCAATTACCTATAGCAGGTGAAAAAAAGTGCAGATTTGGAGTTTAGAGGTGCGGGCTTAAAAAAAATAGCCTGCACCCTTGGGAATGCCCCCTTAAATTGAAATGTGGAAAAAAAAATAAAAAAAAAAACTCGGGACACCCCCCAAAAATATAAAAAAAATTTGGGGTGAAAAAAAAAATAGTGAAACAAAATTCCAAACTTACAAAATTAATTTGGTGGGGTCCCCGAGTATGTGTCAGGTATTTTTTTCATTAAGCAGAGTAGCGGCAGCTGGATTTTTGAAGAATTTTTAAAATTACCTTTAGGGATTTAATAATATGCTTACCCCATTTTCATGTACTCCAAATTTGATGGGACCACTTTTAAAAACGAAAAAAAAAACCTAAGTGCTCTTCTGCATCACTTCTTCAATGTCAGGAAAAATAACCACCTGCCGCATCTATTTAAAAAGCCGACTTTCTTCTGCAGGCAAAAACGGGGGTACCCAGAGTGATCCCCAAGGTCTGGACATCTGTAGGGGGGTCCTAAAATTATTTCCCAAAAATTCACGTATTTTTTCGCCGATCCAAGTTTTGCCTGTTCCCGATTTCGCCTACTTTGGAATTGCATACAGGGAATAGCGGGCATGCGCGCGATACTTTTCTGCCTGGAAAACAGGCGAAGGAGGTGAAAAGTCCAGCAGGCGAAAAGTCTGGACTTTTCACATCAAATTGAATACGGGCCTTAGATGGATGATCTGCATCTAGCATAGGGCTGGTGAATTTTTCAGTGGTGCAACTGATGGTGGCATTTAAAGATGCACAGAGCATTATTGCAGCTTCTGTAGACTCTGACAGTGGGTGTCTTAGTTCTTGCACCTTTGGACGCACAAATGTACAACAGGGAAGGGCATTTTAGCAGCATTTGCATAAAGTCACAGACACAACTGCAGCAAAAGATGCAAGGAAGGCCGCACCTGTGTCCAACTCTGAATCAGACCCTATGAGGAGGCATCCCGCCACCTTGAAAGACCTCACCACCTAAACAGACCCTGCCCCCATTAGGGCTGCTTCTGTAAATTTCCCAGGCTGGTTTTCCATCCCAATCTGCCCCTGATTTTTACACACATCACCTATGGGAGGGGGACAGCTGTCACGGGGGGTGGGTTTGGTGAACTGGTCGGTGCATTTGTGAGCACCTTCTCACTGTATTTTTTGCAAAAAATACAGTGAGAAGACTGCAGAGGGGATTCGCAGGGATAGAGCTTTATCACAAGCTCTGTCAATGCGAATTTAAGCAAAAATATCACACTACAACCACATAGTGGTTGAGAAGAAGTTCATTGAGTAGTGGAGAAGTCTATAGTAGCTTTGCCTTTCTGCTGGAGGTAGGATCTATGAATGAGAGGACCTGTTCTGGGCCTCTGGATCAGGGGTGTATTTATAGTGGGTGCTGGGTGTGCGTGCACACGGGCCCATGGGTCCAGGGGGGGGCTGCACTGCACACCCTTCCACTCATTTTATACTTACCTCTGCAGAGCCCCACGTCGGCGTCGTTGTCTGCATTGTAAAACCAGCTGGAAAATGGCTACCACAGCCATTTTCCCGTCATTTGTGCATGCACAGTACTGGAAAAATGGCAACCACAACCATTTTCCCAGAGACCTGCGCATGCGCTATAGACTCTGGGCACACTCTAGTGCCCAGAGTCTATAAGTGCACCACTCAGTGTGCTGTCGGCTGCCAGAGGGAGAGGAGGGAGCCTGTGATGGAGACTGCACATGGGCCCCCTCCTCTCTAGAAATGCTCCTGTTCTGGATAGAATTTAGAAAATGGTTGTACCATCCCATACAATTCTTAAAGTTGCCTTTTTCAGTTGGGATGATATCAAAACACTCAAATGTTATAGTTAGTTGATAAGGGTTTCATGAGTTAGTGGTTGCAGAAAGAAAAGGGATGAGAGATTTTTGAAGTGTTGTAAATTGCCTACTGTGTTTTGCCTTGTTCTTTTTTGCTTGTTTCAAATTTATTGTACATTGTGTTTTTTCTCTTTAGTTTATTTAATTGCCTATGTTATTTGTGTGAGTGTGGTGTGTGATGCTAGTAGAAATGTGCGTGGACCCCCGTGTTTTGGTTCTGGTTTTGGCAAAACCACCCTCAAATGTTTTGGTTTTGGATTTCTTTACAAATAGCTAGAATCATGTAATTTTGACCTATTTTTGTTTCTATAGTATTATTAACATCAATAACAGTAATTTCTAGTCAATTTTGACCACCTCACTACACTTGAAATCATGAGGGAGGAACTTAAATGCAATACAAAATAGTTTGCTATTCATATACACTAATGCCACCTATATTCTACACCTCTGCAAACAGTAAATGATTGCATAAATTACAGTTTTTCACCACAGACAGAATCATCTTGCATCACAAAGCCCTGCTTGATGCTTAGAGATAGTACAGTGGCAGAGAGTAGCAAAGGTTTCTATAGGTGTAAGACGGGTTGGGTATGATATACCGACGTGTAGAATGCCGGCTGTCAGTGCACTGACAGCAGCATCCTGATGACTATAATTCCAACAGGGGAACAGTAAGTTGTGTTCCCCTGTCCTATTTACTCCTAACCCCCATTTTCTGCACCCTAACACTAACCCTCCCTACCCCGCACCCTAACCCTCCCAGTAAGTGCCCAAACCTAACCCTCTCCTCTTAGTGCCTAAACCAAAGCCTCCCCTTTTAGTGCCTAACCATAATCTCCCTCGGTGGTGCCTAACCCTAAAGTCACGTGTTTGGAACTTAACCCTAACCTCCCCACTCCCGCAGCCTAAGCGTATGTCCCCTCAGGATGCCTAAAGCTAAATATCCCCCCTCCCATGGCTAATATCTATCTGGCCCCGCTGTGCTTATGACCGGGATGCCAGCTATCGGGATTCCGGCGTCGGCATCTCCACCATGTCGGGATTCCATTGCCAGTCTTCCCACGATGCCGGGATTTTGTCAGTCAGCATCCCGGCCTTCGATCAAATTACTGCATCCCGTTTGTGACATCAAACCACAGATAAAATATGTTTCATTCACTGTGCTAGCTGGTCCTCCGTGAAATAAAGTAAATGTCATATAGTTTACTTTTGAGTTTTTTATGCTTTCTTCCTTCTTCCAAAACATTATTTGTTTGTTGGATTCAGACAGGGATAGAGTGATGCAAAATATAACATAAGGGCTTTCAAATATAATTCTGCTATTTTTATTATATTTCAAATTTAGCCCCCTCTCATCCAATATCTGACGTTTTCTTTCTGTATCACAGTTTCTTCAACACTGCCCTTTACCTATCAATCAAACTATTTTGATTGCTATCTATTTCACAGTTACAAATTTATTTTATCACAATTTATTTTTCTCTAGTTAAACAGTAATAGCCATAACAAGCAATAAAAAGTTTATATACTGCTAGAAAGTCATTTTATGCTTAGTTTTCAATTTCTTAAATTTATTTTTACACTTTTAACTACTTCAGTTATTTTATGGTAAAAAGGAATAAAATAAAGTTCAAGCACAACTGAATATGCTGGCACAAAATAAATAAATTTTAATAAAATTGAATAATCGGAATCTATACTTCTTTTTTGTTACTCAAAATGTTTTTTTGATGCTGAAAATTTTAAACTTTAAGTAAATGTATTTTTCTTAATGTATATGCTACCCAACAGTGGCTTAACTAGAGAGGGTTGAGCAGGGCACATGCCCTGGGCACCGTGGCAGGCCCAGCAGAGGAGGAACCGCCGGCCAGGGCACGTGCCATGCCCCCCACCACAACCATTGTGCCCTGACCGACAAGATTGACTGTGAGCTGTGATGAGCAGCAGACATTGTCATGCAACTGTGTCTGCTGGGGCTTACTGTATGGGGAGCTGCAGCAGAAATGTGCAGCCCCTCCCAGGCAATCTTCCTTCCCTGATGCTCCGGAGCCACACGGCAGGTGTGTATTATTGTGTGGTGCCGGCAATAGAGGTGGAAGCTGCCCCCTGGGGAGGAAGGGAGACCGGGCGATGACTTTTAATAACAAATTATCAGTGTGTATGTATCTGTGTCAATGTGTATGTATCTGTGTCGGAATTGTTATGTAATGCCGGGTGTCGGGATGTCTCCTGTCAAAATACCGACAGTGGCATCCCGATGGTTGGCATCCCGACAGGAGTCAGGTAAGTACACTTACCCTCCCCCCTTCTCCCCTATCCCTCCCCCCTTAGTGCCTAACCCTAACCCTCCCCCCTTAGTGCCTAACCCTAACCCCCCAGTGGGGCCTAACCCAAACATTCCCTCCTAGGGGTTCTTAACCCTAACCTCTCCCCCAAAAACCTAACCCTTCTATGCTGCCTAAACCTAACACCCCCCCCCCCTGCTGCTAACAGCTAAGGGAGACCCAGACTTACCTCATTCGGGCTGGCATCCTTCTGGATTCTGGCATCAGGATTAAGATAGGCATTAGTATTTCGACGCCCACCTTAAGTCCCATGCCCGCCTTTTCAGCATTGGGATTCAGATCCATCGGCCTGATAACTACATCCCTCTGTGTCAGTGTGTATGTATCTGTGTCATATCTGTGTCAATGTGTGTGTATCTGTGTCAGTGGTCAGTGTGTATGTATCTGTGTCAGTGTGTGTGTCAGTGTGTGTGTGTATCTGTGTCAGTGTGTATCTGTGTCAGTGTGTGTGTGTGTATCTGTGTCAGTGCGTGTGTATATGTGTCTGTGTCATAGTGTATCTGTGTCAGTATGTGTCTGTGTGCATGTCTGTGTACATCAAATACACATGGTAGTGTATAGATCCCCTTCAGTATTTGTACCTTGTAGTGATGTAGAGTGGGGGCAGAAGTACAGTTCTATGCCCATACAGTCCACAAAAAGAAAAAATTTGTCCCCTTGCGGGCTCACTTTGCTTGCCATGCTTTGGGCATGGTGGCTCGCTTCGCTCCCTACAGGTTTATATTCCCCCTCTATGACCACGTGGATAGTAAGGAATGACATTGGACAGTAAATGATGATGTCAGGGTACAAATACTGAAGGGGATCAATCCACTACCAAATGCACATGTGCAAAATTTAACAAACCCACAAAAATGTAAATATTTGCTCAAAAAGATGTGAGAGGTTAAAAAGCTAAATTTACTAAGCCCTCATATATACTTTTCTCTGTCCAGAGTGAATATGATGGTGTGCTGAGAGATGATGTGGGGTGGAAATGATGGTGTGCTGAGAGATGACACAGGGGGAGATGTTACACAGGGGGCATGAGTCTGGTTGAACCACTGTTGTATGATGATGAACTTGTTTATATACCTTCACTAACAGGCATCTTCTGTACAATGTGACGTACATAATTAATGAATATGACTGTAGACACCATCTTCCCAGGAAGGATACATTGCTTCAGAGGTTCCACATTGTGAGAAATCACCATATAGGTAAGGTGCATATGGAAAGGAATGTTCCCAGAGTGAAGAGAAACAGGTGGCATGTCATGTTGGCACGCCCCATTTTCAGTGGCCACAGCCCTTCTGGTATGTGATCATGGCCATTTTTGCAGAGCGCCAAAGGCATGCAAATATAGTTTGTTGTATGTATGGTGAGGCACCATTCTTCATCTTGCCCTGGGCTCCAAGGACCTTAGTTATGCCACTGCTACCCAAGATTAATATTTTAGGGCTCATTTAGGGGTGGATATATGTCAATTTGCCTAAAATATGTACTTTTGTACTGCAAATGTTCACAACAAATGCATTTTCTTGCATGTGTATTTTACTATGTACTTCAGTCCGAAAGTGTTTCCAACTCTATATAAGACAGATTGTTACTATATATAGTAAGTATATATAATTGTACGATACTTGCTATAATTGTTACAAAGGCACATGGCTATGGACCCCATTCAGAGTTGTATGCTAATGCCACTTCTGCTGCATCTGTGTACACAGTGGATGTGACAGTCCCTGTGTTTTGGTTTTGGTTTTGGATATGGATCTCCCCTGGTTTTGGATCTGGATTGGTTTTTCCAAAATCAAAAAACCAGATTGATTGATTTAATTTTTTGGGGCACTTGGGAGGGAGAGCACCAGAACGAGGCAGCAGCCTCTTGATAAGACACAGGCATCACCCCTGTGCAGCTATGTTGCTGGTGATAAGTGTGGCTAACACGCACACACACAAAAAAAAACACATTGATTGATTGATTTTGATTGATTGAATGATTTAATTAATTTTTGGGGGGCACTTGGGAGGGAGAGCACCCAAACGAGGCAGGAGCCTTTAGATAAACAACACAAGCATCACACCAGCCGCAGCTACATTGCTTGTGATAAGTGTGGCTAACACACACATACAAACAACACATTGATTGATTTTGATTGATTAATTGAATACATATTTTGGGGGCACTTGGGAGGGAGAGCATCCGAATGAGGCAGCAGCCTCTTGATAAATGACACAAGCAGCTATGTTGCTGCTAAATGTGGCTAACGTGCACACACACACACATAAAAATAGTTTTTATTTTTTTCACACTGGGGGGGAATCACCTCTGAATGAGGTAGCAGCCCCTTGATAAATTAGACACAGGCAGCACAGCACCCTTGTGCACCTACGTTGCTGATATGTGTGGCTAACATGCACACACAAAAATAGTTTTTATTTTTTTCACACTGGGGGCGAAAAGCACCCATGAAAGAGAGAGCAGCAAATTGATAAATGACACAGGCAGCACAGCACCCCTGCGCACCCACTGTACTTTGCTTTTATGTGTGGCTAATGTGCACACACATAGAGAAAAAAAGATTTTTTCACACTGGGGGTGAAGAGCACCCCTGATGGACAGAGCACACCCTGGACAACACAGTAGCACAGAAAGCCAGCCCCTATGGACAACAGCAAGCCAGCCCCTATGGACAGAACAAAAGCCAGCCCCTATATGGACAACAGCCAGCCTCTATGGACAATAGCCAGCCAGCCCCTATGGAGTGGACAGGACAATAGCCAGCCCCTATATATGGACAACCGCCAGCCCCGCCCCTATGGACATAAGCAGCCAGCCCCTGAGTGACAATGACAACAGTAGTAAGCCCCTATGCACAGCGTCAGCAACAGCACATTCAGAATTTCAGAGACCCTCTCTATTCACTCTAAACAGCCAGAATAAAAAATGGCAGCAATCACGGGACTTTTTATACAATGCAAATCCTGCGAGAATCCAAAAACGGGATGATGATGTTTAGCCTCATTTTGAGATCCGAGTCAGGCGGGAAAACCTGAGCAGGGTCGGATCTGACTCGGATCCCCTAAGTTCAGGTGGGTTCAGACCTCTGGAATCCAAACCCACTCATCTTTAGTTAATCGTAAAGTGAAGAGTTGAGGCATGGGAGTGTTAGTAGTAAAGTGTAGAGATGTGGCATGGCAGTGACAGTAGTAAAGTGTAGAGATGTGACATGGCAGTGTTAGCAGTAAAGTGTAGAGATGTGGCATGGCAGTATTATTAGTAAAGTGTAGAGATGTGACACGGCAGTGTTAGTAGTAAAGTGTACAGATATGGCATGGCAATGTTAGTAGTAAAGTGTACTGATGTGGCATGGTTAGCTTTAGTAGTAAAGTGTACATATGTGGCATGGCAGTGTTAGTAGTTAAGTGTAGAGTTGTGGCATGACAGTGTCAGTAGTAAAATGTAGAGATGTGATATGGCAGTGTCTGTAGTAAAGTGTAGAGATGTGGCATGGCAGTGTTAGTAGTAAACTGTAGAGATGTGAAATGGCAGTGTTAGTAGTAAATTGTACAGATGTGGCATGGCAGTTTTAGTAGTAAAGTGCAGGGATGTGACATTGCAGTGTTAATAATAAAGTGAAGAGTTGTGGAATTGCAGTGTTAGAAGTAAAGTATACAGATGTGACTTGGCAGTGTTAGTAGCAAAGTGTAGAAATGTGGCATGGCAGTGTTAGTAGTAAAGTGCAGAGTTATGGCACGGCAGTGTTAGTAGTAAAGTGTAGAGTTGTGGCATGGCAGTGTTAATAGTAAAGTGTAGAGTTCTGGAATGGCAGAATTAGTAGCAAAGTGAAGAGTTGTGGCATGGCAGTGTTAGTAGTAGAGTGTAGATATGTGGCACTGCAGTGTTAGTGGTAAAGTGTAGAGATGTGGCATGGCAGTGTTAATTGTAAAGTGTATAGATTTGACATGGAAGCGTTAGTAGTAAAGTGTAAGAATGTGACATGGTAGTGTTAGTAGTAAAGTGTAGAGTTGTGGCATGGCAGTGTTAGTAATAAAGTGTAGAGTTGTGGCACTGTAGTGTTAGTAGTAAATTGTAGATTTGTGACATGGCAGTGTTTGTAGTAAAGTGTAGAGATGTGGCATGGTTACCGTTAGAAGTAAAGTGTAGAGTTGTGGTATGATAGCGTTAGTAGTAAAGTGTAGAGATCTGGCATGGCAGTGTTAGTAGTAAAGTGTAGAGATGTGACATGGCAGTGTTAGTAGTAAAGTGTACAGATGTGGCATGGCAATGTTAGTAGTCAAGTTTACAGATGTGTTTTGGCAGTGTAAGTAGGAAAGTGTAGTGTTGTGGCATGGCAGTGTCAGTAGTAAAGTGTACACATGTGGCATGGCAATGTTAGCTGTAAAGTGTAGAGATGTGAAATGGCAGTGTTAGTAAAGTGTGCAGTTATGGCATGGCAGTGTTAGTAGTAAAGAGTAGAGAAGAGACATGGCAGTGTTAGTAGTAAAGTGTAGAGTTGTGGCATGGCAGTGTTAGTGGTAAAGTGTAGATTTAAGGCATGGCAGTGTTAGTAGTTTAATGTAGAGATTTGGCATGGCAGTGTTAGTAGTAAAGTGAAGAGATGTGGCTTGGCAGTGTTAGTAGTAAAATGTAGAGATGTGACATGGTAGTGTTAGTAGCAAATTGTAGAGATCTAGCTTGGCAGTGTTAATAGTAAAGTGTAGAGATGTGGCTTGGTAGGGTTTAGTAGTAAAGTGTAGAGCTATGGCATGGCAGTGTTAGTATTAAAGTGGACGGATGTGGCATGGCAATGTTAGTAGTCAAGTGTAGAGATGTGGCATGACAGTGTCAGTAGTAAAGTGTACAGATGTGGGATGGCAGTGTTAGTAGTAAAGTGTAGAGATGAGACATGGCAGTGTTAGTAGTAAAGTGTAGAGATGAGACATGGCAGTGTTAGTAGTAAAGTGTAGAGTTGTGGCATGGCAGTGTTAGTAATAAAGTGTAGAGTTGTGGCATGGCAGTGTTAGTGGTAAAATGTAGATATGTGGCATGGCAGTGTTAGTAGTTTAGTGTAGAGATGTGGCATGGCAGTGTTAGTAGTAAAGTGTAGAGATGTGGCATGGCAGTGTTAGTAGTAAAGTGTAGAGATGTCACATGGCAGTCTTAGTAGTAAAATGTAGAGATGTGACATGTTAGTATTAGTAGTATAGTGTAAAGATCTGGCTTGGCAGTGTTAGTAGTAAAGTTTAGAGATGTGACATGGTAGTGTTAGTAAAGTGTAGAGATGTGGCTTGGCAGTGTTAGTAGTAAAGTGTAGAGATGTGGCATGTCAGTGTTAGTAGTAAAGAGTAGAGATGTAACATGGCAGTGTTACTAGTAAAGTGTAGAGTTGTGGTATGCTAATGTTATTAGAAAAGTGTAGAGATGTTGCATGGCAGTGTTAGTAGTAAATTGTAGAGATGTGGCAAGGCAGAGTTAGTAGTAAAGTGTAGAGATGTCACATGGCAGTCTTTGTAGTAAAGTGCAGAGATGTGACATGGTAGTGTAAGTAGTAAAGTGTAGAGATCTGTCATGGCAGTGTTAGTAGTAAAGTATACAGATGAGGCGTGCCAGGGTTAGTAGTAAAGTGTAGAGATATGGTGTTGCAGTGTTAGTAGAAAAGTGTAGAGATGTGGCATGGCAGTGTTAGTAAAGTTTAGAGATGTGGCTTGGCAGGGTTAGTAGTAAAGTGTAGAGATATGGCATGGCAGTGTTAGTATTAAAGTGTAGAGTTGTGGCATGGCAGTGTTAGTAGTAAAGTGTAGAGTTGTGGTATGGCAGTGTTAGTAGTAAAGTGTAGAGATGTGGCATGGCAGTGTTAGTATTAAAGAGTAGAGATGTAACATGGCAGTGTTACTAGTAAAGTGTAGAGTTGTGGTATGCTAATGTTATTAGAAAAGTGTAGAGATATTGCATGGCAGTGTTAGTAGTAAATTGTAGAGATGTGACAAGGCAGAGTTAGTTGTAAAGTGTAGAGATGTCACATGGCAGTCTTTGTAGTAAAGTGCAGAGATGTGACATGGTAGTGTTAGTAGTAAAGTGTAGAGATCTGTCATGGCAGTATTAGTAGTAAAGTATACAGATGAGGCCAGTTAGTAGTAAAGTGCAGAGATATGGTGTTGCAGTGTTAGTAGTAAAGTGTAGAGATGTGGCATGGCAGTGTTAGTAGTAAATTGTAGAGATGTGACATGGCAATGTTAGTAGTAAAGTGTTCAGATGTGGCATGGCAGTGTTAGTAGTAAAGTGCAGAGATGTGAAATGGCAGTGTTAGTAGTTAAGTGTACAGATGTGGCATGGCAGTGTTAATAATAAAGTGGAGAGTTGTGGCATTGCAGTGTTAGAAGTAAAGTATACAGATGTGACATGGCAGAGTTAGTAGCAAAGAGTAGAGATGTGACATCGCAGTGTTAGTAGTAAAGTGCAAAGTTATGGAATTGCAGTGTTAGTAGTAAAGTGTAGAGTTGTGGCATGGCAGTGTTAGTAGTAAAGTGTAGACATGTGGCATGGCAGTGTTAGTAGTAAAGTGTAGAGATGTGGCATGGCAGTGTTAATTGTAAAGTGTAGAGATTTGACATGGCAGCGTTAGTAGTAAAGTGTAAGAATGTGACATGGTAGTGTTAGAAGTAAAGTGTAGAGTTGAGGCATGGCAGTGTTAGTAATAAACTGTAGAGTTGTGGCACTGTAGTGTTAGTAGTAAATTGTAGAGATGTGACATGGCAGTGTTTGTAGTAAAGTGTAGAGATGTGGCATGGTTACCGTTAGTAGTAAAGTGTAGAGTTGTGGTATGCTCGTGTCAGTAGTAAAGTGTAGAGATCTGGCATGGCAGTGTTAGTAGTAAAGAGTAGAGATGTGACATGGCAGTATTACTAGTAAAGTGTAGAGTTGTTATATGCTAATGTTATTAGTAAAGTGTAGAGATGTGGCATGGCAGTGTTAGTAGTAAACTGTAGAGATGTGACATGGCAGTGTTAGTAGTAAAGTGGACAGATGTGGCATGGCAATGTTAGTAGTCAAGTGTAGAGATGTGGCATGACAGTGTCAGTAGTAAAGTGTACAGATGTGGCACGGCAGTGTTAGTAGTAAAGTGTAGAGATGAGACATGGCAGTGTTAGTCGTAAAGTGTAGAGATGAGACATGGCAGTGTTAGTAGTAAAGTGTAGAGTTGTGGCATGGCAGTGTTAGTAATAAAGTGTAGAGTTGTGGCATGGCAGTGTTAGTGGTAAAGTGTAGATATGTGACATGGCAGTGTTTCTAGTAAAGTGTAGAGATGTGGCATGGTTACCGTTAGTAGTAAAGTGTAGAGTTGTGGTATGCTCGTGTCAGTAGTAAAGTGTAGAGATCTGGCATGGCAGTGTTAGTAGTAAAGAGTAGAGTTGTGGCATGGCAGTGTTAGAAATAAAATGTAGAGATGTGGCATTGCAGTGTTAGTAGTAAAGTGTAGAGTTGTGGCATGGCAGTGTTAGTAGTAAAGTGTAGACATGTGGCATGGCAGTGTTAGTAGTAAAGTGTAGAGATGTGGCATGGCAGTGTTAATTGTAAAGTGTAGAGATTTGACATGGCAGCGTTAGTAGTAAAGTGTAAGAATGTGACATGGTAGTGTTAGAAGTAAAGTGTAGAGTTGAGGCATGGCAGTGTTAGTAATAAACTGTAGAGTTGTGGCACTGTAGTGTTAGTAGTAAATTGTAGAGATGTGACATGGCAGTGTTTGTAGTAAAGTGTAGAGATGTGGCATGGTTACCGTTAGTAGTAAAGTGTAGAGTTGTGGTATGCTCGTGTCAGTAGTAAAGTGTAGAGATCTGGCATGGCAGTGTTAGTAGTAAAGAGTAGAGATGTGACATGGCAGTATTACTAGTAAAGTGTAGAGTTGTTATATGCTAATGTTATTAGTAAAGTGTAGAGATGTGGCATGGCAGTGTTAGTAGTAAACTGTAGAGATGTGACATGGCAGTGTTAGTAGTAAAGTGGACAGATGTGGCATGGCAATGTTAGTAGTCAAGTGTAGAGATGTGGCATGACAGTGTCAGTAGTAAAGTGTACAGATGTGGCACGGCAGTGTTAGTAGTAAAGTGTAGAGATGAGACATGGCAGTGTTAGTCGTAAAGTGTAGAGATGAGACATGGCAGTGTTAGTAGTAAAGTGTAGAGTTGTGGCATGGCAGTGTTAGTAATAAAGTGTAGAGTTGTGGCATGGCAGTGTTAGTGGTAAAGTGTAGATATGTGACATGGCAGTGTTTGTAGTAAAGTGTAGAGATGTGGCATGGTTACCGTTAGTAGTAAAGTGTAGAGTTGTGGTATGCTCGTGTCAGTAGTAAAGTGTAGAGATCTGGCATGGCAGTGTTAGTAGTAAAGAGTAGAGTTGTGGCATGGCAGTGTTAGAAATAAAATGTAGAGATGTGGCATTGCAGTGTTAGTAGTAAAGTGTAGAGTTGTGGCATGGCAGTGTCAGTAGTAAAGTGTAGAGTTGTGGCATTGCAGTGTTAGTGGTAAAGTGTAGATTTGTGGCATGGCAGTGTTAGTAGTTTAGTGGAGATGTGGCATGGCAGTGTTAGTAGTAAAGTGTAGAGATGTTGCATGGCAGTGTTAGTAGTAAAGTGTAGAGATGTCACATGGTAGTGTTAGTAGCAAAGTGTAGAGATCTGGCTTGGCAGTGTTAGTATTAAAGTATAGAGTTGTGGCATGGCAGTGCTAGTAGTAAAGTGTATAGATGTGACATGGCAGTTTTACTAGTAAAGTGTAGAGGTGTGGTATGCTAATGTTTTTAGTAAAGTTTAGAGTTGTGACATGGCAGTGTTAGTAGTAAAGTGTACAGATGTGGCAAGGCAATGTTAGTAGTCAAGTGTAGAGATGTGTCTTCGCAGTGTCAGTAGTAAAGTTTACAGATGTGGAATGTCAATGTTAGTAGTAAAGTATACAGATGTGGCATGGCAGTGTAACTAGTAAAGTGTAGAGATGAGACAAGGCAGTGTTTGTTGTAAAGTGTACAGATGTGGCATGACATTGTTAGTAGTAAACAGTAGAGATGTGACATGGCAGTGTTAGTAGTAAAGTGTACAGATGTGGCATAGCAATAATAGTAGTCAAGTGTAGAGATGTGTCTTGGCAGTGTCAGTAGTAAAGTGTAGAGTTGTGGCATGGCAGTGTCAGTAGTAAAGTGTACAGATGTGACATGGCAGTGTAAGTAATAAAGTGCAGTGTTGTGGCATGGCAGTGTCAGTAGTAAAGTGTACAGATGTGGCATGGCAATGTTAGCTGTAAAGTGTAGAGATGTGAAATGGCAGTGTTAGTAAAGTGTGCAGATATGGCATGGCAGTGTTAGTAGTAAAGAGTAGAGAAGAGACATGGCAGTGTTAGTAGTAAAGTGTAGAGTTGTGGCATGGCAGTGTTAGTGGTAAAGTGTAGATTTAAGGCATGGTAGTGTTAGTAGTTTAATGTAGAGATGTGGCAAGGCAGTGTTAGTAGTAAAGTGTAGAGATGTGGCTTGGCAGTGTTAGTAGTAAAGTGCAGAGATGTGGCATGGCAGTGTTCATAGTAAAATGTAGAGATGTGACATGGTAGTGTTAGTAGCAAAGTGTAGAGATAAGGCTTGGCAGTGTTAGTAGTAAAGTGTAGAGATGTGGCTTGGCAGGGTTTAGTAGTAAAGTGTAGAGATATGGCATGGCAGTGTTAGTATTAAAGTGTAGAGTTGTGGCATGGCAGTGTTAGTAGTAAAGTGTAGAGATGTGACATGGCAGTATTACTAGTAAAGTGTAGAGTTGTTATATGCTAATGTTATTAGTAAAGTGTAGAGATGTGGCATGGCAGTATTAGTAGTAGACTGTAGAGATGTGACATGGCAGTGTTAGTAGTAAAGTGGACAGATGTGGCATGGCAATGTTAGTAGTCAAGTGTACAGATGTGGCATGACAGTGTCAGTAGTAAAGTGTACAGATGTGGCACGGCAGTGTTAGTAGTAAAGTGTAGAGATGAGACATGGCAGTGTTAGTCGTAAAGTGTAGAGATGAGACATGGCAGTGTTATTAGTAAAGTGTAGAGTTGTGGCATGGCAGTGTTAGTAATAAAGTGTTGAGTTGTGGCATGGCAGTTTTAATGGTAAAGTGTAGATATGTGGCATGGCAGTGTTAGTAGTTTAGTGTAGAGATGTGGCATGGCAGTGTTAGTAGTAAAGTGTAGAGATGTGGCATGGCAGTGTTAGTATTAAAGTGTAGAGATGTCACATGGCAGTCCTAGTAGTAAAATGTAGAGATGTGACATGTTAGTATTAGTAGTATAGTGTAAAGATCTGGCTTGGCAGTGTTAGTAGTAAAGTTTAGAGATGTGACATGGTAGTGTTAGTAAAGTGTAGAGATGTGGCTTGGCAGGGTTAGTAGTAAAGTGTAGAGATATGGCATGGCAGTGTTAGTATTAAAGTGTAGAGTTGTGGCATGGCAGTGTTAGTAGTAAAGTGTAGAGTTGTGGTATGGCAGTGTTAGTAGTAAAGTGTAGAGATGTGGCATGGCAGTGTTAGTAGTAAAGAGTAGAGATGTAACATGGCAGTGTTACTAGTAAAGTGTAGAGTTGTGGTATGCTAATGTTATAAGAAAAGTGTAGAGATGTTGCATGGCAGTGTTAGTAGTAAATTGTAGAGATGTGGCAAGGCAGAGTTAGTAGTAAAGTGTAGAGATGTCACATGGCAGTCTTTGTAGTAAAGTGCAGAGATGTGACATGGTAGTGTTAGTAGTAAAGTGTAGAGATCTGTCACGGCAGTGTTAGTAGTAAAGTATACAGATGAGGCGTGCCAGGGTTAGTAGTAAAGTGTAGAGATATGGTGTTGCAGTGATAGTAGTAAAGTGTAGAGGTGTGGCATGGCAGTGTTAGTAAAGTGTAGAGATGTGGCATGGCAGGGTTAGTAGTAAAGTGTAGAGATATGGCAAGGCAGTGTTAGTATTAAAGTGTAGAGTTGTGGCATGGCAGTGTTAGTAGTAAAGTGTAGAGTTGTGGTATGGCAGTGTTAGTAGTAAAGTTTAAAGATGTGGCATGGCAGTATTAGTAGTAAAGTGTAGAGATGTAACATGGCAGTGTTACTAGTAAAGTGTAGAGTTGTGGTATGCTAATGTTATTAGAAAAGTGTAGAGTAGTTGCATGGCAGTTTTAGTAGTTAATTGTAGAGATGTGGCAAGGCAGAGTTAGTAGTAAAGTGTAGAGATGTCACATGGCAGTCTTTGTAGTAAAGTGCACAGATGTGACATGGTAGTGTTAGTAGTAAAGTGTAGAGATCTGTCATGGCAGTGTTAGTAGTAAAGTATACAGATGAGGCGTGCCAGGGTTAGTAGTAAAGTGTAGAGATATGGAGTTGCAGTGTTAGTAGTAAAGTGTAGAGATGTGGCATGGCAGTGTTAGTAGTAAATTGTAGAGATGTGATCTGGCAATGTTAGTAGTAAAGTGTTCAGATGTGGCATGGCAGTGTTAGTAGTAAAGTGCAGAGATGTGAAATGGCAGTGTTAGTAGTAAAGTGTACAGATGTGGCATGGCAGTGTTAATTAAAAAGTGGAGAGTTGTGGCATTGCAGTGTTTGAAGTAAAGTAAACAGATGTGACATGGCAGAGTTAGTAGCAAAGAGTAGAGATGTGACATCGCAGTGTTAGTAGTAAAGTGCAGAGTTATGGCATTGCAGTGTTAGTAGTAAAGTGTAGAGTTGTGGCATGGCAGTGTTAATAATAAAGTGTAGAGTTGTGGAATGGCAGAATTAGTAGTAAAGTGTAGAGTTGTGGCATGGCAGTGTTAGTAGTAAAGTGTAGATATGTGGCATGGCAGTGTTAGTAGTAAAGTGTAGAGATGTGGCATGGCAGTGTTAATTGTAAAGTGTAGAGATTTGACATGGCAGCGTTAGTAGTAAAGTGTAAGAATGTGACATGGTAGTGTTAGAAGTAAAGTGTAGAGTTGTGGCATGGCAGTGTTAGTAATAAACTGTAGAGTTGTGGCACTGTAGTGTTGGTAGTAAATTGTAGAGATGTGACATGGCAGTGTTTGTAGTAAAGTGTAGAGATGTGGCATGGTTACCGTTAGTAATAAAGTGTAGAGTTGTGGTATGCTCGTGTCAGTAGTAAAGTGTAGAGATCTGGCATGGCAGTGTTAGTAGTAAAGAGTAGAGTTGTGGCATGGCAGTGTTAGAAATAAAGTGTAGAGATGTGGAATTGCAGTGTTAGTAGTAAAGTGTAGAGTTGTGGCATGGCAGTGTCAGTAGTAAAGTGTAGAGTTGTGGCATGACAGTGTTAGTGGTAAAGTGTAGATTTGTGGCATGGCAGTGTTAGTAGTTTAGTGGAGATGTGGCATGGCATTGTTAGTAGTAAAGTGTAGAGATGTTGCATGGCAGTGTTAGTAGTAAAGTGTAGAGATGTCACATGGTAGTGTTAGTAGCAAAGTGTAGAGATCTGGCTTGGCAGTGTTAGTATTAAAGTACAGAGTTGTGGCATGGCAGTGCTAATAGTAAAGTGTATAGATGTGACATGGCAGTTTTACTAGTAAAGTGTAGAGGTGTGGTATGCTAATGTTTTTAGTAAAGTGTAGAGATGTGGCAAGGCAGTGTTAGTAGTAAACTGTAGAGATGTGTCTTGGCAGTGTCAGTAGTAAAGTGTACAGATGTGAAATGGCAATGTTAGTATTAAAGTATACAGATGTGGCATGGCAGTGTAAGTAGTAAAGTGTAGAGATGTGACAAGGCAGTGTTAGTTGTAAAGTGTACAGATGTGGCATGACATTGTTAGTAGTAAACTGTAGAGATGTGACATGGCAGTGTTAGTAGTAAAGTGTATAGATGTGGCATGGCAATGTTAGTAGTCAAGTGTAGAGATGTGTCTTGGCAGTGTCAGTAGTAAAGTTTAGAGTTGTGGCATGGCAGTGTCAGTAGTAAAGGGTACAGATGTGACATGGCAGTGTAAGTAGTAAAGTGTAGTGTTGTGGCATGGCAGTGTCAGTAGTAAAGTGTACAGATGTGGCATGGCAATGTTAGCTGTAAAGTGTAGAGATGTGAAATGGCAGTGTTAGTAAAGTGTGCAGATATGGCATGGCAGTGTTAGTAGTAAAGAGTAGAGAAGAGACATGGCAGTGTTAGTAGTAATGTGTAGAGTTGTGGCATGTCAGTGTTAGTGGTAAAGTGTAGATTTAAGGCATGGCAGTGTTAGTAGTTTAATGTAGAGATGTGGCAAGGCAGTGTTAGTAGTAAAGTGTAGAGATGTGGCTTGGCAGTGTTAGTAGTAAAATGTAGAGATGTGACATGGTAGTGTTAGTAGCAAAGTGTAGAGATAAGGCTTGGCAGTGTTATTAGTAAAGTGTAGAGATGTGGCTTGGCAGGGTTTAGTAGTAAAGTGTAGAGATATGGCATGGCAGTGTTAGTATTAAAGTGTAGAGTTGTGGCATGGCAGTGTTAGTAGTAAAGTGTAGAGATGTGACATGGCAGTATTACTAGTAAAGTGTAGAGTTGTGATATGCTAATGTTATTAGTAAAGTGTAGAGATGTGGCATGGCAGTGTTAGTAGTAAACTGTAGAGATGTGACATGGCAGTGTTAGTAGTAAAGTGGACAGATGTGGCATGGCAAAGTTAGTAGTCAAGTGTAGAGATGTGGCATGACAGTGTCAGTAGTAAAGTGTACAGATGTGGCATGGCAGTGTTAGTAGTAAAGTGTAGAGATGAGACATGGCAGTGTTAGTAGTAAAGTGTAGAGATGAGACATGGCAGTGTTAGAAGTAAAGTGTAGAGTTGTGGCATGGCAGTGTTAGTAATAAAGTGTAGAGTTGTGGCATGGCAGTGTTAGTGGTAAAGTGTAGATATGTGGCATGGCAGTGTTAGTAGTTTAGTGTAGAGATGTGGCATGGCAGTGTTAGTAGTAAAGTGTAGAGATGTGGCATGGCAGTGTTAGTATTAAAGTGTAGAGATGTCACTTGGCAGTCCTAGTAGTAAAATGTAGAGATGTGACACG
The DNA here is from genome assembly GCA_031769625.1 of Taudactylus pleione. Taxonomy (NCBI): domain Eukaryota; kingdom Metazoa; phylum Chordata; class Amphibia; order Anura; family Myobatrachidae; genus Taudactylus; species Taudactylus pleione. Next base: position 6,875,243 of record JAUIMM010000484.1, read on the forward strand.
TTAGTATTAGTAGTATAGTGTAAAGATCTGGCTTGGCAGTGTTAGTAGTAAAGTTTAGAGATGTGACATGGTAGTGTTAGTAAAGTGTAGAGATGTGGCTTGGCAGGGTTAGTAGTAAAGTGTAGAGATATGGCATGGCAGTGTTAGTATTAAAGTGTAGAGTTGTGGCATGGCAGTGTTAGTAGTAAAGTGTAGAGTTGTGGTATGGCAGTGTTAGTAGTAAAGTGTAGAGATGTGGCATGGCAGTGTTAGTAGTAAAGAGTAGAGATGTAACATGGCAGTGTTACTAGTAAAGTGTAGAGTTGTGGTATGCTTATGTTATTAGAAAAGTGTAGAGATGTTGCATTGCAGTGTTAGTAGTAAATTGTAGAGATGTGGCAAGGCATAGTTAGTAGTAAAGTGTAGAGATTTCACATGGCAGTCTTTGTAGTAAAGTGCAGAGATGTGACATGGTAGTGTTAGTAGTAAAGTGTAGAGATCTGTCATGGCAGTGTTAGTAGTAAAGTATACAGATGAGGCGTGCCAGGGTTAGTAGTAAAGTGTAGAGATATGGTGTTGCAGTGCTAGTAGTAAAGTGTAGAGATGTGGCATGGCAGTGTTAGTAGTAAATTGTAGAGATGTGATATGGCAATGTTAGTAGTAAAGTGTTCAGATGTGGCATGGCAGTGTTAGTAGTAAAGTGCAGTGATGTGAAATGGCAGTGTTAGTAGTAAAGTGTACAGATGTGGCATGGCAGTGTTAATAATAAAGTGAAGAGTTGTGGCATTGCAGTGTTAGAAGTAAAGTATACAGATGTGACATGGCAGAGTTAGTAGCAAAGAGTAGAGATGTGACATCGCAGTGTTAGTAGTAAAGTGCACAGTTATGGCATTGCAGTGTTAGTAGTAAAGTGTAGAGATGAGACATGGCAGTGTTAGTAGTAAAGTGTAGAGATGAGACTTGGCAGTGTTATTAGTAAAGTGTAGAGTTGTGGCATGGCAGTGTTAGTAAGAAAGTGTAGAGTTGTGGCATGGCAGTGTTAGTGGTAAAGTGTAGATATGTGGCATGGCAGTGTTAGTAGTTTAGTGTAGAGATGTGGCATGGCAGTGTTAGTAATAAAGTGTAGAGATGTGGCATGGCAGTGTTAGTATTAATGTGTAGAGATGTCACATGGCAGTCCAAGTAGTAAAATGTAGAGATGTGACACGTTAGTATTAGTAGTATAGTGTAAAGATCTGGCTTGGCAGTGTTAGAAGTAAAGTTTAGAGATGTGACATGGTAGTGTTAGTAAAGTGTAGAGATGTGGCTTGGCAGGGTTAGTAGTAAAGTGTAGAGATATGGCATGGCAGTGTTAGTATTAAAGTGTAGAGTTGTGGCATGGCAGTGTTAGTAGTAAAGTGTAGAGTTGTGGTATGGCAGTGTTAGTAGTAAAGTGTAGAGATGTGGCATGGCAGTGTTAGTAGTAAAGAGTAGAGATGTAACATGGCAGTGTTAATAGTAAAGTGTAGAGTTGTGGTATGCTAATGTTATTAGAAAAGTGTAGAGATGTTGCATGGCAGTGTTAGTAGTAAATTGTAGAGATGTGGCAAGGCAGAGTTAGTAGTAAAGTGTAGAGATGTCACATGGCAGTCTTTGTAGTAAAGTGCAGAGATGTGACATGGTAGTGTTAGTAGTAAAGTGTAGAGATCTGTCATGGCAGTGTTAGTAGTAAAGTATACAGATGAGGCGTGCCAGGGTTAGTAGTAAAGTGTAGAGATATGGTGTTGCAGTGCTAGTAGTAAAGTGTAGAGATGTGGCATGGCAGTGTTAGTAGTAAAGTGCAGAGATGTGAAATGGCAGTGTTAGTAGTAAAGTGTACAGATGTGGCATGGCAGTGTTAATAATAAAGTGAAGTGTTGTGGCATTGCAGTGTTAGAAGTAAAGTATACAGATGTGACATGGCAGAGTTAGTAGCAAAGAGTAGAGATGTGACATCGCAGTGTTAGTAGTAAAGTGCAGAGTTATGGCATTGCAGTGTTAGTAGTAAAGTGTAGAGTTGTGTCACGGCAGTGTTAATAATAAAGTGTAGAGTTTTTTAATGGCAGAATTAGTAGTAAAGTGTAGAGTTGTGGCATGGCAGTGTTAGTAGTAAAGTGTAGATATGTGGCATGGCAGTGTTAGTAGTATAGTGTAGAGATGTGGCATGGCAGTGTTAATTGTAAAGAGTAGAGATTTGACATGGCAGCGTTAGTAGTAAAGTGTAAGAATGTGACATGGTAGTGTTAGAAGTAAAGTGTAGAGTTGTGGCATGGCAGTGTTAGTAATAAACTGTAGAGTTGTGGCACTGTAGTGATAGTAGTAAATTGTAGAGATGTGACATGGCAGTGTTTGTAGTAAAGTGTAGCGATGTGGCATGGTTACCGTTAGTAGTAAAGTGTAGAGTTGTGGTATGCTCGTGTCAGTAGTAAAGTGTAGAGATCTGGCACGGCAGTGTTAGTAGTAAAGAGTAGAGTTGTGGCATGGCAAAGTTAGAAATAAAGTGTAGAGATGTGGCATTGCAGTGTTAGTAGTAAAGTGTAGAGTTGTGGCATGGCAGTGTCAGTAGTAAAGTGTAGAGTTGTGGCATGGCAGTGTTAGTGGTAAAGTGTAGATTTGTGGCATTGCAGCGTTAGTAGTTTAGTGGAGATGTGGCATGGCAGTGTTAGTAGTAAAGTGTAGAGATGTCACATGGTAGTGTTAGTAGCAAAGTGTAGAGATCTGGCTTGGCAGTGTTAGTATTAAAGTATAGAGTTGTGGCATGGCAGTGCTAGAAGTAAAGTGTATAGATGTGACATGGCAGTTTTACTAGTAAAGTGTAGAGGTGTGGTATGCTAATGTTTTTAGTAAAGTGTAGATATTTGGCATGGCAGTGTTAGTAGTAAACTGTAGAGATGTGACATGGCAGTGTTAGTAGTAAAGTGTACAGATGTGGCATGGCAATGTTAGTAGTAAAGTATACAGATGTGGCATGGCAGTGTAAGTAGTAAAGTATAGAGATGAGACAAGGCAGTGTTAGTTGTAAAGTGTACAGATGTGGCATGACATTGTTAGTAGTAAACTATAGAGATGTGACATGGCAGTGTTAGTAGTAAAGTGTACAGATGTGGCATAGCAATGTTAGTAGTCAAGTGTAGAGATGTGTCTTGGCAGTGTCAGTAGTAAAGTATAGAGTTGTGGCATGGCAGTGTCAGTAGTAAAGTGTACAGATGTGACATGGCAGTGTTAATAGTAAAGTGTATAGTTGTGGCATGGCAGTGTTAGTAGTAAAGTGTAGAGTTGTGGCATGGCAGTGTTAGTGGTAAAATGTAGATATGTGGCAAGGCAAGGTTAGTAGTAAAGTGTAGAGATGTGGCATGGCAGTGTTAGTATTAAAGAGTAGAGATGTCACATGGCAGTGTTTGTAGTAAAATGTAGAAATGTGACATGGTAGTATTAGTAGTAAAGTGTAGAGATCTGGCTTGGCAGTGTTAGTAGTAAAGTGTAGAGATGTGACATGGTAGTGTTAGTAGTAAAGTGTAGAGATGTGGCTTGGCAGTGTTAGTAGTAAAGTGCAGAGATGTGGCATGGCAGTGTTCATAGTAAAATGTAGAGATGTGACATGGTAGTGTTAGTAGCAAAGTGTAGAGATAAGGATTGGAAGTGTTAGTAGTAAAGTGTAGAGATTTGGCTTGGCAGGGTTTAGTAGTAAAGTGTAGAGATATGGCATGGCAGTGTTAGTATTAAAGTGTAGAGTTGTGGCATCACAGTGTTAGTAGTAAAGTGTAGAGATGTGACATGGCAGTATTACTAGTAAAGTGTAGATTTGTGATATGCTAATGTTATTAGTAAAGTGTAGAGATGTGGCATGGCAGTGTTAGTAGTAAACTGTAGAGATGTGACATGGCAGTGTTAGTAGTAAAGTGGACAGATGTGGCATGGCAATGTTAGTAGTCAAGTGTAGAGATGTGGCATGACAGTGTCAGTAGTAAAGTGTACATATGTGGCATGGCAGTGTTAGTAGTAAAGTGTAGAGATGAGACTTGGCAGTGTTAGTAGTAAAGTGTAGAGTTGCGGCATGGCAGTGTTAGTAATAAAGTGTAGAGTTGTGGCATGGCAGTGTTAGTGGTAAAGTGTAGATATGTGGCATGGCAGTGTTAGTAGTTTAGTGTAGAGATGTGGCATGGCAGTGTTAGTAGTAAAGTGTAGAGATGTGGCATGGCAGTGTTAGTATTAAAGTGTAGAGATGTCACATGGCAGTCCTAGTAGTAAAATGTAGAGATGTGACACGTTAGTATTAGTAGTATAGTGTAAAGATCTGGCTTGGCAGTGTTAGTAGTAAAAGTTTAGAGATGTGACATGGTAGTGTTAGTAAAGTGTAGAGATGTGGCTTGGCAGGGTTAGTAGTAAAGTGTAGAGATAGGGCATTGCAGTGTTAGTATTAAAGTGTAGAGTTGTGGCATGGCAGTGTTAGTAGTAAAGTATAGAGTTGTGGTATGGCAGTGTTAGTAGTAAAGTGTAGAGATGTGGAATGGCAGTGTTAGTAGTAAAGAGTAGAGATGTAACATGGCAGTGTTACTAGTAAAGTGTAGAGTTGTGGTATGCTAATGTTATTAGAAAAGTGTAGAGATGTTGCATGGCAGTGTTAGTAGTAAATTGTAGAGATGTGGCAAGGCAGAGTTAGAAGTAAAGTGTAGAGATGTCACATGGCAGTCTTTGTAGTAAAATGCAGAGATGTGACATGGTAGTGTTAGTAGTAAAGTGTAGAGATCTGTCATGGCAGTGTTAGTAGTAAAGTATACAGATGAGGCGGGCCAGGGTTAGTAGTAAAGTGTAGAGATATGGTGTTGCAGTGCTAGTAGTAAAGTGTAGAGATGTGGCACGGCAGTGTTAGTAGTAAATTGTAGATATGTGATATGGCAATGTTAGAAGTAAAGTGTTCAGATGTGGCATGGCAGTGTTAGTAGTAAAGTGCAGAGATGTGAAATGGCAGTGTTAGTAGTAAAGTGTACAGATGTGACATGGCAGTGTTAATAATAAAGTGAAGAGTTGTGGCATTGCAGTGTTAGAAGTAAAGTATACAGATGTGACATGGCAGAGTTAGTAGCAAAGAGTAGAGATGTGACATCGCAGTGTTAGTAGCAAAGTGCAGAGTTATGGCATTGCAGTGTTAGTAGTAAAGTGTAGAGTTGTGTCATGGCAGTGTTAATAATAAAGTGTAGAGTTTTGGAATGGCAGAATTAGTAGTAAAGTGTAGAGTTGTGGCATGGCAGTGTTAGTAGTAAAGTGTAGATATGTGGCATGGCAGTGTTAGTAGTAAAGTGTAGAGATGTGGCATGGCAGTGTTAATTGTAAAGAGTAGAGAATTGACATGTCAGCGTTAGTAGTAAAGTGTAAGAATGTGACATGGTAGTGTTAGAAGTAAAGTATACAGATGTGACATGGCAGAGTTAGTAGCAAAGAGTAGAGATGTGACATCGCAGTGTTAGTAGCAAAGTGCAGAGATATGGCATGGCAGTGTTAGTATTAAAGTGTAGAGTTGTGACATGGTAGTGTTAGTAGTAAAGTGTAGAGATCTGTCATGGCAGTGTTAGTAGTAAAGTATACAGATGAGGCGGGCCAGGGTTAGTAGTAAAGTGTAGAGATATGGTGTTGCAGTGCTAGTAGTAAAGTGTAGAGATGTGGCACGGCAGTGTTAGTAGTAAATTGTAGATATGTGATATGGCAATGTTAGAAGTAAAGTGTTCAGATGTGGCATGGCAGTGTTAGTAGTAAAGTGCAGAGATGTGAAATGGCAGTGTTAGTAGTAAAGTGTACAGATGTGGCATGGCAGTGTTAATAATAAAGTGAAGAGTTGTGGCATTGCAGTGTTAGAAGTAAAGTATACAGATGTGACATGGCAGAGTTAGTAGCAAAGAGTAGAGATGTGACATCGCAGTGTTAGTAGCAAAGTGCAGAGTTATGGCATTGCAGTGTTAGTAGTAAAGTGTAGAGTTGTGTCATGGCAGTGTTAATAATAAAGTGTAGAGTTTTGGAATGGCAGAATTAGTAGTAAAGTGTAGAGTTGTGGCATGGCAGTGTTAGTAGTAAAGTGTAGATATGTGGCATGGCAGTGTTAGTAGTAAAGTGTAGAGATGTGGCATGGCAGTGTTAATTGTAAAGAGTAGAGAATTGACATGGCAGCGTTAGTAGTAAAGTGTAAGAATGTGACATGGTAGTGTTAGAAGTAAAGTGTAGAGTCGTGGCATGGCAGTGTTAGTAATAAAATGTAGAGTTGTGGCACTGTAGTGTTAGTAGTAAATTGTAGAGATGTGACATGGCAGTGTTTGTAGTAAAGTGTAGCGATGTGGCATGGTTACCGTTAGTAGTAAAGTGTAGAGTTGTGGTATGCTCGTGTTAGTAGTAAAGTGTAGAGATCTGGCATTGCAGTGTTAGTAGTAAAGAGTAGAGATGTGGCATGGCAGTGTTAGAAATAAAGTGTAGAGATGTGGCATTGCAGTGTTAGTAGTAAAGTGTAGAGTTGTGGCATGGCAGTGTCAGTAGTAAAGTGTAGAGTTGTGGCATGGCAGTGTTAGTGGTAAAGTGTAGATTTGTGGCATGGCAGTGTTAGTAGTTTAGTGGAGATGTGGCATGGCAGTGTTAGTAGTAAAGTGTAGAGATGTTGCATGGCAGTGTTAGTAGTAAAGTGTAGAGATGTCACATGGTAGTGTTAGTAGCAAAGTGTAGAGTTCTGGCTTGGCAGTGTTAGTATTAAAGTACAGAGTTGTGGCATGGCAGTGCTAGAAGTAAAGTGTATAGATGTGACATGGCAGTTTTACTAGTAAAGTGTAGAGGTGTGGTATGCTAATGTTTTTAGTAAAGTGTAGATATTTGGCATGGCAGTGTTAGTAGTAAACTGTAGAGATGTGACATGGCAGTGTTAGTAGTAAAGTGTACAGATGTGGCATGGCAATGTTAGTAGTCAAGTGAAGAGATGTGTCTTGGCAGTGTCAGTAGTAAAGTGTACAGATGTGGAATGGCAATGTAAGTAGTAAAGTATACAGATGTGGCATGGCAGTGTAAGTAGTAAAGTGTAGAGATGAGACAAGGCAGTGTTAGTTGTAAAGTGTACAAATGTGGCATGACATTGTTAGTAGTAAACTATAGAGATGTGACATGGCAGTGTTAGTAGTAAAGTGTACAGATGTGGCATAGCAATGTTAGTAGTCAAGTGTAGAGATGTGTCTTGGCAGTGTCAGTAGTAAAGTATAGAGTTGTGGCATGGCAGTGTCAGTAGTAAAGTGTAGAGATGAGACAAGGCAATGTTAGTAGTAAAGTATACAGATGTGGCATGGCAGTGTAAGTAGTAAAGTGTAGAGATGAGACAAGGCAGTGTTAGTTGTAAAGTGTACAGATGTGGCATGACATTGTTAGTAGTAAACTATAGAGATGTGACATGGCAGTGTTAGTAGTAAAGTGTACAGATGTGGCATAGCAATGTTAGTAGTCAAGTTTAGAGATGTGTCTTGGCAGTGTCAGTAGTAAAGTATAGAGTTGTGGCATGGCAGTGTCAGTAGTAAAGTGTACAGATGTGACATGGCAGTGTTAGTAGTAAAGTGTATAGTTGTGGCATGGCAGTGTTAGTAGTAAAGTGTAGAGTTGTGGCATGGCAGTGTTAGTGGTAAAATGTAGATATGTGGCAAGGCAGTGTTAGTAGTAAAGTGTAGAGATGTGGCATGGCAGTGTTAGTATTAAAGAGTAGAGATGTCACATGGCAGTGTTGTAGTAAAATGTAGAAATGTGACATGGTAGTATTAGTAGTAAAGTGTAGAGATCTGGCTTGGCAGTGTTAGTAGTAAAGTGTAGAGATGTGACATCGTAGTGTTAGTAGTAAAGTGTAGCGATGTGGCTTGGCAGTGTTAGTAGTAAAGTGCAGAGATGTGGCATGGCAGTGTTCGTAGTAAAATGTAGAGATGTGACATGGTAGTGTTAGTAGCAAAGTGTAGAGATAAGGATTGGAAGTGTTAGTAGTAAAGTGCAGAGATTTGGCTTGGCAGGGTTTAGTGGTAAAGTGTAGAGATATGGCATGGCAGTGTTAGTATTAAAGTGTAGAGTTGTGGCATGGCAGTGTTAGTAGTAAAGTGTAGAGATGTGACATGGCAGTATTACTAGTAAAGTGTAGAGTTGTGATATGCTAATGTTATTAGTAAAGTGTAGAGATGTGGCATGGCAGTGTTAGTTAGTAAACTGTAGAGATGTGACATGGCAGTGTTAGTAGTAAAGTGGACAGATGTGGCATGGCAATGTTAGTAGTCAAGTGTAGAGATGTGTCTTGGTAGTGTCAGTAGTAAAGTATACAGATGTGGCATGGCAGTGTAAGTAGTAAAGTGTAGAGATGTGACAAGGCAGTGTTAGTTGTAAAGTGTACAGATGTGGCATGACATTGTTAGTAGTAAACTGTAGAGATGTGACATGGCAGTGTTAGTAGTAAAGTGTACAGATGTGGCATAGCAATGTTAGTAGTTAAGTGTAGAGATGTGTCTTGGCAGTGTCAGTAGTAAAGTGTAGAGTTGTGGCATGGCAGTGTCAGTAGTAAAGTGTACAGATGTGACATGGCAGTGTAAGTAGTAAATTGTAGTGTTGTGGCATGGCAGTGTCAGTAGTAAAGTGTACAGATGTGGCATGGCAATGTTAGCTGTAAAGTGTAGAGATGTGAAATGGCAGTGTTAGTAAAGTGTGCAGATATGGCATGGCAGTGTTAGTAGTAAAGAGTAGAGAAGAGACATGGCAGTGTTAGTAGTAATGTGTAGAGTTGTGGCATGGCAGTGTTAGTGGTAAAGTGTAGATTTAAGGCATGGCAGTGTTAGTAGTTTAATTTAGAGATGTGGTAAGGCAGTGTTAGTAGTAAAGTGTAGAGATGTGGCTTGGCAGTGTTAGTAGTAAAGTGCAGAGATGTGGCATGGCAGTGTTCGTAGTAAAATGTAGAGATGTGACATGGTAGTGTTAGTAGCAAAGTGTAGAGATAAGGCTTGGCAGTGTTAGCAGTAAAGTGTAGAGATGTGGCTTGGCAGGGTTTAGTAGTAAAGTGTAGAGATATGGCATGGCAGTGTTAGTATTAAAGTGTAGAGATGTGGCATGGCAGTGTTAGTATTAAAGAGTAGAGATGTCACATGGCAGTGTTTGTAGTAAAATGTAGAAATTTGACATGGTAGTATTAGTAGTAAAGTGTAGAGATCTGGCTTGGCAGTGTTAGTAGTAAAGTGTAGAGATGTGACATGGTAGTGTTAGTAGTAAAGTGTAGAGATGTGGCTTGGCAGTGTTAGTAGTAAAGTGCAGAGATGTGGCATGGCAGTGTTCGTAGTAAAATGTAGAGATGTGACATGGTAGTGTTAGTAGCAAAGTGTAGAGATAAGGATTGGAAGTGTTAGTAGTAAAGTGTAGAGATTTGGCTTGGCAGGGTTTAGTAGTAAAGTGTAGAGATATGGCATGGCAGTGTTAGTATTAAAGTGTAGAGTTGTGGCATGGCAGTGTTAGTAGTAAAGTGTAGAGATGTGACATGGCAGTATTACTAGTAATGTGTAGAGTTGTGATATGCTAATGTTATTAGTAAAGTGTAGAGATGTGGCATGGCAGTGTTAGTAGTAAACTGTAGAGATGTGACATGGCAGTGTTAGTAGTAAAGTGGACAGATGTGGCATGGCAATGTTAGTAGTCAAGTGTAGAGATGTGGCATGACAGTGTCAGTAGTAAAGTGTACATATGTGGCATGGCAGTGTTAGTAGTAAAGTGTAGAGATGAGACATGGCAGTGTTAGTAGTAAAGTGTAGAGATGAGACTTGGCAGTGTTAGTAGTAAAGTGTAGAGTTGAGGCATGGCAGTGTTAGTAATAAAGTGTAGAGTTGTGGCATGGGAGTGTTAGTGGTAAAGTGTAGATATGTGGCATGGCAGTATTAGTAGTTTAGTGTAGAGATGTGGCATGGCAGTGTTAGTAGTAAAGTGTAGAGTTGTGGCATTGCAGTGTTAGTAATAAAGTGTAGAGTTGTGGCATGGCAGTGTTAGTAGTAAAGTGTAGAGATGAGACTTGGCAGTGTTAGTAGTAAAGTGTAGAGTTGTGGCATGGCAGTGTTAGCAATAAAGTGTAGAGTTGTGGCATGGCAGTGTTAGTGGTAAAGTGTAGAGATGAGACATGGCAGTGTTAGTAGTAAAGTGTAGAGATGAGACTTGGCAGTGTTAGTAGTAAAGTTTAGAGATATGGCATGGCAGTGTTAGTATTAAAGTGTAGAGTTGTGGCATGGCAGTGTTAGTAGTAAAGTGTAGAGTTGTGGTATGGCAGTGTTAGTAGTAAAGTGTAGAGATGTGGCATGGCAGTGTTAGTAGTAAAGAGTAGAGATGTAATATGGCAGTGTTACTAGTAAAGTGTAGAGTTGTGGTATGCTAATGTTAATAGAAAAGTGTAGAGATGTTGCATGGCAGTGTTAGTAGTAAATTGTAGAGATGTGGCAAGGCAGAGTTAGTAGTAAAGTGTAGAGATGTCACATGGCAGTCTTTGTAGTAAAGTGCAGAGATGTGACATGGTAGTTTTAGTAGTAAAGTGTTGAGATCTGTCATGGCAGTGTTAGTAGTAAAGTTTACAGATGAGGCGTGCCAGGGTTAGTAGTAAAGTGTAGAGATATGGTGTTGCAGTGCTAGTAGTAAAGTGTAGAGATGTGGCATGGCAGTGTTAGTAGTAAATTGTTGAGATGTGATATGGCAATGGCAGTGTTAGTAGTAAAGTGTAGAGATGTGGCATGGCAGTGTTAATTGTAAAGAGTAGAGATTTGACATGGCAGCGTTAGTAGTAAAGTGTAAGAATGTGACATGGTAGTGTTAGAAGTAAAGTGTAGAGTTGTGGCATGGCAGTGTTAGTAATAAACTGTAGAGTTGTGGCACTGTAGTGTTAGTAGTAAATTGTAGAGATGTGACATGGCAGTGTTTGTAGTAAAGTGTAGCGATGTGGCATGGTTACCGTTAGTAGTAAAGTGTAGAGTTGTGGTATGCTCGTGTCAGTAGTAAAGTGTAGAGATCTGGCATGGCAGTGTTAGTAGTAAAGAGTAGAGTTGTGGCATGGCAGTGTTAGAAATAAAGTGTAGAGATGTGGCATTGCAGTGTTAGTAGTAAAGTGTAGAGTTGTGGCATGGCAGTGTCAGTAGTAAAGTGTAGAGTTGTGGCATGGCAGTGTTAGTGGTAAAGTGTAGATTTGTGGCATGGCAGTGTTAGTAGTTTAGTGGAGATGTGGCATGGCAGTGTTAGTAGTAAAGTGTAGAGATGTTGCATGGCAGTGTTAGTAGCAAAGTGTAGAGATCTGGCTTGGCAGTGTTAGTATTAAAGTACAGAGTTGTGGCATGGCAGTGCTAGAAGTAAAGTGTATAGATGTGACAAGGCAGTTTTACTAGTAAAGTGTAGAGGTGTGGTATGCTAATGTTTTTAGTAAAGTGTAGATATTTATCATGGCAGTGTTAGTAGTAAACTGTAGAGATGTGACATGGCAGTGTTAGTAGTAAAGTGTACAGATGTGGCATGGCAATGTTAGTAGTCAAGTGAAGAGATGTGTCTTGGCAGTGTCAGTAGTAAAGTGTACAGATGTGGAATGGCAATGTTAGTAGTAAAGTATACAGATGTGGCATGGCAGTGTAAATAGTAAAGTGTAGAGATGAGACAAGGCAGTGTTAGTTGTAAAGTGTACAGATGTGGCATAGCAATGTTAGTAGTCAAGTGTAGAGATGTGTCTTGGCAGTTTCAGTAGTAAAGTATAGAGTTGTGGCATGGCAGTGTCAGTAGTAAAGTGTACAGATGTGACATGGCAGTGTTAGTAGAAAAGTGTATAGTTGTGGTATGGCAGTGTTAGTAGTAAAGTGTAGAGTTGTGGCATGGCAGTGTTAGTGGTAAAATGTAGATATGTGGCAAGGCAGTGTTAGTTGTAAAGTGTAGAGATGTGGCATGGCAGTGTTAGTATTAAAGAGTAGAGATGTCACATGGCAGTGTTTGTAGTAAAATGTAGAAATGTGACATGGTAGTATTAGTAGTAAAGTGTAGAGATCTGGCTTGGCAGTGTTAGTAGTAAAGTGTAGAGATGTGACATGGTAGTGTTAGTAGTAAAGTGTAGCGATGTGGCTTGGCAGTGTTAGTAGTAAAGTGCAGAGATGTGGCATGGCAGTGTTCGTAGTAAAATGTAGAGATGTGACATGGTAGTGTTAGTAGCAAAGTGTAGAGATAAGGATTGGAAGTGTTAGTAGTAAAGTGTAGAGATTTGGCTTGGCAGGGTTTAGTAGTAAAGTGTAGAGATATGGCATGGCAGTGTTAGTATTAAAGTGTAGAGTTGTGGCATGGCAGTGTTAGTAGTAAAGTGTAGAGTTGTGGCATAGCAGTGTTAGTGGTAAAGTGTAGATATCTGGTATGGCAGTGTTAGTAGTTTAGTGTAGAGATGTGGCATGGCAGTGCTAGAAGTAAAGTGTAGAGGTGTGCCATGGCAGTGTTAGTAGTAAAGTGTAGAGTTGTGGTATGGCAGTGTTAGTAGTAAAGTGTAGAGATGTGGCATGGCAGTGTTAGTAGTAAAGAGTAGAGATGTAATATGGCAGTGTTACTAGTAAAGTGTAGAGTTGTGGTATGCTAATGTTATTAGAAAAGTGTAGAGATGTTGCATGGCAGTGTTAGTAGTAAATTGTAGAGATGTGGCAAGGCAGAGTTAGTAGTAAAGTGTAGAGATGTCACATGGCAGTCTTTGTAGTAAAGTGCAGAGATGTGACATGGTAGTTTTAGTAGTAAAGTGTTGAGATCTGTCATGGCAGTGTTAGTAGTAAAGTTTACAGATGAGGCGTGCCAGGGTTAGTAGTAAAGTGTAGAGATATGGTGTTGCAGTGCTAGTAGTAAAGTGTAGAGATGTGGCATGGCAGTGTTAGTAGTAAATTGTTGAGATGTGATATGGCAATGTTAGTAGTAAAGTGTTCAGATGTGGCATGGCAGTGTTAGTAGTAAAGTGCAGAGATGTGAAATGGCAGTGTTAGTAGTAAAGTGTACAGATGTGGCATGGCAGTGTTAATAATAAAGTGAGGTGTTGTGGCATTGCAGTGTTAGAAGTAAAATATACAGATGTGACATGGCAGAGTTAGTAGCAAAGAGTAGAGATGTGACATCGCAGTGTTAGTAGTAAAGTGCAGAGTTATGGCATTGCAGTGTTAGTAGTAAAGTGTAGAGTTGTGTCATGGCAGTGTTAATAATAAAGTGTAGAGATTTTTACTGGCAGAATTAGTAGTAAAGTGTAGAGTTGTGGCATGGCAGTGTTAGTAGTAAAGTGTAGATATGTGGCATGGCAGTGTTAGTAGTAAAGTGTAGAGATGTGGCATGGCAGTGTTAATTGTAAAGAGTAGAGATTTGACATGGCAGCGTTAGTAGTAAAGTGTAAGAATGTGACATGGTAGTGTTAAAAGTAAAGTGTAGAGTTGTGGCATGGCAGTGTTAGTAATAAACTGTAGAGTTGTGGCACTGTAGTGTTAGTAGTAAATTGTAGAGATGTGACATGGCAGTGTTTGTAGTAAAGTGTAGCGATGTGGCATGGTTACCGTTAGTAGTAAAGTGTAGAGTTGTGGTATGCTCGTGGCAGTAGTAAAGTGTAGAGATCTGGCATGGCAGTGTTAGTAGTAAAGAGTAGAGTTGTGGCATGGCAGTGTTAGAAATAAAGTGTAGAGATGTGGCATTGCAGTGTTAGTAGTAAAGTGTAGAGTTGTGGCATGGCAGTGTCAGTAGTAAAGTGTAGAGTTGTGGCATGGCAGTGTTAGTGGTAAAGTGTAGATTTGTGGCATGGCAGTGTTAGTAGTTTAGTGGAGATGTGGCATGGCAGTGTTAGTAGTAAAGTGTAGAGATGTTGCATGGCAGTGTTAGTAGTAAAGTGTAGAGATGTCACATGGTAGTGTTAGTAGCAAAGTGTAGAGATCTGGCTTGGCAGTGTTAGTATTAAAGTACAGAGTTGTGGCATGGCAGTGCTAGAAGTAAAGTGTATAGATGTGACAAGGCAGTTTTACTAGTAAAGTGTAGAGGTGTGGTATGCTAATGTTTTTAGTAAAGTGTAGATATTTATCATGGCAGTGTTAGTAGTAAACTGTAGAGATGTGACATGGCAGTGTTAGTAGTAAAGTGTACAGATGTGGCATGGCAATGTTAGTAGTCAAGTGAAGAGATGTGTCTTGGCAGTGTCAGTAGTAAAGTGTACAGATGTGGAATGGCAATGTTAGTAGTAAAGTATACAGATGTGGCATGGCAGTGTAAATAGTAAAGTGTAGAGATGAGACAAGGCAGTGTTAGTTGTAAAGTGTACAGATGTGGCATGACATTGTTAGTAGTAAACTATAGAGATGTGACATGGCAGTGTTAGTAGTAAAGTGTACAGATGTGGCATAGCAATGTTAGTAGTCAAGTGTAGAGATGTGTCTTGGCAGTGTCAGTAGTAAAGTATAGAGTTGTGGCATGGCAGTGTCAGTAGTAAAGTGTACAGATGTGACATGGCAGTGTTAGTAGAAAAGTGTATAGTTGTGGCATGGCAGTGTTAGTAGTAAAGTGTAGAGTTGTGGCATGGCAGTGTTAGTGGTAAAATGTAGATATGTGGCAAGGCAGTGTTAGTTGTAAAGTGTAGAGATGTGGCATGGCAGTGTTAGTATTAAAGAGTAGAGATGTCACATGGCAGTGTTTGTAGTAAAATGTAGAAATGTGACATGGTAGTATTAGTAGTAAAGTGTAGAGATCTGGCTTGGCAGTGTTAGTAGTAAAGTGTAGAGATGTGACATGGTAGTGTTAGTAGTAAAGTGTAGCGATGTGGCTTGGCAGTGTTAGTAGTAAAGTGCAGAGATGTGGCATGGCTGTGTTCGTAGTAAAATGTAGAGATGTGACATGGTAGTGTTAGTAGCAAAGTGTAGAGATAAGGATTGGAAGTGTTAGTAGTAAAGTGTAGAGATTTGGCTTGGCAGGGTTTAGTAGTAAAGTGTAGAGATATGGCATGGCAGTGTTAGTATTAAAGTGTAGAGTTGTGGCATGGCAGTGTTAGTAGTAAAGTGTAGAGTTGTGGCATAGCAGTGTTAGTGGTAAAGTGTAGATATCTGGTATGGCAGTGTTAGTAGTTTAGTGTAGAGATGTGGCATGGCAGTGCTAGAAGTAAAGTGTAGAGGTGTGCCATGGCAGTGTTAGTAGTAAAGTGTAGAGATTTCACATGGCATTCTTTGTAGTAAAGTGTAGAGATGTGACACGGCAGTGTTAGTAGTAAAGTGTACAGATGTGGCATGGCAATGTTAGTAGTAAAGTGTACAGATGTGGCATTTTTAGCTTTAGTAGTAAAGTGTACATATGTGGCATGGCAGTGTTAATAGTAAAATGTAGAGATGTGATATGGCAGTGTCTGTAGTAAAGTGTAGAGATGTGACATGGCAATGTTAGTAGTAAAGTGTTCAGATGTGGCATGGCAGTGTTAGTAGTAAAGTGTAGAGATGTGGCATGGCAGTGTTAGTAGTAAAGTGTAGAGATGTGAAATGGCAGTGTTAGTAGTAAATTGTACAGATGTGGCATGGCAGTTTTAGTAGTAAAGTGTAGAGATGTGACATGGCAGTGTTAGTAGTAAAGTGTAGAGTTGTGGAATGGCAGAATTAGTAGTAAAGTGCAGAGTTGTGGCATGGCAGTGTTAGTAATAAAGTGTAGAGTTGTGGCACTGTAGAATTAGTAGTAAATTGAAGAGTTTTGACATGGCAGTGTTTGTAGTAAAGTGTAGAGATGTGGCATGGTTACCATTAGTAGTAAAATGTAGAGTTGTGGTATGCTAGCGTTAGTAGTAAAGTGTAGAGATCTGGCATGGCAGTGTTAGTAGTAAAGTGTACAGATGTGGCATGGCAATGTTAGTAGTCAAGTTTAGAGATGTGTTTTGGCAGTGTCAGTAGTAAAGTGTAGTGTTGTGTCATGGCAGTGTCAGTAGTAAAGTGTACAGATGTGACATGGCAGTGTTAGTAGTAAAGTGTATAGTTGTGGCATGGCAGTGTTAGTAGTAAAGAGAAGAGTTGTGGCCTGTCAGTGTTAGTGGTAAAATGTAGATATGTGGCAAGGCAGTGTTAGTAGTAAAGTGTACAGATGTGGCATAGCAATGTTAGTACTCAAGTGTAGAGATGTGTCCTGGCAGTGTCAGTAGTAAAGTGTAGAGTTGTGGCATGCAGTGTCAGTAGTAAAGTGTACAGATGTGACATGGCAGTGTAAGTAGTAAAGTGAAGTGTTGTGGCATGGCAGTGTCAGTAGTAAAGTGTACAGATGTGGCATGGCAATGTTAGCTGTAAAGTGTAGAGATGTGAAATGGCAGTGTTAGTAAAGTGTGCAGATATGGCATGGCAGTGTTAGTAGTAAAGAGTAGAGAAGAGACATGGCAGTGTTAGTAGTAAAGTGTAGAGTTGTGGCATGGCAGTGTTAGTGGTAAAGTGTAGATTTAAGGCATGGCAGTGTTAGTAGTTTAATGTAGAGATATGGCAAGGCAGTGTTCGTAGTAAAGTGTAGAGATGTGGCTTGGCAGTGTTAGTTGTAAAGTGCAGAGATGTGGCATGGCAGTGTTCGTAGTAAAATGTAGAGATGTGACATGGTAGTGTTAGTAGCAAAGTGTAGAGATAAGGCTTGGCAGTGTTAGTAGTAAAGTGTAGAGATGTGTCTTGGCAGGGTTTAGTAGTAAAGTGTAGAGATATGGCATTGCAGTGTTAGTATTAAAGTGTAGAGTTGTGGCATGGCAGTGTTAGTAGTAAAGTGTAGAGATGTGACATGGCAGTATTACTAGTAAAGTGTAGAGTTGTGATATGCTAATCTTATTAGTAAAGTGTAGAGATGTGGCATGGCAGTGTTAGTAGTAAACTGTAGAGATGTGACATTGCAGTGTTAGTGGTAAAGTGGACAGATGTGGCATGGCAATGTTAGTAGTCAAGTGTAGAGATGTGGCATGACAGTGTCAGTAGTAAAGTGTACAGATGTGGCATGGCAGTGTTAGTAGTAAAGTGTAGAGATGAGACATTGCAGTGTTAGTAGTAAAGTGTAGAGATGAGACATGGCAGTGTTAGTAGTAAAGTGTAGAGTTGTGGCATGGCAGTGTTAGTAATAAAGTGTAGAGTTTTGGCATGGCAGTGTTAGTGGTAAAGTGTAGATATGTGGCATGGCAGTGTTAGTAGTTTAGTGTAGAGATATGGCATGGCAGTGTTAGTAGTAAAGTGTAGAGATGTGGCATGGCAGTGTTAGTATTAAAGTGTAGAGATGTCACAAGGCAGTCCTAGTAGTAAAATGTAGAGATGTGACATGTTAGTATTAGTAGTATAGTGTACACATCTGGCTTGGCAGTGTTAGTAGTAAAGTTTAGAGATGTGACATGGTAGTGTTAGTAAAGTGTAGAGATGTGGCTTGGCAGGGTTAGTAGTAAAGTGTAGAGATATGGCATGGCAGTGTTAGTATTAAAGTGTAGAGTTGTGGCATGGCAGTGTTAGTAGTAAAGTGTAGAGTTGTAGCATGGCAGTGTTAGTTGTAAAGTGTAGAGATGTGGCATGGCAGTGTTAGTAGTAAAGAGTAGAGATGTAACATGGCAGTGTTACTAGTAAAGTGTAGAGTTGTGGTATGCTAATGTTATTAGAAAAGTGTAGAAATATTGAATGGCAGTGTTAAATTGTAGAGATGTGGCAAGGCAGAGTTAGTAGTAAAGTGTAGAGATGTCACGTGGCAGTTTTTGTAGTAAAGTGCAGAGATGTGACAAGGTAGTGTTAGTAGTAAAGTGTAGAGATCTGTCATGGCAGTGTTAGTAGTAAAGTATACAGATGAGGCGTGCCAGGGTTAGTAGTAAAGTGTAGAGATATGGTGTTGCAGTGTTAGTAGTAAAGTGTAGAGATGTGGCATGGCAGTGTTAGTAGTAAATTGTAGAGATGTGATGTGGCAATGTTAGTAGTAAAGTGTACAGATGTGGCATGTCAGTGTTAATAATAAAGTGAAGAGTTGTGGCATAGCAGTGTTAGAAGTAAAGTATACAGATGTGACATGGCAGAGTTAGTAGCAAAGAGTAGAGATGTGACATCGCAGTGTTAGTAGTAAAGTGCAGAGTTACGGCATTGCAGTGTTAGTAGTAAAGTGTAGAGTTGTGTCATGGCAGTGTTAAGAATAAAGTGTAGAGTTTTGTAATGGCAGAATTAGTAGTAAAGTGTAGAGTTGTGGCATGGCAGTGTTAGTAGTAAAGTGTAGATATGTGGCATGGCATTGTTAGTAGTAAAGTGTAGAGATGTGGCATGGCAGTGTTCGTAGTAAAATGTAGAGATGTGACATGGTAGTGTTAGTAGCAAAGTGTAGAGATAAGGATTGGAAGTGTTAGTAGTAAAGTGTAGAGATTTGGCTTGGCAGGCTTTAGTAGTAAAGTGTAGAGATATGGCATGGCAGTGTTAGTAATAAAGTGTAGAGTTGTGGCATGGCAGTGTTAGTAGTAAAGTGTAGAGATGTGACATGGCAGTATTACTAGTAAAGTGTAGAGTTGTGATGTGCTAATGTTATTAGTAAAGTGTAGAGATGTGGCATGGCAGTGTTAGTAGTAAACTGTAGAGATGTGACATGGCAGTGTTAGTAGTAAAGTGGACAGATGTGGCATGGCAATGTTAGTAGTCAAGTGTAGAGATGTGGCATGACAGTGTCAGTAGTAAAGTGTACAGATGTGGCATGGCAGTGTTAGTAGTAAAGTGTAGAGATGAGACATGGCAGTGTTAGTAGTAAAGTGTAGAGATGAGACTTGGCAGTGTTAGTAGTAAAGTGTAGAGTTGTGGCATGGCAGTGTTAGTAATAAAGTGTAGAGTTGTGGCATGGCAGTGTTAGTGGTAAAGTGTAGATAAGTGGCATGGCAGTGTTAGTAGTTTATTGTAGAGATGTGGCATGGCAGTGTTAGTAGTAAAGTGTAGAGATGTGGCATGGCAGTGTTAGTATTAAAGTGTAGAGATGTCACATGGCAGTCCTAGTAGTAAAATGTAGAGATGTGACACGTTAGTATTAGTAGTATAGTGTAAAGATCTGGCTTGGCAGTGTTAGTAGTAAAGTTTAGAGATGTGACATGGTAGTGTTAGTAAAGTGTAGAGATGTGGCTTGGCAGGGTTAGTAGTAAAGTGTAGAGATATGGCATGGCAGTGTTAGTATTAAAATGTAGAGTTGTGGCATGGCAGTGTTAGTAGTAAAGTGTAGAGTTGTGGTATGGCAGTGTTAGTAGTAAAGTGTAGAGATGTGGCATGGCAGTGTTAGTAGTAAAGAGTAGAGATGTAACTTGGCAGTGTTAATAGTAAAGTGTAGAGTTGTGGTATGCTAATGTTATTAGAAAAGTGTAGAGATGTTGCATGGCAGTGTTAGTAGTAAATTGTAGAGATGTGGCAAGGCAGAGTTAGTAGTAAAGTGTAGAGATGTCACATGGCAGTCTTTGTAGTAAAATGCAGAGATGTGACATGGTAGTGTTAGTAGTAAAGTGTAGAGATCTGTCATGGCAGTGTAAGTAGTAAAGTATACAGATGAGGCGTGCCAGGGTTAGTAGTAAAGTGTAGAGATATGGTGTTGCAGTGTTAGTAGTAAAGTGTAGAGATGTGGCATGGCAGTGTTAGTAGTAAATTGTAGAGATGTGATGTGGCAATGTTAGTAGTAAAGTGTACAGATGTGGCATGTCAGTGTTAATAATAAAGTGAAGAGTTGTGGCATAGCAGTGTTAGAAGTAAAGTATACAGATGTGACATGGCAGAGTTAGTAGCAAAGAGTAGAGATGTGACATCGCAGTGTTAGTAGTAAAGTGCAGAGTTATGGCATTGCAGTGTTAGTAGTAAAGTGTAGAGTTGTGTCATGGCAGTGTTAAGAATAAAGTGTAGAGTTTTGTAATGGCAGAATTAGTAGTAAAGTGTAGAGTTGTGGCATGGCAGTGTTAGTAGTAAAGTGTAGATATGTGGCATGGCATTGTTAGTAGTAAAGTGTAGAGATGTGGCATGGCAGTGTTCGTAGTAAAATGTAGAGATGTGACATGGTAGTGTTAGTAGCAAAGTGTAGAGATAAGGATTGGAAGTGTTAGTAGTAAAGTGTAGAGATTTGGCTTGGCAGGGTTTAGTAGTAAAGTGTAGAGATATGGCATGGCAGTGTTAGTAATAAAGTGTAGAGTTGTGGCATGGCAGTGTTAGTAGTAAAGTGTAGAGATGTGACATGGCAGTATTACTAGTAAAGTGTAGAGTTGTGATGTGCTAATGTTATTAGTAAAGTGTAGAGATGTGGCATGGCAGTGTTAGTAGTAAACTGTAGAGATGTGACATGGCAGTGTTAGTAGTAAAGTGGACAGATGTGGCATGGCAGTGTTAGTAGTCAAGTGTAGAGATGTGGCATGACAGTGTCAGTAGTAAAGTGTACAGATGTGGCATGGCAGTGTTAGTAGTAAAGTGTAGAGATGAGACATGGCAGTGTTAGTAGTAAAGTGTAGAGATGAGACTTGGCAGTGTTAGTAGTAAAGTGTAGAGTTGTGGCATGGCAGTGTTAGTAATAAAGTGTAGAGTTGTGGCATGGCAGTGTTAGTGGTAAAGTGTAGATAAGTGGCATGGCAGTGTTAGTAGTTTATTGTAGAGATGTGGCATGGCAGTGTTAGTAGTAAAGTGTAGAGATGTGGCATGGCAGTGTTAGTATTAAAGTGTAGAGATGTCACATGGCAGTTCTAGTAGTAAAATGTAGAGATGTGACACGTTAGTATTAGTAGTATAGT
Organism: Taudactylus pleione; assembly: GCA_031769625.1. Lineage (NCBI taxonomy): Eukaryota > Metazoa > Chordata > Amphibia > Anura > Myobatrachidae > Taudactylus > Taudactylus pleione. The sequence continues at coordinate 6,895,968 of JAUIMM010000484.1, forward strand.
GTAAAGATCTGGCTTGGCAGTGTTAGTAGTAAAGTTTAGAGATGTGACATGGTAGTGTTAGTAAAGTGTAGAGATGTGGCTTGGCAGGGTTAGTAGTAAAGTGTAGAGATATGGCATGGCAGTGTTAGTATTAAAATGTAGAGTTGTGGCATGGCAGTGTTAGTAGTAAAGTGTAGAGTTGTGGTATGGCAGTGTTAGTAGTAAAGTGTAGAGATGTGGCATGGCAGTGTTAGTAGTAAAGAGTAGAGATGTAACTTGGCAGTGTTAATAGTAAAGTGTAGAGTTGTGGTATGCTAATGTTATTAGAAAAGTGTAGAGATGTTGCATGGCAGTGTTAGTAGTAAATTGTAGAGATGTGGCAAGGCAGAGTTAGTAGTAAAGTGTAGAGATGTCACATGGCAGTCTTTGTAGTAAAATGCAGAGATGTGACATGGTAGTGTTAGTAGTAAAGTGTAGAGATCTGTCATGGCAGTGTAAGTAGTAAAGTATACAGATGAGGCATGGCAGTGTTAGTAGTAAATTGTAGAGATGTGATATGGCAATGTTAGTAGTAAAGTGTTCTGATGTGGCATGGCAGTGTTAGTAGTAAAGTGCAGAGATGTGAAATGGCAGTGTTAGTAGTAAAGTGTACAGATGTGGCATGGCAGTGTTAATAATAAAGTGAAGAGTTGTGGCATTGCAGTGTTAGAAGTAAAGTATACAGATGTGACATGGCAGAGTTAGTAGCAAAGAATAGAGATGTGACATCGCAGTGTTAGTAGTAAAGTGCAGAGTTATGGCATTGCAGTGTTAGTAGTAAAGTGTAGAGTTGTGTCATGGCAGTGTTAATAATAAAGTGTAGAGTTTTGGAATGGCAGAATTAGTAGTAAAGTGTAGAGTTGTGGCATGTAGTGTTAGTAGTAAAGTGTAAATATGTGGCATGGCAGTGTTAGTAGTAAAGTGTAGAGATGTGGCATGGCAGTGTTAATTGTAAAGAGGAGAGATTTGACATGGCAGCGTTAGTAGTAAAAGGTAAGAATGTGACATGGTAGTGTTTGTAGTAAAGTGTACAGATGTGGCATGGCAGTGTTAGTAGTAAAGTGTAGAGATGAGACATGGCAGTGTTAGTAGTAAAGTGTAGAGATGAGACATGGCAGTGTTAGTAGTAAAGTGTAGAGTTGTGGCATGGCAGTGTTAGTAATAAAGTGTAGAGATATGGCATGGCAGTGTTAGTAGTAAAGTGTAGAGATGTGGCATGGCAGTGTTTTTAGTAAAGTGTAGCGATGTGGCATGGTTACCGTTAGTAGTAAAGTGTAGAGTTGTGCTATGCTCGTGTCAGTAGTAAAGTGTAGAGATCTGGCATGGCAGTGTTAGTAGTAAAGAGTAGAGATGTTACATGGCAGTGTTAGAAATAAAGTGTAGAGATGTGGCATTGCAGTGTTAGTAGTAAAGTGTAGAGTTGTGGCATGGCAGTGTCAGTAGTAAAGTGTAGAGTTGTGGCATGGCAGTGTTAGTGCTAAAGTGTAGATTTGTGGCATGGCAGTGTTAGTAGTTTAGTGGAGATGTGGGATGGCAGTGTTAGTAGTAAAGTGTAGAGATGTTGCATGGCAGTGTTAGTAGTAAAGTGTGGAGATGTCACATGGTAGTGTTAGTAGCAAAGTGTAGAGTTCTGGCTTGGCAGTGTTAGTATTAAAGTATAGAGTTGTGGCATGGCAGTGCTAGAAGTAAAGTGTATAGATGTGACATGGCAGTTTTACTAGTAAAGTGTAGAGGTTTGGTATGCTAATGTTTTTAGTAAAGTGTAGAGATTTGGCATGGCAGTGTTAGTAGTAAACTGTAGAGATGTGACATGGCATTGTTAGTAGTAAAGTGTACAGATGTGGCATGGCAATGTTAGTAGTCAAGTGAAGAGATGTGTCTTGGCAGTGTCAGTAGTAAAGTGTACAGATGTGGAAAGGCAATGTTAGTAGTAAAGTATACAGATGTGGCATGGCAGTGTAAGTAGTAAAGTGTAGAGATGAGACAAGGCAGTGTTAGTTGTAAAGTGTACAGATGTGGCATGACATTGTTAGTAGTAAACTATAGAGATGTGACATGGCAGTGTTTGTAGTAAAGTGTACAGATGTGGCATAGCAATGTTAGTAGTCAAGTGTAGAGATGTGTCTTGGCAGTGTCAGTAGTAAAGTATAGAGTTGTGGCATGGCAGTGTCAGTAGTAAAGTGTACAGATGTGCATGGCAGTGTTAGTAGTAAAGTGTATAGTTGTGGCATGGCAGTGTTAGTAGTAAAGTGTAGAGTTGTGGCATGGCAGTGTTAGTGGTAAAATGTAGATATGTGGCAAGGCAGTGTTAGTAGTAAAGTGTAGAGATGTGGCATGGCAGTTTTAGTATTAAAGAGTAGAGATGTCACATGGCAGTGTTTGTAGTAAAATGTAGAAATGTGACATGGTAATATTAGTAGTAAAGTGTAGAGATCTGGCTTGGCAGTGTTAGTAGTAAAGTGTAGAGATGTGACATGGTAGTGTTAATAGTAAAGTGTAGAGATATAGCTTGGCAGGGTTAGTAGTAAAGTGTAGAGATATGGCATGGCAGTGTTAGTATTAAAGTGTAGAGTTGTGGCATGGCAGTGTTAGTAGTAAAGTGTAGAGTTGTGGCATAGCAGTGTTAGTGGTAAAGTGTAGATATCTGGTATGGCAGTGTTAGTAGTTTAGTGTAGAGATGTGGCATGGCAGTGCTAGAAGTAAAGTGTAGAGGTGTGCCATGGCAGTGTTAGTAGTAAAGTGTAGAGATTTCACATGGCATTCTTTGTAGTAAAGTGTAGAGATGTGACACGGCAGTGTTAGTAGTAAAGTGTACAGATGTGGCATGGCAATGTTAGTAGTAAAGTGTACAGATGTGGCATTTTTAGCTTTAGTAGTAAAGTGTACATATGTGGCATGGCAGTGTTAATAGTAAAATGTAGAGATGTGATATGGCAGTGTCTGTAGTAAAGTGTAGAGATGTGACATGGCAATGTTAGTAGTAAAGTGTTCAGATGTGGCATGGCAGTGTTAGTAGTAAAGTGTAGAGATGTGGCATGGCAGTGTTAGTAGTAAAGTGTAGAGATGTGAAATGGCAGTGTTAGTAGTAAATTGTACAGATGTGGCATGGCAGTTTTAGTAGTAAAGTGTAGAGATGTGACATGGCAGTGTTAGTAGTAAAGTGTAGAGTTGTGGAATGGCAGAATTAGTAGTAAAGTGCAGAGTTGTGGCATGGCAGTGTTAGTAATAAAGTGTAGAGTTGTGGCACTGTAGAATTAGTAGTAAATTGTAGAGTTTTGACATGGCAGTGTTTGTAGTAAAGTGTAGAGATGTTGCATGGTTACCATTAGTAGTAAAATGTAGAGTTGTGGTATGCTAGCGTTAGTAGTAAAGTGTAGAGATCTGGCATGGCAGTGTTAGTAGTAAAGTGTAGAGATGTGACATGGCAGTGTTAGTAGTAAAGTGTACAGATGTGGCATGGCAATGTTAGTAGTCAAGTTTAGAGATGTGTTTTGGCAGTGTCAGTAGTAAAGTGTAGTGTTGTGTCATGGCAGTGTCAGTAGTAAAGTGTACAGATGTGACATGGCAGTGTTAGTAGTAAAGTGTATAGTTGTGGCATGGCAGTGTTAGTAGTAAAGAGAAGAGTTGTGGCCTGTCAGTGTTAGTGGTAAAATGTAGAAATGTGGCAAGTCAGTGTTAGTAGTAAAGTGTACAGATGTGGCATAGCAATGTTAGTACTCAAGTGTAGAGATGTGTCTTGGCAGTGTCAGTAGTAAAGTGTAGAGTTGTGGCATGCAGTGTCAGTAGTAAAGTGTACAGATGTGACATGGCAGTGTAAGTAGTAAAGTGTAGTGTTGTGGCATGGCAGTGTCAGTAGTAAAGTGTACAGATGTGGCATGGCAATGTTAGCTGTAAAGTGTAGAGATGTGAAATGGCAGTGTTAGTAAAGTGTGCAGATATGGCATGGCAGTGTTAGTAGTAAAGAGTAGAGAAGAGACATGGCAGTGTTAGTAGTAAAGTGTAGAGTTGTGGCATGGCAGTGTTAGTGGTAAAGTGTAGATTTAAGGCATGGCAGTGTTAGTAGTTTAATGTAGAGATGTGGCAAGGCAGTGTTAGTAGTAAAGTGTAGAGATGTGGCTTGGCAGTGTTAGTTGTAAAGTGCAGAGATATGGCATGGCAGTGTTCGTAGTAAAATGTAGAGATGTGACATGGTAGTGTTAGTAGCAAAGTGTAGAGATAAGGCTTGGCAGTGTTAGTAGTAAAGTGTAGAGATGTGGCTTGGCAGGGTTTAGTAGTAAAGTGTAGAGATATGGCATGGCAGTGTTAGTATTAAAGTGTAGAGTTGTGGCATGGCAGTGTTAGTAGTAAAGTGTAGAGATGTGACATGGCAGTATTACTAGTAAAGTGTAGAGTTGTGATATGCTAATCTTATTAGTAAAGTGTAGAGATGTGGCATGGCAGTGTTATTAGTAAACTGTAGAGATGTGACATTGCAGTGTTAGTGGTAAAGTGGACAGATGTGGCATGGCAATGTTAGTAGTCAAGTGTAGAGATGTGGCATGACAGTGTCAGTAGTAAAGTGTACAGATGTGGCATGGCAGTGTTAGTAGTAAAGTGTAGAGATGAGACATGGCAGTGTTAGTAGTAAAGTGTAGAGATGAGACATGGCAGTGTTAGTAGTAAAGTGTAGAGTTGTGGCATGGCAGTGTTAGTAATAAAGTGTAGAGTTTTGGCATGGCAGTGTTAGTGGTAAAGTGTAGATATGTGGCATGGCAGTGTTAGTAGTTTAGTGTAGAGATATGGCATGGCAGTGTTAGTAGTAAAGTGTAGAGATGTGGCATGGCAGTGTTAGTATTAAAGTGTAGAGATGTCACAAGGCAGTCCTAGTAGTAAAATGTAGAGATGTGATATGTTAGTATTAGTAGTATAGTGTAAAGATCTGGCTTGGCAGTGTTAGTAGTAAAGTTTAGAGATGTGACATGGTGTTGTTAGTAAAGTGTAGAGATGTGGCTTGGCAGAGTTAGTAGTAAAGTGTAGAGATATGGCATGGCAGTGTTAGTATTAAAGTGTAGAGTTGTGGCATGGCAGTGTTAGTAGTAAAGTGTAGAGTTGTAGCATGGCGGTGTTAGTTGTAAAGTGTAGAGATGTGGCATGGCAGTGTTAGTAGTAAAGAGTAGAGATGTAACATGGCAGTGTTACTAGTAAAGTGTAGAGTTGTGGTATGCTAATGTTATTAGAAAAGTGTAGAGATGTTGCATGGCAGTGTTAGTAGTAAATTGTAGAGATGTGGCAAGGCAGAGTTAGTAGTAAAGTGTAGAGATGTCACATGGCAGTCTTTGTAGTAAAGTGCAGAGATGTGACATGGTAGTGTTAGTAGTAAAGTGTATAGATCTGTCATGGCAGTGTTAGTAGTAAAGTATACAGATGAGGCGTGCCAGGGTTAGTAGTAAAGTGTAGAGATATGGTGTTGCAGTGTTAGTAGTAAAGTGTAGAGATGTGGCATGGCAGTGCTAGTAGTAAATTGTAGAGATGTGATATGGCAATGTTAGTAGTAAAGTGTTCAGATGTGGCATGGCAGTGTTAGTAGTAAAGTGCAGAGATGTGAAATGGCAGTGTTAGTAGTAAAGTGTACAGATGTGGCATGGCAGTGTTAATAATAAAGTGAAGAGTTGTGGCATTGCAGTGTTAGAAGTAAAGTATACAGATGTGACATGGCAGAGTTAGTAGCAAAGAGTAGAGATGTGACATCGCAGTGTTAGTAGTAAAGTGCAGAGATATGGCATTGCAGTGTTAGTAGTAAAGTGTAGAGATGTGGCATGGCAGTTTTAATTGTAAAGTGTAGAGATTTGACATGGCAGCGTTAGTAGTAAAGTGTAAGAATGTGACATGGTGGTGTTAGAAGTAAAGTGTAGAGTTGTGGCATGGCAGTGTTAGTAATAAACTGTAGAGTTGTGGCACTGTAGTGTTAGTAGTAAATTGTAGAGATTTGACATGGCAGTGTTTGTAGTAAAGTGTAGAGATGTGGCATGGTTACCGTTATTAGTAAAGTGTAGAGTTGTGGTATGCTCGTGTCAGTAGAAAAGTGTAGAGATCTGGCATGGCAGTGTTAGTAGTAAAGAGTAGAGTTGTGGCATGGCAGTGTTAGAAATAAAGTGTTGAGATGTGGTATTGCAGTGTTAGTAGTAAAGTGTAGAATTGTGGCATGGCAGTGTCAGTAGTAAAGTGTAGAGTTGAAGCATGGCAGTGTTAGTGGTAAAGTGTAGATATGTGGCATGGCAGTGTTAGTAGTAAAGTGTAGAGATGTGGCATGGCAGTTTTAATTGTAAAGTGTAGAGATTTGACATGGCAGCGTTAGTAGTAAAGTGTAAGAATGTGACATGGTAGTGTTAGAAGTAAAGTGTAGAGTTGTGGCATGGCAGTGTTAGTAATTAACTGTAGAGTTGTGGCACTGTAGTGTTAGTAGTAAATTGTAGAGATTTGACATGGCAGTGTTTGTAGTAAAGTGTAGAGATGTGGCATGGTTACCGTTAGTAGTAAAGTGTAGAGTTGTGGTATGCTCGTGTCAGTAGTAAAGTGTAGAGATCTGGCATGGCAGTGTTAGTAGTAAAGAGTAGAGTTGTGGCATGGCAGTGTTAGAAATAAAGTGTTGAGATGTGGTATTGCAGTGTTAGTAGTAAAGTGTAGAGTTGTGGCATGGCAGTGTCAGTAGTAAAGTGTAGAGTTGTGGCATGGCAGTGTTAGTGGTAAAGTGTAGATTTGTGGCATGGCAGTGTTAGTAGTTTAGTGGAGATGTGGCATGGCAGTGTTAGTATTAAAGTGCAGAGATGTTGCATGGCAGTGTTAGTAGTAAAGTGTAGAGATGTCACTTGGTAGTGTTAGTTGCAAAGTGTAGAGATCTTGCTTGGCAGTGTTAGTATTAAAGTATAGGGTTGTGGCATGGCAGTGCTAGAAGTAAAGTGTATAGATGTGACATGGCAGTTTTACTAGTAAAGTGTAGAGGTGTGCTATGCTAATGTTTTTAGTAAAGTGTACAGATGTGGAATGGCAATGTTAGTAGTAAAGTATACAGATGTGGCATGGCAGTGTAAGTAGCAAAGTGTAGAGATGAGACAAGGCAGTGTTATTTGTAAAGTGTACAGATGTGGCATGACATTGTTAGTAGTAAACTGTAGAGATGTGACATGGCAGTATTTGTAGTAAAGTGTACAGATGTGGTATAGCAATGTTAGTAGTCAAGTGTAGAGATGTGTCTTGGCAGTGTCAGTAGTAAAGTGTAGAGTTGTGGCATGGCAGTGTCAGTAGTAAAGTGTACAGATGTGACATGGCAGTGTTAGTAGTAAAGTGTATAGTTGTGGTATGGCAGTGTTAGTAGTAAAGTGTAGAGTTGTGGTATGGCAGTGTTAGTAGTAAAGTGTAGAGTTGTGGCATGGCAGTGTTAGTGGTAAAATGTAGATATGTGGCAAGGCAGTGTTAGTAGTAAAGTGTAGAGATGTGGCATGGCAGTGTTAGTATTAAAGAGTAGAGATATCACATGGCAGTGTTTGTAGTAAAATGTAGAAATGTGACATGGTAGTATTAGTAGTAAAGTGTAGAGATTTGGCTTGGCAGTGTTAGTAGTAAAGTGTAGAGATGTGACATGGCAGTGTTAGTAGTAAAGTGTAGAGATATAGCTTGGCAGGGTTAGTAGTAAAGTGTAGAGATATGGCATGGCAGTGTTAGTATTAAAGTGTAGAGTTGTGGCATGGCAGTGTTAGTAGTAAAGTGTAGAGTTGTGGCATAGCAGTGTTAGTGATACAGTGTAGATATCTGGTATGGCAGTGTTAGTTGTTTAGTGTAGAGATGTGGCATGGCGGTGCTAGAAGTAAAGTTTAGAGGTGTGCCATGGCAGTGTTAGTAGTAAAGTGTAGAGATTTCATATGGCAGTCTTTGTAGTAAAGTGTAGAGATGTGACACGGCAGTGTTAGTAGTAAAGTGTACAGATGTGGCATGGCAATGTTAGTAGTAAAGTGTACAGATGTGGCATTTTTAGCTTTAGTAGTAAAGTGTACATATGTGGCATGGCAGTGTTAGTAGTAAAATCTAGAGATGTGATATGGCAGTGTCTGTAGTAAAGTGTAGAGATGTGACATGGCAATGTTAGTAGTAAAGTGTTCAGATGTGGCATGGCAGTGTTAGTAGTAAAGTGTAGAGATGTGGCATGGCAGTGTTAGTAGTAAAGTGTAGAGATGTGAAATGGCAGTGTTAGTAGTAAATTGTACAGATGTGGCATGGCAGTTTTAGTAGTAAAGTGTAGAGATGTGACATGGCAGTGTTAGTAGTAAAGTGCAGAGTTATGGCACGGCAGTGTTAGATGTAAAGTGTAGAGTTGTGGCATGGCAGTGTTAATAGTAAAGTGTAGAGTTGTGGAATGGCAGAATTAGTAGTAAAGTGCAGAGTTGTGGCATGGCAGTGTTAGTAATAAAGTATAGAGTTGTGGCACTGTAGTGTTAGTAGTAAATTGTAGAGTTTTGACAAGGCAGTGTTTGTAGTTAAGTGTAGAGATGTGGCATGGTTACCATTAGTAGTAAAATGTAGAGTTGTGGTATGCTAGCGTTAGTAGTAAAGTGTAGAGATCTGGCATGGCAGTGTTAGTAGTAAAGTGTACAGATGTGACATGGCAGTGTTAGTAGTCAAGTTTAGAGATGTGTTTTGGCAGTGTCAGTAGTAAAGTGTAGTGTTGTGTCATGGCAGTGTCAGTTGTAAAGTGTACAGATGTGGCATGGCAATGTTAACAGTAAAGTGTAGAGATGTGACATGTCAGTGTTAGTAAAGTGTGCAGATGTGGCATGGCAGTGTTAGTAGTAAAGAGTAGAGAAGTGACATGGCAGTGTTAGTAGTAAAGTGTAAAGTTGTGGCATGGCAGTGTTAGAAATAAAGTGTAGACATGTGGAATGCAGTGTTAGTAGTAAAGTGTAGAGTTGTGGCATGGTAGTGTCAGTAGTAAAGTGTAGAGTTGTGGCATGGCAGTGTTAGTGGTAAAGTGTAGATTTGTGGCATGGCAGTGTTAGTAGTTTAATGTAGAGATGTGGCATGGCATTGTTAGTAGTAAAGTGTAGAGATGTGGCTTGGCAGTGTTAGTAGTAAAGTGCAGAGATGTGGCATGGCAGTGTTCGTAGTAAAGTGTAGAGATAAGACATCGTAGTGTTAGTAGCAAAGTGTAGATATCTGGCTTGGCAGTGTTAGTAGTAAAGTGAAGAGATTCGGATTGGCAGGGTTTAGTAGTAAAGTGTAGAGATATGGCATGGCAGTGTTAGTATTAAAGTGTAGAGTTGTGGCATGGCAGTGTTAGTAGTAAAGTGTAGAAATGTGACATGGCAGTGATACTAGTAAAGTGTAGAGTTGTGGTATGCTAATCTTATTAGTAAAGTGTAGAGATGTGGCAAGGCAGTGTTAGTAGTAAACTGTAGAGATGTGATATGGCAGTGTTAGTAGTAAAGTGTACAGATGTGGCATGGCAATTTTAGTAGTCAAGTGTAGAGATGTGGCATGGCAGTGTCAGTAGTAAAGTGTACAGATGTGGCAAGGCAGTGTTAGTAGTAAAGTGTAGAGATGAGACATGGCAGTGTTAGTAGTAAAGTGTACAGATGTGGCATGACATTGTTAGTAGTAAAGTGTAGAGATGTGACATGGCAGTGTTAGTAATAAAGTGTAGAGTTGTGGCATGGCAGTGTTAGTGGTAAAGTGTAGATATGTGGCATGGCAGTGTTAGATATGTAGTGTAGAGATGTGGCATGGCAGTGTTATTAGTAAAGTGTAGAGATGTGGCATGGCAGTGCTAGTTGTAAAGTGTAGAGATGTCACATGGCAGTCCTTGTAGTAAAATGTAGAGATGTGACATGGTAGTATTAGTAGTATAGTGTAAAGATCTGGCTTGGCAGTGTTAGTAGTAAAGTTTAGAGATGTGACATGGTAGTGTTAGTAGTAAAGTGTAGAGATGTGGCTTGGCAGGGTTGGTAGTAAAGTGTAGACATATGGCATGGCAGTGTTAGTATTAAAGTGTAGAGTTGTGGCATGGCAGTGTTTGTAGTAAAGTGTAGAGTTGTGGTATGGCAGTGTTAGTAGTAAAGTGTAGAGATGTGGCTTGGCAGTGTTAGTAGTAAAGAGTAGAGATGTAACATGGCAGTGTTACTAGTAAAGTGTAGAGTTGTAGTATGCTAATTTTATTAGAAAAGTGTAGAGATGTTGCATGGCAGTGTTAGTACAAATTGTAGAGATGTGACATGGCAGTGTTAGTAGTAAAGAGTACAGATGTGGCAAGTCAATGTTAGTAGTAAAGTGTAGAGTTGTGTCTTGGCAGTTTCAGATGCAAAGTGTAGAGTTGTGGCATGGCAGTGTTAGTAGAAAAGTGCACAGATGTGGCATTGCAATGTTAGCAGTAACGTGTACAGATGTGGCATGGCAGTGTTAGTAGTAAAGTGTAGAGATGTGACATGGCAGTGTTATTAGTAAAGTGTACAGATGTGGCATGACATTGTTAGTAGTAAAGTGTAGAGATGTGACATGTCAGTGTTAGTAGTAAAGTGTAGAGTTGTGGCATGGCAGTTTTAGTAGTAAAGTGTAGAGTTGTGGCATAGCAGTGTTAGTGGTAAAGTATAGAGATGAGGCGTGCCAGGGTTAGTAGTAAAGTGTAGAGATATGGCGTTGCAGTGTTAGTAGTAAAGTGTAGACATGTGGCATGGCAGTGTTAGTAGTAAAGTGTAGAGATGTGACATGGCAATGTTAGTAGTGAAGTGTTCAGATGTGGCATGGCAGTGTTAATAATAAAGTGAAGAGTTGTGGCATTGCAGTGTTAGAAGTAAAGTATACAGATGTGATATGGCAGTGTTAGTAGCAAAGTGTAGAGATGTGACATGGCAGTGTTAGTAGTAAAGTGGAGAGTTGTGGCATGGCAGTGTTAATAGTAAAGTGTAGAGTTGTGGAATGGCAGAATTAGTAGTAAAGTTTAGAGTTGTGGCATGGCAGTGTTAGTAGTAAAGTGTAGATATGTGGCATGGCAGTGTTAGTAGTAAAGTGTAGAGATGTGGCATGGCAGTGTTAATTGTAAAGTGTAGAGATTTGACATGGCAGCGTTAGTAGTAAAGTGTAAGAATGTGACATGGTAGTGTTAGAAGTAAAGTGTAGAGTTGTGGAATGGCAGTGTTAGTAATAAAGTGCAGAGTTGTGGCACTGTAGTGTTAGTAGTAAATTGTAGAGATGTGACATGGCAGTGTTTGTAGTAAAGTATAGAGATGTGGCATGGTTACCGTGTGTAGTAAAGTGTAGATTTGTGGTATGCTCGTGTCAGTAGTAAAGTGTAGAGATCTGGCATGGCAGTGTTAGAAATAAAGTGTAGAGATGTGGTATGGCTGTGTTAGTAGTAAAGTGTAGAGTTGTGGCATGGCAGTGTTAATAGTAAAGTGTAGAGTTGTGGAATGGCAGAATTAGTAGTAAAGTTTAGAGTTGTGGCATGGCAGTGTTAGTAGTAAAGTGTAGATATGTGGCATGGCAGTGTTAGTAGTAAAGTGTAGAGATGTGGCATGGCAGTGTTAATTGTAAAGTGTAGAGATTTGACATGGCAGCGTTAGTAGTAAAGTGTAAGAATGTGACATGGTAGTGTTAGAAGTAAAGTGTAGAGTTGTGGAATGGCAGTGTTAGTAATAATGTGCAGAGTTGTAGCACTGTAGTGTTAGTAGTAAATTGTAGAGATGTGACATGGCAGTGTTTGTAGTAAAGTATAGAGATGTGGCATGGTTACCGTTTTTAGTAAAGTGTAGAGTTGTGGTATGCTCGTGTCAGTAATAAAGTGTAGAGATCTGGCATGGCAGTGTTAGAAATAAAGTGTAGAGATGTGGTATGGCAGTGTTAGTAGTAAAGTGTAGAGTTGTGGCTTGGCAGTGTCAGTAGTAAAGTGTAGAGTTGTGGCATGGCAGTGTTAGTGGTAAAGTGTAGATTTGTGGCATGGCAGTGTTAGTAGTTTAATGTAGAGATGTGGCATGGCATTGTTAGTAGTAAAGTGTAGAGATGTGGCTTGGCAGTGTTAGTAGTAAATTGCAGAGATGTGGCATGGCAGTGTTCGTAGTAAAGTGTAGAGATAAGACATGGTAGTGTTAGTAGCAAAGTGTAGATATCTGGCTTGGCAGTGTTAGTAGTAAAGTGAAGAGATTCGGATTGGAAGGGTTTAGTAGTAAAGTGTAGAGATATGGCATGGCAGTGTTAGTATTAAAGTGTAGAGTTGTGGCATGGCAGTGTTAGTAGTAAAGTGTAGAAATGTGACATGGCAGTGTTACTAGTAAAGTGTAGAGTTGTGGTATGCTAATCTTATTAGTAAAGTGTAGAGATGTGGCAAGGCAGTGTTAGTAGTAAACTGTAGAGATGTGATATGGCATTGTTAGTAGTAAAGTGTACAGATGTGGCATGGCAATGTTAGTAGTCAAGTGTAGAGATGTGGCATGGCAGTGTCAGTAGTAAAGTGTACAGATGTGGCAAGGCAGTGTTAGTAGTAAAGTGTAGAGATGAGACATGGCAGTGTTAGTAGTAAAGTGTACAGATGTGGCATGACATTGTTAGTAGTAAAGTGTAGAGATGTGACATGGCAGTGTTAGTAATAAAGTGTAGAGTTGTGGCATGGCAGTGTTAGTAGTAAAGTGTAGATATGTGGCATGGCAGTGTTAGAAATTTAGTGTAGAGATGTGGCATGGCAGTGTTATTAGTAAAGTGTAGAGATGTGGCTTGGCAGTGCTAGTTGTAAAGTGTAGAGATGTCACATGGCAGTCCTTGTAGTAAAATGTAGAGATGTGACATGGTAGTATTAGTAGTATAGTGTAAAGATCTGGCTTGGCAGTGTTAGTAGTAAAGGTTAGAGATGTGACATGGTAGTGTTAGTAGTAAAGTGTAGAGATGTGGCTTGGCAGGGTTGGTAGTAAAGTGTAGACATATGGCATGGCAGTGTTAGTATTAAAGTGTAGAGTTGTGGCATGGCAGTGTTTGTAGTAAAGTGTAGAGTTGTGGTATGGCAGTGTTAGTAGTAAAGTGTAGAGATGTGGCTTGGCAGTGTTAGTAGTAAAGAGTAGAGATGTAACATGGCAGTGTTACTAGTAAAGTGTAGAGTTGTAGTATGCTAATTTTATTAGAAAAGTGTAGAGATGTTGCATGGCAGTGTTAGTACAAATTGTAGAGATGTGACATGGCAGTGTTAGTAGTAAAGAGTACAGATGTGGCAAGTCAATGTTAGTAGTCAAGTGTAGAGATGTGTCTTGGCAGTTTCACATGCAAAGTGTAGAGTTGTGGCATGGCAGTGTTAGTAGAAAAGTGCACAGATGTGGCATTGCAATGTTAGCAGTAACGTGTACAGATGTGGCATGGCAGTGTTAGTAGTAAAGTGTAGAGATGTGACATGGCAGTGTTAGTAATAAAGTGTACAGATGTGGCATGACAATGTTAGTAGTAAAGTGTAGAGATGTGACATGTCAGTGTTAGTAGTAAAGTGTAGAGTTGTGGCATGGCAGTTTTAGTAGTAAAGTGTAGAGTTGTGGCATAGCAGTGTTAGTGGTAAAGTATAGAGATGAGGCGTGCCAGGGTTAGTAGTAAAGTGTAGAGATATGGCGTTGCAGTGTTAGTAGTAAAGTGTAGACATGTGGCATGGCAGTGTTAGTAGTAAAGTGTAGAGATGTGACATGGCAATGTTAGTAGTGAAGTGTTCAGATGTGGCATGGCAGTGTTAATAATAAAGTGAAGAGTTGTGGCATTGCAGTGTTAGAAGTAAAGTATACAGATGTGACATGGCAGTGTTAGTAGCAAAGTGTAGAGATGTGACATGGCAGTGTTAGTAGTAAAGTGGAGAGTTGTGGCATGGCAGTGTTAATAGTAAAGTGTAGAGTTGTGGAATGGCAGAATTAGTAGTAAAGTTTAGAGTTGTGGCATGGCAGTGTTAGTAGTAAAGTGTAGATATGTGGCATGGCAGTGTTTGTAGTAAAGTGTAGAGATGTGGCATGGCAGTGTTAATTGTAAAGTGTAGAGATTTGACATGGCAGCGTTAGTAGTAAAGTGTAAGAATGTGACATGGTAGTGTTAGAAGTAAAGTGTAGAGTTGTGGAATGGCAGTGTTAGTAATAAACTGCAGAGTTGTGGCACTGTAGTGTTAGTAGTAAATTGTAGAGATGTGACATGGCAGTGTTTGTAGTAAAGTATAGAGATGTGGCATGGTTACCGTTTGTAGTAAAGTGTAGAGTTGTGGTATGCTCGTGTCAGTTGTAAAGTGTAGAGATCTGGCATGGCAGTGTTAGAAATAAAGTGTAGAGATGTGGTATGGCAGTGTTAGTAGTAAAGTGTAGAGTTGTGGCATGGCAGTGTTAATAGTAAAGTGTAGAGTTGTGGAATGGCAGAATTAGTAGTAAAGTTTAGAGTTGTGGCATGGCAGTGTTAGTAGTAAAGTGTAGATATGTGGCATGGCAGTGTTAGTAGTAAAGTGTAGAGATGTGGCATGGCAGTGTTAATTGTAAAGTGTAGAGATTTGACATGGCAGCATTAGTAGTAAAGTGTAAGAATGTGACATGGTAGTGTTAGAAGTAAAGTGTAGAGTTGTGGAATGGCAGTGTTAGTAATAAAGTGCAGAGTTGTGGCACTGTAGTGTTAGTAGTAAATTGTAGAGATGTGACATGGCAGTGTTTGTAGTAAAGTATAGAGATGTGGCATGGTTACCATTTGTAGTAAAGTGTAGAGTTGTGGTATGCTCGTGTCAGTAGTAAAGTGTAGAGATCTGGCATGGCAGTGTTAGAAATAAAGTGTAGAGATGTGGTATGGCAGTGTTAGTAGTAAAGTGTAGAGTTGTGGCATGGCAGTGTCAGTAGTAAAGTGTAGAGTTGTGGCATGGCAGTGTTAGTGGTAAAGTGTAGATATGTGGCATGGCAGTGTTTGTAGTAATTTGCAGAGATGTTGCATTGCAGTGTTAGTAGTAAAGTGTAGATTTGTGGCTTGGCAGTGTCCGTAGTACAGTGTAGAGTTGTGGCATGGCAGTGTCAGTAGTAAAGTGTACAGATGTGACATGGCAGTGTTTGTAGTAAAGTGTTGAGTTGTGGCATGGCAGTGTTAGTAGTAAAGTGTAGAGTTGTGGCATGGCAGTGTTAGTGGTAAAGTGTAGATATGTGGCATGGCAGTGTTAGTGGTAAAGTGTAGAGATGTGGCATGGCAGTGTTAGTAGTAAAGTGTAGAGATGTGACATGGCAGTGTTAGTAGTAAAGTGTACAGATGTGGCATGACATTGTTAGTAGTAAACTGTAGAGATGTGACATGGCAGTGTTAGTAGTAACACTGTACAGTAAAGTGTACAGATACTGTACAGTACTGTAAAGTGTACAGATGTGGCATGGCAATGTTAGTAGTCAAGTTTAGAGATTTGTTTTGGCAGTGTCAGTAGTAAAGTGTAGTGTTGTGTCATGGCAGTGTCAGTTGTAAAGTGTACAGATGTGGCATGGCAATGTTAACAGTAAAGTGTAGAGATGTGACATTTCAGTGTTAGTAAAGTGTGCAGATGTGGCATGGCAGTGTTAGTAGTAAAGAGTAGAGAAGTGACATGGCAGTGTTAGTAGTAAAGTGTAGAGTTGTGGCATGGCAGTGTTAGTAGTAAAGTGTACAGATGTGGCATGGCAATGTTAGTAGTAAAGTGTACAGATGTGGCATTTTTAGCTTTAGTAGTAAAGTGTACATATGTGGCATGGCAGTGTTAGTAGTAAAATGTAGAGATGTGATATGGCAGTGTCTGTAGTAAAGTGTAGAGATGTGACATGGCAATGTTAGTAGTAAAGTGTTCAGATGTGGTATGGCAGTGTTAGTAGTAAAGTGTAGAGATGTGGCATGGCAGTGTTAGTAGTAAAGTGTAGAGATGTGAAATGGCATTGTTAGTAGTAAATTGTACAGATGTGGCATGGCAGTTTTAGTAGTAAAGTGTAGAGATGTGACATGGCAGTGTTAGTAGTAAAGTGCAGAGTTATGGCATGGCAGTGTTAGTAGTAAAGTGTAGAGTTGTGGCATGGCAGTGTTAATAGTAAAGTGTAGAGTTGTGGAATGGCAGAATTAGTAGTAAAGTGCAGAGTTGTGGCATGGCAGTGTTAGTAATAAAGTGTAGAGTTGTGGCACTGTAGTGTTAGTAGTAAAGTGTAGAGATCTGGCATGGCAGTGTTAGTAGTAAAGTGTAGAGATGTGACATGGCAGTGTTAGTAGTCAAGTTTAGAGATGTGTTTTGGCAGTGTCAGTAGTAAAGTGTAGTGTTGTGTCATGGCAGTGTCAGTTGTAAAGTGTACAGATGTGGCATGGCAATGTTAACAGTTAAGTGTAGAGATGTGACATGTCAGTGTTAGTAAAGTGTGCAGATGTGGCATGGCAGTGTTAGTAGTAAAGAGTAGAGAAGTGACATGGCAGTGTTAGTAGTAAAGTGTAGAGTTGTGGCATGGCAGTGTTAGAAATAAAGTGTAGACATGTGGAATGCAGTGTTAGTAGTAAAGTGTAGAGTTTTGGCATGACAGTGTTAGTGGTAAAGTGTAGAGATGAGACAAGGCAGTGTTAGTTGTAAAGTGTACAGATGTGGCATGACATTGTTAGTAGTAAACTGTAGAGATGTGACATGGCAGTGTTAGTAGAAAATTGTACAGATGTGGCATAGCAATGTTAGTAGTCAAGTGTAGAGATGTGTCTTGGCAGTGTCAGTACTAAAGTGTAGAGTTGTGGCATGGCAGTGTCAGTAGTAAAGTGTACAGATGTGACATGGCAGTGTTAGTAGTAAAGTGTATTGTTGTGGCATGGCAGTGTTAGTAGTAAAGTGTAGAGTTGTGGCATGGCAGTGTTAGTGGTAAAATGTAGATATGTGGCAAGGCAGTGTTAGTAGTAAAGTGTAGACATGTGGCATGGCAGTGTTAGTAGTAAAGTGTAGAGATGTGACATGGCAATGTTAGTAGTGAAGTGTTCAGATGTGGCATGGCAGTGTTAATAATAAAGTGAAGAGTTGTGGCATTGCAGTGTTAGAAGTAAAGTATACAGATGTGACATGGCAGTGTTAGTAGCAAAGTGTAGAGATGTGACATGGCAGTGTTAGTAGTAAAGTGGAGAGTTGTGGCATGGCAGTGTTAATAGTAAAGTGTAGAGTTGTGGAATGGCAGAATTAGTAGTAAAGTTTAGAGTTGTGGCATGGCAGTGTTAGTAGTAAAGTGTAGATATGTGGCATGGCAGTGTTAGTAGTAAAGTGTAGAGATGTGGCATGGCAGTGTTAATTGTAAAGTGTAGAGATTTGACATGGCAGCGTTAGTAGTAAAGTGTAAGAATGTGACATGGTAGTGTTAGAAGTAAAGTGTAGAGTTGTGGAATGGCAGTGTTAGTAATAAAGTGCAGAGTTGTGGCACTGTAGTGTTAGTAGTAAATTGTAGAGATGTGACATGGCAGTGTTTGTAGTAAAGTATAGAGATGTGGCATGGTTACCGTGTGTAGTAAAGTGTAGATTTGTGGTATGCTCGTGTCAGTAGTAAAGTGTAGAGATCTGGCATGGCAGTGTTAGAAATAAAGTGTAGAGATGTGGTATGGCTGTGTTAGTAGTAAAGTGTAGAGTTGTGGCATGGCAGTGTTAATAGTAAAGTGTAGAGTTGTGGAATGGCAGAATTAGTAGTAAAGTTTAGAGTTGTGGCATGGCAGTGTTAGTAGTAAAGTGTAGATATGTGGCATGGCAGTGTTAGTAGTAAAGTGTAGAGATGTGGCATGGCAGTGTTAATTGTAAAGTGTAGAGATTTGACATGGCAGCGTTAGTAGTAAAGTGTAAGAATGTGACATGGTAGTGTTAGAAGTAAAGTGTAGAGTTGTGGAATGGCAGTGTTAGTAATAATGTGCAGAGTTGTAGCACTGTAGTGTTAGTAGTAAATTGTAGAGATGTGACATGGCAGTGTTTGTAGTAAAGTATAGAGATGTGGCATGGTTACCGTTTTTAGTAAAGTGTAGAGTTGTGGTATGCTCGTGTCAGTAATAAAGTGTAGAGATCTGGCATGGCAGTGTTAGAAATAAAGTGTAGAGATGTGGTATGGCAGTGTTAGTAGTAAAGTGTAGAGTTGTGGCTTGGCAGTGTCAGTAGTAAAGTGTAGAGTTGTGGCATGGCAGTGTTAGTGGTAAAGTGTAGATTTGTGGCATGGCAGTGTTAGTAGTTTAATGTAGAGATGTGGCATGGCATTGTTAGTAGTAAAGTGTAGAGATGTGGCTTGGCAGTGTTAGTAGTAAATTGCAGAGATGTGGCATGGCAGTGTTCGTAGTAAAGTGTAGAGATAAGACATGGTAGTGTTAGTAGCAAAGTGTAGATATCTGGCTTGGCAGTGTTAGTAGTAAAGTGAAGAGATTCGGATTGGAAGGGTTTAGTAGTAAAGTGTAGAGATATGGCATGGCAGTGTTAGTATTAAAGTGTAGAGTTGTGGCATGGCAGTGTTAGTAGTAAAGTGTAGAAATGTGACATGGCAGTGTTACTAGTAAAGTGTAGAGTTGTGGTATGCTAATCTTATTAGTAAAGTGTAGAGATGTGGCAAGGCAGTGTTAGTAGTAAACTGTAGAGATGTGATATGGCATTGTTAGTAGTAAAGTGTACAGATGTGGCATGGCAATGTTAGTAGTCAAGTGTAGAGATGTGGCATGGCAGTGTCAGTAGTAAAGTGTACAGATGTGGCAAGGCAGTGTTAGTAGTAAAGTGTAGAGATGAGACATGGCAGTGTTAGTAGTAAAGTGTACAGATGTGGCATGACATTGTTAGTAGTAAAGTGTAGAGATGTGACATGGCAGTGTTAGTAATAAAGTGTAGAGTTGTGGCATGGCAGTGTTAGTAGTAAAGTGTAGATATGTGGCATGGCAGTGTTAGAAATTTAGTGTAGAGATGTGGCATGGCAGTGTTATTAGTAAAGTGTAGAGATGTGGCTTGGCAGTGCTAGTTGTAAAGTGTAGAGATGTCACATGGCAGTCCTTGTAGTAAAATGTAGAGATGTGACATGGTAGTATTAGTAGTATAGTGTAAAGATCTGGCTTGGCAGTGTTAGTAGTAAAGGTTAGAGATGTGACATGGTAGTGTTAGTAGTAAAGTGTAGAGATGTGGCTTGGCAGGGTTGGTAGTAAAGTGTAGACATATGGCATGGCAGTGTTAGTATTAAAGTGTAGAGTTGTGGCATGGCAGTGTTTGTAGTAAAGTGTAGAGTTGTGGTATGGCAGTGTTAGTAGTAAAGTGTAGAGATGTGGCTTGGCAGTGTTAGTAGTAAAGAGTAGAGATGTAACATGGCAGTGTTACTAGTAAAGTGTAGAGTTGTAGTATGCTAATTTTATTAGAAAAGTGTAGAGATGTTGCATGGCAGTGTTAGTACAAATTGTAGAGATGTGACATGGCAGTGTTAGTAGTAAAGAGTACAGATGTGGCAAGTCAATGTTAGTAGTCAAGTGTAGAGATGTGTCTTGGCAGTTTCACATGCAAAGTGTAGAGTTGTGGCATGGCAGTGTTAGTAGAAAAGTGCACAGATGTGGCATTGCAATGTTAGCAGTAACGTGTACAGATGTGGCATGGCAGTGTTAGTAGTAAAGTGTAGAGATGTGACATGGCAGTGTTAGTAATAAAGTGTACAGATGTGGCATGACAATGTTAGTAGTAAAGTGTAGAGATGTGACATGTCAGTGTTAGTAGTAAAGTGTAGAGTTGTGGCATGGCAGTTTTAGTAGTAAAGTGTAGAGTTGTGGCATAGCAGTGTTAGTGGTAAAGTATAGAGATGAGGCGTGCCAGGGTTAGTAGTAAAGTGTAGAGATATGGCGTTGCAGTGTTAGTAGTAAAGTGTAGACATGTGGCATGGCAGTGTTAGTAGTAAAGTGTAGAGATGTGACATGGCAATGTTAGTAGTGAAGTGTTCAGATGTGGCATGGCAGTGTTAATAATAAAGTGAAGAGTTGTGGCATTGCAGTGTTAGAAGTAAAGTATACAGATGTGACATGGCAGTGTTAGTAGCAAAGTGTAGAGATGTGACATGGCAGTGTTAGTAGTAAAGTGGAGAGTTGTGGCATGGCAGTGTTAATAGTAAAGTGTAGAGTTGTGGAATGGCAGAATTAGTAGTAAAGTTTAGAGTTGTGGCATGGCAGTGTTAGTAGTAAAGTGTAGATATGTGGCATGGCAGTGTTTGTAGTAAAGTGTAGAGATGTGGCATGGCAGTGTTAATTGTAAAGTGTAGAGATTTGACATGGCAGCGTTAGTAGTAAAGTGTAAGAATGTGACATGGTAGTGTTAGAAGTAAAGTGTAGAGTTGTGGAATGGCAGTGTTAGTAATAAACTGCAGAGTTGTGGCACTGTAGTGTTAGTAGTAAATTGTAGAGATGTGACATGGCAGTGTTTGTAGTAAAGTATAGAGATGTGGCATGGTTACCGTTTGTAGTAAAGTGTAGAGTTGTGGTATGCTCGTGTCAGTTGTAAAGTGTAGAGATCTGGCATGGCAGTGTTAGAAATAAAGTGTAGAGATGTGGTATGGCAGTGTTAGTAGTAAAGTGTAGAGTTGTGGCATGGCAGTGTTAATAGTAAAGTGTAGAGTTGTGGAATGGCAGAATTAGTAGTAAAGTTTAGAGTTGTGGCATGGCAGTGTTAGTAGTAAAGTGTAGATATGTGGCATGGCAGTGTTAGTAGTAAAGTGTAGAGATGTGGCATGGCAGTGTTAATTGTAAAGTGTAGAGATTTGACATGGCAGCATTAGTAGTAAAGTGTAAGAATGTGACATGGTAGTGTTAGAAGTAAAGTGTAGAGTTGTGGAATGGCAGTGTTAGTAATAAAGTGCAGAGTTGTGGCACTGTAGTGTTAGTAGTAAATTGTAGAGATGTGACATGGCAGTGTTTGTAGTAAAGTATAGAGATGTGGCATGGTTACCATTTGTAGTAAAGTGTAGAGTTGTGGTATGCTCGTGTCAGTAGTAAAGTGTAGAGATCTGGCATGGCAGTGTTAGAAATAAAGTGTAGAGATGTGGTATGGCAGTGTTAGTAGTAAAGTGTAGAGTTGTGGCATGGCAGTGTCAGTACTAAAGTGTAGAGTTGTGGCATGGCAGTGTTAGTGGTAAAGTGTAGATATGTGGCATGGCAGTGTTTGTAGTAATTTGCAGAGATGTTGCATTGCAGTGTTAGTAGTAAAGTGTAGATTTGTGGCTTGGCAGTGTCCGTAGTACAGTGTAGAGTTGTGGCATGGCAGTGTCAGTAGTAAAGTGTACAGATGTGACATGGCAGTGTTTGTAGTAAAGTGTTGAGTTGTGGCATGGCAGTGTTAGTAGTAAAGTGTAGAGTTGTGGCATGGCAGTGTTAGTGGTAAAGTGTAGATATGTGGCATGGCAGTGTTAGTGGTAAAGTGTAGAGATGTGGCATGGCAGTGTTAGTAGTAAAGTGTAGAGATGTGACATGGCAGTGTTAGTAGTAAAGTGTACAGATGTGGCATGACATTGTTAGTAGTAAACTGTAGAGATGTGACATGGCAGTGTTAGTAGTAACACTGTACAGTAAAGTGTACAGATACTGTACAGTACTGTAAAGTGTACAGATGTGGCATGGCAATGTTAGTAGTCAAGTTTAGAGATTTGTTTTGGCAGTGTCAGTAGTAAAGTGTAGTGTTGTGTCATGGCAGTGTCAGTTGTAAAGTGTACAGATGTGGCATGGCAATGTTAACAGTAAAGTGTAGAGATGTGACATTTCAGTGTTAGTAAAGTGTGCAGATGTGGCATGGCAGTGTTAGTAGTAAAGAGTAGAGAAGTGACATGGCAGTGTTAGTAGTAAAGTGTAGAGTTGTGGCATGGCAGTGTTAGTAGTAAAGTGTACAGATGTGGCATGGCAATGTTAGTAGTAAAGTGTACAGATGTGGCATTTTTAGCTTTAGTAGTAAAGTGTACATATGTGGCATGGCAGTGTTAGTAGTAAAATGTAGAGATGTGATATGGCAGTGTCTGTAGTAAAGTGTAGAGATGTGACATGGCAATGTTAGTAGTAAAGTGTTCAGATGTGGTATGGCAGTGTTAGTAGTAAAGTGTAGAGATGTGGCATGGCAGTGTTAGTAGTAAAGTGTAGAGATGTGAAATGGCATTGTTAGTAGTAAATTGTACAGATGTGGCATGGCAGTTTTAGTAGTAAAGTGTAGAGATGTGACATGGCAGTGTTAGTAGTAAAGTGCAGAGTTATGGCATGGCAGTGTTAGTAGTAAAGTGTAGAGTTGTGGCATGGCAGTGTTAATAGTAAAGTGTAGAGTTGTGGAATGGCAGAATTAGTAGTAAAGTGCAGAGTTGTGGCATGGCAGTGTTAGTAATAAAGTGTAGAGTTGTGGCACTGTAGTGTTAGTAGTAAAGTGTAGAGATCTGGCATGGCAGTGTTAGTAGTAAAGTGTAGAGATGTGACATGGCAGTGTTAGTAGTCAAGTTTAGAGATGTGTTTTGGCAGTGTCAGTAGTAAAGTGTAGTGTTGTGTCATGGCAGTGTCAGTTGTAAAGTGTACAGATGTGGCATGGCAATGTTAACAGTTAAGTGTAGAGATGTGACATGTCAGTGTTAGTAAAGTGTGCAGATGTGGCATGGCAGTGTTAGTAGTAAAGAGTAGAGAAGTGACATGGCAGTGTTAGTAGTAAAGTGTAGAGTTGTGGCATGGCAGTGTTAGAAATAAAGTGTAGACATGTGGAATGCAGTGTTAGTAGTAAAGTGTAGAGTTTTGGCATGACAGTGTTAGTGGTAAAGTGTAGAGATGAGACAAGGCAGTGTTAGTTGTAAAGTGTACAGATGTGGCATGACATTGTTAGTAGTAAACTGTAGAGATGTGACATGGCAGTGTTAGTAGAAAATTGTACAGATGTGGCATAGCAATGTTAGTAGTCAAGTGTAGAGATGTGTCTTGGCAGTGTCAGTACTAAAGTGTAGAGTTGTGGCATGGCAGTGTCAGTAGTAAAGTGTACAGATGTGACATGGCAGTGTTAGTAGTAAAGTGTATTGTTGTGGCATGGCAGTGTTAGTAGTAAAGTGTAGAGTTGTGGCATGGCAGTGTTAGTGGTAAAATGTAGATATGTGGCAAGGCAGTGTTAGTAGTAAAGTGTAGAGATGTGGCATGGCAGTGTTAGTATTAAAGGGTAGAGATGTCACATGGCAGTGTTTGTAGTAAAATGTAGAAATGTGACATGGTATTATTAGTAGTAAAGTGTAGAGATTTGGCTTGGCAGTGTTAGTAGTAAAGTGTAGAGATGTGAAATGGTAGTGTTAGTAGTAAAGTGTAGAGATATAGCTTGGCAGGGTTTGTAGTAAAGTGTAGAGATATGGCATGGCAGTGTTAGTATTAAAGTGTAGAGTTGTGGCATGGCAGTGTTAGTAGTAAAGTGTAGAGTTGTGGCATAGCAGTGTTAGTGATAAAGTGTAGATATCTGTTATGGCAGTGTTAGTAGTTTAGTGTAGAGATGTGGCATGGCAGTGCTAGAAGTAAAGTGTAGAGGTGTGCCATGGCAGTGTTAGTAGTAAAGTGTAGAGATTTCATATGGCAGTCTTTGTAGTAAAGTGTAGAGATGTGACACGGCAGTGTTAGTAGTAAAGTGTACAGATGTGGCATGGCAATGTTAGTAGTAAAGTGTACAGATGTGGCATTTTTAGCTTTAGTAGTAAAGTGTACATATGTGGCATGGCAGTGTTAGTAGTAAAATGTAGAGATGTGATATGGCAGTGTCTGTAGTAAAGTGTAGAGATGTGACATGGCAATGTTAGTAATAAAGTGTTCAGATGTGGCATGGCAGTGTTAGTAGTAAAGTGTAGAGATGTGGCATGGCAGTGTTAGAAGTAAAGTGTAGAGGTGTGCCATGGCAGTGTTAGTAGTAAAGTGTAGAGATTTCATATGGCAGTCTTTGTAGTAAAGTGTAGAGATGTGACATGGCAATGTTAGTAATAAAGTGTTCAGATGAGGCATGGCAGTGTTAGTAGTAAAGTGTAGAGATGTGGCATGGCAGTGTTAGTAGTAAAGTGTAGAGATGTGAAATGGCAGTGTTAGTAGTAAATTGTACAGATGTGGCATGGCAGTTTTAGTAGTAAAGTGTAGAGATGTGACATGGCAGTGTTAGTAGTAAAGTGCAGAGTTATGGCACGGCAGAGTTAGATGTAAAGTGTAGAGTTGTGGCATGGCAGTGTTAATAGTAAAGTGTAGAGTTGTGGAATGGCAGAATTAGTAGTAAAGTGCAGAGTTGTGGCATGGCAGTGTTAGTAATAAAGTATAGAGTTGTGGCACTGTAGTGTTAGTAGTAAATTGTAGAGTTTTGACATGGCAGTGTTTGTAGTAAAGTGTAGAGATGTGGCATGGTTACCATTAGTAGTAAAATGTAGAGTTTTGGTATGCTAGCGTTAGTGTTAAAGTGTAGAGATCTGGCATGGCAGTGTTAGTAGTAAAGTGTACAGATGTGACATGGCAGTGTTAGTAGTCAAGTTTAGAGATGTGTTTTGGCAGTGTCAGTAGTAAAGTGTAGTGTTGTGTCATGGCAGTGTCAGTTGTAAAGTGTACAGATGTGGCATGGCAATGTTAACAGTAAAGTTTAGAGATGTGACATGTCAGTGTTAGTAAAGTGTGCAGATGTGGCATGGCAGTGTTAGTAGTAAAGAGTAGAGAAGTGACATGGCAGTGTTAGTAGTAAAGTGTAGAGTTGTGGCATGGCAGTGTTAGAAATAAAGTGTAGACATGTGGAATGCAGTGTTAGTAGTAAAGTGTAGAGTTGTGGCATGGTAGTGTCAGTAGTAAAGTGTAGAGTTGTGGCATGGCAGTGTTAGTGGTAAAGTGTAGATTTGTGGCATGGCAGTGTTAGTAGTTTAATGTAGAGATGTGGCATGGCATTGTTAGTAGTAAAGTGTAGAGATGTGGCTTGGCAGTGTTAGTAGTAAAGTGCAGAGATGTGGCATGGCAGTGTTCGTAGTAAAGTGTAGAGATAAGACATGGTAGTGTTAGTAGCAAAGTGTAGATATCTGGCTTGGCAGTGTTAGTAGTAAAGTGAAGAGATTCGGATTGGCAGGGTTTAGTAGTAAAGTGTAGAGATATGGCATGGCAGTGTTAGTATTAAAGTGTAGAGTTGTGGCATGGCAGTCTTAGTAGTAAAGTGTAGAAATGTGACATGGCAGTGTTACTAGTAAAGTGTAGAGTTGTGGTATGCTAATCTTATTAGTAAAGTGTAGAGATGTGGCAAGGCAGTGTTAGTAGTAAACTGTAGAGATGTGACATGGCAGTGTTAGTAGTAAAGTGTACAGATGTGGCATGGCAATGTTAGTAGTCAAGTGTAGAGATGTGGCATGGCAGTGTCAGTAGTAAAGTGTACAGATGTGGCAAGGCAGTGTTAGTAGTAAAGTGTAGAGATGAGACATGGCAGTGTTAGTAGTAAAGTGTACAGATGTGGCATGACATTGTTAGTAGTAAAGTGTAGAGATGTGACATGGCAGTGTTAGTAATAAAGTGTAGAGTTGTGGCATGGCAGTGTTAGTGGTAAAGTGTAGATATGTGGCATGGCAGTGTTAGATATTTAGTGTAGAGATGTGGCATGGCAGTGTTATTAGTAAAGTGTAGAGATGTGGCTTGGCAGTGCTAGTTGTAAAGTGTAGAGATGTCACATGGCAGTCCTTGTAGTAAAATGTAGAGATGTGACATGGTAGTATTAGTAGTATAGTGTAAAGATCTGGCTTGGCAGTGTTAGTAGTAAAGTTTAGAGATGTGACATGGTAGTGTTAGTAGTAAAGTGTAGAGATGTGGCTTGGCAGGGTTGGTAGTAAAGTGTAGACATATGGCATGGCAGTGTTAGTATTAAAGTTTAGAGTTGTGGCATGGCAGTGTTTGTAGTAAAGTGTAGAGTTGTGGTATGGCAGTGTTAGTAGTAAAGTGTAGAGATGTGGCTTGGCAGTGTTAGTAGTAAAGAGTAGAGATGTAACATGGCAGTGTTACTAGTAAAGTGTAGAGTTGTAGTATGCTAATTTTATTAGAAAAGTGTAGAGATGTTGCATGGCAGTGTTAGTACAAATTGTAGAGATGAGACATGGCAGTGTTAGTAGTAAAGAGTACAGATGTGGCAAGTCAATGTTAGTAGTCAAGTGTAGAGATGTGTCTTGGCAGTTTCAGATGCAAAGTGTAGAGTTGTGGCATGGCAGTGTTAGTAGAAAAGTGCACAGATGTGGCATTGCAATGTTAGCACTAATGTGTACAGATGTGGCATGGCAGTGTTAGTAGTAAAGTGTAGAGATGTGACATGGCAGTGTTAGTAGTAAAGTGTACAGATGTGGCATTAAAATGTTAGTAGTAAAGTGTAGAGATGTGACATGTCAGTGTTAGTAGTAAAGTGTAGAGTTGTGGCATGGCAGTTTTAGTAGTAAAGTGTAGAGTTGTGGCATAGCAGTGTTAGTGGTAAAGTATAGAGATGAGGCGTGCCAGGGTTAGTAGTAAAGTGTAGAGATATGGCGTTGCAGTGTTAGTAGTAAAGTGTAGACATGTGGCATGGCAGTGTTAGTAGTAAAGTGTAGAGATGTGACATGGCAATGTTAGTAGTGAAGTGTTCAGATGTGGCATGGCAGTGTTAATAATAAAGTGAAGAGTTGTGGCATTGCAGTGTTAGAAGTAAAGTATACAGATGTGACATGGCAGTGTTAGTAGCAAAGTGTAGAGATGTGACATGGCAGTGTTAGTAGTAAAGTGGAGAGTTGTGGCATGGCAGTGTTAATAGTAAAGTGTAGAGTTGTGGAATGGCAGAATTAGTAGTAAAGTTTAGAGTTGTGGCATGGCAGTGTTAGTAGTAAAGTGTAGATATGTGGCATGGCAGTGTTTGTAGTAAAGTGTAGAGATGTGGCATGGCAGTGTTAATTGTAAAGTGTAGAGATTTGACATGGCAGCGTTAGTAGTAAAGTGTAAGAATGTGACATGGTAGTGTTAGAAGTAAAGTGTAGAGTTGTGGAATGGCAGTGTTAGTAATAAAGTGCAGAGTTGTGGCACTGTAGTGTTAGTAGTAAATTGTAGAGATGTGACATGGCAGTGTTTGTAGTAAAGTATAGAGATGTGGCATGGTTACCGTTTGTATTAAAGTGTAGAGTTGTGGTATGCTCGTGTCAGTTGTAAAGTGTAGAGATCTGGCATGGCAGTGTTAGAAATAAAGTGTAGAGATGTGGTATGGCAGTGTTAGTAGTAAAGTGTAGAGTTGTGGCATGGCAGTGTTAATAGTAAAGTGTAGAGTTGTGGAATGGCAGAATTAGTAGTAAAGTTTAGAGTTGTGGCATGGCAGTGTTAGTAGTAAAGTGTAGATATGTGGCATGGCAGTGTTAGTAGTAAAGTGTAGAGATGTGGCATGGCAGTGTTAATTGTAAAGTGTAGAGATTTGACATGGCAGCATTAGTAGTAAAGTGTAAGAATGTGACATGGTAGTGTTAGAAGTAAAGTGTAGAGTTGTGGAATGGCAGTGTTAGTAATAAAGTGCAGAGTTGTGGCACTGTAGTGTTAGTAGTAAATTGTAGAGATGTGACATGGCAGTGTTTGTAGTAAAGTATAGAGATGTGGCATGGTTACCGTTTGTAGTAAAGTGTAGAGTTGTGGTATGCTCGTGTCAGTAGTAAAGTGTAGAGATCTGGCATGGCAGTGTTAGAAATAAAGTGTAGAGATGTGGTATGGCAGTGTTAGTAGTAAAGTGTAGAGTTGTGGCATGGCAGTGTCAGTAGTAAAGTGTAGAGTTGTGGCATGGCAGTGTTAGTGGTAAAGTGTAGATATGTGGCATGGCAGTGTTTGTAGTAATTTGCAAAGATGTTGCATTGCAGTGTTAGTAGTAAAGTGTAGATTTGTGGCTTGGCAGTGTCCGTAGTACAGTGTAGAGTTGTGGCATGGCAGTGTCAGTAGTAAAGTGTACAGATGTGACATGGCAGTGTTTGTAGTAAAGTGTTGAGTTGTGGCATGGCAGTGTTAGTAGTAAAGTGTAGAGTTGTGGCATGGCAGTGTTAGTGGTAAAGTGTAGATATGTGGCATGGCAGTGTTAGTGGTAAAGTGTAGAGATGTGGCATGGCAGTGTTAGTAGTAAAGTGTAGAGATGTGACATGGCAGTGTTAGTAGTAAAGTGTACAGATGTGGCATGACATTGTTAGTAGTAAACTGTAGAGATGTGACATGGCAGTGTTAGTAGTAACACTGTACAGAAAAGTGTACAGATACTGTACAGTACTGTAAAGTGTACAGATGTGGCATGGCAATGTTAGTAGTCAAGTTTAGAGATGTGTTTTGGCAGTGTCAGTAGTAAAGTGTAGTGTTGTGTCATGGCAGTGTCAGTTGTAAAGTGTACAGATGTGGCATGGCAATGTTAACAGTAAAGTGTAGAGATGTGACATTTCAGTGTTAGTAAAGTGTGCAGATGTGGCATGGCAGTGTTAGTAGTAAAGAGTAGAGAAGTGACATGGCAGTGTTAGTAGTAAAGTGTAGAGTTGTGGCATGGCAGTGTTAGTAGTAAAGTGTACAGATGTGGCATGGCAATGTTAGTAGTAAAGTGTACAGATGTGGCATTTTTAGCTTTAGTAGTAAAGTGTACATATGTGGCATGGCAGTGTTAGTAGTAAAATGTAGAGATGTGATATGGCAGTGTCTGTAGTAAAGTGTAGAGATGTGACATGGCAATGTTAGTAGTAAAGTGTTCAGATGTGGTATGGCAGTGTTAGTAGTAAAGTGTAGAGATGTGGCATGGCAGTGTTAGTAGTAAAGTGTAGAGATGTGAAATGGCATTGTTAGTAGTAAATTGTACAGATGTGGCAAGGCAGTTTTAGTAGTAAAGTGTAGAGATGTGACATGGCAGTGTTAGTAGTAAAGTGCAGAGTTATGGCACGGCAGTGTTAGTAGTAAAGTGTAGAGTTGTGGCATGGCAGTGTTAATAGTAAAGTGTAGAGTTGTGGAATGGCAGAATTAGTAGTAAAGTGCAGAGTTGTGGCATGGCAGTGTTAGTAATAAAGTGTAGAGTTGTGGCACTGTAGTGTTAGTAGTAAAGTGTAGAGATCTGGCATGGCAGTGTTAGTAGTAAAGTGTAGAGATGTGACATGGCAGTGTTAGTAGTCAAGTTTAGAGATGTGTTTTGGCAGTGTCAGTAGTAAAGTGTAGTGTTGTGTCATGGCAGTGTCAGTTGTAAAGTGTAAAGATGTGGCATGGCAATGTTAACAGTAAAGTGTAGAGATGTGACATGTCAGTGTTAGTAAAGTGTGCAGATGTGGCATGGCAGTGTTAGTAGTAAAGAGTAGAGAAGTGACATGGCAGTGTTAGTAGTAAAGTGTAGAGTTGTGGCATGGCAGTGTTAGAAATAAAGTGTAGACATGTGGAATGCAGTGTTAGTAGTAAAGTGTAGAGTTTTGGCATGGCAGTGTTAGTGGTAAAGTGTAGAGATGAGACAAGGCAGTGTTAGTTGTAAAGTGTACAGATGTGGCATGACATTGTTAGTAGTAAACTGTAGAGATGTGACATGGCAGTGTTAGTAGAAAATTGTACAGATGTGGCATAGCAATGTTAGTAGTCAAGTGTAGAGATGTGTCTTGGCAGTGTCAGTACTAAAGTGTAGAGTTGTGGCATGGCAGTGTCAGTAGTAAAGTGTACAGATGTGACATGGCAGTGTTAGTAGTAAAGTGTAGATTTGTGGCTTGGCAGTGTCCGTAGTACAGTGTAGAGTTGTGGCATGGCAGTGTCAGTAGTAAAGTGTACAGATGTGACATGGCAGTGTTTGTAGTAAAGTGTAGAGTTGTGGCATGGCAGTGTTAGTAGTAAAGTGTAGAGTTGTGGCATGGCAGTGTTAGTGGTAAAGTGTAGATATGTGGCATGGCAGTGTTAGTGGTAAAGTGTAGAGATGTGGCATGGCAGTGTTAGTAGTATAGTGTAGAGATGTGACATGGCAGTGTTAGTAGTAAAGTGTACAGATGTGGCATGACATTGTTAGTAGTAAACTGTAGAGATGTGAAATGGCAGTGTTAGTAGTAACACTGTACAGTAAAGTGTACAGATACTGTACAGTACTGTAAAGTGTACAGATGTGGCATGGCAATGTTAGTAGTCAAGTTTAGAGATGTGTTTTGGCAGTGTCAGTAGTAAAGTGTAGTGTTGTGTCATGGCAGTGTCAGTTGTAAAGTGTACAGATGTGGCATGGCAATGTTAACAGTAAAGTGTAGAGATGTGACATGTCAGTGTTAGTAAAGTGTGCAGATGTGGCATGGCAGTGTTAGTAGTAAAGAGTAGAGAAGTGACATGGCAGTGTTAGTAGTAAAGTGTAGAGTTGTGGCATGGCAGTGTTAGTAGTAAAGTGTACAGATGTGGCATGGCAATGTTAGCAGTAAAGTGTACAGATGTGGCATTTTTAGCTTTAGTAGTAAAGTGTGCAGATGTGGCATGGCAGTGTTAGTAGTAAAGAGTAGAGAAGTGACATGGCAGTGTTACTAGTAAAATGTAGAGATGTGATATGGCAGTGTCTGTAGTAAAGTGTAGAGATGTGACATGGCAATGTTAGTAGTAAAGTATTCAGATGTGGCATGGCAGTGTTAGTAGTAAAGTGTAAAGATGTGGCATGGCAGTGTTAGTAGTAAAGTGTAGAGATGTGAAATGGCATTGTTAGTAGTAAATTGTACAGATGTGGCATGGCACTTTTAGTAGTAAAGTGTAGAGATGTGACATGGCAGTGTTAGTAGTAAAGTGCAGAGTTATGGCACGGCAGTGTTAGTAGTAAAGTGTAGAGTTGTGGCATGGCAGTGTTAATAGTAAAGTGTAGAGTTGTGGAATGGCAGAATTAGTAGTAAAGTGCAGAGTTGTGGCATGGCAGTGTTAGTAATAAAGTGTAGAGTTGTGGCACTGTAGTGTTAGTAGTAAAGTGTAGAGATCTGGCATGGCAGTGTTAGTAGTAAAGTGTAGAGATGTGACATGGCAGTGTTAGTAGTCAAGTTTAGAGATGTGTTTTGGCAGTGTCAGTAGTAAAGTGTAGTGTTGTGTCATGGCAGTGTCAGTTGTAAAGTGTACAGATGTGGCATGGCAATGTTAACAGTAAAGTGTAGAGATGTGACATGTCAGTGTTAGTAAAGTGTGCAGATGTGGCATGGCAGTGTTAGTAGTAAAGAGTAGAGAAGTGACATGGCAGTGTTAGTAGTAAAGTGTAGAGTTGTGGCATGGCAGTGTTAGAAATAAAGTGTAGACATGTGGAATGCAGTGTTAGTAGTAAAGTGTAGAGTTGTGGCATGGTAGTGTCAGTAGCAGAGTGTAGAGTTGAGGCATGGCAGTGTTAGTGGTAAAGTGTAGAGATGAGACAAGGCAGTGTTAGTTGTAAAGTGTACAGATGTGGCATGTCATTGTTAGTAGTAAACTGTAGAGATGTGACATGGCAGTGTTAGTAGAAAATTGTACAGATGTGGCATAGCAATGTTAGTAGTCAAGTGTAGAGATGTGTCTTGGCAGTGTCAGTACTAAAGTGTAGAGTTGTGGCATGGCAGTGTCAGTAGTAAAGTGTACAGATGTGACATGGCAGTGTTAGTAGTAAAGTGTATTGTTGTGGCATGGCAGTGTTAGTAGTAAAGTGTAGAGTTGTGGCATGGCAGTGTTAGTGATAAAATGTAGATATGTGGCAAGGCAGTGTTAGTAGTAAAGTGTAGAGATGTGGCATGGCAGTGTTAGTATTAAAGAGTAGAGATGTCACATGGCAGTGTTTGTAGTAAAATGTAGAAATTTGACATGGTAGTATTAGTAGTAAAGTGTAGAGATTTGGCTTGGCAGTGTTAGTAGTAAAGTGTAGAGATGTGACATGGTAGTGTTAGTAGTAAAGTGTAGAGATATAGCTTGGCATGGTTAGCAGTAAAGTGTAGAGATATGGCATGGCAGTGTTAGTATTAAAGTGTAGAGTTGTGGCATGGCAGTGTTAGTAGTAAAGTGTAGAGTTGTGGCATAGCAGTGTTAGTGATAAAGTGTAGATATCTGTTATGGCAGTGTTAGTAGTTTAGTGTAGAGATGTGGCATGGCAGTGCTAGAAGTAAAGTGTAGAGGTGTGCCATGGCAGTGTTAGTAGTAAAGTGTAGAGATTTCATATGGCAGTCTTTGTAGTAAAGTGTAGAGATGTGACACGGCAGTGTTAGTAGTAAAGTGTACAGATGTGGCATGGCAATGTTAGTAGTAAAGTGTACAGATGTGGCATTTTTAGCTTTAGTAGTAAAGTGTACATATGTGGCATGGCAGTGTTAGTAGTAAAATGTAGAGATGTGATATGGCAGTGTCTGTAGTAAAGTGTAGAGATGTGAAATGGCAGTGTTAGTAGTAAATTGTACAGATGTGGCATGGCAGTTTTAGTAGTAAAGTGTAGAGATGTGACATGGCAGTGTTAGTAGTAAAGTGCAGAGTTATGGCACGGCAGTGTTAGATGTAAAGTGTAGAGTTGTGGCATGGCAGTGTTAATAGTAAAGTGTAGAGTTGTGGAATGGCAGAATTAGTAGTAAAGTGCAGAGTTGTGGCATGGCAGTGTTAGTAATAAAGTATAGAGTTGTGGCACTGTAGTGTTAGTAGTAAATTGTAGAGTTTTGACATGGCAGTGTTTGTAGTAAAGTGTAGAGATGTGGCATGGTTACCATTAGTAGTAAAATGTAGAGTTGTGGTATGCTAGCGTTAGTAGTAAAGTGTAGAGATCTGGCATGGCAGTGTTAGTAGTAAAGTGTACAGATGTGACATGGCAGTGTTAGTAGTCAAGTTTAGAGATGTGTTTTGGCAGTGTCAGTAGTAAAGTGTAGTGTTGTGTCATGGCAGTGTCAGTTGTAAAGTGTACAGATGTGGCATGGCAATGTTAACAGTAAAGTGTAGAGATGTGACATGTCAGTGTTAGTAAAGTGTGCAGATGTGGCATGGCAGTGTTAGAAATAAAGTGTAGACATGTGGAATGCAGTGTTAGTAGTAAAGTGTAGAGTTGTGGCATGGTAGTGTCAGTAGTAAAGTGTAGAGTTGTGGCATGGCAGTGTTAGTGGTAAAGTGTAGAGATGAGACAAGGCAGTGTTAGTTGTAAAGTGTACAGATGTGGCATGACATTGTTAGTTGTAAACTGTAGAGATGTGACATGGCAGTGTTAGTAGTAAAGTGTACAGATGTGGCATAGCAATGTTAGTAGTCAAGTGTAGAGATGTGTCTTGGCAGTGTCAGTACTAAAGTGTAGAGTTGTGGCATGGCAGTGTCAGTAGTAAAGTGTACAGATGTGACATGGCAGTGTTAGTAGTAAAGTGTATAGTTGTGGCATGGCAGTGTTAGTAGTAAAGTGTAGAGTTGTGGCATGGCAGTGTTAGTGGTAAAATGTAGATATGTGGCAAGGCAGTGTTAGTAGTAAAGTGTAGAGATGTGGCATGGCAGTGTTAGTATTAAAGAGTAGAGATGTCACATGGCAGTGTTTGTAGTAAAATGTAGAAATGTGACATGGTAGTATTAGTAGTAAAGTGTAGAGATTTGGCTTGGCAGTGTTAGTAGTAAAGTGTAGAGATGTGACATGGTAGTGTTATTAGTAAAGTGTAGAGATATAGCTTGGCAGGGTTAATAGTAAAGTGTAGAGATATGGCATGGCAGTGTTAGTATTAAAGTGTAGAGTTGTGGCATGGCAGTGTTAGTTGTAAAGTGTAGAGTTGTGGCATAGCAGTGTTAGTGATAAAGTGTAGATATCTGGTATGGCAGTGTTAGTAGTTTAGTGTAGAGATGTGGCATGGCAGTGCTAGAAGTAAAGTGTAGAGGTGTGCCATGGCAGTGTTAGTAGTAAAGTGTAGAGATTTCATATGGCAGTCTTTGTAGTAAAGTGTAGAGATGTGACACGGCAGTGTTATTAGTAAAGTGTAGAGATGTGGCATGGCAATGTTAGTAGTAAAGTGTACAGATGTGGCATTTTTAGCTTTAGTAGTAAAGTGTACATATGTGGCATGGCAGTGTTAGTAGTAAAATGTAGAGATGTGATATGGCAGTGTCTGTAGTAAAGTGTAGAGATGTGGCATGGTTACCATTAGTAGTAAAATGTAGAGTTGTGGTATGCTAGCGTTAGTAGTAAAGTGTAGAGATCTGGCATGGCAGAGTTAGTAGTAAAGTGTACAGATGTGACATGGCAGTGTTAGTAGTAAAGTGTACAGATGTGGCATGGCAATGTTAGTTGTCAAGTTTAGAGATGTGTTTTGGCAGTGTCAGTAGTAAAGTGTAGTGTTGTGTCATGGCAGTGTCAGTTGTAAAGTGTACAGATGTGGCATGGCAATGTTAACAGTAAAGTGTAGAGATGTGACATGTAAGTGTTAGTAAAGTGTGCAGATGTGGCATGGCAGTGTTAGTAGTAAAGAGTAGAGAAGTGACATGGCAGTGTTAGTAGTAATGTGTAGAGTTGTGGCATGGCAGTGTTAGAAATAAAGTGTAGACATGTGGAATGCAGTGTTAGTAGTAAAGTGTAGAGTTGTGGCATGGTAGTGTCAGTAGTAAAGTGTAGAGTTGTGGCATGGCAGTGTTAGTGGTAAAGTGTAGATTTGTGGCATGGCAGTGTTAGTAGTTTAATGTAGAGATGTGGCATGGCATTGTTAGTAGTAAAGTGTAGAGATGTGGCTTGGCAGTGTTAGTAGTAAAGTGCAGAGATGTGGCATGGCAGTGTTCGTAGTAAAGTTTAGAGATAAGACATGGTAGTGTTAGTAGCAAAGTGTAGATATCTGGCTTGGCAGTGTTAGTAGTAAAGTGAAGAGATTCGGATTGGCAGGGTTTAGTAGTAAAGTGTAGAGATATGGCATGGCAGTGTTAGTATTAAAGTGTAGAGTTGTGGCATGGCAGTGTTAGTAGTAAAGTGTAGAAATGTGACATGGCAGTGTTACTAGTAAAGTGTAGAGTTGTGGTATGCTAATCTTATTAGTAAAGTGTAGAGATGTGGCATGGCAGTGTTAGTAGTAAACTGTAGAGATGTGACATGGCAGTGTTAGTAGTAAAGTGTACAGATGTGGCATGGCAATGTTAGTAGTCAAGTGTAGAGATGTGGCATGGCAGTGTCAGTAGTAAAGTGTACAGATGTGGCAAGGCAGTGTTAGTAGTAAAGTGTAGAGATGAGACATGGCAGTGTTAGTAGTAAAGTGTACAGATGTGGCATGACATTGTTAGTAGTAAAGTGTAGAGATGTGACATGGCAGTGTTAGTAATAAAGTGTAGAGTTGTGGCATGGCAGTGTTAGTGGTAAAGTTTAGATATGTGGCATGGCAGTGTTAGATATTTAGTGTAGAGATGTGGCATGGCAGTGTTATTAGTAAAGTGTAGAGATGTGGCATGGCAGTGCTAGTTGTAAAGTGTAGAGATGTCACATGGCAGTCCTTGTAGTAAAATGTAGAGATGTGACATGGTAGTATTAGTAGTATAGTGTAAAGATCTGGCTTGGCAGTGTTAGTAGTAAAGTTTAGAGATGTGACATGGTAGTGTTAGTAGTAAAGTGTAGAGATGTGGCTTGGCAGGGTTGGTAGTAAAGTGTAGACATATGGCAAGGCAGTGTTAGTATTAAAGTGTAGAGTTGTGGCATGGCAGTGTTTGTAGTAAAGTGTAGAGTTGTGGTATGGCAGTGTTAGTAGTAAAGTGTAGAGATGTGGCTTGGCAGTGTTAGTAGTAAAGAGTAGAGATGTAACATGGCAGTGTTACTAGTAAAGTGTAGAGTTGTAGTATGCTAATTTTATTAGAAAAGTGTAGAGATGTTGCATGGCAGTGTTAGTATCAAATTGTAGAGATGTGACATGGCAGTGTTAGTAGTAAAGAGTACAGATGTGGCATGTCAATGTTAGTAGTCAAGTGTAGAGATGTGTCTTGGCAGTTTCAGATGCAAAGTGTAGAGTTGTGGCATGGCAGTGTCAGTAGAAAAGTGCACAGATGTGGCATTGCAATGTTAGCAGTAACGTGTACAGATGTGGCATGGCAGTGTTAGTAGTAAAGAGTAGAGATGTGACATGGCAGTGTTAGTAGTAAAGTGTACAGATGTGGCATGACATTGTTAGTAGAAAAGTGTAGAGATGTGAAATGTCAGTGTTAGTAGTAAAGTGTAGAGTTGTGGCATGGCAGTGTTAGTAGTAAAGTGTAGAGTTGTGGCATAGCAGTGTTAGTGGTAAAGTATAGAGATGAGGCGTGCCAGGGTTAGTAGTAAAGTGTAGAGATATGGCGTTGCAGTGTTAGTAGTAAAGTGTAGACATGTGGCATGGCAGTGTTAGTAGTAAAGTGTAGAGATGTGACATGGCAATGTTAGTAGTGAAGTGTTCAGATGTGGCATGGCAGTGTTAATAATAAAGTGAAGAGTTATGGCATTGCAGTGTTAGAAGTAAAGTATACAGATGTGACATGGCAGTGTTAGTAGCAAAGTGTAGAGATGTTACATGGCAGTGTTAGTAGTAAAGTGTAGAGTTGTGGCATGGCAGTGTTAATAGTAAAGTGTAGAGTTGTGGAATGGCAGAATTAGTAGTAAAGTGTAGAGTTGTGGCATGGCAGTGTTAGTAGTAAAGTGTAGATATGTGGCATGGCTGTGTTAGTAGTAAAGTGTAGAGATGTGGCATGGCAGTGTTAATTGTAAAGTGTAGAGATATGACATGGCAGCGTTAGTAGTAAAGTGTAAGAATGTGACATGGAAGTGTTAGAAGTAAAGTGTAGAGTTGTGGAATGGCAGTGTTAGTAATAAAGTGCAGAGTTGTGGCACTGTAGTGTTAGTAGTAAATTGTAGAGATGTGACATGGCAGTGTTTGCAGTAAAGTGTAGAGATGTGGCATGGTTACCGTTTGTAGTAAAGTGTAGAGTTGTGGTATGCTCGTGTCAGTAGTAAAGTGTAGAGATCTGGCATGGCAGTGTTAGAAATAAAGTGTAGAGATGTGGTATGGCAGTGTGAGTAGTAAAGTGTAGAGTTGTGGCATGGCAGTGTCAGTAGTAAAGTGTAGAGTTGTGGCATGGCAGTGTTAGTGGTAAAGTGTAGATTTGTGGCATGGCAGTGTTAGTAGTAATTTGCAGAGATGTTGCATTGCAGTGTTAGTAGTAAAGTGTAGATTTGTGGCTTGGCAGTGTCCGTAGTACAGTGTAGAGTTGTGGCATGGCAGTGTCAGTAGTAAAGTGTACAGATGTGACATGGCAGTGTTTGTAATAAAGTGTAGAGTTGTGGCATGGCAGTGTTAGTAGTAAAGTGTAGAGTTGTGGCATGGCAGTGTTAGTGGTAAAGTGTAGATATGTGGCATGGCAGTGTTAGTGGTAAAGTGTAGAGATGTGGCATGGCAGTGTTAGTAGTAAAGTGTAGAGATGTGACATGGCAGTGTTAGTAGTAAAGTGTACAGATGTGGCATGACATTGTTAGTAGTAAACTGTAGAGATGTGACATGGCAGTGTTAGTAGTAACACTGTACAGTAAAGTGTACAGATACTGTACAGTACTGTAAAGTGTACAGATGTGGCATGGCAATGTTAGTAGTCAAGTGTAGAGATGTGTCTTGGCAGTGTCAGTAGTACAGTGTAGAGTTGTGGCATGGCAGTGCCAGTAGTAACGTGTACAGATGTGACATGGCAGTGTATGTAGTAAAGTGTAGAGTTGTGGCCGGGCAGTGTTAGTGGTAAAGTGTAGATATGTGGCATGGCAGTGTTAGTAGTAAAGTGTAGAGATGTGGCATGGCAGTGTTAGTAGTAAAGTGTAGAAATGTCACCTGGCAGTCTTTGTAGTAAAATGTAGACATGTGACATGGTAGTATTAGTAGTAAAGTGTAGAGATCTGGCTTGGCAGTGTTAGTAGTAAAGTGTAGAGATGTGACATGGTAGTGTTAGTAGTAAAGTGTAGAGATATAGCTTGGCAGGGTTAGTAGTAAAGTGTAGAGTTGTGGCATAGCAGTGTTAGTGGTAATGTATAGAGATGAGGCGTGCCAGGGTTAGCAGTAAAGTGTAGAGATATGGCGTTGCAGTGTTAGTAGTAAAGTGTAGAGTTGTGGCATGGCACTGTTAGTAGTAAAGTGTAGAGTTGTGGCATAGCTGTGTTAGTGGTAAAGTGTAGATATCTGGCATGGCAGTGTTAGTAGTCTGGTGTAGAGATGTGGCATGGCAGTGCTAGTAGCAAAGTGAAGAGGTGTGCCATGGCAGTGTTAGTAGTAAAGTGTAGAGATGTCACATGGCAGTCTTTGTAGTAAAGTGTAGAGATGTGACATGGTAGTGTTAGTAGTAAAGTGTAGAGATCTGTCTTTGCAGTGTTAGTAGTAAAGTATAGAGATGTGGCTTGGCAGGGTTAGTAGTAAAGTGTAGAGATATGGCATTGCAGTGTTAGTAAAGTGTAGAGATGTGACATGGCAGTGTTAGTTTTAAAGTGTAGAGATGTGACATGGCAGAGTATACGTAATAAAGTGTAGAGATGTGGCTTGGCAGTGTTGACAGTAAAGTTTGGAGATGTGGCATGGCAGTGACAGTAGTAAAGTGTAGATTTGTGGTATGGCAGTGTTAGTAGTAAAATGTAGAGATGTGGCATGGCTGTGTTAGTAGTAAAGAGTAGAGACATAACATGGCAGTGTTAGCAGTAAAGTGTAGAGATGTGGATTGGCAGGGTTTAGTAGTAAAGTGTAGAGATATGGCAAAGCAGTGTTAGTAGTAAAGTGTAGAGTTGTGGCATGGCAGTGTTAGTAGTAAAGTGTAGAGATGTGACATGGCAGTGTTACTAGTAAAGTGTAGAGTTGTGGTATGCTAATCTTATTAGTAAAGTGTAGAGATGTGGCATTGCAGTGTTAATAGTAAACTGTAGAGATGTGACATGGCAGTGCTAGTAGTAAAGTGTACAGATGTGGCATGGCAATGTTAGTAGTCAAGTGTAGAGATGTGGCATGGCAGTGTCAGTAGTAAAGTGTACAGATGTGGTATGGCAGTGTTAGTAGTAAAGTGTAGAGATATGGCAAAGCAGTGTTAGTAGTAAAGTGTAGAGTTGTGGCATGGCAGTGTTAGTAGTAAAGTGTAGAGATGTGTCTTGGCAGTGTCAGTACTAAAGTGTAGAGTTGTGGCATGGCAGTGTCAGTAGTAAAGTGTACAGATGTGACATGGCAGTGTTAGTAGTAAAGTGTATAGTTGTGGCATGGCAGTGTTAGTAGTAAAGTGTAGAGTTGTGGCATGGCAGTGTTAGTGGTAAAATGTAGATATGTGGCAAGGCAGTGTTAGTAGTAAAGTGTAGAGATGTGGCATGGCAGTGTTAGTATTAAAGAGTAGAGATGTCACATGGCAGTGTTTGTAGTAAAATGTAGAAATGTGACATGGTAGTATTAGTAGTAAAGTGTAGAGATTTGGCTTGGCAGTGTTAGTAGTAAAGTGTAGAGATGTGACATGGTAGTGTTATTAGTAAAGTGTAGAGATATAGCTTGGCAGGGTTAATAGTAAAGTGTAGAGATATGGCATGGCAGTGTTAGTATTAAAGTGTAGAGTTGTGGCATGGCAGTGTTAGTTGTAAAGTGTAGAGTTGTGGCATAGCAGTGTTAGTGATAAAGTGTAGATATCTGGTATGGCAGTGTTAGTAGTTTAGTGTAGAGATGTGGCATGGCAGTGCTAGAAGTAAAGTGTAGAGGTGTGCCATGCCAGTGTTAGTAGTAAAGTGTAGAGATTTCATATGGCAGTCTTTGTAGTAAAGTGTAGAGATGTGACACGGCAGTGTTATTAGTAAAGTGTAGAGATGTGGCATGGCAATGTTAGTAGTAAAGTGTACAGATGTGGCATTTTTAGCTTTAGTAGTAAAGTGTACATATGTGGCATGGCAGTGTTAGTAGTAAAATGTAGAGATGTGATATGGCAGTGTCTGTAGTAAAGTGTAGAGATGTGGCATGGTTACCATTAGTAGTAAAATGTAGAGTTGTGGTATGCTAGCGTTAGTAGTAAAGTGTAGAGATCTGGCATGGCAGAGTTAGTAGTAAAGTGTACAGATGTGACATTTCAGTGTTAGTAGTAAAGTGTACAGATGTGGCATGGCAATGTTAGTTGTCAAGTTTAGAGATGTGTTTTGGCAGTGTCAGTAGTAAAGTGTAGTGTTGTGTCATGGCAGTGTCAGTTGTAAAGTGTACAGATGTGGCATGGCAATGATAACAGTAAAGTGTAGAGATGTGACATGTAAGTGTTAGTAAAGTGTGCAGATGTGGCATGGCAGTGTTAGTAGTAAAGAGTAGAGAAGTGACATGGCAGTGTTAGTAGTAAAGTGTAGAGTTGTGGCATGGCAGTGTTAGAAATAAAGTGTAGACATGTGGAATGCAGTGTTAGTAGTAAAGTGTAGAGTTGTGGCATGGTAGTGTCAGTAGTAAAGTGTAGAGTTGTGGCATGGCAGTGTTAGTGGTAAAGTGTAGATTTGTGGCATGGCAGTGTTAGTAGTTTAATGTAGAGATGTGGCATGGCATTGTTAGTAGTAAAGTGTAGAGATGTGGCTTGGCAGTGTTAGTAGTAAAGTGCAGAGATGTGGCATGGCAGTGTTCGTAGTAAAGTTTAGAGATAAGACATGGTAGTGTTAGTAGCAAAGTGTAGATATCTGGCTTGGCAGTGTTAGTAGTAAAGTGAAGAGATTCGGATTGGCAGGGTTTAGTAGTAAAGTGTAGAGATATGGCATGGCAGTGTTAGTATTAAAGTGTAGAGTTGTGGCATGGCAGTGTTAGTAGTAAAGTGTAGAAATGTGACATGGCAGTGTTACTAGTAAAGTGT
The DNA here is from genome assembly GCA_031769625.1 of Taudactylus pleione. NCBI lineage: Eukaryota > Metazoa > Chordata > Amphibia > Anura > Myobatrachidae > Taudactylus > Taudactylus pleione. The sequence goes on from JAUIMM010000484.1 coordinate 6,936,639, forward strand.
AGAGTTGTGGTATGCTAATCTTATTAGTAAAGTGTAGAGATGTGGCATGGCAGTGTTAGTAGTAAACTGTAGAGATGTGACATGGCAGTGTTAGTAGTAAAGTGTACAGATGTGGCATGGCAATGTTAGTAGTCAAGTGTAGAGATGTGGCATGGCAGTGTCAGTAGTAAAGTGTACAGATGTGGCAAGGCAGTGTTAGTAGTAAAGTGTAGAGATGAGACATGGCAGTGTTAGTAGTAAAGTGTACAGATGTGGCATGACATTGTTAGTAGTAAAGTGTAGAGATGTGACAAGGCAGTGTAAGTAATAAAGTGTAGAGTTGTGGCATGGCAGTGTTAGTAGTAAAGTGCAGAGATGTGGCATGGCAGTGTTCGTAGTAAAGTGTAGAGATAAGACATGGTAGTGTTAGTAGCAAAGTGTAGATATCTGGCTTGGCAGTGTTAGTAGTAAAGTGAAGAGATTCGGATTGGCAGGGTTTAGTAGTAAAGTGTAGAGATATGGCATTGCAGTGTTAGTATTAAAGTGTAGAGTTGTGGCATGGCAGTGTTAGTAGTAAAGTGTAGAAATGTGACATGGCAGTGTTACTAGTAAAGTGTAGAGTTGTGGTATGCTAATCTTATTAGTAAAGTGTAGAGATGTGGCATGGCAGTGTTAGTAGTAAACTGTAGAGATGTGACATGGCAGTGTTAGTAGTAAAGTGTACAGATGTGGTATGGCAATGTTAGTAGTCAAGTGTAGAGATGTGGCATGGCAGTGTCAGTAGTAAAGTGTACAGATGTGGCAAGGCAGTGTTAGTAGTAAAGTGTAGAGATGAGACATGGCAGTGTTAGTAGTAAAGTGTACAGATGTGGCATGACATTGTTAGTAGTAAAGTGTAGAGATGTGACATGGCAGTGTTAGTAATAAAGTGTAGAGTTGTGGCATGGCAGTGTTAGTGGTAAAGTTTAGATATGTGGCATGGCAGTGTTAGATATTTAGTGTAGAGATGTGGCATGGCAGTGTTATTAGTAAAGTGTAGAGATGTGGCATGGCAGTGCTAGTTGTAAAGTGTAGAGATGTCACATGGCAGTCCTTGTAGTAAAATGTAGAGATGTGACATGGTAGTATTAGTAGTATAGTGTAAAGATCTGGCTTGGCAGTGTTAGTAGTAAAGTTTAGAGATGTGACATGGTAGTGTTAGTAGTAAAGTGTAGAGATGTGGCTTGGCAGGGTTGGTAGTAAAGTGTAGACATATGGCAAGGCAGTGTTAGTATTAAAGTGTAGAGTTGTGGCATGGCAGTGTTTGTAGTAAAGTGTAGAGTTGTGGTATGGCAGTGTTAGTAGTAAAGTGTAGAGATGTGGCTTGGCAGTGTTAGTAGTAAAGAGTAGAGATGTAACATGGCAGTGTTACTAGTAAAGTGTAGAGTTGTAGTATGCTAATTTTATTAGAAAAGTGTAGAGATGTTGCATGGCAGTGTTAGTATCAAATTGTAGAGATGTGACATGGCAGTGTTAGTAGTAAAGAGTACAGATGTGGCATGTCAATGTTAGTAGTCAAGTGTAGAGATGTGTCTTGGCAGTTTCAGATGCAAAGTGTAGAGTTGTGGCATGGCAGTGTCAGAAGAAAAGTGCACAGATGTGGCATTGCAATGTTAGCAGTAACGTGTACAGATGTGGCATGGCAGTGTTAGTAGTAAAGAGTAGAGATGTGACATGGCAGTGTTAGTAGTAAAGTGTACAGATGTGGCATGACATTGTTAGTAGAAAAGTGTAGAGATGTGAAATGTCAGTGTTAGTAGTAAAGTGTAGAGTTGTGGCATGGCAGTGTTAGTAGTAAAGTGTAGAGTTGTGGCATAGCAGTGTTAGTGGTAAAGTATAGAGATGAGGCGTGCCAGGGTTAGTACTAAAGTGTAGAAATATGGCGTTGCAGTGTTAGTAGTAAAGTGTAGACATGTGGCATGGCAGTGTTAGTAGTAAAGTGTAGAGATGTGACATGGCAATGTTAGTAGTGAAGTGTTCAGATGTGGCATGGCAGTGTTAATAATAAAGTGAAGAGTTATGGCATTGCAGTGTTAGAAGTAAAGTATACAGATGTGACATGGCAGTGTTAGTAGCAAAGTGTAGAGATGTTACATGGCAGTGTTAGTAGTAAAGTGTAGAGTTGTGGCATGGCAGTGTTAATAGTAAAGTGTAGAGTTGTGGAATGGCAGAATTAGTAGTAAAGTGTAGAGTTGTGGCATGGCAGTGTTAGTAGTAAAGTGTAGATATGTGGCATGGCTGTGTTAGTAGTAAAGTGTAGAGATGTGGCATGGCAGTGTTAATTGTAAAGTGTAGAGATATGACATGGCAGCGTTAGTAGTAAAGTGTAAGAATGTGACATGGAAGTGTTAGAAGTAAAGTGTAGAGTTGTGGAATGGCAGTGTTAGTAATAAAGTGCAGAGTTGTGGCACTGTAGTGTTAGTAGTAAATTGTAGAGATGTGACATGGCAGTGTTTGCAGTAAAGTGTAGAGATGTGGCATGGTTACCGTTTGTAGTAAAGTGTAGAGTTGTGGTATGCTCGTGTCAGTAGTAAAGTGTAGAGATCTGGCATGGCAGTGTTAGAAATAAAGTGTAGAGATGTGGTATGGCAGTGTGAGTAGTAAAGTGTAGAGTTGTGGCATGGCAGTGTCGGTAGTAAAGTGTAGAGTTGTGGCATGGCAGTGTTAGTGGTAAAGTGTAGATTTGTGGCATGGCAGTGTTAGTAGTAATTTGCAGAGATGTTGCATTGCAGTGTTAGTAGTAAAGTGTAGATTTGTGGCTTGGCAGTGTCCGTAGTACAGTGTAGAGTTGTGGCATGGCAGTGTCAGTAGTAAAGTGTACAGATGTGACATGGCAGTGTTTGTAATAAAGTGTAGAGTTGTGGCATGGCAGTGTTAGTAGTAAAGTGTAGAGTTGTGGCATGGCAGTGTTAGTGGTAAAGTGTAGATATGTGGCATGGCAGTGTTAGTGGTAAAGTGTAGAGATGTGGCATGGCAGTGTTAGTAGTAAAGTGTAGAGATGTGACATGGCAGTGTTAGTAGTAAAGTGTACAGATGTGGCATGACATTGTTAGTAGTAAACTGTAGAGATGTGACATGGCAGTGTTAGTAGTAACACTGTACAGTAAAGTGTACAGATACTGTACAGTACTGTAAAGTGTACAGATGTGGCATGGCAATGTTAGTAGTCAAGTGTAGAGATGTGTCTTGGCAGTGTCAGTAGTACAGTGTAGAGTTGTGGCATGGCAGTGCCAGTAGTAACGTGTACAGATGTGACATGGCAGTGTATGTAGTAAAGTGTAGAGTTGTGGCCGGGCAGTGTTAGTGGTAAAGTGTAGATATGTGGCATGGCAGTGTTAGTAGTAAAGTGTAGAGATGTGGCATGGCAGTGTTAGTAGTAAAGTGTAGAAATGTCACCTGGCAGTCTTTGTAGTAAAATGTAGACATGTGACATGGTAGTATTAGTAGTAAAGTGTAGAGATCTGGCTTGGCAGTGTTAGTAGTAAAGTGTAGAGATGTGACATGGTAGTGTTAGTAGTAAAGTGTAGAGATATAGCTTGGCAGGGTTAGTAGTAAAGTGTAGAGTTGTGGCATAGCAGTGTTAGTGGTAATGTATAGAGATGAGGCGTGCCAGGGTTAGCAGTAAAGTGTAGAGATATGGCGTTGCAGTGTTAGTAGTAAAGTGTAGAGTTGTGGCATGGCACTGTTAGTAGTAAAGTGTAGAGTTGTGGCATAGCTGTGTTAGTGGTAAAGTGTAGATATCTGGCATGGCAGTGTTAGTAGTCTGGTGTAGAGATGTGGCATGGCAGTGCTAGTAGGAAAGTGAAGAGGTGTGCCATGGCAGTGTTAGTAGTAAAGTGTAGAGATGTCACATGGCAGTCTTTGTAGTAAAGTGTAGAGATGTGACATGGTAGTGTTAGTAGTAAAGTGTAGAGATCTGTCTTTGCAGTGTTAGTAGTAAAGTATAGAGATGTGGCTTGGCAGGGTTAGTAGTAAAGTGTAGAGATATGGCATTGCAGTGTTAGTAAAGTGTAGAGATGTGACATGGCAGTGTTAGTTTTAAAGTGTAGAGATGTGACATGGCAGAGTATACGTAGTAAAGTGTAGAGATGTGGCTTGGCAGTGTTGACAGTAAAGTTTGGAGATGTGGCATGGCAGTGACAGTAGTAAAGTGTAGATTTGTGGTATGGCAGTGTTAGTAGTAAAATGTAGAGATGTGGCATGGCTGTGTTAGTAGTAAAGAGTAGAGACATAACATGGCAGTGTTAGCAGTAAAGTGTAGAGATGTGGATTGGCAGGGTTTAGTAGTAAAGTGTAGAGATATGGCAAAGCAGTGTTAGTAGTAAAGTGTAGAGTTGTGGCATGGCAGTGTTAGTAGTAAAGTGTAGAGATGTGACATGGCAGTGTTACTAGTAAAGTGTAGAGTTGTGGTATGCTAATCTTATTAGTAAAGTGTAGAGATGTGGCATTGCAGTGTTAATAGTAAACTGTAGAGATGTGACATGGCAGTGCTAGTAGTAAAGTGTACAGATGTGGCATGGCAATGTTAGTAGTCAAGTGTAGAGATGTGGCATGGCAGTGTCAGTAGTAAAGTGTACAGATGTGGTATGGCAGTGTTAGTAGTAAAGTGTAGAGATGAGACATGGCAGTGTTAGTAGTAAAGTGTACAGATGTGGCATGACATTGTTAGTAGTAAAGTGTAGAGATGTGACATGGCAGTGTTAGTTATTTAGTGTAGAGTTGTGGCATTGCAGTGTTAGTGGTAAAGTGTAGATATGTGGCATGGCAGTGTTAGATATTTAGTGTAGAGATGTGGCATGGCAGTGTTATTAGTAAAGTGTAGAGATGTGGCATGGCAGTGTTAGTTGTATAGTGTAGAGATGTCACATGGCAGTCCTTGTAGTTAAATGTAGAGATGTGACATGGTAGTATTAGTAGTATAGTGTAAAGATCTTGCTTGGCAGTGTTAGTAGTAAAGTTTAGAGATGTGACATGGTAGTGTTAGTAGTAAAGTGTAGAGATGTGGCTTGGCAGGATTGGTAGTAAAATGTAGAGATATGGCATGGCAGTGTTAGTATTAAAGTGTAGAGTAGTGGCATGGCAGTGTTAGTAGTAAAGTGTAGAGTTGTGGTATGGCAGTGTTAGTAGTAAAGTGTAGAGATGTGGCATGGCAGTGTTAGTAGTAAAGAGTAGAGATGTAACATGGCAGTGTTACTAGTAAAGTGTAGAGTTGTAGTATGCTAATTTTATTAGAAAAGTGTAGAGATGTTGCATGGCAGTGTTAGTATCAAATTGTAGAGATGTGACATGGCAGTGTTAGTAGTAAAGAGTACAGATGTGGCATGTCAATGTTAGTAGTCAAGTGTAGAGATGTGTCTTGGCAGTTTCAGATGCAAAGTGTAGAGTTGTGGCATGGCAGTGTCAGTAGAAAAGTGCACAGATGTGGCATTGCAATGTTAGCAGTAACGTGTACAGATGTGGCATGGCAGTGTTAGTAGTAAAGTGTAGAGATGTGACATGGCAGTGTTAGTAGTAAAGTGTACAGATGTGGCATGACATTGTTAGTAGAAAAGTGTAGAGATGTGAAATGTCAGTGTTAGTAGTAAAGTGTAGAGTTGTGGCATGGCAGTGTTAGTAGTAAAGTGTAGAGTTGTGGCATAGCAGTGTTAGTGGTAAAGTATAGAGATGAGGCGTGCCAGGGTTAGTAGTAAAGTGTAGAGATATGGCATTGCAGTGTTAGTAGTAAAGTGTAGACATGTGGCATGGCAGTGTTAGTAGTAAAGTGTAGAGATGTGACATGGCAATGTTAGTAGTGAAGTGTTCAGATGTGGCATGGCAGTGTTAATAATAAAGTGAAGAGTTGTGGCATTGCAGTGTTAGAAGTAAAGTATACAGATGTGACATGGCAGTGTTTGTAGCAAAGTGTAGAGATGTGACATGGCAGTGTTAGTAGTAAAGTGCAGAGTTATGGCATTGCAGTGTTAGTAGTAAAGTGTAGAGTTGTGGCATGGCAGTGTTAATAGTAAAGTGTAGAGATGTGGAATGGCAGAATTAGTAGTAAAGTGTAGAGTTGTGGCATGTCAGTGTTAGTAGTAAAGTGTAGATATGTGGCATGGCAGTGTTAGTAGTAAAGTGTAGAGATGTGGCATGGCAGTGTTAATTGTAAAGTGTAGAGATTTCACATGGCAGCGTTAGTAGTAAAGTGTAAGATTGTGACATGGTAGTGTTAGAAGTAAAGTTTAGAGTTGTGGCATGGCAGTGTTAGTAATAAAGTGTAGAGTTGTGGCACTGTAGTGTTAGTAGTAAATTGTAGAAATGTGACATGGCAGTGTTTGTAGTAAAGTGTAGAGACGTGGCATGGTTACCATTAGTAGTAAAGTGTAGGGTTGTGGTATGCTCGTGTCAGTAGTAAAGTGTAGAGATCTGGCATGGCAGTGTTAGAAATAAATTGTAGAGATGTGGTATGGCAGTGTTAGTTGTAAAGTGTAGAGTTGTGGCATGGCAGTGTCAGTAGTAAAGTGTAGAGTTGTGCCATGGCAGTGTTAGTGGTAAAGTGTAGATTTGTGGCATGGCAGTGTAAGTAGTAATTTGCAGAGAGGTTGCATTGCAGTGTTAGTAGTAAAGTGTAGATTTGTGGCTTGGCAGTGTTAGTAGTAATTTGCAGAGATGTTGCATGGCAGTGTTAGTAGTAAAGTGTAGAGATGTGACATGGTAGTGTTAGTAGCAAAGTGTAGAGATCTGGCTTGGCAGTGTTAGTATTAAAGTGTAGAGTTGTGGCATGGCAGTGCTAGTAGTAAAGTGTAGAGATGTGACATGGCAGTGTTACTAGTAAAGTGTAGACGTGTGGTACGCTAATGTTTTTTGTAAAGTGTAGAGATGTGGCATGGCAGTGTTAGTAGTAAACTGTGGAGATGTGACATGGCAGTGTTAGTAGTAAAGTGCTCAGATGTGGCATGACATTGTTAGTAGTAAACTGTAGAGATGTGACATGGCAGTGTTAGTATTAAAGTGTACAGATGTGGCATGGCAATGTTAGTAGTAAAGTGTAGAGATGTGACATGGCAGTGTTAGTAATAAAGTGTAGAGTTGTGGCATGGCAGTGTTAGTGGTAAAGTGTAGATATGTGGCATGACAGTGTTAGATATTTAGTGTAGAGATGTGGCATGGCAGTGTTATTAGTAAAGTGTAGAGATGTGGCATGGCAGTGCTAGTTTTAAAGTGTAGAGATGTCACATGGCAGTCCTTGTAGTAAAATGTAGAGATGTGACATGGTAGTATTAGTAGTATAGTGTAAAGATCTGGCTTGGCAGTGTTAGTAGTAAAGTTTAGAGATGTGACATGGTAGTGTTAGTAGTAAAGTGTAGAGATGTGGCTTGGCAGGGTTGCTAATAAAGTGTAGACATATGGCATGGCAGTGTTTGTATTAAAGTGTAGAGTTGTGGCATGGCAGTGTTTGTAGTAAAGTGTAGAGTTGTGGTATGGCAGTGTTAGTAGTAAAGTGTAGAGATGTGGCTTGGCAGTGTTAGTAGTAAAGAGTAGAGATGTAACATGGCAGTGTTACTAGTAAAGTGTAGAGTTGTAGTATGCTAATTTTATTAGAAAAGTGTAGAGATGTTGCATGGCAGTGTTAGTAGTAAATTGTAGAGATGTGACAAGGCAGTGTTAGTAGTAACGAGTACAGATGTGGCATGTCAATGTTAGTAGTCAAGTGTAGAGATGTGTCTTGGCAGTTTCTGTTGCAAAGTGTAGAGTTGTGGCATGGCAGTGTCAGTAGAAAAGTGTACAAATGTTGCATTGCAATGTTAGCAGTATCGTGTACAGATGTGGAATGGCAGTGTTAGTAGTAAAGTGTAGAGATGTGACATGGCAGTGTTAGTAGTAAAGTGTACTGATGTGGCATGACATTGTTAGTAGTAATGTGTAGAGATGTGACATGGCGGTGTTAGTAGTAAAGTGTAGAGTTGTGGCATGGCAGTGTTAGTAGTAAAGTGTGGAGTTGTGGCATAGCAGTTTTAGTGGTAAAGTATAGAGATGAGGCGTGCCAGGGTTAGTAGTAAAGTGTAGAGATATGGCGTTGCAGTGTTAGTAGTAAAGTTTAGAGATGTGGCCTGGCAGTTTTACTAGTAAAGTGTAGAGATGTGACATGGCAATGTTAGTAGTAAAGTGTTCAGATGTGGCATGGCAGTGTTAGTAGTAAAGTGTAGAGATGTGAAATGTCAGTGTTAGTAGTAAATTGTACAGATGTGGCATGGCAGTGTTAATAATAAAGTGAAGAGTTGTGGCATGGCAGTGTCAGTAGTAAAGTGTACAGATGTGACATGGCAGTGTTAGTAGTAAAGTGCAGATTTGTGGCATGGCAGTGTTAGTAGTAAAGTGTAGAGATGTGTGTCGAAGTTGAATAATTGAGTGAGACAAGTTCACTTTAAAATTTAATCACAGCGACGCCATCTTGCGAATGGCCGCAAGACTCCATTTTGGAAATGAGATCGCAAAACACCATTTTGTGTGGTCAGCATTAATTCAAGTTATAACCCAGGAGCTAAGAACAGATGGCAATGTTTTTGTTAACCTACCAAGTGCAACGGGAAAAACCAGCTTTCTAAGTAGAAGTAAATAAGAAGAGACAATGGGTATTTTTACATACAATTTGGGAATCCCTGTATGCAGATAAAGTATAGTTGTGGCAATTGTAATATAATATCTACACAATTGGATTTGCCTGAATCCTAGACAAGATTGCTCCAAATCCCACAGTTTGAGGTGATAATACATTTGCACTTCACACAAGAGTCTGTGAGAACAAAAGAGGTTTTGTTTTCCTTTGAACACAGCAGGTGGGGGCCTGCTGACAGAGGGCAGGTAGAATTACAACTCTCAGCCATCCACATTGCTGGATGTTCACTTCGTGTATGAGAGATTATGCACTTAAATCTCACCCATTAATAAATAGCGTCCTTATACCAAACCCCGAATACCCACACACTACATATTCGCACATAAGGTTCCATAAGCATCAAAATGTATGATTCAAGAAGGTTCAGTTAGTTTAAATGCTAAGAAATAAAGATATTTGTTAACTAAGGAATTATACAAGATAAACATGTCATTCTTGGAGTTGTTCTGATGCATACTCTTTCCACAGTTTTCCGGTGCTATTGGTGAGGAGATCGCATTATGCATTCTCGAGTTATGGACCGCAGAACCTACAAGCAACCAAAATGTATATTTTAGATTCAACTGTTAGGATGCTAAAGGAGGTGTTACCAGAAAGACTCCGGCTGTTAGAGGCAGGGAAAGTCTATTTGAAACAAACCTGTTAAATGTGTCGTTACATATGCTTCTCCTCTGGGAACCAATGAGATCAGCAGGAAGTTCTCCCTTTGTCCTGTTTCAGTCTGGGGGGGAATAAATACATGTGTCCAAACACTGGTTTGCCAGTTCATGCTGAATTTTGGGTGAACTGAGGATATCTAGTCAGAAGTCTATCTCTGGGTCCGGAGGCGCAGCGTATGTATAACCGTACTTGGTCTGTATTATTTCCTTTTTACACCTAAATTATGTATGTATAGATTGCGTGTAACTGACTGTACTTTTACCTGAATAATACTTGTGCGTTGGAAACACAGATTCCACTCCTGTCTTTATTTGCGGTTAAACTGCGTACGCAATTAGCGTTCTGTTTAGAGGTTTTAGGCAGGGTTTTGTCTTAGAGGTTCTAGGCGGGTGAATCTTAGAGGTTTATAGGAAGGAATGTATTAAAAGGTTTATTTACAAATTTAACAGTGGGGGCTCATCGGTTTATCACACTATCTGATACACGATAACACTCCGTCAGTCCTCTCTCAGCAAAAGGGTGGAGGCGCCTTTTGAAAGACGCATTAGTCTTTCATTACCACAGTGTTGCTGAGAGCGTACTGCCGGTTATTGTGTAGAGGAAGCGCTGATTAGAATCCAGGGACAAGAGAGGAAAAAGTTTGTTTTCCTCTGTTGATAGAACCTTGTGTTTAGAGGGGTGCCGCAGTATTGAGTATGTGGCTGAGATGCATTTTTGCGTACGCAGTTAAAAAGTCATTATATGCTTGTGTGGTAGTCACATAATTGCGTATGCGGCTGGTCGCACAATAAGCGTATACTCACTTCCGGTTCTGCTGCCACGTGTTTGAACAAAGCCATTAAGGTTTAAATTTTTTCTATCTACCAATATCTGGGCTAAACATTTATTTTCTGCGCAGAGAAAAAGTGTGTAACAGTCAGTATGTGTTGGACAGTTAAGGGTATCATATGATCCTTAAGGGCTAGGAGCAAGGGTTAGCCTACCCGCTTGGTAAGCAGCTTACCGTTCAGTACACAGAGCAGGTGTATGGTTTGTTATTTTTGTTAGGGACCGGCTCTCAGTGTGACTGCAGTGTTCAATAAAATTTGAGCATTGTAGTTGAGCCGCACTAGGTGTGATTGTGAGCTGAGAGATAATAGGTGAGCGTGGCGCATCTAGAAATTTCGTCCGTAGGTGAGCGTGGCGCATCTAGAAATTTCGTCCGTAGGTAAGTGAAAGTATCTTGATTGTCTTTCACCAGTTTAAATTTTTATTGAAAAGCGTAGGAGTTGTCTCAGAATGGGAGCCACGCAAACAGTAGAAATGTTAGGCAATGATGTGCTGCTAATGGAGGAATATGATGAGAAAGAGTGTTAGACCGTTTCCCAGAATTGGTGGTTTTGATAAAAATGTGTTAGATAATGTCCAGGATCACATCAGTATGGTGCGATCCCGAGAGAAAAAGATTAAGTATTTTGAATGTTTAAAAAAATATGGCAGCATGAAGGGGATGCTTCGCTTAAAAATGTGCAAACGGCGCAAACTAGCGTTGCGAACGCATTGCCAGAAAATACATCCACGACGCTGAGATGCAATACGGGCAAGCCGCAAATTGGCGCGCACATGCGGCAAAGTAGCATCGTGGAGAGTATTGCCAGCAGTTCACGCTCACCTCCCCCACCTTATGTGGATGGAGGTGCAAGTACGGTTACCAAAAATACCAATAAAAATGTAACAAGCAACTTGTACCCTCTCTTAAGCAACCATAAAGAAAGTGTTTATGATATGGATGATGAGCCTATTGTAATGTCTGCCATTTCCCATGCTGTGCAAATGATAGATGCTGCATCACCACAATCACGGGTGGTGCCGCCATCTCCATCGGTAACAGCAAGGGAAGTGTTAACACACTCTGCACCCATAGAGGAAGTTGTTAATACCATACGTAGCAGCAGCAGATTAAACCCCCAGCCAGGTAACCAGGTCAGAGGTAGCAACGCTGCCGGTCTGCATCCCATTCGGACAATAACTGTTCCGAATGGAAATGCAGATGCAAACGGTGTAGTGCCCACGAGGGAAGTAGTAATGCATTGTCCATGGACATGAGCAGAACTGAATTCCATTATAAATGATTTCCCCAATCCCAAAAAGGAACTAGCCAAATGTCAAAGATTTTTGAGAAATTTGGGTAGTTCTCATGAGCCCACTACATGATTGGCGTGTAGTGTTAAGGGCCTGCCTGCCACACAATACCAACGTGACAAAATTTATCACGGACTGTGTATTGGATGGAGACGTTCCCTTAACAGACCAAGTAAACCAAGGTAACATTTCCCGCATTGTGACTCAATTGGGTGTATATTTTCCAGTAGTAGTTAACTGGAACAAAATCTTCACAATTAAGCAAAAGGAGAGTGAAACTGCAGAAGACTATTGCGACCTGGCTCTGCAGGCTATCACCCAGTACACTGGGATAGAAGATATTAAAGATAGCACTCACCACAGGGGAATGATAGTCACGGTACTCATGGACGGTCTGAAAGCCGATTTAAAGATTTGGGTTCAGACTTCACAACCTGGCTGGAGGGGACTTACTATAGATAACCTCATAGAGTCTGCCATAGAACATGATAAAAACATCTCCGAAAAGAGAGAGACCCAGAGCGAAAAACTAATGGCTGTCAGTATACAAGCTCTGGAAAGAATGACAATAACATCACAGCCAACCGACACACCTGCACCCATACACACACCTGCACCTGAACAATTACACGTCCTCACCAATCCCACACCACAGCAAACACATCCTTACCCCACATATCATACACAACCACAGGTCCCATACTCATATCCCCCGCAATATCCTTACCCTCCCTATCCTTACCCATACCCACCACCTTTCCCTCTTGCTCAAATCCAACAACAATCTTTTCATCCACCCCATTCAAAATTATGTGTTAACTGTCACCAAGTGTGACACGTAAGTAAGTACTGCAAAGCGAAGAACACCACACAGGAACACGAGTTTCCCATGAGTTCATAGGTAACCCCAGTATCTTCTCCCAGGCCTTATATGACTGTTTATAATTTTTTCAACCTATCACTGGATCTGTTCTAATGTAAAATGTGGATGATTTATTGTTGTATTTTGGGTCATGTTTAAATGATATTAAACTGTTGTGCTTTATCTCCCACTCATAGGACACTAGGTTGCTAAGGATAAACGGCAGCCATGCCAGGCTGAGGTTGACTACTCGGAAAACTATCCAACCCAGCGGCACAGGCATTATTTAGAGCAGTAGCTATTAATAACAAGATTTAATTGCAAGAATGCAATATGCAGATACTATATCCCTAGAATTATTAAAAGTGATAGGGGGACTTATTTTACAGATGACATTTTCAAGAACATGCGTAAGATGATGGGTAACAACACTAAGATTATCCCAGACTGTCTTTTCCTTTATTTGCCCCCCCCCTTTGAGATACTGTCCAAACAGGCAGCCTCATGTGAAAAATTGATATTGAGGCTACTGTGCAGGGTCTCATGAAGATGAATGAGAATAACCGAAATTGGAAGTGTTATTAACTAACATGTCTAATGCAACCTGTCATGATGTCAAATCTGGAAGAATTTGTTATGATCCAAATTTTTTTTTAGCTCAGGTTGTTTGACTGATCGGTGGAAAGGTCCGTATCTGACGATACAGCATCCTCAAAGGGTGGCCAGGGAAGATACGTGGATCCATTCCGCTCACTATAGGGAGGTTAACCAACCGGTGGAGATACAAGGCAGAAACAAGGCTGATAACGTGGCCCTGTCGATTGCGAGCTTGTGCCGGAAGGATTAAAAAGGTGATGGTGAGATATCTGAGCTAAAGAAATGTATAGATCAGTGCTTCAAGCAATGGAGTGGTCTGCTGTGGTCATCCTAGTTCTTTTTTTTTTCAAGAGTTTTATTTTTTTTTTGTCATGATGATCTGTTTGGGGATGCTCGGTGTCTGTGATGGGGGACCAATAAAGGAGATGTGAGCTGATGGCGGAGCTGATGGAGTGGAGTCAGGAGGAGGAGTGCTATACCAAATCAGGGGAGTGCCGGTCCAATTTCAGTACAGTAAATTGTTGTGAAAATGTGAATAATAATAATAAGGAAGAACTGTATTTCAATCCTGAGTTATGACATAGTGTATAACAATGTAGCCTGAGTTTGAGTGGTCGTGCATGGATATAACGTTTATGTTGTTTTAAGTCATCTTAGGTAATGCAGTCCCAACCCCTTCCAAGGCTCTCCTTATAGGATAGGTGCATCCCCACATCTTTCCCATGATCCCTTAAGGATCCGTGGTGTGCGTATCAGGGCAGTTTTATGTCCCTCCTGGAGACGCATTATCTGAATGGTTCAAATGACCATACTGTGTCATACCATAATAACATTGAACGGTATATTCTCATGCATGGCTAAACAGATTCAAATAGCAGATTGTGATAGCATGTTGTTTGCTATCAAAGGGTGGACTGTCGAAGTTGAATAATTGCATGAGACAAGTTCAGTTTAAAATTTAATCGCAGCGACGCCGTCTTACGAATGGTCGCAAGACTCCATTTTGGAAATGAGATCGCAAGACACCATTTTGTGTGGTCAGCATTAATTCAAGTTATAACCCAGGAGCTAAGAACAGATGGCAATGTTTTTGTTAACCTACCAAGGGTAACGGGAAAAACCAGCTTTCTAAGTAGAAGTAAATAAGAAGAGACAATGGTTATTTTTACATACAAATTGGTAATCCCTGGATGCAGATAAAGTATAGTTGTTGCAATTGTAATATAATATCTACACAATTGGATTTGCCTGAATCCTAGACAAGATGGCTCCAAATCCCACAGTTTGAGGTGATAATACATTTGCACTTCACACAAGAGTCTGTGAGAACAAAAGAGGTTTTGTTTTCCTTTGAACACAGCAGGTGGGGGCCTGCTGACAGAGGGCAGGTAGAATTACAACTCTCAGCCATCCACACTGCTGGATGTTCACTTCGTGTATGAGAGATTATGCACTTAAATCTCACCCATTAATAAATAGCGTCCTTATACCAAACCCCAAATACCCACACACTACATATTCGCACATAAGGTTCCATAAGCATCAAAATGTATGATTCAAGAAGGTTCAGTTAGTTTAAATGCTAAGAAATAAAGATATTTGTTAACTAAGGAATTATACAAGATAAACATGTCATTCTTGGAGTTGTTCTGATGCATACTCTTTCCACAGTTTTCCGGTGCTATCGGTGAGAAAATCGCATTATGCATTCTCGAGTTGTGAACCGCAGAACCTACAAGCAACCAAAATGTATATTTTAGATTCAACTGTTAGGATGCTAAAGGAGGTGTTACCAGAAAGACTCCGGCTGTTAGAGGCAGGGAAAGTCTATTTGAAACAAACCTGCTAAATGTGTCATTACATATTCTTCTCCTCTGGGAACCAATGAGATCAGCAGGAAGTTCTCCCTTTGTCCTGTTTCAGTCTGGGGGGGAATAAATACATGTGTCCAAACACTGGTTTGCCAGTTCATGCTGAATTTTGGGTGAACTGAGGATATCTAGTCAGAAGTCTATCTCTGGGTCCGGAGGCGCAGCGTATGTATAACCGTACTTGGTCTGTATTATTTCCTTTTTACGCCTAAATTATGTATGTATAGATTGCGTGTAACTGACTTTACTTTTACCTGAATAATACTTGTGCATTGGAAACACAGATTCCACTCCTGTCTTTATTTGCGGTTAAACTGCGTACGCAATTAGCGTTCTGTTTAGAGGTTTTAGGCAGGGTTTTGTCTTAGAGGTTCTAGGCAGGTGAATCTTAGAGGTTTATAGGAAGGAATGTATTAAAAGGTTTATTTACGAATTTAACATGTGACATGGCAGTATTAGTAGTAAAGTGTAGAGTTGTGGTATGGCAGTGTTAGTAGTAAAGTGTAGAGATGTGGCATGGCAGTCTTAGTAGAAAAGAGTAGAGATGTAACATGGCAGTGTTAGTAGTAAAGTGTAAGGATGTGGCATGGCAATGCTAGTAGTAAAGTGTAGAGATGTGGCATGGTTACCGTTAGTAGTACAGTGTACAGAAGTGGCATGGCAGTGGTAGTAGTAAAGTGTAGAGTTGTGTTATGCTAGTGTTAGTAGTAAAGTGTAGAGATCTGGCATGGCAGTGTCAGTAGTAAAATGAAGAGATGTGACATGGCAGTGTCACTAGTAAAGTGTACAGAGGTGGCATGGCAAAGTTAGAAGTAAAGTGTAGAGATGTGTCCTGGCAGTGTCAGTAGTAAAGTGTAGAGCTGTGGCATGGCAGTGTCAATAGTAGAGAGTACAGATGTGGCATGGCAGTGTTAATAGTAAAGTGTACAGATGTTGTATGGCAGTGTTAGTAGTAAAGTGTAGATATGTGGCATGGCAGTATCAGTATTAAAGTGTAGATATGTGGCATGGCAGTGTTAGTTGTAAAGTGTAGAGATGTGACATGGCAGCATTAGTAGTAAAGTGTAAGAATGTGACATGGTAGTGTTAGTAGTAAAGTATAGACCTGTGGCATGGCAGTGTTAGTAATAAAGTGTAGAGTTGTGGCACTGTAGTGTTAGTATTAAATTGTAGAGATGTGACATGGCAGTGTTAGAAGTAAACTGCAGAGTTGTGGCATTGCAGTGTTAGTAGTAAAGTGTAGAGATGTGACATGGCAGTATTAGGAGTAAAGAGTAGAGTTGTGGTATGGCAGTGTTAGTAGTAAAGTGTAGAGATGTTACATGGCAGTGTTAGTAGTAATGAGTAGAGATGTAACATGGCAATGCTACTAGTAAAGTGTAGAGATGTGGCATGGTTACCGTTAGTAGTAAAGTGAACAGAAGTGGCATGGCAGTGGTAGTTGTAAAGTGTAGAGTTGTGGTATGCTAGTGTTAGTAGTAAATTGTGGAGATCTGGCATGGCAGTGTCAGTAGTAAAATGCAGAGATGTGACATGGTAGTGTCAGTAGTAAAGTGTAGAGATGTGTCTTGGCAGTGTCAGTAGTAAAGTGTAGAGTTGTGGCATGGCAGTGTCAATAGAAGAGTGTACAGATGTGGCATGGCAATGTTAGTAGTAAAGTGTACAGATGTGGTGTGGCAGTGTTAGTAGTAAAGTGTACAGATGTGGCATGACAGCGTTAGCAGTAAAGTGTAGAGGTGTTACATGGCAGTGTTATTAGTAAAGTGTAGAGTTGTGGCATGGCAGTGTTAGAAATAAAGTGTAGAGATGTGGCATGGCAGTGTTAGTAGTAAAGTGTAGAGTTGTGGCATGGCAGTGTTAATAGTAAAGAGTAGAGTTGTGGCATGGCAGTGTTAGTGGTAAAGTGTAGATATGTGGCATGGTAGTGTTAGTAGTTTAGTGTAGAGATGTGGCATTGCAGTGTTTAGTAGTTTAGTCTAGAGATTTGGCATGGCAGTGTTATTAGTAATGTGTAGAGATGTGGCATGGCAGTCTTTGTAGTAAAGTGTAGAGATGTGACATTGCAGTGTTAGTAGTAAAGTGTAGAGTTGTGGCATGGCAGTGTTAGTAGTAAAGTGCGGAGATGTGGCATGGAAGTGTTACTAGTAAAGTGAAGAGATCAGGCTTGTCAGAGTTAGTAGTAAAGTGTAGAGATGTGGCTTGGCAGGATTAGTAGTAAAGTGTAGAGATATGGCATGGCAGTGTTAGTAGTAAAGTGCAGAGATGTGGGACGGCAGTGTTAGTAGTAAAGTGTAGAGATGTGTCTTGGCAGTTTTGGCAGTATAGTTTGGAGATGTGGCATGGCAGTGTCAGTTGTATAGTGTAGAGTTGTGGCATGGCAGTGTTAGTAGTAAAGTGTAGCATTGTGGCATGGCAGTGTTAATAGTAAAGTTTTGAAATGTTGTATGGCATTGTTAGTAGTAAAGTGTGGAGATGTGACATGGCAGTGTTACTAGTCAATTGTAGAGATTTGGCATTGCAGTGTTAGAAGAAAAGTGTACAGATGTGACTTGTCAGTGTTAGTAGTAAAGTGTAGAGATGTGACATGGCAGTGCTAGTAGTAAAGTGCAGAATTATGGCATGGCAGTGTTCGTAGTAAAGTGTAGAGTTGTGGCAAGACAGTATTAGTAGTAAAGTGTAGAGTTGTGGCATTGCAGTGTTAGTAGTAAAGTGTAGATATGAAGCATGGCAGTGTTAGTAGTAAAGTGTAGAGATGTGGCATTGCAGTGTTAGTAGTAAAGTGTAGATATGAAGCATGGCAGTGTTAGTAGTAAAGTGTAGAGATGTGGCATTACAGTGTTAAATGTAAAGTGTAGAGATGTGACATGCCAGTGTTAGTAGTAAAGTGTAGAGTTTGTGGTATGGCAGTGTTAGTAGTAAAGAGTAGAGATGTAACATGGCCGTGTTAGTAGTAAAGTGTACAGATGTGGCATTTCAATGTTAGTAGTAAAGTGTAGAGATGTGGCATGGCAGTGTTAGTAGTAAAGAGTAGAGTTGTGGCATGGCAGTGTTAGTAGTAAAGTGTAAAGTTGTGGCAAGGCAGTGTTAGTAGTAAAGTGTAGAGATATGGCACGGCAGTGTTAGCAGTAAAGTGCAGAGATGTGGCATGGCAGTGTTAGTAGTAAAGTGTACAGATTTGCCATGACAGTGTTAGTAGTAAAGTGTAGAGATGTGGCATGGCAGTGTTAGTAGTAAAGTGTAGAGTTGTGGCATGGCAGTGTTAATAGTAAAGAGTAGAGTTGTGGCATGGCAGTGTTAGTGGTAAAGTGTAGATATGTGGCATGGTAGTGTTAGTAGTTTAGTGTAGAGATGTGGCATTGCAGTGTTAGTAGTTTAGTCTAGAGATTTGGCATGGCAGTGTTAGTAGTAATGTGTAGAGATGTGGCATGGCAGTCTTTGTAGTAAAGTGTAGAGATGTGATATGGTAGTGTTAGTAGTAAAGTGTAGAGTTGTGGCATGGCAGTGTTAGTAGTAAAGTGCGGAGATGTGGCATGGCAGTGTTAGTAGTAAAGTGTAGAGATCAGGCTTGTCAGAGTTAGTTGTAAAGTGTAGAGATGTGGCTTGGCAGGATTAGTAGTAAAGTGTAGAGATATGGCATGGCAGTGTTAGCAGTAAAATGCAGAGATGTGGCACGGCAGTGTTAGTAGTAAAGTGTAGAGATGTGACATGGCAGTTTTAGTAGTAAAGTGTAGAGATGTGTCTTGGCAGTATTGGCAGTATAGTTTGGAGATGTGGCATGGCAGTGTCAGTTGTATAGTGTAGAGTTGTGGCATGGCAGTGTTAGTAGTAAAGTGTAGCGTTGTAGCATTGCAGTGTTAATAGTAAAGTTTTGAAATGTTGTATGGCATTGTTAGTAATAAAGTGTGTAGATGTGACATGGCAGTGTTAATAGTCAAGTGTAGAGATTTGGTATTGCAGTATTAGAAGAAAAGTGTACAGATGTGACATGTCAGTGTTAGTAGTAAAGTGTAGAGATGTGACTGGCAGTGTTAGTAGTAAAGTGTAGAATTATGGCATGGCAGTGTTCGTAGTAAAGTGTAGAGTTGTGGCAAGGCAGTATTAGTAGTAAAGTGTAGAGTTGTGGCATTGCAGTGTTAGTAGTAAAGAGTAGATATGAAGCATGGCAGTGTTCGTAGTAAAGTGTATAGATTTGGCATGGCAGTGTTAGTAGTAAAGTGTAGAGATGTGGCATTACAGTGTTAAATGTAAACTGTAGAGATGCGACATGCCAGTGTTAGTAGTAAAGTGTAGAGTTTGTGGTATGGCAGTGTTAGTAGTATAGAGTAGAGATGTAACATGGTAGTGTTAGTAGTAAAGTGTACAGATGTGGCATTTCAATGTTAGTAGTAAAGTGTAGAGATGTGGCATGGAATTGTTAGAAATAAAGTGTAGAGATGTGGCATGGCAGTGTTAGTAGTAAAGTGTAGAGTTGTGGCATGGCAGTGTTAGTAGTAAAGTGTAGAGTTGTGGCAAGGCAGTGTTAATAGTAAAGTGTAGAGATATTGTATGGCAGTGTTAGTAGTAAAGTGTGGAGATGTTACATGGCAGTGTTAGTAGTCAAGGGTAGAGATTTGGCATTGCAGTGTTAGAAGAAAAGAGTACAGATGTGACATGGCAGTGTTAGTAGTCAAGTGTATTGATGTGACATGGCAGTGTTAGTAGTAAAGTGTAGAGTTATGGTAAGGCAGTGTTAGTAGTAAAGTGTAGAATTGTGGCATGGCAGTGTTAATAGTAAAGTGTAGAGTTGTGACATGGCAGTATTAGTAGTAAAGTGTAGATATGTGGCATGGCAGTGTTAGTAGTAAAGTGTATAGATTTGGCATGGCAGTGTTAGTAGTAAAGTGTAGAGATGTGGCATGGCAGTATTAGATGTAAAGTGTAGAGATGTGACATGGCAGCATTAGTAGTATTGTGTAGAGAAGTGACATGTTAGTGTTAGTTGAAATGTGTACAGATGTGGCATGGCAGTATTAGTAATAAAGTGTAGAGTAGTGGCATGGCAGTATTAGTAGTAAATTGTAGAGATGTGACATGGCAGTGTTAGCAGTAAAGTGCAGAGTTGTGACATTGCAGTGTTAGTAGTAAAGTGTAGAGATGTGACATAGCACTATTAGTAGTAAAGTGTAAAGTTTTGTTATGGCATTTTCTGTAGTAAAGTGTAGAGATGTGGCATGGTAGTGTTAGTAGTAAAGAGTAGAGATGTAACATGGCAATGTTAGTAGTAAAGTGTACAGATGTGGCATGGCAATGCTAGTAGTAAAGTGTAGAGATGTGGCATGGTTATCGTTAGTAGTAAAGTGTGCAGAAGTGGCATGGCAGTGGTAGTAATAAAGTGTAGAGTTGTGGTATGATAGTGTTAGTAGTAAAGTGCATAGATTTGGCATGGCAGTGTCAGAAGAAAAATGCAGAGATATTAAATGGCAGTGTCAGTAGTAAAGTGTACAGATGTTGCATGTCAATGTTAGTAGTAAATTGTACAGATGTGGCATGGCAGTGTTAGTAGTAAAGTGTAGAGATGTGACATGGCAGTGTTAGTAAACTGTGCAGATGTGGCATGGCAGTGTTACTGGTAATGTTTAGATATGTGGCATGGCAGTGTTAGTAGTTTAATGTAGAGATGTGGCATGGCATTGTTAGTTGTAAAGTGTAGATATGTGGCATGGCAGTGTCAGTAGTAAAGTGTAGAGATGTGGC
Source organism: Taudactylus pleione (assembly GCA_031769625.1). Classification (NCBI taxonomy): domain Eukaryota; kingdom Metazoa; phylum Chordata; class Amphibia; order Anura; family Myobatrachidae; genus Taudactylus; species Taudactylus pleione. The sequence continues at coordinate 6,957,154 of JAUIMM010000484.1, forward strand.
ATGGCAGTGTTAGCTGTAAAGTGTAGAGATGTGACATGGCAGCGTTAGTAGTAAACTGTCAGAATGTGACATGTTAGTGTTAGTAGTAAATTGTAGAGTTGTGACAATGCAGTGTTAGTAGTAAAGTGCAGAGTAGTGGCATGGCAGTGTTAGTAGTAAAGTGTAGAGATGTGACATAGCAGTAAAAGTAGTAAAGTGTAGAGTTGTGGTATGGCAGTGTTAGTAGTATTGTGTAGAGAAGTGACATGTTAGTGTTAGTTGAAATGTGTACAGATGTGGCATGGCAGTATTAGTAATAAAGTGTAGAGTAGTGGCATGGCAGTATTAGTAGTAAATTGTAGAGATGTGACATGGCAGTGTTAGCAGTAAAGTGCAGAGTTGTGACATTGCAGTGTTAGTAGTAAAGTGTAGAGATGTGACATAGCACTATTAGTAGTAAAGTGTAAAGTTTTGTTATGGCATTTTCTGTAGTAAAGTGTAGAGATGTGGCATGGTAGTGTTAGTAGTAAAGAGTAGAGATGTAACATGGCAGTGTTAGTAGTAAAGTGTACAGATGTGGCATGGCAATGCTAGTAGTAAAGTGTAGAGATGTGGCATGGTTATCGTTAGTAGTAAAGTGTGCAGAAGTGGCATGGCAGTGGTAGTAATAAAGTGTAGAGTTGTGGTATGATAGTGTTAGTAGTAAAGTGCATAGATTTGGCATGGCAGTGTCAGAAGAAAAATGCAGAGATATTAAATGGCAGTGTCAGTAGTAAAGTGTACAGATGTTGCATGTCAATGTTAGTAGTAAATTGTACAGATGTGGCATGGCAGTGTTAGTAGTAAAGTGTAGAGATGTGACATGGCAGTGTTAGTAAACTGTGCAGATGTGGCATGGCAGTGTTACTGGTAATGTTTAGATATGTGGCATGGCAGTGTTAGTAGTTTAATGTAGAGATGTGGCATGGCATTGTTAGTTGTAAAGTGTAGATATGTGGCATGGCAGTGTCAGTAGTAAAGTGTAGAGATGTGGCATGGCAGTGTTAGCTGTAAAGTGTAGAGATGTGACATGGCAGCGTTAGTAGTAAACTGTCAGAATGTGACATGTTAGTGTTAGTAGTAAATTGTAGAGTTGTGACAATGCAGTGTTAGTAGTAAAGTGCAGAGTAGTGGCATGGCAGTGTTAGTAGTAAAGTGTAGAGATGTGACATAGCAGTAAAAGTAGTAAAGTGTAGAGTTGTGGTATGGCAGTGTTAGTAGTATTGTGTAGAGAAGTGACATGTTAGTGTTAGTTGAAATGTGTACAGATGTGGCATGGCAGTATTAGTAATAAAGTGTAGAGTAGTGGCATGGCAGTATTAGTAGTAAATTGTAGAGATGTGACATGGCAGTGTTAGCAGTAAAGTGCAGAGTTGTGACATTGCAGTGTTAGTAGTAAAGTGTAGAGATGTGACATAGCACTATTAGTAGTAAAGTGTAAAGTTTTGTTATGGCATTTTCTGTAGTAAAGTGTAGAGATGTGGCATGGTAGTGTTAGTAGTAAAGAGTAGAGATGTAACATGGCAGTGTTAGTAGTAAAGTGTACAGATGTGGCATGGCAATGCTAGTAGTAAAGTGTAGAGATGTGGCATGGTTATCGTTAGTAGTAAAGTGTGCAGAAGTGGCATGGCAGTGGTAGTAATAAAGTGTAGAGTTGTGGTATGATAGTGTTAGTAGTAAAGTGCATAGATTTGGCATGGCAGTGTCAGAAGAAAAATGCAGAGATATTAAATGGCAGTGTCAGTAGTAAAGTGTACAGATGTTGCATGTCAATGTTAGTAGTAAATTGTACAGATGTGGCATGGCAGTGTTAGTAGTAAAGTGTAGAGATGTGACATGGCAGTGTTAGTAAACTGTGCAGATGTGGCATGGCAGTGTTACTGGTAATGTTTAGATATGTGGCATGGCAGTGTTAGTAGTTTAATGTAGAGATGTGGCATGGCATTGTTAGTTGTAAAGTGTAGATATGTGGCATGGCAGTGTCAGTAGTAAAGTGTAGAGATGTGGCATGGCAGTGTTAGCTGTAAAGTGTAGAGATGTGACATGGCAGCGTTAGTAGTAAACTGTCAGAATGTGACATGTTAGTGTTAGTAGTAAATTGTAGAGTTGTGACAATGCAGTGTTAGTAGTAAAGTGCAGAGTAGTGGCATGGCAGTGTTAGTAGTAAAGTGTAGAGATGTGACATAGCAGTAAAAGTAGTAAAGTGTAGAGTTGTGGTATGGCAGTGTTAGTAGTAAAGTGTAGAGATGTGGCATGGCAGTGTTAGTAGTAAAGAGTAGAGATGTAACATGGCAGTGTTAGTAGTAAAGTGTACAGATGTGGCATGGCAATGCTAGTAGTAAAGTGTTGAGATGTGGCATGGTTACCGTTAGTAGTAAAGTAAACAAAAGTGGCATGGCAGTCGTAGTAGTAATGTGTAGAGTTGTGGTATGCTAGTGTTAGTAGTAAATTGTGGAGATCTGGCATGGTAGTGTCAGTAGGAATAATGCAGAGATGTGACTTGGCAGTATCAGTAGTAAAGTGTACAGATTTGGCATGGCAGTGTTAGTAGTAAAGTGTAGATATGTGGCATGACAGTGTCAGTAGTAAAGTGTAGAGATGTTTAATGACAGTTTTAATTGTAAAGTGTAGAGATGTGACATGGCAGCATTAGTAGTAAGGTGTAAGAATGTGACATGGTAGTGTTAGTAGTAAAGTAAAGAGTTGTGGCATGGCAGTGTTAGTAATAAAGTATATTGTTGTGGCACTGTAGTGTTTGTATTAAATTGTAGAGATGTGAAATGTCAGTGTTAGTAGTAAAGTGCAGAGTTGTGGCATGGTAGTGTTAGTAGTAAACATTAGAGATGTGACATGGCAGTATTAGTAGTAAAGTCAAGAGATGTGGTATGGCAGTGTTAGTAGTAAAGTGTAGAGATGTTGCATGGCAGTGTTAGTAGTAAAGAGTAGAGATGTAACATGGCATTGTTAGTAGTAAAGTGTACAGATATGGAATGGCAATGCTAGTAGTAAAATGTAGAGATGTGGCATGGTAACCGGTAGTAGTAAAGTGTACAGAAGTGGCATGGCAGTGGTAGTAGTAAAGTGTAGAGTTGTGGTATGCTAGTGTTAGTAGTAAAGTGTAGAGATCTGGCTTGGCAGTGTTAGAAGTATAGTGCAGAGATGTGACATGGCAGTGTTAGTAGTAAAGTGTAGAGATGTGACATGGCAGTGTTAGTAGTGAAGTGTAGAGTTGTGGCATGGTAGTTTTATCAGTAAAGAGCAAAGTTGTGGCACAGCAGTGTTAATAGTAAAGTGTAGAGTTGTGGTATGGCAGTGTTAGTAGTAAAGTGTAGAGTTGTGGCATTGCAGTGTTAGTAGTAAAGTGTAGAGATGTGACATGACTGTGCTAGTAGTAAATCATATAGATGAGGCTTGGCAGTGGTAGTAGTAAAGTGTAGATATGTGGCATGGCAGTGTTAGTAGTAAAGTGTAGAGATGTGGCATGGCAGTGTTCGTTGTAAAGTGTAGAGATGTGTATAGTTGTCGAATGGCATTGTTAGTAGTAAAGTGCAGAGATGTGACATGGCAGTGTTAGTAGTAAAGTGTAGAGATGTGACATGGCAGTGTTAGTAGTAAAGTGTAGAGTGGCAGTGTTAGTAGGAAAGTGTAGAGTTGTGGCATGGCTGTGCTAGTAGTAAATCATAGAGATGAGGCTTGGCAGTAGTCGTAGTAAAGTGTAGTGTTGTGGCATGGAAGAGGCAGTAGTAAAATGTAGAGATGTGGCATAGCAGTGTCAGTAGTAAAGTGTACAGATGTGCCATGGCAATGTTAGTAGTGAAGTGTAAAAAAGTGACAAGGTAGTGTTAGTAGTAAAGTGTAGAGTTGTGGTATGGCAGTGTTAGTAATAAAGTATAGAGATGTGACATGGCAGTTTTAGTAGTAAATTGTAAATATGTGGCTTTGCAGAGTAATTAGTAAAGTGTGAAATGTGGTTCGGCAGGGTTAGTAGTAAAGTGTAGTGATATGGCATGGCATTGTTAGAAGTATAGTGCAGAGATGTGACATGGCAATGTTAGTAGTAAAGTAAACAGAAGTGGCATGGCAGTCGTAGTAGTAATGTGTAGAGTTGTGGTATGCTAGTGTTAGTAGTAAATTGTGGAGATCTGGCATGGTAGTGTCAGTAGGAATAATGCAGAGATGTGACTTGGCAGTATCAGTAGTAAAGTGTACAGATTTGGCATGGCAGTGTTAGAAGTAAAGTGTAGATATGTGGCATGACAGTGTCAGTAGTAAAGTGTAGAGATGTTTAATGACAGTTTTAATTGTAAAGTGTAGAGATGTGACATGGCAGCATTAGTAGTAAGGTGTAAGAATGTGACATGGTAGTGTTAGTAGTAAAGTAAAGAGTTGTGGCTTGGCAGTGTTAGTAATAAAGTATATTGTTGTGGCACTGTAGTGTTTGTATTAAATTGTAGAGATGTGACATGTCAGTGTTAGTATTAAAGTGCAGAGTTGTGGCATGGTAGTGTTAGTAGTAAACATTAGAGATGTGACATGGCAGTATTAGTAGTAAAGTCAGGAGATGTGGTATGGCAGTGTTAGTAGTAAAGTGTAGAGATGTTGCATGGCAGTGTTAGTAGTAAAGAGTAGAGATGTAAAATGGCATTGTTAGTAGTAAAGTGTACAGATATGGAATGGCAATGCTAGTAGTAAAATGTAGAGATGTGGCATGGTTACCGGTAGTTGTAAAGTGTACAGAAGTGGCATGGCAGTGGTAATAGTAAAGTGTAGAGTTGTGGTATGCTAGTGTTAGAAGTAAAGTGTAGAGATCTGGCTTGGCAGTGTTAGAAGTATAGTGCAGAGATGTGACATGGCAGTGTTAGTAGTAAAGTGTAGAGATGTGACATGGCAGTGTTAGTAGTGAAGTGTAGAGTTGTGGCATGGTAGTTTTATCAGAAAAGAGCAAAGTTGTGGCACAGCAGTGTTAATAGTAAAGTGTAGAGTTGTGGTATGGCAGTGTTAGTAGTAAAGTGTAGAGTTTTGGCATAGCAGTGTTAGTAGTAAAGTGTAGACATCTGGCATGGCAGTGTTAGTCAAAAAAGTGTAGACATGTGGCATAGCAGTGTCAGTAGTAAAGTGTAGAGATGTGACATTGGTGTGTTAGTAGTAAAGTGTAGAGATGTGGCATTGCAGTGTTTATAGTAAAGCGTAAAGATGTGGCATGGCAATGTTTGTAGTAAAGTGTAGAGATGTGACATGGCAGTGTTAGTAGTAAAGTGCAGAGATGTGACATGGTAGTGTTAGTAGTAATTTGTAGAGTTGTGGAATGGCAGTGTTAGTACTAAAGCGTAGATATATGACATGGGAGTGTTAGTAGTATTGTGTAGAGAAGCAGCATTGCAGTGTTAGTTGTAAAGTGTACAGTTGTGGCATGGCAGTGTTAGCAATAAAGTGTAGAGATGTGGCATGGCAGTATTAGTAGTAACGTGTAGAGATGTGACATGGCAGTGTTGGTGGTAAAGTGTAGAGATGTGGCTTGGCAATTTTGGCAGTAAAGTTTGGAGATGTGGCATGGCAGTGTCAGTTGTAAAGTGTAGAGTTTTGGCAAAGCATTGTTAGTAGTAAAGTGTAAAGTTGTGGCATATCAGTGTTAGTAGTAAAGTGTAGAGATGTGACATTGCAGTGTTAGTAGTAAAGTGTAGAGATGTGACAATGCAGTGTTAGTAGTAAAGTGTAGAGATGTGACATTGCAGTGTTAGCAGTAAAGTGTAGAGATGTGACAATGCAGTGTTAGTAGTAAAGTGTAGAGTTGTGGCATTGCAGTGTAGAGATGTGACATGACTGTGCTAGTAGTAAATCATATAGATGAGGCTTGGCAGTGGTAGTAGTAAAGTGTAGATATGTGGCATGGCAGTGTTAGTAGTAAAGTGTAGAGATGTGGCATGGCAGTGTTAGTTGTAAAGTGTAGAGATGTGTATAGTTGTCGAATGGCATTGTTAGTAGTAATGTGCAGAGATGTGACATGGCAGTGTTAGTAGTAAAGTGTAGAGATGTGACATGGCAGTGTTAGAAGTAAAGTGTAGAGTGGCAGTGTTAATAGTAAAGTGTAGAGTTGTGGCATGGCTGTGCTAGTAGTAAATCATAGAGATGAGGCTTGGCAGAGGTAGTAGTAAAGTGTAGTGTTGTGGCATGGAAGAGGCAGTAGTAAAATGTAGAGATGTGGCATAGCAGTGTCAGTAGTAAAGTGTACAGATGTGGCATGGCAATGTTAGTAGTGAAGTTTAAAGAAGTGACAAGGTAGTGTTAGTAGTAAAGTGTAGAGTTGTGGTATGGCAGTGTTAGTAATAAAGTATAGAGATGTGACATGGCAGTGTTAGTAGTAAAGTGTAAATATGTGGCTTTGCAGTGTAATTAGTAAAGTGTGAAATGTGGTTCGGCAGGGTTAGTAGTAAAGTGTAGTGATATGGCATTGCATTGTTAGAAGTATAGTGCAGAGATGTGACATGGCAATGTTAGTAGTAAAGTGTAGAGATGTGACATTTTAGAGTTAATAGTAAAGTGCAGAGTTGTGGCATGGCAGTGTAAGTAGTAAAGTGTAGAATTGTGGCGTGGCAGTGTTAGTAGTAAAGTGTAGAGATGTGACATGGCTGTGCTAGTAGTAAATCATAGAGATGAGGCTTGGCAGTGGTAGTAGTAAAGTGAAGAGATGTGGCATGGCAGTGTTTGTAGTAAAGTGTAGATATGTGGCATGGCAGTGTTAGTATTAAAGTGCAGAGATGTGGAATGGCAGTGTTAGTAGTAAAGTGTAAAGATGTGACATGGTAGTGTTAGTAGTAAAGTGTAGAGTTGTGGTATGGCAGTGTTAGTAATAATGTATAGAGATGTGACATGGCAGTGTTAGTAGTAAAGTGTAAAGATGTGGCTAGGCAGTGTAAATAGTAAAGTGTAGAGATGTGGTTTGGCAGGGTTAGTAGTAAAGTGTAGTGATATGGCATGGCAGTTTTAGTAGTAAAGTGTAGAATTGTGGCATGGCAGTTTTAGTTGTAAAGTGTAGGTATGTGGAATGGCAGTGTTAGCAGTAAAGTGTAGAGATGTGGCATGGCAGTGTTTGTAGTAAAGATTAGAGATGTGGCATTGCAGTGTTAGTTGTAAAGTGTAGAGATGTGACATGGCAGTGTTAGTAGTAAAGTATAGAGATGTGACATGGTAGTGTTAGTTTTAAAGTTTATAGTTGTGGCATGGCAGTGTTAGTAATAAAGTGTAGAGTTGCGGCACTGTAGTGTTAGTAGTAAATTGCAGAGATGTGACATGACAGTGTTAGTAGTAAAGTGAGAGTTGTGGCATGGCAGTGTTAGTAATAAAGTGTACAGATGTGGCACTGTAGTGTTAGTAGTAAATTGTAGAGATGTGACATTGCAGTGTCAGTAGAAAAGTGTACAGATGTGGCATTGCAATATTACTTGAAAAGTGTACCGATGTGGCATGGTAATGTTAGTAGAGAAGTGTAGAGATGTGTCATGGCAGTGTCAGTAGTAAAGTGTACAGTTGTAGCATGGCAGTGTTAGTAGTAAGTTGTAGAGTTGGGGCATGGCAGTGTTTGTAGTAAAGTGTAGAGATGTGACATAGCAGCATTAGTAGTATTGTGTAGAGATGTGACATGTTAGTGTTAGTAGTAAAGTGTAGAGATGTGTCATGGCAGTATTAGTAATAAAGTGTAGAGTTGTGGCACTGTAGTGTTAGTAGTAAATTGAAGAGATATGACATGGCAGTGTTAGTACTAAAGTGTAGAGTTGTGGCATGGCAGTGATAGTAGTAAAGTGTAGAGATGTGACATGGCAGTCTTAGTAGTAAAGTGTAGAGTTGTGGCATGGCAGTGTTAGTACTAAAGTGTAGAGATATGGCAAGGCAGTGTTAGCAGTAAAGTGCAGAGATGTGGAATGGCAGTGTTAGTAGTAAAGTGTTGAGAAGTGGTTTTTTTCAGGGTTAGTAGTAAAGTGTAGTGATATGGCATTGCAGTGTTTGCAGCAAAGTGTAGAGATGTGGATTGGCAGTGTTAGTAGTAAAGTGTAGAGGTGTGACATGGCAGTGTTAGTAGTAAAGTGTAGAGTTGTGGTATGGCAGTGTTAGTTGTAAAGTGTAGGGTTGTGGCACTGTAGTCTTAGTAGTAATTTGTAGAGATGTGACATGACAGTGTTAGTAATAAAGTGTAGAGATGTGACATGGCAGTGTTAGTAGTAAAGTGTAGAGTCGTAGCATGGCAGTGTTAGTAGTAAAGTGTAAAGTGGCAGTGTTAGTAGTAAAGTGTAGAGTAGTGGCATGAAAGTGTTAGTAGTAAAGTGTAGAATTGTGGCATTGCAATGTTAGTAGTAAAGTGTAGAGTTGTGGCATCTCAGGGTTAGTAATAAAGTGTAAAGATGTGACAAGGCTGTGCTAGTAGTAAATCATAGAGATGAGGCTTGGCAGTGGTAGAATTAAAGTGTAGAGATGTGGAATGGCAGTGTTAGTAGTAAGGTGTAGTGTTGTGGTATGGCAGTGTTAGTAATCAAGTATAGAGATGTGACATCGAAGTGTTAGTAGTAAAGTGTAGAGATGTGACATGGTAGTGTTAGTAGTAAAGTGTAGAGTTGTGGCATGGCAGTGTAAGTTGTAAAATGTAGAGTTGTGGCACTGTAGTGTTTGCAGTAATGTGTAGAGATGTGACATGACAGTGTTAGTAGTAAAGTGTAGAGATGTGGCATGGCAGTATTAGTAGTAATGTGTAGAGATATTACATGGGAGTGTTAGTAGTAATGTGTAGAGATGTGGCATGGCAATGTTAGTTGCAAAGTGTAGAGTTATGGCATGGCAGTGTTAGCAGTAAAGTGTAGAGATGTGGCCAGGCCGTATTAGCAGTAAAGTGCAGAGATGTGGCATGGCAGTGTTAGTAGAAAAGTGTAGAGATGTGACATGGCAGTGTTAGTAGTAAAGTATAGCGATGTGGCTTGGCAGTTTTGGCAGTACAGTTTGGAGATGTGGCATGGCAGTGTCAGTTGTAACGTGTAGATTTGTGGCATGGCAGTGTTTGTAGTAAAGTGTAGAGATTTGACATGGCTGTCGTAGTAGTAAAGCGTAAAGATTTGGCATTGCAGTGTTAGTAGTAAAGTGTAGAGTTGTGACATCGCAGTGTTAGTAGTAAAGTGTAGAGTTGTGGCATGTCAGTGCTAGTAGTAAAGTATAGAGATGTGAAATGGGAGTGTTAGTAGTAAAGTGTAGAGTTGTGGCATGGCAGTGTTAGTAGTAAAGTGTAGAGATGTGACATGGCTGTCGTAGTAGTAAAGCGTAGAGATTTGGCATAGCAGTGTTAGTAGTAAATTGAAGAGTTGTGACATCGCAGTGTTAGTGGTAAAGTGTAGAGTTGTGGCATGGCAGTGTTAGTAGTAAAGTGTAGAGATGTGAAATTGCAGTGTTAGTAGTAAAGTGTAGAGTTGTGGCATGGCAGTGTTAGTAATAAAGTGTAGAGATGTGACATGGCTGTTGTAGTAGTAAAGAATAGAGATTTGGCATTGCAGTGTTAGTAGTAAAGTGTAGAGATGTGAGATGGCAGTGTTAGTAGTAAAGAGTAGAGTGGCAGTGTTAGTAGTAAAGTGTAGAGTTGTGGAAAGGCAGTGTTATTAATAAAGTGTAGAACTGTGGCATGGCAGTGTTAGTAGTAAAGTGTAGTGATATGGCATGGTAGTGTTAGTAGTAAAGTGTAGAGTTGTGACATAGCTGTGCTAGTAGTAAATCATAGAGTTGAGGCATGGCAGTGGTACTAGTAAAGTGTAAAGACATTGCATGGCAGTGTTTGTAGTAAAGTGTAGATATTTGGCATGACAGTGTTAGTAGTAAACTGTAGAGATGTGACATGGCTGTGTTAGTAGTAAAGTGTAGAGATGTGAAATGGCAGTGTTAGTAGTAAAGTGTAGAGATGTGACATGGCAGTGTTAGATGAAAGTTTAGATTCGTAGCATGGCAGTGTTAGTAGTAAAGTGTAGAGTGGTAGTGTTAGTAGTAAAGTGTAGAGTTGTGGCATGGCAGTGTTAGTTGTAAAGTGTAGAATTGTGGCACTGTAGTGTTATTAGTAATTTGTAGAGATGTGACATGACAATGTAAGTAGTAAAGTGTAGAGATGTGGCATGGCAGTATTAGTAGTAAAGTGTAGAGATATGACATGGGAGTGTTAGTAGTAATGTGTAGAGATGCGGCATGGCAGTGTTAGTTGTAAAGTGTAGAGATGTGGCCTGGCAGTGGTAGCCATAAAGTGCAGAGATGTGGCATGGCAGTGTTAATAGAAAAGTGTAGAGATGTGACATGGCAGTGTTAGTAGTAAAGTATAGAGATGTGGCTTGGCAGTTTTGGCAGTACAGTTTGGAGATGTGGCGTGGCAGTGTCAGTTGTAAAGTGTAGAGTTTTGGCATGGCAGTGTTAGGAGTAAAGTGTAAAGTTGTGGCATATCAGTGTTAGTAGTAAAGTGTAGAGATGTGATATGGCAGTGTTAGTAGTAAACTGTAGAGTTGTGGCATGGCAGTGTTTGTAGTAAAGTGTAGAGATGTGACATGGCAGTGTTAGTAGTTAAGTGTAGAGATGTGACATGGCTGTTGTAGTAGTAAAGCGTAGAGATTTGGCATTGCAGTGTTCGTAGTAAAGTGTAGAGTTGTGACATCGCAGTGTTAGTAGTAAAGTGTAGAGATGTGGCAATGCAGTGTTTGTTGTAAAGTGTAGAGATGTGTAGAGTTGTTGGATGGCATTGTTAGTAGCAAAGTGCAGAGATGTGACAAGGTAGTGTTAGTAGTAAAGTGTAGAGATGTGACATGGCAGTGTTAGTAGTATAGTGTAGAGTGGCAGTGTTAGTAGTAAAGTGTAGAGTTGTGGCATGGCAGTGTTAGTAGTAAAGTGTAGAATTGTGGCATGGCAGTGTTAGTAGTAAAGTGTCGAGTTGTGGCAAAGCAGTGTTAATAGTAAAGAGTAGAGATGTGACATGGCTGTGCTAGTAGTAAATCATAGAGATGAGGTATGGCAGTGGTAGTAATAAAGTGTAAAGATGTGGCATGGCAGTGTTTGTAGTAAAGTGTAGATATTTGGCATGGCAGTGTGAGTAGTAAAGTGTACAGATGTGACATGGTAGTGTTGTAGTAAAGTGTAAAGTTGTGGCATGGCAGTGTTAGTAGTAAAGTGTAGAGATGTGAAATGGCAGTGTTAGTAGTAATGTGTAGAGATGTGACCTAGCAGTGTTAGCTGTAAAGTGCAGAGATGTGGCATGGCAGTGTTAGTAGAAAAGTGTAGAGATGTGACAACGCAGTGTTAGTTGTAAAGTGTAGAGATGTGTAGAGTTGTTGGATGGCAGTGTTATTAGTAAAGTGCAGAGATTTGATATGGCAGTGTTAATAGTAAAGTGTAGAATTGTGGCATGGCAGTGTTATTAGTAAAGTGTAGATATGTGACATGGCTATGCTAGTAGTAAATCATAGAGATGAGGCATGGCAGTGGTAGTAGTAAAGTGTAAAGATGTGGCATGGCAGTGTTTGTAGTAAAGTGTAGATATTTAGCATGGCAGTGTGAGTAGTAAAGTGTAAAGATGTGTCATGGCAGTGTTAGTAGTAAAGTGTAGAGCTTTGGTATGGCAGTGTTAGTAATAAAGTATAGAGATGTGACATGGCCGTGTAAGTAGTAAAGTGTAGAGATGTGGCTTGGCAGTTTTGGCAGTACAGTTTGGAGATGTGGCATGGCAGTGGCAGTTGTAAAGTGTACAGTTTTGGCATGGCAGGGTTAGTAGTAAAGTGTGCAGTTGTGGCATATCAGTGTTAGTAGTAAAGTGTAGAGATGTGACATGGCAGTGTTAGCAGTAAAGTGTGGAGATGTGGCATGGCAGTTTTAGTAGTAAAGTGAAGAGATGAGACATGGCAGTGTTAGTAGTAAAGTGTGGAGATGTGGCATGGCAGTTTTAGTAGTAAAGTGTAGAGTTGTGGCATGGCAGTGTTTGTAGTAAAGTTTAGAGATGTGACATGGCTGTCATAGTAGTAAAGCGTAAAGAATTGGAATTGCAGTGTTATTAGTAAAGTGTAGAGTTGTGACTTCGCAGTGTTAGTAGAAAAGTGTAGTGTTGTGGCATGGCAGTGTTAGTAGTAAAGTGTACAGTTGTGGCATGGCAGTGTTAGTAGTAAAGTGTAGAGATGTGAAATGGCAGTGTTAGTAGTAAAGTGTAGAGATGTGACATGGATGTTGTAGTAGTAAAGCGTAAAGATTTGGCATTGCAGTGTTAGTAGTAAAGTGTAGAGTTGTGACATCGCAGTGTTAGTTGTAAAATGTAGAGATGTGTAGAGTTGTTGGATGGCAGTGTTAGTAGTAAAGTGCAGAGATGTGACATGGCAGTGTTAATAGTAAAGTGTAGAATTGTGGCATGGCAGTGTTAGTAGTAAAGTGTAGAGTTCTGGCATAGCAGTGTTACTTGTAAAGAGTAGATATGTGACATGGCTAGGCTAGTAGTAAATCATAGAGATGAGGCATGGCAGTGGTAGTAGTAAAGTGTAAAGATGTGGCATGGCAGTGTTTGTAGTAAAGTGTAGATATTTAGCATGGCAGTGTGAGTAGTAAAGTGTAAAGATGTGTCATGGCAGTGTTAGTAGTAAAGTGTAAAGATGTGACATGGTAGTGTAATTAGTAAAGTGTAGAGCTGTGGTATGGCAGTGTTAGTAATAAAGAATAGAGATGTGACAAGTCTGTGTAAGTAGTAAAGTGTAGAGATTTGGTTTGGCATGGTTAGTAGTAAAGTGTAGTGATATGGCATGGCAGTGTTAGAAGTAAAGTGTAGATTTGTGGCATGGCAGTGTTAGAAGTATAGTGCAGAGATGTGACATGGCAGTGTTAGTAGTAAAGTGTAGAGATGTGACATGGTAGTGTTAGTAGTAAAGTGTAGAGTTGTGGCATGGCAGTGTTAGTAATAAAGTGCAGAATTGTGGCACTGTAGTGTTATTAGTGAATTGTAGAGATGTGACATGACAGTGTTAGTAGTAAAATGAGAGTTGTGGCATGGTAGTGTTAGTAATAAAGTGTAGAGATGTGGTGCTGTAGTGTTAGCAGTAAATTGTAGAGATTTGACATGGCAGTGTCAGTAGTAAAGTGTACAGATGTGGCAATGTTAATAGTAAAGTGTACAGTTGTAGCATGGCAGTGTTAGTAGTAAGTTGTAGAGTTGGGGCATGGCAGTGTTAGTAGTAAAGTGTAGAGATGTGAAATGGCAATGTTAGTAGTAAAGTGTAGAGATGTGACATGGCGGTGTTAGTAGTAAAGTTTAGAGTCGTAGCATGGCAGGGTTAGTTGTAAAGTGTAGAAATGCAGTGTTAGTAGTAAAGTGTAGTGTTGTGGCATGGCAGTGTTAGTAGTAAAATGTACAGTTGTGGCATGGCAGTGTTAGTAGTAAAGTGTAGAGATGTGACATGGATGTTGTAGTAGTAAAGCATAGAGATTTGGCATTGCAGTGTTAGTAGTAAAGTGAAGAGTTGTGACAACGCAGTGTTAGTTGTAAAGTGTAGAGATGTGTAGAGTTGTTGGATGGCAGTGTTAGTAGTAAAGTGCAGAGATTTGATATGGCAGTGTTAATAGTAAAGTGTAGAATTGTGGCATGGCAGTGTTAGTAGTAAAGTGCAGAGTTGTGGCATAGCAGTGTTAGTAGTAAAGTGTAGATATGTGACATGGCTATGCTAGTAGTAAATCATAGAGATGAGGCATGGCAGTGGTAGTAGTAAAGTGTAAAGATGTGGCATGGCAGTGTTTGTAGTAAAGTGTAAAGATGTGACATGGTAGTGTTAGTAGTAAAGTGTAGAGCTTTGGTATGGCAGTGTTAGTAATAAAGTATAGAGATGTGACATGGCCGTGTAAGTAGTAAAGTGTAGAGATGTGGCTTGGCAGTTTTGGCAGTACAGTTTGGAGATGTGGCATGGCAGTGGCAGTTGTAAAGTGTACAGTTTTGGCATGGCAGGGTTAGTAGTAAAGTGTACAGTTGTGGCATATCAGTGTTAGTAGTAAAGAGTAGAGATGTGACATGGCAGTGTTAGCAGTAAAGTGTGGAGATGTGGCATGGCAGTTTTAGTAGTAAAGTGTAGAGTTGTGGCATGGCAGTGTTTGTAGTAAAGTTTAGAGATGTGACATGGCTGTCGTAGTAGTAAAGCATAAAGATTTGGAATTGCAGTGTTAGTAGTAAAGTGTAGAGTTGAGACTTCGCAGTGTTAGTAGAAAAGAGTAGTGTTGTGGCATGGCAGTGTTAGTAGTAAAGTGTACAGTTGTGGCATGGCAGTGTTAGTAGTAAAGTGTAGAGATGTGAAATGGCAGTGTTAGTAGTAAAGTGTAGAGATGTGACATGGATGTTGTAGTAGTAAAGCGTAAAGATTTGGCATTGCAGTGTTAGTAGTAAAGTGTAGAGTTGTGACATCGCAGTGTTAGTTGTAAAGTGTAGAGATGTGTAGAGTTGTTGGATGGCAGTGTTAGTAGTAAAGTGCAGAGATGTGACATGGCAGTGTTAATAGTAAAGTGTAGAATTGTGGCATGGCAGTGTTAGTAGTATAGATTAGATATGTGACATAGCTAGGCTAGTAGTAAATCATAGAGATGAGGCATGGCAGTGGTAGTAGTAAAGTGTAGATATGTGGCATGGCAGTGTTTTAATAAAGTGTAGATATGTGGCATGGCAGTGTTAATAGTAAAGTGTAGAGATGTGGCATAGCAGTGTTACTAGTAAAGTGTAAAAATGTGACATGGTAGTGTTAGTAGTAAAGGGTAGAGTTGTGGTATGGAAGTGTTAGTAATAAAGTATAAAGATGTGACATGGCAGTGTTAGTAGTAAAGTGAAAAAATGTGGCTTTGCAGTGTAAGTAGTAAAGTGTAGAGCTGTGACATGGCAGTGTTAGTAGTAAAGTGTAGAGTTGTGGCACAGCAGTGTTAATAGTAAAGTGTACAGTTGTGGTAAGGCAGTGTTAGTAGTAAAGTGTAGAGTTGTGGCATGGCAGCATTAGTAGTAAAGTTTAGATATGTGGCATGGCAGTGTTAGTAGTAAAGTCTAGAGATGTGGCATGGCAGTGTTTGTAGTAAAGTGTAGAGATGTGGCATGGCAGTGTTAGTTGTAAAGTGTAGAGATGTTACATGGCAGTGTTAGTAGTTAAGTGTAGAGATGTGACATGGTAGAGTTAGTAGTAAAGTGTAGAGTTGTGGCATGGCAGTGTTAGTAAAAAAGTGTAGAGGTGTCGCACTGTAGTGTTATTAGTAATTTTTAGAGATGTGACATGGTAGTGTCAGTAGTAAAGTGTACCGATGTGGCATTGCAATGTTAGTAGTAAAGTGGAAAGATGTGGCATGGTAATGTTAGTAGTGAAGTGTAGAGATGTGTCATGGCAGTGTCACTAGTAAAGTGTAGAGTTGTGGCATGGCAGTGTCAGTAGTAAAATTTAGAGATGTGACATGGCAGTGTCAGTAGTGAAGTGTACAGATGTTGCATGGCAATGTTAGTAGAAACGTGTGCAGATGTGGCATGGCAGTGTTAGTAGTAAAGTGTAGAGATGTGCTATGGCAGTGTTAGTATTAAGGAGCAGAGTTGTGGCATGGCATTGTTAGAAATAAAGTGTAGAGATATGGCATGGCAGTGTTAGTAGTAAAGTGTAGATATGTGAGATGGCAGTGTTAGTAGTAGAGTGTACAGTTGTAGCATGGCAGTGTTACAAGAAAGGTGTAGAGTTGGGGCATGGCAGTGTTAGTAGTAAAGTGTAGAGATGTCACATGGCAGTGTTTGTAGTAAAGTGTAGAGATGTGACATGGCAGTTTTAGTGCTAAAGTGTAGAGATGTGATATGGCTGTGTTTGTAGCAAAGCATAGAGTTGTGGCATGGCAGTGTTAGTAGTGAAGTGTAGAGTTGTGGCATGGCAGTGTTAGTAGTAAAGTGTAGATATGTGGCATGCCAGTGTTAGTAGTTTAGTGTAGAGATGTGGCATGGCAGTGTTAGTACTAAATTGTAGAGATGTCACATTGCAGTGTCAGTAGTGAAGTGTGCAGATGTAGCATGGCAATGTTAGTAGAAACATGTGCAGATGTGGCATGGAAGTGTTACTACTAAAGTGTAGAGATGTGATATGGCAGTGTTAGTAGTAAGGTGCAGAGTTGTGGCATGGCTTTGTTAGAAATAAAGTGTAGAGATATGGCATGGCAGTGTTAGTAGTAAAGTGGAGAGATGTGACATGGCAGTGTTAACAGTAAAGTGTAGATATGTGACATGGCAGTGTTAATAGTAAAGTGTATAGATATGGCATGGCAGTGTTAAGAGTAAAGTGTACAGTTGTAGCATGGCAGTGTTAGTAGAAAGGTGTAGAGTTGGGGCATGGCAGTGTTAGTAGTAAAGTGTAGAGATGTGGTTTGGCAGTGTAAGTAGTAAAGTGTAGAGATGTCACATGGCAGTGTTTGTAGTAAAGTGTAGAGATGTGACATGGCAGTGTTAGTGCTAAAGTGTAGAGATGTGGTTTGAAAGGTTAGTAGAAAAGTGTAGAGATGTCACATGGCAGTGTTTGTAGTAAAGTGTAGAGATGTGACATAGTAGTGTTAGTAGTAATGTGTAGAGATGTGGCATGGCAGTGTTAGTAGTAAAGTGCAGAGATTTGGCATGGCAGTTTTAGTAGTAAAGTGTAGAGATGTGACATGTCAGTGTTAATAGTAATGTGTGCAGAAGTGGCATGGCAATGTTTGTAGTAAAGTTTACAGATGTGGCATGGTTAGAGCTAGTAGTAAAGTGTACAGATGTGGCATGGCAGTGTTAGTAGTAAAGTGTAGAGATGTGACATGGCAGTGTTAGTAGTATAGTATACAGATGTGGCATGGCAATGTTAATAGTAAACTGTAGAGATGTGTCTTGGCAGTGACAGTAGTAAAATGTAGAGTTGTGGCATGGCAGTGTCAGTAGTAAAGTGTAGAGACGTGACGTGGCTGTCTTAGTAGTAAAGCATAGAGATGTGACTTGGCAGTGTTAATAGTAGAGTGTACAGTTGTAGCATTGCAGTGTTAGTAGAAAGGTGTAGAGTTGGGGCATGGCAGTGTTAGTAGTAAAGTGTAGAGATGTGGTTTGGCAGTGTAAGTAGTAAAGTGTTGAGATATCACATGGCAGTGTTTGTAGTAAAGTGTAGAGATGTGACATTGCAGTGTTAGTGCTAAAGTGTAGAGATTTGGTTTGGCAGTGTTAGTAGAAAAGTGTAGAGATGTCACATGGCAGTGTTTATAGTAAAGTGTAGAGATGTGACATAGTAGTGTTAGTAGTAATGTGTAGAGATGTGGCATGGCAGTGTTAGTAGTAATGTGCAGAGATTTGGCATGGCAGTGTTAGTAGTAAAGTGTAGAGATGTGACATGTCAGTGTTAATAGTAAAGTGTAGAGATGTGACATGGCAGTGTTAGTGCTAAAGTGTAGAGATGTGGTTTGGCAGTGTCAGTAGTAAAGTGTAGAGATGCGACGTGGCTGTCTTAGTAGTAAAGCATAGAGATGTGGTATGGCAGTGTTAGTAGTAAAGTGTAGAGTTGTGGCATGGCAGTGTTAGTAGTAAAGTGTAGAGTTGTGGCATGGAAGTGTTAGCAGTAAAGTGTAGAGTTGTGACATGTCAGTGTTAGTAGTAAAGTGTAGAGTTGTGGCACTGCAGTGTTAGTGGTAAAGTGTAGAGATGTGACATGGCAGTGTTAGTAGTAAAGTATAGAGATGTGACATGGCAGTGTTAGTAGTATAGTGTAGAGTTGTAGCATGGCAGTGTTAGTAGTAAAGTGTAGAGTGGCAGTGTTAGTAGTAAAGTGTAGATTTGTGGCATGGCAGTGTTAGTAGTAAAGTGTAGAGCTGTGGTATGGCAGTGTTAGTAGTAAAGTGTAGAGATGTGATATGGCTGTGTTTGTAGCAAAGCATAGAGATGTGGCATGGCAGTGTTAGTAGTGAAGAGAAGAGTTGTGGCGTGGCAGTGTAAGTAGTAAAGTGTAGATATGTGGCATGGCAGTGTTAGTATTTTAGTGTAGAGATGTGGCATGGCAGTGTTAGTACTAAAGTGTAGAGATGTCACATGGCAGTGTTAGTAGTAAAGTGTAAAGATGTGACATGGTACTGTTAGTAGTAAAGTATAGAGCTGTGGTATGGCAGTGTTAGTAATAAAGTGTAGAGAAGTGGCATGGCAGTGTTAGTAGTAAAGTGCAGAGATGTGGCATGGCAGTGTTAGTAGTAAAGTTTAGAGATGTGACATGGCATTGTTAGTAGTAAAGTATAGAGATGTGGCTTGGCAGTGTTAGTAGTAAAGTGTAGAGATATGGTTTGGCAGGGTTAGTAGTAACGTGTAGAGATATGGCATGGCAGTGTTTTTAGTAAAGTGTAGAGATGTGGCATGGCAGTGTTAGTAGTGAAGTGTAGAGTTGTGGCATGGCAGTGTTAGTAGTAAAGTGTAGATATGTGGCATTGCAGTGTTAGTAGTTTAGTGTAGAGATGTGGCATGGCAGTGTTAGTACTAAAGTGTAGAGATGTCACATGGCAGTTATAGTAGTAAAGTGTAAAGAGGTGACATGGCAGTGTCAGTAGTGAAGTGTACAGATGTAGCATGGCAATGTTAGTAGAAACGTGTGCAGATGTGGCATGGCAGTGTTACTAGTAAAGTGTAGAGATATGATATGGCAGTGTTAGTAGTAAAGTGCAGAGTTGTGGCATGGCATTGTTAGAAATAAAGTGTAGAGATATGGCATGGCAGTGTTAGTAGAAAAGTGGAGAGATGTGACTAGGCAGTGTTAATAGTAAAGTTTAGATATGTGACATGGCAGTGTTAGTAGAGTGTACAGTTGTAGCATGTCATTGTTATTAGAAAGGTGTAGAGATGGGGCATGGCAGTGTTAGTAGTAAAGTGTAGAGATGTGGTTTGGCAGTGTCAGTAGTAAAGTGTATAGATGTGACGTGGCTGTCTTAGTAGTAAAGCATTGAGATGTGGTATTGCAGTGTTAGTAGTAAAGTGTAGAGTTGTAGCATGGCAGTGTTAGTAGTAAAGTGTAGAGTTGTGGCATGGAAGTGTTAGCAGTAAAGTGTAGAGTTGTGACATGTCAGTGTTAGTAGTAAAGTGTAGAGTTGTGGCATTGCAGTGTTAGTAGTAAAGTGTAGAGATGTGACATGGCAGTGTTAGTAGTAAAGTATAGAGATGTGACATGGCAGTGTTAGTAGTAAAGTGTAGAGTTGTAGCATGGCAGTGTTAGTAGTAAAGTGTAGAGTGGCAGTGTTAGTAGTAAAGTGTAGATTTGTGGCATGGCAGTGTTAGTAGTAAAGTGTAGAGCTGTGGTATGGCAGTGTTAGTAGTAAAGTGTAGAGATGTGATATGGCTGTGTTTGTTGCAAAGGTTAGAGATCTGGCCTGGCAGTGTTAGTAGTGAAGAGTAGAGTTGTGGCTTGGCAGTGTTAGCAGTAAAGTGTAGATATGTGGCATGGCAGTGTTAGTATTTTAGTGTAGGGATGTGGCATGGCAGTGTTAGTACTAAAGTGTAGAGATGTCACATGGCAGTGTTAGTAGTAAAGTGTAAAGATGTGACATGGTACTGTTAGTAGTAAAGTATAGAGCTGTGGTATGGCAGTGTTAGTAATAAAGTGTAGAGATGTGGCATGGCAGTGTTAGTAGTAAAGTGCAGAGATGTGGCATGGCACTGTTAGTAGTAAAGTTTAGAGATGTGACAAGGCATTGTTAGTAGTAATGTATAGAGATGTGGCTTGGCAGTGTTAGTAGTAAAGTGTAGAGATATGGTTTAGCAGGGTTAGAAGTAAAGTGTAGAGATATGGCATGGCAGTGTTTGTAGTAAAGTGTAGAGATGTGGCATGGCAGTGTTAGTAGTGAAGTGTAGAGTTGTGGCATGGCAGTGTTAGTAGTAAAGTGTAGATATGTGGCATGGCAGTGTTAGTAGTTTAGAGTAGAGATGTGACATGGCAGTGTTAGTACTAAAGTGTAGAGATGTCACATGGCAGTTATAGTAGTAAAGTGTAAAGATGTGACATGGCAGTGTCAGTAGTGAAGTGTACAGATGTAGCATGGCAATGTTTGTAGAAACGTGTGCAGATGTGGCATGGCAGTGTTAGTAGTAAAGTGGAGAGATGTGACTAGGCAGTGTTAATAGTAAAGTGTAGATATGTGACATGGCAGTGTTAGTAGTAGAGTGTACAGTTGTAGCATGGCTTTGTTAGTAGAAAGGTGTAGAGTTGGGGCATGGCAGTGTTAGTAGTAAAGTGTAGAGATGTGGTTTGGCAGTGTAAGTAGTAAAGTGTAGAGATGTCACATGGCAGTGTTTGTAGTAAAGTGTAGAGATGTGACATGGCAGTGTTAGTGCTAAAGTGTAGAGATGTGGTTTGGCAGTGTTAGTAGAAAAGTGTAGAGATGTCACATTGCAGTGTTTGTAGTAAAGTGTAGAGATGTGACATAGTAGTGTTAGTAGTAATGTGTAGAGATGTGGCATGGCAGTGTTAGTATTAAAGTGCAGAGATTTGGCATGGCAGTTTTAGCAGTAAAGTGTAGAGATGTGACATGTCAGTGTTAATAGTAAAGTGTACAGATGAGGCATGGCAATGTTAGTAGTAAAGTGTACAGATGTGGCATGGCAGTGTTAGTAGTAAAATGTAGAGCTGTAGCATGGCAGTATTAGTAGTAAAGTGTAGAGTGGCAGTGTTAGTAGTAAAGTGTAGATTTGTGGCATGGCAGTGTTAGTAGTAAAGTGTAGAGCTGTGATATGGCAGTGTTAGTAGTAAAGTGTAGAGATGTTATATTGCTGTGTTTGTAGCAAAGCATAGAGGTGTGGCATGGCAGTGTTAGTAGTGAAGAGTAGAGTTGTGGCGTGGCAGTGTTAGTAGTAAAGTGTAGATATGTGGCATGGCAGTTTTAGTAATTTAGTGTAGAGATGTGGCATGGCAGTGTTAGTACTAAAGTGTAGAGATGTCACATGGCAGTGTTAGTAGTAAAGTGTAAAGATGTGACATGGTACAGTTAGTAGTAAAGTATAGAGCTGTGGTATGGCAGTGTTAGTAATAAAGTGTAGAGATGTGGCATGGCAGTGTTAGTAGTTAAGTGCAGAGATGTGGCATGGCAGTGTTTGTAGTAAAGTGTAGAGATGTGGCATGGCAGTGTTAGTAGTGAAGTGTAGAGTTGTGGCATGGCAGTGTTAGTAGTAAGTGTAGATATGTGGCATGGCAGTGTTAGTAGTTTAGTGTAGAGATGTGGCATGACAGTGTTAGTACTAAAGTGTAGAGATGTCACATGGCAGTTATAGTAGTAAAGTGTAAAGATGTGACATGGCAGTGTCAGTAGTGAAGTGTACAGATGTAGCATGGCAATTTTAGTAGAAACGTGTGCAGATGTGGCATGGCAGAGTTACTAGTAAAGTGTAGGGATGTGATATGGCAGTGTTAGTAGTAAAGTGCAGAGTTGTGGCATGGCATTGTTAGAAATAATGTGTAGAGATATGGCATGGCAGTGTTAGTAGTAAAGTTTACAGATTTGGCATGGTAAGAGCTAGTAGTAAAGTGTACAGATGTGGCATGGCAGTGTTAGTAGTAAAGTGTAGAGATGTGACATGGCAGTGTTAGTAGTATAGTATACAGATGTGGATTGGCAATGTTAATAGTAAACTGTAGAGATGTGTCTTGGCAGTGACAGTAGTAAAGTGTAGAGTTGTTGCATGGCAGTGTCAGTAGTAAAGTGTAGAGACGTGACGTGGCTGTCTTAGTATTAAAGCATAGAGATGTGACTTGGCAGTGTTAGTAGTAGAGTGTACAGTTGTAGCATGGCAGTGTTAGTAGAAAGGTCTAGAGTTGGGGCATGGCAGTGTTAGTAGTAAAGTGTAGAGATGTGGTTTGGCAGTGTAAGTAGTAAAGTGTAGAGATGTCACATGGCAGTGTTTGTAGTAAAGTGTAGAGATGTGACTTTGCAGTGTTAGTGCTAAAGTGTAGAGATGTGGTTTGGCAGTTTTAGTAGAAAAGTGTAGAGATGTCACATGGCAGTGTTTGTAGTAAAGTGTAGAGATGTGACATAGTAGTGTTAGTAGTAATGTGTAGAGATGTGGCATGGCAGTGTTAGTAGTAACGTGTAGAGATGTGACATGTCAGTGTTAATAGTAAAGTGTAGAGATGTGACATGGCAGTGTTAGTGCTAAAGTGTAGAGATGTGGTTTGGCAGTGTCAGTAGTAAAGTGTAGAGATGTGACGTGGCTGTCTTAGTAGTAAAGCATAGAGATGTGGAATGGCAGTGTTAGTAGTAAAGTGTAGAGTTGTTGCATGGCAGTGTTAGTAGTAAAGTGTAGAGTTGTGGCATGGAAGTGTTAGCAGTAAAGTGTAGAGTTGTGACATGGCAGTGTTAGTAGTAAAGTGTAGAGTTGTAGCATTGCTATGTTAGTAGAAAAGTGTAGAGATGCGACATGGCAGTGTTAGTAGGAAAGTATAGAGATGTGACATGGCAGTGTTAGTAGTAAAGTGTAGAGTTGTAGCATGGCAGTGTTAGTAGTAAAGTGTAGAGTGGCAGTGTTAGTAGTAAAGTGTAGATTTGTGGCATGGCAGTGTTAGTAGTAAAGTGTAGAGCTGTGGTATGGCATTGTTAGTAGTAAAGTGTAGAGATGTGATATGGCTGTGCTAGTGGCAAAGCATAGAGATGTTGCATGGCAGTGTTAGTAGTAAAGTGTAGATATGTCGCATGGCAGTGTTAGTAGTTTAGTGTAGAGGTGTGGCATGGCAGTGTTAGTACTAAAGTGCAGAGATGTCACATGGCAGTGTTAGTCGTAAAGTGTAAAGATGTGACATTGTAGTGTTAGTAGTAAACTATAGAGCTGTGGTATGGCAGTGTTAGTAATAAAGTGTAGAGATGAGGCATGGCAGTGTTAGTAGTAAAGTGCAGAGATGTGGCATGGCAGTGTTAGTAGTAAAGTTTAGAGATGTGACATGGCATTGTTAGTAGTAAAGTGTAGAGATGTGGCTTGGCAGTGTTAGTAGTAAAGTGTAGAGATATGGTTTGGCAGGGTTAGTAGTAAAGTGTAGAGATATGGCATGGCAGTGTTTGTAGTAAAGTTTAGAGTTGTGGCATGCTAGAAGTAGTAAAGTGAGAGTTGTGGCATGGCAGTGTTCGTAATAAAGTGTAGAGTTGAGGCACTGTAGTGTTAGTAGTAAATTGTAGAGATGTGACATGGCAGTGTAAGTAGTAAAGTGTACAGATGTGGCATGGCATTGTTAGTGGTAAAGTGTAAAGAAGTCACATGGCAGTGTTAGTAGTAAAGTGTAGAGATGTGACATGGTAGTGTTAGTAGTAAAGTGTAGAGTTGTGGCATGGCAGTGTTAGTAATAAAGTGTAGAGATGTGGCATAGCAGTGTTAGTAGTAAAGTGCAGAGATGTGGCATGGCAGTGATAGTAGTAAAGTGTAGAGATGTGACATGGCAGTGTTAGTAGTAAAGTGTAGAGTGGCAGTGTTAGCAGTAAAGATTAGATTTGTGGTATGGCAGTGTTAGTAGTAAAGTGTAGAATTGTGGCATGGCAGTGTTAGTAGTAAAGTGTAGAGTTGTGGCATGGCAGTGTTAGTAGTAAAGTGATAGAGATGTAATATGGCTGTGTTAGTAGCAAAGCATAGAGATGTGGCATTGGCAGTGTTAGTAGTGAAGTGTAGAGTTGTGGCATGGCAGTGTTAGTAGTAAAGTGTAGATATGTGGCATGGCAGTGTTAATAGTTTAGTGTAGAGATGTGGCATGGCAATGTTAATAGTAAACTGTAGAGATGAGTCTTGGCAGTGTCAGTAGTAAAGTGTAGCATTGTGGCATGGCAGTATCAGTAGTAAAAATGTAGAGATGTGGCATGTCAGTGTCAGTAGTAAAGTGTACAGATGTGGCATGGCAATGTTAGTAGTAAAGTGTACAGATGTGGCATGGCAATGTTTGTAGTGAATTGTAGAGATGTGTCTTGGCGGAATGGGTATGATTCCCATCAGCGGCAGCCCGACAAGAGCAGAGTGCGAAGCAGCGGATGCCCGACAGAGCTGGAAAGCACGATCGAGGCTAGGTAAGTATCTGCTAACCTAACCTAACCCCCCTAACCCTAACCGTCCTTAGGGTTGCCTCACCCTATCTTCCCCCCAAGTGCCTAACGCTAATCCCCCTTCTAAGTGCATAACCCTAACCACCCCCTTCCCCGCTGCCTAAACCTAAGTCCCCCGGGGTGTGCCTAACCCTAAGTCCCCCCCCGGGGGTGCATAACCCTAACTCTCCCTCCCCCTAGCCTAACCCTAACCCTCCCGGGGGGGTGCCTAACCCTTTGTCCCCCCTTGGAGCCCTAAACCTAACCCTACCCCTTGCGGCTGTCCTCTCACGGCGCCCGGTGTCGGGGATATACAGGCATCTACATCAAGATGCCCGGCATTTCACCCATGCCGGGATAATACAGTCGGGAAGCCGGCTGCCGGTATTTAGGCAGTCGTCTTCCCAATTGCTTCCCGTCTTGGCAGTGTCAGTAGTAAAGTGTAGAGTTGTGGCATGGCAGTGTTAGTAGTAAAGTGTAGAGATGTGGCATGGCAGTGTCAGTAGTAAAGTGTACAGATGTGGCATGGCAATGTTATTAGTAAAGTGTACAGATGTGGCATGGCAGTGTTAGTAGAAAAGTGTACAGATGTGGCATGGCAATGTTATTAGTAAAGTGTACAGATGTGGCATGGCAGTGTTAGTAGAAAAGTGTAC
The DNA here is from genome assembly GCA_031769625.1 of Taudactylus pleione. Taxonomy (NCBI): domain Eukaryota; kingdom Metazoa; phylum Chordata; class Amphibia; order Anura; family Myobatrachidae; genus Taudactylus; species Taudactylus pleione. The sequence continues at coordinate 6,981,882 of JAUIMM010000484.1, forward strand.
AGTTGTGGCATGGTACTGTTAGTAGTAAAGTGTAGAGATGTGACATGGCAGTGTCAGTAGTAAAGTGTACAGATGTTGCATGGCAATGTTAGTAGTAAAGTGTACAGATGTGACATGGCAGTGTTAGTGCTAAAGTGTAGAGATGTGGTTTGGCAGTGTTAGTAGTAAAGATTAGATTTGTGGCATGGCAGTGTTAGTAGTAAAGTGTAGAATTGTGGCATGGCAGTGTTAGTAGTAAATTGTAGAGTTGTGGCATGGCAGTGTTAGTAGTAAAGTGATAGAGATGTAATATGGCTGTGTTAGTAGCAAAGCATAGAGATGTGGCATTGGCAGTGTTGGTAGTGAAGTGTAGAGTTGTGGCATGGCAGTGTTAGTAGTAAAGTGTAGATATGTGGCATGGCAGTGTTAATAGTTTAGTGTAGAGATGTGGCATGGCAATGTTAATAGTAAACTGTAGAGATGAGTCTTGGCAGTGTCAGTAGTAAAGTGTAGCGTTGTGGCATGGCAGTATCAGTAGTAAAAATGTAGAGATGTGGCATGTCAGTGTCAGTAGTAAAGTGTACAGATGTGGCATGGCAATGTTAGTAGTAAAGTGTACATATGTGGCATGGCAATGTTTGTAGTGAAGTGTAGAGATGTGTCTTGGCGGAATGGGTATGATTCCCATCAGCGGCAGCCCGACAAGAGCAGAGTGCGAAGCAGCGGAAGCCCGACAGCGCTGGAAAGCACGATCGAGGCTAGGTAAGTATCTGCTAACCTAACCTAACCCCCCTAACCCTAACCATCCTTAGGGTTGCCTAACCCTATCTTCCCCCCAAGTGCCGAACGCTAATCCCCCTTCTAAGTGCATAACCCTTACCACCCCCTTCCACGCTGCCTAAACCTAAGTCCCCCGGGGTGTGCCTAACCCTAAGTCCCCCCCGGGGGTGCATAACCCTAACACTCCCTCCCCCTAGCCTAACCCTAACCCTCCCGGGGGAGTTCCTAACCCTAAGTCCCCCCTTGGAGCCCTAAACCTAACCCTACCCCTTGCGGCTGTCCGCTCACGGCGCCCGGTGTCGGGGATATGCAGGCATCTACATCAAGATGCCCGGCATTTCACCCATGCCGGGATAATACAGTCGGGAAGCCGGCTGCCGGTATTTAGGCAGTCGCTTCCCGATTGCATCCCGTCTTGGCAGTGTCAGTAGTAAAGTGTAGAGTTGTGGCATGGCAGTGTTAGTAGTAAAGTGTAGAGATGTGGCATGGCAGTGTCAGTAGTAAAGTGTACAGATGTGGCATGGCAATGTTATTAGTAAAGTGTACAGATGTGGCATGGCAGTGTTAGTAGAAAAGTGTACAGTTGTGGCATGTACTGTTAGTAGTAAAGTGTAGAGATGTGACATGGCAGTGTCATTAGTAAAGTGTACAGATGTTGCATGGCAATGTTAGTAGTAAAGTGTACAGATGTGGCATGGCAGTGTTAGTAGTAAATTTTAGAGATGTGATATGGCAGTGTTAGTAGTAAAGTGTAGAGTTGTGGCATGGCAGTCTCAGTAGTAAAGTGTAGAGATGTGGCATGTCAGTGTCAGTAGTAAAGTGTAGAGATATGGTTTGGCAGGCTTAGTAGTAAAGTGTAGAGATATGACATGGCAGTGTTAGAAGTAAAGTGTAGAGTTGTGGCAAGGCAGTGTTAGTAGTAAAGTGTAGAGTTATGGCTTGGCAGTTTTGGCAGTAATATTTGGAGATGTGGCATGGCAGAGTCAGTTGTAAATTGTAGAGCTGTGGCATTGCAGTGTTAGAAGTAAAATGTAGAGTTGTGGCATATCAGTGTTAGTAGTAAAGTGTAGAGATGTGGCACTGCAGTGTTAGCAGTAAAGTGCAGAGATGTGGCATGGCAGTGTTAGTAGTAAAGTGTAGAGATGCGAAATGGCAGTGTTGGTAGTAAAGTGTAGAGAAGTGATTTGGCAGTGTTAGTAGTAAAGTGTTGAGTTTTAGCATGCCAGTGTTAGTAGTAAAGTGTAGAGTGGTAGTGTCAGTAGTAAAGTGTAGAGTTGTGGCATGGCAGTGTTAGTAGTAAAGTTTAGAGATGTGAAATGGCTGTGTTAGTATTAATGTGTAGAGATGTGGCCTGGCAGTGTTAGTAGTGAAGTGTAGAGTTGTGGCATGGCAGTGTTAGTAGTTTAGTGTAGAGATGTGGCATGACAGTGTTAGTACTAAAGTGTAGAGATGTGGAATGACAGTGTTAGTAGTAAAGTGTAGAGATGTCACATGGCAGTGTTAGTTGTAAAGTGTAAAGATGTGATATGGTAGTGTTAGTAGTAAAGTGTAGAGCTTTGCTTTGACAGTGTTAATAATAAAGTTTAGAGATGTGGCATTGCAGTGTTAGTAGTAAAGTGCAAAGATGTGGCATGGCAGTGTTAGTAGTAAAGTGCAGAGATGTGGCATGGCAGTGTTAGTAGTAAAGTTTACTGATGTGACATGGCAGTGTTAGTAGTAAAGTGTACAAATGTGGCATGGATAGCGTTAGTAGTAAAGTGTGCAGATGTGCCAAGGCAGTGATAGTAGTAAAGTGTAGAGTTGTGGCATGCTAGAAGTAGTAAAGTGAGAGTTGTGGCATTGCAGTGTTAGTAATAAAGTGTAGAGTTGTGGCTCTCTAGTGTTAATAGTAAATTGTTGAGATGTGACATGGCAGTGTCAGTAGTAAAGTTTACAGATGTGGCATGGCAATGTTAGTAGTAAAGTGTAGAGATGTGGCATGGCAATGTTTGTTGTGAAGTGTAGAGATGTGATATTGCATTGTTAGTAGTAAAGTGTAGAGATGTGGCATGGCAGTGTTATTAGTAAAGTGGAGAGATGCGACATGGCAGTGTTAGTAGTAAAGTGTAGAGATGTGACATGGCAGTGTTAGTAGTAAACTTTAGAGTTGAAGCCTGGCAGTATTACCAGTAATGTGTAGAGTTGTGGCATGGCAGTGTTAGTAGTAAAGTGTAGAGTTTTGGCATGGCAGTGTTAGTAGTAAAGTGTAGAGTTGTGGCATGGCAGTGTTAGTAGTAAAGTGTAGATATGTGGCATAGCAGTGTTAGTAGTTTAGTGTAGACATTTGACATGGCAGTGTTAGTAGTAAACTGTAGAGATGTCACATGGCAGTGTTAGTAGCAAAGTGCAGAGATGTGGCATGGCAGTGTTAGTAATAAAGTGTAGAGATGTGGCATGGCAGTGTTAGTAGTAAAGTGTAGAGATGTGACATGTCAGTGTTAGTAGTAAAGTGTACAGATGTGGCATGGCAATGCTAGTAGTAAAGTGTACAGATGTGGCATCGTTAGCGTTAGTTGTAAAGTGTACAGATGTGGCCTGGAAGTGTTATTAGTAAAGTGTAGACTTCTGGCATTCTACAATTAGTAGTAAAGTGTAGAAATGTGACATGGCAGTGTTAGTAGTAAAGTGTACAGATGTGGCATGGCAGTTAATAGTAAACTGTAGAGATGTGTCTTGGCAGTGTCAGTAGTAAAGTGTAGAGTTGTGGCATGGCAGTGTCAGTAGTAAAAATGTAGAGATGTGGCATGTCAGTGTCAGTAGTAAAGTGTACGGTTGTGTCATGGCAATGTTAGTAGTGAAGTGTACAGATGTGGCATGGCAATGTTAGTAGTGAAATGTAGAGATGTGTCTTGGCAGTGTCAGTAGTTAAGTGAAGATTTGTGGAATCACAGTGTTAGTAGTAAAGTGTAGTGTTGTGGCATAGCAGTTTTACTAGTTAAGTGTAGAGATGTGGCATGGCAGTGTTATCAGTAAAGTGCAGAGATGTGGCATGGCAGTTTTAGTAGTAAAGTGCAGAGATGTGGCATGGCAGTGTTAGTAGTAAAGTGTAGAGTTGTGGCATGGCAGTGTTAGTAGTAAAGCGTAGAGATGTGGCACGGCAGTGTTAGTAATGAAGTTTTGAGATGTGGCATGGCAGTGTTAGTAGTAAAGTGTAGAGATGTGACAAGGCAGTGTTAGTAGTAAAGTTTAGAGTTGTAGCATGGCAGTGTTAGTAGTGAAGTGTAGAGTGGCAGTGTAAGTAGTAAAGTGTAGAGTTGTTGCATGGTAGTGTTAGTATTAAAGTGTAGAATTGTGGCATGGCAGTGTTAGTAGTAAAGTGTAGAGTTGTGGCATGGCAGTGTTCGTAGTAAAGTGTAGAGTTGTGGCATGGTAGTGTTAGTATTAAAGTGTAGAATTGTGGCATGGCAGTGTTAGTAGTAAAGTGTAGAGTTGTGGCATGGCAGTGTTAGTAGTAAAGTGTAGAGATGTGACATGGCAGAGTTAGTAATAAAGCATAAAGATGTGGCATGGCAGTGTTAGTAGTGAAGTGTAGAGTTGTGGCATGGCAGTGTTAGTAGTTTAGTGTAGAGATTTGGTATGGCAGTGTTAGTACTAAAGTGTAGATATGTGGAATTACAGTGTTAGTAGTAAAGTATAGAGATGTCACATGGCAGTTTTAGTACTAAAGTGTAAAGATGTGACATGGAAATGTTAGAAGTTATGTGTAGAGCTTTGGTATGGCAGTGTTAGTAATAAAGTGTAGAATTGTGGCATGGCAGTGTTAGTAGTTTAGTGTAGAGATGTGGCATGGCAGTGTTAGTATTAAAGTGTAGAGTTTTGGCATGGCAGTGTTAGTAGTAAAGTGTAGAGCTTTGGTATGGCAGTGTTAGTAATAAAGTGTAGAGATGTGGTGTGGCAGTGTTAGTGGTAAAGTGCAGAGATGTGGCATGGCAGTGTTAGTAGTATAGTGTACAGATGTGGCATGGATTGTGTTAGTACTAAAGTGTACAGATGTGCCATGGCAGTGTTAGTAATAAAGTGTAGAGTTGTGGCACTGTAGTTTTAGTAGTAAATTGTAGACATGTGACATGGCAGTGTCAGTAGTAAAGTGTACAGATGTGGCATGGCAAGGTTAGTAGTAAAGTGTACAGATGTGGCTTGGCAATGTTAGTAGTGTAGTGTAGTGATGTTTTATGGCAGTGTTAGTATTAAAGTGTAGAGTTGTGGCATGGCAGTGTTAGAAATAAAGGGCCTTATTCAGAGCCGCTCGTAAGCGGCCGCTCGTTCATTCCGAGCGATGTTTGCCAACTGCGCATGCGTACGGATCGTAATACGAATGTGCGAACTAGTCAGTGCGGCAGAAAATCATTTGTTCGCTAAATATTGAATGCCTGCTAATATGAGTGACAGGAGGAGGCGTATATGGGTGGTAAAAGGGGAAGGTGCTTGAAAACGGGGAGTGGAGATCAGAACGCAGGCGTGCTTAAAGGTCAAAACGGGCGTTTTATGGGTGTGCATAATTAATACAGCAGCGTCACTGACCACGTCACTGGGTTATTTTATAGTCAGAAATGTTTGCAAATTTGTGGTAGGAAAAGACAACCACAAGAATAGCGAGCAGTTCATACGCTGTTCGATGTACTTGATTAATCTAATAAATAGCGGACATGACGTATGATGCGAGTGGCCAGGGGGCATTTTTATAAAAAAAACGACAGCATTCAGACATAGAGGCGGCAACAGACCGCAAAGAGCGAACAGTTCATTTCAATAGCCACCCCCTTTTTCTAAACGAGCGAGCGGTAATAGCGACCGGCTCTGAATCAGGCCCAAAGTGTACAGATGTGGCATGGCAGTGTTAGTAGCAAAGTGTACAGATGTGGCATGGCAGTGTTAGTAGTAAACTGTAGAGTTGTGGCATGGCAGTGTTAGTAGTAATGTGTAGAGTTGTGGCATGGCAGTGTTAGTAGTAAAATGTAGAGTTTTGGCATGGCAGTGTTAGTAGTAAATTGTAGAGTTGTGGCATTGCAGTGTTAGTAGTAAAGTGTAGATATGTGGCATAGCAGTGTTAGTAGTTTAGTGTAGAGATGTGGCATGTCAGTATTAGTAGTAAAGTGTAGAGATGTCCCATTGCAGTGGTAGTAGTAAAGTGTAGAGATGTGACATGGTAGTGTTAGTAGTAAAGTGTAGATTTGTGGCATGGCAGTGTTAGTCATAAAATGTGTAGAGATGTGGCATAGCAGTGTTAGTAATAAAGTGCAGAGATGTGGCATGGCAGTGTTAGTAGTAAAGTGTAGAGATGTGACATGGCAGTGTTAGTAGTAAAGTGTACAGATGTGGCATGGCAATGTTAATAGTAAACTGTAGAGATGTGTCTTGGCAGTGTCAGTAGTAAAGTGTAGAGTTGTGGCATGGCAGTGTCAGTAGTAAAGTGTCAGATGTGGCATGGCAATGTTAGTAGTAAAGTGCATAGATGTGGCATGGCAATGTTAGTAGTGAAGTGTAGAGATGTGTCTTGGTGGAATGGGCGGCCGGAGGTTCGATTCCCGTCAGCGGCAGCACGTCAAGAGAAGAGTGTGAAGCAGCGGAAGCCCGACAGTGCTGGAAATCCTGATCATGGCTAGGTAAGTATCTGCTAACCTAACCTAACCCCCCTAACCCTAACCTTCCTAAGGGGTGCCTACCCCTATCTTCCCCCAAGTGCCTAACCCTAATCCCCCTTCTAAGTGCCTAACCCTAACCACCCCCTTCCCCGCTGCCTAAACCTAATTCCCCCCCGGGGGTGCCTAACCCTAACCCTCCCTCCCCCTAGCCTAACCCTAACTCTGCCGGGTGGTGCCTAACCCTAAGTGCCCCCTTGGAGCCCTTAACCTAACCCTACCCCTTGCGGCTGTCCGCTTACAGTGCCCGGCGTCGGGGATATGCAGGCATCTACATCTAGACGCCCGGCATTTCACCCATGCCGGGATAAGACTGTTGGGAAGCTGGCTGCTGGTATTTAGGCAGACTCATTCCGATTGCTTCCCGTCTTGGCAGTGTCAGTAGTAAAGTGTAGAGTTGTGGCATGGCAGTGTTAGTAGTAAAGTGTAAAGATGTGGCATGGCAGTGTCAGTAGTAAAGTGTACAGATGTGGCATGGCAATGTTAGTAGTAAAGTGTACAGATGTGGTATGGCAATGTTAGTAGAAAAGTGTACAGATGTGGAATGGTAGTGTTAGCAGTAAAGTGTAGAGATGTGACATGGCAGTGTCAGTAGTAAAGTGTTCAGATGTAGCATGGCAATGTTAGTAGTAAAGTGTACAGATGTGGCATGGCAGTGTTAGTAGTAAATTTTAGAGATGTGACATGGCAGTGTTAGAAGGTAAAGTGTAGAGTTGTGGCATGGCAGTCTCAGTAGTAAAAATGTAGAGATGTGGCATGTCAGTGTCAGTAGTAAAGTGTAGAGATATGGCTTGGCAGGGGTAGTAGTAAAGTATAGAGATATGACATGGCAGTGTTAGTAGTAAAGTGTAGAGTTGTGGCATGGCAGTGTTAGTAGTAAAGTGTAGAGTTGTTGCTTCGCAGTTTTGGCAGTAATATTTGGAGATGTGGCATGGCAGTGTCAGTTGTAAAGTGTAGAGTTGTGGCATTGCAGTGTTAGTAGTAAAATGTAGAGTTGTCGCATATCAGTGTTAGTAGTAAAGTGTAGAGATGTGGCATGGCAGTGTTAATGGTAAAGTGTAGAGATTTAACATGGCAGTGTTAGTAGTAAAGAGTAGAGTTGTGGAATGGCAGTGTTAGTAGTAAAGAGTAGAGTTGCGGCATGGCAGTGTTACTAGTAAAGTGTAGAGATGTGGCATTGCAGTGTTAGCAGTAAAGTGCAGAGATGTGGCATGGCAGTGTTAGTAGTAAAGTGTAGAGATGCGAAATGGCAGTGTTGGTAGAAAAGTGTAGAGATGTGATTTGGCATTGTTAGTAGTAAAGTGTAGAGTTGTAGCATGGCAGAGTTAGTAGTAAAGTGTAGAGTGGCAGTGGCAGTAGTAAAGTGTAGAGATGTGACATTGCTGTGTTAGTAGTAATGCGTAGAGATGTGGCATGGCAGTGTTAGCAGTGAAGTGTAGTGTTGTGGCATTGCAGTGTTAGTAGTTTAGTGTAAAGATGTGGCATGGCAGTGTTAATACTAAAGTGTAGAGATGTGGAATGACAGTGTTAGTAGTAAAGTGTAGAGATATCACATGGCAGTGATAGTACTAAAGTGTAAAGATGAGATATGGTAGTGTTAGTAGTAAAGTGTAGAGCTTTGGTATGGCAGTGTTAGTAATAAAGTGTAAAGATGTGGCATGGGAGTGTTAGTAGTAAAGTGCAGAGATGTGGCATGGCAGTGTTAGTAGTAAAGAGCAGAGATGTGGCATGGCAGTGTTAGTAGTAAAGTTTACAGATGTGACAAGGCCTTGTTACTAGTAAAGTGTACAGATGTGGCATGGATTGCGTTAGTAGTAAAGTGTGCAGTTGTGCCATGGCAGTGATAGTAGTAAAGTGAAGAGTTGTGGCAAGATAGTAGTAAAGTGAGAGTTGTAGCATGGCAGTGTTAGTAACAAAGTGTAGAGTTGTGGCACTGTAGTGTTAGTAGTAAATTGTTGAGATGTGACATGGCAGTGTCAGTAGTAAAGTGTACAGATGTGGCATGGCAATGTTAGTAGTAAAGTGTACAGATGTGGCATGGCAATGTTTGTTGTGAAGTGTAGAGATGTGAAATGGCAGTGTTAGTAGTAAAGTGTAGAGATGTGGCATGGCAGTGTTAGTAGTAAAGTGGAGAGCTGTGACATGGCAGTGTTAGTAGTAAAGTGTAGAGATGTGACATGGCAGTGTTAGAGGTAAACTTTACAGATGTGGCATGGCAGTGTTAGCAGTAATGTGTAGAGTTGTGGCATGGCAGTGATAGTAGTAAAGTGTAGATATGTGGCATAGCAGTGTTAGTAGTTTAGTGTAGAGATGTGTCATGGCAGTGTTAGTAGTAAAGTGTAGAGTTGTGGTATGGCAGTGCTTGTAGTAAAGTGTAGAGTTTTGGCATGGCAGTATTAGTAGTTAAGTGTAGAGTTGTGGAATGGCAGTGTTACTAGTAAAGTGTAGATATGTGACATAGCAGTGTTAGTAGTTTAGTGTAGAGATGTGTCATGGCAGTGTTAGTACTAATTTGTAGAGATTTGGCATGGTACAGTTAGTAGTAAAGTGTAGAGATGTCACTGGCAGTGTTAGTAGTAAAGTGTAGAGATGTGACATGTCAGTGTTAGTAGTAAAGTGTACAGATGTGGCATTGCAATGCTAGTAGTAAAGTGTACAGATGTGGCATGTTTAGCGTTAGTAGTAAAGTGTACAGATGTGGCCTGAAAGTGTTATTAGTAAAGTGTAGACTTGTGGCATTCTAGAATTTGTAGTAAAGTGTAGAGATGTGGCATGGCAGTGTTAGTAGTAAAGATTAGAGATGTGACATGGCAGTGTTAGTAGTAAAGTTTACAGATGTTGCATGGCAAAGTTAATAGTAAATGTAGAGATGTGTCTTGGCAGTGTCATTAGTAAAGTGTAGAGTTGTGGCATGGCAGTGTTAGTATTTAAGTGTAGAGATGTCACATGGCAGTGTTAGTACTAAAGTGTAGAGATGTGGCATGGCAGTGTTAGTAGCAAAGTTTAGAGATGTGACATGGCAGTGTTAATAGTAAAGTGTACAGATGTGGCATGGATAGCATTAGTAGTAAAGTGTGCAGATGTGCCATGGCAGTGATAGTAGTAAAGTGTAGATTTTTGGCATGCTAGAAGTAGTAAAGTGAGAGTTGTGGCATGGCAGTGTTAGTAATAAAGTATAGAGTTGTGGCACTGTAGTGTTAGAAGCAAAGTTTAGAGATGTGACATGGCAGTGTCAGTAGTAAAGTGTACAGATGTGGCATGGCAATTTTAGTAGTAAAGTGTACAGATGTGGCATGGCAATGTTAGTAGTGAAGTGTAGAGATGTTATATGGCAGTGTTAGTAGTAAAGTGTAGAGTTGTGGCATGGCAGTGTTATAAATAAAGTGTAGAGATGTGGCATGTCAGTGTTAGTAGTAAAGTGGAGAGATGTGACATGGCAGTGTTATTAGTAAAGTGTAGAGATGTGACATGGCAGTGTTAGTAGTAAACTGTAGAGTTGTGGCATGGCAGTGTTAGTAGTAATGTGTAGAGTTGTGGCATGGCAATGTTAGTAGTAAAGTGTAAAGTTGTGGCATGGCAGTGTTAGTAGTAAAGTGTAGAATGGGTTCGATTCCCGTCAGCGGCAGCCTGACAAGAGCAGAGTGTGAAGCAGCCGAATCGCGACAGCGCTGGAAATCCCGATCATGGCTAGGTAAGTATCTGCTAACCTACCCTAACCATCCTTAGGGGTGCCGAACCCTAACTTCCCCCCAAGTGCCTAACCCTAATCCCCCCTCTAAGTGCCTAACCCTAACCACCCCCTTCCCCGCTGCCTAAACCTAAGTCCCCCGGGGGGGTGCCTAACGCTAAGTCCCCCCCGGAGGTTCCTAACACTAACCCTCCCTCCCCACTGCCTAACCCTAACCCTCCCAGGGGGGTGCCTAACCGTAAATCCCCCCCGGGAGCCCTAAACCTAATTCTCCCCCCCGCGGCTGTCTGCTCGTGGCGCCCGGCATCGCTACGATCGTGATGCGGGTCGCTGGTCTCCCGGCGTCGGGGAAATGCGGGCGTCTACATCTAGATGCCCGGCATTTCACCCATGCCGGGATAAGACAGTCGGGAAGCCGGCTCCCGGTATTTAGGCAGTCGGCTTCCCGATTGCTTCCCATCTTGGCAGTGTCAGTAGTAAAGTGTATATTTGTGGAATTGCAGTGTTAGTAGTAAAGTGTAGAGTTGTGGCATGGCAGTGTTAGTAGTAAAGCGTAGAGATGTGGCACGGCAGTGTTAGTAATGAAGTTTAGAGATGTGGCATGGCAGTGTTAGTAGTAAAGTGTAGAGATGTGACATGGCTGTGTTAGTAGTAAAGCGTAGCGATGTGGCACGGCAGTGTTATAAGTAAAGTGTAGAGATGTGACATGGCAGTGTTAGTAGTAACGTGTAGAGATGTGGCACGGCAGTGTTAGTAGTAAAGTGTAGAGATGTCACATGTCAGTGTTAGTAGTAAAGTGTAGCCATGTGGCAAGTCAAGGTTAGCAGTTAATACATAAGTTATTTTTTGCTAACTGTCAGAAGTTTTAGACAGTTAGCAAAAAACTTGCATGCACCTCATAAAATGTTTTACATACAGACTTATACATATACTATTTAAATTAAATTTGCCCTTTCAATGTGAACCTTCTACAAAAGACAAAATGGAAATGCCAGCTAATTAATGTGAACAGACAGATGTGACTTTAGCTGCAACGTTAATAATGAAAGTACAATCATCTAGAGGTGTCAATATGTATTCAGCCAATGAGAATTTGCTACCTGTAAGTAGTTCTGCTGATAGGTATGCATTCTCTAAGTCGACATTCACTGTGTTGACATTCATAATGTCGAGACTAGAATGTTGAATGTAATAATGTCAACATAATAAAAATATGTCAACATCTGGAAAATGTTGACATTGAAAAAATGTCAACATTTGACATGTCAACATAGTGAAAATGTAGACATTAGTGTTAGCGTTAACATTAGGGGTTAGGGATAGATGTCGACATTGTGAACATGTTGACATTATGGCATTGTCGGCAATTTACAAGTTGGCATTGTGAATGTAGAAATGTACATTTTGACATTATTTAGTCAACATACTTTAAATCAATGTTCTGAATGCCAACATAACATAGGTTTCCCCTGCTGATAGTCATAATATTAATATGTACTGGAGTACCTTTACTGTCCCATTCTACCTCTCCTGGCATAAAGTGTAGTAATTGCTATAAACAACAGAAATACAGAAATGCAGAAACAGATGTATGTCCAACTTTACCCTTACTCTTACTATTCTATTGTGGTTATAAAGAGGAGTATGGAGAAAGTGCTTGCCTCCACACAGGTGTGAGTGCAGGATGGAGTCCGGAAATTGTTCCTTGAACTTCACATATTATATCTAAATAACATTTGGCTGAATTGTGCTCTATATCACCATTCTTTATCTTCTGTAAAAACAAACAAAAAAAAGATAATGAAAGGAGACCTAGGTGATTCTGAGACAGAAGTGATTGCTGAGAAACAGTTACAGATTCTTCAACATGCAACTCTGAGGTGAAAAATTATCAACAAACTGGGTAGAAGCATTTGTCAGAGAATTGTAATATGTGTGCATTCATTAGGTGCACAAGATTAGTATCTGCACATCAATTCCCCACCCAATATCAGCTTAAGAGACAAGATCATATGTGCATGACATTGGCTCTGCTCAATAACTTAAGGTTAAATGCTGTAAAGGTTTTGTATTTTGTTCAAGCCAAGATAATGTAAAAAAATAAATGTGATTTATACATTTAAATATAGATCCAAAAACAAACTGAAAAAAAATGGATGCACTAATACGACAGCAATTTATTAATAATAATAATAATAATAATAATAATAATAATAATAATAATAATAATAATATAAAAAAGTCTAAGCTGGCATTTTAGTCTACTTTTGAAGTTAAAATAGTTTATATATTGAAAATTACATTTTATTTTCGCCCAAATAATGTAAATACAAACATATGCTTATGTATTCCTCATTTAAAACCTTGTAATGATTAACTAAGACTAAAGATGGAATTTTACACTAATTATGCCCAGACAGCTTAGAAATTACCTTCTTTCTCTGTACTGTGATTAAACAAGTTGCTGAAATTCTCATCCACGGTTTTAATTATATGTATTCTTTTGGCTCGGGGGAGGGTAGCTGATATTTTTTGAGCCTTCTCATTTAATGAAGTAACCCAGTAAAAAAATAAATCAGACTTCAGCAAGGGCATCTCTGATACAGTTCATTTTTTTTATTTGACATCTTTTTTAATAAGTGCGAGTACTGTACAAGTTAATTAAGGCCAAAGATTAAAGCTTATTATCAATCTTTTGGGCCTGAAGGAAACAGCAGGAAAAACTACAGTAGTCATGGAAATCAAATCTGTTTGAAAGTCGGAAATGATGACTTCACTCTGCTAATTTGGCATCTAGAATATATCACAGTGTGTGTTAGGCCAGTCTGCTATATAGTTTATACTATACAGTATATGTATAGTATAAACTAAACATATACTGTATAGTTTATACTACATGGTCAATCACAATAAAAATGCTTACGTCCCATTTTAATTTGTCAATTATATCATCATGATGATTATAGCTTTGTTCACATAGTGCTGCAATTTGTACACATATCATGCTTAACATACCCAAATTAATCCAGTTATTTTAGATCTACCTATATGGAGTAGAGCAAGATATTCCCTACAAGGGTAGCATGCAATTTTTCCCATTCACCACAAAATAAGGTAGGGACATTTATTTAATTTCACTCCCACTCCTGTAAATGATAGGAACACCTCCCTTGGATATGCTACAATACAACAACCCATTCTTTAAGCAAGGAATGGAATGTCACATTATATCATTCAGCAGGAGCATATACCAGAACCAAGGGGTAGATGTACTAAGCCTTGGAGAGAGTTAAAGTGGAGAGAGATAAAGTATCAACCAATCAGCTCCTGTCATTTTTCAAACACAGACCATAAAATGACAGGAGCTGATTGGTTGTAACTTTATCTTTCTCCACTTTACCTCTTAGTACATCTCCTCCAATACACATAAACTACTGCCCATCTTTATCTACAAATTACCCCAAAAAGCAGCCTACAGTAGAATAATCCGTACCATAGCTGATGATGGCATAATGTTGCACAATCAAGCATGTTTTCAGTGCCATTTTGTTGATGGCAAGGAAAATCTGCTCTTCACTTCATGAAAAATCATGAACTGAAGAGCAGATTTTCCTTGCCATCAACAAAATGGTTTCCTGATCAGGCATACTACTGTATATGCTTGGGAAGAAGGAAGACGATGTAATTCTTGGAGATAATGACTGGAGAAAAATAAGCAAGCTAGTTTATTGGATATTATTATCACTACCTCACTTTAAAGATACTTAGAGTTACATTTGAACAAATATTAAAATATCAGCACATTCTCTGCACCACTAGCATTTATCGTAAGAATCAGACTCTTCCATTAGCTCTATAAAAATGGGTGATTGCACATATTAAGCTGTCAGTTATGTAGTAGCATTGACAAGTACGGCTTTTCTACATTTGCAACATCAACATATAAATGCCTTGCTTGATTAAATGCTGCTGTGTTGGTGCCTCTAAATGTATGTAAATCTCTTCAGGGACACTACATTACGGCATTATGTCCTTTTGATTTTTAGATGCTGGTCCTGCTAATGGAGGAGGGATGTTAATGTGTGAATTAATTTGTTCAACAGAATTTGCATGTTCAATTTTGCTATTTTCCTCCTCATTTACCATGTCAAGGCTAGATGGATTTCTGACATAATGGTTTAAACTATCAGTTCCCTTTTGTTTGATTGTCAATGATTTTTCTTAATAGCTACATTTTGGGTCTAAGCTTCTGGAATGATCTTTGTCTAGTTTGATACTGTATGTCTTATTATTATATTGATTCTTAATGGAGTGAATGAAACGGCTCTGAACCAATAAGCAGTTACAGTACTTCCAATATCACACAAAAATTAGTTTAGAAATATTGATATTAAATATTATATAAATAAGATGGTGCAATCTCTTATTAGTGACCAGTAGATGTGCTAGCCACTTGCCAGTAGTCAAAAGGAATAATAAGTATAGTAACTCTTCTGGTACCAGTACATCATATCAAGATAACATTGAGTGAATTTCAGCTGCTCTACTACAACTGTATTGGAGCAGAATCTATGTTGTACCTAATTGGCAAAAAATGACCCACCTTCACTCACTAGTTTCTGTCTAAGGGGAGGGCACATTGACCGACGTCAGTAGCTGCTCTGCCCCAGGGTGCGCAGGATGAGCTGCACCCACAAGCCACCCCATAGTCATCACAAACAGCACACTTAGCTGCCCAATCTCTGTCTCGCTGTTAGTGTGTGTCTCTCAAAAGTTGTGATCCTGATATATGGTGTCAAAGGTCATAACAGCTTCTGCTGGGATGACCGTGGTTTCAGCTTTGCAACTTTTCAGTAATACACACTAAGGGCTCCTCATCCCACACTGTGCTCCCCTTCTCCCTCCACATCCCACACTGTGCTCCCCTTCCCCTATCCATATCCCACACTCTGCTCCCCTTCCCCATCCACATCCCACACTCCGTTCCCCTTCCCAATCAACATCCCACACTGTTCTCCCCTTCTCCCTCCACATCCCACACTGTGCTCCCCTTCCCCTATCCATATCCCACACTCTGCTCCCCTTCCCCATCCACATCCCACACTCTGCTTCCCATCCCCATCCACATCGCACACTCTGGTTCCCTTCTCCATCCACATCCCATACTCTGCTCCCATTCCCCCATCCACATCCCACACTCTGCTCCAATTCCCCCATCATCCCACACTCTGCTCCCCTTCCCTCATCCACATCACACACTCTGATCCCCTTCCCAATCCATATCCCACACTCATTTCCCCTTCCCCATGCACATCTCACACTCTGCTCACCTTTCCCATCCACATTCCACACTCTGCTCGCCTTCCCTCATCCACATCCCACACTCTGATCCCCTTCCCAATCCACACCCCACACTCTGATCCCCTTCCCCATGAACATCCCACACTCTGCTCACCTTTTCCATCCACATCCCACACTCTGCACCCCTTCTCCATCCACATCCCACACTCTGCTCACCTTCCCCATCCACATGCCACATTCTGCTCCCCTTCCTCCATCCATATCACACTCTGTGCTTCTCTTCCACATACACATCTGACACACACTATGCTCCCCTTCGCCTTCACTCACACACAGTGCTCCCCTTCCCCTAAACCACTGTGTGCTCCCTTGTATCCTTTCCACATCCCACACTATATTATGTGCTCCCCCAATCCACATTGATCCAACATTTTGTGCTCCCCAGGATCAGATACCCCCCAGCAGTAGTTACTTTATGTAACTTGCTAACAATGCTATAAAGGTGCTCCAGGGCCATCTTCTGTCATTTTCTCTGAGTGCTGCTCACTGGCTCCTCTGTCAGTCACAGCCCACTGCCAGCGGTCATTATCAATATGAGGCAGTGCAGGGAGCCGGGTATACAGCAGGGGCCAGCTGCCTGCTGTGTTGATGACGCTGCTGTGACTAGGGGCGGGCCTGAATAGGTGAGATGGGGCTGTCTGATGACTCCTTGGAAATTTCAGCCAAAGATCCAAGAAGTTAGGTGACCTGATGTCACACACAGTCATTGCGTGTGGTCCGGGGCTACCTGGCACTGCTACAAGCACCTCCACCCTCACTATGCCCCTGGCCACCGGCAAGCACCTGCAGCTTCCTGGTCCCAGACCACACACCACAGTAATAATCAGCGGCCCTGATTTTTCCCCTGGCAGCAGGTGGCACCGCTGGGTGGTGTCCCCCCTTGGCCAGCACCCCTGATGAGTACCATCCTGGCCAAGGGGTAGATACACCCCTGTATTACAGACTACAAGCTACTGTAAGCCATACTTAGAGAACAATAATCTGATAATTGTTTGTGGTACATGATTAGCATTGCAAAGCAATGTAAGAGCAATAAACGTGAAAGCTGAAATTCATACAATAAATTTTGATATAGTGAACTGTCCCATAATAAATACTACTAGTATGCTTTATTCTTTTTTTTGTGATATGGGGTTTTTTAAATGACTAGTGGCTACCAAACTCATTTGTCACTCTGTAGTTTTTGACAAAGCACAACCATGCACAGCAAATTCTGGTTACAGCTAATGCTGGGGGACAAGGAGCATGTGGTTACACTAAAAAAGCTAAAAACAGCACCAGTGTTTGACAAGACTAGGCTGATTCCACTAGAACATAGAAATGCACAGCATTGGATTCTCTTGTAATAGTGAGACTCAGCCTTTGCCTGATCAGCATGGAGTTGACCTCTCTAGAGTATAGGCAGTGGGAATTGGTTAATGTGTATTTATTTAGATGAATGTGATGTTTCAAGTGGGGGAAACTGTCCCCTATTACCAGAGGGCAAATTAATGTAATAAATATGGGAATACATTTCCTGAGCACTGCATTAGTCCATCATATTTCAATTTTTATGTGGTCCAATAAAATAAATTTTCTAATGCAAGAAGAGTTAAGGTTACAATATTAGCCACAAAATTGATAGTCTGGAAAACATTGATTAGTCACAACTCTAATTCCTCAACAGCCACATAAAACATTATTTAAAATAAAATATTGGCCCTCATTCAGAGCCACTCGCAAACAGCAGTACGCTCGTTGCGTTCCGATGTTGAATAACCGCGCATGCGTCGGTGTAACACTGCGCATGTGCGTACGGCAGATAGCGAGTTTTTTTGGTCTCGTTCGTCAAATAGCGTACAGGAAGTGACATGTCAAATGTGATTGACAGAACAGGGCATTTTTGGGTGTTGACGGGGGTGGAGATGGAAAAACGCAGGCGTGGCGAGGCGTTTTTGGGGCGTACATACATTAGCAGATGCGAGCGTAAAATGTGTTCGGACAGACTCATACGTCACTGGATGATCCTCTTTCCCTTCAAAATGCTCGCACAGCTTAGGGTCTGGATTACTCGACCACATTGGCGATGGCCTTCTCCTCCGTCCCGGGACTCCACAATGTTGTTGCGATTAATCGCGGGTGATTTGAAAAGCAATTAGTGTTGGATTGAAAACCGGCTTGGTATGTGTTTTGAAATCAGTTTTTTGGGATAGCACAAAACTGTACGCAGGTGGAAATCAGAGCTGCTAATGTCAGGATGACAACAATCAATTTGCGTACATTTGTGGGGGTTTATTTTGGCCTCAATTTGGTGGTTAGGGCCTATTGTAACAATAATGTCATCATGTTTTAATTTTCACACCATTATATTTTTGCCTCTTGAATTTGCCTCGTTATAATAATTTGTTAACGTTCCTTAAAGAGCCCTTTTTTTTTTTTTAATTTTTTTTTTTTTTTTTGGCAAGTTTTTGCCTTTTGGCCAAGGATTAAATGTAACCCATTTCTACAATAATGTCACAATACAATGTCAGATTTTTGGCGTCAATTTATTGGTCAAACCAAAACTAAAATAAAAAAAAATTTGGGGACATCTTTTTTTTGCAAAGATCATTTCCAAAATCAAACAAATTGGCCCAACATAACTGTAGACATAAACGTACAACAAAAAATTAAAAACATTTCACAAGAAAGGAGAGGGAAGTTTTGACCAGAAAGGAATATGAGCCAAGCACAGAAGGAGTGTGGGAAAAGTCGCCATTGCTGTCACCGTTTTTTCACCCGTTTAGATGGGGGAGGGAGGGCGCCAGACCGGGTCCGGGATGTCATCGGGCTGGCCTTTCCAGAGGCAGATGTTGTGGCCTCTGGACTAGGCACAGGGCTAGGCACATTTGGAGGATTGGCTGATGTTGTGCCAGAGGTGGAGGATCCTGATGTTCCGGCAGGAAGGGAGGTCGGCTCCACCATGTGCTGGCGAACGAGCTGCTCCAGGGCATTGGCGATGCGGATGTTGGCCCTGGTATTTTCTGCCAGGGCCTGACCAATGGTCTCGTTGGCCGCAGCATTTTGCTCCAGGGCCTCAGCCACCCGTACCAGACTGGCGTCCATCCTCTGCAGAATCTCTGTATGGAAATCCGATTTGAAATTGAGTTCTGTGAGGAGGGCCACTGCCTGCGAGGGGGATTGCCCTGGACTGGCTTCTGCAGGGTCCTCAGCCGGATGTACTGGTTCCTCCCCTGCCGAGCCAGCAGAAATTCGGCGGCCAAGGCTCCCCTCTGGAGCAGACTCATCTGCCTGTGTCTCTGTTAAGAAAAATGAGAAAAGACTCACATTAGAATCTACTTATTGGCCCACTAACATTTCAGAGTTGGTGACATCAAAAGATTTACCTGGGACAACATGAGGAGCCGCAAAGTCTGGCATGTCCGTATCCATGTTGGACACGCCAAACACCTCCACAGGCTGCACACACCCCTGTGCCAGCTCTAAATCCGTCAACTCCAATGACACAGGGGTGGGACCCCCACCTGTCCCCCTTGCATGCCTAGCCCTGTCCGCGAGTTTTTGCTTTAGCCGATATTTGAAGTCGGCCCATCTGTGGGAAAAAATGGAGGCCATTATCCTTTTGTTTAAAATGGTGTTTGTTTTTAGGGGGGGCAAGTGTTTACTTACCGCCGTTTCACATCCCGGGCTAGACGGACATAATCACCCACCCTATTGACAGCAACGGCTACCTCTTCCCACATTCTCCACTTCTGGCTTAGACTCATATTCCTGTCTGCCTGTGGCAGGATGTCCACACACTTCTGTATCAAAACCTCCATCTCCTTTCTTGTGAAATGTGGCTGCCTTTTTTTTTTGGCAGCTTTGGCCGGAATACTGGGCCCAGCAGCCTCTTCCATGTCATCCTCCTCACCTATTTGTGTAAATATTCAGATTTCACAAATTCACAACTTGCCCAATCTTATGTTTCAAATTAATCATTGATACAAAATGCATGAAAGACTTACCGCCTGACTCTTGGGCATTGTTTCCCTGGTCTGTCGCCATGTCTGAGGTCCAAACAAGAAATACACCAGAATTTAAATGTGTTTTCGTGACGTATTTATACATGCGTCCTTATTTTGCGGCCGCATCATTGATTGTGCGTTCCTATGATCCCTCCTTAATTTGTGCGGGAAACGAAACACTATTTATGGCTTGGTGTGTCTCGAGTCGAGGTGGCGTTTTTGGATTGTTGGAGGTTACCTTGGTTGGAGTTTCTTGTTTGCGGATAAAGGAGTTGGCGTTTGGAGTTTATTTTGTTAGCTAGATTTGCGTTTTTATTTTCCGTTCTCTTTTTTGCTATTTTTTTTTTTGGCCTCGTTTCTTGCTTTGGTAAGTTTTGTGAAGTCTAACTTTGGTTCTATTGGTGTCTCATTGTGTTTCTTCTTGTTTTTAATTTTTGGATCCATAATTTCATATCTTTTAGCTTTTTATTAATTTCGGACCCAAAGACCTTTTGATTTGAACTCTTATATATTTGCTCTTGGTAAGTCCATTTTTTATCTTGTATTTGTGAACTAATTAGCGCATTTTTCTCAGTTTGTATAGTGACTTGTATTTGCGAACTAATTAGCGCATTTTTACTACTTACTATTGTGACTTGTATTTGCGAACTAATTAGCACATTTTTACTACTTACTATTGTGACTTGTATTTGCAAACTAATTAGCGCATTTTTACTTCTTACTATTGGGACTTGTATTTGCGAACTAATTAGCGCATTTTTACTACTTACTATTGGGACTTGTATTTGCGAACTAATTAGCGCATTTTTCTCAGTTTGTTTATTAACTTGTATTTGCGAACTAATTAGCGCATTTTTAAATGCTTATTAATCCTGTAAAGTTTTTTGGGCTTGCCCTTTCGCTTTTTTGGGAAACATTTCAACCCATTTTGATGTACTGTGTGCAATGTCGTTTTGCTCTTTGCCCAAATGTGTGTTTCACATATTTTAAGTTTTGTCTAGCACTAAATTTAGAAACATAAATGCACAGAGTAAAATTTGTCAAATTAATTTTGTGATTAATTTCAGTTTGGACGTATCATGACAATACCCCGGCATGTAAGCAGCAATGGATGGTATCATCAAGCTAAGTTGTTCTTAATTTTCTTTTGGGGTGGGTCCAAAGCCTTACATTCCAATCTTGCCATTTCAGGTTGATCTTGGGGGGATTATTCTGGCCATGCTCCCGGAAGCCGACCAACCTCAATCTCGTCCCAGGCATAGGCATCGTAGGCGTGCAAGGCCCCAGATATTTCGAACACATGTCACCCTTTTTGGAATGCCCGATGATGAGGTTTTAAGACGCTACCGTCTTCCTCCCAAAATCATCATAGACACTCTCTCATTAATAGAGAGTGATCTTGAGCGGCAAATTGACAGTCCAACAGCAATACCACCACTTACGCAAATTATGGCGGTGTTACATTTCTGTGCCTCAGGATCGTTTCAAACAACGGTGGGAATAGTGGCGGGCATCTCACAATCCTCCTTTTCCCGGATCCTGAGGGCAGTGATGGAGGCACTTTTCAAGCACCTCCATCATTTTATTCAAATGCCTTTGGATATGGGTGCCCTTAGTGTGGCCAAGGCCAATTTTTACCAAATAGCTGGCTTCCCACACATCATAGGGCTTGTGGATGGTACTCACATACCACTTCAGCCTCCAGCACGGCTGGAGGCCATATTTTGAAACAGGAAACACTATCACTCCCTGAATGTAATGGTGGTATGTGATGCCTCCCTCCAGATCCTGTCCCTGAATGCAAAATTACCAGGAAGTGCACATGACTCCTTCGTCATCCGGCAATCAGGGATATGGCACAAATTAAACAACCTACAAGCTGGTGATGCGTGGCTTCTAGGTAAGTGTAGACCTTTAGTACATAACAATGTTAAGCTTGATACACAGTGATCCTGATGTTGTCTATTCTTTTTCACAGGAGACAGTGGATACCCTTGCATGCCCTGGCTGCTCAATCCTTATTTGGCTCCCACAACAGGTCCTCAAAGTGCGTTTAATACCGCACTTACAGCCACCAGGCAAGTGGTGGAGCACTGTATCGGCCTTTTAAAAGGCCGATTCAGATGCCTCCACCGCTCTGGTGGCGAGCTCATGTATTTGCCGGATATGGTTTCGAAAATTGTGGTCCTGTGTGGGATCTTTCACAACATCGCCATAAGGAGTGGTGTTCCAATGCAGCCAGAGGATGCCTTACCTGAGGATGGCCCCCCCGAGGTTGGTCGGAGGTCAGTATGTGGGGGGGCCATACGCGATGATGTGGTGGCCCGATATTTTAGGTAATTATTGACAAAACAACAGTGTGTATACCCAATGTGTTATGGTTTTTTAACGTTCATCTTTTTATTTATTAATTCTTGCACCGTCTTCTGTTTGTTTGCATAATCTTTGGCACTCCCACGATGACTACTTCCTGCTACCCTTCAAAAACCTTTATGTTGAAACTTCGGGAATATATTCTGACACCAATATTG
This sequence comes from Taudactylus pleione, assembly GCA_031769625.1. Taxonomy (NCBI): domain Eukaryota; kingdom Metazoa; phylum Chordata; class Amphibia; order Anura; family Myobatrachidae; genus Taudactylus; species Taudactylus pleione. Next base: position 7,003,885 of record JAUIMM010000484.1, read on the forward strand.
CAATGCCATATTTTTGAAATCATGTGGGCATGGACCTTCGTCAACCAGTTCTTGATTTGTTGTGTGTTTGTTTCGTGTTTTTGGTATGTGGTGTATTTCTGATTATCACTGTGTGTTTTTTTTGAGAGTGACCACTTTGTATTTTGATTTCTGTTGTGAATATACATTTGGAGAGTGTAATTTGTTTCCTTTTTGGGCACGTTAGAAGCAAGTGTAAACAAACTCCCAAACGTTAATTTTACCTAAGGGGTAACCCAGTAATGAAGCAAGTGGAGCTAAAATGTAATATGTTTTCGGGGTACTAACCAACACAACAAGGAATCGTGTACAATCAGTTGCCTTCATAAGATTGTCCTAAGCAGTTTGGCCACCAAATAGGAACCTGAAAAATGGTGTAAACTATCATGTTGACCACCACAAAAAAAGACAATGACATTGGTACTGGGAGGTGTTTCTTGTGCCTGTTTGCCTTCAAAATACAACACACAATCTGTAGTGAGATTCTGTGGCAATCCTTGCTTGAAGAGTCTACTTATGTCAGTGTAAAGAATCTTGGATTTACTCCAAACGCATGAGAAAGAGCTTGATTTAAAACTGATTTATTATGAAACAAATGGAAAAAAAAAAAAAAAAAAACTAATTCCTAAAGAGGAACAACAGATGGTCAAGGCCCTGTATAAGCCCGGTGACCTGCTCCCACATATGGCCCACACAATTCACGGGCTCTTCCCGATGCCTCTGTTCCTCTGTGGGTGACAAAAGTTTGGGGATTAATAAATCGATAATGAAGCAACATTCTAAAAAAACACAAAACAAGCAAACCAAAACTTACAAGCTTGTGGGCCAAAAAAACATTACACGGATAAAACCCAGCACCACAAAATGTCTAAGGGCAAAAATACAAGGGCCCTAAAAAAAGGCACACAGGTGTGATATGTGTATGGTGACATCAGCAGGAACAGGTAAAGACAAGCCCCAAAAATACCCTAAGGAGACAGAAAGGCACCAAAAATTGGGACGACACATGATTACATACAAACAGTTTGTGGTGTCCAAAATAAACTTTAAAAACATACCGTTCTCCAAAATGACAGAGCCAGAAGCCACTCCCTGGACCACCTCGGAGGTGGCTACATTCCCCAACCCTAGGGGCAAGGGGTTTGAGGAATCCTGGGAGGGGGTATTTGGAGGAGGGACGGATGGAGGAGAGGGGGAATTGGGCTGGAGGGGAAGTAGGCCTGAATTTTTGGCCACAGAGTCTGGGGAGGAGGGGGTAATCGATGAATTGGGGGTTGGAGAGAGGGGCCGGGACCGGCGTCTTGTGTGGCGATGCCGCCGTAGTGTTTGCTGGGCCCCTAAAAAATTAGAAAAATATTGTGGTTAGTTTCAACAGGAATCCAAAAAAAAAAAAAATAATAATAATCAATAGGACAGACATGAAAACATGCACATGCAGATATGACTACAATGACTCAATAGGACAGACATGAAGACATGCACACGCAGTTAGGGCCCACAAGATAAACTTGAAAACCACAGTCCAGAACACTTACTTTCCGCAATCTGCATGCGATAGCATGTCAGCAAGCGGGGCGTCCGCCGGTGCAGGTCCGACCACCTGCGCTCCAGCTGGCCAATATGTCGGCGTGAGCCGAAGGAGCGCAGGCGTCGACATACCTCCGCATATGCGGAACGCTTGCGCCTATTGGAGATGGGTGGAGGCTGACTGGTGATCCGCCTGTCCATCACCTCCGTCAGCACCAGCAGTTCGCGCCTGGTGAATGCGGCGGATCTCATGATGGCAATGGTGTTTTTTTGACAAAATAATTTTAATAAAGCACCCCAAAAAAATTTGATTGGCTAATGTATTTGGGAAATTAACAGGACAAATTCTATTGGTTAGTGTATGAGTCATGTGTTCGACAGGGCCACAAATCTCTTGAGAGTTATGATAGGCTTGATGCAGTGACATGCGTAAGCAAATTTAAATAAAGAAATTAACCACAGAAAAATTGTGGGGAGACAAACAAATAGAACAATTGTTTAATTGGGGCTAACATGTCTTTTGAACAATAAAAGCGAAGGTTTCAGCCGTATGTATTCTGCGAGCAAATACAAACACGGACAAGATTAAAGTTTATTGCATTGTGTTGAAAAAAAAAAAAAAAAAAGCTAATTGATACATTGATTGCCATGATACGATTGAGGGAGGTAGGCAGAAAAAACGAGCAGGTTATCGGAATCTGACATTCCCACTTCCGGTTTGTACTTGTGCGTGCGTTCCCTTCAAGCCATTTCGGGGATGTACGCTCGCTATTTGGCACGCTCGTTAGTTAGAGGAGGGGTCGCCTGAGTTTGGGGCGGTTTTTTAGCTGCGTACGAAAATACGAGCGAGTGCTTGAATTTAAATATTTTTTTACGTACGCCGAACGTGCGTACGCCCACTTGCGAGTGGGTCTGAATCAGGGCCATTGTTCAGATTTGTTAGAATTGAACACACCACTGCCTCAAACATAATTTATTGGATATAAAATGTAATAATAATACTTTTATTTTAAGAAAATACTTTCAGATCTGAGTATCTAAGGAAATATCAAACATCTGATTATTTCAGGACCATGGAAAGCAGCTGAATAATTCTACAGTGCTACAGCATTAAGGAAGCAGCTGTATAATACTACTATCTGACTGTAACTGTCTTTTAGTCTATAACTTTTTTCCACACTCACAGTTTTAGATCACTTTTCTCAAGTATGAAATCAGATTTTAGAGTTAACACTAACTGTGCACATGTTACTTAATCAGGTACTTTGCCACTTTGTGGAGTTCCTTAAAGTATCATGTTATAAGATGTCTAGAAGAAGTTTATAACCATTGAATAGTGAACATTTGGGGATCTTAGTGGCTACAAGTTGTTTTCCACTTCCAAAATAGGGACATGTAGGAGATGAGGGTTAATGGAATAAAAAGTTTATCTGATACTACAGGATACTTACTTGCAAGATATCTTCTTAGCAGTGTTATTGACTATTCCTGTCCTTCTTAGGAGCAACGATGCATTTTGTCCATGCATTTTAGCAGATATTCATGTGCGGACAGTTGAGTAAGTGCTCACCTTAAAGCCACAATGTTTATAAATATCCTTTGTTCTTTACTGCCCTTTCGGACCATAGTACTTATTTTGACACATATGAGCTTCTTTGTCCTGGTGTCACTAGTGACTTGGTGTCACTAGTGACCATTTCAAAAACATGTAAAATTCTGCTTAAAAACCCTAAAAAATATCTGGATTATATTTATAAAGAGACATAGTATAGGTAGAATAGAATAGAATAGGAAGTTACCCAATACATACTTCAATATTTATGCCTTTCATGACTAATGGTTATGAAATGTATCATGTTGACAGGTAGTTTCAGCAGCACAGTAATGATAAACTTGCTTTCAACCACTGTATTGTCTTGTTCCTGGTTGATAAGTATACAAATATATTTAGAAAAATGCTCCAATTGTTAAAACCTGCAAGTCTCACTTATTTTGTCATCACTTTTACTAACAATGATCAAAATTCAATAAAATAAGCCAGTAACTGTGTCACTGTATACAGTGCCTGTACAGTATATAATTTAGGGCAATACATTTGCTTCTGAGAATTTATAAATATTCTCCTTAATTTGGATTCAATGGTTTTGATTACCAGGACTATATAACACTGCTTTCTGGTTGTTGTTTATGGAGTGTTAAATATGTTACTAGTTTCCACCATATTTCTATAAAGATTATCCAGGGCTCTAGCCGCCCACCCACTAAAATCTGCCAGTAAGCCAATGGGATTCCCTGTAGTGGCTGCAATTACCCATGGGAAGAACTATCGGCTAATCACACACAGGACAGGCAGTTCTATGGGAACGAGATTAACAAGTGCTTCCATTTGGAAGCCACTCCCCTGCCTATCCATCTGTCCTATCTAGATTCCAGGACAGCAGCATGGAGGGCAGGCCCGCTCATTAAGAAGAATAGAAGCCGCCACTGCTTCTATATATATTTTTGTGTCATTTTTCACTTATAGATTTTGAAAAATAATTGTAGTACTATATGTGAGTAGATAGAGCTGATGCAGCACAATGCTGCTCATTTTATTTGTGCTGTTACACTGTGTTGTCTGTCTAAAATAAACTTGCTCCATCTGTCCTATTGTTCCCCATTATAAATAGTTAACTTAAAATCTGAAAGGCAGAGTGATCTGATCACAATTCATAAAGTTAAGCAGATAAATAAACAGCAGATTTAATACATCCAAGGCCAGAGTTTTCCCAAACTCCGCCATTACAGTGCAGGTTTTAAGGATATCCATGCTTGAGTCCAGATGGTTAAATCAAATTGACTGAGGTACTAATTAGGTCCCCTGTGCTCAAGCATGGATATCCTTAAGAACCACTGCCCTAGGCTATAAGAGAATAAAACATATAATAATTGTAAATGGAGCATTTAAAAACTAGGCAGAACCTTATCATGCACAATAATATTGTATCACAACATTCTGATAATTACTGGAATGTTTACAAATATACATCAATAGAGGTGCACAATAGATAAACATTTTATCACAATTTTTAGAACACAATCCCTGCTACTTAAGCACTTCTGAGAGCAATTGGTCACTCTGTAATTAAAATATGCCAGTTCAGTATCAAGCTCTCCATTTGTTCAATTTCAAGTCAAGCCTACAGTACATAGTAAATCAAATTAATCTGGAATTGAGGCTCTTGGTTCATTAACAGACTCAAGATTAATTATAGGGCCATTAAATGTTTGATTAAATTAACCCTACAGTATTTAAAGCATTGTTTAGTCAAAAATATGTGCTAGTTAATTAGCATGATAACATTGGCAAATTAACAGGCATACAGTTGTTTGCATGAACCCAACATAGAAAGGTAGATTTATTTTAAAATCATATGACAGTTGCCAACTTGTTGTGTTGTTGGCGTTACAAAGAATAATTAGATTAGATTTACATTACATCAAATTCATTGTAGTATGATAATAATGTGATGCTGTGTTATGCTGTGCAGGGATCTAAACTGAACAGATCATTGTTTTAGATACAAATTATTTAAAAAAAAACTATTACATGCTGAACTTATCTTTGCAAAAATGTTGCTAGTGCTAGAACAGAGTTTTGGCACCTTACCAAGGTATTGAAATTAAAAAATAAATAGAAAAGAAATATATTTCAAAAGGCATTTAAAGTAGGCTTATAAAAATAAGATAATAGCAAATATAGGGGGGTATTCATGAAAGCTTTCAGAGAGATAAAGTACCAACCAATCAACAACTAACTGTCATTTGTAAAATACAGCCTGTATAGTGACAGTCAGGAGCTGATTGGTTTGTACTTTATTACTTATAATTTTATCTATCTCCAAGCTTTCATGAATGCCCCCATAATAGCATGAGTTCTTGTGCATTTTGTAGAATACTGTAGTTGCATAAGATGCACATTCCTGTATTGCATACAGTATATGAATAGAAAATGCACATACATAGGTCAATACAAAGATTATGTTACATTTTACACTCCCAACTTGTTACGCTTAGTGAGGTTGGAAAGGAGAACGTGATTTTAGATTGATCTCTTGCACCAAGGATATGGCTAAGAGTGGAGAGGATGGATGGGAGTGGAGCGGCCATATAGATGCGCCCAACTCTGCATTTACTTCCGAGCATCCAACACAGCTGCATTTACGCCGGATTCTAAATTAGGCCCAAAATGTCTGAGGAGAGGATCACAGGATCTGACACAGGAGGCAGTCTACCTCTTCTAAATGAATATAGAACTTATGAGAAAGAATTGAATCAAGTTCCTCGTTAGATTCTAGAAGGGGTGATTGTATTTGTTGGCAAAAGGGAAATAAAAGAATATTTTCAAAATATTAGGTACAACAAATTTCTGAATAAAAGACCTGAGAACTGGTGTAGCAATATGACATCATAGAGAGATTGCTAAATGATTGCAGCAATAGTTTATCTAGCAAGATACATGAATGGGCAAATGAGGATAAACAAAGGAAAAAACATTAGCTTACCTGTCCAAATGCTTTACTTCATGGCATAGGGTAGCACAAATATCTGATTGTTCAATCAGCTGATTAGGGTACAATTAATGATGACAGTGTTGTCACATGTGCGGGTGATTGGGCAATCACCCAATGGGAAACAATGTGGTCATGTTGACATCAGTCATCATCATGTTGTATTACTGTAGCACCTACCCTGTAGCTGGTGCAGATTGCCTATGTGGGAACCTCATCCTCCCTCTTTGGTGGTCAGGATCAATACATTCAAATTGCATTTGACTTTGCAATTACGCATTTCCATTACCTGGGCATGCAATGTGCGAAATCTCACAAAATATGCCAGACTGGCATAATGCTTACTCTGTATTGGCTCCAAAGTGTTTAAGAAATGGGCAGTTTTCTAGCTCTATATGCAGAGAGAGTATTCCAATAATATAGGACCACATGAACTGCAGTAATTATTCCAGTGGAAAACAGCCCAATCTGTTGTGACTGACGTCAAAACTGGGCGGGGAATTACAAGCATCCGGCCAGTTGAGATGTCAATCACCACCAGCCCATGCAGCAAGTGTACGGGTGGATCTCTGACTGCCCGTACACACAGCACGATGCACCAATATACAGTATCTGCAGATATATTGGGCATCAGGTGTGCAGCACAGCCGATACGATATATCTGTAAACGATGTAATTCACGGACACACTGGCCGATGCACACATGATATATCGGCAGTTCAATTGAACGGCCCATATGTCGGCCCATGTGTACCCAGCATAATACTTTCTAGCAGAATCTGCTGTGATTGTGAACATCAACATTCTAACCATAGGGATCCTGACTACATCCCACTCCAACTGCAGCCTTTTAAATATATAATATGTTCACAAACTCTGTGAAATATGATTGAGCAATCTAGATGCTGATTATTATTATTATTATTATTATTATTATTATTATTATTATTATTATTAATTTATATAGCACCACAAATTGTCCATAGTGCTGTACAGGGCAGTTACAATACAACACAGAAACATTACAATAAATTCAAGTCAGTACATGGGGAAAAATCACACAGTAAGATTTCTATACAAATGAGGTGCAGAATATAACAATAGTGGTCAGTGACTCGTGGACCAGGGAATACAGACGACAAGATCAGGGCTGTTTGGTGAGTGGGGTTCTCTATACACAAGGATAGTGCAGTGGGAGAAACAAGTACAATAGTTTGAGTGCCCTGGTGTGATAGTTTGTGTCACAGTCACACAAAAAAAGGTACTGATAGTGGTATCACAAGGTGTGTATGGGCCGCACCGGAGTGCCACCTGCCGAGGGGTGACACCAAAGTGCACTCCCCCTCAGTGATAGAAGCCGGATGCTGCACTACAGAATTACATGCAGCACTCAGCTCCTGTCACAGTAAGGGAGCCAGCACTACAAGTACACTGGCCAGTACCTCCGGGACCCCCCGAGAGACTAAAACTGGGGTATGGGTGCGTGGCCTCGTCCCCACCAATGAGGTCATGCCCCCTTGTCATGAGACCATGCCCTCATATTTCCATGCCACGCACACTGCTTAGCTACCCTCACTGGGTGCATTAAAAGGTAGGGATGCCACTGGGAACTGATGCACTTTATAGGATTAGATGATTAGATCATGGGACCTTGGGCCTGATTCAGACCCACTCGCGAGCGGCTGTCCGCTCGCAAGTGGGTCGATGTTATGGACTGAGCATGCGCACGACGGAGGGAGCTCCATCGTGCGCATGCGCCAGACGCGACGAGCGAAGGAAAGTCCTTCGCTCGTTGTGTCCGATAAAAGGGGGCGTGCTGTCAATGTTGATTGACAGCACGCCCCCTTTGGTGGGCGTGCCGGGGGCGTGCCTCCCAGAAGGGGGCGTGCCTCCCAGAAGGGGGCGTTCCCACGGGAACGCCTCCCATCAGAAGCCGGCCCACTGACATCACTAGTGATGTCAGTGGGAGTGATTTTGGCTCTGATAGAGCCAAAATCACTCCGGAGCTTGCGGTTGAAAACCTCAACCGCAGGCTCCAGCTCGCAAATTCGATGGTCGCGATGGTCTCGACCATCGCGACCATCACAATACACGCTCGTATAGCCTGTGGGTGGTGACCCACAGCTATACGAGCGTCCAGGAGGACGCTCCATGAAAATGGAGCCCGGCCCTCATTCAGAGCGTGCGCTCTGCTCAGAGCGTACGGCTCTGAATGAGGGCCCTTGTGCACTGTGGACCTTTGCTTCTGCTAATTGAGCCACAGCAGTGGTTGTTTGTTACTATTCTTTATTCATAGTCATTGAGCTTCCTGCATTGCACTGACTCTCTGCTCTCTGGCCATAATCACATCCAAGCATCATGTTCCTGTTTTCTTTTTCTTTTGGATTTCCAAGATTTGAGACTGGGAAGTGAAACTGAGAATAAAGAAGGGAGGGAGGACAGGGGGCATGAGTAAAAAATGTGAGGAGCAGTATCGGCTGTAATGAACAGATTCGTTTTTGGGGCTCATCTGAAGCCCTGCAGGCTGGTAAAGAGTCTTAATGACTTGATTTGAAATGTGTTCCTTATGACCAAATGGCAACCACATTCATGCTAAAGAAAGACAATAGCAAGGAAATTAGACTACAATTTATAATACAAATTAAAATACAACTTTTATGTTATAATGTTTTACAATGTTAATTCTAATAAAATATTATTAAGTGTAGGAAATTTAAACAAAAGCAAATAATTATAATCTGTTGTTATGTGCATGTATAAAAAATATTTTATGTTTATGCCCCCACTTATGCCACCCTCTCCCTGGGGAAATGGAAATGGAAAATGAAGTTAGCATTTTATTGATACATATGAGGACTATATGTGACAATATCTTCTCTTTCTAGGAGGGGAACAGCCGTAGACTGGATGAATTCATAACAACATTAAATTTATTGTATATTGAGTCAGCTAAAAGACTTAACTCTAGACAGTCACATTGGACACTGTTCTTTACACAATTTAGTTTTATAATTACTTACAGGCCTTGGTCAAAAAATCTCAAAGCAGATGCCTTGTCATGAAATTTCCTTCGGGAGCATGAGACCACTACTACTAAAATACCTATTATCTCCACAGTTTCCATTTATGCTGGTCTTCACTCAGTCAGGCTCCATATGAGACTCCAGAGGGACTTTTGTGCATCCAGAACATTTGAGAGGTACTGTGTTACCAGCCTTTCATTCTAACAAAGTGTCCGGTCATCCAGGAATTTCTGGGACCTTGGAATTACTGTCTTGTTCTGATTGGTGACTCAGTATGTCAGAGAATTTGTTCAGGCTTGTGAAGTCTGTACTAAGAATAAGAATCCTCAAACACTACCAGCTGGACACTTTCTATCATTTTATAGAATGCAGTGGTTAAATGATAGAAGCTGACTGGTTGCTATGCGAATCTTATCCACTTGTGCTCTTTAGAAGATTTGATACACACCCCTAGGACTTATCTTTGAAATATAGTACGGATGTTCTTTCCTGAAATTTTAAAGCATTGTATGATATTTTGATTATAATTTCTGGCTTATTTATTTTTTTGCTTGTGCTTCAAATTCATGATTGTCAGAATTCTCTTTTAAGGATGGCTTTTATTGTTGAGGGTAAATGAGACATAATATTATTAATCACAACATTTTCTAAAGAGATCCATTGTTAAATTGCCTTCTTCTCCTATGGTCAATCAAGGAAGCTGAATAAATGCTGGATGAACAATGTAGCAAGGTCTTTAGGGAGGCTTAGTCAGTGGAAAAAAACTGCCAATTTTCTTAAAACGATCTACCACAACCCAAATGGTATAACTTGTCAAATCCACAATAAAATAAAATCCATAGAAATATGTGACCATGGCTTGGTGGGAATGGTCAAAGGCAGGAGTTGTCCAACTCATCTCCAACAAATGCCAGCCATTGCTAGGCGGCTGGGAAGCCACATCATCTTGGCCGCACTGATTGATGGTCTACTGGCTTTTGTTGAGTTAACTCCTGCAATTACTATGTGTGGCTTTGATAGTATTCCTCTCTTGAATGACAAGATTATAGCACAATTTACACCAGTCCATGTAGCTATTGGCATTCTACATACAGAAACTTTGGTCTTCTACCTGATATGTTGTCTTATGGTCCCTCTCATATTGGGCCATCCTTGGCTAAAACAACACAATCCAGTGATTAATTGGGAGACTGGAGAAATTACTTAATGGGGTTCTAATTGTGCCACTGGGTGTTTGTCTTTGCCAGTCTGAATCCTGCAGCAGATTCCAGGAGGATTACCTACTCAGTTTAATGAATTTGCTAATGTATTTTCCAAGGTCAATTCTGATACCTAGCCCCCTCATCAAAGCTAAGGTTGTGCCATTGAACTAATGCACAAGGTGATTGGCTGCTATGGTCACTTTCTGCATGTGTCCTCTTTAGAAGCTTGCTACAACTCTTCATAGGACTTATCTTTGAAGTACAGTATAGCAGAGATGTTATTTCCCAGAATTTTGCAGCATTGTATGATCTGAATTTATAAACACAATCAGATTTGTGTGGAATTAATATTATCTACAATGGAAACATATCCAATTTATTCTACAAAGTAGATTATTTATGTTACAAATGAATATGGATCTGGAACACTTGTTTAAATATTATTTCCCCATTAGTTGGAGAAAGTCAGACTATTTAAAAGAACAATTAATAAATACCCATCTAGCCACAAAATTTTAAATAACAAATCAGGGTCTTGAATGTGTGGGCACTGTTAAGCATGAACTGTAGGTATATGAAGCTTACCAATGGATTCAAGGATTAATTTGAACAAATATGCAAGATCAAAGAACATATATTATGCAATACAGTGGAAGTTTGTTATTGTATCACATGCCCAAGTGAAATATGTCACATATGTAAAACCTCGAGTCTTGAAACAAATAGACATGCTAAAAAAGACAAAGAAAAATTCAATGTTGTCATCAGCCAACCATTTTCTTAAGTGGCACAATAGAATTCCAGACAATCTTAAAGTGTTTGGTATTGAAAAACAAGTCTGGCTATTAGTGGAGGCAGCCTAGCTAAACAACTTTTAATGAGTGAAAGCAGATTCAAATTCCTGCTAGACATATGTTCCCCAAAGAGTCTCAATGAAAATATGAGTCTCTTTTGATTTTTTTTTTAAATATTGACTTCAAATATTAACATTGTAGGTTTGTGTTCTATTGTGTTAATCTGATAAGACTTTTGTAGTACAAACATTTCAATTAACTATTTTTCAATAATATTGAACTGCAATATTGTAATACTGTAGGAGGCTTTAATCTTCAATAGATGTGTATTCTACTATAGTAACCCATTAGGATTATTATAATAACATAATCCTAACATAAATCTTTTAATTGTAAGTGAACTAGAACAGTGGAATTACTGATTGACAATACATTTGCTATTCATGTGATTTTATAGGTTTTTCTTAACTCAATCCAATCATATTTATGCTGAACCATGTTCCAAATTTGTTTTCAAATTGAATCATTAATAACTAATACACTTCATACATTTATGTTAGATAGTATTAGACCCAATAAGATATTGAGGAATAAAAATAATAATAGGAGTTATTAGTAGAGATGTGCATCAGACCATTTTTGCTGGTTTTGATTCTAATTCGTCAGCCGGTTTTGGTTTTGCAAAATAGCCTTGACTGTTTTTGTTTTGGATTTTTTCCCAAAAATTGGCAAAAAAGCTAAAATCACATAACGTTAGCCTTTTTTGTTCCTAGAGTATTATTAACCTTAATAACAATAAATTCTAATAATTTCCAGTCAATTTTGAGCACCTTACAGCACACAATATTGTTTCAATATTCAATTTTGTGACTGGATGAGAGCAGTCATACTTTCTTCCCCTTGCAAAGGATTATTTCACAGTCAGTTATTTTATTAAAATAGTAGTCTTCTTGGTCCCTTTCTGGGATGAAGATCCATCCCCAGCAGTTGCAGCAGGTCTAGCGCTGAAGGATTCTTCTGAGGAAACCTGGATAGGAAAGGAGTCACCTAGCATTAACAAATTGGATGCAGGACTACCTCCAATCATTACTGTGGATATTAAGTATGAAAGTGTTGGTAGAGATTGCAGGTGCTAGAACAGTACAATTATTTAAACACATATAGAATTAAAATAACCTTTAAACCATATATAAATAGATACAAAAATATCTTATTGGATAAGAAACTCATTAATCAAATCTAAGCAATTGGATAGGAGGAGGAAATCTTAAATAAGATCACCTTAGAAAGAAGGTAAGATACACAAAGCAGCATCATGTTTAGGAAGTCTGACTAAAAGGGTGCTATGAGCCACCATCAAGGCTTATCTCCAACGCAGGTCCCAGCCATTGCTAAGTGGCCGAGATGCCACTTCATCTTGGCCGTACTGGTTGATGGTCCCGCCGGCTTTTGCTGAGTTAACTCCTGCAATTACTCTCTGGACTTGATAGTATTCCTCTCTTGAATGGCCAAATTACAGCACAATCTCCACCAGTCCATGTACCTATTGTTAGTTTACATACAGAAAATTTTGTCTTCTACCGGATATGTTGTCCTATGGTCCCTCTCATATTGGGCCATCCTTGGCTAAAACAACACAATCCAGTGATTAATTGGGAGAGTGGAGAGATTACTTAATGGGGTTCTAATTGTGCCACTGTGTGTTTGTCATTGCCGGTCTGAATCCTGCAGCAGATTCTGAAAGCATTACCTCCTCAGTATCTTGAATTCACAGATTTATTTTCCAAGGTCAATGCTGATTCCTAGCCCCCTCATCAAAGCTATGAGTGTGCCATTAAAGTAATGCCTGGCACATGGTGCTTAAGGGAAGGTTATATGCATTGTCCATTCCTGAAACTAAAGCCATGGACAATTATATCCAGGAGAACTTAAACAAGGAGTTTATCAAACCCGCAAGAATCCCCAGTGGGAGTGGGATTTTTCTTTGTAGCTAAAAAAGATGAGAATCTTTGACCCTGTAAATGGAAGATGGCATTTATTACCTCTGTCCGGATATTACGAGCTTCTTAAAAAAAAATGGTAGTGGGTAGGCGGAGTGCTCAAAACCTGCAGCCTAACAACCTCCCAGGATAAAGGTGTCACCACACATCAACACTTGAATATTTATAAACACAAACAACCCAGGTGTTAAATGGCGCTGGAGCTCAACATAGATAAAACAAAACAACATAAAAGACAAAAAAGGTTGTATATGCAAAGAATGCCCCAAATAATACTTGTATAGGTGGTTTGTCTCAAGGTGTAATCATGTGTCCTTTTTGAGGAGATCCTTGAAATGCATAGATGTTCTCCAATATTGGGTATAAAAGAACACAAAAAGAAGAACAGTCTTATTAGTAGATCTTGCAACTATCACTTGGTAAGTGAGGGGCTATGGTAAATATTTTAAACATACTCAACTTAGACAAAGCAAGTGGGAAATAAGCATATAAAGGTATCTTTAGTTTGATGATTTCTCTTTTACCCTATTAAATAGGGAATATGGTTGCACCCCAACTTACAATATGGAAAGTGGGATAAATCCTAAAAAGACAATAGACAAAAGGTAGTAGTGCTTTGATGATGAAAATTCACAAACAATTATTTAAAATTGTATAAACCATATAGGTCACTTTAATAAAATATAATATATTACAGTAGAATCAAATAAAAACAATTATAGCAAGCCAATGTATACACCTAGTTTAGGACCACAACAGCACATTTCCTGTTCCTATGATACTGCCGGATGCTTTAGTAAATTTAAAAGCAATGCTGTCACTTCGATGTTTAAAGTGATATTGTCCAGTACATAAACACTGGATGTTGGTATAGATACTGAATCCAATATAATATTTAGTAGTCCCATATATAGTTACCAGATCCTCATACCGATAGGGGGAATGCTCCTATTATTATTATTATTAAAGTGACCTATATGGTTTATGCAATTTTAAATAATTGTTTGTGAATTTTCGTCATCAAAGTGCTACTACTGTACCTTTTGTCTATTGTATGTTTACCTATTAATGGGCCTGACTAGCCCTTATATAGTAGCAGGTGGGATTAAACCACTCACTTCAGCGTCTGTACCCAATTAGTGGTACCCCATTCTTTCACCTAAATCCTTAAAAGGTATCTTTTTCACAAGACAGTAATTTGGACCAATGTATAGGTAAACACATACCCAAACTCACATCACACGGAGTGTGTTCAAACTCATAAAGGTTTCTGCTCTGTGGTTCTTTTAAGCTTCTTAATGGGCCCTCTCATAGGCAAAAGAAAGATTTTCCCCCAAAAACTTAATATATAGACAATATTTTGATCTATTCCCAGTCATTAGAGTAGCATTAAAGCCATGTCAGAACACCATTTATATGCCAAGCTTGAGCAATGTGAGTTTAAAGTTGAAAAGGTTTCTTTCCTAGGATACGTCATCACCCCTAAAGGGTTCTCCATGGATCCTAGCAAACCTCAGTCCATTCTTAACTGGAAACTACTCACAAACCTGAAAGTCATCCAAAGGTTCTTGGGCTTCACAAACTTTTATAGGAGTTAATTTGTTCATTTTCTGTGCTAGCTGCTCTAATCATTGCCTTGAACAAAAAGGGAGCTCATACCTGTGACTGCTCCCCATAAGCTATACAAGCCTTTGAAGCCTTCAAACAAGCTTTCATTTCAGATCCAGTTCTTCGACTTCCAAATCCTAACTTACATTTTATCATTGAAGTGGATGCCTCTGAGGGCCTGATTCAGAGCCGGACGCTATTTGTGAACGGTCATTCAGAAAAAGGGGTCGGCTATTTAAATTGAGCACTCGCTCATTGCGGTCTGTTGACGCCTCTATGTCTGAGTGAGCGAACGAAACATGCGCTCTAATTATGTAAAGACGCCCCCTGGCCATTCGCATCATACGTCATCTCCGCTATTTATTAGACTAATCGAGTACATCGAAAGGCGTCTGAACTGCTCGCAGTGCTTGTGGTAGGTATTACTTCCCGCAATCACTGCGAGCAGTTCAGGCTAAAAGACAACCAAGTGACGTGGTCGATGACGCTGCTTTGTTAATTATGCACACCCATTAAACGCCCGTTTTGACCGTTTGGCACGCCTGCATTTGGATCTCCACTCCCCGTTTTCAGGCACCTTCCCCTGTTACCACCCACAAATGCTTCATTCTGTCACTCAAATTAGCAGGCCCTCACTGATTTGCGAGGGCACGATTTCTGACCGCAATGACTGGTTGTCGCATGCGCATTACGACCCATACGCATGTGCAGATGTGCGAACATCGCTCGGAGCGAGCGAGCAGCCACTTACGAGTGGCTCTGAATCAGGCCCTGAAGTAGGTGTCTGAGCTATTCTCTGACAGAAGGACCCTGATGATAATAAGTTGCATACTTGTGCTTTCCTGTGCCAAAAATTCTCTGAGGCAGAGGCAAATTATGATGTTGGGAACTGAGAACTACTTGCTATCAAATGGGCCTTTGAAGACTGTAGACATCGGCTAGAAGTGGCTAAACACACCATCACGGTCATCACAGACCATAAAAATGCATTGTATATTGAATCAGCCAATAGATTTAATTCTAGACAGGCACATTGGACACAGTTATTTACCCAATTTAATTTTATCATTACTTACAGGCCTGGGTCAAACAATGTCAAAGTGATTGCCTTGTCATGAAGTTTCCTTCATGACACCACTACTACTAGATCACCTATTATCCACACAGTTTTCATTCATGCTGGTCTAGAAGACCTCCCTACATAGCTTCAGTCCATGCAAACTCAGACTCCTTCTGAGACTCCTCAGCGACTTTTGTACATTCCAGAACATTTGAGGGGTGTCCAACTTTCATTCTAACAAAGTGACTGGTCATCCAGGAACTTCTAGGAACCTGGAATCACTGTCTCATTCTGTTCGGTGGCCTACTATCACTCAGGGTGTCAGATAATTTGTTGAGGCTTGTGAGATCTGTACAAAGAATAAGACTATGCAAGGTATTACATCTGAGGTTACAGGTTACATTAATGTACAGTACTTTTCTTAAAGTATACATTGGTTCAAGCTGTACTTTACTGGATAATGCAACCACATAACTTTTAACCATTTAGTAAATTAGTATCTGGAAATACCAATTCATGAGTATAGTTATGATGGTTTATTTAGGTGTTGTATGAATGTGTTATTTTGTGAAGTTTTATTGCTAACTTCGTGCATAAGGTGAACCAGAATTGCCGAAGCCGTCCAGCTAAAAAAAATATTTTTTAATTTGGGTTGGGGATCACCATCCTCTCTGCTGCAGCCTGGAAAAGAAGAAGCAACATGAATGACTAGAATGGTCAGAAATTCCACACTAAAGAGCTTCAAACATTTTGGCTGTTACACTATCACTATTGATGTCAGTAGTGGACTTCCTGCTCTATTAGAGCAGGAAGTCCACTCGGCCTTGCGAAAGCTAGATCCTACCCCATGGTCTTGTCACAGGGCCGATGGTCGTGATTATTGTGATGATCTCCAGCCCGCTCGCACAAGCTGTGGGTGGTCACCCACAGCTTTGCGAGCGGCTGGAGACCAAAAAAAAAAAACACGCCCACATTCAGAGTGAGCGGCCGTCAGCAGCGAGTGGCTCTGAATGAGCTCCAGAGTAAGATACTGTATTGCAGCATGTGTACGATATGCCTGTGTAAGTGCCAACATGTACTATAGTACAGAGACAGGTGCTTTTTTCAGGCAATCCAGGATCAGGGAAGGCCACACAAGATCAGAAACAGTAAATGATATGTGAGTGTAAGTGGTAGACATAGCAGGGTCAGACAATCCAGGTCAGTAACACAAAATCAAAAATGACAGGACAGAATCAGAAGTCACAGGGAAACCCAGTTTGAATTATTAGGAGCACCTCTTCCCAAAGCCATGAATGCACAGCAATGTTCTGGCAGTGAGTGAAGTGCAGGAAGCAGTTTATATAGGCCTGGAGGATGAAGAATGATTGTCAGTTGCTGTTGGCTCAGTAAGTGTAATTGATTGTTAATCCACCAGGCCAGTCCAATGCTTCTGTGGTTCAACAGCAAAATAATCTAATTTTAGAATGAGCCTGTGTCTCACTGAACAATGATTTCCTTTATATTAATGTCCACAACAACTGTTCAGCTTCCAGACTGTAACATGATAAACATTTATGAAATTATATTAAGCAACCTTTTTAAAAATATATTTGCACAAAAAATCTGAATGCTTCACATTTAGCATATACATTATTTATATAGAGGGTGATTCAGCTTGGGACGATATTGCAAAGCTGCAAGCAAGCAGTTTTGCAATTCTGTCTTTGCAAACATGCAAATGCAGCAGGAGGTGTATGACACTTTGCCATTTGCAATTCCAGCACTGCGACCGAGGTCACAGGCTAGGATAACCATTGAGACCATCGTTCGCTATGGTGGACGGCATCGGGCCTCCAGGAAGCTGAGTAAGCCTCAGCTTACTCAGGCTGGCTTGATTGCGAGGCCAGGAAACTGCACACGTAGACGCAGCCCCTGGCCTTGCCACTCCCAGAAAATTGGCCCGCCGGCCGCCCCTACCCCACAGCACCCCTTTAATGCCTCTGCCAGTCAAGCACACAAGACCCATTCTGCACATTCACAGAATGGGTCCTGCGCACGAGCAGATACCCGATAATCGTGAATCTATGTTCATGCTGGATTAGCCCTATAGTCTTCATATTATAACTTTATACTTATCCCTTTAACCACTTAATTGACTAAAAATATCCCCAAATTTGTTGATTTTTTTAAAATTACCAAATTATGTAAATTATGGCTATTCAAACCTTATACAAAATATATTTTTTGAAATGCTAAATTAACTTTTAACAGCTATTATTTACATAATGTAATGAAAAATAAATTTTTAGGACATATTTGAATAAAAAGTTTTATACAGTAGTTTAAAAAAACAAAAAAGGTTTAATTTATTTACACATACATAAATTATAAATCTATATAATAATTGCTAAAGGTCTATCCCATCTCCTAAATGGGCACAATTGAACCCCAAAGGCTCCCTTTGCAAGGGAGACATGACAAACCTAAAAGAGGAGGACTGGCCACTTCTGCAGTAGCAATTTGCTGTAACATTTACAGGAGGACCATCTGCATCCTGTAAATTAATAAAATAATGACATACAGTAAACAACATGTAAACACATTTTCTGTGCTTTATTGATCATTTCTCTCAACTTAGCAAACATTAGCTCTCATTCAATGCAACAGTGAGAATGTCAACTGTGTTTTACAATTGTGTTGAAGGGAGAGAGAGTGAAGGCAGTAGGTAATTGCATTACTTGAAATCTCAAACAGTATCAGGATCATATTATATAGTATGCTAGACAACTACAATGGGTCAGTGCAACGTGTTTTTAAAGTTGGTAAGTGCTATCGGATTTTGCAGTTTGACCATCAGCGCTGGAGCAGGATGATTTTCCAGCATGCCAACACTGCGGTGCGAACATGTGATGTCATGACATTACACCAAGGGCGCGAGGCCCTCGAAACAGGAAGATGAGCACTGCTCGGAGTGTATTCTTAGTGCAATCCAGGTGGCTTTACTGGCTGTAGGGCGAGTGTCTGGAGGATCCAAAGGATGTTCCAGGCAGTTGTATGGGATGTAGTTGGCATCCCTGCGGTCAGGATGCCAGCAGTCAGAATTCCGGCACCGGAATCCCATCAGCAGTTGGAATCATGGCTCTAGAATCCCAACTGCTGACAAGACGATGGTAAGTATTAGGGTTAGGGTTAGGCACAAGGGGAAGAGTTAGGCTGAGGAAGGAGGGGGTTAGGGTTAGGCTGTGTTAAAGGTGGGTTAGGGGGAGGGCTAGGGGTTAGGATACATGAAATTCTGTCGGGAGTCTGACTGTCGGCATCCTGATCCCTGGGATACCATACCCAACTCAGCTGTATAACTGCTCTACTGGCTGCAGGATATCATTCCAGTCACACTGCAAGCCATGTGCAGGTGCCATGGGGCACTGCTCACACACCTCTAGTTGAGGCCTTCATAACCAGCAATGGTGCAGGTTGATTATGTGGAAGTATAAAAAAATCATGTCTGACCACTGCGAACATACAAGAACTGAAGGTGTAACCATGTCTTATTAATGTGATCATGCAATTGATGGACTGTGTGAAATAGCACTTCTAGACTGCTCAGATCCATATTTTACCTTAGTCTAGGTTTGTGATGTGTAATAATAATAAAAATAATAAACAAATAATTACAGAGAAGAAGAAGAATAGAGGTTTCATGGGTAGAGTATTCACATTCTGAAGGTTTGGAAGGGTAGCGCTGCACAGGTGTAGGTGGGGGATGGTGGTGAGTGGGGGAAAGGTGGGGAGGTCGGGGATGAGTGTGTACGGGGGGGGAAAGGGGGGGTGAGTGGATGGGGAGATGGGGGAAGCCCGTGAGGTGGGGTGGCTGTGTGCGGTGATCTATACTGGTGTGGGGTGGTGTGTGATGCTGGCGTGAATAAATACTGGAGTCCATACCCTGTTGGTGAGGGGGGGTATGGACTTTTCCCCTTTGACTGTAACGAGCTTCATACGGTTCAGCCCAGTACTTCGTGCACTGTGTCTCTTATTTGTACACTGTAATAAACACCTGTTCACCATATATTCACTGTCCAGTATTTATTCAAACCAGCATCACACATCACACCACCACAAGTATAGATTTCCACACACAGCTCACTCCCCCCTTTCCCTCCTGTACACCCTCATCCCCCACTCCCCCACTTTTCCCCCAGTAACCACCATCCCCCACCTACACCTGTGCAGCGCTACCCTTCCAAACCTTCGGATACCAATTTAGAGACTGGACACCTCTTAGGGAAGCTGCGCACAGACTACCTCCCCGCTCCCCTCAGCCACCATCAACCCCCACACCCTCCCTCCTGCAACCCCCCCCTGCTCCAACCAGAGTGCAGTATTCAAGCATTGTTATATAGAGTATTTGCATTGTTGTGTAATAAACAAATTGCATAATTGTGGAAATGTATATCGTTAAAACACAGCTGAACATGCAGTAGAATCTGGCTTTGTGCCAGAGTCTACTGAGCATGTGCATATTTCTGGGAACATGGTTTCCGCGTCACGTTCCCAGAGCAAGGGAGCTCGGCATACGCAAAACATCATGAAATAGCCGTTGCCCTATTTTTCCAGTGATTTCTGTTGTAATACAGTGTCAAAAAAAATGCTGGACTCCGGAGGGGTAAGTATAATTAAGGGTACAGGGTGTGAGGTGTGGCCCCTGTGGACCCATGGGCCTGTCTGCACAGCACACCCTGCACCCATTATAGAAATGGAAATGACAACAGCACAGTTGAGAGGTATTTGTAGGCACTTGATCAAGTAATTTAGTGTGTTTGTACAGCAGCATCATGCCTAACTTCAAGTTGCTCTTCACTACTTATTCAGCAGCCATATAGCACTGGTATTGTATATTGGCTTTCTAGCAATTGGCTCTGTGTTAGAAAACAAACTGTCAACTGTTGGCCTGATTCAGATCTACATGCTATTTCCATTGCAGCTGTGACAAACCCGCCATCCAGTGCATAGACACCCACTGAAAGCATCAGACACTAAATCAGAAAGATTGCATGTGCAGGTCCAAACTGCTGGTAGCTGATACTGGACTGCTTGTTATTATTTCACAAATTATTATAATTGTGTTAAATAAATTGCATGCACAGGGAGGTGGTGCCTATATGGTTTACATCCCTACCTCTACTAACTTTGGTTTCACAAATGGTACAAATGATGTCAGGATTTGGGTAAAAATAATTCCATACCCAAGAGGTGGCATTTCTGGTCTTATGCCCAGGCATGACAATGGCTTTCTTTTTTCACAAACAATAACTGCTCCCACTGGTGGCTGATTTACACAAACAACATTATCTCATCATCATCAACATCCTCATTAGCATCAGATAGTACACAAATACCCCCCTCATTCTTCTATTGCACTTCCACCACACTGTAATCCTTAATTTCTCTTATTTTACCATCTAATAATAGCATAGCTGTCATGTCATCAGTGATCCACTGTGCAACTGGGTGATAGCTGTCATACTTGCAATTGTTTTTTTTTAAACTACTACTAGTAGTAGTCTTCTTGGGCCCCTTCTGGGATGCAGATCCACCCCCAGCAGCAGCAGCAGGCCTAGCGCTCAAGCATTCTTCTGAGGAATCATGGATATGGGAGGACTCACTTAGCCTTATCAAATTGGATGCAGGACTACTTCTGATCATGATTGAATATATTGATGATGAAGGTGTTGATGCAGGTGCTTTGATCTAGCAGAGAGAAGCTAGTTAGCTGATGCTGGACTGCTTGTTGTTACTTATTTAGCAAAAGTTTCTGTTTTTGCCAAAAACTTTTCATGCATGCATTTACAAATGATGTAACAGGGAGGAGGTTCCTAGATGGTTATAGTCCCTACCTCTACTTACTGTGGCTTTACATATGCTATAGATGGCAAAACAATTGCTGAACTACTGGATTTGGGTAAAAATTATTCCAACATAAGAGGTGGATTTTTTTGTCAATGGCCTTCTTCTTATCATGGGCAAGTACTGCTTCCACTGGTGTCTCACTTACACAAACAACATCCTCATCATTAATATCCTTATTAGCACCTGCGTTAGCTACAAAAATATCCCCTTCATCCTGTTACAATTTCTTGACTTGTGCTGCTCATCACCACATTAGCAGATGTGCAGAAGTGGAGGAAGGAGGCTTCTCTATGACTTCAGAAAAGTCAGGCTTACACATAGCACTCACGGACAGACTTACAGATAGACAGACTTAAGCTAGCTACTTTCTGTCAGTTTTTTTGATCTGGACAATAAATGGGGCGATTCTTCAGCAAATTGCCTACTACAATATTTGTACTACACATTATCCAATTTTTCCATAGAATCTAGCAATTTTTCACCACACCACACTGATTTTGCATATGTCCACCCACAAGGATTATGACATAGTGACAGGAAAACATAGGAAACATAAGCAGATTATTGAAAATGCACACACACTGCACGATATCAGGAATTTGAGGCCGTGATTTTCATTCTTGATGGACAGATCAGAATGAAGGAATGCATTTTTGGATGTTTTCCTACCATTTTATTGGTGAAACTCTGAAATGATCATTCATACACACTATACAATAAATCAGGCCAATCACATGATTATGCATAAATCGGACCAATAATTGTAGTGTGTTGGTAGCTTTAGACTTTCCTAAGCGATTTGTGTCATTTCTGTTTCTGAACACACAGTTTGTTTGACTGCCTGACTGTGGTTTTCAATTTTTTGACACCTCTTCTAGACTTGGAATTAAAAGGTCTTGCATTGTCATGAGAGAGGCAATAGAAGACGCCTCACTGACAGTTGCAGAACCAGCACTCATAAATAAAGACTAAGACCTAACCCTTTCCTTGCTACTGTGCGTGGTAAATGGCATGTTGCCAATTTTATGTTTTTCTGCACTTAACTTTCCCTTTATTAGAAGTGATTTTCTTTACCACTGTAAAATATTTTTTATTTTTTGTATTTTAGATGCCCTGACTTAAACCCTCTATGCCCTTGGGCATTGGCTTTAGTAGACGTTAAAGGACTAGTGACATCATGACTGGTGGCAGCAGCGCTAGTATTTGGTTGCTGCCTCTGCTCTTCTCTGAACTGATCCTTATCTATATAGAGTCGATGAACACACAGAAGTAGTACAATATATTTTTGTTTTACTACTTTTTTCACAAATGACAGCTCACACTGCAGGGCATCACAGCGTTTATATGTTTGTGAAAAAATGCAGTGGGGTACAGCATTCACAACAATTTATAAAAAAAATTACTTTTTAAAAACTTTTTTTGCAAATGAAAGCTCACACTATGGGGTATAACAGTGCTTATATGTATGTGAAGAAGCTTGTGAGGTACAACAGACAACAAATTGTAAAAAAAAAAAAACTTTTTTTGCAAATGACAGCTCACACTGCAGGTTATCACAGTGCTTATATGTATGTGAATAAATGCAGTGAGATACAGCACACACGACAATTTGTGAAAAAAGAAAAACTTTTACAAACTTTTTTGCAAATGACAGCTCACACTGCGGGGTATCACAGCGCTTTTATATATTGTATGTGAACAAACGCAGTGGGGTACAGCACACTCAACAACTTGTAAAAAACAAATCTTTTAAACTTTTTTTTCAAACGACAGCTTACACTGTGGGGTGCCCTAGCACTTATAAGTATGAGAACAAATGCAGTGGGGTACAGCACACACAACAATCTGTAAAATAAAACAACTTTTTTAAAACTTTTTTTTTCAAATGACAACTGACACTGCGGAGTCACACCACTTATATTATTGTGAACACAGTGGGGTACGGTCTGCGGAGTCTTAGTGCAGCACTAGTGTGACACACACAATAGATGTATGACTAAATTCCTGCACTATAAAAAATAAACAATGCTTTGCTAACTGTCTGTACTGTAAATCTATCTTAGCCAATATTACACTAAGGGGACTGGCATGGATGGACACAGTGGACAGCTTAGCCACTGCAGTTGATAGACACAGCACAACACAGCAGCAGCCACTGACTAGAGTGGATGGACAGTGGACACAGCAGCGGCCACTGAGAGTGTATGGACAGCGGACACAGGGACTGATTCAGCAAGGAACACAGTTGCTAATACACATGCAATCCGCTGATTGCTGTGGAACTAGCCATTGCGATCGGGATTGTGATCGCAGTGACTATGCAGACTCATTGTAGAGTGATTGACAGGAAATGCTATTTGTGGGTGGTAATGGGGGGGAAGTTGGCCAAAAGCAGGCATGCCGGTGCATTTGAATGCCTGAGGCTTGATAGTGTGTGATGAAGTTAGCAATTTCTGAGTTAGGTCAGAGCTTGTGCAAGTGTGCATGAAGCTGCGATGGTACTCAATTGTACCAATGTTTTTTCAGTCTTGCTAAAGGTAAGGTGGGCGTCCTTATGTAGTACAGCAGCGGCATTGTGATCGCAATTAATTAGCATACTATCACAGATTAACTGTGTGCATAATCGCTATTGCATTCGCAGTTGTGTTCCATAGTGAATCAGGCCTACAGCACAGCAGCAGCTACTGAGAGTGGAAAGACAGTGGACACAGCACAGCAGCAGCAACTGAGAGCGGATGGACAGTGGATACAGCAGCAGCCACTAAGAGTGGATAGACAGTTGACACAGCAAAGCAGCAGCCACTGAAAGTGGATGGGCAGTGGACAAAGAACAGCCACTTATAGTAGATGGACAGTGGACACAGCACAGCAGCAGCCACAAAGAGGGAATGGACAATGGACACAGCACAGCAGCAACCACTGAGAGTGGATGGACAATGGACACAGCGCAGCAGCAGCAACTGAGAGTGGATGGACAGTGGACACAGCATAAGCCACTAAGAGTGGATAGACAGTTGACATAGCAAAGATGCAGCCACCGTAAGTGGATGGGCAGTGGACAAAGAACAGCCACATACATTAGATGGACAGTGGACACAGTACAGCAGCAGCAGCCACAGAGAGTGAATGGACAGCGGACACAGCACAGCAGCAACTACTAAGAGTGGATGGACAATGGACACAGCGCAGCAGCAACAGTAACTGATAGTAGATGGGCAGTGGACAAAGCAACAGCCACTGAGAGTATATAGACAATGGACACAGCACAGCAGCAGTCACTTAGAGTGGATGGACAATGGACACAGTACAGCAGCAGCCACTGAGAATGGATGAACAGTGGACACAGCACAACAGCAGCAGCCACTAGGAGTAGATAAACAGAGGACACAGTAGCAGCCACTGAGAGTGGATGGACAGTAGACACGGCAGCAGCAGCAGCAGCCACTGAGAGTGGATGGACAGTGGACACAGAAGCAGCCACTGAGAGTTGATGGACAGTTGATATTGCAGTCGATAGAGACAGCACAGCCCAGCAGCCAACACAGTGGTGGACAGTGAGAAATGGGAACTGACTCACCACCACTGGGGCCTTATATTCGATCCAAAACAAGAGATGCAACACTAGCTGATGATGTTTTGCCTAATTTTCAAGTCAGGAATCGGCTGGAAGATCCGAGCGGCAAGTCTGGATTCCTGCGGATTGGCAAAGTTCAAGTGGGCTTAGTTCTCTGAGAACTGAGGGCCTGATTCAGAGCCAGACGCTCTGACCAGAGCGCTCGCTCTGAATCAGGGCCCTCCTCCTTGAAAATGGAGTGGCCTCTTGGACGCTCGTATAGCTGTGGGTGACCACCCACAGCTATAGCGAGCGTCCATGATGATGGTTGTGATGGTCAAGACCATCGGGCTTGCGACAGAGACCCTGCGGTAGGGTCTCGCTGCCGCAAGCCCTGGAGTGATTTTGGCTCTATCAGAGCCAAAATTACTCCCACTGACATCACTACTGATGTCAGTGGGGCCGGCTTCAGATGGTAGGCGTTCCCATGGGAATGCCTCCATCTGGCAGCGATGCCCCCAGCACACCCACCAAAGGGGGCATGCTGTCAATCAACATCTACAGCACACCCCCTTTGGCGCGAGACCTGGAGCGACGGCTACCCCGTCGCAAGCCAGGTCTCGCGCATGCGCAGAAGGGCACCATCGACCCGCTTGCGAGCATCTTGCACTCGCAAGCAGGTCTGAATCAGGCCTTGAGCCCACTCATCCCAAGTTTAAATGGTCCAACACACCTGTATTTTACTAACCACCACTGTCACTCACTTTGCGAGTGAATGCTCTGTGTAATTGCAATTCAATCAATGTGCAGACACAGGGCCTGATTCAGACCCAGTCGCAAGCGCTGAGCGCTCGCAACCGGGTTGATGGTGGCCCAGAGCACATGCGCACGATGGAGCCGGCTCTGTCATGCGCATGCTCAAGACCCGGATAGTGACGGTAATCCATCGCTCTGGGTCTCGTACCAAAGGAGGCGTGCTGTTGATGTTGAGTGACAGCATGTCCCCTTTGGTGTGCAGGCCGGGGGAGGGTGGCTGCCCAAACGGAGGCATTCCCATGTGAACGCCTCTGTTTGGGGGCGGCCCCACTGACATCACGAGTGATGTCAGTGGGAGAGATTTCGGCTCTGTTAGAGCCAAAATCTCTCTGGGGCTTGCGGCAACGAGACCCTACCACAAGGGTCTCGTCGCAAGCCCGATGGTCGCGATGGTCTTGACCATCGTGACCATCATCCTGGCCGCTCACTATAGCTGATTCAGAACAAGCACTCTATCAGAGCGTCCAGCTCTGAATCAGGGCCACAGTGTGGCTTACATGCATATACAATGGCTCACAAGTGCTTGATCTGTATGCATTGCGTGCATATCTGAATCAAGCCCTGTGTAAGTGGTCTTTCCTTCCAAAAATACAAAACTATTCTAAGCTATTGTCCATTGACATTTCAGTGCTCTCAATGGGAAAGATATTGGATAAGGTAGGATGGTTGGAGGGGAAGGGAGAACTATGATTAGGCTCTATGAATACGGGAGAAACAGCTCCCTTCAGCTATCTCACCTGGCTATAACCAGTTGTTTTTTGTTTTCGTTTCTTGCAATCTTTATTTAAGCATGGGAACATAGGTCCTCATTCAGACCCAGTCGCAAGCACTGAGCGCTTGCAGCCGGGTCGATGTTTAGGCCCTGCGCATGCGCAGCAGCCGCACTGCGTGTGCGCAAGCCCCGGAGCGAGAGAGAAATTCTCTTGCTCCAGAGCTCATTATAAAAGGGCTGGCTGTCGATGATGATCGACAGCTTGGCCCGTTTTGTAGGCGTGGTGGGGGGGGTGGTTTCACAAACGATCAGAGCAGGAAGCTCCCTGGGGCTTGCGGTTGCCAAGACGCAACCTTAGGGTCTTGTCGCAAGCCCCGATGGTTGCGATGGTCTTGACCATCGTGACCATCAACCTGGTCGGTCGCTAAAGCTGTGGGTGGTAACCCACAGCTTAGCTAGTGACCAGGAGGCTGCACTTAAAAATACAAGCAGCCGCCCTCATTCAGAACGAGCGCTCGCTACTTGCAAGCGCCTCTGAATGAGGGCCATATTGTTTACAAAAATAAGCATTGAGCCAGAGTAGCAGCAAACCAGTATCACAATGTACAGGACAATTATTGGAAGCAGCAGATAGAGAACTCATGTTTCCAAATGATATATCTCAGTGGCGTAAGTTCATCCCAGATGCCTAGAGGCAAGTTATCAATTAATGCAACCCCCCGAATATGTTACTATGTTTCTATTAGGCCTATTTACTAAAGTAAATTTGCAGGATATCCCCCTAAAACATTCTTTTTCAGGAGATATCTGCAGATTTATAGAATCCCTTGAATGTATCTGCATTCTGATGACTAGCCCTAGTAGCTAACGCTATCTCAAGCTGGAATTAGCTGCTGTTGCCTATGGTCTATAGATCGCAAAAAGTACCAGGAAAGGAATCCCTAGCATCCCACCCTGGCACTCTCTACTCAGACCACTCTGCACAGTAGCGCTGAAGGAGAAGTGAAGGGTTTGCATTACGGTTGTGTATAGATCACCTTCAGTTAATGTGCCTGGAACATTAACTGAAGGTGATCTATGTGGCAAAGGGGTTGGGTACGGGATGTTCGGCAGTTGGGATCCCAGCATTCAGAATCCTGTCTCCGGCATCCTGACACTTGTTGGTTGGCATGCTAACCCTCCCCCTTTCCCTACCCTAACCCTCCCTCTTTGGTCAAACAAAAATAGTGATTCCACCTCGCGCTGTAACAAAGCTGCTACTATTTCAAATAGGTGTTATCAGTACCTATTATAGTCACAATACAATACAAGCAAATAGAAACGAGCGCTTCAATATTGGATTAATATATATACTTATGATTGGTATTGTCCGTAATTCTTCTTAATTCTTATCTCTTTCTCTGATGTTCTCAAATAGATTTTTTCTCCATATATGAAAAGAAGAAATGATAGAGAACAGGAAAAGCTAATAGTGTAGTATTTCTGTGATCTTAAAAGTCCATATATAAAGTCACAAAAATGATCCCTTCCACATATAGAGAATGGGGTTTAGTGTTGATCTATTGATAGCAGGTCACCCACAAGTGCAAATTCAGCATAGGACGCTCACAATAAAGCTTACATCCACTGGTGTCTACTAAACATATAAAGGTTTCTTTATACTTATTTCCTTTGTGTACCCATTTATGGTAATCAATAGCGTTATCACACCACGTATAACTCCAAACAATAAAACATGCTTACACGTATACTGTAGTGGGTCCTCATATAACGGTTTCTTTTGTGAAGGAGATATTTTCCAATCCAAAAAATGATAATGGCAACTTCTTATAAAAAGTATCGTTTTATTAGTATATCCAAAATAAAATCTTCTTAGTATTTTTTATCCACATATATGGGCAACATGCACATTCCTGATGTTAATACTACCCCTCCTTCCAGAGTAGATTCCACGACTTGCACTCAACTACAAAAAAAATGGGTTTAATCCAATATAAAGTTTACATAACACAGACAGATGCAGAGGCCCAACAGTCTGTTTCACCTGCTCACAGGCAGTTTTCGTCAGGGGCTCCCTCTTTGGTGCTAAACCCTAACCCTCCCCCTAGCATTGGCATCCCAACTGCCGGGATGCCGAACGCATCCCCATGCAAAGGTATACAGCTCTCCCATCGTATACCAGAGACACAAGATAAGGGATAACATTGCAACATTGTCTATTATAAAGATGGGGACTGTACTGAAGAATGTAATTCTGTGTCACGCCTGTCTGTCTGCCCCTCCCCTTTAGAATGTAAGCTCTTTCGAGCAGGGACCTCTTCCGTCATGTGCTTCTCTTTTCAATTTCTTCTACTCCTTACTTCCCATAAGGGCACCTAACACGTGACTGCCAACTCCCGGCTGCTTATTGCGAGTGCTTTAATCGCTATTGCAGCAATGTATATAAGTCATGTCCTTGTCCTGCATTGTAATGTACTGTAAGTTACTTGTTTCTTGTTCACTTACTAGTTTTATGAACTATGTAAGGTACTGCGGAACACTTGTGGTGCCATATAAATAAAGGATAATAATAATAATAATAATAATAATAATAATAATAATAATAATAATAATATGTTTGTAGGAAGACTGACCTCAGCTACAGCCCTGGGGTTAATTAGTATGAGTATATACATACAGCTATGCATTAGTCACAGATAAGATAGTTACCTGTATAGTGCAATTAGCATGAGGCTGAGAGTCCCCAGGGAAAACCACCTGATGTCAGTGGGGAGCCCTCCTGATACCCCTGATGGAGAGAAAAACGACCTGATGTGGGAGCTTTAAGGACTGAGTTTGAATTAAGATACTGTAAGACTGCCACTGTGGTGGGACTACAAATCACAAAATGCTTAGTTTACTGCCAATTGCTTCACATGCCAGGAAATTGCTCCACTAAAGAGCTGCCCCCAGAGCTGCTGGTGCCCGTGGCCCTCGCTTCCCATGCACTCTTACCCACAGCTCCGTCTGGAGCATCCTTGTTGACATCCAGCTCCTGGAACATCTGCAGCCATTCTTATACTCTGGCCCACTGCACAGGGCTGCAGCTAGAGCTTCCACCAAAGAGAAGTGGGACAGGGAGTTGTGGGTGAGGGGGGGCACTTGTACTGCTGCATGGGTCCATGGCTATGGCTGCTGCCATGGAGGAGTGGGACGAGGAGTTGAGGGTGTGGTGGGGCGCTGGACGTGTCTTACTGGCATAAGAATCTGCTGAGGAGCAGTGACACCAGTGAGCAGGGACAGGCTATATATATTATAGATGGAAGCAGCAGCTGATGCTTTGACACAGAGACCTCCACTAATACAGTATATGGTTATAGTAGCTTCTCAGATGCAGAGAAGAGGTGCCATGTATTGAGCAGCTGTGATGGTACACTCCGGGTACATATTTACAGCCCAAAGTGGGATGAATATATTTTGGGGTGATGGAGGAGGTGCCCCTTCAGTGCTGGCACCCATCAGCATCACTTCCATTGTCTCCAATAGTTCTGCCCCATATAAATGTACAGTATATATACTAGTGTATATACTGTGTCAGAGAAACAGAGATACCTGTCTAGTAACACATAGGTCCTCTTATAATTGGATTACAGCAGCAACACAATGATGCATGGACTACACAAACCCTCTAAAGTACTTTGTATATACAGTAATGTGCATAATGCCTCCTAAATAATGGTCCGTAATTCCATATATTTGAAGTTGTGCAACCCTGCCATTGTTGGCACTTTGAACTGCATCTTGCATGTATTCTATTGGGTTCAAATATGGTGAACAAGGGAGCTAATTCATTATGCTAAAATTGGAAATGCTCCTACAACCATACTCTGGTAGCAACAGACCTGTGCAGTGGTGCAGTGTTGTGCTCACACCCCCGTCTGAGTGAATGCATGACAGGTGTGCAAAAGAATGGTTATTATGTAGCATTTGCCGGTAAGTGATGTCTACATATGTGTCAAGAGTCCTAATGCATACCAGCTCAAATACCCCAGACCATAGCCTAGCTCTTCTAAACTGCTCCTTGTTGGCATGAGGTGTATATTACCTTGTGGTGTTTTCTCCAAATGTGTAATCGTCCATCTGCCTGAAACAGTTGGAACCTTGAATCGTCAGACAAGGCTACAGGCTTCCAGTCATTTTGCATCTGGTGGCTCAGGAGCACAGGCAGTGCGCAGAACCTTGTGCCATAGGGTCAGCAATGGGGCATGAGTGAGCCATCAGAAATGGAACATTGCACTGTTTGAACGCTGATGTTACTTGGCCCCAGCATTAAATTTTGCTGTTATCTGCGGAAATGTCGCATGTCAGTTGTATGTTTTGAGACATGCCAGATGGTGCTGTCCATGATTGTCCAGAGTTTTTTGTTGGCCGCAGAGGCATTGCATGCTCAATGTCTTCCCTGATGTTGTGTAGTCATGGTTACAACATTTCGTGTTGATTATTTCTCTGGCAAGCCTCCTTTTAAGTAACTTAAATTGTAATACATTGCCATCTTTAAATTAATGGCAATGATAGCAGAGATATTTACCTATATACAGTAGTTCAATTATGGAAGATGCTGTTTTATGGGGATGTGGGTTGGCATGCACTGTCTAATGGAAGTGGCTGTCTCAGTTAATATGGCACTTTATGTATATATATATATATATATATATATATATATATATATATATACATATATATATACAGT
Organism: Taudactylus pleione; assembly: GCA_031769625.1. Classification (NCBI taxonomy): domain Eukaryota; kingdom Metazoa; phylum Chordata; class Amphibia; order Anura; family Myobatrachidae; genus Taudactylus; species Taudactylus pleione. Next base: position 7,035,363 of record JAUIMM010000484.1, read on the forward strand.
ATATATATATATATATATATATATATATACACAGTATACATATATATATATATATATATATATATATATATACACAGTATATATATATATATATATATATATATATATATAAAATAGGGGGGTCACATAAACATGCACAGGAGAGGAAGTAATGGGGTATTAGGGATGGGGTGTACTAGTCTGGAATCACATGGCAAGAAAGTGTGGGAAGTGTAAACTAGCATAGTAACCATGTTGAACCAAATGGTTGGGATCACACCAGTGAGCACAATAAGCTCTATTGATCCAAGTATTTGAAGTCAAGCCACCAGAATGATGTTGCTCTAAAGTCTTGTCTAAACTGTTGTGGTATGTTAGCTAGACATTTATCATGTCGACATGCATTAGATCAACATTAGAATGTCTGCATGGAATGTTTATATGAAGCAAGTCTACTGTGACCATGTTAACATTCATCATGTCTACATGGATCACATGTCAACATGATAGCATATCGACTTCCAAAATCCCTGGTGGCCTAGTGCCTAACCCGAACCCCTTCAGCCTATCCCTAAACCCCACCCCTGCAGCCAAACCCTAACCTCCCTCCGCATGTCAACATTGCGTCATCGATATTATAAGTGTCAACATGTTAATGGTTGACCATGTCACTGGTTCCCTAGCTGAAGACATAATGAGATCATCCATATTCAAGTAAAATTTAGTCTTGCACATCACTGTGCTTTAGAGGGGCGCTGATGGGATTTCCAGTGGACCAGTATCACAGCGCTGGTTGCACAGATGACATGTCTTAATAGTGACTTCCTGAAGTGTGCTTTCTGTCTGCAGAGCAGGTCTGAGCCAAAAACTGGCTGTTTTGAGCAAATCATCCTGCAACATTAAGTGTCAATTACTTTGTTCCAGAAAGGATGGAGCTTGGTGGTCGTTATTGTTCTATACACATAAAATAGAAACACACAGGGAAGGTTAATCAATGTTTACAGTATATTTCAGCATATACAGAATTCAAACAAATCCACTTAAATAATTTATAGTTATACATTGTCTCATTTTCTGTGAAGTCTGCAAGCTCTGTAATCTGAGTTAAACTAATAGTAAATGTTTAATTCAAATACCATCATGACCATCCTTATAGTAAAATATTATTTTTAAAACTATTCTATAGCACACTTGGACAACGATCTTAAATTTCACAATGAATTAGTTGACAGTGAGAATGAAATACAGCAGCTGGTGGGTATGGATACAGAGTCGTTACCATGGAATTGTATGAAACAGCTTTGTTTGCAATCCAGCTTGATAAACCTTGAACTAGACATAGTATTATTACATGTGTTATACTGTAGAAGTGAGCTGCTTTTGTTTATTGAAAGACAGGATGCGTTTTTCCAACATGTCAATGGTACTGTATATTGAAAGTTCATGAAACATTACCTTTAAAAGCATATATTGTATTAGATCATACACTAGATTAGATGCACTTTTTCTGTATAGCATTTAAAGAAGAGATACAATTATTTAATTATTATTTAATATTGGCGTTTTACCCCCACATGAAGCCATTCATAATGTAAGGAAGTATGATGTTGTAAAGTGTTATTTATTTTGTCACCATTTTAGCTTTCAGCAAATAAAGAGCAAACAGTAATGGTGCAGATATGAATTAAAGTCTCTAAAACTGCTCACATAGAGGTAATGCAAATGACTGAGAGTAGAGTGATGGAAACCTAACAGCCATGATGCTACCTGAATTTAATAAAGAAAAAGAAAATGGTTGATGTTATTGAAGGCATACAGTACCTCCCAACAGTCCCTATATTGACGACAGTGTCCTTTTTAGCAGACATAGGAAGGATGTGATTTTGTGGTTATTTAGGCGTTTGGTTTGGCTGGATTGTGGTCTTGGTTTATTTATGTGTTTATTTTGCTTTGTTCATTACTGGGAGGTTTACTGTCGATGGAGCGCTCAAACAAATAGTCCATTCTCTTGTTACAGCTGTTAGAATCAGATTTGTACACTAACTTTTGTATTATGAACTTTCTGTCGGTTTGTTTAGCAACAGGATAAAAAGAACAAGATTTTACTAAAGTGCAATCTAATAAAGGCCAAACTGCACATGAATCTGCATTATTCTGACTTGCTAAATATGAATATGCAATCTGAAACTTTACACATGGAATGTATAGACCACTAGAACAAAGGCAGACATTTTAAACATGGTTCTATAGACGCGATTGTGACTACTTGAAAATAACTAAACTCAGGGTTTGCTTCTCCTCATAAAGTACACCAACAAAAGCCTTTGATCACCACCTGGATACAAACTGAAACAAACTGTACCAATCACTAAAAGGCTTGTTTAAGATAAAGTTTATCTACAGTAAAGATTATGCCATTTAGATTTTTTATAGCTGCAATAGGAAATACTACTTGTAGCAGGATAGTCTAGGAATACAAGAATCAGAATTAAAGGTAGAAATTAGAGATGTGCAAGGAATGTTTGAATTTTGGATCTAATTCATTGTTGTGTTTTGGTTTTGATTTTTCCAAAACCACCCTCACTAGTTTTAGTTTGGTATCTGGATTTAAAAAATAAATAAAATAAAACCAGCTAAAATTATATAATTTGAGCCTGTTTTTGTTCATATTAACCTCAACAACATTAATTTCCAGTCATTTCCAGTCAATTTGGCCCCTCACAGCTCACAATATTGTTTTCACCCATATTGGCCAAAGGCTGGCTGGCTAGACTAAACAACAGCGCAGCATCACAAAAACAACTGTTTAAAAGAATATAGCACATCTATGCCAGCAGTGGCAGACAGGATAGCAATTTAATAAATGTTACGACCCCATAGATAGAATGTTTTCATTAAACAAGAACTAGATCAAAGGCCCAAGGGCAGTGCAAGGAAATGGAGGTGCAGTATGTAGTGAAAGGCAGGTAAAGCATTGGTTGGTTGATTGATTGATTGATTAATTAATTAAGAACATTTAATTTGAGATGTGGCCTTGTGAGTTTTGTTTTGCAGCAACTGAAAAGAAAATAGGCCATAAAAGAATACAATGTTATTGTGGATTCCTGACAAGGGTTGCAAAAGAAGCAGGCCAGACTACCCCTGCTCCCTTTTTCCTATTTGGGTAATAACCCCTGTAGTACATTTAAAAGGTACACCAAAGAGTCTGAGGAAAACCAGCTCAGAGGCCTGAGGGCAGCAAAGGGAAATGGAGGTGGAGTATGTAGTGGAAGTCAGGTAAAAAATAATGATCGATTGATTAATTAACAAAATTAAAGTTGAGACGTGGCTTTGTATCTTATTATTTGTATTATAAAATAGTACTAAATATGCTCCATAATTCTGTTATTTTGTGAGGCACCACATTATTTCTGGTTAAAAATGTGTTGAAAATTAGTTATGCGATAGAGCAATAACCAATAAAAATGTTTGTCTATGCAATGAAGATTATCACCAATGCCCCAACCAAATACAGCCCATAATCAAAAAAATGGTCCACGATGATTTATCCTTGGGCCCACCCTAATGTATATTAAAAAAAGGATATGCACAGTTTAACAAACCAAGCAGTTCAGCCACAGGGACTGCCACCTTTGTGGCTGAAGTGCTTGGTTTATTAAGGTGTCTAACAGCATTGTTAATCGTTTCTACACCCTCTTCAGTTTTAACATCACCATCACAAAATATTATCTCTTCCCCACTGGAATCCACTGTTATAGAACTCTTTGTACTTTATTGCAATTTTTGGCAAAGGTTTTCCTTATAGAATTTGCAATTCATTATTATGAGCATGAGTTTTTCTACATTTTGAGGAAGTAGCCTCCTACATGGATCACTCACAAGGTTCCCGGCTGTGTAAAACACTCTTTCTGAGTACACACTGGAGGGTTTGCAACTTAACTACAAGGAGTTCCAAATTGCATTTTTCTTCCCAGTAATCAAAAGGACTGTGTGACATGATAATTTGTACATTGTTATTAAAATAATCCTCCACCATTCCATTGATGCTTAGTGTATGAGATTGAGTCACGGTATATTGTAGGTGTCAATGTTGTCAATTCTTTTTATGATTTTCGGCAGTAAATTTTCCCTTTATTATTAGAGGTTTTCTTTAACATTGTGAATTATTTTATATATATATTTATATTTATATTTTTCTTAAATTTTATTTGCTCTGGACCACCTTTAGTAGATGTTGAAGTACTAGCATTAATGCTGGAAGCAGCCACAGCACTAGTACTGGGTTGCTGCTCCTGCTCTTCTATCGACTGATCAATATCAACTCAAAGCGCTTCTAGTATAAGGGAAATACCTTAATGACATTATATTTTTTAACACACAAGTTTTATCATTTTAAGTTTTTATTACAATGCCTTAAAACTCAACACAGTGCATCACAGGGCCCTTGTAAAGGTGGCACCCTACTGATATTTTATCTTTTAACACACGTTTTATCATTTGTATATTTAGTGGCAGCAGTTGCAGCGCTAGTATTTGGTTGCTGCTCTCTCTCTCTTTTCTCGATTGATCGTCCTGATCCATTTCAATGAACAACACAAGCTGTACAAAAAAAAACGTTATTTTTGTTACTATTAATGACATATAACACTGCAGAGTCACACAGTGCTTATATTTATGAAAAACACAGTGAGGCACCTACAGCACATACAAGTTGTATAAAAACACTTTATTTTTTGTCACTAATACTAATGACAACTCACACTGCTTATATTTATGAAAAACGCAGTGTGCCAACTACAGCACACACAAGTTGTACAAAAAAACTACTTTATTTTTTGTCACCAGTATTAATGACAACTGACACTGCTGAGTCACACAGTGCTTATATTTATGATGGACGCAGTGAGGTACCTACAGCACACACAAGTTGTACCAAAAAACCAAATTCTTTGTTTTGTGTTACTATTATTAATGACAACTCACACTGCCGAGCCATACGGTGCTTATATTTATGAAGAACACACTGTGGCACCTACAGCATACACAAGTTGTACAAAAAAAAACTTTATTCTTTGTCACTATTAATGACAACTTTTTTTCACAAATGTGACAACTTTTGTGAGCACCAACATGCACTGTGCACCGGGAATCCAGGAATCCAAATCCGCACATCTCTAGTAGAAATGTTATAGGCAGTTAGTGTGTTGTGCTAATGTGAGTTTGTGTTATGTTAAAGTGTCACTGAATTCACACTATTTTTGCACCTAACCATGAGACAACCTCCTGCTCAATAAAGAATGTATATTCAATCATTATATAATTATTGTACATGAGTAATAATCCTTCTTACATCTCTGGTGCAATAAGAGGATAAAGAGAAACAAAGCAGCATGAAGGGATCCATCCTTACCCAGTAAAGTGCAAAAAGAACCTAACACCTTCACATTACTTATTGGGGTATTACAATTCAGTTATCGGGGTATTATAGCTGTCTATGAGGACTGCAAAAAAATACATATTTATTAAGCTCTGAAAAGCTTAGCTTTTTGAAGCTTGACTCTATTAGCACGGCTACACCAGTTCATGGTACAATACCTCACCCTATGTAATTCCCCTGACTCATCATCTCTCCTTAACATCATACTTCACCCGCTCAAATACTCCTACCTCACCAACATTTCCTGACACCATACCAAACCAATGAACTAACCCTCACCCAACACTACTCACCCACAGAAATAGCCTTACCAAAATATAAAAAAAAATAATAATAATTCATAACATTTTATTTCTCAAATTACTGTCATTTGATCTACCTTAATGGTGCCCATTCCTATTCGTACCTCTTGCAGCTGCCTATATTTTTCTAAGGCTTTGGAGCTGTTGGAAGCAGTGTGCATGTGTATATATATATATATATATATATATATATATACATACATACATACATATATATACTAGCTGAAGTACCTGCCATTGCCTGGGTTTAAATCTTCAAGTTATTACGTTTTATAATGTTATGTCATCAAAATCTATTCAGTGGATGGCCCATAACAGGCACCATGGGTCAAAGTTCTGCCCAGCATACACCAACAGGAGGTCCGACCAGGACCTCAACCCGCTAGTATGTTTTCTGGGGTCCAATGTTACCACTCTCTGAAGTTATTTTCCCAAATCTACCCAGTGGAAGGCTCAGAACAGGCTCCCTGGGTTAAAGTCCTGGCCAGCATACGCCAACGGGAGGTCTGTCCAGCACCCTAATGCCCTAAAACCTGGCCAGGATCCAACTTGACCAACTTGCATTGGTTTTATCCCAATAAGTGCAGGGGTGTCCAAATGCATAACATACTAAGTGGTTGAGATCCCATTTGGATCTCCCATTGGTGTATGCTGTGCAGAACTTTGACCTGGGGAGCCTGTTCTGAGCCTTCCATTGGATGGATTTGGATGACATCACATAATAAACTTAATAACTTGAAGATTTAAAACTGGGCAACACCGGGTACTTTAGCTAGTGTATATATATATATATATTTATATATAAGCAGCTACAAAAAACGGCAGCACTCAGAGACTTCCAACAAAATGATGTATTCAAGCAAACATGTTAGATGTCCCTTTGTCAAGGTAAGTAACCTATCAAGTGAAAAGAACTAACCTTAAATACCGAAGTCAGATCCGCCCTGCATGAGCTGTGGCTGGAAACTGGAATCCCTAGAACCACCAGCAGACACCACAAGTGACATCAGGGTGCCATCTGTGTTCCGTTGCCCTGGCAATGCGAACTCAGGCCCTCATTCAGAGTCGGACGCTCTGAGCAGAGCGCTCGCTCTGAATGAGGGCCGTCCTCCATAAAAATGGAGCGTCCACCCGGACAATCGTATAGCTGTGGGTCTCCACCCACAGCACATACGAGCGTGTATGATGATGGTCGCGATGGTCTTGACCATTGCGACCATCGCCAGTGCGACCAGAAGCCTGTGGTCGGGTTTTTCGACCACAAGCCCTGGAGTGATTTTGGCTCTATCAGAGCCAAAATCACTCCCACTGACATCACTAGTGATGTCAGTGGGGCCGGCTTCTGACGGTAGGCGTTCCCTTGGGAACGCCCCCGTCTGGGAGGTACGCCCCCGGCATGCCCACCAAAGGGGGCGTGCTGTCAATCAACATCGACAGCACGCCCCCTTTGATCAGACACAACGAGCGGAGGAAAGTCCTTCGCTCGTCGCGTCTCGCGCATGCGCACGACGGAGCTCCCTCTGTCGTGCGCATGCTCAGTGCACACCATTGACCCACTTGCGAGCGGACAGCTGCTCGCAAGTTGGTCTGAATCAGGCCCTCAGTACAGAAGCCCTGAAAGATAAAAAGTGTGTAGAATTAAAAAAACATGAATGCACCTTTGTGACATAGAAGATTAAAAAGGTACAACATAAGGAACCTGTAGATGATTAAAAACATTATTTTAAACAAGCATTGCATTTGAAAAAAATATATTGTTTTCTGCCAGCAATATTTTCTAAGAGAAACTGATGTTGGGAGGATCGGAAGCTATAGACTCATCGCTTAGTATCTGATGACAAACTAAAAATCAATGAAGTGTGCAAGATATGTCTGCACAAAACCAAAACAGCTAAACAATGTTGTTATGAGAAACCTAATGGGACATGATTAAAAAAAAAAAAAACTTTTAACAATATTGTTGTTGATCGAATGTGAAAAAATTACCAAGTTACTATCAAAAAAATTTTTTTTCAAAAAAGGAGAAATGTGAAAAATGTGGGGAATAGTGCAGTGAAGAATAGTGACTTGGAAACAAGAGAGTGTATATGAAAAAGTAATTAGGTGAACTTGTGATAAAATACATGACAATCAGTACTGAGTGTAAAGTAACTAAGGCCCTGATTCAGACCCACTTGCGAGCGGCTGTCCGCTCGCAAGTGGGTCGATGGTCTGCACTGCGCATGCACACGTTGGAGGGAGCTCAGTCGTGCGCATGCGCGAGACGCGATGAGCGAAGGACTTTCCTTCGCTCGTAGTGTCTGATCAAAGGGGGCGTGCTGTCGATGTTGATTGACAGCACGCCCCCTTTGGTGGGCGTGCCGGGGGCGTGCCTCCCAGAAGGAGGCGTTCCCAAGGGAACGCCTACCATCAGAAGCCGGCCCCACTGACATCACTAGTGATGTCAGTGGGAGTGATTTTGGCTCTGATAGAGCCAAAATCACTCCAGGCCTTGCGGTTGAGAAACTCAACCGCAGGCTTCTGCTCGCAGTGGCGATGGTCGCGATGGTCAAGACCATCGCGACCATCATCCTGCACGCTCGTATATGCTGTGGGTGGTGACCCACAGCTAAACGAGCGTCCAGGAGGACGCTCCATATTTATGGAGGTGGGCCTTGATTCAGAGCGAGCGCTCTGGTCAGAGCGTCCGGCTCTGAATCAGGGCCTAAGTGTATAACAAAGTGAGCCTCTGTGTAAGTGAAGAATATGTGAAGAACATATGTGAAAAATGTGTAGAAAAAGACACTTTATAATCCATTTAAATTCATTTAAATGTTGTGCATCTGAATGAGACGCCAATTCTACAACCCATATACAGTATATATATATATATATATATATATATATATATACATATATATATATATATATATATACACCATTCCAACTAACGGCAGCACTCAGGGACTTTAAAGAAGAGCCGACACAGCCATCATTTGGTCGACGTTTCAATGCAAGCGCTTGCATTGAAACGTCGACCAAATGATGGCTGTGTCGTCTCTTCTTTAAAATCCCTGAGTGCTGCCGTTAGTTGGAATGGTATGTGCATTGTATTTTTACAACAATTGTGGAGGGCAACAGTGTCCTTTCAGATTAATTTTTTTGGAGTGCCGGACTTTTTCTTGTTTTATATATCAATAAGAGTCAAAACAGAGGACCCTTGAAACAACAAGGTCAGTTGGGTCACCTCAACATCGTAGAATAGTGAGGGTAATATATACAAACAATGGCTAAAATTCCCAGATCACATAAGGGAGGCTTAGGTCACACATATTCCATGACTAATATTGAAAGAGGGGAGTGTGAGAAAGACAAGGGTGTACACAGAAGGCAAAACTGAGGTGGAGGATACAGCAATACACAAGAACTTAGCTGAACCTCAAATAGTTGTCAGAGACGAGGGCAGTTGTAAAACTCAGGTGATGAAATGGAGGCAGATATATCATATATTACATGAAGAGCCAGCAAGAAGCAGATGGTGCAAGTACCATTCTATGCTTTCAAAAATGTTTACATTTTGCTCTTGTATGCTTGGTTCAAGTTTTCCTATGCCCCATTTCTTATATAAGCTCAGAATACCATTTTCAATATTAGGTTTTCTGTCAAAATACTAGAGTTGTAGCATTGTTTTGCTTTACTTCATTCAGGGATGGGGCTAAACTAGACATCCAATCTAGCAGGATAACCTTTTTGGAAAAAGTGATAAGAACTGTTAGAATATGGGTTGCGGTTCCCCTGAGGGGCATAAATCTGAGTTAGAAAATTAGCATACTGGCAGGCTTGGGGATTAGGGGGTAAAGCTAGTGAGAGAAGGTCATTAATAAAGTGGTGAACTTTGTTCCAAAATAGCTTAACACATTCTCAAAAACATTGGAAAAAAGTGGCATTTGAGTAATGACATTATGAGGCAAAGACCACGGTCAGATGTGATAATATATTTACGTTGCACTGGAGACAAGTATGCTCTCTGTAATATAAGTATATATGCACTTTTTGAAGGTAAGTAGAGTTCAGAGCTTTTAAAGCAGAACCATAATGATTTAACAGTGTGGTGGTAGGATGTCAAGATGGGTAAGTCTTTTTTCCATTGTAATACAGGTTTTCCCCAGTGTGGTTTGGCAGAGGCTTTGGTGAGTTCAGAATAGGTCTAGTTTTCTATAAAGTGTGTTCACTAAGCTTTAAGGCAGTGAGAAGAGGATCAGAAACCAGAAAGGAGGGTTAAATCAAAGGGAGTGAGGATATAAAATGGCGAACTTGGAGAAACATAACAGTGATGTTGTGGAAGGGACAATTTATAACAAAATCTGCAAATTGTATCATATTGCTGTCTGGGTAAGTGACATTTTATAATATACTTAGTTTTAAATATCTTACTAACTGAGATATTTGTTTGTGTGGCTTGATTAAAGTATCTTATCTTGTCCCACAGATGACATTGTTGGCGGCAGCAGTGGGATTAAAATGGCTAATAGTCATAAATCTGCTTGGGATGTGTAGCTGATGGTTCAAGGTTTTATTAAGCCCGTTGTAAATTCCCTTCATGGTTCAGCAGCTCCAAACACTACTGTCCTGAATTGAATGTAATGTTCATGCACTCTTAGGGGCAAATTTACTAAAGTGAGAGTTTTTATAAGTGGAGATGTTGCCCATAGCAACCAATCAGATTCTAGCTAGTATCTTCTAAAAGGTGATTGTTAAATGATAAGTACAATCTGATTGGTTTCCTATGGGAAACATCTCCACTTCTAAATATTCTCACTTTACTAATCATACACCTTATAGTGATGTGTATGTAGGTTTGTCTAAGTCAGAATCGCATGGCCGGTGGTTCAATTCCTGGCAGCGGCAGCTTGACAGATGGACAGATCCCGGCAGTGGCAGCACGACAGAGCTGGAAATCCTGATCGTCCTCAGGTAAGTATATAACCTAACCCCCCTAACCTTAACCCTCCTTAGGGGTGCCTAATCCTAACCTCCCTACCAAGTGCCTAACCCTAATCCCCCCTGTAAGTGCATAACCCTAACCCCCCCTTCCCCGATGCCTAAACCTAAGTCCCCCGGGGGGGTGCCTAACCGTAAGTCCCCCCCGGGGGTGCCTAACCCTAACCTCCCTCCCCCTAGCCTAACCCTAACCCTCCCTGGGGGGTGTCTAACCCAAGCCCCCCCGGGTGCCCTAAACCTAACCCTCCTCCAGGGTGCCCTAAACCTAACCCTCCTCCCATGCTATTTGTGTACGCAGTCATACAGTAAATAAATACCCTCAGACTTTGAGAAAATGTGTTTCCAATGCACAAGGTATTATTCAAGCAAAGTACAGATAGTTACATGCTGTGATCTAAATACAATTAAGCGCAAAGAAATTATACAGACCCAAGGTACAGTTATACATATGCACACACTCTGGGACCAGATTCCAGCATCAACAAGAAACCTCCATCAAAAGCATCAGCATGAAGACTGAAGACTGGGGTCAGAAAACACATTTATACCCTTACAGAAATAGACTATACAATACAGAGGTTTGTTGCGAACCCTTTGGTTCTCCATCACAGTGCTTCTGTTACAGGACATTTAACAGGTCGATTCAAATGGACACAGACCAGCCTCCGACAGCCTTTTGTCTCCGTTTTCCCGCCTCATGCAAACCTAAGCTGTTCATTTTACAAAGTACATTTTGGTGCTTTAACTTTCTCCGGTCCATAAGTTAAGAATGCATGTTGCGATCTTCACACCGATGATACCAGAAAGCTGTTGAGAAAGTACAGATCAGTAAAACACCAAACACGGTTTACTTATCATGTATTAAACCTTAGATACCAAATAGTCTCTATTTCACAGCACTAGTGCTAAATGAATAAAACTTGAATCTTATACGCTGAAGCTATGGAACCTTTTATGTGAGTGTGCATTGTGTAAGTATTAGGGGTTTGGGAAAAGATGCTAGTTAACTTAGGGCAGATGCATACGCACAAAGCTAATAAACAGCGTTCACATGCGGGCTATTATGCATTCGCTAATGTGCGACACGTTAACAGCGCAACTGTGTGTATTAATGTGCAGGGCTGGATTAAGGGCAGGATGACAGGGGCGATCATCCAGGGGCCCCCACACATAGGGGGCTCACACACACTACCCACGGTCCCTGATCCCCAGCGCTTCTACTAACTACAACTGCTGCGGTCCACGGCAGCTCAGCTGTTCCCTTACACAGCAGCTGCTGAGGATAGTGACTCACTACAGAGACAGTCACAGTCTCGTGAGATTATGATGTCAAATCTCGTGAGACTTTGACTGGTCTCAGAGAAGAGCCCATGCCGCCAGCACTGCCTGCGGGGTATAGCAGCTGCCTCAGTGTTTCCTGTGTGGCTGGCCATGGAGCAGAAGAGCAGTCAGCAGAAGAGCTGGTGGAAAGCTATCCCGCTGTCCCACCACCATGCAATATTATAAATATATGAGCATTTGTAAGTATGTATGTACTGTGTACATATACTGTGTATATATATATATATATATATATATATAAAAGTGTATGTGTGTGTACATATATATATACAGTATATATATATATATATATATAAGTAAAATGTGCACACACAAAGGGCACTCACCAACACCAAGGTTAATTACACACACACATATAATATTTATATTTTGTATATATATATATATATGTGTGTGTGTGTGTACATATATCTACAGTATATATACATATATACTGTGTATAATTTTATTGATTGGGGATCCCACAAGTTTGTTGCCCAGGGGCCCCCACTGACCTTAATCCGGCCCTGTTAATGTGTGTACGGGGTATGGTAAAATATGCAATCGCATGATGCTAATAATAGCATCGCCATATGTACATAAGTGTGAGTTTAGCTAAAATGGCTCTGAGCGGCCATTCGCAAAATGGCATCTAGCAGATCTCATTTTCAAGATGGTGTCTTGCGGCCATTCGCAAGATGGCATAGTTTCGATCTAATTTTAAGCTGATCTTGTCTCAGCCAATTATCCAGCTTCGACAATGTGAAGGGAGGGGTGAGTGAAATTCCAGATGCAGAATCTAGGCAGAATAATGCAGCCTCAACAAGCAAACCTTTCTCACATATAAAGATAGGAAGCCTAAACTTACACTGTCAAGTGAATACAGAAGGGAGGGGCAGTGAGAGGTTCATTACTCAGCTGCTACTGAGAAAGAAAAAATGAACAAATCTATTTGAGTGAAAAAGTTTTCAGATAGAAACATTGAATGAATTGGATAATTCCACATGTATTGACATAACAGAAGATCTTAATAGTCACACATTGTCAAAGCAGAATTATGTTTCTGAAATAAAGTGAAATAAATGTGTGCATACAGCATTATGGCCAGATGATTTAGACAATGAGGTTTCTGACAACATGATCATACATCTGAACTACCAAGCACTGTGTAGTTTGCTATGTGTGGTGAACTGGACAAGATTCAGGAAGTGCCTGAGTGCACATTAGAAAGGCTGGGGCCAGGTGATGATGGGAGAGTGGTTCTGAAGCACAGTGAGGTCTGGGAGGTACCAAGAGTCAGGGGGTGGGACATAGGCAGGATTACAGTAAAATTCTATACCACTGAGACAGAAGACTGCCCCCATAAGGATATTTCATTTATAGGGCATGATTCCCAGAGAGTCACTGTGAAGTTTCACAATGAAAAAATTAAACAGAGTGATTGTGATGAAAAAAACATACATTGCAAATGATGTTTATGGGTTATCAGTTATTGATGAGACAGTAGTGTTGGGAAACACACTAATTCTGAAACCCAGTGAGCCATGGCAATGCATATGTTTGATAATGGAGAACAAGAGAGAAACTGTTTGGGATGTACACACTTTGCATAAAAGCCGATTGTGAGTAGTAAGAAAGATCAGACCCCAGTGTATTTCCTGACAAAACCTTATCAGTCAATGGTTTTGAAAACAGTTGAAAGATACACAGTCACCAACATCAATTGCCAGAGGTGACATGTCGATTGCATTCAAAGCAGAGGAATGGATTGTGTATAACAGAAGGGTGCAAAATCAGACTTTGATACATGGACAATGGTACTTACAAGAAGACATACACATGATACGACAAGGCCCTTACATTGTACCCATTATACCACAGCTGACTACTGGGCTTGTCACGTTTAAAACAAAGGTATACCTTAGTGAGTTATTGAATACAACACTCCAGGAGACAATTGCTTTGGATAGATCAAGTTTATTATTATCATCAGGTAATACTGTAGGTATGGAATTAAAACAGAAATAAAAAATAATAATTTGATGGTTCAACTGTTTTTGTTCCTAAACAAAACAGTATGGCTCATAAAATTAGAAATATTATATATAGGAACTTTTCCATCCTTAAATTAGATCCCTTATTAAAGGATGAACTGAAGGACAAGCCCACAGTTGTTTTTAAGAGGGCAGATAATCTTCATAGAAAGTTGGTGAAGAGTCACTTTAAAAATAGAGAGACTGACAATGGGACTACAATAATAAAAACTTTTCTTCCATCAAAACCTATGGGATGCTTTAGTTGCAATCACAATCGATGTACTACATGTAAATATATTAATCATCGTCAGAATGAGTATCTCAGCTGTCACTAAACAACATTTCTCTATAAAAAAAATTCTAAATTGTGAGACTGACCATGTGATTTATGTTCTCTCTTGCCCTTGCTTAAAGCAATATGTGGGTAAAACATCTAGGAAGTTCAAAAATCAATTCCTGGAACATCGCAGGAATATGAAAAATAACAATTTAAAATCCAGTATTGGTTGACATTTTACTCAAATACATAATGCAAATCCAGAACTGCTCTCTGCTACTATAATATAATTTATACCACCTACTTGGGGGGGTCGTTACTGCAAATTATGTGCAAGAGAGGCATACTGTATTCACACCCTTCATACATTGACCCAAGATGGTTTCAATGACATTATGGAATTGGACATCTGATAGGAGTACCACTCCACATGGTGTCTGTTATGGGATCTTTCAGTATTAATATTGTTAGTTTTTCATTATTTTTTACTATTTACCATTATAATTATTGATATTTTTATTATTGTTATCTGTAATATATACCGTACTTGCACATGTATTTGGGATAATTAACCTTCTCTAATCATCAGCTCTATTTCTCTTTTTATAATTCTTTATTGGTCTCTAAAATGGGTATAAATGTTTTTAGATATATTTATTTATATTTATTTATATTTGTTTGTATAGTATAGTTTTATTTCTTGGTGCATAAAGTGTTTAATATTATGAAAAGATACCCATAAAACTCTGATTTCCAAGTACACACCCTTTAAACACAGGTACTACTTGTCCCTTAATTAAATGGGAAAGCAGATTTTGCTATAAATACCTCTTTCCGACTCCTGCACAGTATCTTGCCTTCTGATGAAACCGGGGGTCGCAATACCCGGAGAAACGTGTCAAGGATACAGCAACTTTTATTATTTTGCTCTGAACTTTCCTGGGATCCTGTCTGTCAGCAAACCTGTCTGCCACATTGAAAATCATGCCTCAATCACGGTCCGCTCAGCCGTTCATCCCAGAACAGCTGTTATTGGCGGAACCCTCCTTGGTATTACATGAGGGCTAATAGCATCACGAGGAACTATGAAGGATAGACCTGACATCTGTAAATAGGAGTGCCAGGTGGCTACATAAGTGACTACTCACAGGACATAAATGTAGTCTGTGTACCGGAGAATATTTGGACTTAAAGCTTATATCTTAAAGTGACTGCTCTATTATGGAGTGTTGACTACTATTACATCAACATTGGAACTTTCACTGGCTGCTTTTCATTTTCCTATATAGGAACACTGCTTTCAAAGCTAAAAGGACAACCAGCCCACTCCCTCATTGAAGGGTTTTTGTCTATATCATATAAGCTACACATCGTATCAGTGTTACTGCAAAAACTAATATATGTTACAAGTGAAAGAATACATTGTTGCAACACACCAGATTTAGGCCCTGATTCAGAGCCGGACGCTCTGACAGAGCGCTTGCTCTGAATCAGGGCCGTCCCTGCTCCTTTTTGGAGCGGCCTCCTGGCTGCTCACATAGCTGTGGGTGACCACCCACAGCTATAGCGAGCGGCCAAAATGATGGTCGCGATGGACTTGCGACGATACCCTGTGGTAGGGTCTCACTGCCGCAAGCCCAGGAGTGCTTTTGGCTCTATCAGAGCCAAAAGCACTCCCACTGACATCACTAGTGATGTCAGTGGGGCCGGACCCAGACGCCTCCGTCTGGGCAGCCATGCCCCCGGCACGCCCACCAAAGGGGGCGTGCTGTCAATCACCATCGACTGCACGCCCCCTTTGGTGCAAGACCCTTAATGGCCGCTTGGCCATCGTTATTCGGGGTCTCGCGCATGCGCATGATGGAGGCGCCTCCGTCGTGCGCATGCGCACTTGGGCACCATCGACCCACTTGCGAGCGCTCGGCGCTCGCGAGCGGTTCAGAATCAGGCCCTTAGTGCAATACTTATTTA
This sequence comes from Taudactylus pleione, assembly GCA_031769625.1. Lineage (NCBI taxonomy): Eukaryota > Metazoa > Chordata > Amphibia > Anura > Myobatrachidae > Taudactylus > Taudactylus pleione. The sequence continues at coordinate 7,051,665 of JAUIMM010000484.1, forward strand.
AATCCATTTCAATATTCAGAGATCTTTTATATAGTTTTTTTCTGCTGCACCACGCAGAGTGTTATTTACGGATGTTTCTTATATCTGTATATTTATGCAATTGATCTATGACTCTGTTAATACTATTGAGACCTTAATAAATGTTTTAATTGACTCATCTACTAAACTCAAGGTAAGCACTTCACATTTTCTTTTTTTTTCTATGTATGCTTTTCATGGGGAGCAGACCCCACTGTGTTAGCAGCTTCCTGGCTTAGTGGTCTGTGAAGTTAATACATAATGCACCATTACGTCTTGTGTTTAAGTTTAATCCAATGTTTCCAAAGATACCAGGAATGGATTATGGTGCTGCCTGCACTAATAGAGAACTTTTATGGACTCTTGATGCAGCAATGCAGCAATCTTTTCAGACTTTCAGTCAAGTGAAGAAAAGGAGCTACTCCTACTGCAAATACTGCAGGTGGGGGAGAGTTCAGGTGGCAGAGTCATATCCTCAATCATCACAGGGGCAACAGCAAAATTCCTGGTTCATGGATGGATCAAGTCACATTGACATCACAAGGTGCTGCTGGACAGCAGAAGCCTTCTAGCTGGTTACACAAGAACTGTTGCATGAGAGCGGGGAATGTGGATCAAGACAATATGCAGAACTGTGAGCTGTGCTGATGGTGCTGGAAGAAACTCAAAGCCCTATGGTCTTTTGCAAAGACAGCTGGGCCCTGTTCCAATGCCTAACCACTTGGATGCCAACATAGAAGCAGAACAACTGGCATGTTCATGGCAAAGTGCTCTGGGGTGGCACGGCCCTGTGGAATGAAATTTAGAATCAATGCCACCATAGGTCAGTGCCGGATGCACTGGTTCAAGTTAGAACAGTGGTGCTTACCCCTGAAGAAAAAACAAAACTGTACAATCTGGGAGAATGGGCTCATGCACAGTGTGGCCACAGAGGAGCAAAAGGCATGTATGCCTGGGCCCAGAGAAAAGGAATTCCCATGACACAGTTGATGGCAAAAGAAATTATGGAGAAATGTGAAACAGGTCAGCTGTTGTTATTACAGGAAAAGGTTAACCAAAGACATGGGCTCTATATACAGAGGAGAATGAGCAGGATAGGTGTGGCAGATAGATTTAATTGGTCCTTTATCGACTGGATGTGGGGGAGAAAAATCTGCTGCACTGCAGTGGGGACCTAGGGGTAAATTTACTAAGATTCGAGATGATCCCATTTTTCAAAGTGATTTATCTCGCTGGAACTCGCCAAAATTCAGGTGATTTAATCCCTTTTATTTTACCAAATTTACCAACAGGCGATTTGAGGCTAAACGAGTTTGCCGATGGTGAAGCAGAATGAGATATCTCTCCCGAGTAAAGCTGGCCACACACTAGACCAACTTACATCCAACCATCCAACTAGTTGATTGGTTGGAATGAAAATCTGGTAAGGTATGAAAGCAAATGACAATCAGCAATTTGCTCCCAAACTACTGTAAATGGACAAAAACTGTTGTTTGAATAAATTGTATAGATAAAACATTCAACAAACTTGTCTGAACTACCATTTTCATCTGTTTTCTGGCATTTAAGAGCAAATTGCTGATCATTATTTACTCCCATGTTACCAGATTTTCATTCCAACCAATCAACTAGTTGGATGATTGGATGAAAGTTGGCCTAGAGTGTGGCCATCTTAACTCGTTTTGCAGGAGATTACTCACCCGAGATTGCAGTGTTGTCTCTCTGCAAATCTCTCCTGGGCTAGCAGCCAGCACATATCAGTGAGATATTGTGCTTGCTGCTTGTGTGCTAAGACTTGTAAAAAATAGATAAATGTTTTTATTTAAAAATGACCTGAGGTCCCCCCCAAAACACTAACCAGCCTCGGGCTCTCCAGCCTGTCCTGGTTCTTAATTTACAGGGAAAAAAATTTGTAGGATTCCACTGTAAACTACGAACCAGCAACAGGCAGCAGGGATCGAGCTGGTTTTAAATATAAGGAGAAAAAAATTTAAGTGAGGTCCCCCATATATTTAAAACCAGCCCTGGACCCTTTCTAATGGGGACTGATGCCACAGCCAGGGGTGCCCTTTACCGGGCCCCCCAGCCGCTCATTGACTGGGACCCACGTGGAGGCCACTCATTGGCTAAGCCCACATGGGCCCCAGTCAATGAGCGGCCACTAATGTTAGCCACCGCTGATTGGCCGGCAGCCCGGGACTGAAGTCAACTCTTTCCACAAGCTGACATTAGCACAGTGTAACAGCATGCAGAAACAAGTTGTTACACTGTATCCGGCCCATGTATTGGATTTCTGCGGAGAACATCGAGGGACATAAAGGTGAGTATTGGATATTTTTTTACAGGTAATTCCTACAGATACTTTACGTTGACAAGGGGACATGAACATCTGGAAACAGGTGAGTATGTGTAAGTGTGTTTATGGATGCATTAAAGCTTTATTTTCATGGTGTGTTGTGTGTTTTTAACCATTTCTTTACAGGTGAACTACAGGCACCAGTGGGCCCTTAATGCCCTGCATGCTGGTACTTGTGGTTCTCCAAGTACCAGCATGCGGGGGAGGCTTGCTGGGACCTGTAGTTCCACTGTAAAGACAAAGACCTTACACTATCAACCCGCCACCCACCACCCAGGGGTGGCGGGGATAGCCCCGGGCTCTCAGCCTGGGCCAGAGGTGCCCTAAAGAGGGTTACCCCTTTATTGGGGGTCACCAACTCCCCAGGGATCCATGGCCTGGGCTGACTAACAGTCAGAGCTGATGCTATGGCTGGGGGGCCTGGTGAAAGGGCACCCCTGGCTGTGGCAGCAGTCCCCCATTAGAAAGGGTCCAGGGTTGGTTTTAAATATATGGGGGACCTCATGTCAATTATTTTCACCGTATATTTAAAACCAGCTCTGTCCCTGTTGCCTGGTGCTGGTTCTTAAATTACAGTGGATACCTACACATTTTTTTTCCCTGTAATGTTAAGAACCAGCATTAGCTGGCATGTCCGGGGCTGGTTAGTGTTTTGGGGGGGACCTCACTTCATTTTTTTCAAGTAAATTAACCATATTTTATCCATTTACAGAAAGAAACATACACAAATTACAATGATTTGTGTATGTTTCTGACCATCTCACAGCTCAGGGGGTCAGAGTTTGAAAAGTCATTTTGACAGAGAGTTTACTCCTATCTCACCTGAGCTTGTCATCCCGATTCTTGGTAAATTTGAGAGATGTATGTTTTAGGTGAAAATTACTCCCGATTTGGTCCAATGGTGATAAGATTCGAGATTGCTATCTCATCCGAGTTTTACAAGTGAGATGAGAGAAATCTCTGACTCACCCGACTTTGCCTTTAGTAAATTTGCAAGCAGGAAAAAAATCAATAAATCACCTGAGATGGTCATCTCGGCCTATCTCAATTCATAGTAAATTTACCCTCTACTCTGTGGTGGTTGTTTCTTGCCCCTCTGTACATGCTGATACACATGTCTATAACCTGAATGGTGTGCAATTCATCACAGACACAGCACTGATTGTGCAAGGATGTTGGTTGCAAGGACTTATGAGCCGTGAAAGCGCTGAAGTTCCAGTCAAGCAAGCTTTATTCCAAAGCAATGATAGAGACATTGCAAAAAACTGTCACGTTTCCAAACATCTGAAAATGTTGCCTACCTTACCTGTTACTGGAGAAGGTCTAATGGACTGTGAGATAATAATTGCACAAGCACCAGCTGTTGTGAGCAACCCACTTGCAAGAATGATTACCTTTGATGCATTTGAATATGATTTACCCTTTTCTTACAAATGGGGAAAGGTCCAGTGGAATTTGCAAAACCATATTCCAACCCGGGTGAATAACAGAAGAAATGTTTTGTTTAGGTAATTGAAAAATTCAATGTTATACATAGATTAAGTATTACAGTAGGTTGCATATCATTTATTACAGTATAATAGCTGATTAAAGCAAATGTATATTCTGATTTAGCATAAGTATGTATACAGGGGATAAGGTGTAGATTTCACCGTCCAGAAAATACACTGAAAAATTAAAGTAGAAATTTATATCTTTAGGGCAGATTTATTGTATTGTATTAGATTGCCAGACTTGCCCTATTTTTCTTCCTTCTTTTAGGATGTATTATCGAGAAGGATGATGTCCCTTATGTTTATCTCAGGCCTGCTGATACCAGTTCATTCTTGTCTACTATATCATAGACTAGAGGAACCATTGAGCAATGTGCTTGTTCAGAGACTGCATTACCAAGTTGCCCGATAACAGGGGAAAGACTGTTAGACTTGTATTGGATCTCCCACAGTGCAGGGTGGGGAAATATTGACTTTAAATGAGACTTTCACAACACCTGGGATTAGGTCAAATCTATTGTGATCAGGAAAATTTCAGATACCATCAAGGACTCAATATGTCCAAGTGTCAGGGACCTATGTTTCGTATGACTGATGAATTTGTACATGTATGGTTAAAAACCTAAGAATGGCTAAAGATGTTGATATTAATTAATTGGTCAAAACATATACAGTAAGCTTATATGAAAAAAGATAAAAAAAGACAAAAATTTACATAAAAATAAGGATGTTAAGATGTGAAAAATCCTGTATAAATAAAATAGTTCAAGGAAAAAAAAGGTGCTCTTCAGACTAGTGCATGTTACAAACCATACCTTATTTTGTACCTCTTATATCACAGGGGCAGTGATTGGATATAATTCCCGGAATTGTTAAAAATTATTGAAGATACACCATCTTTTTTTATTGATTAATTATACGATATATAAATGTTTATTTGGACATAAAATACTGGAAATCTCAACAAGAGACATCTGGAAAACATGCAATAGTCTGAAGAGCACCTTTTTATATTTTTCCTTGAACTATTTTATTCCTAGAGGATTTATCACATCTTAACATCCTTATTTTTATGTCGATTTTTTCTTTTTTATCTTTTTTCATATAAGCTTACTGTATATGTTTTGACTGAATTATTAATATTAGGGGAGAGTTATTTTTATTCTATTTTTTATTCAACTGCATCATGTACTTTAAATTCTAATAAATAATATACTAAATATTATATATTTTCATTATTGGCTTTTTCTATTTTGTAAATCCGTATTGAATTGTTCGTGTTTTCAAATAACTTGAAGCACAATAATTGAAGATAAATTGTCACAGAGGCACTTTCACTTTTTTCTGTTTATTCTTTGTAACTTTGGAGGGACTGAACACCCCTTATGAGGGAGCAGCATTAAGTTTTTGTTACATTAATAGAGCTTTTGGTTCCTGATTCTACTTTGCTTTTGTATTTATGTGGTAGAAAGGTATATAAATGGATATTATTTGGAAGATATGGTAATTTTAGAATCATAACTGTGAGTTGTAATTGGTGATAAATGAATGTATGCCATCCACATCATAAATCCAAAGGGTGGATTGTCATGGGAGAGCAAAATGGCCATGTTTCATTCAGTGCTTTTATGTGTGTGTCAGGCATTAGGTGGTACAAAGAATGTGTAAACTAGGCATGTCGTATATCTTCAAGGTGTTGTCTTTTGGTATCTACACAAGTGTTAGATTGCTTCTTATCTGTATTTAACCAATAGTGTAGTTGGAAACAGATTTATACCTATATTTGTAAGTTATTTCCTGGAGCCCACTAGAAGGATGGTATAAGAGTTTAGGACAAACCAGATTCCAATCAGCCTTTGTACAAGACTGACCAGACAGTGCCGTTATATTGACATTTTCAGCTCCACAGGTGGTGGAGGGGGGCTACGGGAAACAATGACCATTTATATTATAAGTGACATTTTATAATATACTTTGTTTTACTTTTTTTAAAATATATTTTTAATTGAGATATTTGTTTTTGTGGCTTGATTAACATTTTGTATCCAAAGTACCTTATTTTGTCCCACCAAGGACACAGGAGAAAAGTTTGCCTCATATAATTGGAAAGATCTGAAGTTATTTGGATGACAATGTAGGTGATCTTCGAATGGGCTATGTGAAAGGAGGATGTGGTAGGAATAGAGGATAGCAGGGATGGAGACCCCCTCAGAAGCAGCAGTCTAGATTTAGAAATGTTGATCCTATACTAAGAAATAGATCCAGCTTCTTCTATTCACAAAATAATGAAGATTATTTATTCTTTTGGATCTGTGAGAAATAGAAGCATGTCATCAGCGAATAAGGCTGATGACATCAACATACCCAATTTGAATGCCCTTAAAGGTGGTAGAGGAATGTAAAGCGATAGCCAAAAGGCAATAGCAGAAAGAAGAAGGGAGAGCAGGCAACCCTGCTGGGTCCCCATTTTTATAGTAATAGGGGAAGATAGGAAGTCATTGCAAGACACTTGAGTTTGTGGGTTTGTATACAATAATCTCAAAGTGTCTACAAAGGGTTCTAGGAAACAAAATCACAACAGGGTGTCCAATAAATGCTGCCAAGATATTAGGTCAAAAGGCTTTTGGCATCCAAGGACAATATTAAACTAGCGGAGGAATCCATAGGATAGGTAGAAGAGTATATACAGTCAGGTCCATAAATATTGGGACATTGACAGAATTTTCAGATTTTGGCCTCTATTCACCACCATAATGGTTTTGAAATGAAACAAACAATATGTGTTTTAACTGCAGACTTTCAGATTTAATCTGAGGGTAATTACATCCAAATCGGGTGAACGGTGTAGGAATTACAACAGTTTCAATATGTGCCTCCCACTTTTTAAGGGGCCAAAAGTAATGGGACTATCAACTCAAAAGCTATTTCATGGACAGGTGTGGGCTATTCCCTCATTATTTCATTATCAATTAATCAGGTAAAAGGTCTGGAGTTGAGTCTAGGTGTGATATTTGCATTTGGAATCAGTTGCTGTCAACTCTCAATATGAGATCCAAAGAGCTGTCACTATCAGTGAAGAAAGCCATCATTAGGCTGAAAAATCAAAACAAACCCATCAGAGAAATAGCAAAAACATTAGGTATGGCCAAATCAACTGTTTGGAACATTCTTAAAAAGAAAGAACGCACCGAGAGCTCACCAACACCAAAAGACCCGGAAGACCACGGAAAAAAATTGTGGTGGATGACAAAAGAATTATTTCCCTGGTGAAGAAAAACCCCTTCACAACAGTTGGCCAAATCAAGAACACTCTCCAGGAGGTAGATGTATATGTGTCAAAGTCAACAATCCAGAGAAGACTTTGAAATCGCGAGGTGTTTTGGATATTATTTTTAAACCTTACTTATTATAAGAAGAAATGGAATAATTCACACCAATACCAACTTTAAAAAAAATGGCAATGTTTTACTTGAAAAGCAAATCAATTATACATGTATTATGGTGTTAATGTCAAAGCAGACTTACAACATAAAAAACAACAAGTTCAGCAACAGTGACAACATGATTATTTGCAATGCCTAGCAGAGATGCACAAGGTGACAGTCAGCCCTGTTTATACTTACAGCCCAGCGCCCCGCGACTCTCACGACCTACGATCTCTCCTGCTCAGCCCAACTGACCAACCCCTCCCCTTTTTGATCAATCTTTTATACTTTTTCCTCTCTGCTACTAACATATTCTAAAATGGCGAATATTAATTAATTAATTCAATATTCATGCGCACTAAACATTTCACTGATAATATGTTTTAATCATAACAAAACCTATAATCTCCTTTCTATGTTCTCAAAATACTGGTGACCGCTTATAGGCCAAGGCTGTTCTGATTAGCTCCCTTCTTGCTTAGACAGATCTGAGACATGCTGTCTTCTAGTCTGTTAGTACTAACCCATGATTCTGTCTTTGCTAGTAAAGAAATAGTTTTCCACAGTTCTGATTTATACCTATTTCCGTAATAACACTTATACTTTTTAGATTAAACAATATTAACCAATAATAACTGTTGCTTTGTTGCTTCAGACACACACCTGCCTACTTTAGAGATAGGGTAAACCTCATCTCTAGGCCTGCGGCCATTCGACACGTGACGGTCCTCTGCAACTTACAACTAATATATATACTGAATCATTTCTATATACTCTTAATTGCAATGAAAAATAATGAAAGACATAAGCATGCATATATTCGTGAATTGCTGAAGGAATATGTACGGTCACATATTCCGGCGTTATCAACTTCACAAGAGTGAATATAGAGGGTTCACCACAAGATGCAAACCATTGGTGAGCCACAAAAACAGGAAGACCAGATTAGAGTTTGCCAAACAACATCTAAAAAAGCCATTACAGTTCTGGAACAACATCCTATTGACAGATGAGACAAAGATCAACTTGTACCAGAGTGATGGTAAGAGAAGAGAAGGAAAGGAACTGGTCATGATCCAAAACATACCACCTCATCAGTGAAGCATGGTGGTGGTAGTGTCATGGCGTGGGCATGTATGGCTGCCAATGGAACTGGTTCCCTTGCATTTATTGATGTAACTGCTGACAAAAGCAGCAGAATGAATTCTGAAGTGTTTCGGGCAATATTATATGCTCATATTCAGTCAAATGCTTCAGAACTCATTGGACGGCGCTTCACAGTACAGGTGGACAATGACCCGAAGTATACTGCAAAAGCAACCAAAGAATTTTTTAAGGCTAAAAAGTGGAATGTTACGCAATGGCCAAGTCAATCCCCTGACCTGAATCCGATTGAGCATGCATTTCACTTGATGAAGACAAAACTGAAGGGAAAATGCCCCAAGAACAAGCAGGAACTAAAGACATTTGCAGTAGAGGCCTGGCAGAGCATCACCAGGGATGAAACCCAGCATCTGGTGATGTCTATGCGTTCCAGACTTCAGGCTATAATTGCCTGCAAAGGATTTGCAACAAAGTATTAAAAAGTGAAAGTTAGATTTAGGATTGTTTAGTTTGTCCCATTACTTTTGGCCCCTTAAAAAGTGGGAGGCACATATAGAAACCGTTGTAATTCCTACACCATTCACCTGATTTGGATGTAATTACCCTCAAATTAAATCTGAAAGTCTGCAGTTAAATTACATCTTGTTTGTTTCATTTCAAAGCCATTGTGGAGGTGAATAGAGGACAAAATATGAAAATTCTGTCAATGTCCCAATATTTATGGACCTGACTGTAGCTAAGATGACCCATCTGACAGTGAGTACCAATTGTCAACCCCAAATAAAGCCTGTCTGGTCTGAGTGTATGTGGAGCAGAATGACTTTTAAATGATCTACTAGAATTTTTGTTAAGAGTTTGTAGTTGATATTCAGTAGGCTGATTGGGTGGTAAGAACCTGGGCAAGAAAAATATTTACCATGTTTAAGGACTAGCTTCAATATAACTAGATTGAAATAAAGTGGGACGGATTTCGAATAAATAATAGAATTATACACTGACAGTAACATTTCCCCCAACCTAGGGGTCAGAATTTTTATAAACTTCACCACTCAGGCCATCAGGCCCAGAGCTTTAGCCATCTGTAGGTGTTAAATAGCCTTGCAAACTTCATCAAGAGTAATTGGGGAGAGCAATGACTGTGCCATCTCAGGGGAAACCATTGGGCATGACAGGGTTTGCCAGAAAGATGACAAAGAGAAATAAGGGATAGGAGAGGCCTGTACAGTTGGAGCCAGGTTAGCTGGAGGAAGGGGGTCTCAGGATTTGCAGAATGAGGGACAGAATGAGTGTCATAAATTCAGAACTGCAGAAATTTCGCATTGGATGTGGTGGGAGAACCAGTAGATGTTTGATCTGGGTGTATTACATTGGGAAGGCGGGTGTGGGATAGAAGATAGCCCATTTTGTTCCTAAACCTATTAACATGGTGCTGGACTGAGAAGAAGTATCTATCCCCATAGGCGAAACTAGACATTTGGTAATGAGTGGTCCCAGTTCCAATCCCTCGACAGAACTTGTGTTACCTTGGAAGTAGTGTTCTTTCTAGGCCCAGCGCCAGGCAGGGCACCGGACCTAGAAAAAAGGTGCGCACCACCAAAAGGGGCATGGCAACAGGAAAAGGGGGCATGTCTTTAAGGCATGTCCCCTTTTCATCACTCTTGGGGGCGTGCCTGGCACTTATGCACCTGCTGGGCTGCCCCCAAGTGCTGCTGTGCATCTGGCATCCATACACTGGCAGTGACCGCTGCATATTCCCCACCCATGGAAGACTGTGGACCACAGGTGGGTACAGCACCTGCAGGCTGTTTTAGCTCTGTCTCAGTGACCCTCTATGTGAGCCAGGAGCATTTTAAGAGAGGGGGCCACCCGTGTGCAGACTCAATGCGGACCCCTTCCTCTCTTGTGCGGTGCTGCGGCAGGTAGTGTAGCAGTAGATTCTGCCTTAATGCCAGAATCTACTGCGCATGCACCCCCACCAGCAGTACTGCACATGCGCAGAGGTCACCGGGATAATGGTCCCCTAATGTGCTATAACTTGGATATACCATCTTACATTTGCAACCATATTGCTGTCCCACACAGAGCAATTTTGCAAGAGAAGACTATGGGGTATATAGAACAGTCTATGAGCTGAGAGCAGCAGCAAGAAGTCGGCCATTTAGCCACTAGATTTATGTAAAGTGGCAATTTTTAAAAGACCTCTTGTGGTTGCCTGCAACTCACAGGCCATTACATACAGTATACCTATTTATATATGTTTTGAAATGCATCCTCTGACAATAAATAGACAATACTAATCATTACAGTATCAAAAGAATAAAGAATTTAATGCCCTGTATTGATAACAACCACACAGCATGAAATGTTTGTATATTTGCATTCATAAATATTAGATTTCTATTTTTCACCCCTTGGCAACATCACTTGAAGCATTCACTTGGCCACAACACAGAGAATTTAACAGTAAACAGAGGTTGTGCTAGTGGCTATGTTGCAGGTGATCTACACTCTTGTCATTAAGAATAATTTATATTACATAAAAAATCCATTTCCATAAAAGTAAACACACATTTTGATGCCAGAAAAGTTACAGGTCTGACTAGTCTGTGTTTTTGTGTGTGTGTGGGTGTTTCTGTTAGATTATTTTGTTTTTATTTTTTAATAGTTATTATTTGTGCAAGAGCTTATATTGCTTTAGGGGTAAATTTACTGAGAATTTTATCTGTCTGAGAGTAAGTTTTTGGGTGTGTTTTGCCTGGTTTCTCTAAATAGGCATAAAATAATGAATTGAACTGCAAAACACGTCCATAAACTGAGCAATCTCGGGTCAAAATAGAAGTTTGAAATACACCTGCCTGTCATCAGCATGTTTTGCAGAAAAAAGCACAAATCAGTGTGATCTATGCATGCTGAGTATAAAACAGTGGTTAAAATGATAAAACAAAATGACATGGGGTCCCCTCCCAAAAACATAACCAGAAGCGGGCTCTTTGAGCCAGCCCTGGTTCTAAAAACATGGGGAAAAAATTGCATAGAGGTCCCCCATATTTAAAGAACCAGCATCAGGCCAAACTAGCAAGGGGGTAATGCCACAGCTAGGGGACACACTTGACGGGGTCACCCAGGCCTAAAGCATTAATCCCCAAACTAGTCAGCCCAGGCCAGGGATCCTCGGGAAGTGGGTACCCCCTCCCCTGGGTATACCACAGGCCCGGGTTATCCCCCGCACCCTGGGCGGGGAGGGTGCAGGGTTGATGTATGTTAAGAATAGATTTGAACTAATATTGTCCTTTACAGTAGGACTACAGGTCCCAATAAGCCTGTCACACTTGCTGGCACTTGGAGAACCACAAGTGCCAGCAAGTCCAGGCATTAAGGGCCTGCTGATAACTATAGTCCCCTATAAACTACATATTTTAAATAATGAAAGTACAGTACACACACACTGAGGGCCAAGTGTAATAGGCCGCAAATTAGTTTTTGCGAGCTTGACAGTAAATTTGCATGTATTGGCTAATTGCCAATGTAATAGAGTGTGAGAACGTACATTTCACATTTGTCTCTTTTTTCCCCAAATCGTAAATTGCCAAATCGCATCCAGATGTTTTCCCATTATGGATACCTAATTAAAACCTCTATGCAATCCTGTCTTATACCTTCTAAAATCCTGCCTATACCTTCTAAACATGTCACTATTTAGCATAATGTGTCGCACAGTAAATAAATAAATGCTTTCAGACTTTGAATGTGGTTCCAAAGCACAAAAAGTTATTATTCAATATAAAAACAGATGGTTACATGCTGTGATCTAAAGACAATTAGCGCAAATAAATCCTACAGACCCAAGGTACAGTTGTTATATACTGTACTGGCATCAGCATTAGAAACCTCCGTCAACCGCACAGCAAGAAGACTCAAGACTGGGGTCAGAGAGCGCACATATATACTCTTAAAGGGATAGGCAATAAAATAGACAAGTTTGACATGATTCCATTGGTTCTTCTTAAAGGTGCTTTTGTTACAGGATAGTTCATAGGTCAATTCGAATGGACACAAACAGCCTCTAACAACCCTTTGTGTCCTTTTTCCCGCTGCATGCTAATCTAAGCTGCTAACATTACAGAGTACATTTTAATGTTTTAACTCTCTATAGTCCATAGTTTGCAGACATATGTTGCGATCTTCTCACCGATGATACCGGAAATCTGTTGCAACACAGTGGATCAGTACAACACCAAACACAGTCTGCTTACCATGTACTAAACCTTAGATACCAAATAACCTTTATTTCACAACATTAATAATTACTAAATAAACCTTGAATATTACACTTTGATGCTAGGGACCTTTTGCGTAAGTGTGCAGTGTGTAAATATTGGTGGAATTGGGAAAAGACGCTAGTTAGCGCTGTGCGACTATGTGTTTTGTGGAGTACACCATGGTACGTGTTTTGCAGGGTTAATCATTTTATATGTTTTAGTGACTGTCTGCATTTGTATGAATAGGACTTCTAACTTCTTTCTATTGTGGGGGAATCGCATGACGCTAAATAATAGCATCGCCGTATGTACTTATCATGGGGAGATTCTCTAAAATGGCGTCTCATTGCCATTCGCAAAATGGTGTCATCCCGATATAATTTTAAACCGATCCTGTCTCAGCCAATTATACAGCTTCGACAGGCCACCCTTTGATAGCAAACAACATGCTATCATACTCTGATTTTAAAATTAATTTAGGCTTACATTAGGACATATTATTTCATGTTAATTTGTGGGATGGCACAAGGTGGTTCTTAACCCATCAATAATGTGTCCCTAGGAGGGGACATAAAAATACCCTTATACGCATTCAGCGGGTCTTGGAAGATCATAGGGAAAGTTATGGGGATGCATCAATCCTGTAAAGGAAGTCTTGAAGGGGAATAGGGACTTACATTATTTAAAACAACATTTTAAGAACACATTTTATGCATGTCTAAATATTATACATTATAGGATGGTATTTCCTAGTTCAGGTTGTAATATCTTGGCACAATACCCTTCTGGTACCCTACCAATCATTTCTTTGGTGGGACTCAGTATATACTGGAAGTGTCTTCCACTCGACCTAATTGTGCGTAACTGTTCATAATTCATAGGCTCACGGTCAGTTCTTAGTGTGAAATTCATCGTCTGATTATTCTCAGTCACCTCCCAACTTCCTGGTTCATTGGAGTTGGTGATGTTAAAACATAAAAGTGATTTATGTACTTGGTACTGGTGGAGTTTAAAATGGGGTGGTTTAGATTTTCCATCTAGTGCATGCCCTCTTTGTGATTCTATCATTTCAGAGACATTTAATGGGAATGGCACTAATCCTACATTATGCTGTCCTTGGGGTACGTGAGAACACACCCAAGAATCGATTTGGTTTTAAATTTTGCCCACCATGGTGTGATAGTCCTATAAAGGATACCCACCCCAATACTGATTATACTTGGGTTTGACACTGTTGGATGCAATTCTCATCAATTACGGACCCACAGAACTCACACATATAATAATCCTCAGACGATAGACCTTCACACTGTCTCCGAGCATCCAAAATAGCAGATCTCTTAACAATAACTGTACTAAGATTGGCCAGACACTCCCCTGATTGGCATAGCACTCCTCCTCTCGACTCCACTCCATCAATACTGCCATTAACTTCCATCTCCTCTATCGGTCCCCCGTCACAGAAACCAGAGATCCCCGAACAAACCAGGATGATGGAAACTCTGGAAGAGAATACAAAAATGAACACAGCAGACCAGTCCATTGCCGTAGCAAGGACCTGCAATTTCTTTAGTTCAGATATCTCACTGCAACCTTTTAACTCTCCCGGAACAAGCTCGTGATCGACAGGTCCACGTTATCTGCCTTGTCTACGCCTTGTTTCTCCACTGGTTGGTTGACCTTCTTGCAGTGAGTGGAATGGACCCAGGTATCTCTCTCAGCCACCTTCAAAGATGTGGTACTCGTCAGCAACACCTGATGCGGACTTTCCCACTGATCAGTCAAACAACCTGAATGCAAGAAATTTCTGATCATAACAAATTCTCCAGGTTCAACATCATGACAGTTTGTTTCAGGCATATCATGGGACAACAATTTCAGTTTCTGCTGTTGCTGTTTTAACTGTTTACTCATTGATATAAGATACCTTACAGTTACCTCGTTACCTTTCAAATCTTCCTGTGGACTTATAATCAAATGAGGTTGTCTACCAAACAGTATTTCAAAGGAGGACGGATTTAGAGGGGGTCTAGGAGTGGTCCTTATGCTATGTAGGACCAACAGTAATGCTTCTGGCCATCCTAGTCCAGGTTTGATTCAGATATTCCATACAATCATGTGCATTAATATACCTGCAGAACTCACCTGTTGCCAGCGGCTCACCTCTTTCCACCCTTTGTGCATCATGTTGCACATATGGTAAATACGTAGCTGGATTTAACATACTGCACCTTTTGATGGTGATGTTTGCAGGTGCTATTAAGGCTAGTTCCCATTTTGTGAACCTAGCTGAGGAGACATGTCTGGTTTGGGCAGAGTTTAGCAAAGCAGATACAGCATGGGAAGTATAGACAATCATATCATGACCTAATACCACATCCTCACTCTTACTAACCAATAGAGCTGTTGCTGCTACACTTCTTAAACACGTTGGGAGTGATCTTGCCACAGTGTCCAATTGTGCACTGTAATATGCTACGGGCCTACTGGCATCACCATGTTTTTGTGTGAGAACTAGTGCTGCACAACCCTCTTCCATACAATACAAATCAAAAAGGTTTTTCATAATCAGGTATTCCCAATGCAGGTGCTCTTATCAGACTATCCTTAAGATTAAGGAAAGCCTGCTCTGATTCCTCTGTGTGTATGTGACACAATCAGGCTTTGAGGAAGAGACTAAGTCCTGTAATGTCAAGGCCAAAATAGAAAAACCTGGGATCCACATTCTGCAGTATCCACACATTCCCAAGAAGGTACGAATTTGCTGTTGATTCTGCGGCAGTGTCATGTTCTGTATGGCCTGGATTCTGTCATTTGTGAGATGTCATAATCCCTGAGTAAGGCAGTGTCCCAAATATTTAACCCTGGACTGGCAGGCTGTAGTTTGTCCTTAGCTTGTGTCCTGTTTGCAAGAGATGAAGCAACAAAAGTTTAGTATCATTTAAACATGACATAAACAAATCAGAACATAACAATAAATCATCCACATATTGTATTAGAACAGATCCATTGGCAGGTTGAAAAGATTGAAAACAGTCATGTAAGGCCTGGGAGTAGATACTGGGGCTGTCTATGAAACCCTGGGGCAATCATGTCCATGTGTTTGTACACCCCTGTATGAAAAGGCAAATAGGTGACAGTCAGGATGAAGAGGTACAGAGAAGAAAGCAGAACAGAGGTCAATGACAGAGAAAACCAATTCTGCAATACTCTTATATAATGCTACATTTGAAGCTTTATTTAAATGTTAATTTAAAAGGCCACCTTCCACTTATGGGTTAAAGCAAGAAAGTGCCTTACAGGGCCATTGGGTGGGATCTGCATAAGAATGACAGCTGGATTTGGCACTACGGGAAATTGGCTCTCTACCACCTTATTAACCCCTCTAAGGTCTTGTACCAGCCTATAACCCCTCCCACCACTCCTCTTTACAGGAAAGATGGCTACGCTTGTTGTATGAACTAAAATTCCCTGCTGTAATAATCGCTCAATAATGGGATAAACCCCTAACTCTACCTCCTGTTTTAATGGGTACTGGGGAATTTTTGGAGCTTGCCTACCACCATTTAGATTTACCATTACGGGACTTACATTTGCCATTAATCCAGTGTCCTGTCCATCCTTGGCAAAAGGAAATCTGGAATTTGGTATAACATTTGATCTACCTGAGATGGATTTTTATCTGAACCAGTAGATTGATAAATTATCCTTTGGGGAGTGTCCAACATATCCCTCACCTCGTGCGCAACTCTCTCTGAGATATCTAGAAATATAACATCAGGGGTACAATATATGACACATCCCATCTTACATAACAAATCCCTTCCCAGTAGGTTAGTAGGAGCCGCTGCTGCCAGGAAGAAAGAATACCTGGTATGCAATGGCCCGATAGTGACCTCTGTGGATTTTGTTAAAGGATAATGTTGCACTTTACCCATTATACCCATTGCTGGTACTGTCTCACTGGTCACCTGTAAGTTAGCGGGAGATTTTATCACTGACCTGGTCACCCCTGTGTCTACAAGAAAAGGATATTTAGTACCAGCTACATTAACCTTCATCGCCGGTTCTTCCCTAGTACTTCCTTTAACCTGAATATCTGTAGACTACAGGTATGACCTGACCCCTAGCGTTGACTCTCACTTTATAATACAGCATTTACGGCCACAATTGGAGCTGGTAACTGTTGTAGGTTTCCTGTACTCTGTGTATATCCCTTATGGGGATATCCAGGTACTCCCTGGTTAGGGGGTCCTACCTTCTTCACCCTACAGTTCCTACTTACATGTCCCACTTGGTTGCAGTTAAAGCACTTTTGTGAGTGGGGTGGGTGAAAGGATTGCTGTGTGGGTTGAGCAGAAGGGAAAGATGGTGGGTGTGGGTAAGGATATTGAGGGAAATCTGGTGGTTGTGGATAGTATGGGTTTTGTGGCTGTGTGTGATTAGTGGGGTAGGGTTGTGTTTGAGGTGGCGCAGGGTTGGTGAGGACATGTAGCTGTGCAGGTGCATGTGTGTCTGTTGGCTATGATGTTATAGTCATTCCTTCTAGAGCTTGGATACTAACAGCCATTAGCTTCTCGCTCTGGGTCTTTCTCTTTTTAAGGATGTTAAAAGGGGAAATCATTCATTATGGAATTTAGCTCCGCTCTTGTCCAAGGACAATTCATTGCTACTTCCCTTGACTGCACTACACCATTCGCATCCGCATTCCCATTCGGAACCGTTATTGTCTGGATGGGATGCAGACCGGCCGCACTGCTACTTTTGACCTTGTTACCTGGCAGGGGATCTAGTCTATTACTTCTATGTATAGGGTTCACAACTTCCTCTACGGGTGCAGTGGATGTTAACACTTCCTGTACTATCACTGATGAAGATGGCGGCACCACTTGTGCTTGTTGTGGTGGAGCATCTAACATGTGTACAGCATGGGAAATGGCAGACATAACAATACGCTCATCATCCGCATCATAAACATTTTCTTTATGATTACTTGAGAGGGTACAAGTTACTTGTTACATTTTTATGGGTTTTTTCATCAACTGTACCTGCACCCCCATCCGCATAGGGCAGCGGTGGTCACGTGAACCACTGGCAATACCTTTCACAACACTACATTGCTGTACATGCACGCTATCTCATGGCGCATGCGCACCAGAGTTTAGCACTGCGTGTGTACTCTCTGGTAACGTGCTCGCGATGCTAGTTTGCGTCGCATGCACACCTTTAAGCCATGCATCCCCCTCATGCTGCCATAATTTGAAACACTCATTATATTTTACCTTTTTCATTCGAGAGCACACCATACAGATGCTATATCGGACATTGTTCAATACCTCCTTATCAAAGCTGCCAATTATGGGAAATGGTCTAACACTCTTCATCGTCATCTTAAACCATACATCACAGTACCTAATTGCATAAGCATCGTACTTATTATGCATAACATGGCGTGCCGACCCAAGCGGCGCTTCCAACAGCAGCACATCATCTAACATCTCTACCGTTTGCTTGGCCCCCATCTGGGAGAACCCTAAGCTTTTCAATGGAGATTTAAACTGGTGAAAGACAATCAAGATACTTTCACTTACCTGTGGACGTCTTAACAAGACTTTCCCACAACCTATGGAAGAATAACCAGGCTGCTTCCACGCACCTAATCCCTTTTTGACTACCTTTCAACTGCTAGCATGTAGGTATTCCAATAACACAAGGAAAAGACAGGGAGCGCTAGTATGTAGTGGACTATGTCACGGACCTCCGGCCGATCTCTGCAGATACTTCAATCTGAGAATCGCTGCCCGTGACTTATACCAGTTATCTCAGCGCTTGTGGTTTTAACTCCAGTAACTGCCACCAGCAAAAGACCAATTTAACGCTAAGCGTAAGGCAAGCTTCTGCTCTCACCTGTACACACAACTTATCAATAGTTAAATATAGGTAACATTGCCAAACATGGGCGTTTGGGGGTCATAAAAACACAGTTCCAGAACTAGAATTAGTTTAGTTTAATTCAAGAAATATCTTCAAAGCTTATGTACAAAAATTACAAAGGATATAAGGATGTTATAAAAAGTCACAAACACAGTTAATCGCAATTTCCAGTAAATCAAATAAAATAATAAAATGGGAGAAAACAGACCATTCAGATCACGACGGATAGAACAATCTTTGGGAATGAGGCCTTTCCCTGTGACGACATCCGGTGCCCTGTGTCTTGTAGACAACCTCAAGCAGAGAATCACACACTCTTACCAGTGAGCCTGTATTTTATCCATGTGTGCCCAGCTCCTTCCCCCCTCACCCCCCCTGGGGGGGTGTTAACCCTTCTCAGCCCAGAGTGTATTGTCCCTCTAGCTGGACTATGGGGTTTCTCTATCATTTGGGCAGGGGTTCTTAATTACCTTTCAGACCTTCCTAAGGGTTGAGAAGTGGGCTTAGGTCAACAAACGTGCACACAGAGTAATTGAGTAAACATACACCTCTGTAGCCTGACTGTCTGTGAGTATAACCAACAATTCTTTGATCTCTGACCATACACAGAACACAGATCTCTTACAGACTGGTTATCAAGGATCTAACCAGCTGTCAGGTAATTTCCCTGGACATCCTTCTTATGGGCTATATACAAGTTGACATAATTATCGCTGGCAGGGAAACAATCTTCCTATAACCTCTGGTTAAACCTTTCTGTCCATCTTCAAAGGTTTGTCATTTCCTTTACACAAAACAGTACATATACATTTACAAGGGAAAGTTACGGATTCTGCTGACGCAATCATGTGCAATTATGACCATGCGGACGCAAAATCCGCTTTTTCTCTACACATCCCTTTATTGAAATCAGCAGGGGAACAGTAGGCACCTAATGCCACAGTCTCCCATGCTGTACAATGGTAGCTGTCATTACCCTCCCTGGATGGACTGAGCTGACAGTTCCTCCATCCTGGGCAGGGGATAGGCATCAACCACTGTGGGCTTACTCAGACTCCTGTAGCCCACCAAGAACCTGGTGCCTTTGTCCCTCTGTCCTGTCTCCACAGAACTGGGGCCTACCATTTCCATATATAGCACCTGAGAGCAAACATCATCCATGTCTCGTTTCTTTGGGCCTATATCAGGAAAGACAGCACACCCAGACACCATATTTTTACAGATGTGTTTATCATCCTCTTGGGTTGCTGGCTCAGGGGATGGGGTTTCCAGGAGTACAGGCTGAGAATCTGACAGGCCCTTCTTAGCCATTTCAGCCAAGGCATTATCATCTGGCATTACCTGCATGTCCTTGTCTTGCAGCTCCAGGGGACTGGACAAGCCTCCACCCTCAGGAACCATCTCAGCACAAGGCAGCATTTGCCAGCCTGCTGTTTCTGATAATCCAGAAATCCTACATATACCATCAGAAACATATGGGGAACATAACTTGTTCACTATAGATTTGGACATCATGTCTTGGGGACTATGTTTTGACTAGCAGTCTCCATACTATCAAGAGTAGATTCTAGCACATCATTTACTACATCAGGCTCCTCATTGCCCATGGTAACCAGTCTAATGAGCTCCGCTCTGGTGAGTAGGGACGCTACCTGCAGGGTGTCAGCAGCCACAAATTTTGGGATACCTGTGGTTGCTAACCAATCCTTGTTCATGCTTCTAGGGATGGCTACAGTACGTGTGAGAGAAGGTTCAGCCTTATCACATACAGTGGGACATACGGCATCCTCCCTTTCACACCCAATCCTATCCTGTCCCTGGGCTGGGTTGGCACCAGCCCTTCCCTGCCACAAATAATCTTCCTCCCAGCAGAGCTGGTCATAAATGGCTTCACTGAGAGGTTGATCTGTTTGTTTGCTTAGGAAGTCCAGGGGGGGTCAGCCCCTTGATCCACCTGAATAGCTAAGCTTGTCACAGAGGGCTCAAGAGGTGGGCGGAGATCTGCCTTTGTGTATGTGAGTGAGTTGATGGCAAGAGGGGGGGTCAGGGGGGAATCTGCAAAGTCACACAGGTCTCCCTCCAGAAACTTGGGAGGCTGTGTGACCTCAGTGGCCACTGACGCCTCCCCCAGCATCACATCACCTGAGTCCTGGCTCATACTCTGACTGCCTGGCTCTGATACACTTTTACCAGCAAACACATTGCCACCTTTACCACAGACATTCACAGAATTATTTTTCAACAGGTCATTTTTCAACATAGACCCATTATCATTTCCCTTAGTATCATTACCCATGCCTGGACGAGCATCCACGGGTACCTGAGGAGAAGTGGAATTAGCACACATCACGGTAACAGGACATACATCTTGAACATTCAATGAGTTCCACGGATCTGTCCCCGGCAAAACATAAGTAGGCAAACTCACCTCCCTAATGCTTTGCCCTGCTTCCAAGTCCAGATACACTCGAACCAGGGGAAAAACAGTTTTACCTTCTAAACAAGCCACATATGTGACAGTACTCTCCCTAAACATATCACTATTAGGGGTTGCTTCATCATGCCACACTATATTGGGTTCCTTGCCTAAGTCTACATAATTGTGGGGGTCACCTCTAGCACCTATAAGCCTCTCACCTCCACATATCCCTATTCCATTAGAATATGCATCATCCTCAGCAGACATATCATTCCCAACAGTGTCAACCTTAACCTGATCTAGTGCAATTTCCTTGGGTACCTGTAAATCAACACGAGCATGTTCATCATTACATGGCATCATTGTCCCACTCTTACACATATGCATTGCTATTTTATCAGGCTCACTTGCCACCTGGGAAGGAATGAGGGTAGTGGGAAAAACTGACAACATTGCATTAGGTAAATCACATTCATCGATAGTTCTCAAACGACTTAGGTCAGTCCCAAATAACACATTTGTGGGTACATGGGGCAGCACACCCACCTCCCGAAGATCACTGCACACCCTCCAGTCCAGGTTTACCCGGGCCATGGCTACTTCCGAGTGGATTTCCCCGACCTCGCGTATGGCTATTGTCTTTCCGGGAATAAAGTTCTCCGGGTCCAATAATGTGGGATGCACTAAAGTCAAACCTGTCCCCGTGTCGCATAGCCCCACAGTTACCTGCTTTCCTACAACCACGGCTTGTAGATTCTCGCTGACACCCTCCTGGGACTCTCGTGCGTACAAGACAGCGTGCACGGGTTTCACTGGTGAGGCCCCTGCAGGAGAGGGGGTCATCTTCTCCTTTACCAGACAACTGGCACTGAGGTGCCCGGGATCATCACATACACAACACCGGTGGCCCGTGGCCCAAACCGGTTTTCCCCCCACCCGCTCCACTGGTGCTGAAACAGGAGTCACAGTTCCAGTAGAAGGCAATGGAACAGCTGCTCCAGGTCGCTGCTCCTTCCAGGTGGGTTCCTCCAGTTGCCATCTCTGCACAGCCTGAGGTAGTAGGCTGCTCGCACTAACAGCCTGTCCCAGCAGAGCACACTGCACTTCGGGCTGTGATAACTCGGTATCACATTCCACAGAGGCTGACTCTGGGGGGGTTACCTTTTCCTCGTGGGGTGCCCCTGTAGGCTGTGTCATTGCTTCTTCAGCTGGAGAAAGAAGTTGTTGTAGGCGATACCTTTCAGCATCCACCCGGCGACACTGATCTTGCCAGAATGACGTATCGAGCTGGCCCCAATAATCTGTTTCTTCCTGAGCAAATTCAAAACATTCCTCAAGGTAGTCCAGCCATTCCACACAACTCATATTATAAGCTGGATTCAGAATCACACACACCGATACTGGCTAAAGGCATGGTACACGTCGTCCTGTGCCCACACGAGCTGCCTGATCATCTCGCTGCGGGTATTGTCATTGCAGGAGAGACCTTGCAGCTGACATTCATCAGTCAGTTCCTCTGTACTCATGGTGGTAAAGGGTCCCTCTGGTGATGCAAAGGATTGGCTCTCTGCAGCCTCCCTAGCTGCCACACATCCTGCAGTCTCCCTGGAACTAACAGAGGGGTCAGATCTCTGTCGAGTGTCTGTTGTAATGTCCGGGGCCCTCTGATTGCCCAAATCATAGCCAGCATTTGCTGAGCTTTCTCCATCAAATTCCCACACAGGGAAATGCTCTGGATGGAGTCTGTTGGCATTCATGTCTCCGGTCACAGACTGGTGCTTGAGTTTGGCTAACTCCAACTGGAGTCTGCAATCAGCCTCTGCATTACGCTTTGCAGCCTCTGTAATATGGAACCTTTCCACAAGCTGCAGTACCATAGCCGGGTCGGGCTCTTTCACGTACTTAAGAGCAGAGTCTAGAACCGATCCAGCTTTGAGATAAGCTCCATATCTCTCGCCCACTTGCTAATAGAGTCCACATCTGCATCTGATGTTACTCTATTACTTTCCGCAGTAAGTAACAATCCAGTACAGGGTACATCCCAGACTACTGCAGTAGCCCCAGCCGATGCATTCTTTCCCTCAGCTTGGTGTCTTGCAGAACTCCCTTCTGCCATGGAACTCTCTCTCTCTGCCAGGCACTCAACTCTGGCGAGCTCCACGGATGGATGGGTAAGAACAGAGTCCACATCAGAGTCCAACTTTCCGCTATTACTTCCCGCAGTAAGTAAAACCCCAGTACAGGGTACATCCAAGGCTAATGCAGTAGCCCCCGCCAATGCACTCCTTTCTAGTACTGACTCGCTGACATTCTGATGCTCTGTATCATAGTCCATTAGATCCCGGATCAATCTCTTGTTAGAATGATCCATCCAGACCAGACCTTTCTGCACACACCGCGCTACCAGCTCTTCCTTCTTGAGCTTTTTGTACTTTGCGGCCATTGTTCGTCAAAATAAAAATAACAGGGTAGGGGAACAGAAATTGCTTTCACTGTGTGACTTTTTACCAATATAAGCTTTGAGTTCTGGAATCTGGTGAAATTGGGTTCCTCCCTCAGAGTACTCCCTTTTTCACTTAAGTTTTTATAAAAATAAAACACTTATTATCCCACCGCTGCAAACCAATTGTCACGGACCTCCGGCCGATCTCTGCAGATACTTCAATCTGAGAATCGCCGCCCGTGACTTATACCAGTTATCTCAGCGCTTGTGGTTTTAACTCCGGTAACTGCCACCAGCAAAAGACCAATTTAACGCTAAGCGTAAGGCAAGCTTCTGCTCTCACCTGTACACACAACTTATCAATAGTTAAATATAGGTAACATTGCCAAACATGGGCGTTTGGGGTCATAAAAACACAGTTCCAGAACTAGAATTAGTTTAGTTTAATTCAAGAAATATCTTCAAAGCTTATGTACAAAAATTACAAAGGATATAAGGATGTTATAAAAAGTCACAAACACAGTTAATCGCAATTTCCAGTAAATCAAATAAAATAATAAAATGGGAGAAAACAGACCATTCAGATCACGACGGATAGAACAATCTTTGGGAATGAGGCCTTTCCCTGTGACGACGTCCGGTGCCCTGTGTCTTGTAGACAACCTCAAGCAGAGAATCACACACTCTTACCAGTGAGCCTGTATTTTATCCATGTGTCCCCAGCTCCTTCCCCCCGCACCCCCCCGGGGGGGTGTTAACCCTTCTCAGCCCCGAGTGTATTGTCCCTCTAGCTGGACTATGGGGTTTCTCTATCATTTGGGCAGGGGTTCTTAATTACCTTTCAGACCTTCCTAAGGGTTGAGAAGTGGGCTTAGGTCAACAAACGTGCACACAGAGTAAGTGAGTAAACATACACCTCTGTAGCCTGACTGTCTGTGAATATAACCAACAATTCTTTGATCTCTGACCATACACAGAACACAGATCTCTTACAGACTGGTTATCAAGGATCTAACCAGCTGTCAGGTAATTTCCCTGGACATCCTTCTTATGGGCTATATACAAGTTGACATAATTATGGCTGGCAGGGAAACAATCTTCCTATAACCTCTGGTTAAACCTTTCTGTCCATCTTCAAAGGTTTGTCATTTCCTTTACACAAAACAGTACATATACATTTACAAGGGAAAGTTACGGATTCTGCTGACGCAATCATGTGCAATTATTACCATGCGGATGCAAAATCAGCTTTTTCTCTACAGACTAGTGGACCTAATATTGGATAGAGTCAAATTGAATCTGTATAAGTTAAAATAAACACATAATAAAAATTGATTGAAGAATAATAAACATACAATGTACAATGACACTGATAAAAGATCAATATATCAATGAATATAAGAAATGATACTCATAAATGAATAATAGAACAAAATGTTGTAAATAATATTTAAATAATGGTTACCGTCCTGATGTGAGCATCTGCTCTATAATCACAGTTCGTCCCAGCCAGGAAAAAATGATGATAGTGAGTAGGTGGAAAAAAAAAGGTATATCTCTTTGGCAGCTTGTAACAATGACAATTCTCTCAAAATGTATATGATGATCAGAACAAATGCTGGCAGCTATTATGACATAGTCTTTCCCAATAGGAGCTATTTGTAATTGTGGTGAAGATCCGATAAACCACAGGTGTCAAATAGATTGCTGTATATCAACAATAGAGTGATAACACGGGACGGCTGCTCCATATATCCAACAAGCCACCCAGTGGACCGCGTCTCCCGCAGCATGTGCACCATCTGTGTGGGTGTCCGGCAGGATGGAGCATTCTCCCACTGCACGTGCACCATCCGTGCAGATGCTCAGCACGGTATAGCAGTTTCCAAGGTGCAAGTCCTGCAGTAGGGCACCTGCTACTGGCGGCAGGAGTGACCGTGGTGTGGGGAAAGTCCAGCCGTGTCAGGCGGTCTCCCAGCACTTGTCTGAAATCACCACTGCCCAGGTGGCAGGGGATACCGCAATGTGTGGGATAGTGGTGGATATGGATCCATCTGTAGAAATGGTCTGGTAGTGAGAGTCCTAACGAGTTTCTCGGCCTAAAGCACTGGCCGTTTCCTCAGAGGCAATGTGTCTCACTATTGCCAGACCTGTAAAATATAGTACTGGTAATTAATGAGAATAATTACAGGTGTTAACTTGATTAATAAAATTGGTTAAATTGTCGACATATGTTTTCCTTTATAAACACCTTCATCAATGCATATTGGTATAATAGGTGCATGTTGTCTTAACCTATAAGTGGTTAAGAAATAGGTAAATCTACAAAGTATACATTATACATAGAGTCCTCCCAAACATAATTAAGTTTAAACATTTACATACTAATCAGTAAATTGTTACTACAATTGAATTAATATCTAAATCACATGAGATAAACATTAAAGATTGACATATAGATAAATACATAGGATACAAGAAATAATTCTACACCCATATAAAAATTATATATATATATATATATATATATATATATATATATATATATATAATGACGAGATAATACATATATAAATAAGTGGTAATGCAGACAATACGAATATACTTAAAAATGCATATATATATAAATAATAAATAGATACAATATATTAGATGAATAAATATAATTAGCTTCTAATATATAACAATATTAGAGTATAAATGTAAAAATTAAAAATGAATATATACCAATAATAATTAAAGTAAAATATAATAAAATTAAATTTGTGATAGAGGTCAAGAATATGGCCCTTTCAAAATAAAATATGTTGTTATTATTATTGAATAATGGTATGAAGATGACCTCAAATAATTAATCAAATAAATAATAAGTGTAAAGATAAATATAAAGAGCTCAAGTGAATGAATAATCAGGTTCTACAACATATTGAAGTGTATAAAATATTATAAAATATTATTAAAAATAAAAAATAATGGTGAAAATGATGAAATAGATGGACATCTAGTCTGCTATATTGAATCACCCAATCATGATTGACCCAAACAAATTCAAAAAGAAACAGAGTGGAAGATGTTCTGTAGAAAAATATGGCAATACAGTAAAAAATATGGAGTTTAAGTGACAACCATGAATTGTCATAGGTGTGACAAGTGAGTGAACAGTGAAGATAAAAAGACTGGGGTCCAAAAGTGACCCATCTAGACAGAGAGATATATTTAGACTCAAAGATACCAAGATATTTGATGTCATCTTCATACCATTATATTATAATAATAATAATAATAATAATAAAATTTATTTTGAAAGGGCCATATTCTTGACCTCTATCACAAATTTTATTTTATTATATTTTACTTTATTAATTATTATTGGGTATATTAATTTTTAAATTTATACTCTTATATTTGTTATATATTAGAAGCTAGTTATTCATCTAATATATTGTATCTATTTATTATTTATATATATATATGCATTTTTAAGTATATTCGTATTGTCTGCATTACCACTTATTTATATATGTATTATCTCGTCATTATATATATATATATATATATATATATAATTTTTATATGGGTGTAGAATTATTTCTTGTATCCTATGTATTTATCTATATGTCAATCTTTAATGTTTATCTCATGTGATTTAGATATTAATTCAATTGTAGTAACAATTTACTGATTAGTATGTAAATGTTTAAACTTAATTATGTTTGGGAGGACTCTATGTATAATGTATACTTTGTAGATTTACCTATTTCTTAACCACTTATAGGTTAAGACAACATGCACCTATTATACCAATATGCATTGATGAAGGTGTTTATAAAGGAAAACATATGTCGACAATTTAACCAATTTTAT
The DNA here is from genome assembly GCA_031769625.1 of Taudactylus pleione. Taxonomy (NCBI): domain Eukaryota; kingdom Metazoa; phylum Chordata; class Amphibia; order Anura; family Myobatrachidae; genus Taudactylus; species Taudactylus pleione. Next base: position 7,078,980 of record JAUIMM010000484.1, read on the forward strand.
TAATCAAGTTAACACCTGTAATTATTCTCATTAATTACCACCTGGGCAGTGCTGATTTCAGATGAGTGCCGGGATACCGCCTGACACGGCTGGACTTTCCCCACACCACAGTCACTCCTGCCGACAGCAGCAGGTACCCTACTGCAGGACTTGCACCTTGGAGACTGCTCCACCCTGCCGGGCACCCACACAGATGGTGCACATGCTGCAGAAGACGCGGTCCACTGGGCGGCTTGTTGGATATACGGAGAAGCCGTCCCATGTTATAACTCTATTGTTGATACACAGCAATCTATTTGACACCTGTGGGATATCGGATCTTCACCACAATTACGAATAGCTCCTATTGGCAAAGACTATCTCTTAGTAGCTGCCAGCATTTGTTCTGATCATCATATACATCTTGAGAGAATTGTCATTGTTACAAGCTGCCCAAGAGGTATACTCTTTTTTTTACACCTAATCACCATCATCTTTTTTTTCCCGGCCGGGACGAACTGTGATTATAGAGCAGATGCTCACATCAGGACAGTAACCATTATTTAAACATTATTTACCAACATTTTGTTTCATTATTCATTTATGAGTATCATTTCTTATATTCATTGATATATTGTTCTTTTATCAGTGTCATTGTACATTGTATGTTTATTATTCTTCAGATCAATTTTTATTAAATTATGTGTTTATTTTAACTTATACAGATTCAATTTGACTCTATCCAATATTAGGTCCACTAGTGCACTACATACTAGCGCTCCCTGTCTTTTCCTTGTCTTTTTTGCCCATTTTATGGAATAGCCTATCCTTCAGGTGAGCTGCTGCCTGTTTGCACACTTACATTATTTGGTGCGCCCCTTATTGTGTTTTTCTTTTGTAATTCCAATAACACCTACCCTTTTCAGTGATTTCGTCCACCCTCTGCCCAGTTCACAATCACAAGCCAAAACTGTGCTGTTCAATTACAATGCTCAAATAACCCTAACTGATCACTGAATACTGTAATCACACTGGGAGCCGAACCTACAACAAAGACAACAACTACACCTGCTTATGTGTTAGAATGGTATCTACTACCGAGCTACTAGGTCGACCCTTGCGCCTAGTCCTTAAGGGTCCTACGATACCCTTAACTAGGGAACTGTTGTCCCTACCAACAAATACTCAATGTTACACACCCTTTTCCTGCGCAGACAAATACACGTTTTCCCAGACTATGGCAACACTAATCAATGTATTTACAAAATGTTATCTATCAATATCACCATGCACTCTCAATGGCTTTGTTTAAAACACATGGCAGCAATACAGGAGATACGTATATACTATTGTGCGACTAGTCGCATACACAATGCGACTACTATAGAACACGTATTATGATTTTTACGCTATAGTGCGACTGGTTGCATACACAATAATGCGACTTCCCCTTTTTAACACAAAAAAAACTATCGATGAAGGAAAACAAACTTTTTCCTCCCTCATCCCTGGATTCTCAATCAGCACTTCTAAAGCCACAATAACAGGTAGCAGACTCTCAGCAACAAAGTGGTAGCAGATGTTGAAGGCACAATGCGTTCTCCTGCTATGGCGCCTCCACCCTTTTGCTGAGAGATCACTTCCGAGTGTTACCAAGTGACTGGTAGCGTGATTAACACTGCGAGCCCAAACTATGGATACCTAATTAAAACCTCTATGCAATCCTGTCTATACCTTCTAAAATCCTGCATATAGCTTCTAAAATTGTCACTATTTAGCGTAATGAGTCGCACAGTAAATAAATAAATGCTTTCAGACTTTGAATGTGGTTCCAAAGCACAAAAAGTTATTATTCAATATAAAAATAGATGGTTACACGCTGTGATCTAAAGACAATTAGCGCAAATAAATCATACAGACCCAAGGTACAGTTGTTATATATGCACGCGCTCTGGGCCCAGATAACGGCATCAGCATTAGAAACCTCCGTCAACAGCACAGCAAGAAGACTCAAGACTGGGGTCAGAGAGCGCACATATATATACTCTTACAGGAATAGGCAATGCAATAGACAAGTTTGACATGATTCCATTGGTTCTTCTTAAAGGTGCTTTTGTTACAAGATAGTTCATAGGTCAGTTCGAATGGACACAAATAGCCTCTAACAACCCTTTGTGTCCTTTTTCCGCTGCATGCTAATCTAAGCTGCTAACATTACAGAGTACATTTTAATGTTTTAACTCTCTATAGTCCATAGTTTGCAGATGCATGTTGCGATCTTCTCACCGTTGATACCGGAAATCTGTTGCAACACAGTGGATCAGTACAAAACCAAACACAGTCTGCTTACCATGTTCTAAACCTTAGATATCAAGTAACCTTATTTCACAACATTAATAATTACTCAATAAACCTTGAATATTACACTTTAATGCTAGGGAACCTTTTGTGTAAGTGTGCAGTGTGTAAGTATTGGGGAATTGGGAAAAGATGCTAGTTAGCACTGTGCGACTATGTGTTTTGTGGAGTACACCATGGTACGTGTTTTTCAGGGTTAATCATTTTATATGTTTTAGTGACTGTCTGTATTTGTATGAAGAGGACTTCTAACTTATTTCTATTGTGTGGGAATTGCACGACGCTAAATAATAGCATTGCCATATGTACTTATGGCATAATTCTCTAAAATGGCGCTGGGCAGCCAATCACAAAATGGTGTCTCATTGCCATTCGTAAAATGGCATCGCCCCGATATAAGTTTAAACCGATCCTGTGTCAGCCAATTATCCAGCTTTGACACCTTTCTAAACTTACAACTCTCCAAATGTAATAGTGGCTAATTAACCCACATGAAGTCCATAAATCATCAGCACATTCCTATATAGAGCATACCTACAGCCATTGCACCTGTCAGGGTTGAAGTAATGGAGTTTGTACAGTCTTCATTGGAGCTGTATGCTTATGGGCTGCTTTCTATGGAGGAGCTGCACAGGAGGAGGGCGCAGCAGCATCACCACATCCAGGTCCCTATTGGGCTTCATGCCAGGCGATGTTATCGACTAAGGACTCCTTCTCAGATCATGAGGTGGTTCAGTTATTAGCTTGAACTAAAGAAACCTCATGACCCTATATGAGCAGGTGAGAGATGATTTGGAGCCTTTGGCTGATAGGAAATATTAGATTTATAGCTTATCTGTATCCTGACCGCTATTTATCCTTGTGCAGTTACCAGCTGGCTGGAATACAGTAATACACAAAAACTACAAAAAAGAGGATAGCACTTGAGGGGGGAATTCAGTAGAGATTATCTATATAATATTATCACTCAACTGAAAATAAAAATATTTCAGCAAAGCTTCTTATAAATAATATACACATTTAAAATACAGAATGAAAAATAAAAAGTAAAAAAATAAAAAGTGAGATATACAAAATATACTAAAAATATAAATATAAATAAAAAACTAAATTAAATCTGTAATAAGAATATAGATTGAAATATGTGAATATAGCATAGTGTCCCTGCAGCTGCAATGTGCCTGTAGACTAATTCCTATATAATAATTGTCCAAATGGTAACAAGAAGCTGCCTTCTCTCTTGTTTGTTATTTGACAGTGTCTCCTAAATAATTTAGTAAAAAAGGATTCCTTAAGGTGCTGTGCATATACAATCCAAATGCAATACCTTATTAAGTGTTTCATTCAAACAGACCTCTCTATGCCAGTTTATGGACGTTAGTGGCTGAACACCGCTGTGGGATGTAATGTCCTCCTGTGTATGGGGAACCTCGGTGTGTACTCACTGCTAAATAGCATAGAGTGCCAACATCATTCGCACCGGCTCTTCTCCTAGTGAAACTCTTGTGCTGTTGCTTAGGCTGACAAAATGTAAATGGAAGCACACTGATGAATTTCCGTTTGATCGGTACATTCAATTTTTAGGAGAATCCTGTAAAGCGGCAGGGCAGGTGTACCAGGAATGTTTAGATGGCAAGTAAGCACTGCAGACCCTTCTGTCAATGGGTTTCGCTCCTCCCTGGAGCTTTATCAAGACAAGGGCTTGTCAAAATTAGTGTAGAAAATGGCAATGTTTATCTTTAAATAAAATGTAACTTACATTACAGTTCAGTGCTGTAATGCTCCCAGTAGTGCACCTTATGCAGTGCCCCCGGTAGTGGTCTCCATATGCAGTGCCCCCAGTAGTGGTTCCCCTAGTAGTGCCCCTTTTGAAGCCCTCTTTGGTTGCTATAACAAACATTACTGTATAGTGTGCACTACACATAAATACTGTGGGACCCGGGGGACACTGGCGGTGGGTGCAGCAGCGCTTTTGGAAACAGGCAGCTATGGGCCCCTGCACCACAGTGGCCCAGGTACAAGGTACCGGCTGCACCGCCGCTGTAGTTCAGCCACTGTTGTCATCATAACTGTTGACATTGTGGTGTCAACATCATAACTATCAACATTGTCATTGTGGACATGGTGACGGCATCCCCTTATGCAAATAAGAAACATCACATCAAAATCCATCCTCCTAACATTTTATAAATAATTATTTCTATTTTTCTTCTAAATTATTTTCTAGTCTAGCCTTGATTTATTTATATTAATGAATCATAAAAGTGATTGGGGGACATTGTGACTCTCTCTATTGTATGAGGCATATCTTATGTTAAGCTTTTATTAAGTAGTCCAAAGTGCATCATTAATATTATACACTTCATAACTAACCTCCTTCATGTGAACTGAAGTGAGGAGTAGTCAGTCTGCAAATCATACCCCTAGAATAAAGATGGTAGAAAGAATGTCAGAGAGCCTGTTATTTTTATTAAATGATAGACATATGTTGTGTTGATTATCATTACTGTCATTAGTTTGGACAGCACCAGGCATGAACCTTTGTATTTTTCAGTCTCCAGGCTGTACATTATGTAAGTCTCCACCTTTAGACAGGATTGGACCTCTCTCATCTATTAATGAGCAGAATCCAATGTCTTGGTAATTATCTTTCAAAGGTCTGTTATGAAATCACTAGTCAGTCTTTGTGTAGGAGTTTTAGTGGTCGGCGGAGGCGAATGCCCAGATACATTCTCCCTGTATTTTTTCAAAAAAATACAAGGAGAAGTGTGCAGATGGGATTTGCAGGGACAGAGCTTTATCGCAAGGGATTTTTGATACATTCCTATAATATTTCCTAAATTTGCAATGTGAATTTAGTCAGAAATATCACATTACAACCACATTTTAAATGCGGATTGTAGCAAATAGGGCCCTTGGTGACTGTGTGGGAGTGTACTCACAAGGATAGTGCCAGGGTGAGAACCAGGATGATGGAGGGCCCTGCTTGTGAGAGCTTACAGTCTACAAGAGCAATCAGTTTGACATATCTACTGTATAGTAATGACAATAAAAGAGGCAGATTTAACCAGTGACACCTCACAGAAGGTGTTATTGGGGCTTGGACAATGAACACTACACAATTTGGAGAATTTAGTGCAAGACTGCTCTTGATTTGAAACAACAACAAAGTTATGGGATTATTGTCAAGGAAGAAACCTTACATTCTCATCACGCAGTAAATAGACTAAAAGTACAGATCTACTGTAAGAAAGTCTAATGCAATGCAGACTGTGTTTTAAAGACCTACTGTACTGTACAAATGTTAGCTGAGTGCATAAAATTTTTATGTTTCCTGAGGGGGCGGGGGGGTTTATCAAAGCTTGGAGAGAAATAAAGTGGAGATAGATCAAGTACTAACAAATCAGCTTCTGTCATTTTACAGACTGTGGTCCGTATTCAATTTGAGGTGAAATGTCGGAATTGGCGATAATTTATCGCCGATGACGTCATTTTCGCCTATTTCAATTATCCCCGTATTCAATTACATTGACTTTTTGCCGGCGCTAAAAGTCAATGTAAAAGAACGAGGATAAATATTTGCCAGCCTTTGGCTGGCAAAAAAAGTGTAGAATTGGATTTTAGGGGTGCAGGCTTTAAAAAAAAATTAAAAACATGAAAATATGGGCGCTGTAGCTGAAGGTGAAGAATGGGTGTGTGCATATAGAGCAGCTCAACCAAAAGAGAGATGGCTAACCTCAGAATATTGTGAAACAAAAAAACAGAACGATGGGAGCACAATATATCAAATAAAGAACATTGAAACACTGGTAATAAATTATGTGTGGAACAAAACATTGAAAGAGCAGCATATCAAATAAAAGGCATGTTTAATAAAAACATTGTATTAAATTGTATTATAAGACATAACAATATGAGATGTGTATGAATCAGACGGATTATCCATACGATATTATATGTCACAATAGACCTCAAAATTACCAATTAATGTAAATGAAATAAATTGATAAAAAATTAAACAGATAGCAAAAAAACGTCACTACGTATGCGATGAGAAACCTAATGCACTCCTTTGATTATTTGAATAACATAAACGTGATGATATGTCTGAATGTTAATTTAGGAGTTGTGACATTCAGACATAAAATAGTCATAATTAGAGTTATTAGGTATCCAAGTGGATAAACTTCCACGGTGTGGTAAGTATAGGTTGCTGATGACCTGTGAAACAGGTAATAAATGATACCTGAGATCGGCGTATGGTAGCCGGGTGAGGTGAACGAAGGGCAGTGACCGGATTGCCGCTCCGAAGATGGTGGTTGCCCGCTCTTCCTGAGACCAAGTCCCGTATAGTGTAGATGAGGCTCTGACTGGTGAGCGCTCAGAGTCCGGGCAGTGTCACATGGGCTATTCGGCCTGCAGCTGTGGTGGGTCCCGCTATGAAGTGAGCTCACTGAAGCAATAGCGCCCGGGTGATGGGACGTTTACTGCATCTGAAGTGCATGCAGTGATAAAATTTCTTGATTAGATCCACCAGTAAGGTAAACCTAATGCGTTTCTCGGCCTTAGTGAGTCTGGCCGTTTCCTCAGAGGTAATGCACCTCACTACAAAGGGGATTCTAGTTATGTCACGGGCAATCAGTGTAATCAGAGACAGGTGTATTTTGACATCTGTCACAATTTGTTGAAAGATCAGTCTCATTCATTTGGTGAATTATACAGGGTATAAAAAACACATTGATATACAGTATATATAAGGAGGCATTATCTTTAAAAATACATATGTTTTCATGCATATTGTATATGTAAAAAAGTTATGCAAATGAATACATTTATTAGCTACATAATTGTAGCAGTCTAATTGTTTCTATAAAATAATGAATACATTCAAACAGGAAAAATACATTCCGACGAAAAAATAAATAAAGAAACTATAAAACTATTGAGAAGGAATTAATGTACATGATTATAAAACACACTGATACATAGCATATATAAGGAGCCATTATCTATAAATATGCGTATGTTCTCATATATATTGTATAAAACAAGTTATGCAAGTAAATGCATTAACTAGCTACATAATTGTAGCAATCTAATCATTTCTATAAAATAATAAATACATTCAGTAAAAAAAAAAAAAGAAAGAAACTCCAAGACCATTGTGAAGGAATTAATGCACATGATTATAATACACCAATTATACTTGTTAGATATATTAGTTCAAACAATGAAATTGTGCATACAGATCTCACAATATATATAGAAGTATTGTTCCTACATAAATTATAATTAGAACAAAAATAATAAATAGATAAATAAATGATAATAGAAAATAACAATAATGAAGCAAAATACATCTACGTCTTCCATTGCAATAAATCATGATACTGTATTTTGCTTCATTACTAAGTGAAACTTTACACATTATCTTACTAACAGGCCTGTTATGTTTGGAAATTGACTTTACTAACCAAATGATGGACAATGACAATTCTAACATCGTTTTGCACATGGATTTTTAATATTATATGGATTGTTTGATGCTATATTTTAATATAATAATGTATTGTTTCTGACAACCAGTGCTTCTTCTTTTATACTATTTAAGTAGCAAATATATACCTGCAGACAGGGATGTAGGGAGGGCAGAACCGATGCAGTGCGAGCTCCAGGCACCAACCAGATCAGAGGGCGCTGGCTGCGGTGCACCTGTAGTCTGACCCAGGCAGCTGTTTAAATGATGATAGACTGTCGGGTGCCGGATCCAGGTGTACTGCTTTCTGCTTCTGGCAGACAGGGCTCCCTGATCACCTCCTCTTGGATCCTGACATCAGAGGACTGCGCTGGGAGGACAGGGACATTTGCCTCCCCGGGCTAAACGGCCATTCATTGTTTTGGACGGGAGAGGCTGCAGCTGCGAGTGGGGGAGGAGGGATGAATTCGGCCACTAGCGGGGAAGCAGGTTGGGTGGGTTTGAGATGTCACCGGCGTTAGCCTACTAGTGAGGCAGTGAGCTTCAAGGGAAAGTCCCTGTCTGCAGGTCTGACACAAAGTAAAAGGAGAAAAAATAGGGGAGCAGAGGAAGACAGAAAAGCGGGGTGAGTGGGAAAAAAACTAAGACGGAAGTAGGGTTGTCACCAGTTTATTATAACAACAATAATTGTTAATAATTATTATTAACAGTCAGTTACTTTTTTTTACTTTATATTAACAAGCTCAACTCCCCATCTAGTCACCTACCTCCAGTCCTCTCCTGCCTACCAGCACTCCTCCTTGCCAATCTCCCTGTCCCATCTAGTCCTCTCCTGCCTACCTGCCCACTTCACCTGTCTCCTTGCTCCTATCCAGTCCTTTCCCACCTACTCACACACCACCTCACTGCATCTAATCCACTCCCATGTACCTACAGATATGTCCTTATACATCTAGCCTCTGTGCATGTTAAACAGTCCTTCTAGTTGCGCCATGTACAGATCATCTTTTCGTATGACTTTTTAACTTCAGATGCATCTTATTCCTACAGCGATGCGAATAAGATGCACAAGTAGCTTCGTTTGATTAAAATGATATGCAGCATGCCTATATTCTGTGTGTGACTGAGTGTGTATCTGCATGCAAAATACTATGTTACAGTGTCACAGCTGCTGACACGGTAACGTAGCATTTCTCATTCACATCCCTGTGTGAAAAAGATGCATTCGAAGGTAAAAAGTCGCTCAATAAAATGCTTGATGCTACCAAGTCTCACCTCTCCGTCTGCCTCCAGTCCCTACCCGCCTCTCTCCGCCTGTTACTGTAATTACTTCTGGACAAGAGCCTCGGCAGCTGCTGCTGGAACTGGACTGTCTTTATTTTATCTATGGCCTGACAGCCGGAGAGCCATTAGTTGGTTTGAACTCCTGTTTTGGCAGATGTCATAGAAGGCATATTTAATAAACTAATACAGAGGCTGGCAATTTAACCTTATTATAGTTCGGGTAACTGGACTGGGGTATTAGGTTTCCATGCTTTCCAGAGAATGATTTCTTTATAAATCTTCTCATTGATATACTATCTTTACTCTTGGTCTTAATTGTAGCCCTATCTGATGCTTTTCTTAATTATGTGCTGTTGATGTTCCACAGCACAGAACACTTAGGATGTAAACATAATGAATTTACTGTAATTTACCTTCCTATATTCATTCCCCCTCTCCCTCTCCCTGTCCCTCTCCCTCCCTTTGTCTATCTGTCTCTTTCCCCCTCTGCCGCTATCCCAAGGGGGAAATGCAAAACATTTATGGGGAGGCTTTTTATAATTGTGCCATTTACATTGCCAGCTGTGAGGTGAGCTGACCACATTCCCCATAGCAGTGTGTCCTGGGCAGAGAGGGCTGGGGTAACAAAGTCACAGAGAGGACAGAATCAAGTTGAGGATGACAAAGGATGCATTGGAGTACTTACCTTCCATCGTCGGGATCTCCTCCTGTTGGGCTTCTGCGGTCGGGATTTGAGTCGCCGGTATTTCGATACCATTCCCTCTGTAGATAATTGTTGGTTTTGTTTTTCATTTCAAATTAGCCTCACATGCTGACCACGCCCACTTTAGCAAAGTACAGTAGAGGAGGGCGCGTACCAATTGCATGTTCTGGATCTATGGCTCCCCGCTACACCTCTGCTTGCAGATTAATATTCAGAAATGTATTGCATTAATTCATGATGCCTGGAATGTAGACAAATACATCTCTTTGAAATGGGTGAGGAGTGTTTTACAAAGTACACCAACCATTTTTAGTTGTTTTGTTTTGCCTGTGCACCCCAATTTTATTCCTTATTTGTAAATACATCGCTCTGTTTATAATTATATAAAAATATAAAGCATTAAACCATTATGGGACAGGCACTCGCCACCTCCTAGCAACCACCAGGAAGGAAAGCTGATATGTTTACCTTAATGAAAGATATAAAAAATAGACTCCGTTTAATGGAAACCTTTGGGTTCAAATATTCCATTTTAACCTCGTCCCCTTTGATTCAATGGCGACCTTGGTCTGATTTCTATACTGTTCATATGTCAAAACCATCTCCTATTAGTATTGCTCATGTTTCAAATTGATAATATATGTATGTGCTAACATTTTTCTGTTTATTTTTCTTTTCTTTATATATTACTTAGATTTTTTTTTATTATTTAGTTTTATCATTATTTTTTTTATTATTTGTAATTGTTATTTTTGTATTGAATTGTAAATTGTTGTACCGATATAAATGATCTGTATTGGAAAATATCTCTTTAATAAAATCGATTTCAGTTAATAAAAATAGACTCCATTTTACAGACTACTATGGAAATACAAGTCCCAGCAATGCTGAAAAAAGAGAATACTGATCATTTCAACTTTAGCCTTATATTTTGCTGCTCTACTGAGACATTATAATTGCTCTTGAATAATATAGTATACTTGCATGAAAAATATTTATACCATGCATGCATTTCCAAACATTTCGTGCAACACTCACAGAAGTCAATAGTTGGCAGGCCACAGCTCATTGTGTATTTTCTCACAGCAAATGTTTAGTTAAATCTCCACACTGTGCATAGATTCAAATATTCTGCTCTATAGAGTACACTACTCACAATCAACAGAATGTGTGTGTAAAGCACAATATGGACTACTTACAAATTTGTCAAGGCATTACAGACTCTTGATATGTTTACATGCCACCTCAGACACTACAGAACCTACTAGTTTGATCATGTCTGTAACCTTAAAATTAATTCAAATATTTTATGTCTGCAGTTTCAAAATACAATGATAAAACTTTGGGAAGATGAATGTAATTGGTAAAAAAAAACATATTACAAGTATCAAGGTATCCAGATGTTGTAAAAATAAAATAAAAAATGCAATTATGTTTCATTTTATCAATAATGATTATAGAGTGACAATGTCTAATATAACTGTATATAGCATGGTATTCATATATAATTAGAGGCATGCAAAAATGATAAATTATAATGTAAATTAAAATACAGTAAGATGCTAACTAAATGCAGAAGATGGCAGTCAAATATGCATATTTGTGAGATATTGAGAATAATTAGTTTCATATAAAAGAAAAGAAACGGAGCGCAACATTTAATAGAAAAAAAACATCTGCATGAAGACTGATTAGTTACAAAAATATGTGATATAAAATGCTTGTGTCAGTCAGAAACTTAGTGATAGGCATATTCATTAAACATTTAAGAATACAGTTAATCTATATATTTACATATAATATGTAAATGTGCCTTATGTATTTCTTCATGTAGGGCACACAATAGTCTACACAAAAAAATATTGAATCACCTGGGATGATATGCCTTATCCTATTATGGGATATTCCCATACAGGATTGTGGCATTTTGGAAATACTACATTTATTTTGATTCCATTAAATTTTATTTGACACACAATATTTTCAATTTTAATTAATTTTACCATTTACAAACACTGGGTACAGCCATGGGCACCATATTTGCAAGGAATTATGTTAACTTCTACATGGAACGTTTTGAACAACAAAATATTTGGTCTGATCTTTCAGATCAACACTGGATTTTTTATGGCTTATACCATAGGTTCCCAAATGTGGTCCTCAAGGCTCCCCAACAGTTTAGGTTTTAGAGATATCCATGGTTGAGCACAGGTGACTTAATTGGTATCTCAGCCAGTTTGAATTAGCCACCTGTGCTCAACCATGTATAGCTCTAAAACCTGAACTGTTGGGGAGCCTTGAGGACCACATTTGGGAACCTCTGGCATATACATTGATGATTTTATATATAATATATTCTCAAAATATTTCCAAATTTATTACATTCATTAATACAATCAAAATCATTTCTTCACATTGGGGTGTTATTTTCTCATTAATAATTATTTCAAATTCTTCATCTCAGTAGGGGATAACATTTGAAACAATTATCAAAATTGGGTTAATAATAACAATTTTTTACGAAAAATATCCAACAATTTAGCACTGACTCACTTTCAACCCTCACTATTAAGTGGGCAGTAGCTTACAACTTTTTTTAATGACTGCATACAGGAACATCTCTTTATAAACTCTCTCACAGCTCCTCATATGTATGCCACACACTTGCCTCCTGTCTACAACTGGAACTATTTCTGCTTTCTGTACAGTACTGGGACACACATTGGTAATAACACACCCATTTAGTCATGTGGGAGTCTAAACAAGTGGACAGTTGGTTCCACCTACCCTGTAATAATCAAACATCCCCCTCACCAGATCACATCCACTTGGGTGAGCAATTTTGGGATAAGGTTATTCAGGTCAAAGTTCCTCTTGCATGACTTTTGCAAAGTCTATATATACTTTTAAGACCATCTTGTTTTTATTCTCATCTGGTGATCTTGTCTTGTCCCATGATGTATGTCCTAAGCATTAAATGTTCCACTGCAATTAGCTTTATCTTGGCATTTTGCCCACTCTATTTTATTACACAGAACCATTGCATCAGTGCTTTATTATTTTATCTTAACATTTTAATTTTGTATAACTTTGTATCTTTTTTACTGTATTCCCCACCAGTTCTGAAATATATTTGTTCTGTTTTATTTGGCTCACTTCTTTACAATGTTTTTCTTAATTGCAATCGCCACTCTATACCATCTCCACAAGCAGAGATAAACATATCTATCATCAGATAGTACCTATGGTTAGTCTTCTAGCTCCCCATCTTCTTAAATGTCTCCTCACAAAAAAGGCAAATTCAATCAGATGCAGGGTGTACAATGCAGGGGAAAGCTCTGGGCTTCATGCCTGGAGATATTCAATTCAGAATTTTTCCCACACAGTAAACCCAGGGGTAACACATGGTAACCTATAGGGTAGGTTCTGTAAAAAATGCTGGAATCTATGTGTTTCCTTGTGTGTGAAACCTTAGAGGCGGCATTTTTTGTGGATTTTTCCACACAGAATCAGAAAAAAAAATCAGCACTACCTAAGGGGATCCAGGACCTAATTGAATAGTTCCGGGCTATCAATTAGTCATGGGGTAAACCATGCAGATAATTGGATATGCCACATACTGTAATTCCCAGAGGTATCCTTCTTCCATGTTTCCTGGACCTCCACCTTGTTTCATGTATTTATATGTTTCTTTGGTGATATAAGCTACCGTTCACAAGTTTGGAGTCACCCGGACAATTTCGTGTTTTACATGAAAACTGACTTTTATTTATCAAATGAGTTGCAAAATGAATAGAACATATAGTCAAGACATTGGCAAGGTTATAAATAATGATTTTTATTTGAAATAATAATTTTGTCCTTCAAACTTTGCTTTCATCAAAGAATACTCCTTTTGCAGCAATAACAGCATTGCAGACCTTTGGCATTCTAGCTATTACTTTTTTGAGGTAATCTGAAGAAATTTCACCCCTCGCTTCCTGAAGCACCTCCCACAAGTTGGATTGACTTGATGGGCACTTCTTGTGTACCATACAGTCAAGCTGCTCCCACAACAGCTCAATGGGGTTGAGATCTGGTGACTGCACTGGACACTCCATTACAGACAGAATACCAGCTGCCTGCTTCTTCCCTAAATAGTTCTTGCATAATTTGGAGGCGTGCTTTGGGTCATTGTCCTGTTGGAGGTGGAAATTGGCTCCAATCAAGCGCTGTCCACAGGGTATGGCATGGTGTTGCAAAATGGAGTTATAACCTTCCTTACTCAAAATCCATTTTACCTTGTACAAATCTCCCACTTTACCAGCACCAAAACAGCCCCAGACCATCACATTACCTCCACCATGCTTGACAGATGGTGTCGGGCACTCTTCCAGCATCTTTTCTCTTGTTCTGCATCTCACAAATGTTCCTCTGTGTGATCCAAACACCTCAAACTTCGATTCGTCTGTCCATAACACTTTTTTCCAATCTTCCTCTGTCCAATGTCTGTGTTCTTTTGCCCATTTAATCTTTTCCTTTTATTGGCCAGTCTCAGATATGGCATTTTCTTTGCCACTCTGCCTAGAAGGCCAGCATCCGGAGTCGCCTCTTCACTGTAGACATTGACATTGGTGTTTTGACACTGGTGTAATGAAGCTGCCAGTTGAGGATTTGTGAGGCATCTATTTCTCAAACTAAAGACTCTAATGTACTTGTCTTCTTGCATAGTTGTGCACCGAGGCTTCCCACTTCTCTTTCTACTCTGGTAAGAGCCTGTTTGTGCTGTTCTCTGATGGGAGTAGTGCACACCGTTGTAGGATTGTTCAGTTTCTTGGCAATTTCTCACATGGAATAGCCTTCATTTCTAAGAACAAGAATAGACTGTTGAGTTTCACATGAAAGTTCTCTTTTTCTGGCCATTTGGAGAGTATAATCGAACCAACAAATGTGATGCTTTAGATACTCAACTAGCTCAAAGGAAGGCCAGTTTTATAGCTTCTCTAATGAGCAAACCCATTTTCAGATGTGCTAACATAATTGCACAAGGGTTTTCTAATCATCCATTAGTCTTCTAACGCGCTTAGCAAACACAATGTACCATTAGAACACTGGAGTGATGGTTGCTGGAAATGGGCCTCTATACACCTATGTAGGTGTTCCTTTAAAAACCAGACGTTTGCAGCTAGTATAGTTATTTACCACATTAACAATGTATAGAGTGTATTTCTGATTTAATGTTATCTTCATTGAAAAAAAACAGTGCTTTTCTTTCAAAAATAAGGACATATCTAAGTGACCCCAAACTTTTGAATGATAGAGCATTTTGGAGACTCTCCAAAACCGCTGCAAAACTGCCATCAAAACACATTTTAGAATAGAATAGAGCAGGGCTGTCATTTAGAAACCTCTGTAAAACTGCCACCAAACCCACAGAGTTTAGAACAGAATAGAACCCGCCACCAAACCACCAGGGTTTAGAATAGAATAGAACCTGCCGTCAAACCACCGCTTAGTAAATTTTGCTCTTAGAGTCTCTCTTTGATTCACACATCACAAGTTTTTATTGCATGAGTTTGTTTATTGAGCCTACATTTGTTGCTGCATTTGTTGCTGACCAGCCACAAGTTTTTGGTTCAAAACAACAACTTCCTGTGCTTTGTCAGCTATGTTGAGACTACTTTTTCAGTATATGATATTCCTCAAAACATTTAACTACTGTATAAATACCAGTTGTATGCTTCTGCTATAACTAGCAGTGACATCTGTCTCTTACTTTTCTTGGCTCTGAACAATCTCTTTAAGAATAACAATATTTTTTTTCTGGAGGCTCTTTTAAGATGTTTTTCAAACTCTTATTTGCTCCTTTTATCCTTATAACATTTTTTAAGAAAAGCAGTTCACTCAGTAACACTTCAATCATTTTTTACCACATTTTTGTCTTTTCATCATGCTCTTCCCTTAAGCCACTCATGTCTATTTTCAAGCATTTGTTTTTCTTTCACATACCACAAAAGTCTTTCATTCTGAACTCGGTCCATATTTTCAAGGAACATCAGGTAACTGTTTTGGTAATTGTTCAAACTTTATGGGGTTGCTTTCACTGCTGGTGGTTATGTTTTGTTTTCCTACAGTATGTGTCCTTGATGATTATAGTCACATGTCTTTATGTTCTTTCTTCTCATCTGGGGGCTGGTGTCATTTTAGGTAATAAGTGGTGATACCTGCTTGCAGCCTTCAGTGGGAGTACCTTGCTGGTCATAACTTTTATCTGCTAATGTTCTCTTGCTCATTGTGTTTGCTGTTCTGTAGGTATTCCTGACCTTTTCTTGTGACTCCCATTCTGCACTGATCACTGCTTTGCTCCCATTATCCTTGTCTATATATTGCAAGTTATCCTCATTCATATTATTGTTCTTTAGAATTACCATTTTCAGTATTGTTGCTATGTTTGTAATAGTATCTATCGCTCTACAAAAGTAATTCCGATTAATTGTAATATTTCCATTTTGTCTATATTTCTAACATTCCATCTCTTATGGTGTGCTTCTGTATTTGATCAAAGAGTAATAACCCTATTACCCTGCTAGACTGTGATTCCAGAAAATAAAACTTAAGTAATGTGATGTTGGTTTAATGCTTCATTCTTTTTATTGATATATGTGTATATTACCTTGCTTTAGAGAGAGTTAAAGTATCATAGCTGTGACTTGTCATATCTCATCACTGATGTCCTTTCACTCATTGTATTACATATTGTATTTCCTGTGTCCGTTGCAGAGATTTAGGCTTGTTGCTGACCTTGTTCTTAACGCTTGAGTCCTTCACTGCACTGCAGAACGGCCGGTGACTCATTTATCTGCACAGTCCTTCAATTATTGATTTGGAAAAACAGGAAAACTGTGCCATTAAAAAGCAAAGCCTACTTGCTGCTGCCGCAACACACATGACTCACTGCTCTCCATTTATTGGCTATAAAAACCATAGGCAGCAAATACAACTCTATTTGGGTTTTCAAATACAGTATAAACTCCACAATCCATAGCAAGCACTGAGTGCCAACTAACCAGTACTGAGAGACAACTATCACAAATCCCAAGATAGCTCATCTGGGCATCAGCCCATTTGGCATTTCTGACAATGAGTTTAAAATTAATTTTTGTATATTTTGTAACTTTTAATGCTCATATCAATCAATATTTTTTTCTTAACAATCTATTTAATTTTTTTAGCCAACTATAATTAAGAAAGTGAGGGTACAGAAATAAGAGAAGGGAATCAAGGGAAGGGATAAGGGGGAACATCATATAACCATAAATATTCTAAATTCGATACACTGTTTTCTCATATTTTTATTGTTTATCAGGTAATCAAGGAAAACCTAAATTGAACATCCCCATCCAGGAATCAGAAGAGGAGTCCAACTAAGGTTCAGTCTATGGGTCATCTGGATTTAGGGATAAGAGGAAATGCCAGATCATAGTCCAAAAGATAGTTGGGAGGAGGTATTATAATGATTCAACCAGAGTGACCAAATGTAAGTAAAGTATCTACCTCACTGTTAACAATATTGATTGACAATATGCTCCATGGTCTAAGTGAAGCAGGTAGCCTTGTTAATAGAAGTAAGAGAGTGTGATACTACAGTCTTCCAACCATACAGAATAGGTTTTCATGAAGTTTTCTCTAACACAGAAAAAGAAGAAAAGATTAAATTAACACACATCGGTTCTCAAGAAACTATTTTAAGGGTCACCCTTGCATTGTATTCCCAAAGCAAGTCATGCTTTTCTTGGCTTGGAATTGACTTGGTTCTTTCCACCAACTTATCGCAAGTTCAGAAATAAAATTGAGGCAATACAACATCTTTCATGGATGTTTAAGAACTTCCGTGGTGGAAAGACACATTTTGCCTTGTTTCAGATCTGCACAAACTGAGTCCAACCCAAACTGTTCATCTCTAGTTATAAATAAAAAAATTATGAAACCGCTTACCAGTAACCTGCTGTTCTTTGCTTTACTGCTGCCAAGGATGTCTGTTGAAGATATAGATCAATTAAAAAGCTTGTTTCAAACTAGTGCTTTTGAACATTGCAGCTTGAGGCTCCCAGTGCCAGCACATGGAGAAAAGTCACTGGTGCATCTAAACTTCACCCTCCATAAAATCTGATGGACATATTTCACTATAAACAGTGAGTGTCAGTATCAGTCTTTCACATTGCTTCTGCCCAAGTCATCGTACAACAACAATACACACCCTAACTATCATATCAATTATCACTGTATGAATTAATCTGTTCTATTTGCTACTAATGCAAGCAATTGTGCTACTGACCAGAAATGTAAAACTGTTGGAGCACAATGTTAAAAACTTGCTATGATGACTTTGAATCATTGCAGTTGGACTGTGGGCCTGATTCAGACCCGATCGCAAGCGCTGAGCGCTCACAACCGGGTCGATGGTGGCCCACAGCGCATGCGTACGACGGAGCTGGCTCTGTCGTGCGCATGCGCGAGATCCGGCTAGCGATGGGCAATCCGTCACTCCGGGTCTCGCACCAAAAGGGGCGAGCTGTCGATGTTGAGTGACAGCTCGCCCCCTTTGGTGGGCAGGCCGGGGGGGGCGGCTGCCCAAATGGAGGTATTCCCATGAGAACACCTGCCATTTGGGGGTGGCCCCACTGACATCACGAGTGATGTCAGTGGAGAGATTCCAGCTCTGTTAGAGCTGAAATCTCTCTGGGGCTTGCGGCCACGAGACCCTACCACAAGGGTCTCATCGTAATCCCGATGGTCACGATGGTCTTGACCATCGTGACCATCAACATGGCCACTCGCTATAGCTGTGGGTGGTCACCCATAGCTATGCGAGCGGCCAAGAGGCCGATCTGAAAAAAAAAAGCCTGGCCCTGATTCAGAGCGAGTGCTCTGTCAGATCGAGTGGCTCTGAATCAGGCCCAGTGTTCACAATATTTTATCACAGACATATCCTGCATGAAGTATTTGCATTACAAAACACAAAACGTGTAGCAGTAGTTCACATTGGGTTTGGACATTCGCACAGGGTATTACGCGAGTCTCCTTTTTTAATGACTAAATATAGCATGTTAATCGAAAAGAACTTTTGATAAATGTGACTAATCATCTTCTATACTGGAACCTGTACTCTACCAAAATATTTTAAAATTTTCATTGCAATTTTTACATTTTATATCCATGTTCTAATGGTACATTTAATCTAGTTGGTTTATTAATCGTTTTTTTTGTTTATTTTTCTATGTGCTTAGTTATTGTAAAATAAAAATATGTATTTGTATCCGTTATTTTATATAAAGATATTATTTTTATTTAACTCATTTTGTCATGTCTTGAATTTGTTCTGCCATATCAATATACATTATTTGACTAGCGCGATTCCAAAGTTGGTTATCAAATTACTATTATACTGTGTTGCTCTGGCAGAAGGAAAATGTGCATTCTTGTAACAAATTGAGATTTAACTTCCAGAGACACTGGCTTCAATCTACCTCATCATAGGAACCCCATTAGAAGTACTCCATTTTTTGGAAACAGAACACCAGGAGATCTTTGACCCCAAGACCTATATATATTACTACTTATATAAAGTGTGATTAGGGAAGTTGATTATTTTTCTTTGACTTTTCTGGTAGTTTTCAAACCATCATATGTACAAAAAGCAAAACTTTAAAATTGCCAAATTTAAAAAAAAAAAAACTGGATGGCTATGGCCAATGTAAAAATATGAAATTTTACAATTATCAAACTGCAGGAAAACCCACTGGATAAAATAAGTGGTTTTGAAAGATGAGAGAGCTCAAATCACATGCTGTTTGAGCAATCTAGCTTTAAATAATGTACAGAAATAAATAATTAAATAGCAAATGTTTAAAAATATATTGATCCCCTTCTCTATAAAAAAAACACAAAACATTCTACTCTAGGATTGTGGTCCAAACTAATGAATAAGCTCCCACACCTAGGGCGGGATTTTCATATGTACTAAGCACCACTTTGACTCTGTGGGTAACGCCAGCTTTAGAGGTCATGACCCAATAGATGCCTATGGGCTTCTTTTCGGGATGCCCCCTGAGAGGGATCCAATCGGATCCTTTCCCAGTCCCCCTGCAGCATGCGCATCTTTCTCTGCATTCGCAGTAGGACGCCGGGGGGGGACTTCTGGGTCATAAGCCAGGAAGTCCTTCTATCACAAAGGACAGCTCAGACCAGGAGATCTGTCCTTTGCGATCTTGCAGGTACATATCGGCGATATTAACACTGGTATGTATTCATAATTGGCGGTATGTATGGCATCGTGGATGGAATGCTTAGTACATGCCACCCTATGAGATAAACAACCAGGGGCGTATCTATAATGGGTGCAGGGCACATGGGCCCATGGGTCCAGTGGGGCCCAAACCTCACACCCTGAACCCATAGTCTTATACTTACCTCTCCATAGTGCTGCTTTGCAGTGTCGAGCCAGCGCTGCAGAGCAGCTAAAATCACTAGGATAATGGTGGCGGCCACTTTCCTACTGACCTGCATAAGCGCAGTACTACTGTCCCAGGGAAAATGGCACCCACACATGCACAGTAGATTCTGGCACTAAGCCACAATCTACAGTTCACTTCGGGACCACCGAAGAGAGAAGGGGGCCCGTACTGAGTCTGCTTGTGGGCCCCCTTCTCTCTTAAAACATCCCTGTAGACAACCCCATGCTGAGTAGCATTGGGTCACTCGGTCTCTGCCTGTACTTTGGTCATTCAGTACCAGCATTAAATACACTCATACAAATATTCATATATACAACTCATTGCATCGGAAGTGCCTCAGAAGTGTTGTCTATGTGGGTTTTTTTAATAATACATACTACATATAGATTATATCAGTGCAATAACAGAAGAAGGTTCAGGGTAAATATGTTTTACACCCAAAGAAAGAATAATGGGCAGTATAGTAATATAAATTCTAAAGGGAACATATTCATTATTAATTTACAATACTACGTCCGTACAGATCATTTTTTTTATTCATAAGGGAGTGCACACCACTACTTTTATCTGTAAAGGGAAACAAATCTTGATTTGTCTTCACATGTAGACACAGGATCTAATTCAGAGCTGGATGCAGTTGCAGCAGTGGTAATATGCAAATGCTAGTTTCAGCCTTCCACTTGTGCTAGTGTGCACCAGACAGTGCAAGCCCTGAGATGCCCACTTTCAATGCCGTGGACAGCGCGGCAAATCAGCCAGTGGTTTCATACACTCAACCATCGATGCACCAATGAGATCACCATCGACACTTACAGTACACCAGTCTTTGGCTGCAGCTCTAAATTTGGGAATGCAGCTGCAGAACGCATCATCAGCGACATCGCCAGTCGGACCTGCATGCAGGTCCGTTGGGCGACATCATTAGCGAGGGCCATGCTGATGAATGCAGCATGGCCTCCTCTGCCCCTTCATTGCTGCCAGCAATGGCAAGTGTGTACACACTTGCAGATGCCAGCACCCCCCGGGTGGCGTCGCTAATGAGGTCGGTACACACTAGACACCGGTCTTTAGTTTACTTTTAATTACACTAAGGGATGGCACTTATTTTTCTGATCTCCTGTTTTAACTGGTCATTTAATTCAAATTTCAAATGGTTTTGGCTAATATGCATACAATTTAGGGAGGGTGTAGCCAGGATGTAGTTTAAATACCAGCTGTTGGGGTGCCAGTGCTCAAAATGCCAGCACCAGATCCTGACACCAGTCAGAATCGCGGCTCCGGCATTCCGACAGTAAGTAGTGGGGTTAGGGGGAGTGTTAGGGTCAGAATTAGGCACTAGAGGGAGGGTTAGGTTTAGGATATGCGGGAGGAGGTTAGGTTTAGGATGTGGGGGGGTAGGTTTAGGCACTAGGGGAGAAGGTTTAGGTTTAAGCTGTGAGGAAGGAGGGTCAGGTTTAGGGGTAGGGATATGATTAGGATATTTACCATCAGGTGTCGGTATCATAATCCTGACAGGATGCCGGCATCAGGATTCTAATCGCTGGGATCCTGAACACCAGCACCCCATACCCAATCATTGTAGACATATTGTCAGCAATCACAATGTCCACAGTTAATATGTCGACACCATAATGCCGAATGTCAGAATGTCTACGTGATTAAAATGTCAATACCCAACATTATGACATCTGTAATATTTGGACAACGTCAAAATGTCGACATATGAAATGTTGACACAGTTAAAATATTGATAGTAAAAATGTTGACAATAGAAATTTTAGGGTTGGGGCTAGGGTTAGGCTTAAAATTGGGGGATAGGGTTAGGCTTAAAATTCGGTTTAGACATTATGTAACAGTCAACATTTTGCAAGTCAACATTGTTGACATTCTGAACATGTCGACGTTTTGACTATTAACATAGTATACATGTTGGAATCATGGTGTCTATATAATGACACATACCAAACCCCAATTTAGGGGTTTAAAAGCACAACACAATGCCAGCATCATGGATCTTCCACCTCCAAACTGTTGTAAAGGTGATATGCTGACAAAGAAAAAATTAAGTAAATTTCTCCCTGACCAGGTCTTAACTGACCAGGTCTAAAAACAACCTGGGGCCACAAACAATTAGCTGACTAAATTACCAATTTTAAATAAATATGGTGAAAAAAATAACAGAAAATAACACAATTTAATGAGTCTTCTTCAAATCTTTTTTTTTTCATTCCATGCCTTTATTCTGCTGCACTATGCATAGTAATTATTTCCTAAGGTCCTAATTTGCTTATGTAAAAAAAACATTACTGCTATGCTCCAGATTCTGTTCCTTCATATACAGCATACTGGCCTATATTTGTCCGTTTGCATTATTGTATAATGTTAACAAACACAGGATTTAATTAGCTGCCTTAACACTACAGAATGTAGGCGTAATGCTTTGTGTATAGCTTGCAAATTTCTGCTCTACTAATCCCACATTTTTTTTAGTTTATGTAATTTGTACTTATGTTGTATTAAAATAAAGCAGGGATATTTTTTTATCTAGGTCAGTGGCTGCAGAAGAAATTTTGAGAGAAAGTATATGAAGGAATGAGATTTAATGCCAAATACTGTAGTAGAAAAGCAATTATTGCATTTATAAAATACATTTGTTGTAATTTTGCATTATACACAGTAATGCCCATGTAAAACTGCATAACTCCATTTCACCACCTACGCCAACATATGGGGGATAATGCACCAGTTTGCAATGTTGTGAGACTCGTACTTTTCAGGAGCGTTTTGGGTGAGATTGTACTCGCCGTATGTAATAGGATGCGAGTACAGCCTCACTCGCCAGAATCATGACAATGCCATTTCAATGCGCCACTACTCACCCTCCAAATGTTTCTAATGTTAAACATACAAATTGCCCAATGTAATATTTGCGCTTTCCAAACTCACTGGAATCATGCCAGAATAACTTGTAAAACAGACGGCCCAGCTGGCAGTGAGATACCTGCATTTGAAGCTATCTCGCTGTGTTCCATATGTCTAGGTACTGTAAGAAATAAATAATTAAAAGGAAAAATTTTGTAAGGTCCCCTCCATTAATGTTAACCAACATTAGTGCTTGTGTCTATTCTGATATAGGAAAAATTGGTGGGAAAAGTAAGTGGGAAATCCCAAGTTTTTCCTTTATCAGCACTAGGCCTGACCAGCAAGGGCTAGTGGACCCACAGAGGGGAGACTTGCAGTGTAGTGGTCCCTCTACCTTGATTCTACTAGCCATAGTTCAGTTGGCACCAGGGTTGGTTTCCAAGGGAAGTGGGGCCTGCAAAAAAGCATGCAGCACCCCCCTTTCTGGGTCCACCATCCCTAGTGCAATTAGTAATACGAGGGTTGTTCAAAAAGTAATGCCTAAATGCTCACAACTCAAATTGTTTTATAGATACAGATTTGAAAATTTGCTGTAAAATACTTTGAAGTCTTAGTAACAGAATGACTCTACTCAAAAAATTCACCATCTGCCCTCAAACATTTTCTCCACCTATCAACCCAAGTTGTAAATCCACTTTGGAAAAATTCCAGTGGTTGGTGTTTGACCCAGGAACATATGGCATTTTTAACAACCTCAATAAACCAGGGGAAAGGGGAAATGGGAAAATGTAATTTGAGCACAGGATTTAGATATAAGTATGGATAGGTAAATGATATCAAAAGTCCATGATTATCATGATACAACCCAATACTGGGTACACAGAAAAATTATATATCTCATGTGGAGGTGCTCTCCTAGAGAGTGTAATATTACATTTCAAGAGAAAAGAAGAAGAAAACTCTCTTTTTTTGGAGGCACTCTATTATCGATATTATATGTCAAATATTAAAAATTTACTTTTATTAATTATAT
This sequence comes from Taudactylus pleione, assembly GCA_031769625.1. Lineage (NCBI taxonomy): Eukaryota > Metazoa > Chordata > Amphibia > Anura > Myobatrachidae > Taudactylus > Taudactylus pleione. The sequence goes on from JAUIMM010000484.1 coordinate 7,103,168, forward strand.
ATAAGATCAACATTAATGGATCTAAAACTTATGATCGTACCCCCTAATAATAGTTCAAAAACTACCAGGGGTGATATACAATTAAAAACAGGAATCAGACAGAACATATAGCTTAAAAGTAATATCACAGGTATAAAGCAAAGTGAAATATTACAAAAATGATCACAGATATAAGCACAAATCTAGATGGTAATATAAACTTCTGCTAATATTTCTGGATATAGATTACCAAGGTGAAAGAACCTGATTAAATGATCCCGTGTTGAAACACGGCATAGATAAAGAATCAGCAAATAATTGATTATGCTAAGATATTTTGAAACATTAATCAGGTAATATAGTACAATGACTGAATACTGAAATTATGGCACAATGGCCAATCAGAAATCACAGCAGACACACAAAAACACATATATACATGAATAAGCTCTTTAGTGAATTTAGTTATGTTGTATATATCAAAAATATATTATATATATATATATATATATATATATATAGGTATTAGGTATACAACATAATATAGCAACAGTCAGAGGTAGATTACCACCCAACTGTATATGGAAATAAACCCCGGCACAGTAGTATAGATGAAAAAAGGGAGAGTAAATGAAAAATAGACTACTCCCTTATGGGATATCACAGCAGCAGCTGCTCCATGTCATTATACTATATCATTGAATGGCACATGAGCGTACTGCTGTGTTTACCCAGGGTTGAGAATAAGAAAATTTAGGCATCTGCATTTAGGTCAGGTTAACAAGTGGGTCCTGATGTATAGATACATATATATATATATATATATATATAGTGCAGGAGCCACTGATGAATGGACTCTAATGAGAGTGCCTATAAAAAGATAATAGTGGAAGAGTATTGACACAACACAAAATCGGGATCTGCGTTGCTGCCACTCACATACCAACAGGTTTTGGTGAGTGGTGGGAAGCGCAAATCGTGTGTGCAGTGATGAACAGAGTAAGTGAAGCAATAGTGTGGCTAGTACAAGATAAATGAAGCTCTGTTACCTATAGGCATTGCAGGGTCATTCATTCACCCCTGCAGAAAGTAGTCACTACACATGCCAGAGTGGAGAGCAGAGGTACCTGGGTGTTCGTTATGGAGCCAGCATACACAGGGAGAGGATCCACCACTGATGGAGCTGAGTAGTGTGCTGCTTGTCTGAGTCTCGCCTGTACACAGCGGGACTAGCGGGTCTGAGACGCGTGTTTCACGTGTGCTTCATCAGTCAGATGCCGGCTAGTGAAAGTACACAGGTGCTCTATGTCCTATGTAGCAGCCAATCGGAGGGCAAGTGCCCTATTGATCGAGTGTATTGGCCTTACCCATGGGTCAAAAGAAAGCTCTCTATCCATTGGCCATTAGTAGGAGAGAGAGTATGAGTCGTCGGGAGGGGGTGTGTCTAGGTAAATGAAGCAGGATAACATTCAGGGGATGAAAGCAGGGAACAACAGATTGAATACTAAAATTGCAGTGATAGCTGCATGAAAGCAGACTCATAAATTATGGAATTAGTTATATATAGACTTAATATTAATTGTATTAACAGTAATTATGTGAATAAATATACTAAAAATAAAATGAAAAATGCAGACAATTAGCCTCATAGTTGAAATAACAAAGATTGCTGCATTAGGAAAGACTCTAATATATAGCTGGATAATTTAATGATATTAATTATTAATAATAATAAATAAAATTAAATAAAATAAAGTAAAATAAGGTGATAAATGATGGCAAGTATTATAAGGAGTGAATATGAAGTGACATATGAAATTGGTGAAGTAGTATAAATAAAATAAAATAAAAATAATAATAAGAAAGAGTGAGTGAGTGTAATTATGAATATAATACGGAGATAATTGCATCCCTTTGTGATAAACTAAAATATTAGGAGATATGTAATACAGGTTGAGTCTCCCATATCCAAAATGCTTGGGACCAGGGGTATTTTGGATAACGGAATATTCCGTATTTTGGAATAATTGCATATCATAATGAAATATCTTGGGAATGGGACCCCAATATACACACAGAATGCATTTATGTGTTATATACACCTTATACACATAGCCTGCAGCTCATTTTATACAATATTGTCAATAATTTTGTGGCTCAAGCAAAGTTTGTGTACATACATGAAATAAATTTGTTTCATTTACGCCCTATACACACAGCCTGAAGGTAATTTTATACCATATTTTAAATAATTTGTGCTTTAGACAAAGTTTGTGTACATTGAACCATCAAAAATCAAAGGTTTTATTATCTCAGTCATGCCAAAAATATTCCGTATTTCGGAATATTCCATATTTCGGAATATTTGGATATGGGAGACTCAACCTGTAGTGATAATATATAACGAATAGAAAAAAATTAGTGAAATATGATATAATGAAAAATATGTATAATGCCCTAGATATAAAGGTTGTTATCACATATTGTGATGTTACAAAAAATCATGAAGATGGTTATTAGAGTCATAATAGGATCAAGTCTATAGTGTATCCTTTATATATCATTGTGTGCGAGTCTTCACACTTATGTCTGCCTTGTTAAAATCAAAATAGGTGGAAAAAAGAACTAATAATTCACAATAAATAAACAAACACCGAAGAGAAGACGTATTCGTAAAGGTAATTGTGTTTACAGAAATGCACTGTAGTTGATCATTTCATTAAGCCCATTTGGGCTTACAGTATTAAGTCTGAAAGTCCACTCACTTTCACGCTGCAATAATACCTTAGTTAAATTGCCGCCTCGAACACCTAATCTGACATGTTCCAGTCCGAACACTTTAAGGTCCTGGGTTGTCCCATTATGGTGTTTTAAAAAATGTCTTGCGACAGAAGTCAATTTCTTCATTTTTGTGGTATCTTGTCTTGCATTTTTAATGTTCCCTGCATTTTCCAAAATCCTCTGTTTAAAAATGTGGCTAGTCATACCTATGTATTTGAGGTTACAGCTGAACTTCAGGCGATATATAACCCCCATGGCATCACAATTGATAAACTGAGTTAAGTTGATATTCCGGTCATATCTATCAATAACCTTGTCTTTTTTGATGATATATTCGCTGGCTTTGCACCTGCCACAAGGAAATGTCCCTCTAAGTTTTGTTTGTCTTCTAGGGTTTCCTACAAAGTGGCTCTTAACCAATTTGTCCCTAAGATTGTAGGATCTCCACCAACTGAAAATAGGTTTTTCTTCCAAAGATTTTTTCAAATCGCTATTCATGAATAGAATGTGCCAGTGTCGTGTCACTATTTTCTGGAGTTCTTGCCACTCATTACAGTAATGACCGATTGTCTCTGGAATTGGGGGACTATCAGAACAAGCTAGTATCTTCCTAGATCAACAACTATGACACCATGTAGATACACTACCATCCTATGTCCAAGACACTAGGGATGTCCTTGGGAAGATACATGACATACAAATTGAAGAAGACCAGTTGTTGGTCATGCTAGACGTGGAGTCCCTATACACGAGTATCCAACATGACATTGGTCTATCTGCAATCAGATACTTCCTACAAATGGAGGGAATGGACGATTTTAAAGAATTCATACTGGATCTACTTCAGTTTATTCTTCATAAAAACTTCTTCACATTTGATGACAAGTTCTTCCTGCAGATCCGAGGAACAGCGATGGGTGCAGCATGTGCACCCACGTATGCCAACCTGTTCCTCGGATGGTGGGAAAGGGAAATTGTCTTCAATGACAATAATGAACAATTTACTAGCCATGTAACCACCTGGCTTAGATATATAGATGATATCTTCATGATATGGCACGGGAACTTGAATGAGCTTTTGGATTTCATTGAAAGAATGAATACAAATTCAATCAATCTATTATTAACATACTCTGTCAGTATGGAAGATGCCACCTATTTTTGGATAAGGATAGACACTTACTAACAGAGTTATTTAGAAAAGAGACTGCTACTAATAGTCTTCTTCATAGTAGTAGTGCCCACTGTCCACCTACCATCAAAAATCTACCTAAGGGTGAGTTCCTTAGGCTTAGAAGGAATTGTACAACTGATGAGGCCTACTTACTCAAAAGTCAAGATTTAACTACACGCCTCCTTAATAGAGGCTACAGTAAGAAACTAATCAAGAAAGCCAAACATCAGGCATTGAAAACCAATAGACAATCCTTGATCTTCTCAAATAATAAACCCAAAGAAACTACAAGCCAAGTACATTTCATCACTAATTACTGTAATGAGTGGCTAGAACTCCAGAAAATAGTGACACGACACTGGCACATTCTACTCATGGATAGCAATTTGAAAAAATCTTTGGAAGAAAAACCTATTTTCAGTTGGCATAGATCCTACAATCTTAGGGACAAATTGGTTAAGAGCCACTTTGTAGGAAACCCTAGAAGACAAACAAAACTTAGAGGGACATTTCCTTGTGGCAGGTGCAAAGCCAGCGAATATATCATCAAAAAAGACAAGGTTATTGATAGATATGACCGGAATATCAACTTAACTCAGTTTATCAATTGTGATGCCATGGGGGTTATATATTGCCTGGAGTGCAGCTGTAACTTCAAATACATGGGCATGACTAGCCACATTTTTAAACAGAGGATTTTGGAACATGCAGGGAACATTAAAAATGCAAGACAAGATACCACAAAAATGAAGAAATTGACTTCTGTCGCCAGACATTTTTTAAAACACCATAATGGGACAACCCAGGACCTTAAAGTGTTCGGACTGGAGCATGTCAGATTAGGTGTTCGAGGCAGCAATTTAACTAAGGTATTATTGCAGCGTGAAAGTGAGTGGACTTTCAGACTTAATACTGTAAGTCCAAATGGGCTTAATGAAATGATCAACTACAGTGCATTTCTGTAAACACAAGTACCTTTATGAATACGTCTTCTCTTCGGTGTGAATTATTAGTTCTTTTTTCCACCTATTTCGATTTTAACAAGGCAGACATAAGTGTGAAGACTCACACACAATGATATATAAAGGATATACTATAGACTTGATCCTATTATGACTCTAATAACCATCTTCATGATTTTTTGTAACATCACAATATTTCATAACAACCTTTATATCTAGGGCATTATACATATTTTTCATTATATCATATTTCACTCATTTTTTCTATTCGTTATATATTATCACTATTACATATGTCCTAATATTTTAGTTTATCACAAAAGGATGCAATTGTCTCCATATTAAATTCATAATTACACACTTTAACACACACTCACTCACTCTTTCTTCTTATTATTTTTATTATTATTTTTATTTTATTTTATTTTATTTATACTACTTCACCACTTTCATATGTCACTTCATATTCACTCCTTATAATACTTGCCATCATTTATCACCTTATTTTACTTTATTTTATTTTATTTCATTTATTATTATTAATAATTAATATCATTAAATTATCCAGCTATATATTAGAGTCTTTCCTAATGTAGCAATCTTCGTTATTTCAACTATGAGTCTAATTGTCTGCTTTTTTCATTTTATTTTAAGTATATTTATTCACATAATTACTGTTAATACAATTAATATTAAGTCTATATGTAACTAATTCCATAATTTATATGAGTCTGCTTTCATGCAGCGATCACTGCAATTTTAGTATTCAATCTGTTATTCCCTGCTTTCATCCCCTGAACGTTATCCTGCTTCATTTACCTAGACACACCCCCTCCCAAAGACTCATACTCTCTGTCCTACTAAAGGCCAATGGATAGAGAGCTTTCTTTTGACCTATGGGTAAGGCCAATACACTCGATCAATAGGGCACTTGCCCTCCGATTGGCTGCTACATAGGACATAGAGCACCTGTGTACTTTCACTAGCCGGCATCTGACTGATGAAGCACATGTGAAATGCGCATCTCAGATCCGCTAGTCCCGCTGTGTACAGGCGAGACTCAGACAAGCAGCACACTACTCAGCTCCTTCAGCGGTGGATCCTCTCCTTGTGTATGCTGGCTCCTTAACGAGCACCCAGGTACCTCTGCTCTCCACTCTGGCATGTGTAGTGACTACTTTCTGCAGGGGTGAATGAATGACCCTGCAATGCCTATAGGTAAGAGAGCTTCATTTATCTTGTACTAGCCACACTATTGCTTCACTTACTCTGTGCATCACTGCACACACGATTTGCGCTTCCCACCACTCACCAAAACCTGTTGGTATGTGAGTGGCAGCAACGCAGATCCCGATTTTGTGTTGTGTCAAATCTCTTCCACTATTATCTTTTTATAGGCACTCTCATTAAAGTCCGGTCATCAGTGGTTCCTGCACTATATATATATATATATATATATATATATATACCTCAGGACCCACTTGTTAACCTGACCTAAAAGCAGATGCCTTAATTTTCTTATTCTCAACCCTGGGAAAACACGGCAGTACACTCACATGCCATTCAATGATATATTATAATGACATGCAGCAGCTGCTGCTGTGATATCCCATAAGGGAGTAGTCTATTTTTCATTTACTCTCCCTTTTTTCATCTATACTACTGTGCCTGGGTTTATTTCCATATACAGTGGGGAGGTAATCTACCTCTGACTGTTGCTACATTATGTTGTATACCTAATACCTATATATATATATATATATATATATATATGTATATATAAAATATTTTTGATATATACAACATAACTAAATTCACTAAAGAGCTTATTCATGTATATATGTGTTTTTGTGTGTCTGCTGTGATTTCTGATTGGCCATTGTGCCATAATTTCAGTATTCAGTCATTGTACTATATTACCTGATTAATGTTTCAAAATATCTTAGCATAATCAATTATTTGCTGATTCTTTATCTATGCCGTGTTTCAACACGGGATCATTTAATAGGTTCTTTCACCTTGGTAATATATATCCAGATATTTAGCAGAAGTTTATATTACCATCTAGATTTGTGCTTATATCTGTGATCATTTTTGTAATATTTCACTTTGCTTCATACCTGTGATATTACTTTTAAGCTATATGTTCTGTCTGATTCATGTTTTTGATTGTATATCACCCCTGGTAGTTTTTGAACTATTATTAGGGGGTACGATCATAAGTTTTAGATCCAATAATGTTGATCTTATATATAATTAATAAAAGTAAATTTTTAATATTTGACATATAATATCGATAATAGAGTGCCTCCAAAAAAAGAGAGTTTTCTTCTTCTTTTCTCTTGATAGGTTTTTAACAACCTCTATGTCTTCAAAATGTTGACCACGGTAACACTTTTTGAGAGGGCCAAACAGATGAAAGTCAGAAGGGGCCAAATCAGGACTGTTTGGTGGATGCGGCATTATTGCCCACCCCGTTTTGGCAATGGCCGCAGATGTTGCCATCGAAGTGTGAGGTCTGGCATTGTCATGGTGTAAGATGACATTTGACAGTCGAATTGTTGACCTTTTTTGCGGATGGCTTCTCTCAACTTCTAAAGTGTAATAATGTATCGATCACTGTTGATTGATTGGTTTTGTTCCAAATAATCAATGAGAATAACACCTCGGCAATCCCAGAAGAATGTGGCCATGACTTTGTTTACGGATCGCTGTGATTTAAACTTTTTTGGCCTAGGTGAACTTAGGTGTTTCCATTGCTTTGATTGGGCCTTTGTTTCTGGGTCATAAAGGAATACCCAGGTCTTGTCTCCTGTAATGACATTTTTCAAAAACACTTCTCAGGGTTGGCTTCAAAGTTGGTCAGTAGGTCATTGCACACTTCCACCCTCTGGGCCTTATGATCCCTGGTTAATTGCTTTGGATCCCATTTAACATACACTTTACGATATCCCAAATCATTGATTAGTGTTTCTACAGTGCCATGGCTACATTCAAGTTCATCACTAATATCTCTGATGGTCAAACAATGGTCTTTCTGAATCATGGCATCGACTATGTGTCAGTTGTCTGCTGTCACTGCAGTTGATGGTCTGCCACCACGAGGTTTGTCGCACATGGACGATTCTCCCAATTGAAAACGCTTCATCCACCTTCTGACATTGCTATAGTCAATTGTACTCTCACCATATACTTTTATCAGTCTTCTGTTGATTTCTGTAGCACTGCAGCCTTCTTTTTCCAGAACTTCAGTGACGGCTCTTTGTTTCATCTTGGATTCCATGGTATTTCTTAGACTACCTAAACAAAACTAAATATATAGTTAGCAGACATATTAAACTACAAACTTACAAAGTTTCAAATAAATGTTGCATATTATTTCCGAGTTATGAGCATTTAGGCATTACTTTTTGAACAACCCTCGTACTTGGGCTCTTCTCTGTACCCTTGGTGGCTGTGGTTATGGAGGAAATTTGTAATTTTAGAATTATTAATATTATTATTATCCCTTATTTATATGGCACCACAAGTGCTTCGCAGTGCCTTACATAGTACATAGAACTAATAAGTGGACAAGAAACACAGTACATTACAGTGCAGGACAAGGACACGATTTATATACATTGCTGCAATAGCGATTAAAGAACTCACAATAAGCAGCCGGGAGTTGGCAGTCACGTGTTAGGTGCCCTTATGGGGAGTAAGGAGTAGCAGAAAATGTAAAGAGAAGCACATGAGGGAAGAGGTCCCTGCCCATGAGAGCTTACATTCTAAAGGGGAGGGGCAGACAGACAAGCATGACACAGATGGGGAAGATAGGGAGGAAAGAGCATGAGGTGGGTTAGGATGAGTACTGGAAGGCCTTGATGAAGTAGTGGGTCTTGAGAGCCCATTTGAAGATTTGTAGAGAGGTGGAGAGTCTGATAGGGAGAGGGAGAGCATTCCAAAGGAAGGGAGCAGAATGGGCAAAATCTTGGATGCGGGAATGGGAGGAAGTAATCAGTTGGCAAGAGAGGTGGCATGCATTTGGTGAGTGAAGTGGACGGGCAGGAGTGTGAAGGGAGAGGAGGTCAGGAATGTATGCGGGAGAGAATTTAGTGAGGGCTTTGTAGGCGAGTGGAAGAACCTTGAATTGACATCTGAAAGGGAAGGGGAGCCAGTGTAGGGCTTGAAGGAGAGGGGAAGCAGATGTAGAACGTCTGGAGAAGAAAATGAGCCAAGCAGCAGCATTGAGAACTGATTGTAGTGGATAGAGGTGAGAGACTGGGAGGCCAGCTAGGAGAAGGTTACAGTAGTCCAATCTGGAGATGACCAGTGAGTAGATGAGGGTTTTAGTGGCATCCTGGGTGAGGAAGGGTCTAATTCAGGAGATATTCTTTAGGTGAAAATGGCAGGACTGCGAGAGGTGCTGAATGTGTTATTTAAAGGAGAGGGAGGAGTCTAGGATAACTCCAAGACAGCGCACTTTGGGGCTAGAGGAGATAGTTGTGCCATCAATAGATAATGAGATTGTGGGAAGTGATCTAGTGGAAGAGGGTGGGAAGATGATCAGCTCAGTCTTAGACAAGTTAAGTTTATGAAAGCACTGGGACATCCATGAAGAGACAGCAGAGAGACAGTTGGAGATACGGGTAAGGAGCTAAGGGGAGAGCTCAGTGGTGGAAAGGTAAATATGAGTTTCATCAGCATAGAGATGATATTGGAGGTCAAAGGAGTTTATGAGTTCACCTAAAGAAGACATATATAGGGAGAAAATGAGAGGTCCAAGAACAGAACCTTGGGGAACTCCTACTGTTAGTGGAAGTGGGGGGGAAAAGGAGTCATCAGAGGACACAGAAGGAGCGATCAGAGAGGTAGGAGGAAAGTCTGGAGAGGACAGTGCCACGTAAACCGAGAGAGTAAAGGATTTGCAGGAGGAGAGGGTGGTCTACAGTGTCAAATGCAGCAGAGAGGTCAAGGAGAATGAGCAGAGGGTAGTGGCCCTTGGATTTGACAGCAAGGAGGTCGTTGCTGACTTTTGTGAGGGCATATTTTACAGGTGAACTACTGGCCTCAGCAAAGCTGCCAGGGCTTGATCGCACAAGTTCCAGCATGCTTGTGCAATGAGGGCCCTCTGGCACCTGTAGTCCACCTGTAAAATAAAATTAAAACAAAGACAGAACAGACACCAGTACAAAAAGTATTTAATTAAAAAATGATTCCCACATTCAGTACCCTCATTCACCCAATTATTACTCACTCAATCCATAGGCACACATTGCCTTGGTTCCATGTAGGCATTCCACAGGTCTTGGCAAAATAAATAACACAAGGATTATGCAACCTTTCCCTTTCTGTACCATGCTGCTAAAGAGTGGTCACTAGTGGTCTAGTGGTAATCTAAAGTGACTTCTGACCATTTCCTGCCAGATTTGCTAATGATCCTATAGTGTCATTTGGCAATGTCATCTGACCTTCTGAAATCTGGCCAACAGACCAAGAGCAACTGCTATATTATATTTGTAGTATACGTGTAGTCAGCTTTACTCTAGAACTGTAGCACAGCCTTTTGTTATGTAACTGAGCAGTGATAGAATGGAGAACTTTTCATTATACAGTTCTTTACTGGTTATAAGGTCTGCTGTAATTTTGAGACATGATCACAATAGCATTCATGGCCTACACATTTAAATTTTAGGTCAACTGTAGCATGAATTACAGAAATATAGTAAAAGCAGTGCAGTTTGTCATCATATTAAGGGCTCTATATAGTAAAAATAAAAACTTCTTTTCTCCAGCTAAAATATTTTTTTTCTCTTCTCCCTATTTAGAAAAAAGAAAATGGAGCGAAATGTATGACTTCAGAGTTTTATTATGTCTTCTCTTAATATACAACCCCATAGGTCTCAATGGGGGATGTTCACTTATGCTGTTTATGAAGAAGAGAAAATCTTCTCCAAACTATTCTTCAAAAGATAACACAATTTCTATATAGTGTTATGGTAGGAGATAGCAGAGAAATTCAGTATCTCCTTCTGCTTTCACCTGCATTGCACCAATGCCCAGCTCATTTTGATTCACACATTTATATACACTGAACACAGATGCAGGTGGGAGATGATGGTGTGCTGAGATATGATGCAGGAGGAGAAAATGGTGTGGCTGAGAGACAACACAGGGAGGATATAATTGTGTGGCTGAGAGATGCAGGGAGGAGATGATATTGTGGCTGAGAGACATGGGGAAGATAATGGTGTGCTGGGTGATGCAGGAGGAGATGATGGTGTGCTGAGACATGACACAGGGAGGAGATGACGGTGTGGCTGAAAGATGCAGGGAGTGATGATGGTGTGGTTAGAGATGTGGGTGGGAGATGATGGTGTGCTGAGAAATGATGCAGGGAGATGATGGTGTGGCTGAGAGATGATGAAGGGAGGAGATGATGGTGTGGCTGAGAGACCTCGCAGGGAGGAATCTGGTTAATCCGCTGCTGTATGATGATGACCTTGTTAATATTCCTACATAAACAGGCATCTACTGGACCATAATATCCTACATGAGTTGTAAATACCAACTGAAGAGGCCGTCTGCCAGGGGAAGATACATTTCTTCAGAGGCTCCCCATTGTGAGAAACCACCATATTGTTAAGGCGCATATGGAATGGAAAGGAACAGGGATGGACTGGGGCTGCAGTTCAGCCTTGGCAGTCCACCCTGTGCATGCACCTTAGGCATGGGTGCTCGTGAAGCGGGCATGTCGCTAGTCACAGGGGCCTGGCCTCACGACATGCCCCCATCTCTTCCCCACCCATCACTGATGTGGAGGCCTTTCCCTCCCCCTGATAACCTGTATCCAGTGGCATTGGGTGGAGGGGAGGGACACTTCCATCCTCCTCGAGCTGGCCCTGAGACCATCGACCCTTCTGGCATTTGTCAGAAGTGCCTGATGGACAGTCCAGCCCTGGAAAGGAATATTCCCAGAGTGTGAGAACTCATAACACATTGATTGTGAGCACTATGATGATTATTATTATTACCTTCTGGTAACAATAGCACTAGTAAAGACAATGCAGTAATGGACTTTCCTAAAAAATATGTCTTGTAGGTTTGCATTGGGGATATAAAGTGCATTGCAACTTGAAGCTCTATATAGGGTTCAGAACAATAGTGCACACAGGCAATGCCTCACAGTTTATAGAGAATATTGTACTCAGCAGCTGTACTTATATACAGGATAAGAACAAAAGACTAAGAATTACATATTGCTTTAAGAACTGCCTACCATATATGCAGCCATATGGGTTGGTTATGAAATCCCGGCGGCTCAATAGAGGAAGACCGACAGAGGAGAATCCTGATGAAGCAGGTAAATCCCCTAACCCTACCCTTCTCCCCCTCCTAACCCTCCCTTAGAATTGCCTAACCCTAAAACTCCCAGGGTGGTGCCTAACCCTAATTCCCCCCCCACACACCCTGACCTTAACCCTCCCGGGAGGTTGCATAATCCTGACCTCCCCCCGTTGGTGCCCAACCCTAACCTCCCCTTCCATTAGCCTAACTCTAACCATTCCCGGGGGTTGCCTACCCTAAGTCCCTGGTAACCTAAAGTCCCTGGTGCCTAAACCTAACCCCCCCATGGCTAAGTGCTAAGGATGGCCAGACTTACCTTGATCAGTCCAGTGTCTTTTGGCATTCCAGCATCGGGATTAAAATAGGCATCTGTATTTCAATGCCTATCTAAAGTCCCTTGTCTGGCTTTTGCTGTCGAGATATAGACTGGCGGCATTTAGTCTGCCGGTCTATTAACTACATCCCCATATGCAGAACAAAGAGACATGTTTGGACTGACACAGCACTTTTCCCTTTTAAGTGGAAACTCATCTGGCACTAAGTGCTAGACAAATTAAGATCTGTTCCCAGAGACTAACTCCTACCTGATTGATTATTTGTGATCTAATCTGGCCTGCATTTGGAATTTCAGAGGGTGATAACCTGTGTACTAACCAGGCTTGTATTTGGATTCTGAGATAACTGTTTATCTGTGCACCGAATTGGGATTGTTTACAGAACTTCAATTCCTTTTCGTTTACTTAGCTCCGCCAGTTTCAGATTGCTTAACCACGGAAGTTCCTATACAGCCTCTGAAACAGGTTAGAAGTAAATCTTACACTTATTGCTCACAAATTGTAATTTTTTATTCCAGGGAGGCTGCTGCCGCTGCCGATGAGCACAGCAGTCTCCTCTGCCTGCACCAGATAGGAGGGGGGAGAGCATTCACACTGCTTGTGCCCACCCATGGATCTGCTCCTGGCTGAGAAGAAAAACAATGCCCCCTGTGGAGCGGCATGACAGATAATAGTTTTAATAAGTGCCACACCTCCTTACATTAGACCATGCCCCCTTGTCATACCCTGGCCCAGCCATGCCCTCTATAGCCCTGGGCATGTTCACTCACCTTTCTCACCTCTTTTCTCCTATGTCCTATATTTTTGGAGTTTAATATAAATTTCTGTTCTTGGTTTGGTCTTGCAAACTGTATGTAATGGGAAAAAAAAGAGAAAGTGTAGTTACAGGACATCATGGGCCTGATTCTGATTTTGACACTGCAGTGTCTTTTGCTGGAATTGCGTCTGCGACTTTATGTAAATACCACTACAAGTCCTTTACTGGTGTACAGCCATACCTGTATGTGCAAGGCCTGAGACGCCCACTTTGAGCATCTTCAAATGCTGAAATAGAACTTGGGCACATTATTAAAACTTGCCCCAGAGCGATGGCAGAGGCAGACATTAAAGATGGCCTCCTATATGAACAATTCTGCATCTCTGCACCCAACCCCTATCAGTGGCACACCCCTCTACAATTCCATAACATGCCAGCAAGTCTTTGTGTGTCCACTAGGCCACCTCCCTGTCACCACCAAGTAACTCCTAATACATTTTCATGCCATTTTCTGAGTTCTCCCATGAGCCTTAATCACAGCTCAGGCTCTGTACATACAGAATCTGGACATGCTCAGTACACTGTAGATGATTGTGTAGAAGAAAAAAATTGCTCTACTGCGTCTGAAATTGCAGCTGCATCTGACTCAAAATCAGGCCATATATTTTTTTATCAATGTAATTTTGTTATATGTACTTAGTATTGAGAAATAAATCACATATAAAATGATCGAGTCACTATCATGTTAGCAAATATGTTTGATAGATGAATATAACTGAACTATGCTATAGTCATCTGCACTATTAGGGTTCGATCTAATAAGGTGCAAGTTACTTGCAGCACTAGTAAGTGCGGCGGTATGTGTATAGGGCTGCGTACAAAAATGTGCAAGGGTGAGATCGGGTCATGAGAGGGGCGAATTGCAGTGCCGTTGCAGGCAGTTGTTGCAGTGGAAACTCGCCCCCGTCAGGGCTCAATGGATTGAGCCCTTAGACTCCAGTAATGCTGAAAGCTCATGCGGTGACGTCATTAGGGGGTGCAGGGAGGTATGATCCACCCCGGAGGACACCATCCAAGGGGGTGACACCAAAATAAAGTAGCAGAGCTTCTCTGCTATTTTGGTGTCACCCTCTCGGTTGGTGTCACCAAGCAGAGCTCCTAAATGAGGCACATCAGGGCATGTGACCTTGCAGACATGAGGCCACGCCTTTTTTTTCTGCATGCGAGGGCTAGGTGAGTACCGCACTGGGTGTTACCATACCCGGTGATGTCTCTGAGATCATGTCTACAATTTTTTTATTCATGTGTGTGGCTTTAATCTTTAATCAATGAGGACATTAATGGCATAAATATAGCTGTATCTGCACATACTGTATGGTCTGAGTCGTTACAGATCGCTATTTTGATTGCATTTATGATTACGCATGCAGTCTCACTGTGAAAGTATGCTAATTATTACAATCGCAATGCTGTCGCAGCCTAACATTAGGACGCCCAATTCCCCTTGCACACATCCCCTTAATACTTTGCAAGTCTGCGAAGCCATCTAGGATATCAATTACAACCGGAGCCTCATGCACCCTTGCACAAGATCTGACCTTACTCAGGAATTGCTAACCTCATTGCACGCAGTGAAAGCCCAAGCTGGGTATGGCATCGCAATGGCTAGTTTATGTACGCCCCTGTAATGGCGTTCAAACACACTGGCACACCTGCGTTTCGCCGACTTATCTCCCATCACCACCCCCAAACGGTCACTTCCTGTCAATCACTTTGTGATGGGTCTACGTAGTCACTGTGATCGCAGTCCGATCGCAGTGAAGTCCTGGTGCACACATACTACAATGCATACGCATGCGCAGAATGCAACAATTGGCCGATTGCGTGCGTAATCTCAGTTGTGATCGGTAATGAATCAGGCCCATAGTTTATGAAAAACATTAATATGTCTTTTCATGTGTTTGGTTAAGGTAATAATTTTACTGACTGAAAAAAAATATTAAATGGAAAAAAAAGTAAATATAAATGAACCAGAGCTACACAACCTCAACCTAAAATATGCATGAAAAATAAAATAAAAATAGATTTCATAGAACTGAACTTATGGATGAAAAAGCCTAGAAAAAATGTGTTTAAACAGTTTCCGTATCCCCTAGACAGTTTGTAATGTAAATGTAAATGAGTTCATATTATTTAACTTGACAAACTGCGTATAAATTAATAGTGAGAATTGGTAGCCAGGCCAAAGCTTTTATCCAACTTTACTTCCATTACTGTGTGTTTCAAAACTCCTTTAATAATTACAGCACTTAATTTATTTAAGGCTGTAGGAAGAAGATGGGACAGGCTAATAGAAGCTATAAATTTGTCAACACTACATCTCTTTAATTTCCTTCCCTCCACAAAGTCTTGTGCAAATGTTTTTTCAACTGATAAATGTATTATTTCTAAAAGGAAAAATGTTAATATTTTTTATCAATAATTTGCTGGTTTTATTTGTCCCTGTGTATTTAGTTACCCATATACCTTCCTTACATTCTGGGTTTCCAAACAGATGTGGAGTTGAGTGCATTAAGATAAATATTTGGTACCAATTACATTCTTGTTTAAACAACATTACTACCTGTCCAGCACTGGCGTATCTATAATGGGACTCTACACCCATTTAGTATACTTACCTTGTGTCTGGTTTTGTATAATTTTTCCAAAGATATGCGCAGTAGGCTCTGGCAAGCCCCAAAGTCTCAATGTGCATGCTTTGGTTCAATTTGCTCTCCAGCTGGGTTCCTCCACCACTGCAGCCATGTTTCTTGTTTTCTATTGTAGTTGATGTGAATAGGAGCTATGGTGGATATTTGTTTGGATTGTTTAGCACCTTTTGTTGTTTGAACTTGCATTTCTATTGTTTTAGCACCTCTTAGATAATCTAGGTTATTTAAGGTGGGTTCACACTATAGCGATATATCTGCAGATCGAGTGATCTGCAGATATATCTGCAGATGATGGTCATTCATACACACTGAATGACCATCATCTGCATGCTGCAGCAGGTCGAGCCGGACTGGGGGCGGGTAGGGGCATGGCCTAATTGCGGAAGGCGTGGCCACTCCCCCTTCGGAAAAAATCCCATTTGCGACTTGGCGCTGCGTGCTGGGGAGGAGGCGCTGTGTGACCCTCAGCCCGGTGCACAGCCAATGGGGGGCGCGATCAGCGAGATCGCTCTCCCTTTGGCATAGGAGATGGCTCGGGCAGCTGCTTTAGCAGCCTCGGACAGTCTCTCAGTGCAGCCCAGCACACAGCAGCATGTGCTGGGCTGCTGTGGATGGGGAGCTGTGCCGGACCCGGATAAGTAGTGTCTGCTCTTGGCTCCCCCCCCCCCTCTCGGCGCCCCTGGGTATGGGTGATCGGCTGATCATCCGTACACACTTGCCAATGGCTTTGCAGCACAGCCAATGCGATATGTCTGTGAACAACATTGTTCACAGACATATCGTCTGTACATACTGGCCGACAGGGACACTATATATTGGCCGATCAATTGATCGGCCAATATATCAGCCAGTGTGTACCCAGTATTAGAGACCTAGGGATATATTTACTAAAGTGACAGTTTTTAGAAGTGGAGATGTTGCTCATAGCAACCAATCAGATTCTACTTGACATTTAACTAACAGTTTCTAGAACATAATAGCTAGAATCTGATTGGTTGATATGGGCAACATTTTCATTTCTAAAAACTCTCACTTTTGTAACTTTACCCCTAGTACTAAATTTACTTAGCAGTGGGTTTTCAAAGTCACTGATTGTCATCTGTTTTGCCCCTGTGGTATAAACAGGCAATAATAAGTGCAAAACACTCTCTCGTTTTGCAATTAATATTACATTATTGTCTTTTTAAATTCTGCAAGCAAATTTGCACTTTTGAAAACAAGTCAAAGATTGAATATATATTTTGTCAATAAGGATGCCATTCCTGATATTAAATTGAAACAGTGATTGGCATTGATGCCTCACAACACTGGGATCGTGGCTTTCATTCCAACCAGGGACAATTATGTGTGGAGTTTGTATGTTCAATTGATGTTTGTGTGGGTTTCCTCCGGGTGCTCTGGTTTCCTCTCATAATGCAAAAACACTCTGGTAGGTTATTTGGCTTCTGGAAAAAAGAACCCTAGAGTGTATGTGTCTGCATGGTAGGGAATAAAAATTGTAAGCCCCTCTGGGGCAGGGACTTATGTGAGTCACTAAATATTCTCTGTTCAGTGCTGTGAAAGCAAGATATGCCAACACAGACCCCAAATTAATTTACATCATTCTGCCATCATATCAGATATTAATAATAATAATAATAACATGTATTAATGTATAGGGGGAGGTACACCTAGGAATAAAATATAGAACAACAAAAAAAGACAGTATTCCTATATAGTGCACTTGTGAATTGATCAATATAGGATGTTTATGCATAGGGTGTATAGGTTCTTTATGCATCCATACATTCAGTATATAGAATAAACTAGTATATAGGATAAACTACGCATTTATAGGCGATGTTTCACTTACCGCAGTAAATATGAGAACTCAGTTTCCAAACTCAGGAATACAGCAAATAAACCAAAAATCCAATCAAAAACCCAATTCCTATTAACCAGTCATATTGAATACATCTTTAATATACCAGCAGCTGTGGTTTTACACATTTAATAGAGGCATTTGCATAGAGCTTAGATTTTGGCACATCCAAAATTATTGGCAAAACACAAAGTGATCAGTGAACAGTTGCAATGAGCATTGGTGGCACAAGGGCAGAATGCTTTCTCCAGACTGTAACATAGCCATTAGCATTATAATATCCTTCCTATAGCTGAATCTGACAGATCAGAGCCAGAACAAGGGGCCGGAGGGTAAGCTATGTAGGAGCCAGAGTATCTGAAACATTACATTTGACCATACTGTTCTCATGGGGCTATTTCGAGGAAAAAATGAGCAATATAAATGCTACAGCTGCAGGAATATTAGACCCTTGGGAATGCAGATACAAAAACCAATGTGTTCCTGATAGGCCATGCAGAGCTCGGTCCATGAAATTAATGTAAGCTGCTGCCACTTGAATGAAAAATAATATAATCTGAAAACTACTGTCTGGCCTAATATTATAGTTCTGTGAAAAAATAGAATAACTCAAGTTATTACAACTTATCCTAAGCAACAGCTATCAATATTAGAGAAATGTATTTGAATGCATACATTTTTGTCAAAGACATACAGTAATTGCTTTAACTACTTTTGACACTTTATTACTTAGTCTAAAAAATAAATTTCTATTGAACACTGAAAAATATTATTATTGAATCCAATAGGTGGGAACTGTTTAACGAGTAAATTTAGACCAACACCAATGAAAGCAATATACAGTAGGGTTTTTTTTGTCAATAAGATACTGTATAACAAAAATTTTTGATGTACTGTACGAGATTTTTATTTTTAATTGGTTATTTGCAGCTTTGTCAAACATGAGAAATATGTTAATTAGGTTTTCTAACTTTGACAAAGACCATTACCCAGACAAATTTGAACTTGTAGCGCTAGCAAAATTAGAATTTTAATAATGGAAGATGTCTTGTTTCAATCCCAATTTTTTTTTCTTTTTTACCTAGTAGAAACAGCTTTTAGATACGGTAGAAATAAAAAATCTATCCAGTATGAATTTCTGTAAATAAAAAGATATATATATATATATATATATATATATATATATATATAAAATTAAAATTCACACACAGCGGGCCTGATTCAGAGCCGCTCACTAGATGCGATCGCTCGCACGATGTGTATGCAAATTGCGTAGGGAGTGCTACCGCACAATAATGCATTAGCACACCCAGTATTTCTTAGAGAGCAATCACATAGTGTATGCAGACACCCACCAGCCTGTTTTAACATGCCCACTTGTGCATGTCATGTCCAGGAATTGTATACAACCATCGGTACATTGGATGCTATTGCAGCGCTTGAGGTTGACTATACCCTATCATAAGCACTTCAGTGTAAAAACAAGCCAGGTAATGTGTACTATGATGCTGTATTTTAATTATGCACACCTCTAAAATGCCGTTGAGATGCCGAGGCACGCCTGCGTTTGCACCTCCACTCCCCCATTTTTAATGGCCAGCGCCTGTTACCACCTACAAACGGCTTCCCCTGTCCTCTGCTGGGCTGTCTATGCGCAGCGAGCGAGTGCATTGTGAACTTTCGCTAAGGTATGCACATGCGCACTGTGATGCATACGCACAATGCATACACACTACAAATCATCGATAGCAGCTAGAATATGCATCTTAGCGAGCGGGTCTAAATCAGGCCCAGTATGTACATAAAAAAGTAAAAAACATTGGTGACTATCAGTGGCAGCTTGTACATGTTACCTCAGGGGGGTCTGAGTTCAGGCTCTGCTAATCAGCGCAGCCAGCTTGTGCACATGCACAGGATCACAATCTTGCACAAGTGCCACAAATTGACAAGCAGCCCAGGCTTCTAGAGACTGCATTGGCTGCAGCCCCTAGAAGCTGGTAAGGGATGCCGTTGTAGCAAGGGAGTGTCTTCCTATTTGAAATCCCTCTTTTGGCAAATTGCAGTCCAGAATGGCAGTTCCAGTGGGAAAAAAAAACCTATTCCTGGGACTGCCTGTCCGACTGTGATTAGCAGAGAGCACTTCCAATTGGCAGCCACTGCCACTGCTAGACAGTCCCCTTGAGTGGTGGATTTACTGTGGAGTCTGAAGTCCAGCAGCCCCGATGTAAAATACGCTACTGGTGACTATCATTCTATTAACTCATTTATTTACCTCTCTATATTTATTTTGTGGTTGCTTGTTACTTTCTAGACTATTACGAACTGTAGATACTGAGGAACATACAGTAATCTATGTACTACTGTAAGTGTATGTTCTTACTCCATCTATATACTAAGCCCTATTTCTCCATCTTGGGGGGCACCATACGTAATACTAGTAGTTGTAGATTCATCAACCTCAGCTGCTCCATCTCACCTGCTCTTTCGTAGACCTCTCTCCCTGTCCTCACCCACCTCATTACTAATACTTACCCTCTTTCATTCCAGGTGCTCTTCCCAGTAGTCTTAATGTGCATGGTGCATACAGTGATAGAAGGGGCTTTAGCATGATGACCTAAAGCTTCAGGGAAGCTTTTTGTGTATATAAATTTATTTATTTATTAAGGTATTACATATATTGTGGGTGTTAAATAATGTTTAGCATGGGTAAAAGGAGATGGAGAGATGCTATAAGCTGTATGGTAATGATTAGTCTCTTTACCAAGCATGAGTGCCCTCACCCAGCCCAGCTTCTCTGCCAGTTACACTTCCAAATGTAAGAATATGCAAAGCAGCCTTCCAAAGGTAACTAAAATGGAAAAAGAGTAACTGATTGCCCTTTATATCCATATGTGTCTTAACATAGAAAATGAACCATGTCTTGCTCCTATTCCCTTATTTCCTTATACCTCAAAGTCCCTTTTGAAGTAGGTGCATCTGGGAGGGGTAGTGACACATGCCTCCGGTGATAAAGGTGGGCTGGGGTGGCAAAAGCTATTCCTCCTTCTCCACAAGCACCCTGCTCACCCACCAGCCTAATAGTCCACTTAATTTATTTTTGCAGAAAAGAATAAATGCTGCAGGCACTGTTTCCTTAATGTAATGGGACTAAAATTGGTTTTACCTTCAACTTACAGACATTTTAGTCTTTACAATGTTGACATCCTTATACAAAATAGATAAGGGTGACTACTCTGTACAAGGATGCCAAGTTGAGTCTTTGCAACTGAATGCCTTGCTCCACCACTGGGTATCAGACCTTCAGTGCATATGACAATTGAAGATGTCAGGATTCAGAAATGTATTTTTATTAGAGATAAGTGGAGACACCTGTGTTTGGTTTTGGTTTCAATTCTAAATCATTGTCTTGTTATGGATTTGGTGTTGGCAAAACCACTCTTATTTTTTGGGGTTTCTTTAAAAAATAATAATAAAAAAGCTGAAATAATGTAATTTGGACCTGTTTTTGGTCCTACAGAATTATTAACATCCATAACATTAATTTCCAGTAATTTTCAGTTAAAGTTGACAACCTCATAGCTCACAATACCAATTTTGGCCAAAGGATGCAATAATCTGGCTGTCTAAAATAAGCAACAGAGCAGTGGCACAAGCACATGGCTGTTTTAAAAATATAGCACATCTGTGAAACATACATAGTGGCACAGCAGTGGCAGACAGGATAGCAGTTTAATAACTTATACAAGCCTATAGAATGTGTTCACTGAACAAGAACTAATAGCCTAAAAGTAAAAGCCTAGTAGAAAATAAATTACATTTACCAACACACTTCTCTAAACAGCAAATCACTGGACTCAGGAAAGTACAGGTGATTGCTGCCAGAGTATCGTCTAGTAGAAAACTAGATAACCATCAAACTTACTCCAAACAGCAAATCATAGGCACAAAGCCAGTACAGGCAATTGGAGCTAGAGTTTTTAATGGAAGGTAAATAATGTATTAATATAAGGAAAAGTAAATCTAAATAAGATAACTAGTTATTAAAACTTGAGCTTTGAAATGTGAGTTTTCATATGCAACTGAATCCAAACAGCAAATCACAGGCTTCAGGCCAATATAGCCGATTCAAGCCAGATTAACAGTCTAGTAGAAAATATAATAATAGCATACTTCCCCTACCAACAAATCACTGGCCTCAGGTCAGTACAGGTAAATGGAGATGATTAACAGGCTAGTAGTCTTTACACCAATACAGCAAAGTAGGCAAAAACCATAATAAAAAGTGAAGAGAGATGGAATAGTCTTCCTACCCACCCTTGTGTTATATATTAAAAAGGGCATGCACAGTTTAACAGACCAATCACTTCAGCAATAGGGACTGACATTTTGTGACTGAGGTGCTTGATTTCTTTTGGCCCACATAAAAGAAAACATCTTGGTAGTTTAATTAAACCAAGCTACCAATGAGCTTAAAGGCAACAGTGTTAATCATGCTCAATGTCGAAGATTTCATCATCCTCATCATCATTCTCATGACTCTTGTTAATATCATCATCACACAATATTATGTCATCCTCACTGAAATCCACCATTTTAACCTCTGTTTGTAATTGGCAGCAAAGGTATTCCTTATAGAATTTGAAGAGATGTTTTGACGAACATCAGTTTTTCCACATTTTTTGAAAGTAGTGTCCAACACCAATTGCTCACAAGGTTCCTGGCTATGCTAAACACTCTGGAGGAGGTGCAGCTTAAGTACACCATAGTTAATTTGTACAAGGGGCTACAATTTGTCTTTTTTTCCTTCAGGTTTTCAAAGGGACTGTGTGAAATGCCAAGTGTATTTTATCATTAAAGTAATTCTCCTCCATTATATTGATGCTTACTGTAATATATTGAGTCACAATAGAGGGGTCAATATATGTGGGCAATTCTTGTAAGCCTGACCAGATGTCATAATGTTTCACTCTATGCATTGACTCATTATCATCAGTGGGTCTCTTGGACTAGGTCAGTTTCCTGGCAGAATCATTTGCAGGAGAAACAGGAACAGAAGACATCTCATGTACCACTTGAGCTCTCAAGAAGCTCTTTGCATCTCTTAAGATCTGTGTCAATTGAAGAGAAAGACATTACATAAGACTTAAACCAAGGATCAAACATGGTTGCCAAAAATGTAGTGATCCAATTGCAAGATGCAAACTCTTTGGTCCTCGTGAAGTGAATAAAAAACTTGTTTACAAGTCCAGCATACTTAGCAGGATCGCTTAGTATCATCTCCTCCTTCAGCATCTCTGCTTTTCCCATAGTTTAATTAAGTGTATGACCTGACTGAGGTTGGCAGTGTGTGAAATCACTTCATACAAATACAAATATAAAATGTTTTCAGTAGCCTACCTGTGAATGAGCTGGCATTGTTTGTTAGATAATGCTGCTGAAGGTGATACACCAATCCAGTGGACTTTCGCAGTCATGTAATCATAGTTTGACTAGTACCACTTGTCCACTTAACTGCAGTTAAGTGGATAGTCAGTACAATGACATTTTCTAAGCAAATAATATTTTATTTTTAATGTCCTGGTACAGGTGAGAAATTGCAGTTCTGGCAAAATAGAATTGAGATGGAATTTAGTAGCTGGGATACATGACCTCTACTACTGTAATTGTTAAAAAACAGATGCATTGATGACAATTATTGGATGCAGATCTAATGCTAACAAAGCCATTATGGCTTCAGTGATCTGCTGTTCAACAGGATAGTGGCTGTCATACTTGGTTTCTCTTGCAAATGATTGCTTCACAAACATATGCTTTTTGAATACTAGTCTTCTTGGTCCCCTTCTGTGATGGAGATTCACCCCAAGCAGCAGCAATCCTAGTATGCAAGGATTTCTCTTGGGAATCATGGATTGCATTAGGGGAGTCAGTTTGCCTTTGCAAATTGGATGCAGGACTACCTTTGATTGCTAATGAGGAGTTTGATGATGGAGGTTTGCATGTGGAGATTGCATGTGCTGGGAGCTAATCATGCTGCTTGTAGCTGATGCTGGACTGTTTGTTCTTATATATGATTATACAAATTTTGAAGAACAACTTAAATGAACTTGCTGCAAATTATGTAATAGGAGGAAAGTGCCTATATAGTAATGTCCATACCTCTAATTACTTACAAATGCCACAGATGTCTTCCACAAAAGTTGTCAGGATTTGGGAAAAAATAACTCCACATGGAAGATGTGGCTTTTTTGTTCTTTTGATCAGGCATGATATTGCGCTTCTTCTCATTGGCATGAAGTGTTGCCATTGGTGGCTGACTTTCTATGACACAACAGCCTCCTCCTGAAGTTTGTCAACTTGCGCTTGTCCAACACATTCATCATCATGAGTACCAGATACACAGTTACCCCTCACTCACATTTGCAGAGGGTTCACAAAGCGTGGAAGGAGGCTTCTCTAGAAATGCAGGTGTGCCTATCCATTTGAAAGCTGCTGTATGGGCGTGCATAAATTAGTTACTGCGATGGAATATATAGCTTGAGTACTCGTTGTGTGTGATGAGACTTGCAATTTCTGAGACAGGTAAGACCTGCTGTAATTCTGCCTGTGGGTCCGATGTTACTTGATGTTACCGATGTATACGCAGGACTGCAAGGTCTTACAGATGTAATAAAGTGGTAGTTGGCCGAGCAGTTGCAAACATTAGCATATTTTTACAGCAGAACTGTGTGCGTAATCGCAGCTGTGATCACAATAGTGATCCATGCTGAATCAGGTCCTACATTTGGAGGTATGGGATAATTACAGTACTTTACTGCTAGTTAATTGATCCCCTGGGCTAATTCAATTAGCCCTGAAGACTTGGAACTTATCAGGGGTCTGGCCTAATCATGGGTGGTGTGGCCACATCCCCCTTAGAGGAAAAATATGGCCACACTTAGGAGGGAGGCTCTGTGAGGCCCTCAGCCAGTGGCAGATCAAGGGGAGCTGCAACCAGTGTGATCATGCCCCCCACCCCCACAAAGGAGAGGAGACTGCTACTGCTGCTCAGCAGCAGCAGTCTCCCTTGTCCCACTGCAGCCCAGCACACAGCAGCATGTACTGGGCTGCTGACAGGAAGCCGGCACCATCCGGGATTTTTTTTCACCTGCCCAGAGGCAGGTGAAACAAACTCACAGATAAGTTCCATTTTTTCGTAATTGCAATAGTGAAAACACATGGATCCAGAAACTTGTCCTGGATCCTATGTTTTTTATCCCAAAGAAACCAGAATATCCTGCACAGGAATAATAACCACTGTTATATTTCACATATGAACAAGCCCGTTGTGGTGAAACACATGTCCAGTCAGTCACTCCCCACTGCAGGAAGGAGCGGCATGATAGCAGAGTGTCAGACACAAGCCTTCGGTCATTTTAACTCAGGTACTCTTCTTCGGGTGGGTCGTGATCTGGTCCGGTGGCGCATTCAGATTTCTGCAATGCTTTCAGCAACAGACACTGCCTAACACCACATACAGATCAGTGTTCCCCACCATCTCTCCCTTTATTTTCTATTGGAGTTATTCCTGATCCCTCTCTCATCCAGGTGTCCGCTCATAGAAGAACCTGGACAGCAGAGGGGACCAGTTACTTGTACTCCGTACTTACTATTTAAATTTCTATGGGGTTATGTGACACAACATGATATTATCTGCCTATATTAGTTTAGAATATTTAAGTATGTCATCCGGGATTGCTATCCTGATATAAATCAGTATCACATCATCTGGGATATTTACACCTACAGGGTGGTCTTTGCTCTCCCCTTTTTTCAGAGTACTCTGCTAGCATTTCATGTGTATATTTATATATTTTTGGTTACATTGAGGTAATATCCAACATGGCAATAGGATTAAATAATTTGTTGCAAGCCGGGGCTCAGTTGCATATGGGTTTGTGTTTGGCCATACATGGTATATGAATTTTGGATGAAACTCAGCAGACACGCTATTATAGCACTCAATGTATAGATTCATCTCAAATGACCGAGTGGTTATTATTACATACAGTTCTAATTTATGATTTATTTCCAATTATTATTTAGAAATTTTATATGTCATACAAACTGTACCTGACCCTGCTATTATAATATATTATGTACCCATCAGGAGCTATATGAGCATATGAATTCAAACAAGCATAGTCACCACATACTTTATGCTAATTCTTATAATAGATATATTTTTATAAATTCATGAGATTAATTGCTAAGGTAGCTCGATTAGATATTTTATAAATGAGCACAACAAATCCCTATTCCTTTATTGGAAATATATTAAAAGCTAATTTTTAATTCTACTAACAAATCATTTATGTACAAAAGAGTGCCTCACGAAGGAATCACTATACTGATGATTGGTTTTTCCAATTATTGTTACTTTTTGAGTTCTATGGATTTTTGCCAGAAAATGGGAATTTTTTTGTGTGGTAAAAATGGAGGGTAATTGAATTGCCCAGAAAAAAAAATTGCTGTAAAGTCCCATGTTTACCACATGAAAAATTATAGTGGGCAATTTAATTCCCCCTATAATGGCCCATTGCATCCTAGTCTTACCATCCATGTCCAAACAGAATATTTCAATTGCAGCCTAAAACTAACCACACCAAAAAAAACTGACATCCCTTATAGCTTAGCCTTTTTCTACCCTCAAAGTGTATTTTGGATTTACTGCAGTATAATCCTTAATTAACCAAGGATAGTGCAAGGTTTCTTGATCACCCTAGGTAACGCTTCAGCACACAGTCCCTCAACTACTTCCCAGCAACGCAAACAATTTTGTAGAAGAAAAATAATACTTACCGTTTCCTGGCTGACTGGCCAGGCTGCAGCCTAGGTGGTGCACTGATGTCTGATGTACAGTAAGGTTGATCAAGGTCCAGGCTCCACTGCTGCACAGTGGAGTCTGTTGTATTTCTAGATGCAGTAATTTCCAAAAGTTAGATTTCACAAGGAAAACAAATACTTGTCGCAAGTATCTGGCAACACAAACTTTTGTTTGCAATGATTTGTTTGAGTCTTTGTATACAGTATATATTATACACTGATACCAAGCCTACACAATTTATTACCAGGTTGATTCGATTCTTAGCAATGTTCACAAATGTGCACATTGGCAAGAATTATGGTACAACAACCGCACTGATTAACCTATGCATTTCTATGGGTTGAGAAGAAAATTTGTGATGTTGGTGGCCATGAGCTGGAAGCAAAGTGGTCCAAATGCAGTTAATTTAATTGCCCCCAAAGTGCCAATTCTATATTAAAGGAAAAAATTATCTACATGCTTTTCGCTCACATACCACTTTACGAACCGGCTTTTTATTGAAACGCCGCCCTGCCCAGCAGCATCTCTCTTACTGTATATGCCCATCTTTCCATGACCTTTAGCCTCACTTGCCCTCTGCCCATCAGCATTTATTCCACCTGCCCCCTTGCCCACAAGCCTTTTCTCACATATCTCTTTGCCACTAACATTTCAGTTACATGTTTGCTGCCTGTCAGCATTTCTCCTATATGTCACTTTGCCCAAAAGCTTTTTCCTCACATATTTCTCTGCCTATAAGCTTTGCCTTCATATACCCCACTGCCACCAGCATTTCTCTTACCTACCCCTCTCGCAACCAGACTTTCGTCATATACACGTTTGCTAAACAGATATTCTGTCACATGCCACTTTACTTACTAGCATTTCTCATACATGCCTCTTTGCCCGCCAGCATTTCTTCACATAGTCCTCTTCCTGCTAGTTTTGCCCTCAGAAACCCCTCAGCCACCCAGATTTTCCCTCACATGCATACCAGAATTTTGCTCACTAGCTTTTTTCATATGCCATTCTGCTCACCAGCATTTCACCCACATGCCCCTATGTACAACAGCTTTGTGAAGCTGGAAGTACTGAGGTAGCCATGACTGAACTCATTTGGGGCCCTATTTATCACAATCTGCGTTTTTAATGCAGCTGTGATAATTTTTGTTAAGCCTAAATTCACAATATTAATATTAATATTTTCACTTGAATTTAGTAAGAATCTCTTGCATGGACACAGCTCTAAAAAGAGCCCATTCAAGCAAAGAGCTGAAAGCTGATTTCTGGTTCAATCCCATGGCAGCTAGTGCTCATGCGTAGTCATCAGCCAGTGCATGTGTCATCAAAGGCCACAGAGTTATTGTAGGCTACCACCATCTTCAGATGGCATTAGTGGCTGAGGTAAGAGCTTGGTAAATCTGACTACTCTGCAGTCAAAAATGGAGGGGCTGCGGCAAATATCAGATATATTTGCTGCGGCCCCTCCATCTTAAATCCTGTAGAACATTAATATTGGTAAGCAATCCCCCCAAAAAATATTAGATACCCCCAAATAATCACTAATGCATGCAGGGGGGTTTCTGAGTACCTAGAACCCCCCCGTCCCTGATGGATCGATTCCCCTCTTCACTCTCTGGTCATAGTGAAGAGGGGGTGGATCGTACCCCAATTAGCAACCTGCTGCTACATCAGAAGTGTAAGTATGTATGTGTTTTAGTGTGTGTGTATATATGTGTACAGTATATATGTGTATGTGTGTTAGTGAATGTATACAGTATTTGTCTTAGTGTGAATATGTGTATGTAGGTGTTTGTGTATATATACTAGGGGTGTGCACCAGCCATTTTCGTGTTTTGGTTTTGGATCTGGATCTTTCTTCATGTTTTGGATCTGAATTGGTATTTCCAAAACCACCCTTCTGGGTTTTGTGTTTTGTGTTTTTGATCAGTATTTTATTTGAAAAAAAGCAAAATGACAGCTAAAAATCAAATAATTAGTATTTTTTTTGTTCCTATGCTATTTTTAACCTCAATAACATTCATTTCCACTCAATTCCAGTCTATCCTGAATACCTCATACCTCACGCCATAGCTCTCATCCTCATCAAAAGGAGTTACCTCAGTAGCAGAGACTAGGAATGTGCAGGCTCAGATTAGTATGGATTTTCCCACTAAATTTGGATTTTTCCCGCCAAAAATCATGTCTCAGAAAGAGGCAAAATAACATCTTTCATGGACTATTGTCCAGGACAGCCCCTGTAAAAATTATTTTGATGAAGGGCAGCATACAACCCACAGGGCAGCCCCTGTAAAAATTATTTTGATGAAGGGTAGCGTACAACCCACAGGGCAGCCCCTGTACAAATTATTTTGATGAAGGGCAGCATACAACCTACAGGACAGCCCCTGTAAAAATTATTTTGATGAAGGGCAGCATACAACCCAGAGGACAGCCCCTATAAAAATTATTTTGATGCAGG
This sequence comes from Taudactylus pleione, assembly GCA_031769625.1. Lineage (NCBI taxonomy): Eukaryota > Metazoa > Chordata > Amphibia > Anura > Myobatrachidae > Taudactylus > Taudactylus pleione. The sequence continues at coordinate 7,132,381 of JAUIMM010000484.1, forward strand.
ACAGCGTACAACCCACAGGACAGCCCCTATAAAAATTACTTTGATGAAAGGCAGCATACAACCTACAGGACAGCCCCTGTAAAAAATATTTTGATGAAGGGCAGCATGCAACCCACAGGACAGCCCCTGTAAAAATGATTTTGATGAAGGGCAGCGTACAACACATAGGGCAGCCCCTGTAAAAATTATTTGTATCAGCGTACCCCTACAGCAGACAGGGCAGCCCCTGTAAAAATTATTTGTATGAGCATACCCCTACAGCAGACAGGGCACCTCCTGTAAAAATTATTTGTGTGAGCCTACCCCTACAGCAGACAGGGCAGCCCCTGTAAAAAATATTTGTATGAGCATGCCCCTACAGCAGACAGGGCAGTCCCTGTAAAAATTATTTGTATGAATGTACCCCTACAGCAGACAGGGTAGTCCCTGTAAAAATTATTCGTTAGAGTGTACCCCTACAGAAGACAGGGCAGCCCCTGTAAAAATTATTTGTATGAGTGTACCCCTACAGCAGACAGGGCAGCCCCTGTAAAAATTATTTGTATGAGCATACCCCTACAGCAGACAGGGCACCTCTTGGACAACTCAGAACTACAGCCAGCCATCCCCTATGGACAGGAACTCAGCCAGCCAATATATGGACAAGGACAACAGTAGCCAGCCAGCCCAGCTTTTCACAGTGGGGGTGGGTGAAGAGAGCACCCCTGAAGTACAGAGCACCCCCTGGACAACACAGCACTACAGCCAGCCAGCCCCTATGGACAGGACAACAGTCAGCCCCTATATGGACAAGGACAACAATAGCCATCAAGTCCCTATGTATTGTATATGGACAACAGTAGCCAGCCAAACCCTTTGGTCAGCATCAGCAACAGCTCCCAGGTCCCTCCCTCAGAACAGCTTAGTGCTGAGATACCAGGTACTCAGTGGTTCCAATATGTTGTATCCAATTCCTATATCTGGTAAACAAGGCTCCTATACCATCAGTCTGGTTTTTATCACTGAGACTTGTTCTTATAGCCACCACCAGTTCAAGCCAATACCTCCAACCATCGGTCTTATCAGATGCATCCAACATTGGACTCATATTAAGTTCTTTTATTCATCAATATTAGTCCCAACCGATCAAGTTAATCAATTTATCAACATCAGACTCTTATGAATTAAGGCCCTCAATCAGACCCGGACGCAAGTGGCCGTTCGTACGTTCGGCGTACGTACACACATATGTTAATTCAAGCACTCGCTCGTATTTTCGAACGCATCTAAACATCCTCCCCAAACTCTACCGACCCCTCCTCTAACTAACGAGCGTGCCAAATAGCGAGCGTACATCCCCAATGTGGCTTGAAGGGAACGCACACACAAGTACAAACCGGAAGTGGGTCTTTCAGATTCCGATTACCTGCTCCCTTATTCTGCCTACCTCCCTCAATCGTATCATGCCAATCAATATATCAATTATCTTAATTGTTTTTTTGTTTTTTTTTGGACAATGCAATAAACTTTACTCTTGTCCGTGTTTGTGTTTACCCGCAGAATACGTACGGCTTAAACATTCGCTTTTCTTTGTCAAAATACATGTTTGAGCCAATTAAACATTTGTTTTATTTGTTTTTAACCACGCATATTTTCCTGGGTTCATTTCTTTATTTAAATTTGCTTACGCATGTCACTGCATCAAGCCTATCATAACTCTCAAGAGATTTGTGGCCCTGTCGAACACATGACTCATACACTAACCAATAGAATTGGTCCTGTTAATTACCAATATACATTAGCCAATCAAATTTATATTCGGGTCTTTATTAAAAATGATTTTTTGAAAATACACCATTGCCATCATGAGAGCCTCGGCATTCACCAGGCGCGAGCTGCTGGTGTTAACCGAGGTCATGGACAGGCGGATCACCAGCCAGCCTCCCCCCATCACCAATAGAGAAAAGCGTTCAGCATATGCGGAGGTACGTGGCCGCCTGAGTTCCTTCGGCTCACGCCGCCAGATCGGCCAGCTGGAGCGCAGGTGGTCCGACCTGCAATGGCAGACGCCCCGCTTGCTGGCATGCTTTCGCATGCAGATCGCGGAAAGTAAGTTTTTGTGACTGTGGTTTTCATGTTTATCTTTGTACTCATATGTGCATGGCCATGTTTTCATGTATGTCCTCTTTATTCTTTGTATTCATATCTGCATGGCCATGTTTTCATGTATGTCCTCTTTATTTTTTGTATTCATATCTGCATGGCCATGTTTTCATGTATGTCCTCTTTATTCTTTGTATTCATATCTGCATGGCCATGTTTTCATGTATGTCCTCTTTATTCTTTGTATTCATATCTGCATGGCCATGTTTTCATGTATGTCCTATTTATTCATTGTACTCATATCTGCATGGCCATGTTTTCATGTATGTCCTATTTATTCATTGTACTCATATCTGCATGGCCATGTTTACATATTTGTGTTTTCAAAAATTAGTGTTTAACTAGGTCTGGGTTGAAAATAACCACAATTTGTTTCCCATCTTTTAGGGGCAGAGCGAAGACTACGGCGTCATCGGCGTCAAAGACGGCGCTCTTGGCCCCTCTCCCCAACCCCAAGCCAAACATCTACACCCCAAAATTCCCATATTTCCCCCTCCTTCCCAGCCTGCACAGACCCTGTTGAGGATGTTTCGGGGCTCCTTCCCCTCCATCCCAATTCCCCCTCTCCTCCAACCACCCGTCTCGTAACTACCCCCTCCCCTGAATCCCAAATCACCCCGCCAACCTCGTTGGGGAATGTTGGCACCTCCGAGGAGGACGAGGGAGTGGCTTCTGTAGCGGGCATTATTTTGAACTGTATGTTTTTGTTATTTTTAGTTTTTAGAAAAAACTGTTTGTATGTATTCCTGTGTCTGTGCCTTTTTTGTGTGGTTTGTGAGAATTTGGTGTAGATTTCTGTTTGTCTTTACCTTTTACTGCTGATTTCCCCATACACATATCACACCTGTCAGAATCTGATTTTTTTTCTTGCAATTTTTGGGGGGTCCATTTTTGGGGCCTTGGTATTTTTGGGGTAATTCTGCTTTTGGTCACAATATTGTCATTTTTGGTTAGCTTTGTTTGGCTTGTTTTTTAATGTGGTTTCATTATTTATGTATTAAGCCCCACACTTTTCTAACCCACAGAGGAACAGAGGCATATGGCGGACTTAGACGGATGTGTAGAACGGATGCGTGCCTACATCATTAGGCTGCTGGTGGTCCTTGACCATATGTCTGTCATCCTGCGTCCCTAATTTTTTTTTATCCTTTAAAATTAGTTGTCTACAATAAAAATTTAATCTTAACGTTCTGTCTCATTCCTTGTCTCCAAATCAGAGATTGTTTACACTGACATAAGTAGACTCTTCCAGCAAATATTTGCAATTATTGTCACTAAGATTGTGTGTTGTATTTTGTAGGAAAACAGGCACAAGAAACACCTAACAGTAACAATCTGATTGGCCTTTTTTGTGTTTGACAATTTATATATTACTACATTTTACAGGTTCCAATTTGGGGGGCAACCTGCTTAGGCCAAGATTAGAAAGCCAACTGATTGTACAGGATTCCTTTTGGTGTTGGTTTTGACCCAGAAAACATCTTAAAATTTAGCTCAACTTGCGACATTACAGGATTACCCCTTATTAAATTTTAACGTGGGTGAACCTCGTTACACTTGCTTGTAATGGGCAATAAAATTACTGAAATTACACTCTCAAAACATTTATTCACAACATAACTAAAATAACAAAGTGTTCACTCACAAAAAATACACACAGTGATAAACAAAAATACAACCCATAAAACAACATTTGATAAAAAAAATGAAAAATCAAGAACTTGTTGACGAAGGACCATGCCAACATGATTCCACAAATGTTGCGTTGCAATATGGGTTCCAGAATATATATCCAATGTGTCCCCATGAAGGATTTTTTAGGGTAGCAGGAAGTAGTCATCGTTGGAGTCCCAAAGATTATGAAATCAAACAGAAGATGTGGAAAAAAAAAGAAAATAATTAGATGTTCTCCAAAAATCCTTACCACATTGTGTCTAAACACTGTTGTGTTGCCAATAATTACCTAAAATATCTGGCCACCACATCATCGCGTATGGCCCCCCACATACTGACCTCCGACCAACCTCGGGGGGGCCATCCTCAGGTAAGGCATCCTCTGGCTGCATTGGGACACCACTCCTTATGGCAATGTTGTGAAATATCCCACACAGGACCACAATTTTCGAAACCATATCCGGCAAATACATGAGCTCGCCACCAGAGCGGTGGAGGCATCTGAATCGGCCTTTTAAAAGGCCGATACAGTGCTCCACCACTTGCCTGTTGGCTGTAAGTGCGGCATTAAAATTACTTTGTGGCCCTGGTGTGGGAGCCAAATAAGGAGTGAGCAGCCAGAGCGTGCAAGGGTAGCCACTGTCTCCTGTGAAAAAGAAGTGACAACATCAGGATCACTGTGTATCAAGCTTAACATTGTTATGTACTAAAGGTCTCCACTTACCCAGAAGCCACGCATCACCAGCTTGTAGGTTGTTTAATTTGTGCCATATCCCTGATTGCCGGATGACGAATGAGTCATGTGCACTTCCGGGTAATTTTGCATTCAGGGACAGGATCTGGAGGGAGGCATCACATACCACCATTACATTCAGGGAGTGATAGTGTTTACGGTTGTGAAATATGGCCTCCAGCCGTGCTGGAGGCTGAAGTGGTATGTGAGTACCATCCACAACCCCTATGATGTGTGGGAAGCCAGCTTTTTGGTAAAAATTGGCCTTGGCCACACTAAGGGCACCCATATCCAAAGGCATTTGAATAAAATGATGGAGGTGCTTGAAAAGTGCCTCCATCACTGCCCTCAGGATCCGGGAAAAGGAGGATTGGGAGATTCCCGCCACTATTCCCACCGTTGTTTGAAACGATCCTGAGGCACAGAAATGTAACACCGCCATAAATTGCGTAAGTGGTGGTATTGTTGTAGGACTGTCAATTTGCCGCTCAAGATCACTCTCTATTAATGAGAGAGTGTCTATGATGATTTTGGGCAGAAGACGGTAACGTCTTAACACCTCATCATCGGGCATTCCAAAAAGGGTGACGTGTGTTCGATATATCTGGGGCCTTGCATGCCTACGATGCCTACACCTGGGACGAGATTGAGGTTGGTCGGCTTCTGGGAGCATGGCCAGAACAATCCGACCAAGATCAACCTGAAATGGCAAGATTTGAATGTAAGGCTTTTTTCACCAAAAAAAAATGAAATTTGACTTAGCTTGATGATACAATCCAATGATGCTTACATGCCGGGGTATTGTCATGATTGGCCAAACCTATAAATAATCACAATTTTAAAATGCAACAATTTAGGGTGGGCATTTAGGAATCTAAATTGGGTGCAAGACAAAACATAAAAGGGGAGAAACACACATTTGGGCAAAGAGCAAAACGACAGTGCGCAGACTACCTCAATTTGGGCCCAAATGTATTAAACAAATGATAAAGGGAAAACACAACCAATTTCACGGGTCTAAATAAGCATTTAAAAATGCGCAAATTAGTTCGCAAATACAAGTCACAATAGAAGCAGATAAAAAATGCGCTAATTAGTTCGCAAATACAAGTCACAATAGAAACAGATAAAAATGCGCTAATTAGTTCGCAAATACAAGTCCAAAAATACGCAGATATAAAAACACGAATTATTTCATACATTTCTGACTAACAAAACCAAAGGTTAAAAGTGTAAGGTCAAACAAAGTTGCGTAAATACAAACATGAACATTTAATAAACAAGTGAAAAAAAAAACTTACCAATAGAGAATATATAAGTCTCCGGATCAAAAGGTTGTTGGGGCAGAGCCAAAAGAAACCTAACAAAGGCGAAATTGGAAACATTAACGAGCCAAAATTCACGAAAAGAAGAAGACACAAATTGAACAAAAGTTAGACGGCCAAAAACTTACCTAATAAATACACGCCAAAAAAAAAAACACCAGAAAAAAAGCGAACGGAAAAAAATTAAAGAAAAAGACAAACCAAAAACAACTCCCAACAACGCCAAATCCAAAACCTGCCAACAATCCACTCTGACCAACATAACCTCCAACAACCAACAACCGCCACCTCGACTTGAGACGCCCCAAGCCATAAATAGTGTTTAGTTTCCCGCACAAATTATGGAGGGATCATAGGAACGCACAATCAATGATGCGGCCGAAAAATAAGGACGCATGTATAAATACGTCACGAGCCAAAAAAAACGTTCTGGTGTATTTCTTGTTTGGAGATAAGACATGGCTACAGACCAGGGAAACAATGGCCAACAGTCTGCCGGTAAGTATTTCATGCATTTCAAAACAATGATTAATTTGAAACATAATATAGTGCAAGTTGTGAAGCTTAAAATTCTCAACATTTAAACAAATAGGTGAGGAGGATGACATGGAAGAGGCTGCTGGGCCCAGTATTCCGGCCAAAGCTGGCAAAAAGAAAAGGCAGCCACAATTCACAAGAAAGGAGATGGAGGTTTTGGTTCAGAAGTGTGTGGACATCCTGCCACAGGCAGACAGGAATATGAGTGCAAGCCAGAAGTGGAGAATGTGGGAGGAGGTAGCCAGTGCTGTCAATAGGGTGGGTGATTATGTCCGTCTAGCCCGGGATGTCAAACGGCGGTAAGTAAAAACTTGACCCCCCTAAAACCAAAACCCATTTAAAACAAAAGGATAATGGTTCCAATTGCACCCACAGATGGGCCGACTTCAAATATCGCCTGAAGCAAAAACTGGCGGACAGGGCTAGGCATGCAAGGGGTACAGGTGGGGGACCCACCTCTGTGTCATTGGAGTTGAATGATTTAGAAGAGCTGGCACAGGGGTGTGTGCAGGCTGTGGAGGTGTTTGGCGTGTCCAACATGGATACGGACATGCCAGACTTTGCGGCTCCTCATGTTGTCCAAGGTAAATATTGTGATGTCACCAACTCTGAAATGTTATTGTGCCAATATGTAGATTGTAATGTTCCTCTTTTCTCTTTTTTCTCACAGAGACACAGGCGGATGAGTCTGCTCCAGAGGGGAGCCTTGGCCGCAGAATTTCTGCTGGCTCTGCAGGGGAGGAACCAGTACATCCGGCTGAGGACCCTGCAGAAGCCAGTCCAGGGCAATCCCCCTCGCAAGCAGTGTCCCACCTCACAGAACTCAATTTTAAATCGGATTTCCATACGGAGATTCTGCAGAGGATGGACGCCAGTCTGGTACGGGTGGCTGAGGCCCTGGAGCAAAATGCTGCGGCCAACGTGACCATTGGTCAGGCCCTGGCGGAAAATACCAGGGCCAACATCCGCATCGCCAATACCCTGGAGCTGCTCGTTCACCAGCACATGGTGGAGCCGACCTCCCTTCCTGCTGGAACATCAGGATCCTCCACCTCTGGCACAACATCAGCCAATCCTCCAAATGTGCCTAGCCCTGTGCCTAGTCCAGAGGCCACAACATCTGCCTCTGGACGGGCCAGCCCAATGACATCCCGGACCCGGTCTGGCGCCCTCCCTCCCCCAGCCAAATGGGGGAAAAAACGTTGACAGCACTGGCTACTTTTCCCACACTCCTTCTGTGCTTGCCCCATATTCCTTTCTGGCCAAAACTTCCCTCTCCTTTCTTGTGAATTGTTTTTAATTTTTAGCTTTAAGTTTCCATACCTTTTATGTTTGCACAATTAAAAATTTTTTTCGGAATAACACTGCAAAAAATGTTTGGGCCAAAAATGTGCATGAAAATGTTTTTATTTTCCAATAAATTTTTAAAAAATGTTCGACATTGTATTCTGACATTATTGTAGAAATGGTTTACATTTCATCCTGGCCCACAAGGCAAAAACGAGCTCCCCCAAAATTTAACCGAAAAAAAAAAAAGGGCTCTTTAAGGAACACTTTAAAATTTACATAAGGATGCAAATTCTCCAGGCAAAAGCAAAATGGAAAAAAACACACAAACATGATGACATTATTGTTACAATAGCCCAAAAACCAAATATCAACCCAAAAAAAGACACCAGCAAATGTACGCTAATTGATTGTGTAATCCTGACATTAGCAGCTATGATTTCCACCTGCATACGGTTTTGTGCTAACCCAAAAAACTGATTTCAAAACACATTCCAAGCCGGTTTTCAATACACCACTAATTGTTTTTCTGACAAGCCGTTATTAATCGATGCAACATCGTGGAGGGCCGGGACGGAGGAGAAGGCCATCGCCAATGTGGTCGAGTAATCCAGACCCTAAGCTGTGCGAGCATTTTGAATGGAAAGAGGATCATCCAGTGACGTATGAGTTGGTACGAACACATTTGACGTTCGCATCTGATAATGTATGTACGCCCCAAAAACGCCTCGCCACGCCTGCGTTTTTCCATCTCCACCCCCGTCAACGCCCAAAAACGCCCTGTTCTGTCAATCACATTTGACATGTCACTTCCTGTACGCTATTTGACGAACGAGACAAAAAAAATCGCAATATGCTGTACGCACATGCGCAGTGTTACACCGACACATGCGCGCTTTCTCAACATCGGAACGCAACGAGCGTACTGCTGTTAACCAGCGGCTCTGAATCAGGCCCTAAGTTCTTTAATTTAACAACATCAGACTCTTATGAATTAAGGGTCTGATTCAGACCCGCTTGCTAGGATGCGTTCACACGCAGCCTGCTGATGTTGCAATGTGCACATGCGTACGCATCACAGTGTGTGTGTGAACTAGTGATTGTGATCACCCTGGCGAGCGCCTCTTGTGCATAGATGCCTTGCTAGCTTGAGTGACAGGACAAGGCATTTGCAGGTGGTGACAGTGGTTGTCCGAAGGAAACGGGGAGTGGTGGTGTGAACGCAGGCATGCCTGATCGTCTTATCGCCATTTCAGAGGGGTGCATAATTAAGATGCACCATCATAGTACACGTCACGTGGTTGAATTTTATCCTAAAACTCTCTGAGTGCTTGTGGTAGGGTATGGTCAACCACAAGTGCTGCATATGCATCCGATGGTACTCGATGTTACCGATGGTTGCATACACTTCCTGGAGATGACGTGCATTACTGGGCATTTTAAGACAGGCTAGTGGGCATCTGCATACACACCACGATCGCACGCTAAGACATAGTGGGCGTACTAATACCTTCCGTGCGATCACAAGATTTGAATACTTTCGCTGCGTGCGAACACATCTAGCGATCGGGTCTGAATCTAGCCCTAAATTCCTTAATTCATCAACATCGGACACAACCACTCAAGTTCATCATTACAACAATATTGGACTCATCAATTAAGTTCTTCAATTTATCAACATCGGTCTCAACTGATCAAGTTAATCAATTCATTAACTCCCTCAGGGTCTCACCGCAAGCCCGATGGTCACGATAATCACAACCATCACCAGGCCGCATGCGAATCCTGTGGGTGGTCACCCATAGCTGTGCGAGCGGCCTAGAGGCTGGTAAAAAAAAAATAGGGATGCCCTGATTCAGATCGAGCGCACACAAAAAGCGTGCACCTCTGAATCAGGACCTAACTGCCTTCTCTTACAGCCAAATATTTCAAATTTTGACTCATCAGTCCAGAGCACCTGCTGCCATTTTTCTGCACCCCAGTTCCTATGTTTTCCTGGATAGTTGAGTCACTTGGCCTTGTTTCCTCATCAAAGATATGGCTTTTTTGCCTCAATTCTTCCATAAAGCTTTCTGTCCAGACTTCTCAGAATAGTAGATGGGTGTACCTGGGTCCCACTGGTTTCTGCCAGTTCTATGATGATGGCACTGCCAGACCTTTTTGATTATGAAGGGAAGTAAGCATGATGTGTCATTCATCTAATGCAGTACGTTTCCTTTGCGACCAGGGCCTCCATCAGGGGGGGACTGTCGGGACTCCAGTCCCGGGCACGGACAGAGAGGGGGTCTGGGTAGCAGCGGTGAGGAATACACAGGCCATGCGACAGGCACTGGCAGGGAGAAGGTTGAAGGAGCATTGGCGCACCGGGCTCAGCGTGGTAGTGCCATTCGAAATATGGAGCCGCGAGCCAATCACAGCTCACAGAACGGCAGCCAATCAGGAGCGGCTGCCGATCCACCAGCTGTGATTGGCTCACGGCCGGCTTGGTGAGCCAATGCTCCTTCAACCTGTCAGTGCCTGCCTCCTGTGTATTCCTGGCCGCTGCCACCACTCGGGACCCTCTCAGTCAAAGAATACTGGACCCTGTGTTCATGTTAAAGAAAAAAAAACAGGTATGCTGACTGACCTTGCCCTGTGCTTATATGAGCAATCTCTCGCTGTTGTACCACATCTATAGTCTATTGGCAAGCTTTATCACAAGTGATTACTTATGTATCCGACATCTCCGCAAATCTATGATACGCTTGAGAAGCAGAAGAGGAACACCCAGCCATGTCTGGCAGCAGCTGTTACATTGTTTACTGTACATTCCTACAGGTGGGCTGTAGTGCAGCCAGCCTTCCCAGTGCCCCCCAGCCTAGCCAGCCAGCCTCCTTCTGCCCGCTCCCCCCCAGTCCAGCCAGCCTTCCCTGCACCATACCCCTAGTCCAGCCAGACTCTCTTCCCTGCTCAAGTACAGCCAGCCTTCCCTGCGCCTCCCCAGTCTAGCCACCCTTCCCTGTGCCCCCCAAGTCCAGCCAGCCAGCTTTCCCTGTGCCCTATCCCTAGTCCATCTAGTCTACCTGCCCCTCGCCCTATCCAGTCAGCCTTCCATGCCCTTTGCTGCCCCTAGTTCAACCAGCCTTCCCTAACAACTACCCCAAAAGCCGAATCTTTCAGAATTTTTAAACTGTTTTATGCAATAATTTATGCCCCACCCCCAAAATCGCTCTACCCCTATTATCCACAGCTATGCCCACCTCCGCCGCATACCTCCAGGGGGCCCTACCTATTTTGTCAGTACTGGGCCCCAAAATTTCTGATGGCAGCCCTATTTGCGACCACTGCATCTATGGTCCTCATTGGTTTCTGTTTCTTTGTGCTTCTTCAAAAGAGCTTGAACAGCACATCTTGAAACCCAGGACCTCATCCAGAGTCTCTTGCTAGATGCGATCGCTCGACCCTAGTATGTGCAAATTTTTGTCAAAGTGACGCCGCGAGAAGCGATCGCTCGCCAAGGCATACGCACACCCACCATGTCTAAGCGAGCACAGGCAGAGCCGCCCACCAGCACACGTCATCTACAGGAAGTGTATTAAAACATTGGTACATCGAGGACAATCGGAAGCGATCGCAGCGCTGGTGGTTGCCTTACCCTACCGCAAGCACTGCGAGGACTTCAGTGTAAAAAACAGGCAAGTGACGTGTACTATGACTCTGCGTGTTAATTATGCAGGCCTCTAAAACGGCGTTGAAACACTCAGGCACGCCTGCGTTCGCACCTCCACTCCCCCGTTATTAGTGTCCTGCCCCTGTTACCACCTACAAACAGCCTCTCCTGTCAATCATTTCACTGGGCTGTCTTTGCTGGGTGAGCAAGCGGCCTGCTATCGCAGAGAGTAGTTTGCGCACATGCAGAACGAAGCATGCGCATGCGCGTATGAAAACCATCGGGCTGCTTGCGAGCACACAGCACTAGCGAGAGTCTCTGAACGAGGTCCCCAGTCTGCAGTATAACTACCTTGTGTTTTGTTGCTGTGCTCAGTTTTTCCATGGTGTATGACCTGTGTCATGAAACTGTCTTCCACAACCTCACCTTTGTAGAAGATTGGCTGTCCCTCACCCAGTTTTAAGTATCCTACACAGCTGTTTCTGTTTCAGTTAATGACTGTGTTTAATTGGTTAATCATACACCTTACTATAATCCTACAAAATCCCTGACTTTGTGCAAGTGTACCTAGATTAATTGATGCTGTTTTGAAGGCAAAGTGTGGTCACACCAAATATTGATTTGATTTAGATTAATCTTCTGTTCATTCACTTTGCATTTTGTTAATTGATAATTTTTTAAAGCATTCTTATACCCCTTTTCCACCTAAATTCCAAAGTTAATATCCGGATCAGACCCCGGAATTTTGCCGCTCACACCGCAGTCGGGTCTGCATAGACCCGGCTTTTGCGGAGTGAAAGTGGTCGCTTGGAGATGACGTCATCTCCAAGCGCCACTGGGGCCGGACCGATCGGCCGGCTAGCAGCGCACTCCAGGTCATCGTGACCCGGAGTGCGCTGTTCTCACAGCAGGGTTTCATGGGCTACGCCCGTGTTAAACCCTGCTAGTTACCTGGGTTGGATTGCCGGGTCACTCGACCCAGCGATCCAACTCTCTCCCCTTTTACACCAGGGAGCTGCCCGGGTTAACCCTTCAAAAACCCGGGTTTTAGCTCCGGTGTAAAAGGGGTATAACTTTGCAGCATTGTTTCCCACAGCTGCCTAAAACTTTTGAAATACTGTACATGCTCTTTTTATTTGTCTTTAAATTATAACATAAGGATAGAATTACCTACATGCTGCACTAGGAAGCAAACACATTCTTAACAGTTTAATTCCAACCTGTAATCTCCTTTTTTATTCTAACTATATTAATTGGTCTTATGTACTGATACAGCATCTTCTTAATGAAAACTTCCCGGTTAATGTGTTTCTATATATAGTGACTGCAGTAATCCCTGCGTGGGCTAGGTAGAGAGTGGTAAAGTGTAATAATGACAATCTCTCACTTCTGCTGACGTCCTTTGTCAATTTAGTTTTTGCTCATGTTAAATCATCGGACACTGTATCAATTGTCCCTTTACTTTTATCATGATCCTGTACTAGTATTCCTTGCTAAGATCCATTACTAGTTTTAAAGTAATAATATATTTGTTTCAAGTTTGTCTAAAAATATTACATTATAATAGTATAGTTTATTCTCTATTTAACTTTTTGTATTAATATACTGCAACTTGATACTAGAGGGTATATTTTCAAAAGGTCAATTTTAATCGATTTAAAATCAATCAATATCTATCAACATCGATGTTTTGTTTCTGGGACAAAGGACCACATTCAGACCCGCTCGCAAGCGGGTTGATGGTGGGGCACTGCGCATGCGCCACGCGTGCACAAACCCCCTTAGCGACTGAGAACTTCTCTCGCTCCGGGGCTAACTACAAATGGAGTGGCTGTCGATGTTGACTGTTAGAAAATGTGTGTTTTATCCCCAGAAACACAAAATCGATTTTAAATCGATTCAAATCGAACTTTAGTAAATATACCCTAGTATTGTTTTTGGAATTTCTGCTCTAAATATTGATTAGGTAGATGTATATTTCTTGGTATATTTTTAAAGAAAGTAAATGTATCTCCTTACATTAAGTTGGTACAAATGTACAAATTATCATACAGTGCATTACATTGACCCATGCAAAGCAACTGCTGCTATATCTGAATCTGTGTATCATGAGCTAGAGTTTCCTTGTATTTTCCCTGTATGTCTCAGGAGTTGAAAGGCTTCCACTTAATTTATACTGCAATAAAATTTCCTATTGACTTTAATAAAATTGAAGGTGATGAGTTTGAATTGAATATCCAGAGCAGACACTTGAAATCAGAACAAATTTTCTTATTTTCTTTGTGCATGAACCAGAAATTTCCATTAATGATATAGAATGGCTATTACTCATATTTTGCTTTGGAGTAGAGAAGAAGTGATTTACACCCAAACACCATTGGGGTCATCTGCATTGTATTATGACCATGAGATTATATGGCAAAAAATACTTAATTATCTGACTGCTGGATAATAGGTGATCTTTTCCAACTAGCATACAGAGTAACTTATTTTAGAATCTTTTTCTTACAGATATTCCGTTTTTACCTTTTCACACATTTTTTTTGCTACAAAGATGTATGCAACTTTACCGTCAGATAATACACATAAGCTTGTAATCAATTAGGTGATATTAGATGCATGAAGGAAACTGCTTAATGATAAGTAAAAGAGATAAAAATGTATGTTTCTAGCAAAAGCAAGGAGCTACAGTATCTTGTAACATCTTTTTGAAAAGATTTAATTTCAGATTCTATAGTTTCCCCTGTTAGGAGGGGAGTAGGAAAAAAAGGCTGTTATTTAATAAAACATGATGAAGAGAACAGACTCAGAACCTGTGACACTCTTGGTTTGATAACATATTCTTATTGCATCCAGAGGTGAATTAAGACCACATAGGCAAAATACTAGCTTCTGCCCTCCTCCGATCTATCCCTGCAAAAATACATTTATTTTCGAGCCAAACTGGACTAGAAAAATGAATCTATCTATCTATAAAAAGAAAAAATGGGGAGCAGTATCATGAACTAAGTGTAGAACTTTTTTCCTGTAATAAGATTAAAACCATGCACTTACAAACACATTCATAGACAGTGACATAATTATGCCTGCATGCTGTCTTGAGGTCAGCCCCAGTGTTACGATCCTAAGGCTGCTCCATGTACACCACCTAGAACACAGGCTGACGAGGTCTTCTGCCACTAACAGCCACCCACTGTTCCCTTAGAACTGGAAGAGTTTGCCAGTACTTAAGTGGCTGCCTGGTCTTAAAACACAGAGTAGTAGTGGTTTACATGGATTACCTCTGGCTCTGGAAACCAGAAAATAGCATGAGATACTGAATACAAGTTAAAAGTCAGTGGAGTGGTCTGGGAACCGCTGGTGTGGCTATGCAGCTGGTAGTGCAACTTGCAGAATTGATAGTAGGTGGTTTGGCTTTGAGAGCTGAAGGTGCGGCTTCGAGCACTGATGTTGCGGCTTTGAGCACCAATGGTGTGGCTTTGAGAGCTGATGGTGTGGGTTTGAGCCAATGGTGCAGCTCAGAGCCAGCAGTAGAATTTGGTGAATTGACGGAGCAGCTTGGGGGCCTATGATGCGGCTTTGAGAGCTGGTAGCAGCTTGGAGGCTGAATGAGCAGCTTAAGAGCTGATGGAGCAGCTAGGGAGCCAGGTGCAACTTGGAAGCTGACAGAATGGCTTGAGAGCCGGTGGAGCACCTTGGAAGCTGGTAGCAACTTGGAATCTGATGGAGCGGCTTGAGACCTGGTGGAGTGGACTTGGAAGCTGATGGAGCAGCTTGAGAGCTGGTGGAGTGGCTAGGGAGCCGGAAGCAGCATGGAAGCTGATGGAGTGGCTTGAGAGCAGGTGGTGTGGCTAGGGAGCCGGTAGCAGCTTGGAAGCTGATGGAGTGGCTTGAGATCCGAAGAAACAGGATTCACAACAAGCAAGATAACAATAATGCTGACCATGCGGCAGAGCTGAGAGATCCACAAGGAATACTATAGTCTGTGAGGTGGCAAAAGACCAGTGTGAACAAATAGGGAAAGGATCCAATCATGCTAAGTTGTGGTTCACACGTGACATCATGCGGTGTCCAGATCACCTAGAAACTGATGGAATGAGTCCAAACGAAATACAGGAAAGTGAAGGTACATTGCTGGAGGAAAACAAGTTGTGACCGTGACTTGTAACACCCATGTAGTCCCATGTGATCCCATCAGCAGATGTCTGCTCACAAGCAGGCACAAGTGCTTTCTGGGATCCATCACATTAAACCAAGCCTTGCTATGTTTTCTGCTCTGCTTCAAGCCACCTGCCTCAATATTGATGCATTTCATTATTCATTGACTTGACTGATTATAACTGCCCATAGCTCCCTTTTTCCAACTGGTGACACACTATTTGGATAGCATTTTGTAACATGGGTTAATAAAATCTGGAGTTATTTAAAATATACCAATGACTTAGTTCAAGGTCTATATACTATACCTGTACTATCCCAATATTTGAGGTATTATGGCTGCTGCACAAGAGTATGCTTTCTACACATGCACAACAGAAATGGCCCCTATGATAGCTCATCTAGAAGGTTGAGAACAGTTGGTAGAAGAGCAGAAACAGAAAAGTTTACCTCACAGGATCTGGTGACCTTCAGAGATGGAACAGCAATGGCATCGGCTGACAGAACAGGAGTCAGTGAGAGATGCTTGTAGCAATCCAAGTGCAGCCAACATCTGTTTCAGCCCCCCTGTTGGAATAGAGGAGAGGGCCCAAGATCCTGACTATCCAGGCATCAGCTGCTATCTGAGGTGCTGAACTATACCACAGATGTGAACACTGAGAGTTAATAACCATGTGTAAGGTGAAACAGGAAAAGGTTTATGACAGCTGGAGTGAGACTGAACCTGTCTGCGGAGTGGATCAAGTCTGTTCCTAAAACACAGTACGTTACACCGACCAACCTTCACCTCACACTTATATCAAGGATCAGCAATAGAGAGTCACATAGGAATTAGAGACTACATAAATTAACTGTATGACTGGGAGAGCATAGCCTTAATACTAGTTAAGGAGTATAAAGGACACCTTACAACAATGTTCCTTAACATTAATGACTTTAGAAATTTGAAGAACATATCTAAACCTGGCAGACTGCTAACATCTATGTTTAAACAGCAGTCCTGAATAGTTAATACCTGCAGCTGCTCATAGCTAAAATTATTCCATTGTGTACAGTAATTATTGCATCAGAAATTAGTTACCAGTTATCTACAAAGGAGACTAATTACTATCCTCATGCAAAGTGCCTCCAGGAGGCTGGTTACTATAGTATGTACTGTATATAGACATCATAACAGCATAGATAAAATATCAAAGTTAAATTTAACTATGCAACACCCTTTTAAGGACTTTACACACCTAACCTCGACCAACTAATCAACTATAAGGGAATCTGCTTAATGAACTGGAGCCATGATCTACAAAGAATATGCACCACCTAAAGAATGGTCATGGATAGAGGGTAGTTTAATAAATAATTGTAGTAAAGACAGAGTAGAATTTATGTACTAGTAGTAGTAGTAGCAGCTGTGTGTGAGAGTGCTTATAGTGGGGAATCACATAAGCTATCATATCTAAGGTTTAAATCATTGTTATTTACTGAAGTTTCTATTGTTTAGGTTATCTAAGATCTGATATAGAAATATACCCAGTGCTTGAAGTGTGCTGGTATGACATACGTATCAGCACTTCTAATTTGCACTGCCCTGATGTTTCTCCCAGACACAGATCCAGCTCCCAGCATGCAACTGAACTATGGCCGGCCACATACATTACCTCTAGAATGACTGATTACAAGTTTGCCCACTTACTACAAAAACATTACTAAAAGATTGATTTATTCATGAATCATAGCCTTTTTAAATACCACGTCATATCATACACCATTAGCATTAGGGAGACTATGTTATTTTTGTTCATAATACTTGGTATATGCTAAACACCATTTATTTAATCCTGTATGTCAACTAAGCATGCAGATAGTGCAAACAATTTATCATTTACAATCATAATGCATAAGCGGCAGAATAATTTGCATATATATGCAAATGCACAATACACAGAGTTTGGACTTAACATGGGAGGGTGCAGGACTGGAAGTTATGATTATAGAGAGGAGAAGTTACTTTTAATATGTATGGGACATTTGTTAATAAATTGTCTTTTTAAAAGCTTTGACACATTTCTTAGTCTGTGTGAGCGCAGCCAACTCTGTTTCCAGCAAAATACATGCTTGCAGATTGTGGAGAAACTTCAGGGACAGTGCAAATTTAGAATTGCTGGGATGTCATATGGTCTCATACTGGCACACTTCTAGCACTTCCACCACTTCTAATTTTTCAATACCCCAACTTCTAAATTTCCACTTTGACCACTGAATATACCTTAATACAGATTGAATACCAAAGTAACTTGCTTCATAAAACTTTAAAATTTTATTTCCTCAATTTAGATATTCTTTCTTATCTTTTTCCTGCCTTTTACTGCAGTAAAGGAAAGTACTTCTGATATGCTGTTAATATACTTTCATGGGGTCCTTATCAATGTAACTGTAAAGGGTTAAGCTGGGTACACACCTCTACAATTGTTGGGCCGTTCTTTCAATATCAAAAGAACAGCTGTTGGATTCTATAGGTGTGTACGCTGCCTGGATGCAAGAGCATTAGCTGATAAATGGCTTATATTGCTCCTGCAACGGCAGAGATCAGGTGGTCAAATCTCATGTGTTGTTTAATATTTATTGAGCCAACCACCTGATCCCATATAGGCCTGTACACACTGTGCTATGTCTGCACAGTGTGTATGCAGCTCACAAGCAGCTAACAAGGGGTCACACTGGAGACACACTGCACGGCTGATTGGAAGAGTTTTACCCGATCAGTCACT
The DNA here is from genome assembly GCA_031769625.1 of Taudactylus pleione. NCBI lineage: Eukaryota > Metazoa > Chordata > Amphibia > Anura > Myobatrachidae > Taudactylus > Taudactylus pleione. The sequence goes on from JAUIMM010000484.1 coordinate 7,150,651, forward strand.
GATTGTACAGGTCTGTACCCTTCTTTACTGTGTGAACAGAAGTCCCAACTTGAGAAATTGTTGTCAACCATAATTAATACAATTGCTACATGTTGCTTTTCCTAGTTAAGTGAAGATAAACAAAACTTTCAGTATCGTCAACTTGTGTCATCAGTATGTCTAAACTGCATTAGCTGTACTAAAAGATTAAAACTGTGTAATCATTGTTACTGGGTACGGGAGAAAGTACACCTGTTGCATTGTACCTGAGTCTACATACCTACAGGTATACAGACCATGAATCCAATTTCTGGGGTGTTACTTACTTAGAACTACTGGGGGAGTTTTTCTAGTGAATATGGATGTAATATATTTATGCATGGTCATCCCATACACTGCCAGTGTAGAATCAATTAAATTAGCTTTATATAGACATCATCATGGCTAATCTCTGGTTGAATCTCTATCTCTATAGAAAATTCCCGGTTTAGGAATCTGTCTGTTCATTCAGGCTAAACTCTTGAACCACTGCACAGATTTTGATAGGGTATTCACTATTCTGTACAGCATTGGTCGAGGAAGGTTTATGTATATGAACCATTCATCTGTGACTAAAAGGAGTCAAGCAGTGACAATTTTAGTGAAGCAAAGTCACAGAAAAAAATATTGCACCAACTGAGACTTCGAAGCAAGTCACAGAAAAAAACAGTTTTTTGAGTGTGTGAGTGACTGATTCCTGCTGCTGCAGGGCTGCGCTTTGATTGGCTCTCTGAGACAGTGAGAGCCAATATCTCAGAGAGCCAATCAGAGATAGCAATGTGCTGTGTAGCTTAGCAGCAGCGTAGAGAGGGGAGGGAGTCAGGGACTGACCAGGGTCACATCTTAGCCAGACAGAGAGTGAGAAATAGCCTCCATCAAACTTATGAAGATGCCCTGATGCAGACACAGTTTAAAAAAACAAGCATATATCAGAACACCATTGAATGATTTCCATTTGATGTTGACAAACATTGCACTGCCACCATTAAATGGCAAAAACAGAACAAAAACTTAGATGTTTAATAACCATCAAATTCCAATGTCCCTACGCTGAACCTGCAGGCGGACTACGAATATTACTCCTCCACCATGAAGTTCTCCCTCTCCAGTATGATGTTCCTACTCAGCCACATGCCCCTGGTGAACAGGAGTCACCTCCCATGGAAGTCAGTGCTATTCTCAGACAGGGGAATCATGGCTTGGAATCTCAACAGGAAGCCCAGGGTACAGTGTGCAAAGAGGATATTGCTCATTGCCCTGTTCTGCAGCTGGGGAGGGGTTCATATGGAGGCTGTGGAAATATGCACAGGTGCCCCAGCCCCACCACTGGGGACATGCTGCTGATAATGCTTATGGTAGATACAATACAAATCTCTCATCAATGATCCTCCTGCCCTTCCCAGCACATCCCAGTGTAGCGAGGTCCCAGCCAGATGCAGGGGCCTGGCTGGCGGTTGTGGTGACACTGGTGAGATGCAAGGGGCAGGAGTGAGATTGCAGGGGGTTGTGATGAGATGCAGGGGACTGTGGTGATATGGCATAGGTTGTTTTGAGATGAAGGAGGCTTTGGCAAGATTAAATTGCTCCCATGAGAAGTGGGTTGCTACTGTACTTCATAAATTATATACTTGATTTCACACTAACATGCTTCAAATAAAGTGACCAATTTTACCCCCCAACCATGGGTGCTGTGATGTGCAGTAACATAACCCGGCATATGCCAATATATACATGTATCTTTATGAACAAGAACATATTTTGCCCGTACATGGATGTAATATTTGCTTACTGCATATGCTACAGTATATCAATGTTTATTGTGGTCTAAATTTACTACGTACCAGAATGCTGCTTTGCTGGGATTCACTTCATCATACATAAATTCAATATGATAGAAATACTACAGGAGCTTAACATATTAAAAAAAGAGAACTATTATACTACATATTTGTAGAACAGCCTCTAATAGTGTAGTATAAAAAACATACAATTTAAAAATATATCATGAATGGCCTCGTACAATTTAAAAGTAGATATATGCTTACCAACCTCAATAGTAGCAGTGCCACAGGATCAGCACAATGTGTTTTGATCCTTCTATAATGCCTGGGGTCTTCTTCAGAGATCTAGTTTATATCCCGGTGGTCGGATTCCAGCTCTCAGAATGCCGGCGCCAGAATCCCAACACCAGTCGGAATCCCGCCGCCAGCATCCCGACCGTTGGCATCCCAACTGTAAGTATCGAGGTTAGGGGAAGGGTTAGGGTTAGGCACTAGGAGTAGCCTGGAGGGTTAAGACTAGGCTGCGGGGGGTTAGGTTTAGGCTGCGGGGGGAGAGGTTAGGTTTAGGCTGCGGGAAGAGAGGCTTAGGTTTACGGATAGGGGTAGGATACTTACTGACAGGTGTCAGTATCCTAACCCTGTCGGGATGCCGGCGTCAGTATTATGTCCGCCGTGATCCTCAGCGCCAGCATCCCGTACCCAACTCCTTCTTCAGGGGTGCAGAGATAGTATGACCATACATTTGGTTCATATTTTACTAATACACGGACTTATTCATAGAGCAGAACTTGAGTGGAGCATACAGGTCAACAGCTTGTGACTGCATTTGGATAGTGGTGCAGGAGGCAAGCGGTACCAGCAAATCTAAGCTGGGTGGAAGAAGGCTGTCTCCAACTATGGCACTCTAACACAGTAACTAGATGGTGCAGCGCATGTGCAGAAGTAAGATCGGTGACTATCTTGGTTAGGGACTTGAAGCCTCCCTATAGGAACCAATACGAAGTATGCGCAGTAGCACTCTCCAACTTCAACAATGGGTAAAGTATCTCGGTTTCCTCTGCCCCAATAGGTCAGTGGTGTGTGTTTTGTTTTGTGCAATTTGATCTGACAGAGCCATCTCTTTAATTTGTCAGGATTCCTGTCAAATGTTCCTGCGTTGAAACTGCAGGTTCATCTATGTGCGATTTAAATTCTTAACCTGGGTTTGCAATTTGCAGGAGGTCGGCCATTTTGGAGGCAATTTTAAATCTGGCAGTTTGTAATACAGTGAAAGCTGCTACTTAACCAAATCACATCGTACAGAGGGTCTGATTCAGATCCGCATGCATATGCCATCGCAGCTGCGATCTCTTTCATTAGCGAAAATATGCTGATGTCTACCAAATCTTAACCAAGCATAGGGACACACACTGCTGCCTTCTCATATCCATTTGGAGACAGGCATCAGCATAAACATCAGGAACATCTACGCATATCGGGCAGCCATGCAGCTTCAGAGTAAGTCTAGGCCTGTCTCAAACACTGCGTCTCTCCTGATACGCTGAGAGCTCTCATGCTGTGAAGGAGATAGCAATGGCTAAATTATGCACACCCATGAAACAGAGTTTAAATGGTCCGGACACGCCGGCGTTTGCCTAGCCACTTCCAGTTACCTAGTCCAAAACGCTGACTACCTGTCACTCTTTTTGCAAATGAATCTCTGTGTGAGAATAATTGCAAATAAATCAATGCGCATGCACAGTATGGATTTCACACATGTGCAAGGGCCAACAATTGCACAATCTGGATAAACATCGGCGTTTGCGTGTAGATCTGTATCAGACCCACAATTAGGGAAACACTATATTGCTGTGTACTGTACATTGCTGTTAACAAACAGTTTCAGTCTAATGTATGGCATGTTGTGTATTTGTCATCAGCCTAGTTTCATAACTAATGGCAATTATAAAATCGCGCTGCAGGATAAATATATTGATGTAGATAAACAAACTGATCTACAGTTATTTCCTTCTAGTTTTCAGTGTAACTTAATTAAGCAAATCTATTTTATCACAATATCAAAAGTTAGCTTCAGGGCCTATTTTTAGCATTTCACTTCTTCCCTTCCCTTAGACTATTGCAATGAATCATCATTCCCTACAGACTCTCTCTCTAGTTTGCCTGGATGTGGAATACTTGGGGTTCTACTTATATATTCTGGTACAGCTTAGGGTTTGGGGTCATTATATTTGAATGTTCTTATGCTGATAATAAAATGTTCTCATTTTAATATATAGTAACTACTATATAAATTGAAGAAATATTTACTTCAAAATAGGAAATGAATAATAGCTTGGTTTGATGCAGTTCAGGAGTGCAAATAATTAAAATATATAGTAGTTAATAATTTATTTAGGAAAATAGCATTTTGTCAGTAACTCGTTTGCTTAAGGGGCCGCTCTTGTATTTCTGAGCGATGAAAGACAAAAGATATCCCTTGAAAATTCTGGTGGCTGTGCTGAACGATATCTGTCATGTGCATGAAAGATTTTGGCAAACGACGAACGATATCGCATGACATCATTCAGGGAGTGGATTTTTTTCTCTGCAGCGCTCTGTATCTGCTGCTAATATCTTTCGTCGTTTGTCGTTTACCGCATATAAACTGCACGATATTGCTAATATCGCACAGCTATATGCGATAATTGGCCAACATGTTGGAGAGATGATATATGCGATTTATCGGCCGTGGGAGTGCGCATCTGTCATCGCTCAGGGCCTATCCATTAGCAGATATAATGAACAATTGAAAAATAAATCATTCAATCGTTCCTTTTATCTGCTAATGGATAGGCCCCTTTACTCTCCTGTAATATTTTGTAGGCTCCTTGGATAGTAGGCAACACTACCAGATCTCACCCACTTCTCCAATAAAATGGGCAGTGCCACCGCGAATCGCTATGAATCACACCACTCCTGCTATGTAATGCCCTAATTTGAACATGATTTGTGGCACCATACACACATACACACACACACCTAACAGATGTACATACCCCTTTCGAGATCTCTTAGAAGTAAGAATGAAAAAATAATTAAGTGTGCAATAACAAATATTGTTGTCATCATAACAAGGACATTGTTGATATTAGTTCTCACAATTTTGCCTCCCTCAGACACTTTTGGTGCTTCTGCCATTCCTTCATTTACTGAAAAGCTTCACTGCCCAAGCATCTACCATATCCCATACACAATGAGTATTAAAAAATTTATTCTGCGCAAAATTTTAATAATTTCTTTCTATGCTTGCCTCTCTGTGTGTGCCCCAGTCTGTGCCGCTCTGTGTGCCCCAGTCTGTGCTTCTACATTGTGACCCAGTCTGTGCATTTCTGTGTGCCCAAGTCTGTGTTTCTAATTGTGTGCCCAAGTCTGTGCATCTCTCTGCGTGAACCAGTCTGTATGCACGCCCTGTACTGCACATGAAAACATATACATATATACAGTATATATAATCAAGAAGGTGGGTCTGTCTGTCTATTTGTCTTTTATGCACGGCCAAACTTTTGTACTTAGCTCCACCAAATTTGGCATGATGGTGTAGTTTGACCAGGATTAGGGTTTTGCCCATGTTTGAAGACAACTTCAAAAACTAGCAAAATAAGCCTCTGGGGGTGCTCTAAGAAGGGGCCAAGTGTTTGGGGGATTGCAGGTGCTTGTATGACATAGGAATTTCATTTTTTTCTAAAACTTCACTTTAGAGAGATTAAAATATGCGAATACCCATTTTCAAGCACCACAAATTGACGGAACTGCTTATTTGCTCCCAAAAACACTGCTTTATGCCATTCTTCACCACTTTTACCAAGACGCTAATAGCAAATAATTGCCACCACTTAAGTACCCTAACTAGTTCAATTAGGGCTAATACTAAACTACAATAATGATTTCTGTAATCAGCCTATCTTTTTCAGGGGTACAGAGTGATTCCCCCAATTCAACCTGCACTTTTTGCCTATTTCAAATTCACCGGGTCCCGTTTTCGCCTTTTTGGCAATTGAATACGGAGTAAATTGGGAGTGGCACGAAAAGATTTTGCATCCAAAACATGCGAAGGTGGCGATAAGTCAGCAGGTTGAACTTTCTCACAGATGTGAAACTAATTGAATACGGCCCTTTGATTTTAACTTTTTGTTTAAGCAAGATCGCTCAGGATGTCTTCCAGTGCCTAAAACTGCATCATTCTGAAGGCACAGACTGATATTGTTATGGAATGGGTATTGTTTTAATGAGAGAGTCCCGCAACAGCCTTGAGGGCTGGAATGCTTGACTAGCTGAGGCCGTGAAGCAGCCTTATGGGCTGTTATGTCTTGGCTACATGTGGGCCATAAGACAAGATGTGGCCTTCAGGCCGTGAAGCAACCTTGGAGTGTGGCCTGTGCCGCCGGGTTGACACAAGCGGCTGATGCTGGAGTGCGGCCTGTGCCGCCGGGTTGACACAAGCAGCTGATGCTGGAGTGCGGTCTATGCTGCCGAGTTAACACAAACAGCTGATGCTGGAGTGCGGCCAGTGCTGCCGGTTTGACACAAGGGGCTTATGCTGGAGTGCGGCCTGTGCCACCGGGTTGACACAAGCAGCTGATGCTGGAGTGCGGCCTATGCTGCCGAGTTGACACAAACAGCTGATGCAGGAGTGCGGCCTGTGCCGCCGGGTTGACATAAGTAGCTGATGCAGGAGTGCGGCCTGTGCTGCCGGGTTGACATAAGTAGCTGACGCAGGAGTGCGGCCTGTGCCGCCGGGTTGACACAAGCAGCTGATGCTGGAGTGCAGTCTATGCTGCCGAGTTGACACAAACAGCTGATGCTTGAGTGCGGCCAGTGCTGCCGGTTTGACACAAGGGGCTTATGCTGGAGTGCGGCCTGTGCCACCGGGTTGACACAAGCAGCTGATGCTGGAGTGCGGCCTATGCTGCCGAGTTGACACAAACAGCTGATGCAGGAGTGCGGCCTGTGCCGCCGGGTTGACATAAGTAGCTGATGCAGGAGTGCGGCCTGTGCTGCCGGGTTGACATAAGTAGCTGATGCAGGAGTGCGGCCTGTGCCGCTGGGTTTAAACAAGTTGCTGACGCTGGACTGCGCACTCTGGACAGGGAGTGCTGTCCATGCCACCTGGATGACTCAAATATCAGAGGACTGGTATGCGGACCATGCCACCTAGATGATACAAACAGCAGGTAGGTGGTATGTGAACCATGCCACCTAGATGACACAAACGGCAGTATAGCAAGACAGGCAGGAGAACTGGGAACTCGACTGGAAAACAGGAGACAATGCCAACACATGAAACATGTGAAACGCTATCACCGGTATGGGAGCAGCGTTCACACCAGAAAGACATGGATGCAAGAGGCAATCCAGATCGATCCCGGAATGATGGGCAGCGAATGCTCGCCCAGCGTTTGACTCACCCTCGCCTCACCCTGCCTGCATTCAGAGTGCGGCGGCATGTGACAGTACCCCCCCTTGACGAGGGGTTAAAGAATCCCTAGACCCTGTTTTGTCTGGAAAGTTCTCAAAGAATCTTTTCTTCAGGGTAGGAGCATGCAGAGACCTTTCTGGAACCCAGGAACAATGCTCTGACCCATACCATTTCCAGTGGACTAGAAACTGAAGACATCTTCGAGAAATTCTGGTGTCCAGGATGTTCTCCACAACAAACTCCTGGCACCCCTGGAAGAGGCCTGACTGAACGCCCAGGAGTAAACCTGGAGGAAAAGGACAACGGTTTCAGGAGAGAACAATTAAATGTGTTGTTGATCCTTAGATTACTCAGTAATTTCAGCTGAAAGGCCACAGGATTAACTTGCGCAATGATTCAAAATGGGCCAATGAATTTGGAGCCCAACTTTTGTGACCTCTGGAGCAGATTAATGTTCCAGACCAAGTCTCCCACTTTGAAATTATAGGGCCTACGATGTTTGTCAGCCCACACCTTGGACCGGCCAGATGTTGGAAGGAGAGAATGGTGCACCTTCCACCAGACTGACCATAGCCTTGAAACGGATGAAGATGAAGGAGTTCTGGTTGTTGAGGTTTCAAAAGAGTTACTCCTAGGATGCATCACAAAGTTGATGTAAAAAGGAGAGACAGAGGAAGCAGAATGGCAGGAGTTGTTATACACACATTCTGCAAAGGGCAGAAGTGGAACCCAGTCATCTCCATCTGACCATTGGACTGTGGATGATAGCCTGAGGATAAACTGATGTTGATGCGCAAGTCAGCACAGAAACATCTCCAAAACTGGGCAACAAACTGTGTACCACAATCTGAGATGATATCTGATAGAAGCCCATTAAGTCTAAAGACATGCTGTAAAAATAGTGCTGTCAACTCTTTATCTGATGGTAACTTGACAAGGAGAATGAAATGCACCATTTTGGAGAATCGGTCCACAATGGTCCAGATGACAGATCAATGGGAAGACAAAGGAAGGTCAATGACAAAGTTCATAGCAATATGGGTCCACGATTAAGAGGGCATAGGCAGGGGTCACAGCAGACCTGAAGAAGTAGTCTGGAGAGTCTTATTTCTAGAATATACATCACACACCAAGACAAACTCATGAGCATCTCAAGACATAGCTTGCCAATAAACAGAATGAGACAGAAGTTCCAAAGTTCTATAGATGCCTTGGTGACCCACAGCTCTTGATGAGTGGAAGTCCTTCAGGACTGCTTTACAGAACTTCTCAGGAATGAAGTGCACCCCTGCCAGTTTTTCAAGAGGAACCTCAGTTTGGCAAGATTTGAGAGAATCAGCCAAAGTCCTGGTCAGAGCAAAATGAATCCTGGAAGCTGGAATAATAGTTTCATCTGAGGTCACTGGAGAATGATTTGTTGAGAAACCAAGAAAGGGAGTCTGCCTTAAACTGGGTGAATAATAGAGCCCAGCGAGCCTGCCTTGTGTTCAACCTCTTGGCTTTCAATATAGGACAGATTTTTGTGGTCTGTGAGAAGCATCACAACATGATTAGCCTCCTCTAACCAATGCCTCCAGTCCTCAAAGGCCCATTTAATGCCAATAGTTCCCAATTGCTAACATCATAGTTCCTCTCCGCTGAATTGAATTTCAGGAAAACAAAGCACATGGATGAAATTTGCCATCTTTGATATCCTTCTGTAAAAGAATAGTGCCTACTCCAATCTCAGATGCGTCCACCTCCACGATGAATGGAAATTCCAGGTTGGGATGTCGGAGGACAGGAGCAGACACAAAAGCCACCTTGAGAGTGTTAAAGGCTTGAATGGCCCCAGACGACCAATTAGCGACCTCAGCTCCTTTCTTGGTTAACTCAACGATGGGCAAGATGATGGAGGAGGAGAATTTAATGATCCTGCAATAGTAATTCACAAAACCCAAAAAACACTGGATGGCCTTCAGCATAGTGGGTTGTTCCCAGTCTAAGATGGCCTTCACCTTGCTAGGGTCCATGGAGAAGCCTTGCAAAGAGATAATGTAGCCCAAAAATGAAACTCACATGAAACTCGCATTTCTCCAGCTTGGCATACAAGTTGTTATCCAATAATCTTTGCAAGTCCTGCCTCACATGTCTATGATGTTCCTCCACAGACTTAAAATAGATGAGGATGTCCTCTAAATAGACCATTGCAAAGACTCCCAGAAAATCCCTTAACACCTCATTAAAAAAATCTTGAAAGATGGCTGGGGCGTTGGAGAGGCCAAATGGCATAACAAGATTATTCAAAATGTCAAGAATGGGTGTTAAATGCCGTCTTCCACTTATCTCCTTCTCTGATGCGAATAAAGTTATATGCACCTCTAAGATCTATTTTATAAAAAATTAATTGCTCATGCAGTTGGTCAAAGAGAACAGAGATGAGTGGTAAAGGTTATGTTTTTTCAGCCAAGATAACCCCAATATTACCGGAGCCAGCGATGCAGAGCTCCAATGGACAATTGCAAAGGAGGGGTCTGGAAGCCTACTGGAACTTTGGAAAGATTTGTCCCATCCTGACCAATAACCGACACAGGAGTGGATAAGGACTCAGGATTCAAACACAAAGACTCGAAAAAAGACATGTCCATAAAATTATCTGCAGCTCCAGTGTCCACGAATGCAGGAATGGAAACTTGAGCGTTGGGTAAATTAATCACTGTGGTGATAAGGAAAGAATTTTCTGGGGACATGGATGCAAGGCCTAGATGTAACTCCCCTAGCTCATCTAGACCTTGTATTTTCCCAACTTCACAGGACAAAGCTGGGCTACATGTCCTTTCCCAACACAGTAATGGCAAAGTCCCAACGAATGTCTCCTACGTTTCTCTTTGGCTGGAAGACTAAATGCTCCCAGTTGCATCGGCTCTTCAGGCTCAGACAAAGCCATCCACACCGGAGATTGTGGAGGCTGAGACGGTAGATTTTTTTCTACTCTGCATTCCCGGAGTCACCGGTCGATATGAATGGTCAAATTCAGGATATCGTCTAGGGACTGCGGAGAAAAATACTGGACTAGGATATCCTTTATTTGATCCTACAATCTCCAATGAAACTGGCTTCGTAAGGCTGGGTCATTCCAACCACAGCCCATTTATGGAACTCCATACAATAGTCCTCAGCTGCTCTGTTCTCCTGTTTCAAGGACCTGAGACTAGCCTCTTCCATAGCCATTTTATCTGGGTCAACGTAGAGCAGACCTAGAGTGGCAAAGAATGAATCCACAGTCTGTAATACCTTACTGGTGGAGGGAAGACCAAAGGCCCAGGTCTGAGGGTCTCCCTGTAATAGAGAAATAATTATACCTACCTGCTGATTCTCTGTACCTGTGGATCTGTGTCAGAGCCTAAAGAAGAGCTTACAGCTCTCTTTGAAATTCAAAAAATCCTTACAGTTCCATTAAAACCGATCAGGCAGATTTCATTTGAGTTCAAACACTGCAGGGGCTGAAGCTCCTCGAGTCTCCTCTACCTGAATGGTTAGCTCTTGTACTTTTTGTGTTAGAACCTGGATCTGCGTGGCCAGAATTTGAGCGAGATTCTGAGCAGGATCCATACTGGATGTTCACAAAAAAATACCTAATAATTATGTGGCCGGTGATAATGTTATGTAATGGGTATTGTTTTAATGAGAGAGTCCCGCAACAGCCTTGAGGGCTGGAATGCTTGGCTAGCTGTGGCCGTGAAGCAGCCTTGAGGGCTGGTATGTCTTGGCTAGATGTGGCCTGTGGGCCGTAGAATGAGATGCGGCCTTTGAGCTGTGCAGAAGCCTTGAGGGCTGGTACATCTTGGCTAGATGTGGCCTGTGGGCTGTAGAATGATATGCGGTCTATGGGCCATGCAGCAGCCTTGAGGGCTGGTATGCCTTGGCTGGATGTGGCACATGTAGAACTTGTGTCGCAGAATTGACACTGGTATTGGTACGAAGAAATTCCGTACTTAGGACTCTGGAGTGCGGCCTGTGCAACCAGGTTGACACAAGCGGCTGATGCTGGAGTGTGGCCTGTGCCGCTGGGTTGACACAAGCAGCTGACACTGGAGTGCAACATGTGCCACTGGGTTGAAATAAGCAGCTGACACTGGACTGCGCACTCTAGTCAGGGAGTGCTGTCCATGCCACCTGGATGACACAAACAGCAGAGGACTGGTATGCGGACCATGCCAATTAGATGACACAAACGGCAGGTAGATGGTATGCAAAGTGTGCCACCTAGATGACACAAACAGCAGTATAACAAGACAGGCAGGAGAACTGGGAATTTGTCTGGAAAACAGGAGACAATGCTAGAACCGAAAACATGTGAAATGCTATCACCGGCATCGGAGCAGCATTCACACCAGAAAGACATAGGACCTCGTTCAGAGCCACTCGCAAAAAGCGAGTGCTCGCTCTGAGTGAAGACAGCCTCTTTTCTTTTGAAAGGTGGCCTCCTGTCCACACGCTAAACTGTGGGTTACCACCCACAGCTTTAGCGAGTGACTAGGTGATGGTCGCAATGGTCGAGACCATCGCGACCATCGGGGCTTGCAACGAGAACCCTTGCAGTAGGGTCACATACAGAGCAGGAAGCTCCCTACTGACATCACTGGTGATGTCAGTAGGGCCACCTACAAACGGCAGGCATTCCTTCAGGAATGCCTCCGTTTGTCCGGCCATCCCGCCACCCCGCCTACAAAATGGGGCGAGCTGTCGATCAACATCAACAGCCGCCCCTTTTGTAGTGAACCCCGAAGCGAGTGCATTTTTCACTCGCTCCGGGGCTTGCGCACATGCAGTGAGAGCACTGCACGTGCGCAGGGCCTCACCATCAACCCGCTTGCGAGCGGGTCTGAATGAGGTCCATAGATGCAAGAGCCAATCCAGATCGTTCCTATAATAATGGACAGGACGTAGGTGGATTTTTTTTTAGCGAATGCTTACCTGGCATTCGCCTCGCCCTGCATTCGAAGTGCAGTGGCTTGTGGAAGATATGTACCAGTGGGGGGAAGGCAGAGCTCCAACGGAAGAGCAGTGAGTCAGAGGACCAACTGTCACACTGCACCTGCACTGACAGTTACTAATTTCCTTCAATCACTTTCTAATTTGCCATGGTCTCCAATGTTAGTCTGCAGAGATTTCTGCTCGGCAATGATTTCTGTTCTGCAGTGATTTTCAAAACTGCAGTGATTTTGGAAGCTGTACTGATTTCTGTCCTGTAACTTAATCTGCTCCTCACCATTAATAACACCCTAGGTCATTATTTGAAGGTAGGAGGTATTGACATCAAACTCCTTGCTTTTCCCAATGGCAGTTGTATGTGGCATGTTTAAGAGTGGGGGCTTCCAACAGCCTTTTCATTCTATCTCCAAATTGAAAAACAAACAACATTGTTTATACTTAAGTGATGAGGTAACAGAGTCTAAATATTCCATATAAATGTATAAATGGATAGATAGGTCCTTTTCAGGGCTAAAACTATGTTAGGGGTCCTTTTCAGGATAAATATGTAAAAAATTAAGGCTGCAGATGTCCTTCAAGGTCCATTTTCAACCAAGACAACACAGGGCATTACAGCTAATATATATATATATATATATATATATATATATATGTATATATATATATCAAGGCAAAGAATTGAAGCACTCTTGGTCCTATCTGGGGAATGTCCCTAGCTGCTCCACTGGTACAGTTATCACGACCTCTATGAGGATATGAAATAATAAAACAATGGTGTAGTGTGTTGTTGGTATATAATTTTTTATGTGCGTCTCAGTTAATCTTAGGCATGTACTGTCCTGTGGTTATTATAAACATGAAGTCCCGACTTTAAATCTGTAGGTAAGGTGTTCTTTGAGAAAATAGCTGTAAAGTTTGTATATAATCCTTGTCCCTGACCGGGAAATGTCCGTAATTATGTCCAAAATCCTACTGAGCTCATATGGAGAAAAGATTATTGGACAGTCCCAGAAAATTATTCCTGTGGTGTCTGTAGGATGGGTGTTCTGGTATTGCAACCTGATGATGATGTTAACCTCCTCGTTCTCCTCTCCACCTCACAATACATTGGCACAGTATCAGGGACTTGGTGAACACGATAATGCAGGTAGGTAAGAATGGCTTGTACTTACCACATTTGGTGTTTTGTTCCTGCTGGTTCTCCTACTCCCGATGTTCGCACAGGTAGTGATGAGGATGTTTGTACAGGTGTGTAAATCTGTGTTGCCATATGATATAACTACAGCCTCCAGTCTAATAAAACACTTTTATTGCTGCAGGTTTTACACTGTGACTCCATAGAGTCTGGATGTACTAAAAATCATCCTAATTAAAGGACATAGCAAAACTATAGAAAAGTTCCAAAGTGCAACCTTGAAAAGCTCCACACCATTGGATGAAACATGTTGGGCCACGCCCCTTACAGACAGGACCTTTTAAGAGATTTCATGTGCGCTTAGTGCACTTTGGAACTTTTCTATAGTTTTGGTAATCACAAGTCTCCATAACATACAGGCACTGCTGAATAACAACAGGGGCTGAGGAAAACATTAGGGATCACAAGGAAATAGACATAGGATTCCAACCAGTGTCCATAGAGGTGAGGCCGCTGGGAACACCAGCTACCGCCATGTGTCCTGATGATGGGGATTTGACCCCGAAATGTTGCAATAAAGTGCCGGCTATTGTTTTTGCCTTCTCAGTCCGGGAGCGCCACCTGTTATCTTTCTGGCTTATATATATTTATATATATATATATATATATATATATATATATATATATATACACATACAGTCTGGTCCATAAATATTGGGACATTGACAGAATTTTCAGATTTTGGCCTCTATTCACCACCACAATGGCTTTGAAATGAAATAAACAGACTTTCAGTTTAACTGCAGACTTTCAGATTTAATTTTAGGGTAATTACATCCAAATCGGGTGAACGATGTAGGAATTACAACGGTTTCTATATGTGCCTCCCACTTTTTAAGGGGCCAAAAGTAATGGGACAAACTAAACAATCCTAAATCTAATTTTCACTTTTTAACACTTTGCTGCAAATCCTTTGCAGGCAATTACAGCCTGAAGTCTGGAACGCATAGACATCACCAGACACTGGGTTTCATCCCTGGTGATGCTCTGCCAGGCCTCTACTGCAAATGTCTTCAGTTCCTGCTTGTTCTTGGGGCATTTTCCCTTCAGTTTTGTATTCATCAAGTGAAATGCATGCTCAATCGGATTCGGGTCAGGGGATTGACTTGGCCATTGCATAACATTCCACTTTTTAGCCTTAAAAAACTCTTTGGTTGCTTTTGCAGTATGCTTCGGGTCATTGTCCATCTGCACTGTGAAGAGCTGTTCAAAGAGTTCTGAAGCATTTGACTGAATATGAGCATATAGTGTTGCCCAAAACACTTCAGAATTCATTCTGCTGCTTTTGTCAGCAGTCACATCATCAATAAATACTAGGGAACCAGTTCCATTGGCAGCCATACATGCCCACGCCATGACACTACCACCACCATGCTTCACTGATGAGGTGGTATGTTTTGGATCATGAGCAGTTCCTTTCCTTCTCCATACTCTTCTCTTCACATCACTCTGGTACAAGTTGATCTTTGTCCCATCTGTCAATAGGATGTTGTTCCAGAACTGTAATGGATTTTTTAGATGTTGTTTGGCAAACTCTAATCTGGTCTTCCTGTTTTTGTGGCTCACCAATGGTTTGCATCTTGTGCTGAACCCTCTATATTCACTCTTGTGAAGTCTTCTCTTGATTGTTAACTTTGACACATATACATCTACCTCCTGGAGAGTGTTCTTGATTTGGCCAACAGTTGTGAAGGGGTTTTTCTTCACCAGGGAAATAATTCTTTTGTCATACACCACAGTTGTTTTCCGTGGTCTTCCGGATCTTTTGGATTTGCTGAGCTCTCCGGTGCGTTCTTTCTTTTTAAGAATGTTCCAAACAGTTGATTTGGCCACACCTAATGTTTTTGCTGTCTCTCTGATGGGTTTGTTTTGATTTTTCAGCCTAATGATGGCTTGCTTCACTGGTAGAGACAGCTCTTTGGATCTCATATTGAGAGTCGACAGCAACTGATTCCAAATGCAAATGTCACACCTAGAATCAACTCCTGACCTTTTACCTGCTTAATTGATAATGAAATTAAGAGGGAATAGCTGACACCAGTCCATGAAACAGCTTTTGAGTTGATAGTCCCATTACTTTTGGCCCCTTAAAAATGGGAGGCACATATTGAAACTGTTGTAATTCCTACACCGTTCACCCGATTTGGATGTAATTACCCTCAAATTAAATCTGAAAGTCTGTAGGTAATGCACATCTTGTTTGTTTCATTTCAAAGCCATTGTGGTGGTGAATAGAGGCCAAAATCTGAAAATTCTGTCAATGTCCCAATATTTATGGACCTGACTGTATATATATTTGCAGTTCACCACTCTTAGTGACAAACTATTGTTTTCTTGAAGTCTTTCTTCTTACTTTTTCCATATAAGTTTGCACTTCCCAGCTTCATTCTAATTATATTAAGAAAATGCCATTTTTAAATTGTACTAGAAACACATAAAAAACACATAAAAATATTATTTCATTAAGTAACTTTTTTCAAGGACAGAACATTAAAAGCATCTTGATCTTTATGTGAATAGAAGTTGTTGCTCAGTTGTCTTATTCAAATAAAAAATAAAAATAAATGCAAAGAAGCAGAACCAAACTAATTTAAACTTTCCGTGAGGCTGGGGCTATGCTTTTCTCTTTGCTTTTACATTCTCTTAAGGGAAAGGAGGAATTATTTTCACATTAGATTTGTAATGTAGTCAATGAGACACAAGTTGAATATTCAACAAGGCCCTAGAGATATTCGCTCTGTCACACTGCATAAGGATTATTGTCAATGCATAACTTTAGAAACCGTTACGTTTGATGGGAGATTTTACTTTCATATCATACTTCATGTTTAACCCTTTTCACCTTTGCCATTCTTAGGGAAAGGACATTAAGAAAGTGGAGAGATTAACTGATGAACTGTAGTAATTTTTAGTCGCTTGAGGTTCAATCATCTGAAAGAGCAGATCTTTTAACCTACAGAGGAATATAAAAAGGGGTGTAATAGAAAAGGATAAAAACAGTTTTTGCTTGTCTGATGGAAGAGATCCATGTTAATGCAGATTTCATATCAGCTCCATGGACTTGTCAGATATTTTATCTGAATGAGTGGGTTCTGATTTTTTTAAAGTATGGGTTTGTCAATGATAATATGTTATAAGTGTGTAAATTTAATAGATGTACAGTACATACGTAAAAGACAGACACAATTTCTCAAGTATCAAAACCCATTAATTAGCCAATGTCTAAAGCTGGGTACACACCTCACAGATTAGCTGCAGATCGAGTTGCAGATGGTTGTTTATACACACTGAACAACCATCATATGTCATCTGGCCAAGGATCCTATGGCCGGGGAGTGTGTAGCACCCCCCTCCCCGCTGCCTCCACTGCAAGTGTGTGGGCGGTCAGTTGGCCACCCATACACACAGCACGATACCCCAATATATCGGCAGATAAATTGGGCATTGACACGATATGTCTGTGATGTAGTTCACAGACATATCGCTGGTACACACTGGCCAATGCACACAAGATATATTAGCCGATCACTTGATCACCCAAAGTATCTGCCAGTGTGTACCCAGCATAGGCTCCCATTTATCCTGATTTTTCATAACCATCCCAGTTATTGCTAATTAAAATGTTTAATTGCAAGTTTGGCACAAAAAGCATCCTTGACATAATAATACCAGCCATGTGTCTACAACACATGGGTATTTTTTTTTTTAAATAGTGCTATAAAATTACTGATATAGACTTGTGGACATGTAAGCTGACATGGTTGTAGCATGCAGACGGAGATGAGATGGATGTTTCTGATGAATCTTTTGGACCCAGCATGAGGTTGATGCATCTCCAGATACCAATAATCATGGCTGTGGAAATAAAACCAGTTGTACTATACTTATGACTGATACTTTCCATTTGTTCCTCGGAAAGAGCTTCCAAGTTGGCAAATCACATGATTGCTGCCCCTGTGATGTTCTGCTGAGATCCTTGGCTATGCATTGTTGGTGGCAGGGCCACTTGCCTTGCCTATTTCATGAGGTGGCCAAGAGATAAGCACAGGGTGGGGGATAGTGGCCCAAAAAGCAGTCATGTGAATACAGCATCATGAGTGACTACATTGACAAAATTATATCAGTTTCTCAGCAGTGCCATATAAATGAGGAAGAGATCGCTACAGCAATGTTATAGAAATTAACACCTGAGTTTGACATTCTAGTTGTGACAAGGTAGACACCACAAAGCTAACCAAAGACAGAGTCAGAGCAAAGTTACTGCAGTTCCAAGAATGCGTATCATGTGAGTGAACTGCAGAGACTACTGCATTACATACAAAAAGTAAAAAATTTAGAACGTTTAAAATCAAGTGCCATAATTGTCACAAGATAGGTCACAATGCATTTAAATGCAAGCAAAAGAATGTGTATCCTATTTAAAGCAATAAATGCAATGGCAAAGAGGAGTAAGCTCTGTGTGTTACAGATAACCACAGAAAATATTGTTGGTATATCAATTCAGGCACACAAGGCATTTCAGCTGCAATGAGGAATGGTTCACCAAAGTAAACAAATGTGACCCTATTAAAATCAAACAGATTGACAATTAAGTGCTTACAGCTACAAAAGATGGAAGGATTAAAGCTAACTTGAAAGTTGGGACAAGAAATAAAGTCACAAAAATGTGCTTTATATACCAGAAATGGGAACAAATTTTATCGCTATCAAGGTCCATGAACAGAAAGGTCAGAGAGTGAGCTTTGCTAAAAGAAAGTACATTGTGCAAAAAAGAAGAGGGACAGTAAAAGCTACTGACACCAGGTGTCAGCAATTGTACATCCTTGATACACACCACTGTTACGTGATGATGATAACTGAGTCACAGTCACTGGAACTCTGGCATAGAAGATTTGGTCACCTTGGATACGACAGTGTTCAAAAGCTACAGAACTTGATAAGTAGTAAAGGAATGTCAGTGACTAACGCAGAGAAAACTGCATAGCAGCAAAACAAAGTAGTCAACCATTTCTAAAACAAGCAGAGCTACAAAACCACTTGAAATAGTACATTCAGACGTGTGTGGACCAATGGAAGTACAGTCAGTAAGTGGATACTGATACTTTGTGACATTTATAGTAGGGGTGTGCACCGGCCACTTTTCGTGTTTTGTGTTTTGGTTTTGGATCTGGATCTTTCTTCGTGTTTTGGATCTGGATTGGTTTTGCCAAAACCACCCTTCGGTGTTTTGGGTTCTGGGTTTTGTGTTTTGGATCTGTATTTTTTTTTAAAAAAGCATAAAAACAGCTAAAATCACAGAATGTGTTGGTTTTTCTGCTCCTATGCTATTATTAACCTCAATAACCTTAATTTCCACTAATTTCCAGTCTATTCTGAACACCTCACACCTCACAATAGTGTTTTTATGTCAAAAAGGTTGCACCGAGGTAGCTGGATTACTATGCTAAGCGACACGAGTGGGTGGCACAAACACGTGACCCATCTAGGAGTGACACTGCAGTGGCAGACAGGATGGCAGTTTGAAAAACTAGGCCCCAAACTGTACATAATGCAAAGAAAAAAAAGAGGTGCAAGATGGAATTGTCCTTGGGCCCTCCCACCCACCCTTATGTTGTATAAACAGGACATGCACACTTTAACAAAGCAATCATTTCAGCACCAGGGTCTGCCACACGACTGTGGCTGAAATGATTGGTTCGTTTGGGCCCCCACAAAACAAGCTGGCAATTAATCTGGCCCTGCACAAACTGGCTCTACGGAGGCAAGATGTCATCCTCATCCTCCTCATCCACCGATTCCTCACCCTCTTCAGTGTTGTGTACATCCTCATCCTCACAGAGTATTAACTCGTCCCCACTGGAATCCACCACCACAGGTCCCTCTGTACGTTCTGGAGGCTGGTCTCCCTGGAAGAGCTGATAATTCATTTTGATGAACATCATCTTCTCCACATTCTGTGGAAGCAACCTCCTACGCCTTTCGCTGACAAGGTTCCCGGCTGCACTAAACACTCTTTCGGAGTACACACTGGTGGGGGGGCAACTCAGGTAAAATAGAGCCAGTTTGTACAGGGGCCTCCAAATTGCCTCTTTTTCCTGCCAGTACAGGTATGGACTGTCTGACATGCCTACTTGGATGCTGTCACCGATGTAATCCTCCACCATTCTGTCAATGGTGACAGTATCATATGCAGTGACAGTAGACATGTCAGAAATTGTTGCCAGGTCCTTCAGTCCAGACCAGATGTCCAAACTTGATCCTGCCTGCCCTGTATCACCGCCAGCGGGTTGCTTAGGGTACCTAAGTTTTTTCCTGGCAGCCCCAGTTGCGTGAGAAAATGAAGAAGGAGCTGTTGACGTGTCACATTCTGTTTCAGCTGACAGTGTTTTCACCAGCGGGTCTTTGCACCTCTGCAGGCTTGTGTCGGCCGGAAAGAGAGACACCACATAGGCTTTAAACCTAGGATCGAGCACGGTGGCCAAAATGTAGTGGTCTGATTTCAACAGATTGACCACCCTGGAATCCTGGCAAAGCGAATGAAGGGCTTCATCCACAAGTCCCACATGCCGAGCGGAATCACTCCGTCTTAGCTCCTCCTTCACTTTCTCCAGCTGCTTCTGCAAAAGCCCGATGAGGGGAATGACCTGACTCAAGCTGGCAGTGTCTGAACTGACTTCACGTGTGGCAAGTTCGAAGGGCTGGAGAACCTTGCACAACACGGAAATCATTCTCCACTGCGCTTGAGTCAGGTGCATACCCCCTCCTTTGCCTATGTCATAGGTGGATGTATAGGCTTGTATGGCCTTTTGCTGCTCCTCCATCCTCTGAAGCATATAGAGGGTTGAGTTCCACCACGTCACAACCTCTTGCTTCAGGTGATGGCGGGGCAGGTTCAAGAGTGTTTGCTGGCGCTCCAGTCTTCGGCACGCAGTCGCTGAATGGCGAAAGTGACCAGAAATTTTTCGGGCCACCCAAAGCATCTCCTGCACGCCCCTGTCGCTTTTCAGAAAATTCTGCACCACCAAGTTTATTGTGTGAGCAAAACATGGGACGTGCTGGAATTTTCCCAGATGTAATGCCCGCACAATATTGGTGGCGTTGTCAGATATCACAAATCCCCAGGAGAGTCTAAGTGGGGTAAGCCACTGGGCGATGATTTCCCTCAGTTTCTCTAAGGGGTTGTCGGCGGTGTGCCTCTTACTGAAACCAGTGATACACAGCGTAGCCTGCCTTGGAACGAGCTGGCGTTTCCGAGATGCTGCTACTGGTGACGCTGCTGCTGTTGCTGCGTAAGGTGATACATCTACCCAGTGGGCTGTCACAGTCATATAGTCCTTAGTCTGCCCTGTTCCACTTGTCCACATGTCCGTGGTTAAGTGGACATTGGGTACAATGGCATTTTTCAGGACACTGAGGACACTTTTTCTGACGTTTCTGTACAGTCTCGGTAAAGCCTGCCTAGTGAAGTGGAATCTAGACAGGATTTGGAACCGGGGACACACTACCTCCATCAATTGTCTAAATCCCACTGCACTAATGGCCGATACCGGACGCACGTCTAACACCAACATAGCAGTCAAGGCCTCAGTTATACGTTTTGCTTCAGGATGACTGCTGTCGTACTTCATCCTCCTCGCTAAGGACTGTTGGAGGGTCAATTGTTTAGTAAAAGTAGTGGTGTTCCTACTTCCTCTCTGGGATGATGAACGACTCCCAGCAGCAGCAACAGCAGCAGCGGCAGCAGTAGGCGTAGCAATGCAGGATCCTCCAGAGGAATCCCGGATAGGAGAGTCAGTCATGCCAGTGACATGGCCTGCAGGACTACTTCCGATCCTGACTAAGGAGGAAATTGACGAGGAGGGAGTTGACGGTGTGGTTTGCAGGCGCTTGGATACAACAGGACAACGGGATTTAGGTGTCCCTGGACTGCTTACGGTCTTAGCCAAAGTTTCTGAACTTGACAGTAACTTTTTATGAACGCGCTGCAGGTGCCGTATAAGGGAGGATGTTCCTAGGTGATTGACGTCCCTACCCCTACTTATTTCACCTTTACATATGGTACATATGGCAAGACAGTTGTTGTCCGGATTTGGATAGAAATATTGCCAGACCAAAGAGGTGGAATGTTTGGTCTTCTGCCCAGGCATGACCGTGATGGGCTTTTTCATCCCACGGACAACAACTATCTCCCCCGGAGCCTGATTTAAACAAACCACATCACCATCAGAATCCTCCTCGCCAACTTCCTCCTCAGCGCCAGCTACACCAGTATCCTCATCCTGTTGTACTTCAACAGTGACATCTTCAATTTGCATATCAGCAAGTGGACTGTGGGTGCTCCTTTCAGCACTTGCAGGGGGCGTGCAAATGGTGGAAAGAGCCACCTCTTCCCGTCCAGTGCTGGGAAGGTCAGGCATCGCAACCACCACCACACTTGGACTCTCCTTGGGGATTTGTGATATCTTCTTAGAAAGCACAGTTCTTTGCTGTGCTTTTGCCAGCTTAACTCTTTTGATTTTTTTAGTGGGAGGAGGGCTTCCATCGTCATGTGAAGCTGAACCACTAGTCATGAACATACTAGGGATCGACCTTAGCCGTTCCTTGCCACTCTGTGTCGTAAATGGCATATTGGCAAGTTTACGTTTCTCTTCAGCTGATTTAAATGTCTTTTTCAAGGTCATTTTCCTGAACTTTACCATTTGGGATTGTATGTGCCCTCTACTATGACATTGGGCATCGGCCTTGGCAGACGACGTTGATGGCATGTTATCGTCTATGTCATGACTAGTGGCAGCAGCTTCAGCACTAGGAGGAAGTGGTTCTTGATCTTTCTCTATTTTATTTTTATCGGAGAAAGTTTGGTCCTCCATTTATGTTATATCGATTTGATATATACGTGCGGCTAAACACAGAAAATAATTTTTTTTTTGGTTTGGACTGGAGTGTACTTTGTGGGTTACAGCACCCTTTAACGGTCAAGCCAGCCGGCCCTTTACTTATGACACAGGCGCACTCTTGGCACTACTTTGTTGATGCACGTGCGGCTACTGCGCACACAATTCACAAACACAGAAAATAATTTTTTTTTGGTTTGGACTGGAGTGTACTTTTGGGGGTTACAGCACCCTTAACGGTCAAGCCAGCCGGCCCTTTACTTATGACACAGGCGCACGCTTGGCACTACTTTGTTGATGCACGTGCGGCTACTGCGCACACAATTCACAAACACAGAAAATAATTTTTTTTTGGTTTGGACTGGAGTGTACTTTCGGGGTTTACAGCACCCTTTAACGGTCAAGCCAGCCGGCCCTTTACTTATGACACAGGCGCACGCTTGGCACTACTTTGTTGATGCACGTGCGGCTACTGCGCACACAATTCACAAACACAGAAAATATTTTTTTTTTTGGTTTGGACTGGAGTGTACTTTGGGGGTTACAGCACCCTTTAACGGTCAAGCCAGCCGGCCCTTTACTTATGACACAGGCGCACGCTTGGCACTACTTTGTTGATGCACGTGTGGCTACTGCGCACACAATTCACAAACACAGAAAATAATTTTTTTTTGGTTTGGACTGGAGTGTACTTTCGGGGGTTACAGCACCCTTTAACGGTCAAGCCAGCCGGCCCTTTACTTATGACACAGGCGCACGCTTGGCACTACTTTGTTGATGCACGTGCGGCTACTGCGCACACAATTCACAAACACAGAAAATAATTTTTTTTTTGGTTTGGACTGGAGTGTACTTTGGGGGTTACAGCACCCTTTAACAGTCAAGCCAGCCGGCCCTTTACTTATGACACAAGCGCACGCTTGGCACTACTTTGTTGATGCACGTGCGGCTACTGCGCACACAATTCACAAACACAGAAAATAATTTTTTTTTGGTTTGGACTGGAGTGTACTTTCGGGGGTTACAGCACCCTTTAACGGTCAAGCCAGCCGGCCCTTTACTTATGACACAGGCGCACGCTTGGCACTACTTTGTTGATGCACGTGCGGCTACTGCGCACACAATTCACAAACACAGAAAATAATTTTTTTTTTGGTTTGGACTGGAGTGTACTTTGGGGGTTACAGCACCCTTTAACGGTCAAGCCAGCCGGCCCTTTACTTATGACACAGGCGCACGCTTGGCACTACTTTGTTGATGCACGTGCGGCTACTGCGCACACAATTCACAAACACAGAAAATAATTTTTTTTTTGGTTTGGACTGGAGTGTACTTTGGGGGTTACAGCACCCTTTAACGGTCAAGCCAGCCGGCCCTTTACTTATGACACAGGCGCACGCTTGGCACTACTTTGTTGATGCACGTGCGGCTACTGCGCACACAATTCACAAACACAGAAAATAATTTTTTTTTGGTTTGGACTGGAGTGTACTTTCGGGGGTTACAGCACCCTTTATCGGTCAAGCCAGCCGGCCCTTTACTTATGACACAGGCGCACGCTTGGCACTACTTTGTTGATGCACGTGCGGCTACTGCGCACACAATTCACAAACACAGAAAATAATTTATTTTTTGGTTTGGACTGGAGTGTACTTTGGGGGTTACAGCACCCTTTAACGGTCAAGCCAGCCGGCCCTTTACTTATGACACAGGCGCACGCTTGGCACTACTTTGTTGATGCACGTGCGGCTACTGCGCACACAATTCACAAACACAGAAAATAATTTTTTTTTGGTTTGGACTGGAGTGTACTTTCGGGGGTTACAGCACCCTTTAACGGTCAAGCCAGCCGGCCCTTTACTTATGACACAGGCGCACGCTTGGCACTACTTTGTTGATGCACGTGCGGCTACTGCGCACACAATTCACAAACACAGAAAATAATTTTTTTTTTGGTTTGGACTGGAGTGTACTTTGGGGGTTACAGCACCCTTTAACGGTCAAGCCAGCCGGCCCTTTACTTATGACACAGGCGCACGCTTGGCACTACTTTGTTGATGCACGTGCGGCTACTGCGCACACAATTCACAAACACAGAAAATAATTTTTTTTTTGGTTTGGACTGGAGTGTACTTTCGGGGGTTACAGCACCCTTAACGGTCAAGCCAGCCGGCCCTTTACTTATGAAACAGGCGCACGCTTGGCACTACTTTGTTGATGCACGTGCGGCTACTGCACACACAATTCACAAACACAGAAAATAATTTTTTTTTTGGTTTGGACTGGAGTGTACTTTGGGGGTTACAGCACCCTTTAACGGTCAAGCCAGCCGGCCCTTTACTTATGACACAGGCGCACGCTTGGCACTACTTTGTTGATGCACGTGCGGCTACTGCACACACAATTCACAAACACAGAAAATAATTTTTTTTTTGGTTTGGACTGGAGTGTACTTTGGGGGTTTCAGCACCCTTTAACGGTCAAGCCAGCCGGCCCTTTACTTATGACACAGGCGCACGCTTGGCACTACTTTGTTGATGCACGTGCGGCTACTGCGCACACAATTCACAAACACAGAAAATAATTTTTTTTTTGGTTTGGACTGGAGTGTACTTTGGGGGTTACAGCACCCTTTAACGGTCAAGCCAGCCGGCCCTTTACTTATGACACAGGCGCACGCTTGGCACTACTTTGTTGATGCACGTGCGGCTACTGCGCACACAATTCACAAACACAGAGTACTTTGGGGGTTACAGCACCCTTTAATGGTCAAGCCAGCCGGCCCTTTACTTATGACACAGGCGCACGCTTGGCACTACTTTGTTGATGCACGTGCGGCTACTGCGCACACAATTCACAAACACAGAAAATAATTTATTTTTTGGTTTGGACTGGAGTGTACTTTGGGGGTTACAGCACCCTTTAACGGTCAAGCCAGCCGGCCCTTTACTTATGACACAGGCGCACGCTTGGCACTACTTTGTTGATGCACGTGCGGCTACTGCGCACACAATTCACAAACACAGAAAATATTTTTTTTTTGGTTTGGACTGGAGTGTACTTTCGGGGGTTACAGCACCCTTTAACGGTCAAGCCAGCCGGCCCTTTACTTATGACACAGGCGCACGCTTGGCACTACTTTGTTGATGCACGTGCGGCTACTGCGCACACAATTCACAAACACAGAAAATAATTTTTTTTTTGGTTTGGACTGGAGTGTACTTTGGGGGTTACAGCACCCTTTAACGGTCAAGCCAGCCGGCCCTTTACTTATGACACAGGCGCACGCTTGGCACTACTTTGTTGATGCACGTGCGGCTACTGCGCACACAATTCACAAACACAGAAAATAATTTTTTTTTTGGTTTGGACTGGAGTGTACTTTCGGGGGTTACAGCACCCTTAACGGTCAAGCCAGCCGGCCCTTTACTTATGACACAGGTGCACGCTTGGCACTACTTTGTTGATGCACGTGCGGCTACTGCACACACAATTCACAAACACAGAAAATAATTTTTTTTTTGGTTTGGACTGGAGTGTACTTTCGGGGGTTACAGCACCCTTAACGGTCAAGCCAGCCGGCCCTTTACTTATGACACAGGCGCACGCTTGGCACTACTTTGTTGATGCACGTGCGGCTACTGCGCACACAATTCACAAACACAGAAAATATTTTTTTTTTGGTTTGGACTGGAGTGTACTTTCGGGGGTTACAGCACCCTTAACGGTCAAGCCAGCCGGCCCTTTACTTATGACACAGGCGCACGCTTGGCACTACTTTGTTGATGCACGTGCGGCTACTGCGCACACAATTCACAAACACAGAAAATATATTATTTTTTTAGCACTTGGGGGGAGCACCCCTGATGGACAGAGCACCCCCTGGACAACACTACAGCACTCCTTTAGGACTGGGACACTGCACAGGACTTTGGAGTGGACACAGCCCCTATGGAGAACTGACTGCACAACACAGTCCAGCCAGCCCCTATGGACTTTGAACTTGTGGACACAGCCCCTATTAACAACAGCAGCACAGCACAACACAGCCAGCCCCTATGGACTTTGAAGTAGTGGACAACAGCAGCACTACACTACACTACACTACACAGCCCTAACTCCAACCCTCCCTCTTCACTGTCCACAGCCGAGTGAGAAAATGGCGCCGACGCGGGTACCTTATATAGGATCCAAAACCCGCGAGACTCGGAAGGCGGGATGATGACGTTTTGCCTCGATTTCAGATCCGAGTCAGGCGGGAAAAGTCAAGCCTGACTCGGATCGGACTCGGATCGGGGGGGCTCGGGGGGGTTCGGATTTCAGAAATCCGAACCCGCTCACCCCTAATTTATAGATGATTTCACAAGAATGACACATATATACTTCATAAGAGAGAAATCTGAAGAAAATTGAAGGTGAGCAAATCCTTGTAGAAAATCAAACTGGTCACAGGCTCAAGTCACTGAGATCTGATAATGGTGGAGAATGCCTAATATACAGAGGTGCGCAAATTTAAAACAAAGTTACACTTTTTCTATAAAACTCTTTTATTGTCAGACTGTTTACAGCTATTAATACATTGTATTATATAATTTGTGTTTGTAATCATTTTGATATGGTTTGGCATGCTGTTCATGATAGCTTCGCAGTTTATCTGGATGTCTTTATCATACCATATTAAGATATGTTAATCTATGAGGCCAGTGTTGGTAGTGATTGTCTTCTTCTTGAGTTTTTTCTTTTCAATTGCCCAAAAATTCTTAACTGGATTTGCATCTGGGCTGTTACCTAGCAAGGGAAGGATATCTATGTAATTTTCTGCCAGGGCTGCCACAAAATTTTCCTACAAATTTGTTTTTAAATATAGGATCTAGAATCTTAGGTAACAGACTGTTATGAGGTATTTTCATGTAAGTTTGTGGCCAGTAAGTCAGGAACACTATGAAAATGTACAAAACTAGTGTTGAGTCTAACAATTTCCACAGAGATGAAATCCTTCTTAAGAAATTATGGAATAGAACATCAGTTGGCCATTGCCTATACTCCTGAGCAAAATGGTATAAGTGAATGAGCAAATGATATAGGAGTGGAGAAAGGATACAAACCTAGAAAAACAGTTTTGGGTGTAAGTCGTGTCAACAGCAGTTTATCTAAAAGATCATTCTCCCACAGTTGCCCTAAAAGATATAACACCTTTTGAAGCATGGTCAAAGAGAAAACCATGTGTAAGACATCCCAGAGATTTTGGGCGTACTTCTTAAATACACATACCAAAGAAAATAAGATGCAGACTGGGTTAAAAATCAGTAAAGTGTGTCATGCTTGGCTATTGCCAGGAAAACAAAGACTACATATTTTGGAATCTAAATGCCAAAAACCGTGTCAAATCCAGAGATGTTATATTCAAGGAAACAACACAAAATTGTAGAAAGCTGGAAGTTGACATGCAGAATAAGTATGTGTCACTGGACATGTCAGCAGCTGGAGATGTATCTGAACCAAAAGCTACCAGCATGGAAGTTCAACCACATATCAAATATCAGCAAACCACCTAAGAGGAAATAATGAGGAATTTTCAAATATTGCATTCAGTGAGTCTCAGGATATTTGAGAAGCACAGTCAAGATCCAATTGGAATGAGTGGAAGTTAGAGATAGATAAGGAAATGGAGTCAGTTGATGACAATAACATATGGATCAAGGCTCAAATGCCAAGCCATCACAAGACAGTCAAAAATAAATGGGTGTTCTGCAGAAACGTGAAGGCAGATGGGAGAATTGAAAGCTACAAATCTCAAATGGTTGCAAAAGGTTATACACAAAAAAATCAGGGATTAATTACAGTGAGACCTATTCTTCATTGGCAAAATACAGTACATTATGACTGGTTGTGGCTATATCAGCCCTACAAAATATGTACAGTAGCTGTACCAGCTGGAATTTGATTTGGCTTTCCTAAATGATGAACTGACAGAAGAAATATATATGGAGCTGCCAGAGGACTATAGTGAAAAAATGTTCAAAGAAGGGGAAGTCTGCCTCCTTAAAAAGGCATTATATGTTCTAAAGCATAGGGGTTCCTCCTGGTATATTACATTAGATGCTGTATTTCAAGAAATGGGCTTTGAGCTATCAAAGGCAGATAACTGCCTTTACCACAAACATGTATAGAAGAAGCTCTTCATCCTTGCCGTATATATGTGCATGACTTGCTTTCAGCAGGCCAAGAAGAGCACATTACAGAGTTAAAAGGGTTACTTGGACAGAAGTTAAAAATGAAAATCAAACACAATATCTACTCAGCCTAAGGATCAATCAAGACTTTGAGAAAAATATCACATCTGTCGACCTACAAACTTATGTTTAAAATATACTCGAGAAAGGAATGTGATTAAAATATCGGTATCTGTGATAGCCCAACAGGAGGAGATTCTGACACCGGCTGGTAAGTATCCAAACCCTCCCCTCTCCCCCCCAACCTAACTCTCCCTAGGTGGTCCCTAACTCTAATACCACTGAGGTGGTGCCTAAACCTAACCCCCGTTCCCGCACCCTAAACCTAACCCTCCCAGGGGGGTGCCTAACCCTAACCTCCCCCCAGTGTGCATAACCCTAACCCCCTTTTCCCTAGCCTAACCTTAACCCTCCTGGGAGGGTGCCTAAACCTAACCTCCCCCATATAGCTAACACCTAAAATGCCCCGGACTTACCTTGTTCGGGATGGTGTTTGTCAGGATTCTGGCATCGGGATTAAGATAGGCATCGTATTTCGACACCTATCTTAAGTCCTGTGTCGGGCTTGAACCTTTGGCATTTAGACCGGCGCCATCTCATCCGGCAGTCTAATAATTACATCCCCTTGAGAAATATGGGTTGTCAAATGCCAAACCCATAAGCAGACACATTGATAAAAGTACAAAGTTGACCAAGGAGATGTCACCTAAAGATAAAAAGAGGCTGAGGACATGGAGATGTCCCAAATCAAAATACCGATTGGACACATAATGTATGCAAGTATTGTGATGCATCCTGACATCACCAGGATGTCTCCAACTTAGTTCAGAGAGACCTTGCATTACTACCTGCAATTACTGCTGTTCCAGCAGACTGCACCACTACTGCAAGCTAGTCACATGGGGCAGCATCGGATACCCACCTATGGAAAAAGGTGCCCCACATGATAGAAAAACATGTCAAGGATATGGGTGACTAAGGATTGCCAGCACCTTGTCAGAATCTTCATTATTATTGTGCCCCACACCAGCTACTGGAGTCCTGGGTCCAGTGTATGCTTTGCTTGCTGCTGCGCTATTGCTTCCAGTACACAATCCACAGAACTACATGTCTGCTCAAGAAGGATATACTGAGAACCTGCTATTCTCTGTAACTACAGATGGTACACTGTATCACAGACACAGCAATGGCATTATTGGATTAACACTAGCCCTGTATGGAATGCTCTTTGTATTACCATCATTATACTAACATATGAATGCACACTAACATCTAATTTGGGACTTACGGGTGCTTTGGAATATCAACTATGTTTTATTGATTGATTGCAGGAGTGTGATGGTGCATACTTGTTCTATATCAGCTACATTCATTTACTGCCAACCAATAATTTTATACAATCATTCCAATAGCTTACACAAATAGAACTGCATATCGGGAGTCACAAATAGCAAGCTGTATTGGACTCTTACCTTTGAATAATTCCATTTTGACACTAAAGTACAAACTATATTATTTGTATGGATATGGTGCAAGTGTAAATGCAGGATCAACTACAGAGATGGAGAGATAATTGTGTTGCCATTTTTATGTTTTTACTTTTTGAAGAGCTTTTCTAAACCTTGCATTCAGTATTTTGGAGATATTTTCTCTTTTATCATTATTCGGAATACACTGGACTGCAGTATCAACTCTAGTCACAAAATTACAACATATGTTGCTATTTGGTTGTTACATTCTTTTGCATATTACCTTGTGGTTTTCAAAATCTTTTGTTGCCATATCATGTCAGCAATTTAGAATTACAGTTGGTATGTTATTATTTCCTGCCACCAGGAATATGCAATTATATATGTAACTTTTAATAAAATATTTCCTGCAATTATTTGTGTGATTCCTGTATGATACACCTGCACCTTGCTATTTGTTTGTATATTCTCTATTTGAAGGGGGCTAGCATTCCGCTTCTTTGCATGTGGCTGCAGGTGTTTCTCATCAGGTCTCCCTCTTTTGTATCGTTGGTGTATAGGGACTCCTGGTATACAGTATTTGTGTTTACACTTGCACATATATTGAAAACCATCATAATGACTTCTCAACTGTTAAGACTTACTAAAGACATGAATTAAACTGGAATGAACATTTTTTTTGTAGACAAATGTTAATGGATGTTGGGGTGGACATAAAGTGCTAGTAGGTATGAGTGATCATTTAATATTTTTCTTCCATTTACATTGTGGTGCGCAGTCCCAAAAAGGACCTTCATCCTTGGAGTCATCAGCTGCATATGTGCTAAGCAATACTGAGTAATATTGGATAACATTTAGAAGAGGGTGAAAAAAATGCAGACTCAAGGGTGAATGTAATAGCCTGTGCAAATCGGAGTGTTTCCAGCAAGACTGCAGGATGTTTTAAAGGGGTAATTACTAGGAAGACAAAACCAGGTTGGGTTTGCCTTTTATATAATTGCCCTTTAAAATGTTGAGCAAACTTGCTGGAAACTCGCAGGCTATTACATTCTTTGCTGCGAGGCACTGACATGTGTAACTGTGCCACTAATTACACAAATTTTAATCTCTATTGGGTATATTTACTAAAGTGAGCATTTTTAGAAGTGGTTTCCTTGATTGGTTTCCCATGACAACCAAACATATTCTACTTAACATTTAACTAGCACCTTCTAGAAGATAATAGCTAGAATCTGATTGGTTGCTATGGGCTACATCTCCACTTTTAAAACCTCTCACTTTAGTAAATTTACCCCCTAGTGTCTCCAAATGAATACAATAACTGGTAAAATATTCATAATACACTGTTTTATCTCATTTGGAATCCAAAGGAAGTAAGAAGTGGATATTGTATCCTTGCTTTATGGGATACCTAGTATAGCTTATGCATACTTTTTCCAAAACATTAAAAACTACAAAAAAATAATATATGATGCAGTCTAAAACAAATGCTACTTTGAATTGCTTTACATACTGTGCAATGCAAGTAATATCACAATTCCAATTCTGAAACAAGATGTGAATCAGCTTTAATGGATTTACTTGTACTTTCCTGAATTGGCCATGACACCAACTGCATACAGTAGTGTAGTGAATATATTTTTTTTAAATCAAATTTAACAAAACACACTGCAGAAAATTCAATCAGCTCTACAAGATATTTCAGAGTTGTTATTACTCAGTGCTGAAAGTTGAATAGTGGTGCGCTGTGCAAGAACCTTTTCTGCTGCAGCTTTACATATTCACTCATCCGGCAAGAGATGAATTAACAGTGATTTGCAAATTATTCTACTATCAGTTGTGAGCTAGATTTTAATTACAAATGTGGGCATTGTTATTTTTGTACAAGTATGCTGAATTATCTCCTAGCAGTGTTCGCTTGAATGTTTTTATTATATTAAATAAAATGTGCATAGAAATTTGTCCTGTTGGAATTGAAATCCGGCCTTTATTACACAAATTCAAACTTGAGCCATATTCTCTCAATTTCTTTCTGCTCTCTGTGAGATGTGACAGTAAATACATTTCTGATCTGTATATATCCTTCTTCTGATTATTTTTTTTAAAGAACTGTTTCTTGGATTTACTTTGAATGTCCTTTGACCTTCACGATGAAGCTCACATTTGGAAGTACACAGTGGAACCTCTAATACAGATGTGTATTTATATGGAAATCAATTTAAAACACTATAATTGCACACAGTATTTTTAAAACACTATAATTGCACAAAGTATTGACTTACATCAATAAATTAAGTGACACGGCAGTTAATTGCAGCAGGACTATTTCATCTGTAAACTGGCAAAAAGGGAGAATACTTAAAATCAATTATTCTCTGTTTTGTTATTGATAAGTAATCATGAAAAAGGTTTGGCGCTGTTGTTTTTATT
This sequence comes from Taudactylus pleione, assembly GCA_031769625.1. Classification (NCBI taxonomy): domain Eukaryota; kingdom Metazoa; phylum Chordata; class Amphibia; order Anura; family Myobatrachidae; genus Taudactylus; species Taudactylus pleione. The sequence continues at coordinate 7,183,100 of JAUIMM010000484.1, forward strand.
TTGACATCACAGAATATTTTCTAGTGTCCATTAATAGTTTCTCAAAGAATTTAATTTTGATCCCATAAGCTAAGAAAAATGCAATAGAGACGAATACTTTTATGTATACAGTATTCTATTTAAATGTAACTTTTGCTAATACATTTTACTTATACTTATTGAGATAGCTGATGAGCATATAAGGCAGGGGTAGCCAAACCGTTGATCAGCAGACACTTGACTGGTAGATCACGGTGATGTCCAGTAGCAACCAGCAGCAACCAATAACAATTAGGCTGATTTTTGTTGGCTTGCTGCGCTGAAGCCATGGCTGTCCCTGTCACATGTGACTGCAATAGCCAACAAGAATCAGGCTTATTCTTATTGGCTGAGGCTTATTAGATGAGCAGCTCTCAGCGCTGCCTGCATCCACTCTGCAAGGTAACATGAGCCGGGGGTCTCTAGAACTCACCGCAGTTCAGCAGGAGGCCTGAACTATGGCCCTCATTCAGAGCCACTCGCTAGCGGCAGTACGCTCGTTCCGAGCGATGTTCGCACATCTGTGCATGCGTACGGTTTTCAGTACACATGCGCGAACCAGTCAGTGCGGCTGAAAATCGTTTGTACGCAATATAGCGAGTGCCTGCTATTTTGAGTGACAGAATGAGGCGTATGTGGGTGGTAACAGGGGAAGGTGCTTGAAAACGGGGAGTGGAGATCACAACGCAGGCGTGCTTAAATTTCAAAACGGGCGTTTTATGGGTGTGCATAATTAATATAGCAGCGTCATTGACCACGTCACTTGTTTTTTTTTTAACTCAGAACTGCTCGCAAAATAGCGGTTGAAAAAACCAACCACAAGAATAGCGAGCAGTTCATATCCTGATCGATGTACTCGATTAATCTAATAAATAGCGGACATGACTTATGGTGCGAGCGGCCAGGGGGCGTTTTTAACAAATAAACGAGCGTATGTTTTGCTCGCTCGTTCAGACTTAGAGGTGTGAACAGACTGCAATGTACGAACGGATCATTTGAATAGCCACCCCTTGTTTTTGAACGAACGAACGCAAATAGCGAACGGCTCTGAATGAGGGCCTATGTCCACAGCATTTTGGTTCATCTTTCCTCCCCTGGTCCACCTATATGGATGTGTTCTCTAAGACTCCCACAGACAGAGAGCCATACAGAGCCCCATGGGCACCACAAGTACCCTGTACCACCACGGCGAGTACCCAGGGTGTATGTTAACTTACCGCCTGGTGTACTACAATCCCAACAATACCCTTCTGCTCCAGGCTGCACCATATTGTGAATATACCTGTTATATCCCTGTGTCTCTATGCTACCTGTTGTTCTACCTGGGTAAATAAACTTAAGACTTGACTAACTGCCACCAGCACCATTCTACTGCGCAACACACTTAACAGCTTACACATTCTGACTAAGTGCATTGTCTTTCTGCTGGATTAATACAATTTAACATCCTCTGTCCTTCACATTCTGCTAATAGGTTAGAACTGTGGACGTGGTCCAGTCCAGTCCAGTGTCCTACCTTGCACAATACTGTGCTAATAAGACTGACCTGCACCCAACTGTTGTGATTTCAACAGCTGTGATCCTTCACCACCACCAGCAGCTCCACACTGCATTCAGGACCCAGTCTGTCTACAGTGCGAAAGCTGCCAGGCAACATTTCTGCATCTATACCTACAGCCACACTGAGACACAGGACCTCTGAGCTACACAGTACTAGGCTTACGGGAGCACGATCTTTATATAAAAATGTGGCATACTGTGTGGACTAAGAGTGGGGTGAGAGAGCTATCAGTTCACTGTTCAATTCAATACCTCCTGTGTGACTAACACCTTGTTGCATGCACCAGTTACTAACAACCAGTTTACCGCCTGTTTCTATCTGCAGTATCTTTATTTCTCATACTGTGGACATTGGTGTTCTGATTTCAGTAATAACCTGATATGTTTTGTTAGTTTATGTTTCATTGACTCAGAACCCTAAAAAGCATACCTCCCAATTGTCCCTATTTTGTCGGGGCAGACCCCACGTCTCTTGGGTCTGAGGCGAGTGCAAAGGTCCCTATTTGGTAGATTGCAAAAGATTTGTGGCCTTTAGAGTAGATCACAGAGACCAAAATTCTGGCCTTCCCTAATGTAAAGGTACTGTTGTTAACTACAACAGGCATAGGCAACAACTGAATTGTGTGTCATGCTGGATTTTAGTTCCAAAACAGCTTAAGAGCAACAGTTTACCTGTACTAGGATGATTATCATTACAGATATTATTAAAATTATTATTTAGATAATTTACAAAGATTTTCTCATGACTGGTCAAAAATAAACCTTGTGGTTCCATTTGCAAAATAATTTGCATTATAAAGCTAAGGGGTCTATTTACTAAGCTTTGTTAGGAGATAAAGTGAATGGTGATAAGGTACCAGCCAATCAGCTCCTAACTGCCATGTGTTTGAAAAATGGCAGTTAGGAGATGATTGGCTGGTACCTTATCACAGTTCACTTTATCTCCTAACAAAGTTTAGTAAATAGACCCCAAAGAGTTTTTAAATCAACAAAATTGGGGGAGCATTGTAAAAAAGGCATATAATGATATTAAAATCTGATAATGATTTGTTCTGTATGTTATTTTAAATACCATTGGTCAGTGACTTAGAAAGGTGGTTTTTGATTCCAAAATTGTAACTTTCTTTGGCTTGAACTTTGCAAACTGAAATTAAAAGAAAATCAAACTTGCTGAAACATTTTGTAAAACTCCTAACATAAATGATGTAATCGTTGAATTACAAGGAATAAAATTGAGTGTACGTTTTATTCTAATGGTTTTAGTATACTCCCATTCTCCCATTTTCAGGTTTAATTGAAATGTATGTAGTTTAATGTCTGAATGTATTTTAAAAAGAGAAGAGAACAAGTAAACAATTGGAGATAGGATGTTTTAGTGTCTAACTTAAGAGTACTTATTAGCTGTTCTCACGCTCTAACTAATCAGTGCAGCTGTGTCAGGGCTCTGTGAGGAGTAGTAGAGTGGTCCATAAGGGTTTGCTTTGAGTCCAGGTCTGGTTGCCCTTAGGCAGGGGTACCTTGATTTTTGGGGGTTTCTACACTTCATTAGATAATCTATCCCTTGGCTAAGCAATCTGGGGCTGGTTGCCACTATGGCAGGGAGACCCCATGTTGTGTGTTTTTCCCGGCTGGTTCAGCCTAGTGTTGGTTATTGGAAAATAGAGAGGACAACATGCCATTTGTATGACTATTTGAACTTAGCAAAATCTGCACAGATCATAGTTAACTGTGCAGTGCATGTCACAAACTTCCCTGCTAGGAAGTTCCATTGAGTCCTACTGGACAAAGAGCACTATATAAATAACATTATTATTATTATTTGAGTGGGCTTTCTAAACCCGGCGCATTGTAAATCTGTAAATCTTGATGCTGAGCCAGTGTTTTACCTAGTTCTAAAGTCTGAATTGTTGGTGATTTTCCTTCGGTTTTGCCTTAAATAGCCAGATTGTAAAATCAACGGAAGTCTGCCAAATAAATAAAAAAAAAACAAGCCTCTTTTCTGATTTTGCCATTCTAGCAAAGTCTGTCTCTGATTGCCACCTGATCTGTCTATTCTCTTCTCAGTTGAATCTGAGACTTAGGGCCTGATTCAGAGGTGGACGCCATACTGATATTTGCACAGTTGAGTGATTATTTGCTACTGCGCATGTGCAAAAAAATACTGAAAACCCCTACGGCACATGCGTTCCTCTGAGTGTACGCTGGTGTGTACGGGGCCACTAGCATTAGGATTGGTGAGGCAAAACCATGGGCATTCCTGGATGGTAAACGGGCAGTGGCCTGAAGTGACCGCAAAAAAAAGCCGTCTCACGGGCATGTTATGGGGTGTCGGGGGAATGTCAATGAACACGGCTGCATTCTCAGACTGTCACGACCCTGTCTAGTTGTCACCTTTTTGTCTTGGGACTTACCCCGGTCAGCTCCCCCATGGATCTGTGTGTGTAATTTGCCTGGAGGATTTGCTCTGATTATTGCACCTGGCCTCTCCTCTGTCTGTGAGCACTGCTAGCCCTGATTGGAATCGCAGGTGTGGTTCTGATTCTCAGAGCTGCAGTGATGAATACTCCCTCTGCATGTTGTGCCTTCCACCACTCAGAATGCTACTACCAGACCACCTGTCCATATCCACCAATTGCTGCCAGACCCATGGTATATATATCCTCTCCTGATAGCATTCTGGGCCTGAACATCTCGTCTTCCCGTGGGGTATGGTTCATGCTGTTCCTGCATTCAAATATATCCCTGAAACCTGCTACAGCAATCCCTGGCGCTATCCAGAAAACCTGTTTCAGCTGTACCTGGCAATCCAGTAAATCTGCTGGCAGCAACCCCCGGTGCTTCCTGAAAACCTGTTACAGCCAAACCTGGCAATCCAGTAAGCCTGCTGACAGCAACCCCTGGTGCATCCCGGAAAACCTGCTACAGTAATACCTGGCATCCAGACGTCCTGTTACAGCAATACCTGGCCTGTGCTCTGCTGATAGTCCTACTCCGGGTTGGTCCCTGGCACTCTGTAAACCTGCATCGTGTCACCCTGCCTTGCTTCCTGCTGTGGATCAACTCCTGCCCCTTTTACCTACCTACTCCCTCCCTGAACCTAAAATTCCAAAACTACCCATTCCTTCCTGAAACCTGTTATTCCCAATTATCCTATCCAGCCTGCACCTGAGTTCCAACCTTGTCACAGCGTTCCAGATTACCTTGTTTAGCCCTCATCTCAGCATTACCTGACTTCCCTTCAGCCATTGTCACATTCCAGTCCAGAGTCAAGTTCCAAACTCATCTGTTCAGTCCACGTTGCTCCAGTCCAGAGTCAAGTTCCAAGCTCTTCAGTTCAATTCAACAAGTCTTCCTCCCGGTCCCAGTCCGGTCCCTCCAGTTCCTGTCATTTATCATCAAAGGCAGTTTTCACTGTTACACAAGTCTTATAAATAGAGCTATCTACATTATCTGTGATTCCAGTCATGCCGGCCTCCGTTGAAACCCGATCACCACCTGAGACAGGTAACTCGCAGACACCAATCATGACACAGACGCAGAGTCGCAGCCACAGAGGACATGTTCATATTAATTTCAGGAGATGCTGCGTCTGCAATAGGTTGGTACGAGAATCGATGGTGCACCGATGGTGGAGTGTTCACAACCACGGCGGAGTTGCACCATCCACGGTCATCAAAAGTGGGCATCCCAGGACTTCCACACTCTAGTGCACAAGGGGTAGGCTGAAACAAGCATTTGCATATTATAGCCACCGTGACTCCACGAAAAGTCGTAGCCATGGCTGCAATAGCGCACACCTCTGAATCAGGCCCGCAGTGCTCCTAACAGGGCCTCTTCTCTCCTTGACATTGGGATAGGTACTTACCACCCCATATGTTACATGCACTATTAATATATTGCTCAAGAAGTAATCAAAGTCTCTGACTAGTATATATGTACGGTACCAGCAAATATGTATCATCAATTAAATTAGCACAAACACTTCATAAAAGAGATTTTGTAAATAAATATGCTACTTACCAAAGACCTCTCTGAATTGTTAATCTTGCCCTCAGTCCTTATCTGTATGTATAAGTAAATGGCGTATACTGTATATCATTGGTGTTGTCAAAGGTCCCAGTGCCATTTTTCCAGAGATAAACCAATTCTGCTGAGTGGCAACGGACAATATAAGTAGGGGGAAGGTTTAGGAATTTGGATTTATTTTCTGGATTTTAAAAACAGTGATAGACCTGTACAGTATATGTAAAAGTCCTGAGAGGGGATATTCAATTTCACTTGGAATTGGGCAAACAATAATAAACCTTCTTCCGGAAATATATCCTAAACTTTGATTATGCTTAGTCTGTGCCATAAACACAAATGTAAATCTGGATTTTGGAGTATATTTACTTATGGTTATATTTACTAAAGTGCAGGTTTTTAAAAGTGGAGATGTTGCCCATAGCAACTATCAGATTCTACTTATCATTTATCTAGCACCTTCTAGAAATCTAGGAGATAATATCTTGAATCTGATTGGTTGCTATGGGCAACATCTCCACTTCTAAAAACCTGCACTTTAGTAAATAGTAGCCAAAGATGAGAAGAGGTAAGTAGAAATTCTAGAATCATTTGACAAAGATGAGTGGATATAAATTGTAAAGATGTACAATACCTGAGGGCATCAGCAAACAGATGCTACAGTAAAATGTAATCGCAGACACTGACATAAGATCAGCAAAACAATTGTACAAAATCATTTCCATTTTATCAGACAGAAACAAGCAGAGAGTCCAAAGTGTGGATTATTCCTCCTAGAATGGCCAATAGGTGCTACAGTAAATTTTGTGTACTGGAGTAACTTTTAGCCTAGGAGGCACAATTTAGACTTCTGTGGTGATTGCAGAGGAAACAAGTCACAACAGATTTTACTGCAAAACAGTCAAATACGAAGCTCAACTAGGCAAAAGGATGAGAGAACCTGACTGGTGTGAGGTGGCTTTATGGCAGCAAGTTCTAGACCAAAGTCAGGTGTGTTGGAGACTATTGCTGGGGAGCTTTCACTGAGAGTCTGATTCTCAGTAAAACATACATTATCTCTGTGCGATTTATTTTGGATGCAGTGTATACGTCAATGCAAATGTATGCATTTTAGCATATCCTCATCCTATTCTGATTCTGAGTCACACGGAACTTGGCCAGATCTGGCTTTCCGTGAAATTGGGAGTTCCAGGACAGGAACTGGGCAGCAACAATGCAATCTCGCAGACCCATCTGACGTGTGGGAGTGCCATGGAGTGCCAAGGGAGTGTCCTGGGTGTGTATCTAAAGCTCTGTGTGATTCTGAGTTGTACATAAGGGGAAATGAAGCCTGTTTCTGGCAGATCTCTAGCATGGGGCTGGTGCAAGCACCAATTCTAATGATGACGGGGTGACACGGCTTCCCACTTTCAAATGCATGGTTCCCTGTATTAGCTGAATGGAATATCGAATTAGAATAAAATAGTAAATATAGTTTTTACGGGTGCTCACAAATACAACCACTTTGCATGCGACCCAGAAACATCCTGTGAATATCAGGTGATCAGTTAGAGGGAGTTGCAGTAAATGGGATGATGGGTCCATCCCACAGGTGATATTGCCAGGTATCGATTGTGACTGTTGGTTTTAGAAGCCTCAGTCTTTAGCAAACAACCCATCACCAGTTACTCCATCGTAGGCTAGCACAGTAAGTGGTGAGGGAGAGTTGTCCATACTGGATGGGTTGTGTGCGTTTGTCTCTGGACACAACCTGGGATGGTTATTGGCATAGGTGTGCACAGGGTCGCAGTAAGGGATGTGTGAAACATCACGCCCCCCCCTCCGACACATAGACCACTAAACTACACTCTTTCTGATGTATACATAATGATCACTTTCTCCCCACTCCAGACATAGACTTCTCACCTTAATCCCTAGCTCCCCCCCTCCACCGGACATACACCACTCATCTCAGCCCCCCAGACACAGAATGTTCACCTGCTCCTTGACAGCTGCTCCAACTCTGCTCCTCTCTTGTCACGGGCTGCTTAGCTGCTCTTCCTGGAGGACAATTGATGATGTAGTGGAACTGGATTGAAGCACCCACAGCTCACTGTAGCACATTTCTGCCCCCAATTATTTTTCCATGACTGATGTCAAATGATCCCAGTGCTTAGTTACATCTAGGGTACCAGAGTCACTACACTATAGTTTGGCCATCTAAGGGGTGTTCACATAAGGGGTGTGTGGGCACACACCATGCTCACCCCACATGCACATCTATGGTTTTTGGGATGGAAGTTCCTAATGTAATAGAGCCAGTACCTAGTGAGATGGTTCAAGTGAGTCTGACATTTTACAGGAAGAAAAGGGTCTGGCTGGTCTAATAACTTGATAATGGCACCAACAGAAAGCTCTTCATATGCTGTGTCTGGCAAGAGCAAAGAAGCAATCAGTGAAGCCAAAATAACTTAACTCCCGTAGAAGAAATAAGTTGGCCTGCCAAAGTGCTCGAAAAGTATACCCAGTAAGCTTGGTTGCCAAGTCATGCTCCCCAAAAGTATTTTTTTTTAAATTAACCCCAAATATACAATATAAATATAAAATCAATGTACACATAAAAAATACAGGGTGAATGTCATCAACACTAGAGAGGGGGGACCATGAGTAAGATGGAACAAAAACCTGATGTAGAAAAGGCTGGACCCACTTTTTATTAAACTTTAAATGGTCAAAAAGCACTCTATTGTAGTGTGGATGTCACAATAAGAAGGCTTCCCTCAGCTACCAATGCATTTCGCTCCTGCTGGATTTTTCTCAAGGCCTACATCAATTATTTTGTTTCATCTTGCTCATGGTCCCCCTCTCTCTAGTGTTGCTGAAGTGTACCCTGTATTTTTTATGTCTGTACATTGATTTTACTTTTGTACTTTATATTTTTGGTTAATTTGCAACAAATATCCCTGTTTTCTACTATTACATTTTAAAAAATGTTGTCTTGGAATTGCAACTGTAAAAGATACCTTGATGTCCACGTTTCAACATTGATATCTGTAAGTTGGGGTATGCCTATGTTTATCTGTTGATTATTTATATATACCTTTATATACACAGTTGTCTCTGACACATTGTGAGTTGGGGTATGCATTTTCAAGTTTAAAACATTCAAAGATACCTTTATGTGCATGTATTATCTACAATTCTTGTGAGTATGGTACGCTCAATTCATTCCATGATTAAGTTGGAGCCACGAATTAAGGTGGAGAGACCCCGTATTCACCTACACACCCCAGTTATGCTATGTATCACAAGGGTGAGGTCTCCATTGGAATCATGACATACTACAACATTCTACTTCTCTTTTTGTCTGATTTATGGTTCTATCGACAAGAAGAATATACCCGAGAGTTGTTCAGATTGTGCCAACTGAAGAACCTTGATCTATGAAATATTACCATCCAGTACAAGCAAAGTTATTGTGATCATATCAAGCGCTTATGTTTGTGTAAACCCATCCGCCTTTCTGTACTTCCATTTATGTGAAATGTGGTGAAACATTTCTTTGGGTTTAAATGATTTGAGCAGCTTATGAGCCTGAAGTGGACTACTCTTACTGCATATTGTTCTGTAATTTTCACTTTAGCTGCTGTTCAATTCTTCTGCTGCCTGGGCATGACTTATTAATTGTCTTTAGACCAGCAGTGAGCAATTTTAAATATTCTGTTTAATTGGCAGACGCAGGGCTTAGTAGTTACAGTGACGTCCGTATGAATATCAAAAGAAGAATATAAACTTAGATGATCATGCTACCTCTAGTGGCTGAACTTACCTATTTGTGGTGGTGCAAACACAACTTTTGTATCGTCACTTCCATTGAATTTCCCTGGTGAGCCCTTCATGTCCCTGTCCATTAATGGACTAATATCTTGTTAGTTTATGTTAGTATGCTTTGGAGCAAGGGCGTATTAATACCCGAGGGGGCCTATTTCCAGCAGACACCCTCCTCTGGGCAGTGCCCCCTCCCCCAGCCCTTCATCATCTTACCTTGAACCGGCAAGCGAGTCCCCCCTTCTCTGCCACACATCTTCCCAGCGATATTCAAGAAGATGGTGTATGCACAAAAGAGCAAGAACACTGGCACAGTGACAGTCTTTTTTTTTTCATTGTGTTGTGCCATCTTTCCAAAGTTGTCTCTGGCAGATGGCATAATTGTGGAGGAGGAAACTACTTTTGCTTTGGAGTACCTGCCCAGTAGTACCCGACAGAAAACAAATTTGGGCAATAAACACTCTTCTCTGCACACAGGGCAGCTTAACAAAGGGGGGGTGGAGCTGCAGCACCAAGCCCCCCATGAAAATAGATGCACACAGTCCAAGAATGTACTGGCCAGAGGGATAGAGGGAGGGGCAGGTAACTGCTTTCCATGCAGCTCCCATTATAAGCTTTTGGGCAGCAGGAATCAGGACTATTAGATGTGTATGATCCGGAGAGGAGAGGGATGGTAAAGTCTTAGCATGGGGGCGGGGTTATATGGGACTGAGCAGTGCTGCTGTCTGAGGGAGAGGAGGAGCTGCAGCCAGAAAGGTGTAACATGCATGTGAGCCTCTGTGTGAGATTGCTGGGGTAGAATTAGGAAAACTGTCTGTGTGTGTGGGGAGGGTTTGAATTAAGGTAGTGGGAGAAATTAATTGGGGTTCTAGTAGATGTCAAAGACATGAGGGTGCTCTGTGGTATGAAAGGAGCAGTTGGAGGTGTTAGGGGAGCAGTATGAGGCATGAGGGAACAGTGTGAGGAGGGCAGTATGGGGTGTAGGGGAAGGGAGCTGCAGGGTGAGCAGTGAGGTGTAATGGGACCCTAAGCTGTGGTGGGCAGTGAACTGCAGGGTGAACAGTGAGAGGGGCCATGTGAGCTGTGGTGGAGAGTGAGCTGTGGAGTGAGCATTATGGTGTGATGGGGAAGTGTGAGCTGTGGGGTGGAGTGTGCTGCAGGGTGAGCAGTGAGGTATGATGGAGCAGTGAGAGCTGTGGGTCAGAGTGAGTTGTTTGATAAACAGTGAGGTGTGATATGGCAGTGTCAGGCGTAGGGGTGGGTGAGCAAATGGCAGGGTGAGCAGTGAGGTGTAATATGGACTCTGAACTGTGGTGGGGAGTGAGATGCTGGGTGAACAGTGATAGATGCAGTGTGAGCTGTGGTGGGGTGTGAGCAGTGGAGTGAGCAGTGAGGTGTGATAAGCAGTGTGAGCTCTGAGGATTAGTAAGCTGTGGGTGAGCAGTGAGGTGTGATGGGGAAGTGTGAGCTGTGAGTCGTAATGAGCTGTGGGGTGAGGTGTGATGGGGCACTGTGAGCTGTGGGGGGAGTGAGCTGCAGAGTGAGCAGTGAGGTGTGATAGGGCAGTATATCCTGTGGGGGTGAGTGAACTGTGAGACAAGCAGTGAGGTATGATGGAGCAGTGTAAGCTGTTAGATGGGGGAGGGAACTGTTGAGTGTGCAGTGCCATGGTATGAGGTAGTGTGGGCTGTGGTGGGGTGTGAGCTGCAGGGTGAACAGTGAGGTGTGATGGGGCAGTGTGAGCTGTGGGGGTGGAGTGAGCTACAGAGTGAGCAGTGAAGTGTGATGGGGACAATGTGAGCTGTGGAGGGAGGTGAGTTACAGGGTGAGTATGATGAGGCAGTGTGAACTGTGAGGGAAAGGAGTGAGCTGTGTGGAGAGCAGTGAGGTGTGATGGGGCACTTTGAGTTGTGGGAGGAATGAGCTGCTGTGTGAGCAGTGAGGTGTGATGGGACAGTGTGAGCTGTGGGGGGGGTGCAGCAAGATGACCAGTGAGGTGTGATGGGGGCAATGTGATCTGTGATGTGGAGTTGCAGTGTGAGCAGTGAGGTGTGATGTGGCAGTTTGAGCTGTGGTCTGTGGGCTGAGCTGCATGGTGAGTAGTGAGGTGTAATGGGCGAAGTGTGATCTGTGGGAGGGAGGTAGCTGAGGGGTGAGCAGTGTGGTATGATGTAGCAATGTTAGCTGTGGGCAGGGGAGTGAAATGCAAGGTGAGAGGTGAGGTGTGATGGGGACAAAGAAACAGCTTTTGAGGGGGCAATCAGGGATATATGGAGGAAGGCTGCAGTGAGATAGATACACTACAACATCACTGGTCACTCCCCCTCATAAACAGACACACCTTCGCAGCACTGATCACATTCCCTGCAGCGGCTCATAATAGGCCCTTCATAAATTTCAGATCCAGGCCCATGTGGACCTTAATCTGGCACTGTCTGCACACCTTACAAAACAGTACCAGGAATTACAAGCCTCTCTCCTAGTTTTAATGGTTCTATTCAAAGACATTTCATTATTTCTTTTCTCACTTTACATAAATGTCATTAGTAATTGAAAGAGATCACTATTAAAGTACAGTAATGGCCCCAGCACACCTTACCCTCAAACAGAAAAAAATGAATTGTCTGTGTTTTCCGCAGTTTATGATTCCAGCTCCCCTTAAATATCATAATTGTGTTCCCAGCAAAAGAACAGCAATTGGATCTATTGAAATTCAATGCATCTAATGCATGTGACAGAAGCCATTGAGCGTGCAGAGAAATGAAGAAAGAAAAAAAAACAAGTAAGACTGACTGATTGGCTGGCAAGGCATTTCCTTCTACTGTACATGCTAAAGCATACAGTACATACAAGTCTTTCCAAACATTGTTTAGAGATAGGTATATACAGTATATACATGTATAAGCCTAGTAGCACCATTTTACAGTACATTCTCAATAGCATTACTACAGTTATGAAAAAATATATATATTTAATGCAAAGCGTGAGGCTTAGCATACTTTTTCAAATAGCGTCTGTCACAGTATGCAGCCACCTAGTCATTCATATCATTTACATTTTACTGTGCTTGTTTTTCGAAAAAGCATTTCTCTTCTTGTGTCTATTAAATATTTCTTCCCTATACTCTTCCTCCATCACTGATTCTCTTTTAGTACAAAGTTCAGTAGTGTAGATAAAGCCGCTTGGATCATTGCTTATTTAGGCCGGTAAAATGTTAGTGTATGCTATGATATCATACTGCCTAACCATAGCAATTGTGGAAGATGGGAGGTATTCTGCAGGCACTTAAAAAAAAACAAAATACTCCTTATACAAGATTTCTATTTTCAGGGTACTAGGTACATTCAGGACTCAGCATATAATGAGCCCCAACTACCATGCAACCTGCACCGCACTGGGTATTCTCTATTGTGATTCCAAGAATTGCAAAAGAACATCCAAATCAGGAGAGGTGGCATTGTGCATATAACCTGTGAGAAAGAGATGTTTATTGTTTTTTTGTAAAATATTTCTTTTTTAATTTGTTTTGAGGATCTAATCATTAATTGATTCATTCATTATGTTAATTATCATTGGCTGGGCGGCCCCTGATAATTAAGTATTCAACTCTATGCGAGTAGCAGCGGTATATACAAAATCACTGAAGCAATTCAACATGGCTCTGGTGCGGAGGGTATCCGGATGAAGGGTTGACAATGTATAGGTCGACACCAAATGGTCAACAGACAATATGTCGACAGGTACAAAAAGTTGACAGGTACAAAAGGTTGACAGTGCAAAAGGTTGACAGGTTCCAATGGTTGACACACCAATGGTCAACTCAAAAAAGGTCAACATATGATTTTTTCTGTTTTTCTAACATATTTAAGGTTAGGGTTAGGCACTTGGTGAAGGGTTAGGGTTAGGCTGCCAGTAAAAATGGTTAGAGTTAGGCACTAGGGGGAGGGTTAGGCTACAGGTAGGTTTAGGCACTTGGGGGACTGTTAGGGTTTGGCCCCAGGTGGAGGGTTAGGGTTAGGTACTAGGCGGAGGGTTAGGATTAGGCTTAAAATACAAATAACGTGTCAACCATAATAAAATCTTCAAATCCACTGAATGGTATTTTTATCAACGCTTGCATTAAAATGTATCCTGTGAATGGAATGATTGACTGATGGCACTTTATGTCTCTATTTTATCTCATATCTCTCCTGGTGTATACTATAATTTTGACGTCCTACCCTTTGCTATGTATATTAGATTACACAGACTTGCTTTCTCTCGGATTTCCCCTTCCCTCCTCCCCACCCCCAATCTCTCTTCACCATCTTTTCTATCCTTATTTGTATCCTATTTTGACTAGATTTATATTATTTTTGAACATATATTTTGTATTAGATGCTATATGTTAATGTATAATCTGTTTGTGTAGTCTCTTTTTCTGGTTGAGAAATTTGATTAGTCACTATTGGTTCAGCTGGACTGACTTCCTGAAGTAATTTTTTTTGTTTATATTTTACCTGCTGATTTTTTCTCCAATCCATTGTATTGGTGTCGATATATCACATGTTGTTTATCTATCCATAATATTCCTTGTTTACTTTTTTGTCTATTGCTGTAAAACCAATAAATAGATGTTTTAAAAAAAAATGTGTCAACCATTTTGTGTCGACCATATGTGTGTTGGCCATTTGTCCATGTTGACCTTTTGTCCCTGTCGACATATTTCCTATTGACTTTTTGGTGTTGACCCATACATTGTCAACCTTTTGTCTGCCAATCTTTTTGACCACACCCGGTGTGGAGACAGCTAATCCGAAAATAAATTGTCTCGACGATCCTCTTCACTGCTACTTTCGAGTCTGAGTGACCGACGTCCAGCGGAAGGACTCCTTCCCATATTTTCGGAGCTTGATGAATTTATGTCCCCATACTAGTAGACGTCGAAATACAGATGCCTATCATTATTCCGATGCTGGAGTCTAGCAGGGTTAGGGTTAGGTTGGGGGGGAGTTATGGTTAGGCACCCCTAGGGGGGAGAGTTAGGGTTAGGCACCCCCAGGGAGAGGTTAGGGTTAGGTAACCCCCTCACTGGGAGGGTTAATCTTAGGGACCAGTAATTGTGGGTTAGGTTTAGGCACCCCTGGGGGTAGATTAGGGTTAGACACTAAGGGGGATGTTAGGGTTAGGCACCACTAAGGGAGGGTTAGGGGGAGGATACAGGAGCTAGGGTACTTTCCTGCCCCTATCGGTATCTTGATCCTGTCGGGCATCCGCTGTCGAGATTTGAACTGGTGGCTATACAGCTGCCAACATTTCAATCCCATTCCAAGCAGGAGATATCAGTGATATTGCCTGCATTACCTTTTTAATAAATAGCCCCAATCCTTAATTTCTACAAAAGTAGGTTAAAATTTAAATTTTCACCTGCTTTTGTAGAAATTAAGTGATGATGAATGGAAACATAAATACAGTATATAATTTCTAACATTATTTGTTCAAACTCCCATTAAATTAATAATCCAATGGATTGAACATGGGATTACATTTTTAGAAAGAATATAGAAAGCTGTGCTGCTGCATCTTGTTGAGACAATACAGTCAATAATGTGTATAAAAAGTAAAATATAAAACATCCCATATGCACACATATTATCACAGAAATAAATAATAAAACTTCAAATGTAACACAAAATAAATTGTAGCAATTATAAATTGTATCTCTTCTAGCCACGGTGCTCTCAATAAACACCTATTATATACCTGGTATTATATAAAAAAAAGAAAATCTCTCCAGGCATTAACTCCTAACGTACCTATCATATGGTACTGTATCAGGCAGAGTCTCTGAAAAACTCCAGTATTGTGATGTGAGTGTATAGCAAATAAACAATTCTCCAGATCTCCTTCCAGACACCCTTTTATATAACACCAGCTGGTATATACATGCAGAACTCTGCAAGTTTCTTTTAAATGAATAGGTATTTGTCCTGAGCACCGTGGCTAGAAGAGATACAATTTACAATTGCTACAATATATTTTCATGTTAAATATGAAGTTGTATTATTCATTGCTGTGATAATATGTGTGCATATGGGATGTTTTTATATTTTACTTTATATATATATATATATATATATATATATATAAAAATAAATCTTAAATAGATTATACAGTGTTAACTGTATTGACTCAACAAGACACAGTAGTGTTGCCTTTATTCTTTGATATTGCAGTGAGGTGGGCAATTGCCTCTAAATTTGCTGCTGCAGCTGTGCCTCTATTCCTATATATCATCAGGTGCTGGGTTTATCCTTGTGTTATTAACTTTTTAGATATTTTTATTATTAAGATGATGATTTCTGAAAATGAATCCATATAATAATTAAACCCACATACAGTATATGAACAATATTTTATATTCCACAATTTATAATCAAAATCCCCTTAAACGAGGGCTACTGTGCTCTCAGTTCATTAGAGCAATTGGATCATCATCAGCGATAAGTATAAATTGTTGATTGAATTGAAAAAGATATGTGACAAATTTATCTCGAGAGGATATGAACCCATGGCGATTAACCGGCTTATTGCTGATGTCAGCAGGAATCCTCATCAACAGCAAAAATTCAAGTTGAGGATAAGATGCAGAAAGTGTTCGCTATAATTACTACCTACAGAGAGAAAGCTTACCAAATTCCTTCCATCTTCAGAAAGCATTTGCAATTGATATAAACAGACCCATCTTTTAAACAGTTACATTTTAAATGTCCTGTGGTGTGTTATAGGAGTGGAAGCAGTTTGCAGATACATGCATCAGTGTATCCTTAACATGACACTGCAGAGGTCACATTTTCCAGATAGAAGTCATGTGATTAATAAAGAAAAAGAGTCATTCAAGACGTGTTCAGTGTAAAACCTTCCAATTCTAACTTGTACTCCTTTTATACCTATATTCCAGTTCAGACTCGGAGGTTGGAACAGAGGGCCTGATTCAGAGCCGGACGCTCTGACCAGAGAGCTCGCTCTGAATCAGGGCCCTCCTACCTAAAATTGGAGCGGCCTCCTGGCCGCTCGCATAGCTGTGGGTGACCACCCACAGCTTATGCGAGCGGCCAAAAAGATGATTGCGATGGTCAAGACCATCGCGACCATCGGGCTTGCGACGAGACCCTGCGGTAGGGTCTCGCTGCCGCAAGCCCTGGAGTGCTTTTGGCTCTGTCAGAGCCAAAAGTACTCCCACTGACATCACTAGTGATGTCAGTGGGGCTGGCCCCAGACGGTAGGCGTTCCCATGGGAACGCCTCCGTCTGGGCAGCAATGCCCCCGGCACGCCCAACAAAGGGGGCGTGCTGTCACTCACCATCGACAGCACGCCCCCTTTGGTGCTAGACCCATAGTGACAGCTTGGCTGTCGCTATGCGGGTCTCGCGCATGCGCACAATGGAGCTCCCTCCGTCGTGCGCATGCGCACTAGGGCACCGTCGACCCGCTTGTGAGCACTCAGCGCTCGTGAGCGGGTCTGAATCAGGCCCAGGGTTCCAAACCAGATCAGACCCGGTATTGGCAAACACCGACCAAGGAAATTCCCGTGTCAGTGTCGTTCACACCGCATGGGTTGGATTGCCAGGTCACTCAACCCGGGAATCCAACCCTGTCCCCTTTTACACCAAGGAACTACCCGGGTTAACCCTGCAATAACCCGGGTTTTAGCTCTGGTGTAAAAGGGGTATTAATGGGGAGTCTTTCAAACATCTGTACTTTAACAGGAATATCATATCAAGCACTAGTGTTTTTGTCATCTCCAGTACAATATCTGCCCATGTACATGTGTAAAATAGTATGCATTCACTATGTCGACAACCCCTATGTCCTTCATAATGTCGACACCAGAATGATGAATGTTATGAAGTTGACATGGGTAAATGTTGACACTAACACGGCAAGATCTCTAATTTGTCGACATGGATAAAATGTCACATACAGTATGTCATGTCTACATAGTGAAAATGTCAAAATTAACGTTATAAAGGGGCCCATTAATCAATAAATATTTGCGGCTTATTCCACAAAAACACATGTTTTCTGGGGGTACCCTTCCCAGAACCCTCCCAGCAATGGCGGCTGCGCATGGGCAGTCATCATTCTGGGCACATCACAGGATGGGTGCCTTTCAGAGTCCCTGATAATACATTCCCGTGCTATGATTGCTTCTTGCAATGCGATCATGGGTGGTATTATTAAGCCCAGATTGCATTACAAATGCGATCATTAATAAATGGGCCCCAAAGGGAGAAGGGGATATCTATCATTTAAATAAAGGGAGCACTACTGTTTGTTTAATCAATCAAGGGGCCAGCACAAGTGATAGTATGCACTTTCATCCATATGTATGCTGGCATTATAGTTTTACAAACTATAATGCATGAACATTCAAGAACTGTGTGTGCTTGCAGGAAATTGAAAATTTTATTGTTCTTTTCATGGTACCCAGGGGCCATTGGTTTCTTCGGGGACCAGACCTGACCCTGGGTGACACTGAATTGGTCTAACATGTAAAAGAGTGTTTTCTTTTTATCTTTATTATTTTTATTATCTTTCTTACAGTCAAGCAGCTCTATTAGCATGCAGTTTCAGTTAACTTGCCTAGGTGAACCACAACTATTTTCTTTTACTAAAGAATGTCAGTTTGCATGCAGTTTGCTAAATCACAACTTAAAACGGGTTTGGTGACATGCCAATGCCGGAAACCCAAAACAGCAGATTCCCGATCGGACAGGTAAGTATGCTAACCCTACCCTTCCCCCCTCTAACCCTAACCCTCCCTTAGGGGAGCCTAGCCCTAAAATTCCTGGGGTGGTGCCTAACCCCAAGTCCCCCAGGGGGTGCCTAAACATAACACCCCCATCCTGCATCCTTAAACCTAACCCTCCAGAGGGTGGTGCCTAACCCCCCCCCCCCCCCCCATGGCTAACAGCAAACCCTTTCCGCTTATTTTCGTTTGGGAAGCCATTTGTCAGGATTCCATTATCGGGCTAAAGATAGGCGTCGGTATTTAGATGCCTATCTTTAGTACTGAGTCGGGATTTCAACGCAAGGATGCCATCAGATGGCTTCCCGTAAATCGGGATTCTAACTATATCCCCTTAAAACACATGGCAGTTTGTATGCCTCTCACATATAAAAACTGGGAATGCGGTATCAGAACTGTTGCTTTGAAATGGAGAAGTGCACAGACCCCCATGTTTTTGTTTTGGCAATACCATCCTCAGATGTTATGGTTTTGGTTTTGGCTTGGTTTTGGTTCTTTTTTGTTTTGGGATTTTTTTGGAATTGATAAAAACAGCTGAAATCATGTAATTTGGACCTGCTTACATGCAATCCAAAACTCAAGATTTCGTTTTTAGTTAAAAGTTCCAGACTTACTGCAGACTTGATCCAAGACTCTGTTCTACTCAGAACCCCAACAGTTATCAGAGCCACGAATCAATTCAACATGGAACCCCAAAGTTCGGGTGTGTTTGGTTTTCAGGAAAACCAAACAGCACATTTCTACTTTGAAATAGTGCATTTTTATGTGTGGTTTTACCCTTGGTAATTGTACTGTACTTAGAAGCACCAAAAAAAAGTATATTTCGCAAGGCCTCTCCCTGAGAGAGGTAGTTGAAGTGCCGGCTGTTGGGATACCGGTGCTCAGAATGTCAGAATCCCGGCACTGGCATGCCAACCGCCGGCACCCCAGCGGTAAGTAGTGGGGCTAGGGGGAGGGTTAGGGTTAGGCACTAGGGGGAGGTTAGGGTGAGGCACTAGGGTGGGAGGGTAAGGTTTAGGCACTAGGGGGGAGGTTACATTTAGGGTGTCGAGGAGGGAGATTTAGGTTTAGGAGTAGGGGATGGGTTAGGGTACTTACCAGCCATTTTTTGTATTTTAACTATGTCGTGATGCCTTCATCAGGATTCTGACTGCTGGGATCCTGAGCACTGGCATCCCATACCTGACCCCTTCCTCACTCTACATCACATTATTGAGTTCACACTCTTAATCCAGCATTACTGTGTTTCTGGTTCCTGAAATCATTATTCCTGAGCCCTATGTACCTGGTTCCTGACCTTGGTCTGATTTCTGGTTTGCCTTTTGAATCCTTGCTTCTGGTATGCCAGTCTAAAATGTGATATTCACTTGTAATCTTGGCCAGATTGCGCCTCAACTAAATTCAGGAAGTAACCTATATTAGGATCCACCCTTTGGACCCTTGTGACAAAAGTGTGTGGGGCACATGGAGGGACATGAAAGGCGAACACTTGTGTGCTTGCCCTTGAATCCAGCCAAAATTGGCTCTAAGGGACAAGTGCAGTTGGTGCAAGTGGGTTGCTGGAAAAACATAAGATGAAGTTTTGGGCAGATGGCAAAGTTATGTCAGATTGAGAGTCTTATACCTATATGGCAAGTTCCAGTGATGCATGTGAGACAGGGAAATGTTGACACTCCCCCACTTAAGTGTATCTGAGTTCTGTGAGTGAGGCTCAGGATGCAATGAGAGGACAGTAAGGTTGTGAATAGTCAGGAACATGAGCTGTGCTGGAGTTTGAAATTAGAAAATGTGCATAAATGTCTCCATCACTTATTTGTATCAAAAGTAACACTTGTTACTCGCTGCATCTGTACTACATGAACTGTTTGTTATTTATGGGTTTATTTATAAAGTAGTGATAACCCATGTTTTGCTAGAGAAAGAGGGTATAATTTCTCCCTACTTAACGTGAGGAATACCACCGCAAAATCACTAATTTGCCCAGTGTTACCCTTATTTTCGCCTGTTACCGCAGGTTTTGCCAGGATACCCCAAGGTCAAATCTAAATGCCAGCAGCCACTTATGCATATACTGCCAGAAGCCTTCACCGACAGGAGTCCTGGATTGATAAATTGCTAACAAATGACGTTCGGTATAGCTGTTATATACAGTGACAGAGAACACAGCCACTGATCCACCAATGATAAATAAACCCCTAAACCTATATGCACACCACATGGACACCTGTTTGCTGATTCACCCAAAAAAGCCTTAAGTTAGAGACTGTGCATGAACTGGGTGGTGCATCCAAGAGTTTTACGTAGTAGATGCCAAAGAAAAATGTACTAATACCACCCACAAAGCAAATAGGGGACAACAAAAAAAGCGCTTTTCTCCTAGAAGAAAATACACAACATAAAAATCTCTTGAGATAAGCCACCTTTAGAGTATCGTATATTGGGCACTTACCTATTGGCCCAAACGTCAAAGGAGCCTCAACAGAAATAGGATTCATGTTGGTTTCTGCAAAACCTCCATATTGTTATTACATTTGTTTAAAGTTTTGTTTTTCGCTACCACCTTAAACCAGTACTGAGTATTTGACAGAATTGGGAGAGATTTCCTGTGTGTTAACACAGACTTTTTAATAAGGATTTGTAGAACGTTATGATAAATACAATGTCTTATGTACCAATTAAACAAAATAGATTTGTTCCAGTTTTATTGGCTGCAATTCAAAAGTATTGTCATTGTGGAATAAATCTGTCTAGCTCTGCATAAGTCTGGGACGGATTCTTTGTCGGTGACCATATTTTCCCCTCATTAATGTTTAAAACCATCCCAGCTTCTGAATTCCCTTCTGAGCTATAGAAAGCAGAACTTTGCATATGAAAGAGACTTATCTCCCATTTATTAAAATGACAGGGCTGACAACGGATCAGACACTGAACATTATTTGCCGGTGGAGAAAAATAAAAAATGAAGCTATAAAAAATGGCAGTGCTCATGTAGGAAGGCCATAAATAAAATGCTGTTTTGTATAGTCAGTGGTGCATGTCTAATATGCTGTATTTAATGTATAGTATGCCTGTATTTAATGTATAGTATGCCTGTATTTAATGTATAGTATGCATGTATTTAATGTATAATATGCCTGTTTATAATGTATAGTATGCCTGTATTTAATGTATAGTATGCCTGTATTTAATGTATACTATGCATGTATTTAATGTATAGTATGCCTGTACATAATGTATAGTATGCATATATTTAATGTATAGTATGCCTGTATTTAATGTATAGTATGCATGTATTTAATGTATAATATGCCTGTTTATAATGTATAGTATGCCTGTATTTAATGTATAGTATGCCTGTATTTAATGTATACTATGCATGTATTTAATGTATAGTATGCCTGTATTTAATGTATAGTACATGAATAGTGAATAATGACTAAAGTTATTTTCTGCCCAGGGAGGATCAATTTCTTAAGAGAGCCTTAGCTGACTAGCATGGGGTGATAATGCTTTGCCGGGGACCTGGTTGAGCCTGGTGCTGGTTGATGAAAATACCGGGGACCCCTACATCTCCCTTCCCCTTGTATTTTTGAAAACAGGACTGGCTCAGAAAAGCCCAGTGCTGGTTGTAATTTTAGGGGGGGACCCCAGGTCGTTTTTAATTTTTAACATTTTAATGGCTTTTTTAACACAGAAGCCTTCATGGATCTCACTGATCTGTGAAGGCTTCTGTGTAACTTGCACCTTGTAATGAAAGTCGCATTATAAGGTGCGAGTTTATCCGCAGTTTAACTCGCATGCCAGTCAAACTCAGAGCCTTAAACTCGCACCCTATTACATTTGCGAGTTTAGGGACAAACTTGCACCTACAAAATGTGCGAGTTTGAACTCCCAAAACAACCTGAACCCTATTACATTTGGCCCCATATGTGCCCTGTAGTTTCCTAGCACTCTGCTGTACACTGGCTGCTGTACTGTTTATTTATGAATTATAACTAGAAAAGCAAATACACTTAGGGAAATTCAATTACTGCATTTTAATTGATCCCTTGGGCTATTTAATTAGCCACGAAGTGCAGCACATATCTGAGATTTTTTTCACCACTGTACAGGCAGTGAAAAAAAATACCCTTTAACTGGGTTGTAAACGAATGCCGCGACCCTGTTAATGCACAAATCCGTGAACTTTTAGCGGATTCTGGGGCTGATTCAGACCCGCTCGCAAGCGCTATGCGCTCGCAAGAGGGTCGATGTTTGCCCCCTGCGCATGCGCCGCCTCCGGAGTGCGCATGCGTGAGACCAGGCCAGCGACGGGCACTCCTTTACTACAGGTCTCAGACCAAAACGGGGCGGCTGTCGATTGTGATTGACAGCTCGCCCCGTTTTGGAGGCGGACAGGGGGGTGGCGACACAAATGGAGGTGTTCCCGAAGGAATGCCTGCCGTTTGTGCGAGGCACCACTGACATCACCAGTGATGTCAGTGGTGAGCTTCCTGCTCTATTTAGAGCAGGAAGCTCACTGGGGCTTGCGGAAATGAGACCCTACCACAAGGGTCTCGTCGCAAGCCCGATGGTCACGATGGTCGGGACCATCGCGACCATCACCTGGCAGCTCGCAAAAGCTGTGAGCGGCCAGGAGGCCGGCTCCATTAAAAAAAAAAATGTCCTGTTTCAGAGCGAGCGCTCTGAAAGAGTGTCCGGCTCTGAATCAGGGCCTCTGTGTGTTAATGCTTGTTAACATGTCAATTTAATGGGCGTGTTAACAAAGGTATCATTTGAAAAAGTGAGCCTAATTATATAAAGCCCTAATTGGGCAATGAAGCCCAAGCCTACTTGTACCTCCCTTTTTCACCCGTGAAAATTTACAATAATACTTATTCTAGAGAGAATAACACACAGATTCTGCAATACTGTACATTTATACAGTGTAATTAGATATTTAAATATGCTTATAAATAACAACATAGAGATAGTCATACTTATATATACTATGGTAAATCACACATTTAAAATAGTATATAAAATGAAAAATATAAAAATATATAAAAAATATTTAAATTTAAAATATTCACCCTGCTAATTCATCTGAGCAAAGTTTATACTGTAATTATCCGCAAAGGGTCAGTTCACCTCTACTCACAAAATTAATGGCGCCCACCACCACTCAATTTTATTATACTCATTATTAGGCAATAAGCCCTAATTTTGATGATTCTCAGCATAAAATAAATAATAATAAAAGAGCCATGAGCTAAGACAATTCATGTGGCGGCACTTGGACACTTCCATTACTACTGTCACTGACATTAATAAAGCAAAAGGATATCTGGCAACAGTCTGTCAGTCTAAAATTTCCCAGTAATTACAAAATAGTTCCACGGTACCATCCCATACTCCTCCTTGAGTGGATTGTGGATGGTCACATATCCCACTGCATCTGCAACCCAATTAGAGAGGACTCTAATAAATGCCTGCTAATTGGCCAGCTCCCAGACCCAGGCACACACTGATTGGCCATCCATTTTCCATCTTGAGTGGAGTGTGAACCTAGTACATGCTCAGTCTGCACATATCCTACTCATCCACACTCCACTCAAGATGACGTACTCTACAATAGAAATATTTAGTAGTTACTCAGAAAATGTATCCAAATGCCGCCCTCCACCAACTCCACAATCTGGGTGTCCATATTTAAACCACTTTACTCCTGAAACTGAGATTACCAGAGGTTAACAGAAGCCTTTATACTTAAAGTGAAATATATGGAAAAAAAAGCATATTTATTCTAGTTAGAACACTTGCTATCACCACCCTGAGATGGCAGTTGGAGGACAAGTGATGACTGAACATCGCACTGATGCTGTCCTTGATAAGTTTGTGATAAGTAGCTTTGACACGCTCTGCATGTAAAGCTATCTCAGAAGATCCCCATGCAATAGTCACAGCTGGCAATAACCAGCAATGATCAATGCATACTGCGGAGCTAGAATCCCTGTAGGACGAGAATACTTAAAATCACCCAAAATACCTGGATCTAAAGTTTTTATGCCTGTGATAAATAGACCCCATAATCTCTTAACCTTTTGTGACTATGGCACAAGTCCCACTCAATATGAGTAAATATTTATTTAATACATTCATATTGGTGACGACTAGATGTAGATTATTATATTATTTTATAGGATCATTCATTCCTACAATTGGCTCTTTATTGATATGCATGTGTTATTCCTATGGCAGCAACAAAAAATAAACAGAATGGAAAATAGCAGAAAGTGGTTAATGCACATACTGCGTTTTTTCATTGTTGCCTGTGGGGACAAAATATGCGAATCAGCAAAGGTACCAATGAAAGCAATGATCTCGGTGCCTGGAGCATTTTGCCTGCGTTTCCTACTTTGTAAAATAACTAGTATGGATGAGCTTAATGGTCATGGATGATTTTGCATATAATTTTTGTACAGTACAGTCTGCTTTGAATGGAACATAGTTTTGTCATTCACAGTGAAAAAAATGCATGAGTTAAAGTATTTATATACCAGCATATGTATTAAATGTTTATGAATATAATAAGTTGCTGGAAAATATTGAATATGTTTCTCATCTTGGCTTGGAGGACTGTTTTTCAATTTGCTCTGTAAGAAAATAACCTGTGTAAAAGCTGAAATTAAAGCAGTAGAAAGATTATTTAGTCAAAGAGGATTACATAACAAGATGAAATTATTTGAAACGGTTAATTCTGTATAAAATAACACAGTCTCATTTATGATGCACACAGGATGCTCATCATGAAACTCCTTGGTTTTCCACAGTGTGTGTGTGAGTGTGGATGGTCTGCCCACCACGGATCAAAGTACACCTCTACTTTGCACTATTGGGAGATGTATCTGCAAACTAGTGTTAGGGGTGAGCGCCCTGAGCTGTCTCTATCTGGCACTAGGACCCAGGACTGCCTGAGGTGCGATCTCTGACCTTGTGCACTGCTGCACATGCACAGCATGTCCGCATGTCTTTTGCTCTGTCCTCCATGCTAGAAGAATGTGTCCCTGAGAGTCTCCAGCTATACTCATATAGAGAGATGGCATTACAGAGGTCAGTGACCACAGAGAAATCCACTGCACCACCACAGCTATGCAGCTGTATGGATAGAGCCAGTGTACATTCTCCACTGTCACACTGTATGTACAAACACAAGTGTGTGCTCCCCACTGTCGCACAACACCTACTCTCCCCTATATGTTCCTAGCTGGATCTGGTTATAGATTATATACAATGCTGTGTATCATTTATACATACCTACAGCTTTCACCCTGTGTCATCCTGTAAACCCAAAGCTTGATGTGAGATAAATTTGTGAGATATATATCACCAACCAATCAGCTTCTAACTTACATTTTGCAGGCTGTATTTAAAAAATGATAGTGGGGAAATGATTGGTTGGTGATATATATATCACAATTTTATCTCACATCAAGCTTTGATACATATAATGCTCCCATAATTGATAATGTCTGATAACGGTGGGGAATATTAAAACAGATATTATGCTACTCTTCTAAAGAGGAATGGCATCCAACATTAACAGTTGCCTACACACCTGAGCAAAATGACATGAGAGAGCAACAGAACAATTGTTGAGAAAGCATGGACTATGTTGTGTGATGCAGGTCTGGATAAAAGATTCAGAGCAGAAGCAGTCCTTACTGCGGTATACTTTAAGAAATTAGCACCTACAGTGCAGTGGCAGTCAAAAATAACATACCATTGGAGGCGTGGTTCTGTAAGAAGCCAAGTGTCAGTCATGTATTTGGATGTAAACCATAAAGCATGCTCATATCCCTAAAGAAAGAAGATGCAAGGTAGATCCCAAGTCTATCTCATGTGTTATGCTTGGATATTGTTAACAAAGCAAATGATACAGATTGTGGAACAATGCTAATCAAAAGCTCATAAAGTGAAGAGATGTAGTCTTTCATGAGGCTGCTTCAACCAAAAGCAAGCTAAATGTGCAACACCACAAGGGCTTGTGATGGTAGACATGCCCACAGCTGGAAGCTTACTAAAGAATTGCACAAGAACTGGCGGTTCATTGGCACAAGATATCTCGCACTGCATGGCATATTGAGACTAGGTGTATGAGGACACATCTGTACAACTGCACTACCACCACTATATCGCTACATGTATAAATCAGTATGCATACTCCACTGCCACCACTGTATGTACAAACACAGGTGTGTGTTCCCACCTGTCGCACAACACCTACTCTCCCCTATATGTTCCTAGCTGGATCTGGTTATACATTATATACAGTGCTGTGTATCATTTATACATAGCTACAGCTTTCACCCTGTGTCATCCTGTAAACCTGTTCTGCCTGGTTAATAAACCTGAGACCTGCTTAAGTCGTCTACCATGTGAATTAACCTCCATCACACACTGCTGTCACCTATATTAACAATAGGATCTGACAATAAGTTATGGGCCCAGGCCACAAGGCTCCCAGGCTATCAGAGTGTGCAGATTAACAATACCAAGTACTCAGCTGCAGCGACACAGAATCGTGAGGTGGGCCGGGACTCTAACCACTCTATGAGGAATCCCAAACCAATTGCCACCCCTCTGTGAAGTTTTCATCCAAATCAATCCAGTGGAAGGCCTAGAACAGGCTTCCCGGGTCAAAGTTCTGCCTAGCGTACACCAACGGGAGGTCCGACCGTGACCTCAGCCCCCTAGTACATCTTCTTGGAGCCAATGTTACCACTCTGTAAAGTTTTCATTCAAATTATGTGATGTCATCCAAATCCAACCAGTGAAAGGCCCAGAACAGGCTCCCTAGGTCTAATTTCTGTCTGGCGCACTCCACCGTGAGGTCAGACCAGGACTCCAACCACTCCACAAGGCTTCCCAGACCAATTGCCACCCCTCTGCGAAATTTTCATCCAAATCCATCCAGTGGAAGGCCCAGAATAGGCTACCCGGGTCAAAGTTCTGCCCAGCCTCCACGTATCAAAGTTCTGTTCAGCATGCACCAACTGGAGGTTCAACCGGGACCTCAACCACCTATTACGTCTTCTGGGATCCAATGGTACCACTCTGTGAAGTTTTCATCCAAATCCATCCAGCAGAAGGCTCAGAACAGGCTCCCACAGTGAAAGATCTGCCCAGCGCACACCAATGGGAGATCCGACCAGGACCCTAACCCCCCCTAAAACCAGACCAGGACCCAACTGGGCCACCTTGCACTGGTTTCATCCCAAACGGTGCAGGGTGTCCGAGTGCATAACCGGACAGACAAACAAACAGAGCAATGAATTTTATATATAAGATATACAGTCAGGGCCGGCCCACACGTTAAGCGAACTATGGAGCTGCATTGAGCGCCAGCCAGCAGAGGGCGCTGTGGGCGGTGGTCCCCAGAGCCACAGTCCTTCCCGCACCCTAGCGCCGCCACCACCACACTCCTCCTCCTCTCCCCACCGCCCTGTCGCCACCACCACATACCCCCACACCCCCGGCAGCGACAGCCAGAGCTCACTCCTGAGCTCCAGCTTCTGGCTTCCCCCCACCCCCCCACGGGCACTATGGGAGAGACATCATGACGGCGGATGGCAGCAGATGCAGGATCAGGGCTAAAGGTAAGTATTGTGTTTTTTTCTTTTTGCGTGGGTGTGGCACACTAACAGGGGGCATTACTACTGGGGGCATACTAATAGGGGGCATTACTTCTGGGGGCACACTAATGGGGGCATTACTACTGCGGGCACACTAACAGGGGACATTACTACTGGGGGCACACTAACGCGGCATTACTACTGGGGGCACACTAACAGGTGCATTACTACTGGTGGCACACTTACAGGGGGCATTACTACTGAGGGCACACTAACGGGACATTACTACTGGGGGCACACTTACAGGGGACCACTATTGGGGGCACTATATAAAGGGCAATACTGGGGGGTACTGCATAGGGGGAAACTACAACTGGGGCCACTATTTAAAAGGGTACTACTATTGGGGGCACTGAATGGGGGGACTATACTTGGGGCACTATATCAGGGGCACTGCACAGAGGGGACCACTACTGGGGGCACTGCATTGGGGGGGTCACTACTATGGGCACTACTGGAGTCCAGCATAAGGGGGACCTCTCCTGGGGCACAAGGGGCACGGCATAGAGGGGACTACTACTGGAAGCACTACTGGGGGACTGCATAAGGGGGACCACTCCTGGGGCACAAGGGGTACTGAACAGGGGGGACAACTACTCGGGCACTGTATAAGGGGCACAGCATATTGGGGATCACTGCTGTGGGCACTACTAGAGTCCTGCATAAGGGGGACCTCTCCTGGGGCACAAGGGACACTGCATATGGAGGACCACTACAGGGGGCACTGCATAGGGAGGACTACTTCTGGGGGCACTATATAAGGGGCACTACTGGGGGACTGCATAAGGGGGACCACTCCTGGGGCACAAGGGGTACTGCATAGGGGGAACAACTACTGGGGGCAATGCATAGGGGGGATCACTACTGGGGGCCTGCATATGGGCAACCACTACTGGGGGCAATGTATAAGGGGCACTACTTGGGGCCTGCTTAAGAAGACCACTACTGGGAGACATTTCATACTGGGGTACTGTATAAGGGGCACTACTGGGGGGGACTGAATTAAGGTTATTGATTCCTAATAGTCGCTAGTCGCTATATAGCGCTGCAAGTCGCTTAAGAAAGAATTGCTTTCCAGTCCAATCGTGTGGTTCCAAAGCACAAAAAGTTATTTATGTAATGAAAAAGTAACACGGTGAAAGATTTAACACAGAGTAAAAAGCAATCAATAATAGTACAAGCCGATACATACGCATACTCACTGGTCCCAGTATACAGTCATCAATCCAGAAGTCTGTGATCATCAAGAGGATGTCTGAACACTGGAATCGGGACATAGTTTATATACCTTAAAGAGTTCTATGTTAACAAAGGAACAAGTTTACAGGTTTCCATTGGTTCTTGCTTCTGGATTATCTGGTCACTGGTTGATTCATAGGGCGTCATCAGGGGCATATCTCAGTTCTCCAATGGTCTCTTTGTGTAGTTTTCCCGCTGAACAACTGGTTATTACTAGCTACAACACTGCATATAGATACTAACATTCAATGCAATAACTCCCTGACATTCATAACTAGCGGACGGAAGATGTGATTTCTTTGCCGATAGGAACGGAGGTCTGCAAATTAACAGGGATTTAGGGCCTGATTCAGACCCACTCGCGAGCGGCTGTCCGCTCGCAAGTGGGTCGATGGTCTGCACTGAGCATGCGCACGACGGAGGGAGCTCCGTCGTGCGCATGCGCCAGACACGACGAGCGAAGGACTTTCCTTCGCTCGTTGTGTCCGATCAAAGGGGGCGTGCTGTCAATGTTGATTGACAGCACGCCCCCTTTGGTGGGCGTGCCGGGGGCGTGCCTCCCTGACGGGGGCGTTCCCACGGGAACGCCTCCCGTCAGAAGCCGGCCCACTGACATCACTAGTGATGTCAGTGGGAGTGATTTTGGCTCTGATAGAGCCAAAATCACTCCGGAGTTTGCGGTTGAAAACCTCAACCGCAGGCTCCGGCTCGCAATTTCGATGGTCGCGATGGTCACGACCATCGCGGCCATCAAAATGCACGCTCGTATAGCCTGTGGGTGGTGACCCACAGCTATACGAGCGTCCAGGAGGACGCTCCATGAAAATGGAGCCCGGCCCTCATTCAGAGCGTGCGCTCTGCTCAGAGCGTACGGCTCTGAATGAGGGCCTTAGTATGATACCAAACATGACATGTCCCTTATATTCTAAACCATAGATCTCGTTTAAGTACATATTACATTGTAATTATTAGCTCAAAATACCTTAAAAACTCTGATTATTAACCGTAGTGAATGGGAACCATTTTATACATATGCGTTCGCATATGTGCGTCCGTGTAATGTCTGTGTGTATGTATGTATGTGAGTACGCATGTGAGCATCTATGTGTATGTATGTGGATACACATACGAGCGTCTATGTGTATGCATATATGTTTGTGTGTGTGCGTTATGTGCATCAGTGTATGTGTAATGGATTAATATACTATGTGTATACCCCTAACTTTATCCATTAACTGACATATTTAATATTATGTTTGCCTGAACCAAATTCCAAGGTGTCATAGACAATAAGGTTGTTCTGCTCAGAGGTGACCAGCAGATGTTTGCTGGAGTCATAAAGTCTGATAGCTCATCAAAGGTTTTCCTCTGCTTATTTGGAGTGTAAATGTCAGTTCCTCTTAACAACAGTTGCATTGAACAAAAGGCATACAATTGCTAAAGATATTCAGACTTCTGACAATGGTCTTTAACTCTGCATTTAAAACACTCATACCAGTATCTGTTTGCATTTGAATTATTTGCTAGACATACACACAAAACCTGTTTCCCATGCACTGACTAAACCTTGCATTAATATATATATATATATATATATATATATATATATGCATTTGTGTGCATCGGATTGCGCCGACACAGAGTAGTGTCCATTTTACTCGCCATCAGACAATAGACGACTAGAACGTAGATAATAATTGTACAGCGATCATAACCAATTATTTGACTTTGACAAGGTACATATGGAATGGAAAGCACTGTTCCCAGAGTAACGAGAAAGGGGTGTGTGTCATGGTTATAGCTATTTCCATGAGACCACGGCCCCTAAATTTGTTTGGGCACGCGCAACAATATGCCTTGGGGTGCCCAAAAATTGGGGCTAGGGCAGGCCCTGTATACAGTACTGTGGGCCTGATTCAGAGCCAAACGCTCTTTAAGAGCGCTCGCTCTGAATTAAGGCGTCCCTGTTTTTTATTAAAAGACGGCCTCCTGGCCGCTCACATAGCTGTGGGTGACCACCCACAGCTTTAGCGAGCGGCCAGGTGATGGTCGCGATGGTCATGACCATTGTGGCCATCAGGGCTTGCGACGAGACTCTTGTGGTAGGGTCTCGTTCCCGCAAACCCCAGAGAGTTTTCGGCTCTGATAGAGCCGGAAGCTCACCACTGACATCACTCTTGATGTCAGTGGGGCCGCCCCCAAAGGGCAGGCATTCCTTTGGGAACGCCTCCGTTTGGCCACCCACCCCCCCTGCCGGCCTCCAAAATGGGGCAAGCTGTCAATCACAATCGACAGCTGCCCCGCTTTTGTGCGAGACCCTTATCGATGGAGTGCCCATCGCTGGCCGGGTCTTGTGCATGCACACACCGGAGCTGGCTCCGGCGTGTGCATGCGCAGTGGGGGACCATGGACCCGCTTGCAAGCGCTGTGCGCTCACGAGCGGGTCTGAATCAGGCCCTGTGTACCTCTTATACATACCTGCCGCATTATCCCTGTACCATCCTGTAAACCTGTTCTGCCTGGTTAACAGTGGCGTGCGGATAAGACAGTGGCTTGTGAGGCACTGGTTAGTATCAGAGCCAAATTTGCACACACACATAGTATATGGACCCGACAGAAGAATTTAAATACGCCATTCCATTAGCAGGTTGCATAATAACTTACATTTCCCTGTATCTCAACAGAATTTACAGCACAGGAATACTCAAAGCCAACAGCACAATAGAAAATTTAAATACATTCACCTGCATATGAACAACTCAGGATTTTTTTTTTATTTTTGCAATAGGTGGTTATACTCTATTAAAGTAATATAATTGTGAAGTCCGATCAGCTTACTTGGACGTAGAAAATATTTATTTGCACAAAGAAATACAAAGAGTACTGCAAATAAAATGGGATGCACGGTTGAACACAAAGCTTCAATTCTGAATGCATTAGCTTCCAAAGGACGCTGCAGTACAATTTAAAGGTTAACATTGAAATAGTTCTTAGGGAATAATATCGGAATACATACAATTTACCGCCGTCCGCAAAGCTGGTGGTTCTAATCCCGACATGGGCATCCCGGCAGGGGAGGAAATCCTGATCGTCAAAGGTAAGTATTTACTAACCTAATTCTACCCCCTAAAACCTAACCCTCCCTTAGGGGTGCCTAACCCTAACCTCCCCCCAAGTGCCTAAGCCTAATCCCCCCTTCCCCGCCGCCTAAACCTAAGTTCCCCAGGGGGTGCCTAACCCTTATCTCCCCACGGGGGTGCCTAATCCTAACCCCCCCTTCCCCTAGCCTAAACCTAGCCTCCAGGGGAGGTGCCTAACCCTAAGCCCCCCCTGGGACCCCTAAACCTAACCCTCCCCCCTGTGGCTGTCCGCGCCCGGTGCCCGGATTACCTTCGATCAGTAAGCCGGGTGTCGGGCTCCTGGTGTAGGTAAAATGACAGGCATCGGGATATCGAAGCCTGTCATTTAACCCCTTGCCGGGATTAGACAGTCGGGAAGCCGACGGTCGGGATTGCGTCCATCGGCTTCCCGACTGCTTCCCATAAAATCATTGGGTACAGTCAGGAATCTCTGTATACTCGACGTTGGATAGGCCAGGATCTTCTCCTTTGTGTGACTGGCTAGATCTTCATAAAGCCTGAGGGTGCCGCCAATGAGTATCCCATGCTGGATTTCCTTTGTTTTAAGAATATTATGAGTGAGGCGAGGAATTAGTTTCAGAGCAGAAACAGTGTACTAATAAATGGATCTAAAAACATTACATCTATAATATTAATGTACATTTATATGGGTTCGTTATGAAATTTCGGTCGCTGCAAGTCCGATGGTGCTGAATTTTGACAGGTGAAGGTAAGTAACCTAACCCTCCCCTCTCCCTCCCCTAACTGTAACCCTCCCTTAGTGGTGCCTAACCCTTACCTTCCTGGGGGGTACCTAACCCTAACCTCCACCCGGTGGTGCCTAACCCTAATCGACCTTCACGAACCCAAAACCTAAGTCTCCCAAGGGAGGTGCCTAACCCTAACCTCTCACCCCAGTGATGCCTAACCCCCCCTCCCTGCAGCCTAACCCTAACCCTCCCCGGGAAGTGTCTAACCCTACTTTTCCCCCTGGGGTCCTTAAACCTAACCCCACTTCCCTGGGCTAAAGTGAATACTTACCAAGATCCTACATTCGGGATTCTGGCGGTAGGATTGCCGATGCCAGTATCCTGATCCCATTCGGGATCGCCATGTCTCCATTTTGCCGGGCGGGATTTTGGTGCCGGTATATCGATGGCCAGCATCCCATCCTCTGGCATATTCACTACATCCCCATTTACTTGTGTGGCAGATGTGCAGTATTTACACAAAACAATAAGCATCATTACATGCAGAATAAAAAGTCTAAACATGAGCATACAGTACAATTATGTGATATTACAAATATGCGTAAATACACATATAGTAAAAAATAATAATGACCTATTTTACAAGCATACAGAAATTGTAGATTAATAATGTACTTCATTCAATATTTAATATTAGACTTTAACAACTCATGTAAAGAATCTAATTTATTCCAGTTAAGACTAGAGATGAGCGGGCTCGGATCTCAGAGAACTGAACCAACCCGAATTTTGGGGATCTGGGGCGATCTGAGAGAAGCTCAGATCTACCTGCCTACCCCAGATCCCTCACCCGAGGCAAAACCTCGCAACCCCTCTGTTGGGTCGCGAGGTTTTGTTTTGAGCGGGCTTAACGCTGATTGGCTGAGAGAGCCGTCTGTCACGGCTATCAAGCAATCAGCATTAAGCCCATTGAAAATGCACACAGAAGAAAAAGAAGATGGCGCCCACTTTCAGCATCCCCCGCTGCCGACACCACCGCTGCCGGCACCCCTGCACTGCTGGCCCATGTAATGAGGACACCGTCAGCGACCTCTACACTGCCGACAGTCCCACACTGAGGACACCATCATCACCCCTGTACTGCCGACACTGTCAGCACACATGCACTGAGGACACTGCTGGCACCCCCGCTCTGCCGACACCGCCGGCACCCTGCATTGAGAACACCCCTGCACTGCCGACACAGTCAGCAAACCTGCACTGAGGACACCGCTGGCACCCCCGCTCTGCCGACACCGCCGGCACCCTGCATAGAGAACACCTCTGCACTGCCAACACAGTCAGCACCCTGCATTGAGAACACCCCTGCACTGCTGACACAGTCAGCAAACCTGCACTAAAGACACCACTGGCACTTCCAACATCGCCGGTGCCCATCACTGATGACACTGCCAGCACTGCAGCACTGCCATTCCATGTACTGAGGACACCGCCAGCAACCCCCGCACTGCCGACACAGCCAGCAAACCTGCACTAAAGAAACCGCTGGCACCCCTGCTCTGCCGACGCCGCCGGCACCCTGCATAGTGAACACCCCTACACTGCCGACACAGTCAGAAAACCTGCACCAAAGACACCACTGGCACTGCCGACATCGCCGGTACCCTTCATTGAGGACACTGCCAGCACCGCAGCACTGCCATTCCATGCACTGAGGACACCGTCAGCAACCCCGCTCTGCCGACACTGCTGTCACATTAAGTGCACTATTGGTGTATCCAACCCACACTGTATAACACACTGTATCAGTGTTGGAATTTAGAAGCTAAACTGCCACATGTTAGTGCCGCCCACTGTGTCACTTAGCTTAGTCAGCCAGCTAGCTGGATGCAACCTTTTGGCCTTAACTAGATGAAGCAAATAATATTGTGAGGTGGTCAAAATTGATTGGAAATTACTGGAATTAGATGTTATTGAGGTTAATTATACTGTGGGAAGAAAAACAGGCCCATTTTATGTGATTTTAGCTTTTTTTATGATTTTTTAAGAAAAAATCTAGATCCAAAACATGAAAACAAAACACGGAGGTGAGGTTTTGGCAAAACCAATCCAGATCCAAAACCAAAACACGAGGTTCAGCGCACATCTCTAGTTAAGACTAGGGGTGTGCACCAGCCACTTTTCGTGTTTTGTGTTTTGGTTTTGGATCTGGATCTTTCTTCGTGTTTTGGATCTGGATTGGTTTTGCCAAAACCACCCTTCCGTGTTTTGGGTTCTGGGTTTTGTGTTTTGGATCTGTATTTTTTTGAAAAAAAGCATAAAAACAGCTAAAACCACAGAATTTGTAGGTTTTTCTGCTCCTATGCTATTATTAACCTCAATTACCTTAATTTCCACTCATTTCCAGTCTATTCTGAACACCTCACACCTCACAATAGTGTTTTTATGTCCAAAAGGTTGCACCGAGGTAGCTGGATGACTATGCTAAGCGACACGAGTGGGTGGCACAAACACGTGACCTATCTAGGAGTGACACTGCAGTGGCAGACAGCATGGCAGTTAGAAAAACTAGACCCCAAACTGTACATAATGCAAAGAAAAAAAAGAGGTGCAAGATGGAATTGTCCTTGGGCCCTCCCACCCACCCTTATGTTGTATAAACAGGACATGCACACTTTAACAAACCAATCATTTCAGCGCCAGGGTCTGCCACACAACTGTGGCTGAAATGATTGGTTCGTTTGGGCCCCCACAAAACAAGCTGGCAATTAATGTGTCCCTGCACAAACTTGCTCTACGGAGGCAAGATGTCATCCTCATCCTCCTCATCCACCGATTCCTTACCCTCTTCAGTGTGTACATCCTCATCCTCACAAAGTATTAACTCGTCCCCACTTGAATCCACCACCACAGGTCCCTCTGTACCTTCTGGAGGCTGGTCTCCCTGCAAGAGCTGATAATTAATTTTGATGAACATCATCTTCTCCACATTCTGTGGAAGCAACTTCCTACGCCTTTCGCTGACAAGGTTCCCGGCTGCACTAAACACTCTTTCGGAGTACACACTGGAGGGGGGCAACTCAGGTAAAATAGAGCCAGTTTGTACAGGGGCCTCCAAATTGCCTCTTTTTCCTGCCAGTACAGGTATGGACTGTCTGACATGCCTACTTGGATGCTGTCACCGATGTAATCCTCCACCATTCTGTCAATGGTGACAGTATCTTATGCAGTGACAGTAGACATGTCAGAAATTGTTGCCAGGTCCTTCAGTCCGGACCAGATGTCCAAACTTGGTCCTGCCTGCCCTGCATCACCGCCAGCGGGTTGCTTAGGATACCTAAGTTTTTTCCTGGCAGCCCCAGTTGCGGGAGAAAATGAAGAAGGAGCCGTTGACGTGTCACGTTCCGCTTCAGCTGACAGTGTGTTCACCAGCAGGTCTTTGCACCTCTGCAGGCTTGTGTCAGCCGGAAAGAGAGACACCACATAGGCTTTAAACCTAGGATCGAGCACGGTGGCCAAAATGTAGTGGTCTGATTTCAACAGATTGACCACCCTGGAATCCTGGCAAAGTGAATGAAGGGCTTCATCCACAAGTCCCACATGCCGAGCGGAATCGCTCCGTCTTAGCTCCTCCTTCACTTTCTCCAGCTGCTTCTGCAAAAGCCTGATGAGGGGAATGACCTGACTCAAGCTGGCAGTGTCTGAACTGACTTCACGTGTGGCAAGTTCGAAGGGCTGGAGAACCTTGCACAACATGGAAATCATTCTCCACTGCGCTTGAGTCAGGTGCATACCCCCTCCTTTGCCTATGTCATAGGTGGATGTATAGGCTTGTATGGCCTTTTGCTGCTCCTCCATCCTCTGAAGCATATAGAGGGTTGAGTTCCACCGCGTCACAACCTCTTGCTTCAAGTGATGGCGGGGCAGGTTCAAGAGTGTTTGCTGGTGCTCCAGTCTTCGGCACGCAGTCGCTGAATGGCGAAAGAGCCAGAAATTTTTCGGGCCACCCAAAGCGTCTCCTGCACGCCCCTGTCGCTTTTCAGAAAATTCTGCACCACCAAGTTTATTGTGTGAGCAAAACATGGGACGTGCTGGAATTTGCCCAGATGTAATGCCCGCACAATATTGGTGGTGTTGTCAGATATCACAAATCCCCAGGAGAGTCTAAGTGGGGTAAGCCACTGGGCGATGATTTCCCTCAGTTTCTCTAAGAGGTTGTTGGCGGTGTGCCTCTTACTGAAACCGGTGATACACAGCGTAGCCTGCCTTGTAACGAGCTTGCGTTTCTGAGATGCTGCTACTGGTGACGCTGCTGCTGTTACTGCGTAAGGTGATACATCTACCCAGTGGGCTGTCACAGTCATATAGTCCTTAGTCTGCCCTGTTCCACTTGTCCACATGTCCGTGGTTAAGTGGACATTGTGTACAACGGCATTTTTCAGGACACCGAGGACACTTTTTCTGACGTTTCTGTACAGTCTCGGTATCGCCTGCCTAGTGAAGTGGAATCTTGACGGGATTTGGAACCGGGGACACACTACCTCCATCAATTGTCTAAATCCCACTGCACTAATGGCGGATACCGGATGCACGTCTAACACCAACATAGCAGTCAAGGCCTCAGTTATACGTTTTGCTTCAGGATGACTGCTGTCGTACTTCATCCTCCTCGCTAAGGACTGTTGGAGGGTCAATTGTTTAGTAAAAGTAGTGGTGTTCCTACTTCCTCTCTGGGATGATGAACGACTCCCAGCAGCAGCAACAGCAGCAGCGGCAGCAGGAGGCGTAGCAATGCAGGATCCTCTGGAGGAATCCCGGATAGGAGAGTCAGTCATGCCAGTGACATGGCCTGCAGGCTACTTCCGATCCTGACTAAGGAGGAAATTGACGAGGATTGAGTTGACGGTGTGGTTTGCAGGCGCTTGGATACAACAGGACAATGGGATTTAGGTTTCCCTGGACTGCTTACGGTCTTAGCCAAAGTTTCTGAACTTGACAGTAACTTTTTATGAAAGCGCTGCAGGTGCCGTATAAGGGAGGATGTTCCTAGGTGGTTGATGTCCCTACCCCTTCTTATTTCACCTTTACATATGGTACATATGGCAAGACAGTTGTTGTCCGGATTTGGATAGAAATATTGCCAGACCAAAGAGGTGGAATGTTTGGTCTTCTGCCCAGGCATGACCGTGATGGGCTTTTTCATCCCACGGACAACAACTGTCTCCCCCGGAGCCTGATTTAAACAAACCACATCACCATCAGAATCCTCCTCGCCAACTTCCTCCTCAGCGCCAGCTACACCAGTATCCTCATCCTGTTGTACTTCAACAGTGACATCTTCAATTTGCATATCAGCAAGTGGACTGTGGGTGCGCCTTTCAGCACTTGCAGGGGGCGTGCAAATGGTGGAAAGAGCCACCTCTTCCCGTCCAGTGCTGGGAAAGTCAGGCATCGCAACCACCACCACACTTGGACTCTCCTTGGGGATTTGTGATATCTTCTTAGAAAGCACAGTTCTTAGCTGTGCTTTTGCCAGCTTAACTCTTTTGATTTTTTTAGTGGGAGGAGGGCTTCCATCGTCATGTGAAGCTGAACCACTAGTCATGAACATACTAGGGATCGACCTTAGCCATTCCTTGCCACTCCGTGTCGTAAATGGCATATTGGCAAGTTTACGTTTCTCTTCAGCTGATTTAAATGTTTTTTTCAAGGTCATTTTCCTGAACTTTGTCATTTGGGATTGTATGTGCCCTCTACTATGACATTGGGCATCGGTCCTGGCAGACGACGTTGATGGCATGTTATCGTCTATGTCATGACTAGTGGCAGCAGCTTCAGCACTAGGAGGAAGTGGTTCTTGATCTTTCTCTATTTTATTTTTATCGGAGAAAGTTTGGTCCTCCATTTATGTTATATCGATTTGATATATACGTGCGGCTAAACACAGAAAATAATTTTTTTTTTCGGTTTGGACTGGAGTGTACTTTCGGGGGTTACAGCACCCTTTAACGGTCAAGCCAGCCGGCCCTTTACTTATGACACAGGCGCACGCTTGGCACTACTTTGTTGATGCACGTGCGGCTACTGCGCACACAATTCACAAACACAGAAAATAATTTTTTTTTGGTTTGGACTGGAGTGTACTTTCGGGGGTTACAGCACCCTTTAACGGTCAAGCCAGCCGGCCCTTTACTTATGACACAGGCGCACGCTTGGCACTACTTTGTTGATGCACTTGCGGCTACTGCGCACACAATTCACAAACACAGAAAATAATTTTTTTTTTGGTTTGGACTGGAGTGTACTTTCGGGGGTTACAGCACCCTTTAACGGTCAAGCCAGCTGGCCCTTTACTTATGACACAGGCGCACGCTTGGCACTACTTTGTTGATGCACGTGCGGCTACTGCGCACACAATTCACAAACACAGAAAATATTTTTTTTTTTGGTTTGGACTGGAGTGTACTTTCGGGGGTTACAGCACCCTTTAATGGTCAAGCCAGCCGGCCCTTTACTTATGACACAGGCGCACGCTTGCCACTACTTTGGTGATGCACGTGCGGCTTCTGCGCACACAATTCACAAACACAGAAAATAATTTTTTTTTTGGTTTGGACTGGAGTTTACTTTGGGGATTACAGCACCCTTTAACGGTCAAGCCAGCCGGCCCTTTACTTATGACACAGGCGCACGCTTGGCACTACTTTGTTGATGCACGTGCGGCTACTGCGCACACAATTCACAAACACAGAAAATAATTTTTTTTTTGGTTTGGACTGGAGTGTACTTTCGGGGGTTACAGCACACTTAATGGTCAAGCCAGCTGGCCCTTTACTTATGACACAGGCGCACGCTTGGCACTACTTTGTTGATGCACGTGCGGCTACTGCGCACACAATTCACAAACACAGAAAATATTTTTTTTTTTGGTTTGGACTGGAGTGTACTTTCGGGGGTTACAGCACCCTTAACGGTCAAGCCAGCCAGCCCTTTACTTATGACACAGGCGCACGCTTGCCACTACTTTGTTGATGCACGTGCGGCTACTGCGCACACAATTCACAAACACAGAAAATATTTTTTTTTTTGGTTTGGACTGGAGTGTACTTTCGGGGGTTACAGCACCCTTTAACGGTCAAGCCAGCCAGCCCTTTACTTATGACACAGGCACACGCTTGGCACTACTTTGTTGATGCACGTGCGGCTACTGCGCACACAATTCACAAACACAGAAAATAATTTTTTTTTAGGTTTGGACTGGAGTGTACTTTGGGGGTTACAGCACCCTTTAACGGTCAAGCCAGCCAGCCCTTTACTTATGACACAGGCGCACGCTTGGCACTACTTTGTTGATGCACGTGCGGCTACTGCGCACACAATTCACAAACACAGAAAATAATTTTTTTTTTGGTTTGGACTGGAGTGTACTTTCGGGGGTTACAGCACCCTTTAATGGTCAAGCCAGCCGGCCCTTTACTTATGACACAGGCGCACGCTTGCCACTACTTTGGTGATGCACGTGCGGCTACTGCGCACACAATTCACAAACACAGAAAATTATTTTTTTTTTGGTTTGGACTGGAGTGTACTTTGGGGGTTACAGCACCCTTTAACGGTCAAGCCAGCCGGCCCTTTACTTATGACACAGGCGCACGCTTGGCACTACTTTGTTGATGCACGTGCGGCTACTGCGCACACAATTCACAAACACAGAAAATAATTATTTTTTTGGTTTGGACTGGAGTGTACTTTCGGGGGTTACAGCACCCTTAACAGTCAAGCCAGCTGGCCCTTTACTTATGACACAGGCGCACGCTTGGCACTACTTTGTTGATGCACGTGCGGCTACTGCGCACACGATTCACAAACACAGAAAATAATTTTTTTGGGGGTTTGGACTGGAGTGTACTTTCGGGGGTTACAGCACCCTTAACAGTCAAGCCAGCTGGCCCTTTACTTATGACACAGGCGCACACTTGGCACTACTTTGTTGATGCACGTGCGGCTACTGCGCACACGATTCACAAACACAGAAAATAATTTTTTTTTGGGTTTGGACTGGAGTGTACTTTCGGGGGTTACAGCACCCTTTAACGGTCAAGCCAGCCGGCCCTTTACTTATGACACAGGCGCACGCTTGGCACTACTTTGTTGATGCACGTGC
The DNA here is from genome assembly GCA_031769625.1 of Taudactylus pleione. Taxonomy (NCBI): domain Eukaryota; kingdom Metazoa; phylum Chordata; class Amphibia; order Anura; family Myobatrachidae; genus Taudactylus; species Taudactylus pleione. Next base: position 7,224,205 of record JAUIMM010000484.1, read on the forward strand.
GGCTACTGCGCACACAATTCACAAACACAGAAAATTATTTTTTTTTTGGTTTGGACTGGAGTGTACTTTGGGGGTTACAGCACCTTTTAACGGTCAAGCCAGCCGGCCCTTTACTTATGACACAGGCGCACGCTTGGCACTACTTTGTTGATGCACGTGCGGCTACTGCGCACACAATTCACAAACACAGAAAATATTTTTTTTTTTGGTTTGGACTGGAGTGTATTTTCAGGGGCTACAGCACCTTTAACGGTCAAGCCAGATGGCCCTTTACTTATGACACAGGCGCACTCTTTTCACTACTTTGTTGATCCACGTGCGGCTACTGCGCACACAATTCACAAACACAGAAAATATATTATTTTTTTAGCACTTTGTGGGAGCACCCCTGATGGAAAGAGCCCCCCCTGGACAACACTACAGCACCCCTTTAGGACTGGGACACTGCACAGGACTTTGGAGTGGACACAGCCCCTATGGAGAACTGACTGCACAACACAGTCCAGCCAGCCCCTATGGACTTTGAAGTAGTGGACACAGCCCCTATTAACAACAGCAGCACAGCACAACACAGCCAGCCCCTATGGACTTTGAAGTAGTGGACAACAGCAGCACTACACTACACTACACTACACAGCCCTAACTCCCACCCTCCCTCTTCACTGTCCACAGCCGAGTGAGAAAATGGCGCTGACGCGGGTACCTTATATAGTATCCAAAACCCGCGAGACTCGGAAGGTGGGATGATGACGTTTTGCCTCGATTTCAGATCCGAGTCAGGCGGGAAAAGTCGAGCCTGACTCGGATCGGACTCGGATCGGGGAGGCTCGGGGGGGTTCGGATTTCAGAAATCTGAACCCGCTCACCCCTAGTTAAGACCTGTTAAAGAAACTTCTTCATCAAGACAGCTTGTGGTGAAAGCAAAGGTAAATTTAACTATGTACAATGAGATATCAGGATGATATTCTAATCCTACAACAATTCACATTACAATTTATACACTACAATCACAAATTATTAATGAAAAGGGTGTACATAATTACATCGTAATACAGAAACTTGATTTGTGGAAACATTATCATGGGGAGTGACAGGGCATAGTTATGGACGATGTGGGCCGTTGTTGAGAGTGGGCGAGTCTCTTAAGTCCATGGAAAAGTACAGTGATGTGTGCTGATATTTGCAGAGGATGACTTTTAGGGGGAATAAAGGAGTTCATTATAGTTCATAAATGTCTCTGTCAACAGGTCCATTGTCCATTTTGATTTGAGGTGGTATGATGGTGTTATCTTTACAATGAAGTCCATAATCAATCTTTTATTAGGATAAGTTTCTATTTTATCTCCATTACTCATAGCCTTCTGCCAACGTGTCCTGGCCTTACCATGGTCCAGGATTAAACATAAGGTTTTCTTCTCTATTGATTAACCCTTTCCAGATGCCTGGTGGTCACTGCAAAAGTTAGCTTCAGAAATTTGAATGTATTCATATAAAAGCACAATCAATGAGACAAAACAGATCTAACACTTAAACATATTTAAAAATATGTTGTCCAGGGCTTCAGTTTACCTAATAGCAGGTGCGGTGCTTTTAAGTTAACAAAAGACCTTGACAATAAAATAGCCACTCAGAAGTGATACTGAGTCCCAGTGGCGTAACTTCATCCCAGATGCCTGGAGGCAAGATAAGTGTTGGTGCCCCCCCCAAAAAAAAAACTTCAAAGTGCTACTGGGGAAAAAAATAATAAATAAAAACTCTCTCTCTCTCGCCTGACTATAGCCTCTAATGTGAGCAATTTAGTGTTGCTATACTGTACACAAACAACGTCATGAACACACCCATACTACGTTACATCTGCGTCTGATTAGCCAACCCCCTGTAGCTGCCTAGTAATGCCAAAAAACTAATTTTTAGCATACACGGTGCAACTCTACCGCATTCGCAGACGAAAAACATTGTACAAGAAAAAAATAAACACATTGGCCCCCCACAGGAGATAAAACACATACATTAACCCCCACAGAAAATAATAAACACATTGGCTCACATAGAAAACAATAAAACACATTGGCCCCCACAGAAAACAAACACATTGGCCCCCACAAGCAAAAAAATAAAATATGTTGGCCCCCACAGGAAAAAAAAACAAACACATTGACCAAAACAGGAAATAAAAAAAGCACTTTAGCCCCCACAGGAAAATATAAAATACATTAGCTCTCACAGGAAAATATAAAAGACATTAGCCCCCATAGAAAAAAAATGAAACAAGTAAATTGGCCTTTACATAGTTTTTTTGTTTTCCCTCCTTATATTCAACTTTTTAAAGCTTTAAACATTACGGACATTAAAACATTAAGGCCTGTATTCAATTAGAAGCGAAAAGTCCGTTGCCGGACTCCTCGCCATCATTACTGGTTTTAGGTGCTCAAAAGTATTGCGCCCGTCCCCGCGTATCCCAGTATTCAATTCCAAATCTGCGAAAACGGGACCCGGCAAAACTCAAACAGGTGAACAGTCCTGTTGTTTTTGGGGAAATCAGCCTGACCCCCCCAAAAGATGCTCTGACACGGGGGTTCACTATGGGTATCCCCGATTAGCCCTGCTGAAGGTATTTGGGGTCTTTGAATGGTCTCAATAGGTGCGATTTAGCGTGTTTGGGACAGGGGTGAAGAATAGCATTTAGTAATTTTTTTTTGTAAAAAAAGTAGTTCCATTAAATCTGGGGTACATGAAAATGGGTGCAAGCATATTTTTAAGTTGCTAAAGTCCAACATTAAAAAGCACCAAAATACGCACCTTCAGCAAACACATGGAATCAAAATTACACCTCCCCCATACTTGCAGACCCCCCCAAAGGCTATTTCGCTAGTTTTTTAATTTGTACCTCACTTTAATATTTTTCATCCATTTTTTCAAAGTGCTTTTTTGGGGCGTCCTTTGTGGGGTTTTTGAGTTTTTTGATGGAGTTAGCGTCGGGGGGGGGGGTCCAAAGGGTGCAGGATTGGTCCCGCAACATTGCACCCCAAAACCCCAATTCTGCACTTTTTTCCACCGGGTATTCATAGGCTAAACTTTTTCACCTATTACATTGCATTGTGTTATCGCGCCGGTGGAAAGACGCTACAATTGAATATGGGGATAAGTTGAAACCGGCGAAAATGACGTCATCAGCGAAAAAGTATCGCCGAAACGGACTTTTCGCTTCTAATTGAATGCGGCCCTATAATGGAAAATGAAAACAGTGCAAAAATAATATATATATATTGTAGTCCATCAGTAATCGACGTTTCAGTCCTTGCTAGGACTTTTATCAAGATAACGAATCCAGGTATCCCCACCCCCCATATATACCACCCCAAACAATCATGGCGGCAACTCCCGCATTATTCAATATACACCTGTGTCGTACAGAAAATAGCAGTTTGTTAACATAATAAATACACAAAACATACAACACAAACAAACTAACAATACACAGCTATATGTCACTGTTTAAAAAGCATAAAACAGCTAAAATCACAGAATTTGTGGGTTTTTCTGCTCCTATGCTATTATTAACCTCAATAACCTTAATTTCCACTTATTTCCAGTCTATTCTGAACACCTCACACCTCACAATAGTGTTTTTATGTCCAAAAGGTTGTACCGAGGTAGCTGGATGACTATGTGTCACGACCCTGTCTATTTGTCACCTTTTTGCCTTGAGACTTACCCCTGTCAGCTGTCCTATGGATCTGTGTTTGTAGTTCTCCTGGGGGATCTGCTCTGACTTCTCTATGCATTCCTGTCACAGTGATTTTTGCACCTGGCCTCTCCTGTCTGTGAGCATTGCTAGCCCTGATTGGAGTTGCAGGTGTGGTTCTGATTCTCAGAGCTGCAGAGATGAATACACCTTCTGCATGTTGTGCCTTCCACCACTCAGAATGCTACTGCCAGACCACCTGTCCGTATCCACCAATTGCTGCCAGACCCAGGGTATATATATCCTCCCCTGATAGCATTCTGGGCCTGAACATCTCGTCTTCCCATGGTGTATGGTTCATGCTGTTTCTGCATTCAAGTGTATCCCTGAAACCTGCTACAGCAACCCCTGGTGCAATCCAGAAAACCTGTTACAGCTATACCTGACAATTCAGTAAACCTGTTGGCAGCAACCACCGGTGCATCCAGAAAACCTGCTACAGTAATACCTGGCATCCAGACGTCCTGTTACAGCAATACCTGGCCTGTGCTCTGCTGCTAGTCCTACTCCTGGTTGGTCCCTGGCATTCTGTAAACCTGCATCGTGTCACCCTGCCTTGCTTCCTGCTGTGGATCAACTCCTGCCCCTTTTACCTACCTACTCCCTCCCTGAACCTAAAATTCCCAAACCTACCCATTCCTTCCTGAAACCTGTTATTCCCAATTATCCAATCCAGCCTGCACCTGAGTTCCAGCCTTTGTCATAGAAATTCCAGATTACCCTGTTTAGCCCTCATCTCAGCATTACCTAACTTCCCTTCAGCCATTGTCACATTATTCCAGTCCAGAGTCAAGTTCCAAGCTCATCAGTTCAGTCCACGTTGTTCCTGTCCAGAGTCAAATTCCAAGCTCATCAGTTCAGTCCACGTTGTTCCAGTCCAGAGTCAAGTTCTTAGTTCATCAGTTCAATTCAACAAGTCTTCCTGCCAGTCCCAGTCTGGTCCCTCCAGTTCCTGTCATTTATCATCAATGGCAGTTTTCACTGCTACACAAGTCTTGTAAATAGAGCTACCTACATCATCTGTGGTTCCAGTCATACCGGCCTCCGTTGCAACCCGATCACCACCTGAGACAGGTAACTTGCAGACACCAATTGTGACAGAATGTTCAGGCCCAACGATGGTGGCGGATCAAGCACCTATTAAGGGACTAGATGCTTTCCGTAACCTGGTCACCCGCTTGGATTCACAGGAGGCCATACAGCATCAAGTGCTACAGCTTTTGAAAATCCTGAATAACCAGCTAGATGTTACCCAAACCTTACCTGAACCCCTAACTACCTTCCATCGACTGCTGGAACAGCTTCAGGCTCTACTCAGCAAAATTTTTCAGATAATTCCTGAATTTCTTAGAGCTGCCTCTGTCTCGACTAAAACCTCTGCCTTGGAATCCCTAAGAAACAAGGATTCTTCCGAACCAAGTAATGTCAGACATCATAGTTACCCACGCCCCAAGCTCTCTGTGGCCGAACGCCAGCGGCGCAAAGATTTACAGCTCTGCCTCTATTGTGGGAGTTCTGACCACTTCATTAAAGACTGTTTCCTTTGCAACTCCAGCAGTGGTTCCAAGTGTCAACGTCTCAGTGCCCATTCCGGCTCCAGCCCGGATTCTGCCCGTTGCGGCTCCAGCCCGGATTCTGCCCGTTGCGGCTCCAGCCCGGATTCTGCCCGTTGCGGCCCCAGCCCGGATTCTGCCCGTTGCGGCCCCAGCCCGGATTCTGCCCGTTGCGGCCCCAGCCCGGATTCTGCCCGTTGCGGCCCCAGCCCGGATTCTGCCCGTTGCGGCCCCAGCCCGGATTCTGCCCGTTGCGGCCCCAGCCCGGATTCTGCCCGTTGCGGCCCCAGCCCGGATTCTGCCCGTTGCGGCCCCAGCCCGGATTCTGCCCGTTCCGGCCCCAGCCCGGATTCTGCCCGTTCCGGCCCCAGCCCGGATTCTGCCCGTTCCGGCCCCAGCCCGGATTCTGCCCGTTCCGGCCCCAGCCCGGATTCTGCCCGTTCCGGTCCCAGCCCGGATTCTGCTTGTCCCAGTAGGGGACTCCAGTCAGCAGCCCCAGGAGGGGTCTCAAGTCTCATACCCCAGGAAGGGGCTTCAAGTCTCGTACCCCAGGAAGGGGCTTCAAGTCTCGTACCCCAGGAAGGGGCTTCAAGTCTCGTACCCCTGGAAGGGGCTTCAAGTCTCGCACCCCAGCAAGGGGTCTCAAGTCTCGCACCCCAGCAAGGTGTCTCAAGTCTCGCACCCCAGGAGGGGGTTTCAAGTCCCATTCCCCAGAAGGGAATCTCAAGTCTGGCACCCCAGCAAGGGGTCTCAAGTCTGGCACCCCAGCAAGGGGTCTCAAGTCTGGCACCACAGGAGGGGGTTTCAAGTCCCATTCCCCAGAAGGGAATCTCAAGTCTGGCACCCCAGCAAGGGGTCTCAAGTCTGGCACCCCAGCAAGGGGTCTCAAGTCTGGCACCACAGGAGGGGGTCTCAAGTCTCGCACCCCAGGAGGGGGTCTCAAGTCTCGCACCCCAGGAGGGGGTCTCAAGTCTCGCACCCCAGGAGGGGGTCTCAAGTCTCGCACCCCAGGAGGGGGTCTCAAGTCTCGCACCCCAGGAGGGGGTCTCAAGTCTCGCACCCCAGGAGGGGGTCTCAAGTCTCGCACCCCAGGAGGGGGTCTCAAGTCTCATGCTTCAGGAGGGGGTTTCAAGTTCCAGTTATCAGGGAGAAGTGTCTTGTACTACAAAATCTGATTATGGTTCCTGTTCACCGTCTCCTGCAAATATCGTTCCAGAAGATGACAATCTCTGTAGTCTGTTCTCAGCTTTGATTGTTGATGCTACTGTCTCTAGCTCCTCTGGACCCCTTCCAGTCCCATTGTTCCGAATACCGAACATCTGTCAGATTCTGTTTTGACTCATCATAAATCGGAGCATCCTCAAGTCTCTTCCAGCCCTGCACCTGAATGTGCTCCACAGTCCTTGAACACACAGGATTCGTCGGATACTCCACCATGCATTTATTTTGATGGGGACTTATCTCAATACTATGCTTTAATAAAGCAATACTCTGCCATTATGGAAGCAGATCCAACTAGTGGTATCACTCCTACCAACATCGCTAGGTTCCTTCTTCTTTCCTTTAGTGGCAAAGCGTTAGACTGGGCCAATCCTATCATCGAATCCAATGATCCAATGCTTCTAAATATAAAGACTTTCAGTGAAGCTGTTATCAAAGAATTTAGTCCTAACCCTGTAAAACAAAATTCTAGCGAAGTTCCCAGGTCCAAAATATTGTCCAAGCACTCTGTTTGTGGTACCAAGAATTTGTCATCCACTCCTCTGAAATCCGAACAAGGTCAAGTTTTCAAGGGCCAGCGTGCCGAAATTCCAGGCATCCCAAGAGAGCAGCACTTTTGAATCTGTAACCCAGAACATGACTTGTGCACACACCTCCTTGTGCCCTTTCTGCTACTGTTCCTCCCAAAATTCTGATCCTGAGTTACCAGAGATTCCTTGTCCGTTGGTTGGCACAAAACATTCTCGCAGCAAAAAGAAGAATCGGCGAAAGTCTTGAACTATCTCCTTTGTAGACTTTGCACTCTAAGTACCCCAACAAATTGAGAATTGAGAAGAAGTTTGAAGAAAGTTTTTTTTTTGTGTGTCCGGAGTCCACCCATAAAGAGGGGGGTACTGTCACGACCCTGTCTAGTTGCCACCTTTATGCCTTGAGACTTACCCCTGTCAGCTGTCCCATGGATCTGTGTTTGTAGATCTCCTGGGGGATCTGCTCTGACTTCTCTATGCATTCCTGTCACAGTGATTATTGCACATGGTCTCTCCTGTCTGTGAGCATTGCTAGCCCTGATTGGAGTTGCAGGTGTGGTTCTGATTCTCAGAGCTGCAGAGATGAATACACCTTCTGCATGTTGTGCCTTCCACCACTCGGAATGCTATTGCCAGACCACCTGTCCGTATCCACCAATTGCTGCCAGACCCAGGGTATATATATCCTCCCCTGATAGCATTCTGGGCCTGAACATCTTGTCTTCCCATGGTGTATGGTTCATGCTGTTTCTGCATTCAAGTGTATCCCTGAAACCTGCTACAGCAACCCCTGGTGCAATCCAGAAAACCTGTTACAGCTATACCTGTCAATTCAGTAAACCTGTTGGCAGCAACCCCCAGTGCATCCAGAAAACCTGCTACAGCTAAACCTGGCAATCCAGTAAGCCTGCTGACAGCAACCCCTGGTGCATCCCGAAAACCTGCTACAGTAATACCTGGCATCCAGACGTCCTGTTTCAGCAATACCTGGCCTGTGCTTTGCAGCTAGTCCTACTCCTGGTTGGTCCCTGGCATTCTGTAAACCTGCATTATGTTACCTTGCCTTGCTTCCTGCTTTGGATCAACTCCTGCCCCTTTTACCTACCTACTTCCTCCCAGAACCTAAAATTCCCAAACCTACCCATTCCTTCCTGAAACCTGTTATTCCCAATTATCCAATCCAGCCTGCACCTGAGTTCAAGTCTTTGTCATAGAAATTCCAGATTACCCTGTTTAGCCCTCGTCTCAGCATTACCTGGCTTCCCTTCAGCCATTGTCACATTATTCCAGTCCAGAGTCAAATTCCAAGCTCATCAGTTCTATCCACGTTGTTCCAGTCCAGAGTCAAGTTCTTAGTTCATCAGTTCAATTCAACAAGTCTTCCTGCCAGTCCCAGTCTGGTCCCTCCAGTTCCTGTCATTTATCATCAATGGCAGTTTTCACTGCTACACAAGTCTTGTAAATAGAGCTATCTACATCATCTGTGGTTCCAGTCATACCGGCCTCCATTGAAACCCGATCACCACCTGAGACAGGTAACTCGCAGACACCAATTGTGACACTATGCTTAGCGACATGAGTGGGCGGCACAAACACGTGGCCCATCTAGGAGTGACACTGCAGTGGCAGACAGGATGGCAGTTTGAAAAACTAGGCCCAAACAGTACATAATGCAAAGAAAAAAAAGAGGTGCAAGATGGAAATGTCCTTGGGCCCTCCCACCCACCCTTATGATGTATAAACAGGACATGCACACTTTAGCAAACCAATCATTTCAGCGTCAGGGTCTGCCACACGACTGTGGTTGAAATGATTGGTTCGTTTGGGCCCCCATAAAACAAGCTGGCAATTAATCTGTCCCTGCACAAACTGGCTCTACGGAGGCAAGATGTCATCCTCATCCTCCTCATCCACCGATTCCTCACCCTCTTCAGTGTTGTGTACATCCTCATCCTCACAGAGTATTAATTCGTCCCCGCTGGAATCCACCACCACAGCTCCCTCTGTACGTTCTGGAGGCTGGTCTCTCTGGAAGAGTTGATAATTAATTTTTATGAACATCATATTCTCCACACTTTGTGGAAGCAACCTCCTACGCCTTTCGCTGACAAGGTTCCCGGCTGCACTAAACACTATTTCGGAGTACACAATGGAGGGGGGGCAACTCGGGTAAAATAGAGCCAGTTTGTACAGGGGCCTCCAAATTGCCTCTTTTTCCTGCCAGTACAGGTACGGACTGTCTGACATGCCTACTTGGATGCTGTCACCGATGTTATCCTCCACCTTTCTGTCAATGGTGACAGTATCATATGCAGTGACAGTAGACATGTCAGAAATTGTTTCCAGGTCCTTCAGTCCGGACCAGATGTCCAAACTTGGTCCTGCCTGCCCTGCATCACTGCCAGCGGGTTGCTTAGGATACCTAAGCCTTTTCCTGGCAGCCCCAGTTACGGGAGAAAATGAAGAAGGAGCTGTTGACGTGTCACATTCTGCTTCAGCTGACAGTGTTTTCACCAGCAGGTCTTTGCACCTCTCCAGGCTTGTGTCGGCCGGAAAGAGAGACACCACATAGGCTTTAAACCTAGGATCGAGCATGGTGGCTAAAATGTAGGCCACCCTGGAATCCTGGCAAAGTGAATGAAGGACTTCATCCACAAGTCCCACATGCCAAGCGGAATCGCTCCATCTTAGCTCCTCCTTCACTTTCTCCAGCTGCTTCTGCAAAAGCCTGATGAGGGGAATGACCTGACTCAAGCTGGCAGTGTCTGAACTGACATCACGTGTGGCAAGTTCGAAGGGCTGGAGAACCTTGCACAACACGGAAATCATTCTCCACTGCGCTTGAGTCAGGTGCATACCCCCTCCTTTGCCTATGTCATAGGTGGATGTATAGGCTTGAATGGCCTTTTGCTGCTCCTCCATCCTCTGAAGCATATAGAGGGTTGAGTTCCACCGCGTCACAACCTCTTGCTTCAGGTGATGGTGGGGCAGGTTCAAGAGTGTTTGCTAGCGCTCCAGTCTTCAGCAGGCAGTCGCTGAATGGCGAAAGTGGCCAGAAATTTTTTGGGCCACCCAAAGCGTCTCCTGCACGCCCCTGTTGCTTTTCAGAAAATTCTGCGCCACCAAGTTTATTGTGTGAGCAAAACATGGGATGTGCTGGAATTTGCTCAGATGTAATGCCTGCACAATATTGGTGTTGTTGTCAGATATCACAAATCCCCAGGAGAGTCTAAGTGGGGTAAGCCACTGGGCGATGATTTCCCTTAGTTTCTCTAAGAGGTTGTCAGCGGTGTGCCTCTTACTGAAACCGGTGATACACAGCGTAGCCTGCCTTGGAACAAGCTGGCGTTTCTGAGATGCTGCTACTGGTGATGCTGCTGTTGTTGCTGCATAAGGTGATACATCTACCCAGTGGGCTGTCACAGTCATATAGTCCTTAGTCTGCCCTGTTCCACTTGTCCACATGTCCGTGGTTAAGAGGACATTGGGTACAACCGCATTTTTCAGGACACTGAGGACACTTTTTCTGACGTTTCTGTACAGCCTCGGTATCGCCTGCCTAGTGAAGTGGAATCTAGACGGGATTTGGAACTGGGGACACACTACCTCCATCAATTGTCTAAATCCGACTGCACTAATGGCAGATACCAGATGCACGTCTAACACCAACATAGCAGTCAAGGCCTCAGTTATACATTTTGCTTCAGGATGACTGCTGTCGTACTTCATCCTCCTCGCTAAGGACTGTTGGAGGGTCAATTGTTTAGTAAAAGTAGTGGTGTTCCTACTTCCTCTCTGGGATGATGAACGACTCCCAGCAGCAGCAACAGCAGCAGCGGCAGCAGGAGGCGTAGCAATGCAGGATCCTCTGGAGGAATCCCGGATAGGAGAGTCAGTCATGCCAGTGACATGGCCTGCAGGACTACATCCGATCCTGACTAAGGAGGAAATTGACGAGGAGGGTGTTGACGGTGTGGTTTGCAGGTGCTTGGATACAACAGGACAACGGGATTTAGGTGTCCCTGGACTGCTTACTGTCTTAGCCAAAGTTTCTGAACTTGACAGTAACTTTTTATGAAAGCGCTGCAGGTGCCGTTTAAGGGAGGATGTTCCTAGGTGGTTAACGTCCCTACCCCTACTTATTTCACCTTTACGTATGGTACATATGGCAAGACAGTTGTTGTCCGGATTTGGATAGAAATATTGCCAGACCAAAGAGGTGGAATGTTTGGTCTTCTGCCCAGGCATGACCGTGATGGGCTTTTTCATCCCACGGACAACAACTGTCTCCCCCTGAGCCTGATTTAAACAAACCACATCACCATCAGAATCCTCCTCGCCAACTTCCTCCTCAGCGCCAGCTACACCAGTATCCTCATCCTGTTGTACTTCAACAGTGACATCTTCAATTTGCATATCAGCAAGTGGACTGTGGGTGCTCCTTTCAACACTTGCAGGGGGCATGCAAATGGTGGAAAGATCCACCTCTTCCCGTCCAGTGCTGGGAAGGTCAGGCATTGCAACCGCCACCACACTTGGACCCTACTTGGGGATTTGTGATATCTTCTTAGAAAGCACAGTTCTTCGCTATGCTTTTGCCAGCTTAACTCGTTTGATTTTTTTAGCGGGAGGAGGGCTTCCATCGTCATGTGAAGCTGAACCACTGGTCATGAACATAGGGAAAGACCTTAGCCATTCCTTGCCACTCCGTGTCGTAAATGGCATATTGGAAAGTTTACGTTTCTCCTCAGATGATTTAAATGTTTTTTTCAAGGTCATTTTCCTGAACTTTGTCATTTGGGATTGTATGTGCCCTCTACTATGACATTGGGCATCGGCCTTGGCAGACGACGTTGATAGCATGTTATAGTCTATGTCATGACTAGTGGCAGCAGCTTTAGCACTAGGAGGAAGTGGTTCTTGATCTTTCCCTATTTTATTTTTATTGGAGAAAGTTTGGTCCTCCATTTATGTTATATTGATATATACGTGCGGCTAAGGCGCACACAAACACAGAAAATTATTTTTAATTTTTGTTGGAGACTAGTGCACTTTGTGGGTTACACCACCCTTTAAGAAATGAGCCAGCCGGCTCTTTACTTATGGGACACAGGTGCACGCTTGGCGCTGCTCCTTTGTTGATGCATGTGCAGCTACAGCCCACACAATTCACAAAGACAGAAAAAAAAAGAAGAATTTTTAATTCTTTGTGGAGCACACTTTGGGTGTTACACCACCTTTTAACAGACAGACGCATGCTTGGCGCTGCTTCTTTGAGGATGCACGTACAGTGCAGACAATTCACAAACACAGAAGAAAATGTTTTATTTTTGTTGGAGTGCACTTTGGGGGTTACACCACCCTTTAACAGACAGACGCATGCTTGGCACTGCTCCTTTTTTGATGCACGTGCAGCCACAGTGCACACAATTCACAAACACAGAAAATATTTTTTTATTTTGTTTGGAGTGCCCTTTGGAGGTTACAGCACCCTTTAACGGACAAGCCAGCCAGACCTTTACTTATGGGACACAGGCGCACGCTTGGCGCTGCTCCTTTGTTGATGCACGTGCAGCCACAGTGCACACAATTCACAAACACAGAAAATATTTTTTTATTTTGTTTGGAGTGCACTTTGGGGGTTACAGCACCCTTTAATGGTCAAGCCAGCCGGCCCTTTACTTATGACACAGGTGCACGCTTGGCACTACTTTGTTGATGCACGTGCGGCTACTGCGCACACAATTCACAAACAGAAAAAATATTTATTTTTTTTGCACTTGGGGGGAGCACCCCTGATGGACAGAGCACCCCCCCTGGACAACACTACAGCACCCCTTTAGGACACTGCACAGGACTTTGGAGTGGACAACTGACTGCACAACTCAGTCCAGCCAGCCCCTATGGACTTTGGAGGAGTGGACACAGCCCCTATGGACAACAGCAGCACAGCACAACACAGCCAGCCCCTATGGACTTTGGAGGAGTGGACACAGCCCCTATGGACAACAGCAGCACAGCGCAGCACAGCAAAGCACAATACTACACTACCGCAGCCCAGCCAGCCCTAACTCCCACCCTCCCTCTTCACTGTCCACAGCCGAGTGAGAAAATGGCGCCGACGCGGGAACCTTATATAGAATCCAAAACCCGCGAGACACGGAAGGCGGGATGATGACGTTTTGCCTCGATTTCAGATCTGAGTCAGGCGGGAAAAGTCGAGCCTGACTCGGATCGGCCTTGGATTGGAGGGGCTCGGGGGGGTTCGGATTTCAGAAATCCGAACCCGCTCACCCCTAATATATATATATATATATAACTATTCCTATTGACATAGATGAGCATTTATATATATATATATGTATATATATATATATGTGTGTGTGTGTGTGTGTGTGTGTGTATATATATATATATATATATTAGGGATGTGCAGGCTCGGATAGGTTCGAGTTTGCACGTGGAGTTCGGATTTTTCCCTCCAAAAAAACGGAACTCAGAACGAGGCAAAACGTCATCTTACATGGACGAACATCATCATTCCTGGTCTTTTGTCCAGGAATGATGATGTTCGTCCATGTAAGATGACGTTTTGCCTCGTTCTGAGTTCCGTTTTTTTGGAGGGAAAAATCCGAACTCCACGTGCAAACTCGAACCTATCCGAGCCTGCACATCCCTAATATATATATATATATAGTGTGTATATGGCAGCTCATAAGGGTAATTAATACAGGTCCTGGCCTTCGGTGCAGCACTGCTGCTGTTTGCTGCTGGTGGGCTGCGGAGGGCCTGGAAGGCTGGCAGAGTGGCTGCTGGGGCGGTCTGTGGCAGGACTAGCTGGATGAAGCTGATGAATCAGCTAGGAGGGACAGGCTGGTGAGTTACACTGTGCATTGTGCTGCACACAGGCGGCCGGCTGCACACACTCAGGGCCTGATTCAGAGCCGGATGCTCTGACTCAGGGCCGGCCCTCTGGTTTTGCAGAATGGCCTCCTGGCCACTCGCATAGCTGTGGATGACCACCCACAGCTATAGCGAGCGGCCATGATGATGGTTGTGATGGTCAAGACCATCACGACCATTGGGCTTGCGACGAGACCCTGTGGTAGGGTCTCGTTGCTGCAAGCCCAAGAGTGCTTTCGGCTCAAACAGAGCCGAAAGCACGCCCACTGACATCACTTGTGATGTCAGTGGAGCCGGCCCCAGACAGTAGGCGTTCCCATGGTAATGCCTCCGTCTAGGCTGCCACGCCCCCGGCCCGCCCACCAAAGGTGGTGTGTCGTCACTCAACATCGACAGCACGCCCCCTTTGGTACGAGACCCGGAGTGACAGTTTGCCAGTCGCTATCCAGGTCTCGCGCATGCGCACGACGGAGCCGGCTCCGTCATGCGCATGCGCTCTGGGCCACCATTGACCAGCTTGCGAGCGCATAGTGCTCGCGAGTGGGTCTGAATCAGGCCCTCAGTCTTTCACCCTTCTAGAGAGAGAACACCGACAGCTGCGCAGGACTCTCTGGCAGTGGAGGCGGGACTGCGTGACGTCATGACATCACGCAGTACTCACTCCCCCCACAGGCATAGGAGACTGCTGTGTCTGCTACTTAGCAGCCGCGAGCATTCTCCCAGTGCAGCTCAGCACACAGCAGCGTGTGCTTGGCTGCTGTGATGTAAGAGCAGGGGGGGCAGTGCCAGGTCCAGGCCCCCACCGGACCCCTGCAGCAAGCCCGGGCCCAGGTAATTAGTAGCCGCTCCACCCCTCTCAGTGCCCCTGCTGACACTCTACCAGTACAGAGTACAGCACTGACACTGACAGCCTGATACAGTCACTGTCAGTCCTTGGCCCTGACCCCGCTTCATCTCCCGTAGTATATGTCATAATGGCTAGGGAGTCACTGCCTTCCCTGACTCCCCTGAAATGTAAAGAGTGGACAAGTGGCCCATAGCAACCAATCACCTTCTATCTATACATTTATATAATGTACTTGATAAAAGGTAGCTAGAAGCTGATTGGTTGTTAACTTGCTATGGGTAACTTCTCCACTCTTTAAACTGCTTGAAACATCTCCCCCTGTATCTCCTGTGTTAGGCATTTCTTAAACAGGCACAATACCTCTATTTGTTTAAACTGCTTCTGCAGATCTCCACTAGCTCAGAACTTCAATCCCTTTTATATATGAAAAATGTCTGTGTTCCCCTCATCACACCATGTAACTGCCAAACGGACCCTCTCCACCGCATCTACTTTCTCGCCAACACCTGCTGTCAACATGCACAAACACCTCGTTCTCTGCAAACTTTTGTGCAATGGTGGAAATGTACATTCCCTTGTGCAAATCAAGGCACACGCTGGGACCAACAAAGATCTTCTGCTGTTTTTTGGATGTTTTTTGCTGTGTAACTAACTTACAGTATTTTTTGTGTGACTTCAACTCATATTAATGGGGGTCACAATCCCGGGCTGATTCACAGATACTTCTGCCACCACGCAAGTTCACCTCTGGAGTCTTGCGATCTCTGAACCAATTATTAATAAATCACTTTCAATGACACACAGGTATGTAGCATGGGCCTCACATGCTTGCAAGTTCAATAAGAATCATGGAGAAGTATGATAGATTAAATGTGTTTAATCCCAAAAATATTTTTAAGACTTAGTTACAAAAATATTAATAAAATAACACACAGATTGTATATGCAAATATTTTCTAAAAAAAATAAAGAGAAATAATTCAGAGTTTCTAAGACAACTTACAACAAAGTTCTTAGCACTGTTGTTGGGTCCTGGTAACATTCACAGCACTTTCGTCTGCTACCAATGAATGAACAAGCTGTTTAGGGAGAGCTGCACTCATATACTCAGCAGGGGCCCTCCTTGCCTCCACCTTTCTGGGTAACTCTCAGTGCCAGTTGTTAATAAATTCTATGACTTACACACATTCTTCTCTTAAAATGACACAGGACTGTTTTTCACATTTTACTCAACTTTTCAAAGGGTCCCGTAATTGTCTGTTTAAGAGATAAGACACAGTTATATAAATCTCAAGAATTGACATAGCTCATTATCAACCCCTCTTCCTGATGTGGCTGGCTTCAAAGGATTCACAGGTCTTAAACTACAGCGTACCCATCAGCCCCACTGCGAGCAAATATAAGTCAGCTACAGGACATCAAATGCAGCTGCTTCATCACACATAGTTCAAGAAATATAATTTCTGGTGATTATTCTGGGCCTATCCGCTACAATGGGCGATAAAAAATATTAAAGAGTCTGCCTAGTGTTGTACAAAACTTATTATATAACACATCATCTGAAATATATTCAGCATGATTGCTGAAACTGTATGACTGTCAGTGAGAAGCTTTACTTGGTTTTTGAGCACATAATATTTTACTTTATCTTGTTTCAGCATTAAAGGATATAAACTCCCAAATGTACCACACTTAATGCAGAAAACGTTTAAAATTAAG
Organism: Taudactylus pleione; assembly: GCA_031769625.1. NCBI lineage: Eukaryota > Metazoa > Chordata > Amphibia > Anura > Myobatrachidae > Taudactylus > Taudactylus pleione. Next base: position 7,240,719 of record JAUIMM010000484.1, read on the forward strand.
GAATCCAACAATTATATATAAAAAAACTTTCACTTGATCAGTGCACATTGATCCCTGTTATGTGTCTGCAAGTCTACCCATAATAAATCAGTTCTCTTCAGCAGAGACAACAAATTAAATTTCCTCTGCTATTAAATGGTGCAGTGGGAAGGCAAATAAATCATTATTGCTGTTGTTTTTGTGGCAGCATCACACTCATTCCACAATGCTGAAGAAATGTCCATAAGCACTGAAGCATGGTTGTTCCTGGCTGAAATTGCTGAGAAAGCTTTCCTTCTATTGACAATTTTTTTCCAGTCAGGTGTTTTTACACAAACTACTGTGTACAATAATTACAGTTTTCCACTGAAGCAAACTCTAAGTTTTAATTAGAGATCAGGACTTTATTAACACTCCATGGAAAATACTGGATTTAAGCTCTTTAAAAATGACCTTCGCATTTTAGAATGAACAGAAACAATGAATTAAACATATCAATGGAGATAATTTTCAAACTGCAAAGTATGCAGTTGTGTAACACATGTCATTTGCAGAAATATTCCTAATAGAGATGCGCGGTATGGTTCTCCAGAAATCCAAATCCACCCGAAATTCGCGAATCCGAACAGATTCCAGTCTCAGATCTGAGAATATCCAGATAAAATTGAGTAGCAGCTCTGATCTTCCAGCGGTTTAGAATATGGATTTTAAATCTGAATTTCGGCTTTTGGATTGCAAAATATACGATTTTAGTTGTTTTTAAAAACATTTTATCATTTAAAAAAAATAAATCTAGATTCAACACCAAAACCAATACACTTAAGGGGGGTATGGCAAAACCAAAACATGAAGATGAATCCGGATCCAAACCAAAACACGGGGGTCAGCGCACATCTCTAATTCCTAATAATACTAGTTAAAACACATACCAAAAACTTCAGTAAACGTTGATTAGATACCAACGGTGGCTCCTACCTTTTTTTGCCTGGGGGGGCTGCCCAGGCTGCAGTCCACACCCCCTGTGTGCTGTGGCGGCCGTGCGTGGGACTCCTTTTTCAATGCGCATGCGCAAGAAAAAAAAGCCACATGAAAGAAAAAAATGCCCCAAACAACCTAATAAAGTTGCCATAATAAAAGCAGAAGTGCTTCCTATTGGAAGCGCTTTCTGGTAATGGCAGTCCCACACACCTCCCCCTGGGACTGCCTGTCTGACGTTGTAGTGTGATTAGCAGAAACTGCTTCCAATAGGAAGCTCTTCTGCTTTTATTACGGAGGACTGCTTGCTAATTCACTTGCAGTTGCAGGGGATCTGGGGGGATCCACTGTTAGATACAAATCAAAACAACTTAATGTCGAGTAATCTGCTGATATATCTGCAGATGATGGTCGTTCATACACACTGAACAGCCATCATCTGATCCTGTCCGTGGGTCCCGCTGGCCGGGGTCATGTCCCACCCCGCCCTCCCCGTGGCCTCTGCTGCACATGTACGGGCGGTCGGCAGACCCCCAGTACACACTGCCTGATGGACAGATATATCTGCAGATATATCTGCAATCGGCTGTGCATCACAACCGATGCTATATGTCTGTGAATGACGTTGTGTGACATATCGCTGGTACACACTGGCCGACGGGCACCAAAAAATCCCTGCTTAGTGGGTGCCTACGTCATGAAAGGCATATACTCCCCGAATTACAAGCTTCTAGGTCCAGGGGTTTGAGGTGGGCATTAATGAGAAAGTCAGTCAGGACATTTGTTTTTATATATGTATATAGATGGAAGCAAGAAATCATTAAGACCCAGATCTGTGTCAGTGATAGCAATGATTTAATTAACAGTAGGTTCAAGTGCACTTCTGGTGCAAATACTTAATGGTAGAGATGAGCGGTTCAGTTTTTGAGAAAACCAAACACACCCGAGCTTAGGGGCTCTAAGTGGGACCGGCTCGAGTCTTCCTACCAAGTTCGGATCCCAGAACAAAGAAAAATATAATTTTGCCAGAAATGTTGGATCTCGCGTGTTTTGGACTGCATTTAATAATATCACTTGTCATCAGGTGACATTTCACACAGTAGAGAAGATGCAGACCTTGACCTCGGCACTCCTAGGTGCATGCAGGACATGCTGACTGTGGCCCAAAAATTTTCTGGACATTTTTCACAATTCAGCAACCGCATGTAGAAGATTGCAGCAGCTGCAACAGTTCAATTTGCTATGCCAACAACTGAAGCAAGAGGTAGTGACCAGGTGGAATTGCACCCTTTTTATATGCTTTAGGGACAGGAGGAACAACAACAAACCATCTAACCCTACACGACAAACCATGACATAGGGAGAGTGGAGGACGGTACCTTAGTTCAGCATAGTGGAGAATACTCTCCATTTTATATAGCTACTGAAACCATTTGAAATTGTAACCAATGAAATTAGATCAGAAACTGTCAAATGATTCCCTTAAGTAATCTACTGGAAAAGCAGCTAGAGATGCTGAAGGAGGAGAACAAAGATTTAGATAAGTATGTTGGTCTTGTAGATCAAGTTCTTTATTCGCTTCCCTAGAACTGAAGAGTTTGCAACATCATGCAATTGGATCACTACATTTTGCCAGCAATGCTTGATCCTATGTTAAAGTCATATGTAATATATGTTTTTCCAACTGACGCAGATCTTAAGAGATGCAAAGAGCTCCTTGAGAGCAATTTGTCAGCTCAAGTGGCACATGACACGATGACGTCTCCTGCTTCAGTTTCTCTTGCAAATGTTGCTACCAGGAAAAAAATTACCTTTTCTAAGAGACCCACTGATGTTGATGAGCTCACCAGAGTGAAACATTGTGACATCTAGTCTGGCTTAAAAGAATTGCTCACAATTATTGACACCTCTACCTTGACACAATCTGATACAGCAAGCATCAATAGAATGTGGAGGAATATTTTAATGACAATGTACAATTTAGCATCTCACGCAGTCCAATTGAATACTAGAAGGAAAAAAAGGAAATTTGTAGCCCCTTGTATGAACTAGCTTTGCTTTGCTTTGCTTAAGCTTAACCCTCCAGCGTGTACTCGGAAAGAGTGTGTAGCACAGCCGGGAACCCTGTGAGTGATCAGTGTAGGTGGCTACTTCCTACAAAATGTGGAAAAACTGATGTTCATAAAAATGAACTACAAATTATATGGGGTAGACCTTTACTGCCACTTACAACAAAGTCCAGAGACATCTGCAATGGTAAATTCCAATGGGGATGAGGGTGTGATGATGATATTAACAACATTGATGAGGGTGATGATGAGGATGATAATGACTTCTTCCAACTATGACTATGATTAATAGCACTGTTAGTGCCTTAAGCACATTAGTAGTTTGGTTTGTGGGGGACCAAAGAAAACAAGCACCTCAGCCATAAAAGTGGCAGTCCCTGTTGCTGAAGTGTTTGGTGTATAAGGGTGAGTGGGAGGGCCCAAGGACAATTTCATAGTGCATCACTTGTCATTATGGGCTTTGCCAAGATTTTGTGTGTTTGACAGGCAGTGAATTAAAGAGAAAATAACAAAAGCACAAAAGGAGCACAATTAAAGATACATTATATCATAATTTTAATAAAAATACTTGCTCACAAACAATTTGATTGTATTGGTAACAAAACACAACAGTATATAGAGATCAGAGTCCACAGAGACATGCTCTCCCACTGTTGCCGCACTGGGACTGCAATCTGTGGACGACCTCTGCAAAAGTGGTGAACTGACTATATGGTGGGGAGGTTGAGTACAACGCATGGTGCTAGCTCTTCATGCTGTATGACTACTCTGGGAGAACTGGCCTCCTGTGAAGGAGCATGTCCCACAGGCTGAGTCCCTGACAATACTAGTCGTGGTGGTTAAAGATAGGTTATCCTCAAGGGAGGATACTAAAGCACAAAGATGAATGATGAAACAAGCTAAAGATAAACAGGAACTTGATAATTTATTAGTGATGTCAAACAATAAACAAAAGCAAGCTTGATGCATAGAAAGTCTGGTAGTTCACTGGACTGAACCAGATAGCACAGTCAATGGATAACTAGAAGGGTTCGATGATGTATTCAATGATATATAAGTCCAGAGTACATTGAGTGTCACTTGACTATATAATCGGTGTAGCACTGGAATACATCCGATGTAGTACTAAATAGAACTTCACAGTAAAGTCGATGTAGAACTGGAATTGAATCCGATGCTTGTACTGAATTAGACTTGAGAATATAATCAAAGCAATACTGGAAGTTATCTGATGTTTGTACTGAACTGAACATTGACAATAGAGTTGATGCAGTACTGGCATGTATCCAATATTTGTACTGGGTTAAACTTAACAATAATCAATGCAGTACTGGAGTGTATCCGATGTTTGTACTGAGCTGAACTTGACAATAATCGATGCAGTACTGGATTGTATCCGATATTGGTACTGGGTTAAACTTGATAATAATCGATGCGGTACTGGAGTGTATCCGATGTTTGTACTGAGCTGAACTTGACAATAATCGATGCAGCACTGGATTGTATCTGATATTTGTACTGGACTGAACTTGACAATAATCGATGGTGTACTGCAATCACTAAGGAATCACTGGGTTGAGCTCAGAGGACAAATCATAACAGAGCAAAGACCAATGCACTACACAGGACACAGGACTGGACTAATCCAAGAGATATGCTTCAGGACACATTACTAGAACAGCAGGAAACAATGAAGAAGCACACAGGGTCTGGAACAACACAGAACATACAGGAGCCATGGGAACCTAAGGAGACATTCCACAGACACTGGCTGTGTGCACTGAAGAGACTTAAATACCCCGCCCTGGTTGCTGGTTGGATGTCAACTCCCAGCTGACTCTGGAGACAGGACAAGATTGGAGTACACAGCAACACATGATCCAAGGCAAGATGGCTGCGCCCATGATCAGGAGAAGTCAGCATGGATGCAGCAGAGCAGTGCCACGCTGACAGGGAGACAACAGACATGGACACAAGCAAAGCACCGGAACCTGGCTAGGTAACATACAGCTGTCTGGGACCTTCACTGTGGCCTGACCGCCCGGGTCCTGACAACTACAAATAGCTGATTGGAACATATGTCATCTTTTAAAATAAATGTGGATCCATACTAAAGCTATACAATACCGAAGCTCCTAATTTAAAGTGGACATTCTTTTGTTCTCAGGACTATTAATTTTTTATATTGGCCATAATAGGTGTTTTTTTATTATTATGTTTATATCAAATTGTTTGTTTGTGAACAAGTATTTTTATTAAAATGAGGATATAATATATCTTTAATTGCGCTCCCTATGTGCTTTTGTTGTTTTCTCTTTAATTGTAGTATTCCAGAATTCTTACTGGGAGCTGCAGGGTAGGAACAATCAGCACCTGTGTTCTTTGTTTTTTAATCTTTTTGCGCCTGATTCTTGTTATTGTATTAGTGAATTAAGAGTCTTTTTCTTTCAACACCAGAACTAAATCCACCACTTGCGACTCTCTGATATCCTGTTACAAATTAGTTTAATGCTTCCACTTTCTGCTGATGTACCACACACTATTGGTGCAATTCAACAGAGCCTTGCATGTTCTTTGTAACAAGCACATCAATTTCATACTTTGTAATAAATTTAAAACTTAAGGCATTTTGTTTTTTTAAACCCAGACAAGCAGTATGGTGACCCATATTCCAGCACTCAAATACTGCACCACTGACCACTCTACTGAGAAAAATACCCCATATTGTCACAGTGACTATATGCTAATGCTAGCATCAGCCTTTCCCCTGGTGTACTAAAGGGGAAAATGCGGTAAAACCCCAGAAAATGCAGTTTTCAGGGGTTTTACCACATACCCCATATGTACTAAGCATCGGAATGTGATGTACAGTATTCCGGTGCTTTGTCCCGATGGGTAACACCATCAAGATAGAAGCCTATGGGCTTCTTTTCGGGAAGCCTCTCCTGAGACTCATGCCCCAAGTTACTAGGGGTCACTAATGCTTCTAATAATGACATTCTTAGAATCCCTCCAAAGCATGCACATAGTCTCACTGTTACACCGCTGAGAGACATTACCAGCTCAGAATGTGATTGTTATTAAACATTGCTCAGAATGCACAGATCTATACCTTACGCTAGCAATATATACAATGTTAAAGAAAGCAGACCTGTTTTCATCTATCTTTGTTAGTTTGTCTAGCGTTTACAATCTAAGATTCAGGCGTTCTGTTGTGTACTGTAATTATCAGGTTATTTGCCTCAGGTAATGGCAATTACACACAGTAAGGAAGAATCTGCACGCCATATGGAGGAAGCTCTCATTCCTTTTAGACCCATCTAATGCGTTCTGCTCTCTGAACCAAAGCTATTATTTTACCAGCTGCACAGGCCAAAGATATGCCAGCAAAGTAGTTATTTTTGGGATGTTGAAATACTTTAAAATAAGCTCCTATCAGCTCTAATTACTTAAGACGAAGAAAGAATAGTAATTTGTTTTGTGCAAAATGATCACCCTCTCACCTATCTGTCCATTACCAATAACTAAATGTCTCCCTATTATAGAAGAAGAAATCCCAATGGTACCCTTGTTGGCACAGTTTACAGGGGCTAATATTGGTTCCTTCACATACACATCCTGACTCTGTGATAGTGGCTGCTGCTTCTCTTGCTGTATTACGGCATTTGGCAGCAGCACTGCTTAAAAGTTCATTTCTTTAACCGAAAATCTAAACAACAGTCCCTGTGAAATGTGACCAATTTTAGAAGTTAATGTTTTTTTTGGCTGGTTGGCTTCAATGCAAAAAATAAAGTTAGTGCTATATCTGTATTGGTACAACATAACAATTATGACAATGACATCACAACTCTATGTGCATCTAGGCAAAATCTGTTGCAACATAGACAGCTTGCAGGGTGAGAGGCGTCCCTTGTCTACTGGTAGAAGTAGTGTATGAGTCTATAGGTGTAACTGCCAGGGCAGCAGCTGCTATTGAACACAACAGCTTGCCATGCAGACCGAAGTGATATGTACAATGTGAGGGGGGTGATAGTTTCTCCAACACAGCAGAAAATATTTGTTTGTCAGGGAGTGGAAATATGGCTTTAAGCATGCATGTCAAGGGGTAAATGGTGGAGGAGTAAGGGAGAGGGGTTCAAGGAATTTAAATAGGGTTTTAGCTTGCTGGATACCAATTCTCATACAAACTGTGTTTAACATTTCTTGTAATATACTTTATTAACAATGTATGTATGAATATTATGCCTTTGTGCAATTCTTAAATGTTGCCAGATGAGGTAGTTAATGCTGCTACTATTGGGAAAATGTGTCTTATGTTTGTGTACTATTATTTGTGTAATATGCCTCCTGGCCGTTGCATCTACAGTACAAACCGAAGGCATCCCACTGAGTGTCGTTCTGCTTTAGCAGACCTGCTGCAGCCATACAATGCAAGGTGTCTGCAAGTAAGCTGAGAAATGGGGGATGTCCACAGTCAGCCATTAGTAAATGAAACCTAATCCAGGTGGGGTTTTGGATAAGGGACTGAACCTATGAAGCTACACCACTGAGGGAATGTTAGAGAGTTTTAAAAAGATTCAGACGCAGGCCAGTTGGGTTTCTCTCTCGTAGAAAATTCTGAGGTTAAGCTATCTATGGCTGTGGTTGAACTGGGCGCTGGACGGCAATGGTTTGGTCATTTCTGACTTTACTACTTTATTTACCCACCAAAATGGGGATTGCACTGTAGAAGACAAAGATGCTGGTGAGGGATAGGGGTGTGTAATTCACCATATTTGCATTTTTCTGTTGTGTGTGCATCTTTAATCCACTATTTGCCGAAGTGATTTATATAGCCCAATGTGAAGGTGCTTGGAAGGCAAGTGGCAATGTGTAAGTCTGGCCTGTGGTCAGACCAGTCAACTTACAGGGCAAAAAGAGCTAAGCAATAACCTGGAACCCTCACACCCTGCAATACAAACATTGATCTGTTATTTGTTTTCTATTGCCGGCCAAGGAATTGACGCAGAATGAATACAATGCTAGGTTGCATAGCAAATCTGCATGCACAGAAAGCAAAAGCATGCAAATACCAAAGAAGTGGAACAGGGATTGGAATGGGCACTCTTACATAGAAAAAGTTCAGCAAGGGTATTTTGACACAAATGTGGCAATTATGCAATTATGCAACTGTTCAGAAGCTTATCTGCTTATAATTACTTTTTGCAAACTAGACTCATATGCTTCCCAGCTCTGCATCAGCCCCCACATCTCTAAGCTCAGGGTAGTGTTCTGTCTTTCTACTACTAAATGGCATTGGACGTAATTGAAACAGACTGACAGAACAACCCCATACAGGTAGTAAGATGGCCGTTTAATAAAATATATTTTTCTTACCAATAAAACAAGCTAGCATTGTAGACAAATTAATAAAACAAAAAAAGAGTGGCAGAGCAGTGGCACATAGGAAAATATACAGATGGGCAGATTGGATTTATATCCCATTTTAACTTGGCTGAATGCCCTTAAGGATGTGGAGGCCCCAGAGTTCTGTAATTACCCATCACAAAGAAACTGCCCAAAGGAGCCTAAGTTTTGTGTTAAAGAAGCCAACCACACCAATACAATCCCTGAGTCATTGCCCTTGGATGAATCTCCTCTATAATAACCATTGTCACTATGGTATCCTGACCTTTGGGTGCCTTGTTCCCCATGCACTTTTCAATAAAGGGGAACCCACAAAATTAAGATACTCTGGGACCCATGTATAGAATTGACATCTCTAACTTGTGATGCCCTGATTCAAAGGAGTTAATACATTAGCATGGTTTCTTGTTCTTTGCTCAGTAGCTGTTTTCTGTTCTTGTAAAATACACTGTAAATGATTGACACATCATTTTTATTTAGAACTATGCTGACATGTCTTGATTATGGGCCAGAAACTTGCCCACCAGCATATTGATCTTAATTCTAGCCTGGTCCGCTCCTCTGCAAGAGCTGGCAAGCTGCCATCATCTCCTCATTAATATCTCTGGGAAGCCCATTGCCACATCAAAATATCCATCATCCTATTTATTAAGTCAATCATAGGTACTATTCAACACCCTTGCAGTTTGTTTCCAATATGAATTATCAGAATGCCAGAAAACTGGTCTGCCGCTGCATACCTACCCCATTCTGGTACCACATCCTCTGATTTCATGCAAAAGTATATTATCCTATAAGCAGGCATGTTTCATGTCATGTCATCATATATAATCTGTGAGCTCTCCCTTGGTTAATAGAAATTTGTATTATAAGCAATAATGCACCACCTACTGTAAATTATTACAGACTATAGGTGTCCCATTGTATTTCTGTGACAATTTGTACTGAAAGGAAATGAAAACTAATAGAATTTTGTGAGGTCTCTGGAGCTACATCAACTGCAACTAGATCGCTCTGTAAGTTCTCAGCTATAAGGAAATTTCAAAGTATCTATGTGAACAGATGCCTGCAGAATTATTTGATACATTAAGAAACTTCAGTCACTCACAGGATACATAAAAGATTGCTCTGATTTAACAGGTCCATAGACACAGATAAGTACTGTCGTCTGCTGGCCTTTTCTTTCTTCATTTAATAAATACTGGCATTTTGTGCACGGAGAAGAGAATAAATTTCAGTTACTGTCACAGTACCACAACTCAGAATGCTGGCAGTCCCTGAAGCTGGAGATTTTGCTCTAGCTGAAAGTGTAAGCAGTTAAGCTAATCAGATTCCTGTTGAGTTAAAGCTGTATTGAGAAGGGTGATCTTAAGCTAAGAGGTAAACTGAGAAGAAATGAAGGTGGAGAACTGAGAAATAAAATTCACTGTCCTTGGAGTAAAATATCTGTGTTCGGCCAATAGTTATCATTTATATTTCTTATATCCTTTGGCATCACCATTCTCCTAACACTTACACAAAAATGTTTCATCCCATATTAAAGTTACCCATTCACTGACAAACTAGGGGCCTGATTCAGCATGGATGGCAACCGCGTACGCAGATCGGCTGATTGTTGCGTACTGCGCATGTGCATGCACCACACAGCGCGTGCCCGAGAATCGCACAGCAATTAAAGATTCACTGTGGAATCCATCGCAGAATGAGTGACAGTTTATGAGCATTTGGGGGTGGTGACGGAGGAGTGGTTGCAGTAACACAGGCGTGCCTGTCCGTTTGAACGCCATTGCATGGGCGTGCATAAATTAGTCACTGCGATTGCCTACACAGCTCACTCACTGCGTGTGACGAGACTTGCAAATTCTGAGACAGGTCAGAGCTGCTGTATTTGTGATTGAGGGGCCAATGTTCTCTGATGTTACCGATGTACACACAGGACTGCGAGGTATTACGGATGTGAGAAAGGAGTTGTGGGTGCCTCTATGCTTGCTGAGCAGTGGCAGACATTAGCATATTTCCGCAGATTCACTATATGCGATTATGCAGCTGCGATCACAGTTGAGATCTGTGCTGAATCAGGCCCTAGGTCACTAGGCCTGAGTGCTGAATAACCATATTAATCTACACACAGACAACATTCGGAACCAGTGACCAGGCACACTGACAGATTGTGGTCAGTGGTTGACAGGATTTTCCATTTGGTCTGTTCTACATCTAATTGATCCTGGTCAGATTACTGAACCAATGCCAGGGACTGTCTGTCACTAAAGTTAAACAATCTGTCAATATACTGTACTGTAAGCACCCAGGAGGCAGGATATCAACAGGATCACCTCCAGACTGGACACTCTGTGCATTAAGGATATATAATGTGCTCTGATTCTCCATGTCCAGAAGAAAAGTACTCAATATAACACATTGTTGAAATAGCCCTGACAAGCCAATTCCATTTACATAGCATTTATAACTAAGTGAAGGCTTCACAAATCCTTGCACTCTGCTTTAAAATAGGTTCATGATTTTCATTATGAAGCATTAAAATAATAACAATAGTTTACATTACCAATTTAACAACGTGCAGCGCTAGGAAGGTAAATAATCTGTAATATTGTTGAACTACAGATTGCAGAAATAAGCTTAAACTGGGTACACACTATGGCCGGGATGTACTAAGCATCGCATCCGCGATGCCGTACATACCACCCATTATCGGGTACATATTGGCAATAATATCGCTGGTATGTACTTAGAAAATCGAAAAGAACATCTCTGCAGTAAGAGTTATCCTTTGCGATAGAGACACTTCCAGGAGTATGACCCAGAAGTACCTCTGCTTCGCATGCACAGAAGGACGCGCACGCCGTGGTGGGAGCTGGGAGGGACATCAGATGGGATGATGCAATGAACGATGCCATGATGCTAGATGCAGCATGGAACGTGAAATCACACTTTGTCCACTGCATTGTGCAGTATGTACAGAACGTGCAATGTATCGTTCCATTACATCGTCCCATCGGTTGGGTACACCATCATGTCGTGTGTACCCAGCTTTAGAATCGCATACACTGAGCTGTGTCTCTAGCAGCTGATGTAGATATTCATAATCATATCTTTAATCTCTGCTCCATTAGAAATTTAAGTAATGCACACATTGTTAAAAAATCTTCTGTAATCTAGAAGTTAGTGAACAGCATACATATTAGACAGTTCTCAAAGTTCCAGTAACTGGTATTCCCAGAGTACATACAGTAGCTGATAAAAAAAAGAAATCAACAAACACTTACTGATAACCAGTGTGGTCCCCTTCTTACTGCATATGTATTTATCACCACTCTTCCATAAAGCAGAGGTGGGAGTAATTGCTTTTCAGTACTTTATACAGAAGTAAAAGCCTAAGGTGTATAGCTTCACCTCTCTTATATTGCAGTGGCAGTGGTATTAATTATGACTCATGATCCTTTTAATGGTAATAAGAGACCTTCACCTTGTATCAACACTTTGGGCATGCAACACAAATATAACGTAAGACATGGAGCAATTGATGAAGTTAATAATTTGGAATTGTTCATAAGTAACTGTGGAGATTACCAATATTCTCTTTGTTAGTATTAAGGCCACAAGTGAAAACATTCCCATGGCCACATTGGAAATAACCATTATGCTTAGCCTGTAGCCTTTTGATCCTTTAGGATTTTTCTTGGTTGTTTCATATTTTTTACATTTATATTCTTATTAAAAATATTTGCTTTTTTTTCCAAAGAGACGTCCAAAAATGTGATCCTTTTTCAAAATATTAACCTACTAATGCTGCACACTGATAAATAGGTGAGTTACCAGATATTTTTAAATATTTATTATTACTATTATTATTTTAATGTTTATCAAACACTAGATCCCTGGGTTCGTTCTCGCTCTCTCTGTATCACTACCGCCCTTCTTTTTCTTGCTCAATTATTTTCTTTTTTAGACTTCAGTACCCCCTCTTTCATGGGCACGTCTGCAGTTCTTCTAGTTGTTATCATGCAAAAAAGATGCTGGCTGCAGTGTGCGCTTTGCACTTTAATGCGTTGGCCTAAATCGTACAGCCGCATGCCTGTATTGAGTTTTTGAACTTTACGGATGTATAGTGGAATTATTTTGAATTTGTTTATGGGGACCAGGGGCATGGTTTGGGGATGCTCATAGGGGAAGCTTTTTTTTAAGAACTTAATTGACAAAAATTTTCATCAAAGCTCACAGAAATTGTCTTTTTTTCATTTACTCAAGTTTAAAAAGTATTTTTAAAAATATAGTTAAATATTTTATTTAAAAAAATTTACCTGGGGATGTTTTGCAACCCTCCCCCCCAACCCACGTGTCCATATGCTCCCATTGTAATTTCACCTCCCAAACCATCAAAAAAGGACCCCCCAGTGTCAAAATATCACCAGCAATATCAACCAACACCCCCCTTATGGTAATAGGTCCCCATGGCAGAACCCCCACCCTCACCCCCTGGGACAATGGGCCTCCTTTTTTCCATCCCCCTTTCCCATGTGTCACTATATATGTAAAAAATGATTTTTTTATATATCCCCCCCACTCCAGCCAAAATGTATATATTAATCTGCAGCACACCCCCATCCCTTAGTGCCAAAAGATGCCCTCCTGTGACCTCCCTCCCCTGTGACCTAGTCCCACCCCCTTACCTTTGCAAAGTGCAGCGGTGCGTGGTGCAGGGGGGTCAGATCATCAGTCCCCCCTATTGCAACTGATCTCTGCACATGTAGAGATCAGCATACCTTGTGCTCAGGCAATTCCAGCTGTGATGTCAGCCACATCACTACAAGGGGTCCGGGTAGTCAGAGGGATCTCTGCAGAAGCCGGGGAACAGAGCAGACTCATGTGGTTGAATGTGATGCGACCTTGCCAGATGAAGCACTTCTGGCTCTGGTCGCATCACATGCGACCACGCCAGCTAAGTGGTTTTTTCTTTCTTCTATACATGTAGACTTTTTTCGGTTGTGGCTAATGTTGTGATGTTGTTATTGGTTGATATTCAAGTGTCTATGTTCCCAACATGAGGTGGAATACTTACTGAAATAGAAGATTAATTATGGTCTACATCTTTTCATGTATCTATATATACTAAACATTTATTTAATCATTTTAGCACCAGTCCAGTATGTGTGATTTGTCAAGTAAATGAAGGATGCTTTGTAACTCCTCTAATGGGGGAATTTTGTTGCTGTGCATATTATTTTTTACATTTACAACTGACTTTGTATATTTGCATGTTCGATTGTACCCCTCATAGTAATTTAAAACTTTTATAATAAATGCATATTATATTTTTATTGATGTTTATGAATGTATGATAAATAAGTATTTAGAATAGACACTGGGCCAAATGTAATAGGGTGTCAGTTTTGGTAAATTGCGAGTTTTGTGCTAAACTCGCAATTTTTCACAACTCTCCAATGTAATAGGGTGTCAATTCACTATAACTTGCACTTTTCAGAGTTACTAAAAATCCCCATTCAAAATCTCCATATAATGTTGCAACATTGTATCAATGATGTAACCACAAGATTAAACTCAATTAACGGCTACGATGTAGCAGCTCCCATCATACACTCTAATTGTGAATTCTCACCATAGAAGTCTATGGGGAACACAGGCTGACCGCATTCAGTCAATCAGGGAGCTGCTCCAACAGAGATGCCCACTGATTGGCCGGTGGCTCCTTCAATGACGGGGCACACGTGTGCCCCGGTCATTTACGCGGAGCAAAGGTATGTGTACACACATACCTTTGCTCAGTCCGGCATGGATCCGTTTATTTTCGGTTTGGTTTTTTAACCCTTTGGATGCCTACAGGGAACGAAGCGGATTTGATCTACGCATAGGAGAGGTGAGAATGGATTTTTATTTTAGGTACCCCTATGGATTACTTTGGATACTAGGTGAGTATGTGTGAGTGTGAGTGTGCAGGTATGTTTTATTAAAATGTTGCATTCACGGTGTGTGTTTGTTTTTTATGTATTTCTTTCGTTGTGGAACTACAAGTGCCAGCGGGCCCGTAATGCCCCGCATGCTGGTATTCTCCAAATACCAGCATGCGGGGGAGGCTTGCGGGTACTTGTGGTTCTACAACTAAAGACAATATTTAATCCTTTATTTTGCACAAAACACTAACACTATCAACCCGGCACCCACCACCCTATGGTGCCGGGGTAGCCCTGGGCTATCAGTCTAGGCCTGGGGTGCCCTGGAGAGGGGGACCCCTTTATTGGGGGGTCCCCAACTCCCCAGGGATCCCCTGCCTGGGCTGACTAGTAGTCAGGGACAATGCTTTGGCCGGGGAAACCGGTGAAAGGTTTTCCCTGCATGCGGCATTATCCCCCCACTAGAAAGAGTTCGGTGTTGGTTTGGGAATTTTCAGGGGACCCCTACTCGTTTTGTCCCCTGATTTTCCAGAACCACGACCAGCTCAACAAAGCCCTGTGCTGGTTCTTAATATACAGGGGCCCCTACGCATTTTGGTCCCTGTATTTTTAGAACCAGGAGAGGCTTTATAATGCCTGGGGCTGGTTTTGCTTTAGGGGAGGGGGTGCACGTCATTTTTATTTAAAACACACACAGAAGCCATCACAGATCTCACTGATCTGTGATGGCTTCTCTAAAACTTGCACCTTTTAATGCTACTCGCAATAAAAGGTGCCAGTTTACATAGTCCTAAACTCGCCTAAACTCGCATATGTAGTAGCCTCGAGCTGAAAAGTTCACAGGCTATTGAATTGCGAGTTTCAGTACAAACTCGCACTTTTTAAAAGTGCGAGAAAGTGCAAGTTTGTACTGTTACTAAAACTGACTACCTATTACATTTGGCCCACTGTGTTGCTATAATATTGGATTACACCAATAATTTAATGAATAAAAACAACATAAATTGTGCAGAAGTTAAGCAAAACACAAGCTAAATAAATCTATGGCAACATAATCAGAGAGTAAATAAAAGATAAAATTCTTCTCACATTATATTAAACAACATTTTGTGTGTGTTTGTGTGCAAAACATTATCTACAATATATTTATAATACTCTGAGAAAAGAAATGAGAGAGAACAACAAAAGCAATTTAATAAAAAATATACTTGTCAAACAGATATTAAATATTATTGATTTATTGATTACTAACTTGACAATATTTATGAAATGGTATTGGAGTGATCACGCCAAGTTCATAATCAGTTGGGACCCATCGTTAAAAATGTTTTTGGGTCCTAACTCACTTTTCTGGGTCCCATAATTTACCTTGAATCCCCCCCATAGATCTCCCCACATTCCACTTCTATGCCATGTTCGCTTCATACACCTTTTATATCAGACTGTACCCCTGATATGCACCTCAGAAAGCCCCTTTACACTGACACTTACATTAAGATAACGCTCCATCACCCATTATAAATGTGTAACTTACATTAAAATTCACTAACCCCATACTTTTTTCATCCTTCTGTGCGGTATACAATCGGGAAGCCGGCTGCCTTAATACCAGTTGTTTGTGTCATCTGCAAAAAGGCATAGTTTATCTTCAATACCATTTACAATGTCACAAATAAAGATATTAAAAAGCACTGGTCCAAGTACAGGTCCCTAAGGTACTCCACTGGTAACATTTCCCTCTTGAGACTACACTCCATTTACTACAACTCTCTGTTTCCTATCCTGTAGCCATGATCTTATCAATTCAACTATCTTTGTGTACAATCACATGCTTTCCAGTTTATTTAACAGTCTGTGATGTGGAACAGTATCAAAAGCCTTACTAAAGTCTAGATAAACTATCTATGGCCTCCCCTTTATCTATTTCCTTAGTCACCCAGTCAAAAAAGTCAATAAGATTTGTTTGACATGATCTCCCCCCAGTAAATCCATGCTGTTTGGGGTCCTGCAAATTGCTGGATTTGAGATAATCTACGACTCTTTCTTTTAAGAGTGTTTCCATCAATCTCCCAACTACTGATATAAGGCTCACTGGTCGGTAGTTGCTTGCCTCTTCCTTGCTTCCACTTTTTGCAATGTGACAACATTTGCTCTTTTCCAGTCCTCTGGAATTACTCCAGTAGCTAGTGACTGGTTGAATAATTCTGTTAATGGCGTTACCAGCACCCCTTTAAGCTCTTTTAGTATCCTTGGATGTATCCCATCTGGCCCCATTGATTTATCCACTTTCAGTTTTGAGAGTTCTGTTAGGATCTTCTCCTCTGTAAATGTGCTTGTTCCTACCTCATTTTTCTGATTACACCTGCAACTTAACTGTGGCCCCTTGCCCTCTCTTTCAGTAGTGAATACTGAACAAAAATAATAATTAAGATGATCAGCTATTACATTGTCTCCCTCAACAAGACTCCCTCTTTCTGTCTTTAGTCTTTTTATTCCACCTTTTGTTTTTCTCCTTTCGCTTATATACTTAAAAAAAAGTTTTGCCCCCTTTACCCACTGACTGTGCCATTTTCTCCTCAGCTTTTACCTTTGCACATCTGATTACTTTCTTAGCCTCCTTCTGGTTTACAAGATACACCTCTTTGTCTTCATTATTTTGCGTCTGCTTGTATTTCCTAAAGGCCATCTTTTTTGCTTTCACAATACTTGCTACCTCTTTCCCAAACCATACTGGCTTCCTTTTCCTTGTGGTTTTCCTAACCCTTTTGATACAGAGGTCTGTTTCCTTTAATATTGCACTTTTAAAATGTTCCCACCTCTCCTGCACTCCTTTCAAGTTCCTCCACTCTGCCAAAGATTCGCTTCCCATCCCTGCAAAATCAGGCTTCCTAAAATCTAACACCTTTGTTTTTGTATGGGGTGAGTCAGTATCTGACTTTATTCTTAAACATACTGCTTGATGATCACTGGATCCCAGATTTTCAACCACTTTTACATCAGATATTCTGTCTCCATTTGTAAGGATTAAGTCTAATATTGTGTCTTTACGAGTGGGCTCCCTCACCAATTGCTGGAGGGAGGCTCACTGCAATGAATTCAGGATGTCCCTACTTCTAGTGAAACTTGCCACAGACACCTCCCAGTTTATATCAGGTAGATTAAAATCTCCCATGATTATTATCTCTCCTTTCAATGTCATTTTAGTGATGTCCAGCAATAGTTTATTGTCCAGTTCCTCTTCCTAACCTGGTGGTCTGTAGATCACCCCAATATGAAGAATCACTTTCTCCCCTGTTTCTATAGTCACC
The DNA here is from genome assembly GCA_031769625.1 of Taudactylus pleione. Taxonomy (NCBI): domain Eukaryota; kingdom Metazoa; phylum Chordata; class Amphibia; order Anura; family Myobatrachidae; genus Taudactylus; species Taudactylus pleione. Next base: position 7,258,383 of record JAUIMM010000484.1, read on the forward strand.
CAAAGGGACTCGTTTTTATCTTCAATACTATGCATTAACATAGTATTTTTGCTTCCTTGACATACATTGCTACTCCTCCTCCTATTCTTCCCATTCTGTCCTTCCTAAATAAAGTATGTCCCAGTCATGATTTTCATTACACCATGACTCCATAATAGCCACAATCTCCAGATCATCCCTTGTCATTATTGCAATTAGTTCGGGAATTTTATTTCCTAAGCTCCTAGCATTTGCACACATTGCTCTTAGAGTTTTATTTGTTTGCTTATTTCTCCTGTTCCTGTTTATCTCTCTGCCTATGTTTATTTGGTTTTGTTCTGAATTATCTTCTGTTGCTGTGGATATGCTTCCTGTTCCATTTGCCAGCAAAAATAATACCTCATTATTGGGGGAGCAGATTTATTTTTTCTTGTTTGGTTCACTGTCCCCCTCTTCTAGTTTAAATAGTTCTTGGTGTAGCTTTCAAACTGTTCACTCAGCATTCTAGTTCCTTTTGAAGATGGGTGCAGGCCATCATATTTGTATAAGCTTCTATCTTGCCAGATGGCATGGCTGTGGACTGTCACTCCAAATCCTTCCTCATAACACCACTTTGTAGCCAAACATTGAAGTGTCTGATGCAATGATTTCTATCTCCCCCTATGTGTACTGGCAATACTTCTGAAAAAGTTACAGTGGTTGCCACCTGCTTTATTATTATTATTATTATTATTATTATCCTTTATTTATATGGCGCCAGAAGTGTTCCGCAGCGCTTTACCTAGTACATAGAACTAATAAGTGAACAAGAAACATGTAACTTACAGTACATTGCAGTGCAGGACAAGGACACGATTTATATACGGTACATTGCTGCAATAGCAATTAAAGCACTCACAATAAGCAGCTAGGGATGCAATCGGGAAACCGGCTGACCTGATCCCGACAGCCGGCTTCCCGACTGCTTTATCCCGGCATGGGTTAAATGACAGGCGTCTATATCTAGACGCCTGTCATTTTCCCGACACCGGGAGACAGGTGCCCAGCATCCCGATCGAAGGGATGCTGGTCGCCATGAGCGGACAGCCACGTGGGGGGAGGTTTAGGGCACCCTGGGGGGACTTAGGGTTAGGCACCCACCCGGGAGGGTTAGGGTCAGGCTAGGGGGAGGCTAGGGGGAGGGAGGGTTAGGGTTAGGCACCCCCAGGGGGGACTTAGGGTTAGGCCACCCCCGGTCATACAGCTGGGAGTTGGCAGTCACGTGTTAGGTGCCCTTTTTGGGAGTAAAGAGTAGAAGAAAATGTAAAGAGAAGCACATGAGGGACGAGGTCCCTGCTCGTGAGAGCTTACATTCTAAAGCTTTAGAGCAGTCCCTAACGTCCTGAATTCATCTTTTACTGCCATGACTTCAGCATTGGCCAGGTCATTTGTCCCTAGGTGGACAATGACATCCACCTCTCCATCTTTTCTAGCTGCCTTCACAATTCTTAGCATGCGCTCTTTGGGCCTGATTCAGACCCGGATGCTAAGAAGTGTTGGCTTGTAGCTGCTGATGGTTCACATTGTGCGCATGCATATGCATCGCAGTGCGCGAGCCAGTCACTCCAATCGGGAGTCGTGCGCTCGTAGCACAAAGACTGAGCGCTAACCTTGAGTGACAGATAGTGCCGTTTGTGGGTGGTAACAGGGGAAGGTACTTGTGAACGGGGGAGTGGTGCTGCGAATGCAGGCATGTCTGGGTGTCAAAATGGCGTTAAAGGGTGTGCATAATTAGCATGGAGGTGTCATTGTACACATCACCTGGTTGTATTTCAGTCAGCATTGATCGCAGTGCTTGCGGCGGGGTAGGGGCTACCTCAAGCTCTGCGTGCAGCTCTGATGGCTCTCGATGTTACCGATTAATCATACACTTACTGGAGATGTCGTGTGCTAAGAAAGGAAAGTGGGCGTCTTTATACACCTGCGTTCGCTCACTGGCGTAGATCTCTAAGACATAAGGGGGGGTCCTTACGCCACACAGTATGATCACAGAATTTGCATGCCTGGCCCCTTTTGGCAGCAAGCGATTGCGGCTTAGCGTCCGGGTCTGAATCAGGCCCTTTATCCTTTGGAGTTGGGGCTCCAGGTAAACACCTTACTTGTCTCTCTACTTCAGCAGTGTTTCCCAGATGTACTCCTCTAATACTGTCCTCTAATAATGGAATCTCCCAAAAGAAGTGTAGTCCTTTTTGACGTGGATGTAGTCAGGAAACAGAAGGTCGAAATCCTAAAGCCGGTTTCCCGACTGTGAAATCCCAGCATGGGACTAATGATAGGCGTCAAAATCCCGATGCCTATCATTATCCACCCACCTAAATCCCGATGCCCGGCACACCAAATGAAGGTAAGCCGGGCATTGAGAGTAGAAAGCTGCAGGGAGGGGGAGGGTTTGGTTTCAGGGCACCCAGCGGGACTTAGGGATAGGCACCCCTCCCTGGAGGGTTAGGTATAGGCTAGGGGAAGAGGGGTTAGAGTTAGGCACCCCCAGGGGGAGGTTAAGATTAGGCACCCCCCCAGGAGGGTTAGGTTTAGGGTGCGGGGAGGGGGGGGTAGGTTTAGGCACCCATGGGGGAGGTTAGGGTTAGGCACTAGGGGGGAGGTTAGGGTTATGCACCCCTGAGAGACGGTTAGGGTTATGGGGGGGAAGGGGTAGGGATAGTATACTTGCGGGCACTGTCGGGATCTTCACTGCCGGCGTCAGGATTGTGACCGCCGGACTAACATCTGGCGGTCATTCATATCACACCCTTTTGAAGATGTAACTTTCCTGTTCCTATTTATTTTTCTATAGTCAGTGAAGACTCCATATCTTCCTGTTCTGTATTGCCTATATTAGCTGTACTTTCCAGCCCTGCAAGAGCAGCATATGAGTTTTGCAGTGTCACAGCTTGTGGGAGGTGTCTGTGTCCCTCTGGAAATCTCTGCCTTTCAGAGCCCACAGTAGTCCAGGCAGTATGTCTTCTGGGGGCTCTCTGAGGCAGTGGTGGCCTCAAGGACACAGACATCCTACATATCTCAGCATGCAGATTTTCTTCCTCCTGCAGCAGAGAAAATTGCTCACAGATTGGGCAGCAGCTGGGTCTCCAACATTCTACCTGCAAAACAGATGCATTACATCCCTTGCATTGCACTAGGTCAATTGTCTCAGATGTAAGTGGTATTGGAAATATGTATTACTGTTTGTGTATAATAATTCACCTTTTTCTGTATTCTAATTCACCTGATTCTGTTTCAAACTCACAATTCACTTAAGAATTCAAGCTTCACTTTAGACTGCAAGCTTCTTACAATGAGCAAGCTCTAACTACTACAGGTGGCATAATGTGTGGGTACTACAGTGTAGCATAATGTGTGGGCACTACAGTTGGAATAATGTGGGGGCATTATGGTGTACCATAATGTATGGGCACTACAGGTTCCAAAAAGTGTGGGCACTACAGTGTAGCATAATGTGGGAACTACAGTGTGGCATAATGTGTGGGTACTACAGTGTGATATAATGTGGGGGGCACTACAGTGTGGTATAATGTGTATCTTTTTGTCACCCACTGCCTGTCACCTCTTTCTATCACCCTCTCCCTGTCACCCACTGCCTCTCCCTATCACACACTGCCTGTTACCCTCTCCCTCTCCATCACCCACTGCCTGTCATCTCTTCCTATTACCCTCTCCCTGTCACCCCTGCCTTTCCCCTCTCCCTGTCACACACTGCCTGTCACCCTCTCCCTATCACCCTCTCCCTGTCACCTACTGCCCATCCCTCTCCCTGCCACCCACTGCCTGTTACCTCTCCCTGTCACCCTCTCTCTCTCACCCACTGCTTTTCCCTGTTACTACTGCCTGTCACCCAGTGGTGTAAGTTCATACCAGATGCCCGGAGGCAAGTTATAATTTGGTGCCCGTCACAGCCGCTGACACTGTAATGTAGCAATTAGCATGCAGACAGGCTATAGATAGACGAAGGCAGCAGCTGATGGTCTGACATGGAGCTCTCCATTAGTGTATCGTAGCTTCTCAGGCCGGGAAGGAGTGCAATGTATTGGGCGGCTGTGACGGTATACTCCGGGTACATAGTTACAGCCCTAAGTTGGGTGAATATGTTGTGGATAATGGAGGAGGTGCCCCCTTCAGAGCTGGAGCCCGGAGGCAGGTGCCTCCATTGTCTCCCATAGTTATGCCCCTGCTGTCACCTCTCTCTATCACTCTCTCCCTGTCACCCACTGCCTATCCCCCCTCTCCCTTTCATCCATTGCCTGTCAACTATTCCTGTCACCCTCTCCCCCTCTATATCACCCACTGCTTCTCCCTGTCACCTCTCACCCTCTCCCCTGTCACCCACTGCCTCTTCCCTCTCCTTGTCACCCACTGTCTGTCCCCTCTCCCTGTCACCCACTGCTTCTCCCTGACATCCACTGCCTTTCACCTCTCCCCATCACCCTCTCCCTTGTCACTCTCTGCCTCTTCCCTCTCCCTGTCACCCACTGTCTGTTATCTCTCCCTGCCATCCACTGCTTCTCCCTGTCACCTCTCCTTGTCATCTTCTTGCCTCTCTTTGTCTTCATCTAGCCTGTCCCTGTCACCCTCTACCTCTCCCTGTCACCCACTGCAGTTTGAGAGAGGGGCCCAAAGCAAATTTTTGCATCTGGGCCCACCACTCACAAGTTCCTCCACTGGATCCAGGGAACCATGATCTGACCCCTCCACTCCACAGAATTTGCCTTTGTATGTACCATCCTCCTATGGCTGCTGGAGTGGATGAGGAGTGGGGCCCAACATTTAAAGATACACATGTGCGGTGGAGTGGGAATAGCCTGCTGCTAATCTCATACACAGAAGAGTGGATAATGCTGTCAGCTCTATCTGCCTAGCCATATCTGTAACAAAGGGATCATTTAGGGGCCCATCTATCATTAACTATTTGCAGCATATTTACTGAAAATACCCATTTTCAGGGGATAACCACAAATAATTACTATCTCCCAGAAGTATTATGCAGGGACCGCAGCAGACATCTCTGATATCTGCTGTGATTCCACCATAACCGACAGCAGCCACAACCCCCATAGGTTTCATTAGGGGATGCGATATTGTTGGATTCACCAAGCTCTGGAATGCGAAGCTGGCCCTTGCAGCTAGCACCATCTAAAGATGGTGTTGTGCTGCTGTAGCCTATGAGCTACACATCTCAAAGATTACTGGGAGAGGAGTTCTGCACATGCCCTGGAGTCCCACCTTACGGGTGCAATTTAATTCATCTGGGAGGTAAGATCGCATTGTTAATATTAAAATTAACCTCTATATACCCCTGCCTAAGGATCAAGAATTTGCCTATGCTGGCGATCACTTCCTGGACCCATTCCCCTAGACCTGAGAACCATTTCACTGGGTTCAGCCATGACACCCATCCTTCTATCTTCTCCCCTACTTCAGCCACTGAAGCGTTATGGTTCTTGCAAAATTCCCACTTTAGCTGCAGAATTTCATCTATCTTCCGGTCTATCACCTCCTTAGGGTCGCTAGTATCATTGGTGACATAGGTGCAACATTTTACTCCAAATTGGGTGGCCAATGTTACGCAATACCCTCCAGTAACAGCAGTTAAATAATTCAACACTAGCCTGTGTTGCACCAGTTCTTTCTTGTACGCTTGCAATTCTCTCCCTGTATACCTGAATGTGTCATCGTACATCTCGGTGATATTATCTATCAATTTAGCAAGTTCCTGAATATATCTAAAATTTTATGTACCCCGAGCGATTCTGGTGGGGTCCAAATGCGACTAGAACTTGAAAGCCAGTTGTCTCACTGATTAACTGAGTGGATTTATGTATGTCATCAGGTATCATATTTCTTTTGCCTCTGTGTTCATATTGTGTGTGAAGATATGGTGATGGTATGTTTTTTTTATGTATACCAAGCATTTCAACATGTATGAGGGTCATAACTTCTGGAAGTATTCTTCCCAAATAACATAACAATTACAATACTAAAATTGGTCAGCCACTCCCCTGATTGGCATTGCACTCCTCCTGACTCCACTCCATCAGCGCTGCCATAAGCTCACATCTCCTTTATTGGTCCCCCATCACAGACACTGACTATCCCCAAACAGATCATCATGACAAAAACTCTGGAAAAAAAAAGAACTAGGATGACCACAGCAGACCACTCCATTGCTGGAAGCACTGATCTACACATTTCTTTAGCTCAGATATCTCACCATCACCTTTTTAATCCTTCCAGCACAAGCTCGCAATCGACAGGTCCACGTTATCGGCCTTGTCTCCGCCTTGCATCTCCACCGGTTGGTTAACCTCCCTATAGTGAGTGGAATGGACCCACGTATCTTCCTCGCCCACCCTTTGTGGATGTAGTATCGTCAGATATGGACCTTTCCACCGATCAGTCAAACAACCTGAGCTAAAAAAATTTGGATCATAACAAATTCTCCAGATTTGACATCATGACAATTTGCATTAAATATGTTAGTTAATAACACTTTCAATTTCTGTTATTCGCATTCATCTTCGTGAGACCCTTTACAGTAACCTCATTATCATATTTTCACATGAGGCTGCCTGTTTGAACAGTATCTACAAGGGGGGGAAAATAAAGGAAAAGACAGTCTGGGATAATCTTAGTGTTGTTACACATCACCTTACACATGTTCTTGGAAACGTCACCTGTAAAATAAGTCCCCCCATCATTTTTTAATAATTCTAGGGATATAGTATCTGCATACAGGTTCCTGCAATTAAATTTTGTTATTAATAGCTACTGCTCTAAATAATGCCTGTGCCACTGGGTTGGATAGTATTCCGAGTAGTTGACCTTAGCCTGGCATGGCTGTCGTTTATCCTTAGCAACCTTGTGTCCTATGAGTGGGAGATAAAGCACAACAGTTTAATATCATTTAAACATGACCTAAAATACAACAATAAATTGTCCACATTTTACATTAGAACAGATCCAGTGATAGGTTGAAAAGATTGTAAACAGTCATATAAGGCCTGGGAGAAGATACTGGGGTTACCTATGAACCCATGGGAAACTCGTGTTCCTGTGTGGTGTTCTTCACTTTGCAGTTCTTACTTACGTGTCCCACTTGGTGACAGTTAAAACATAATTTTGAACGGGGTGGATGAAAAGATTGTTGTGGGATTTGAGCAAGAGGGAAAGGTGGTGGGTATGTGTAAGGATAGGGAGGGTAAGGATATTGTGGGGGATATGAGTATGGGACCTGTGGTTGTGTATGATACTGTATGTGGGGTAAGGATGTGTTTGCTGTGGTGTGGGATAGGTGAGGACGTGTAATTGTTCAGGTGCATGTGTGTGTGTGGGTGCAGGTGTATCGGTTGGCTGTGATGTTATTGTCATTCCTTCCAGAGCTTGGATACTGACAGCCTTTAGTTTTTAGCTCTGGGTCTCTCTCTTCTTTGTGATATTTTTATCATGTTCTATGGCAGACTCTATGAGGTTATCTATTGTAAGTCCCCTCCAGCCAGGCTGTGAGGTCTGAGCCTGAGTCTTTAAGTCATCTCTCAGACCGTCCATGAGTACCGTGACTATCATTCCCCTGTGGTGAGTGCTATCTTTAATATCTTCTATCCCAGTGTACTGGGTGATAGCCTGCAGAGCCCGATCGCAATAATCCTCTGCATATTCACTCTCCTTTTGCTTAATTGTAAAAATTTTGTTACAGTTAACTACTACTGGAAAATATATACCCAATTGAGTTACAATGCGGGAAATGTTACCTTGGTTTACTTGGTCTGCTAAGGGAACGTCACCAACCAATACACAATCCGTGATAAATTTTGTCACGTCGGTATTGTGTGGCAGGCAGGCCCTTAACACCACACGCCAATCTTTATTAGTGGGCTCATGAGAACTACCCAAATTTCTCAAAAATCTCTGACATTTGGCTAGTTCCTTTTTTGGGATCGGGGAAATCATTTATGATGGAATTTAGTTCTGCTCTTGTCCAGGGACAATGCATTACTACTTCCCTCATGGGCACTACACCGTTCGCATCTGCATTTCCATTCTGAACAGTTATCATCCGAATGGGATGCAGACCGGTAGCGTTGCTACCTCTGACCTGGTTACCTGGCTGGGGGTTTAATCTGCTGCTACGTATGGTATTAACAACTTCCTCTACGGGTGCAGAGTGTGATAACACTTCCCTTGCTGTTACTGATGGAGATGGCGGCACCACCCGTGATTGTGGTGATGCAGCATCTATCATTTGCACAGCATGGGAAATGGCAGACATTACTATAGGCTCATCATCCATATCATAAACATTTTCTTTATGGTTGCTTAAGAGAGGGTACAAATTGCTTGTTACAGTTTTATGGGTATTTTTGGTAACTGTACTTGCACCTCCATCCACATAAGGTGGGAGAGGTGAGCATGAACTGCTGGCAATACTCTCCACAACGCTACCTTGCCGCACGTGCGAGCCAATTTGCGGCGCGCCCGTATTGCAATTTAGCGTCGCGGATGTATTTTCTGGTAATGCGCTCGCGACGCTAGTTTGCATTGCTTGCACATTTTTAAGCCACGTATCCCCTTCATGCTGCCACAGTTTTAAACATTCAAAATATTTAACCTTTTTCTCTCGGGAGCGCATCAAACTGATGTGATCCCAGACATTGTCTAACACATTTTTATCAAAACTACCAATTCTGGGAAACGGTCTAACACTCTTCCTCGTCATATTAAATCATAAATCACAATACCTTATTGCATAAGTACCATACTTGGTATGCATGATACGACGGGCCGATCCGATAGGCGCCTCCATTAGCAGCACATCATTGCCTAACATCTCTACTGTTTGCGTGGCTCCCATTCTGAGACAACTCCTATGCTTTTCAATAAAGATTTAAACCGGTGAAAGACAATCAAGACACTTTCACTTACCTGTGGACGATTTAAGTCAGCAGCGCCCACACACCTGGATAAGATTTGAAAAAGGCAACTTCCACACCCGGATAAGATTTAGTAAGGCAACTTCCACACCTATGAGAGTTTATATGTCGGCTACTCTCACGCACCTCTCTACAACAAAGACAACATGTACACCTGCTACTGTGTATAGAACGGTAAAGCTGCTTACCGAGCGGATAGACTAACCCTTGCACCTAGCCCTTAAGGATCATATGATACCCTTAACTTTGTTCAACAAATACTCACTGTTACACACTTTTTTCCTGCGCAGAAAAATACACGTTAGCCCAGATATTGGTAATAGAAAAAAATGTAAACCTCAATGGCTTTGTTTAAACACCATGGCAGCACAACCGGAAGTACATATACGCTATTGTGCGACCAGCCACATAAAAAAAATAATGCGACTACCACACAACCGTATAATGACTTTTTAACTGTGTACGCAAAAGTGCATCTTTTCTGTGCGCAAAATTGCGACTCAGCCGCATACACAATACTATGGCACCCCTTTAAACGCTAGGTTCTATCAACAAAGGAAAACAAACTTTTTCCTTTCTTGTCCCTGGATTCTAGTCAGCTTCCTTTGCTCACACAAAAACGGATAGCGATTTTTCAGCACAAAGCGGTTGCAGGAAAACCCTGCATGTGGCCACTCCACCCTTTGCTGAGACATCGATAGCCGTATGTGCCGTATGAGTAGGTAAGTGACTTCACTCAATGAGCCCCCATCTGTTAATATTAAAATGAACCTCTATATACCCCTGCCTATACCTTCTAATGTCCTGCCTATACCTTCTAATATCCTGCCTATAACTTCTAAGGATGACGATAATTTGCGTACGCAGTCATACCGTAAATAAAGACTTAGACGTGGAATCTGTGGTTCCAAGGCACAAGTGTTATTCAGGTAAAAGTTCAAACAGTTACACATAATTGATCTAGACACAATTTAGGCGCAAAGGAAATTATACAGACCCAAGTACAGTATACATAAGCAGCGCTTCCGGACCCGGAGATAGGCATCAGCAAGAGACCCCTAGTCATACAGCATTCAGCACAAAGACAGAGAACCAGCATTCGAGCACACATATTTATACCCCCCCAGAATAAAAAGGACAATAGGGAAGTTTGTTGCTGATGTCATTGGTTCCCAGGGGAGAAGCATCTGTTACAGCACATTTAACAGGCTGGTTCAAATAGACTCTCCCTGCCTCTAACAGCTGGGGATCTTTCTCTTCACGCCCCCTGCAACATCCTAACAGTTGTTCCTGAAATATACATTTTGTTGCTTGTAGGTTCTGTGATCTATAACTCGAGTTTGCATGATGCGACCTCCCCACCGATAACACCGGAATACTGTAAAAAGAATACGCATCAGTACAAGACCAAACACGACTTGTATAGCATGTATAATACCTTAGTTATCAAATATCTTTATTTACCAGCATTTAAACTAACTGAACCAACTTAAATCATACACTGTAAAGCTTATTGAACCTTATGTGTGAATATGTAATGTGTGGGTATTGAGGGTTTGATATAAGGACGCTAGTTAACTTGGGGCAGATGCGTGCGCATAAAGCTAATAATACAGCGTTTTCATACAAAGTCCTATGCATTCGCTAATATGCGACTAGTTAACAGCGCAATTGTGTGTAATGTGCGGTGTTTATGCATGAGATTCTATCTATGATGGAATTAACATATTTATATATATACATATATATATATATATATAATATATATATATATATACATACACACACACGCATCATTCCTCACTCACAGTTTCAGACTGCAATGCAAATGTGACTTCCAGCTGTGAGACTAAAACTAAAACCTGTTTGGATTCAGACAAATCCAATTGTGTAGATCAATGCCTGGATTATATTACAATTGCCAACAGGGATTCCCAATTTGTATGTAGAACACTCACAGTTTCTGGTGCATTGTCTATTCTATTTAGATTATCAAAAACCATCTGTTCTTAGCTTGTGAGTTGTAACTTAAAGTGATGCTGGTCGCAAAATGGCGTCCTGCAGATTCTTGTTTCTAAAATGGAGTCTAGCTGCCATTCGCAAGATGGCGTCGCCGCGATTAAATTTTAAACTGAACTTGTCTCAGTCAATTATCCAGCTTTGACATCAACTGCAATGCGATCATGGCATACTTGTCTACACTCCCGTAAGTGGCTGGTGGCTCCTATTATTTTGGGTAGCCCCCCTCACCCCCTGAAGTGTAGGCAGATCTCCCGCAACCTACCCACTTCCTACTGAAGCGGGCAAGATGGAGAAATCTAATGGGGAATTTGCAGGTCTGTGAGGAGGGGGCGGGGCTAAATGGTGGGAATCGCACCCCCACCCCCTCCCACCAGGACCGGCCTCTTGCTGCTGCTCTGGAGGCTGCTCCCGGTAAAGTAGGTAAGTATGCATCATGGGCACTAATATCAAGCACAGATCGCATTGGAATGTAATCATTTATAAATAAAGACACAGGACCCACTCATTTTGAGGAAAGGAGTCCCTCACCTACTACAGCACGTTAATGGTGCGCTACAGCGCATAAGTGTGAACCCTGACTATTGGGGCTGAATGAAAGCTAGGTGCAATTTTTCCCCCCAAATATACATCCAAACAAACCATGTAGCACGGCAAGGAGTGTAAAACTTATTTTAGATGCAGAAAAAACATTGCCTGCTCCTATATGCCACTCTCCTCAAAACTCTAAAAGAATTATGCATTTTATCTCCTGCAGCACAAATTGGTTTACCCAGCAGTAACTTTAGAACTCAGTAACTAGTTATGCAGAGCAAAACACTGTTACTAACGTTATTATAATAAGTCACCCATTTGATTTATTATTCCCTTTTGTTAACTTAACTTAAGCCTAAACCTAGAAATAAACACACTGACACATGTATATGGAATTAAAAGAGGTCACAGCCAGAATTTATTGATCAAATTGAAATTCTAGAATAGGTGTCAAGAAGAAAGCAGTGCTCCGAGGCCACAGCCTGATAGATACTAATACTAAATAATAGGGGCGGATCCCTGCCCTGCGCAGACTGAACTGGGGCAGTACAACCCTCCCCTAAGTGGCACAGCCTTTACCCCTCCCTTGGAATGGAGACCAGGTCCCCCCTTTAGGCGGTGACCAAACTTGCCGCTCTCAAAGGAAAGATGCTACCACAGGCACTCCTGCGCTAATAATAGGCCGCCCAGAAGGAGCACTGTTTCCCGCCAAAGCCCAGTTTGCAGAACCAGGCCCGCCACCAAACTGTGACACTCCTGAAAATAAAGCAAACTGCAGAGGCTGCTGATGAACTCTAGCCCCGCGCCCGTAAGGTGTACCCCATAGGGAACATAAAACCTCTCCTCCCTGTAACGTACACTTGGGTATTGTATGACACGTCTGTCAAAACTACTGACAAGCGTGCACTGGCCATATCAGCTCAATACCCACGTACGTGCACAAATCATTGCCTCTAAAATGAATGACCACCGAGCCAGGGACCCACACTATCTCCTCTGCTGCCCATAGGGCATCTAGCAGGCGCTTCTAGCGCATTTCTCAGAATCCTAACCAACGTAAATCACTTGGTCACAACAAAATTGGGCCTGCATGCCAAGGGGTGCTGGCTACCCCATTAAATATAGGAATGCCCCTTAAACCACACCGGACAGTTGCTCTCCCAGAAAACCCTGTCCAAAAGTTCACCTAGACAGAAATTGGCATTTATATAACAACAACAATCTAACCCCAAGGAAAGGGAAAATATTTGGGTGACCCATCTGAAGTTGAAAAACAGCAAACCTCTTTGAGGGCAAAACTGAAAAGCTCCCAAACTCCATAGTGGCAGTAGGCATAAGGCCCCTGGGTTTCCCAACAAACTCACAATGAGCGCAGCTACTTATGTAACTGATCCCCTCTTAATTAGTACTATAAGCTGAAGACTTCCACTGACCCAACTGTTTTAATGTGTCGACTGAAGCACCTGCAACCGCTGCGCAAGTTGCTGCCCCTATCCTAAACTAATGTGTCCCGAAATGCTCCATAGGTAAACCTAAAGCAATAAGACAATTGTGAAACACCCTTGTAAACTGCTACCTGGACAAAGGGGGGTTAGATTAGCATGGATAAACCAGTTCCCGCCACCTGGAGGGCCAACATTATTAAAGCACCCTGCCTGAGCAACTGGACAAATCACGAGATCTGTCGCCAGGGGGCGCCTGAATCCAACGCCCCCTGACCAGCTAATCTGTCTTAAACCAATCTATTTAGCATAAGATCAATACCGGCTTAATAACCACTTTATTTAACATTAATCCTGGTAGCGCGGAAGTCTTATTAGCAGCAACTAGCTCGCCCATTCTATAAGCCCTAAAGTAAGCTAAGGAAAAGGCTAAACTAAAAAGAGTGGCACTTAGCACTTGCCCAAAGCAACCCCCTTTATTGTCCTAATCAAATCCTGTCATAGCCGGGTTGATGGGCCTCCACGTAATGCCTGTGTGAGGACGCTCCCTTGCCCAACTTGTTAATGCCTTGGTTAGTATGACTTATTTGGCCGGATCTGCCAAAGGCGCAACTTGGAAAAATTAGAGATACCTGATAACGCTTAAACCTTGGAATGACCCCCTTCATGGCAGCTCCGGACAAACTCTGCTATACAATGTCGTAATCGTGCAATCACTCAGTAATAAAGCCCAGTGTGTACGCACCATTACTGTAGCTCTAACAACTTGTGACTCTTTACCTATACAACTTTTAAATGGCCCATATCCATGCATGCATATCACTATTGTCTGTGATTTTGATACACATTTCCTAGTGTGCAGGTGGTTATATATTTATTTTATACTATATATTGACAATTAAGCTAGAGACTTTTAGTAGCTCTTCAAGCCATTTTGATAGCACATTATGCATTATAATTGTTTGCCTGTTACCACGCATTGGATTCCCACAGCATCTTTACTCTTCCCATACAGTATTTGTTTACATGCCTGCTTTATTTTTCTCCACCGGCATTTGTTTCAGCAACAATAAGCACACACCGACCCTTAGCCTCTGTCAGTGGCGGATTCAAAGGGGGCGATTGGAGTGCTCGCCCCCCCTAGCACAGTCCATCCCTAGCACAGACTGTGTGCCCTCTCCTCCACACCACCGATGGAGGGGATAGGGTGACTCCTGCACCTCCCCAAGGTCCCGTCCCGAGCATGGGTGTCACTGTACTACACTGCTGGGCTGCTCTCCCGGCTCCTCCTTGTCCGAGCAATAGCGCGATACACATACTGCTGGGCTAACTACCAGGCCCACTGAAACCCCGGCGAGCCACCCTCCACCCCGGGTAAAGCACCGGGCATACTGTGTGTCAGTGTCACACATGGCAGTGGAGCAGAGGAAGGGCCGGCTCAAGGCCCATTGCACCAGTACAGGCTCACATCACAGGTGCACCGGAACTGACCAAGGAATGGCCTGCCTCCACACAGACTCGGCAGTTCGGGGGTCCTGTTGGCAGCCTGCAGTGCACGCCACAGATAGGACACTAAAGGCAGAGAGAGTGGCCCTGCCCACCTGTACATCGGTGCATCCTCCTGTTGGCTGAGCCACTCCACCTGCTCACGCAGCCACCCATCTCACTTCAGTTGAGTGTCTGTACACAACAATCTTAGCACAGCACCACACAGACACTTTCTCTGTTACTGTTTAAAAGTATTTTTTATGTGTGGGGGTGGTGCTACAAAAATTATCTCATGGGGTGGTGTGCCATTTTTATGGTGTGTGTATATATAATATATAGATATATGTGTGTGTGTGTGTATATATATATATATATATATTATATATATATATATACATAAAATACTTATATTTTTAAGGTAGACACTCCAGGAACTTGTCTTAATATTTCTCTGGAGTAGATGGCTCAGTGCTCCTCTTTCACTTTTTCAAACTACAAAGTATGGTAACTCTGACAGCCTTCGGTTAGTAAGCTAACACTAACCCTTACCCATAACCTCCCTCCCTGGTGCCTAACACTAACTCTCCTCCCCTAATGCCTAACCCTATCCTCCCCGATGCCTAAACCTAACCCTCCCCACTTAGTTCCTAACCCTGACCCTCCCGCTAGTGCCTAACCCTCCCGTTGCCCCCGATACTTACCATATCACATCACATGTGGTGGCACATAATAGGCCCTTCATAGATGTCAGCTCCAGGGCCGCGTAGACCTTATCTGGCACAGCAGTTGGCTGTATGTGCTGCATTTCCAGTGATTGTAGCCTAAGTGGGAAATACCCAGCTGGAGACAGGGGTGAGGTGGGAGAGCAGCCCAGGGCCAGCAGTGTAGTACAGTGAGACACATGCTTGGGGAGGGATCTCGGGAAGGGGAGGTGCTGGAGTCACCCCTGGTGTTGTACACTGCAGTCCGAAAATGACTGTCATGTGTGAGGCGCTCTGGCGGCGGGTGCTGCGGACCTGCTACAGGTTTCAGCTGCTGCTCAGGTAGGAGACGGGCTCAGTCTGTGTGACATAAGGAGTGATGAATGGTCTGTATAAGTAGCTGCCTCTCCGGTGCCCCACATACATCCAGGGGTGTGCCCTGTACATCACATGTGTACTGCTACATACATGCTGCACAGCACATGTGTGTAGTTATGCTCATCAGGGTGCTAGAAATACAGGCACCCAAATGCCAGAAGGGTCGATGGGCCGGCCCGGGCCAATTTCGCAAATTGGGGCCCGGGAGGCAGCAGCTGTGAATTTGTTGCTGCACGGCCGCTCAACCATCCGCAGCAGCCCTAGAGTATGACAGCTCTGCTCTCATTCTAATCTAGCACTGGTCGCCAGCCAATCGGAGCTTGTGGATCAGCAGCCGCTGCTGATTGGCAGCCTGTCCGCGAGCTCCTATTGGTCCATGTGGCAGTGCCTATCACCCCGATAAAAGAACAGTCTATATCCACCTCTGGCCTCTGTGCCTCCATCTCTCCCCCGCCCATCGGTTGCCTAGTAACCGCTGTTAAACTCCCCATTGCCTGATGAGTGCCCCGCCCTAACAGTGCAGGGTAAACCATCAGCCATAATCATAATGAAATAATGACACAGAGACTTGTATAAGGGGAAATTAAGGTCAGCTTTATTTATTTTTAAACTAAATAAACTATTTAATATATAGCTGAACTAACTAATAGAAAAAGAAAGAAAGACAAACAAAGTATGGTGGTGCAGAAAGAACGGCCCCACAGTGCAATATTGCCAACTGTAAAATCACGTCAATCTTCTAAATGGGAGGCGAACTGCCAGCCCATTACTATGCCCAAGGTATCCACTTTTCACACCGATGACAAGACGTGAGGCCCACCTGGACCGGATATGCTGCCGACTCCAGTAGGGTGGAATTAGCCTAAGCCATGTGTTGGATGGTTGAGCACTTCAATCTCCAAAGACAGATGGTGACTGCCATCGCTCTTTCCCGCCACAAGAAAAGCCGACACCAAGCAGCTCAATGAACAAGGGAGGGAGGACAAGAAACAGCCAACCAGAAAATTTATTTAAAATGGCTGCCAAGCTGCAACTCTAAAATAGCACTAAAAAACCCACACCCTGTCCAATCCTATAGGCTAACCAAACCTAACCTCACCCCACAACACAACCTTACTAAAAACAATTAATCCTTTCTTGTCCGGAGGCAGACACCCATAGGCTTGGGTGTTTAATTACCTCCATGCATATGAAATGCACTCTGTCTCACTTCTTAACAGCATTACATAAGATAGTGTGTAAAACATGCCGGTGTTGGCAACCGTATATTAGTGCGCTGATCATACTTATAGATACTGACAGCTCTGATGAACTTCTCCTGTGTCTGCTTTTACTTGTGATTTACTATGTTTCAGGTCTGCTCAGGACCCTTTAAAAAGCTATACTGAGCAGACCCGAAATGCTGTTGTTTCTGCTCCAAATAAACTCTAGAAATGTATGCATTTAAACTTTTTTAGAGTGCCGTTCCTTTCTGTGCATATATCACCTGTTTGTTCTGGCACCTGAAAGAATATCTATATATCTAGCATGCCCACCTCTACCTTCATATATATATATATATATATATATATATATATATATATAATGTAATAATGGTAATAAACACATTTACATTAATACATTTTCAGAAACAACAGTGGTGTTGTGCTAATAATTTTCTCATAATATTATTATTAATAAATCTTGAAATGGCAGAAAAAATGATCTTCAAGACACCACTTGCATAGTAAAATACACTTTTTGTAGCAATTACAACAAATAACAATAAGTACATAAAATTCTATAAAACATTTATGTACGTGTATGTGTAATGTATACATAAACACCACTTGTAAAGTAAAAAAAAGACTTTATGTAGCAATTACAATAAATAAGTACATAAAATTTGACAAAAACTGCACACACATACATAAATATCTGTTGTTATAATCACAATTATAAGAAACTTGCAAGTAACTGCCAATATATGTCATTAAAAGCTGAATATTAGCAAAATCTCCAAAAACAAATAGATGAGATTCTTAATTAGCAAAAGAAGTTCATATTACCAGTGGGATTCTGGCTAATCAGGACTCATATATTGCCAAAGTTTGTAGATTGCAATTATATCCTTTTTCAGCACAAAGGCTTTGGAAAGAACACAGTGCAGGTTACTTCTGCAATGTAATCAGTGGACTCACAGCTCTTCCAGACATATGCAGCTGCGGCTCTCACTTCCAGCGGCACCATGAGAATATACCAGCGCAGCTTTGCAGTACCCCGGCTCAGTGACCCAGCAGGTTGCTTCCACAATGTAATCAGTGGACTCGCAGCACATCCAGACACATGCAGCTGCTGCATTGTCCCAGTATAATGTACCAGCTCAATATCACAATTCTATTACAATGGCAATCAATTAATCGGCAGAGAGCATATATATATATGCAGGTAACCTGATGCGTTTCACTCCAGTTGGGGAGCTTCCAGCTAACAAAAAAAAATAATGCTTTATACTCAGGTGGAAAAGGGACACCTGCACATATATTCAAAGCGTTCTTACACCACAGCTAACTGAACAAGTTGTCCGATTCAATCAGCTGCTGGAACCCCGCGCGCTATGTCCCAGAAAGTGGATTTTTCATTGCAGCCTAAGGAACTGAGAGGAAAAATCTGCATTAAAATGCAGACTAATGCTTGAAGAAAACCCAAAAATTCCAGCACTTTGCATGGAATCCATGGGATACCACGCGTTAACCCATGGATTGCTGCACATGGAAAATTATTATTTGAATAGCTCTGGGTGTGAAACCTGCAGCTTTTCCCCGCACAACAAAATTTCACTCCTATTTGATTTGCCCCCCATAACAAATAATCGTTTATGCATTTTTAATCTGTATAAGCTGTTCTTACTATTATGCCAACTACTGTATGTATTTGCTTTTTAAAAAAGAGCTGGTTCTTATGCTGTGTGTTATATTTAGCTGGGAGTACTAATAAATAACATCTAATTTGTGTGTGACATTCAAATAAGATTAAGAACTGCAAGCGCATAAAAGTCTAACATTCACAAACCTGTGACAAATTCTAATGTCAAAGTGGATTTCTGTCAATCAAGTTGTGACTTGCAAATTCTGGTGACATGCAGTACAAATTGACCTGAGCTGCTATAGATAGCAAATCTTGCATATTATTCACACATCTTTTTTTAAAAAAAGGTAAAAGATTTGATGGTGACTTAAGCTAGGCAGTAATCACGGCTCAGAGCAGAATTGGATGGATTTTGATTTTAAGTGTTGTAAACTCCAGGCTTTCCATTCACTACCTTCCGTCACTGGCCTTATCCAATTTCAGGAGATGTGAATTAGGTAGTGCATTCGGTTTAAAGGTGAGATTATGTTAATTGCACACCACACTGATGCTCTACTCATCAGGAATGCAATCAAAGAGTAAAATTAGTCTGACATTTCATTCATCTCTTCTGAATAATCAGGTTAGTCCCTGGGTAAATTCTATTTCTGATTCTTTCATTGGGGTTGACATCTTTAATTTATTTCCTATCGTTCCCTAATCATTAAAGGTTATGTATATTGCATCATTCTGTACAGTACTTTAACCCTTAATAAAACTGTAGTAACACAAAAAAAAGAAAAGCTGAAACAGGAGATTACACACCCTTCTATTTATTTGTAAGGCATTAGCTTATTTTAGCAACTGCAATCTGTGAGAGAATGCAGTTGCGATAGCATTAGCGCAAATCTCAGAATCAGACCCTAGGTGTACAGTTAGGTGTATTTGTAAAGTTGAACAAAAAATGAAAGTTGGCAAATAATTTATAAGAAACAGCAATGCTATTAGATTACTGCATCAAATGCAGAAGTCATATACTGTATTTGCAAATGTGTGTACTGTAACTCAGATATGGTCATCTTCAGTACCTAATTGATGGGAATGGTTTAAATGTCGACATATCATCCCTGATGCGGCTCCATCGTGACTTCCAGCACCCAGCTGTCATGTGACCATCACTTCCGTGTCATACCTCCAATGCTTCAGCGTTCTGGTGAGTATTCCTCCTCTATACCTAATCCTTAACCCTCCCTCTTGTGCATAACCCAAATATCTCCCCTCCCCGCATGTCTAACCTTAATCCTCCCACCTGTGGCCTAAACATAATGTCCACATCATGACAATGTCAACATTTCACATGTTAATATTCTGTGAATGTCGACATGTCTGTTGACAATTTAACAATGTCAACATCATTAATATCAACATAATGGTGTCAACATTATGAATGTCAACATGGTATATATTGACCTATTGTCTACAATCCGTTTCTGGTGGCCACTCCTAAAATGGAGGTACTGTCACATTTCAGGGTGTTAGCTTAGAGCCATCTGTGTCCCCGTTGGTTGGCTTTGGTATCCCTGAGACTCTTCTGTAAAGTGCAATTCATGCTGTTCTGCATCTTGGACACCGCCATCATGGACAGTATCACATTGTCTGCTCTGACTAACCAGTCTCCAGTAAACTCTGATCTCAAGATTCATCCAGTCTATCAGTTCTAAGGGCGCCATATTAAAACCAGGAACTGCTGACTGCTCACTGCCAGAAGAACTTCTCTCCCTACAGTTCAGTACCATGACTCCTGGTTCTATATGCATCCTGCCTCTGTTCCAGTTACCAGTTTCCAGTATTGCTAAGAGCATTCTACACCTGTCACATTTACCAACTAGCATTACTAATAGCATTTTGCACCAGTTTCAGGTTGTCACAGCATTCAGCTTCAACATCAGTTACAGCCTGCATCTATTGTACATAGCAGAAGCAAAATAGGACCGCACCTGGGTGACCCCAAACTGCTTGTCCGTCCACCGTGACAGGGAGTCGGATGCTGCACTGTGACAATACCTTGCAGCACCCAGATCCTGTCACTGGGGAGGATCCGCCCAGCATCACCAGGAACGCTGGGCATGACCCCGGAGTGCTGTAAACAGGGGCTTCCAGTGAAGCCATACCCCCAAATTGAAGAAGAAATGGCCCTCCTATGAGGCCACATCTCCTTCCTCCGAGGCCACACCCCTTTACTGAGCACAGAGGGGGGTTATTTACCATCACCAGGTGTCACTGACCCTGGTGCTTATTTAATATTGTTGGTCCACTCACTGACACTATATAGATCCAACACATGATTACACGTTCTAGATTTTTATTACATATTCTATCTATATACTTCACTCTCAAATTAGTCCATTTTACTGACCAAATTAATAAAAAGCTGCTTAAATTAATTGGGAGCTCATGATAAATTTCCTATAATTATCAATCCAACTGGTTCAGCCCGGTGCTGGTTATAGGAAAATAGGGGTAACCCCACGTATACTTTCCCCTCTATTTTCTTGAACCAGTCCAGGCTGAAAGGTTCTGGGCTGGTTATGGATTTGGAGGGGTGTACATCATACCGTTTTTTAATTTTTTATTTTAACACTTTTATTTACTTTTAACTAGAGATAAGCGGGTTCGGAGCTCAGAGATCCGAACCAACCTGGCCTAAGGGGATCCGAGTCAGATCCGAGCCGGCTTGGGTTTTCCGCCTGACTCGGATCTCAAAACGAGGCAAAACGTCATCATCCCGCTGTCGGATTCTCACAAATTTTGAATTGTATAAATGGTCCCGCGATCACCGCCATTTTTCATTCTGGCTGTGGAGAGTGAAGAGGGAGGGAGCTGTGCTGTTGTGCATAATAAGGCTGGCTACAGTTGTGTTGTCACTCAGGGGCTGGCTGCTTAATGTCCATAGGGGCTGGTTGTTGTCCATATAGGCTCTGGCTGGCTGTTGTGAGGTTGTCCTGTCCATAGGGGCTGACTGGCTGTTGTCCATAGGGGCTGGCTGGCTGTTGTACATAATCCATATAGGGGCGGGCTGGCTGTTGTCCATAGGGGCTGGCTGTTGTCCATAGGGGCTGGCTGGCTGTTTTGAGGTTGTCCTGTCCATAGGGGTTGGCTGGCTGTTTTCCATAGGGGCTGGCTGTTGTCCATAATCCATATAGGGGCTGGCTGACAGTTGTTCTGTCTATAGGGGCTGACTGGCTGTAGTCCTGTAGTCCATAGGGGCTGGCTGGCTTTTGTCCATAAGGGGCTGGCTGACTGTTGTTCTGTCCATAGGGGCTGACTGGCTGTAGTCCATAGGGGCTGGCTGTTGTCCATAGGGACTGGCTGTTGTCCATAGGGGCTGGCTGGCTGTTTTGAGGTTGTCCTGTCCATAGTGGTTGGCTGGCTGTTGTCCATAGGGGCTGGCTGTTGTCCATAATCCATATAGGGGCTGGCTGACAGTTGTTCTGTCCATAGGGGCTGACTGGCTGTAGTCCATAGGGGCTGGCTGGCTTTTGTCCATAAGGGGCTGGCTGACTGTTCTGCTGTGTTTTCCAGGGGGTGCTCTATCCATCAAGGACAGGGACAGTGCAAAGTTTCTGGACACCCTAGGCATTTCTTCAGCCTTGTGCCCCCCCCCTTGGATAGCTAATCAAGCCCTTATACAGTGCCCCCAGCAGTGGTCCCCTCTATGCAGTGCCCCCAGTAGTGCCCCTTACACAGTGCCCCCAGTAGTGGCCCCCCATACAGTGCTCCCAGTAGTCATCCCTCTATGCAGTGCCCCTTATATAATTCCCCGAGTAGTAGTCCCCCCCTGTGCAGTGCACCTTATATAGTGCCCCAGTACTAGTGCCCTCCTGCGCAGTGGCTCTTATATAGTGCCCCCAGTACTAGTTCTCCCTGTGCAGTGTCCCTTATATAGTGCCCCCAGTATTAACTCCCCCAGTGCAGTGCCCCCAATAGTGGTCCCCCCGATGCAGTGCTCCCAGTAGTAGTCCCCCACAGCAGTGCCTCCAGTAGTCTTCCCGCCAGCTGTGCCTCAGTAGTAGTCCCCCACTTATGCAGTGCTGCCAGTAGTAATCCACACCTTTGCAGTGCCCCCAGTTGTGGTCCCACCAGTGCAGTGCCCCCAGCAGTAATCCCCCCCAGCAGTGCCCCCAGTGGTAGTCCCCCAGCAGTGCCCCCAGTAGTAGTCCTCCACCAGCAGTGCCCCCAGTAGTAATCATGCCCCCAGTAGTAACCTCTCCCCAGCTGTGCCTCCAGTAGTAGTCATGCCCCCAGTAGTAGCCTCCCCACAGCAGTGCCCCCAGTAATGATACCTCCAGCAGTAGTCCCAGACAGACACACACTGTAGAAAAAACAAACACCTCCACTTACCTTAATCCACGCTCCGGCATCCACTCCTCTGTCCCCTGGGCTGGCCCACTCTGCGTGATAGGAGAGACATCATGACATCTATCCCATCACTCGTTGCGGGAGCTGGAAATTGGAGCTCTTGAGTGAGCTCCAGCCCGGCTCTAGCAGTGGGCGCAGCAGCCGATGAGAGTCTGTCTGACTCTCATCAGCTCCTAAAACAAACACACAGCTGCCGGCGCCAGCGGCTGTGTGTTTGTTCCCAGTAGTGTAGTGTGGACTGCACTTACAGTATGTGCAGTCCACACTACACATTATTCCAGCGGCGCCCTGCAGTAGTGCCAGCACTGATCAGGGGTATTCTATTTCACTCTCAGTGTGAAAAAAATAAAACCAATTTTTTTGTGTGTGTGTGTTAGCCACACTTATCAGCAACGTACGTGCACAAGGGTGCTGTGCTGTATGTGTCTCATTTATCAAGGGGCTGCAGCCTCGTTCAGGGGTGCTTCCCCCCAATGTGAAAAAAATAAAAACTATTTTTTGTGTGTGCATGTTAGCCACACTTATCAGCAACGGAGGTGCGCATGGGTGCTGTGCTGCCTGTGTCTCATTTATCAAGGGGCTGCTGCCTCATTCAGGGGTGTATCCCCACTCAGTGTGATAAAAATAAAAACATTTTTTGTGTGTGCATGTTAGCCACACCCCTAGTGTGGAAAAATATAAACATTTTTTTGTGTGTGTGGTTAGCCGCAACTTAGCTACACTATCATTGCTTGGTGACACTGCTGTAAGACTGCAGTGAGTATGGAGGACAGTCACATGACAGGAGAGCAGGATCCACATACCAGTCTTATAGCTGCCAGCCGCAGTCCTGATAATGAAGCAAGCCCGTCAACATCATCTATGAAGGCCGATGTACCACGGCTTAAGTCAGGCCATGTATAACAATCTTCTTTTACCCTGTTAAAGAAAAAAAAATCAAAAGCTGTCAGCTTTAGCGGAAAAAAAATGGCAATATTCCATTCACTACATGAAGTGGCAAGGAAAGAATAAGGCCTTGGCCTTTATTTATGACTGGTGGTTCTAGTTGTGATGATTTAAGCCCTTCAGTTTGTAGAAGAGGTACAAAAAAATTAAATTTGTCTCCGAAAAGTCTCAGATCCCCGAGGAGAGTCCAAGTGTATCCACGGTTGCCATGTGTGAGCCTGACCTTTCTAACACTGTACTTGAAGAGGATCCTACTTCCACCATTTGTGTGCCCTCTGCAAATGTGAAGATGAGCAGCACAAGTCAACATGCTGTTGCAGAAATCGAGGATGCTTCTGTGGAATTCCATGAGGAGGATGAGGAGGATATTTATGTAGTTGGCAATAACAACAAGGATGATGAGGATGTTGATGTTGATGAGGATGTTGATGTTGAGGATATTTGTGTAAAAACTGTAAATCAAGCGACAATTGTTGCCCACGGTGGGAAAAATCCCATTGCAGGCATGCCTGGGCAAAGTACTAAAAAATCCATATCTCATGTGTGGATTCATTTCCACCCAAATCTGGACAATCTTTGCCAAGCCATTTGTAACTGTTGCCATGTACCAGCGAGTAGAGGGAAGGACCTTAACCATCTTGGAACCTCCTCCCTGTTACGTCACTTGCAGCGCATTTGGGGACAAAATAATGGGGAAACTTTGGGGACAAAAAACGAACAACATTCAGTCCAGCAGGGCCAGCTCTAGGGGTGTTCGACCGGTGTGGTCAAACAGAGGTACCACCCATAGAGGGCGCACCCCTCCCCAACATCCTGATTTCAGCAGGACAGTATTGTCCCGCAGTTCCACCCATGGACCGAAGTGGCCAGCAGGTGGTCAAATCGGGAGGTTGAGGACCCTCTCCACCACATGCGCACGGCACCCATTCACTGATGGGAGATTGCTGGGGAAAGCCCAGCCAGTGATGGAGGGCTGGGCTTTACCTCCAGCCTGACGTTATTAGGAGGCATGCCCACAAATAATGTCACTTAGGGGGCGTGGCCTATGGTAATGTGGCCACATTCCCAATTTCAGCCATGCACGGATTCACTGCGTGCAATTGCAGGGCACAGTGTACCGGGCCGGCTCAGGGTGCTCAGACCCCTGGAGCCGGACCTGTAGTCCAGTGTCATCTAGCTGCTCCTTTCTAACTTGATCCAAGCACCTGCAATCTCCACCACCAACACCTGCATCATCATCAACATCCTCATTCATGATCGGAAGTAGTCCTGCATTCAATTTCATAAGGACTGACTCCTCGCCTATCCGTTGTTACTCAGAAGGATCCTTGAGTGCTACACCTGCTGCTGCTGTTGCTGTCAGTGGATCTTCATCCCAGAAGGGGACCAGGAAGAAGACTACTTTTAGTAGTTCAACCAAACAATTATCTGTCAAATAATCCTTTGCATTTGCGAGCAAGTATGACAGCAAACACCCTGTTGCACAATGGATTACTGACACCATAGCAGCTATGCTGGTAATAGATGTGCATCCAGTATCCTCCATTAATGCAGTTGGTTTTAGAATATTGAGATTTCTAGTCCCCGCTACCATGTCCCTTCTAGATTCCACTTCTCTAGGGCAAACTAAATATTACATGACTAGGTACAGTAGGTGTTACCTCCAACAGTGCAAACAGCAGCAGCAACATCTAACAGATGCCAGCTCATTCAGAGGCAGGCTACTCTGTGTATCACCGGTTTCACTAAGAGGCATACCACTGAGAACCTCTTAGAAAAACTCAGGGAAATCATTGCAAAATTGCTTACCCCACTTGAACTCTCCTCGGGATTTGTGATTTCTGACAATGCCAGCAATATTGTGCAAGCATTACATGTGGGCGCATTCGAACACATCCCATATTTTGCTCACACAATTAATTTGGTGGTGCAAATTTTTCTTTTAAAATGACAGGGGCATGCAGGAGATGCTCTCGGTGGCCCATAAGATTTCTGGACATTTACGACATTCAGCAACTGCATGTCAAAGATTGCAGCACCAGCAAGGACTGTTGAATTTGCCCTGCCATCAGCTGCAGCAAGAGGTAGTAACTAGGTGGAATTCTACCCTCAATATGCTTCAGCGGATGGAGGAGCAGCAAAAGGCCATCCAAGGCTACACTATGGCTTATGACATAGGGAGAGGAGCTGGATGGCACCTTAGTCAAGCGCAGTGAAGAATAATTTCCATGTTGTGCAAGGTTCTCAAAGCCTTTGAACTTGCCACATGTGAAATTAGTTCAGACACTGCCAGCTTGAGTCAGGTCATTCCCTTAATCAGACTTTTGCAAAAGCAGCTGGAAAAACTGAAGGAGTAGCTGAAACAGAGTGATTCTGCTAGGTATGTCGGACTGGTAGATCAAGCCCTCCACTCGCTTTGCCAGGATCCAAGGGTCATTAATCTCTTGAAATCAGATTACTATATTTTGGCGACCATACTTGATCCTAGGTTGAAGTCATACCGTGTGTCTTTCTTTCCGACTGACATAAATCTGAAAAAATGCAAAGAGCTGTTGGTGAAAACATTGTCAACTCAAGCGGCACGTGACACGGCATCTTCTCCTCCTTCAGTTTCTGCAGCTGCCAGGAAAAAACTAAATTTTCCTAACAGGCCCACTGCTGGTGGTGATGCAAGTCAGTCAGCAAAAACTAATGACATCTGGTTGGGTCTGAAAGAACTGCCTATTAATGAGTGACATGTCTACCATTACTTTGTCTGATATGGTCACCATTCAGAGAATGGTGGATGACTATTTAAGGGATAGCATCCAAATAGGCATGTCAGACAGTCCATTTCACTACTGGTAGGAAAAAGAGGCAATTTGGAGTCCCTTACACAAACTGGCTTTCCTGTACTTAAGTTGCCCACCCTCCAGTGTGCACTCTGAAAGAGTTTTCAGCGCAGGTGGGAAC
The DNA here is from genome assembly GCA_031769625.1 of Taudactylus pleione. NCBI lineage: Eukaryota > Metazoa > Chordata > Amphibia > Anura > Myobatrachidae > Taudactylus > Taudactylus pleione. The sequence goes on from JAUIMM010000484.1 coordinate 7,285,041, forward strand.
CTTGTCAGTGATCGGCGTAGGAGATTTCTTTCCCAGAATGTGGAAAAGATGAAGTTCATCAAAATGAATTGCAAATTCCACTAGGAAGACCTTTACCAGCAATTAAGTAAAAAACAACAGAAGCGTCTGTAATGGTGGATTCCAGAGGGGACAAATTAATATTGTTTGAAGAAGAGGATGTACACACTGATGGGGATGACGATGACAATGACAACATCTGATCTTACCTATGTTGTAAAGCCAGTTTGTATATGGGATCATTGCCACCAATGTCCACTGCGCATTGGCAGCTTGTTTTATGGGGGGTCCAAACAAACCAATCATTTCATCCACAAGTGGCAGTCCCTGTCACTGAAGTGATTGGTTTTTAAACTGTGAATGTCCTGTTTCATATATACAACATAAGGGTGGGTGGGAGGGCCCAAGGACAATTCCATCTTGCACCTTTTTTCTTTCCATTATGTACTTGTGTCAACCCAGCGGTACAAGTTGCACAACAGTGATGTTCAGCCAAGGGTTCTCAGCCCTCAAGGCTCCTACATGGCTCAAAGACTGCATCGTGCTGCACGGCCCAAAGGCCACATCCCGCCAAGAGTTCTCTGCCTCAAGGCTGCTACATGGCCCAAAGGCCGCATCCTGCTTCATGGCCCAAAGACCACCTGTCATCACTCTTCACCAGCCCTCAAGGCTGTAACGGCCACATCTTGCCAAGAGTTCCAGCCCTCAAAGTCTGTTGCAGGTCTGGTTCCTAATCATAGCTCTGTATTGCAGTACTACTCAGCCTGGAGGCTGCATCAACAATTAACTATCAACTATCAATTCTTATGTCAGCCAGTGGCTGCACCAATTATCAAGTATCAACTCTTCTTACTTCAGCCATTGGCTGCACCAATTATCAAGTACCAACTCTTCTTATTTCAGCCAGTGGCTGCGCCAACTACCAATTCTTCAGCCAGTGGCTTCATCAATTATCAAATATCAACTCTTCTTACTTCAGCCAGTGGCTGCACCAATTATCAAGTATCAACTCTTCTTACTTCAGCCAGTGGCTGTGCCAACTATCAACTATCAATTAATACTTCAGCCAGTGGCTGCACCAATAATCAACTATCAATTCCTCATTCAGTCAGTACTGTATCAATTATCAACTATCAATTCTTCAATCCTCAAGGTGTACAAAACCATCATCTTTGCACAGTCCTCAACTCTATTTATCACTCAGTTTTGAGCCAGCTAGCTGGATGCAACCTTTTGGCCCTTAACTAGATGAAAAAAATCAATATTGTGAGCTGTGAGGTGATCAAAATTGACTGGAAATACATGTTATTGAGGTTAATAATACTGTAGGAACAAAAACAGGCCTATTTTATTTGATTTTAGCTGTTTTTATAATTTTTTAAGAAAAAAATCCAGATCCAAAACCAAAAAACAAAACACAGAGGTGAGGTTTTGGCAAAACTAATCCAGATCCAAAATCCAGACGGTCACAATACCGACAGTGGAATCCCGATAGTCAAAATCCCAACAAATGTTGGTAAGTATTCTAACCCTAACCCTTACCCTAACCCTATCACACCCTTACCACAGCCTAACCCTAGACATCCCCTTTGGCAGCCTAACCCCAAATATACCCTCTCGCAGCCTAACCCTAACCGTCCTCTCCCACAGCCTAACCCTAACCCTCCCCCAAGTGCTTAACCCTAACCCTAATACCCACCATCAGGATTCTGACTGTTGGGATTCCGGAGCCGGTACTGTGATGACCGTGGTGATTCTAGAGCCAGTATTGTGATGGTTGGGAAAGTCACCAATGGGATTCTAACTACTTCCCCCTTACATGTTGCCATCTAGCATTACTTTATGTTTTTATATGTTTTGTTGATAAAAAGTACCCATATCCCTAAAAAAATTACAGCCAGTCAGAGAGCCTCTGCCATCTAGTCTGGTACATAACCCTTCTTATCCTAATGATAAGAGGCTACTACTGTGTGCCTTAGTGGTCAATTACCTACAACCAAAAGTCAGCTTGGAACCATATATATAAATATATATATATATATATATTTACCACCAATCACCGGAACTCTACAATGACATGAGCAATAATTGTATCCTGCTGAGGTGCTCACCCTGGGGTATAGAACCCCTCCACATATCGTTTTGTAATGAAGCGGCACTCTCAGACTTGTGAAGAAAAAAATTTTACTGCATCAGCATGTTCAACATTTCGGGGCCATCCCCCTTCGTCAGGACACAGATATAAAGTGCAATACAAAACAATTTATACTTACAGATCAGTGACAGTGATTACCTGCTGCGCGTCATCCAGGTCTCCGGTATCCAGCATTCTACTTCCGGTTTTCGACTGTGACGTCACACCGGAAGTGACGCTAGCCGGATCCACTAACTGGCTTAGCTGCTAGTGGTGAAAAAAACAAGTGTTTAAAACAGTGTCTACTGTCCACATAACATTAGACAACACTATAAAAGATATAAATATATAACCAACGGACATTGACACATTATAGTAATCCTTTGAATTAACAAAATAACATATAACCATTTATGCATTACATAACTGAATTATTATTAATTTACCCCTTCTACATTTTAAATTAATAATAATTCAATATGGTGGGTAGGCCCATAACCTTGGTCAAGATTATGCTAAAAACCTCTATTGATTGCAAAATTTTATTGCATTTAAATATTATTAATAATTTGGAGTTGTGCACCTGAGATTTGTCTGTTTTTGTGCCTGCAATTTGCCTCATCAGGTAGCACCTCCCATTATATATATATTAAGGGTGTGCAGTCCAGAAATCTTTCCCATATAGTCTATTTAATGTGCTTTATTGCACACCTGAGGGAAAGGAGACGCCCTCAGTCTGGATTAGCACCCCTACCTTATTGGTTTAAAAGCATGGAGTCTTGTAATGAATATGCACACTAGTAATAGGCACAATCTAGGTAAGTCCTACAAGTTTTATATACTGTAGTGCTACTTTGGTTCATTTTTGGGGTGTGGGTCCCCCTGGATTGCCTTTGTTGATCTGTAACAGGGCACCACATTATAACACATTTTTCTTTTATAACACATTTTAACCTTTCACTGTTTGTTTATTATATATGTACCTCACTTTTTATTTTCATTCTTTATTTGCAGCAGTAGCTGCTCCTAACTATCTCTTTCACACTGCACTTTTCTTACTAAGGTGGTGCCCTGGGGCGGCTTAGCTGGGCTAGTTTGGGGGTGTCCTGCACTCTGGATTTGAATCGTAGTATGTTAGGGACCTACCCTACAGAGGTTACCTGGATATGGTGGTAGGCCCATAACCTTGGCCAAGATTATGCTAAAAACCTCTATTGATTGCAAAATTTTATTGCATTTATATATTATTAATAATTTGGAGTTGTGCACCTGAGATTTGTCTGTTTTTGTGCCTGCAATCTGTCTCATCAGGTAGCACCTCCCATTATATATATATTAAGGGTGTGCAGTCCAGAAATCTTTCCCATATAGTAAGTAAACTTTGCCAGTACCGTTGCCTCTCTGTCACTTATATTCATTCTCATATCAGCTGAATCTACATTGCGAGGAAGGAGGAAGAACCGCGTTGAAGAACGTAAGTAAGTCTTGGCATTGTAGTCACTCCCTTCCTCCAGAGTGTTACAATTATTTTATAGAATGTACTAGATAAGTGATTGCTAGAATCTAGTTGCTATGGAAAACCCCTACACTTACCCTCTTGGAAGGTTTGATAAATTCCACCCTTAATATGGCATTCATAAAAAGACCAAAGGGCCCATTTGTTAATTATCAGGTTTAAGGCTTAATAAATAGAATTTCTTATTGTCACTGTTCGTGGCAATAAGATATTCTGTGCTGTTTGGATATATTAAATATCACATTCAGGAACAGGGCATCCAATGTGAGACCATCCATGTGATATATAAAGTAAAGTGATGTGGGATCTCTGGCAGCCTACTGTACATATGCGTCATCAGACATTATGCTAGTAGCTATTATAGGGGCTCCCGGTAAACTGTGCGATGTGTAGCCTATAGACTATAAGGGATAACACCATCTTAAAATGGAATTAGCTAACAGGCCAAGCTCCATTTGCATTTTAGAGCTTGGTAAATCTCATAATATAACCGCCCCGAGAGTAACCTATAGGGACCGCTATTGCAATCAGAAATGGCGGAACTGCAGGAAGTATATATAGGAGATATTTGCTGTGAAAACCCTGTAATACATCCATGGGATGTATAATGTTTTGCAAAATTTTATTACAAATTAATTGATGAACCAACATTCAAATGGAAAGAGTAAAATTAAGTTGCATGCCCAGAAGTCTGGCACAGCTTAATTCATTTAGTGAACAGGTGGTCTGCAAGACACATGAATCTTCACAAAATGTACAAAACATTTACAGAGAGAAATGAGAATAAACTCCAGACACTAGTCTAGCCTCTGAAAAAATTGATTCATAACTAGGGGTGTGCACCGTCCACTTTTCGTGTTTTGTGTTTTGGTTTTAGATCTGGATCTTTCTTCATGTTTTGGATCTGTATTGGTTTTGCTAAAACCACCCTTCGGTGTTTTGGGTTCTGGGTTTTGTGTTTTGGATCTGTATTTTTTTTTAAAAAAGCATAAAAACAACTAAAATCACAGAATGTGTTGATTTTTCTGCTCCTATGCTATTATTAACCTCAAAAACCTTAATTTCCACTCATTTCCAGTCTATTCTGAACACCTCACACCTCACAATAGTGTTTTATGTCCAAAAGGTTGCACCGAGGTAGCTGGATGACTACGCTAAGCGACACGAGTTGGCGGCGAGTGGGTGGCACAAACACGTGGCCCATCTAGGAGTGACACTGCAGTGGCAGACAGGATGGCAGTTTGAAAAACTAGGCCGCAAACAGTACATAATGCAAAGAAAAAAAAGAGGTGCAAGATGGAATTGTCCTTGGGCCCTCCCACCCACCCATATGTTGTATAAACAGGACATGCACACTTTAACAAACCAATCATTTCAGCGCCAGGGTCTGCCACACGACTGTGGCTGAAATGATTGGTTCGTTTGGGCCCCCACAAAACAAGCTGGCAATTAATCTGTCCCTGCACAAACTGGCTCTACGGAGGCAAGATGTCGTCCTCATCATCCTCATTCACCGATTCCTCACCCTCTTCAGTGTTGTGTACATCCTCATCCTCATAGAGTATTAATTCATCCCCGCTGGAATCCACCACCACAGGTCCCTCTGTATGTTCTGGAGGCTGGTCTCCCTGGAACAGTTGATAATTCATTTTTATGAACATCATCTTCTTCACATTTTGTGGAAGCAACCTCCTACACCTTTCGCTGACAAGGTTCCCGGCTGCACTAAACACTCTTTCGGAGTACAGACTGGAGGGGGGCAACTCAGGTAAAATAGAGCCAGTTTGTACAGGGGCCTCCAAATTGCCTCTTTTTCCTGCCAGTACAGGTACGGACTGTCTGACATGCCTACTTGGATGCTGTCACTGATGTAATCCTTTAACAGACAGATGCACCCTTGTCGCTGCTGCTTTGAGGATGCAAGTGCGGCTACAGCCCACACATTTCACAAAGACAGAACAAAAAAGAATATTTTTTTATTTTTCTGGGAGTGCACTTTGGGGGTTACAGCACCCTTTAACAGACAAGCTAGTCGGCCCTTTACTTATGACACAGGCGCACGCTTGGGCTGCTCCTTTGTTGATGCACGTGCAGCCACAGTGCACACAATTCACAAACACAGAAAATAATTCCTCCACCATTCTGTCAGTGGTGACAGTATCAAATGCAGTGACAGTAGACATGTCAGGAATTGTTGGCACGTCCTTCAGTCCAGACCAGATGTCCAAACTGGCCCTTGACTTATGACACAGGTGCACACTTGGCGCTGCTGCTGTGTTGATGCATGTGCGGCTACTGCGCATACATTTCGCACACAAACACAGAAAAAAAAGAATTGTTTATTTTTTGTGGAGTGCACTTTGGGGGTTACTCCACCATTTAACAGACAGACACACGCTTGTCGCTGCTGCTTTGAGGATGCAGGTGCGGCTACAGTCCACACAATTCACAAAGACAGAAAAAAAAGAAGAATTTTTTTATTGTTTGTGGAGCACACTTTGAGGGTTACACCGCCCTTTAACAGACAGACGCACGCTTGTCGCTGCTGCTTTGAGGATGCAGGTGCGGCTACAGACCACACAATTCACAAAGACAGAAAAAAAAGAAGAATGTTTTTGTTGGTTGAGCGCACTTTGAGTGTTACACCACCCTTTAGCAGACAGACGCACGCTTGTCACTGCTGCTTTGAGGATGCAGGTGCGACTACATCCCACACATTTCACAAAGACAGAAAAAAAAAGAATTTTTTATTTTGTTTGGAGTGCACTTTGGGGGTTACAGCACCATTTAACAGACAAGCCAGCTGGCCCTTTACTTATGACACAGGTGCACGCAGTCGCTGAATGGCGAAAGTGGCCAGAAATTTTTTGGGCCACCCAAAGAGTCTCCTGCACACCCCTGTCGCTTTTAGAAAATTCTGCACCACCAAGTTTATTGTGTGAGCAAAACATGGGCCGTGCTGGAATTTGCCCAGATGTAATGCCCGCACAATATTGGTGGCGTTGTCAGATATCACAAATCCCCAGGAGAGTCTAAGTGGGGTAAGCCACTGGGCGATGATTTCTCTCAGTTTCTCTAAGAGGTTGTCGGCGGTGTGCCTCTTACTGAAACCAGTTGCAACGAGCTGGCATTTCTGAGATGCTGCTACTGGTGACGCTGCTGTTGCTAATGCGTAATGTGATACATTTACCCAGTGGGCTGTCACAGTCACATAGTCCTTAGTCTGCCCTGTTCCACTTGTCCACATGTCCATGGTTAAGTGGACATTGGGTACAATCGCATTTTTCAGGACACTGAGGACACTTTTTCTGACGTTTCTATACAGTCTCGGTACGCCTGCCTAGAGAAGTGGAATCTAGACTACCTCCATCAATTGTCTAAATCCCACTGCACTATTGGCGGATACCGGACACACGTCTAACACCAACATAGCAGTCAAGGCCTCAGTTATACGTTTTGCCTCAGGATGACTGCTGTCGTACTTCATCCTCCTCGCTAAGGACTGTTGGAGGAACAATTGTTTATTAAAAGTAGTGGTATTCCTACTTCCTCTCTGGGATGATGAACATCTCCCAGCAGCAGCAACAGCACATAGGGGAAGTGGTTCTTGATCTTTCCCTATTTTATTTTTATCGGAGAAAGTTTGGTCCTCCATTTATGTTATATTGATATATACGTGCGGCTAAGGCACACACAAACACAGAAAATAATTTTTTATTTTTGTTGGAGACTAGTGCACTTTGTGGGTTACACCACCCTTTAAGAAATGAGCCAGCCGGCTCTTTACTTATGGGACACAGGTGCACGCTTGGCGCTGCTCCTTTGTTGATGCATGTGCAGCTATAGCCCACACAATTCACAAAGACAGAAAAAAAAGAAGAATTTTTTATTCTTTGTGGAGCGCACTTTGAGGGTTACACCACCCTTTAACAGACACACGCTTGTCGCTGCTGCTTTGAGGATGCACGTACAGTGCAGACAATTCACAAACACAGAAGAAAATGTTTTATTTTTGTTGGAGTGCACTTTGGGGGTTACACCACCCTTTAACGGTCAAGCCAGCCGGCCCTTTACCTATGACACAGGCGCACGCTCGGCGCTACTTTGTTGATGCACGTGCGGCTACTGCGCACACAATTCACAAACACAAAAAAATATTTTTTTATTTTTTTTGCAGTGCACTTTGGGAGTTACAGCACCCTTTAACGGTCAAGCCAGCCAGCCCTTTACTTATGACACAGGCGCACGCTTGGCGCTGCTCCTTTGTTGATGCACGTGCAGCCACAGTGCACACAATTCACAAACACAGAAAATATATATTTTTTTGGTTTGGAGTGCACTTTGGGGGTTACAGCACCCTTTAACGGTCAAGCCAGCCGGCCCTTTACTTATGACACAGGCGCACACTTGGCGCTACTTTGTTGATGCACGTGCGGCTACTGCGCACACAATTCACAAACACAAAATAAATATTTATTTTTTTTGCACTTGGGGGGAGTACCCCTGATGGACAGAGCACCCTCTTGACAACACTACATCACCCACACTGGGACACTGCACAGGACTTTGGAGTGGACACAGCCCCTATGGACAACTGACTACACAACACAGTCCAGCCAGCCTCTATGGACTTTGGAGGAGTGGACACAGCCCCTACGGACAACAGCAGCACAGCACAACACAGCCAGCCCCTATGGAATTTGGAGGAGTGGACACAGCCCTATGGACAACAGCAGCACAGCACAACACTACACTGCACTACACTACACTACACTACACAGCCCAGCCAGCCATAACTCCCACCCTCCCTCTTCACTGTCCACAGCCGACGCGAATACCTTATATGGAATCCAAAACCCGCGAGACCCGGAAGGCGGGATGATGACGTTTTGCCTCGATTTCAGATCCGAGTCAGGTCGGAAAAGTTGAGCCTGACTCGGATCAGCCTTGGATCGGGGGGGCTCGGGGGTTTTGGATTTCAGAAATCCGAACCCGCTCACCCCTATTCATAACAAGACACCTAAACAATCATTAAATCTTATGTATATGGAAATATGCTGTCAAATGAAAGTTGCAATAGTACAAAATCATTATAATATACTGTACAATGAAAATAATGGAGCATGAACATTTCATATAAAGGGGCATTTTACACTATAATCTAACCAAATCAGTTTAGTAGGAACCTCACATGACTACTACTGTGGGGCTGATTCAGCATTGAATGCAAGTTAATCAGGAATCTGCGTGTGCTAGTGTGCAGAATGGGTCCTGCGTAATCCATGCAGCCTCTTCTGTGGCGCTGCCTGATTGACAGGCAGAGGCTTTTAAGGGGCGGCGAGCGGTTGGATGCCGTTCCAGGAAATGGGGGCGTGTCAACCACATTTTCCGGGAGTGGCAAGGCCAGGGACAGCATCGACTTATAGTCCTGGCCTCGCAAGACGGCCAGCCTGAATAAGCTGAGGCTTACTCAGCTGACTCAGGACCTCATTTAGAGCCGCTCGCTATTTGCGGTCGTTCGTTTAAAAAAAAGGGGTGGCTATTCAAATGAACCATTCGCACTTTGCGGTCTGTTGACGCCTCTAAGTCTGAACGAGTGAGCAAAACTTGCGGTCGAAATTTTGAAAAATACGCCCCCTTGCCGCTCGCACCATACGTCATGTCCGCTATTTATTAGATTAATTGAGTACATCGAACAGCGTATGAACTGCTCGCTATTCTTGTGGTTGGTTTTTTCAACCGATATTTTGCGAGTAGTTCTGACTAAAAAAAAACCAAGTGACGTGGTCAATGACGCTGCTGTATTAATTATGCACACCCATAAAACGCCCGTTTTGACCTTTAAGCACGCCTGCGTTCTGATCTCCACTCCCCGTTTTCAAGCACCTTCCCCTGTTACCACCCACATACGCCTCCTCCTGTCACTCAAAGTAGCAGGCATTCGCTATATAGCGAACAAACGATTTTCGGCCGCACTGACTGGTTCGCGCATGCGTATTACAATCCGTATGCATGCGCAATTGTGCGAACATCACTCAGTGCGAACGAGCAGCCGCTTATGAGCGGCTCTGAATCAGGCCCTCAGTCACAGTGCTGAGATCGCAAATGCAGCAGGGGGTGTCATACACCTCCTGCTGCATTTGCATATTTACAATGACGGAATTGCAAAGCTGCCGGCGTGCAATCTGAGTCAGCTCCCCATTTTGTTTTGGGAACCCTTAACCTTAATATTTCTAACCCTGCCTGTCAACATTTCATTACTTCCTCTAGCCATGTGAGGTTTGGGAGGTAAGGTCCAGAGGACTGATTACATGTGTACTGCCCCAGCTTGAATTTGGATTAGGGATGGCCATCGACCAACGATGATTAAAAATCATTGATGGTTTATGGCCGATATTGAATACTTTTGTCATCCATTCGGAAAACCAGATGGTTTTCCGCTATCGATGGTAGCTGTATGTATGATGGTTGTTGGATGTTCTGCCTCTTTTACAGACTGAGCTGTCAGTCACAGCTCAACCCTGCCCCTGGCTCTACGTAAGAAGCAGAGCCAGCCACAAAAACAAAAATGGTAAAGCCATTGATGGCACCAGACTGAATAGTTACTGGCCATCGATGGCATGTGTCACCATCGCCATCAGGGGTAACCATTGATGGATACCATACCGATGATCAACCCTAGTTTGGATTCTGGGCCTGATTCAGACCTGGTCACAAGCGCTGAGCGCTCGCAACCGGGTCAATGGTGGCCCACAGCGCATGCACATGATGGAGCTGGCTCCGTCGTGCACATGCGCGAGACCCGGCTAGCGATGGGCAATCCGTCACTCTGGGTCTCACACCAAAGGGGGCAAGCTGTCGATGTTGAGTGACAGCTCGCCCCCTTTGGTGGGCGGGCCGGGGGGGTGGCTGCCCAAACGGAGGCAGCCACCCCCCCCCACAAGGGTCTTGTCGCAAGCCCGATGGTCTTGACTATCGCGACCATCATCATGGTCACTCGCTATAGCTGTGGGTGGTCACCCACAGCTATGCAAGTGGCCAAGAGGCCGCTCCAAAAAAAAAAAAGCCCAGCCCTGATTCAGAGCGAGCGCTCTGTCAGAGCAACCGGGTCTGAATCAGGCCCTCTGAGAGGACTGATTACATGTGTACAGCCCTGACTTGTATTGGATCCTGGGAGGACTGATTACATGTGTACTGCCCCAGCTTGTATTCGGTTTCTGAGAGGACTGATTACAATTGTATTGCCCCAGCTTGTATTTGGATACTGAGAGGACTAATTTTAGAAAAAGGGATGTAGCCTAAATAAAGCGTTTTCACCTCGCGGTGGCACCCCAGCATCACCGGTGATGCTGGGCTGCCCCGGAGACTGGACAGTCTGCATTGACAGGTCCATGTCTATGACAGGAGCTGGGCACTGCAGGAGAATGTTACACTGCAGCACTCAGCTCCTGTCACTGCAGAGAAGCCGGCATTTTGGTGTTACCCCCTCCGCGGGAGTGCAGCCCGCATCCCCCTCATGACACCACTGCTTGTATTTGGATTCTTAGAGAACTGATTACATGTGTACCGAAGAATAGGTGGTGTTTCTTGCCAAAGTCGTAACTAGACATTTTGGTGCCCTGTGCCAGAAAGAGCATTGGTGCCCCCCCATATTGTAAACAGGGACAGCATGCATTGCAAGTGCGTGGCTGAAAACAGGGAGTGTTCTCATAAGGAAAGGGCGTGGCGAAACTATAGTACCCCCAATTTACATTACGAGACACAGTAGTGCCCCATATTCACATTACACTACATAGTAGTGTCCCTTATGCACATTACACTACACAGTAGAAATGGCAATTATACATTATGACCACATAGTAGTAGTGCCCCTTACAGATTACGCCACACATTAGTAATGCTCATTACACAGTATGACCACATTGTAGTAATGCCCCTTACAAATTACAACACACATTAGTAATGCTCATTACACAGTATGACCTCATTGTAGTAATGCCCCTTACAGATTACGCCACACATTAGTAATGCTCATTACACAGTATGACCTCATTGTAGTAATGCCCCTTATAGATTACGCCACACATTAGTAATGCTCATTACACAGTATGACCACATTGTAGTAATGCCCCTTACAGATTACAACACACATTAGTAATGCCCACTTTCTATGTTAATATCCAGACAGACTTTGCCACTATGTCTCACATTAGAATTACTGTTACTTTCCACATTACCAATTGAGAATGCATTAAACAATCCCTCCCATACATGCCCTGCTGAGTGACAGCGTCAGCAGCCAATCAACAAACCACCATCTGATGGACACTTAACTCCACCAATCAGCATCAGTAATATGACAGCCAATCAGTGCTGATCCCGGCACCAAGATGGCTCCTTAACCCATTCTCCGCCAGTCCGTGCCATACTATACTCCATGAGGAAGACCCACAAGATAGAAACACGTTGGAGGATGACCCCTGTATCCATCCAGAGGCGTTATTCCCGGATGGGCCAGCTGAGCCGCACACCTGAGACAGAGGTCATCTGCAGATCTCTAGTGTATGGATTCTGAGATGACTGATTACATGTGTACTATCTGTCCCGATGTTTATTGGAATTCTGAGATAACTGATTTCATGTGTACTGCCCTGACATGTATTTGGATTCTGAGAGGACTGATTACATGTGTACTGCCCTGACTCTCCCATAAGTTCCATGAGGATCACGATTTTCTGGAAGAGAAGGCAGATCTCCCACATCCTGCCCACTTCCTAGTGAAGTGGGCAGGATTTGGAGTTTTTACGAGAAATTTGTAGGTCCATAGGGAGGGGGTGCGGCTAAAATGACGCAAATAGCGTAAATTGCGGACCCGCGAATTGCGGCCTTTTCCTATGAAGGGGTGGGGCCTATTTATGTTTAGAGTCTGGCATTGCCCACCCGAAGCTGTCAGCAGTATCTCCTCTCCAGGCTGCTCTCGGAGAGTAGTTTTGGAAAGTCAGTAAGTATGGACTGAATACATGTATACTGCCCCAGCTTGTATTTGGATTCTGAGAGGATTGATTACATACAGTATGTACTTCCCCAGCTTGTATTTGAAAGAATGAACTGTTTATCAAATCTGGATTGTTAACAGGACTTACTTCCGTTAATCTAGCTTGACCAATTGGCAATATGTAGCAATTATCCCCATGTATCAAATGCCTATAGATTGTAAGCCTAGGAGCAGGGCCCTGTTACTTCCTTGTCTGTCTGTTATTACCAAGTCTTGTTTTATTACTGTTTTGTTCCCAATTGTAAAAATTAATGGTATATGCTGGTGCTATATAAGTAAATGTTAATACATAGGTATCACTATGGAGGTGCGGAAGGTGCTGGTCACACTAGGTGTCACCCACAGAGGGGTGACACCAAAATGCCGACTCTTCCTCAGTGACAGGAGATGGGTACTGCGGTGTGACATTCTACAGCACTCAGCTCCTGCCACAGAGAAGGAGCTGAAAGTGCAGGCACTAGCTTTGGGGGGCAGCCCAGCATCACCGGGGATGCTGGGCACGCCCCTGGAGGGATTCCCAAGAGGCCACATCCGTTTATGTTAGGCCATGCCCCCTTTTCAGGCACGAGGGGGATGTAGTGTGTGCACAGAGTGTCACCAGACCCGGTGACACCTCTGTGTTAATAAATAGATCATAATAATGTTATTCAGTAACTCCACACAATATCACCCTGTGTTATGAAAACATGAAATTTTCCATAGATGGATGGGAGGGCACATTTTTTCCTATCTTCCCTATGCTGGCGTAATACACATGGGGGCATCCTTGTGTAAAATAGGAGAGCCCCCTCTTTGTAATGATGTGCCCCCTTAGCAGGTAATGTCTGGTGAGCAACACACCATGACTAAAAGAGAACACAAAAAATAAAATTTTTCACAGATGGAGGTGAGGATCTAAAGCCCAAATCTTCCCCATCTTGTCTCAAATAAAATATACAGTGGTGTACACAGGAGGGGTTTCTGAGTACCCAGAACCCCCCCTCCCCCCATTTTAATACGATGGCTGCCATGTTATTAGGCCCTGTCCCTCTCAGTAATGGGGAAGGGATGGTGCCAATATTATGCAATTTCTTTAGAATGACCCACAAGTATCAGCATTATGCCCCAGTAAGGAGTACCCTCAATTAATGGTGATCCTTCACATTGTAATAGTTTAAATTGTGATGGAGAAAATTAGCAAAGTAAAAGAATAAGGTATTATTATTTTCATTTGCAGATTTTGTTATCAAAACCTATAAGTAGAATCCTACCTTTGGAAAAGGAGAGTTAAGCGGCTCATACACATTGCGATTTTCAGTTGGTAAGATGTGTAGTATGATTGCCCTTGAAATTCTTCCCATGAAATTCTCTCTACGATGGTGTACGATTGGACATACAATCATACAACCCGATACGTTGTTTCCGATCTCAAATCGTAACCAATGCATTGTTTATTGCTAAACACCTCACGATGAATTTGAATAGGGGAGGGCTTAGCTAGGGGGTATAAAAGGCAGCATCCATTTTAGATCTGTGCACACTCTGCTCAGTGACTAGTGAGGCTTGGTTTTATACCCTGCTGAATGTTGTACTTGCTAGGGTGAATTGCTTTGTTTGAAGGCTTGCCTTTTATAAAGTGTGTGTATTCTTCTTTCTGATGGATTCCTATCGCCATAAGCTTCTGCAAGCCGATGGCTATCTGTGGCTGAAAGGAGGAGGATGCGGTCCTGATGGACCAAGGAGTGGCTGATGAGGAGGGCGAGTCCTCCCATATGCCCCTGCTGATGGAGATTATGGAGAACAACCCGGACGATTATCACAACAACCTGCGGATGGGTGATGCCACATTCCAGGAGTTGCTGCGTCTGGTGACCCCCGACACCAGCATGAGGAGTGCCATTCCGGCTGAGAAGAGGTTGGTGGCTACCTTGAGGTAACTGGCTACAGGGAGGTCATTTGAATACCTGAAGTTTGGGACCCTCATTTCCGCCCAGGCATTGGGGTGCATCATCCCGGAGACCTGTGAGGCCATTCTGAAAGTCCTGAAGTTCCAGAACTTCAAGGTGAATAAAAACACAACAATGTATTTTTGTGTAAAGTTTTTTTTTTAGCAACCAACATGGCTGTATTTAATGGTGTGTAAACATTACTGTTTATTAGGGGTTCAACAAAACCAACATGGTCTTTATATTAGCCAAACTAGTTTATATCATGCTTTAAATACTGACTGATACAGTGGCTAGGAAATATTCCTTCATGTAATTTTTTCCCTTTACAGGAACAAACATATAAATGTCGCAGAAAATAACATGGGCATCAACCAGTTTTTGGATGCCCAATAGATAGCCAGCTGCAGGGTATAGGGTGTATCAGATGACGTGTTGAAGAGTGCAAGAAGCGCATGGCGCAAGTGCAGATTGAGGCCCCCGGCAATCCACAATCTGCCCTTGCACCATGCGTTTGGTCACCCTCTCCAAACCGCATCGTACGTACGCTATACCCTGCAACAGGTATTGGGCAACAAAAAACTGCCTGAATGTTTAATTTAAGAATAATTTTCAAAATGGGCTGCCTCCTCAACCTCAGACAAATTGGCATGATAAAGCACCTCTGATGAGGAGGATGTTGAGGGGTAGGATGCCTCAGGCATACTGTAGGTGGAGGGAGGGGTGTGGGTTGGGATGGTGTTTGGGCCATTCTTCCACTGTCCTGGTAGGTTGGTGGTGGAAATAAAGGCTCTGCCATATACCCATGGCCCGTACTGGTTGCGGAGGTGAGTATCAGCTCCTTTATCACTCTGGAAAAATGTTCAAGTTGCTTCCTTTTCCCCTGCATGATGGTGTCATATATCAGCCTTTCAGCAAGAGTGTTGGCCACATGTGAACCAAGACTATCAAATTGATCTGGTGGTTTGGCTAGGGCCTACTTTACCTGCTGCAATAGGGGATCAGGGGCTGGCAGTGGCAGGTTATGGCACGCCGTTCTTCGGATACAGTGTGGTGGCTCCACCACTTCTGGCACACTTTCAGCAGGCTGGGTTAACTGTGGGCTTGCACTTGGGTCAAACTCCAACATAGCAGACTATAGAAGGAGAGATATGAAAATGTTAGTTTATTGTCTTTCTTTAAATTTAATTAGTTTTTTCTTTGTTTTTTAGTTTCCAACATCGATGGAGGACTGGAAGGCCATTGGCAATAAAGTTGAAAGTCGATGGAATTTCCCAAATTGCAGAGGAACTATTGACGGAAAACTTATACGCATTACCCCACCTCCCCACAGCGGCTCCTTTTATTTCAATTATAAGGGCTTTCACAGTATTGTGCTGATGGCGGTGTTAAATGCCAAATACCAATTTATTTTCGCTGAAGTTGGGAAAAATGGCCCTGCTTCCGATGTGGTTCCTTCAAGGAAGTTCAAGCTAACGGAGTTTTATGACTGACTCACCACCAACTGTCTAAAATTGCCGACAACAGCGGATACAAAGCACAGCCTGAACTATGTGTTTGTGGTAGATGAGGCATTTGCTCTTCATGAGCATTTAATAAAGCCGTATGGACAAAGGGGACTGACCAGAGAAAAATGCATTTTCAACTATCGCCTATACAGGGCCCGGTGCATAGTTGAAAATGCTTTTGGAATTATGTGTAGTTGGTTCCTTATATTCCATACGGCTATAAACCTTCTTGTGGACAAAATTGATTCTGTGGTAATGGCCTGTTGTGTTCTACACAATTTTTTGCGGGCCAAAAAATTCCAACCAAGTTGAACCAAGGCTATGAACTTTGGATGAACAGGAACAGCCACACGAAGCTGCCCAAATGCTCCCGTCGCAACACCCACAGTGAGGGAGACACTACCAACTGCATGGGCAAAACAGGTCAGGGAGGAGAACCTGCCTACTGTAATGGAGTGGGGCAGTACCATGGCAGGAGGTCAGCATACGATGAAAGACAATATTAAATAAACTTACAAGATCCAGAGAGGACAGTGGTTCATTCCCTAGGTTATCAGAAGACTCCTCCTCGGGGACCGTGTCCACTAAAAGACTTCTGGATTCACGCTGGGTCTCCACTTCATGGAGTTTTGTAGTACCATAACGTACTAGAAAAGATATCATCTGCCCCCGTTCTAGATGCCCGGGAGTCAGTTTCCTTCTTCCTCTTGCTCACGTAAACTGTCCGCAAGTTCTGGATCCTCAGTTTGACCCGTTTGGGGGTTGCCCCGTCATGATACCTGAGGCTGAAGGTCACCATTTCGTCAATAACAGCAGCTTTTTTTGCTTGTTGCTATAATCCTTGGACTTAATATTCCACAGGCACTCATGGGCCCTGTACAACTCCAGGAAGCCCGTGATGAACTGCCGTTCTCTAATGCTTGTCATTTCTGGTGAAGTAAAAAACATAAACTGCGTAAACATATAGCCTTTGACATTCAAAACTGTATAAAAATCTGCTTTAACACAGTTTTTTGAAAATGTTTATGACGGTTTCAGTTTTACAGTTTATATAGTTGAATAGTTCTAAAAATAATTCAAAAATTAAAAAAAACATAATGTTCCTTAATATATAAACAAGGGTGTGCCAGGGTACAATAAAAAAATGGTGGCACAGTGGTATAAACAAGGGTGTGCAGGGTACAATGAAACATTGGTGGCACAGTGGTATAAGCAATAGTGTGCCAGGGGAATAAACATTAGTGGCACAGTGGTATAAACAAGTGTGTGCCAGGGTACAATTAAACATTGGTGGCACAGTGGTATAAACAAGGGTGTGCCAGGGTACAATTAAACAGTGGTATAAACAAGGGTGTGCCAGGGTTCAATTAAACATTGGTGGCACAGTGGTATAAACAATAGTGTGCCAGGGGGATAAACATTAGTGGCACAGTGGTATAAACAAGGGTGTGCTAGGGTACAGTAAAACATTGGTGGCACAGTGGTATATACAATAGTGTGCCAGGGGGATAAACATTGGTGGCACAGTGGTTACAGGGTAGGCTGTATAGTACATATACTCACTTGCCAAGGCTCACGATGTGCATGATGCTGCTTGCTGTTCTCCATTCTGTCGTCTCTCAATCTCAAAATGGAGAAGGGGCGTGGCCAGGGATTTTGCAAGACCTCGTACATCGTACATCGGATCATAAATACACAAACACTACTACGATGTGTGTCACATCATACACAACAGGTCGTAATCTTATGGTTTTCCCATAAGATGTACGATGCAGATCTACGACGGCGGGAACGCGCATCATGATCGTAAATGGGCAAAAACTACACACGATGTGCAAGATTGATCGTTACAATCTAACGTGTATGGGCCGCTTTAATGGCAGAGAGAGAGCCACAAAATATTTCTTTTTTGGCACTTTTTGATTACATTTTATTTGATGTGTTAGATTAGAAGAAGCAAAACGACTAATGGTATTTTGTAAACATGCAAGGACTTCTGAGAAAAATAAGGTATACATTTTTGTGATTACTGCTTAAAAAATTGTGATATTGATGTTTGCATGTAACAATTGCAAATGTCGCAAAATGGGTTCAGCACAATACAGAGAAAACCCTCAGCAGCTAAGGAGTTAATAATGCTAAACTTTTTTTTTAAAATAATTTTTTTTATTGCATTTCTTGAGTCATCCAGAAATCTTATCACACATAAATAAGGATTATTGTCTGCATAATCACAATTTATTATGGCACCTAGGAGACCAGCTCTGGATTGGGATGCGTCATCAGCAAACGCATAGTAATGTATTTGTTTCACTGACATTCTGACCATTAAATGCTTAGTGTAAAATGTCATCTTATTATAAGGGAAATCATGACGCTCATCTGACAAATGAGAAGCAGAGCAGTCATTCATTGCATGGCGGTGTTCTGAGGAGAGAAATGTAATCCAATTTAGAGAGCTCTCAAGTAAATAGCACAATTAATTTCAGTGTGTGCTTCAGCAATAATAGAAGCCTGCTGAGGGTCTGTAAAACTCTGCTGAAAACACAAAAAAACAATGAGAATTCATTGTATTAACTGTCATAACAAAGTAAATGACTCCTCCAGTGCGTCTAATCCAAAATCCTTTTATGTGTTTTCATAATACATGCTTCTTTTTTTCTTGTTTTAAAGATTAGTTTTCTTTTGAGATTAGATGATGATAATTGTTGTGCTGGGAAACCACTTCACCTTTGACACTGCAGGCTGTTCAGTCAGGTTTTTGTGTCCAGTCCATTAAAATATCCCACAAGAGGTTTGGATTTGTAAACAGGATAGCGGGCCAAGTGGCAATATAAATGAATGGACCACAAGGAGTAGTAAAACATTTGACAGCTGTAAACGGTAAAATTATTGACAATCTGGCTCTCTCTGTGCATTAACATATTTCTATGCAAATAAAGATTTATGTTTGAACAGTGATCTGGTGCTGTGAAATGAGGTATTGGGGCTAATTTATACCCCTTTTCCACCAAAATTCCTGGTCTGACCCAGAGTTGGAACAGGGTTCCTATCCGGATCAGACCCGGAATTTAGCCGGCGCCGACTCGGGATATTCCCGAGTCAGCGCCGCTCACACTGCAGTCGGGTCTGCATTGACCTAGCTTTTCCGACGTGAAAGTGGATGCTTTGAGATGACTTCATCTCCAAGCGCCACTGAAGCCGGACCAATCGGCCGGCCTGCGACGCACTGCAGGTCATCAACACAGCAGGGTTTACACACAGCAGGGTAACTCCCGTGTTAAACCCTGCTATTTACCTGGGTTGGATTGCCGGGTCACTCGACCCGGCGATCCAACCCTCACCCGTTTTACACCAAGGAGCTGCCCGGGTTAACCCTGCAATAACCCGGGTTTTAGCACCGGTGTAAAAGGGGTATTGGAGTAAATGCATTTGTGCTAAGACCATACATAGCATTTGCGCCAGATGTACAAGTAGATATCCTTATGCGCACAAGTAGATATCCTTATGTGCAGGGCAATGCAGAGTAAGTGCCAAAGTATTCCGCACTCACGGAACCTCCGACCTCGCACATTTCTGTCTGCAGCCCCATAGGGATGCAAAATGTGTGCGAGTCTAGGGTGAGATCGGGCCGCTGGGGCGGTGAATTGCTGTGCCGTTGATGGCATTTTTATGTAGTTCGAGAAAGTCAATCTTAAGCTACCCACATGAGACTCCATTTTGAAACAAGATGGTGTATGCCTTTAAAAGTTATTCATACGTTTATATATTCTGAAATAACTAGAGACAGGCTTTTGGTGACCTTCATAGACTCAAGAGATTGGAATGTACCAGAGATAAAGACATGTGTGCATACTCCTTAAATTGTGCTGCCTAACTCCTAGAAATATGGATAAGACATTACAATGATTGTTTATACTTTATACTTTGAATAATCACAGATGTTACATTGTGAGATCACAATGCTTGAAGGAAATCTTATAAAACTGTATGACATGCAAAAATATATCCCAGAGAACACTGAACACAGGACTGGTGGTCTAGTGTTATTTCTCTGCAGCTGACTAAATACTGATGAGCGCTCACACAGGGGTTCTGATACACATATAGAGCTCTGGCCCAGTGACTGACCATTGAGGATTCTGGTTTAGATCCATCAAGTTTCAACGGCAATTTACCCCCTTAATTAGATTAACTCCGTAGCATATGAACCTGCTCTCTTCCCTTTATAGAACTTTACTTCCGAGTACAAATAAAACACAGGTATCTGCAAACACACATTAGGCCAGTGGTTCCCAAATTTTGCACCTTGGCACCCTGGGGTGCCTCAGGACATTTGCAGGGATGCTTCAGGTTGGTGGTCCAGCACCAAATCAAATTATTTATGGTCAAAGTAATGTAAATATGTGGACAAACAGAAGCTCAAACCTGTCCTCCACTACATAACTGGACCTAAGGATGACAGATAAGCACAGTATACTTCACTTTACTACATTGTTTTCTGAATTTCTCAATAACAACTTTTGGCTTAGGGGTGCCGTGAAAACGATGCTGATTCTCTAGGGTGCCATGATTCAAAAAAGTTTGGGAACCTCTGCATTAGGCAATGGCAACATAAACGTCAGTATCACAAATGGTTTCCGCACACCACACTCAGCATTAGACAATACTTTCCCCATTGTCACAACCATGGCTAGTTTTTACCTTTGCTTTGAGACTTACCTCTGCCAGCTGCTCCATGGATCTGTGGGCCTGATTCAGACCCACTCGCGAGCACTATGCGCTCGCAAGCGGGTCGATGGTGGCCCAATGGAGCTGGCTCCATCGACGGAGCCGGCTCCATCGTGCGCATGCGCGAGACCCATATAGCGATGGGCAAACCGTCGCTCCGGGTCTCCTACCAAAGGGGGCGAGCTGTCGATGTTGAGTGACAGCATGCCCCCTTTGGTGTGCAGGCCAGGGGCGTGGCTGCCCAGATGGAGGCGTTCCCATGGGAATGCCTACCGTCTGGGGCCGGCCCCACTGACATCACAAGTGATGTCAGTGGGAGTGCTTTCGGCTCTGTTAGAGCCGAAAGCACTCTTGGGCTTGCGGCAACAAGACCCTACCACAAGGGTCTCATCGCAAGCCCAATGGTTGCGATGGTCTTGACCATCGCGACCATTATCATGGCCGCTCACTATAGCTGTGGGTGGTCTGAAAAACCAGAGGGCCGGCCCTGATTCAGAGCGAGCGCTCTGTCAGAGCGTCCGGCTCTGAATCAGGCCCTGTGTTTGTAATTCACCAGGGAGATCTGCTCTGAATCATGCTGGTTGTAACATTTCTGTGCGTGCAGACTGCTCTCCTTCCCACAGTGATTAGCCACCTGGACTCTCCTCTGTCTGTGAGCATTGCTAGTCTTAATTGGAATCACAGGTGTGGTCCTGATTCTCAAGGGCTGCAGAGATGATTACTCCCTCTGCATGTTGTGCCTTCCACCACACAGAATACTACTTCCAGACCACCTGTCCGTAACCTCCAATTGCTGCCAGACCCAGGGTATATATATCCTCCCCTGATAGCATTCTGAGCCTGAACATCTCTATACTATAGCTGTACCTCTGAGTACAAGTGTATCCCAGGCTGTGTCCAGCAATCCTGCTACTGCCATCTCCATTCAGCTTCCCTAGCCACAACCAGTAGCTTCCACGCTACCATCTATCAACTACGACTCCCAAGCCACAACAAGTAGCTTCCACGCTACCATCTATCATCTACGGCACCCAGGCCATGGCCAGTGGCTTCCACGCTACCATCTATCATCTATGGCTCCCAAGCTGCCACCAGTAGCTTCCACGCTACCATCTATCATATACAGCTCCCAAGCTGCCACCAGTAGCTTCCACGCTACCATCTATCATATACGGCTCCCAAGCCGCCACCAGTAGCTTCCACGCTACCATCTATCAACTACATCTCCCAAGCCACAACAAGTAGCTTCCACGCTACCATCTATGGCTCCCAAGCCGCAAACAGTAGCTTCCATGCTACCAACTATCAACTACAGCTCTCAAGCCGCAGCAAGTAACTTCCACGCTACCATCTATCATCTACGGCTCCCAAGCCACAACCAGCAGCTTCCACGCTACCATCTATCAACTACGGCTCCCAAGCTGCAACCAGCAGCTTCCACGCTACCATCTATCATCTACGGCTCCCTAACCGCACCAAGTAGCTCCCGTGCTACTTTCGCTCACCTCACGGCTCCCTAGCTGCTCCAAGTAGCTTCCGAGATACCATCAGTCTCCTTACGGCTGCCCAGCCACACCCTGTAGCTCCCGTGCTACCACCGTTCACCTCACGGCTCACTAGCAGCACCAAGTAGCTCCCGAGCTACCACCGCTCACCTTACGACTCCCTAGCCACTCCACGTAGCTCCCGTGCTACCATCAGTCTCTACATGGCTTCACAGCTGCACCAAGTAGCTTCCGTGCTACCATCCATCTGCAAGCCCATCTACTGGTACCCAGTCCAGCTCAGTAAGCCTATCTGCCGGTCCCAGTCCGGTTCCTCCAAGTTCCTTCTGGTCCCACTCCAACGTTTCAAGTTTCTAGTTCCAGTCATTCATCATCAAAGGCAGTTCTCACTGCTATCCAATTCTTATGTTAAAAGAGCTATTCACGTAACCCATGGTTCCAGTTAAGTTGGTCTTCGCTGAATATGGTTCATCACCAGAGTCAGGTAAATCACAAACACCAATTGTGACACCCATTATCTATAGTGCACTGGTGGTTTGGAGCCCACACGCTATCTCCTGCCTGCTATTACTTGGAGAAAGCTGTACTTTAAGGATTTCCACTTGAATGTCAAACACTGGTAAGTCATGAACAAATAACTTTCTCAAAGTCCCCACAACTCTTGTCACTTTCAACAAAGCTTGGACTTCTAGTTCCACAAACTGATTGGTGATGAAATCATACACTTTTATTGTAGTTAGCAAATAACTCTCAGTCTTAAGTGCTAAACACATGCATACAATACAACATTTCTTCAGGGCTAGTCCCAAAGTTTTCCTTATTCTTCACTTTAGCATATACTTGCTAACGTTCCCTGATTGTGACATAGACTCCCTGAAATAGTAGTAATCCCCCTGACTCCCTGAAGAGTCTAGTAATCTCCCTGATTGCACCTTACCGCCATTATGTAGCTGTTATATACTTGAAAATAAAAACAGAGATATATACATTCAAATGGTATAATCAGTGCCATTTCCCACCATTGGTTATAAGGCAGAGTGATCCCTATGGCTACATGCATTTTCACATAAGGTTTCTCTTTGCCCAGTGGTCCCCAAACTGGGTGCCTCAGGTTGGTGGTCCAGTACCAAATAAAAATATTTTTAGTCAGTGTGATAGGCAAAACCAGTGCTAATGACTGCCAATCAAAAAATATGTGTACAAAAAGAAGCCCAGCCCTGTCATTCACCACATAACTGAAACTAAGTATGATATATAAGCACTATTTACTTAATATAATGATTGCTGAATTTCTCAAAAATAAACTTTTGGCCCAGGGGTGCCATTGAAAAAATGCTGTTACTCAAGGCTCTAGGGGGCCGTGATTCGAAATATTTTGGGAACCACTGTTTTACATGGAATCACTTGTAAACCAATACATGAGCAAGCCATGAAAAGTATCAGTGTGTTTTTTAACAAGTACTGTAGATCTTACTAACTGCTTTGGAGCTTATTTACATTTGGATGTAAGTACATTTTATGACACGCCTTTCAGATGTAGCAGTACACACCACATTACAGCCACACTCATAGCTGCTGCTTTCACAATTTCCCTGAAATGCTTTAACAGCAATTTCCAGTCTTTGGGGGAGATTTAATAAAGTTTGGAGAGAGATAAAATTGTGAGAGCTAAAGCATCAACCAATCAGCTCCTAACTGTCACTTTACAGGCTGTGTTTGAAAAATTACAGGAGCTGATTGGTTGGCGCTGTATTTCTCACAATTTTATCTCTCGCCAAGCTTTATTAAATCTCCCCCTTTATCAGGAAATATAACACTGTAAATGGTTGCCACAAGAAAGTGTTTTATTTTATGTTTCCAAAGCATCTATGCAAAATATCTTCCAAAATGGAGTCTTCGTGCGTTTTCTCCTCTCTGCTCCCCAGTCACTCAGATTGTATTTATCCCATTCACAATCATGGGCTCTCTGCACTGATCTGTGACTCTTTTTGCAGTATTTTCCAGTCGATTGCTGCCGTCTCATAGGGCAGTGGTTCCCAAACTTTTTTGAATCAGGGCGCCCTAGAGTATCAGCATTGTTTTCACGGCACCCCTAGGCCAAACGTTTGTTATTGAGAAATTCTGAAAAAAAATTTAGTAAAATAGTAAAGTGAAGTAAATTGTGCTTACCTGTTGTCCTTAGGTTCAGTTGGAATCGGTATGATTTACCACCGGACCCATGCCCGGTGGTTGGAATCCCGACAGAGGAGGAAATCCTGAACGCCAAAGGTAAGTATGTACTAACCTATTTCTACCCCCTAACCCTAACCCTCCCTTAGGGGTGCCTAACCCTAATCCCCCCTCTAAATGCCTAAACCTAACCCCCCTTTCCCCGCCGCCTAAACCTAAGTCTTCCGGGGGGGTGCCTAACCCTAAGTCCCCCCGCGGGGGTGCCTAACGCTAACTCCCCCTTCCCCTAGCCTAAACCTAACCTCCCGGAGGGCCTAACCCTAAGTCCCCCTGGGAACCCTAAACCTAACCCTCCACCCCCCGCAGCTATTCGCGCTTGGCACCCGGCGTCCCTTCGATTGGGATGCCGGGCGTGGGCTCCCAGCGTATGTCTAATGACAGGCGTCGGCATATCGATGCCTGTCTTTAGAACCTTGCTGGGATATGACAGTCGGGAAGCTGGCTGTCGTGATTAGGTCCACCGGCTTCCCGACTGCATACCAGTTCAGTTATGTGGTGTTGGACAGGTTTGAGCTTCTGTTTGTCCCACATATTTACATTACATTGACCATAAATAATTTGATTTGGTGCTGGACCACCAACCTGAGGCACCTCTGCAAGTGTCCTGAGGAACCCCAGGGCACAGTTTGGGAACCACTGTTATAGGGTCATTATCTCTTGATCTCTTTCTTTTACCATAGCTCTCTCACAAGGGCTGCTTCTTTTCTCTCTACTTCTATGGACAGTGCACTTCACTATGTCTCTGTCTGTCCTCCTGAGAAGACTCTTTTCTCCCATATTCTTTATGGAGATCTCCCCTGGGGGGGTCCTTCACTCTCTGCCAGGGATGGCCATTGACAATCAATAGTTAAGAACCATCAATGGTTAACTACCGGTGGCTAAAGGCTTTTGTCATCTATGGCATAGAGCCAATGGTTCTCTGCCATCGATGGCAGACTGGGAACCGATGGTTTTTCTTTATTCTTTGTGCAATAAACTATGTTACCTGTTTAAGCAGACAGGAGCATACTACATGTCATTCCTCTAGGTTTAGTTATTTTACTTATTTTTTTTACTGATTTTTATTTTCTTCTGGCCCACCTATGGGCCTATTTAACAATATGTGGTAATAGTAAAGATTTTCTATTGCTGCTTATCTGCAATTTAACAATAAAACTTTGCCAGAGCTTCTGAACGATGCTCAGCTTACCAGCAATACTGTCTGGCAGAGCTTGCCAGCTCATGCATACAGTGGACTGTAAGCCCAGGATTGTCCTTTTCAGTACCACTTTCAATTAGAAAATAATGTTTTATTCAAATAATTATTTTTTATCTGCTGTCTGTCCCTGCTAGATGGGGTAGCCAATAGCTATTGCTGGCCAGGGTTTTTTAAACAGGTAGAAGACCTACTGATCTAGGACTTATATCAATGTTATCAATATACCTCCTAATCCTTTCTACCTATAGTATACTGTTTGCATTTTTAACCAAATCAGAAAAATGTCACACCATGTAACAGGCACTGCCTGGGGAAAAAAATAGTCCTGACATCAGAGCCATAATTAGCAGTTGGTCAGGTTGACATTCGCCAAGGGCGCCACTTGAGGGTGGTACTCTCCAGGAACATAGGTTTGGGGGGCATGTGGATGCTTGATAATGGGGAAGTCTCTCAGCAAATTATCCCAGCCTGGTTCTGGGCTCCATTGCTAGGCCTTCTTGATGATGTGGCCAGGAAGTGCAGTGCATGCAATGTCACGATAAAACTGAGCAGATGTTTTAGTTAGTCAAGTTCTGTCAGTGTTGCTCATAGATACAGTAATGCCTGACAAAAAAAAACATACCAGCCCACGTTTGCTTTTATCAGTTGGTACTATTTGAAGATATACCATACCATAGCGATATGCAGAGCATCCAAGGGCTGAGGCCTGCAACTATTTTAAGCTGACTGAGGCTGAGCAAATGATTTTACTAAATGACTGGTAGCCTAGAACAGCAAAACACCAGGGTTGCATCCTCCCTGTCTGAGCAAGCAGATGTAGCATGTTTTATCTATAATTGTGCCTTTGACATTTAATGTATATTGTGTGAGTGTCACAAACTAATATCTAACAACCAATCAAAATAAAAGGAACACTGAATAAAGTCCCTTCATGTCAGCCATTTGGTACATCAATAGGATGTCTACAGCAGAGAGCATAATAGAAGGCATATAATAAAGTGTGATATTAGGTCTTCATAGAGAAGCAGATAACTTTCATCTTGTAATTCCAGGTCACCATCAAGCACACCATAATAACTTAATTTATCCATAACTTTCTGCGTTTCTTTAAAAAGTGAAAATTATCAGAAGAAAAATGCTGTCGTCTTTAAAATCCTGCATTACTTTTATTATATTTCATCTCTGCACAAATTGCAAATTACTTCTCTTACCACAGTATCAGCATGAAATAATCGTTTGAGATTGCTCTGGGTTCCCAGTCTTAATTGGCTATTCCGAGTAGATTAAGATTCTATATTATCTCTCTGCATAATTACTGTGTCCAGGAACAAAATAACTGTAGAAATGAGCTTCTATATTTAAAACCCAGGAGAAGCATTTATGCTCATTCATGTAGGATTGTTACATGGATGAAATCGAAATAAACATTAGCCTAGGAGAACAATTTAAATGTACAAGGGTGCGGAAAATGACGTTTCAGTCCTTCAAGTCTTCAAATGGATGGTTAGTTTTTTTTTATATAGATCACTTACAGCATATAAAGCATACATGTCTGCTCTTTTTCCAGAATTTAATTTTTCATTTTCTAATTATATTAGAATGTGGTTGGAGAACTTATTTTTGTTTATTTTACAATACATACATTTTAATAGCTACTGTTTTCAGTAGGGATGTGCGCCGACCCCTGTGTTTTGGTTTTGGATCTGTATCTCCTTCAAGATTTTGGATCTGGGTTTGGTTTTGCAAACCACCCTCAAGTGTTTTGGTTTTGGATCTGGATTTTTTAAATAAAAAAAATAGATAAAAAGCTTTAAAAATAGCTAAACTCATGTAATTTATGCAATTCAAAACCCGAAATTTGGTTTTGAAATCCGAATTCCGAACCACAAAAAGATCGGAACTGTGACCCGGATTTACCCGGATCTCTTCAGGAGATTAGAACCACAACCTGGATTTACCCAGATTCACGAAATTTGGTTGGATTCGGATTTCTGGAGTACCGAACAGCACATCTCTAGTTGTCAGTTTCCTAATTCTCCAAATAGTGATGTAGCCAGATTGTGTAATGATCACATTATGACCAGAGGTTCCCAAACTCAGTCCTCAAGACTCCCCAACAGTTCAGGTTTTAGATTAACCACCTGTGCTCTACCATGGATATCTCTAAAACCTAACCTGTTGGGGTGCCTTGAGGAAAGCATTTGGGAACCTCTGCATTAGACCATTCCCTGTCAGACTGTCAGGGGAAGTAAGTATTTGGTGATATAATAGGAATAATGCAGATGAATACTACATCAATTGGGGTAGCATACCTTGGGCCTGATTCAGTGGTGGACTTAGTACTGATGTATGTGCAGTTGTGTAACTATTTGCAACGGCGCATTTGTGAAAATTGTATTTGTTACATGAGATGGGCAGTTTTGTACGCTTTATCAGATTTTTTTATCAGTTTTATTGAAGCCATATAGCATTAACTTTCACAAATAATGTTTGTTGCACATAAAAGAAGTGGTTTTAAACATTGGCGCAAGTGGAACATAACTGTCTTTGACATGTTCGGGTATATAGCGGGTGCATATGCTATTGCTGTCACCTGGCATACATCTTCAGCTCTCTAGATAAACAATTTACATTATAGTAGTATTTTGTACTGTATATTTATCTGCGCTTCAGGTGGGTCGGTGACAGAATACATGTGAGGGAAAACAGAAGACTGCTACCATAAATAATGCATGATTATTTTTATACACTAGCAGAGTACAGTAGTGATTTATTTAATGGCTGATAGCACATTGCATACATGTATTGTGTATTTCACCTTTGTGGTGAAGAGAAGCAAAAGTGTCTGGGGGTGTAAATATAAATGAGAACCTGGAAGTAGTTACATAAGATGGAAAAACTGAAATCATTATCATATAATGGGGCAGATGTATGAAGCTGTGGAAAGTGATAAAGTGCAGAGTGATATATGACCAACCAATCCGCTCCCACCTGTCATTTTTCAAACACAGCCTGTAACATGGCAGTTGTGAGCTGATTGGTTGGTCGATTATCACTCTGCACTTTATCACTTTCCAGAGCTTCATACATCTGCCCCAATGATCTGTACTTTACAATTGATATAATTACAACATACTATTCTAACTAAAAATTCAGGCTCAAATTAAAAACATATAACATACAGTATGGGTTAATGCACCCCATACTGTAAGGAACAAGGATATAAATCATTGTGATGTTCCATGACCATATAAAAATACACAGATCAAGGCTACAGATCTCTGATGAGACTTTAATAACTGATAGTAGAGTCTGCATTAATCCTTACTACAATGTAAACACATTTCTAGGGATGTGCACCGACCCACGTGTTTTTGGTTTTATTTTTGGATCTGTATCTCCTTCATGTTTTGGATCTGAATTTGGTTTTGGCAAAACCGCCCTTGTGTGTTTTGGTTGGATCTGTATTTTTTTCTAAAAAATCATAAAAACTAAATCACATAATTTGGGCCTGTTTTGTTCCTACTGTATTACTAACCTCAATAACACTAATTTACACTAGTTTCCAGTCAATTTTGACCACCTCACAGCTCACAATATTGATTTCATCCAGTTTAGGCAAAAAGGTTGCATCCAACTAGCTGGCCGACTAAGCAAAGCGACAGCAGTGGGCGGCACTAACATGTGGCAGTTCAGCTTCCAACATGGCACAGGGTGGTACTGCAGTGGTAGACAGGAGGGCAGTTTAATAAACTATAAAACCCCCACAGAAAGTTTGAAAAACAATAATGTTTTCATTAATAAAGAACTAGGTCAGAGGCCTGAGGGAGTTGGAATATGTTTAAGGACTAAAGTCAGGGAAAGGATGGAAGGATTGAGTTGTTTTTAGTTAATTTATTTTAATGTTTTGATTCTTAAAATATTTTATGAGGGAAGATCAACGTAGGAACAAGTTCTTCAGTTCATGAAATACATCTTTGATCTGGAGGAGGTTTTTTAAACAACTAATAGAAATTTGGTGGCCTTACTTGTGAAGGTGCTGCTAGCACACACTGTAAACAGACGTTTACTTTGTGCTCAAGGAGGTTGTTAGGAATTATGGGACCAAGACTTGCTGTATTATCAGAGAAAAGCATCCTGTAGCTCTCAACCTGACCTAGAACTCCCAGCATCCGTGATGTTTGCAGGGCCTACTGGAAGTTATTTGTCAACAATGGATGGCATGCCTTAGTTTACCTCAGCCTGCTTTACATACTGTATGTCATTTTTGGACATATTTGGCATTCAGCAACTGCATGTAGAAGATTTCAGCGGCAGTGGCAGTTCAACTTCCAACATGGCACATCAGGAAACAATCGTTTTTATTATTCAAGAGGCCTGAGGGAGTGGGAGCATGTATGTAGTTGAAGGCAGGGAAAGGAAGGGTTGATTAGTAGTACACTTAATTAAATTTTTTGATTCCGAAGCCAATTTATGAGGGAGGAGGGGAGGCATTTACAAAAAATATTAAATAATTCATATCAGTCCTTGCCCCAGAAGAATCCTTGAGTGCTATGCCTGCTGCTGCAGCTGCTCCTGGGAGTGGATCCTCAAATACTTTTCGTGTTGTGCAAAGTGCTGAAACCCTTTGAAGTAGTCAACTATGAAGTGTGTTCAGATACTGCCAGCTTGAGTCAGGTAATTCCTCAAATTAGACTGTTGGAAAAGCAACTTGGGAAAGTGAAGGAGAAGCTGAAATGAAGCAATTCTGCAAAATACGTTGTACTTGTAGATCAAGTTCATTATTCGCTTCACCAGAAACCAAGGTTTGTCAGGATCTTCCAATCAGATCAATACATTTTGGCGATCATGCTCGATCCTAGGTTTAAGTCATATGTCGTGTCTTTCTTCCCAAAGGACACAAATCTGAAGAGATGCAAAGAACTGTTGCTAAGAAAATTGTGAGTTCAAGTGGCACGTGATGCAGCGATGGCTTCTCCTTCAGTTTCTCCAGCAAGTGCAGCTGTCAAGGAAAAACTAAACTTTCCCAAAAGTGATGCAGGTGAGTCAACACAACCAAGTTTTGACATCTGGTTGGGTCTAAAAGAATTGCCTACAATTAAATTCATGAGATTTCTACCGTGACTCCATCTGATATGGTCACCATTCAAAGAATGGTTGAGGACTATTTTTAATGATAGCATCCAAATAGGCATGTCAGACAGTCCGTTTTGTGAGGTTGTGCTTTTGTTGTGGGCCCGGGGTGGTAACAGGAGCAGACACTGAAGCAGATTTAAAAATAAACATGGAGTTTTTTATGAGTGGCTTAACAGACATGAATATGGTAAAACAGAAAGTCCAGGTATAGCACTAAAGTGCACTTGGGAACTGTATTGAGGCAATGGGAAAAAGTCCAGATAGTGAAACAGAAGGCAGTCCACTAATCCAGGTCCTGTGAGGCTGAAATGATTTTTGGCTGAAGAAATAATGTCCAGAGGAAGGTGCAAGTGGAAGCAAGGTGCAGGGTAACAGTTGACACAGATACTCAGGCAATTAGGAAGGCAAAAGGAGGAGGCAGTGGGAGAAGGCAGTGGAAGTCCAGCAGGGTAAGGAGCAGGTTAGGCGAATCAGGTTTAGGCAGAGATCCAACAGGCAGACGGACAAGCTCAGGAACTCTCTCTCAGCTTGCGCTGAGAAACACATTGCACTGGCAATGCAAGGGAGCTCTGAACTCCCTTTTATACCCAGTGCCCAGCTGTGAGTGGTCAGAGAGTGAGCATGTCACATGCCAGGATTGGGGAACTAGGTCACATGGCCGAAAGCAAGATGGCGGTGCCCATGCAGGAGCGGAACGGAAACACAGCCAGGCCTACCCAGCACAAAGTGACAATATGCCCACACAGGACCGAGCACAGACAATGCTCCCCACCAGGCACCAGCACCACCACCAGATGCCCCTCACCATAACATCCGCACAGGTAACACCCACCGACCACCATGCTGAGAAACCCTGGTTGTGACATGTTTGACTACTAGCAGAAAAAAATTCAAATTGGAGGCCATTGCACAAACTGGCTTGCTTTACTAGAGCTGCCCACCCTCCAGTGTGTACTCTGAAATAGTTTTCAGCACAGCCAGTAACCTTGTCAGTGATTAGTAGGAGGCTACTTCCTCAAAATATGGAAAAGATCAAAATGAACTACAAATTCCATGAGGAAGACCTATACCACCAATTACATCCAAAATTACAGAGGCATCTGTAATGGTGGATTCAATGCACTGTGTAACTGGTTGTGCACTGAGGCTGCACGTGAATCAACAAAGGAGCAGCGCCAAGCATGCGCCTGTGTCCCATAAGTAAAAGGCCGGCTGGCTTGTCCGCTAAAGGGTGCTGTAACCCCCAAAGAGCACTCCAAACAAAATAAAAAAATATATTATTTTGTGTTTGTGAATTGTGTGCGCAGTAGCTGCACGTGCATCAACAAAGTAGTGCCAAGCGTGTGCCTGTGTCATAAGTAAAGGGCCGGCTGGCTTGACCGTTAAAGGGTGCTTTAACCCCCAAAGTACACTCCAAACAAAAAAAATATATATTTTCTCTGTTTGTGAATTGTGTGCGCAGTAGCCGCATGTGCATCAACAAAGTAGTGCCAAGCGTGCGCCTGTGTCATAAGTAAAGGGCAGGCCAGCTTGTCCGTTAAAGGGTGCTGTAACCCCCAAAGTACACTCCAAACAAAATAAAAAAATATTTTCTGTGTTTGTGAATTGTGTGCGCAGTAGCCGCACGTGCATCAACAAAGTAGTGCCAAGCGTGCGCCTGTGTCCCATAAATAAAGGGCTGGCTGTATTGACCGCTAAAGGGTGCTGTAACCCCCAAAGGGCACTCCAAACAAAATAAAAAAATATTTTCTGTGTTTGTGAATTGTGTGCACTGTAGCCGCACGTGCATCAACAAAGGAGCAGTGCCAAGCGTGCGCCTGTGTCCCATAAGTAAAGAGCCAGCTGGCTCATTTCTTAAAGGGTGGTGTAACCCACAAAGTGCATGACTCTCCAGCAAAAATAAAAAAATATTTTCTGTGTTTGTGTGCGCCTTAGCCGCACGTATATATCAATATAACATAAATGGAGGACCAAACTTTCTCCGATAAAAATAAAATAGGGAAAGATCAAGAACCACTTCCTCCTAGTGCTGTTGCTGCTGCTGGGAGTTGTTCATCATTCCAGAGAGGAAGTAGGAACACCACTACTTTTACTAAACAATTGACCCTCCAACAGTCCTTAGCGAGGAGGATGAAGTACGACAGCAGTCATCCTGAAGCAAAACGTATAACTGAGGCCTTGACTGCTATGTTGGTGTTAGACGTGCGTCCGGTATCCGCAATTAGTGCAGTGGGATTTAGACAATTGATGGAGGTAGTGTGTTCCCGGTTCCAAATCCCGTTTAGATTCCACCTGCATCCTCAAAGCAGTAGCGACAAGCGTGCGTCTGTCTGTTAAAGGGTGATGTAACCCTCAAAGTGCGCTCCACAAACAATAAAAAAATTCTTCTTTTTTTTTCTCTTTGTGAAATATGTGGGCTGTAGCCGCACCTGCATCCTTAAAGCAGCAGCGACAAGCGTGCGTCTGTCTGTTAAAGGGTGGTGTAACCCTCAAAGTGCTCTACACAAACAAAAAAAAAATTCTTCTTTTTTTTCCTGTCTTTGTGAATTGTGTGGGCTGTAGCCGCACTTGCATTCTCAAAGCAGCAGCGACAAGCGTGCGTCTGTCTGTTAAAGGGTGGTATAACCCTCAAAGTGCTCCAAAAAATAAAAAACTATTTTTTTTATGTGTTTGTGACTTGTGTGCGATGTAGCCGCACGTGCACCAACACAGTAGCAGCACCAAGCGTGCGTCTGTGTCATAAGTCAAGTGCCGGTTTGGACATTTGGTCCGGACTGAAGGACGTGCCAACAATTTCTGACAAGTCTACTGTCACTGCATATGATACTGTCCTCAAAGCAGCAGCGACAAGCGTGTGTCTGTCTGTTAAAGGGTGGTGTAACCCTCAAAGTGCGCTCCACAAACTATACAAAAATTCTTCTTTTTTTTTCTCTTTGTGAAATGTGTGGGCTGTAGCCACACCTGCATCCTTAAAGCAGCAGTGACAAGCATGCGTCTGTCTGTTAAAGGGTGGTGTAACCCTCAAAGTGCACTCCACAAACATTAAAAAAATTCTTCTTTTTTTTTCTGTCTTTCTGAAATGTGTGGGCTGTAGCCGCACCTGCATCCTTAAAGCAGCAGTGACAAGCATGCGTCTGTCTGTTAAAGGGTGGTGTAACCCTCAAAGTGTGCTCCACAAACAATAAAAAAATTCTTTTTTTTCTGTCTTTGTGAAATGAGTTGGCTGTACCCGCACCTGCATCCTTAAAGCAGCAGCGACAAGCGTGCATCTGTCTGTTAAAGGGTGGTGTAACCCTCAAAGTGCACTCCACTAACAATAAAAAAAATCTTATTTTTTTTTTTCTGTCTTTGTGAAATGTGTGGGCTGTAGCCGCACCTGCATCCTTAAAGCAGCAGCGACAAGCGTGCACCTGTCTGTTAAAGGGTGGTGTAACCCTCAAAGTGCGCTCCACAAACAATAAAAAAATTCTTCTTTTTTTTTCTGTCTTTGTGAAATGTGTGGGCTGTAGCCGCACCTGCATCCTTAAAGCAGCAGCGACAAGCGTGCGTCTGTCTGTTAAAGGGTGGTGTAACCCTCAAAGTGCGCTCCACAAACAATAAAAAAATTCTTCTTTTTTTTCTGTCTTTGTGAAATGTGTGGGCTGTAGCCGCACCTGCATCCTCAAAGCAGCAGCAACAAGCGTGCGTCTGTCTGTTAAAGGATTACATCGGTGACAGCATCCAAGTAGGCATGTCAGACAGTCCGTACATGTACTGGCAGGAAGAAGAGGCAATTTGGAGGCCCCTGTACAAACTGGCTCTATTTTACCTGAGCTGCCCCCCCTCCAGTGTGCACTCCGAAAGAGTGTTTAGTGCAGCCGGGAACCTTGTCAGCAAAAGGCGTAGGAGGTTGCTTCCACAAAATGTGGAGAAGATGATGTTCATAAAAATGAATTATCAACTTTTCCAGGGAGACCAGCCTCCAGAACGTACAGAGGGACCTGTGGTGGTGGATTCCAGCGGGGACGAATTAATACTCTGTGAGGATGAGGATGTACACATCACTGAAGAGGGTGAGGAATCGGTGAATGAAGAGGATGAGGATGACATCTTGCCTCCGTAGAGCCATGTCGCAGACCCTGGCGCTGAAATGATTGGTTTGTTAAAGTGTGCATGTCCTGTTTATACAACATAAGGGTGGGTGGGAGGGCCCAAGGACAATTCCATCTTGCACCTCTTTTTTTTCTTTGCATTATGTACTGTTTGGGGCCTAGTTTTTCAAACTGCCATCTTGTCTGCCACTGCAGTGTCACTCCTAGATGGGCCACGTGTTTGTGCCGCCCACTCGTGTCGCTTAGCATAGTCATCCATCTTCCTCGGTGCAACCTTTTGGACATTAAAACACTATTGTGAGGTGTGAGGTGTTCAGATTAAACTGGAAATGAGTGGAAATTATGGTTTTTGAGGTTAATAATAGCATAGGAGCAGAAAAATCAACACATTCTGTGATTTAAGCTGTTTTTATGCTTTTTTAAAAAAAAAATACAGATCCAAAACACAAAACCCAGAACCCAAAACACCGAAGGGTGGTTTTGGCAAAACCATTCCAGATCCAAAACACGAAGAAAGATCCAGATCCAAAACCAAAACACAAAACACGAAAAGTGGCCACTGTATTGTGATATTTTTTAATAGCAAGCATATCTTAAGACTGGGTTTTGTACCTTAAAAGCAATAATAATTATAATAGAGCAAATGTTTCCCCGGTGGTGTATACTTTTGCAGTCATTTTGATAATAAGAAGGTGGCCTTGTTTGCCATTGTTGGTGGTGCCTTCTTTTAATTGAGATTTTAGGGCAATGGTTGAGTTAGGACTCTGATGATCGGCCTCTGCGGCCGATTCAGACCCGCTCGCTAGGAAGCGTTCGCACGCAGACTGCCGATGTTTGCATTGTGCGCATGCATGCGCATCGCAGTGCACGTGCATGAACCAGTCTGAGTGATTGGGAAGCGTTCGCTCGCTGCACATAGACAGCCCGGGAGAATGAGTGACAGGACAAGCCATTTGTGGGTGGTGACAGGAGTTGGTCGATGAAAACCGGGGAGTGGTGGTGCGAAAGCTGGCGTGCCCAAGCATCTTAACGCATTTCAGAGGCTTGCATAATTAAGACACTTCCGATGGTACTTGATGTTACCAATGGTTGCATACATTTCCTGGAGGTGACCTGCATTAGTGGTCATCTTAAGACAGGCTAGTGGGTGTCTGCATACACAGTGCGGTCACACACCAAGACACAGTGGGCGTGCTAATGCCTTGCCATACAATCGCCTACCTTGCTGTGCGTTGGCCGGATTTGCATATGCTGGCTGCGTGCGAACGCATCTAGCGAGCGGGTCTGAATTGAGGCCTCTATTTCAACCAGAGCTTTATTAATTGATATTAACAATAATCTAAGGTTTCAACAGACAACAATAGTTTGATGGGGTATCTCTGTCTCTCTATGCACGCTTCCAGATGGCATGTATAAATGCATGGAACCAAATTCAGTGATGATGATGGAGAAGACTGAGAAGGAAACTCAGTGCCTGCTGCACTAACCATATGATGTCCTTTAAAAAGACTGCCAAAGTGATCTAGTGGGAGATTGGGATATTGGCAATTATGCATATTTCCAATAAAAGGCTTATCAAAGTAGAGTGTTGGTGGTCTGGTCTAAGAAGATTATTGGAATCCGTGTATCCTCTCTTTTGCTTGATTTCACCAAGGATGGACTGTGCATTTATATACAGACTATGCTATATTTTATTTTAATGTGCATGATCCTTGAATTTGGTTCCATGTAAGGATACATGAGATATGGGAGAGCATTCTAACGAGATGTAGATACATCAAACTAAATCTAGCGCTTAAGAAGTAAGGTGAACCATCTTGATCTATATTTACTGGCTGCTAGTATCTCTTTGTGCAATCATTTATCATTTTCCATTTAATTGTTTCAACAAACTATTGAAGCCTGGAGAAAATTAAGGGTAGCAAGGAGGAGAAAGGGTTGGAGATTATTCCAGTTTCTCTTTGAACAACTTTTCTCATTATTGCCTTTAGTGCATGATTAAACCATATGACTAGGCCATCAGTATTCAGAAACCTAACCATGCATACTTTCAGTAACCTCAGGACCCCTTTTACTAAACACAATGTAGAGTTTGTGTCCTTGGTCACTGATGACAACTATCAGCAGATATATACTTTAAAAAGCTCTAGAACTTATTTTGCAATATTGTACAGTCCTGACAGGTCATAGCAAATATGCCATCTTTTTAACTGGGGCATAATCTACAACCACCAATATGAATATGTACTAAAAGACAAGGGATCTGTTTGACCCCCCCAGGGCTACTACTACTGTATTTCGCCAAAATAAATCTTGTCTATAGTAAGGGTTAGAAGAGAGTTTGAGAAGACATTGGTTATCACCTTGTTGGAAGCACAAAGTCTAGCCATCTCAGCAAAACCTTTAGGTCATCAAAACAGGCTTTTACTCTGTACAGGGTTTTACCTGTGCAAAAATGACCATTGCAGGGAAAGTGTGGGCAATGGTTAACATCTCCGTAAAGAAAATCCCCATCCAGGATGTCCTTTTTGTTACTTGCATGAACATCTGACAGGAGACTGGATGATGATGATGATGATGATGATGATGATGATGATGAGCTGGAGTCTTGAAATCGGTGTGCAATGAAGTTCCTCAATTATTCAGTCCTCTGTTTCTGTGGTTTTGGTCTGGCCCATAAGGTGGAAAAGACAGTACGTATGGTTATTGGCAGTGGTAGATATATATGGGGCGAAGTAACAGATGACTGACCTGTTTTCTCTATTGCAATGTGAACCCACCCAGGCATGTACTGAGAACGTCCATGAATAAACTGTTGCTGCAATATGGTTCTTTCCAATATTTGTCTATCAGTTTGGGACCCTGGCTGCCGCTAATACAGTAGTTGACATAATTATGTAGCCATAGGATAATGGCCCATTGCATATAGGATAGAAAAAATACTTCAGATCTAAAGCATTGCCATTAGTTTTCTGGTGTAAGGAAGAACGAGAGAGAGAGCAACCAAATTCTTGCTTCCTACTTAAAATCCCTAATAGCAAAAATAGTACTGTATATAGCCACCATTCTAAAATGTCAAATGTAACCATATATAGGGCGTACAGCATCTTTGAGCCATCTCTATGCTATATCTATGCTTTACCTGTCTATTATGAGGCATAGGAATACATAGTTGCTATGCCTGATGAAAATTCTACTGTTTCTAGTTGTGACTCAATTTAAGATGCGTGATTCAGCATGTGTGCAAAACTCCTTTACATATGAGTCCTATATCTGTGTATGAGTGCAAATGTGTCAACATTAAGGGGCATATTTTATTAAACAAAAATTTTTGACCAATGTTCTGAAAATGGCTGTTTTTTGGATGATTGTTGCAAAGTATGGTTTTAGGACAGTTTGAGAAGGGGCAGCTCCATTTACCAATCTACAAAATCAGGGCCAGTTTAACAACGCGGTGGAGGGAGCTGCAGCTCCAGGCTTGCCATCAAAATAAGCCCACCGCCCACAGCAGCATCGGCTGCTGTGGGCACTGCTTGTTACAGACTGTGGCAATCCGAGCTCCGCCCACTGAAATCCCGGCAGGCTGTCCACACCCCACTCCCTGATTCAAACACTAAACATGGCAGTAAAGTGGAAGGCTTCACTAGCCTAGCCCTGTCTGCTCCATAGTGTCTCAGCATCTTATGCGCGCTGTGTGATATTGCAGCGCGTGACGTCCAGGGCTTAAAGTGGTTCTGGAGAGAAGGTGGAACTCATCTATTCCGCCGCCTACTCCCCTCCCCCGCCATGCTAGTCTGACAGGCCGAAACAAGAGTGAAAACTCTTTACACACACACAAAAACACACATACACACACTGTTGTGTATAGGAATCGGTAAAGTGAATGGCTGGGGGCTGCCTAGGCACTATATCATCAGTGTTGTTTTTCTGCCGTGCCTCTAAGTTTTTTATGGGGTCATCACAAACTAGTCTATGGGGCCTATCCATTAACTCATAAAATTCTCTGAAGGTAATTAGGTTGAGAACTCGCATGGAGTTCTACCTAATTACTGGAGGAATTCATCATTCCTCCTCCCCATAAGAATCTATTCCGAAAAGCTGTCATTTTTGTGATGACAGCTTTTTGAAAAATAGATACTTTTCCCTATCTGCTCTAACTTACCGCAGCTGTAATCAGTGCTGCGCATGCGCTGTTACATCTGTGAAATCAGCGCATGCGCAGCACTGCCTACAGCTGCGGTAATTCTGTCCCCCCCAACTCTCCCCCTTTCCCCTCCACTCACCTCTCCTCTGTCCTCCACTTACCAGGCCGCTGCAGCCACCTCCGGCTCCGTCTGCTGTGCTGACACTGTATTCTCCCGGCAGAGCACAGTAAAGTTTAGAAAAAAAAACGTTTATTTTTTTTTTCTAAACTTTACTGTGTTCTGCCGGGAGAACACAGTGTCAGCACAGCAGACGGAGCCTGAGAAGTGACCAGAGTGACGGAGGGAGCCGGCAGAGGACCTGCCCAGCTGAAAGCAGGTAAGTGTAACCCGCTATATGCCACTTGACAGTGGCGTATACTAATAGTAACACCATCAAATTCTGAAAATACATAATTTTCGGAATTTGATGAATAGCCTAAATTCCATATCCCCATACTAATGTATGGGGAGTGTGGAAATTAATGTAGGCAGACTTAACCAGGAGATATCAGCGATACAGTATCTCCCGTGTTAAGTGTATTCATGAATACTAAAATAATGGTAATTAAGGATAATGTCCTTAATAACATTATGTTAGTGTTGATGCCCAATGTTTTATTGCAATCCCTATGTATTGCATTTGCTTGATTCTTTCCTTACCTATATGCTGGTTTCTCTGAAATAAGGGACCTGTGAAGAAATTGAGCCTCCCTAGGCAGACAGTGAGTGGCTCTTTGTGGGACTTCTGTGCAGGGACTTGGTGGAGGTGGAACTAGTTCCACCTACCATTAGAGGTGACGGAACTGTGGGCCTGACAGAGCCGGACGCTATTTGCGGACGGTCGTTCCAAAAAAGGGGCCGGCTATTTAAATCGAACGCTCGCTCTTTGCGGTTTGTTGACGTCTCTATGTCTGAGCGAGCGAACGAAAAATGCGCTCGCTATTTTGCAAAGACGCCCAATTTGCCATTTGCATCACACGTCATTTATTAGATTAATCAGGTACATCGAAAGGCATCTGAACTGCTCACAGTGCTTGTGGTAGGATTTTCTTACCGCTATCACTGCGAGCAGTTCAGGCTAAAAGACAACCAAGGTCGATGACGCTCCTTTACTAATTATGCACTCCCATTAAACACCCTTTTGACCGTTAGGCACGCCTGCGTTTGGATCTCCACTCCCCCGTTTTCAAGCACCTTCCCCTGTTACCACCCACAAACAGTACATTCTGTGAATCAAATTAGCAGCCCCTCGCTGTTTTGCGAGCGCACGATTTCCGACCGCAATGACTGGTTTGCGCATTACGACCCATACGCATGTGCAGTTGTGCGAACATCGCTCAGAGCGAACGAGCGGCCGCTTACGAGCGGCTGTGAATCAGGCCCTCAGTTCCACCCCGTTCCTGCCCACTTTAACCCCTGGTGACGTCACATAGGTGCTGCGCCCACCAAAAGTAAGCAAGCACGACCTCAGTTCCTGACGAAGGACGAATTGATGTCCGAAACACGTTAAGCGGGCCTCACCCTTTGAACTGACCACAATATCTGCAGCCTCCTCTTGTGGACTTCATCATAGTGGATCCCTATATCCGGAGTAGCGGTACCACTGTTTCCATTATACATCTGGGTGTGGATGTCGACACGTGGACAGGGGCTGGACGCGGTCTTATATTTGTTACATGCCTTTTATTTATTTCGTGATTGTAAGTGCAAATTTGTCATTAAAAGCCTTTTTTAACTGAGACATACTGCACTATTACCCTCTCTTTTTTCTCCATGCATATGGATTTACTCTAAGGGATAACTGACCAGCACTTCAATAGAGAAGCCCAATTAGTGAATATCCAGGACTTGGAATCTCTATTTACCATTA
Organism: Taudactylus pleione; assembly: GCA_031769625.1. Classification (NCBI taxonomy): domain Eukaryota; kingdom Metazoa; phylum Chordata; class Amphibia; order Anura; family Myobatrachidae; genus Taudactylus; species Taudactylus pleione. The sequence continues at coordinate 7,326,141 of JAUIMM010000484.1, forward strand.
TTATTGGTGACTATTGTTCCCTTTTTTTGTGTGAAAACACAGTGGGGAGCGCTCTTTGGTCTCTTGTCCAGTAGATAATCCAATGGTGTACCTGTAATAAAAAATTTCATACTCACCTCCTCCTATGCGTAGATCTGTCCTCTTCGTTCCAAGGTAGGCAAATCCTGGCTCTTGGCAAAAAAAAACACAAATTACCCGAGCCCACGGACATTAGTAGAGTCCTCTAAGGACACTACTACCTGAATGACAGCTCCGCTGCAGGATTTCAGTTCAGAAATGACAGCTTCCGCCTCTCAGCCAATGAGCGGTTCTCACCATTGAATTCAATGGTCAGACCCAAGCGTACCCTTTTCAAAAATGGCTCCTCAAACCCATTTTGGAAATTCAAAGATGGCCGCCGCGAGCCAATCACAGCTCACGACGTCATCGCCCCACCCCCTCGGCTGGCTTAAATACTGCCAGCATGAGTTGCTGTGCACTCAGTCAGCTGCAGGGAGGCAGCAGAGAAGAGCTGCCAGAGACAGAAGATAGTAGATGCTGCAGAAGCCCTGAATGGGCGACGGCCAGGAAAAAGAGCTTAAAGGCCATCGCCCTCCAGGTGAAGATGCCATAGAAGTCCTAAGGGAGCGGCAGCCATGTAAAAGAGCTTAAGGTTGCCGCCCCCCAGGTGAAGGTCCTGCTAAATAAAATATTTTAAAAAATGGTGTCTGTCTGTTATATTTTAATATTTCTTTTGCAGGGGTACTATAGGTACCAGCAGACCCTTAGTGCTGTGCCTGCTGGTACTTGTGGTTCTCCAAGTGCAAGTATGTGGGGGATGCCTGCTGACATCACACAAATCAACCCAACACCCACCGCCCAGGGGTGCTGGGGATAGTCCCAGACTATCAGCCTGGTCCTGGGGTGCACTGAGGAGGGGGACCCCTTTATTTGGGGGGTCCCCAACTCCCCAGGGATCCCCAGCCTGGGCTGACTAGCGGTCAGGGGTGATGCTGTGGCTGGGGGCCCAGTGAAAGGGTTCCCCTGGCTGTGGAATCACCCCCCTGCTTCTAGTCCGGTGCTGGTTCTGAGAAATATAGGGGAGCCCTATGCATTTTTCCCCCTGTATTTCCAGAACTAGGACTGGCTCAGAGCCATGTGCTGGTTGTGCTAAATACGGGGACCCTACGTCTTTTGTCCCCCATATTTTGGCAACCAGGACAGGTTTTGAAAAGCGCCAGGTGCTGGTTGTGCTTAATACGGGGGACCCCTACATCGTCAGTCCCCTATATTTAGCACAACCAGTACTGGGGCTCCAAAGTCCGGTGCTGGTTGTTTTCTAGGGGGCCGGGCGACACTTTTTTTTTTTTACGCATTCAATTTTTAACATAGATGCGCAGATCTCACTGCTGCATTTGTCCATCTGTGACTTATTGAGTTGATTTTCTTAAGGTGCATATACACTACAGTGAGCCCTCAGTCACCCACTGATGCCCCCTTTGCACTGCACCACTGACACTGCTCTGCACCACCGCTGCTGCCGCTACCCCACATGCCTACAGCCATCTCGCACTCTGCACCTCCCAAACCAACCCCCTATGTGCTGTCCCCTGTTCCACCTGCGTTAGTGTACCATTTTGTTACTTTTCTCCCCTGCAGGTGGCCTGGTTTGCTCATCCAAACCCTGATAGTTAATACATTTTAAAAAAGCTATGAAATTCCATAGACAAAAACGTTACGGTTTCACATGTCCCATTAAGGCTGCTTAGACATGATCTGAAAATTAACAAAAACTTCTGATTTTCTGCCATTCAAACTTCAAAAAGCAATGAAATTATGATCATTAAGGCTGACGCCTTAATGAATGTGATCCTTGCGCATTACAGATATGGTATGACATCACACCCTGTGGCTAATGGCAGATTCAGCACTCTCACAGAATGAGATTGCTGTCACTCATAAAATGGTGGAGCTGCTAATTCACAGAATTGTGTGCTCATTGGAATACACACATGCAGTCTAAGCAACTGAGGTCAAAGCAGAAAATAGAGCTGTGCAGATGGGATAAAAGTGGTGTGGATGGGGGGAGGAGACACAGCATCGTATATAGGTGAGACACAAACGAGTGTAGATGAGGGAAGGTTAGGCAGTACAGAGGAGGGTAGCCAAAGTTATGCAGATAGGTGGAAAACAGGAGTGTGGTTGGGGGGAAACAGAGTAGCACAGTTTGGGGGGAAAGCGATGTGGATGGGGGAAGAGAGTGGCATGGACATGGGAAGTCAGAACAGTGCAGATGGGCAAAGACAGATTGGGGCAGATATGGGAATACAGACTAGCACAAATAGGAGAACACACAACAGTAGGGATTGGGGAAGACAGAGTAGTGTGGATGGGTAGGAAGACAGAGTAGTGCGGGTGGGGGAAGGAGACAGAGTTGCACAGTTGTGGGGGACAAAGTAGTGCAGATGGACGAAGAAAGAGTGCCACAGAGGAAAGGAAGACAGCGGCCTGGCTTAGGGGAAGGCAGTGGTACAGAAGGAAACAGAGTGGCACGGTTGCAGGGCGGTGCAGATGGAGTAAGACAGATTGGTACGGATGAGAGAGCACAGACTACCATAGTTCGGAGACCACACAGCAGTAGGGATTGGGGAAGACAGAGTGGTGTGGATGGGGAGGAAGATAGAGTGGTGCGGGTGGTGGGGGAGACAGAGTTGCACGGTTGGGAGAACAGAGTAGTGCAGATGGAGGAAGAAAGAGTGCCACAGATGAGAGAAAGACAGCAGCATAGCTGTGGAGAAGGCACGGATGCAGGGCGGTGCGGACAGGGAAAAACATTGGTGCGGATGAGGGAACACAGACTATCACAGTTGGGAGACCACACAACAGTAGGGATTGGGGAATATATAGCAGCACAGAGGCATTTAGGGGAAGAAAGTGTACATGCATAGACAGAGTATGATATATTTAAAAATAAGGGAGCTGAACGTGTATTATAAATGAGATAAATGTATGGTGTGAGAAGTTGTTGGAAGCCAGTGAGATTGTTTTGGTGATGAAATGGGAAGATTGTGGGCAATGAGTGGGATGTGGGAGCCACATAACTGCTCAAACCTCAGTTGCATAGACTGCATGTGTGTATTCCAATGAGCACACAATTCTGTGAATTAGCAGCTCAACCATTTTGTGAGTGACAGCAATCTCATTCTGTGAGAGTTCTGAATCTGCAGTTGTGATGGCATACCATATCTGTATTGCGCAAGGAACACGTCCATTAAGGCATCAACCTTAATGATCATAATTTCTTTGCTTGTTTTAGATTGAGTGGCACAAATTCATTGGATTGGATAAATTACATGATTTTAGCTGTTTTTAAAACTTTTTATCTATTTTTTTATTTAAAAGATCCAAAACCAAAACGAAAACACTTGAGGGTGGTTTGCAAAACGAAATCCAGATCCAAAACCTTGAAGGAGATACAGAGCCAAAACCAAAACACAGGGGTCAGCACACATCCCTAATATATATATTTATACCAGCCAGAAATGGACACATAGTGATGGCGCCGCCAGCTGCATTTGTTTCTGCCAGTACAGCATCTGAGCACACTGCTCTGCACCACCGCTGCTGCCGCTACCCCACACGTCTACAGCCATCTCGCACTCTGCACCTCCCAAAGCAACCCCCTGTGTGCTGTCCCCTGTTCCACCTGCGTTAGTGTACCATTTTGTTATTTTTCTCCCCTGCAGGTGGCCTGGTTTGCTCATCCAAACCCTGTTAGTTAATACATTTTAAAAAAGCTATGAAATTCCATAGACAAAAACGTTACGGTTTCACATGTCCCATTAAGGCTGCTTAGACATGATCTGAAAATTCACAAAAACTTCTGATTTTCTGCCATTCAAACTTCAAAAAGCAATGAAATTATGATCATTAAGGCTGATGCCTTAATGAACGTGTTCCTTGTGCAATACAGATATGGAATGACATCACACCCTGTGGCTAATGGCAGATTCAACACTCTCACAGAATGAGATTGCTGTCACTCACAAAATGGTGAAGCTGCTAATTCACAGAATTGTGTGCTCATTGGAATACACACATGCAGTCTAAGCAACTGAGGTCAAAGCAGAAAATAGAGCTGTGCAGATGGGATAAAAGTGGTGTGGATGGGGGGAGGAGACACAGCAGCGTATATAGGTGAGACACAAACGAGTGTAGATGAGGGAAGGTTAGGCAGTACAGAGGGGGGTAGCCAAAGTTATGCAGATAGGTGGAAAACAGGTGTGTGGTTGGGGGGAAACAGAGTGGTTAAGTTTGGGGGGAAAGCGATGTGGATGAGGGAAGAGAGTGGCATGGACATGGGAAGACAGAACGGTGCAGATGGGCAAAGATAGATTGGGGCAGATATGGGAATACAGACTAGCACAAATAGGAGAACACACAACAGTAGGGATTGGGGAAGACAGAGTAGTGTGGATGGGTAGGAAGACAGAGTAGTGTGGGTGGGGGAAGGAGACAGAGTTGCACAGTTGTGGGGGACAAAGTGGTGCAGATGGAGGAAGAAAGAGTGCCACAGAGGAAAGGAAGACAGCGGCCTGGCTTAGGGGAAGGCAGTGGTACAGAAGGAAACAGAGTGGCACGGTTGCAGGGCGGTGCAGATGGAGTAAGACAGATTGGTATGGATGAGAGAACACAGACTACCATAGTTCGGAGACCACACAGCAGTAGGGATTGGGGAAGACAGAGTAGTGTGGATGGGGAGGAAGATAGAGTGGTGCGGGTGGTGGGGGAGACAGAGTTGCACGGTTGGGAGAACAGAGTAGTGCAGATGGAGGAAGAAAGAGTGCCACAGATGAGAGAAAGACAGCAGCATAGCTGTGGAGAAGGCATGGATGCAGGGCGGTGCGGCCGGGGAAAAACATTGGTGCGGATGAGGGAACACAGACTATCACAGTTGGGAGACCACACAACAGTAGGGATTGGGGAATATATAGCAGCACAGAGGCATTTAGGGGAAGAAAGTGTACATGCATAGACAGAGTATGATATATTTAAAAATAAGGGAGCTGAACGTGTATTATAAATGAGATAAATGTATGGAGTGAGAAGTTGTTGGAAGCCAGTGAGATTGTTTTGGTGATGAAATGGGAAGATTGTGGGTAATGAGTGGGATGTGGGAGCCACATAACTGCTCAAACCTCAGTTGCATAGACTGCATGTGTGTATTCCAATGAGCACACAATTCTGTGAATTAGCAGCTCAACCATTTTGTGAGTGACAGCAATCTCATTCTGTGAGAGTTCTGAATCTGCAGTTGAGATGGCATACCATATCTGTATTGCGCAAGGAACACATCCATTAAGGCATCAACCTTAATGATCATAATTTCTTTGCTTGTTTTAGATTGAGTGGCACAAATTCATTGGATTGGATAAATTACATGATTTTAGCTGTTTTTAAAACTTTTTATCTATTTTTTTATTTAAAAGATCCAAAACCAAAACGAAAACACTTGAGGGTGGTTTGCAAAACCAAATCCAGATCCAAAACCTTGAAGGAGATACAGAGCCAAAACCAAAACACAGGGGTCAGCACACATCCCTAATATATATATTTATACCAGCAAGAAATGGACACATAGTGATGGCGCCGCCAGCTGCATTTGTTTCTGCCAGTACAGCATCTGAGCACACTGCTCTGCACCACCGCTGCTGCCGCTACCCCACACGTCTACAGCCATCTCGCACTCTGTACCTCCCAAAGCAACCCCCTGTGTGCTGTCCCCTGTTCCACCTGCGTTAGTGTACCATTTTGTTATTTTTCTCCCCTGCAGGTGGCCTGGTTTGCTCATCCAAACCCTGTTAGTTAATACATTTTAAAAAAGCTATGAAATTCCATAGACAAAAACGTTACGGTTTCACATGTCCCATTAAGGCTGCTTAGACATGATCTGAAAATTAACAAAAACTTCTGATTTTCTGCCATTCAAACTTCAAAAAGCAATGAAATTATGATCATTAAGGCTGATGCCTTAATGAACGTGTTCCTTGCGCAATACAGATATGGTATGACATCACACCCTGTGGCTAATGGCAGATTCAACACTCTCACAGAATGAGATTGCTGTCACTCACAAAATGGTGAAGCTGCTAATTCACAGAATTGTGTGCTCATTGGAATACACACATGCAGTCTAAGCAACTGAGGTCAAAGCAGAAAATAGAGCTGTGCAGATGGGATAAAAGTGGTGTGGATGGGGGGAGGAGACACAGCAGCGTATATAGGTGAGACACAAACGAGTGTAGATGAGGGAAGGTTAGGCAGTACAGAGGGGGGTAGCCAAAGTTATGCAGATAGGTGGAAAACAGGTGTGTGGTTGGGGGGAAACAGAATGGTTAAGTTTGGGGGGAAAGCGATGTGGATGAGGGAAGAGAGTGGCATGGACATGGGAAGACAGAACGGTGCAGATGGGCAAAGATAGATTGGGGCAGATATGGGAATACAGACTAGCACAAATAGGAGAACACACAACAGTAGGGATTGGGGAAGACAGAGTAGTGTGGATGGGTAGGAAGACAGAGTAGTGTGGGTGGGGGAAGGAGACAGAGTTGCACAGTTGTGGGGGACAAAGTGGTGCAGATGGAGGAAGAAAGAGTGCCACAGAGGAAAGGAAGACAGCGGCCTGGCTTAGGGGAAGGCAGTGGTACAGAAGGAAACAGAGTGGCACGGTTGCAGGGCGGTGCAGATGGAGTAAGACAGATTGGTATGGATGAGAGAACACAGACTACCATAGTTCGGAGACCACACAGCAGTAGGGATTGGGGAAGACAGAGTGGTGTGGATGGGGAGGAAGATAGAGTGGTGCGGGTGGTGGGGGAGACAGAGTTGCACGGTTGGGAGAACAGAGTAGTGCAGATGGAGGAAGAAAGAGTGCCACAGATGAGAGAAAGACAGCAGCATAGCTGTGGAGAAGGCATGGATGCAGGGCGGTGCGGCCGGGGAAAAACATTGGTGCGGATGAGGGAACACAGACTATCACAGTTGGGAGACCACACAACAGTAGGGATTGGGGAATATATAGCAGCACAGAGGCATTTAGGGGAAGAAAGTGTACATGCATAGACAGAGTATGATATATTTAAAAATAAGGGAGCTGAACGTGTATTATAAATGAGATAAATGTATGGAGTGAGAAGTTGTTGGAAGCCAGTGAGATTGTTTTGGTGATGAAATGGGAAGATTGTGGGCAATGAGTGGGATGTGGGAGCCACATAACTGCTCAAACCTCAGTTGCATAGACTGCATGTGTGTATTCCAATGAGCACACAATTCTGTGAATTAGCAGCTCAACCATTTTGTGAGTGACAGCAATCTCATTCTGTGAGAGTTCTGAATCTGCAGTTGAGATGGCATACCATATCTGTATTGCGCAAGGAACACATCCATTAAGGCATCAACCTTAATGATCATAATTTCTTTGCTTGTTTTAGATTGAGTGGCACAAATTCATTGGATTGGATAAATTACATGATTTTAGCTGTTTTTAAAACTTTTTATCTATTTTTTTATTTAAAAGATCCAAAACCAAAACGAAAACACTTGAGGGTGGTTTGCAAAACCAAATCCAGATCCAAAACCTTGAAGGAGATACAGAGCCAAAACCAAAACACAGGGGTCAGCACACATCCCTAATATATATATTTATACCAGCAAGAAATGGACACATAGTGATGGCGCCGCCAGCTGCATTTGTTTCTGCCAGTACAGCATCTGAGCACACTGCTCTGCACCACCGCTGCTGCCGCTACCCCACACGTCTACAGCCATCTCGCACTCTGTACCTCCCAAAGCAACCCCCTGTGTGCTGTCCCCTGTTCCACCTGCGTTAGTGTACCATTTTGTTATTTTTCTCCCCTGCAGGTGGCCTGGTTTGCTCATCCAAACCCTGTTAGTTAATACATTTTAAAAAAGCTATGAAATTCCATAGACAAAAACGTTACGGTTTCACATGTCCCATTAAGGCTGCTTAGACATGATCTGAAAATTCACAAAAACTTCTGATTTTCTGCCATTTAAACTTCAAAAAGCAATGAAATTATGATCATTAAGGCTGATGCCTTAATGAACGTGTTCCTTGCGCAATACAGATATGGTATGACATCACACCCTGTGGCTAATGGCAGATTCAACACTCTCACAGAATGAGATTGCTGTCACTCACAAAATGGTGAAGCTGCTAATTCACAGAATTGTGTGCTCATTGGAATACACACATGCAGTCTAAGCAACTGAGGTCAAAGCAGAAAATAGAGCTGTGCAGATGGGATAAAAGTGGTGTGGATGGGGGGAGGAGACACAGCAGCGTATATAGGTGAGACACAAACGAGTGTAGATGAGGGAAGGTTAGGCAGTACAGAGGGGGGTAGCCAAAGTTATGCAGATAGGTGGAAAACAGGTGTGTGGTTGGGGGGAAACAGAGTGGTTAAGTTTGGGGGGAAAGCGATGTGGATGAGGGAAGAGAGTGGCATGGACATGGGAAGACAGAACGGTGCAGATGGGCAAAGATAGATTGGGGCAGATATGGGAATACAGACTAGCACAAATAGGAGAACACACAGCAGTAGGGATTGGGGAAGACAGAGTAGTGTGGATGGGTAGGAAGACAGAGTAGTGTGGGTGGGGGAAGGAGACAGAGTTGCACAGTTGTGGGGGACAAAGTGGTGCAGATGGAGGAAGAAAGAGTGCCACAGAGGAAAGGAAGACAGCGGCCTGGCTTAGGGGAAGGCAGTGGTACAGAAGGAAACAGAGTGGCACGGTTGCAGGGCGGTGCAGATGGAGTAAGACAGATTGGTATGGATGAGAGAACACAGACTACCATAGTTCGGAGACCACACAGCAGTAGGGATTGGGGAAGACAGAGTGGTGTGGATGGGGAGGAAGATAGAGTGGTGCGGGTGGTGGGGGAGACAGAGTTGCACGGTTGGGAGAACAGAGTAGTGCAGATGGAGGAAGAAAGAGTGCCACAGATGAGAGAAAGACAGCAGCATAGCTGTGGAGAAGGCACGGATGCAGGGCGGTGCGGCCGGGGAAAAACATTGGTGCGGATGAGGGAACACAGACTATCACAGTTGGGAGACCACACAACAGTAGGGATTGGGGAATATATAGCAGCACAGAGGCATTTAGGGGAAGAAAGTGTACATGCATAGACAGAGTATGATATATTTAAAAATATGGGAGCTGAACGTGTATTATAAATGAGATAAATGTATGGAGTGAGAAGTTGTTGGAAGCCAGTGAGATTGTTTTGGTGATGAAATGGGAAGATTGTGGGCAATGAGTGGGCTGTGGAAGCCACATAACTGCTCAAACCTCAGTTGCATAGACTGCATGTGTGTATTCCAATGAGCACACAATTCTGTGAATTAGCAGCTCAACCATTTTGTTAGTGACAGCAATCTCATTCTGTGAGAGTTCTGAATCTGCAGTTGTGATAACATACCATATCTGTATTGCGCAAGGAACACGTCCATTAAGGCGTCAGCCTTAATGATCGTAATTTCTTTGCTTGTTTTAGTTTGAGTGGCACAAATTCATTGGATTGGATAAATTACATGATTTTAGCTGTTTTTAAAACTTTTTATCTATTTTTTTATTTAAAAGATCCAAAACCAAAACGAAAACACTTGAGGGTGGTTTGCAAAACCAAATCCAGATCCAAAACCTTGAAGGAGATACAGAGCCAAAACCAAAACACAGGGGTCAGCGCACATCCCTAATATATATATACCATCCAGAAATAGACACATAGTGATGGCGCCGCCAGCTGCATTTGTTTCTGCCAGTACAGCATCTGAGCACACTGCTCTGCACCACCGCTGCTGCCGCTACCCCACACGTCTACAGCCATCTCGCACTCTGCACCTCCCAAAGCAACCCCCTGTGTGCTGTCCCCTGTTCCACCTGCGTTAGTGTACCATTTTGTTATTTTTCTCCCCTGCAGGTGGCCTGGTTTGCTCATCCAACCCTGTTAGTTAATACATTTTAAAAAAGCTATGAAATTCCATAGACAAAAACGTTACGGTTTCACATGTCCCATTAAGGCTGCTTAGACATGATCTGAAAATTCACAAAAACCTCTGATTTTCTGCCATTCAAACTTCAAAAAGCAATGAAATTATGATCATTAAGGCTGATGCTTTAATGAACGTGTTCCTTGCGCAATACAGATATGGTATGACATCACACCCTGTGGCGAAGGGCAGATTCTACACTCTCACAGAATGAGATTGCTGTCACTCACAAAATGGTGAAGCTGCTAATTCACAGAATTGTGTGCTCATTGGAATACACACATGCAGTCTAAGCAACTGAGGTCAAAGCAGAAAATAGAGCTGTGCAGATGGGATAAAAGTGGTGTGGATGGGGGGAGGAGACACAGCAGCGTATATAGGTGAGACACAAACGAGTGTAGATGAGGGAAGGTTAGGCAGTACAGAGGGGGGTAGCCAAAGTTATGCAGATAGGTGGAAAACAGGTGTGTGGTTGGGGGGAAACAGAGTGGTTAAGTTTGGGAGGAAAGCGATGTGGATGAGGGAAGAGAGTGGCATGGACATGGGAAGACAGAACGGTGCAGATGGGCAAAGATAGATTGGGGCAGATATGGGAATACAGACTAGCACAAATAGGAGAACACACAACAGTAGGGATTGGGGAAGACAGAGTAGTGTGGATGGGTAGGAAGACAGAGTAGTGTGGGTGGGGGAAGGAGACAGAGTTGCACAGTTGTGGGGGACAAAGTGGTGCAGATGGAGGAAGAAAGAGTGCCACAGAGGAAAGGAAGACAGCGGCCTGGCTTAGGGGAAGGCAGTGGTACAGAAGGAAACAGAGTGGCACGGTTGCAGGGCGGTGCAGATGGAGTAAGACAGATTGGTATGGATGAGAGAACACAGACTACCATAGTTCGGAGACCACACAGCAGTAGGGATTGGGGAAGACAGAGTGGTGTGGATGGGGAGGAAGATAGAGTGGTGCGGGTGGTGGGGGAGACAGAGTTGCATGGTTGGGAGAACAGAGTAGTGCAGATGGAGGAAGAAAGAGTGCCACAGATGAGAGAAAGACAGCAGCATAGCTGTGGAGAAGGCACGGATGCAGGGCGGTGCGGCCGGGGAAAAACATTGGTGCGGATGAGGAACACAGACTATCACAGTTGGGAGACCACACAACAGTAGGGATTGGGGAATATATAGCAGCACAGAGGCATTTAGGGGAAGAAAGTGTACATGCATAGACAGAGTATGATATATTTAAAAATAAGGGAGCTGAACGTGTATTATAAATGAGATAAATGTATGGAGTGAGAAGTTGTTGGAAGCCAGTGAGATTGTTTTGGTGATGAAATGGGAAGATTGTGGGCAATGAGTGGGCTGTGGAAGCCACATAACTGCTCAAACCTCAGTTGCATAGACTGCATGTGTGTATTCCAATGAGCACACAATTCTGTGAATTAGCAGCTCAACCATTTTGTGAGTGACAGCAATCTCATTCTGTGAGAGTTCTGAATCTGCAGTTGTGATAACACACCATATCTGTATTGCGCAAGGAACACGTCCATTAAGGCGTCAGCCTTAATGATCGTAATTTCTTTGCTTGTTTTAGTTTGAGTGGCACAAATTCATTGGATTGGATAAATTACATGATTTTAGCTGTTTTTAAAACTTTTTATCTATTTTTTTATTTAAAAGATCCAAAACCAAAACGAAAACACTTGAGGGTGGTTTGCAAAACCAAATCCAGATCCAAAACCTTGAAGGAGATACAGAGCCAAAACCAAAACACAGGGGTCAGCGCACATCCCTAATATATATATACCATCCAGAAATAGACACATAGTGATGGCGCCGCCAGCTGCATTTGTTTCTGCCAGTACAGCATCTGAGCACACTGCTCTGCACCACCGCTGCTGCCGCTACCCCACACGTCTACAGCCATCTCGCACTCTGCACCTCCCAAAGCAACCCCCTGTGTGCTGTCCCCTGTTCCACCTGCGTTAGTGTACCATTTTGTTATTTTTCTCCCCTGCAGGTGGCCTGGTTTGCTCATCCAAACCCTGTTAGTTAATACATTTTTAAAAAAGCTATGAAATTCCATAGACAAAAACGTTACGGTTTCACATGTCCCATTAAGGCTGCTTAGACATGATCTGAAAATTCACAAAAACTTCTGATTTTCTGCCATTCAAACTTCAAAAAGCAATGAAATTATGATCATTAAGGCTGATGCCTTAATGAACGTGTTCCTTGCGCAATACAGATATGGTATGACATCACACCCTGTGGCTAATGGCAGATTCTACACTCTCACAGAATGAGATTGCTGTCACTCACAAAATGGTGAAGCTGCTAATTCACAGAATTGTGTGCTCATTGGAATACACACATGCAGTCTAAGCAACTGAGGTCAAAGCAGAAAATAGAGCTGTGCAGATGGGATAAAAGTGGTGTGGATGGGGGGAGGAGACACAGCAGCGTATATAGGTGAGACACAAACGAGTGTAGATGAGGGAAGGTTAGGCAGTACAGAGGGGGGTAGCCAAAGTTATGCAGATAGGTGGAAAACAGGTGTGTGGTTGGGGGGAAACAGAGTGGTTAAGTTTGGGGGGAAAGCGATGTGGATGAGGGAAGAGAGTGGCATGGACATGGGAAGACAGAACGGTGCAGATGGGCAAAGATAGATTGGGGCAGATATGGGAATACAGACTAGCACAAATAGGAGAACACACAACAGTAGGGATTGGGGAAGACAGAGTAGTGTGGATGGGTAGGAAGACAGAGTAGTGTGGGTGGGGGAAGGAGACAGAGTTGCACAGTTGTGGGGGACAAAGTGGTGCAGATGGAGGAAGAAAGAGTGCCACAGAGGAAAGGAAGACAGCGGCCTGGCTTAGGGGAAGGCAGTGGTACAGAAGGAAACAGAGTGGCACGGTTGCAGGGCGGTGCAGATGGAGTAAGACAGATTGGTATGGATGAGAGAACACAGACTACCATAGTTCGGAGACCACACAGCAGTAGGGATTGGGGAATATATAGCAGCACAGAGGCATTTAGGGGAAGAAAGTGTACATGCATAGACAGAGTATGATATATTTAAAAATAAGGGAGCTGAACGTGTATTATAAATGAGATAAATGTATGGAGTGAGAAGTTGTTGGAAGCCAGTGAGATTGTTTTGGTGATGAAATGGGAAGATTGTGGGCAATGAGTGGGCTGTGGAAGCCACATAACTGCTCAAACCTCAGTTGCATAGACTGCATGTGTGTATTCCAATGAGCACACAATTCTGTGAATTAGCAGCTCAACCATTTTGTGAGTGACAGCAATCTCATTCTGTGAGAGTTCTGAATCTGCAGTTGTGATAACATACCATATCTGTATTGCGCAAGGAACACGTCCATTAAGGCGTCAGCCTTAATGATCGTAATTTCTTTGCTTGTTTTAGTTTGAGTGGCACAAATTCATTGGATTGGATAAATTACATGATTTTAGCTGTTTTTAAAACTTTTTATCTATTTTTTTATTTAAAAGATCCAAAACCAAAACGAAAACACTTGAGGGTGGTTTGCAAAACCAAATCCAGATCCAAAACCTTGAAGGAGATACAGAGCCAAAACCAAAACACAGGGGTCAGCGCACATCCCTAATATATATATACCATCCAGAAATAGACACATAGTGATGGCGCCGCCAGCTGCATTTGTTTCTGCCAGTACAGCATCTGAGCACACTGCTCTGCACCACCGCTGCTGCCGCTACCCCACACGTCTACAGCCATCTCGCACTCTGCACCTCCCAAAGCAACCCCCTGTGTGCTGTCCCCTGTTCCACCTGCGTTAGTGTACCATTTTGTTATTTTTCTCCCCTGCAGGTGGCCTGGTTTGCTCATCCAACCCTGTTAGTTAATACATTTTAAAAAAGCTATGAAATTCCATAGACAAAAACGTTACGGTTTCACATGTCCCATTAAGGCTGCTTAGACATGATCTGAAAATTCACAAAAACTTCTGATTTTCTGCCATTCAAACTTCAAAAAGCAATGAAATTATGATCATTAAGGCTGATGCCTTAATGAACGTGTTCCTTGCGCAATACAGATATGGTATGACATCACACCCTGTGGCTAATGGCAGATTCTACACTCTCACAGAATGAGATTGCTGTCACTCACAAAATGGTGAAGCTGCTAATTCACAGAATTGTGTGCTCATTGGAATACACACATGCAGTCTAAGCAACTGAGGTCAAAGCAGAAAATAGAGCTGTGCAGATGGGATAAAAGTGGTGTGGATGGGGGGAGGAGACACAGCAGCGTATATAGGTGAGACACAAACGAGTGTAGATGAGGGAAGGTTAGGCAGTACAGAGGGGGGTAGCCAAAGTTATGCAGATAGGTGGAAAACAGGTGTGTGGTTGGGGGGAAACAGAGTGGTTAAGTTTGGGGGGAAAGCGATGTGGATGAGGGAAGAGAGTGGCATGGACATGGGAAGACAGAACGGTGCAGATGGGCAAAGATAGATTGGGGCAGATATGGGAATACAGACTAGCACAAATAGGAGAACACACAACAGTAGGGATTGGGGAAGACAGAGTAGTGTGGATGGGTAGGAAGACAGAGTAGTGTGGGTGGGGGAAGGAGACAGAGTTGCACAGTTGTGGGGGACAAAGTGGTGCAGATGGAGGAAGAAAGAGTGCCACAGAGGAAAGGAAGACAGCGGCCTGGCTTAGGGGAAGGCAGTGGTACAGAAGGAAACAGAGTGGCACGGTTGCAGGGCGGTGCAGATGGAGTAAGACAGATTGGTATGGAAGAGAGAACACAGACTACCATAGTTCGGAGACCACACAGCAGTAGGGATTGGGGAATATATAGCAGCACAGAGGCATTTAGGGGAAGAAAGTGTACATGCATAGACAGAGTATGATATATTTAAAAATAAGGGAGCTGAACGTGTATTATAAATGAGATAAATGTATGGAGTGAGAAGTTGTTGGAAGCCAGTGAGATTGTTTTGGTGATGAAATGGGAAGATTGTGGGCAATGAGTGGGCTGTGGAAGCCACATAACTGCTCAAACCTCAGTTGCATAGACTGCATGTGTGTATTCCAATGAGCACACAATTCTGTGAATTAGCAGCTCAACCATTTTGTGAGTGACAGCAATCTCATTCTGTGAGAGTTCTGAATCTGCAGTTGTGATAACATACCATATCTGTATTGCGCAAGGAACACGTCCATTAAGGCGTCAGCCTTAATGATCGTAATTTCTTTGCTTGTTTTAGTTTGAGTGGCACAAATTCATTGGATTGGATAAATTACATGATTTTAGCTGTTTTTAAAACTTTTTATCTATTTTTTTATTTAAAAGATCCAAAACCAAAACGAAAACACTTGAGGGTGGTTTGCAAAACCAAATCCAGATCCAAAACCTTGAAGGAGATACAGAGCCAAAACCAAAACACAGGGGTCAGCGCACATCCCTAATATATATATACCATCCAGAAATAGACACATAGTGATGGCGCCGCCAGCTGCATTTGTTTCTGCCAGTACAGCATCTGAGCACACTGCTCTGCACCACCGCTGCTGCCGCTACCCCACACGTCTACAGCCATCTCGCACTCTGCACCTCCCAAAGCAACCCCCTGTGTGCTGTCCCCTGTTCCACCTGCGTTAGTGTACCATTTTGTTATTTTTCTCCCCTGCAGGTGGCCTGGTTTGCTCATCCAACCCTGTTAGTTAATACATTTTAAAAAAGCTATGAAATTCCATAGACAAAAACGTTACGGTTTCACATGTCCCATTAAGGCTGCTTAGACATGATCTGAAAATTCACAAAAACCTCTGATTTTCTGCCATTCAAACTTCAAAAAGCAATGAAATTATGATCATTAAGGCTGATGCCTTAATGAACATGTTCCTTGCGCAATACAGATATGGTATGACATCACACCCTGTGGCGAATGGCAGATTCAACACTCTCACAGAATGAGATTGCTGTCACTCACAAAATGGTGAAGCTGCTAATTCACAGAATTGTGTGCTCATTGGAATACACACATGCAGTCTAAGCAACTGAGGTCAAAGCAGAAAATAGAGCTGTGCAGATGGGATAAAAGTGGTGTGGATGGGGGGAGGAGACACAGCAGCGTATATAGGTGAGACACAAACGAGTGTAGATGAGGGAAGGTTAGGCAGTACAGAGGGGGGTAGCCAAAGTTATGCAGATAGGTGGAAAACAGGTGTGTGGTTGGGGGGAAACAGAGTGGTTAAGTTTGGGGGGAAAGCGATGTGGATGAGGGAAGAGAGTGGCATGGACATGGGAAGACAGAACGGTGCAGATGGGCAAAGATAGATTGGGGCAGATATGGGAATACAGACTAGCACAAATAGGAGAACACACAACAGTAGGGATTGGGGAAGACAGAGTAGTGTGGATGGGTAGGAAGACAGAGTAGTGTGGGTGGGGGAAGGAGACAGAGTTGCACAGTTGTGGGGGACAAAGTGGTGCAGATGGAGGAAGAAAGAGTGCCACAGAGGAAAGGAAGACAGCGGCCTGGCTTAGGGGAAGGCAGTGGTACAGAAGGAAACAGAGTGGCACGGTTGCAGGGCGGTGCAGATGGAGTAAGACAGATTGGTATGGATGAGAGAACACAGACTACCATAGTTCGGAGACCACACAGCAGTAGGGATTGGGGAAGACAGAGTGGTGTGGATGGGGAGGAAGATAGAGTGGTGCGGGTGGTGGGGGAGACAGAGTTGCACGGTTGGGAGAACAGAGTAGTGCAGATGGAGGAAGAAAGAGTGCCACAGATGAGAGAAAGACAGCAGCATAGCTGTGGAGAAGGCACGGATGCAGGGCGGTGCGGCCGGGGAAAAACATTGGTGCGGATGAGGGAACACAGACTATCACAGTTGGGAGACCACACAACAGTAGGGATTGGGGAATATATAGCAGCACAGAGGCATTTAGGGGAAGAAAGTGTACATGCATAGACAGAGTATGATATATTTAAAAATAAGGGAGCTGAACGTGTATTATAAATGAGATAAATGTATGGAGTGAGAAGTTGTTGGAAGCCAGTGAGATTGTTTTGGTGATGAAATGGGAAGATTGTGGGCAATGAGTGGGCTGTGGAAGCCACATAACTGCTCAAACCTCAGTTGCATAGACTGCATGTGTGTATTCCAATGAGCACACAATTCTGTGAATTAGCAGCTCAACCATTTTGTGAGTGACAGCAATCTCATTCTGTGAGAGTTCTGAATCTGCAGTTGTGATAACATACCATATCTGTATTGCGCAAGGAACACGTCCATTAAGGCGTCAGCCTTAATGATCGTAATTTCTTTGCTTGTTTTAGTTTGAGTGGCACAAATTCATTGGATTGGATAAATTACATGATTTTAGCTGTTTTTAAAACTTTTTATCTATTTTTTTATTTAAAAGATCCAAAACCAAAACGAAAACACTTGAGGGTGGTTTGCAAAACCAAATCCAGATCCAAAACCTTGAAGGAGATACAGAGCCAAAACCAAAACACAGGGGTCAGCGCACATCCCTAATATATATATACCATCCAGAAATAGACACATAGTGATGGCGCCGCCAGCTGCATTTGTTTCTGCCAGTACAGCATCTGAGCACACTGCTCTGCACCACCGCTGCTGCCGCTACCCCACACGTCTACAGCCATCTCGCACTCTGCACCTCCCAAAGCAACCCCCTGTGTGCTGTCCCCTGTTCCACCTGCGTTAGTGTACCATTTTGTTATTTTTCTCCCCTGCAGGTGGCCTGGTTTGCTCATCCAAACCCTGTTAGTTAATACATTTTAAAAAAGCTATGTAATTCCATAGACAAAAACGATACGGTTTCACATGTCCCATTAAGGCTGCTTAGACATGATCTGAAAATTAACAAAAACTTCTGATTTTCTGCCATTCAAACTTCAAAAAGCAATGAAATTATGATCATTAAGGCTGATGCCTTAATGAACGTGTTCCTTGCGCAATACAGATATGGTATGACATCACACCCTGTGGCTAATGGCAGATTCAACACTCTCACAGAATGAGATTGCTGTCACTCACAAAATGGTGAAGCTGCTAATTCACAGAATTGTGTGCTCATTGGAATACACACATGCAGTCTAAGCAACTGAGGTCAAAGCAGAAAATAGAGTTGTGCAGATGGGATAAAAGTGGTGTGGATGGGGGGAGGAGACACAGCAGCGTATATAGGTGAGACACAAACGAGTGTAGATGAGGGAAGGTTAGGCAGTACAGAGGGGGGTAGCCAAAGTTATGCAGATAGGTGGAAAACAGGTGTGTGGTTGGGGGGAAACAGAGTGGTTAAGTTTGGGGGGAAAGCGATGTGGATGAGGGAAGAGAGTGGCATGGACATGGGAAGACAGAACGGTGCAGATGGGCAAAGATAGATTGGGGCAGATATGGGAATACAGACTAGCACAAATAGGAGAACACACAACAGTAGGGATTGGGGAAGACAGAGTAGTGTGGATGGGTAGGAAGACAGAGTAGTGTGGGTGGGGGAAGGAGACAGAGTTGCACAGTTGTGGGGGACAAAGTGGTGCAGATGGAGGAAGAAAGAGTGCCACAGAGGAAAGGAAGACAGTGGCCTGGCTTAGGGGAAGGCAGTGGTACAGAAGGAAACAGAGTGGCACGGTTGCAGGGCGGTGCAGATGGAGTAAGACAGATTGGTATGGATGAGAGAACACAGACTACCATAGTTCGGAGACCACACAGCAGTAGGGATTGGGGAAGACAGAGTGGTGTGGATGGGGAGGAAGATAGAGTGGTGCGGGTGGTGGGGGAGACAGAGTTGCACGGTTGGGAGAACAGAGTAGTGCAGATGGAGGAAGAAAGAGTGCCACAGATGAGAGAAAGACAGCAGCATAGCTGTGGAGAAGGCATGGATGCAGGGCGGTGCGGCCGGGGAAAAACATTGGTGCGGATGAGGGAACACAGACTATCACAGTTGGGAGACCACACAACAGTAGGGATTGGGGAATATATAGCAGCACAGAGGCATTTAGGGGAAGAAAGTGTACATGCATAGACAGAGTATGATATATTTAAAAATAAGGGAGCTGAACGTGTATTATAAATGAGATAAATGTATGGAGTGAGAAGTTGTTGGAAGCCAGTGAGATTGTTTTGGTGATGAAATGGGAAGATTGTGGGCAATGAGTGGGATGTGGGAGCCACATAACTGCTCAAACCTCAGTTGCATAGACTGCATGTGTGTATTCCAATGAGCACACAATTCTGTGAATTAGCAGCTCAACCATTTTGTGAGTGACAGCAATCTCATTCTGTGAGAGTTCTGAATCTGCAGTTGAGATGGCATACCATATCTGTATTGCGCAAGGAACACATCCATTAAGGCATCAACCTTAATGATCATAATTTCTTTGCTTGTTTTAGATTGAGTGGCACAAATTCATTGGATTGGATAAATTACATGATTTTAGCTGTTTTTAAAACTTTTTATCTATTTTTTTATTTAAAAGATCCAAAACCAAAACGAAAACACTTGAGGGTGGTTTGCAAAACCAAATCCAGATCCAAAACCTTGAAGGAGATACAGAGCCAAAACCAAAACACAGGGGTCAGCACACATCCCTAATATATATATTTATACCAGCAAGAAATGGACACATAGTGATGGCGCCGCCAGCTGCATTTGTTTCTGCCAGTACAGCATCTGAGCACACTGCTCTGCACCACCGCTGCTGCCGCTACCCCACATGTCTACAGCCATCTCGCACTCTGCACCTCCCAAAGCAACCCCCTGTGTGCTGTCCCCTGTTCCACCTGCGTTAGTGTACCATTTTGTTATTTTTCTCCCCTGCAGGTGGCCTGGTTTGCTCATCCAACCCTGTTAGTTAATACATTTTAAAAAAGCTATGAAATTCCATAGACAAAAACGTTACGGTTTCACATGTCCCATTAAGGCTGCTTAGACATGATCTGAAAATTCACAAAAACCTCTGATTTTCTGCCATTCAAACTTCAAAAAGCAATGAAATTATGATCATTAAGGCTGATGCCTTAATGAACGTGTTCCTTGCGCAATACAGATATGGTATGACATCACACCCTGTGGCGAATGGCAGATTCAACACTCTCACAGAATGAGATTGCTGTCACTCACAAAATGGTGAAGCTGCTAATTCACAGAATTGTGTGCTCATTGGAATACACACATGCAGTCTAAGCAACTGAGGTCAAAGCAGAAAATAGAGCTGTGCAGATGGGATAAAAGTGGTGTGGATGGGGGGAGGAGACACAGCAGCGTATATAGGTGAGACACAAACGAGTGTAGATGAGGGAAGGTTAGGCAGTACAGAGGGGGGTAGCCAAAGTTATGCAGATAGGTGGAAAACAGGTGTGTGGTTGGGGGGAAACAGAGTGGTTAAGTTTGGGGGGAAAGCGATGTGGATGAGGGAAGAGAGTGGCATGGACATGGGAAGACAGAACGGTGCAGATGGGCAAAGATAGATTGGGGCAGATATGGGAATACAGACTAGCACAAATAGGAGAACACACAACAGTAGGGATTGGGGAAGACAGAGTAGTGTGGATGGGTAGGAAGACAGAGTAGTGTGGGTGGGGGAAGGAGACAGAGTTGCACAGTTGTGGGGGACAAAGTGGTGCAGATGGAGGAAGAAAGAGTGCCACAGAGGAAAGGAAGACAGCGGCCTGGCTTAGGGGAAGGCAGTGGTACAGAAGGAAACAGAGTGGCACGGTTGCAGGGCGGTGCAGATGGAGTAAGACAGATTGGTATGGATGAGAGAACACAGACTACCATAGTTCGGAGACCACACAGCAGTAGGGATTGGGGAAGACAGAGTGGTGTGGATGGGGAGGAAGATAGAGTGGTGCGGGTGGTGGGGGAGACAGAGTTGCATGGTTGGGAGAACAGAGTAGTGCAGATGGAGGAAGAAAGAGTGCCACAGATGAGAGAAAGACAGCAGCATAGCTGTGGAGAAGGCACGGATGCAGGGCGGTGCGGCCGGGGAAAAACATTGGTGCGGATGAGGAACACAGACTATCACAGTTGGGAGACCACACAACAGTAGGGATTGGGGAATATATAGCAGCACAGAGGCATTTAGGGGAAGAAAGTGTACATGCATAGACAGAGTATGATATATTTAAAAATAAGGGAGCTGAACGTGTATTATAAATGAGATAAATGTATGGAGTGAGAAGTTGTTGGAAGCCAGTGAGATTGTTTTGGTGATGAAATGGGAAGATTGTGGGCAATGAGTGGGCTGTGGAAGCCACATAACTGCTCAAACCTCAGTTGCATAGACTGCATGTGTGTATTCCAATGAGCACACAATTCTGTGAATTAGCAGCTCAACCATTTTGTGAGTGACAGCAATCTCATTCTGTGAGAGTTCTGAATCTGCAGTTGTGATAACACACCATATCTGTATTGCGCAAGGAACACGTCCATTAAGGCGTCAGCCTTAATGATCGTAATTTCTTTGCTTGTTTTAGTTTGAGTGGCACAAATTCATTGGATTGGATAAATTACATGATTTTAGCTGTTTTTAAAACTTTTTATCTATTTTTTTATTTAAAAGATCCAAAACCAAAACGAAAACACTTGAGGGTGGTTTGCAAAACCAAATCCAGATCCAAAACCTTGAAGGAGATACAGAGCCAAAACCAAAACACAGGGGTCAGCGCACATCCCTAATATATATATACCATCCAGAAATAGACACATAGTGATGGCGCCGCCAGCTGCATTTGTTTCTGCCAGTACAGCATCTGAGCACACTGCTCTGCACCACCGCTGCTGCCGCTACCCCACACGTCTACAGCCATCTCGCACTCTGCACCTCCCAAAGCAACCCCCTGTGTGCTGTCCCCTGTTCCACCTGCGTTAGTGTACCATTTTGTTATTTTTCTCCCCTGCAGGTGGCCTGGTTTGCTCATCCAAACCCTGTTAGTTAATACATTTTTAAAAAAGCTATGAAATTCCATAGACAAAAACGTTACGGTTTCACATGTCCCATTAAGGCTGCTTAGACATGATCTGAAAATTCACAAAAACTTCTGATTTTCTGCCATTCAAACTTCAAAAAGCAATGAAATTATGATCATTAAGGCTGATGCCTTAATGAACGTGTTCCTTGCGCAATACAGATATGGTATGACATCACACCCTGTGGCTAATGGCAGATTCTACACTCTCACAGAATGAGATTGCTGTCACTCACAAAATGGTGAAGCTGCTAATTCACAGAATTGTGTGCTCATTGGAATACACACATGCAGTCTAAGCAACTGAGGTCAAAGCAGAAAATAGAGCTGTGCAGATGGGATAAAAGTGGTGTGGATGGGGGGAGGAGACACAGCAGCGTATATAGGTGAGACACAAACGAGTGTAGATGAGGGAAGGTTAGGCAGTACAGAGGGGGGTAGCCAAAGTTATGCAGATAGGTGGAAAACAGGTGTGTGGTTGGGGGGAAACAGAGTGGTTAAGTTTGGGGGGAAAGCGATGTGGATGAGGGAAGAGAGTGGCATGGACATGGGAAGACAGAACGGTGCAGATGGGCAAAGATAGATTGGGGCAGATATGGGAATACAGACTAACACAAATAGGAGAACACACAACAGTAGGGATTGGGGAAGACAGAGTAGTGTGGATGGGTAGGAAGACAGAGTAGTGTGGGTGGGGGAAGGAGACAGAGTTGCACAGTTGTGGGGGACAAAGTGGTGCAGATGGAGGAAGAAAGAGTGCCACAGAGGAAAGGAAGACAGCGGCCTGGCTTAGGGGAAGGCAGTGGTACAGAAGGAAACAGAGTGGCACGGTTGCAGGGCGGTGCAGATGGAGTAAGACAGATTGGTATGGATGAGAGAACACAGACTACCATAGTTCGGAGACCACACAGCAGTAGGGATTGGGGAAGACAGAGTGGTGTGGATGGGGAGGAAGATAGAGTGGTGCGGGTGGTGGGGGAGACAGAGTTGCACGGTTGGGAGAACAGAGTAGTGCAGATGGAGGAAGAAAGAGTGCCACAGATGAGAGAAAGACAGCAGCATAGCTGTGGAGAAGGCATGGATGCAGGGCGGTGCGGCCGGGGAAAAACATTGGTGCGGATGAGGGAACACAGACTATCACAGTTGGGAGACCACACAACAGTAGGGATTGGGGAATATATAGCAGCACAGAGGCATTTAGGGGAAGAAAGTGTACATGCATAGACAGAGTATGATATATTTAAAAATAAGGGAGCTGAACGTGTATTATAAATGAGATAAATGTATGGAGTGAGAAGTTGTTGGAAGCCAGTGAGATTGTTTTGGTGATGAAATGGGAAGATTGTGGGCAATGAGTGGGATGTGGGAGCCACATAACTGCTCAAACCTCAGTTGCATAGACTGCATGTGTGTATTCCAATGAGCACACAATTCTGTGAATTAGCAGCTCAACCATTTTGTGAGTGACAGCAATCTCATTCTGTGAGAGTTCTGAATCTGCAGTTGAGATGGCATACCATATCTGTATTGCGCAAGGAACACATCCATTAAGGCATCAACCTTAATGATCATAATTTCTTTGCTTGTTTTAGATTGAGTGGCACAAATTCATTGGATTGGATAAATTACATGATTTTAGCTGTTTTTAAAACTTTTTATCTATTTTTTTATTTAAAAGATCCAAAACCAAAACGAAAACACTTGAGGGTGGTTTGCAAAACCAAATCCAGATCCAAAACCTTGAAGGAGATACAGAGCCAAAACCAAAACACAGGGGTCAGCACACATCCCTAATATATATATTTATACCAGCAAGAAATGAACACATAGTGATGGCGCCGCCAGCTGCATTTGTTTCTGCCAGTACAGCATCTGAGCACACTGCTCTGCACCACCGCTGCTGCCGCTACCCCACACGTCTACAGCCATCTCGCACTCTGTACCTCCCAAAGCAACCCCTTGTGTGCTGTCCCCTGTTCCACCTGCGTTAGTGTACCATTTTGTTATTTTTCTCCCCTGCAGGTGGCCTGGTTTGCTCATCCAAACCCTGTTAGTTAATACATTTTAAAAAAGCTATGAAATTCCATAGACAAAAACGTTACGGTTTCACATGTCCCATTAAGGCTGCTTAGACATGATCTGAAAATTCACAAAAACTTCTGATTTTCTGCCATTTAAACTTCAAAAAGCAATGAAATTATGATCATTAAGGCTGATGCCTTAATGAACGTGTTCCTTGCGCAATACAGATATGGTATGACATCACACCCTGTGGCGAATGGCAGATTCAACACTCTCACAGAATGAGATTGCTGTCACTCACAAAATGGTGAAGCTGCTAATTCACAGAATTGTGTGCTCATTGGAATACACACATGCAGTCTAAGCAACTGAGGTCAAAGCAGAAAATAGAGCTGTGCAGATGGGATAAAAGTGGTGTGGATGGGGGGAGGAGACACAGCAGCGTATATAGGTGAGACACAAACGAGTGTAGATGAGGGAAGGTTAGGCAGTACAGAGGGGGGTAGCCAAAGTTATGCAGATAGGTGGAAAACAGGTGTGTGGTTGGGGGGAAACAGAGTGGTTAAGTTTGGGGGGAAAGCGATGTGG
Organism: Taudactylus pleione; assembly: GCA_031769625.1. Taxonomy (NCBI): domain Eukaryota; kingdom Metazoa; phylum Chordata; class Amphibia; order Anura; family Myobatrachidae; genus Taudactylus; species Taudactylus pleione. The sequence goes on from JAUIMM010000484.1 coordinate 7,350,800, forward strand.
ATGAGGGAAGAGAGTGGCATGGACATGGGAAGACAGAACGGTGCAGATGGGCAAAGATAGATTGGGGCAGATATGGGAATACAGACTAGCACAAATAGGAGAACACACAGCAGTAGGGATTGGGGAAGACAGAGTAGTGTGGATGGGTAGGAAGACAGAGTAGTGTGGGTGGGGGAAGGAGACAGAGTTGCACAGTTGTGGGGGACAAAGTGGTGCAGATGGAGGAAGAAAGAGTGCCACAGAGGAAAGGAAGACAGCGGCCTGGCTTAGGGGAAGGCAGTGGTACAGAAGGAAACAGAGTGGCACGGTTGCAGGGCGGTGCAGATGGAGTAAGACAGATTGGTATGGATGAGAGAACACAGACTACCATAGTTCGGAGACCACACAGCAGTAGGGATTGGGGAAGACAGAGTGGTGTGGATGGGGAGGAAGATAGAGTGGTGCGGGTGGTGGGGGAGACAGAGTTGCACGGTTGGGAGAACAGAGTAGTGCAGATGGAGGAAGAAAGAGTGCCACAGATGAGAGAAAGACAGCAGCATAGCTGTGGAGAAGGCACGGATGCAGGGCGGTGCGGCCGGGGAAAAACATTGGTGCGGATGAGGGAACACAGACTATCACAGTTGGGAGACCACACAACAGTAGGGATTGGGGAATATATAGCAGCACAGAGGCATTTAGGGGAAGAAAGTGTACATGCATAGACAGAGTATGATATATTTAAAAATATGGGAGCTGAACGTGTATTATAAATGAGATAAATGTATGGAGTGAGAAGTTGTTGGAAGCCAGTGAGATTGTTTTGGTGATGAAATGGGAAGATTGTGGGCAATGAGTGGGCTGTGGAAGCCACATAACTGCTCAAACCTCAGTTGCATAGACTGCATGTGTGTATTCCAATGAGCACACAATTCTGTGAATTAGCAGCTCAACCATTTTGTGAGTGACAGCAATCTCATTCTGTGAGAGTTCTGAATCTGCAGTTGTGATAACATACCATATCTGTATTGCGCAAGGAACACGTCCATTAAGGCGTCAGCCTTAATGATCGTAATTTCTTTGCTTGTTTTAGTTTGAGTGGCACAAATTCATTGGATTGGATAAATTACATGATTTTAGCTGTTTTTAAAACTTTTTATCTATTTTTTTATTTAAAAGATCCAAAACCAAAACGAAAACACTTGAGGGTGGTTTGCAAAACCAAATCCAGATCCAAAACCTTGAAGGAGATACAGAGCCAAAACCAAAACACAGGGGTCAGCGCACATCCCTAATATATATATACCATCCAGAAATAGACACATAGTGATGGCGCCGCCAGCTGCATTTGTTTCTGCCAGTACAGCATCTGAGCACACTGCTCTGCACCACCGCTGCTGCCGCTACCCCACACGTCTACAGCCATCTCGCACTCTGCACCTCCCAAAGCAACCCCCTGTGTGCTGTCCCCTGTTCCACCTGCGTTAGTGTACCATTTTGTTATTTTTCTCCCCTGCAGGTGGCCTGGTTTGCTCATCCAACCCTGTTAGTTAATACATTTTAAAAAAGCTATGAAATTCCATAGACAAAAACGTTACGGTTTCACATGTCCCATTAAGGCTGCTTAGACATGATCTGAAAATTCACAAAAACCTCTGATTTTCTGCCATTCAAACTTCAAAAAGCAATGAAATTATGATCATTAAGGCTGATGCCTTAATGAACGTGTTCCTTGCGCAATACAGATATGGTATGACATCACACCCTGTGGCGAAGGGCAGATTCTACACTCTCACAGAATGAGATTGCTGTCACTCACAAAATGGTGAAGCTGCTAATTCACAGAATTGTGTGCTCATTGGAATACACACATGCAGTCTAAGCAACTGAGGTCAAAGCAGAAAATAGAGCTGTGCAGATGGGATAAAAGTGGTGTGGATGGGGGGAGGAGACACAGCAGCGTATATAGGTGAGACACAAACGAGTGTAGATGAGGGAAGGTTAGGCAGTACAGAGGGGGGTAGCCAAAGTTATGCAGATAGGTGGAAAACAGGTGTGTGGTTGGGGGGAAACAGAGTGGTTAAGTTTGGGAGGAAAGCGATGTGGATGAGGGAAGAGAGTGGCATGGACATGGGAAGACAGAACGGTGCAGATGGGCAAAGATAGATTGGGGCAGATATGGGAATACAGACTAGCACAAATAGGAGAACACACAACAGTAGGGATTGGGGAAGACAGAGTAGTGTGGATGGGTAGGAAGACAGAGTAGTGTGGGTGGGGGAAGGAGACAGAGTTGCACAGTTGTGGGGGACAAAGTGGTGCAGGTGGAGGAAGAAAGAGTGCCACAGAGGAAAGGAAGACAGCGGCCTGGCTTAGGGGAAGGCAGTGGTACAGAAGGAAACAGAGTGGCACGGTTGCAGGGCGGTGCAGATGGAGTAAGACAGATTGGTATGGATGAGAGAACACAGACTACCATAGTTCGGAGACCACACAGCAGTAGGGATTGGGGAAGACAGAGTGGTGTGGATGGGGAGGAAGATAGAGTGGTGCGGGTGGTGGGGGAGACAGAGTTGCATGGTTGGGAGAACAGAGTAGTGCAGATGGAGGAAGAAAGAGTGCCACAGATGAGAGAAAGACAGCAGCATAGCTGTGGAGAAGGCACGGATGCAGGGCGGTGCGGCCGGGGAAAAACATTGGTGCGGATGAGGAACACAGACTATCACAGTTGGGAGACCACACAACAGTAGGGATTGGGGAATATATAGCAGCACAGAGGCATTTAGGGGAAGAAAGTGTACATGCATAGACAGAGTATGATATATTTAAAAATAAGGGAGCTGAACGTGTATTATAAATGAGATAAATGTATGGAGTGAGAAGTTGTTGGAAGCCAGTGAGATTGTTTTGGTGATGAAATGGGAAGATTGTGGGCAATGAGTGGGCTGTGGAAGCCACATAACTGCTCAAACCTCAGTTGCATAGACTGCATGTGTGTATTCCAATGAGCACACAATTCTGTGAATTAGCAGCTCAACCATTTTGTGAGTGACAGCAATCTCATTCTGTGAGAGTTCTGAATCTGCAGTTGTGATAACATACCATATCTGTATTGCGCAAGGAACACGTCCATTAAGGCGTCAGCCTTAATGATCGTAATTTCTTTGCTTGTTTTAGTTTGAGTGGCACAAATTCATTGGATTGGATAAATTACATGATTTTAGCTGTTTTTAAAACTTTTTATCTATTTTTTTATTTAAAAGATCCAAAACCAAAACGAAAACACTTGAGGGTGGTTTGCAAAACCAAATCCAGATCCAAAACCTTGAAGGAGATACAGAGCCAAAACCAAAACACAGGGGTCAGCGCACATCCCTAATATATATATACCATCCAGAAATAGACACATAGTGATGGCGCCGCCAGCTGCATTTGTTTCTGCCAGTACAGCATCTGAGCACACTGCTCTGCACCACCGCTGCTGCCGCTACCCCACACGTCTACAGCCATCTCGCACTCTGCACCTCCCAAAGCAACCCCCTGTGTGCTGTCCCCTGTTCCACCTGCGTTAGTGTACCATTTTGTTATTTTTCTCCCCTGCAGGTGGCCTGGTTTGCTCATCCAAACCCTGTTAGTTAATACATTTTTAAAAAAGCTATGAAATTCCATAGACAAAAACGTTACGGTTTCACATGTCCCATTAAGGCTGCTTAGACATGATCTGAAAATTCACAAAAACTTCTGATTTTCTGCCATTCAAACTTCAAAAAGCAATGAAATTATGATCATTAAGGCTGATGCCTTAATGAACGTGTTCCTTGCGCAATACAGATATGGTATGACATCACACCCTGTGGCTAATGGCAGATTCTACACTCTCACAGAATGAGATTGCTGTCACTCACAAAATGGTGAAGCTGCTAATTCACAGAATTGTGTGCTCATTGGAATACACACATGCAGTCTAAGCAACTGAGGTCAAAGCAGAAAATAGAGCTGTGCAGATGGGATAAAAGTGGTGTGGATGGGGGGAGGAGACACAGCAGCGTATATAGGTGAGACACAAACGAGTGTAGATGAGGGAAGGTTAGGCAGTACAGAGGGGGGTAGCCAAAGTTATGCAGATAGGTGGAAAACAGGTGTGTGGTTGGGGGGAAACAGAGTGGTTAAGTTTGGGGGGAAAGCGATGTGGATGAGGGAAGAGAGTGGCATGGACATGGGAAGACAGAACGGTGCAGATGGGCAAAGATAGATTGGGGCAGATATGGGAATACAGACTAACACAAATAGGAGAACACACAACAGTAGGGATTGGGGAAGACAGAGTAGTGTGGATGGGTAGGAAGACAGAGTAGTGTGGTTGGGGGAAGGAGACAGAGTTGCACAGTTGTGGGGGACAAAGTGGTGCAGATGGAGGAAGAAAGAGTGCCACAGAGGAAAGGAAGACAGCGGCCTGGCTTAGGGGAAGGCAGTGGTACAGAAGGAAACAGAGTGGCACGGTTGCAGGGCGGTGCAGATGGAGTAAGACAGATTGGTATGGATGAGAGAACACAGACTACCATAGTTCGGAGACCACACAGCAGTAGGGATTGGGGAAGACAGAGTGGTGTGGATGGGGAGGAAGATAGAGTGGTGCGGGTGGTGGGGGAGACAGAGTTGCACGGTTGGGAGAACAGAGTAGTGCAGATGGAGGAAGAAAGAGTGCCACAGATGAGAGAAAGACAGCAGCATAGCTGTGGAGAAGGCATGGATGCAGGGCGGTGCGGCCGGGGAAAAACATTGGTGCGGATGAGGGAACACAGACTATCACAGTTGGGAGACCACACAACAGTAGGGATTGGGGAATATATAGCAGCACAGAGGCATTTAGGGGAAGAAAGTGTACATGCATAGACAGAGTATGATATATTTAAAAATAAGGGAGCTGAACGTGTATTATAAATGAGATAAATGTATGGAGTGAGAAGTTGTTGGAAGCCAGTGAGATTGTTTTGGTGATGAAATGGGAAGATTGTGGGCAATGAGTGGGATGTGGGAGCCACATAACTGCTCAAACCTCAGTTGCATAGACTGCATGTGTGTATTCCAATGAGCACACAATTCTGTGAATTAGCAGCTCAACCATTTTGTGAGTGACAGCAATCTCATTCTGTGAGAGTTCTGAATCTGCAGTTGAGATGGCATACCATATCTGTATTGCGCAAGGAACACATCCATTAAGGCATCAACCTTAATGATCATAATTTCTTTGCTTGTTTTAGATTGAGTGGCACAAATTCATTGGATTGGATAAATTACATGATTTTAGCTGTTTTTAAAACTTTTTATCTATTTTTTTATTTAAAAGATCCAAAACCAAAACGAAAACACTTGAGGGTGGTTTGCAAAACCAAATCCAGATCCAAAACCTTGAAGGAGATACAGAGCCAAAACCAAAACACAGGGGTCAGCACACATCCCTAATATATATATTTATACCAGCAAGAAATGGACACATAGTGATGGCGCCGCCAGCTGCATTTGTTTCTGCCAGTACAGCATCTGAGCACACTGCTCTGCACCACCGCTGCTGCCGCTACCCCACACGTCTACAGCCATCTCGCACTCTGTACCTCCCAAAGCAACCCCTTGTGTGCTGTCCCCTGTTCCACCTGCGTTAGTGTACCATTTTGTTATTTTTCTCCCCTGCAGGTGGCCTGGTTTGCTCATCCAAACCCTGTTAGTTAATACATTTTAAAAAAGCTATGAAATTCCATAGACAAAAACGTTACGGTTTCACATGTCCCATTAAGGCTGCTTAGACATGATCTGAAAATTCACAAAAACTTCTGATTTTCTGCCATTTAAACTTCAAAAAGCAATGAAATTATGATCATTAAGGCTGATGCCTTAATGAACGTGTTCCTTGCGCAATACAGATATGGTATGACATCACACCCTGTGGCTAATGGCAGATTCAACACTCTCACAGAATGAGATTGCTGTCACTCACAAAATGGTGAAGCTGCTAATTCACAGAATTGTGTGCTCATTGGAATACACACATGCAGTCTAAGCAACTGAGGTCAAAGCAGAAAATAGAGCTGTGCAGATGGGATAAAAGTGGTGTGGATGGGGGGAGGAGACACAGCAGCGTATATAGGTGAGACACAAACGAGTGTAGATGAGGGAAGGTTAGGCAGTACAGAGGGGGGTAGCCAAAGTTATGCAGATAGGTGGAAAACAGGTGTGTGGTTGGGGGGAAACAGAGTGGTTAAGTTTGGGGGGAAAGCGATGTGGATGAGGGAAGAGAGTGGCATGGACATGGGAAGACAGAACGGTGCAGATGGGCAAAGATAGATTGGGGCAGATATGGGAATACAGACTAGCACAAATAGGAGAACACACAGCAGTAGGGATTGGGGAAGACAGAGTAGTGTGGATGGGTAGGAAGACAGAGTAGTGTGGGTGGGGGAAGGAGACAGAGTTGCACAGTTGTGGGGGACAAAGTGGTGCAGATGGAGGAAGAAAGAGTGCCACAGAGGAAAGGAAGACAGCGGCCTGGCTTAGGGGAAGGCAGTGGTACAGAAGGAAACAGAGTGGCACGGTTGCAGGGCGGTGCAGATGGAGTAAGACAGATTGGTATGGATGAGAGAACACAGACTACCATAGTTCGGAGACCACACAGCAGTAGGGATTGGGGAAGACAGAGTGGTGTGGATGGGGAGGAAGATAGAGTGGTGCGGGTGGTGGGGGAGACAGAGTTGCACGGTTGGGAGAACAGAGTAGTGCAGATGGAGGAAGAAAGAGTGCCACAGATGAGAGAAAGACAGCAGCATAGCTGTGGAGAAGGCACGGATGCAGGGCGGTGCGGCCGGGGAAAAACATTGGTGCGGATGAGGGAACACAGACTATCACAGTTGGGAGACCACACAACAGTAGGGATTGGGGAATATATAGCAGCACAGAGGCATTTAGGGGAAGAAAGTGTACATGCATAGACAGAGTATGATATATTTAAAAATATGGGAGCTGAACGTGTATTATAAATGAGATAAATGTATGGAGTGAGAAGTTGTTGGAAGCCAGTGAGATTGTTTTGGTGATGAAATGGGAAGATTGTGGGCAATGAGTGGGCTGTGGAAGCCACATAACTGCTCAAACCTCAGTTGCATAGACTGCATGTGTGTATTCCAATGAGCACACAATTCTGTGAATTAGCAGCTCAACCATTTTGTGAGTGACAGCAATCTCATTCTGTGAGAGTTCTGAATCTGCAGTTGTGATAACATACCATATCTGTATTGCGCAAGGAACACGTCCATTAAGGCGTCAGCCTTAATGATCGTAATTTCTTTGCTTGTTTTAGTTTGAGTGGCACAAATTCATTGGATTGGATAAATTACATGATTTTAGCTGTTTTTAAAACTTTTTATCTATTTTTTTATTTAAAAGATCCAAAACCAAAACGAAAACACTTGAGGGTGGTTTGCAAAACCAAATCCAGATCCAAAACCTTGAAGGAGATACAGAGCCAAAACCAAAACACAGGGGTCAGCGCACATCCCTAATATATATATACCATCCAGAAATAGACACATAGTGATGGCGCCGCCAGCTGCATTTGTTTCTGCCAGTACAGCATCTGAGCACACTGCTCTGCACCACCGCTGCTGCCGCTACCCCACACGTCTACAGCCATCTCGCACTCTGCACCTCCCAAAGCAACCCCCTGTGTGCTGTCCCCTGTTCCACCTGCGTTAGTGTACCATTTTGTTATTTTTCTCCCCTGCAGGTGGCCTGGTTTGCTCATCCAACCCTGTTAGTTAATACATTTTAAAAAAGCTATGAAATTCCATAGACAAAAACGTTACGGTTTCACATGTCCCATTAAGGCTGCTTAGACATGATCTGAAAATTCACAAAAACCTCTGATTTTCTGCCATTCAAACTTCAAAAAGCAATGAAATTATGATCATTAAGGCTGATGCCTTAATGAACGTGTTCCTTGCACAATACAGATATGGTATGACATCACACCCTGTGGCGAAGGGCAGATTCTACACTCTCACAGAATGAGATTGCTGTCACTCACAAAATGGTGAAGCTGCTAATTCACAGAATTGTGTGCTCATTGGAATACACACATGCAGTCTAAGCAACTGAGGTCAAAGCAGAAAATAGAGCTGTGCAGATGGGATAAAAGTGGTGTGGATGGGGGGAGGAGACACAGCAGCGTATATAGGTGAGACACAAACGAGTGTAGATGAGGGAAGGTTAGGCAGTACAGAGGGGGGTAGCCAAAGTTATGCAGATAGGTGGAAAACAGGTGTGTGGTTGGGGGGAAACAGAGTGGTTAAGTTTGGGAGGAAAGCGATGTGGATGAGGGAAGAGAGTGGCATGGACATGGGAAGACAGAACGGTGCAGATGGGCAAAGATAGATTGGGGCAGATATGGGAATACAGACTAGCACAAATAGGAGAACACACAACAGTAGGGATTGGGGAAGACAGAGTAGTGTGGATGGGTAGGAAGACAGAGTAGTGTGGGTGGGGGAAGGAGACAGAGTTGCACAGTTGTGGGGGACAAAGTGGTGCAGATGGAGGAAGAAAGAGTGCCACAGAGGAAAGGAAGACAGTGGCCTGGCTTAGGGGAAGGCAGTGGTACAGAAGGAAACAGAGTGGCACGGTTGCAGGGCGGTGCAGATGGAGTAAGACAGATTGGTATGGATGAGAGAACACAGACTACCATAGTTCGGAGACCACACAGCAGTAGGGATTGGGGAAGACAGAGTGGTGTGGATGGGGAGGAAGATAGAGTGGTGCGGGTGGTGGGGGAGACAGAGTTGCATGGTTGGGAGAACAGAGTAGTGCAGATGGAGGAAGAAAGAGTGCCACAGATGAGAGAAAGACAGCAGCATAGCTGTGGAGAAGGCACGGATGCAGGGCGGTGCGGCCGGGGAAAAACATTGGTGCGGATGAGGAACACAGACTATCACAGTTGGGAGACCACACAACAGTAGGGATTGGGGAATATATAGCAGCACAGAGGCATTTAGGGGAAGAAAGTGTACATGCATAGACAGAGTATGATATATTTAAAAATAAGGGAGCTGAACGTGTATTATAAATGAGATAAATGTATGGAGTGAGAAGTTGTTGGAAGCCAGTGAGATTGTTTTGGTGATGAAATGGGAAGATTGTGGGCAATGAGTGGGCTGTGGAAGCCACATAACTGCTCAAACCTCAGTTGCATAGACTGCATGTGTGTATTCCAATGAGCACACAATTCTGTGAATTAGCAGCTCAACCATTTTGTGAGTGACAGCAATCTCATTCTGTGAGAGTTCTGAATCTGCAGTTGTGATAACATACCATATCTGTATTGCGCAAGGAACACGTCCATTAAGGCGTCAGCCTTAATGATCGTAATTTCTTTGCTTGTTTTAGTTTGAGTGGCACAAATTCATTGGATTGGATAAATTACATGATTTTAGCTGTTTTTAAAACTTTTTATCTATTTTTTTATTTAAAAGATCCAAAACCAAAACGAAAACACTTGAGGGTGGTTTGCAAAACCAAATCCAGATCCAAAACCTTGAAGGAGATACAGAGCCAAAACCAAAACACAGGGGTCAGCGCACATCCCTAATATATATATACCATCCAGAAATAGACACATAGTGATGGCGCCGCCAGCTGCATTTGTTTCTGCCAGTACAGCATCTGAGCACACTGCTCTGCACCACCGCTGCTGCCGCTACCCCACACGTCTACAGCCATCTCGCACTCTGCACCTCCCAAAGCAACCCCCTGTGTGCTGTCCCCTGTTCCACCTGCGTTAGTGTACCATTTTGTTATTTTTCTCCCCTGCAGGTGGCCTGGTTTGCTCATCCAAACCCTGTTAGTTAATACATTTTAAAAAAGCTATGAAATTCCATAGACAAAAACGTTACGGTTTCACATGTCCCATTAAGGCTGCTTAGACATGATCTGAAAATTCACAAAAACTTCTGATTTTCTGCCATTTAAACTTCAAAAAGCAATGAAATTATGATCATTAAGGCTGATGCCTTAATGAACGTGTTCCTTGCGCAATACAGATATGGTATGACATCACACCCTGTGGCTAATGGCAGATTCAACACTCTCACAGAATGAGATTGCTGTCACTCACAAAATGGTGAAGCTGCTAATTCACAGAATTGTGTGCTCATTGGAATACACACATGCAGTCTAAGCAACTGAGGTCAAAGCAGAAAATAGAGCTGTGCAGATGGGATAAAAGTGGTGTGGATGGGGGGAGGAGACACAGCAGCGTATATAGGTGAGACACAAACGAGTGTAGATGAGGGAAGGTTAGGCAGTACAGAGGGGGGTAGCCAAAGTTATGCAGATAGGTGGAAAACAGGTGTGTGGTTGGGGGGAAACAGAGTGGTTAAGTTTGGGGGGAAAGCGATGTGGATGAGGGAAGAGAGTGGCATGGACATGGGAAGACAGAACGGTGCAGATGGGCAAAGATAGATTGGGGCAGATATGGGAATACAGACTAGCACAAATAGGAGAACACACAGCAGTAGGGATTGGGGAAGACAGAGTAGTGTGGATGGGTAGGAAGACAGAGTAGTGTGGGTGGGGGAAGGAGACAGAGTTGCACAGTTGTGGGGGACAAAGTGGTGCAGATGGAGGAAGAAAGAGTGCCACAGAGGAAAGGAAGACAGCGGCCTGGCTTAGGGGAAGGCAGTGGTACAGAAGGAAACAGAGTGGCACGGTTGCAGGGCGGTGCAGATGGAGTAAGACAGATTGGTATGGATGAGAGAACACAGACTACCATAGTTCGGAGACCACACAGCAGTAGGGATTGGGGAAGACAGAGTGGTGTGGATGGGGAGGAAGATAGAGTGGTGCGGGTGGTGGGGGAGACAGAGTTGCACGGTTGGGAGAACAGAGTAGTGCAGATGGAGGAAGAAAGAGTGCCACAGATGAGAGAAAGACAGCAGCATAGCTGTGGAGAAGGCACGGATGCAGGGCGGTGCGGCCGGGGAAAAACATTGGTGCGGATGAGGGAACACAGACTATCACAGTTGGGAGACCACACAACAGTAGGGATTGGGGAATATATAGCAGCACAGAGGCATTTAGGGGAAGAAAGTGTACATGCATAGACAGAGTATGATATATTTAAAAATATGGGAGCTGAACGTGTATTATAAATGAGATAAATGTATGGAGTGAGAAGTTGTTGGAAGCCAGTGAGATTGTTTTGGTGATGAAATGGGAAGATTGTGGGCAATGAGTGGGCTGTGGAAGCCACATAACTGCTCAAACCTCAGTTGCATAGACTGCATGTGTGTATTCCAATGAGCACACAATTCTGTGAATTAGCAGCTCAACCATTTTGTGAGTGACAGCAATCTCATTCTGTGAGAGTTCTGAATCTGCAGTTGTGATAACATACCATATCTGTATTGCGCAAGGAACACGTCCATTAAGGCGTCAGCCTTAATGATCGTAATTTCTTTGCTTGTTTTAGTTTGAGTGGCACAAATTCATTGGATTGGATAAATTACATGATTTTAGCTGTTTTTAAAACTTTTTATCTATTTTTTTATTTAAAAGATCCAAAACCAAAACGAAAACACTTGAGGGTGGTTTGCAAAACCAAATCCAGATCCAAAACCTTGAAGGAGATACAGAGCCAAAACCAAAACACAGGGGTCAGCGCACATCCCTAATATATATATACCATCCAGAAATAGACACATAGTGATGGCGCCGCCAGCTGCATTTGTTTCTGCCAGTACAGCATCTGAGCACACTGCTCTGCACCACCGCTGCTGCCGCTACCCCACACGTCTACAGCCATCTCGCACTCTGCACCTCCCAAAGCAACCCCCTGTGTGCTGTCCCCTGTTCCACCTGCGTTAGTGTACCATTTTGTTATTTTTCTCCCCTGCAGGTGGCCTGGTTTGCTCATCCAACCCTGTTAGTTAATACATTTTAAAAAAGCTATGAAATTCCATAGACAAAAACGTTACGGTTTCACATGTCCCATTAAGGCTGCTTAGACATGATCTGAAAATTCACAAAAACCTCTGATTTTCTGCCATTCAAACTTCAAAAAGCAATGAAATTATGATCATTAAGGCTGATGCCTTAATGAACGTGTTCCTTGCGCAATACAGATATGGTATGACATCACACCCTGTGGCGAAGGGCAGATTCTACACTCTCACAGAATGAGATTGCTGTCACTCACAAAATGGTGAAGCTGCTAATTCACAGAATTGTGTGCTCATTGGAATACACACATGCAGTCTAAGCAACTGAGGTCAAAGCAGAAAATAGAGCTGTGCAGATGGGATAAAAGTGGTGTGGATGGGGGGAGGAGACACAGCAGCGTATATAGGTGAGACACAAACGAGTGTAGATGAGGGAAGGTTAGGCAGTACAGAGGGGGGTAGCCAAAGTTATGCAGATAGGTGGAAAACAGGTGTGTGGTTGGGGGGAAACAGAGTGGTTAAGTTTGGGAGGAAAGCGATGTGGATGAGGGAAGAGAGTGGCATGGACATGGGAAGACAGAACGGTGCAGATGGGCAAAGATAGATTGGGGCAGATATGGGAATACAGACTAGCACAAATAGGAGAACACACAACAGTAGGGATTGGGGAAGACAGAGTAGTGTGGATGGGTAGGAAGACAGAGTAGTGTGGGTGGGGGAAGGAGACAGAGTTGCACAGTTGTGGGGGACAAAGTGGTGCAGATGGAGGAAGAAAGAGTGCCACAGAGGAAAGGAAGACAGCGGCCTGGCTTAGGGGAAGGCAGTGGTACAGAAGGAAACAGAGTGGCACGGTTGCAGGGCGGTGCAGATGGAGTAAGACAGATTGGTATGGATGAGAGAACACAGACTACCATAGTTCGGAGACCACACAGCAGTAGGGATTGGGGAATATATAGCAGCACAGAGGCATTTAGGGGAAGAAAGTGTACATGCATAGACAGAGTATGATATATTTAAAAATAAGGGAGCTGAACGTGTATTATAAATGAGATAAATGTATGGAGTGAGAAGTTGTTGGAAGCCAGTGAGATTGTTTTGGTGATGAAATGGGAAGATTGTGGGCAATGAGTGGGCTGTGGAAGCCACATAACTGCTCAAACCTCAGTTGCATAGACTGCATGTGTGTATTCCAATGAGCACACAATTCTGTGAATTAGCAGCTCAACCATTTTGTGAGTGACAGCAATCTCATTCTGTGAGAGTTCTGAATCTGCAGTTGTGATAACATACCATATCTGTATTGCGCAAGGAACACGTCCATTAAGGCGTCAGCCTTAATGATCGTAATTTCTTTGTTTGTTTTAGTTTGAGTGGCACAAATTCATTGGATTGGATAAATTACATGATTTTAGCTGTTTTTAAAACTTTTTATCTATTTTTTTATTTAAAAGATCCAAAACCAAAACGAAAACACTTGAGGGTGGTTTGCAAAACCAAATCCAGATCCAAAACCTTGAAGGAGATACAGAGCCAAAACCAAAACACAGGGGTCAGCGCACATCCCTAATATATATATACCATCCAGAAATAGACACATAGTGATGGCGCCGCCAGCTGCATTTGTTTCTGCCAGTACAGCATCTGAGCACACTGCTCTGCACCACCGCTGCTGCCGCTACCCCACACGTCTACAGCCATCTCGCACTCTGCACCTCCCAAAGCAACCCCCTGTGTGCTGTCCCCTGTTCCACCTGCGTTAGTGTACCATTTTGTTATTTTTCTCCCCTGCAGGTGGCCTGGTTTGCTCATCCAACCCTGTTAGTTAATACATTTTAAAAAAGCTATGAAATTCCATAGACAAAAACGTTACGGTTTCACATGTCCCATTAAGGCTGCTTAGACATGATCTGAAAATTCACAAAAACCTCTGATTTTCTGCCATTCAAACTTCAAAAAGCAATGAAATTATGATCATTAAGGCTGATGCCTTAATGAACATGTTCCTTGCGCAATACAGATATGGTATGACATCACACCCTGTGGCGAATGGCAGATTCAACACTCTCACAGAATGAGATTGCTGTCACTCACAAAATGGTGAAGCTGCTAATTCACAGAATTGTGTGCTCATTGGAATACACACATGCAGTCTAAGCAACTGAGGTCAAAGCAGAAAATAGAGCTGTGCAGATGGGATAAAAGTGGTGTGGATGGGGGGAGGAGACACAGCAGCGTATATAGGTGAGACACAAACGAGTGTAGATGAGGGAAGGTTAGGCAGTACAGAGGGGGGTAGCCAAAGTTATGCAGATAGGTGGAAAACAGGTGTGTGGTTGGGGGGAAACAGAGTGGTTAAGTTTGGGGGGAAAGCGATGTGGATGAGGGAAGAGAGTGGCATGGACATGGGAAGACAGAACGGTGCAGATGGGCAAAGATAGATTGGGGCAGATATGGGAATACAGACTAGCACAAATAGGAGAACACACAACAGTAGGGATTGGGGAAGACAGAGTAGTGTGGATGGGTAGGAAGACAGAGTAGTGTGGGTGGGGGAAGGAGACAGAGTTGCACAGTTGTGGGGGACAAAGTGGTGCAGATGGAGGAAGAAAGAGTGCCACAGAGGAAAGGAAGACAGCGGCCTGGCTTAGGGGAAGGCAGTGGTACAGAAGGAAACAGAGTGGCATGGTTGCAGGGCGGTGCAGATGGAGTAAGACAGATTGGTATGGATGAGAGAACACAGACTACCATAGTTCGGAGACCACACAGCAGTAGGGATTGGGGAAGACAGAGTGGTGTGGATGGGGAGGAAGATAGAGTGGTGCGGGTGGTGGGGGAGACAGAGTTGCACGGTTGGGAGAACAGAGTAGTGCAGATGGAGGAAGAAAGAGTGCCACAGATGAGAGAAAGACAGCAGCATAGCTGTGGAGAAGGCACGGATGCAGGGCGGTGCGGCCGGGGAAAAACATTGGTGCGGATGAGGGAACACAGACTATCACAGTTGGGAGACCACACAACAGTAGGGATTGGGGAATATATAGCAGCACAGAGGCATTTAGGGGAAGAAAGTGTACATGCATAGACAGAGTATGATATATTTAAAAATAAGGGAGCTGAACGTGTATTATAAATGAGATAAATGTATGGAGTGAGAAGTTGTTGGAAGCCAGTGAGATTGTTTTGGTGATGAAATGGGAAGATTGTGGGCAATGAGTGGGCTGTGGAAGCCACATAACTGCTCAAACCTCAGTTGCATAGACTGCATGTGTGTATTCCAATGAGCACACAATTCTGTGAATTAGCAGCTCAACCATTTTGTGAGTGACAGCAATCTCATTCTGTGAGAGTTCTGAATCTGCAGTTGTGATAACATACCATATCTGTATTGCGCAAGGAACACGTCCATTAAGGCGTCAGCCTTAATGATCGTAATTTCTTTGCTTGTTTTAGTTTGAGTGGCACAAATTCATTGGATTGGATAAATTACATGATTTTAGCTGTTTTTAAAACTTTTTATCTATTTTTTTATTTAAAAGATCCAAAACCAAAACGAAAACACTTGAGGGTGGTTTGCAAAACCAAATCCAGATCCAAAACCTTGAAGGAGATACAGAGCCAAAACCAAAACACAGGGGTCAGCGCACATCCCTAATATATATATACCATCCAGAAATAGACACATAGTGATGGCGCCGCCAGCTGCATTTGTTTCTGCCAGTACAGCATCTGAGCACACTGCTCTGCACCACCGCTGCTGCCGCTACCCCACACGTCTACAGCCATCTCGCACTCTGCACCTCCCAAAGCAACCCCCTGTGTGCTGTCCCCTGTTCCACCTGCGTTAGTGTACCATTTTGTTATTTTTCTCCCCTGCAGGTGGCCTGGTTTGCTCATCCAACCCTGTTAGTTAATACATTTTAAAAAAGCTATGAAATTCCATAGACAAAAACGTTACGGTTTCACATGTCCCATTAAGGCTGCTTAGACATGATCTGAAAATTCACAAAAACCTCTGATTTTCTGCCATTCAAACTTCAAAAAGCAATGAAATTATGATCATTAAGGCTGATGCCTTAATGAACGTGTTCCTTGCGCAATACAGATATGGTATGACATCACACCCTGTGGCGAATGGCAGATTCAACACTCTCACAGAATGAGATTGCTGTCACTCACAAAATGGTGAAGCTGCTAATTCACAGAATTGTGTGCTCATTGGAATACACACATGCAGTCTAAGCAACTGAGGTCAAAGCAGAAAATAGAGCTGTGCAGATGGGATAAAAGTGGTGTGGATGGGGGGAGGAGACACAGCAGCGTATATAGGTGAGACACAAACGAGTGTAGATGAGGGAAGGTTAGGCAGTACAGAGGGGGGTAGCCAAAGTTATGCAGATAGGTGGAAAACAGGTGTGTGGTTGGGGGGAAACAGAGTGGTTAAGTTTGGGGGGAAAGCGATGTGGATGAGGGAAGAGAGTGGCATGGACATGGGAAGACAGAACGGTGCAGATGGGCAAAGATAGATTGGGGCAGATATGGGAATACAGACTAGCACAAATAGGAGAACACACAAAAGTAGGGATTGGGGAAGACAGAGTAGTGTGGATGGGTAGGAAGACAGAGTAGTTTGGGTGGGGGAAGGAGACAGAGTTGCACAGTTGTGGGGGACAAAGTGGTGCAGATGGAGGAAGAAAGAGTGCCACAGAGGAAAGGAAGACAGCGGCCTGGCTTAGGGGAAGGCAGTGGTACAGAAGGAAACAGAGTGGCACGGTTGCAGGGCGGTGCAGATGGAGTAAGACAGATTGGTATGGATGAGAGAACACAGACTACCATAGTTCGGAGACCACACAGCAGTAGGGATTGGGGAAGACAGAGTGGTGTGGATGGGGAGGAAGATAGAGTGGTGCGGGTGGTGGGGGAGACAGAGTTGCACGGTTGGGAGAACAGAGTAGTGCAGATGGAGGAAGAAAGAGTGCCACAGATGAGAGAAAGACAGCAGCATAGCTGTGGAGAAGGCACGGATGCAGGGCGGTGAGGCCGGGGAAAAACATTGGTGCGGATGAGGGAACACAGACTATCACAGTTGGGAGACCACACAACAGTAGGGATTGGGGAATATATAGCAGCACAGAGGCATTTAGGGGAAGAAAGTGTACATGCATAGACAGAGTATGATATATTTAAAAATAAGGGAGCTGAACGTGTACTATAAATGAGATAAATGTATGGAGTGAGAAGTTGTTGGAAGCCAGTGAGATTGTTTTGGTGATGAACTGGGAAGATTGTGGGCAATGAGTGGGATGTGGGAGCCACATAACTGCTCAAACCTCAGTTGCATAGACTGCATGTGTGTATTCCAATGAGCACACAATTCTGTGAATTAGCAGCTCAACCATTTTGTGAGTGACAGCAATCTCATTCTGTGAGAGTTCTGAATCTGCAGTTGTGATGGCATACCATATCTGTATTGCGCAAGGAACACATCCATTAAGGCATCAACCTTAATGATCGTAATTTCTTTGCTTGTTTTAGTTTGAGTGGCACAAATTCATTGGATTGGATAAATTACATGATTTTAGCTGTTTTTAAAACTTTTTATCTATTTTTTTATTTAAAAGATCCAAAACCAAAACGAAAACACTTGAGGGTGGTTTGCAAAACCAAATCCAGATCCAAAACCTTGAAGGAGATACAGAGCCAAAACCAAAACACAGGGGTCAGCACACATCCCTAATATATATATTTATACCAACCAGAAATGGACACATAGTGATGGCGCCGCCAGCTGCATTTGTTTCTGCCAGTACAGCATCTGAGCACACTGCTCTGCACCACCGCTGCTGCCGCTACCCCACACGTCTACAGCCATCTCGCACTCTGCACCTCCCAAAGCAACCCCCTGTGTGCTGTCCCCTGTTCCACCTGCGTTAGTGTACCATTTTGTTATTTTTCTCCCCTGCAGGTGGCCTGGTTTGCTCATCCAAACCCTGTTAGTTAATACATTTTAAAAAAGCTATGAAATTCCATAGACAAAAACGTTACGGTTTCACATGTCCCATTAAGGCTGCTTAGACATGATCTGAAAATTCACAAAAACCTCTGATTTTCTGCCATTCAAACTTCAAAAAGCAATGAAATTATGATCATTAAGGCTGATGCCTTAATGAACGTGTTCCTTGCGCAATACAGATATGGTATGACATCACACCCTGTGGCGAATGGCAGATTCAACACTCTCACAGAATGAGATTGCTGTCACTCACAAAATGGTGAAGCTGCTAATTCACAGAATTGTGTGCTCATTGGAATACACACATGCAGTCTAAGCAACTGAGGTCAAAGCAGAAAATAGAGCTGTGCAGATGGGATAAAAGTGGTGTGGATGGGGGGAGGAGACACAGCAGCGTATATAGGTGAGACACAAACGAGTGTAGATGAGGGAAGGTTAGGCAGTACAGAGGGGGGTAGCCAAAGTTATGCAGATAGGTGGAAAACAGGTGTGTGGTTGGGGGGAAACAGAGTGGTTAAGTTTGGGGGGAAAGCGATGTGGATGAGGGAAGAGAGTGGCATGGACATGGGAAGACAGAACGGTGCAGATGGGCAAAGATAGATTGGGGCAGATATGGGAATACAGACTAGCACAAATAGGAGAACACACAACAGTAGGGATTGGGGAAGACAGAGTAGTGTGGATGGGTAGGAAGACAGAGTAGTGTGGGTGGGGGAAGGAGACAGAGTTGCACAGTTGTGGGGGACAAAGTGGTGCAGATGGAGGAAGAAAGAGTGCCACAGAGGAAAGGAAGATAGCGGCCTGGCTTAGGGGAAGGCAGTGGTACAGAAGGAAACAGAGTGGCACGGTTGCAGGGCGGTGCAGATGGAGTAAGACAGATTGGTATGGATGAGAGAACACAGACTACCATAGTTCGGAGACCACACAGCAGTAGGGATTGGGGAAGACAGAGTGGTGTGGATGGGGAGGAAGATAGAGTGGTGCGGGTGGTGGGGGAGACAGAGTTGCACGGTTGGGAGAACAGAGTAGTGCAGATGGAGGAAGAAAGAGTGCCACAGATGAGAGAAAGACAGCAGCATAGCTGTGGAGAAGGCACGGATGCAGGGCGGTGCGGCCGGGGAAAAACATTGGTGCGGATGAGGGAACACAGACTATCACAGTTGGGAGACCACACAACAGTAGGGATTGGGGAATATATAGCAGCACAGAGGCATTTAGGGGAAGAAAGTGTACATGCATAGACAGAGTATGATATATTTAAAAATAAGGGAGCTGAACGTGTATTATAAATGAGATAAATGTATGGAGTGAGAAGTTGTTGGAAGCCAGTGAGATTGTTTTGGTGATGAAATGGGAAGATTGTGGGCAATGAGTAGGCTGTGGGAGCCACATAACTGCTCAAACCTCAGTTGCATAGACTGCATGTGTGTATTCCAATGAGCACACAATTCTGTGAATTAGCAGCTCAACCATTTTGTGAGTGACAGCAATCTCATTCTGTGAGAGTTCTGAATCTGCAGTTGTGATGGCATACCATATCTGTATTGCGCAAGGAACACGTCCATTAAGGCGTCAGCCTTAATGATCGTAATTTCTTTGCTTGTTTTAGTTTGAGTGGCACAAATTCATTGGATTGGATAAATTACATGATTTTAGCTGTTTTTAAAACTTTTTATCTATTTTTTTATTTAAAAGATCCAAAACCAAAACGAAAACACTTGAGGGTGGTTTGCAAAACCAAATCCAGATCCAAAACCTTGAAGGAGATACAGAGCCAAAACCAAAACACAGGGGTCAGCGCACATCCCTAATATATATATTTATACCATCCAGAAATAGACACATAGTGATGGCGCCACCAGCTGCATTTGTTTCTGCCAGTACAGCATCTGAGCACACTGCTCTGCACCACCGCTGCTGCCGCTACCCCACACGTCTACAGCAATCTCGCACTCTGCACCTCCCAAAGCAACCCCCTGTGTGCTGTCCCCTGTTCCACCTGCGTTAGTGTACCATTTTGTTATTTTTCTCCCCTGCAGGTGGCCTGGTTTGCTCATCCAACCCTGTTAGTTAATACATTTTAAAAAAGCTATGAAATTCCATAGACAAAAACGTTACGGTTTCACATGTCCCATTAAGGCTGCTTAGACATGATCTGAAAATTCACAAAAACCTCTGATTTTCTGCCATTCAAACTTCAAAAAGCAATGAAATTATGATCATTAAGGCTGATGCCTTAATGAACGTGTTCCTTGCGCAATACAGATATGGTATGACATCACACCCTGTGGCGAATGGCAGATTCAACACTCTCACAGAATGAGATTGCTGTCACTCACAAAATGGTGAAGCTGCTAATTCACAGAATTGTGTGCTCATTGGAATACACACATGCAGTCTAAGCAACTGAGGTCAAAGCAGAAAATAGAGCTGTGCAGATGGGATAAAAGTGGTGTGGATGGGGGGAGGAGACACAGCAGCGTATATAGGTGAGACACAAACGAGTGTAGATGAGGGAAGGTTAGGCAGTACAGAGGGGGGTAGCCAAAGTTATGCAGATAGGTGGAAAACAGGTGTGTGGTTGGGGGCAAACAGAGTGGTTAAGTTTGGGGGGAAAGCGATGTGGATGAGGGAAGAGAGTGGCATGGACATGGGAAGACAGAACGGTGCAGATGGGCAAAGATAGATTGGGGCAGATATGGGAATACAGACTAGCACAAATAGGAGAACACACAACAGTAGGGATTGGGGAAGACAGAGTAGTGTGGATGGGTAGGAAGACAGAGTAGTGCGGGTGGGGAAGGAGACAGAGTTGCACAGTTGTGGGGGACAAAGTGGTGCAGATGGAGGAAGAAAGAGTGCCACAGAGGAAAGGAAGACAGCGGCCTGGCTTAGGGGAAGGCAGTGGTACAGAAGGAAACAGAGTGGCACGGTTGCAGGGCGGTGCAGATGGAGTAAGACAGATTGGTATGGATGAGAGAACACAGACTACCATAGTTCGGAGACCACACAGCAGTAGGGATTGGGGAAGACAGAGTGGTGTGGATGGGGAGGAAGATAGAGTGGTGCGGGTGGTGGGGGAGACAGAGTTGCACGGTTGGGAGAACAGAGTAGTGCAGATGGAGGAAGAAAGAGTGCCACAGATTAGAGAAAGACAGCAGCATAGCTGTGGAGAAGGCACGGATGCAGGGCGGTGAGGCCGGGGAAAAACATTGGTGCGGATGAGGGAACACAGACTATCACAGTTGGGAGACCACACAACAGTAGGGATTGGGGAATATATAGCAGCACAGAGGCATTTAGGGGAAGAAAGTGTACATGCATAGACAGAGTATGATATATTTAAAAATAAGGGAGCTGAACGTGTACTATAAATGAGATAAATGTATGGAGTGAGAAGTTGTTGGAAGCCAGTGAGATTGTTTTGGTGATGAAATGGGAAGATTGTGGGCAATGAGTGGGATGTGGGAGCCACATAACTGCTCAAACCTCAGTTGCATAGACAGCATGTGTGTATTCCAATGAGCACACAATTCTGTGAATTAGCTGCTCAACCATTTTGTGAGTGACAGCAATCTCATTCTGTGAGAGTTCTGAATCTGCAGTTGTGATGGCATACCATATCTGTATTGCGCAAGGAACACATCCATTAAGGCATCAACCTTAATGATCATAATTTCTTTGCTTGTTTTAGATTGAGTGGCACAAATTCATTGGATTGGATAAATTACATGATTTTAGCTGTTTTTAAAACTTTTTATCTATTTTTTTATTTAAAAGATCCAAAACCAAAACGAAAACACTTGAGGGTGGTTTGCAAAAC
This sequence comes from Taudactylus pleione, assembly GCA_031769625.1. NCBI lineage: Eukaryota > Metazoa > Chordata > Amphibia > Anura > Myobatrachidae > Taudactylus > Taudactylus pleione. The sequence goes on from JAUIMM010000484.1 coordinate 7,372,584, forward strand.
CAAATCCAGATCCAAAACCTTGAAGGAGATACAGAGCCAAAACCAAAACACAGGGGTCAGCACACATCCCTAATATATATATTTATACCAGCCAGAAATGGACACATAGTGATGGCGCCGCCAGCTGCATTTGTTTCTGCCAGTACAGCATCTGAGCACACTGCTCTGCACCACCGCTGCTGCCGCTACCCCACACGTCTACAGCCATCTCGCACTCTGCACCTCCCAAAGCAACCCCCTGTGTGCTGTCCCCTGTTCCACCTGCGTTAGTGTACCATTTTGTTATTTTTCTCCCCTGCAGGTGGCCTGGTTTGCTCATCCAAACCCTGTTAGTTAATACATTTTTAAAAAAGCTATGAAATTCCATAGACAAAAACGTTACGGTTTCACATGTCCCATTAAGGCTGCTTAGACATGATCTGAAAATTCACAAAAACTTCTGATTTTCTGCCATTCAAACTTCAAAAAGCAATGAAATTATGATCATTAAGGCTGATGCCTTAATGAACGTGTTCCTTGCGCAATACAGATATGGTATGACATCACACCCTGTGGCGAATGGCAGATTCAACACTCTCACAGAATGAGATTGCTGTCACTCACAAAATGGTGAAGCTGCTAATTCACAGAATTGTGTGCTCATTGGAATACACACATGCAGTCTAAGCAACTGAGGTCAAAGCAGAAAATAGAGCTGTGCAGATGGGATAAAAGTGGTGTGGATGGGGGGAGGAGACACAGCAGCGTATATAGGTGAGACACAAACGAGTGTAGATGAGGGAAGGTTAGGCAGTACAGAGGGGGGTAGCCAAAGTTATGCAGATAGGTGGAAAACAGGTGTGTGGTTGGGGGCAAACAGAGTGGTTAAGTTTGGGGGGAAAGCGATGTGGATGAGGGAAGAGAGTGGCATGGACATGGGAAGACAGAACGGTGCAGATGGGCAAAGATAGATTGGGGCAGATATGGGAATACAGACTAGCACAAATAGGAGAACACACAACAGTAGGGATTGGGGAAGACAGAGTAGTGTGGATGGGTAGGAAGACAGAGTAGAGCGGGTGGGGAAGGAGACAGAGTTGCACAGTTGTGGGGGACAAAGTGGTGCAGATGGAGGAAGAAAGAGTGCCACAGAGGAAAGGAAGACAGCGGCCTGGCTTAGGGGAAGGCAGTGGTACAGAAGGAAACAGAGTGGCACGGTTGCAGGGCGGTGCAGATGGAGTAAGACAGATTGGTATGGATGAGAGAACACAGACTACCATAGTTCGGAGACCACACAGCAGTAGGGATTGGGGAAGACAGAGTGGTGTGGATGGGGAGGAAGATAGAGTGGTGCGGGTGGTGGGGGAGACAGAGTTGCACGGTTGGGAGAACAGAGTAGTGCAGATGGAGGAAGAAAGAGTGCCACAGATGAGAGAAAGACAGCAGCATAGCTGTGGAGAAGGCACGGATGCAGGGCGGTGAGGCCGGGGAAAAACATTGGTGCGGATGAGGGAACACAGACTATCACAGTTGGGAGACCACACAACAGTAGGGATTGGGGAATATATAGCAGCACAGAGGCATTTAGGGGAAGAAAGTGTACATGCATAGACAGAGTATGATATATTTAAAAATAAGGGAGCTGAACGTGTACTATAAATGAGATAAATGTATGGAGTGAGAAGTTGTTGGAAGCCAGTGAGATTGTTTTGGTGATGAAATGGGAAGATTGTGGGCAATGAGTGGGATGTGGGAGCCACATAACTGCTCAAACCTCAGTTGCATAGACAGCATGTGTGTATGCCAATGAGCACACAATTCTGTGAATTAGCTGCTCAACCATTTTGTGAGTGACAGCAATCTCATTCTGTGAGAGTTCTGAATCTGCAGTTGTGATGGCATACCATATCTGTATTGCGCAAGGAACACATCCATTAAGGCATCAACCTTAATGATCATAATTTCTTTGCTTGTTTTAGATTGAGTGGCACAAATTCATTGGATTGGATAAATTACATGATTTTAGCTGTTTTTAAAACTTTTTATCTATTTTTTTATTTAAAAGATCCAAAACCAAAACGAAAACACTTGAGGGTGGTTTGCAAAACCAAATCCAGATCCAAAACCTTGAAGGAGATACAGAGCCAAAACCAAAACACAGGGGTCAGCACACATCCCTAATATATATATTTATACCAGCCAGAAATGGACACATAGTGATGGCGCCGCCAGCTGCATTTGTTTCTGCCAGTACAGCATCTGAGCACACTGCTCTGCACCACCGCTGCTGCCGCTACCCCACACGTCTACAGCCATCTCGCACTCTGCACCTCCCAAAGCAACCCCCTGTGTGCTGTCCCCTGTTCCACCTGCGTTAGTGTACCATTTTGTTATTTTTCTCCCCTGCAGGTGGCCTGGTTTGCTCATCCAAACCCTGTTAGTTAATACATTTTTAAAAAAGCTATGAAATTCCATAGACAAAAACGTTACGGTTTCACATGTCCCATTAAGGCTGCTTAGACATGATCTGAAAATTCACAAAAACTTCTGATTTTCTGCCATTCAAACTTCAAAAAGCAATGAAATTATGATCATTAAGGCTGATGCCTTAATGAACGTGTTCCTTGCGCAATACAGATATGGTATGACATCACACCCTGTGGCTAATGGCAGATTCAACACTCTCACAGAATGAGATTGCTGTCACTCACAAAATGGTGAAGCTGCTAATTCACAGAATTGTGTGCTCATTGGAATACACACATGCAGTCTAAGCAACTGAGGTCAAAGCAGAAAATAGAGCTGTGCAGATGGGATAAAAGTGGTGTGGATGGGGGGAGGAGACACAGCAGCGTATATAGGTGAGACACAAATGAGTGTAGATGAGGGAAGGTTAGGCAGTACAGAGGGGGGTAGCCAAAGTTATGCAGATAGGTGGAAAACAGGTGTGTGGTTGGGGGGAAACAGAGTGGTTAAGTTTGGGGGGAAAGCGATGTGGATGAGGGAAGAGAGTGGCATGGACATGGGAAGACAGAACGGTGCAGATGGGCAAAGATAGATTGGGGCAGATATGGGAATACAGACTAGCACAAATAGGAGAACACACAACAGTAGGGATTGGGGAAGACAGAGTAGTGTGGATGGGTAGGAAGACAGAGTAGTGTGGGTGGGGAAGGAGACAGAGTTGCACAGTTGTGGGGGACAAAGTGGTGCAGATGGAGGAAGAAAGAGTGCCACAGAGGAAAGGAAGACAGCGGCCTGGCTTAGGGGAAGGCAGTGGTACAGAAGGAAACAGAGTGGCACGGTTGCAGGGCAGTGCAGATGGAGTAAGACAGATTGGTATGGATGAGAGAACACAGACTACCATAGTTCGGAGACCACACAGCAGTAGGGATTGGGGAAGACAGAGTGGTGTGGATGGGGAGGAAGATAGAGTGGTGCGGGTGGTGGGGGAGACAGAGTTGCACGGTTGGGAGAACAGAGTAGTGCAGATGGAGGAAGAAAGAGTGCCACAGATGAGAGAAAGACAGCAGCATAGCTGTGGAGAAGGCACGGATGCAGGGCGGTGCGGCCGGGGAAAAACATTGGTGCGTATGAGGGAACACAGACTATCACAGTTGGGAGACCACACAACAGTAGGGATTGGGGAATATATAGCAGCACAGAGGCATTTAGGGGAAGAAAGTGTACATGCATAGACAGAGTATGATATATTTAAAAATAAGGGAGCTGAACGTGTATTATAAATGAGATAAATGTATGGAGTGAGAAGTTGTTGGAAGCCAGTGAGATTGTTTTGGTGATGAAATGGGAAGATTGTGGGCAATGAGTAGGCTGTGGGAGCCACATAACTGCTCAAACCTCAGTTGCATAGACAGCATGTGTGTATTCCAATGAGCACACAATTCTGTGAATTAGCAGCTCAACCATTTTGTGAGTGACAGCAATCTCATTCTGTGAGAGTTCTGAATCTGCAGTTGTGATGGCATACCATATCTGTATTGCGCAAGGAACACGTCCATTAAGGCGTCAGCCTTAATGATCGTAATTTCTTTGCTTGTTTTAGTTTGAGTGGCACAAATTCATTGGATTGGATAAATTACATGATTTTAGCTGTTTTTAAAACTTTTTATCTATTTTTTTATTTAAAAGATCCAAAACCAAAACGAAAACACTTGAGGGTGGTTTGCAAAACCAAATCCAGATCCAAAACCTTGAAGGAGATACAGAGCCAAAACCAAAACACAGGGGTCAGCGCACATCCCTAATATATATATACCATCCAGAAATAGACACATAGTGATGGCGCTACCAGCTGCATTTGTTTCTGCCAGTACAGCATCTGAGCACACTGCTCTGCACCACCGCTGCTGCCGCTACCCCACACGTCTACAGCCATCTCGCACTCTGCACCTCCCAAAGCAACCCCCTGTGTGCTGTCCCCTGTTCCACCTGCGTTAGTGTACCATTTTGTTATTTTTCTCCCCTGCAGGTGGCCTGGTTTGCTCATCCAAACCCTGTTAGTTAATACATTTTAAAAAAGCTATGAAATTCCATAGACAAAAACGTTACGGTTTCACATGTCCCATTAAGGCTGCTTAGACATGATCTGAAAATTCACAAAAACTTCTGATTTTCTGCCATTCAAACTTCAAAAAGCAATGAAATTATGATCATTAAGGCTGATGCCTTAATGAACGTGTTCCTTGCGCAATACAGATATGGTATGACATCACACCCTGTGGCGAATGGCAGATTCAACACTCTCACAGAATGAGATTGCTGTCACTCACAAAATGGTGAAGCTGCTAATTCACAGAATTGTGTGCTCATTGGAATACACACATGCAGTCTAAGCAACTGAGGTCAAAGCAGAAAATAGAGCTGTGCAGATGGGATAAAAGTGGTGTGGATGGGGGGAGGAGACACAGCAGCATATATAGGTGAGACACAAACGAGTGTAGATGAGGGAAGGTTAGGCAGTACAGAGGGGGGTAGCCAAAGTTATGCAGATAGGTGGAAAACAGGTGTGTGGTTGGGGGGAAACAGAGTGGTTAAGTTTGGGGGGAAAGCGATGTGGATGAGGGAAGAGAGTGGCATGGACATGGGAAGACAGAACGGTGCAGATGGGCAAAGATAGATTGGGGCAGATATGGGAATACAGACTAGCACAAATAGGAGAACACACAACAGTAGGGATTGGGGAAGACAGAGTAGTGTGGATGGGTAGGAAGACAGAGTAGTGTGGGTGGGGGAAGGAGACAGAGTTGCACAGTTGTGGGGGACAAAGTGGTGCAGATGGAGGAAGAAAGAGTGCCACAGAGGAAAGGAAGAAAGCGGCCTGGCTTAGGGGAAGGCAGTGGTACAGAAGGAAACAGAGTGGTACGGTTGCAGGGCGGTGCAGATGGAGTAAGACAGATTGGTATGGATGAGAGAACACAGACTACCATAGTTCGGAGACCACACAGCAGTAGGGATTGGGGAAGACAGAGTGGTGTGGATGGGGAGGAAGATAGAGTGGTGCGGGTGGTGGGGGAGACAGAGTTGCACGGTTGGGAGAACAGAGTAGTGCAGATGGAGGAAGAAAGAGTGCCACAGATGAGAGAAAGACAGCAGCATAGCTGTGGAGATGGCACGGATGCAGGGCGGTGCGGACAGGGAAAAACATTGGTGCGGATGACACAGTTGGGAGACCACACAACAGTAGGGATTGGGGAATATATAGCAGCACAGAGGCATTTAGGGGAAGAAAGTGTACATGCATAGACAGAGTATGATATATTTAAAACTAAGGGAGCTGAACGTGTATTATAAATGAGATAAATGTATGGAGTGAGAAGTTGTTGGAAGCCAGTGAGATTGTTTTGGTGATGAAATGGGAAGATTGTGGGCAATGAGTGGGAGTGTGGGAGCCACATAACTGCTCAAACCTCAGTTGCATAGACTGCATGTGTGTATTCCAATGAGCACACAATTCTGTGAATTAGCAGCTCAACCATTTTGTGAGTGACAGCAATCTCATTCTGTGAGAGTTCTGAATCTGCAGTTGTGATGGCATACCATATCTGTATTGCGCAAGGAACACGTCCATTAAGGTGTCAGCCTTAATGATCGTAATTTCTTTGCTTGTTTTAGTTTGAGTGGCACAAATTCATTGGATTGGATAAATTACATGATTTTAGCTGTTTTTAAAACTTTTTATCTATTTTTTTATTTAAAAGATCCAAAACCAAAACGAAAACACTTGAGGGTGGTTTGCAAAACCAAATCCAGATCCAAAACCTTGAAGGAGATACAGAGCCAAAACCAAAACACAGGGGTCAGCGCACATCCCTAATATATATATACCATCCAGAAATAGACACATAGTGATGGCGCCGCCAGCTGCATTTGTTTCTGCCAGTACAGCGTCTGAGCACATGGGTGAAGATTATTTAAGGTGAGTGTGTTTTACTGTACTGTGGGCCTGATTCCGAGTTGTATGCTATGCTGATATTTATGCAGTTGATCGATTATCGGCCATTTGCACATTCATGCAAGTTGCACAGTGCACACCCTGACTGCACGACCCTGGCTGTACTTACAGATTAATTACTGGCCGGTGCGTCGGGCACTTTGATGCTGGCTTGCTTTATAGACACAAGTGGCCAAATATACTCTTAAGGTGCATACACACGTAACGATTTTTTGAACGATTTAACTATGACAACGTCATTACCGTTCAATCGTTGAAAAAATCGGTCAGTTTCTGAGTTATACGATGAACGTTTATCATTCATGCGCGTTCCCATTTGTTATTTGTAGTTTGTAGTTTCTAGTTCATTCTGACTGACCAACTGAACGATTTTCATTAAGGGAAGTTACAAAATCGTTTGTAGTTCAAAAAATCGTTCATTACACTTTAAAAATTCTGACAGATAATCTGACAGATAATCTGACAGAAAATCATTCATAAAATCGTTGGTAACAAAATCGTTGTGTTTGTATACAGCTTCGCACTTTTTAAACTCAGCCAATGTAATAGAGACCGAGGAAAAAACTTGCATCTTTTTCAGACTCAATAAAAACTCTCACGATTTAAACTCTTATCCAGATGTTTTGACATTTTGAAAATACAACTCGACCGATGTAATAGTGCGAGAGTTTACCGCTACATTTTCTAAACTCTCACCCTAATATATTTGGCCCAAGGACTCAGGGGCGTATCTATAATGGGTGCAGGGTGCGCGGGGAACACGGGCCCCTGGGTCCAGGGGGGCCCCTCACCGCACACCCTGCACCCATAATATTACTTACCTCTCTAGAGTCCCACGTCAGCGCTGGCGTCCGCCACTGTAAAATGACTGGAAAATGGCCACGGCGGACATTTTCCTGTCGTTTGCACATGCGCAGTACAGGGACCATGGCCGTCGCGGCCATTTTCCCGGTGATCTGTGCATACACTATAGACTCTGGGCACACTCTAGTGCCCAGAGTCTATAACTCCGGTGCTGGCCGTGCACAGCTCAGTGCTCTGCCGGCCGCCAGGTGGAGAGGAGGGCGCCCATGTCGGAGACTGCACATGGGCCCCCTCCTCTCTAGAAACGCCCCTGCAAGGACTATTTGGCTTGCCTCTGATGTTAGTGAAGGATTACATTAACATTTGGTTTGCCAGCTACTGTACCGAGCACTGATTGTCTTGTTTATCACTAACTTACAGTTTACTCATACTGCGGGATGTATTAACGGGGAAAATGCAGTATAAGCCCTGAAAATGCAGTTTTTGGGGGTTTTTACCGCATTTCCCATATGTACAAAGCACCAAACTGCGATGTACTCTGGTGCTTCATCCTTCAGGGGGCGTTATCCAAAAGAAGCCTATGAGCTTCATATCGGGATGCTCCCCCTTGGTAGTAGGGGGTGTGCACTGGCCCCTTTTCGTGTTTTGTGTTTTGGATCCGGATCTTTCTTCGTGTTTTGGATAGGATTGGTTTTGCCAAAACCACCCTTTCGTGTTTTGGGTTCGGGGTTTTGTGTTTTGGATCTGTATTTTTTTGGTAAAAAGCATAAAAACAGCTAAAATAACAGAATTTTTTTTTTGTTGTTCCTACACTATTATTAACCTCAATAACATTAATTTCCACTCATTTCCAGTCTATTCTGAACACCTCACACCTCACAATATTGTTTTTAGGCAAAAAGGTTGCACTGAGGTAACTGGATGACTATGCTAAGCGACACAAGTGGGTGGCACAGATACGTGGCCCATCTAGGAGTGGCACTGCAGTGGCAGACAGGATGACAGTTTGAAAAACTAGGCCCCAAAGAGTACATACTGCAAAGAAAACAAAGAGATGCAAGATGGAATTGTCTTTGGGCCCTCCCATCCACCCTTATGTTGAATAAACAGGACATGCACACAATCATTTCAGCGCCAGGATCTGCCACACGACTGTGGCTGAAATCATTGGTTTGTTTGGGCCCCCACAAAACAAGCTGGCAATTAATATGTCCCTGCACAAACTGGCTCTGCAGAGGCAACATGTCGTCCTCATCCTCCTTATCCACCGATTCCTCACCCTCTTCAGTGTTGTGTACATCCTCACAGAGTATTAATTCGTCCCCGCTGGAATCCACCACCACAGTCCCTCTATACTTTCTGGAGGCTGGTCTTACTGGAAGAATTGATAATTCATTTTGATGAACATCATCTACTCCACATTTTGTGGAAGCAACCTCCAATGCCTTTCGCTGACAAGGTTCCTGGCTGCACTAAAAACTGTTTCGGTGTACACACTGGAGGGGGGGAACTTAGGTAAAATAGAGCCAGTTTGTACAGGGGCCTCCAAATTGCCTCTTTTTCCTGCCAGTACAGGTACAGACTGTCTGACATGCCTACTTGGATGCTGTCACCGATGTAATCCTCCACCATTCTGTCAATGGTGACAGTATCATATGCAGTGACAGTAGACATGTCAGAAATTGTTGGCAGGTTCTTCAGTCCGGACAAGATGTCCAAACTCAGTCCTGTCTGCCCTGCATCACTGCCAACGGGTGGCTTAGGATACCTAAGTTGTTTCCTGGCAGCCCCAGTTGTGGGAGAAAATGAAGAAGGAGCTGTTGACATGTCACGTTCCGCTTCAGCTGACAGTGTTTTCACCAGCAGGTCTTTGCACCTCTGCAGGCTTGTGTCCACCAAAAAGAGAGACACCACATAGGCTTTAAACCTAGGATCGAGCATGGTGGCCAAAATGTAGTGGTCTGATTTCAACAGATTGACCACCCTCGAATCCTGGCAAAGCAAATGAAGGGCTTCATCCACAAGTCCCACATACCGAGCCAAATCACTCCATCTTAGCTCCTCCTTCACTTTCTCCAGCTGCTTCTGCAAAAGCCTGATGAAGGGAATGACCTGACTCAAGCTGGCAGCGTCTGAACTGACTTCACGTGTGGCAATTTCGAAGGCCTGGAGAACCTTCCACAACATGAAAATCATTCTCCACTGCACTTGAACTAGGTGCATACCCCTTCCTTTGCCTATGTCATAGGTGGCTGTATAGGCTTGAATGGCCTTTTGTTGCTCCTCCATCCTCTGAAGCATATAGAGGGTTGAGTTCCACCGCATCACAACCTCTTGCTTCAGGTGATGGCACGGTAGGTTCAAGAGTGTTTGCTGGTGCTCCAGTCTTCAGCATGCAGTCGCTGAATGGCGAAAGTGGGCAGGAAATTTTCGGCCACCCAAAGAGTCTCCTGCATGCCCTTGTCATTTTACAGAAAATTCTGCACCACCAAATTTATTGTGTGAGAAAAACATGGGATGTGCTGGAATTTGCCCAGATGTAATGCCCGCACAATATTGGTGACATTGTCAGATATCACAAATCCCCAGGAGAGTCTAAGTGGGGTAAGCCATTGGGCGATGATTTCCCTCAGTTTCTCTAAGAGGTTGTTGGCGGTGTGCCTCTTACTGAAACCAGTGATACACAGTGTAGCCTGCCTTGGAACGAGCTGGCATTTGTGAGATGCTGCTACTGGTGACGCTGCTGTTGTTGCTGTGTAAGGTGATACATCTTCCCATTGGGCTGTCACAGTCATATAGTCATTAGTCTGCCCTGTTCCACTTGTCCACATGTCCATGGTTAAGTGGACATTGGGTACAACTGCATTTTTTAGGGCACTGAGGACACTTTTTCTGATATCTCTATACATTCTCGGTATCGCCTGCCTACTGAAATAGAATCTAGATGGGATTTGGTACCGGGGACACACTACCTCCATCAATTGTCCCAATTAAATCCCACTGCACAAATGGTAGATATGCATGTCTAACACCAACATAGCTGTCAAGGCCTCAGTTATCCGCTTTGCAACAGGATGACTGCTGTCATATTTCATCCTCCTCGCTAAGAACTGTTTGATGGTTAATTGCTTAGTAAAAGAAGTAGTGGTGTTCCTACTTCCTCTCTGGGATGATGAACGAATCCCAGCAGTAACAGCAGCAGCAGCAGCAGTAGGCGTAGCAATGCAGGATTCTCCGGAGGAATCCCGGATAGGAGAGTCAGTCATGCCAGTGACATGGCCTGCAGGACTACTTCCGATCCTGACTGAGAAGGAAATTGACGAGGAGGGAGTTGACGGTGTGGTTTGCAGGCGCTTGGAACAACAGGACAAGGGATTTAGGTGTCCCTAGGCTGCTTACGGTCCTAGCCAAAGTTTCTGAACTTGACAGTAACTTTTTATGAACGCGCTGCAGGTGACGTATAAGGGAGGATGTTCCTAGGTGGTTAATGTCCCTACCCCTACTTATTCCACCTTTACATACGGTACATATGGCAAGACAGCTGTTGTCCAGATTTGGATAGAAATATTTACAGACCAAGGAGGTGGAATGTTTGGTCTTCTGCCCAGGCATGACCGTGATGGGCTTTTTTATCCAACGGACAACAACTGTCTCCCCCGGTGCCTGAGGAAGTGGTTCTTGATCTTTCCCTATTTTATCCTCCAAATTTTTGTCCTCCATTTATGTGATATTGATACGTGCAGCTAATGCGCACACAAACACAGAAAAAAACACTTGATTTATTTGGGCACTTGGGGTTACACCACCCTTCAGCAGACCAGCCGGCGCTGACTTATAACACAGGCGCAGCTTGGCGCTGCTACTCTGTTGATGCAGGTGCAGCTAACGCGTACACAAACACAGAAAAAGAAACGCAAATAAAATGTTTTAATTTTTGGGGGCACTTTGGGGGTTATACCACCCTTCAACAGACCAGCCGGCCCTTGACTTATGACACAGGTGCACGCTAGGCGCTGCTACTTTGTTGATGCACGTGTTGATAACGTGCACACAAACACAGTATTTTATTTTCCACTTGGGGGGAGCACCCCTGATGGACAGAGCACCCCCTGGACAACACTACAGCACCCCTTTAGGACTACAGTGACACAGGAGCCACTGAAGCACCCCCTCGTCTGTCTGCAAACAGCTCCCATGGACAACACAGCCTTTATGGGACAACAGCACTGCACAAGACAGCCCAGCCAGCCCCTATGGACAACAGCAGCACCAGCATAGCAACCGCCACCCTCCCTCTTCACTGTCCACAGCCAAAATGAAAAATGGCGCCGACTTATGGCACAGGCGCACGCTTGGCGCTGCTACTTTGTTGATGCACGTGCGGCTAAGGCACAAACAAGTCACTAACAGAAAAATAATTTATTTTAATTTTTTCTGGCACTTTGGGGGTTACACCACCCTTCAACAGACCAGCAGGCAATTGATTTATAACACAGATGCATGCTTGGCGCTGCTACTTTGTTGATGAACGTGCGGCTTATGCGCTCACAATCAGGAAAAAAACATTTTTTGCACTTGGGGGGAGCACCCTTGATGGACAGAGCACCCCCTGGACAACACTACAGCACCCTTTTAGGACTACAGCCTTTATGGGACAATAGCACTGCACAACACAGCCCAGCCAGCCCCTATGGACTTTGGACACAACCCCTATGGACAACAGCAGCACTAGCACAGCAAACTCTCACCCTCCCTCACTGTCCACAGCTGGAGTGAAAAATGGCGCCGATGCAGGAACCTTTTATAGAATCCAAAACCCATTGGAATCCGACAACGCGAGGATGGTGTTTTGCCTTGTTCCGGGAACCAAGTCTGGCGGGAAATCCCAAGCCGCCCTTAGTTCCCAGCTGGGATCGGGGGGGCTCGGGGGTGTTTGGATTTCTTAAATCCGAACCCGCTCATACCTACTTGGGAGAGATCCAATTGAATCCCTCCCATCACACCCCACGGCCCACTGCCTTCTGTGCATGCACAGAAGGATGCCAGAGGGACTTCTGGGTGTTAAACCAGGAAGTCCCTTATTGAGAGAGCTGTCCTTTGTAATATTCTCGGTGCATACTTCAGTAATGAACCGCGGTATGTACCGGAAGACAGGGGGGATTTACCGCATCGCGGATGCAATGCTTAGTACATCCTGCCCATAATGTTGTATTCATTGATCTAAACAGATACAATGTATCATGTTATGAGATGCTGACCTCCTTGCTGTATTTTCAGTGGTCTCCAGTGTTTCCATGAATGTTTATTATACCGGGGTGCTCGTCATGGTTACCATGATGGCTTATGGCCCGCAATGTTGACTATGAGCATCCAATGGGGGTACTGCACATCCAGCTGTGCTCAGGAGGTGATGCTCTTTACTTAATTAAATGCCTTTCAGCCGACCACACCTCCGCCATGCTGGTCAAAATCACTGTGGCAGAACACAATAGGCCCTTCATAAATTTCTGCTGCAGGCCCATGTGGACCTTAATCTAGCACTGTCCAAAATGCTTCACTTTCAGACAGTATTTCCTAATACCATCTGTAGATGATTGTCAGTAAATGACATATCTGTTTTTATATCTGCCTCCAGTAAGAACCCAGGAATATGCATGAGCATTAGGTCAGCCAGGTCCAAACCAGAAGTGAAGTGGTTGCACAAGCAATGACATTACTTTTCAGCATTTACTGGGAAGGATCTTGTGGAGCCTGTGTCCCGATACCTTCCAAATAGTAAATAGGAAAGGAATGCTAATTTCTGGAGCTTGGCTGCACATTTTAATAAATAGGTCCCTTAATGAAGGCAACTTATTCATTGTCATGTACTGTATACACAAGAAATAACAAAACAACACAGAACAGGTTCAATACTGTTATAACACGGGCTATATGTCTTCATATAGCACATGAATGATGATTTTCATATCTTTTAAGGTATATCCTTTTTCCCACTAAGTTTCATGATGTACATCTTATATTTAGTATATATTCTCATAGGGACAGCTGCATCTGCTACAAGTGCACACAGACACCTGATTCAATCTGTCTCTGCCTGAGGGTCTTCCATCTCAGGAAGTCATTACAGCATGCACTAGATGCCCTTCAGTGGTGAAGAAATTAAACAACAACTTTAAAGCTATTTCTCTATCATGTTACTTCATCTAATTTCAGTCCTAAAGGATTCACTTTTGGGAAAAGATTAATCTTTGAGGAAAGAAGATAGGTGGAATTATTTAGAGCGCCTGACTCACCTGCTCAGAGAATTATTCCTTTGTTTTCAGCCTACCTGTCCAGATAAGCTTAGGCTCCCGAGATGAACAAAATTGTAATCTGTTTTTAGACTATAAATTCTGTGAAATGGGGAATGAGGAATTTACAAATACAGTGCAGAATACCATTCTGCAACAGCAACTGTAACTTTCCACCTCTCTGCTAAACAGCATGTCCACCGTGAAATTATAATCATGCAGCGTTCTTGTTTATTTATAGACACTTATTGCCAAGATTTTCTAACCTGATTATGGGAAAAAAACAATTTAAAGTATAAGTGTCACAAATATAGTATTTGGTCCAATGTTCTAGTATTGTCCCTTAAGATAAAATTGTAGCAATTAAGAGGAAAACATATGTATATATATATATATATATATATATATATCCAAAAAGTTGTTTGCCCTGATCTTAAATCTGTGCAACTTGTGAGGTGCTCACTCCCAAAAGGCCAGCATAATGTCCATCCAAAAATTGGTCCCACAATAAGGAGGGCACTCCCATTCACAAAATAGAAAAAAATATATATTATTCATTTGTATGGAAAAAGAACCATAACATTTCACCACAATATTAACCCATAACACAAAACACTTGTACAAACAAATTGTACTTGGTATTTCTTCTGAGCATGCTGATGTATTGAGATGATGCTTGTCTTTAACGGTCCCAACGTAAAGGGACTGAAGTCAACAGACGAAATTAGTATTTTTATGTGATCTGATTTTACATCATTCAAATGCTGTTTTGCACATGGATCAGCCTGATGGCTGTTAAATGCATGTTGTATTGAGCCAGAAGCTTACTGCTATACCTTTCAACTGTGTGGTGATGAAGAATTCTTTCTCTGTTTTTTGTGTTATGGATTAATATTGTGGTGAAATATTATTGTTCTTTTTCCATACAAATGAATAAAAATTGTATTTCTATTTTGTGAATGGGAGTGCCCTCCTTATTGTGGAATTATATATATATATATATATATATATATATATATAAATAATCCAAAATGCCTGGCACTCCAAAGGCAGCTGACACCTTTCAATAACCCGCTTGGGTGCCTTCTTTTGGGGTATTGTGTACCCCCGCTACATCCTACCAAATAAGGAGGCACTCCGAGGCTTGTAGAAAAAACGTGTATTGGAGATCAACATTTTGGGGTCAGTCACCCCTTCGTCCTGATGAAGGAATGACTGACCCCGAAACGTTGATCTCCAATACACATTTTTTTCTACAAGTCTCGGAGTGCCTCCTTATTTGGTTAAATAAATATATATATATATATATATATATATAAAGTCAGAAATCCACTGCACTCGCCATTCCTAGATTTGGGGTGCAGACCTGCACTCGCCATTCCCAGGACTGGGGTGCAAGTGGCCTGTGACCACATTGCTTAAATAAATAAAATCAGAAAACCCAGCACTCACCATGTTAAACACTCACAATGATGTATAAATAAGTAAATAAATAATGGGGATTTGGTTCACGGATTGATCAATGCATTTAAGCCCGCAGCCCACATCATGGGACCCCACTTGGGGTGCGGGCTTAAATGCATTGATCAATCCATGAACCAAATCCCCATTATTTATTTACTTATTTATACATCATTGTGAGTGTTTAACATGGTGAGTGCTGGGTTTTCTGATTTTATTTATTTAAGCAATGTGGTCACAGGCCACTTGCACCCCAGTCCTGGGAATGGCGAGTGCAGGTCTGCACCCCAAATCTAGGAATGGCGAGTGCAGTGGATTTCTGACTTTGTTTATGCGGTTAATTTTTATTAACCTTTTGTGATCATAGCTTTCTCATGCACCCCATGTGCTAACTCATTTATATTAACCTGTGTCAGCTGTCTTTTTGGTAGTGTGATAGAAGCTATGTCAGGTGACTGCCTTACCTTTAAAAGCCATTAGCTGGCAGGTGAGCTTTAAACCAGGTAACATTTTTTCAGTCTAAACTATGTGATAGCAGCTACCAGGTTTCCATCAGTGTGACGGATAGTGTAGGACCTGCAGAAAGTGGGGTCCCGTGATGTGGGCTGCGGGCTTAAATGCATTGATCAATCCATGAACCAAATCCCCATTATTTATTTACTTATTTATACATCATTGTGAGTGTTTTAACATGGTGAATGCTGGGTTTTCTGATTTTATATATATATATATATATATACATATACTGTATATATATAGATATATATACATATATCTATAGATATAAATTTATATATATATATATATATATATATATATAAATATATACATACATACAGTATATATATATATATATATATATATATATATATACTCACACATCTATCTATATAAATAGATGAACATATTTTCACCATTATTTTTTACATTATTATTTATCTATAATATGTAATAAATCTCACTATTCAAGGAATTGATGCTACTAAACATTAAAAAAAAAAATCATAATAAAGTGGACAGAGGATTTGCCAGGCATATCTGCCACCCTGAGGCTGGGCAGAAATATGGGCTGGTATTGAGGACTGGTTAATTAATAATACAGTAAATAAAACTAAATGTAATATCTTTCAACCATTAATGTAAACTATAATATCTCAATGTTTTTTTCCCAAAATTGCAAGCATTTGGTATTACTGATTGTCTAGTTAGTTACCTTTATATTCCTTTTATTTAGTTGTGCTTTGACGTTGTTATGCATCCCATCAAGTAACATATTCAATATGAATATGAATTAGGTTATCAAAAGGTGGATCATAAGCAACAAATGTACTACTTGGCCTTAAAAAAAAATACATCTAAAGCAAAGAGAGTGCAGAGGGAAAGTAGAGCACAAAAATATAATTTGAACAATAATAATAATGATTTTCTCTATTGAAACATAATGTAGCAAATGTGCTCTGCATTATAATATTTCCTTTCTACAGCTCTAGCAGATGTTAGAAAATGACTAACAGGTTTATTTAAGAAGCAATGAAGAGCCAAAGGGGTATATTTACTAAAGTGTGGGATTTCAGAATTAGATATGTTGCCCATAGCAACCAATCTGATTCTAGCTATTATCTATTTAGGTGCTGGGCATCATGTCCATTTCTAAAAACCCGTTAGTAAATATTATTATTATTATTGTCCTTTATTTATATGGTGCCACAAGGATTCCGCAGCGCCTTACACAGTACATAGACAAATAAGTACTGTGAAAACAGAGAACAGAGAAGTACACAAGAAAACAGAAATTAACAGTACAAACAATACAGGACAGATACATGATTTATACATTGCTGCATAACACTTAGATAAGCAGCATGGTGCCTGTAACCAAGGGTTGGGTGTTGTTGTAAATTAGAGTACAATTAAGTGAAGGATAAGTACATGAGGGCTGTCACGACTGAGACTGGAGAAGAGGACGTGGTGGGCCTAAGTTGTGGAAAGAAGCGGAGACGAGGGGCCTGGATGTACGTTCTCCTCATCCACAGGTCTTGAGTGTTGGCGAGACCTGGGCAAAGGTGCAGAGTCTAACCCACAGGATGGTATTCGCCAGTGACCCCCCCCAATTGGGATATGGGCTTAGCTGCACCCCGTGAGCAGGTCGCGGTCCTTTGACCAGGTACCCAAGCCCTGCAGGGATAGAGACACTACACCCGTGGCCCAGCGAGGATATGCCTGCTAGGCACCAAACAGTCCCTTAAAACACTGTATAGAAAAACACCTTGACACGAGGATCAAATGTCAATAAGGATTTCAAGTGGGCATCAACTCACGGTTACTTGAGACGTCACCAGAGATAGAAGGCACACGGGTAGAGGTGGTATACATTGTAGCACGGATGTTCACTGGAGACGTAAGGCACACAGGTGGGGATGGTAACACTGCTGCACGGGTATTCACCAGAGACGTATAGGCACACAGGTAAAGGTGGTAACACTGCTGCATGGGTATTCACCAGAGACGGGAGGCACACAGGTAGAGATGGTATACACTGCTGTACGGATATTCACCAGAGACGGGAGGCACACAGGTAGAGATGGTATACTCTGCTGCACGGATATTCACCTGAGACGGGAGGCACACAGGTGGAGATGGTATACACTGCTGCACGGATGTTACAGAGATGGAAGGCACACAGGTAGAGATGATAACACTGCTGCTACAAGGAAGGTTAGGAACCTGGACCGGGAACTCACTATAGCACGCTAGGAGACAACCGTTGTTCAGGCAATTTCCTGGAACCTGTGGAACAGTTTTATACCCAGGGGAACCCTTAGACAGGTGCACAGCATCAGCTGATCACGGACCTATCAGGGAGAAGGATACAGTCACATGGGCCGACTGTCATGGCGGCGCCCATGTCCGGACTTGCGATGCCGGACACCAGTCCACCAGGAAGCCACTGCATGCGGGGAGAATACTCAGCTTCTCCCCCGCCGTCGCGCACGCTGCCCGACCACCCAGGATGACAGGGTAAGCCGGCGGCGCGGTAAGCGGGAGCCGATCCCCGTCTGAGCCCTGACAAGGGCCCTGCTCGTGAGAGCTTACATTCTAAAGGGGAGGGCAGACAAACATGGGTGACACAGATGGGCTGGATACAAGGGTCACAGTAATCGAACATCTATGGAAAGGTTAGTCTAAACTTAAGAGGAGAAAAAAAAACAATGAGTACAGCAAAAAAAAACATATATCCCTAAATGTTAACCTAAATGCCAGGAAAAAAGGCCCAATCACCACTGTTTACTATTTAACAATGGGATAACGCCAGAGAAATCAGGGATATCTAAAAATGTTACCCTTTCTACAGGAGCTTACCACCATTTCCTTAGACGTTTATGGGAAAGGTGACTGTGAGCAATTTAATAAGCAAAACTTTTAGCTGCAAGCTAATGTCAGGGTGGTTTTAGCTGATCTGGGCATGTGTAGAGCGTAGCCAGTGTTAGGCGTTAGGTGTTAGAAGTAGAGTGGTTTTTGCCAGGGTTAAAGAGGAGCCCTGGAAAGATAAATTTTGGAGGCACTTGATTAAGTATTACTGTGATATACTACAATACATATTGATAGTTACCACTGCCCACCAATGGCAAACAGACCCCCAATTCTCTGATTTTACACTGATAAACCAAATTATTGCTTCCCACTAAATATCTCTAATAGCAAAAATAGTATGTATCCACAACTTCTAAATTGTCACATGTACAAGGGATAAAGCATTTTAAGCCTTGGCACTTCCACAGTGAAGCACATCTTGCATGGAGCTGAATGGAGTGCCCTAGGAAGGTGGACTGGCATTGTTGAGTCCCTCTCACCTCTTGGGAAAATAGTGTGTGTCCCATGTAGTGGTAAGTGCTTTCTTCTATTCCTGTCCAGTGTAACAGAGTCTTCTGATCTTCTCCAGGGGTAGTACCTTTACTCCATGTTGGTGCAGTCTCCATGGAAAGCGACCACTGATTGGCTGAGAGTGGCCACTTCCATGGTAATGGCTGCTCCATTATAATCAAAGGAGCTTACCAGCAATGACCTTAGGTAATTTCAGGTGACAGTGGGCACTGCCTGTCTGTGGGCTCTTGATTTACCAACACTTTGGACTTCTACTGGATAAGAGGACTAACCTTCAACAGAGTGTAGGTAAGTTTGTAGCATGTACAGGTGAGTATGTGAATGAATGAATGAACGAATGAGTAATAAAGATGTACAATATTTGGTGTGAGTACTGTGGTTTTTTAATACTTTTTCTTTACAGTGGGGATACAGGTGCCAAAGGGCAGGCTAGCTGGTACCTGTAGTTTCACTGTTAAGAACAATATTATTACATGAATTAACCCATTACCCCTGCATTCTCTGCCTATGGTGATGCAGGGAAGAGCCCTGGACTTTCAGCCCAGGACTGGTTAATGCTCGAGAGGGGGAGGACTATATATTTTATGGGGTTCCCCACTTTCTGAGGATTGCTAACTGTGGGCTGACCAGTTTGGGGCTGCTACTTTGGCAGGAACCCCTCACACTGTTTGTCCTCCTGCTGTGGCATTACAGCCCCAGCTGGTTCAGCCTGGTGCTAGTTCATGAAAAATAGGGGGAACCCCATGCCATTTTTGGAGAATTTTCCATGATTAGACCAGGCTAAAAGGTCCAGGGCTGGATTTGGATTTAAAGAGGGACCTCACTGCATTACTTTGGTTTTCTTTTAACTATTTCAATAATTTAAATCCCTAAGAAACATGCACAGATCATAGTGATCTGTGCATGGTTCTCTGAAACATGACTACCTCAGACAAGTCTATTGTTTAGGTGCATTCAAATTTTTTTTTGAGTTGACTTTTAAAATGACTCTAGTAAATTGGCACTTTGAATAGGCATCTATTTTAAAGTATTGATGTTTGGGTCAATGGTCTATTGTAGTCTAAAGTCGGTTTTGCCTTTAATAAATATCCGATTTACAAAATAGACTAAACAACCAAATTTTAACCTCAGTAAATATACCCCATAGATGGCTCTTAAAATAATTAAAGGCTTGGAATTATCTAAATTGATATCTTGGCAAAAGGCAATTTAGATAATGTACAGTAGAAGCAACAACAGCAGCAAGAATCTGGAGAAATGTCAGGAGACAGTACAAACAGCAGACACCTGGAACACTCTTCCTGAATCCTTGCATTGGATCTGGACCTTCTCTGTTCCACTACGCTGGACCTGGACACCCTTTATTCTTCTGGACTGGACTATGACTTCCTTTGTTTCTCTTGCCTGGACCTGTATTTCTCTGGTCCTCAGGGCAGGGCTTTGATTCCTTTTGCTCCTATGGAAACTTGTATAGGATATTTGTCAACTTACTCCCAGGCTGTGCCAGACTCACCAACGGTACTGGCAATTCCTTTTTATAGTCTGGTAGCTAGCGCTAGCGATTTTGTAGCTTTTACTGTGAGCTTTCTCTGTTAAAAGTGCAGCTACTCAGGCACCACTACTAGTTTCTAAGACATACCATCACTATGTGAGCGCCGCACACCACTTTCTGCAGTACCGCAGTGACCGGCACTTACTGATGTGTACCAATTAGTGACATGTCGTACAAACTCCTAGTGGCACATCAGTTCTCCTAGCGAATGGGCTCAGACTTGTAGTTCAGTGATGGTTTTATACACCACTGCTCAAGTCCCACTACTCATTCTCTAAGGCATGTCATCACTGTGTGAGTGCTACACACCACTGTCTACAGTGCCGCAGTGACCGGCACTTACTGAAGCGTACCGATTAGCAACATGTTGTACAAACTTCAAACGGCACAGCAGTGCCGCCATTGGCGCAAGTGTGCGGCATAAAAAGCACATCCAGTTTGCAATCTAAAGACACCTCTTTCTGCGAGATTTGTGGTTCATTGAAAATTTCATACAGCGCTGCTAAAACCCCAATACTAATTTCTAAGGTATGCCATCACTGTGTGAGTGCCGCACATCACTGCTGAAAATAGTGTGCCGTGCAGAATTACTACAGTACTGTATACTGTAATAAAGTCGTTGTTTACACTGTGGAATACTTTACAGTATGTGATTGGCCCGCCTGTCAGGGCTTACTGTTCTATTGTATTCTGTAGTGCCATACTGTACCCATCCACTGCTGTATTATTCACTACTTACACAGTATTCACACTTATTCAGTGGAGCACTGGCCACGCAGCGGTGAAGCTGTGCATTACATGCTGTAGATGTTGTCAAGTCTCGCTGCGTTTACCGTGCCATGCCACGCTATTCTCATGTCGTGACTTAGAAGCCTGTATGGCATGCTATGAGCAAAGATGAAGCCAGACAAATCTGTATTTACAGCATTAATTAATCTACTTGTCATCATTTGTAGTTTAAACATGTACATTTATTTTGCCATTTTTAAGGCAAATCTTTCTAAAACCACTTTTTAATGACACCAAACTTCGGAAAAGCATAAAATATTTTGTACTACAGTAGTTTCTGTTTCTTTTACAACTCAGTTTGCAAGCCAGAATGGATATGCAGGTGTTTCCATAATTCTCTAAGCACCAATATACTCACAGCTTCTACAATCCAAATCCATTACCATCAAGTAGAACACAATACTGTTATAACCCTTTTGCAAGCTGAATGTAATAATAAAACGACTTTATTGAGCAACTAGCAGCTTTTTGCCATTGTGCCTAAAAGGACAATTTTGATGTTATTTAAATGCTTTTAGCTGTTCTGCAAGTAGTTTAGAAAGTGTTATTGTTGACAACACACCTATTCCATAAAACATATTTTAATACATGATTATGTAGGTAGAAAGAATGTTTCTTTTTGAAAAGTAACATCAGTGCATCGTTTAATGCGATAGGGCTTAAAGTATGGGTGAATATATTATTAGTGGAATTTTAGCTACGAAACGAGCAGTTGTTCCCACTTTTGCAAATCCCTTTAGAATGACAAACTAATGACTTTTCATTGTACTTCATTTGTCACATGTGGTGGATGTAGTACAATATGGCACTTTACAGGAATAAAGAAAACTTTTTTTTAATACATAAGTTAGATAGGAACCCTGACCTTATCTGATACCCAAGACTTTTACTACTGTAGATGATATTTGAAACTGGGAATATAGTAACCTAGCTACATCTGCACTTCTGATTTTTTTTATAAATGAATAAGTGTTTTCCTCTGTACTTTATTAGCAATCTTCTTTCTGCCATTGATCTAAGCAAGAATTGACCAAATTAATATGCACAAATGTTTAGAATTGTATTTGTTTTAAACATTATTTTAATTTCAATATTACAGTTAAGCTTCCTTACAACAAAATATGCTATTTATTTTATAATTTGGCAATATCTACATGACTTCTATTAAATCTACTAAATTTCTGTTATATAACATCATTGGGCTTTAAAACTATCATTTTTACTATAGATGAGTGTAATGTTTTAAGCTTTACATTGTAGCAGTTCTCAATCCCAACTGGTCTCATAGACAACTTCAATAAACAATGATATCTTACTGACAACTTCAATAAACAATGATAGCTTACCGACTGTCATATTCAAGGGTGTATTCCTGCACCTCCCTTTCTGTCTAATTTAGGAGATGACTGGTCCTAACTTGTGTATAATGAAAAACAGAAAAGTGACTCAAAAGATGTAAAGTTTCTGACTCAATTCTCGTTGAGAGTTGTTAATTCAAATAGGGAAATGCTGAGTATAGGGCATGTTTTGCTTATGTTTTTTACCACCATGATGTAAATATACAGATGCACACCCTCATTTTATCTTTTTTGTATTGCTTTTGTATGCTGTAGATCAGTGGTCTCCAATCGGTAGTTCGCCACCTTAATTTTGGTAGCTCATCTAGCTGCAGTACTACCAAGTCAACTAGGAGGAAGCGACCTCTGATGTGTGCACCACCGTGGCATCGACACCATTGCCATAGCCTCTACAGCCTGATGTGCTTCCCCGTGGTTCCATCCACAGCATCCACAGGTCAGTGGCAAAAGCAGGGTTTTGAAAGGGGGATTTTCAAATCTTTGGTTACCGAACCAATGAAAAAACATCTAGCCACAAATAAATAGATAGTTAGACAGACAGGTAGAAACACCTTACACAGGATTTAGGAACACTACAGTAAAATATACCACTCAGCCTATGACAGGGTACACACACACTGACTGACACAGACACCCACAGACAGACACACACACACCTCTATCACTAAAAAACATGAATGTAGCAGGCAAATAAATACAGCCTGCATGATTTATTAAAGACCCCCTACCCCCAGAAGTGCCCCCCCTTTGCAGTGCCCTAAGTAGTAGTCCCCCTTGTGCAGTACCCTCAGTAGTGCCCCTTATATAGTGCCCCCACTTGTAGTCCCCTCTTTGTAGTGCCTCCAGTAGTGCACTTATATAGTGCCCCCAGTAGTAGTCCCCCCTTTGTAGTGCTCCCAGTAGTGCCCCCAGTAGTAGTCTCCCCTTTGCAGTGCCCCCAGTAGTAGTCCCCCCTTTGTAGTGCCCCTTATATAGTGCCCCCAGTAGTAGTCCCCCCTTTGCAGTGCCCCCAGTAGTGCCCCTGATATAGTGCCCCCAGTAGTAGTCCCCCTTATGCAGTGCTGCCATTAGTAGTCCCTCATGCAGTTCCCCCAGTAGTGCCCCTTATGTAGTGCCCCCAGTAGTAGTCTCCCCTATGCAGTGCCCCTTATATAGTGCCCCCAGTAGTAGTGCCCCTAGTAGTGCCCCTTATGTAGTGACCCCAGTAGTGGCCCACTCAGTAGTGCCCCAGTAGTGCTCCTTATATAGTGCCCCCAGTAGTAGTCCCCCTTGTGCAGTGGCCCCAGTAGTACCCCTTATATAGTGCCCCCAGTAGTAGTCCCGCCTTTGCAGTTCCCCATGTAGTGCCCCTGATATAGTACCTCCAGTAGTAGTCCCCCTTATGCAGTGCTGCCATTAGTAGTCCCTCATGCAGTTCCCCCAGTAGTGCCCCTTATGTAGTGCCCCCAGTAGTAGTCTCCCCTATGCAGTGCCCCTTATATAGTGCCCCCAGTAGTAGTGCCCCTAGTAGTGCCCCTTATGTAGTGACCCCAGTAGTGGCCCACTCAGTAGTGCCCCCAGTAGTGCTCCTTATATAGTGTCCCCAGTAGTTGTTCCCCCCAATAGTGCTTCTTATATAGTGTCCCAAGTAGTAGTCCCCCTATTCAGTGCCCCCCAGAATGGGCCACACCCCTCTTGAGTGCTGCCAGTAGCAATGTCCCCCTTATGCAGTGCCCCTAGTGGTGGCCACCCTCTCTATACAGTGCCCTCAGTAGCGTTCCTTCCCCTATACAGTGCCCCCAGTAGCTCCCCTCCCTCCCCAAGCAGTGCCAGTAGCAGTGCCCATGCCCCTTACAAACACACACAAAAAAAACCCCACAACTTACCTGAATCCCCGCTCCTGCCGGGACCACCACTGTCCACTCCTCCAGGCCCGCTCTGCACTATGGGAGAGACGTCATGACATCTCTCCCATCATCCCCCGGCAGGGGAAGCCAGAAGGCGGAGCTCATGAGTGAGATCCCTCCGTGGACACAACTATCAATGAGAGTCTGTCTGACTCTCATTGACTGCTAAAATAAACACACTGCTGCCGGGTAGTAGTAGCGTACTACACGGTGCCGGTGGCAGCTTGTTTGTTAGTGTGTAGTGCGGACCACACTCAGGGCCTGATTCAGAGCCACTCGCTGCTGGCGACCGCTCGCCCTGAATTAGGGCTTTTTTTTTTTTTTTTTCTCCAGGCCACCTACAGCTTGTGCGAGTGTCCTGGAGTCCATCGCGGTTATCGCGACCTTTGGGCTTGCGACGAGACCCTGTGGTAGGGTCTCGGCTCCCACAAGCCCGAGTGGACTTCCTGCTCTAATAAAGCAGGAAGTCCACTACTGACATCAATAGTGGTCAGTAGGTCCGCCCTCAAACACCATGCATTCTTTTGGGAACACCTGTGTTTGCCCAACCATCCCCCCTCCTCCCCTACTAAACGGTCCATCCACAGCCACCCCATCTTGTAGTGAGCCCCGCAGCGACTGAAGCTCAGTCACTCGTCGGGGCTCGCGCATGTGCATGCCGGACCCGGCGCATGCGCAGACAATAAACATCGAGCCGCTTGCGAGCGCTGTGTGCTTGTGAGCTGCTCTGAATTAGGCCCTCACTGCGATCCACACTACACTTAGTGATTGGTGGGCAGGGGGGGTTTCAGGGTATGTGCGCGCCTGACGATGAAGCAAGTGACCACCGTTGAGCCCTGCCAGAAAATCACAGAGCAGCCCTGCCTATATCTTTTGCTCCTCCTTGGAGCCAGTAATGTGAAATGTGCCTGTGCTTAAATGTTATTTACAAACTACAATAATATCACTGTAACTAATAATTAAATGCTTTGTTATTTTCTATGAAACATTTTTTTCATTTTCATTAAATGACCTTCAATTGTCCGGTTATTAGCCAGATTATTTTTTGTACAATTTTAGTAGCTCTTCAGGAGGTATCATTTTTCTAAAGTACAGTAGCTCACACCACAATTAAGGCTGGCGAGCACTGCTGTAGATGCTTGGACAACTAATGTTCATACCTTCAACCTATTGAAGAAATATGTGTATAGTCTGGTGTAAAAATGTCACTACAGTGTATGCCCTATTATCACATCTGGAGCAATCCATAAATTAGACAACTTTTCCATTTATTTTCTGTAAAATCACTCATTCATACTTCAAGCATTTATTATGTGTTGAATTTGTACATATCAAACTTTTAATAGATTTCAGGGTGCATGGACTGTTCTTTCCCACATTAACTGTAAATGATTGGCAGAAAATACATTATTTTGAAATAATGCAGTCTCCATGTGGGCCCCCTCCCCTCGTGTTGGCACATGCACTTTAAAGACTCTTGCGCTGTGCCAGAGTCTTTTGCACATACACATACACATATCTCTGGGCTTTTCACAGTGATTTTTCCAGTGGTGGAGGCAAGGTCAGTACAGTATAGTCAAGAGGTGCAGGGTGAGTGGTGAGGGTCCCCAATGACACAAGGGCGCCACACACCCTGCAACCATTATAGATTTGCCACCGCATGCGCTTGATCACCACTATCCTCAGAGGATGAGTAAAAATCAAGTTGGTTTGGGCAGACAAAATACTTATATTAATATTTTTACCCTATTTTACCCTAATGTTTCTGTTAACTGTGGCTAATAATGAGCTCCAACAGTACCAATACAGAAACAGAACCAAGGCACTCATAGGATAAGGCAAAGGCTAACCCTAGCCATATTTATTCACCTTTGACAGCTTGAGACACAGCTGAAATGCACAAAATGCACAACAGTCTCTGAGTAACCCCCTTCTTCAGGGGAGGATGGGTATGAAATACCGGCGGATCAGTAGCAAAGATCAACCAAATCCCAACAGTGGCAGCAAAGGTGAATAAATCTATAAAGTCAGAATCCTGAAGGCGGCTGTAAGTATTCTATCCCTACCCCTCCCCCCCCCTAACCCTAACCCTCCTTTGGGGGTGCCTAACACTATCCTCCCTGGGGGTGCGCATCCAACTTTTCTATCTATTATGCTAATGGTTGCTTTGTTTTCAGTGCTAACCTTTATCTAGATTCTGACAGTATATCTATCTGTATTTCTGTGCCCTGTATATGTTGTATTAGTTTCTGTGTCTCTCTAAACATTAACATCTCAGTTTTTCTACCTGTGTCACGTTACCTGTCTCACTCGCCCTGATGGAGTTTCAGGAATCTGTGTAAAACCTGGGGATAACAATGTTAAGGGTTTTTTGCGGATAACGCATAACAAATTAATCTTGTCACTATTTCCATTTAATTCCAAGGCCTTAATCTGAATAGGAGTAGCTGCCCAATCCCACATGGCACAGGCCCACATTACCACATTGGTACCCATGCAGAGTTGAACGTATGTGCAGGATAGTTCTGGTATCTGTGCCAAATAATGACGATGATGGCTATGGATACTGGTAGTTCAGCCACAGACATATATACAACTTTGCATTACAACTTTGCATATGTTCCAAATACAGTATACCCACATAGACCCATGCAAACCATGTGGGAGCAATGATGGTCGACTCATATTCAACTCCTCATCGTCTTCATTATCAAAGTTGTAAAACCCAGTTTACAAAGTCTATCCATACATCCAAAACAGTGGATGCACTATTTGTCTGATCTATTTGAATCCTCTCTTATCTTACCACTTAGCCTGTTTCAAGTAACCCAATCATGTGTCCTTTCCCTTTCGCTATGAACTTTCAATTCACATAAATGGGAAATTCACAATTATTGACACCCACTGTTTGCCACAGGCTGAGAATAAAAGGGAATGGGTATGGGATGACTACAGCCGCTGAGAGCCCCAACAGAGCTGACAAAGGACGTGGTTTACAGAGAGGACAGAAACAATGTATAAATGGTGGTACTTATTCAACTTTTTCTTGATTGGAGAATGTAATTGTTTTTTAATTTTAGAGGTACTTAAATCTGATCTATTTGTTACTACAAGGACTAAAGCTAAGAAACAACTGAGCTAATTTATTATAATAAGTGACACTCATTACATGTAGCATTGTACCATCTCTTCAAAGCACAAGAAATAGACACTATATTTTTATTGGTCAAGTAGATCTCAATTAGGCATTTTGTATGTAATTACTGTGAACTACAAGCTCATTTTATATGGGAGCGGTATAAAATAACTGGTGATAATTGGAGCCAGTGTTGTTTTCCATTCAGAAATAATGTTTACAAATTGAATGAAATGTATTTTTACTTTTAACAGCTTTAGGAAATAACTCACGCCTTTCGCTATGCATGAATCATTTTAATAACTAAATTAATGGTGCAATACATCAAATGAGCTTTTAGCTGGTGTCAATTTACACATTATTTATAAGACGGTCTAGATGTACAGATTAGTATAGAAAAAGAAGACTATCATTATGTTATAAAATGTAACAAAACACACTGATGCACATTGGGCCTGATTCAGATGTGGACAG
This sequence comes from Taudactylus pleione, assembly GCA_031769625.1. NCBI lineage: Eukaryota > Metazoa > Chordata > Amphibia > Anura > Myobatrachidae > Taudactylus > Taudactylus pleione. Next base: position 7,400,670 of record JAUIMM010000484.1, read on the forward strand.
GGCTGAAATCAGAAATTTCGGGGGACGGGACAAACAAAATAGACAGCCCCGCCCCCCCCCCAAGCTTTATCTCCCTTTCTCTGTACACACTTTCCCTCATTGTGCCCTGGCTGTGTATGTATAAGTGATACAGATGGCCCAGCTAACTCTATCCAACTTTCTGCCCTCTACACTCTCCCTCTCCAGTGCTAGTCAGGCAGTTCCCACTCCCCACATGACATGCTGGCTGGCACTGGTGCAAGTCTGCAAATCCCATTACTTATATCCTTCTCCTTGAAGGAGTCTGGCTCTTACTTCTCCTGACCTGGCGCAATTCTTCTCTCTTCCAACGGCGCGGCGTGACGTCACACATACCGACTCATAAAAAAAAACTTTATTGAACCGCTGTCTGGGTGGAAGGAGTGGCAGGCCTCCTTGTTCTCTGTCAAATCAGTTATTGCACAGATAGCCGATGTGGCTAGCCGGTCAGAGCGAGCCTCCGGTCCTTTCAGCTAAGGATGTATTAGTGGGCGATAGGAGCGGGTGGTCCCCCTCCTTCCTGCCAAGTGTCCGGGCCCAGGAGTATAGTCCTGGCAGAATCCCCCTGATGGCGGCCCTGGATGTGGATGCAATGCCGATATTTACAGATTGAGCGATTGCTTGCCATTGCGCATGTGTGTAAGTTGCACTGTGCACACGCAATGATTGAATTGCGATTACGCTCACACAGAGGACCTCATTCAGAGTCGGTTGTTGCGGCCGCACGGTCATACGCATATGATGTTTTTCTTACTGCGCCTGCGCACGGCTAGCAGTGCGCATGTGCGTACGAACTCTACTGATCACAAACACTGTCTGTCGTAGGGCTTCTGACACGGAAGTGGATTGCTAAATTTGATTGGCAGGAAAGGCCGTTTGTGGGAGTATACGGGGGTGGTGGTCTGGAAACAGAGACGTTCTTCAGCGTTTCCAGGCGTTTTAGGGGATTGCATAAATTACCTGCTTCATACGACCAAGAATTGCAGATGCATGAAAACGTCACTCTACGAACAGGCTGATCGTCCAGGCTAAGGTAGGCAAGAAGCATCCGTAAGCCACAACAGTACAATCGTTAATCTGATGTTACCTGCGATGTTTCGATTTGGAACCACACAAACCAAGCAGCTAAGATTGCTGCATTGTAACTATTAACACTGCTAATTACCTTGTAACTCATTTCACTTGCGTGTGCATTAGGGAATTCGTTACCAAAATGTTTCTTTGTGTTTTTTAAACAGTTTTTTTCGCAAACACTTTTTAAAACATCTAGCATTGTGTTTTGCGTTGCAGCCTTTTCAGATACCACACTGTTTAAACCTTGTATACATTGATATAGGTAAAGATAGACATTTTTGGGTATAAATTTTTTTATTTTTGTGAAATTTGCCTTGCATCACAATGTCAAGAATAATTGTTTAGGCAACATTTGTATATAATTAAAATAAAGAAATAAAAATAATAAATTAAATTTTGGGTTAAAAAAAAAAAGAGCTTGAGACATTGGTGACCAGAAATATGGGGACTGGACAACAGGTGAGGGAAGAGATATCCAGGGCTACTTGCGTCGTTTGGGCCGGCTCGGAGGAAGAGGTAAGCTATGGACAGCCGACTGGCGAGTAACACGCCGACTGGCCTGACCAGAGGTAGATGGGATTTCCTCTGGCCTAGGCATAGGGCTCTCCATACTTGCGGGGGTGGCTGTTGGGCTGCCAGAGGTGGTGGTCCTGGGAGGAAGGGAGTCTCGCTCCATCATGGCAGGTGGGTTGGCCTGCTCCTGGGTATTGGCCAAACGATCTAGGGCCCCAGCAAAGGTCTCCAAGGCCACTGCCACCCTCACCAGAGTGGTCTCCATCCTCAGAAGAACACGTGTTATCCTGAGTTTGGGAGACCAACCTGGTGAGGAGAGGCACTGCTCGGTCTGATGTTTGCCCTGGAGTTGACTCCACAGGGTCCCCAGATGGAGTACTTGGATCCTCCCCTGCAGAGTTCCCATCTGTGCTGGACCCAGACCTAACCTCAGGAGCAGGCACTACCTCCTCTGAGTCTGGAATATAAAAATAAAAATGTTATTTGTTTTTCCACACAAAAAAAAACAGAGACATTTCAGCTTTATACTTTTTGCCTTACAAAATTAAATTACCTTCTTGCACATGTGGAGCGTTGAAGTCGGCCATGTCAGTGTCCATAGTGGACACGCCGACTATCTCCTCTTCTGTTACACATCCCTGAGCCAACGTCTCCAACCTTATCAAAGCCAGCTCCTCAGGGATTGGACCACCACCTGTCCACGCAGCATGGTCCACCCTACTCCGTAGCTTCCTCTTCAGTTGGTATTTGAAATCCGTCCAGCTGTCAATGTTATTTTTGAAAAATTAAGTGTTATTTTTTAGAAATAAGATCAAGCTTTGGCCTTCAGTACACTCACAATATAATTTTCTTACCGTTTTTTATGACTTTCTGTGTTCTGTAGGTTGTCCCCACAGCATTAACAGCCCTGGATATCTCCTCCCAAATTCTGTCTTTGGCTCCAGCCCCCATATTTCTGGGTACATTGACTAGGTTCTCCATTGTCATGGTCACCAATGTCTCAAGCTCGATCCGTGAAAATGGAGGGTTTCCTGCTAGGGCCTGCCTCCTCCTCCTCTACTGCTGGACTTTGATTCCCAGCACCTTCAAAAATGTGAAAAATAGTAAAAAATTTTAACAATTGTATGGGAAATATGACCAGTTCTTGTGTTGTGTAAAATATGTGATTGTAACTTACCTGGCTTAGTTGGCCTCTGCTCACCATGCTCCTCGCTTGCCATTCTGTTAACCTGTGAGAGAGCATGAAGAATACTGCTTCTGCAGACTTCTTTATAGATGTGATCGCATTCCTGGATTGGTTACCCATGCATCCCTATTTGCCTAACTACAAATGCACACCTTTCCTGCATTCCCTAATCACTGCGTGGGTTGTGCTAGATGTGAGCGCATTCCTGGATTGGTTACCCGTGCATCCCTATTTGCCTAACTACAAATGCACACCTTTCCTGCATTCCCTAATCACTACGAGGGTTGGGCTAGATGTGATCGCATCCCTGGATTGGTTACCCGTGCATCCCTATTTGCCTAACTACAAATGCACACCTTTTCTGCATTTCCTAATCACTGCGTGGGTTGGGCTAGATGTGAGCGCATGCCTGGATTGGTTACCCGTGCATCCCTATTTGCCTAACTACAAATGCACACCTTTCCTGCATGTTTCAATAATTGCTGTTTGGTTTCTTTATTTAAGGCAAAGCCAAATTTTCACTTACTTGTGGGTAGTAGTTGGAGTGTTTGGTGGTGCAGGAGTTGTTGGTTAATAGTAAAATAGTTAGAATTTGATTGCGAGGTACTTGTGTGTGTAGTTTGTGAGGTGTTTGTTTGAATTTGATTGCAAGGTGCTTGTGTGTGTAGTTTGTGAGGTGTTTGTTTGAATTTGATTGTGAGGTGCTTGTGTGTGTAGTTTGTGAGGTGTTTGTTTGATTTTGATTGCGATGTGCTTGTGTGTGTAGTTTGTGAGGTGTTTGTTTGATTTTGATTGCGAGGTGCTTGTGTGTGTAGTTTGTGATGTGTTTGTTTGATTTTGATTGCGAGGTGCTTGCGTATGTGTTTGTTTTTGTGTGTGTGTTTTTGTGTGTGTTTTTTGTGTGTGTGTTTGTTTTTGTGTGTTTGTTTTTGTGAGTGCGTTTGTTTTTGTGTGTTTGTTTTTGTGTATTTGTTTTTATGTGTTTGTTTTTGTGTGTGTGTGTTTTTGTGTGTTTGTTTTTGTGTGGTGTTGGTTTTTGTGTGTGTTTTTGTGTGTGTTTTTGTGTGTGTTTGTTTTTGTGTGTGTTTTTGTGTGTGTGTTTTTGTGTGTGTGTGTGTGTTTTTGTGTGTGTGTGTGTTTTTGTGTTTGTTTTTGTGTGTTTTTGTGTGTTTGTTTTTGTGTGTTTGTTTTTGTGTGTTGGTGTTTATTTTTGTGCATTTGTGTGTGTTTTTGTGTGTTTGTGTTTTTGTGTGTTTGTTTTTGTGTGTTGGTTTTTGTGTGGTGTTGGTTTTTGTGTGTGTTTTTGTGTGTGTGTTTGTTTTTGTGTGTTTGTTTTTGAGTGTTGGTGTTTGTTTTTGTGTGGTGTTGGTTTTTGTGTTCCTTTTTTGGGGGGGTTTAATCAAATTTGATTGCTTTGGATTTTGCAAAACACCGTTATTTTTTGGGTTTGTTCCGTTTTTTTTTTGTTTGGTTGGCCAGCCTTTTGTCTTCCTAAATCCAACGTTATTTGATGAATCAAGTAAGTGTGACAGCCTACTGCATTTTGTTTGGTTTTTTTTTGGATCGTCAATGTGAATCTTCGTTTTTTTATGTTTTTTATTCTAATTTTTATTTTAAATATTTCTTAAAGGTGTTTAACACTCCTTTTTGGTCTGGAATCAGGTAAGTTACTATTTTTTAAAACATAGACTTATTTTGTAGTTTAATCTATGTTTGAAAAAAAATATTTTGGGGAATATTGTTTTTTGTTCTATTTTTAACTTCTAATTTGGTACATTTAACAACAATTCATATTTGCTATATTAAAAATTAAGCATGGTTTTAACACTAAAAGTAGTAATATTGGTTTGTCCTTAAAAAATGTTTTATTTTTATTTTTCCCTCTCATTTTTAAAACAAATACACATGTAGTGATTTCCGAAGATGGCACTGCCCGACCCTGTAAGAATATGCCCCATTATTATAAAGCTAAGTATTTTTGCACAATATTTCACAATACATTATGGAGAACCAATTAAAAATACAAATTTAACTTTACAGAGCGATGTTGGACAGCTAATAGTGGCCATGTTGACCCCCACCAACCTTCCTCAGCCTCCTCCTGGGCGTAGGCATAGGAGGTGTGCAAGGGCCAAGATATATAGAACACGTGTCACCCTTTTTGAATGCCTGATGATGTGGTTGTTACCACTTATCGCCTGCCTCCTAATATTATCCTAGACAGTCTTTCAATAATAAAGAATGATCTAGAAAGTCAGATTAACAATCCTACAGCAATCTCATCACTTACACAGTTGTTGGCGGTGTTACATTTCTGTGCCTCAGGGTCCTTCCAAACCACTGTGGGGCTGGTGGGTGGCCTCTCCCAGCCCTCATTTTCACGGATCCTGAGGCGTGTGCTAGATGCATTTTTCAAACATCTAGCACATTTTATTAGTATGCCTTTGGATACGGAAGCCCTTGATGTGGTAAAGCAGAAGTTCTTTGAAATTGCAGGCTTTCCACACGTCATAGGGGTAGTGGATGGCACTCACATAGCACTTCAGCCCCCTGCATGCAGGGAACAAATATATAGGAACCGCAAACATTTCCATTCCCTAAATGTAATGGTGCTATGTGATGCCTCCCTCCAGATCCTCTCCCTGAATGCGAAATTCCCAGGCTGCAGCCATGATGCGTATGTGATCCAGCATTCAGGGATTTGGCCCAAAGTAAGCACACTGCAAGCTGGTGACGTGTGGATTCTTGGTAAGTAAAAATCCAGTATGTCTTTCTAGTAATAGTGTAAATAGGTTCTCATGTTAAATGTATATCTTTTGGTGTCCCATTTCCATCAGGTGACAGTGGATATCCTTGCACACCCTGGCTGCTGACTCCTTATTTGACTCCCACACCAGGGCCCCAAGCTCAGTATAATGCCACGTTTACTGCCACCAGGCAGGTGGTGGAGCGCTGTATCGGCCTTTTAAAGGGCCGGTTCCGGTGTCTCCATCACTCTGGTGGTGCACTCATGTACTCCCGGATATGGTTTCTCACATTGTGGTCCTGTGTGGGATTTTACACAACATTGCAATAAAGAGTTGAGTACCCATGCAGCCAGAGGAGGCCTTGCCAGAGGATGGCCCCCCGGAGGAAGGTGTTGTGATGCTGTTGGGGGGGGCAGACGCGATGATGTTGTTTTACATTTTTTTAGGTATGCATATTTATATTTATTGGAATAGAAAATACAATTTTGCTAAATGTATTTTAATGTGGCCCTTTTTCTTTTGTTTTCTTTTCCGACCAACAAAATCACAACACTTTCCAAAACATGGAAAAAAAATGGAACCCATTGGCAATACCCTGTATGTTTTTGGACTACTAACACATTTTGCATGGATATCCCCCAACATGTTTAGTTAATTTGCCTTTTGTTTTAGTAATTGTTATGTTTTCCATTCCAAAATCAGTTTGTTTTTTACTAAACTTGTTTAGGTTTGACTAAGCAAGATGTTTAATTTGCACAAACCATGAGGACATTTGTTATGTGTGAATCTGTTATGTTTTTATTTTTACCATTAAAAGCCTGTTGGCAACATGTTTGTTATGTAATAAATGTTTTAAATGCTGCAAAAAATATTGTTGCTTTTTTTTGTGAAATTTGTAACTCATTTTGAGGTGTATAATGTATGCTAAACCATAATTGAAAAATAAACATCACTGCAAATTTTCCTAATGTTTAATAATACATGTTTTAAGTTCTTACACTATGGAAAGGCACCCACCTTTGTTCCTAAAATTTTGTCTATGCAGAATTACACCCTTTAATGTTTGGCAAAAAAGAGGACAAATGTTGGAAATAACACAACTTTTATTTTTTTTAATACAAATGTTAAAAAAATGTAAACAAAAAAAAAAAATTACACAGACTCCAAATGCCCCACTATACTTTGGAGGCAGCAGTATGCCTGCAATAAGTAGCCTGATGTCTCGTGCAGCTCCTCCCAAATATCCCTCAGGATGTGGGTTAGATCTGTTGAAAAATTGTTACAAATGCGGATTAAATACTTCATTACAATTAGAAACATTTGAACATTACACATTATTCAATGTACCAAAAAGTGTTTAAACACACTGATGTTACAGTGTGTTTGAAAGTATCAGACACACAACATTATTAATAGGTTTCTACTTTTCTGTTGTTCAAAAAATTTGAAACACTAACTATGTGGCATAATCCAAAATCCACTATGATGATGTTACAAATAATGGGAGGTGTATTCTTAAGTCATGATGGCCATATCCTTAAAACAGAATGCACGTATTCACTTCTAGAATGTTGTTGATAAACCAAAAAAAATTTTTTTTTTGGCCTATAAAAAACATCACTTTGACTAAGTACATTAGTACATTTTAAACACAGTGTACACAACATCAACAAGGGTAGTCTGGTTCCTAGCACCTTGGCAAGTTTGGTGACAGGTTTTTGGAAATTGTAAAATACTAATCCAAATGTAATCATTAGTTCCTCAAACTACAAAAAATATTTAAATAAAAAAAAAATAATAATTTTGAGGACCACAAAACAAAAAAAAGGGCCAGACAATAAACATAAGGTTGTAAGTCTGAAAAACAGCATTACTGCGCAATGATGTTAAACATCCATCCAGCAAATTTAAAAAAAAAACAGACATGGCTAACAGCAAAACCCAAAAAAATAAAAAAAAAACCACATACCTGAGAGTGATCAGATACACCAACAGATGGTGCCGGCAAAGCTTCGGGGGAGGGTGAATATTCTGGAGTGGGGGGAATGGTGGAAGGGGAAATGGAGGTGGAAAGATCACAGGGTGGGGATATTTGGGACATTTGGGATGAGTGAGCAGGGGAGGGAGGCAGACTTGGGGAGGATTGGAACAGGGAGGGAGGGTTACTGGGGGAGTATGGTGGTGGGAGGGAGGGCTGGGTTGAGGAGATGCAGGTGAGGGCTGCTGGTTTAAAGCTTGTCTCCTCTGTCGCTGTGCCCTTCTCTGTCTCCGCTGGGCTCCTAAAATGTAAACATAAAAACACAAACATAAAATTTTGAATTTCGGTCACACAATACAAGTACACATTCTGTACAATAGGGACAACATACAGGAGGGTTTTTTAACATTGACTAAAATAATTGGCAAAGGAACATACATTTTTAACAGTCCACTAATTAAGACTTAAAAAAAATGCATACTTACATCTGCGTATTTGCAAACACAAATTACTGAGAAGCGCTGGTAACCGGTGGCCCAGGTCTGACCAGCGACGCTCTAATTGAGCTATATTTCGACGAAAGCCCGCTGATCGGAGGGCTCGCCTCACCTCCACATAGGCAGCCCATTTTGCCCTATTTGTAATGGGCGGCACAGCCTGGGTGATCCGCCTGTCCATGATGTTCACCAGGACAAGAAGCTCTCTCCTGGTAAATGGTGCGGCTCTCATGATGGCCATGGGCGTTTTTACAGAAAACATGAAATATACATGGGGTAGAAAAAATATGATTGGCTAAAATATTTACACTTTCATCAAAAACACCACTATTGGCCAATCCTTTAATCATGTGTGCCGAAAAATAAGGTGACATTTGATTGGCTACAACATGCAGTGTGCAATTGCAAACATAAGAGTGTAAATGATCCTAACACAAAATGCACATGCATTTATAAAGTTAACACAATTAGCAAACGGACATTCACAGTTAATACACCTTACTTTGTTTTTAAGATTGTGTGAAAAAATAAGAACGGAGAAAACAAACACGAAATGAGCAATAAAGTTTATTGACACATGAGAAAAAACTCATTTTAAATAACAGCAAGAGTTAAACACTTAATTAGATAATTGCCAACAAGCTAATAACAAGCTGATCGATAGTCCATGTAAACATGACATGTGACCATCAAAACAGCACATACGGCCGCAAACATTAGAACATAATTAGCATACAGCGACTGACAGCGCCTGACTACGATTGACTCGATCGTTCGTTCAGATCAGTCGGTAGCTAGAGGAGGTGCAGTGCTATCGAATGGGCGTCACTATGATTACGATCGCCCTGCCATACGATCGGATTTTGCGATCGTTGGTCGTACGACCGTGCGGCAGCAACGACCGACTCTGAATGAGGTCCAGAGGCCCTGATTCAGAGCCGGACGCTCTGAATCTGGCCGTTTTTTTTTTTTTGTGCGGCCTCCTGGCCACTCGCATAGCTGTGGATGACCATCCACAGCTATTGTGAGCAGCCAGGATGATGGTTGCGATGGTCAAGACCATCGCGACCATCTGGCTTGCGACAAGACCCTTGTGGTAGGGTCTCATGGCCGCAAGCCCCAGAGAGCTTCTGTCTCTAATAGAGTCGGAAGCTCTTCCACTGACATCACTTGTGATGTCAGTGGGGCCACCCACAAATGGCAGTCGTTCGCTTGGGAACACCTTAGTTTGTGAAGCCACCCCCTGGCCATGCCTAAGAAAACGGGGCGAACTGTCAATCACCATCGACAGCTAGCCCCCTTTGCTGCGAGACCTTGAGCGACGGAGCACCCATTGCTAGCCGGGTCTCACGCATGCGCATGATGGAGCTGGCTCCGTCGTGCGCATGCCCAGTGGGCAAACATCAACCCAGTTGCGAGCACTCAGCGCTTGCGACTGGGTCTGAATCAGGCCCAGAGTATTCATTTGCAAAGTGAGTGGCAGGTAGTCACCATTTGGGGGAGGTAACGGGGATGGTTATAAAAAAAAGCAGGCGTGTCGGGCCTTTATCAAACACTGTTTTCTGGGTGTCCATAAAGTAGCCACTGCATTCTTCCCTGCAGCAAGAGAGCCCATGTCTGGAGACCCACTATGTCTGCACCAGCTTAGGCTTACTTAGATGGCTGATGGCCGCCGGATCTGCGTTTCTGATGTTTCCGGTTTTGTTCACATGAACAGTGGATGTGAGATGCTTTCAGAGGGTGTCCCTAAGCACTGGAAGGCGGGTGAGTCATTAGCATATTTTCACAATTGCGATGCGTGAGATTGCAGCTGTGATGGCTTTTGCAGCCACATCTGAACCAAGCCCATTGCTCGCACATTAAGCCAGCCCTATCTAACCTGCTGAACTGGACTACTGTAGTTAACTAGATGCATTAAAATATCTAATACAGTACCTCTAGAGCTTATCAACAGTGGGTATATGTTCAGGAAGCCGGCGGACGCAATGTCGACCGCCGGCTTCAAACTGCTTAATCCCGGTGAGGGTTAAATGACAGGCGTCTAAATCTAGATGCCTGTTATTTTACCAACGCCGGGAGACCAGCGCCCGGCATCCCGATCGAAGAGCTGCCGGGCGCCGGGCGCAGACAGTCGCGGGGGGGAGGGTTAGGTTTAGGGCTCCCGGGGGGGGGACTTAGGGTTAGGCACCCCCCCGTGAGGTTGGGGTCAGGCTAGGGGAAGGGGGGGTAAGGGTTAGGCACCCCCGGGGGGGATTTAGGTTTAGGAGGCAGGGAAGGGCGGGGGTTAGGATTAGGCACTTACAGGGGGGATTAGGGTTAGGCACAGGGGGGGAAGGTTACGGTTACGCACCCTAAAGGAGGGTTAGGGATAGGGTGTAGAATTAGGTTAGTTAATACTTACGTTTAGGACGATCGGGATTTCCTCCTCTGTCGGGCTGCTGCTGCCGGGATTTGAACTGCCAGTCATGCGGCCAGCAGTAAATCATACCAAATGCCTACAGTGACCATTTTTGGACATCCTTTTTCTGAATCAAACATGTGACTCATTCTAAACATCTGCATTTATCACAATTAAATAAGAATATGATGTGTAAATAGGGATTATTAGAAAGTGATCGGTGACGCGATGAGCTCAGTGCAACATGTGATTAGCAATCAGTATCAATCAATGAGTGACGAGTAATGAGTGATGAGAAATAAAGCACAAGTGATCACGGATGAATGATGAGCAGTTATTGATGATTGCTGAAAAACAAGTTATGAGTGATGAGCAATGACTGACAAGTCCTTAATGAGAAGCGAAGACTGACAACTCATGTAGAATTCCCAAAAAGTCAAAAATATGCATTATGCTATGTTTGTTACCATATTATTCATACCATATCAGACTGATTTAGTGTTTATTATTAAGAGCAAGTATATAATCCAATAGATGGCATTATTAAATGCTGATATCTCAACCATGTAAAATACAAGTGCAAAAGCAGAAAAGGATTGGCACTGCATTTTACATTGTGAAAATATCGTCGATGACTAGCACAATCTACTAAGAAGTACACTTGTCTTTTATTTTAAAAATAAACTGATATATAGTATAAGGTGGTGAGATACTGAAACACTTCCATCTCTTATTCTGGCTTCTTAGTAAAGTGTCAGGAAATCACAACTGTGCACAGTGAGAAGAGTTCCCGTAACTCAGGATAGCACTTACAGTAGATAGCAAGGTGTTAGTGACCCAAACAGGGAGCAGAGTTTCAGGAACTCAGGATTGCACTAGGGCAGCCAAATGTCATGAACATTGGGATGAAAAGTGCCAGGATGTCATGATTTTACATCAGTGTCAGGAGCTCATAATTGCTCACTGACAGCAGGGTGTCAAGAACTCAGCATAGAACACTTGTAGCATAGTTTTGTGAAATCAATATAGCACACTGATAGCAGGATGCCAGGAACGCAAGATAGCAAACTGAGGGCCTGATTCAGAGCCAGACGCTATTTGCGAACGGTTGTTCAGAAAAAGGGTCCGGCTATTTAAATTGAGCACTCGCTCTTTGCGGTCTGTTGACGCCTCTATGTGTGAGCGAGCGAACGAAGCATGCGCTTGCTATTTTGTAAAGACGCCCCCTGGCCGTTCACATCATACGTCAACTCCGCTATTTATTAGATTAATCGAGTACATCGAAAGGCGACTGAACTGCTTGCAGTGCTTGTGGTAGGTTTTACTTCCCACAATCACTGCGAGCAGTTCAGGCTAAAAGACAACCAAGTGACGTGGTCGATGACGCTGCTTTGTTAATTATGCACACCCATTAAATGCCCGTTTTGACCGTTTGGCATGCCTGCGTTCGGATCTCCACTCCCCGTTTTCAAGCACCTTCCCCTGTTACCACCCACAAACGCCTCATTCTGTCACTCAAATTAGGAGGCCCCCGCTGTTTTGCGAGCGCACGATTTCTGACCACAATGACTGGTTGGCGCATGCGCATTACGACCCATACGCATGCGCAGATGTGCGAACATCGCTCGGAGCGAGCGAGCGGCCGCTTACGAGTGGCTCTGAATCAGGCCCTGATAACAGAGGGTCAGAAATTCAGAATAGGACACTGATAGAATGGTTTCAGGAACTCAGTTTAGCAAAATCAGGACAAGTCACAAGGATTCTGAAGCCTGATACACTGTACTGTATGCTGATCACTCAGATGATCAGATAAACCCTCCAATCCTCTGTGAAATTATCAGATCGGTGTGTATCCCCGTACTAATTCTAGCTCAGTGTGTACATTCTTCAATGGATCGGGAGGTCATTCATCTTAACTATTAAACAGCTCATAAGATGTGACCTCCCATTCCAAGCATTTGCATGAGCCTTTTAAGCCATTTAATGACTAAAGCTCCTTCATACACACCAATACAATTATCGAGCCGATATCAGGCCATCGGGCCAATAATTGTATAGGTGTGAATTTAGCTTAATTGTGTGAAACCATGAGCACACCAATGACATGGCCAAGATTGCAGGCAGAGATAGAGAACCTGATACAGAGGCACAAGCTAAGTGCACACAATGCAGATGATCACGTAGTTTAGCGATTGTTTGCTACTGCGCATGCACAAAACATTATGAGAACCCCTACAGCGTTTCCTTGAGTGTACGCACAAATCTGCTGTTGCGTACAGGACTACTGCTATCAGAACTGGCATATTATGGGAGTGTCGTGGCTGTGTCAGTTAAAGCTGCTACATTCTCGGATACAGAGACACAGCCACAGAGGCCATGCTTAGATGGACATACTGCACCTGCCATAGTGCTGGTGCAAGTGTCAATGGTGCATGCAATAGTGCGCTGATGCTGGATTGTCCAGAACCAACGTCAGTATTGTAGTATACACGGGCACTGACGGTGGGCATCACAGGGCTTTCACATTCCGGTGCATGCTTGTAAATAAGGGGCAATAGCATGGAACTCGTCCATGACACTCCCACAATACAGTATAGTTATGTGCTATTGCCGCCAACCAGTTCGCCCCCTGAAATGCCCATTTCATGCAAAACATGATTTAACAAACATCAGTCCATACATTTGCTTATGCACATGCGCTGTATGATAAAGAGGAGCATCCGACTTCTCATCAGCCCCTAAATGCCTATTTATTAAACTGGCATTACTTTTGTATGTACTGAAAAAGCTTTCATAAGAACATACAGTAACTGGCCTCATTTACAAAGTATATAATAAAAAAAGATGCAGCTCAAAATCCTCTTTGATGATGTCATTCTCCTCTGTTTAGCTGATGTGCCCATATTTTTGCCAAAATGCAATTGTTACCAGAGCAAGTGGGCAGTGTTTGTGGAGGAGTAAAATAGTTTATAGAGAGTTGTTACAATCTTATACATTAAGGAGGGGCTCTAGACTGCACACCCTAATAGTAATGAAAGGTGCCATCATGCTGAGATTTCAAAGTGACATATACAAAAAAACAGAGTTGCAGATGCACTATGCGATCATTACTGTATACATTTAAATTTATAATATAGAATTTCAGCATGATGGCACCTTTCATTACTATTAGGGTGTGCAGTCTAGAGCCCCTCCTTATACCCCATATTGTGTATTTATACACACATCTGAAGCCTGAGATTGCTCCAGTCTAGATTTGCACCCCTCCCCCACCCCCTCATATGTTTTTAAGCAGGGACCTAGCATTTGACTGCACAAGGCAATAGGCATAATTACAAGTAAGTCCTATTTATATTGTTAGTATCAGTTTATTTGGGGTGAGCGTTTGGGTGTGGGGCCCCCTGAGCTGTTTTGGCTGGACCTCTCCAGGGCATCACCATTTAATACATATAGTCACTTTCTATATCACTTTCATGCTTGTTTATTATTTATGTATTTTTTCACACACATTCTACCCTTATCATTATTATAACACTTGTTAATTACTTTACACACCTGATACCTTAACACTTCACTGTCACCCTTTTTTTCGTGTGATGCCCTGGGGAGGTCTTTGGCTGAGCTGACTTTTGGGGTGCCCTACGTCCCAGATGTGAACCCCAGAGTGTTAGGGACCTGCTCAATGAGGTGACCTTGACGCTGATGGGCAGGCCCGTATCAGTGGCCATTGATATGCAAACTACCTCTGAAATTCTATATTATAAATTTAAATGTATACAGTAATGATCGCATAGTGCATCTGCAACTCTGTTTTTTTTTTGTTTTTTTGTACAATCTTATACATTGTAATGTGAAGAGGGCAAATTTTTAGGGGTCATCTCTCACTGAGCAAAAAGGCACATAGCCATTTCCCCTTTGACACAAATACTTATAGTTAGCACAAGATCAGCTCATATCCTATACATTTATTGTATTTTGCATCTTCCAGTACCATCGTCCTTTCACTTTAACAAATAGTTTAATCTATACTTAAGACTAAAGAAAGGAGTACTTTAAGAGAAAAACAGAAGGCTGGACTTTACACCTTCTCATGGCGTGCCTCTTCAAAAAGCAAAAACAAAGCTATGCACCTTGAAGTGTGCTGGGCCAACCATGATAGTGCACCACCACTGGTTTGAAACCAAAGTATTTTGCTGTGAGTATTCAGTCTACAATATTCATTTAAGAGATTTCCATTGCTCACCATTGCCCATTTTAATTTAGCGATGACCATGATTATTTTCAAATCTGTATTTGTCCAACACTGAGAAAAGTAACATTGCTGAGGTCAATAAGTTCTATCTCCAACCTAAAAAAAAGCAACCAGTAAACAAAATACAATTATCTGAAATTATGAAATGCAATAGAGCAGGGATTATTAGCTTTGTGTACTGTGCAATGTTTATGGGGTTTGTAAAGAAATCACAATGCAAAAGTATCTGAAAGTCATTACATGGTGTTATAAACACCAGTACAGAGGGAGTGGGCAACGAGTAATTAGGTATAAAGTCTACTGAAGCCTACATTTACAATGTTCATTAGAATGAAGGATCGCAGACTCATAGTAATAAAAACAAACTGGATATTAAACTTACTGTCACTTTTATTTATGTGGACGAACTCTTAAGAAGTTAGTGTTAAATCTGATGACACAATTCACCCTCAGTTTCTTTCTTCTGTTTAATAGCTTAATTAAAATTTGTCAAACATATTACTCTGCAAAGGGTTCTACATGGAGGTGTCAGCAATGGCTAAGTGTAGAGGAAAGAGATTGTGTTGGAAAATATTAGACATTATCTGATATTTTACTTCCCATAATTTATAAGCATAATAAAATAAGTACGGCTCCCCTCCCTTAAAACTGTACTATTGCCATAACCTCAGTCCCAGCACTAATGGCGTAGTAATTAAAGAGATATACAGCATGGCAATGTTGGATTTATTATAAGCGATTGTTCTCAGTAATAAAGAGTGTCCTCCATTAATGACAACAGCTGTTGGTTTAATAACCCTAGAAAGGATCATTAAAGAACTGCACATTTCCCAGAACCAGATGGAAAAGATGCCGAAAAATGTGTTAAAAACATATGGAAGTGCATATTGCATCCTAACAACCTATGTCTGTTTCTCCTAAAACCTAGTTAGATTAGAATCTTTTAGTTTGAGGCTTTGCCTAAAGTTAATTTCAGCAAGGGTTAAAAATCAGCTTTGTTTGCATGTATAGTTTATAAGCTTTAGAGCAGTGATTCCCAACCTCGGTCCTCAAGGCACACTAACAGTCCTGGTTTTAGTGATACCCATGCTTAAGAACAGATAGTTAAATCAAAATAATGTACTAATTAAGTCACCTGTGCTCAACTATGACTATCCTTAAAACCTGGACTATTAGTGTGCCTTGAGGACTGTGTTTGGGAACCCATGCTTTAGAGTATGCAGCGATAGCAAAGTGCATGGCTTGGTGCTACAATTATTACACAAAGCAGTAATGTACACAAATTCAATCATTGGGATAAGCTGACTTGTTACTTATAAATACAGTAAGTGACCTATTGTTACATTAAATTGTTAAAGATTATAGAATTTTGCGATGTAATCAGTCTATCAAAACGTCATCAAACGCTACAAACACACTAAGATTTTCTTTGCCAGATCAAATTGAATCCTCTGCATCACTCAATCAATAAAATAATTTTTATTTCTACTGGTGGATCCCTCTAAACTTAATGATTTAATCTGTGGACATCCAAATTCTACAATCCCACAAAAATAATAAGGGGTATCTTACTGAAGATAATAGCTGGAATCTGATTGGTTGCTATGGGCGACATCTCCATTTCAAAAAACCTGCACTTTAGTAAATATACCCCTTAGTCTTTTAACACATTGGGGCTGATTTTTAGTCGGATTCATCGGCGGTCACTTGTGTGGATGGCTGTGGCAGCCTGTTTGCCAGCTTATGCTAATGTGAGAGTTCACCCGTGTATGCAGAAAATCCTTGCGGCTGGATGTGGAAGCCTATCCCGCCACAGCCGTCACCATTAGTATCTGGATTTGCACTCACCTGTGTACAACTGCTGCGATGAAGCACAAAAGTCGACCTACATGCCCATGCCACTCCTACTAGATGGAACAGATCCATGTGTTTGCCAGGTCTTCGACCAGGTACGTCCATTTCATGGAAAGTGTGGTTCATTGAAGGATGGATAAATCCGGATGCAGTAGCCAACTCTATCTGTGTGAATAAGTATGATTTGGTGAATGTGCAGTTGCCAATTTCTTGCTTATGAGCATGCGTAGTCTGTGGAAAGTCGCGATATCCATCCAAATTGCCACTTGCATCTGATTCCAAATAAGCCCCATTGTTTAATTTACACTGACTACATGTTCAGATCACTTGTTTGGCTAGATAAAGGCCTCAGACATTGATATGAATAACCTTAAGCATTTATTATGCATATTCAAATGTGCTTTGAAACAGGATACAAAAATGAATGGACCTGTACACACACAGGGAATACTCAGCCGCATGTTGAATACCCCTGCTACAGTATATACAGTATTCTTGTATTCATCTCAAAGCATCCTGGCAGCATAGTGTACTACAATTGTACTCAATTGTCAGAGACGGTGGCCTTATTCTGTGCTACAGTAGGAGCAAATAATACAAAGAGCAATTAGCACCTTGGCAAAGCCAGGTTGCACTGCAGGTGGGCAAGATTTAATATGAGCTGGAAACAGGTGTGTCTTATGTTCAGCATAAAAACAAAGTTGCCAGTATTTTTTAGCTACAGTACATGCAAAAGCAGTCAGTATTTCCCTGCATGTAAAATCGTGTATTTGCACCATGGTTTGTTCAAGAAGCAAATTGCTTTATGTTTGCTCGTTTTATTATTTGCTCCTACTGTAGCTCAGAATGGGGACACCTTCTCTTACAATTGAGTATCATTGTAGTACACTATGCTGCAGGGATGCTTTGAGATGAATACAAGCATATTTTATATATAGTACTGTAGCAGGGGTATTCAACATACGGCCCACCAGTCATCATAAAACTATCCATCCCAGCATTCCCTGCGACAGCTTTAGCATGCCCTAGTGCAGGGGCCTTCAATCAGTGGCCTGCGGGCCACGGGCGGCCCGCAGAGCCGTTCCCAGTGGCCCGCCGATGGTTACGGTAGTGCAGACCGCAGTGAGTGCAGTCTGCACTCTACACAGAAACAAACACACCGCCGCTGCCGCCGGCAGTGTGTTTGCTTTGGCAGCCAGCCAATGAGAGTTAGACAGACTCTCACTGGCTGCTGCGCCCACTGCAGGAGCCGGGCTGGAGCTCACTCATGAGCTCCATCTTCCGGCTCCCGCAGTGGGTGATGGGAGAGACGTCACTATATAAAGCTATGTCTTACTGAATAGGAAGCCTGGTATTTCTAACTACGGGCTTGATTCAGAACCCACTAGCGTTCCATCCCACCAAGCATCTGTGTACAAAGACAGCATCGGTCGCAGATCATTCAATGTTAACAGCCCTGAGTAACGCTATGGTCACCCAGAAGGGGTACGGGAACTAAGATGCTGGAGCCATATTTTTGGATCGCAGATGCAGAATGTGACTCACCCACGAAAGGGTTGCAACATGCTTGCTTATTTAGCCAACGCTCCCCATTATCACCCCCATGAATCACACTGTGAGTAAATACTTGCTGCAAGTGACTTTTTTAATGTACCTCTTACGCATGTACAACTGAGATGCATGCACAGACGGGTGATAATTGCTTAACTGAGACAACATCAGCATAGAATACAACTCTGAACCAGGCCCAATATGAAGCTATTTGTAAGTATTACTTAAAACTAGTGTCTCTCAAACTTGGTGCTTGTGTTACCTTACCAGTATGTGTTTTTATTCTGGTACAGTATGCTCATGTATAATTAGTAGCACCTGTAGATCTACTGTTTTAGTCAATTAACAGACCTGTGCTCCAGATTATATGGAAAACATATACGGTTAGGGTGAGGATCGGAATTGGGAAATACTGCTTGAAACCATTGGAGCTACTTAGATATATCCAATCCCTGGCAGCTACACACACCATAGATTTGCTTAGTTACATTGGTTAGAATTACAAGCCTTCATATAGTTAGAATTAGAAGCCTCCCTATGCAGGAGAAAATAGATCCATGTGTTAGATATCTGACTGTGGTTATGACGTTGAGAGTATGAGTCCTAGGTGCTGCTCTGATGCCATCCTGACCAGCATCCCCCACCCCACCCCCTACGTCAGCAGAACATCGGCCATTGTAGAGATGGACATTATTATCTATTTGTTTATGAATTTTTTTGCATTGTAGTAAGTAAGTAGAGATGTTTGCGGACCCCCATGTTTTTGTTTTGGCAAAACCACTCTCAAGTGTTGTAGTTTTGGAAAACCACCCTCAAGTGATTTGGTTCTGATTTGGTTTTAACTTTTGTTTTGGATTTCATTAAAATTTAAATCTGAAGTTTCGAACCTACAATAGACCTGAGCTGGGACTCGGTACTACTCAGAACCTTAAAAGTGATTCGAACTGGGACTCAATTTGACTCAGTTCAGGTGTTCAAATGGTGACATAGTATAAACAGTGACTGAGGTCTAATTACTACCACCTCTAAAATGTAAAGAAGGGGACCTTTTGCTTATTTAGAAAATGATCAGTAAAGTCTTGCTGACTCAGTGATGCTTCCAGTGCATTCGCCACCCTTTTCTTCCCATTAGATTATTTCATCACATAAACTGTAATCAGTGGTGTCCCTCCCCGTGGTGACATGCAGTGCCAGGAGGGTTATAGTGCGTGCAACTAAGCCATGCCCCTGGAAAAGGAGGTGTGTCCTTGTCATCATGGGGCGTGGCCTCATAGATAGGGTGTGGCCTTATGGGCCGAACCCCATTTTAGTCCCTGTGGTGGTCCCAGAGGTACGGACTGCCACCAGGGACCACTATGTGTGCAGTGCCGTCTCCCTTACTGTGTCAGGAGCTGAGTGCTGCACATAATGCCACAGTGTGGCACCCGGCTCCTGTCACTGAGGAGTCGGCACTTTGGTGTCACTCCTCAGTGGGTGACACTCGGGTGGGGCCTGCACTCTCCTTGTGACGCCACTGACTGTAATCAAGTTCTTTATGGGACATCTTCCTACAGTCATGTTTGGCCAATAAACACTACTTTGCCAGCTAAACAATTTCCAACTCTGTAGAATCTGGTGCAATGGTCCAAAAATCAATGCTTGAGATCACAATGGATAAACAAATGGTATCTGCTCTCTACCTATACATTTTTCTCTGGTTTATAATGGACTTTCAGTGCTGTGTATTACTGTACTCTCACATGTAATTTCTGCATTTCTGATAATAGAGAATGTAGTGCCATATTTACTGCTGTTCAAAGACAATGTTACACTAGTAAATTTCATATCTTGATGTCAATTGACAAAATGCAACAGATACAGTAGGTCTCATGCCATGTAAATACTGTAATAGTCATCTCTGGGACATGCTAAAATGGTCTGTCAGTCTGTAATATGCCATTTGCAATATTTGCAGCAAGATGGGTTTTTGTACATATCACATGCAGTAGATGTCACTGAAGACAAGAGAAGAAAAAGAAAGGTTCATTTCATATGACAATCCATATGAGGCTTCCTATGTAATGTGTCTGTACTTGTTTCTAACTTATTCCATAATTTATTCTCTCTTGACAATACAAGAGTTAAGAAAAGCAGCTGTGCTACCTTTGCATGAAATTGTGAGAATATTTTATTATAACAAGGCTAGTAATCTTCAGAAGGAAAGAAGCAAAATGCTCTCCCATGGTCCCCGCAGGTGGCTGTAGAACCAGGCGACATCTGTATATTTAACTACATTATGTTCAATGGCGCAGCAAAGAGAGGCACAAGATCCAGCATTTGGGATGAACTGCCTGAGTTATCCAGTGATCACCCTTATGTGTTTATATCCAGCCCAGAGCACCCTCATGTACTTCTATAACATCTCAAAAATCTTCCTTAAGTTTATATGCCAGCCCAGAGCACCATAATATGTGTCCAGAGCTCTGGAGGAATCCCAGATGGGGCACCGAATATTAGCAGGGGCCAGGCCACATTTGGCCTGTGGGTCTTATTTTGGCCAGCCATGCAATACACTCCTTCTCCTGATCCACTGTTTTCCTGGAGAGGTATACCATCCTCCACTACAGGGCTAAGCATAACTTTAACTTGTTGTCCATAACATGATGCATCAAGCTGCACTGTGAACTGTTAAAGTCAGTGGCAGCCAGAAAAAGGGTTTGTACGATGGCAGCATCTAGTTAGTTAAAGGCCTGTTCACATGCCGAGGACATGCCAGTTGTCTTACTTTTTGTAAATCAAATAAATCAAGAAGTTGGTGATGGAGCTATACTACGACACAAACTTTGGTAGAAAGTGGCTGAGAAATCTTTGAATTATTTTTGGTTGGTTGATGTCAGGATATCCTTAACTTTGTCTGGCTTGGCTTGGGCCAAATCTTGCCATTTCCAACTTGCTTTCCTAGGTCTAACAAATGCCATTTCCATATGATGTCTCAGAATGGATGATTTACCCTGTCTCTCTGATGTGCTGTAGCACCTGGGCAAGTTTCTGCTGATGTTCTTCCAAAACCACATTAAAAAGGGCAATATCATCAACTTAGACTTTGGTGAACCCTTGACATCCTATTTAGTAGTTATATACTACCCTCTTGAAGGTGGCCAAGGTGTTCTGCATCTGAGAGGTCATGTCAGTAAACTGAAACAACCAAAACAGGATGATGATGGTGAACTGTTCTCCTTGGTAAGAGGTATCAGCCAGTAACAGTTGCTAGGATCCAAGGTGGACACACAACATTTCCTCAACCCATCTAACAGCTTGTCAAATTGGGGCATGGGATAGGCATCTGTCACAGTCTTTAATAGACAGAAGTCCATGTAGAACTTGGAAGTCCAGTCACACATCAGTACCTGCAGTGCAATCACTACCATGGGAATATGTAAAGGCATAATTACTATAAATTTCCAGTATGTCATCTACCACATCTTGACCATTTTTAAGGGCTCATACAAAATGTGAGTTGCCAAAAAGCCATACCTCCTTTATGATTTTGACCTTGTAGCTGGGCACAGTAAATCTGCTATCTAAAGTGATGGTATAATCATTGTAACCATGTCTCTGTACTATAATATAGATACTGAGCCAGGTAGAATCTAATATATTCTGCCTGCTTGGCACTACCACTACTATATGCTCTATGGCCAGTTGCACCCCAGGATTACCAATCATAGGCTTGCTTCTGTTGGTCCTGCTCTATCCGCAGGCTGGAGCATGTCAGCTTGTTAAGTCACTTAATTGGCTCCCATAACTTTTCTACATATTCAAGAATATTTACCTCATACCCTAACAGTCCTCCCCCGGCTCACAAATACCACCACAAGTTGTCCTAGAACCCTTTTGCTACACAGCAACTCAAAAGAAAAGAAAGTACTAGATTTCTTCAACACTTCCTGGTATGTAAATAGATGCTACTGCAGGGCCTTCTCCCATTTTTCCCATGACCACTGCAATTACTTTAAGGTACCTTAAACCTTTCACCTAGCCCACTTGTCTATGGATTGTATGGATAGTGGTGCGCAAGGATCCTCACATTCTACCAAAGTATCTGCATGAACCAATGGTCACTAATTACCACCTGGGAGAACACTACCCAGTTAATAATGTCCATCAGCACATGTGCTACATGCTCGGCATCTATGAACATCATCAAAGTAACTGCCTTTGGGTATATAGTGGCATCCAGTAACTGCCAAGCATCAAGCTAACATTTTCTGGGTTTGATTAAGGGACACACAATATTTACTGACACTCACAAATTATCAGCTTTGGTGCACAGCAACAAAGTCTTTGAAGACATTGGCACACAATAAATGCTTGGTATCATTTACATCTTGGGTGGCTCCTGGCCATAAAAAACATGATCTTAAGGTGTCCAGCTATTGGAGCATTATGGGCTAAATCTAACAAATGCTCTCGATACTGCCTGGGAACAGTTTGGTTGCCATCCAGGGTTCACGCAAAGGGCTTGGTGGGAGTTGTACGTTATGTCGACACTCACTATGTCCTCAGTAAGTACAAAAATGCTGGTGCTGGGATCACAACCCAGTTCTAATGCTACATAGAGCACTCTAACCATGTGGGTCTTATAACTTTAAACTTGCTGGTCAGTGGCATGCTTAAATGTATGATACCCATACTGCAAAAATGCTGTAAGTAGCATTATACCTGTGTCAGGATCCCAACACCGGCATGTCCACATACTCACTGTGGATATAGTGAGTGTCAAAATGCTGACAACATACTTATTTGTCAATGAACCTGTACAGAAGTTAATTCTCCCATATCATACAGGCCACATTAGTGAAAAAAAAGCTATATGGCTGCACTACATACTGTCATGCTGGGAGGCGGGTCTTTGAAAGCTGAGGCTGCAGGAAGAAATGAAGGCAAGGGGCCTGGATGTACGCTCTCTGCATCCATGGGACTTGGTCGTTGGTGAGACCTAGTCAAAGGTGCAGAATCGAACCCACAGGATGGTGTTTGCCAGTGACCCCTCCTAGCGGGATGTGGGTTTGAGCTGCACCCCGTAAGCAGGTGGCGGTCCTTTGACTAAGTGACCAAAGCCTGTGGGAAAGGGAGAAATGAACACTCGTAGCCCAAGAGTAAGGTGCCAGTAAGAGGCATGCAGGGACTGGGGTGGAACCCCCGGTTCAGGATACTGTACTTGAGGTACAAGAGAGTGTGCACTGCAGACACACCCTACTGGGT
The DNA here is from genome assembly GCA_031769625.1 of Taudactylus pleione. Taxonomy (NCBI): domain Eukaryota; kingdom Metazoa; phylum Chordata; class Amphibia; order Anura; family Myobatrachidae; genus Taudactylus; species Taudactylus pleione. The sequence goes on from JAUIMM010000484.1 coordinate 7,423,982, forward strand.
TGCCAGGCAGAAGGAATGCACCATGGTGCAATACCATATGAAATAGGTAGTGACCACAGAGTCCAGTAACGAGGTGGGTAGTGGTATTGGACCCGGCCAGAGATGGTAAGTACTGGAGAGGTGGATACGTATTACTGCACTCAGGGTGTGATGGTAAAGCACTGGTGAGATGCATGGTATACTGCACACAGGCTGCGGTGGTAAAGCACTGGTGAGATGGAAGGTACTGTATAGCTGCACACAGGCTGTGGTTGTAAAGCACTGGTGAGATGGAAGGTATAGCTGCACACAGGCTGAGGTGGTAAAGCACTGGTGAGATGGAAGGTATAGCTGCACATGCTGGGATAGCTCACTGAAAGCAAGGGAACCTGGAACGAGAGACCACTAGTAACACTAGCAGCAACAATGGTTGTTCAGGCAATCACCTGATACACAGGAGCCAGATGTATACCCCTGGAAGCCTGCTGATTGGTCCACAGTGTCAGCTGACCAGCCAGACTGTCAGGGAAGGAAGGCAAGTCACAAGGGGAAGTGTCATGGCGGCGCCCATGACGGAGACTCCGATCCCTGCGCACCAGGCCGCCCGACATACCAGCATCAGGGAGAATGCTCAGCACCTCCCACGTCACCGCACCAGCTGCCCGGGAAGTCAGAGGAAGCCGGCGGGACAGTAAGGGACGGCCAATCCCCGGCTGAACTCTGACACATACCTAGCTAACTGAATGTAAATCAATTGATCCTTCCATTTAGCCTTTCTGAAAACAGAGGACAGTCAAGTCAGATGGTAGTATAGTCACAATATAGGGGTTTTGACTTATAATCCATCTGGTACACCCTTACTGAGAGTGGAGTACCTGCTGAGTCATGGAGAGCCACTCTGACTGCAAGTGAACACAGTGATGAAGTGGCTGGCTAGCCCTTGGCTCATCTTCCCCAATGTTCTTACCACACTGTCCCTGTCTGGTTCTCTTTCTCACTTCACTTTAACATAACAGTAAATTTATTTCATGTTAACCAATAGATAAGTTTCAATTTGTAGCAAGCAAACAAACATACTATAGAAATAACAATATTTTAGGTTTGGTTTTTAATGAAAATCTGTCTTGGACTGGAAATGCATTTTTGGAGCCTAGTCTGTCTTCAAACATCTGTTTACAATACCAAATGCAATGTGTTTCTTTGGGTGCTAACTGTCAAGCACTACATTCAAGAAGTAATTAATTATGCATGGCTAGTAATTATCAAAGACTGCAGCCTTTGTGCATCCTGCAATATGTTTTATTGTTGCAGTTATAGTTTCTGGCCTGAACATTTAAGTTACACTTATCTTAAACTGCAAAGCAACAATTCTAAATGAAGAGGCTGTTCTACATTGCTGAATACTGATAACACTTTATAAAATAGCACTTCTTGGAATACCCTACAAAATATACAAATCAAAATATTGAAACTTCCTTTCTAGCACTGATAATATATAAAATTTGCAGATATTGATATGGATTCTTTCCAGATATCCCTCCACAACTGTGCTTACAAAGCGGAAACCACGTAATACAGGCTAACCATCAGAAGTTTGCATGCCGTAAGAACACGTGGCTATTCAGCCGGAAGTACTGTGATAGCACTAGTGATAGCCTATTGGACCTGGCAAAGGATCATGGGACTCGTAGTTTGGACTCTGTCTAGAGATCAGCTGTGTCCGCTTCTGGACAATTAGAATAGGGAGGTATTTAAGAGAACAGGAAAATCCCTGTGCTATCCGCTCTGTCGATCACCTTGAAAAAGACCCCAGCACAGGGTAGAAACGCGTCGGTGTTACAGGAGGACGGGATAACCGCAGGTTTGCCGGAGATGCGCTACCGGGCATTGGGTAATATAGCCGAAGCCAGCAGGAGACCCGGGACTTCCACTGTGCCTATACTATCTATGGGCTTATATTGTGGATATTTACCATATGTGTATTTTATGACTTCATTAAATTGCGCTTCACTATTATGTGATTTTCCCCTTCTTTTGGGTATCTACCTGGGGAGTTACTGAAGATAAGATCCCCACAGTTGTGGAGGGATATCTGGAAAGAATCCATATCAATATCTGCATATGTAATGTATTATCAGCGCTAGAAAGGAAGTTTCAATATTTTGATTTGTACATTTGGTGAAGGTGTGGGGATACTTTCTTTTTGACACTACCTACCAACAGCTGATTTGTGCACTTACATCACTTATCATACATTTTTAAGATTGTTTTGCTACCCTACAAAACATGTCTATATAGCATGACTAATTTTGGTCATTGTTAGTTACTTTTTCTTATACAGTTCACAAAATTAAAATTAAAATTTCCATTAAAGCACCTTTGGAAGCGGCTTAGCAACTGTGCATGCGCGAACATAAATTACTGGAAAAGGATCCGAATAAAAATGACAATAATCACTGCTGTTGCTAATCACATGGAATGATGCAGACTACATGTGAGTGCACACGCCTCATTTTTAAACATTGATTTTCCTATCCTCAACTATCTTTTTATTTCTTTGATTTTGATGATTAAATCACCTAAGTGTAAACTATTAAATATTTTAAATAAGTAAAGTTTTATTGCTACTTCTAATAAAGACAAGGTCACAAGGTCACTCTATTTTGGAAGACCTACTTTTCACTTTTCTTGTGCTTCTTGTTCCCAGCCATGCTTCCCTTCTATTCGATTATTACATTCTCCTGTGGATCATTGATCAAAGTTCAATTCTGCATTTTATTTCATGTTCCCACATTTACAAAAATGTTGCCTTTTCTAAATCAAATTCGATGTGGTTCAATTTTGACTAGTGATTTCTTGTTCGGCTTTGGATGCCCATGTCAAAATCGAACACACAATCCCTAAATAATAGACCTGCTTCATGCCGGTGTTGTGTTATATGTATGAAAGTATAACATTTAAAAAAAACTATGTGGGATCCTCTCCTAAATGCACAACCAGCGCCAGGCTTTTCTGAGCCATTCCTGGTTATGAAAATATGGGAGAAAAAAGACATAGGGTTCCCCCTGTATTTTCATCAACCAGCACCAGACTCAGTGAGCCAGTCTGGGTTTTGGAAATATGGGGGACAAAATAAGTAGAGGTCCCCCTTATTTTCAAAAACCAGCACTGGACTTTCTCTAGCAGAGGTGTAATGCTGTAGCCATGGAACCCTTTCACCGGATCCCCCAGCCAAAGCATTCATCACCAGACAGCTTGTCAGCTCAGACCGGGTATTCCCGGGGAGGTGGGAACCCCCCAATAAAGGGGTTCCCCCTCTCCAGGGCATCCCAGGACTGTGCTGAAAGGCAATTTTGTCTTTTACAGTAGAACTAGAGGTCCCAGCTAGCTATTAAAATAAAGACAAGACTCACACACTGTGAAAGTACAACTTTATTACACTCACACATACCTACAATCCCTGTAGCCATTCAGCTCTCTTCTCCATGTAGCATCCAAATAACCTGTAAATAAAAAAACATACTCACCTATCCCTTGGTTCTGGTCCTCTTTGGTGCATGTAGGAATCCATGTCTTCAGAAGAAAAAAAATGACAATACATGAGCCACAGATATAAGTACCATCCTCTTAGGATGGTAGTTCCTGAATGATGGCTCAGCCACTGCATTTCACATAGAAATGCATTGGCTAAGTGTTCATTAGCTGAGAGAGGTGAGCCTTCGCCTCTCTTAGCCAATGAGCAGTTCCCATCATTGACTTTAATGGTTGGAACTTATGGGTTACTAAAATTTACTTAGCAGTTCCCACCATTGATTATTTTTCAGTTTTACTTTCTTTCTTTTTATGTGGGTCCTCTGTTTGGCAATTTCTGTATGGTCTATGACTAGGTAATGAGTTAGTGATTGAAATGTGATTTGTATATAATTGTTGTCATATCACCTAAAAACAATTGTAGAGATTAGGCGTTTTCATATACTATATGTCAGCGGTGGCCAACCTGTGGCCCTCGAGCCACATTCGGCTCCTTCTGATTTCTTATGCGGCTCTCAGAGCTGGAAAGACCTCAGCCAGGGCCGTCCCTATAGGTCTTTTTCTGGCAGATTCCCTTCACAGTGGGCTGCTCTGACAGACTTCTGCGTCACCTTCGAGGCTGTCTGCCACCACCCTCGTCTCACCTTACACTGGTGATGGCTCTTGTACTGAGCCGCCCCCCTGGCACCACCTCCAGTAACTCCCTGGTGCCACTTTAGGGGATATCCACCAGGCTCTGCTGCCTACTTTTACTGTGGTGCCAGCTCCAGTATTGAGCCACACCCCCAGGTCCGCTGCAGGGGCCTTCCACATCTTGATGAGTTTGAACAGTCCTGAAGCCACAAGGAGGACATGGTCACAGATACTAGAGCCTACCTATGTTACACAGACATTCCGCAACAACAGTAAGAGCTGTGAGGTTTTTTCTTGGTATTTTAATTTTATTTGTGACATGTGGGGGGCTGGAGTGGCCCGTGGAGTGGGAGGCAGTGGTGGGGAGCGTGGCTGGATTGGAGTCGACTGGGGTGAGAGGGGGGCTGGAGTGGCATGAGGGTCTGCTGTTGTGACACATAAGAGTCTGCTGGAGTGACACATGAGGGGCTGCTGAATTGAAACATGGTTGCTGGAGTGACACATGGGGGTTGCTGGAGTGGCACATGTTGAGTTGCTGGAGTGATGCATGGAGGGGCTGGAGCCACACATCAGGGGTTGCTGTTGTGATACATGAGGGGCCACTGGAGTGACAAATTGGGGCTGATTGACACATGGAGGGACTGGAGTGGCACATGATGGGCTGCTGTTGTGACACATGATTGGCCACTGGAGTGACAAATGGGGGGCTGGAATGACACATGAGTGCAGGGTTTGCCACCAGTGTGACTAAAAACGGGGGAGTGACACATGATCATGCTTCTACGAACATAGCTGTCGACAAGGCCACACCCATTTTTCATACATGATCTCAGCTCTCTGACATACCTACAGATATTTTTGGGCTCTTTGCCTCTGACTAGTTGGCCACTCCTACTCTATGTGTTATCTACTTAGCTTTATTTACTGTAGGCATTACTGTATTCAATTGTTTTGGATTTAACTTTAATATGGTTATAGTTTTCAATGGGTTGACAGTGCTCTGAGCGCAGTGACATTGTGTGCTTCCTGGTTACACAGTCATGGAATGCAAGCTCTGATCACTAGTAGCTGTGCGCTCCAGTGACATTATGCGCACATTGGTTGCCTTGACTAACCGTCTGCTTGTGCGTCCCATTGAGGGGAAGTGAAGCACTGATGGAATGCATGTCATCGAGTTCAGTGTCTCAATCCGTTCAATGGCAGGATTTGTATTATTGCAAGGCTCAGTTACATGAGATATACAGGTAATATTAAATGTTTTATCTCTGTTATTTGTTAGCATCTACCTGATATCTGGTGTAAGGTTTTAATGCTTTGTTTATGTGTGTTAACACACTATATATGTGGGTCTTGCTATTAATTAATAAGGGGGTGGTATCACTATACACATACTGGTATATAGTGGGCTAGTCTCACTTTGACATGTATCTTGACATAGGTCATATTTACAGGACCGAAACGGTGATGCTGTGAATTATGCTGTTGTGATGATATGAAATAAATAGTGATCTATGAAGACTGGTGTTTATTTTTATACTTGTAAGGACTTGGAATGTCCTTTATGGGTCGCTCCCGTAGTACTATTTGTACTATGACATGAGTGCGGAGCTCTGGGTATATATATCACACTGAGTAAATAGTCGCTGTGAGCAATTACAGTTATGGACCTTGATGCATAGTTTACTAATAATCGCTCACCTGCATTAATATTGACATAGTGTACAACTCTGAATCAGGCCCTACTGTATGTCCAATTCTACATCATACAACTACTTTAAAGAACATCCAAATAATACTGTCAGACACAACGCTCTCATTTGATTTATTATCGTCTCTGTAATGCAAATAATAATTGCTTTCTATAAATGTTAACAAAAAACCCTATTACCGTAATGTCCTTCTCTTTCCTGTATACAGTTACAGCATCTTGTATATTCTGGGAAATATTTATCTTGTACAAGAAAAAATATTAATAAATTAAAAAAGGCACAAAAAAAAGCCTAAAGAAACATTTTAACTGCATTTGTTTAGCAATGAAACATTAGGATGATGATAAGAGTGAGGCATATGGCTTTGTGTTTGCAGTATGCAATGGATGAATATCGTATTAATGATTTTTACTGTGTCTCTGAAAAATGAGCGCATGCATCTTCAGAAGTATTAAAATGTCAAAAAGATTTATTTAAGAGGGCAGTTTTTGTAAACGAAGGATTTTGTCAGCGCTAGCAGTTTGTTGTAAAAGTAATAGTTTGTTAAAGCTTAGTGTATGAATAGCTCTGCGAGATAATAATATGCTTTAAACTTTAATTATAGATTTCTGTTATGGTACGTAAGTTTGTACCAACAGCATTGCAGGCGTATAATACGTGGCATGCAGAGCGCATTATATGGCAAATGTATCGAGTCCCAATTACCTGCAAAATTGTTCTAAACTTAGTGAGAAACTTTTTGTCATGGGTCAAATTAACTAAAGAACAGTTCAGCAACTATATCTATGTAAAATGTAATAAATGAAAATTGCAAATCTTTGGTCATTTTCAGAAGATGAATTATACAATTCTAAAAACAAGAACAAATTTGATTTCCTAAACATTAAGGGGTATATTTTATTTACTAAAGTCTGAGTTTTTAGAAGTGGAGATTATCTAGCACCTTCTAAAAGATAATTGCTAGAATCTAATTGGTTGCTATGGGCAAAATCTCCACTTCTAAAGACCTACACTTAAGTAAATATACCTCTAAGTAATCATTACATCAATCAAAAGTGTCTGATTATCTATCTGAACAGTCAAATAATAGTCTTCTTCCTAAGTATTAATGTCATGTTTTGGTTGGCCCAACCAAATTGGAAAAAAAGACGAGTACTTAATTAAGTGTGAGGATATATAAGCACCCGGATTTTTTATGGAATGGATCAATAGTTAAACAGTTAGGGGTTAAAAAGGGGTGATTTGTTTTAGATACCAGTTTTGAATGACAGAGTTAGTTAGCCTATTAGGTATTAGTGGGAGGGGTTGTTAGGCAGTCTATAAATACACAGGAAGAGCTCCCATCTTGCTCTTTTTCAGTTATGACCCAAATTAACTTGGTTTACATGTTTTTCTTTTTACTTTCGCTGGAATGCAATTTTATCATGACCTTTCCTTCCAACAGGTGAAAGGATCAGCCTGGCGGAAAACAATGCTCCTTGGGGCCTCTTGTCGTGCAATAACGCTTGACTGGCACTTCCCCTTTGAGTACGGTTGGTTTGTCTCTGCCTCAGGGGAGGTCATGGTCTCCGTTTTAGGGAGGGACTAATACTTTGCCAAATTAAGGGGACGTGGTACCACCCTATCTGGTTTGTACTGGGTGGGTGCCACCCAATTTATTTAAATATCTTTATATTGGCTGTAGGTAAGGTTCGCACTGCTTTTTCTTGCCACCCTTTTTAACTACAATTCTAATTCAATAAATTTGGCTGTGACCACTTTAATCTGTGTATTTAATTGTAGTTAATTTGATAAGTTAGAATAAAAGAATAATAAAACCACTGGGTTACTTAGGATTCACTCAAGACCATTTTTCAATGTACATAACTTGCTACTCCAGTGTAACAGCACCAGTCGTACTGAAGCACTGTGGCACCAGTTGTACTGTAGCACTGTGGGGTCCATCTCTCTATCAGTGAACCAAGAAGCAACCTCTGTGGGGTTATTTTGTGAAAAAAAAGTGTTTTTATCTATCCCAGTGATATTTATACTTTTCTGAAGCATTTTTTATATTTCTTTTTTCTCCCAGCACTGTTGCTATAGAAACCTTCATGGTGCAAGAGATTGTGCAAGGGACAGTAGTCCGAGCATTGGACTTGTTGTCTTTCAAGTTGTCAAAGTTTAAGTAAGAAGATGTGCCCTTAAGATATCAAAAGTACTGGGTATAGGGGACTATGGGGTCTACTTATAAATGCAATAAGGACCTTTTATCTTGATTTTAGCAGCAGAAAAAAGTTCTCACTATTTAAAAAAAAATACAAAAACAGCTTAGAAACTGACAGATCTCAGTTGCTTCTATTTGTGCAGGCCAGATAGCTAACAGTGGGGTCTGGGCATATCCGCAATTTAAAGTAGAAACAATAGGTTTGCCATGCAAACTTATGTAAAAAAATATAATGACATCTGAAGGGATGTGGTGTGATTTGACAAATGTCAACATCAAAATATTCAGAATCAAGTTTTATTGACCAAGTATAACCAATATAAGGAATTCTTTCTGGCAAGCTACAACTCCCCAAAAAAATATAAGAACAACCGTATGGTACATTTACATAATGCACAATATATAAAACAGCAATCATGCAAATTATAATTGTTAAAATTCAACACATTCCCCAAAACCTACTGTTCCCCTAATCCAACACTAATTATTCAGCAAGATGACCATCTGTGGAAAGAAACTGTTCAAATGCCTAGCAGTTTTAACCGGACACGATCTATAGCGTCTGCCTGATGGTTGGAGTTAAAATAAATAATTACCAGGATGCGTTTTATCTGCCACAATATTCCTTGCCTGCCTTCGGTTCCTAGTCACATACAATTCCTAAATAGGAGGGAGATCAACACCAATAATTCTTTCCTTGGACTTGATTATGCTCTCCAGTTTGTTCTTCTCCAAATTTGTTGTCGATGTAAACCACACAGTGATCGACATATAGAGGCCAGACTGAATTATTGCTAAATAGAAAATAATTAACAATTCCTTCAACAGATTATACTTCCTGAGCTGTCTCAAAAAATACAAACATTGCTGTGTATTCTTCACAAAGGCGTCTGTGTTGGAAGCCAACTTCAAGGCCCAGGATATCACAAACCCAAAAAACCTAAAGGTTTCCACCACAGACACAATGCTGTGGACAATAGTGATCAGAGACAGGAGAATGTCTCCTAAAATCCACTTCAAATTCCACCATTTTTAAAGGATTTAACTCCAGGTTATTTCGACTACACCAATGGCCCAACCTCTCATTCTCTCTTCTATAAGCGGACTTCTCACCATCCTTGATAAGACCAAAAACTGAGGTATCATCTACAAATTTCAAGAGCTGCACGGACTGGTCACATGAGGTGTAATAGTTTATATATAAGGAGAAAAGCAAAGGAGATAAAAACACATCCTTGGGGAGACCCTGTACTAATTGTCTGAACACTAGATGTAAAACTCCTCAACCACACCTGCTGCCTCCTGTCATCCAAAAAGTTAACAATCTAGCAGTAAGTAGCCACAACCTCCAAACTGACAAGTCTGGGATATAATAAACGTGGAACGATTGTTTTGAATGCTGAACTGAAGTCCACGAACAGGACCCTTGCATATGTTCCTGGTAAATCCAGATGCTGAAGAATATAATGCAGCTCCATATTAACTGCATCGTCTACTGACCAATTTGCAGACTGCAAAGTGTCCAAAAGGGGCCCTGTATTGTATTGATGGTCTGAATGTCCACATTCGGGGTGTCGAAATGTACAGAATGTCAACAGCTAACACGTCAACATCCACAATGCCAACATTTTTAATAAATCGACACTGTGGATGTCAATATGTCATCTGTCGAAAATCTGAACATGTTGACATCCTGAATGTTGGCATTCATAACATGTCAATATTATGGTGTTGATATTTTGATTGTTGACATTCAGAATGTCGACATCCTGACTGGAAACTATCTGAAGATAGCTCTGTGTGTACTTTCCAGTTGGTATTCAGGGAGAAAAGCATGGAAGAGAATTATCTTTTCCTGCTTTCTCCCATAATGCACTGGTGTGTGACGTCATGGGAGGTGAGTAACATGGCCGCACTTACAGACATCTTTCTCAATATTTTCACTAAATTTTTAAACAGCTTTTCAGAATTCTTTTAAAATAGTGCCCTGAATAACAGATTTAGATATGGAGGAAAGAGTGACACATTCCTCCTTCCGCGTCTGTTCACTTTCGAGGGGACGGGCCAGAGGGAAGCATTTGGGCAGAGTAAGAGTGTGCCTGTATGTTAATGAGAATAATCCTTACCATGCAATGCATTGTGCCACTCCCTCCATGACGTATTGCGTCAAAATCCTCTGTTACCTCAGCTCTGCTCTATTTATGAAGGTAAATGCATTATCCGTAATAACTGTTATGGTTTATGGAAGGCATAGACTAGTTGTATAGGTCATGTGACTAGAAGGCATGGCTGCAGTATGATAAGTACTGTTGAACTAAGAGGGGATTCACTTGGGGGAGCTGGCTGCAAAGTGCTGTCAGAATGAATAACAACACTTAATGACCACTAACATCACCAAATTTCCCTCTTACACCATAGAAAATTGGCAGGGATGGGGCACTATATTCTACTGCATGTGCACAGGGGCACATCGTGGCCGCATATTGCAAAGAGTTGAATTCAGTTTAGAGAGTGGGAAATGGTTCAACAGAATGTCTATAAGAGGGAAAGAACAGAATGTCTATAAGAGGGAAAGAATGAACCGTGACCATGTACAGTATATGGGTCTGATTCAGAGATAGATCCTAATTCCGCCGCTGCTGTGCATTTGTATGCAGCAGCTCTGTGAAAATATGCAAACGCTGCAGACGCCAGGATCTCACCCACAGACAGGTTCACAAATCCACGAGCTGTGTACGCACATCGGACGATAAGCAACCTTCTGAGTAATCTTATGGTCTAGCAGAATGGCCCCCTGAACTGAGACGCCGGATCCATTTTTTCTGTGTACAGGATCGCAATCATAGTCTGTGACATGCCCCATAATGGTCCAGAGGTACCTGCGTTTGAGCTGACACTCACCCTCTTATTCCCCACCTCCCCCCCATTAATGCTCCCTGACTGTCAATCACACTTCAGGCAAATGCTTGCTGTGACCGCTGACAGTAATAAAAGTTGATACATGCACAGATCACTGATAAACGCTCAACTGTGTAAACATCTGCAATGCCCTGAATCAGGGTCATGATCTCTATATTTTATTCATATAACAGATCATTCCTGGTTATTGATGCACAGACAGATATATTAGGTAAATATACTTTGCTTGTGCCAAACAAACTATTATTTTCTGTTTCTTTCTGATAATATTTTTCACACTGGGCGTTATGACCAGAAACAATGGCAAAATAACCAGCAAAAAATAAGAGAAAAAAACAACTATTAACATTAATACTTTCTTCATTTTTCCTTAAAAACAGAGCCACCAGTTTCCTTTAACACGTTAAGCTGTGTGTGTTCTACTTTGCTTATTTACAAGAACATCAAAGCAATTCTATTACCTTTGTTTTCTCTAAGCTGAACAGCAGTATAGCTAAGGCATTTATCATTATAGAGAGATCAATACATAATTATCAGCATAGCGTGGCCCATATGAATAGAGACTTGAAGGAACGATTTAGTGATAAAATCCAGACAAAAGAATGTATCTCCTTCTGGCTGGTTTGGTCATTTGTCGCTTCTTGTGCTCTGCAGAGAGAAATTGCCATAACTACAAAAAGAATAATCAGGAAACTGAAAAATAGTCGACTATAACCAGGGAACTTATTAATTCCACTCTTGCCCAAACAACTGACATACATAGTGGTCCAAAGTCCAACAATTGCTTACACCCGTGGTTCCCAAACTCGAGATACCCTAACAGTCCAGGTTTTCAGGATATCCATACTTAAACACAGGTGACTTAATTAGTACAAGCATGGACTGTTAGAGTACCTTGAGGACTGAGTTTTCACGCAGTGGTGAATTATAAAAGGGATGTTTGGGTGGTAGACCATGGCTCAAATGGAGAGCATTCATTTTCCACTGAAAGACAGTCCAAGTGTGTCTCTACACCCTGTACTAAGGGTGGTGAGATGTAATGACATGACATGCACTGTCAAGGGGAGCGGGAGGGGGGGGAGCTCTGGGGATGGCATTGTCTTGTTGTAAATACTATTGAACTTGGGATATGATAATGTTATTTGATGCAAAATACCTGTTGGCTGATTCTGAGTCACACAGATCCTTGCCAGCAGGCATTTTGGGCAGGAACAGGTTTGCAACAATGCAATTGCATGGAATTGTGTCTTGTGGGAGAGTCATGGGATTCTCATAGGAGTCATGGGTGTGTAGCAATAATTTTGTGCTATTCCTAATGTGTGCATCCACTACCCGACTATGGAAAGACAGTACGATTAGGACTAGAGATGTGCGCCGACCCAGGTGTTTTGGTTTTGGATCTGGATCTTCCCTGGTTTTGGATCTGGATTGGTTTTGCCAAAACCTCACCTCCGTGTTTTATTTTTCGGTGTTGGTTTTGGATCTGGATGTTTTCTTAAAAAAATCATAAATACAGCTAAAATCACATAAAATGGGCCTGTTTTTGATCCTACAGTATTATTAACCTCAATAACATTTCCACTCATTTCCAATACATTTTGACCACCTCACAACTCACTATATTGTTTTCATCCAGTTTAGGCCCAAAATTTGCACCAAGCTAGCTGGCTGACTAAGCTATGAGGCAGCAGTGGGCGGCAAAAACATGGCAGTTCAACTTCCAATGTGGCACATCAGGAAACAAATGTTTTAATTATTCAATAGAGGCCTGAGGGAGTTGGAGTATGTATGTAGTTGAAGGCAGGGCAGGGACAGGAAGAGTTGATTGGTAGCGAATTTCATTTAATTTTTTGATTCTGAAGAAAATTTATGAGGGAGAAGAGGAGAGGAGGAGGCATTTACAAAAAAATATTTGACACATTAATATCAGTGCTTGCCCCAGAAGAATCCTTCAGCGCCATGCCTACTGCTACTGGGAGTGGATTTTCTCATCCCATAAGGGGACCAGGAAGACTTCTAGTAGTGCTTTCCACATGAAAAAGAATTTCCCAACCTGTACAGAGACCTGTACAAGTGCCACTTAACCAGCACAGATATGTGGACAAGCGTAAGATCTATGAGTTAAGGCAGGGGTAGCCACCCCTGGTCCTCGAGAGCTACCAACAGTGCATGTTTTCCAGGTCTCCTCTCAGAATCACAAGTGTAATACATAATTAAATGTGTTGGTGAGTAATTAATACACCTGTGCACCAGCTAGGTGGTCTGGAAAACATGAACTGTTAGTAGCTCTCGAGGACTGAGGTTGGCTACCCCTGATTTAAGGCCTTAAGTTGTGTCTTTCTTGAGAATCCTGCGCATGCTTCTGTGGCTAGGAGTGGATTTTCATTCCAGAAGGGGACCAGGAAAAGTGCTTTCCAAAAACAATTGACTTAAATAATCATTTGCAAGCCTTCTGTAAAGGCATTTCCAAACCTGTACAGGGACATTAAAAAAAACAAAGTTAGTGGCCATTTTTCCCACTGTCCACTTAACCATATCAGGTATGTGAAAAAGCGAAACAGAACATTAAATGCAACATTTCAGATTTAAGGTTTAAGTCTTATGTTGTGCCTTTCTTGGGTATTTTTGAGCGCCATGCCTGCTTGCTGGGAGTGAATTTTCATCCCAGAAGGGATGAAGATATTGTTTTTTCTTCCCAATTGACACAGATCTGAAAAGAAAGCGATACATGCAAATAACTACTGGCAGGGAAAAGAGGCAATTTGGGGGTAATTTTAGTTTTACTAAAGATTCTAATAATGAAAAGTCCTCATGTTGCCCATAGCAACCAAACAGATTGTAGTTATCATTTCTCTATTGCATTCTAGAAAATGATAGACAGGATCTGATTGGTTGCTATGGGCAACATGAACACTTTTCAAATTTAGAAACTTTAGTAAATAAATATACCCCTTGGAGGCCCTTACACAAAAAACTGCCTTTGCTTTACTTGAGCTGCCCACCTTCCAGTGTGTACTCAGAAACAGTTTTCAGCACAGCCAGGAACCTTGTCAGTGATCGGCCTGAGACTACTTCCCCAAAATGTGGAAAAGATGATGTCCATCAAAATGAAATACAAATTTTACGAGAAAGACCTTTACCATCAATTACGAGCAAAAAGTACAGAGGCACCTGTAATGGTGGATTCCAGTGGGGACAAATTAATATTGTGTAAAGAAGATGATGTATACATCGCCCCAGATTATACCATCACCCAAGCCTATATCGTCATCCCATCCTGTGTTGTGTATAAATTACAGCTGCGCTCCCTGTTAGATTGGGGATTCATCGTCCACTTTAGTAGATGTGAGCTCCATTTTAGTCCATATCATCACCACACCCCCTACACATCTTCTGACCTGGGCTACAGGAGAAACAGCTGCACTCTGGAATACGGTTGCATGGAGTTGCCCCTCTGACTCACTGAAAGTCAGGTAGAGGGGCCATGGGTAGGGAGTAGGGACACTATAATCAGAGAACACAGTTTTAGCTGCTATATTCCATTTTTCAACCATACCTCTATTTTCAACTTTAAAAATGTTTATGCAAATCTCAGCAGAGGCGTCTGTGATGCCATGGCTAACGCGCACACACACACACACACACACAGAAAAAAAACACATTGATTGATTGATTCATTAATTTTGGGGGGGCACTTGGGAGGGAGAGCACCTGAACGAGGCAGCAGCCTCTTGATAAACGACACAGGGAGCATCCCTGACACACACAAAAAAAAACATTGATTGATTGACTAATTGATTGATGAATACATTTTTTTTTGCACTTATGAGGGAGAGCACCCGAACGAGGCAGCAGCCTCTTGATAAATGACACATAGTCAGCTTAGAACCCCTGCGCACCTACGTTGCCGATAATGTGGGTAACGCGCACACACAAAAAAATTGTTTTTTTTTTTGACTGGTGGTGTGGCAGGCTAACACGCACATGCAAAAAAAGTTTTTATTTTCTCACTGGTGGTGTGGCTAACACACAATTACGCACACACAAAAATTGTTTTTATTTTTTGACTGGTGGCATGGCTAACACGCACACACAAAAAATAGTTTTTATTCTTTGACTGGTGGTATGGCAGGCTAACACAAACACACACCAAAAATTTGTTTTTATATTCACACTGGTGGTGTGGCAGGCTAACACGCACACACTAAAAAAATTATTTTATTTTCACACTGGTGGTGTGGCTAATATGCAGTTATGCACACACAAAAAATAGTTTTTATTGTTTCACTGGTGGTGTGGCTAACATGCACACACAAAAAATTGTTTTTATTTTTTTTACACTGGGGGTGAAGAAGAGCACCCCTGATGGACAGAGCACCCCCTGGACAACACAGCAGAACAGCCAGCCAGCCCCTATGGACAATAGCCAACCAGTCCCTATGGTCAACAGCCAGCCTCTATGGACTACAGCCAGCCAGCCCCTATGGACAGAACAACAGCTAGCCCCTATATGGATTATGGACAACAGCCAGCCAGCCCCTATGGACAACAGCCAGCCAGCCCCTATGGACTACAGCCAGCCAGCCCCTATAGACAGAACAACTTCAAAACAGCCAGCCTCTAAGGACAACAGTCAGCCCCTATGGACAACAGCCAGCCCCTATGGACTACAGCCAGCCCCTATGGACAGGACAACAGCCAGCAATAGCCAGCCAGCCCCTATGGATAACAGCCAGCCAGCCCCTATGGATAACAGCCAGCCCCTATGGACAGGACAACCTCAATTAGCTCCCAGCACAACCTAGTAGTAGTCACAACAAGTCACAATGCACAACAGCAGCCACACAGCAGTGCAGCACAGCTTCCAGATCCCTCCCTCTTCACAGCCGGAATGAAAAATGGCGGCGATCGCAAGACCTTTATAGAATCTAAAACCCACGAGAATCCGACAGCAGGATGATGACATTTTGCCTCGTTTTCAGAGCCGAGTCAGGTGGGAAACACCGAGCCAACTCAGATCTGACTCGGATTCCCTAAGTTCGGGTGGGTTCAGATTTCTGAGATCCGAACCCGCTTATCTCTATTTATAACATCGTAATCGTACAGTCGTTCCTGATCCCCTGTAGTGCCTACACTGAATGATATGTCATTCAGTGTAGGCACCCTGCCTCATCCCTGAACATGGTCAATCTGTCGTTATCGGCAGATTGACCGGCATGTTCAGGCGATGATTGATGTCGGAAATGACCAGCGGGAGTGCGCAATGCTGGTCATTTCCGATATTATAGTGCACGATTTGTGCACGATTAATGAGTGATTGAACAATTACGAGATCATAATTGATCATTCGCTCATTAAAATCACCTAATGGATACGCGGCTTTAGTCATGCGTATGGGGAAGGGAAGCCTCTTTCAGATGGATCTGTTGCACCTAGCACGATACTAATAATGATGGTTATGGCTATGGATGGAAAATCAGTGGGCAGAGCAGCTCTCCGTTGCTATCGCAGCAGATCTTTGCCATAGCCATATGGAAACTCAAACTTAGAATGAGATAATAAGTAGAGATGAGCGGTTCGGATTCTGTGGAATCCAAACCGCTCCGAACATTGGGGATCCGAGTCCACCCGAACCCTGTTCAGGTGTTCACCGCCTGACTCGGATCCCCATACGGGGCTGAACGGCGGCCGCCTGATGTCGGATTCTCACTAGAGAATCTGACATCAGGGCTCCTATTGTGTAGGGCAGAGCGCTGTGATAGCGGTCTGCCCTACACAGACACAAACACACAGCCGCCAGCGGCAGCTGTGTGTTTGTTACAGCAGCCAATGAGAGTCACACAGACTTTCATTGGCTGCTGCACGGAGGGAGCCAGCTGGAGCTCACACATGAGCTCCGTCTTCCAGCTCCTTCCTCAGCGTGTGACAGCAGAGCGGACGGCGCGGGAGCGGGGATACAGGTAAGTTTTTCTTTTTCTTTTTTTACTTGTGTAAGGGCCGGGGGTGCTACTGGGGGGGTCTGCTACTGGGGGGGTCTACTACTGGGGTTGCGGGGGGCCATACTACTGGGGAGGGCCTGCTACTGGGGGGCTATACTACTGGGGGGGTCTGCTACTGGGGGGGGTCTGCTACTGGGGGGTTATACTACTGAGGGGCCTGCTACTGGGGGGGCCATACTACTGGGGGGGCCATACTACTGGGGGGGCATACTACTGGGGGGGGCCTACTACTGGGGGAGCCTGCTACTGGGGCAGCCTACTACTGGGGGGGCCTGCTAATGGGGGGGCCTACTACTGGGGTGACCATACTACTGGGGGGGCATACTACTGGGGGGGCATACTACAGGGGGGCTACTACCGGGGCAGCCTACTACTGGGGGGGCCTGCTACTGGGGCAGCCTACTACTGGGGAGGCCATACTACTGGGGGCCATACTACTGGGGGGGCTGCTAATGGGGGGCATACTACTGGGGGGCATGCTAATGGGGGGCATACTACTGGGGGGGCCTGCTAATGGGGGGCATACTACTGGGGGGCATTCTACTGGGGGCACTGCATAGGGGACCCTACTACTAAGGGGACTCCATAGGGGGCACCACTGCTGGGGGCATTGTGTAAGGGACACCACTACTGTGGGCATTGTGTAAAAGGGGCACTACTGTGGGCATTGTGTAAAAGGGTCACTACTGTGGGCATTGTGTAAAAGGGGCACTACTGTGTGTCGTAACATAAATAAGAGACACTACTTTATGGTGTAATGTGAATCAGGCCCTATGTGCGGTGTAATGTGAATAAGATTGTGCACTGTGACTCCTTGGGCCGTAGCCCACTATGTAAACAAGTACTGTGACTCTGCTGGCCATACCCCACTGGGTGGGTGCACTACTTTTCATTTCTGCCACTGCTGTGTGGCAATGTGTCATAGATGTGCTTTATACTGTGGTGTCTGTGCCATTGCTTTGTCACTTAGTAACCAGTCAGCTCACTGCAACCTTTGGCCAATAATGTTGAAAACAATATTATAAGCTGTGATATGGTCTAAATTGACTGGAAATTAATGTTATTGAGGTTAATAATACTCTAGGAAGAAAAAAAGACCAATTTATGTGATTTTAGCTTTTTTTGTCAATTTTTGTAAAAAAATCCACATCCAAATCCAAAGCCGGACGACGAATTAGAACCAAATCCAAATCCGGCAAAAATGGTCCGGCACACATCCCTAATAATAAGTCAGGTTGCTGCAGCTTCACGCACATACTGTATGATCACTTTGTGTCCGACTCAGGATAAGGCTCATTGAGTACATTAATATATACACAAGAAGGTGATTTGGAATGGAGGGCTTGCTTTAAATATATATATATATATATATATATATATATATATATATATATATTATTATTTTTAGGGCACCACATAAAATGTTGACACAAAACATGTAAAGTCCATGGCTGAAACATTGCCCAGTGACCATAGTAGTTTTAATCTACCTAGACCAGAGGTGGCCAGTAAGGAGGGGACAGCTGCCATAGAACTACACATCACAGCATACATTGCAACAGTTTTGCCATTTGGCTATGTTAAAACTGTTGCAGGGCATGCTGGGATGTATAGTTCAGCACCTGCTGGACGGCCACTTATTGCCCACACCTGACTTACAGTATAAACCATAGAAGTATCAATTTTGAGAGCACAGCCACATAGATGCAAATAGTTTAAATAATTTCCAGAGACATGCTGGTGCCATGCAGGCGCAATTCAGCATGTTATTGTGCTGCGACCACTTTAGTGTCTTTTGCCATAGTAATGACTATGGCATCTGCGTCTAACTGTGCAAGGACTGGGACACCCACTTTATGCACCTTTAGATGCAACAATCCCGCTTGGTGCAACTTTAGACACAGCCATCAGATGCACAATTGAAATCTTACTTGCCCCATGCTAGGTGCAGCATCTCGTCAGATTATGGCCTCCAATGTAAGCAATTATTCATCTGAGTTCGCAAGCAGTTATGTAACACGTCCGTGACACTCCCATAGCATGCCCATAAGATGCTTCATCTCTGTGCGCCTGTATAGCCTCCTCCCAGTTATCGCCAGGTAAACTCAATACATTTTCAATACATTTCTTAGACCATGTGAATCAATCGCTACTGCGCCATTATGTGTACACAACATGGAACGCATGCACTCTGCAACTTTTTAGCTACTTAACATGTGCACAATTGAAAAACATTTACCATTTGCGTGAATACTGGCGTTACATCCATATCAGACTAAGGCCCTGTGTGAGCTAAGTAGACATTTGAGGGCTCCAATCTCCATCATGGTATGAATTAAGATCTGTTATAATGTCCAATATTGTAATTTCAATGGTTCTGTTCATTGAATAATGGACAATGAGAATAGTAAAGGACTATGATAATTTCTTCCAGTATGCAGAAAGTAATTGCAGTGTGTAGATATCCAATACTGAACCACGGAGATTTCCAGGTAGAAGAACTTCCAGAGACCAGCATTTAAACCTGTGATTGTTGCTGGTGTAGGGGGCATCTAATCAGGCTACAGTACAGTATCAATAAGAATATTCTAATAAATATTGGGTCAACCCACAAAATGGCAACCTTTACTGTAAATAACAGGAGCAGATTTATTTTTTTGCAAATAGCTAATGATGCATACACATGCCCAGATTTATTTGGTCAAATTGAACTATAATGATATTGATATATCGTTATCATTCAAATCGATCAGTTTCTGGCCCCTTCAAACGACCAAACAATGTTCAATGCACGGGCACGGATAGTCAATATCGACCATTGTCCATGCATACAGGCCAACCTGGTCGATATCGACCAGGTTAGCCTGGTTACTATAGAGACCCGCGATTGTTGATCGAGGGTCGTTATAGTAGTTGAAGGGTTGGTGCATGTGCTGGATGTTCGATAATGATCGTCCAGCACATGTAGGATGATCAAACAACGATATCTGATTGTTGTCTGATCTGACCATGTGTATGCACCATAAGAGTGAAACGTTAAATATCCATTAGTTGAACTTGCTGTAGATTGATAAAAGCTGTGTTGGTAGGTAATAGCTGATGAAAACTTTTGCAGTTTATCTGTTTTCGAATATACTATATATTTCTTATACTATATAAGAATGATATTTCTCTTGATCAGCAAACTGTGATGTAAATGAGATTAAAGTATGTTGTTTAAACCCACAGATTAATACTAATATACTATTTCATATTAGAGATCTCAAATATATGGGAAAATGTACAGCATTTGTAAATTGTAGCAATGTCACTTATAATTCACATATAAATTCCACGTTTGAAGTCACAGAAGTATTCCATATACTGTAGTGAGAGTGTTTTAATAAAGGTCATGGTAATCGAAAATGTGCAGCGAATAATTACTCTATATGATTTTCAAAAACAAATTAAGTCATTGTAGGACTTAACACTTCATTATATCTTCAATATGTTCATATAAAACACCACTGTTTAAGCTTCCAGCAAAAGGATTTGAATTTTTATACTGTAGTAACAAAAACAGGCCCAAATGATATGATTTCAGCTTTTTTATGATGTTTTCGAAAAAAATACAGATCCAAAACCAAACACGCAAGAGCGGTTTTGCAATACCAAATCCAGATTCAAAACACGAAGGAGATACAGATCCAAAACCAAAAGCAGCAAATATGGCCCGGTGCACATCTCTAATTAATATATATATATATATATATATATATATATATATACAATTGTAGGCTTATGCACTGTCCTTATATATTCATCCTGGGTGTGCTCTTTCATGGAAGTATCCACAATTGATACTTCTGCAAACAAGTCCACAAAGTGAAGGCACTACTCCTTGTTTCAATATTCTTATCACAAAATGTGTTTTATTCACCACCCAGTAAACACAACACCATTACTGGAGCATATTGTCCAAACCTTGTAAAATGCATGTAAAGCGGTTCATATAACAGTCAAAATACTTATGCAATCAATGTCTGTCGACTTCGGTCCACTTTAGGGCCGTTCTAGACTCACAAAGACTTGTCAACAATCCAGCGTGGTATACTGCTAAGGCGCACTCAGTAATGGTGTTGTGTTTACTGGGTGGTGAATAAAACACATTTTGTGATAAGAATATTGAAACAAGGAGTAGTGCCTTCACTTTGTGGACTTATATATATATATATATATATATATATAATAGTAATAGGATTTTTCTATGGTACTAAATATAGTGGCACTCTCCAGGTTTGTGATATGGCAATATTATTCAGCTTTATTATGCATGTGATTACCAATATAATTTGCCAACTTTTGTCAAGGCATCAATTTTCAAAACATCAATCCATTTTACTATAATAGGGTAAGTACAACAGCATAAACAGGATGGTCTAACAGGCCCTTCTCATATATCACAAATATGTCATCTATGCATTGGTGTGCCCTTGCATCCTATATTATGTAGGACTTACTTCAAGGAATTTCAGGGAAGGAATGGCCAACCATAGAGCCTAGTACTACCATAGGGCGGTAACTGTCCATAGATCCCAATCCAGCACGGATGGTGTAATGGTTAGCATTACTGCCTCAAAGCACTGAGGTAATGGGTTATATTCCCACTGCGGCCCTAACTGTGCAGAGTTTGTTTATTCTCCCTGTGCTTGTGTGGGATTCCTCCGGGTTCTCCAATTTCCTTCCACACTCCAAAAATATACTGGTAGGTTAATTGGCTCCCCACAAAATTGACCATAGTGTGTATGTTTGTGAGCATGTGGTAGGGAATAAAGATTGTAAGCTCCACTGGGGCAGGGACAGATGTGAATGGTAAGATATTCTCTGTAAAGTGCTGCGGAATATGTGTGCGCTATATAAAATAACTGGTAATAATAATAATAATAATAATGTGCTTACAAGCAAGGCTTTTATTGGATGTTTCATTTGGGGAAACACCCACTGATTGCACACTGCTTATGACACCAGGTCCTAAAAGGATTATTCAGCGGTGAAAAGTTAAAAGTCCTTTTTTAAAGGTGCAAAATCTATATTCTGATTGCACTGAGGAAGTCCTATTACAGGGACGAAATGCATAGGGTTATTGGTGCCATACCCATCTGTCCCACGTCAGGTTTCCACCAATGAGCTCAAGCTCTTTGAGGTGGTTGGCTATTCGACACTATTATATTTGTTGTAAGAAATTTTTTCGAAATTATTTTAATAAAATACAACAGATGAATTACCATGTCAATTACTAACACTAAGCCATTTGGCCATCTTTTTGGGTGACATTTTGGTGTGAGGGTATATTTACAGGACATTTCCACTTACCATAACAGTTCATTTACATCATATGAAGAAAAATTAAGTGAATAATTGTTCTGGACTGCTTTGATTCACCACCAATTGGAACAAGTACAATGATTCTTCTTAAAGATACTGACTATCCAATACTTTAATATAAAATGGTTGTAATTCATTGTTGATTAGCGCCCTCAGGTCTATCATTTTATTTTTTTGTATTATTTGTTGGGTTCCCGCTGACAGGGGTCCCACTTTGAGGTGCTGCTAGAATTGACCTGTTTTTATGAATATATATACATATATATATTGTGATAGGATCACTGGTAAAGTGGTCTGTGGCAGGTACATTTGTCCCAGATTCCTGTCTTATGTGTTCTAAACCCCCAGGAGAAAGTCTGCAGTGTAGCAGGCTTGAGTCTCGGCTTTTTGAAAAGCCGGTTTGGGACCTGGGGGTTGTGGGTGAGAGGAGAGGGAGGGCTCCACCCACGGCCACTCCAGGTTTTGGTTCTCGCAGCCTGGTAACAGGCTTGTTAGGGTTCCCACCTGAGAGTGGCCAATATAAGCCTTGTGTGTTTAGGGCTGAGTGTCTCACCTGGGAGAGCAGGCAGGGAGTTTGCTCAGAGACACTTGAAAACCTAACTGTGAGTGTTGTGCTGTGCCTTTGTTGCTGGTGAGGGCATTAGGCCCTGCCAGGTTCTGGTAGTGAGGGAACCACCTGTGAAGTTAGTGCCCCGACAGGGCTAGGATTTATGTTTATGTTTTCTTTATGTTATTTCTGACATTGTACAATAAAGACTGGCGCCGACCAGCTTGTACTCGCATCCAGACTGGTGTGCTGCTTCCCTGCTGCTGTGTGTGTGTGTAAGGAAGGAGACCTCTACCCAGGAGAGGGTCCCCTAATCTGACTGTCACAATATATACACATATATATATATATATATATATATATATACATCCATACCCATACATGTGTATATATATATATAACACACACATGTTTGTGCGTGTGTATAATATATACATATATATATATATATATATATATATATATATATACACACACACACACACACGTATGCATACAAACACACACACATACATATTTACTGTGGGAATTACAAGCCCATATCCCTGCTTAGGGTTGATCTGAAACTTGCAAAGCTATTGTCTGTTTCCTTTCCTCCATTGCTTAGTACGCCCAGATGTATAAATATTTTCACATATCATGGCCATTCATGTATAAGATTTGCTGGCAAATTCATTTTCAAAACTCTTTACATTTTTCGTCATTTATTGCAATGGGGGTACTGACAAAAAATAATGGGAATAAGCAGAGCTCTATAGCTTATTAGAGCCCATTACTTGATTTGATAGATCCAATTTTTTTTCCCATACATGAGGGCAATAGCAGAATCAGATTATCTATAATGTATAATGTATATGTATTATCTATAATAGGCACGCACCTAGGGCCTAGTGGAACCTAGTTTACCTCACTGCTGCTTGACATCCACTACATTTATGTTAAGATGTCAGTTTTGTTATCTCAACGCTAAGTTCTCCCTAGCCATCTCACAGTTGGACTCCTGTATTGGGGAAAATTGTGAACGGGTGCTGATGCTGTGAAACACTGCTGTATGGCAATGATTAATACAGGCACTGAATGCTACTTCACACACAGACTGGAAATCCTGGAAGCACTGTCCTACAGGTCATCTTATTAAACAATGCTGCGTCATACCCTGAATTTTTTAGAACAAACACAAAAAAAAACTGGCCACCAACTGCAACATACTGTGCAGATAATTAAGGCAGTGGCCATTGACCTATAGACCATAACTTACTGTTATAAATCACAAACACAGTGTCACAGCCTGAAATTTTTATCACATAAAAATATACAATTTTCCCTCACAGACACATTTAGAAGCTCCTCTGGAATTTGTGATGTTTGTGAACACAGGAGCTGATTCAGACTCGCTCGCTAGGATGCGATCGCTTGTAGCTGACCGATATTTGCATTCTGATTCATACATTTTTTCTCTACTTTTTTTTAATTTGTATCTCAGCTCACACTTCATGGAGACACAGAGCTTTTATATGTATGTATACAAATGCACTGAGGGACAGTGGACATGCATAGTACAAACAATAGAAAATATCTTTTTCTACTCTTTTTAATTTGCTGCTCAGCTCACACTGCATGTAGTCACAGCACTTATATGAATGTGAACAAATGCATCGGGGGACACCGCACACAGGTTGTATAAAGAAAGAAAAAAAATGTCACTTTTTATTTTTTTTATTTATTTTTTCCTGCAAAGGACAACTGCAGAGTCACACTGCTTATATTGCAGTGGGGTATGGCCTGCGGAGTCACAGTGCAGCACCATGGTTATATAGTAATAACATTCAATGGAAGCTTTTCTATCACTTGAAATATCTCATCATTTGGTGGTCAGGTTACAAATCAAAATCAGATATTCTGCTCTGTATTCATGCTTGTCCTTTCTGTAATGACCCCTAATGATTTATATTATAATTTTTATTGTCAGGTATTTTATTGAGTTGTTTTATTTGAGACCCTTTCTATTTATATTTTACACTTTAAAAAAAATAATTAGTGATTATTAACTTGAATATGTTGCATATTAAAGATGACCTGTCATTTCTAATATGAAGTCCTTTTTACATATTTACATAATGCCTTGTGCACTATGCATGACCCAAAAATAATTAAGTCTCCCAATAGTCCATCCTTTAGGGAGAGCTGGAAATAACTCCCCATACTGTATGCAAATGTGGACTGTTAGCAGATAGTCTCATGCTTGTTCTTGAATGCCTTCCTCCTTGGTCATATCTTCTGATCTCACAGGCACATTATTGAAACGTTTACATACACAATTTTGAATGTAGGTAAGTTTTATGTACACAGAAACATATAATTCATATACAATTTATTTCTTGATGTCATCCTGCTCTTTTTCTTTTTTAGAGCTCATGATCCAACTTCCAATTCTCTCCAGAAAGCTTCTGTAAGTCCAAATGCATAAATACACGATGAATTAAAAAGTGAACAGCTTGTTCTGCATAACCAAGTAGTTTGCTTTTAAATTGTCTTGAAAGTGATGAGGAGATTGCTTTTTTAATTAGATTTAGTCTATGTAATGACCATCTCCTAATAGATCCAATGTTCATGAGGTTTTTAACAGCATATTTTGTAAATTATTAAATGTATCCTGTGCAAGGGTGAATGGGTAGCAAAGAACAGGGATGTTTCTGAAATAAAGTAATACTCACCTAAGTTGTCCTTGTTATCTGCCAAATATAAAAACTATTATCTGCACAATGGTCTCATCATAGTATAAGCATGGGTGAAACTTGGCCAAGAGTTAATAAAACAATATTTAAGCTTTACAAGTTCCAAACAGTATAGTCTGCCACCCTTACAGCTACTTAGTAAAGACCTGTGTTTTCAGCATTATGATCTCTCATAGCTCAAATTACTATGAGTGGCCACCATATCATATACATAAGGTAACATATTAGAAAAACTTGAAATGGGTGTGATATGATTGACTGCCGGACGTGAGCCCGGCGGTTGAAATCCTGACACCTGTAGCCGAAGAGCACAGATCCTGATGGAGGTAAGTGAGCTATCTAACTCTCCCCTCTCCCCCCCGTAATCCTAATCCTCCTTTAGGGATGCCTAACCCTAACCTCCCCCCTAGTGCCTAACCCTAACCTCCCCCAGGGGTGCCTAAACCTAACCCCCTCTCCCCGCACCCTAAACCTAACCCTCCCGGAGGGGTGCCTAACTCTAACTTACCCCCAGGGGTGCCTAACCCTAACCTACCCTTCCGCTAGCCTGACCCTAACCCTCCCGGTGGGTGACTAACCCTAAGTCCCCCCGGAAACTCTTACACCTAACCCCTCACTGCTGTCCGCTCTCGACGCCCGGCTTACCTTCATTCGGTATGCCGGGCATCGGGATTTTGGCAGGTGAATAATGATAGGCGTTGGGATTTCGACGCCTATCATTAGTCCCCTGCCGGGATTGCCGGCAGTCAGCATTTCAACCATTGGTTTCTTGACTACCTCCCCTTGAAATACTTCACCATCATGAGACACCATCTGCCCCAAAACTCAAGATTTACCCTAACACTTTGTTTTTCTTTTGCATCATACATGGGATGAGATTTATCAGATCTTTTAATAGGACAAGTGGAGGTGCAGCCAATAGCAACCAATCACATCCTAGCTATTATTTTATTGAATCTACTAGATACATGATTGGTTGCTATGGGCAACAACTCCATTTGTCCTATTTAAATGGTTTGCTAAATCTACTCCTATAATGTTTACTGGAGCTTTATTATTGATTACCCAGAATTAAAATGTGGTTTTCACCTTATATCTACATAAAAGAGGATTGTATTGTTGGAATATGTGTGTGCTATTGGTGGTATTGTAGAATAGTTCTACACACCAGTGGATGCCATAAATCAGTGAACACCCTAGTACTTAACCAGTGGAGTGGTTTATTCAGCAGTAGTGAGATTAGTACAGCCGTATCCACAGACATGCATATGTGGACTCTCAGCATGGTGCAGAGCATGAGCGAGTATACAGGTCACCAGTTGGTGACTGTATGTGACTGTTTGTGGTGGCTGTGCAGAACTCAAGCGGTATCAGTGGCAGGATGGAAAATGCAGTAATAGTAGGGTCTCTCTGGAGCTAAGCGGGACACATCCATGTCCACTGTGGCACTCTAACACAGTGACAAAATGGCGCCATGCATGCACATAAGTACAAATTGTGGCGATCCTTGGTTAAGGATTGAATCCTCTCTAACGGAGCCAATATGGAGTATGTGCAGTAGTACTTTCTGGCTTCAAAGTCATCCAATAAACATGAACAGTGGTTTAAACCATAAATATTTCTGAAAGTGCTCTGTACCCAATAGCCATAAACTAGAACTAACCATGACATCTTTTTCTTATGCTTGTTCTACATCATTAGCCAACTCACTGGTCAATATTCCATACTTTGTCCTGAGAACATTAACTTAAAAAAACAAACAAACAATGAATCAATGCAATACAGTGAGACAATTATATGCTGCTGTAAATCTGTGTTGATGAAGTTTAATTGTATTGTCATCTCTGTCACAACAGATCAAAGTTCTTCCAGATCAAACTTTAAATAATACCCTGTGAGACCAACAGCAGGAAATTAAGCAGGAAATATAAATATGAATACAGAATATTCAGTTCTTACTTTGTAAGTTATTTTTGCTTTAGCAATACTTACTCCATTGACCATGTAAATTTTTTATTAATAATTTTTATTCAGTTTTTTCAATAAGAAAACAGAGAAAATATAAGGGTGGAGGGAAGGCAAAGTACAAAAAAAAAGAAAAAAGTGGAAAAAAAGGTTGCAAAGATTCCCAATCCACAAGTACAAATGCGCAAACCTAGCAAAATAATAACTGAAAACATAATATACAGTAGTATATAAAATAGTAATTGTATGATTATAGAAAGAAGGTTGCAGTGAGAGACAATGGAGATCAAAATCAAATTAATTCAAAGGTTAAGAAGAACTCTGTAACAATAAATCTGCCCCTTCACTATCGGTAAAAAACATTATGCTACTTAAAACATTTCATCAATGGTGAAGAAGCAGCAGTAGATTAGGGAATATTAAATGATTCCATTTGAAAAGCAAACTATATTTTATGGATAACCTTAAATACGGAAGATGGAAGAGGGTCTTTCTATAACTGAGCAATCACAATCTTGGTCACCATCATTATGTTGCCTAAAAGTTAACAGTGGTGCTTAGACAAGTCTGGAGGGTAAACGCAAAGCAATGCCAGGGCAAGGGAGGGGAATAAAGAAATATTTAAAACGTTAAAGATCAAAACAAACACTGCGCACCATAACTTATAAATCAGGGGACATTCCCAAAAAATTTGGAAAATATCACCCACTTCCAAACAGCAGAATTTGGATTGTGCGGGCCTGATAGTGTGTAATTTAGCCATGGTAAAATTTAGCCTTTTATACTGGAGTTCTGAATACTTATTTCATTTAGAAAGTTAGTGAACAGTTGAATAAATAGATTCCCATTGATGGGGTGTAATAATCAGTTGAAGATCAGTGTCAGGACCCGGACTGTCAGGCCGCAACAGAGGTCCCGATCAGCTGCGCTCCATCTATTCAAATTTTGGCACACTCTCCTGCATGCCTGCTCTCCCCGCAGCTGTGAGCGGCGTCTGCCGCATAGAACAGTTTAACACTGCCACAGAGCCTCACGTCCAGTCCCACTATCCAGTGGATCTCACTCACCTGCTATAGCGCTGCTCTACTGTATCCACAAGGGCTTCTCCTGTCCATGAGCGCAGCCATCTTGGTTTGATCATGTGATCTTACAAGTACCAATCCTATTCAATTCTGGGATCAGCTGTTAATGTATGGCCAACCAGCAGCAGGCACTGTGTATATAAACCCTTCCTGAACTGTCAGTCAGTGTCTGTGCAATGTCTCCTAAAGGTTTCCTTTTGGCTCCTGCCTCAGTGCACTTAAACCAGCTTCCATGAACTTTTTATATTTACTGAGCATTGCTCAGCACCTTGCTCCAAGAACTCTTGCTAATTACTGAGCAAAGCTCAGCACCTGGCTCCAACTACTTTTGTTATTTACTGAGCATTGCTCAGCACCTTGCTCCAAGGACTTTTGCTAATTACTGAGCATAGCTCAGCACCTGGTTCCAAGTACTTTTGTTAATTACTGAGCATAGCTCAGCACCTGCTCCAGGAACTCCTGCTAATTGCTGAGCATAGCTCAGCACCTTGCTCCTAGAACTCTGTCTTTATCTGGGCCCAACCAGTGCTTCTGCATACAGTCTTCAGTCTCAAAGAATCATTCACAGACCTTTTTAAGCATCTATCTAGTGGAAAATTACTCAGTATTGCTACTCCGTATTACCCAGACTGGTTCTGTGCCTATACCACTATTTCCTCCAACCATTCTTGTTATCATTAAAGTTCTATTCTTCAGATCAACTCATGTCCAGTTCCAGCATCTATACAGTCTGTATTCATCTATCGTTACTGTAATCAGTTCATCCAGTCTCGTGCGGTCATATGAGGAAAATATATCTCAGCCCTCCTCAGTTTGTGCTGCCAGAATCTCAGCCAGCAAATCCTGTTCTATCAAAGGAGGCCAAATTCTCTAGAGTCGTGACAATCAGATTCCCACAGATGTTGAGTTTTAATTTTGTCCTATGAGACATCATCCAGAAAATGGGAGTACCAAAAGAAAATGTGACCCCTTGGATTTTCCTGGGATATTTTAGAGATAAAATCCAGTGTGGGCAAACACATTGAACCACTTATCTTAACCACCCTAGATACCCAATGGTGAATATGGTAATATGTCAACAGTTCACTAGGTTGGAGATTATATTGGGCCTCGAGATATGAGAAAGGGAGTAGTGAAGTACCACCCAGGATATCTGAAATGTGTGTAAGATTACAGGAGACCCTGGGTCTGGGATCATTTGGGAGAGTGCTTGCATAGAGAAGGTACTGGAGGCAGAGTAATACATTTAGATATAGAGAACATATTGCCCCAGGCTTTAAGGAAAACTTATAAACCCTTAGTGGTATCTGGAGCAAGGGGACTCAGCTGATAGGGTGTCCAACGTAAATCAGAAAGGGGTTAGATTTGGAGCAAGGCTCTATCTAGATCCAATCATGGTTTGGTGAGAACCCAATCACTCAGCTGAGAAACTACACAGGTCAGGAGTTTCCAAACCTCCCTGGTTTCTAGGTTTGGTCAAAAGACCAAGAATAGACCAAACACGAATAGGCCAGTTGAAGTGTCTTTCCTTTCTAAATATAAGAAATAATCAGTTTATGGATGTGAAATAAGCATTTAGGAAACATATAGGGGATAGTACAGAACAGACACATGAGTTTCGGTAAGACCAGTTTAATCGCCGCCATGGGGCACAACCAGGAAACCTCACAACCCAGCCAAAGTTTTACCAAGTCTGCTATATGTGTTAACATGGGGTCTAGATTAATCTCAGCAAAATTGACAGATTTATTTGGAACAAAGGCATCAAGATAAAGGAGGGATTCAGGTTTCCATTCATAATTAAACATTGAATTAAGAAGAGCAAACTTTACCTCAGATATATTAAAAGCTGAGGATTCAGATTTTGTAGTGTTTACATTTTTAAAATGAGGCTGCACCATACTGTAGCTGTCAATTGCAGTACGTAAGACAAGTAAAGAGGTCTCACGATTGGTAATAAAAAGTAAAACTACATCAGAAAACAATCACAATTTATTAGAAGATGAACCTGCCCAGTACATGTACATACCCAGTAAAGAAGACAATTGTATAATTTTGGCAGCAAATGGCTCAACTGCCAATAGGTACATAATTGGGAAAGAGGACATCCCTACCTTGTGCCATTCATTATAGGAAAAGGAGAGGATAAGAAGCCATTGCTGAAACCCTAATAGAGGACCCATTATAAAGGGTGGCAATGGATTGTAAAATGGTGCCAGAAAAACAAAGCGGGACAAAGTTTCAGTGAAAAACCACCAATGAAGGAGATCATATGTCTTCCCTGCATCTAAGCAAATAAGGACAAACTCCTTGTGACTCTTCAACACAAACTCTGTAAGATCAAAGACCCTAAGCGGATGCTTAGTGACCACCAATAAAGCCCAATTAAGCAAACAAAGAGAAAGGTGCTCTCTTTTTTGGGAGCACTTAAACCTACTAAATTCTAAAACTTAACATTTATTGGTAGTAATTAAAATTTACAAAATTAAAATAATACATGTGTCCAAAAGAGATCTAACAGTAAATCACATATAAAACAGCAAAATGACCACACGTCAATACTTGCGTGGAGCGATGGTGAGCATTTGTGCTAGAATTGCTTGAAAAAATGGTAATTGGTCACACATAGACAAACCAGGAAATATTTACACATCTGTGGTGAAATAACACCAGCACCAAAATCATGTATGTTATGGTGACACCAATTAGTGGTAACTATCAAGAGATTAGAATTCAAAAGTAATATGCCTAGGGTGAAAATCTGTTATAATCCAGAAGTAATTAAACATAATACACTACTATGTCCTGTATATTACACTCAGCTATTATATATACTAAGTCCTGTATATTACACCCAGCTATTATATATACTAAGTCCTGTATATACTGTAGGACAACCTCTTTTACAATATATGGTAATATCAACAATATTGTAGACAGAGCTAACAGAAAGCATATATATATACATATATATATATATATATATATATATATATACAGTATGTATGGCAATTTAATAGCATCACAATGTCTCTCATAGAATTCAGCTGAAAAAATATATCTATATTAGAACAAAACACTGATTTGCATTAGAAATTTTTAGTTGAAAACAGTGACGTGGATAGAAACAGCATAAAATATAAACTCCTTTTGGGATCATATTAAATAAATATATGTGGAGAAACTTACGCAACCAGACACTAGAACCAGCACCAGTGCTTAGGTCCTTCCATTTCCCTCTCGCCAGCATACTGTATTTACATCAATAAAGCCCACCTGGATGGATGAGTTGGGGGAGGAGAAGAGATAAAGGATTTAATTGAGTTTTATATCAGTTATAAGAAGAGCAATAGAGTGGAAAATTTGGCAAATTGTTGGGCTTTTCCAAGGTTTGCATAAAATAAAAATTTGGGCCTCTAGCATCTCCAGGGTAAACAAACCCCATTGGGAAGCAGAGTTAAATAGAGATACTAAAGTTGGAGCCAGGCAATCCCCAAAATACTTATAAAAGTAATCAGTAAACCCATCCGGACCAGACGCCTTACCAACTAGGAGCGCCTTAATAGCATCTAAAATTTATTTTTTGGTCTATGAAACTTTAAGGGAAGCCAAGTCATCGGTACTCAGTTTAGAGGAAAAGAGTACTAAAAGAATATGTATTAGACACGTCTGTCTGTTGGAACATGGAACTATTGCAGAGTACTGTAAATTGTCTAGAGAGATGTCATTGCAAACGTACTGTATTAGTGATGTCCGCAGTTTTCAATATTTTTTGCCCTTTGGAGAAAATACATCTTATTCTATTTCAAGCTTGGCGCATGCACAATTTACAGGCTAGAAACTCACCAAGATTATTACCCAATTTATAGAATTTCTGTTGAAGTTTCACGAGAGCACTGATTCCGAATATACTTTAATTTTAGAAGACAGGAGGGATTAGCCCTGTGTAGGTATTGTACTTGTGCTAACCTCAGTTCTAGTTCAGATTTCTGGTGTAAATACTGTCATTGCAGATGGGAATACATTTGAATGCCCACTCCCTGTAAAACTACTTTCAGGGAACACCAGTAAGATGCAATAGAAGTGTCCTGTTTGTCATTAGTAGCCTCATAAGAGGAGAGAGCCTCCTTCAAGAATTGAATGGCTTTAGGAGAAGCCAATAAATATTCTGGGAACTGCCTCGGTCTAAATTACCCCATTCCATGTACAAGTGACAGTGGCATGATCAGACCAAATAACAGGGATAATTTGAAAATCTATATGAGAATAGGAAGAGAAGACATGGGAGAAATAAGTATAATCTTTATCAGATGGTAGAGTCCTAAAGGAAGTAGAGAGAGACATCTTAGTCCTAAGGGACTCATAGGAAAGTACATAATAGATTAATGAATAGTGCTATTAAACTAGTAACCATAAACTATATTGAACTCAATTAGTAAGGTAGATGTTGAACTCACACAATGGATCAAATATGGGTGTAGGATCAAAATAGTGTAAATCTCCTAACACAATGTAATAAAAATACCAATTAATATAATGCACATATCATTATATGACTCTAAGCGGCTTGGTTGTATAGGAAATGGCTATTTATTGCTGCATTTTCATAAAGAGGGATTAAAAACATGCAATATATGATATACACTATGAGCAAATCATCCAAATGTTTGGTATTCACTTCCAAAATAAAGGTGTTAAATAACATAAAAATAGATTAAATTATAAATAAATGCACAAAAATGATAAAAAAAAATATATAATAAATGTATATAGTGCTAGAGTAAGCATAAATGACTGTTAAAAAGTCTCAGTTCCAAAGGGCAGTCGACATTAAGTGAAACACCCAGTCACTGGTCTCAAGTTACTGTAAGTAATCCAGAATATTATCCAGCTTGTTGGTATTTGCCAGACTTGCATTAGAAGGTCATGTCCCGATGAACATGCAGGAGTAGCTGCAATGGAGTGCTTGAATGAATGAAACATAAGACTGAAATAAAGTAAGTGGTGCCGGTCTGGAAAATGTCTAAATGAGATCCTAATGTTCAATTAGCCGATGCCCGTGTGGTGCTAGACGCATTTCCCTGTGGAATGTCCCACAGCTTCCTCAGTAGCAAGATCCCCAAAGTCCATAAGCAGGGCTTTTTATACCCTTATGTTAATGTAAATTATCAGCAGCTGTAGCTCATTAGAGATTCAATCAACCAAGCCACATAGAGAGCCACAAAAATAGTCACATAAAACTTCCATAAAGGTGCACATAGCTAATAAAATAACTGTAGCATCATTGATACCAATAAATAAATCATATGAAAGATTGTACATACCTAGTCTTTTCGGGCTGATGCATATTGCAGAGTCACGTGATGAAAACACATATCACGGGACTCGGCTAATTCTATTAGCATCCACATATCCGGTACTCAAGCTGGAGTTACGGGGTTGTGGTGCTCAATGAATGCAGGCTGAAGCATTTCACTGAGTCATGTGATGTAAACACAGATCACGTGACTTGGCTACTCCTATTGGCATACACACGTCCGGGACCTAGGCATGAATCACGGGGGTGTGGTGTTTAATGTTGGAGGGATAGAGTATGTTAAGTTGGGATGTGATGTTAGGTCACGTGATGTAAACAATGAACGCATATTCCAGCTGTGTCTATTAAATATCCATTAGCTGTCCATTAGCTGTCCATTAGTTACGAACTTTTCACAATCAAAACATATTGATGATCGTATATCTTTGATGTGAAAAGCGGATATCCAATCGTGATTGGGGACGGCTATCAAATGATGTAAACGGAATGGGATTGAAATGCTAATGGATATTTAGCCACTGGTTCAAATCCCAACAGCGGCTGCCCCACAAGAGGTAAGTATGCTAACCTCCCCTGTCCCACCCCCTAACCCTCCCTTAGTAGTGCCTAATCCTAACCTCCCCCCGTGGGTGCCTAACTGCTCCCTAAACCTAACCCTCCCGGGGGGGTGCCTAAACCTAACCTCTCCCTGGGGATACCTAACCCAAACCCTCCCCTTAGGGGTGCCTAACCATAACCACCACTCCCAAAACCTAACACTAACCCCACTATCTGCCCTAAACCTAACCCTCCCCCACCCACGGCTAACAGGACAGGTGCCCTGGACTTACCTTGTTCGGGCACGCATTGTTCTAGATTCGCATGTCATGATTATGATAGGCATTGGTATTTCGATGCCTATTATAAATCCCTAGCCGGCATTCTGCTGTCGGGATTGTGACCGGCGTCCGGTCACATAACTACATCCCGGTGTAAACAGCATCATATGGTCAATTTGACAAAGAGTTGTCTATCATTGGTATTGAAGTTTTAACCACCTATGAGAATATAAAAGTGTATATAGTCTATACATATATCATTGAATATCTAGTGAAGTATATCATAAATAAATGTAATATTCATGTTAATCCCATATATTGAGATTCCCTCAGGTGAGTATATACCCACATCCTACACTATTATTATGTACAGTTTTTATATAGATACAAAAACCTTGAGTCGATCGGGGAGACATGATGTTTATAAAACCAATGGTATATGGATCTACATTGTACTAAAAATTATACTATAATATTGACCTTCATCAAATAGTGGTCATGATGGTAACCCAACCAAGACAAATCTCAACTGAATACACAAATTAGAAAGATAATAATAATAATCATTTATTTATATTGTTTATTGTAAGTATGGAGAATCATTACAGTCAAAAGTTCTCCAGATTCCATCTATTAGTTTCTTAAATATATGCATTAGTGGTGTTCCCCTCAAAAATTATAAAACAATTGTTAATTGAACAACATGAATATTAAGCAGACAGATTTAGGGATAGAGAAGTGGGGGATAATGGACCAAAAAAGTGTTAAGTATGACCAAATCCAGAACAGGGGTATCTATATGTAGCTGTCCCTAAAAAAAGTAAGTAAATACATTTCCTCTATCTTATTTGATTGTCGGGGATGGGTGATGGGGATCCTATCTACCTCATTCTCAAACTTCTCGACATTTATAAGAAGGAATTCAATTCTATTGATTCATTGAGGCCTTCTGGATGTAAAGAGTTTAGTCTAAACATCCAGAAGACCTCCTGATGACAGAACATCTTGAACCTATCTCCACCCCTAAGAGAGGTGTGGATTTGTCCAAGTTCAATGATTGTGGGTCGCTATTATGTACTTTCAAGTAATGTAGGGACAAACTATGAGTAGTAACCTTACTAATGATATTATGATGGTGTTCCATAAAACGTCTCTTCAATGCCTTGTGGTGCAGCCAACATGGTAGAGGCCGCATCCACAAGTGATTAGGTAGATGACAAATACTGAATCACAATTAATGAAGTTGGTAAAAGTATATAGATCTTGATCACTGTTAAACTTTATGGAAGATATTGTTTTGGGTGTATGAGAACACATAGGGGGTCATTCAGACCCGCTCGCGAGCGGCAGGACGCTCGCAAGCGGGTCGATGTTCCCCACTGCACATGCGCATGATGGAGGGAGCTACATCGTGCGCATGCGCGAGACCCGGCGAGCGACGGTCTCACCATCGCTCCGGGTCTCACACCAAAGGGGGCGTGCTGTCGATGTTGATTGACAGCACGCCCCCTTTGGTGGGCGTGCTGGGGGCATGCCTGCCAGATGGAGGCGTTCCCATGGGAACGCCTACCGTCTGAAGCCGGCCCCACTGACATCACTAGTGATGTCAGTGGGAGTGATTTTGGCTCTGATAGAGCCAAAATCACTCCAGGGCTTGCGGCAGCGAGACCCTACTGCAGGGTCTCCATCGCAAGCCCGATGGTCGTGATGTTCAAGACCATCGCGACCATCATCATGGACGCTCGCTATAGCTGTGGGTGGTAACCCACAGCTATGCGAGCGTCCATGAGGACGCTCCAAAAAAAGGTAGGAGGGCCCTGATTCAGAGCGAGCACTCTGGTCAGAGCCTTCAGCTCTGAATCAGGCCAATAGTGCATCTGGTTTTCCCACACCAGTGGAAACCAGGTGGATAGTATGGTAACCATTGTTCAGAGCTTCTGGATGAATCCCCAGGCATTGAATGGTTATGTGGTCTTAGGTAACTGGGTGCTAAAATGGATTTTAATGATTTGTTTTTCCTGTAGATTACAGTGGGTTTAGGTGGTAAAATATTTCTCCAGATATTATCCTGTTGGAGGATGCGATAATTTTTATAAATAATGTCCCTAATTTCTTTATGACACGAATTGTATGTACAGATGAATGAAATATCTCTATTAGAAGGATTTGTTTGTTTTGGAACTGAATACCAAGCATTTGGATGATTTGCTCATATATCATATATTGCATGTTTTTAATCCTTTTTTATAAAATTGCAGCAATAAATAGCCATTTCCTATACAACCAAGATGCTTAGAGTCATATAATGATATGTGCATTATATTAATTGGTATTTTTATTACATTGTGTGTTAGGAGATTTGCCCTATTGTGATCCTACACCCATATTTGATCCATCGTCTGAGTTCAACATCTACCTTACTAATTCAGTTCAATATAGTTTATGGTTACTAGTTTCATTCATCTATTGTGTATTTTTCTGTATTAGGAGGCTGACACCCTCCATTTGAACCAGCTGCTCAATGACAGCGCCAAACTGATCTTTCTTTATTTTATACTGTGCCTCATGGGAAAGTACAGGAGATCTACCTATGTTAGGGTCTGGGACTATGTTAAAGTAACCCATTATTATCAACTGACCCTGTTTGATTGTATTGCCAATCCCGGAAACCACAGAATGAGAGAGACCTGATGAGAATTTGGCACATAGAGAGAGACTACAGTGACTTCCATACCATCAAGGTTGCCATCTAGGAGGAGGTAGTCATCAGTCTTGTCTTATATTTTGTGGGCTAATTTAAATGTAACAGAGGTGTGAAATAATAAAGCTACACAATGTCATTAAAAGGAGCCATTAACATAATACACTACAAGTTAATGGACACCTTTCAAAAATTGGAGAGCTAAAGATAATAAATGAGTCTCTTGGAGGGCGACAAATTTAGCTTTAAGGCGATGAAAGGTAGCTAAAGCCAATCTCCGTTTATTTGGGGAGTTGAGTCCCGTGGGTATTTAATGAAAAATAGTTAGCTATGGTATATGGTGGAGAGGGCTACAGGGAGAATAACTGCTAACAATTACAACTGTGAGAATAGTTTGGAGCATATCATGACTCGAGATGAGGATAAGGAGTAGTGAAACCTAAAACACAGGGAGGGGATGGGAAAGACTACCGAGAACAATAGGCAAAAAAAATTGGAAGAACTGAAATAATCCAAGTACTGGGGCTACAGTGTTTGTCGTTGGGGTAGGAAATTGGCAAAACAGAAAAAATGGTAAGTGCTCCACCAGGGGAAACCACCCATGCTGCAATCAAAATGTATAGGTAGCAGTAATAGTAAAATGTTAAGGTGAGGCATTTCAGCTCCAGACCCCAGGGCATGCAAGTTAGAAAAACATCCAGCTGTAGCAAAATTACAGGAATTATAAAGTCGCAGTAACTAAGTATAAAACATAGAAAAATAATAATGATAATAGACCAGAGTGACATGAAGTGCCTATGTGAAAACTATACAGTGTGCTCTGAGCAATAAAACCTATGAGACACCTAGAGCTGCAGATAAACCAAAAAGAATAACAATAGATATGTTGAGAAAAATGAAACTAGATATAAGCTCATGATACAAAATACAACATACACAATAGTAAACAAAAACAATAGAAACCAGGTACTCATGAAATAACATATGAAACGTGTAATAACATGTTTAATAGCAATTGATCTAGAGACTGCAGGAGACACACCAAAAACTATATGAGAGGAATATATATATAAAATACAAGCTCACAAGTAACATTCTCACGTAACTTGGGACCAATCCTAGGGCCAGAACTGCAGACTTGCATAGTAATGTCACATTCAACCAGGAACTTGGGGCCTGATTCAGAGCCGGACGCAAGTGGCCGTTCGTTCGTTCGGCGTACGAGCGAAAAAATGGAAATTCAAGTGCTTGCTCGTATGTTCGCTCACAGCTAATCATCCATACCATAGTCTCCCAACCCCTCCTCTAGCTAGCGATCGTTCAAAATAGCGACCGTCCGTCTCCTCTTTGGTTGCAAGGGACTCTCGCACAAGTCAAATCCGGAAGTGGGCCTGTCATTTTTCGATTGCCTGCTATTTCATTTTGTAAACATACTTGAATCGATTAATAGCAATCAGTATATTCATTAGCTTAATTGGTATTCACATCTTTGCAATCCGTTTTTTTTTACAATGTCAATAAACTTTATTATTGTTCGTGTGTGTCATTCCTTCCGCAGAATACGTATGTTTGTACCAAGGGGATGGATTTTCAAATGTTAAAGTTTGTTTGAATGCTACTATTGTTTTGCGTTAGTTTATATGCAGATTTCTCATCTTTATTAATAATATTTAAATTAGCTTACGCATGTCACTGCATCAAGCCTATCATAACTCACATTATATTTGTGAGGGTGTAGGTCACATGACTCATACAATAACCAATACAATGCTTTCTGTTAATTTTCAAAGTACATTAGCCAATCAAATTTTTTCTGGGACTTTTATTAAAACTGTTCTGTGTGGAAAAAATCATTGCCATCATGAGAGCCGCAGCATTTTGTCGCAGAGAACTCCTGGTCCTCACAGATGTGATGGACCGGAGAATAACTTCGCATCCGGCCCCCATCACTGACCGCCGCAAGCGGCAAGCCTATGCGGAGGTGCGGCGCCGGCTGCATACCTTGGGCTACCGCCGCAATATCGGCCAGCTCGAAAGGCGCTGGTCAGATCTCCACCGCAGATCCCCACGCCTTTTGGCCAATTTAAGTCAGCAAATTAGCGAAAGTAAGTGTATTTTTTTAACATTTTAAATGTATGCATACCTGCGTGTGCATGTTTTCCGTCTAGCCCTGTTTCTTTATTTATGACATAGCTGCGTGTGCATGTTTTCCGTCTAGCCCTGTTTCTTTATTTATGACATGCCTGCGTGTGCATGTTTTCCGTATTGCGCTTTTTTTTTTTTTTTTGGTTGTGTAAATTTTTAAAAAATCCCAAAATAAAATTAATATTAAAAATTTTTAACCATCATTTAGGGGCTGAGCGCAGACTACGACGTCTACTACGTCAACGACGTCGGCCTCGTCCCCTATCCCCCACTCCCATCCAAACCTCCTCTCCCCAACCTTCCCCAAATTCCCCCTCCACCCCAGACCGGCCAGACCGTGATGCCCCTCCCTCTCATAATATTCCCATCCCTCAAAATTCACCCTCCCCTCCACCCCCCCTCTCTTTTCATCACCACCCCTCCACCCCCCTCTCTTTTAATCACCCTCCCCTCCACCCACCCCTCTCTTTTCCTCACCCTCCACATCAAGCCAAATCACCCCTCCTCCATCCGACCAGCACTGGCCCACCTCTGAGGAGGATGATGTCGGGGCTCCAGGCCCAGTCATCATTATGACCGGTATGTTTCCCTTTTAAACTATGGTTGCTTTGGCATTATTTTGTTTTTGGTTGATGTTGTCCTTTTGCCTGTGCATTTCCAATTTGTTAAGTATTTCTAATGTTTTGGATATATATCTTTGCCAAACAATGTCTAGGATGTTTTCCCCTTACACATATCACACATGTCCAAACACTCATACTTGTGTCTTTCTTGTTTACGGTACCAACAAATGTAGTATTTTTGCATACTTCTCCCTTTTTTTTGTTGTATTTTTATGTGTAATTTTTTACGTTTTTATTTATACAATCTTTGCGTTTGCCATTACTTTGTTTCTGATTTTTTTTCAATTTTTTTTTAAATATAGTATGATTTTTAAGTTGTTTGGTAACATATAAATTAAGGTATCATTTTAGTAATCCACACATTTTTTTAACCCACAGAGGACCAGAGGTGGAAGCAAGAATTGCAGGATGGCTTGCACAGGTTGAGGGGCCATGTCGTAGGCATGCTCGTGGTCCTGGATCACATATTGGCGCTCCTGCGCCACTAATTTTTTTATTTTTTCGCCCTAAAACTGTTAAAAAAAATTAAATATATTTTGATTTATTAAAGTCTCATTCCTTGTCTGTAAACATTAGATTGTTTAACCTTACATAAGTCTACTATTGGAGCATGTTTTTTTAAGTAATGTAAATTAGATTGTAGAAAGCTCAAGTAAGTATGTAAGCTGGCACATTAAACACCTAACAATACCAATAGGTTTGTAGAATTACCAGCAATTTTTTTGTTTTTTTTTTGGTGGGTAATGTAAATATTAAATCAAACCTGCTTAGGCCTAGATTAGAAATCATACTGATTCACCATAATACCTTTGGTGTTTGTTTTTAGCCACAAAGCAGGGTAAAATACTTTACAATTTAACACATTACAGGATTAGCCATTAAGCAAGTTTGCCTTTTTTGGACCAGGTTACACTTGCTTGTAATTTACCAAGGAAATGTTTTTTTAACGTTAACCAAAAATGTATTCCACACAAATAATAAACACAAAGTGAATTGTCACAATCAATTCACACAGTGAAAACACACTCAAAAATACAACCAACACCAAAAATAACAAAATAAATACAACAATCAAGAACTGTTTGAAGAAGTAGCATGCCAACATGATTCCACAAATGAGGCGAAGAAATCATTGTTCCAGAAGTTATATCCAATGTGGCCACATAAAGTAAATTTTTTGGATCAGGTAGTAGGCATCGTTTTTTCGGTTCATTTTATGGAATAAAAGACAAAAAAAAAAAAGCACAAATTAAAATTGGCCATTAAAATCTTACATGTCTACATTGTGTCAATTAACTAATTTTTTAACAATAATTACCTAAAAAATCTGGCCACCACATCATCGCGTATGGCTCCCCCACATACTGACCTCCGACCAACCTCAGGGGGGCCATCCTCAGGCAAGGCATCCTCTGGCTGCATTGGGACACCACTCCTTATGGTGATGTTGTGAAATATCCCACACAGAACCACAATTTTCTAACCCATATCCGGCAAATACATGAGGTCGCCACCAGAGCGGTGGAGGCATCTGAATCGGCCTTTTAAAATGCCAATACAGCACTCCACCACCTGCCTGGTGGCTGTAAGTGTGGAATTATACTCACTTTGTGGCCCTGGTGTGGGAGCCAAATAAGGA
Source organism: Taudactylus pleione (assembly GCA_031769625.1). Lineage (NCBI taxonomy): Eukaryota > Metazoa > Chordata > Amphibia > Anura > Myobatrachidae > Taudactylus > Taudactylus pleione. Next base: position 7,465,891 of record JAUIMM010000484.1, read on the forward strand.
GTGAGCAGCCAGGGCGTGCAAGGGTAACCACTGTCTCCTGTGAAAAAACAAAAACAAACATCAGGACCATTGTGTAACAAGCTTTGCATTGGTTGCAACAGAAGGTGTCAACTTACCCAGAAGCCACACATCACCAGCTTGTAGGTTGTCTAATTTGTGCCAAATCCCTGATTGCTGGATGACGAAGGAATCATGTGCACTGCTGGGGAATTTTGCATTCAGGGACAGGATCTGGAGGGAGGCATCACATACCACCATTAAATTCAGTGAATGAAAGTGCTTGTGGTTCCTAAAACTAGCCTCCAGCCTTGCTGGAGGCTGAAGTGGTATGTGAGTGCCATCCACAACCCCTATGATGTGTGGGAAGCCAGCTATTTGGCAAAAATTGGCCTTCACCACACTAAGGGAACCCATATCCAATGGCATTTTAATAAAATGATGGAGGTGTTTAAAAATGGCCTCCATCACTGCCCTCAGGACCCTTGAAAAGGAGGATTGGGAGATTCCGGCAACTATTCCCACAGTGGTTTGAAAGGATCCTGAGGCACAGAAATGTAACACCGACATTAATTACGTAAGTGGTGGTATTGCTGTAGGACTGTCAATTTGCCGTTCAAGATCACTCTCTATTAATGAGACAGTGTCTAGGATGATTTGGAGAGGAAGATGGTATCATCTTAATACCTCATCATCTGGCATTCCAAAAAGGGTGACACGTGTTCTATATATCTGGGGCCTTGCACGCCTACGAGGCCTATGCCTGGGACAAAGTTGAGGTTGGTCGGGTTCTGGAACCATGGCCAATATAATACGACCAACATCAACCTGAAATGGTAAGCCAGGTAGTTATTGTTTTAGACAAATGTGTAAAGAAAAATATACTTATCTTTTCTAAGAAATCCAAAGATGCTTATAGGCCGGGGACTTGTCATGAGTCGAACAACCTACATTTCAAAAGTAGAAAATATTTTTAGCTTTATTTTTTAAAACTTGGATTGTAAACACATTTTTGGGGGGAAAAAAATAGAGGAGGGAGCACACATTATTTCGGAAATTCGCACGCTACATTTAGTGGTAAAACATGATTTTACAATGAAAAAATCAAAACACATTAGTGCTCTAAATAGTACGCAATTTTGACAGTTAAATAAGGAGACATTAGTGCACTAAATAGTATGCAATTTTGACAGTTAAATAAGGAGACATTAGTGCGCTAAATAGTACGCAATTTTGACAGTTAAATAAGGAGACATTAGTGCGCTAAATAATACGCAATTTTGACAGTTAAATAAGGAGACATTAGTGCGCTAAATAGTATGCAATTTTTACAGTTAAATAAGGAGACATTAGTGCGCTAAATAGTATGCAATTTTTACAGTTAAATAAGGAGACATTAGTGTGCTAAATAGTACATTCATTTTAAATTAAAAACTACTCAAACATTATTTTGCAAAAGAGTACGCTCTATTTAGTGGTAAGACATGATTGGTCCAAGAAAAAAAACAAGATTACTTAGCGAAACATATGCGAAGACCAACACATCGAAATTGTAACTTCATGAAACTAAAAACACTTACCAAAAACAGACAAATATCCCAAAGTACAAAAACTTCAATGGGGCAATGCCAAAATAACTGTAAAAATAAAATATAAAAAAATAAGTACAAACATTTGTAAACTATTTACTATTATTTTTTACGGTGGTTTTTAAAAAGACTTACTCAAAAAATCCAAAAAAAAAGCTAAACAATAAAAAAAAGCGAACGGAAATTAAATAAGTAAGAAAACAAACAAAACGATCACAAGTGAAAAATCCGCCTAAAACTCCAAATAACGCCAAAAATCAACTCCTACGCCAAACCTCCAACATTCATAACACGCCACCTCGAGTCACACCAAGCCATAAATAGTCTTTATTTTCCCGCTCAAATTAAGGACGGACAATAGGAGCGCACAATCAATGATGCGGCCGAATAATGCTGACACATGTATAAAAACATCACTGAAACCCCAATCGGTCTGCTGTAGTGAGACCTGAAAGTCAAAAATGGCTACAGAGCAGCAAAGCACTGGCCAAGAGGCGCCAGGTAAGTATTTGTCTTTTTTGGACTAAAGGATTATGTTTAACAATAATTTTGGTAATGTTTGACATTATAATTTTTACAATCTTTTTTAAAAAAGGAGTGGAGGATGCCATGGAAGAGGCTGCTGGGCCTAGTAGGCCAACTAAACAAAAAAAAAAAGCCAGCCACAATTCACAATAAAGGAGATGGTGGTTTTGGTGCAAATGTGCAATGACAACCTGCCACAGGCACCAAGGAATATGGGTGCAAGCTAGAAATGGAAAATGTGGGATGACATAGCCAGTGCTGTCAATAGGGTGGGTGAGTTTGTTCGTTCAACCCGGGAGGTCAAACGCCGGTACGTAAAAACTACATTTGAAAAAAATTGTTTACAGGTCCAAATACTGCAGGAATAATGCCAACTTTATAACCCACAGAAGGAGCGACTTCAAATATCGACTTAAGCAAAAACTGGCTGATAGGGCTAGGCATGCAGGGGGGACAGGTGGGGGTCCCACCCCTGTGTCACTGGAGCTCACCGATTTGGAGGAAATGGCCCAGGGGTGTGTGCAGGATGAGGAGGTGTTTGGTGTGTCGAACATAGACACCGACATGCCAGACTTTGCGGCTCCTCATGTTGGCCAAGGTAAATGTTGTAATGTTAACAACTCAGAAATGTGTTTGGGACAATATCTAGATTCTAATGTTACTCTTTTCTCTTTTTTATCACAGAGACACAGGCGGATGAGTCTGCTCCAGAGGGGAGCTTTGGCCGCAGAATTTCTGCTGGCTCTGCAGGGGAGGAAGCAGTAGATCCGGCTGGGGACCCTGTGGCAGAGTCCAGGGCATTCCCCCTCGCAGGCAGTGGACCTCCTCACTGATCTCAATATTAAAACGGATCAGCACACCGAGATTCTGCTGAGGCTGGACACCAGTCTGCTACGGGTGGCGGACGCCCTGGAGCAAAGTGCTGCGGCCAACGTGACCATTGCTAAGGCCCTGGCAGAAAATACTGGGGCAATCGTCCGAATAGCAAATGCCCTGGAGCAGCTCGTTCGCCAGCAGATGTTGGAGCCAGCCTCCCTTCCTGCCGGAACATCAGGACCCTCCACCTCGGGCACAACAACAGCCATCCCTCCAAATGTGCCTAGCCCTATGCCTAGTCCAGAGGACACAACATCTGCCTCTGGCCAGGCCAGCAGAAGGACATCCCGGACCCGTTCAGGCTCCCTCCCTACCCCGGCCAAACGGGCCAAAAGGCGATGACAGCACTGGCTAATTTTCCCACAATCCTTCTCTGTGTTTGCCCCATATTCCTTAATGCCCAAAACCTCCCTCTCCTTTCTTGTGAATTGTTTTTAAAATTTGTTTGTTTGTGTTTTTCAAATGCCACTTTTTTTGTTTGTGTGTTTCTAAAATATTTTGTTTATTGTTTTTACGTTATCCAGATTTTATTTACGGAAAAAAAAAAAAAATGTGAGGATAAAAAAAATACTGTTTAAAATCTGCACAATGCTATTGGTAATTTTTTTAAAAACTGGTTAAAAGGTAATCCCGCAAACAAAATAACAAACAATACAACGGAAATCTAAACATTATTTTGGCAAAAAAAAGCCAAGGGTTAAAAACAATTTATGAGTTTTAATTAACACTTAGCAAAAAACAAAAGGACGATTGTTTTCTTTGCCCCTAAAATATGAAGAAAAAGAACAAACATGCGTACAATATTGTTGCCCTAAAAAATTCAAAAAACAAATGTGGCAAAAACACGCAATTTTTAAATAATTTTGTAAGCTAATTGATTGTATAACCCAGAAATGAGCAGCTGAGTAGTTCAACGGCGTACGGTTTTTTGCTACAAAAAAAATGCAATTTGCTAAACACCTTACAAGCATTTTAAAAATTCAACACTGATTGTTTTGGTGGCATCAATTGATAAATCGGAAGAGCATCGATTTGCCTCGGGAAGGACGAAGAGACCATCGTCATTGCGGTAGAGTATACCAGACCACAAGCTGAGCGAGAAGTTTTAATGGAAAGGGGAACAGTCAGTGACGTATCACTTTTTCCGTTCTCATTGACCGTTCGCATCAGATAATTTATGTACGCCCCAAAAATGCCTCGACACGCCTGCGTTTTCCCATCTCCACCCCCTTCATGGACAGTTCTGTCAATCACATTTGACATGTCACTTCCTGTTCGCTATTTGACGAACGACTGGAAAAATTATCGCAATCTGCCGTACGCACATGCGCACTGTTACACCGACGCATGCGTGGTTTAACAACATCGGATGACTACGAGCGTATGACCGCTTACAAGCGGCTCTGAATGAGGGCCTTAAATCCATCATAGACATACGATATCACATACGATGAGGAGTCATAAGTAATGAAAAGTTTAACAGGAAAGCCCCATCGTTATGGAATGTTGTTATCACATAAAGCAGTAGTGATAGGATGGTAAGATCTCCTCTTGGATAACATAGCAACAGACAGGTCCAGGTAGATCTGTAAGCCTCCCAAGGTATTAGTGACCTCCACCTGTCACACAGCTCTCAGAATGTTCTCTTTAATGAGGAAAAAGTGAACACACATCAGAGTGTCGCAAGGATAATTAGTGGGACCAATTCTAGATTTGGGTAGACGATGAATACAATCAATTAACAGGTCATGATCATATGCAGATGGTAACAGTTTACAGTATATAGTAGAGTAGAAACACAATCCGATAGTTTGGCATTGGAGACCATCTAGACCTATATTCTAAATCGCCCAATTTATCCTTCATCACCACCATTGCTGTATGTATATCTGGATGCTCCATCAGAAGTAGAGGAGATTAGTTCCTTCATTTATTTTTTCAAGTGGTCCATATGACCACCCAGGCCTGTGATTTGGTATGGAGTAACTGCATAGAAGACTCCACACCTGCCAGTATAAAAGCTCTAAAGGCTGTAAACATCTGGAACATGGAGTGAACCAGGTAAATGGCACTCTGGTCAATCAGAGATAGAGTGACTTAGCAAAGTTGGATCACTACATGGGGGAAGGAAGGATTTTCAGAAGAAACACAACGTACTGTAGATTGGAAAACAGTGGCCAGCGGCAGCAATGATGTTTGGTAACAGATTTCTAGACCATAATGGAGGCAGGCTGCGGTAATAGTAACAGGAAGCCCAAAAACAGTAATTCCAACTAGAGCAGGACACCATAGCAGGTTTCAATCAGGCAGCCAGTCACCAGCCAGATAATCCCAGATATGATCCAGTCCTGACATCTATGAAAAAACTGAAGCAGGAGTTAATTAAGAGTGCTGAGAAATACTCATCCATTCAACAATTTGAATGATTAATCAAAAACCAATTAAAACCAATTAGCAATCTCGATACAATTGTAATATCATCCCTGAATGGGAGTTAGTAAACTAGGCAAAGTATTGTTTAACCTTTTTGTCTAATAATCCAGTTTAGGCCATTTTAACCTCAGTCTATTTGCTTATTTTTATATGTAGATAATATGATAATCAGTTTGTATTTAGCAAACTTATTATGCCACTCATTCAGTGGTAAAGGTGCCTCTAAAACTTCGACACACTAGGCCACTGCCTAGGTTCAACTAGTGGTAGCGCCAGACCTGGTTACAAGTTGTCCTGTAGTCTGTACCCACCCTTATAAACATAAAAATGAGCAGTCAATAAAAACTAATGTAAGGTGTTCTGACCCAAGATATCAAAGCATTGGTATCATCAGAAATGTAGAAATGCTTTGCTTGAGAAGAAAAACAAAATTGTCCTAAGAATGATAATACTGTAATAACAACAGAAACATTTTGTACCTTTAATTTCTCCAGAGAGGAAAAAGACAAAAAAGAAAGAAAGAAAAAAAAGAAAACATTATTGACAATTAAGTGTGTGAGAAGCACAGGGGACTCGGACATCATTCCGTCTGCATCAGACGTTGTTAAGACATTATTCTTCAAATCAATATGACTGGCAAGCGCATCGCAGAGTTTCCTTGCAGAGAAAAATCACTCATTTGAAATGTCAGTGCGCACCACTTGCAGGTTTTAATTTGTTTAGATTTCAGAGCTTGTTTGGAAGTTGTATACAATGATAATTGCAATCAGCCCTTCGTTCCCATAGAGATAGTAACACAATTAAAATGGCAGGCGACGCAAGCCGCACAGCGCACAAATGAACCTGTTTGTTGCTGTTTCCAATTACCTGCTGATGCAAACGATGAAGAGCTTGGGCTTCAATAGAAGTTAAATAGTAAATTAACTTTAAAGAATGCTCTGGAACCATCCAATGCAGTCTCAGAGATTATGCATCAAGTTCTGATTTTCTGAAATAACAGCAATCAACCCAATGTACTAAATGAGAAGACATTGTACTTTCTAGCTTCGCTATATTTATCCTTAATCTTTTTTTTTATACTTTGACTACATATTTTACATATTAAAAGTTCCAATTAAATCTGATGAATAGGAAGATTTCAGACAGCAATGATCAGTGTTTTGTACTCCGTGCGCGCACATACTGTAGTGTTCCTTCCACATCCATCCCAATGTAGATTCAGACGCAATGAGGCTGATGCTCAGTCACACACACAGTGGCTGAAGTTGCGGGCAGTTATGGAAGCCATACTTACTACAGTATCTTATTTTAATGCGAGAATTCCTAAGTCTCATGTGGGGGTTTGTGCATCTGCAAGCGGAAACCAGGGCCGCCCACTGATTTTACTACGCCAGGTGCCGCAATCATCATCATTAGTATTGGCACATACACCAGCCCCATGCTACGTGCAGGATATCCATCAGAAACCAGCTTCCCTTCCCCGAACGTACAACTCAGAATGGCACGAGCTTTATACACACTCCCATGACACTCACACAAGACACAGGTTCCACGCTAGTTGCTCACATTGTTGCTGCCCAAAACTGCCAATTTCACAGAAAGACAGATGCGGCCGAGGACGGACATATGCAAAACTGCATAAACATGCATATGCACATGCGCTGTGCTGTTTGAACCTATGTACAGAGATCCGACTCAGAATCAGCCTCAATGTGTACTTACACCTCCTTACGCAGAGAGAGGCTGGAAGGGCATGTAATCTAAGTACATGTTTATGCAAATGCATCCCAAGCCTCATAAACCATTTGGCTGATTTACAGGACTTAAAGGTGGGGGGGTCATCAAACAGTTGAGAGCTGGGTAATAAAATAAAGACCTAATTCATACATGTTGGCGGCTGCAGTCCTTAACGTGTTAGTTATCCAGCCATCCCGAGGTGATGTAGAGGGGAATGTTTTAAAACTGACTACAAGATGGCTGTGCCTATGTGTCTATGTCACTTACAGCCAAAATTGTTACTATATGTACATTGTGCTACAGTGCCATCTGGGTATCCTGAAGAGCTGCGTGTGATTATCTATAGGTCTTCCTTGCATTCCTCAACAGTCAAAGTCTTCTTTTAACTCCACAAACATCATTAGATGCTAAGATCAAACATGTTGGTTGTATAATGTTTGTTATCTGCCCCTGTACAGTATGGTTATATCCTGAGTACACATACACACCATGCTCCCTGTTTATCAGTATTACTGGGGATGCTACAGCCTAGTGTGTTTTCGACACCCTGTCCCTGCAGATGACAGCTCAGGCACATTGGTTCCTTTCAAGAGGATACGCACTGTTGAGGATGACGGAAAGTGACTGGCAGCTGTTTCTGATTGACTCAGTGCGTATTAATCCCTCCCACCGATGCTATCACTATATTAGTGGGGCTGTAGTGATCTATTCATATTATTATTTGATATTTGCAATTGGCGAAAAGGACATTCCCTATTGTTTTATAATGCAGGGAACAAATTTATATGCTTAATTGAACTTCATCAGCATATTTATTTCCTGTTTACATCTGTATTTAATTGTATTTTATATAGTAAATATGACTTGAGGTAAATAATTTACTAAGTGGCAGGTTTGCTGTTCCAGCAAAATTGCAGGATTTTCCTGGCGGGATTGAATCCTGCCAATTTACAAAGGTAAGATTGAGGAAATCCCACAGAAACAAGACTTTAGAACTGGAAACACCATTAAAAGTTCTCCCACTAAATAAATAGAAAACACAAAATTACTAAGCAAAGGGTTTTCAAACCCACCCTTATCTAACTGCAATACTGTCTAAAAAAAATTACCTACCTGCAAGTTGTTGGAAAGCGTTGTGCTGATCCCTATAATCTCTGTAGTCTTCTATTTAAATGCAAAATTTGCAAAAACAATGAAAAGTATGGCACAGGGTCCCCTCACCAAATGATAACCAGCCTTGGGCCTTCAATCTTAGGCTGGTAGTGAAAGAATTGTAGGACAAACAGAAATTTCCACTACCAGCATTAAGTTTTACAAGCCAGAATTTAGCAGGAAGGGGCACTCAGCATGGGGCTCCCCCTCCCCCCCTCCCTGCTATGAATGAGAGTGGAGTCCTCTGATTAATCAGTTCATGGGAGCAGTGTTTACTAGTGATCGGTCCTTTGCAATGGGCTCCCTGTGAGATATGTTCTGTGTTATGTGTTACATGTTTTTTTATTGCTAAGTTCGAGGATGCTTATTCTTGAACAAAGAGGATTTAGCAATTTAGGGCCTTATTTATTTGATAAAACTCTTTGTGTATGATAATGGTGCTGCAGCCAGCCAGCTCCCAACTGTCATCTGTTTGAAATATGACAGTTGGGAGCTGATTGGCTGGAGCACCATTATTCATACGCAATGAGTTTTATCACTTGTTGTAAGTGATAAAACTCATTGATAAAATCAGACAACTTAGTGTGTGCCCTTAGTGTGTCTATCAGCCCTTAAAATTGGTCATGACAGGGCTAGCTGAGACCTGTAGAGTACCAGTAAGAATATTAAATGTATTATTTAATATACTTTATTAACTCCACACCCATCTCCAAAGATGTGTGTTGAATAGTCGTAGTGGTATCAGCCAAGGGCCAGGTGTCTCTAAGGGGGGCATGCATTTGTTTTGCAGATTTCACTTTATAATGTACACTGTGTGTCCACCTTACTTTAGTGCCATCAGCCCTGGCTGGTATGAGGGTATTCCTATATGATTCTGTGATTAAAAAGTAAAAACATTTCTATACGGTTTATTAATTCATCTGTTTCTTCTGCTTTAAGTAAACAAATCTTATTTTTGGTTCTATTCCGTAAGAAATGATGCATTAGATTCTTGCACAAGGTCTCAGAAACCTCGGAACATGTTATCAGGAGAAATGCCTGTACTCAAGGCCTGTACTTCGATGTTCCCAAAACAATCAGCGTTCATGATGTGAAACCACAGCAGAATTTGTGAATACACCGTCTGGGACATTATTTTGTTTTTGCTCTTAATTTACCAAGTATTGTTTAGTTCCTAAATCACAACCCTTGAAGAAAGGAATGTTAAACAATTCTATGAGAATGTACTTATGAAATTTGTTTATCTGAAAAGTAATGTGATTGGCTAAAATGTGTACCATACCCCTTTTATGTTTTCAATAAATATAGCTGGTTTCTGAAGGAGCCCTTAGAAGCAGTTCAGCGCAACAAAACTCACAATCGTGTTAAGTGCCTTATCTGCTCTCCAGTCGACTGTCTTACTGTTGTCTTTGTTTTCAGATCCTCAAGAACATTGAAGGTGGTTGATAAAGGTGCTGGGACACCCCAGTACCCCGTCATTTTCTGGGTGTTTGTCCGGGATAGCCAACAATTTCTACAACTGGCAGAACAGACCTCAAAGTGCCCAGAAATAAGATGAATAAACTCTGTACAGTGGGTTAGTTACAGTGTGCATTTGCACCTTCTTACCCTTTTCAGCTCTTCCAAGAGGTGTCCAGTTGTTGAGATTAAGCAGGTATCCTAAGAACCCACTGTTTTTGAGGACATAAAAGTGTTATTTTGTTATAAACTGTTCTAAATGTACATGTAGTATTGTGTTGCAACAACCTAGTGGTATAAAGGCATGTCACATAATTGCAGTAACTAATGTCTGTAGGACTACATACGTATTTGATCCATTGCATAGACAATGTATAACTAAGTAGTCATTTGAATAAGGATATTTTACTGCAAAAGGTGGGGCAAGAGTGGTCTAATTGTCTGGCTATCTGGCAAGCTAATCATTACAAACCATTTTATGATTTTATATGTCCATATGTTAAATTCTGTTTGCCTAAACCAAAACAGTTTGATTGAATTCTTGTATTATGGTTTTCAAGATAGCAAAAAAGAAAGATATGTTCTGATGAATTTATAACTATGTGCATAGGCATTGTTATTGTTATCATCTATGTACTGGTGTTATTTTATTTTTTAAGAACAGGCATACAAGGTATAAAACACTTTGCGTAATATAAGCCATCAGGAATAACTACATATATTATAATTGCAGATTCAGATTATTGTAAATCACATTATATATATATATATATATATATGTCCATATACATAATACTGTTTTCCAGAATGTACTAAGAAACCATTGATGAATATTCTGTATAATGGGTGTTAAATGCATAAGATCAACTGACAGTATATGAGGCAATTGTGATTTGTCTGGGAAGTGTATTTATAACTATACTTTTTGTTAGATTATTGTGGTGTTTAAAAACTGGGCTGAAGGGATAAAAAGATGTTGTATAAATGAGTCTGTATGATTTCTTAGATTTGACTGATACACCATTTTCATGTACAAGTTGTTTGGGACGTTTATTGATAACAACTGATAATTCAGAGATACTGATTTTTCAAGGTAGTTTGCCCATAATGGCAAAACCAGGTGTGTATTCATCCTCATTGACAAATCCTAGAAATAATGCTCATATTATCTTAGGGACACATTTTCCTGATCCAAATTATCTTGATCCTTATATTGGTTGTCCATGGGCAGTGTTATATTATTGCCAGGGATTGGTGACATTGCCTTTTAATACTATTAATGTTATAACCTGTCCTAACAGTGAACAAGGGCTTCTGCTACACTTGAGGGTTTTACAGTCGTTAGATGTTTTACAGGTGATACATCATTATTAATATCATGGTTTCATCCACTACTTAAGGGATGAGGGTAGAAGGGGTCTGCCCATATTGTTCTATAGGAGGGCTGCTTAGAAACAGTTTGCAAGGCAAAGCATCACAGGGCAACCCAATGAGTCTCCCCTTCCATAAAGGTATCATAATCTCTAGTCAGAATTGTGACCAGTAACTCAGAAATGGGGGCACATTACAGTAAGGATCCCCCTCTCCTGGCATCACCCCTAGAGATTATGAAGGAAATGAAAGGTAGGGAAGCCACTTAAGGAATACATAGAGTATTCAAGAACTCAGGAATTCCACTTAGAGGATGCTTAGATGTGAAGGAATGGAAATTGTCTTGAAGCACACATAAAGCATGGATAAAGAAACATAATAAGGAACAACAAGATGAAGGTTTTGAAGGTAAAAATCCACAGCATCAGAGGTTGTTCAAGACAACATTTCTGAATGGTTTGTCTAAAATCTACAGGCAACAATTATATCAGACCTGGCCTGAAGCAGGAACTATGATGGTACAAGCCCTTATAACGGTTTTGGAAGGTATTGAAGATAGAAAAACAGAAAAACAATGTACAGCTAAAGAACAGAAAGCTATTCCAAAGGTAACAGTGTATATAGCGCAAGAAGCCCTGAACAATCCATTAGGGGCTATACCAAAAATAAATAACAGACAATACAGCCAGAGAGTACAACTTACTTCTGAACAAATGAGATCACAGGGCAAGCAAAAAGGACACATGAAAAGGGACTGCCCTAAACACAAGACTTGGCAGGAAAACAGAGACAAGGAGGAAGATACTGAATAGGAAGCAGGCAATCCAGTGTGCCTCCCACTCTCTACTCCAGAAGAAACTGATATCACCAAAGGTATTGTTACTCTGATCCTACATTCTGGAGAAGAGTACAATTTTTACATTGATACACAGTTTTAAGAGAAAAGGAGGTACCTGCTAACCTATTAACCCCTTCAACCCTTACAGCCACAGGTTTAACAGGATCCCCAACCCCTTTAAAGGAAAGTACTCTAACAAAGGTAAAGATTGGAAATGAGCATATTGAAGTCCCAATAAGGTTTCTTACTTCACCCACTTGTCCATATAATCTGTTGGGAGCAGATGTCCTGTTCAAATTGCAAGCTAACATCAAGTATACACCAAATGGAGTCATCATGACAGCCGGAGGAGACCAAAGACATAAAACACAAATTGAGACTGCAGTATGTTTCCTCGAAGCAGAAGAACAAAGAGAAGAGCCTGCTTTAGCATGGCTTCAGCAAGTCCCAACACAGATCTGGTCTAAAAGGAAGAATGATGTGGGACTATTGACTGTCAGCCCAGTAGTGCTGAGGCTTAAACCAGGTACTCAACCTATCAGCATCAAACAATACCCACTGGATACAAGACAGGCAGCTGCAATTGACTTACAGATTCAACAATATAAAGATTGGGAGTATTAAAAGAATGCAGATTCCCATGGAGTACCTCAAAGATTTCCGATTAAGATAAGGGCCATCCTCGGAGATACACAGGAACATTTTAGGATGGTTCATGACCTCAGAGAAGTCAACAAAAGGTTGGTGATCAACACACCTATTGTTCCAAACCCACACAGCCTACTCAATATTATACCATCAACAGCTGAGTGGGTTACTGTAATTGATTTGGCAAATGCACTTTTCTCCCTACCTATTACTGAAAAAAGTCAACAGATATTGGCGTTCACACATAATGGACGTCAGTATTGCTGGACAAGTCCATCAGAATTCTCAGAAGCCATGAGCTTGATATTGTAAGGATGGAGACCTAAGTGGACAACCACACAGTTGATTCAATATGTTGATGACCTTTTGCTGGCCACAGAAACTGAAGATCAGTGTAAAGAAGAAACATTATATTTATTATCCTTTCTGGCTCTACAGAATTGCAGAGTATCCAGAGACAAATTGCAAGCAATACAAAAGAGAGTTTTGGGACACTGTTTTGCTCAAGGTACAAGACATCTTACAACCAGCAGAACTGAGGCCATACAAAAAGCACCTATTCCAAAGACTATAAATCAGATAAGAGCTTTCTTGGGACTTATAGGATATTGCAGAGAATGGCTCTGTTCTGCCTCTCTACTTATGCAACCTTTGTATGATGCCCTCAAGAAGAAACAATAGAATGAACCTATCAATCCACAGGAAGTTCAAGAGACTGTCCGGGTACTTAAACATGCTATTACAAACACACCAGCATTGGGACTACCAGACTACAGTAAGCCTTTTAATCTCTTCTGCCATGAAATGAAAGGACATGCCTTAGGAGTTCTCACTCAGAAACATGGAACAAAGCAAAGACCAGTGGCATATTACTCTGCCCAGCTTGATCCCATTGTTCAGGAAACTCCATTCTGTATCAAAGCAGTAGCAGCAGCAGCAATTTTAAAGGATAGTCTTGGATATAGTCCTCGATCATCCACTTGTTAATCAAATACCACATTCAGTAACAGAAATTCTCAATCAAGCCAAAACAAAACACTTGTCAGCAGCAAGATTGACTAAATATGAAGTGGCAATACTCAGCTCTTCACATGTGACCATCAAGATATCTACTGTTCTCAATCCAGCCATTCTCCTCCCTATTGATTAAAAAAAGAGGGGAGTGCACAGGAAAATTTTAATGAATCATCAGACAAGGATATCACATACCGAAGTATATCTCCTAAAAGAGTAACCCAACAGGATGAGGCTGAAGATGTAGATACTGAATATTTATCTGAGGATGAAGAAAATGTACACACAAATTTTTTTCCTCATAATTGTCTGGAACTTATGGAGACTGAGATGAGTGCACTATTTAACATCACAGAAGACTGTCTGCCCAATGCTGACCTTACCTTGTTAGTGGATGGGTCAAGATACTATGTGGATGGTTCACCCAGAAAAGGATATGCTGTTACCTCTCACCATGAAATACTACTTCAGGAAGCCCTACCAGCACAAGAAGCTGAACTAAAAACCGTAACAACGGCCTGTGTTATGGCTAAAGGACAAACAGCAAACATCTATACAGACTCAAGATACGCGTGGGGAGTTTCTTATGACTACGGACCAATCTGGAAGAGTAGGAACTTCTTGGGTTCCAATGGAAAACCCATCAAACATGCAACTCTAATTAGACATTTGGTTTCTGCTTTACAGTTACCTACTAAAGTGGCCATAAACAAAATTCAAGCCCATACCAAGGAGTCAAAGGTAACACTTTTACAGATGCAGCAGCAAAGGAGGCAGCCCTGAGGGAGTTACCTGTCTGTCTGGCTAGTTGGAAATACTACAGAACAATCCCCACAAGAAGAACAAAAAGAGCATCAGGATACTTTCCAGACTCTACGCAAGTTCCAAGAACAAGCTACACAAGCAGAATATAAGACTTGGATTAAAATGGTGGTGTGTAGGGAGCAAATTGTGTTTACCAACAGCCCTATACCCAGCTATGTTGTCACTTATGCATGGTCCCACTCATCTAGTCAAAGAACCTATGACCAATACAGTACACAAGCATTGGATAACACCAGGATTTAACATGGCAGCTACAACATACACTGCAGCTTGCTGGATATGTGGACTTTATAATCCAGGACAAAAGGTCAAGGTACCTGAAAAACACACTCCAAAAGCATACTACCCATTTCAAAGACTACAAATAGACTATATCCAGTTACCGAAATGTGGAACATATGAGTATCTGTTAGTGGTTACGGACATATTTAGCCAGAAGCTTGGCCAGTAGCCAAAGCAACAGCTAAAACAACAGCAAGGAAATTGATCTCAGAAGTGATATGCAGATCTGGAGTACAAGAAGTCATAGAGTCAGAAAGGGGTGCTCATTTTACAGGTGCAATTATGCAACCTGTCATGAAAGAAACAGGGAAAACCTGGTTAGAATGTCTACCATTAGCGTTATTTTCTGTTAGAGTTACACCAATTACCCCTCATAAGCAATTACAGTATAATCATGGTAATTTAACTAATTACATGTGTGTTTTATCACATATTCTAACTAAAATGCATGTTCAGGTTTTTTCTTCACTTACAGATCCAGAGTCTCTTGCAGGAGCTCATATTTTACATCCTGGAGACTTTGTATATTTGAAAAGACATGTAAGAAAAACTTTGGAACCCAGATATGATGGTCCTTATCAAATACTGTTGACCACGCCTACTGCTGTGAAGTTGGAAGGAAGAGACACCTGGGTACACGCATCACATTGCAAAAAATTTACTGTGTCCATTGAAGAAGTAAAATGAAGTCATATATTCTTTTCATGTTGTGTGATGTCCAGATATCTATTAAATATGCCTGGACACCTGGGGAGCTTTTCCAGCGATTAGAACAAAAAGATGCAAAAAGTGAGAATGAAGGAGTATTAACGTTTAAAGGGAGTGAAAAGATTTGTTTGTATAGAACCTTATCAGCCTGTATTTAAGGAATGTATTACTAAATATTCGATCTATCCCTTTGCATATCTACATCTCAAGGGATGGTATGTAATCAGCATCCTACATTTTATGAACCTTGTAAGTTGGATCATCCAACAAGTGCCTGTAATTGGGCCTTGCATAATACTGAAAAATATTTGTTCATCGAACTAGGGGCCTGATTCAGACCCGCTCGCAAATTGCGGCCGCTCGCTGGCAAAAAGGGGCCGGATATTTAAATTAAGTGCTCGCACTGCATCTCATAAGGACGCCCTCTATGTTTTAGCGAGCCCTGACAATAAGTGTATAAAGATGCCCCTTTGCCACTCACAACACTCATCATCTCCAGTATTTGAAGGATTAATCGGTAACATCGAGAGCACTTACGGAACATAAGAAATGGTTTAGATACGCATGCACTCTCCTCACATTTTACTAAAGTACATAACTGTTCAACAAACAACATTAAAAAATGTTATGGCCTGAAACAAGTTAAAAATAAGATGAGATCGAGAGATATGTAATTTGGCAAAAACTGAGATGAAACTTGTACACTCATGTCAAACATTGTTACCGAAGGGATTAAACAGCGATTTTGAATTGAAGTGGTTTATGTGATTTGTACTTTACCTCTCATTTTATATCATGTATCCTTTATCAACATTGTTTTTAATTCAGTTTTTTATTGTTATTTGTGTTTTTGTAGCTTGATATATATTCATACCATGTAATTTATAAGAACTCTTCCGGTTGGGACTCATGTTTACATCACCATGGTTACAATAACAGGAACTGAACCATCTCCCAGGTTACATTACCAAATAGGAAACAGCAGAGCGACGTCTAGCTTTAGTATCCTTGATGATGGGAGTAACAGGAAGTGACCTAGACGGGAACACACACACCCCCGGATCTATTGGTTAAGTGCGGTATTTAAACGATACACCGGCAACACCACAGCACACCTTGAAAAAGATCCTGGACCGGGATCAAAATGCGTTGGTGAACTGGAGGTCGGTTCATGACACTGGAGCGCTTTTGAACTATAGGAGGCAACATACCTGTAAGTGCTATTGTCCGGACCCTTTTCATTTTGGCACCAGGTTTTTACTTCTTATCCATCAGACGCTCTCTGGAACTTTGGCCCTCATTCAGAGCCGTACGCTCTGAGCAGAGCGCACGCTCTGCATGAGGGCCGGGCTCCATTTTCATGGAGCGTCCTCCTGGACGCTCGTATAGCTGTGGGTCACCACCCACAGGCTATACGAGCGTGCATTTTGATGGCCGCGATGGTCGTGACCATCGCGACCATCGAAATTGCGAGCCGGAGCCTGCGGTTGAGGTTTTCAACCACAAGCTCCGGAGTGATTTTGGCTCTATCAGAGCCAAAATCACTCCCACTGACATCACTAGTGATGTCAGTGGGCCGGCTTCTGACGGGAGGCGTTCCCGTGGGAACGCCCCCGTCAGGGAGGCACGCCCCCGGCACGCCCACCAAAGGGGGCGTGCTGTCAATCAACATTGACAGCACGCCCCCTTCGATCAGACACAACGAGCGAAGGAAAGTCCTTCGCTCGTCGTGTCTGGCGCATGCGCACGACGGAGCTCCCTCCGTCGTGCGCATGCTCAGTGCAGACCATCGACCCACTTGCGAGCGGACAGCCGCTCGCGAGTGGGTCTGAATCAGGCCCTTTGTTTGCTGCTATGTTTTATATGCCTTGTTTTGTATGGTATTAAATTCACTTTTTATACTGGAACTCACTGATTGGAGCCTTTCCTTGTTTATATATACCTACTCTGGGAGTACCTTGACATATATAAGTGACGGGATATCCCATAAAGAAACCTTTATGAGAGTGCCTACACTTTAGTCCTTGTAAGGGTACGCCCTATATTGCATTTCCCTTGCGATGAAAACGCCTGTGTGCACCTACATGTAAAAGATACCATTATATACGGAGACCTTATGCCAATATTGTGAGTGGGGTACTATACCTTCCTACAGTGCATGCATATATGTTGGTGAAATATACCTTTATGGACAATTGATAACTTCTGGCTGTGTAAGTGAGGTGTGTCCTCCTGCATGTTGTGGTGGGTACAGATATTATTCACACTGTTGTGTGAATAATAGGGTGTAAATTGAGGGTGTAAATTGAGTATTAGACATACTACACTATCAACATTTTCTGTTTCCTTTCTATACATACGGAGAATAACTGAAAGAAGAAACAGAGAAAGAAAGGAAAATCTCATTTACTACATCCAAATTTAAGTATTTTTTGTATGAAGCGCCTTTATCCACTTTCTATTATTCATGTTTATCACTGTCAAGACCCAACTACTGGCATAAACCTTGCAAACATACCACTGGCCTCTCCTGGCATACAAGGAGTACATACAGTATGTTACCCTTCCATAGCTGGTTGCTTCTGGAGATTGTCCAGCTCTGTAACCTGTTGAAAATATGCCTTTTGAGGAAAAAAGGGGGGAATCTGATGCACACTCTAAGTACTAAGAATAATAAATATAAAAAATATATAATAAACTATCAATTAACATGTTGTAATATAGAGGTTCTTGATACATGTTTGGCTAAAGATGTTTGCTCACCTACCACTTCACAGTGACCTCATCAGGTGGGTCCCTAACATCCCTAATACTGACACATTGTATAAATGTATCTAGGACTTACCTATAATAGTGCCCATTACATGTATGTACTGCAATGCAAGGACCATTACTAATTAAAACCACCTGGGGCAGGTAGGAGCAGTGGCATAACTATGGAGGGTGCAGGGGGTGCGGTTGCTATGGGGCCCGGCAGCTTAAGGGGCCCGCCGGCCCAGCGATCGCACCCCCTGTACCCTCCATATGCCGGGCGCCCGCTGAGATTGTGTTACCAGCGAACGCCCAGCTCCTATTCAAACCCCTGATGGCAGCCGGAGGACGGAGCTCCCTCCATCTTCCGGGTCCCGCAGTGCACTATGGGAATGATGTCATGATGTCACTCCCATAGTGCCGAGGAGCAGACGCCGGGGACGGAGCTCAGGAGTGAGCTCCGTCTTCCGAGTCCCACAGAGCACTATGGGAGTGGTGTAATGACGTCACTCCTATAGTGCCGAGGAGCGGACGCCAGGGATGGATGGCAGCAGCACTGGAGCAGGGATAAGGTAAGTGGTTTTTGTGTGTGTGTGCGCGCGTGCGGGGGTAGGGGGGCAGGCAGCTACTGGGATCTCACTACTGGGGGCAGCTACAGGGGGCTCACTACTGGGGGCAGCTACTGGGATCTCGCTACTGGGGGCAGCTACAGGGGGCTCACTACTGGAGGCAGCTACAGGGGGGGTCACTACTGGGGGCAGCTACAGGGGGTCACTACTGTGGGCATTACAGGGGGCTCACTACTGGGGCAGCTACAGGGGGGGTCACTACTGGGGGCAGCTACAGGAGCTCACTACTGGGGGCAGCTACAGGGGGCAGACTACTGGGGGCATTATAGGGGCTCACTACTGGGGCATTACAGGGGGTCACTACTGGGGGCATTACAGGGGGCTCACTACTGGGGGCAGCTACAAGGGGCCCACTACTGGGGGCATTGCAGGGGGCTCACTACTGGGGGCAACTACAAGGGGCTCACTACTGGGGGCATTACAGGGGGCTCATTACTGGGGGCAACTACAGGGAGCTTACTACTGGGGGCACTGTGTAAGGGGCACCATTACAGTGGGCATTGCATAAGGGGTACCATTACAGTGGGCATTTAATGTTTTAGGGGAACTACTGTGGTTATTGTGTAAGACCTAAGTTAGGGGGGCCCCTTAAAAATGTTGCTATGGGGCCCAAAAAGTTCTAGTTACGCCCCTGGGTAGGAGGCATGCTAGCCCAGGAGAAGGGGTCTCACACCTTCAAGTGTACCTTAAATACACATATATGGGAAAAATTAATAAGGTTGTGCAGCCCACCCACCCCCCTTTTTTTGGAAAATATGCCTTTTCTCAAATGCATTTTAAGCCGTTGTTTGAAGGTGGTTGGAATCATTCTATCTCTAAATTAGCCCCTGTAAAGCTATCATCTATTTCATAAATGTAAGGTTTATTGTTACAAAAACATCATCGTATATTTAAAACATTTTAATGTTTTTTAAAATAAAATATTTTTTATTATTGTTACATTTACTTTTCAGCTCCTTACAAAACAATATCTATGTACTGAGGGTTTTTTTTAGATGTATTTACATGGACAGATACCCCCATAGACACACATGTCTACAATGATGTACAACCAATAGAAAAGACAAGCTTGCACAAAAATACACAAGAACTTACACAGTTTTTATTTTTACAGTCTAAAATCTGATATTTACATAAATATCTGATGTCTGATGATTTGCACAGGTGCAGATCTGGTCCTGTGATAATGGTCTCAGTGCCCCAGAAGCCGCAGCATTATTGACATGCTGCTGGTATTTGGGTGCGAGGATGAGGCAGTGATGTGTTGGGCTTGTTTTCTGGGTGTGCCGAAGCCGGGAAGCAGTCGGGAAGCCGATGGACGTAATCCCGACACCTGTCTAATGACAGGTGTCGGCTTCCTGACTGTCTAATCCGGACAAGGCACTAATGACAGGTGTCAAAATCCTGACGCCTGTCATTAGACCTACGCCGGGAGCCCGACACCCGGCTTACTGATCAAAGGTAAGCCGGGCTCGGACAGCCGCGGGGGGGGGAGGGTTAGGTTAAGGGAAGGTTAGGTTAGGCACTCCACCCTGGAGGTTAGGGTTAGGCTAGGGGAAGGGGGTTAGGGTTAGGCACCCCCGGGGGAGGTTAGGGTTAGGCACCCCTCGGAGGACTTAGGTTTAGGCTGCAGGGAAGGGGGGTAGTTTTAGGCACATAGGGGGGATTAGGGTTAGGCCCTTGGGGGGGAGGTAAGGGTTAGGCACCCCTAAGGGAGGGTTAGGGTTAGGGGTAGAATAAGGTTAGTGAATACTTACCTTTTGGCGATCTGGATTTTCACCCGTCGGGCTGCCGCTGTCGGGATTTGAACCGCCGGCCATGTGGTTCATAGTGAATCCCTGAAGCCAGTAGCTGTTTCTTTGGACGCAGCTTCACTGGCCCCTGCAGTATGATTTCGCCAGACATACCGAGTAATCTGAGGGTTACTCAGATATTCGATGTTCACGTAGTTGATCCGATGCTGCATTTTCTGATGCAGCAGTGGATCAAAGAAGACGGCAAGTGGAGCCTTTTTACTTAAGAGGCCACCTGTGACTTTTACATAGTTTTGCACAGCCGCTGCATACAAAGACGCAGCAGCGCAAAATTAGCATACATCTCTGAACCAGGTCCTAAATCACGTCTGCTATGTTGTAAATCTCTGACAGTAAGCTGAAAACATTTAACTACGTTTAGGATGCTCAGAATAAGTACATACATTTATATGATTGATACCCTTTTAACAGAACACATTCGGTTACAATATTAAAAGAAGTTAAATGATGTCAGATGTTCATTTTCTTCTGTTTATGAGTAATAGTTACAGGCTGAATGTAGTTGTTGCTGCAATTTAAACTTACATTTTCCACAGAGCAATTTAAATACATTAAGAAAAAAAAACTATTCATAGTAATTGTTTGGGGATTTGCTAAAACACTAATGTAGCAATTATCAAAAGACAAACTTTTTTGTAACAAACATTAACTTTTTAGCTTTCTACCAGTAAATATATTATGTGATATATTTTTTAAGAATCACATTAATAAGGCTGAAAATAACTGTAGAGTGTTCACTGCTCTCTGTTAACTTCATATTCATTTGATTTAATTGGAACTATTAATAAGTAAATGTGTATGCAAAGTATAAAAAGATTACTGATGTAAATAATCAAACTAGCAAGTCTTCTCACTTGGTATTGTATATTGAAGGGGGTTTTTTGCAGTTATTTCAGAAAATTAGAGTATGATGCATAATCTCTGAGATTGCCTTGAATGGATCTAAAGTAGTCATTAAAATGTATTTTCTATTTATCTTCAATTCAAACACAAGCTCCTCATCACTTGCAACAGATGGTAATTGGAAACACTGACCAACAGATTCATTTGTGTTGCCTGGCATTTTATACCGCTATAGGAGATTCTGATTGAGATGAGCTGTGTACAGTATACAACTTCCACATCAGTGTGGTCTAGCAGCAATGGGTATGCTGGCACTTGTAGTTCTACAAGTGGCAGCATACCCAATCAGTTTATGGGCGTTTTGGGGCCTGTAATGCAACATATAAAATGCTACTTATTTTTACATGACATCATCACCTAACAAGGGTGCTGGGGGAGCCCTATCACTACATGCCCACAACACACCCTCACTGTACTTAGCCTATGTGTGAAAACCTAGATGCTGCCCAATTATAACCACTCAGACAGCTGAAAAACTCATAACTACTCAAAGTTATATATATACTATACTAGCTGGAGTACCCGGCATTGCCCTGGATTTTAAGAATGTTTGTTTACACATCATCCTCCAACAAACCTCTCCTTAGGCAGGCCTCACGAAAAGTGTGACAAACTTCCCCATCCACGGTCCTAAGGTCTTCGAAGGAAGTAGGACCTGTAACGGTGTAAAGCAAACTTCGGAGATAGAAGCATTAAAAATTTGTCGGATGTACAGTGTAAACACGGCCAAGAGCTTCTGTTGCTCTGATACCAGGATGACTATGTACTTCCTGGTTGCTGGATCGCACTATGAAATGCACAGCAACTACTTCCAGTTCCTTGTGCAGCTGTTTCTGGCATTCAGGCTCTCCACGGTGTATAAAATTCATCCAATCGGTTTTACCCTTCAAGGGCTGACAAAGGAATGAACCGGAAGTAGCCCCTGTGCGTTTCATACTGCGGTCCAGCAACCAAGGAGGTAGACAAAAAAGTTTGGTCGCCACTGTTGACACCATCTAGTTGTGTAAGCTCATGCATGGGCAAGTATAAATAAAAATTAGTGCTACAGAGCTGCGTTTTTGCATCCCAGTAAAGTTGGCATTTTTATGGGTCTGATTCTAAATCAGATGGATCTCTCCTCATGGATGCAGATAGCAATTTTTACCATATTCAGACTCATAATAAGTCTGGCTTAATATCAATAGTGGTTATAAATTCATACAGCATTTAAAATGTACTGTAAACTCCACGCGAGAGCCATAGTAAATGATGTACAGAGACTTAGATTATATGCTACAGAATAAAGGCCCTCATTCAGAGCCGTACACTCTGAGCAGAGCGCACGTTCTGCATGAGGGCCGGGCTCCATTTTCATGGAGCGTCCTCCTGGACGCTCGTATAGCTGAGGGTCACCACCCACAGGCTATACGAGCGTGCATTTTGATGGCCGCGATGGTCGTGACCATCGCGACCATCGAAATTGCGAGCCGGAGCCTGCGGTTGAGGTTTTCAACCGCAAGCTCCGGAGTGATTTTGGCTCTATCAGAGCCAAAATCACTCCCACTGTGCTGGCTTCTGACGGGAGGCGTTCCCGTGGGAACGCCCCCGTCAGGGAGGCACGCCCCCAGCACGCCCACCAAAGGGGGCGTGCTGTCAATCAACATTGACAGCACGCCCCCTTTGATCGGACACAACGAGCGAAGGAAAGTCCTTCGCTCGTCGTGTCTGGCGCATGCGCACGACGGAGCTCCCTCCGTCGTGCGCATGCTCAGTGCAGACCATCGACCCACTTGCGAGCGGACAGCCGCTCGCGAGTGGGTCTGAATCAGGCCCAAAATTCCATAATTCCTTAGTATGTAGCAAAATGCATGTTATAAAATCAAATTCTGAAATTAAATAAAAATAACATTTTAATATTTTTATTATTGACCTTGCAGATGGCCCAAGAAGAATGGTGTCCAAATCTGCATCTAACTATAAACCAAACAGGACAATGCTTTTATTCTTCTTTGGTGTTTTAGGTGTAGAACCATGAGAGATCTTGGCTTGTAAGCTGTGGCTTGTAAACTGTGGATTTGTATAGAAAGACAGAAGGAAACATTTTTGCTTTTATATAGTAGATAGTAGAGATAGAAAAGAAAAAATAGTAGATAAGCTAAATCTTTTTCTAATTCCGTACCTGACCTGTAGAGGGTGAATGCTATGCAAAAATTTAGTTTTTTAATGAATTAAAAAAGAACAGTAATTAATTTCGATTTCAAATTTTTTAGTTGCCTCCGCCATGTTTTAATACGCTCGTATGTAAAATTTCACGATCTTGGCTTGTAAACTGTGGATTTGTATAGAAAAGCAGAAGGACAGAAGGACAAATTTTCACTTTTATATAGTAGATACTTGCATCTGATGCATATGCAGCCGGCAAAACGGACTTGTTTCAATCCTGCATCATGACCTAAAACTCCAGGCACCTTCACCAATTTGCCATGATGACTAGCATTTCTAGTATGTGGCACCATCATGATATGTTTTAAACATATTTTCTTGCAGATGCATTTAACAAACTGAAAACAGGAGTGATACTAGTGTTCTAATTCCATCATGTGTTCGTGCTGTGAGCTGCTATTGTAAGGATGTTCCATAATCATCCCTACAGAGGTTGCCAAAAAGGAAAATAATTAACACCCCTGCTTAGCAGGAATAGATTACCTGAAGAAGTCGCAACTTGGAGTGGTGAAATGCGTTCCTTTTTCAAAATACTGTACAGACATTCACAAAAGACACTTTCTAGCAGAGACTGACTAATACCCCAACACCCTTGCGGGTAGTGCATAAGGCACTTAGATTCAAAGATATCTCTGTGAACTACTGAACATTCAGCTGCACACTGAAATGACAAAGACTAAGGAATAGATGTACTAAGCCTTGGGGAGAGATAAAGTGGAGAGAGAAAAAGTACCAACCAATCAGTTCCTAGCTGCCACTTTACAGACTGGGTGTGAAAAATGACAGTTAGGAGCTAATTGGTTGGTACTTTATCTACATCCTCTTTATCTTTCCAGAAATTTGTTAAAGGATGTCCAGCATATACAGCCATTTACAAAATGAGTATTGTTTTTATGAGCACAGTTTATTTTTATTGCTTGCCATGACCAATACTGTAGTTGATTGACTCTGTTGCAGTACGGCACCATCTGTACTTCAGATTTATAATGGAGGCACACATACTGTACTCATATGAACTTTAGATAACGAATACAGGTTCAGTCTATCAGAAAGAAGTGCTTATCATTGAATGATGCTAGAAGTTTCTGTTTACAGTGTATGGGCCCGAGGGCCTCATTCAGAGATTGGCGCAGTGTGATATTTACGCAGTTGAGCGATGTTTACTACTGCATGATAGGTCCAGGAATCTGGCTTTGAGGAGAGTAGCTAGAGTAGACCCTATGTTACAGTACGACCAATGTTGCTTTGTTGTTGGAGCATTTACAATCTCCACCACAAATGCACAGACCACAGAGCCTAGAAGTGGGCATCTCACCGCTCGTACACTTCACTGTATAGTAGAGCACAAAGGGAAGGCTGATATTAGCATTGGCATATTCCCACAACTGCTATTGCAAGAATGGCTGTGATCGCGGCTGCATTACCAGACATCTCTGAATCAGGCCCTGAGTTGGGAGAACAGCAGGAAAAAAAAACAAGTAACTTGCACCTGGACAAACCATGTTACACTGCAGAGGGTGAGAATAATGTTAATTTATGTATTTATCTTTGCATGCAGGGTAAATGATAACTACATTTGCATGTAGCCCACAAATGCTGGAGAGCTTTTTTTTCATACTGCCCCTCTTATATCTAAATATCATTTTACGTCTGTCTCACCGGTAGTTCAATATGGTTATACTAGGGTGCAAAGGTACTTTAATTTTTTGCTTTGCTCCCTACTGAGAATCAGCCACAATGTGTTTCTGAACATTCTGCAGAAACAAATAAACTTTTTATTTCAGCTTATATATTGTGTATATTCATGTCAATGCATAATATGTCTATCTAAGATACTGCTTATTTAGTGAACCATTGACAACATTAGATTACTCATTTAGATTAAACACACTACAGAATTACATTCACTAGATTACAATTAATTATTTTTTTCACTAAACTCAGCAAAAATATTAACACAAAATGTAATACCTCTCCCGAGCGCAACCTGATATGGCAGCCTTTAGTGAGTACACAGGGGCACCTTATACCCCAAATGGAAAATCCTTGACACAATATAATACGTGTGACCACCAAGTGGCGCTATACCAATAAAGAGAAGTTTTTAGTTACTTTTTCTCTGTTGATCCCCCGTAGAGTCATATGCCCAACGGTACCTCAATATATAAAAATAGAAGGTACGCAATAGTATAATATCGTTTGAAATACAATACATTTATTCATATAAAACACAAAAACACACACTGTATAGGCTCTATGTGGCCATCCACGGTAATAGTATACAAAGGTCAATACTGTGGGTGTGGAGTAGCTGTCCACAATTTTATAATAATAAAAAAAGGGGAAAAAAAAGGCTCCTTTGCCCTGCGTACCAGATAGTAGATGAAAGTATGCGTTGAGTTTGCACTGCCGACAATCCGGATATAGTCTGACAGTGTCTCACCAGCGGCTACCGGTACTGAGGTTCTCGAATCCTTCCCTGGAATAGATGTGCTCTGCTGTCCTTAACGCATTTCAAGCCCACCTGGCTCTTCCTCAGAAGGATGCAGAGTCCCACTCATAGGGGCCTTATATACCCCTGTAATTGTCAATTAATTCCCTCCTAAAAAACGGAAGTAGTCAAAACCGGAAGTGACGCGGCTTGCCACTTATGGTTTTGCGGCTCCCGCATTAGACATGGACGCATGAAAGTCAGAGATATCACAATGAAGAGTGAAGACCAGATCATGTTGGTGATTGCATGCATTAAAAGGTGAGGAGGTGCACTAAACAAGCCCAAAAGATTTTGTGATGAATAGAAGTGTAGAGGCATAGGGGTCAGTGGAAACATCTATCGGAATATTGAAGTCACCTAAGATAAGGGAGGGAAGGTCAGAAGAGAGGAAGTGTAGGAGAAGACCTTGGGATGATACATTACGGGTACATGAGGGTTAATGGGGTGAAAGGAGTGGATTGACTGGGAGATTTCTATGGGTATAGATTGGAAGAAACAGCAAGAGGAGAGAGACCCCACACCACCACCTTGACAACTCCTGGGATGAGGGGTATAAGAGATACAGTATAGAGGCCTCCTGAGGGGTGAGCAGATGGAGAAGTGGTGTCAAATTGAGAGATTTACTATTCAGTGATAGCTATGAGGCTCAAGGAGTGTGAGGTAAAAAAGTCATGGGGGGGACAGGCTTGAAACAGACAGTCTAGGCATTCCAGGGGGCACAGGAGAGAGTGGCAGTTTGGAGGGGGAGAAGTGAATACATTTTCAGGGTTGCAGGAGTATGGCAGTGAGATGGAATTGAAGCGGGTAGATTGGGAGAGCATTGGGATGGGCAGGAGGCTGAGCAAAGAGGGTAAACTGCCAGTGGAGGGTTAGGAGGAGGTTCAGCGAGAGGAGTTATGAGGTGTTAAGAGGTGTCAAGAAGAGAAAGGAGGTTGTCAAGCCTAGTGTGGGAGAGGGCACATGGTGGGGGGTAAGGAGATGTGATTAAAAGT
The DNA here is from genome assembly GCA_031769625.1 of Taudactylus pleione. Classification (NCBI taxonomy): domain Eukaryota; kingdom Metazoa; phylum Chordata; class Amphibia; order Anura; family Myobatrachidae; genus Taudactylus; species Taudactylus pleione. Next base: position 7,493,129 of record JAUIMM010000484.1, read on the forward strand.
TAATGAATAAGTGGGGTAGAGTAGGAGAACCAAAGGAAAGAAAGGGAGACAAAGGCAGAAGGAGGAATAGCAGACTAGGGGAGAAGGTAGAGGCAGAATCCGTGAATCGAGTTGTCCAACATGTTGGATTTTGCCATCTAATCAGAGCTATAGATTGCTAGTGTAAGGTACTGATCAGCCTAATTTGCAGACCGTTTCACCAATAGAACAACTTTCTTTACAGGTGACTAGTAAATTACGACCCTTTGAGATGATGTATGGACACTTTCATGATTTGCAGATCCGATTTTTGGATGAAAAATATCTGCAAATCCCTAAAACATATCATCAATGTATGGACACATATTGGTGGATTAGAGAATCATTAAATCGGGGAAAAAACACAGAATCGGTTAATCTTTTTTGTGATTGCTGATGTAAGGGCCCTTTAAGACAGCAAGGTTCTGTATGGATGATTGGGAAAGGTAACAAATGTTAAATAGTATAGAGAAGTAAAGTAGTAAAATTGGAGTATATTACAAAATAATAATAATAATACAATTATGTACATGCGCTTATCTAGATTACTGTGAATGTAATCTCTTCTCTTCATCTCTTTCTTGTCTTCTCTCTTCTTGTCTCCAGTGCAGCTATGAAAGTGTTGCAGGGAAACCAGCCTAGAATCTGGCAGGGGAGAATGGTCGAAGATGTGGTGCATCCACTGGTGGCATCTACCAAAGGAAAATGTGCGGGCATGGGTAGTGGCAGATGGGGCGACTGACAACAGGTACCAGTGTGCCAGCAGGTTGTGAGACAGTGGCAGATGGGTACATGGAAGGGGAGTGTGTCAGCAATTAGGGGTACTGTGGCACATGAGTTATGTGGCAGCAGGGAGTTGGGTATCTGACTGCAGGTAGTCAGTGCATGGCAGATGCATTGAGGAGGGAGTGTAGCTAATAGGATATATATGGAAGTAAAGAAAGGGTCATATTAGACCCACAGTTTATTAATGCAATACATACCAGTATCCCATAATATATTAACCCTTTACACACACATACCATTCACTACAGTATAATATTCCTTTACACAAGTGCATACTAATATCCATATATTAACTAACACGCACACTGTATAATGATTTGTAGTATGCTGTGAGGAACTCTTCTGTCTGCTTCCTAGATGTGAAATAGTGGTAAAATCTTGGGAGAAAGACTAGCCACAAGAAAGAGCAACACTGCCAGGGCCATGTAGCCTGTCCTTCAGGTTGAAACACCAGTAGCAGAAGCAATGCATGGTTTAATTTAGACTTGCTCAGCCAGTTGGTTATAGCAACAGCATGAGAAGTCAAATACAAACCAGGTGCAGAATCTATACACTACTCCCTAGGGAAAGGGGCAAAGCCCTCAGGCAGTGGGGCCTACTAGGGATTTTCCAGATATCTCAATGACCCAGTTGGACCTTGGATGTATGTATACTGACATAAAATACTGCTCTTTGTAGTAAAACGTCTCTTGATACATGTGACTCAACTCACACACTTAAGTAAACAAAATCTTCATATTTACAGTCAGAGGGTTACATTGAAATGAGGCCTATTATTTATGTGTTCACATGTTGAGTTGCTTAAAAAATCCTACATATATTGTTTGTAATGGTTTTTATGCAACTGGCAATTATAAACACCATGACTGATCACAGTACTAGTCATTAGAATGGAAAAAACAGTCAAATACCATAACAAGCCATTTAAGCATTGTCAAGCAACATTTTAGAGTTTATTTTGAACATCTTTTGTTTTAACTGCAAGCTGCAAAATAAAACCTTGAACCATGCATTCTAGGTTCACCATGCAAGGGCACGTGTATTCAACAGTAAATCAAATTAAAGCAGCCCTCTAATATCCCCATCATGCCGTGAACAAGTTCAAGACCCTTCCACCAGTGATCGATGGAATTTCGAACTGGTGTCAATAATTCAAGAGTACATGCCCAGCTAAAAAAGTGGAATTAAACAATAAAGTTTATGAAAGCATGGATTGCATCAAAACTATTACAATTGTTGGTTTGGAGCATACAGTACCCTGTACTATTTTTATAATTTGTATACTGCAAAACTACAACAAGCTGTAGTTCATTAGCAAGAATTCCATTTCAAATAATCTAAAAACAGAATAGTGTTTCCTGTTATATAACATCTTAGCCTTTTTATTGCATAATAATATAGAAGTATAATATCTTTTATCTGTGGGATACCGGTCAGATAGAGCAAACTCACTCAAAATATTTCCCTTTCGTTTTCACGTATATCAGCTGAAAATCTAAAATCTTTTTTCGTTTTCAACGTATATCAGCTGAAGTTCTAAAATCTTTATGGAAGAAAAAAAGTGCTGCTCTTTCTGAATAATTGACCTTATATCCAAAGCAGTTATTCAACTGTTAGAAGTCCTAGCACAGACAGGCTATAGAAGAATAGATGATGTACAGTCGACAGAGACCTTTTATGGGATTTCTATCCCAAGAGGTCAAAATTAATGGTATTATTCTCCAAATACCTCAACTTCAGTCTTTCAGCGGTTAATCACTGGGTTACAGCAGGTCTTGTGAAACATGCTGTGGCGGATGGTTTAACAATAGGTTGTGCAGAAAAATAACTTAGCTTTCATTTCCTGCCACAAGTTGTAATGAGACATCCTTCTCATTAGAACATGCTCAAACTTAGTGGGCATTCCGGTGATACATTTTCAAATGTGTCAGCAAGAGATTCTCATCCTAGATGATAAAGTGAAACCTTTTCAAAAGTAACTGTTCCATATTTAACATAATGATATAAAGGGAGTCACTGTATATTGTAGCAATTCTATGTATTTAACAGTGTGGTTGTCGATCTGGGCTTTTAGTGGTTAGTGCCGAATTAAGTATTGGGTAAAGCTTAGATGATTCATAATCACGCTTGTCCGTGTCTCTTGTGGTGCTGATACGATTCACTGAGAGTCCTGTAGGGGAACTAGGAATGTGTCATAGATTGGCATTATGACCATTCATTCCATTAAAATTTTACGAAATATATATATTTAGACGCTGAGCGTCTTTTCATGCAACTTTTCCCCTTAAAATGCATCTTACTCACAAAGCAGTGCAAATAGAACGCACACACATTCTGTGTGTGACTGCGGTTATATCTGATTGCAAAATGCTATGTTACATTGTCAGTGGGCATGATACTATAACATAGCATTTTGCACACAGAATATAGGCATGCACATATTATTTTAATCATCATAACCTGCTTGTATATGCTATTCGAACATGGCTTAAGGGAAAAAGTTGCATGAAAAGACGCTAAGCACCACTGAGTCACGCCGCTGCATAGTACTGGACTGTTTAACGTGCAAGGAGGCTAGATACATGTGGAAACATCTGTACACACACACACACAAACATATATATATATATATATATATACATATATAACTGCTCTAATATATGGAAATGTTGTAAAGTCTTTCTGCTGCCTGTGATTATGTAAATGCCGAAAGTGATGTGCTTGGCTGAACACCGACTAGACTGCTCATGGAATGCATTACCACCCACCGTGGACAGCAAACTGACCGACCATGGGTGCTTAATGATTGTGACCAGTGGCATCTGGCCAGAACTGTCCGTGGTAACAGACAGGAAAAATGTTTACCAGACATCAATCCAATCAAGCATTTATGGGATGTGGTGAAGAGGTCCAATCGCACCCAAGATCCTGCACCTACATATATCAGGGGGCTGTGGGACGCTATCCAGACATCATGGTTCAATATCTTTCTGCCCTTTTCTGATCTAGAGGTGGTCCAACATGATGCTAGGCATCTATACCATGACTTTTGCCGCTTGTATACATTGTTTTATATATATAAAACATAAGCCACTTCCCTATACAATGCCTCCCTTACTTCTGCTCTGGACTCTGTTGCTCCGGTGTTCACTACTCACACTCGCAGATCTACTCCTCAACCCTAGCATTCCAAATGCACCAGATACCTGCAAAAGTATTCTCAAACTGCCGAGCGACAGTGCAGAAGATCACGCTCTAAGGCAGATTTTCTCCATTTCAAATTTATGCTCTCATTGAATAGTGCTGCGCTCTCACACTCTAAACAGTCATACTTCAAGAACCTCATCTCCTCTCAGCACTCTAATCCCCAGCATCTCTTCACCACTTTCAACTCCCTCCTTCGCCCACCCCCTCCTCGTCTCCCCTCCTTGCTCACTGCCCTTGACTTTGCTACCTACTTTACATCTAAAATTGATTCCACACGTCAGGACATCATATCCAACCAGTCCCCCAGCTCTCCACCTCCTCCTTTCCCAGATCACCCCTCCCCATCAACTTTTCCAACTCTTACATCCTTCTCCCCTGTATCTGGAGAGGAAGTCATAGCCCTCATCCGGTCCTCCCCCCCTTCCACCTCCCCCCTTGATTCTATCCCCTTCCGCCTCCTCCGCTTCCTCTCTCTCTCTGCCTGCTCCCATCTTGCCCACCTCATTAACCTCTCCCTCTCATCAGGCACTGTTCCTTCTGCATTCAAGCATGCCCTTGTCTCCCCCATTCTTAAAAAATCTACCCTTGATCCTAACCTTCTTTCTAACTACCGACCCATCTCTCTCCTCCCCTTTGCCTCCAAACTCCTTGAGCGGATTGTCTACAACCGCCTTACCGCTTTTCTTTCCTCCCACTCCCTCCTTGACCCTTTTCAGTCTGGCTTCCGTTCTCTCCACTCCACTAAAACTGCCCTCACGAAAGTCAGCAATGACCTCCTTGCTGCCAAATCCCAAGGCCACTACTCTCTTCTCATTCTCCTTGATATCTCTGCTGCTTTTGACACTGTGGACCATCCTCTCCTGCTGCAAATCCTTCACTCTCTTGGTCTACAGGAAACTGCCCTCTCCTGGCTGTCATACTACCTCTCTGACCGATCTTTCTCAGTTTCCTCTCATGACTCCTCTTCCCCCCCACAACCTCTTACAGTAGGTGTTCCCCAAGGTTCTGTTCTGGGTCCTCTCCTATTCTCCCTCTATACTTCCTCTCTACGTGAACTCATCAGCTCTTTTGACCTCCATTATCATCTCTATGCTGATGATACTCAAATCTATCTTTCCTCCCCTGATCTCTCCCCCTCTCTTCTGACTAGTATCTCCAACTGTCTCTCTGCTATCTCTTCCTGGATGTCCCAGCGATTTCTTAAACTTAGTATGTCTAAGACAGAGCTGATCATCTTCCCACCCTCCCACATCACCTCACTTCCCACTATTTATTTATCAATTGATGGAATGACTATCTCATCTAGTCCCAAGGTGCGCTGTCTTGGAGTTATCCTGGACTCATCCCTCTCCTTCAAACCACATATCCAGAACCTTTCACAGTCCTGTCATTTCCATCTCAAAATTATTTCTAATATCCGACCCTATCTCACCCAGGATGCTACTAAAACACTCATACACTCACTGGTCATCTCCAGTTTGGACAACTGTAACCTCCTCCTATCTGGCCTCCCCAAATCCCATCTCTCTCCTCTCCAGTCTATCCTTAATGCTGCTGCATGGCTTATCTTCCTCTCCAAATGCTCTATATCTGCCTCCCCTCTCCTACAAGCCCTCCACTGGCTCCCCTTCCCTTTTAGAACCCAATTTAAGGTTCTCACGCTCACTCACAAAGCCCTCACCTAATCATCTCCCATGTACATCTCTGATCTCATCTCCCTTCACGCTCCTCTCCGCTCTCTTCGTTCAACTAATGCACGCCGCCTTTCATGCCAGCTGAATACTTCCTCCCACTCCCGCCTCCAAGATTTTGCCCGCACTGCTTCCCACCTCTGGAACTCTCTCCCACTCGCCATCAGACTCTCCACCTCTTTGCAATCCTTCAAACGGGCTCTCAAGACCCACTACTTCATCAAAGCCTTCAAGCTATCAATCTAACTACCTGCTACATGCTCCTTCCTCCCCATCTACCCCATCTGTGTCAAACCAGTTTGTCTTCCTCCACCTTTTTAGAATGTAAGCTCTCACGAGCAGGGCCATCTACCCTCTTGTGCTTCTCCTTACTTTGGTGTCATTTACTTCTTACTCACCACTAGGGCACCTAACACTTGGTTGCTTATGCTCTCTTGCTTATCTGGGTGATATGGTCGCTAATGTAGCAATATATATTATCCATGTCCTGTATTGTATTGTTCTGTAAGTCACTTGTTTACAATTTGTTTATGCATTTTGTAAGGAACTGCAGAACACTTGTGGCACCATATAAATAAATGATAATGATAATAATAATAATAATAATAATAATATATAATTTATATATATGATAAAGAATGAAAAAACGTCACTCAGGTTTGGATGCAATAAACAAATGATGTTATTGTGCAAATAGCAACGTTTCAAGTCAGTGTGATTCTTTTTCAAGCTCAACTTGAGCTTGACAAAGAATCAGACTGATTCAAAATGTTGCTGTTTGCACATTAAACACATTGGGGTAGATGTATGAAAGCGGCACGTTAAGTGCCGCTATAATGCTTCCTGCTTCGCCTCTTTACCGAGGCGCAGCAGGAAGCACTACCGATGATATGTAAGAACATCTCATCGGCCGGAGAAGGGGAGCGTTAACTCCTCCCTCCAGCGCTACCCGCTAGAGACAGCAGCGCATCAGCCTTGTGCTGATGTGCTGTGTCTCTGTCCCGGCCGGCTCCACTGAGCATGCGCGGGATCTCGCAAGTATCGCGAGATCCCCGCGTGCAGCCCTGGAGCCGGTAGCAGCCCCAGCAGGGACAGTGCTGTCCCTGCTGTGGGGACAGGCTAGCGCCAGGCTGTAGCTTTCGATGACGACAGCTTGAGCCAGCCAAATGGTCATGCGGTATGGCCGTTGGTACATGGCCCTGCCGCTCAGCGCTGCTATCTTGTAGATAGCAGCGCCGATAATGACAGGGGCGCATAGCGCCCCTGTCATTTACCGCCCAGACCCCCAATCATACATCGGGGAGAAGCGGTATCAGCGCACATACCGCTTCTGGGCTTCATACATCTACCCCACTGGTTTATAACTTCCAATCCTGAGCGCCATAATTTGGTCTCCTAGACTTTAATTATTTATTTTGGGTGAGTGACTGTATTTTTCTGGGAATTTATATATCTCAAAAACATGGAGGCCAGCAAAGACACAATCCCAGATAGTGCTGGTCCAGTGCATTTAAGGGTGTCAGTTGGTTTTCTTCGCAATGTGTACAGAAATTTAGAACAACATCTAGCATAAAGAAATGAAGACCATGCATGGTTCAATAACAGCTAGGATAAAGCTAGGATAAAAATCATTAAAACCTTGAATGGCCCTGAAAATCAGTAGTCAGAGACAAAATGACAAAATAATTAGTAGCACTTTTAGAAGACAAAATGTAATTAATGTGTACAGATTCCTGGAATGTGTATGATCACAGAGTTGAAGTTTTATTTATTTTAGGTGCAGCTTTGTTAATGCTCCTCACCATGCCCCAGTGAGTAAAGAAAAAAAAGTCAAAGGTGGCATTTGTTATGTGGTTAGGTTGCCCAACTAAGCCAATGAAGCATAATAGTTCAGACTAAGATATAACTTTACAAATGTTTACGTGTAACCATAAATGAAAACACAAATGATAAAAGTTACTGCATTCATACAACAATCAATGTCTATTTTATTGTTATACTGATTACTTAAACTGGAAACAGGAGGCATAGTAACAAATGCTGTTTTATAAATGCAGCAATTCCCTCATCATGTGGAAAACATGTAAAATTGTAAAATATGTTACAGATGGAGCAGCGTTTTTATGCAGTGAATTTCACTTCAATGCACAGAAGGCTTCATTAACAGCAGAGGCGTCACACCAGGTGGTGACACCTGCTGCGGCACCTCATAACACCCTGCGCAAGGAGACATGGCCTCGTGTCTCCAAGGCCACATCACTGGGGGCTTGTCCAGCGTTCTGGGAGCTGCTGGGAAGCCTCCAGCCTCTCCGGCCACAGGTAATGGATGACGTGTGAATGCTACGCAGGTGTCACCCCCTCGGATGGTATCACCTAGTGCGGCATGCACCCCCCCTTCACCACCCTAGTGACACCAATGATTAACAATATGCCATTGTAGTACAATATTAGCATACAATAGTAACAGGGGTATTTTATGGGATTTTCTAACGGGGGGACTGTCCATGGCGGATTTGGCATCTGGATTTAAAGAGGCAATAATACTAAATACCAAGTGTATTTTGTATTAAATATTTTGACCCTTAAAATCTAGTGGCCTAAACCACCGGAGACATGTTGGCTTTAAAAAGCTCCACTTAGAAAATTTACTAACAAGTAGTTGAACTTGAAGTTATGTTTTATACGTTCATACGCTTTTCTGTGCACATTTACAGGTCGAGCCACAAAAATGCAGAGCTAAGGTTAGATTGGTTTTATGGGACAGGTCCAAGGACCATTAGGTGGGCATGTATTGTGAAATGCACTAGGCAGACAAGTAGGTACAATTGTGTAAATAAGAAATATCATGCTTGCTATTGTATTGTTAATAAATTACACTTAATGGTAGAAATTCAATAATTAACAATGAGCTGTGGAGTACCTCTGGAATGGTCGTGGGAATGCACATCGCAACCAATGCTTTGCTCATTTTCTTCACATCCCTTCAAGGTGCACAGGAAAATGATCAAAGGTTCCTTACCATAGTAAATGTGGTATTGTGAGACATTGCAGCATCTGGTGGAACACTGCTATTCGATTACATTCCCCTTAATGAGTGTAACAGAAGTTAGTTAACTTTTTTTTTGGGGGGGGGGGAGATTTGGGTAAGGGGAGGGGGGTTGATAAAGCATTTTAAGATTTAGCTATCCTGAATAAATAACTGAGAATGTGACATTGATAAAGGTATGTAATCAGATTAATGTGTATACTTTCCCCATGTATCATTGTAAGATTTAAGCGCTTCTGGTAAAATAATAGATTTATCAATGTTTCAGATTTTTTCCAAGTCAACAAGACCCCGGTTCATTAAGCTTATGTAAAACAATACCTTCTTGTTCCTTCAAACAGATGCAAGAGAAATAGCAATAAACAAAACAATAAAACCCTCTGCAGGAGAATGGACATAGGGCTAAGAAAGGAAAGCTTAAATGTGGGATTCTCATTTAATCATTGTAGACCATGGTCTAAATGTAATAGTCTGCAATTTGTGGTCACCGCCATGATTCCTGCACAATAGCTGGCAGATTTAAAGTGGCAATTGGTTTAAGCGGCTATTTTGCAGGAATTGCGATGGTGCCCGCAAATTGAGGGCTATTACATTTAGGCCCATGTGTGTACAATACAGTCTTAGTAACGAAACATAATTTGCACAAACTCACGGAACTAAAGGTAGGGCGAATACAATATGTTGTATATTAAATGGTGGGAGCTTGTAAAATGGCAAGAAGTTGTCCACAAAGCAGACTTCCCCTTTAAATGAATAATTCAATTATAATAACATATTCTAAGTCTAACTATGACATGACAAAAATCCTGGACTTATTGAGAAACATATAAAATTCTTCCATCTACATTATGAAGACATGGATTAAAGGATAAATGATCCACATTACTGAAAATGCATAATTGTCACTGAGAGTTGTGTTTTCCAGTAACAAAGTAATAGCTTCCAATCATTGTGCACATTTAATTATTCTTGAAATATTTACAGCTGTTTTATTTATCTTTTATTGTGTTACAATTCACTTTAATCCTCATGAAGTCACAGTATTACTGGAAAATACAGTAGAGTTACAGTCAGGAAGAGATATAGACAGTGGGGACTGTAATGTTATACTGATTCCCAGGGGTTGATATTCAGAGACCAAATGGAGTTACAAAACCTACACTATACTGTAATTAGAGAAAAGAGCTAAATACATACAGACAAAGCAAAAATATAAAATGACAGCTCAGCAATACAAGACTCAATGTTCATGACTAAGCAGTTTATTGAACAAAACCAGCTTTTATTGCTTTTATTGCTTTTTTGTTTACTTTCTTGATTTGGGAATCCTTAGAATAAAGTTTGTATTCAGTGAAACTAGTGTCTTCTCATTTTTACCTAAAGTTAATTTGAATATTTTGACTTGAATATACATTTAATCAGATAAAATGTTTAAATATATCTGGAATGCATTCTTATGGAAGATGAAATTGTAACGTATTGTCCTTATGGGGAGATACATTATAATCTACAACACAATGAGGCGCCCATTTACTAACGAGTTTTATGACCAAAACGAGTGATAAATTTCACTGTGAATGATAAATAGTGCTCCAGCCAATCATCTCCCAACTGTCATTTTTCTTACAGTTGACAGTTGGGAGCTGATTGGCTGGAGCACCATTTATCATTCACAGTGACATTTATCACTCGTTTTGGTCATAAAACTCGTGTTGTACCCCCAAGTTTGTTCCCAAATAGGGGTCCCCCAATTTTTTTTTTTATTAAATAGATAGGACTGTCCCCACAGCTTAGGGACACAATGTTATATACAGCCCCATTCACATAGACAGGGGTACTGAACTCTGAGTGACCCCACTGTCCCTGAACCCCAACTGGGCATGTGCAGCCTAAGGGAAGTATTTGTCCTCTGTCCAGTAACCCCTTTTGTGCGGAAAAATGCAAAATTGATTGGCCCCCCAGGTTGTAAGGCAGAGGGACCTGTGGGTGGGTTGCCACTGGGTCCCCTGGGCCAATGATTCATGCCGGACCGACAGGGAGGAGAGAAATGGAGAGTTTATAAAATAACAATCCCCTGGAGGGAGGAGGAGTTGTCCTGATGGGAAGTAGCTGGGCAATAGGAGCTGCCATGTAGCATGTAATAAAAAAATAGACCAGCAGGAGGGTGTGGCTAGGGGCACAGGGAGCTGGCCCAGTGTAGTGTACCGGTTGCGTAAAGCCGGCACAAGTAGCCCTGCTAGTGCCTGTCCCACCTGTTGCTGCTGGGCACCTGGAGAGTGCTGCTGGTGTTGGCTGGATCCCTGGAGCTGTGGAGCTGCCCCGTCAGTGCCCGCTGCCGGCCATGGAGGGTTGTCCCCACTGATTACCTCATCGCCGGAGGGAAGACCCTGGCCAGTGGAGCCTGCCTGCTGTGTTGCCTGCAGGGACAGATGTTTGCCAGACCAGGATGGGGCAATGTGCAGGAGGGGCTGGAGGTCCACGGCTGTGGCACAGTGAGGAACTGCTGCAGTGTATTGAATCCCGGCTGTGGTGGCTGTCGCGAGGACCCGGTGCTGGATGCCTGCTGTGATGAGGAGGGACCCTGGAAAAGAATGCCCAGTGACCGCGGAGGATGGCCAGGAAAGATGCACCGGGACCAGTGGAGCCCTGAGAGAATACTATGCTGCCGCGATTTATGGCCTGTAGGCCACATGCAACTAGAGGGCAGCTGACGCGAGGACCCAAGAATCCCCCTGTGAGGACCAGGGGCTGCTAAGTCTGTACTGACAGACCTGTGGATCAGGGTGCCTAGGAGTGGGAGCTGATCCCCCGCGCTGCATCTCTATGGAGGAATTGGCTGTTGTTTGTTAAAAGGGGTGATGCTGGCACACCTGTTGCCACCAGACCCCTGGAGAGTGCTGCCATTGGACCCAGGGGAAGGGCTGCTGCCCGGAGGCCACTGAAGCAGCCGCAATGGTGCCCGGCTGCATCTGACTGCCGTCAGAAGGAGGCCTGTAGCCGCCGCTGCTGGAAACCTGCCAGGAGAGCTGTTGCCGACCGGACCACGAGGACCCCAAGAGGACCGCTGAGCAGCTGACATTCGCGCTGCTGAGGAGTGCCTGCCAGGGACCTGCAGCAGGGGAGGATTGACCTGCGGATTGACCTTTCTCCTTCCTGGAAGTCTCACCAGTGGGCCTGGGTTGCTCTCCTGGACTTACCATATAACCACCTGATGTGTCATTGGAGAAAACTAGGGTGCCGCCCGGTGCGGTGCATAGCATCCCGGGCTGTACTGGAGATCGGAGGAGGCACAAGCACCACTGCTAGGGGTGAGAACCTATGGGGTTAGGTAGTTAGGCCCCTCTGCCAGGTGCCACTCTTTTACCCCCTTCATATGTAGTTTGGGGAGGGGTAGTAAAAGTTTCCCCTGGGGCCAGTGGTGCACTTAGTTAGTAAAAACATGCTCTTAGGGGTAAGGTTTAATTTGTATTGCCCCACTGTAGCTTATAGTCACTTTAACAAGGGTTTTGTACATTAAATGAGTGGGTAAAGGAAGGATGTCCAGAGAGTCCCCTACTATGTGTAGTTAAACTTGCTAGGGGTTAAACTTTGAATCTCTACAACTTGATGCCTGTGCTATGCTTGGTTTAGATTTATATGCAATTGTTTTTCCTTAGACATTCATAAATGCAGTTCAGGCCCAACTCTTAGCAATGTTGTTCTTGTGTGGACGTCCTGCCTGCTAGTTTAAATTAATGTGATAGAAATGTGTGCCATGTTAAATGCTGATGTCTTGCAAATATACTATCTGCTCACATGCTTAGCTGATGTATGGTTTTGTGTTATGCTGATCACTTACTGTTCACATTATCAATAACGCATTGAAATGGTAGTTTGCAGCCTGCCGTTGCATACACTGTGGGGGGTCATTCAGACCCGCTCGCGAGCGCTGGACGCTCGCAAGCGGGTCGATGGTGCCGAATTGCGAGGGAGCTCCGTCGTGCGCATGCGCGAGACCCGAATAACGGTGGCCAAGCCGTCATTATGGGTCTCGCACCAAAGGGGGCGTGCTGTCGATGGTGAGTGACAGCACGCCCCCTTTGGTGGGCGTGCCGGGGGTGTGGCTGCCAGACGGAGGCGTTCCCATGGGAACGTCTACCATCTGAGTCCGGCCCCACTGACATCACTAGTGATGTCAGTGGGAGTGATTTTGGCTCTGATAGAGCCAAAATCACTCCAGGGCTTGCGGTCACCGAGACACTACCGCAGGGTCTCATCGCAAGCCCGATGGTCGCGATGGTCTTGACCATCGCGACCATCATCATGGACGCTCGCTATAGCTGTGGGTAGTAACCCACAGCTATGCGAGTGTCCATGAGGCCACTCCAAGTTGAGGGAGGAGGGCCCTGATTCAGAGCGAGCGCTCTGGTCAGAGCGTCCGGCTCTGAATCAGGCCCTGTGTTCCCTTGACCTTAGGCAAAAACAATTAGATATTTGCAAACTAGTTTGTTTCTTGTATGTTGTATGAAGACTTATAGTTTGTTACGGGGTAATTCATGTGACAACCTCAGCTGGCGGAAAGCTATTTAGGGCACTGTTAGTAGGTTTACAGAGAGACTGCTACTACGCTATTTGCTACAGAGACTCTAGATCTATATGCCGCTTTATTATTGCTACTGCCCGTATATTTTTCAGAACTGTTTCTACACAGAGAATACAATATAATTCCTCGTCACTATGTTGTGCCTCTCTCAGCTTGTCGCACCAGACTGTACCTAGCTTTATATTGCAGTAGCATCAGGTACGATTGGTTTGTTTGCTTCTTGCCAGCTGGGGTTGCACACGCGTGCTTGAAGGGGGCTTAACCTGTTTATGGTTTATTGACTGCTTTTGTAACTAACTGGTGTTGTTTGAAAGGTATGTTGCAAATCCCTGATATGGTTGAAATAGTGACATCTGAATTTATATTCTAAATGTATGTGATTTAACTTGGTTACAATAAAATTGAGTTGTACCCTCCTCGTTGTACCTTCATCATTGTGTCTGTTTAAAACAGGGAAACACATTGCTTGCCCCTCTGATCAAATCCGAACCTGGTCCCTTGTCTAATAAACGGGACATTACAAAAAGTGGCGTCACGAACAGAACAGCTTTTTTTACATCAAGACACATTTGCCACATTGTCGTATATCCACACTGGCAATTTTGTAACAAGCGGATTGCTAGAACTGTTATTCTAGGAGTTTATTACATTTTTTACTCATTTTACCATTTTTTTAAATAAAACATTTTTATTTTATTGTGCTCTCACACCCATTTTTATATATTTTTTTATTTTTATGTTTATATTTATTTTTATTCTTGTCCCCTTCCCCCACACTTTCCCACCTCTCCCTTTTCCCATTTTTCCTATCATTTGCCTCTCCCATGTTGTCTATGTCGGTACGTCTGTCCTGCTGTATTCATAAGAGTTAATAAACTCATTTAAAGGTCAAAAAATTAAATTTAATTAAAAATGATGAATTCTGTTCATTGAACTATTTTTATCAATATCGTATTGAATTCTTAATTAGTGGAAAATTATACATACCTCGTAGGGGGCATGAAAGATAGTCACATCATCGTATTTTGTGTGCATAAATAATATATATAATATAACCATACCACATCGCAGGGTATTTGTAAGATAGTCACATCACTGTATTTTATTTGCACAAAATATATACTATAACTATATCACATCATATACAAAAAGGTGAGCGCTAGATTGTTTTATCTTTGCACTATAAATCTGAAAATGGGGGTGGTGATCCCTTAAATTTAGCAGCTCCTGGACAAATGCCCCAGTAAATGAACCAAAGCGCAACGCATCTCAACTATAACACAATGACACATGCATAGCTCTGTGGGCGGGACTGTCTCTGTCCCACCGCCTTTGTTTCTGTCTAACAGGATGCCTGGAACGGCACCCTGCAGCAGGTATTGCTTTGGCAGTGCAGCCCGCAGAGTCATTTTGATGCTACAGGCAGCCATGCCATGTGTCCTTTTGACGCTCAAGTAACCCTGCCATATATACAGCTGCCCAAAGCATCTGGAAGACACTCCAGGCACTGCTGCAATTCCAGCTGCTGGTGGCCCTGCTCCCTATGCGCGACATCAAGACATCATGTGCAAGGAGGCAAGGCGCTGATAAGCCCTGTTACAGACATTGTGCCCTTATACACTGTGGCTTCAGTCACGCCAAATCGGCCTTCTTTGCATGGCAGGTCCCGTATGACTCATCCATGCCGAGTGTCTTTCTTGCACAAAATGTGCATCTTATTCACATAACTAAAACTACTGGGAGCAACAAAACTACTAATTTTCATTGTCCTTCATCTGCAACTTTGTACGTGTTTAAAAGGGGGAGATGTTATAAACCTTGGAGAGAAATAAAGTGGAGAGAGGTAAAGTACCAACTTATCACTGGAGCAATTCAGCATTGTTCCGGTGCTGGGACAGCTGTTCCGAAAAGCACCACTTCTGCAGCAGCGTTATGTACCTGTCCACATCGCTGGCTTCTGCGTATGTGTGACCTGGTTTCACGCATGCACAAAGCCACTGGGGAAGCAATGAGGAGGACTCCGGAGGGATCCCCAAAGCTCCTTCCAATAGGGCTCCGACAACTAGCACCATCTGAAGATGGCGTTTGTTCTCTTAGGCAAACTCCGAAAGCTTTAAGATGCACTAGGCTGGATACATCGCCCCTTAATTCCTGTGCAGATAAAGTTGCAGCCCAGCATCCCTAGTCCACTTTGAGTGGTGTTTCACTGCACTTGCGATGCAAATAAGATGCAAAACGTAAAGAAAAAGACAGTAGGGCCACTCCTCTCAGAGCGGCACAGTCACGCAGGGCATCTCGCCCCGTATGGCGTATAGATGCTAGGTATAAGAACACATCTGTACAGTATATTAATTATAGTCATAATATCATGTACATAAATACTGTAATAGATGTAATAGATGTTTTTCTCAGTCTGAAGAACACTAGAAACTCGTACATTTAAAAAGAAAGAAATGAGACATCTCACAAAATGTTCAGTAATTTGGTCATGCCGAGCAAGGATAAATGCATCATATCAGTCACGTAAATGAGCTTTTAGAGATAATTTACCATTCATTCCTTTGTGCTGTTAACTTTGTGTGTTTATAGTAAAGGACACAAAAGATAAATGTAGAACATGAGGGCACATTGTACATTTCAAATGACAGCGATACTTACTACCCATTTCAAAACGAATGCATCTTATTCTGCTTTTAAATGGTACTAGATCCCCTGCTGAACTTTGCAAATAGCAAGAAATAAATGAAAAAGCATCACAAGCTTTGACAAAAAATATAAAAAATAAAAAACAAAACTAAACAGATTATATATATATATATATATATATATATATATATATATATGTCAGCATCTTGAGTAGGTGACCCCCCTATGGTCACTCACCTGCAACTTCCCCCATCCTCATGGCACCCCAGTACTCTCAACACCCTGCGCCACCCCAGGAGGGTCAGAGATGAGAGAGTGGGAGACATGAGGAGAGATGTGAGAGAGATGGAGGGTGGAGAGATGAGAGAGAGAGAGCGAGAAGTGAAGAGGGGGAAGTAGAGTCAGTAATGAGAAAGAGATGGGAAGGGCAGAAATTATATTATATATATTATATTTATTATATGTAAACAGTGATTCTGGCATTCACTATGTTTAAAGGATTTACAATCTGCTCCGGTGCCTAACGTTTAGGGTACAAGGAGTCCCAAGTAAATAGCAGCATACAAAAGGTGGCACTCCGCTAAATAAGTCTCTGAGTGCCGCCTTATGTATGCTGCTATTATTTTTATTATAATTTCTTTCTCTGTTTACCTCACAAGTGGCCCTTGGTCCCACAAAGGAGCTGATCATTACCTTTGTGGTGCAGCATTAGATAACATTATCAGTGTACTTGTATGAAGTGTTCAGGCAGCAGGAAGTTAAGCTATGACTGACCTAAGCCGACCGGTGAGAAGGCATCAGCATCCAATCATTATATAGAGGCTACTGGTGTACCCCCCTATATCACATCAGAATCACTAAGAAGAGGACCAAAATGGAGACAATTTATGGCTACAGTATGTGGGCACTGTGGGAACCTTGTGAAGGCTGAATAAGACCGCCATGTCTTTTGTATGTTTATGGTGAAAGTATGAATAAACTCAGAGAGGCCACATAATCATGACACATTTGTGTAATCCGAGAATTTAAATGCACAAAAAATATGAAACTACAGTGGGCAGGTGAGGATGACAGGACCAAGGGGCCTATTTGTGAAGTAGAAAAAAGCCCTGTTTAACTGAACATTCTGTCGGGCTTTTTACTGCTTCATTCTACTCAGGGTTACCATGGAGGTTGATTATTTCCCTAGCGGCGGCCCAGCTCCCTGTCAGGATCACTTCCCCATACAGTAGTATGGGAAGAGCAATTCATTTAAGAACAGAAAGCTCAGCTAGCTGTTCCACTGCTGTGTACAGATTTGCCATCTCAGGATAAAGTAATATGTACTTCAAAATGAAAATAGCTGTGAAGTTGAATACTTCCCTGCTTTCTGCCCATCACCTGGCACTTACTCCGTCCCCTTTCTTCACCCGTGTCCTTTGCAGCAGGTCTGACGTGACCTACAGTACCAGTCTCAGACGCTGGGGCATGTGCACGTCAGATGCCGACGATGGGGGGAAAGGACCTGCTCACAGATGACGGCGCATGCACAGACAAGAACTTCTTTTTGGCTCCACGGTAAATCAGAGGACCGCAGCAGAAGACACAAAGCCCTTTTTTAGATTGCTTTGCTCCAAAGGTCAGTTATCATGGATTGCTACTTCACACAGCTATATATCACATCAAACTGATGCGTAATATATATAGTGAAAAGTAACAAACAAGTGTAACACCATACGGTGTTGTTTAGGGATCTCTCACCATATAGTTGATCTTGCTACTTCTTCTTTTGTAGGCCACAGCAGAGAGACAGATGGTCCCCAATTAATCCTTAAACTTTACACAACTTAGTCAGGAATTTTGAATACAATTTTATGAAACACCATAAGCAGGGGCGTTTCAAGAGAGGAGGGTACCCTTGTGCAGCTTCCGTCTGGGGCCCCCTCCTCTCTCAGTCTCCGGCGGCCGGCAGCGCTGCAGCGATAGACTAGTCTGTGCCCAGAGTCTACAGCGCATGTGCAGGTCACCAGGAAAACTGCACGACAGCCATTTTCCCGGTGTTATCCCTACTGCACATGCACAAAACGCCGGGAAAATGGCAGCAGCATCCATTTTCCAGGCATTTTTACAGCGGTGACACCGGTGCCGACGTAGGGCTCCGGAGTGGTAAGTATTAAAAATATGGGTGCAGGGTGTGCAGTGTGGGGACCGCACACCCTGCACCCATTATAAATACGACCCATACCATAAACTTTATTTAGCAGGAACGTTTCCACAATCGACTCCACTGGGCCACACTCTCCACAAATAAAAATATATTTTTATACAATGCACATATTTCTATTTAGTTACATTTGCAACATTGCAATTCAACTCTCTATATATGTAAATATAGTTTACCTTTTTCTCAATTTGTGAGAGCGATGAGAATATGCAGTGACCCTATAGTAGCTGAGCAGGAGATAGATTTGATGATAAACAAGTTTGAGGAGAGAGGATACGTGAAGGGACCTATGCTTAAAGCTAAAGAACGGGCTATGCGGATCTCCCGTCAGCAGTTGTTGAAGCAGACAGATAGGGTTAATGGTAAAAGAAGAATACCATGGGTTAATCATTTTAGTCCTATGAGTGGTGTAGTCAGACAGACGGTGAAGCAACTATGGATTGTACAGTCCAATGCTAGTTTAAATTTACATGGTATGGATATTATTCCATGTTATTTCTGCCCGCCAAGCATAATCTGTCGACATTCAAATACATAATTCTCTATCATATCCCTGCTGTCTTATGTAGAGGGGACTGGTCGTTAAAGCTGTTGAGCTGTGAGGTTCACTGGATTCTGAGCTTAGGGACCCTGGAGCTTATTCAGACCCAGTCGTTAGCTCTACGAGCTCGCAACCGGGTCGATGTTGCTCCAGTGTGCATGCGCACGATGGAGCTGGCTCCATCGTGCGCATGCGCGAGACCTGGCAAACGATGGGTGATCCTTCGTTAAGGGTCTCGTAGCAAACGGGGCGAGATGTCGATGTTGAGTGACAGCTCGCTCCATTTGCTTGATCGGGCCGGGATCGTGCCCGGCCAAATGGAGGCGTTCCTGTCGGAATGCTTGCCGTTTGGTGGCGGTCCCACTGACATCTTCAGTGATGTCAGTGGGGAGCTTCCTGCTGAAACAGAGCAGGAAGCTCCCTGGGGCTTAAGGTTGACGAGACCCTACCTTAGGGTCTTGTCGTAAGCCCCGATAGTCGTGATGGTCAAGACCATCGCGACCATCACCCTTAGCGGTCGTTAGAGCTGTGGGTGTTAACCCACAGCCTAACGACCGACATGGAGTGGCCATTCAGGATGCAAGCGGCCGCCCTGTTTCAGAACGACCGCTTGCATCCTACGACCGCCTCTGAATGAGGCCCCCCATCCATTAGAGGGTTAAATGAACATGCTGGGTTACACTGTTTCTTATGATGTTTTTTCACGGCAGTGCCATTTTATATAAATGTGATAGCTGCTATGCAAAGCATTTAGGTTGTTTGTAGATGTTTAATGGTAATTGTAATATTGTATTTCTCTCTCTCTGTTATGTAAATTGTGATTCTTAGTATCCATGACAATGCAATACAGCCTGACTGTCAAGAGCAGTACGATGACGTCATTTGTAGGCGTCCTCGTCGGGACCGGGAGTCTGGCTGTCCACGTGGGTGATGGTGATGGTTTATAAGGTCAGAGTTTTTTATATGTTTTATGTACTGATGACGAGACAATAAAGTCTCGAAACGTTGATACATTACTGCCTGTGTCGGTGTATGTTTGTCCGAATGCCTCCTTCTGTGCATTGTATATATATATATATATATATATATATATATATATATATATAAATATATACAAGCACCAGTCAAAAGTTTGGACACACCTTCTCATTCAATGGTTTTTGTTTATTTAAATTATTTTCTACATAGTAGATTAATACTGAAGACATCAAAGCTATGAAAGAACACATATGGAATTATGTTGTAAATAAAAAAGTGTTAAACAAATCAAAACATGCTTTATATTTTAGATTCCTCAAAGTAGCCCCTTATTGCTTGGATGACAGCTTTGCACACTCTTGGCATTCTCTGAATCAGCTTCATGAGGTAGTCTCCTGGAATGGTTTTCCAACAATCTTGAAGGAGTTCACAGAGGTGCTGAGCACTTGTTGGCTGCTTTTCCTTCACTCTGCTGTCCAACTCATCCCAAACCAGCTCAATTGGGTTTAGGTCTGGTGATTGTGGAGGCCAGGTCATCTGACGCAGCACTCCATCACTTTCCTTCTTGGACAAGTAGCCCTTACATAGCCTGGAGGTGTGTTTGGGGTCATTGTCTTGTTGAAAAACAAATGATGGTCCCAGTAAGCGTAAACCAGATGGGATGGCATGGCGCTGCAGAATGCTGTGGTAGCCATGCTGGTTAAGTGTGCCTTGAATTTTGAATAAATCACCAACAGTGTCACCAGCAAAGCACCCCCACAACATTACACCTCCTCCTCCATGCTTCACAGTGGGAACCACACATGCAGAAACCATCCGCTCACCTTCTCTGCGTCTCACAAAGCCACAGCGGTTGGAACCAAAAATCTAAAATTTGGACTCAACAGACCAAAGTACAGATTTCCACTGGTCTAATGTCCATTCCTTGTGTTTCTTGGCCCAAACAATTCTCTTCTTCTTGTTGTTCATACTCAGAGGTGGCTTCTTCGCAGCAATACGACCATGAAGGCCTGATTCACGCAGTCTCCTCTGAACAGTTGATTTTGAGATTTGTCTGCTACTTGAACTCTGTGAAGACTTTGTGGTCTCTAATCTGAGGTGCTGTTAAGTAGCGGTATCTGAGACTGGTAACTCTAATGAACTTATTCTCAGCAGCAGAGGTAACTCTTGGTCTTCCTTTCCTGGGGTGGTCCTCATGAGAGCCAGTTTCATCATAGCGTTTGATGGACTGTCATTTCTCTTTACTGAGTTGAGTGTTTGGTGCCATAATATGGATTACAACAGTAGTCAAATAGTGGTGTCCACTGTGTACTAACCCTACCTCTACACAACACAATGGATGGTCTCAAACACATTAAGAAGGGAAGTAATTCCACAGATTGACTCTTGACAAGGCACACCTGTTAATTCAAAACCATTCCAGGAGACTACCTCATGAAGCTGATTGAGAGAATGCCAAGAGTGTGCAAAGCTGTCTTCAAAGCAAAAGGGGGCTACTTTGAGGAATCTAAAATATAAAACATTTTGATTTAACACTTTTTTGTTTACAACATAATTCCATATATGTTCTTTCATAGTTTTGATGTCTTCAGTATTAATCTACTATGTTGAAAATAATTTAAATAAACAAAAACCATTGAATGAGAAGGTGTGTCCAAACTTTGACTGGTACTATATATATATATATATATATATATATATATATATATATATATATATATATGTATATTCCATAGACAAAAAAACCTTACGGTTTCACGTCTCATTAAGGCTTTTTAGACATGATCTGAATTTTCACAAAACCTACTGAATTTCTGCCACTCAAACTCAAAAAAGCAATGAAATTCCGATCATTAAGGCTGAGGCCTTAATGAACATGTTCCTTGCGCAATACAGATATGGAATGCCATCACATCCTGTGGTTAACTGCAGATTCAGCACTCTCACAGAGTGAGATTGCTGTCACTCACAAAATGGTGAAGCTGCTAATTCACAGAATTGTGTGCTCATTCAGTACTAAGGAGCTTATTCAGAGCCGCTCGCACGATGTGCATGCAAATTGCGTACGCAGTGCAATCGCACAGCAATGCATTAGCACGCCCAGAGCAATCACATAGTATATGCAGACACCCACCAGGCTGTCTTAAGATGCCCATTTGTGCACATCATGTCCAGGAAGTGTATGCAACCATCGGTACATCGGGTAACATCGGATGTGATCGCAACGTTTAAGGTTGACCATACCCTGCCGCAAGCACTGTGAGCACTTGAGTGTAAAAACAAGCCAGGTGACGTGTACAATGATGCTGTCTCATAATTATGCACACCTCTAAAATGCCGTTGAGATGCTCAGGCATGCCTGCGTTTGCACCTCCACTCCCCTTTAATGGCCAGCCCGTTACCAGCTACAAACGGCTTCCCCTGTCACTCACTCTGCTGGGCTGACTATGCACAGCGAGTGAATGCATTGTGATCTTCCACTTAGGTGTGCAAATGCACACTGCGATGCATACACATGCGCACAATGCATACCATCGGCAGCAGCGAGCGTTTGCATCTTAGCGAGCGGGTCTGAATGAGCTCCTAAGTTCCCCTCCTTTCCTCAGTAGTGTACGCAGGAATTATTGATGAACTGAAGACTGCAGCAAGGGCTGATACCAGTTCCAATAACATTCGAAAGAGTTTTTAATTGCAATTTTGCATCAGAATACTCCTGAGGTGTTTTGATCGAGAATCCCTTTTTGATTCCTTGAGACTGTAACAAAATGTTTGTTATGAAGAATTAGTTACAATTTGCCTACAAGTTCAAGTAA
Organism: Taudactylus pleione; assembly: GCA_031769625.1. NCBI lineage: Eukaryota > Metazoa > Chordata > Amphibia > Anura > Myobatrachidae > Taudactylus > Taudactylus pleione. Next base: position 7,515,640 of record JAUIMM010000484.1, read on the forward strand.
TGCAATGTGGGCACTGACTGCAAAGTCTACGGAGTACACTAAGCCAAACAGGGAGATTATGGGCCTGATTCACTACGAATTGCAACTGCGATCACGGCTGTGATCATGCACACAGTCTCACTGCGATGATTGTGATCACTATGCCATCACAGCACTACATTGGGATGCCCACCTTACCTTACACACACCCGTAATGTTTAGCAAGACTGCGAAACCATCGGTAGCAGTGGATAATTTATGCATGCCCCTGTAACATCATTTCGAATGCTCTGGCATGCCTGCGTTTCGCCGACCACCTCCCACAAATAGCACTTCCTGTCAATCACTCTGCAATGGGTCTGCGTTGTCACTACAATCGCAGTCCCGATTGTAGTGGCCGGTTCGCGCACGTGCACTGCAATGCATATGAATGCACAGAAGGCAACAATCGACCGATTGCGTAATTGCAGTTGTGATCATAGTGAATCAGGCCCTATGTCCTCAAATCTACTCTCAATCTCTCTCTCTCTCTCAGTGAGCGCTGACTGTTATCTGCTGTCAAGATAAAATGATCCCACAGCTTCTTTCTTAAACTTCTTTTTAGAGAGACTTCTGCAGCTAAAGTGTCTATGGTTCATTTGGCCTCTCAGCAGTATATAACAGTGTATGACCATGCACCTTATATTATTAGCAGATAAGAGATTGCATTATTAACTCACTGATCGCCCAGTTGGGCTATGGCAGACATTAGTACTGGGTGTAGCTTGGGCTGTCTTTGAGGGGCCGTTTAGTCAGTTACAACAAGTAACAGTAAATCTGGCAGCTCTATCTCCTCTGCTAATGTCACTGATATCCCTGCTGAGGGGTAACAGGTAGCCAGCTTTACCTCAGCAATAATCAGCAGATAGAAGATGTGATGCTGTGCTCACCTCATTACCTCCGGTGTTGCCTCATGAGGAGGAGCACTGCCTCTGATCTCCTCCTTAGGTCCGTATTCAATTTGAGGCGAAAAGTCCGTATCCGTGATACTTTTTCGCCGATGACGTCACTATCACCTGTTTTGACTTTACCCCGTATTCAATTTGAAAGACTTTCCGCCTAGGCAGAAAGTCAATGCAATGTAATAGGCGAAAAATTTTCACCTATGAATAGCAGGCGGAAAAGAGTGCATAATTGGGGTTTTGGGGTGCAACATTTCGGGAACCCCCCTGCAGCCTTCAGACAGTCCCCCAAAGGTAAACTGTGTCAAAAAAAAATTAAAAAACACTTAAGGAAACCCCAAAATTTGACTTTGAAAAAGGGGGCAAAAAAATAAATTGGGGGGGACAATGTTAAAAACTAACAAAATAGCCTCCAGAGTGTCCCCCAAGTATGCCCCAGGAGTTTTTAAAATTGTAGGTGCATGCGGCAGGTGGATCTTTCACGATATATTTAACTTGAAATTAGCAACTTTTAAATATGCTACCCCCCATTTTCAAAGTACCCCAAATTTGATGGGAATACTTATTTTGTCCAAAAAAATTAGCTAAATACTATTCTCCACCACTTAACCAAAAACACAAAATGGCACCTATTGGCCCCGTTTAAAAAGCCCAAATACCTTCAGCAGGGCTATTCGGGGGTACCCATAGTGATCCCCCATGTCTGTGCATCTTTTGGGGGGTGTCAGGCTGATTTCCCAAAATATGACAGCACTTTCCACCTGTTTCAGTTTCGTCGGGTGCCGTTTTCGCCTACTTTCAAATTGAATACGGGGATACGCGGGGACGCGCGCGATTCTTTTCCGCCTACAAAACAGGTGAAGTAGGCAGAAAGTCCGGGAAGCGAAAAAGTATACCCGGGCGAATCTAATTGAACACGGCTCTTAGTAAGCTATTCCATAGAGGGCAAGCAGCAAAAACAAGGTAAGCAGCAGTGCTCTCCTAGCTACAGAATTCAGGCTGACACCTGCAATGCGACTCTCCCCTTCACCGCTGCTGCCTGTCAGCTGAATCACCCACAGCACCTCCATTTCCATGGAGCCCGTCTTCACAGTGCCTGCCTCCTGCGCTCTTTCAAATGACACTTGCCTTACACTGGTCATGTGACCTGCTCCTGACTCCTTTGGCAGTTACAGAGGTTGCTGGGACTTGTGGTCTGCCTGTGTAATGACATGCTGTGTAGCGCAATGCACAGTGTCAGCCAAAATACTTTGCATAGTGGGGTATTACTCAAGAAACGCATACCTACAGGAATGGACCCCCAAGAAGGGCTGACAAACTGTCACAAGGACAAGGATAGCAGATAAAGCAACTAAAGCATGACTTATATACAACAGGACAGGATAATAGGATACACAAGACAGACTTAACAGGCTTGGCCAATACCGAAGACAAGCAATACTGGGCCTGATGTGGGCACAAATGCCATCGCAGCTACAATATCTCACGGATCGCAATTTTGAAAATATGCTAAAGACCCACTCACCAACCAGTGCTTGGAGACGGCCATTAAAAGCATCTCACATCTGCCGCTCATGCACAAAACTGGAAAACATCAAACGCAGATCAGGCGGCCATCAGTCTTCTGAGTAGTTCTAAGCTGTTGCAGACATAGCGGGTCCTCAGACACGCATAGGGCGCTCCTGCTATGAGCAAGAGTACAGTGGCAAATTTATGGACGTCCAGAAAACAGTGATTAAAAGGTCCAACACGCCTGCGTTTTTCTTACCACCCCAAGTTACCTATGCCAAACGCTGACTCTACTTGTCACTCACTTTGCGAATGAATCCTCTGTCTGAGCATAATTGCAATGGCTAACAGTCGCTCAGTCTGCGTAAATAATGGCATTGCATCCACATCTGAATCCAGCCCATGGTCCCATGACTAATGAGACTAGATTAGACTAAGAAGGTACAAAGGGCCCGATTCAGACCTGCTCGCTAGGTTGCGTTCGCACGCAGCCAGCCGATGTTTGCAATCTGCGCATGTCGCAGTGCGTGTGCGCAAACTAGTCCATGCATTCGGGAAGCGATCGCTCGCTGTGGTTAGACAGCTCGCTAGAATGAGTGACAGGAAATGCCGTTTGTGGGTGGTGACAGGGGTTGGTCGATGGAAATGGGGGTGTGGCGGTGCGAACGCAGGCTTGCCTGAACGTCTTAACGCTGTTTAAGAGGTGTAGCGTCATAGTACACGTCAGTGCTTGCAGTAGGGTATGGTCAGCCGCGCGTGTTTTGTGATCGCTTCCGATGGTACTCGATGTTACCGATGGTTGCATACACATCCTGGAGATGATATGCATAAGTGGGCGTCTTAAGACAGGTTGGTAGGCGTTTGCATACACAGAGCGATTGCACGCTAAGACATAACGGGCATACTATTGTCTTGCAGTGCAATCGCGGATTTGCATACTTTTGCTGCGTGTGAATGCATCTAGCGAGCGGGTCTGAATCGAGCCCAAAGGCCACAGACAGGGTTAGCTGCTGGCACTTTGATAGAAAATCTGGACAGACTGCTGACGTTGATCAGCATACATTTTTTTCAAGTGCAGAGTAGAGAATATTATGGTGGCTGGAGAAACTGTCAACTATGGGAACTGCTGTTACTTTGAAGTCACTACTGTAAGTAAACATTAGGATTGCTTTTTAGTTTGGTATAAATGTGTTGGCATTTCTCAATTTCTCACAGAGAAATAACTGCCCTTTTTTTCCACAAGAACTTGTAAATTGAAGGTTGTGGGTTATCATCTTCAACTTGGTTAGCCAATCCATAAGCATTTTCAAACATGTCTGCAAAAGATTAGGGGGTATATTTACTAAAGTGCGGAGTTTTAGAAATGGAGATGTTGCCCATAACAACCAAATTCTACTTATCATTATCCAGCACCTAGATAATAGCTAGAATCTGATTGGTTGCTATGGGTATTAACTCTTCTAAAATCCTGCACTTAATTATACCTCTAGGAATCTAATTAATTAATTAACTGTTCTGAATTCAGTGATAAAATATTTCAACTTAATGGAAGAAAAGAAAAACTTTAAGCATTCCCTGGAATTCTCTCAACAATCTCTTCACCTCCTTCTGACACAGAGCTTTTTATTTTATGCCCAAGCACAGGTAGTAATCACCAGAGGCGTCACTAGGGTTGGTGTCACCAAGTGCTGTAATGCACGGTGACACCCCCACCAATAAAAAAAATTTGGGACCAAGGTGCGCAGCTCCGTGAACTCTTCCCCCTTACCAGTCCAGCAGTGACACTGTGCTCCTCCCAGAATGCCAGGCGCACCAGGCGAGCATGATGATGCCACGCCCAATATTCTGGGTAGCACTGCTTAAAGTGGTCCTAGAGACGGGGTGGAACGACCCCCCCTCCCCTTCCTCAGCAATTTATTATTTATTATTTATTTATTACCAGTTATTTATATAGCACATACATATTCCGCAGCACTTTACAGGGAATATTTGGCCATTCACATCAGTCCCTGCCCCAGTGGAGTTTACACTCTATATTCCCTATCACATGCGCACACACACACACTAGGGTTAATTTGTGTTGGGAGCCAATTAACCTATCAGTATATTTTTGGAGTGTGGGAGGAAACCGGAGTACCAACGCAAGCACAGGGAGAATATACAAACTCCGCACAGGTAGGGCTGTGGTGGGAATCGAACGCATGACCTCAGTGTTGTGAGGCAGTAACGCTAACCATTACACCGTCTGTGCTGCCCAATTTATCAATGAAAGGACAGCATGCGACTAAGGCGTGTGGCGCAAAAAAGGGGCGTGATCTCGAAAGAAAGGGAAATGGTCATACAATACTATCCCAACTTCAAATTACACCACACAGTAGCACAATCTTATCCACATTACACCACACATAGTGCCCCTGAATCACACTACACCGTAAAGTAGAGTCCCTTATTTATGTTCTGACACACAGTAGTGCCCATTTTACACAATGACTACATTATTGACCCTTATACACAATGCACACAGTAGTGCCCCTTATACAATGCCCACAGTAGTAGTGCCCCTTATTCAATGCCACCTATAGCAGTGCCCCTTATGCAATTCCCCCAGTAGTAGTGGCCATTATGCAATGCCCCCTGTAGCTGTGCCCATTATGCAGTTCCCCCTTTAGTAGTGCCCCTTTATGCAATGCCCCCTGTATTATAGTCCTTTATGCTATGCCTCCTGTATTAAAGCCCATTTGGGGTCGGCAGGGGTGCGGTAGTGCCGGGGAAGGTGGTGCGGATGGGGTGCAGCCCGCAGGTGTGTGTGCTGCTCTCTTTGGTGTCACCACCTTGAAGGATGACACCCGGTGCGGCCGCACCCCCCTTGTGACGGCACTGGTAATCACTTATGGGGGGCTAACAAGATTTGACTTTTCTCCAAGATACAGTTAGATTTAAAAGAGGGTGTACTTTCTTTTTCACGTGTCCACAAATTGAGAAATGTAATTTTCTGTGTCACTCATAAGACATAACAGATTATTACAAAAAGAGATCAAGTTACTTTATCATTAATTATTCAAAAACACATACTGTAGGTCAGTATGAAGAAGCCATGTGCGATAAAGTAAGTACACCCCACAATTCAGTATCTTGTGGAACCAGCTTTTGCAAGAACCGCTTAATGTAATCAATTTCTGTATGAGCTGATCAGTCTGCATTGTATATGGGGAATTTAATTCCACTCCATCATACTGCATTGCTCCAGTTCATTGATATTGGAGGGCATTCATTTATTCATGCTCATCGCAGCATCTCATTGTGGTTGAGGCTCTGATTATGACTTAACAGCTCCAAAATGTTGATTCTTTTAATTTACCACTGAAGATTTGCTGATGGACTATTGACTTGTTGATTCAGGTCCTGCGTATGCGCAGTTTCCCGATAATCGGAAAACTGCACGGGATCCCTCATCATTGTCCTAACATGAATCAGGCCCAGCACCATCGTTTAACAAAGTTTATATCACCTTTTCAGTAAGTTTACTAGTTTGCTTCAAGTTTTCACATTAACTTTTGTGAATGCCAGAAAGGGGCTGATTTGATAATGCACACAAGTGGCTGTAGTTGTGTGCAGCCACGGAAGCCAGATTTGCTACCTTATGCTAATGGTAGATTCTGTTCAACTAATGTGGGGAATCATGCATGTGCAAGCTGGAAGCCATGCCGCTCATTAATTATACACCAACAGCCGCACCCGTCATAATTAGTATCTGCACTTGCCCCAGTCCCATGCTAGGTGCAAGAGAACCATCAGAAACGGGCTTAACTTACCCTTATGCACAACTCAGAATAGCACAGAGCTTTGGATTTACACCCATTACACACAAAAGTCAGTGTGGTTCCATGTGATAGCTTTGCTATAGCCCAGTCTCCACCATGAAACACCCTATTTCACGGAAAGACAGATCCGGCCAAGTTGCGTCCGAATCAGAATAGGATGGGCATATTCAGAAATACGTAGGAATGCATATGTGCATGCAAAAACTCTCCATTTGCGCCCATGAAAAGACATCTGTGCAACCCAAAAATGTGCGCATATATGACACACAGTGTGGTACTTAGGGACTTCTCGCGTACACTAAAGGGGGTGTGGCCTCATGCCCACCCTAATGTGTGACTGTGTGACATTTTTGGGGAAAGAACGTGTGTCACACCACTATTCCGATCACACTGGGCGCTTGCTCAGCACTCTGGGAGCTGCTGGACATCCCCCAACCTCTCACAGTAAAACAGAAGTGTGTATGTGCACGTCACTCATCAACGCTGATGAGTGACACAATCAAGAAAGTGACACCAAAATAGCCAAGCAGCTCTGCTATTTTGGTGTCACCTCATCAAATGGTGTCACTCAGTATGGCCCGCACCCCCTGCCCCCCCCCCCTAGTGATGCCACTGGTGGGAGCAAAGAAAAAAAGTGTAAGTAAAGGCCCCCATACAGTACATCGGCAATGTATTGGGTCAATTCACCGATCCCCAGATTCCAGGGTTTGAGGCATCGGTGAAATCCAACATGTTGGATTTCCCGATTTGCCGATCCCAACCCAAATACAATCAGGATCAATAAATTGGGGATTTTTAACATGAAGAAATTCACTGAGATGGATTGGTTCCAGTCCGATCATGGGATCGGTGAAACGGCCGCCTGATGTTTGGGGCCCTTAACACCTTGGCAATACCATGGTGCACTGCAGGTGGGGCAGGGTGCGCAGTTACTTGTTCTGTTTTGCTTTACTCCCACCTCAGAATCAGGCCCATTATCTCTGGCTATTAACAGTTTCATTAAAGTCTCTGGGCTAAATGTAATAGGGTGAGAGTTTAGAAAATGTGAGAGTTTTCTCTCACTTTTTAAACTCAGGAAATGTAATAGAGTCTGAGAAAAAAGCAACAGAGCAAACTTGCATGTATATCAAACTAAAAAACTCTCACGGTTTAAACTCTCATCCAGATTTGTTTCCAATTTGAAGATAAAACTCAACCAATGTGAGAGAGTACAGCCAAACTCTCACATTTTCTAATCTCTTACCCTATTACATTTGGTCCTTGTTTTTTAATTTGTGAATTCCAAAACTTTAAGAAGATTGAACTCTAGGAATATCAAACTGATGTTTAGTTTGGTCACAATGGCCTCTGACCCAGTGACGCAAGCAGGCCACAGCCTCGAACAGAGCTGCTGCGCATGCGTGACATCTGCTTAAACTGTCATACAGAGAGCTCTGCTCGTCACAGTTCTCTGTGCTTTGCAAAGTTCAGGAGATGGCCAAAGGGGAGCTGTTCCTGCCCCAGAGCGGTGGGCACCCGGATGCACTGTTATCAGTCAGTGGAGGCCTCTAGCCCTAGGTGCAGCTACTTTAGTATGTGTGTGCACATTTACATATTTGTATATGTACGTACATATATAGAGAGATTTTATATATACTATATATATATATATATATATAGAGAGAGAGAGAGAGAGAGAGAGAGAGAGAGCACGTCTGTAACCTCCCCCCCCCCCCCACCACTGTCTTTGCCCTTGCCAGCCACCTTTATACCTATTATATTTTAAACATGCTGTAACCTGGATTTTATCTTTTTATCTAGTAGCTTTGACCCATATTCAAAGTTTCTCAACTAGTGTAATATATTGGTCCTGCCCTTATGTTTGAATTCATCTCTTGCCATCTGTAACCTGTGATGAATCCCTCTTCTTGTCTCACTCTACGTTGCTTTTATGAAAGATTTTCTTCTTCAATAATGTCACCTAAGTCTCACAAATCCCTTTGTTCCTTGCACTCACCCTGTTTTAAGAACATGGGTGGCAGAAAAATAGATGAAAAGCACAACTGACACACTTAGCCCATGTAGAACATTATACCTTTCATAAAGTGATTGATTCTTACTTTTATTCCAGTATATGTCACATAAAAATATAGATTTCCCCCTGTTTAGATTTGTAGATTCCGGCAACCTATTAAAAAATTATTATAGCTCACCTACAGAAAGGAATCATATCCTAATCCTCTAACAAAATTGTAATAAATGAAGTTTTTGTTCTGCCAAAGCAACACCTCAGAAGTGCTGAATTGGTGAATGAGAATACTGCTTCCTTTAGGTGTCATTTCCAGATACTGTATGTGCAAAACAGATTTTATAAAAATGCAGATTTAGAGCCTGGACAAACCAAGTGGCAATTCAAGGGGTGCAAAGTAAAATGTTATTTTTGCAAGCAGGGAAATTTAATATTTTAAATGTTATTTTCACACAAGAAAACATTAGATCTGTTAACTCAACCACTAATTTTGATTGGTAGAGGGCTGAGTCTTGGTATAGTTTCTATAGAAACAAACCAAGCAGCTATGTTCAACAATGTTCCTGCTCTACCAGGTACAGTAACTGAACCTCTACTAGCATAGCAATGTATAACTCATTGACATTGGGACCCACTGGGGATTTCCGATGTACCCCTGTGGGCCAGTCTGACCATACTCCTACCCCTAGTCATAAGTAGGCACTCGCCCTTACATCATGAGTGCATCTTTACCTCCTCTTCCCATAACATGTCTCCCTCTGACCTCTACTGTGGCAACCAGAACTCCCCCTTTTTTTCTGCAGGGGTCTCATACTTGCTTCAAGGTCTTTCTACTAATGCAGTATGGGAATGACTCTCCCTTCTAACAGATATTTCCAATAATGTTGCTGCCTTAGCTGCAGAGAACAGCTCTTCCCCTCTCTTAAAGTGATATGGGAATACTCCTAGGGGCCCTTGCTCATTCAGGTTTTTGCCTCCATAGGGGACTTCTTGGTAGACATGGGGCTTCCCCACTACTCTCCTCATTATGAGGTGGCAGTGCCCATTCCAAATAAATACTCCTGGTGGATTAGCCGCTGCCCGGTGCCCCTCCTTCTCTCCATGGATTCTGGGCCATAGCATCCCCATGCGTGTACCCAATCTCTGGTCCTGGCACTTTTGGATGATGCCTATAGACAACACATGTCCGCAATGATGACGAACCCACATGCATTATCTGGTGAGTGTCGCCTCTCTGCTTAGGCGGCTGCTCACATCGCTCACTCCTCCTGAATAAGGCCTGTAGTTACATTCCAGCGCTAGCCCTTGTTGTGACTGCCTACATCTCTAGGGGAAATGGAGCTTAATAGGGAGTGCCTCTGGGTATTACTTGGCCTTCTTAATACAGGTACATGGCCTTCTTATTATAAGCTAATTATTATTAGGTACACTTGGACCACTCTAAAGCAAAGTTTCAGAAACACAAAAGTGTCATATGTAGTAAAAATAATTCCAATGTCTTCACATTCATGCATAATTTAAGTCCTAATTGAGGGTAAACCGAGGCGTATAATAGGCTAAAAACAGATTCTATTATAATTGAAGACATGGTTCAAAAGTGATAGGAGGTTGGACTTGTTGGATGGTATTATTACACTTTTGCACAGTGCACCTATTCAAATATTTCATCTTCACCCGACACCAAGGAGCACATAGCATTTACTAATGTGCGGGTGTTGCCCACAGCAATCAATCAGCATTACATTGCAATAAATACTCCTGTTTCTGGTTTATATAATTCTGCACAACTTTGAATGATTTTATATGTAATGGTTTAAATAAATTGTATCTTTTTTTAAAATGCTGGTTTCAGATAAATATTGGTGCATTAGTGATAGTTTATCCTGCTAGGCAGCATCTGTACTGTAAAAGAAGTAATTGTTACCTTCAGAAGTGTTTCACTTGCTGTGGTCCAGATATTTATTATAGATATAACATTACCTAAAATGTAAAATGTAAAAGGAATAGCTACAGTAACCATACCATGCAAAGCAGTACAGACTTAAGGAGGAACTCGATACATTATACCAACAGCAGTTTCATGACACTATCCAGAGGCGTATCTATAACGGGTGCAGTGTGCGCGGGGCACACGAGCCTCCAGGTCCAGGGGGCCCCGCACCACACACCCTGCACCCATATTATTTTAAACTTACCTGTCCGTGGTCCCGCTTCGGGTGTCAGCGTTGCTCAGAACACCGGAAAATGGCCGCCGCAGCCATTTTCCCGGCATTCTGCGCATGTGCAGTAGTGCCCGGAGTCTACTAATGCTCCGGTGGCTGGTCAGCTGCGTCAGTCAGCTGCCGGCCATTGGGGAGAGAGGAGGGGGCCCGGCACAGGGAGTGCACACGGGCCCCCTCCTCTCTTAAGACGCCGCTGACAGTATCTAAACCTTACCCTGGAAAACTTGGAACTGTTAATAGCATCAATTACTGTCAGTGGAGCGAAAATAAATAAACTTCATATGTAAGGGACAATCATATCTGTATATGTGGCTTAACTCTTGTAAACAATATATGAAATCCAACAGGAGCAACCACTTGCAGAACAATACCGTATATATCACCATGTGTTACAGGACCATGTGGATCAAAGGTAATTCCTGCCCTTTTCCTACTCATTTTCCCCACTATACACTTGAAAACGTATTTTCTGATGACAATCAAAAAAGAATCAATCTATTGCAAGAAAAGTAATATAAAGACTTGTGGGGTTTTCAATTTTCATAGAAGACTGAAAATATTGAAAGCGCATAAATAAGTTTTTTTTTTTCTCATATTGGAAAATATCTCTTGAAATGTGTTTTCACACAATTTGTGTCTTTCAAATGTTTATCCTGCACTTACCACTGTGTCATTGGTGTGATAGCAAAGATGCACATCCTTAAAACCAATGACTAATACATTTTCATGTTACTATATTCAACAGTAGCAATACAAGTGGTACAGTAAGTGAATGTGGAAAATGCTCTGTACCTGCTAAAGTTTTGCCCTAAAATGTGACCTGATCATCATAAACAGTGAATACATCAAATAAAAATAAAAACATATTGGCTTGTCCTTTTTAAATCTGTAGATTCAAATTTCACTGATTTGTTAGAATTTATAAGATTATCAGATCTATTATGACAAATTCAGGTAGATTCTCCAGTCAGAGATAAAAATCTGTTTGATGCTAAGGTCCTTCTCTAAATTTTGGTTGTCACCATCAGAATTTGGTCTTCACAAGACAGTTATAATAATCATGTCTTGTCTTGTTCAAAACAGATCTATGAAGACTTCAGAAAAAGATTTGATGATGCCTACTGTATGTAACTGGATAAAGCTGCAAAACCATTAGACTAATTGTTAGTCTATCTAATCCAGGGTAGACAAATGGGAATGATTTTAAAACATTTGGAATTTTGCTGTTCGATCTTAAAGATATACTTTTGGCCACAACATTGCACCTAGCAAGTATGTGTGTCTTAAGGTGCATACAACTCAAAACACTGTGTAAGTACACAGCCACATCAAGATACTCTATAAGCATATCTTGAGGCAGCTACAGTGACAATACTCCAGTCATCACTATTTATTGTTGACGAGTAAGGCTGATTTTAATTAAAAAGGATAAATACAGTAAGCAATAAATAAATGAATAATTGAAACACCCACCTCCAACGAAAGAAACACAGTAACCACCACCAATACTGTACCTATATACTGGGCTGGTTGCTTTTTCTACTGCACAAGCGCAGTGAAATAAATCTGCCTTTAATGCCTGTTAATTGGACTTATTTTTGACTGCTTTCCCAAAACATTCAATGGACTCCTCAATATTGGGGACTCCCGAAAAATCCTGAGAAAGTAGGCCACCTTCCTGCATCCTGTATACTTCCTAGTGAAATTGGTGGGATGGAAGGCACAACATGATTCTCAATGTCAGCATAATCTTGGGGTGGGGGATTAATGAAGCGAAGTGCCCTGCCACACCCCTTACAATATCATCCTGCATCATCCTTCTGGAAGATATCCCAAACTTTTGCCTATAATCCAGTTCAAGAAAAAGTTGCCTGAGCTTTTCTACAGATACTCCTTTATCCTTAGGTGAAGCTAGAAGCCCTGGCAGGGCTAGTGAAATGAGCGCCATAAGAGAGGAATGCAGAAGTGGGGTGGTGCCAAAAGCTAGTAGCCAAGTGATGTTGGAAGAGTGATGTTAAAAGTATCCCTTTGCTCAGTGGAATTGTCTGTGTTCACTTTCTGAGGAGGTTAGATGGAGCCATAGAGGCAGCAGCTGAGAAGCCTGACACAACTAAAGATAAGTTTTTAAGGGGGCAATATGAGAGCTATGGAAGGACAGTGAGAGAGCTAAGTAGTGGGCAGTGAGAGAGCTACAGTGTAGATGGGAAGTGACAGAGCTATGGACAGGGCAATGAGAGAGCTATGGAGGTGGGTGGCAATGAGATAGACATGGAGGCGGCAGTGAGAGAGATATGGAAGAGGCTGTGAGAGATATATGGAGGAGCATGGGAGGGGGGCAGTGAGAGAGCTATTTACAGGGCAATGAGAGAGCTATGTGGGTGACAATGAGATAGTCATGGAGGGATCAGTGACAAAGACATGGTGGGGGCAGTGAGAGAGATATGGAAGAGGCTGTGAAAGATATATGGAGGAGCAGTGGGAGGAGGCAGTGACAGAGCTATGGAGAGGGCAATGAGAGAGCCATGGAGGGATCAGTGAGAAGATGTGGAGGGGCAGTGAGATAGATGTGGACAAGGCTGTGAGAGAGATATGTAGGAGCAGTGAGCGAGCTATGGAGGGAGCAATGAGAGAGCTACTGTATGAAAGGGGCAGTGAGTAAGCTATAGAAGTGCTGTGAGAGACATATGGAGGGGGCAGTAAGAAAGATATGTAGAGGCAGCAAAAGAGCTGTGGAGGGACAATCAAAGAGCTATGGAGGGGGCAGTGAGGGAGTTAAGACGGCAGCAATAAAAGATACGGAGGGGGCAATGGTTGGGATATGGATGGAGCATTGAAAGAGATGTTGAAGGGAAAATGAGAGTGAGAGGTAACGGGTTCTGAGCTGACTCTTTACCCCTGGTGAAAGAAAGCCTAGCTATGCCCCTGCTTTAATTGTGCTAATATTCACCCTAACTTAGACACCCCAAGATGATGAACATCAGTAAAAGATGTAGACTTAGGATTTGACAGTAAACACAGCAAAATGAAGATACACTTGATGCTGTAAGTGAAGAATTATTATATGCAAACTCCACCCAAAGAACTGACTCAGCCTATTCATACATATATGAAATGTAATACCTGCGATATTGCTCTAAATAAATGACTGATTGACCCTTAGTGTCTGTCCATAGGTCTGCATTTAATATGCAGAAGAAAACTCAATACCAAACATGTTCCAAAAATAATTCCAACTTGTGCAATAAACTAGGATTCCCTGACCATATCTATATTGCGTAGGATCCCATGCAGCCTGGAAATATATTAAACAAACAGAGAAGCCAATTCCTAAACCTGCCCACAATCACTTATATGGTATAGAGCCATTTAGATAGTGTCAATTCTATAATGAAATCCATTGAAATGTGGAACCAGTGTTTATTAATTATAGGCAATGACAAAAAGGTCCAACTGACATGCCTTAACAAATTCTTAAACATCTGCCCACCAGATAGTATGGGACAAGATCTAAATAGATCATCTAAACTATAAATTACCCATCACCAAGCACCGGCTGGTACAGAAGGACCCGCTGTCATTTCTAACACCAACGTGATATAAAGCTGACAATAAAATTACAAAATGTGATCAAAATGTAAATTTTTGTTGGCTCAATGCACTTTGCTTCATATAACACAAGTAACACACTACAGTTTAGTATGTAGACTGGTTTTGCATTGTGTAATAGATTGCAGTTAGACATGTGCTAGTCCCCAGTGGGTTGATTGGCTAATGATTTGCTATATTGAAACAAAAACTAAAATACATTTTAAGGGCATAAAAACAGGTTATAATGTAAATATTCTGAGGCATTTAGCGTTTTTCTGTAAAGGTTTTTTTGTAGAATTTTATTCAAAAAATTACACTTTAATAGACAATTTTGTTCAATTGCCAGGGAATGTACATCTGTGATACACTAACATTCCTTGCACTATGCCAAATTGTATAGCACATCTACAGTATAATTGCTACAGTGGCAATGGTCACAGCACTGTATCTCAATTCTTTTAAAAAAGACATCTAAGGTTTTAACAAAATTGCAAGTAATGGAAAGTAATCATAACTTTATACATATTTGTGGTTACTCATTATACTGCATGAAAACACTAGTTTATATTCTAAATGTCACAGTAAATGATTGCGTGGTACAGTTTTCTATATATCTGACCGCTTTGGTCATGACATCGTATACATTTTGGTCATGACTCCCGAGTGTACTAAGTGAAGTGGAATTGCCAGTTTTATCTACAGCTGACAAGTGTAGATGTCTTTCGCAATTCAGGGCTGCTAGCCCAAGCAACACTAAATGCGGATTCATATCTCTCCCTGTCTTAATCGCATGACCATAATCTTCCAGGAGACCGACCTTCTATGTCAACTCAATTTCAAGATTTAGCCATGATCAACAGCCTCGGTTTAATGACCCACTTCAACATCACACATTGTTTTTTTCCACACATACAGAAACATGGTAATGCTGTAAAAAAAATGTATACCTGTCAAAAAATATTTTACAGCAGGTGAAAATATCTCCCTTGGGTGGTTGTTATCTCTCTGATAGTCCTCATTCATCCTAGAAGACAGCTAACCTTTCGGATGAAATCTATCATGTACAAATAATTTATTGTCTGTGACTTCCCACGGTATCTCTCACCATTTGAGGCAATGACCTGGTTACTTATAAATCTGTACTGTACTAGGCAAGCTGCTATAACTTATAGGCAATGTAAAGCAGGTTTTCATGCTATCTTCAATAAAAGTAAATAAAGAAATGACAATGAATATCAGAATAATTACCAAAGGTCACCTCTCTTTGCAGTGTACACAATAAATGTTACCACAAGCAGCAGCCATTTTTAAGTTAACTTAATTTTCTTGGGATTCTCTTAACCATTTTAAATATACAGTTCAGTGTATATTTTTCCACAGCCACTATAGATGAGGGAAAACAAAGTATGTGCTTTTGTCCGATTCCAATAGTAAATAAATTAGTACCACCACTAGAATTTGATATAAGTATACTAGTGCAGCAAACATGATTTATGTTGTGTATCTTGACCATTATGGTAGAATATAAAAAAATATACATGAAATCCATAGGGGCAATGGAAAAAGATGTGTACTACTATTGAAATGTAAAACGAAATATATAGCATGCGCACCATAGTAAAAAAAATAATAGGTGTAATGGGGAAAATGTAAATATTTAAACTGCATGATATGGCTAATCTCTGAGTATATTGGGCTGCTGTCCAACACATACAGGACATCCTGTCGTCTAAGTCCACCATGTCAAAGTACTCACCAATCAGGTCACCAAGATCTGTTGCAGCTGTCACTTTGCACTGACAGGTGCTGCTTTGAGAAGTCACTGTACACATATTTAGCACTGTGGTTGGTATTTCAGTTGTAATTAATGTACTTCCCTGAGAACAGTAATTGTTATCTCTGTGCAATAGATCAACATGGCAAAGGCTTGCTCAGACACGAGTTGGAAGAATTAATTAAAATAATGTGCTTTTCATGCATTTATTAACATGTAAAAAGAGCAAAAACCAGAGAATACGTGTTAACAAGCCCTAATAGATACTGTGTGGCATCTGTTACTAAATGTGTTACTGATAAGTTGAACACACTGTACAATGAGCTTTGTTAACCACAGCAAAGCACCTTAGTGCTGTCATTGGTCACAATATTATGTTCAACCTACCTATAGAGATCTCCATCAAATTAAATTTTACTGTAGCACTGTAACCAATCAGAGCACTAAACTCAGTGAGTGACAGGCTCTACTGTGTAACATATATTTCATAGTACGAGTGTATATCACTCTTTGAGTTACCAAACAGTGAGTTGTGATGACAGGAGGAAGGAGAGTCTTTGGTCCATATGGTCTACTCCATGTACAATAGTTTCCTGGGAACAGTTTCTAGAAACTGGTACTGCTGCCTGGAAACAAGGACATCTGGTAACCCCATCATACTTCATACATTAGAGATAAGCGCAGGTCCCCGTGCTTTGGTTTTAGTTTTGGATTTGTATAAAAATCGATAACAATCTAATAAAAAACAATAAAAATCTATAAAAACAGCTAAAATGTTCGATTCCAAAACCCAAGTTTGGTTTTTAAATCCAAGTTATGAAATGGCAACAGATCTGAACCTGGACTCGGTTTGAACCAGGTCACAAAAGTGAATCCGAACCTTGACCCGGTTTTATTCGGAACCCATAAATTGGGGTGTGTTCTGATTTCAGAAATCCGAACCCGCACATCTATACTATACATATGTTCCATAGGGTTCCATGTACAATTGCCACTGTTTCATTTATGATTACAAGACAAGTCTACTTTTGGAGAAGTCATAAATTTTAACTATTGCCAAATCTAATAAATAGATGAATTCTGCCTCTCTGGAGACCTAGGAAAAGCCATGGATATATTCCCGCTCCATGTACTAAAATGCTCACAACATGGATCACATCTTGGGGTGCTGCAGATTTAGGCAACAGGAGGACTCACAGGAAAGGGACACACTCTACTTGCTAGATGTAGGGGGTAGGTACATTTAGCAAAACCTTGTCCAAAATTCAACTTGTCTTTTAATGGGTTCATCCTGGTAATTATAGATGCTTGAATTTGTTTCAAATTGATTTTCAGACCAGTGCATCAAATTGGCTCAAAAGTTGGAAAATGTGTTTAGACAGACTGGAAAGGTTGAGCAAAAATCCAGGAGGTTGAACATGTTCAGACATCTTCAAGCTTAATGGCTACATTGTGTTGTATTTCCTATGGAAGCAGCGATTTCAAACACAGCAATGTTTTCTGTCTGAATTAAAAAAAATACAAAAATAATGTAAATTACAATTGTACCATGAAATAGATCAACGTCCCCAAACTGACCAAATGTATTAAAATTCAAGCTAGCACAATAAATTGGGAACATCTAGTAATTAATCATCCTTTCAGACTAGTTAAAAGAAAGCAGCTGGAAGTCTGCAGGAGCTCTGCATTAGAAAAAGCAAACATGTATTATGTGTTGAATTCCAGTCCGTGTAAATACAAACAGAAATCTTCCAGAGAATTGGCCCCACTTTCTATTTGGTTAATCCACATTCTATCTGCGATCTAAGGCCCTGATTCAGAGCCGCTCGTAAGCGTCCGCTCGTTCGTTCTGACCGATGTTCGCACATCTGCTCATGCGTACGGATTGTAATACGCATGCGCGAACCAGTCAGTGCGGCCGAAAATCGTTTGTTCGCTATATAGCGAATGCCTGCTATTTTGAGTGACAGAAGGAGGCGTATGTGGGTGGTAACAGGGGAAGGAGCTTGAAAACGGGGAGTGGAATTAAGAACGCAGACGTGCTTAAAGGTCAAAACGGGCGTTTTATGGGTGTGCATAATTAAAACAGCAGCGTCATTAACCACGTCACCTGGTTGTTTTATAGTCAGAACTGCTCACAATATAGTGGTAGGAAAAACCAACCACAAGAATAGCGAGCAGTTCATACGCTGTTCGATGTACTCGATTAATCTAATAAATAGCGGACATGACGTATGGTGCGTGCGGCCAGGGGGCGTATTTTTCAAAATTACAACCGCAAGTTTTGCTCGCTCGTTCAGACTTAGAGGGGTGAACAGACCGCAATGAGCGAACGGTTCATTTGAATAGCCACCCCTTGTTTTTGAATGAACGACCGCAAATAGCGAGCGGCTCTGAATCAGGCCCTAAATCTCAAGCTGCATCCCATAATAGTTGAAATGTGTTTGGGGCTCATGGACCACTGGGTTTAGAGGGGCCCCCACTACACACTCTGAACCCATATAGTATATTCACATCTCCAGAGTCCGGCATCAGTGCAGCAGAAATCACAGTGCTGCTGCAGCCATTTTATCAGAGATTTGCGCATGCGCAGTAGATAAATCCCTGGGAACATGACTTGGAAGGCTGCACACAGGTCCTCTCCCCTCTATTAAAATGCCCCTGATGCATCCAGTTTAAAAACAGTAGTATAGTATTTGCACCAGATATATGTCAGATGTACCAAGTGTGTGCTTACAACTCACAATAGATTACAGAATGCCTTCACAGTGTTAGTGGGGTCAGCAGCTAATAGGGACAAATGTTCCCTTTTGCAGCGCGCGGTGCTGAATAGTATTTATTTTTTTTACATTTTAGGGAGGGGGCATGACCACACCTCCCAGGTTTGGCCTCGCTCTCCAGTACACCAGGGACCTTGTCAGCTCTTAACGGCTCCTCCCGCAAGTGGTATTCTTCATAAAAGACATTTCTACAGTCTCAGAGTTACAATTCCATGAAAATGACCTTACTCATACCCAGGGCTTAAAGTGGTACTGGAGAGGTGGTGGAACTCATCTCCCCCGCCGCCTTCTCTCCCCCCCCCCCCCCCCGAGGAAGCATTGGGGCCTATCGCAGTGTGAAATACATTTTAGATGCTTTATTAGCACCTCTGCCATCAGCTGAGACTACAATGTTAAGTCAGTTAACAAGAAAAAATAATGTTCTATATAATCCGTGTCATTTTTCTGCCGTGAGTTTTTTTATGGGGTCCCTGAAATGAGGGATCTCTGAAGAAATTGGCAGACAGTGAGTGGCTTTCTGTCTGTGGGACTGTGAGTGGCTTTCTGTCTGTGGGACTTCTGTGCAGGGACTTGGTGGAGGTGGAACTAGTTCCACCTACCAGGAGAGGTGATGGAACTCAGGGCCTGATTCAGAGCCGGACGGTTGTTCAGAAAAAGGGGCCGGCTATATAAATTGAGCGCTCGCTCTTTGCGGTCTGTTGACGCCTCTATGTCTGAGCGAGCGAACGAAACATGCGCTCGCTATTTTGTAAAGACGCCCCCTGGCCGTTCGCATCATACGTCATCTCCGCTAATTATTAGATTAATCGAGTACATCGAAAGGCGTCTGAACTGCGCGCAGTGCTTGTGGTAGGTTTTACTTCCTGCAATCACTGCGAGCAGTTCAGGCTAAAAGACAACCAAGTGACGTGGTCGATGACGCTGCTTTGTTAATTATGCACACCCATTAAACGCCAATTTTGACCGTTTGGCACGCCTGCGTTCGGATCTCCACTCCCCGTTTTCAAGCACCTTCCCCTGTTACCACCCACAAACGCCCCATTCTGTAACTCAAATTAGCAGGCCCTCGCTGTTTTGCGAGTGCACGATTTCTGACCGCAATGACTGGTTGGTGCATGCGCATTACGACCCATACGCATGCGCAGATGTGCGAACATCGCTCGGAGCGAACGAGCAGCCGCTTACGAGCGGCTCTGAATCAGGCCCTCAGTTCCACCCCGTTCCTGCCCACTTTAACCCATACTCATACCTCCCAACCTTCTCGCTTTTTACCAGGACAGTCCCACAGACCCGCAATTAGGATGTGTGGCCCAATATAGGGGGAAGTGTTGCAGGTGTCTCCAAGACTTGCAGCAAAAATAGTTTGTTTTTTCTAAACAATTCCTCTTTTACGGTGGCCTTGATGAGATCTCCAATCGAGGAAGGGACGGGTTGACTTACTGTAATCAGATTATGCTTGCCGCCACTGCCCATTTTCACTCCATGTCTCTAGGCATAGAGCGACTCAAGACAACAATACCTACAAAACTATATATGGATATAAACATAAACATTTTGGTTGCATATATGCACTGTATGAAATTGTGCTTCTTACCCAGAGAAAATGCATGTTTGAGCCCCTTAGTTTCTGTTATAAGCATAGCTGCATGTGTACATAACAACTAAAAATATGTTGTCAGCCCACAAAAAGTACAAGATGGAATTGTCCTTGGGCCCTCCCACCAGTTAACAGGACATGCACACTTTAACAAACCAATAATTTCAGCACCAGGGTCTACCACACGACTGTGGCTGAAATGATTGCTTCGTTTGGGCCCCCACAAAACAAGCAGGCAATTAATCTGTCCCTGCACAAACTGGCTCTACGGAGGCAAGATGTCATCCTCATGCTCCTCATCCACCGATTCCTCACCCTCTTCAGTGTTGTGTACATCCTCATCCTCACAGAGTATTAATTTGTCCCCGCTGGAATCCACCACCACAGGTCCCTCTGTACGTTCTGGAGGCTGGTCTCCCTGTAAGAATTGGTAATTCATTTTGATGAACATCATCTTCTCCACATTTTGTGGAAGCAACCTCCTACGCCTTTCGCTGACAAGGTTCCCGGCTGCACTAAACACTCTTTCAGCGTACACACTGGAGGGGGGGCAACTCAGGTAAAATAGAGCCAGTTTGTACAGGGGCCTCCAAATTGCCTCTTTTTCCTGCCAGTACAGGTACGGACTGTCTGACATGCCTACTTGGATGCTGTCACCAATGTAATCCTCCACCATTCTGTCAGTGGTGACAGTATCATATGCAGTGACAGTAGACATGTCAGAAATTGTTGGCAGGTCCTTCAGTCCGGACCAGATGTCCAAACCGGCCCTTGACTTATGACACAGGTGCACGCTTGACTTATGACACAGAAAAATATATATTTTTAATTTTTTTGTGCACTTTGGGGGTTACAGCACCCTTCAACAAACCAGCAGGCAATAGAGTTATGACACAGGCGCACGCTTGCCACTGCTACTTTGTTGATGCACGTGCGGCTACAGCGCACACAAGTCACAAACACAGAAAAAAATAAATTGTATTTTTTATTCAGGCACTTTGGGGGTTACGCCACCCTTCAACAGACAAGCCAGCCGGCCCTTTACTTATGACATAGGCGCACGCTTGGCTCTGCTACTTTGTTGATGCACGTGTGGCAACAGCGCACACAAGTCACAAACACAAAAAAAAAAATTTGTATTTTTTATTCAGGCACTTTGGGGGTTACACCACCCTTCAACAGATGAGCCAGCCAGCCCTTGACTTATGACATAGGCGCATGCTTGGCACTGCTACTTTGTTGATGCACGTGCGGCTACAGTGCACACAAACAGAAAAAAAAGAATAGGTTTTTTTTGCACTTGGGGGAGCACCCCTGATGGACAGAGCACCCCCTGGACAACACTACAGCACCCCTTTAGGACTGCAGCCTTTATGGGACACTGCACAACACAGCCCAGACAGCCCCTATCGACAACAGCAGCACAACACAGCCCAGCCAGTCCCTATGACAACAGCACAACACAGCCCAGCCAACCCCTATGGACTTTGGAGTGGACACAACCCCTATGGACAACAGCAGCACAACTCCCACCCTCCCTCTTCAGTGTCCACAGCCGGAGTGAAAAATGGGGCTGACGCGGGGACCTTTTATAGAATCCAAAACCCGCGAGATCCGACAGCGGGATGATGATGTTTTGCCTCGATTTCAGGTCCAAGTCAGGCGGGAAACCCCAAGCCTGACTCGGTTCCCGCCTCGGAACGGGGGGGTTCGGATTTCAGAAATCCGAACCCGCTCATCCCTAGTTAGTATACAAACAGGGGGTGCTGTGAGTCTGTAATGGACTGATCACTCAAATACTGCAATAACTTATACAAATCAGACTTGATTACCTACTATAAAAAATAGGGTTTTCTGTCACACAGCTGAGAATCTGACCCTGCACGATGATGTGTTCTGCCAGAGAAATTTGCATGCTACAACTGAGGGGGCAATTATGCCCAAACGGAGGTCTTCATTATCAGCAAACATAGGGAAGATCCTCAGAAAAGGGTTAGTGGTCATTTAATAAACCCTCAACAAGCAAAAGCATGGTAGTATAGTATTTTTGTTTACTTATGCCTTAAGGGGTAAAAAAGAAAACAACTTCTCTGCTTCAAAACCACGAAACCAGTAATGCAAAAGGTTGTTTTTTTCCTTTTGAATAATTTCACAATTCTGTTTAGACAGCAATAACATATTACAGAAATCTACCACGGCAAAACGCTACAAAACCTGAGAAAGCCGAAGTGATTATGTTGTTGTTTCCTATCACATACAACCTGTGTTTTACTGCCCTCTGCTGGCTGATTCCATGCTCAGTAGACATTGCTGTGCATGCAAAAACTGTACATAGGTTCTTGTTTATTTTTAGCAAAAAGACAGGTTACAAATATTTTTGGGAACAAGAACTAAAGCCCTCATTCTATAATCTACTAAAACCCAAAAGTTTAATAGTTGTGGTTTATCAGGGCTTTCCTTTTTAATACCAATGAGGAGTGTTTTACATTAGAATAGCAGGAATTACCCTTTTAGTTTTTGCTCATTGCAGCCAATAACCATCTGATCCATCTGTGATCATCTGTATATAGCCATCAAATTACCGACATGAATGTTATGTCAGAACGCACAACTGGTTCAGTGAAAATGAAACATACCTATATATGAGAACAGATCTTTGAGGCATATTTATGAAGCTCAAAAGGGCCTTTTCCGACATTTTTGCATATAACATTATAAACTATTTATAATGCTGCTCTTTGTTTTCTTTTGATTTTATAGGTTTTTTTTTTAGAATGACTGTCTTCTTCTGTTGCTGTTAATACACAAGAAAGATCATTTAAAATATACATTTACGTTTATTTAAAAGTCTATTTACAATTGGTGGCGATAATTAACTTTATGTATCACTGCATTTCACAGTGATGTATAATTAATTACCACCACAATTAATTATGCCACAAACTCTTCTGGTTGGTGAATGATCACTGCTATTTTAACGCCATGCAAGTGTTTTGTTACTTAACATGGTGGGAATAAAATGGAGCCCATTGTCAAATAAATCTGAAGCCATCTCAGGATGATGAGCCTGATTCGGAGTTGCATGCTAATGCCATCGCAGCTGCAAATTTGTATGCTGCTGCTACATGTAAATATGCAAATGTCTCAGTCCCCGGGAGATGTATTGAGACGCCTACCTAAGGCTTTGCAGATTCAAGCATCTGCATAAAATGTTTCAGTATCTGCTTACAGAATGGCCGTGGGAATTAAGACGTCTGAGCCATATTTCTTCTGTACGGGATCGCAGCTGCATGGAGAGAAACGTCCCCCAAATGATACCTACAAGCCTGCGCTTTTTGCCGCCACACCCCCAAATGCTCCCTGACTATAAATCATGTGAAAAAATGTTGCTGCGAGCGACTAAGGTCCATGACGCGTGCGAATTGTGACTTAGACGTATGCACAATTTACTGATAATCGCTCAGCTCCGTAAGCATGGGAATAGTGTACAACTCTGAATCAGGCCCGATATGAGCAGGCAGCAAAATTATATATTTTTGCCAATTGTGAAATTGAGTTATGTGATGGTCAGAGAGCAGATACAGGAGAGATCAGTGATTATGAGAAGCTGAGATACGTCCTTTGTCCTGCTAAATTGCAGGAGAAAGTGCTTATCTCAGCTTCATAAACTCATTTTAATTATGTAAATCAGCCATATTCACACAAAATATGATTCCAAAGAGGGGAATGTGGACCTTACATTGAAATGCCCTATTACATACTGTAACTTCTATCGTAGCTGTTAACATGGTAGCAGCTGCGATAGCTCTAATACAGTAATGCAGCAGAAGCCATCATGCCTCCTGCATGCATTACTGATCTGAGCTGCATCCTTGGCATCGGATCATCTGCTATCCCTCTACAGATGGGTAAAAGAGGCCAGGTAATCTCCGTCACCCGACGAAGATCCTGGTCTCTTCACTCCCCCCCAATATATCTCCTGACAGTCTGCTTCTGGGCTGCGTGCAACATGGCCAGAGGCGCCAAGAGCCCCACCAGGCCCGGATAAAAGGGGTGTGGCCTAATCATGGGAGGCATGGTCACACCCCCTTAGGAGGAAAAAATTATAAAGATAATAAAGATAAGATTTTTGCAGATCCCACCCCCTCTCAGCGCCCCTGAACATTGCAGACCCATACACATGCGCAGTATTGGTCTGGTGCATGAGCTGATTCCCGACCATTGGGAATCTGTGATTAGCAGTGCACTAGCATGCACTGCTGAATCACCCCCACTGTTACCTAGAGCTTTAAACATCAGCACAAATGATTCACACTGACATTTTTTCAGATGTGTATAATTATGCTCAGTGCTTAAAGTGGTCCTAGAGAAGTGGTGGAACTCACTGCCCCCCTCATGTTTTTTTACAATAAAGGAAAAAAACGTGCCGTAGTGCCCCTTATACAATGCCCACAGCAGTGGTGCCCCTTATGCAGTGCCCCCAGTAGTGGTAGTGCCCCTTATGCAGAGCCCACAGTAGTGGTAGTGCCCCTTATGCAGTGCCCCCCTAATGCAGTACCCCCAGGAGTGGTGCCCTTTATGCAGTGCACCCTATGCAATGTCCCCATTAGTAATCCCCCTGTAATAGTGCCCCCAATAGTAGTGCCCCTAATGCAGTGTCCTCAGCAGTGGTGCCCTTTATGCAGTGCCCCCAGTATTGGTAGTGCCCCTTATGCAGTGCCCACAGTGATAGTGCCCTTTATGCAGAGCCCACAGTAGTGGTAGTGCCCCTTATGCAGTGCCCCCAGGAGTGGTGCCCTTTATGCAGTGCACCCTATGCAATGCCCCCATTAGTAATCCCCCAGTAATAGTGACCCCAATAGTAGTGCCCTTTATGCAGTGTCCTCAGCAGTGGTGCCCCTTATGCAGTGCCCCCAGTAGTGGTAATGCCCCTTATGCAGTGCCCACAGTGGTGGTGCCCCTTATGCAGAGCCCACAGTAGTGGTGCCCCTTATGCAGAGCCCCCCTTATGCAGTGCCCCAGGAGTGGTGCTGCTTATGCAATGCCCCCATTAGTAATCCTCCTGTAATAGTGCCCACAATAGTAGTGCCCCTAGTAGTAATGCCCCCAGTAGTAGTGCTCCCAGTTGTAGTGAACCCTGAGTAATGCCCCCAGTAGTAATGTCCCCTAAGTAATGCCCCCAGTAGTAGTGTCCCCCCAAGTAATGCCCCAGGTAGTAGTGCCCCCTGAGTAATGCCCCCAGTAGTAGTGGCCTGAGTAATGCCTCCAGTAGTAGTGCCCCCAGTAGTAGTGGCCCCTGAGTAATGCCACCAATAGCAGTACCCCCTGAGTAATGTCCCCAATAGTAGTGCCCCCCATAGTAATGCCCCCAGTTGTAGTGCCCCAGTAGTAGTGCCCCCTCAGTAATACTCCCAGTAGTAATGCCCCCTGAGTAGTGTCCCCAGTAGTAATGCCCCTATAGTGAAGCCGCTAGCTTACACAACAAAAAAAAATCTAATACTTACCTTAAGCCTAGCTCCCGTGTCTCCTGCCGTCTCGCTGCTCCTCTGTGAACTATGGGAGAGACGTCATAACGTCTCTCCCATAGTGCACTCTGGGAGCCAGTTGTCGGAGCTCAGCAGTGAGCTCCAGCCTCCGGCACCACTGTGGTCCACCTGGCTATTCCGCTGAACTATGGGAGAGACGTAATGATGTCTCTCCCATAGTGTTTTTGGGGGTAGCCGGAAGCAGGAGCTCAGGAGTGAGCTCCAGCCTCCGGCTGCTGGAGCTGCAGGGAAGGAGCCGAGCGCCCGCTAGTAACAAAATCTCAGAGGGCGCCCGGCAAATGGAGCCTCCCTGCAGCGCCGGGGTTAGGTGGGCCGGCGGAGGCGGAACTGGTTCAGTCTCCAAATAGAAGTGACGTAACGCAGTTCTGCCTCGTTCCGGCCCATTTTATCCCCTGATTATGCTTCTAAACTAAGATTATGTGACATGCAGCACTGCAGTTATTCATAAACTACTAATTCCTAGTGTACTGTTATGCTTCAAAGGCAGTGAACATGCCATTGGATTGTCTGTCCTTTTTCTAAATTATTAGGCTCCCTGTTAGTCAATAAACACATCAAAGTTAATTTCATTTGTGTTTGTAAATAAAATTTACTGGGTTGTTGTTTTATAATAGATTTCCCTGATTAATATTTAAAAAGTGACAAGTTCACATTGATATACAAGTCAATGAGAACAAAGGTGAAGTTCATATAGATTTTAAAGTCAACATTCAGATTTGTTGGCTAAGCAGTCTGGAACCCTGAGTGCTTACAATTTTAATAGGTTAAAAAAAACAATAATCTAATAACATAAACTTGTAGCTGTACCCTGTGACTTAATAAATACTGCTGTCTAAAATTGCATTAACCTACCTGATTTAAAGGATCACTGCACTGGGAATCAATACAATAAGTTCCGTGGTATAATTATCTTTTTCAACAACCAAGAAAACAACTAAGAAAATATCCGGTGACTTCTTTTATTCTGTAGCCTAAATAAATAATGTTGTCATGTCATACATACCATGCCATCTATATGTTCTTCATAAATTGAAAATTAAATTAATATTGAAATGAGTGCTGCTGAGATTATGTCTATAATTATTATTTTTTTATTTAAATGACCCATACTAACTACAATCATAGATTAGATTCATTATCTATTACAGTATATCTAACCTAACCAATAGCATAAAAGATTCTCTTTGATTGCACCTTTTCCTTACACTGTAAGTGGATGTACCTTATGATATTCATTTATCTAAAAACTTACAGATGTGTCCTCATACATCTAGCCTCCTTGTGCGTTAAACAGCCCTTCTAGTCGTGTCATGCCGTGCACTACAAGTCACAGCCACTCACACTGTAACATAGCATTTTGCAATCAGATACACCCGCAGTCGCTTTGCGAATTAGACACATTTTAAGGGAAAAAGTCACATGAAAAAAAGCTCAGCAGGTAAATGGCTGGGGAGGCACTGGCTAGTATCAGAGCCAGATTTACAGATACATATATGAACCTGAGGGTACATGTGGGCATTATACAAAGGTGCAGCAGTATATAGTGCTGGAAATTTGGTGTGTTTTGATCAGTGATGTGCAGAAAAGGTAGACAGGGTAGGCAGTGCCTCACCTGCCATATATGTTTACTCCAGAGTTTTGACTATAAAAATGATTAGAATAATACAAAGAAGATATTTATAATAAACTCTGGAGTATATCTAAGTATCACAGGAGAGGCTCTGCCTCACCTGCCTCACCTAACCGCACATCACTGATCATCTATACTATATTTCTCTCAGGTGACATAAAATACATCATAAGCTGAACATGTGTGTGCATGGGTGACCTAATGTGCATGGTGCACACCCACCGCTGTCACTGTCAAAGTCATTAACAAAAAAAACTCCTCTACCTCCTCTTCACACCCTCACCAGAATAACTGTATTCCTCTCTCACCCCCATTTACAGCACACACAGTAATCAATTAGGTTCCACACATCAAGAAATTATGTGATAGCAGGGTTGGTGTAGGAACAGCGACTACAAGGATGACATTGAGAGAGGAGAAGATAAGAGGAGAAAGAGAAAGAGAAACTACCCAGGCACTGCAGGACACAATAGCTGGTTTCAAATCAAAATCATCTGGCAAATGAGAAATCCTTGTCCATGGTGCTGGATAACTGTTCCACAGCTCCTCCTAGCGGCCATTTGTACAGTATGTTTTACTGTACAACAAACAATTAATAATATTTTTACTTAAATAGTAAGAAGACTACCTAAGGCTGATAAATATTTAGCAGAATATTGATCATTATCCACCTTACAAGTGTACATAAAACTGGATTCTACTGTATGTACCACTTACCCATATGTTGTGTAAAAAAAATGCCATACTTCCTTATGAGTCCATTTAAAGTGTCAAACTTGCATTTATTTCTTTATGATCCATTTATTTATGGCTACGCTATGTGTTTTTTATAGGACAAAAGGTGCTGGTATTCAGTAAACAAGGTGTTCACCTAAAGTTACAAGTTGATAAAAGATTTATGGTACTGCAGCTTCCATACTCTGAACAAGTATTCAGATGTCTATTTTAGTAATTTCTCAAATTATCCCACTGATTTAGCCCTGTTTGTGGAACTAGTTATAAGGAATAAAAAATCTACACAAAAAAAAAAACAGCGCTGCCTCAGTATATCATTAAGTACCAACAGAAAAAGACACTGTCTACAGCTACAAGTATGTAACCAGCTAATGCTATGTAGAAAGTGTTGGGTCACAGTGAAAATCAATTTACCTTTTACAAAATATTGATTGACATTGTGTTGTTTACATGCTTGAGTGATCATCACCAATCATTCAAACTGTCTGTTCAACATACTGTGTAGGTAGTGACAAAATACAGAAACACCAATGTGATCAGTAAATTCAATATCATCCAATGTAGTGACCCGGCAGCAGTTATTTTCCATTAAGCTGTCCTCCCATAAGTAATGTTTAAACCCCATATTCAACCATTTAAGAATCTTTCCCATAATGAGAATGATTTTAATAAATCACGCGGATGACAGCTGTTTCTCACAGTGCTCCTCTCCCAGTGTACATCGTCATGATGGCTGCTTGAAATGGTTATAGATATATTTCTCCATGTACTGTATCTCCTATGGCTGGCTAACTGCCAAGTAGGTAGGTTTATTTAATAAAAATAATAAAATCATCCATTTTACTTGGGGCATACTTGCCTACCCTCCTGAAATGGTTGGGAGCCTCCCGAAAATTGAGTGTCGTTCCCCACCCGCCGGAAGAGGGGGCAAGTCTCCTGGCCGCGCAGCCCGCCTGCACCCCCCCACATGCGTCCGCTCCCCCCGCCGTTGTCACCACTTAACTGGTCAAAGTGGCTGGGTTGGGGGGAGCTGATGACGCGATTCGCGCTGGCCCCGCCCCCGGTTACACAACGTCAACAATATATGCGTTGTGAAGCGGGGGCAGGGCCGCGATGACATGGCCACTCCCCCTGTTCTGCCCCCAAAACGTGTCATGCCCCCTTAAGTGGATTGGACAGAAATATTACATCTATGTGGGAAAATAAAAATTATATGAGCATATTTATTGCAGTTTTACCACTAATCTGGTTGGTCATCTTTAGAATTAAAATATATCACCAGTGCTATAACAGCACTAAATACCACCCAATGCAAACCCACCCCCTTAGTTATTACATCATGCAGAGAGGGCAGGGCCACAGCACCTGTAAGTGCAGCACTGATTGGTGCGTCCTGGGGACGCTCTAATCAGTGGCACAGACTGCAAGGTGTCTGCCAGCCAGGAGCGTCTAAAGGACACTCTGGCAGCGCAGCAGCAGTGATCCCAGCTACAGGGTGACATTCCAGGCATCCTGCCAGCCAGAAGCAAGGGCTGTGGGGCCGCAGTGGTGCCGCCCACAGAGCTCTGCGCTCTGTGAGGTGACATGGGTCAAATGCCCCTAGATATGTGCTAGCGGTAATACCCTTTGGTACTATATCTTTAAATTTAACAGCAATGTGTCCATTCACTTCGAGTTTTATGAGACTTCAACTGATTGAGCTATTTCAGCGACTGAGGACCTGATTCAGAGATGTATGCTAACCCAATGATTAGCGCATATCTCCGATGTTTGGGAGTCTGCACTTGCACAGGACCCGTTCAGTGTTTGTTTAGGGGGCAGGGATGACCTACAGGGAAACAGAGGTGTGTTACTCTCGTTTTCTGGGAGTACTGAGGCCAGGGTCTGTGTCCATGGACGCAGACTTCTTGGCCTCATAAGCAGCCAGGAGCTGGCCAGCCTGTGGAAGCTGAGGCTTACTCATCTCGTTGATGTTGGGAACATTGCGACCATCGGTCGCTATGGCAATCCCATGCTGCAACCTCAGTCGCAGCGCTGGGATTGCAGATGCTGACAGGAGGCGCCGCCTGCAGCATTAGCATTTTAGATGGACGGTATTGCGGCTGCGCAATACAGGTCCTGAATTCATTAAAGCTTTTGTTCTAGCAATAACCTCAAAGTCACTGAAAGGGAGTTCACAACCGACAATAACGTGTTATAAATTGTTGTTGTTAACTTTTTTGCTGCCTTTTCATTAAAAAATAAGAAAAATATAATTGCCCCCGCCTTCCCACAAAAAAGCAAAATATCCACACAACATGTGATTTTAGATGGGCCTGTAGGTTGTTTGTTGTCATCAAATGCTATGGGGGCACTCCTTTGCATGTGTTTGGACAGTTCTGTAGAGACAGGGCTTGGTAACTCATCTTAGGGATACAGTGGAATTTTTGGCAATACTGATCACCTATTAACATTTGTTACACTTGACTTACACACTAAAGCTGGGTACACACTAGGGGTGTGCACCGGCCACTTTTCGTGTTTTGTGTTTTGGTTTTGGATCTGGATCTTTCTTCGTGTTTTGGATCTGGATTGGTTTTGCCAAAACCACCCTTCCGTGTTTTGGGTTCTGGGTTTTGTGTTTTGGATCTGGATTTTTTCTTAAAAAATAAAAAAAAATGCTAAAATCACATAAAATGGGCCTTTTTTTGTTCCTACGCTATTAATAACCCCAATAACATTAATTTCCACTCATTTCCACTCTATTCTGAACACCTCACACCTCACAATATTGTTTTTAGGCCAAAAGGTTGCACCGAGGTAGCTGGATGACTATGCTAAGCGACACAAGTGGGCGGCACAAACACGTGGCCCATCTAGGAGTGGCACTGCAGTGGCAGACAGGAAGCCAATCAGCGTTATGGTGCCCATTTGCATGTAGCACGAACCCGGGAGATCCGTGCTACATGCATCTGTGTGATTGGCACAGAGCAATGACAGGTCCGTGAGACCCGTCTGTGCTGCTGTGGTAAAAAAAAAAAAAAAAAACCTGTGTAAAAAAAGAAAAAAATGGCGTGCACCCCCCCAAAAAAGAGGAACCAGCCCCGGGCATTAGTAACCCAGTGCTGGGTGTGCTTAAATACAGGGGACAAACGACGTAGGGGTCCCCTGTACTTAAGCACAACCAGCACCGGGCTAGTCAGAACCAGCACTGGTTGCCAAAATACGGGGGACAAACGACGTAGGGGTCCCCCGTATTCTGCGCAACCAGCTCTGGGCTCTGATCCGGTCCTGGTTCTGGAAATACAGGGGAAAAAAATTAGTAGGGTTCCCCTGTATGTTCCAGAACCAGCACTGGACTTTTTCTAGCGGGGGGCTGATGCCACAGCCAGGGGAGCCCTTTCACCGGGCCCCCCAGCCGCAGCATCAGCCCTGACCGCTAGTCAGCCCAGGCCGGGGATCCCTGGAGAGCTGGGGACCCCCCCAATAAAGGGGTCACCCTCTCCAGGGCACCCCAGGCCCAGGCTGATAGCCCAGGGCTATCCCCGCCACCCCTGGTGGCGGTGGGTGGCAGGTTGATTGTGTGGTGTGGTGTAAATAAAGAATATCAAACATTGTCTTTACAAGTAGAACTGCAAGTCCCAGCTAGCCTGCCCCGAATGCTGGTACTTGGAGAACCACAAGTACCAGCATGCAGGGCATTAAGGGCCCACTAGTACCTGTAGTTCACCTGTAAAAAAAATGTTTAAAAAAACACAGGACACACACACCGTGACAGTATAAGTTTATTAAACATACATACACACACACACACACATGTACACATACTCACCTATGTAACCTGTAGCATCGGTCCACTTGTCCGGTAAAGTATCAATAGGGGACCTGTGAAAAAAAACATACTCACCATCTCCTATGCGAGGTTCTGTCCTCTTCGTTCCAAAGTAGGCATCCCCGGACTTGGCAAAAAAAAAAAACGAAAACGCGATCCACGAACTTAGTACCGTTCTATAGAATGGTACTTCCCGAATGAGAGCTTAGCGGCGGGGTATCACCATGGAAACCCCGCTGCTAAGCGTTCATTGGCTGAGAGAGGTCATCTCCCGTCTCTCAGCCAATGAACGGCTCCCTCCATTGTAGTCAATGGTGGGAACCGCAGGGTAAACTTTAATAACCTTGCGGCTCCAGGGATCCCCGGCCTGGGCTGACTAGCGGTCAGGGCTGATGCTGCGGCTGGGCTCCCCTGGCTGTGGCATCAGCCCCCCGCTAGAAAAAGTCCAGTGCTGGTTCTGGAACATACAGGGGAACCCTACTAATTTTTTTCCCCTGTATTTCCAGAACCAGGACCGGATCAGAGCCCAGAGCTGGTTGCGCAGAATACGGGGGACCCCTACGTCGTTTGTCCCCCGTATTTTGGCAACCAGCACTGGTTCTGACTAGCCCGGTGCTGGTTGTGCTTAAGTACAGGGGACCCCTACGTCGTTTGTCCCCTGTATTTAAGCACACCCAGCACTGGGTCACTAGTGCCCGGGGCTGGTTGCTCTTTTTTGGGGGGGCACGCCATTTTTTTCTTTTTTTACACAGGTTTTTTTTTTTTTTTTTTTACCACAGCAGCACAGACGGGTCTCACGGACCCGTCAGTGCTCTGTGTCAATGACACAGATGCAAGTAGCACGGATCTCCTGGTCCGTGCGTGCATCTGTGTCATTGAAATACACAGTAGCACAGACGGGTCTCACTGACCCATCTGTGCTCTGTGTCACTGTCAATCACACAGATGCATGTAGCACGGATCTCACGAGTCCGTGCTACATGCAAATGAGCACCATAATGCTGATTGGCTGAGAGCCGTGACAGACGGCTCTGTCAGCCAATCAGCACTTTGCCCATTAAAGGCAAAGGCATTTTTTTTTAAATGGTCGCTCGAGGCAAAACCTCGAGATCCGACAGCAGATCTCGAGGTTTTGCCTCGGGAGAGGGATCCAGGGCAGACAGGGAGATCCGAGCTTGGGCTCGGATCGCCCCGGATTCCCGAAGTTCGGGTGGGTTCGGTTCTCAGGGAACCGAACCCGCTCATCCCTGGTACACACTGACAGATATATTGGCCGGTCAATTGACGTAGTTCACAGACATATCGCATTGGCTGTGCTGCACAGCCAATGGACAGATATATCTGCAGACATATCTGTCCATCGGCCAATGTGTACGGGCGTTCTGCAGACCGCACATACACATTAAGCAGCGGCAAACACCGGACAAACACCCCCGACCTGCCCCCCGGCCAGCTGGACCCGCCCCCTCCTACACACTGAACACAGATGATGGTTGTTCAGTGTGTACGAAAAACCATCATCTGCAGATGTATCTGCTTAGTGTGTACCCAGCTATACTGTCCCTTTGGGACACCATCTGAACTGTAGGGAGGTTTATTTATACTGGCACACTGGCACACAGCTTGGTTCATGATTATTATCTACACAGGATGTTACCAGCCCTCAATTATTAG
Source organism: Taudactylus pleione (assembly GCA_031769625.1). Taxonomy (NCBI): domain Eukaryota; kingdom Metazoa; phylum Chordata; class Amphibia; order Anura; family Myobatrachidae; genus Taudactylus; species Taudactylus pleione. The sequence continues at coordinate 7,549,255 of JAUIMM010000484.1, forward strand.
TAGACTTTTAAATATCCAGTACATGGAGTGCTCTCTATTGTTTTTTGGTTCTGTGGGGCTGGACTCCTCTCAATGTATTAGCAGCTAGGGTACTACATGTGATTTTGGTACTTATTGAGCGCTGTCATCACAGTATTTAGCTGTAGCCATTCTAGGCCATGGGCTACTTACCGCTAAAGTTACCAGGAGAAGGATTCATCGTATCCGTCCCCGGTACTGGCCAATCATGCATGCATGCATGGTATACTGACCATGCATGCACAGTAGCGCAGACAGCAAATGAATGAGAAAGTAAAGTGATCACACCAGCCATAACTTTGCACGTCGCAGGTACCTTTTAGAGTCCCTGTCCCCGGATATGGTTTATGATACATTCCGGTGATCTATAATTCCTTATTGCTGCGATTAGAGGCGATAAGATATTATAATTAACGGGTCTAAAATACCTGGTGATTAATAAATATGCACCAACATCTCTTACAAATAAAATGCTGTCTGGGACAGCTCATTTAAAATGTTTAAACATGTTGTCATTTTAAAATACTTTAAAATAAATTAGCAAGCAAGCAGCTTTACTATTCCGTCCTTGCAATTATGGTAATGCAGCAGGAGGTGTCATGCCTCCTGCATGCATTACTTATCCGAGCTGCGCATCGGATAATCTGCGATAACATCGGCTGGCTAAGTGACCCACGGGGTCATGCAAGCTGGCTTCCGCAGATACAAGAAAGAGGCCAGGAAATCTCCGTCAGCCGATGGAGATCCTGGCCTCTTTCTCCCCCTAATGGCGGCGACACACCTCCATTTTGGAAAGTGGAGGCCGTCGCCGCCCCCTCCTGCCCACAAACGGTAGCAAACTGTCAATCACTGACAGTCTACTACTGCTCTGCGTGTGATCAGGCAGGACCCACATGTACTGCTGAAAAAGGTCCTTAGTCAGTGAATAAAAGCTCTCTATGGGCAAAAAAATGTGAAAGCTTCATAACATTAAAGAGATTATCAGTATTAATTTAACACAGAATATAAAAAATATTAAATCTTTCTTGATGATAGTTCTTTAAAAAAAAAAAAACGTCATTCTTTTGTCTATTCCAGGAAAATAAATGTTCTACATTTTAAGTATACTGAGCCTAAGCATTGGCTCAAACTGATCCATGCTAATTTGGTTCTGCACTCTTGATTTTGTGTCTAAAAACTTTAGTCATAATAAGCAATTATTATCTGCTCATTTGCACTTAGGAGTGAGAAGGGTTTAATTTGCAGCTTGACCGATTTGCCCTTACCTGTGATTATTACACCACTTATACACTTGTCATGTACAATAATCACTCATGTCTCAGTTATTTCATTTTCAAATGTAACCAAATTTGTCTCTCATCAAATAGTTTTAATGGAACAGTTATTACTTGGAAAGAATACTCATTTGTTACAGAAGTGGAATTTTGAACTTTAATAATTTTTGAATGAATCATCTTCTATTATTAGGAAGATCATCCAATTATTCAGCAGCAAAAAAACGTGTTCAATATCATAAAAAATTCTATATAAGGAAATGTTTACCCCGATGATACTGCATTTATTATTATTATTATTATTATTATTATTATTATTATTACTACTATTATTATTACAGGCTGATTCTCCCATATCCAAATATTCCGAACTATGGAATATTCCGAAATACGGAATTATTTTAGCAAGACTGAGATAGTGAAAATTTGCTTTTTGATGGTTCAATGTACACAAACTTTGTTTATTGCACAAAATTATTAAAAATATTGTATAAAATTACCTTCAGGCTTTATGTATAAGGAGTATATGAAACATAAATGAATTTCATGTATGCAGACAAACTTTGTTTGAGCCACAAAACAATTGTAAATATTGTATAAAATGACCTGCAGGCTGTGTGTATAAGGTGTATATAACACATAAATGCATTCTGTGTTTAGATTTGGGTCCCATTCCTAAGTTATTTCATTATGGTATGCAATTATTCCAAAATACGAAATATTCCGATATCCAAAATACCCCTAATCCCAAGCATTTTGGATATGGGAGACGCAACCTGTAGTATTATTATTATTATTTATTAATATACTTTATTTATAGGCCATACGGAGGGCAAAATAAAAAGACAGTACAGGGTAAAACTGTACAGTATAATACAGGTAGCAAATAACACAAGTAACAAATAACACTACAACTCTCAACACAGCCACTGATGAAAGGGATACATTGGAAATATTCAGCATATATATATTTCCAATGTATCCCTTTCATCAGTGGCTGTGTTGAGAGTTGTGCCGAAACCTGTAGCTATTAGTGTGGGCACAGATAATGAGTCTAGATCATCCAAAGAAACAAAAACAATGTGGAGTGGAGTCCCAGAGAGCAGAGAGCCCAAGGAGGAGGTGTAGAATGTAGCTGGTGTGCAATAGAAGTAGATAATGAGAACAGGAGGGAGGAGGGCCCTGCTCATGGAGCTTACAGTCTAAAGGGCAGAGAGCAACGTTTCTAGTGTGAGCTAAGATCAAATTTGCAAACCAGAGTATACAATACAGGATTGTAATACCTTGGGACATATACAATTGGGAGCAATGTTTTCCCAGCAAAAAATCACGCTGACCCTGCACCCAATTGTGGAATACCGCGGGTATGCGCACTGCCAATATCTGCGATATTAAATTTTAAAAAATACACGCAGGGTTTTTAGCACTGAAAACCCCACAGTGTGAGAAAAAAAAAAAAACTTATCGTTCCAGTGGGCTCCACGGCTCCTGATCATCTACTCTCCATGTTTGCACTGGGGAGGGGGCTGCTGGGAGACGTAGTTCTGGGGGTGCTCAGACAAACATGGGGGTCACACTCACACACAGTCACTCACACATACTACACACACTCACACAACATACTTACACACACAGCTGCTGCAGAAGACCGGGTCCGGATGCTGGAGGGAGAAGGCACCACTTTGGAGTATTGACTGACTCATTAAGCTAATTGGAAACTTTCAATTGCTTAATTAGTCATTAGGAAGGGTGCCACTGGGGTCCCAGAGAATTTCCGGACCATTTTACATAAATATATGGATTTTAGGAAAAATTGGTCATGCTCTGGAGGTGCTCAAACAAAAACTTCCCTGCGCTCAAAAAAATTAAAAACCCTGCACCTAATTGAAGAGCAAAAATCCTGCACCTGAATAGTCATTAGATGCAGGTGGTTCCCGGGGTATAGCCCCAAATATAAGACTGTAGATTATAAAGTCCTTTCTTATAAGGAAACAGTTCAGTAAGCAGTCAATAATTGTCAGATTCTCAGGGTGAAATAGAAGTATTTTTACCAGTCCATATAGGCGCCCTCAGGTTTTAGGAAGATGTCCTCGCAAATACTGTGTATTGTCCGGGAGTCCTGGACTGGATATGATCACCAAAATTGTAAAGCTGGCAGCATAAAGTGCAGTGCAGGGGAATCGGTCCTGGTAGCCACCAATATAGTGTATCCTAGCTTAACGCGTTGCACTGAGTAGCTCTCAGCTTCTTCAGAAGCAGATATCAGATATTGGTGGCTACCAGGACCTAAAGGACTTTATAATCTGCAGTCTTATATTTGGGGCTATACCCCGGGAACCACCTGCATCTAATGACTATTCATTACTTTTGCTGCTAACTCTACAAATGGAATTATATGATATTTAATTACATATGTATGGTTTATCTATATATGTTTTAACCATTAAATCATAATATTGTTGATTCTTTTAAGCCACATGTATATTATTATTTTACTGATAGCGCTGTATTAGATTTTTTTGTATGTTTTTTCCTTTTTTATAAGAAGGTTCACACTCTTCACTTATAGCTGCTTGAACAATAGTGATAAGCGCCAACACAGGTTATCTTTAAGATATATTTTCTCATTCTGAAGGAAACCAAATCTCTTATTCATGCACTTGTCATTTTCCACCATAACTATTGCAATGCGTCTCTGGTTCTCCTCTATTTCACCTCTCCCCTCTTAAATTTATCCTCAGTGCTGCTTCTCATCTCATTTTCCTATCTATCCACTCTTTTTAATTTTCTGTTCTGGCACTGCCTTCCTGTCCTTTAATAATCCAGTTCATGCTCCTCACCCTCACTTTCAAAGCAATCAATCACTCTTCTCCTTCTACATCTCCACCCTCCTGTCAGGCCACACTCCCTTTCAACCTTTCCGCTCTTCCTCTGACTATCACCTTTCCTCAGTGGTTATTTCCACCTCTCAGTCCCACATCCAAGATTATTCCTGTGCTGCTTCCATCGTTTGGATTTCACTCGTCTGCTCTATCAAATCTCTACTAGCCTACAGAGCTTCAAACATGCTCTGAAAACACACATATTTATCAAAGCATACAGACCCCCTCAGAATTCTAAGTGACACCCCTACCTCCTTATCTCTATCAATTACCTCCAAGATTTCTCTCACTCCCCTAGACTCTAAACTCATAAGAAAGTTCCTCCACCCTCTAGTTCTCACCCAGCACTATCCATGTCTCCAGTATGCCCCCCCTCTTCCTCAAACAGCTGCACTTATCCTGTCTGTCTGCCACCACTGGGCACTGACTGCTATTATATTATCTGTCATTCAGTAGTTGAGAGAACGCAATTGTTGGGTCATGGGGGGCTGCGGGGTTGGAGCAGTCGCGGGGGGTAGCAACGGCTGAAAAATACAGTGATAAGGCTACGAAGGGGATTCACAGGGACAGAGATTTATCGCAAGCACTGTCCCTGATTTATTTTTAATAAATCCTTGTGATATTGCCTGAATTCGCAATATCACACTACAATCTGCATTTTAATGCGGATTGTAATAAATAGAGCCCTTTGTGGTACAATATAAATAAACAATAACCCTGAAGGCAGAAAGATTCATCAGCAAATACTTTCCCATGTACTAATTTCCCAAGAATTATGGTTGTACATACAATGTAAATATGTCTAGTATTACAGCTTATGCACTATGCTTTAGTGCAGGGGTCTTCAACCTTGGCCCTCCAGCTGCTGTGGAACTACACATCCCAGCATGCACTGCCATAGTTTTAGCATGCTGTTATATCAAAAAGGTGGCAGTGCATGCTGGGATGTGTAGTTCCACAGCAGCTGGAGGGCCAAGGTTGAAGACCCCTGGGTTAGTGCTATACGCCTTCCCCTAGACTAATATTTGTCAACCAGCCCCTGACCGAGGCTAGACTGAGTATATACCACTGCTGTTTCCCATCAAGCCACAGCTTCTGGCAGCCAAATTCCATGACTGCCACGAGAAAATAAGGACTGTTCGCAGAGTGTGGCCATTCCTTGTACATTAGGCTACCAATTTGTGTCATCATGCAATGGGGGTTTGGGCCACCTCCAATTATACCATACAGTCCCCCAGACCACTTACCTTATTGGGGATCTGGGAGAATGATCTACTCTCCAAGTAGTCTGAAAGTACTCCTGAAAATTCAGAGGTCTCCCAGACATTCCAGAAGAGCAGGCTAGTACCATGTACAATGTGCTCCTAAGAAACTTCCTGTGATATCATAAATCTGTAGGAAGTGTTATCTGGTAAACTCCCAGTTTATTACACATGCTCTAATCAGAATCAAATGTTCTCGATATCATCAAACTGTAGAAAGCCCCACAGTATAAACTCCCAAAATATTAGACAGGCTTATAGCTGACTTAGGGCTTGATTCAGATCCGCAAGCAATGATGATATTTACGCAGTTTGAGCGATTGTTAGCTGTTGTACATACTGTACGTGCAATTGTTTTGTGATCAACAAAGAGTAATCACTTGCAAAGTGAGTGACAGGTAGTAAGCATGTGAGGGAGGTAACAGGGGGTGGTTAGAAAAACACAGGCATGTCTGGACCATTTAAACACTGTTTTCATGGTATACATACTGTAAATTAGCTACTACATCCTTGCTCGCCGCAAGAGAGCCCTCTGTGTGTCTGGAGACCAGCTGTGTCTGTGCACCTTAGACTTACTCAGCATAGGTGAAATTAAGGGGTGGCCCGGGGGTTCACCGGACTACCCATTAGGCAGACTGCCAGAAGTTTAATCCAAATACCTTCCACGGCATTCTCTGTGGCCTGTCCGGTAAGGACTGGGAGGACTAACACTACTTGTTAGAACCTTCCGAACTCCACCTCCCATGCTGCTTCTGTCAATTCAACAAGCTTTCATGGTGTACTCATGCAACATGACATTCCTGCATGTGAAGAAGCACAGAGGAGACTCAGGAGAGGACTGGGAGTGGCACTTCACGAGGAGAAGCAGTGCAGCAAGCAGCAGCCGGAGGAAGTAAGTGTGCACTGCGCTGCACTGGGCTGGCAGCTGGGAAGACAGAGGATGATGCTGAGAGTCATGGGGAGTCATGGGGATTGGCACAAAAGGGGGAGGCTGCTGATTGACAAACAGAGGGAGGCTGACTGAATGGCACAAAAGGGGGAGGCCAGCTGATTGGCACAGGGGGAAGCCGACTGATTGACACAGGGGGAGTCAGGCTGATTGACACAGTGGAGTCCGGCTGATTGACACAGGGGGAGGCCAGCTGATTGACACATGGGAGGGAGGCCGGCTGATTGACACATGGGGGAGGCCGGCTGATTGATACACAGATGGAGGTGGCAGGTTGACATATGGGGGAAGGCGGCAGGTTGACACATGGGGGGAGGCCGGCTGATTGATACACAGATGGAGGTGGCAGGTTGACACACTGGGGAAGCCGGCAGGTTGACACATGGGGGAGGCCGGCTGGTTGACACATGGGGGCGGCTGATTTGCACAAGGGGGAGGCCAGCTGAATGGCACAGGAGGAGGCTGGTTGATTTACACATGGGGGAGGCTGAAGGTCAGAGGTTGAGAGGGAGGCTGAGGGACATTGGGGAGGGACTGAGGCTGTGAGACACAGGAGACTGGATAGACAGTGCAGGGGCAAGAAGCTGGAGAGAAGGGGCAAGAGGCTGTAAAGAAAGGAAGCTGGAGAGACACAAGGAGCAGGAGGCTGGAGGGGACATAGGGGGCAGTAGGTGACACGGGGCACAAGTCTGGTTGAACCTCTGTTGTATGATAATGACATTGGTTACATTCTTACACAAACAGGCATCTTCTGGACCATGCGATCTCCTACATGAATATTGGATACCAATTGAAGACACCTTCTGCCCAGAGAGGATCAGATTCTTCAGAGGTTCCACGTTGCAGTGAACCACCATATAGGTAAGGTGTATTTGGAACCGAATATAGAGGAATGCTCCCATAGTGATGAGAAATGGGTGGAGTGTCATGATGACAGCCCTCATGACCACTCCTATTTTTTAGGGCACGCATACAGTATCTCTAACAATTTTTTTCTACTTGCACCACTGAAGGTAACATAAGTTCTGGCAAGGGGTTGGAACTTGAACCACCCATTAATAAATGTCTAGTTTCATCTATGCTCAGAAGGCTGATGACTGCCGGATGTGCATTAGATATTTTCTATGTTTACGGTTTTGTGCGTGAGCAGCGGATGTGAGAGGCCTTTAGTGGGTGTCTCTAAGCACGGGATGGCAAGTGAGTCATTAGCATATTTTCACAATTTCACAGCTGCGATGGCTTTTGTATGCAGAGCTGAAACAGGCCCTTAAAACATCCCACACAACAACCAATAAGGATTTTTCAAAGGAAGCATAGCAGGAAGAAGGGCACAGTTTACATCACATTTTTTATATTCTTTATATTTTGGTATTTATGTTAATAACATTACATTAGATTTATATTTTATCCATGTTTAACACATGTTGGTAGATTTTTCAAGCAGTGCAAGACATTTACATACAATGGTATTTAATATGTTTATATACTGTAATAAGTATCCTGGGATATCAAGGGCTGCTTGAGTATCAAAAAATTAACAGTTCCAAAAAGAAAAACAAACTGGCCAACTGTTCTTGCATAGGTGAAATAAATGTTTTCTAGTTACTATATTCATATAATTTCAAAGTCCGGATGGCAGACTATTCTCAGTGCAGAAATTAGTTTATTTGCCAATTACATTCTTAGGAGAAAGCCGATATAGTTGATCCCCCTATGGAAAGAGATTCCTGTATTTCAGTTTATCCTCCTCTTCCTTATCTTGCATCCTTGTCTCCAGCATCCTAATTTCTTTCTTGACTTGACGTTTCATAGTTGGGTCCATTTCCATCACTTTCTCAAAATCTTTCTTTGCTTCTGTTTCATTCCAGACTTCAGCATTGGCTTTACCCCGAAGGTAATAGGCCTTCACCAAACCTGGGGTGGTGACAGTCAGCAAATTACATTACATAAAAAAACTTTAGTCAATTATTTTAAGAATACTTTCATTTATTCTTCATTAACTTAATTTCTTACATTAATTATTGAAGCACTTTTACAGTATCAAAGATATTTTGCTGATTAAAACATTTCTTAAAAAATATACATGTATACAGGGTTAACCCATACTTCCTCATTGTTTATAATGAAACTACCCTATCATGATCCAGTTAGACTATGAGTATAAAATAAAAAAAGCAACATTCAATGTGCCAACTCTTGCCACGGGATGCGGCCATAATACCGACAGTCGGGATGCCGGCGTTTAGAATCCCGGCGCCGGCATCCCGATTGTCAGCATCTCAACAGTATGTAAGGGTTAGGCACTAGGGGGAGGGTTAGGGGTTAGGGTTAGCCACTTGGGAAGGGTTAGGGGTTAGGGTTAGGCACTAGGGAGAGAGTTAGGCACTAGGGGGAGGGTTAGGGTCTAGGGTTAGGCACTTGGGGAAGGGTTAGGGTTAGGCACTAGGGGGAGGGTTAGGGGTTAGGGTTAGGCACTTGGGGAAGGGTTAGGGGTTAGGGTTAGGCACTAGCAGGAGGGTTAGAATTAGGCACTAAGGGGGAGGGTTAGGTTCAGGGTGTGGGGGGGAGGTTAGGTTTAGGCACTAGGGGGGAGGTTAGCTTTAGGCAGCAGGGAAAGAGGTTTAGGGGTAGGTAGAGGGGTAGGGGGAAGGTTAGCACACTGACCTGATGGGATGCTGGTATCGAGATTCTGGCCACTAGGATCCGAGCATCCCGTACTGAACATATCCCCTATTTCCAACTGTATGTAGAAGTACTTTGCACTTTTACATAGGAGGAGGACAAGAGACCACTGAGGACAACTCATGGCTCCCTTCAATAGAAATAGAACACATGTAGTTTCCTGCACACAGCACATATAAACACAAAGGAGGTCCTTTTAAAGCACTGGGTCTGATTCAGAGCCGGACGCTATTTGCGGTCGTTCGTTCAGAAAAAAGGGGTGGCTATTCAAATGAACCGTTCGCTCTTTGCGGTCTGTTCACGCCTCTATGTCTGAACGAGCGAACAAAACTTGCGGTCGTAATTTTGAAATAAACGCCCCCTGGCCGCTCGCATCATACGTCATGTCCGCTATTTATTAGATTAATCGAGTACATCGAACGGCGTCTGAACTGCTCGCTATTCTTGTGGTTGGTTTTTCCTACCGCAATGTTGCGAGCAGTTCTGACTTAAAAAAAAAACAAGTGACGTGGGCAATGACGCTGCTGTATTAATTATGCACACCCTTAAAATGCCCGTTTTGACCTTTAGGCACGCCTGCGTTCTGATCTCCACTCCCCGTTTTCAAGCACCTTCCCCTGTTACCAACCACATACTCCTCACTCTGTCACTCAAAATAGCAGGCATTCGCTATTTAGCGAGCACACGATTTTCGGCCGCACTGACTGGTTCGCGTATGCGTATTACAATCCGTACACATGCGCAGATGTGCAAACATTGTTCGGAATGAGCGAACGCCCGCTTACGAGCGGCTCTGAATGAGACTCACTATTCCACTTTTAGGCAATGGACAAATATATAACCGGTTTTATTTCATGCAAATATTAGTTTTGCTTCTTTATATGCTTGTAAATGTTTGCTTACTTACATTGCTACCTCTCCGCAGTAGTGGAAATAAGGTGACATGGGCCGGTATGGCATACTATTAAGAAATTAGTAGCCGGTACGCTGTACCGCCTGACCATCTTACAACCGCCGTTAGCTGCATGCCTCTATCGCTGAGTAACAGCGCTTGGCGGTGAGATGGACCCTGGCGCACGGGACGGCTCATGAGTTACCGGATGGGATGAACCCCATGGCTGGGCTGGCCCGTGAGTGACTGTGGGCAGCCCAGCAGCTCCCAGAGCACTGGGCATGCCCCACAGTGGCAAGAAACAAAGGCATGTCACGCAGACACGTGACACTTGTCCATGCCCATTTTGCATGCATGTGCATTCACTGAGCGCACAGAGTACTATTAAGAGATTTATTTTACTTGCACCACTGCCTCTCTTGCTACTTTTCTGTTATCATATTTATCATGCTACAGACAGCGTGCCTCATTTAGAGTTATACATCTCACTTGGAAGCATACATTTTGTTTGATTTAATAATTGCACATGTGCTACAAAACAATGTAGAACTGGGGGCTTTGTGTGAGTTAGGTCAGAGGCTCAATCTGTTGCAAATGAAGTACAGTAAGGGCATGGACACATATGTTTAGCATACATCCTAGAGATGCCGCCTACTATAGAAAGACCTTGCCTCCAGGTATGCCTGCTTCCAAAATATTCTTAGACTACCACTGCGGGTATCACTGTTATAAATGTGCAGTGACGTGCGGTAAGGTAAATGGCTGGGGAGGCACTAGCTAGTATCAGAGCCAGATTTACAGATACATATATGAATCCGAGGGTTCATGTGGGCATTATACAAAGGTGCAGCAGTATATAGTGCTGGAAATTTCCTGAGTTTTGATCAGGGATGTGCAGAAAAGGTAGACAGGGGAGGCAGTGCCTCACCTGCCATACACTTTATACTCCAGAGTTTTGACTATAAAAATTATTAGAATAATACAAAGAAGATATTTATAATATCTTCTTTACATTTTCATTTTCCTAATAATTTTTATAGTAAACCTGTGGAGTATACCTAAGTATGACAGGAAAGGCTCTGCCTCATCTGCCTCACCTGACCGCACGTCACTGCTGTAGTGGGACCAGCCCAAGTTGGTTCAGCCTGCTGCTGATTGCGACATTTCATCGGAACTCACTCTTGCTTCAAGTAGGTGATCAGTATGGCTAATCAACAGTTAAAATGTCGACCAGCAGAAGGTGGCCATTTATATATTGAACCCAGTATGCTGGCATGCTAGTACAGTGCTTTGCAGCATCTTGATCGCCTTGGCTTTAAACTTGTAAAGCAGCTGGCATATCGGGTTCAACATACTGCTATCCCCCTTCTGCTTGTCACCATTTTAACTGTCGATAAGATAACCACATCCTTCAAGTTGCTTATGATAACTGGAATGTCCAGAACACAGCTGCATTCTTACCTTGTATTTTGAGTTACACGTACTTTACCTTACTGTACGATGCAAACAACACACAATACAGATGCAAGAGCACAATTTTACAGCTAGAATTTGAAAATGTACATTTGGATCACAAATGTTTGCACAATTCTGAATGAGGCCTATTACATGTAAAGCAGGGAGGGGATGAAGATTCAGCAAGCACTGTAATAATTTGAAGATGACTGAGTTTCTTTTGTGAGAGAAAAATGTAGATACAGTAATTAAATGGATAACATGTTGTACATGAAGGTGTTTCCTTTAAAAGTATTTCCTTTGCTATTGTATATATAATTTAGTATGACCTACTAAATGAATTTTTTTCTGGAGCAGATTTAATATTAATCCCGCCTGAGTGACAATTATTATTTTTATCTGAAGAAAGGGAGAAAAACCTTTGAGTCATTCAGAGAACCATTTGTTTCAATATAAAGAGCTACAGTACAGTACATCAAATTAATTACACTTGGAGATTTAGAGAGTGCTTCTCATAGGCTGTTATGTACACTGCATGATTTCAAGATGTGATATATGAAATATTGGATCTGTAAATTGGGCAATTTTCTTTGAATCTGTGTCCTTCAAATCCTCTGGCTTTCAAGTAGCGTTAATCTCCCAGCTCAGGAGCTAATCTTTGGTTGTAATACACTTACAGCTTTACAATTACCAGTGGAACAAGGAACAAAAAAGCTTTGTGAAAATGTTGTTTTATTAATATATATAGAATTATATATGTATATACTGTATATATACAGAAAAATAATAATACCCAGCAAAGAAAATAGACGGCTTTTTTTAATAATCTATGCAAAGATGCCCTTATAAGTAAAACTTTATTGGCAGAAGTTCACTATAAAAAAAGTGATGCTAAACTACCTGTCCCCCAACTATCAAAATGACTAGGATTGGTTCCCAGAATACACGTATTTTCCTGGATCTGCTTTTCCTGGCTCAGTGTCCCCAAGAGAGATTTTCCCCAGTTTGAGTGGAGGAGTGGCTTGGTGAGTAGAGGCTACAGTCTTTTTACAATTCAAGTTGCTATCCTTGAAGCATCGTAACACCATGTTGTGGGTATAGCTGCACTTCCCTGTCAAGCCCCTGACATACCTGCAAATTGGTCTGGGCCCAGGTACTTTATAGCCATCAAACTCCTTCTTGATGTCCCTGCCTATGCTCACAGCCTAGAAAGTTGACAGCATAGCTAATTATCTGCATCAAAAACTATGTAAGCAGAGACTTGAAACTCCAGAGCTGTGAGCCCTGCAGTATCATGCATATGCCATGTTATGTGATGATGACAACTGAGTCACAGTCACTGGAACTCTGCCACAGAAGATTTGGTCACCTTGGATATAACAGTGTTCAAAAGCTGCAGAATGGTATGGCCACAGGAATGTCAGTGACTAGTGACTGACGCAGAGAAACCCGTATGTAAAAGTTGTATATTAGGTAAACAAATTCATAAGCCATTTTCCAAATCAGCAAGTAGAGGTACCAAAATACTTGATATAGTGGATTCAGATGTGTGTGAAATAAAGTAGCAAAGAAGATTGCAGACCACAAGAGACTTGTTGAGAATCAAACCAGTCACAGACACTGATATTTGATAATGGAGGAGAATACCTAAACAGAGAGGTGGGACAAGTCTTGAGAAATATGAAATAGAAATTCAATTGTCCATTGCCTCTTCTCCTAAGCAAAACATATACTTGTGGAGAAAGAAAGGTTTTCACAGCAGTTTATCTCAAAAACTGTTCTCATACATTTGTGCTAAAGGATATAACACTGCGTGGTCAAAGAGAAAACCAAGTGTGAAATAAATCAGCACTTATTGCTTATGTGCATGTACCAAAGAAAAGTAGAAGGAAGCTGGTTTCAAGATCAGTAAAGTGCAACATGCTTGGCTATTGCCATGAAAGCAATGGCTACATATTATGGAATTCAAGTACCAAATAGCTTGTCAGGTCTAGAGATGTCATAGTCAAAGAATCAGCACAATTTATATAAAAATTGGAGGTTGATGTGCAAAATAAGTGCGTGTCACTGGCCATGTAAGCAGCTGAAGATACAAATGAATCAGACACTATCAGTGTGGACGTTCAGTCACAGAAAATATCTTCTGCTAGATCAAATATTGGTAAGCCACCTAAAAAGGTATGATGAGGAATTAGCAAACATTGCATTCAGTAAGCCTAGGACATCCGCTGGTGTGTGCAAATCCTCAAGTCAGTACACACATATTTTCAACAGCTATTACATACACTGAGACGGTGCAGTTTTGGGGACCACCATTAGAATTGTTGGGTTGGGCATAAGGAGGGAGTTTTACCATGAAGAGGGGGTGGGGGTGGTATGAAGAAGGGGTGTGACCTATAGATGCTGCATTTGCCACACTGCTGAAGTAGGCTTTGCCACACTAGGTTGCCTTCCCAAACAGTCACCCACTGCATAGCTGAGAAGATGGCAGAGAATGCTGCATGGTCATTCTATTTGTGTTTAAAACAGGCCAGAAAGGATCCTTTGCCTGTCTCTCCGCAGCTGGGTATATCGAGGTAGTGTGTGGCTGCAGGCAAACAACCGCTCTAAAAACATTAAAGTACAACCTGCCTGGGGGTCAGATAATATTCTGATTGATGGTACAGCCCAGCTCTGCTAAGGGTTATCACCTAATTCATACCCCTCTCATATAAGACCTCTGGCTGGTGCTAGGAACACCTGCTCAAACTTTCATACAACTGCATACACAAAGTTTAATTTATGAAGAGTAAAATGGTCAAATGACAGCACATAATCCTATTTAATTGTGCTACTGTACTGTATGTGCCTCGATTTGAGCAAATGCTTCTAGAATTCAGCCTGAGCACACAGAGTATGTTGGCATATCAATGAGGTTATGGAATGTCGCACCAGGTGATGGGAGTAGTTGGGTGGATTGAATAAGTTCCATACAAAGTGAGGAGCATTTACCAATGTTTAGAGAGCAGCAAACGTAATAAAACTGCATTTTACAGAAAGAGATTATTAATAAAGGGGTGCGGATGGTACATTTTATCAAGCATTTCTCTTTTTTACCTTGCTGTGTGGTAGGCACACAGCAAGATTCCAGGTGGTGCTAGGGGAGTGGTTGCAGAAACGCAGGCGCGCCTGTCTGTTTGCCCACCGTTGCATGTGCGTGCATAAATTAGCCACTGCCTACGCAGAATGAGGACTCGCTGTGTGCAACGAGATTTGCAGTTTCTGCGACGGGTAAGAGCTGCTGTAATTGTGCGTGACGGGCTGATGTGCTTTGATGTTACCGATGTATACGCAGGACTGCGAGGTATTACTGATGTGAGAAAGCAGCAGTGGGCGTCTCTGTGCTGGCTGAGATGTGGTAGGCATTAGCTTATTTTTGCAGCTGCACTGCGTGCGATTACAGAGCTGCGATCGCAATTGTCACCCAGTTCATTTACACTTTGATGGAGAAATATTTGTGGTGAATGAGGTTCACTGTAATTCATGTAGGGAGCTAGGCCTACAGGAATATGAAGAAATATAAATGGCAATATAAAATGTTGCAATAGGAGAGAATGAAGGGAGAAATGGAGAACACAATGGAAGAAATCTGGAAAAAAGTGATCTCATTGTTACAACTTATAAACTCCTGTCGGATTCAAACATTTGATCCGAGTACCAAACAGTCAAATTGTTGTTGCTTTGACAACAAACCCATGTACGGCCAAACCTGCCAGAGATAAAGCCATGGGCCAAGCAGCCAGATCAGACTGTATATAGCCATGTTTGGACAAAATGCGTTGCATAATTACAGAAAATAGCAACATACTGCAGAAGGGGATCATAACTCCAATCAGTGATTTTATAAATAATAAAAATAGTTTACATGCCTTAAGCAGATCTATTTTTACAACACAATCTGTCAATATTAATATGCATTTTTTCCCCTTAAAATTGAATTTTGTATGTGGCTACTGTACTTCTTTGATTCAACTTCAGCCTTGTATGCTAGTAGTGAGAGCTAAGATACAAATGATATGAACTCGGACACACAGCAATATAACACATTGTTTTGCGTTCTTAAAAGAGAAACAAGAGGTCATGCAGCCGTTCGGATCAGCCACTGGCCACCATGTTCTGCTGTGTCAGGTTTTGTTTGGGTGTTTAGGATCAAATTTTCCGGAGAGATCTAATTAATTGAAATTGGCTATACAGGAAAAACTGCAGTGAGAGAGACAGAGTACCCTGGAAGGGCACATTGCTCCCGCTACAAAGGTGAAAAAAATACACAGTACAAATATGAGGCTGCAAAGAATTAGAAGTGAGAAATGCTAGCACTAAATGTGTAGAATCCTGCCCTGGATTATGGTCTGAAACCAAGCCAAGTGGAAATACAAACAGTGCCAGCCTCTGACCTTTGCAAGGAAATTAAAGAGAAAGAGCACACACACCGCTCTTCCCTCATCTACAGTCATTGTGCAGCATCTCTCTCTATAATCTTATCTTTACACTGGCTACGATCCAAGAACAGTGGCAAATAACAGACAGCATTGATGGTTAGCACACTGTTTTCTAGCTAACACATGTTATTTTCTACTGTTACATATGGCACAAAGTAATAATAATGTTTAAAGAAATGGATGTTTTCTCTATATTTATTTTTAGATGTTTACAACCCCTTAAGGTTGTTGTTGTTGTTGTTGTTGTTGTTGTTGTTGTTGTTGTTGTTGTTGTTTTTATGCTGAGAGATCTATTTGCTAAGCCCAGCTTGGATAAAGATACATGACTAACAGCTATTAATGATTCTCTTTATTTATAGTATATCACAGTGTTATATGTTTATGGTGAATTAGCCGGCTGAGCTCGGTGGTTCTATGTAGGTCATGGATCTGCAACGTACCGTACATCTTTATGGACAACAGATTTTTTTTCATGCAATATGGAGTTTATTATTTCGTGTTTTTCATCAGTTTCACATGGATCTCCTTAAACAATCAACGTGGAACCTCAGAGGCGACTGCCACAATATTAAAATAAAAACATGGGACATCTATAGGATGATCCTGAGTCAGGCATTGGCGAATAGCGCAGATTTGAGCTTACTGTTCATGCATCAAAGAGAAAAATCAGCGACTGCGCATGCGCCAATTCAGACTTGAACACGCGGACGTAATTTGCTGGTGCATATGGATTGATCTGTCGGTGGACCAAATTATCCATGTAATGTATGTTTCTGGGCAGTAACTGGGTGACCACCATGCACTCGCAAGGAACTGACCCGTCTCATGGGAGTGTCATGGTCAACTTCAGTGCTGTTTCGCAGTGTGCGAGCGGACATCTGCTTCATATGGTTGTTTTGCACCCAGGATGGGGCTGGTATAAATCCCTCCCAGTGCTCAAAGTGTACCGGTATACAATGGTATGGCACTTCCTTCGAGCACTGAGCCCTGCTGTGCCGCCAGCTGCTCGCCATCAGCAGCAAAGAGGTTTGTTCTTGCAAAATATTCCAAGCACAAACTGAAAACCATGGAGAGAACAGTGCCGCCAACATTTCTAATCTGGGGCTGACGTGAGTCAATTGGAACTCATGAACAGGCAGCCAATCAGGAGTGGCCACAGTGGCGGCTCCTGATTGGCTGCCGGTCCACAAGCACCAATTGGCTCGTGGAGAGACCCAGATTAGAAATGACGGTGGCGCTGTGCACTGTCTTTCCCTGGATACCAGTTTGTTCTTGCAATATTTTGTATCAAAATACTTACACAGTGGTTGCCCCATGTTGGCTCCCTTTTTTTGTGATGTATTTGCATTGCTGCCAATAGTCCTGTTTATTCAGAAACAGTCCAGGTCTGTGCCAGGTGAATGGGGCATGGTCTACTGAAAAATGGCCCTTGTTAGAGGTAGGTGAATCATTCCAATGCACAACTTATAATTTTTAATAGGATCTTAATGGGCCATGGAGGTCACGTATGGTCTCTACTTATCAAGCCAATTGCCCGTTATCACCACCTCATTTTGGCTCTAATTTCCAATCTAATTTCTGTCCACACTCCCTCCAGCCTCCTTCACACTTAGAGGTCTGTGTACTGAGCCTTGAAGAGAGATAATGTGGATGGAGATAAAGTACCAACCAATCAGCTCCTAACTGTCATTTTTCAAACAGCCTGTAAAGTGACATGAGCTGATGGGTTGGTACTTTATCTCCGTCCACTGTATCTCTCTCCAAGGCTTAGTACATAGACCCCTTACTCTGTTGCTGCCTCACCTTCTTACCTCCTCTCATGCCTGCCTCCAAGACATCTCCCACTCCACTCCCTGCACTGAAACTCATCAAATCTTCTACAGTGGACTATTGGAGAAATTGCAGATAGCAACCAATCAGCTTATACATATCAATTTATAGAATGTACTTGATAAATGATAGCTAGAAGCTGAGTGGTTGCTTTAGCCAAGTTCTCCACCTGTCCTTATTATTCTTCCACTTCCCTAAGTCAGACTTTCTGGCAGTCTTGCCAGCTTTTCCTAAAGTCTTCCAACCCTACTATTAAATCTTCGCTTTTCTCTCCTCCCTTGACCTGGTGCTCTGTACTGTAAGCTCTCCCCTACAGGCCCCTCCTTATTCATGATCGATCTCCAACACTACCCATGCCACCGGTGCTCTTTGTCTTTTGTCTCCTAGTAATTAAGTGACCCTGACATTGAATGCTGGTACAGGCTCAATAAATGCTGAATTGAATTCGGCTCCCTGTCACTTATATCTGCTTGCCCATAAAGATACATACAGGGGTGTATTAACAGAGGAGGGGGCCCATGTGCAGTCTTCATCTGGGCCCCCTCCTCTTTAGCCAGATTTACAGATACATAAACTGTATGTACCCGAGGGTTCATGTGGGCATTATACAAATGTGCAGCAGTATATAGTGCTGGAAATTTGGTGTGTTTTGATCAGGGATGTGTGGAAAAGGTAGACAGGGGAGGCAGTGCCTCACCTGCCATACACTTTTTACTCCATAGTTTTGACTATAGTGTAGTTTCTATAGAAGCGGACTAAGCACCCATGTTCAGCAGTGGTCCTGCTCCACCAATTAATTGCCCTAGAGGAGAGAGTGGGCCCTCAGGGAGCACGGCCCATCAGGGATTTTTCCTGTACCCCTGTGGGCCAGTCCCACCCTGATAATAGATACTACTGCCTTCCACTGATAACATTAACATACCCTAGGAATCATCCCAAGACAGTATTTTCAGTGTATACAGTACATGTGTCTTTGGGAGAGAGTGGACTGCTTTCTGCTAATTGGAGGTATACACCAGTCTCATTACCTGGGTGGTGCTGGATTAGGTCGGTTGTGTGTTCCAGAACTTCATAATACTCCTCCATGCGAAGCAGGCACTGGCAGTAGTTCAGAATCAAAGTATTGATCATCTTTTCCAGTTTCATCCAAGGCACCTCCCAGGGCTTCTCCTGAAAGTAGAAACCAGTATGTCAGGGAAGCTGTAATGATTATAAATCAGGACTTGTCAGAGCTTTCTCTGTACTACTATAAATTTCATCCTTTTGGCACCTAATGATAACTTGTGAAGTATTTTGTAAGAGTTTGTGACCTCCTGAGGCATTTTAAGATCAGCAAAGCTAAATCAATACCTTGCAACTGCTTGCCAAGCTAGTAGCTCTTATCTGTCCTCATGAATGTACAATATGTGCAGTATATAAGTTTTCTGCAAACTTAGGGCTTGATTCAGAGCTAATGCTGTGATTGCATCTTTATGTTAATGCCGCAGCCAATGGGATTTGTACAGACATACCCACCAGATGTGGCTCTAATCTGCCGCTTTGCATAAAAAGTTGTATCATTGGACGCACTATCGGACATTTCAGAAGCCCTATGGTTGCTGAATATCCGTCTGAAAATGGCAAACATGCACACCTGAGTCTGATTAGTCAACCCCCAGTTACCTCCCAGGAATGCCTTGCCTCTCTCTGTGGTGTGACTCAGATTCATGCCTAGTTCAAAAAACATTGGACAACTGCACAAACATCAGCACTGCATCCACCTCTGAAACAGTTCCTTCGTTTCTATTGTATATAGGTCTCCTATTCAATTGGGGTATCTGTTTCTTTTTAACTTAATTTCTTTTGAAACAATCATTTGGCTTACAAGCCCATGTCAGTAATCCAGGCATACATTATGTCATATTGGCCAGATCCACAGAATGTCGGTGGATCGGAATGATAATCAAGTGGTAAAGGACTCAGATGACTGAGGAGTGTTGAAATAAAAATAAATAAATAAATCAATCTAATTTTATCTTTATACATTATGGGGCTCATGCTGCATCAGACTCAAACTCAATGTAGTTTGAGTCTAATACTGCTTTTCCAACTGTAAGTCCTGGATCAGACCCGAGATTTGGAGCACTGGGCCTGATTCAGACCCGCTCGCGAGCGCTGAGTGCTCGCAAGCGGGTTAATGTTGGCCCAGTGCGCATGCACACGACGGACCCGGCTCCATCGTGCGCATGTGCGAGACCCAGATAGCGATGGCCATCCCGCCGCTATGGGTCTCGTACCAAAGGGTGTGTCCTGTCGATGGTGAGTGACAGCACGCCCCCTTCGGTGGGCGTGTCGGGGGCGTGGCTGCCCAGACGGAGGCGTTCCTATGGGAACGCCTACCATCTGGGGCCGGCCCCACTGAAATCACAAGTGATGTCAGTGGGAGTGCCTTCGGCTCTGATAGAGCCGAAAGCACTCCAGGGCTTGCGGCAATGAGACCCTACCACAAGGGTCTCGTCACAAGCCCGATGGTCGCGATGGTCTTGGTCACAGCTATGCGAGCGGCCAGGAGGCCGCTCTAAAATTAAGAAGGATGGCCCTGATTCAGAGCGAGTGCTCAGTCAGAGCGTCCGGCTCTGAATCAGGGCCACAGTTCCAAAATGGGCCAGACCCAGGACAAACCCCTCTTTTACTGTGGCACCAATCCAGATTATTACCGGATCATCACCATTCACACTGCACATGGGTGCAGTGGAACACTTCTCCCTGTGTTTGGAGATGACATCATCTCCAAGCGCTGAGAAACCCGGAAGTCCCCATGCTGTAAACTGGATACTGCGAGAAAGCAGGGTATATAAATGAGTGTTTGCAATTTGAATACCAACTACATCCCAAAATTAACTTGGGAATTTGTAGCCAATATTTTTGAACATGAGGGCACGACCACCAAATATGCAGCAGGGTTCCTCTCTGTCTGCACAGTCTCCAACAAAGGTCAGAAGGATACTGTATATTGAATGTAAGCAAGCAGGAACTAAATACCATCGATAATATAGTTTATAAGAATTTTCCTTAATTCATACTGAGATTGAACTTTTAGCAATTTTCGGTCCAAATATCCACTCCTCGGGAGTCAGAGTCTCAACTACATCACTGTCCCAGGCCACTTCATGGGCTTCCTTCTGAGGCTGGTTATAGGAAAGAAGTATCTGATATATTGTGGATATAAGACTCTAGTGGAATGGTGATGTTGGCAGAGTGACTCTATGGGCGTCTTCTCAGTAACCGTAAATTATTTTTTAAGAGTATGATAAAAGTGGCGGATTTGAAGGAATTGGTAAAATATTGTATGAGGAAGTGAGAATTGAGATTGAAGATCTGCAAATTCTGGGAAAGTATGCAGGGGAGCAACATCGAATGGAAAAAGGATATTGTATTTAGTCCAGTGATGAAATGAACAATGATTCGTACTAGGAGCAAAGTCTGGATTGTTCCACAGTGGGGTTAGGAGCGGGTGGGAGGAATGGAGATGGTATAGATGAGAGTAGAGGTCCCATGTAGAGAGTGTATAGCGTATAGTAGGTAGTATTGTGATAGTAGATTGTCGATTACGGGGAGAACACCAGAGGAGACTGTTGGGGGGGAGTATACCAAGAGAACATGAGCTTCAATAGCCGTCCATACTTTTTGATTAGGGGGAGCATGCCAAAGAACACATGGTGTTAGCTGGGTTGCTCGGTAGTATTTGATGAGGTCGGGGGCACCCAGTTGCGATGCTTTTGCAATAAGCACATTTTAACCCTGAGCCGTTTACCCGCCCAAATAAAATGTGAGATCTCTATTTGAAGATTTCTTAGAACCTTCATAGGGATATGGATCGGAAGTGTCTGCCATAAGTATAATAGTCTAGGTAATATGTTCATTTTGACCGCAGCCATACAACCTGTCCAATAAATAAATTGTTTATTCCAGGTGGAAAGGTCAAATTTAATGGAAGAGAATAATCTCGGAAAGTTATCTGCATAGAGAGTGGGGTATGATTTGGTAAGATAGACTCCCAGGTATTTGAGCCTATCATACTGCCATCTAAAGGGGAAAGTGGAGTGTAATAAGCAATGTTCAGCAGGGGGAACCTGGAGATCCAAAATTTCTGTTTTATCTGAGTTGATTTTATAATTGGAAAGCTGACTATATGTAGCAATTTCAGAAAAAAAATTCGGAAGGGAGGAATGGGGGTCGATCAAGGTCAAGAACACGTTGTACGCATACAGAGCAATTTTATGCTCTAAGTCACCAACAGAAATACCGGAGACACTATTGCTGAGTCTGATCTTGGCAGCTAGAAGTTCCATCACTAAAGCAAATAGTAGCGGGGAGAGGAGGCACCCCTTATGTGTACCATTACAGATAGGGAAGGAATCGGAAGAAAGGCCATTTACTAGGATGGAGCCTGATGGATTATGATAAAGCGAGAATAATCATTTGATAAAGTTCCTTTGAATTCCATATTGATAAGGTCTGCTGGATGAATGGCCATGCCACTCTATCAAAAGCCTTTTCCGCATAGAGAGCCACCACCAGGGTCGATATGGATCTGACCTGAGCAAGATGAATAAGATTTTATTAGTTGTCTCGTGTTGTCAGAGGCCTGCCTGTTTGGAATAAGGCCCACTTGGTCTGGGTGAAACAAGTGAGGCAATATAGGAGCTAATCTATTAGGTAATATTTTAGTAAATAGTTTTAAATTGATGTTAAAAAGTTAAATTGGCCTATAATTCTTCATCTATAGGGGGTCACGATCTGGTTTTGGGATAACTACTATGTTGGCCCTGGTGATGGCTGCATCGAGTGACTCGCACTCTAGAAGTGAATTAAAGAGTAATTTGAGTATAGGAATTAAAGGCTCTGTGATTTTTTTTATAATAGAGTGCAGAAAACCCATCCAGACCAGGAGCAGCTGATCTACGAAGTTGTTTTATAGCTGCTGTGATTTCTTCATCAGAGATGGAGGTATTAAGCTAGATCAGATGTGACGCGGTCAACTTAGGCAGATAACAGGACACTAAGTATTGACGGATCTCAGCGAGATTGGAAGTAAGATTATATAGAGATGTATAATAATCTCGGATCTGATTGGCCATCGAGATCCTAACTCTTTATGCAATGCTGTGATAAAAGAGTACATTTTGAAAGCATGATCTCAAGGGGATTTCACCCCTAGCATATCACCTTCAAATTACATATCAGTCTAGAGGTGCAAATTCTGTCCAACTAAATATAAGCCCCAATAGGCAAGGTAATATTGGTGAACTACACCATGCAGTTCAGAGACACCAGTGCAGCACTCAGAGAATTGAGAGGTTTCATTCTCATGAATATTGCTTTAGCCCACAAAATATGGTTACAACCAACTAAGCAACATAATTAGTTCTAATTACTGTAGTTCTATTAAATGCTTACACTACTTAATATTGGTTCAGCAACAAAACCGTTCCTCATATGTGTAATGTGTAAATATCAATCATTTTACTAACTTAATAAATTACTGCAATAGGTTTTAGGGGTTACCAAAATTAATATGTGTATATCATTCATTGAAAGATGGGAAAATGTGTTTTACTCAAAATTCTATGTATACCCATTATGTATGTTCTACATACTGTATATGAATCAAAAATGTGTTCTGCATATTAGATTCTGTGATGCATTCCAGTGGAAAACAGGGATAACCAGGATAAACTAAGTAGAGTGGTGAACATTGACACCACTGCATATACACACCTTATTACCAGGCCTCATAAAATAAAATTTTAGAGAGGGCCTAGTGATTTCAGTCCGCCCTCTCAAATACCCAATTTTGCTCTTCTGAGGGGTAGGTACATGTTAATACCCCTTTTATGCCAAAGTCCTGGGTGTCACCCGGGATTTGGAACACATTTCCAACCTGGATCAGACCCAGGACAGACCCCTATGCCCGGGTTGGCACCGTTCACACCGGAGTCGGGGGAGCACTGACCCGCCTCTTCCAGTGCAGGTGAGCAGCGCTTCTTCCCCTCCCTCCCTGACCCTTTTACCTCACTCTGCAGTTGTCCAGAAACAGGGAGGGCGTGTGGGTTGCACTGCTCCGTGCTTCTCAGCCCAACCCTGGTTGATGTGGACGCTTGGAGATGATGACATCTCCAAGCGCCACTGAAGCCGGCCAATCAGGTGACATGACTCGGGTCATTATGACCCGGATTGTGCCATTAACACAGCAGGAAAACAGGGGAATGACCCGTTTTCAACCATCAATGTCCTTAGATGGAAACATTGACTCCTGAGACTAGGATGCCATTTACAGCAGTCTTTTATGTGCTCACTAGTCAAATTTTTCCTCAAGATGAAGGAAAACATTGACAGAGCACAAGAAGGGTGAGGGAGGGTGCAGATTACCCAGACCTCTGTAGGGTCCCTGGAGTGTAGGGGAGGCTTGATGACACCCCCTGCAATGCTGCAATCAAGGCCCCCAATGTTTTGCGGCAGCACGGACCTTAGTAATGCATACAAGGGGGGTGTAGCCTTGACTATGCCCTCCCACAACACCTGGACCTGCCGAAAGTCTCAATGGCCAGGAAATTGATGTCAGTATAAAATATAAAGGCACAAAACATCAACCTCCCACCATCGAAAGTAAAACAGATGCGGAACATTTCCAGAACAGCATGCAGCATAGCAAAAGCCTGCTTCACCCATCATCATGAGAAAGTTTGTTTGTTCTATAGTAGCTGCCATCTTGACCCGAAAAGTCTTATGTAGTCAAACTCTAGTAGACACAAAAGTGCACAGTGGTCTCAAAATAATGTCACAAAAATATAAAGAATTCATTTTTAAATCCTCTCAATACATCCATTTGTAAAAGACCCTCATTGGTTTTAAAAGTATTGTGTCAATACCCTGAATATAGATATAGAATATGGGAAAAACTCATATTTAACTGCCTACGCAAACCATATAAGCATGGTATATCGAATCTTCAGGTATTTTTTATTACCTCCATTTCTCCTTGCTATCAGAGCAACTTATCAAATGCCGGAAGAGTACTTCTAGGCAGGAATCGGTGATCTCTGCAGTGTGATGAGTAATATACTATCTATCAGCCATGCACTGTGGTTACAGGGTAAATATCATGTAGTCATATAGTCTGGAGAAGAAATTTAGGAAAGTAAAGACTATGAGAAACCAGGCAATGCTAATTGAAAATACACTACATGATTCTGTGAATAGAAATAGGGGGGATGGGTCTGCGCTACTAGGTTCTGCAATTTCTAACATTTAATAAATCACCTGATATCAGCAAATGACACAGTTTGGTAATACTGCCACCATGTAAGCATAAACATAGAGTAAATGATGCAGGGCCTGATTCATTAAGGATCGCTATTGCTAAACTATCCGCAGACGGCAGATTGTTGCATACTGTGCATGCGTATTTATGGCAGCGCGCATGTGCACGAGGGCACCACTGCGATCGCACTGCGATCAAACAGACCACAGAGAGCCATCAGAGAGTGATTGACAGGCAGTGAGCATTTGGGGTGGTGATAGGGTAGTGGTCGGAGAAACACAGGTGTGTCTGTCCGTTTGACTGCCGTTGCCTGGGCGTGCATAAATTAGCCATTGCGATTGCATACGCAGCTTTAGAGCCCACTTCGTGCAACGAGGTTAGAAATTTGTAAGTAAGGGCAATGCTGCTGTAATTCTGCGTGAGGGGCCGATGGTACTCGATGTTACCAATGTTTATGGAGGTTTGTAAGGTGTTACGGATGTGAGATAGCAGTAGTGGGAGGCAGTAGGCGTCTCTATGCTGGCACTGCAACGGCATTGCGATTACATTTATTAGCATATTTTCGCAGCAGACCTGCGTGCGATTACGGAGCAGTGATCGCAATAGCGATCTTTAATGAATCAAGCCCACAGTGCAGTATTGAATGATTAACCCTTATAAACCAACTGATTCTGATAGTCTTCTAATGCTGGGTACAAACCTGGCCGAGCGGCTGTCCTGCCTACCCAGTGGTCAATTTGGTAAGCTATACACACTTACAAGTCAATATTTCTGGCCAGATATCACAACTGGATGGCATGTAAATTTTGCTGCCCAGTGTATGGGTAGGTTGGTCGGTGGGTCGCCTGTACACAAAGGCAGCAGGGGCGTATTTATAATGGGTGTAGGGTGTGCAGTGAACATGGGTCTCTGGGTACAGGGGGACCACACTGCACACCCTGCACCCATACATTTTTTTCATACTTACCCATGTCCCACAGAGTAGAGCTGCTGAAAATGCCTGAAAAATGGCCACCACGCCCATTTTCCTGGGGTCTTGCACATGCGCGTTAGACTCCGGGCCCATTCTAGTGCCTGAAGTCTACTGCTGCTGTCAGTTCGCTGACAGCAGCCTGAGAGAGAGGAGGGGGCCCATGTTCACTCACCGTCCAGGGCTCCTTCCTCTTAATACATGCCTGACAGGCAGATGTACAGATATATCTGCTGCATGGCCAGTATGTCTTTGAACACGGTCATTCACAGACATATCGTTTGTATACACTGGCTGATGCACTTAGCGATTTGTAATTCGACAGCTGTAGCAATGACATTTTTAACAGTGCTGTGTTCTAAGAGTGGGAGTGAGGCTGGGTTTGGAGGCAGTTTCCAGTGTATTATTTGAGTTACCGCACACCTATTCAGATTGTCTACCTTGGTCAGAATATTTTTTAGCAGGGGCGTATCTACCCCTTGGCCAGGATGGCACTCACCAGGGGCGCAGGCTGAAGGGGGGCGCCACCCAACACAAGTTGTTGCAGTCTCTGACACCGTCCACCAGGATCACAACTTTTGAGTGACACACACTAACAGTGTGACAGACAGAGACTGGGCAGCTAAGTGTGCTGTTTGTGACGACTGGGGGCAGGACTTGTGTACACCGCTCATCTCAGCAGGCAGGGGCACCCTGGGACAGGGCAGCTACTAACGTCAGTCTGTGTGCCCTTCCCCCTAGGCAGAGTGAAGATGGGTACTTTTTTTATATATATTCATCTTTATTATACGTTTTTAATTATATAAATACAGCTTATAATGGGGGGGGAGGCTGCCAGTCCCTTTCTTTGCCAGGGGTGCTCGGAAACCCGAGATACACCCATGTTTTTTAGACAGATGACTGCTTCTCTGTACTTGTTGATTGCATCTTCATAGCATCCCAGCTTGAACAGTTCCCTTCCCCATTTCGGACAGGGACAGCTTTCAGCTTTCATCAGTCCTCAGTTGTAGGAATGACATATCGCAAAGTGTGTACCCAGTTTAATTGTAAAGCATGCCACCCAGTGCTTTAATCTAAGAGTGGGAGTAAGGCTGGGGTTGGAAGCAGTTTCCAGTGTAATGTCTGAGTTACACCTACTTAGATAGTCTACCTTGGTCTGAATATTTTTTAGGCAGATGACTGCTTCTCTATACTTGTTGGTTGCATCTTCATAGCGTCCCAGCTTGAACAGCCTGTTCCCTTCCCCATGTAGGACAGGGACAGCTTTCAGCTTTTCATCATTACTCAGTGCCCAGGTCTCTCGTTTATACGTGCTGGGAGATTCCACCTGTCAGTGAGACAAAAGAGGAATGACTTCTGTGGACATTAGACAATCAAGTGGAAAGAGAATGGAGTTAAATCATAAAACCACATTATTAGATATAACAAACAGACCTGCATATCAGCAGATTGTCATACAAATCTGATTATTTATATATAATATATATTATATATTAATATATATAATATATATATATATATTAGTACCTCTAATATTTAGTCTATATAAGTATCTAAAAAAGTCTCTTTGCATTATAATTAACCTTACCATTTGGAGGAATATACAGTATGATAATAAATACATCAGTAGAAAAATCTGATTGTAACCAGGTGCAACATGATTCATGCATTGCAAAATTGTGTGCTCAGGATCAAAGCAGTTTCACATACCTTCATATCATCATTATTTGCCTATTATTAATAGTGTATTTTTATTTTATTTATAAAGATTTCTCAGGCTTACCGCTGTTTATCAAAATCAAAGTTTGTTCTTCAGATAAACTTTATCCATTTCAACCATTTTAAAATGCATTGATTTGTTGTTAATGCCACTTTACTAAGCAATGTATTTCCTGGAAAAATGTTTATCTACTCAAACCCATTACTTTCCATGAGGATAGTATCATCAATGAAAACAACAATGCATCCATTACTTTCTATCAGGAAACTACTGTCATTGAAGTCAATGAAGCCATTACTTTTTATTGAGACACTAATACTGCATTCATTGGGAAACGACTTGAAACCAATGCACATAGCAATTATCAGCATTGCAAAAACTGTAAATTGTGCAGACCCAGGTGTTTTGGTTTTGGTTCTAAATCATCTTCGTGATTTGGTTTTGGAAAAACCACCCTCAACTGTTTTGGTTCAGTTCTGGATTTTTTAAAAAATTTATAAAAACAGCTAAAATCATGTAACTTGGACCTGTTCTTGTTCCTTTAGCATTATTAACATCAATAACAGTCATGTCTAGTAATTCCCATAATTTCTGACCACTTCACAGCACCTGTATACATATATATATATATATATATAATATATATACATATATAGTAGTGGACAATGCCCCGGCACTCGTCAGAGTGAAAGAATAATAAATGCGAAGGTGCCCTCCAGGGGATAAGCAGCCCAAATTACAAGTAATAAATGGCGGCACTCAACATTTTGAAAAAAAGCAAACTCCGTTTAATCCAATATGGATTAAACGGAGTTTGAATTTTTTCAAGACGTTGAATGCCGCCATTTATCACTTGTATATATATATTATATATATATATATATATATATATATATATATATATAGCAAATTGCTGAGCAATATCAGTGCTTTGATGTGTTATACTATTTCTGAACCTTTATTAAGATGGCATTAGAGTTAAATAGTAAGAGAGGTATATTTGCTTAGTGATTGTTTATATTATAGTGGCATGAGACATATATATTAGCAGTGAGCGGGTTCGGATTTCTGAAATCCGAACCCCCCCGAGCCCCCCCGATCCGAGTCCAATCCGAGTCAGGCTTGACTTTTCCCGCCTGACTCAGATCTGAAATCGAGGCAAAACGTCATCATCCCGCCTTCCGTGTCTCGCGGGTTTTGGATTCTATATAAGGTACCCGCGTCGGCGCCATTTTCTCACTCAGCTGTGGACAGTGCAGAGGGAGGGTGGGAGTTAGGACTGGCTGGGCTGTGTAGTGTAGTGTAGTGTAGTGTAGTGCAGTGTAGTGTTGTGCTGTGCTGTGTTGTGCTGTCCTGCTGTTGTCCAAAGGGGCTGTGTCCACTCCTCCAAAGTCCATAGGGGCTGGCTGGACTGTGTTGTGCAGTCAGTTGTCCATAAGGACTGTGTCCACTCCAAAGTCCTGTGCAGTGTCCCAGTCCTAAAGGGGTGCTGTAAAGTTGTCCAGGGGGTGCTCTGTCCATCAGGGGTGCTCCCCCCAAGTGCAAAAAAAATAAATATTTTTTCTGTGCTTGTGAATTGTGTGCGCAGTAGCCGCACGTGCATCAACAAAGTAGCGCCAAGCGTGCGCCTGTGTCATAAGTAAAGGCCCGGCTGGCTTGACCGTTAAAAGGTGCTGTAACCCCCAAAGTGCACTCCAAACAAAATAAAAAAATATTTTCTGTGTTTGAGAATTGTGTGCACTGTGGCTTCACGTGCATCAACAAAGGAGCAGTGCCAAGCGTGCGCCTGTGTCCCATAAGTAAAGGGCCGGCTGGCTTGTCCGTTAAAGGGTGCTGTAACCCCCAAAGGGCACTCCAAACAAAATAAAAAAATATATATTTTTGTGTTTGTGAATTGTGTGCGCAGTAGCCGCACGTGCATCAACAAAGTAGTGCCAAGCGTGCGCCTGTGTCATAAGTAAAGGGCCGGCTGGCTTGACCGTTAAAGGATGGTGTAACCCTCAAATTGCGCTCAACAAAAAATAAAAATGTATCCTTTTTTTTCTGTCTTTGTGAATTGTGTGGGCTGTAGCTGCACCTGCATCCTTAAAGCAGCAGCAACAAGCGTGTGTCTGTCTGTTAAAGGGTGGTGCAACCCCCAAGTGGGCTCCAACCAAAATAAAATAATCTTCTTTTTTTCTGTGTTTGTGTGTGAAATGTATGCGCAGTAGCTGCACCTGCATCCTCAAAGCAGCAGCGACAACCGTGCATCTGTCTGTTAAAGGGTGGTGTAACCCTCAAAGTGCGCTCCACAAAGAATAAAAAATTCTTCTTTTTTTTCTGTCTTTGTGAATTGTGTGGGCTATAGCCGCACCTGCATCCTCAAAGCAGCAGCGCCAAGCGTGCGCCTATGTCCCATAAGTAAAGAGCCGGCTGGCTCATTTCTTAAAGGGTGGTGTAACCCACAAAGTGCACTAGTCTCCAACAAAAATAAAAAATTATTTTCTGTGTTTGTGTGCGCCTTAGCCGCACGTATATATCAATATAACATAAATGGAGGACCAAACTTTCTCCGATAAAAATAAAATAGGGAAAGATCAAGAACCACTTCCTCCTAGTGCTGAAGCTGCTGCCACTAGTCATGACATAGACGATAACATGCCGAACAACGTCGTCTGCCAAGGCCGATGCCCAATGTCATAGTAGAGGGCACATACAATCCCAAATGACAAAGTTCTGGAAAATGACTTAAAAAAAAACATTTAAATCATCTGAGGAGAAACTTAAACTTGCCAATATGCCATTTACGACACGGAGTGGCAAAGAACAGCTAAGGTCTTTCCCTAAGTTCACGACTAGTGGTTCAGCTTCACATGATGATGGAAGCCCTCCTCCCGCTAAAAAAATCAAATGAGTTAAGCTGGCAAAAGCACAGCGAAGAACTGTGCGTTCTAAGAAGATATCACAAATCCCCAAGGAGAGTACAAGTGTGGTGGCGGTTGCGATGCCTGACCTTCACAGTACTGGACGGGAAGAGGTGGCTCTTTCCACCATTTGCACGTCCCCTGCAAGTGCTGAAAGGAGCACCCACAGTCCACTTGCTGATATGCAAATTGAAGATGTCACTGTTGAAGTACAACAGGATGAGGATACTGGTGTAACTGGCGCTGAGGAGGAAGTTGGCGAGGAGGATTCTGATGGTGATGTGGTTTGTTTAAATCAGGCTCCAGGTGAGACATTTGTTGTGCGTGGGATGAAAAAGCCCATCACGGTCATGCCTGGGCAGAAGACCAAACATTCCACCTCTTTGGTCTGGCAATATTTCTATCCAAATCCGGACAACTGTCTTGCCATATGTACCATATGTAAAGGTGAAATAAGTAGGGGTAGGGACGTTAACCACCAAGGAACATCCTCCCTTATACGGCACCTGCAGCGCATTCATAAAAAGTTACTGTCAAGTTCAGAAACTTTGGCTAAGACCATAAGCAGTCCAGGGACACCTAAATCCCGTTGTCCTGTTGTATCCAAGCTCCTGCAAACTACACCGTCAACTCCCTCCTTGTCAATTTCCTCCTTAGTCAGGATCGGAAGTAGTCCTGCAGGCCATGTCACTGGCATGACTGACTCTCCTATCCGGGATTCCTCCGGAGGATCCTGCATTGCTTCGCCTACTGCTGCCGCTGCTGCTGTTGCTGCTGCTGGGAGTCATTCATCATCCC
This sequence comes from Taudactylus pleione, assembly GCA_031769625.1. Classification (NCBI taxonomy): domain Eukaryota; kingdom Metazoa; phylum Chordata; class Amphibia; order Anura; family Myobatrachidae; genus Taudactylus; species Taudactylus pleione. The sequence continues at coordinate 7,580,671 of JAUIMM010000484.1, forward strand.
AGAGAGGAAGTAGGAACACCACTACTTTTACTAAACAATTGACCCTCCAACAGTCCTTAGCGAGGAGGATGAAGTACGACAGCAGAAACGTATAACTGAGGCCTTGACTGCTATGTTGGTGTTAGATGTGAATCCGGTATCCGCCATTAGTGCAGTGGGATTTAGAAAATTAATGGAGGTAGTGTGTCCCCGGTTCCAAATCCCGTCTAGATTCCACTTCACTAGGCAGGCGCTACCGAGACTGTACAGAAACGTCAGAAAAAGTGTCCTCAGTGTCCTGAAAAATGCGGTTGTACCCAATGGCCACTTAACCACGGACATGTGGACAAGTGGAACAGGGCAGACTAAGGACTATATGACTGTGACAGCCCACTGGGTAGATGTATCACCTGCCGCAACAACAGCAGCGTCACCAGTAGCAGCATCTCAGAAATGCCAGCTCGTTCCAAGGCAGGCTACGCTGTGTATCACCGGTTTCAGTAAAAGTCACACCGCCGAAAACCTCTTAGAGAAACTGAGGGAAATCATCACCCAGTGGCTTACCCCACTTAGACTCTCCTGGGGATTTGTGATATCTGACAACGCCACCAATATTGTGCGGGCATTACATCTGGGCAAATTCCAGCACGTCCCATGTTTTGCTCACACAATAAACTTGGTGGTGCAGAATTTTCTGAAAAACGACAGGGGTATGCAGGAGACGCTTTGGGTGGCCTGAAAAATTTCTGCCCACTTTCGCCATTCAGTGACTGCATGCCGAAGACTGGAGTGCCAGCAAACACTCTTGAACCTGCCCCACCATCACCTGAAGCAAGAGGTTGTGACGCGGTGGAACTCAACCCTCTATATGCTTCAGAGGATGGAGGAGCAGCAAAAGGCCATTCAAGCCTATACATCCACCTATGACATAGGCAAAGGAGAGGGTATGCACCTGACTCAAGCGCAGTGGAGAATGATTTCCGTGTTGTGCAAGGTACGTGAAGTCAGTTCAGACACTGCCAGCTTGAGTCAGGTCATTCCCCTCATCAGGCTTTTGCAGAAGCAGCTGGAGAAAGTGAAGGAGGAGCTAAGACAGAGGAATTCTGCTCGGCATGTGGGACTTGTGGATAAAGCCCTTCATTCGCTTTGCCAGGATTCAAGGGTGGTCAATCTGTTGAAATCAGACCACTACATTTTGGCCACCATGCGTGCTCAATCCTAGGTTTAAAGCCTATGTGGTGTCTCTCTTTCCGGCCGACAAAAGCCTGCAGAGGTGCAAAGACCTGCTGGTGAAAACACTGTCAGCTGAAGCGGAATGTGACACATCAACAGCTCCTTCTTCATTTTCTTCCGCAACTGGGGCTGCCAGGAAACAACGTAGGTATCCTAAGCAACCCGCTGGCGATGATGCAGGGCAGGCAGGACCAAGTTTGGACATCTGGTCCGGACTGAAAGACCTGGCAACAATTTCTGACATGTCTACTGTCACTGCATATGATACTGTCACCATTGACAGAATGGTGGAGGATTACATCGGTGACAGCATCCAAGTAGGCATGTCAGACAGTCCGTACCTGTACTGGCAGGAAAAAGAGGCAATTTGGAGGCCCCTGTACAAACTGGCTCTATTTTACCTGAGTTGTTTCCCCTCCAGTGTGTACTCCGAAAGAGTGTTTAGTGCAGCCGGGAACCTTGTCAGCGAAAGGCGTAGGAGGTTGCTTCCACAAAATGTGGAGAAGATGATGTTCATAAAAATGAATTATCAACTCTTCCAGGGAGACCAGCCTCCAGAACGTACAGAGGGACCTGTGGTGGTGGATTCCAGCGGGGACGAATTAATACTCTGTGAGGATGAGGATGTACACAACACTGAAGAGGGTGAGGAATCGGTGGATGAGGAGGATGAAGACGACATCTTGCCTCTGTAGAGCCAGTTTGTGCAGGGACAGATTAATTGCCAGCTTGTTTTGTGGGGGCCCAAACGAACCAATCATTTCAGCCACAGTCGTGTGGCAGACCCTGGCGCTGAAATGATTGGTTTGTTAAGGTGTGCATGTCCTGTTTATACAACATAAGGGTGGGTGGGAGGGCCCAAGGACAATTCCATCTTGCACCTCATTTTTTTCTTTGCATTATGTACTGTTTGGGGTCTAGTTTTTCAAACTGCCATCCTGTCTGCCACTGCAGTGTCACTCCTAGATGGGCCACGTGTTTGTGCCGCCCACTCGTATCTCTTAGCATAGTCATCCAGCGACCTCGGTGCAACCTTTTGGACATGAAAACACTATTGTGTGGTGTGAGGTGTTCAGAATAGACTGGAAATGAGTGGAAATTAAGTTTATTGAGGTTAGTAATAGCATAGGAGCAGAAAAACCCACAAATTCTGTGATTTTAGCTGTTTTTATGCTTTTTAAAAAAAAAATACAGATCCAAAACACAAAACCCAGAACCCAAAACACGGAAGGGTGGTTTTGGCAAAACCAATCCAGATCCAAAGCACGAAGAAAGATCCAGATCCAAAACCAAAACACAAAACACGAAAAGTGGCCGGTGCACACCCCTAATATATATGTGTTTATATGCTTTTTGAAATACTGTATGCACTGTACAAATAAATTGGCATATTATTTTTTATATAATATATTGGCTGGAAAGTCTTTTATTCACCCTATTAGTGCTGTGGATAATACTTCCTTCCCAGCGCCTGGTAATATATCTCTTTGTAATAATGATCACCAGACATTAACTTTTATGTGGGTAGACCATTTGAAAGAGGAAACTTACTTCTTTCAAATGAGGGTGCCCCCATCTTTAAAAGTCTCTCAACCCCCACACCACCACCACAATTTTCATTTATTTATTTATTTTTTTCAAAAGTTACGTCAGCATATGTGTGACTGTGTGTATGCCAACATCACTTCCCTTTTTTGCCCGGTGGTTATGACTGGTGGGGGATAGGTAAGTTACTTTTTTTTTTTATGCCCCTCGCTGCAGAGGACGAGTGGAGCTCGTCCTTCGCAGTCTTATTGTATATACGATGGACTGCAACCAAGGGGTAATATAATTCCACTGAGCTGTGACAGGACTGTCCAAACTATATAATGATTTGTATATCCTATATATAATGATTAATGTTATAATCTGCAGGGCAATACAGAATCTCTGTTAATGAGAGTCTATCGGCAGAGGTGTAATCTGCACACAGAGCCATAACATAGCAGCAGCACACCCTGTGCTGGCCCGGCCCCAAAAACTGTGATATCATGACATCATACTTAAGGGGCGAGGCCACTGGCTCTGAGGAGTAGAGTACAGACTGCAGCGGCACAGACTGCAGGGTTCCTCCATGGAGCATCCCTTGGACGTTCCAGGGCGGCTTTGCAGTAGAGCTACTGGATGCAGGATGTCATTCCAGGCACCGTGTGGGGCAATGACAGTGATGTCCCCAGGGCTCTGGGTCCTGTGAGAAGGCACCACTCGTACACTCCTATTTACAGCATTGTTTGCGCATATAAAGTGAAGTCCATTCCAGCGAAAACATTCAGATTCTGAACAAAATTAATGTATTGGCTATTTACATGGGAAGAATAAAGACATAAGGCTTATACACAGAATACACATAAATCAGCAAAGAGAAAACAGCCAATGGTCATTGAAACCCATAGCATGCAAATTTCAACCTCCAAACTGCATAACCTTAGTATAAATAATACATTAAATCAGGTGTTATTTTGGGTACAGAGATTACATTAATTTTACCTTTAATAGTTCAATGACAAATATAAGAGGCTGAGGCTCTTTCTGTAGCTCATCCAGGTCTTCGTAACCCAAAGTATGGTAGGCAAACATGTTTGCCAGCCCACAAGTGTGCATATGCCAGTCTGTGGGGTCCTTTCCTTCTGCAATAAGTCGCAGGCTTTTGGAGACCAGTGGGTATAAACCAGTGTGCTGCAGGGAAATACACAGTGTGATAAAGTTTAAGAAAAATTAGACAGCAAAATTAAAAAATGTATACCTAGAAAAAAAATACATGCAGTGTTATATTTACAGACGGATGGTGGGTATAACAAATCATTATATCATGTGCCCATGCACATGAAATCCCATTGACAGTAATTTGGAGATGGTATGTTCCCTACATACAGGTAGTTTAGTTGGCTTCTGACTAAAAATTAACCGTAGTGTATAGGTGTGTCCATGTGGTAGGGAATATATATTGTTAGTTCCCCTGGGGCAGGGACTGATGTGAATGACTAATTATTCTTTGTGAAGTGCTGCGCAATATGTGTGACAGACTTAGGAAAGGACTGGCCGCTGGGATAAGTCAAGATGGAGTGAAAAGGGAGGGGGGAGCCGCGGGACATAGCGGGTGGGCGGAGGGTGAAAACAGCAGAGAGGGGTGGGACCAGCCAGGTGGTGCGGAGACTGAGGTAACCCGGCATATGCTGAGTTCGTTATATTAGCAGCAACATAACTGAATAAGCACTGAGTTTTTTCAAATAACTTTCTGTGTTTCATTGCTGCTAAAAAGCAATGAGCATTGTCTTCAGATATATGCAATATCCACCCCCTTTTTGCTTATGTTATTATGTTATTATTACAGTATGTCATTGGCTAAATTCAATACCAGACTTAAGTGCGATCAATTTATATATATATATATATATATATATATATACACATACACACACACATACATATTTATACACACACATATGTATATATATATATATATATATATATATGTATATATATTACACACATACACACACATTTGGATAGATATATAATTATACCTATCTATAATATATATATATAGTATCGAATACACTTTGGGATGGATGGAATTATTATATTTATAAATTGAAAATATAGAAACTGCAGCGTGAAATTCACTCTCAGAGTCACAGCAGTTTTTGGTGCGCTCGGCTCTTCCTTTAGTCACACTCACATCACCCCAAGCCCAGGGTCACGCAGCCTGCTTTTCTGTTGTCACACCCAGTACACGCCTACCTTCCGGAGCCTGGTAAAGAGAGAGAGATTCTCACTAGACTATTAGCTCTGCAGCGGCGCGGCGTAGTGATGGAAAATCTAGTTCATTTTGGTGATTAGGTCATTATGATCTAGTTCACTTAAAAGATTAGTTCAAAAGATCAGTTAATTTAGGTCATTACATCACTGGCTCTGATACACTGCTGATAGAAGTGATTGGAAACAGATGTAATCTATTTATACATACGTTCCGCATTTCTACTAGATAAGTCTTGATCCAATGATCAGATATGTTTAATGTCTGATCTTTTAATATTTAAAAAAAACAATCACTTATACAGCAAACTAGTAGTGACATGTTTAGCTCTGCGATGTTAATTATTTTTGAGAAAGACCCAAATTAAGAATATTGTGACGTGTCATTTTTTCTTGCTTTTAAAACAGTAATTGGAAAGAAAAAACAGTAATTGGAAAAAACCTATACCTTAACCCCATATTATTTTTTAATTGCACCCATTAATGTCACTGAATGCACACCTGGGCTAGATTAAAAATGGGGTGGATGGGACTACAGCTCCAGGCCTCTACAAAAACATAGGCCCATCATTACAGCATTACGATACCCAGCTTCCTCGCTGACACACAGTTTGCTATAAATCATAAGTATTCTAATAACATTTCTGTTTTCCTCTCAAAAATATAAATGTTTTCTATTTTTCAGTATTTATGGAGATAATGGGTCTGATAGTGTAGGGCTTGTGCATGCCTGCTTCTGTCATTTATCTAGCACTGTCTATAAAATGACAGAAGCTGATTGGTTGCTACTTTTCCATTTGATCTCTCTTGAAGGTTTGATACATCTTCCCCTATGTCTTGTGGAATAAACAAAATGACAGTATATAGCATGCAGCACTCAGCACTGTGCCTTGAGCTGATGGGCAGTGTATCATGTGACTTGTGAGCTACATGATCCACTCACTGGCCTAAACGAACTACTGACCTATATGCCAGAAGAATAATGACTCATGAGCTCTACAGAATCCTCACAATGTCTGAGCACAGCAGTGCCACCTGTGGTTGTTTAGTAGTACTGACTCATGATGAATGTCTGATAGAGCTGATGTGGAGTGTATCATGTGACTGACCTAATCAAACTAGTGAACTAGATGCCAGGAGAATGACTCATAAGTCATCATGACAATCAGCTAGTTCAATCAGCTGCACATAGCCCTCACAATGTCTGAGTACAGCAGTGCCACCTGTGGTCATTTAGCAGTACTGACTCATGCCTAATGGAGCTGCTGAGCTCTCTCTGTCACTGTGTATAAGTCTTCCCACTTGTTTTAGCTCCTGATGAACTGATCTTTGTCAGAGCTGTGAACTGAGTGAACTAGTTCATTTTGAAGATCAGTTAATTTTTAACTGATCATTCGTGAACAACCCATCACTAGTGCGGTGGCTAAGTGATCTCACACAGAGACAAGCTGACAACACAACAACACTTAGTCATGACTGAGACCGCCCCCCTCCCCAAGCGAACTGCAGCCCGTCTCCCGCAGAGGGGTAATAAAGGTGATTATTTTTTTATTAATAAAAGGGTGGAAAAAAAACAGCAAAATGACTACTGGAGTACTGTAGGCTCCCCACTCGGCGACCCTGATCAGGATATATGCATGGGCCAAACTTGTACACAAAATGTAATTTAATGTAAACACTTTGCTACATCCGATGTCTAATGATACAGCACATTCATTTTTAAAAATGAATTAGCTTTTCTATTCTACTCACTCATCTGTGCTGCAAAGTTCTCCTAAATGTCAATAACAATTAAATATTACAGTAGCTTTTAAATGGAATGTAGTCACCATCCCATTGCAGACAGCAGTAAGAATCCCGGCTCCAAAATTCTGACGGTAAGTATTAGGTTTAGGGTTAGGCACTAAGGGGGAGGGCTAGAGTTAGGCTGTGGGAGGGGAGGGTTAGGGTTAGACTGGGGGGTAGTGTTAGGCTGCAAGAGGGAAGGCATAGGGTTAGACTGTGGTAAAGGTGGGTTAGGGGAAGGGTCAGAATACTTACATGCGTCAGGATTTTCACCCTCGGGATTGTGCTGTTGGGATTTTGAACGCCAGCAGTATCAGCTCCAGGATCGCGTACACGGTATGTAGTCAGAATTTTGGCACCATCATTCTGACCGCTGGCATCCTGATGGTAAGTATTGGGGTTACGGGGAGTGTTAGGGGTTAGGTACTAGGGGAAGGGTTAGGGTTAGGCAGTGTGGGGGGTTTATGGTTAGGCTGTGGAGGGGGAGGTTAGGTTCAGGCTGCGGGGGGGGTTAGGTTTCGGCTGTGGGGAGGGAGGGTTAGGTCTAGGGGTAGGTGTGGGGTTAGCCTACTTACCGACAGGTGTCGGCATCCTAAACCTGTCTGGATGTTGGCGTTGGGATTCTGACCGACGGGATCCTGAGCGCCAAACATCCTGTACCCAACCTGCATACACAAACCTTTTAAACATGCCTGTCCTTTTCCACTATATCTTTCAAGAGAGCAAATAAAATGCAATTATGAATGTTTCTGTCTATTTCTTACATAGTTAATGATAAAAGTATTTATATTGATGCATAATCATTTAATTTTGGCCATATTTAAACATTTAAACCATGTTTCTTTCTCCCAGCAATAACTTCAATTAAATAAGATTCAGATATTCACACCATTAAATGTCACTGTGTCTCTGAAGGCAGAAATATTGCAAGCGCTCACTGATAGAAGGCATAATTACATCTCCTGTCAAAGTGAAGGGAAGATAATATTGCAGATTCTCTAGCAAGCACAAAGGAAATTATTATAAGGTGTCTGCCATATGCAAACTTCAATCAGTGAAGACTAACAAAAGAGAAATTATCTTAAAGCCTGTACATGTGAATGAGATATCATTGCAGTTGGACTTAATTGACTTGGGGAGTATTTATAAATTATTAGTGAATTTCAAATATGGCTTTTAATTAATTTCACTGCATACTACCACCTGCCTACAGGTTCATCCCTACAGTGATTTATAAAGTCTAAAACTGGCCATCCACTATACAATTTTCTGTCAGATATCTGTCCAATCTGACTGGTTGGAATGAAAACCTGGTAATGTATGGGAGCAAATGACAATTGTCCATTTGCTCACAAACACTGGAAAATAGCCAAAAATGGTTGTTCAGACAAATTGGTTAAAACACACAAATTTAACCGATTTGAACAATATTTTATTGTCCTTATTTTAGTGTTTAAAACCATATGATCGACTCATTTGCTTCCATACATTACCAGGTTTTCATTCCAACCTGCCAGATTGGACAGATATCAGACAGAAAATTGTATAGTGGATAGGCTGCCTTAAAGTGCTAAGAATCATGCATAAAATAAAACATATAAAGTCAGTTTTGGACAATCAATTATGAATACAATAATTAGGGGTGTGCACCGGCCACTTTTTCGTGTTTTGTGTTTTGGTTTTGGATCTGGATCTTTCTTCGTGTTTTGTATCTGGATTGGTTTTGCCAAAACCACCCTTCCGTGTTTTGGGTTCTGGGTTTTGTGTTTTGGATCTGTATTTTTTTGAAAAAAAGCATAAAAACAGCTAAAATCACAGAATTTGTAGGTTTTTCTGCTCCTATGCTATTATTAACCTCAATAACCTTAATTTCCACTCATTTCCAGTCTATTCTGAACACCTCACACCTCACAATAGTGTTTTTATGTCCAAAAGGTTGCACCGAGGTAGCTGGATGACTATGCTAAGCGACACGAGTGGGCGGCACAAACACGTGACCCATCTAGGCGTGAAACTGCAGTGGCAGACAGGATGGCAGTTTGAAAAACTAGGCCCCAAACTGTACATAATGCAAAGAAAAAAAAAGAGGTGCAAGATGGAATTGTCCTTGGGCCCTCCCACCCACCCTTATGTTGTATAAACAGGACATGCACACTTTAACAAACCAATCATTTCAGCGCCAGGGTCTGCCACACAACTGTGGCTGAAATGATTGGTTCGTTTGGGCCCCCACAAAACAAGCTGGCAATTAATCTGTCCCTGCACAAACTGGCTCTACGGAGGCAAGATGTCATCCTCATCCTCCTCATCCACCAATTCCTCACCCTCTTCAGTGTGTACATCCTCATCCTCACAGAGTATTAACTCATCCCTGCTGGAACCACAGGTCCCTCTGTACGTTCTGGAGGCTGGTCTTCCTGGAAGAGTTGATAATTCATTTTATGAACATCATCTTCTCCACATTTTGTGGAAGCAACCTCCTACGCCTTTCGCTGACAAGGTTCCCGGCTGCACTAAACACTCTTTCGGAGTACACACTGGAGGGGGGGCAACTCAGGTAAAATAGAGCCAGTTTGTACAGGGACCTCCAAATTGCTTCTTTTTCCTGCCAGTACAGGTACGGACTGTCTGACATGCCTACTTGGATGCTGTCACCGATGTAATCCTTTAACAGACAGACGCACGCTTGTCGCTGCTGCTTTAAGGATGCAGGTGTGGCTACAGCCCACACATTTCACAAAGACAGAAAAAAGAAGAAGAATATTTTTATTGTTTGTGTAGCACACTTTGAGGGTGTCACCACCCTTTAACAGACAGACGCACGCTTGTCGCTGCTGCTTTGAGGATGCAGGTGGAATCTAGATGGGATTTGGAACCGGGGACACACTACCTCCATCAATTGTCTAAATCCCACTGCACTAAAGGCGGATACCGGACGCACGTCTAACACCAACATAGCAGTCAAGGCCTCAGTTATACATTTTGCTTCAGGATGACTGCTGTTGTACTTCATCCTCATCGCTAGGGACTGTTGGAGGGTCAATTGTTTAGTAAAAGTAGTGGTGTTCCTACTTCCTCTCTGGGATGATGAACAACTCCCAGCAGCAGCAACAGCACTCGGAGAAAGTTTGGTCCTCCATTTATGTTATATTGATATATACGTGCGGCTAAAGCGCACACAAACACAGAAAATATTTTTTTATTTTTGCTGGAGAGTAGTGCACTTTGTGGGTTACACCACCCTTTAAGAAATGAGCCAGCCGGCTCTTTACTTATGGGACACAGGCGCACGCTTGGCGCTGCTCTTTTGTTGATGCACGTGCAGCCACAGTGCACACAAGTCACAAATACAGAAAATATTATTTTTTTTGGTTTGGACTGGAGTGTACTTTGGGGGTTACAGCACCCTTTAACGGTCAAGCCAGCCGGCCCTTTACTTATGACACAGGCGCACGCTTGGCACTACTTTGTTGATGCACGTGCGGCTACTGCGCACACAATTCACAAACACAGAAAATAATTTTTTTTTTGGTTTGGACTGGAGTGTACTTTGGGGGTTACAGCACCCTTTAACGGTCAAGCCAGCCGGCCCTTTACTTATGACACAGGCGCACGCTTGGCACTACTTTGTTGATGCACGTGCGGCTACTGCGTACACAATTCACAAACACAGAAAATAATTTTTTTTTGGTTTGGATTGGAGTGTACTTTCGGGGGTTACAGCACCCTTTAACGGTCAAGCCAGCCGGCCCTTTACTTATGACACAGGCGCACGCTTGGCACTACTTTGTTGATGCACGTGCGGCTACTGCGCACACAATTCACAAACACAGAAAATATATTATTTTTTTAGCACTTGGGGGGAGCACCCTGGATGGACAGAGCACCCCCTGGACAACACTACAGCACCCCTTTAGGACTGGGACACTGCACAGGACTTTGGAGTGGACACAGCCCCTATGGAGAACTGACTGCACAACACAGTCCAGCCAGCCCCTATGGACTTTGAAGTAGTGGACACAGCCCCTATTAACAACAGCAGCACAGCACAACACAGCCAGCCCCTATGGACTTTGAAGTAGTGGACAACAGCAGCACTACACTACACTACACAGCCCAGCCAGCCCTAACTCCCACCCTCCCTCTTCACTGTCCACAGCCGAGTGAGAAAATGGCGCCAACGCGGGTACCTTATATAGGATCCAAAACCCGCGAGACTCGGAAGGCGGGATGATGACGTTTTGCCTCGATTTCAGATCCGAGTCAGGCGGGAAAAGTCGAGCCTGACTCGGATCGGACTCGGATCGGGGGGGCTCGGGGGGGTTCGGATTTCAGAAATCCGAACCCGCTCACCCCTAGAATACATATACAAAAAAATGTAAAGAATAAAGGCCCTCATTCAGAGCCGCTCGCTATTTGCGGTCGTTCGTTCTAAAACAAGGGGTGGCTATTCAAATGAACCGTTCGCTAATTGCGGTCTGTTCACGCCTCTAAGTCTGAACGAGCGAGCAAAACTTGCGGTTGTAATTTTGAAAAATACGCCCCCTGCCGCTCGCACCATACGTCATGTCCGCTATTTATTAGATTAATCGAGTACATCGAACAGCATATGAACTGCTCGCTATTCTTGTGGCTGGTTCTTTCAACCGCTATTTTGCGAGCAGTTCTGAGTAAAAAAAAAACAAGTGACGTGGTCAATGACGCTGCTGTATTAATTATGCACTCCCTTAAAACGCCCGTTTTGAGCTTTAAGCACGCCTGCGTTCGAATTCCACACCCCCGTTTTCAAGCACCTTCCCCTGTTACCACCCACATATGCCTCCTTCTGTCACTCAAAATAGCAGGCATTCGCTATCTAGTGAACAAACGATTTTCGGCCGCACTGACTGGTTTGCGCATACGTATTAAAATCCGTACACATGCGCAGATGTGCGAACATCGCTCAGAACGAACGAGTGGCCGCTTACGAGCGGCTCTGAATCAGGGCCAAAGTATCCTTTGAATGGAAATTATTGTCATTCTCCAATGAAAATTGCTCCATTGACTTACTGAATTATTCTTTCTCCATTGATCTTACTTGTAGCGTTCTCCCCATGGAAAGTAATGTGAAACACAATGTCTGTGCTTGTGAAAATGTTAGGAATTACAAGGGTTGTCCAAAAAGTAATGCCTAAATGCTCAGAACTCTGAAATAATATGCAAATTTATTTGAAACTTTGTCAGTTTGTAGTTTAAAATGTCTGCGAACTATATATGTATTTTTGTTTAGGTAGTCCAAAAAATACCATGGAATCCAAGATGAAACAAAGAGCCATCTGGAAAAAGAAGGCTGCAGTGCTACAGAAAACCACAGAAGACTGAAAAAAGTGTATGGTGAGCGTACAATTGACTATAGTAATGTCAGAAGGTGGATGAAGTTTTTCCAATGGGGAGAATCGTCCATGTGCAACAAACCTCGTGGTGGCAGACCATCAACTGCAGTGACAGCAGAGAACCGACACAAAGTCGATGCCATGATTCAGAAAGACCGTTGTGTGACCATCAGACCATCAGAGATATCAGTGATGAACTTGAATGCAGCCATGGCACTGTAGAAACACTAATCAATGATTTGGGATATCGTAAAGTGTCTGCTAAATGGGTTTCAAAGCAATTAACCAGGGATCATAAAGCCCAGAGGGCAGTGGCGGGCTGGGCCGGGGGGCAGGGTGCCATGTGCCCTCCGGGCCGCAGACTGCACCCCGTGTGTTGCGCTGACCGGACGGAGTTCGGTCAGCGCTACACAGCACAAACACACAGCCACCGGCGCCGGCAGCTGTGTGCTTGCTTTAGCAGCTGACGAGAGTCAGACAGACTCTCATCGGCTGCTGCTCCCACTGCCAGAGCCGGACATCTTCTGGCTCCCACAGTGGGTAAAATGGGAGTGACGCGTCACTCCCATGACGCGTCACTCCCATAATGCAAAGCGGCGGATGGAGGAGCTGATCTCTGCGGCGGGACCAGGAGCAGGAGCGGTTGTCAATTAAGTGTGTTTTTTTTTTAATTATTATTATGTCTCTACTGCGGGGGGGGGACTACTGGGAGCACTACAAGAGGGGGACTACTGGGAGCACTACAGGGGGGGACTACTACTGGGAGCACTACAAGAGGGGGACTACTGGGAGCACTACAGGGGGGGACTCCTGGGACCACTACATGGGGGGGACTACTGGGAGCACTACAGGGGGGGAATACTACTGGGGCACTACAAGAGGGGGACAACTGGGAGCACTACAGGGGGGGAATACTACTGGGGCACTACAAGGGGGGGACTCCTGGGACCACTACATGGGGGGGACTACTGGGAGCACTACAGGGGGCGAATACTACTGGGGCACTACAAGGGCAGGACTACTACTACTGGGGGCACTACAAGGGGGGGACTACTACTGGGGGCACTACAAGGGGAGTACTACTACTGGGGGGACTACTACTAGGGGCACTACAAGGGGAGGGGACTACTACTAGGGGTATTGCATAGGGGGAAGGGGACTACTACTAGGGGCACTACATAAGGGGGAGGGGACTACCACTGGGGGCACTGCATCGAGGGACCACTGCTGGGGGCTCTATATTATATTATTATTATTATTATCATTTATTTATATGGCGCCACAAGTGTTCCGCAGCGCCTTACAAAGTACATAGACAAAAAAGTAACCATTGACTTACAATACAATACAATACAGGACAGGACATGGATAAACATTGCTATTTTAGTGACATTAACGCCCGCATAAGCAGCCAAGTGTTAGTTGCCCTAGTGGCTAGTAAGAGATAAATTAAATTACAGTAGGGAGAAGCACAAGAGGGTAGAGGGCCCTGCTCGAAAGAGCTTACATTCTTTAAGGGAGGGGATATATAAAGGGCAATAGTGGGGGTACTGCATAGGGGGAAGACTACAACTGGGGCCACTATTTAAGGGGCACTGCATAAGGGTTACCACTACTGGGGGCACTATATAAGGGGCTTACTACTGGGGGCACAAGGGGCACTGCATAGGGGGGATCACTACTGGGGGCACTACTCGAGGCCTGCATAAGGGTGTCCTCCTGTGGCACAGGGTGGCACTGCATATGGGCACTACGACAGGGGGCTGCCCCTAATCTTTATTTTTACCTTAAATTAATCCCATATGGACCCGCCTCCTCCCTAGAACACTTGAGGGGGGGGAGGCGCCGTAGCATGCACATTCTTTTGGGCACCCTGGCTACACACTACTCCTCTGCCAGGGCCGCATGCATGCATTTGCCCCCCAGGCTAAAAGTTGCCAGCCAGCCCCTGCCAGAGGGTGGAAGTGTGCAATGACCTTTTGACCAACTTTGAAGCCAACCCTGAAATGTTTTTGGAAAATGTCATTACAGGAGATGAGACCTGGGTATTCCTTTATGACCCAGAAACAAAGGCCCAATCAATGCAATGGAAACACTCAAATTCACCTAGGCCAAAAAAGTTTAAATCACAGCAATCCACAACGATCCGTAAACAAAGTCATGGACACATTCTTCTGGGATTGCCGAGGTGTTTTTCTCATCAATTACTTGGAACCAAACCAATCAATCAACAGTGATCGATACATTATTACACGTAAGAAGGCATCTGCAAAAAAGGTCAACAATTCCACTGTCAAATGTCATCTTACACCTCGACAATGCCAGACATCACACTATGATGGCAACATCTGCGGCCATTGCCAAAATGGGGTGGGCAATAATTCCACAACCACCACACAGTCCTGATTTGGCCCCTTCTGACTTTCATCTGTTTGGCCCTCTCAAATACTGTCTCCGTGGTCAACATTTTGAAGACATAGAGGGAGTTAAAAATGCCATACTGTCCTGGGTCAAACACCAAACCACTGGAATTTTTCCAAAGTGACTTCACAGCTTGGGTTAAGAGGTCGAGAAAATGTTTGAGGGCAGATGGTGAATTTTTTGAGTAGAGTCATTCTGTTACTAAGACTTCAAAGTATTTTACTGCAAATATTCAAATCTGTATCTATAATAAAATTTGAGTTGTGAGCATTTAGGCATTACTTTTTGAACAACCCTATTCCGAGTTGATCCAGTAATAATAACCTGCACTTTCATAAGCAGGGAAAATTTAGCCCCACATCCGATTTTCCAAATTCACTGCGGCAAAATTTCATAAAACTACCAAAGATTCATATATATATATATATATATATATATATATATATATATATATATATATGAGATGGGTGCAGGATGCTGGCGCTCAGGATCCCAGCAGTAGAGATCCCAACACCAGCATCCCGTCAGTGCCTGGACCTAACCTCCCCCCTAGTGCCTAACCCTAACCTTCCCCTTCCCGTACCCTAAACCTAACCCTCCCCCTTAGTCCCTAACTCTCTCCCTAGTGTCTAACCCTAACCTTAACCCTACCCTTCTCCTTTGGCCAAGATTAGATTTAGGAGGAATGCTTTTCCTGTTCCCCCTGGCACATCTAGAAAGACAATACCTCAAGTTTTTCTATTTACCATAGAACTAATTTTGTTATTCAAATTTTTGATCTGACACCAGCCTGGGATCATATTCTGTGACAAATATCTATAACTGTGCAACATTATAGCTAGTTTCATATAACATGTCTTTACTAAGACTGGAAGTGTTACTTCTGTCAGGAGTTGGAAGCCCTAGCTGATGCAGACTTTTGCCTACCATCTGTTGACTTTTGTTGTCCAAGCACATGATAGCTTGCTTGAACATTGCATCAGTGTATATTGTAACCTTAGTTCAGGATTGAATCGTCTTGCTTCATAATGAATGTCTTTACTCAGATATTCTCTAAAGTCTAGCCCGGGTTGACTTAGTAACTGTCAATGTACAGTAGGTGCAGTGTGACAGTTGATCCTCCGACTCACAGCTCTTCCATTGGAGCTCTGCCTGTCCCCCACTGGTACATATCAGCCTGTGCCTGCAGATCAGTGCATTTGTAGGCACTGGAAGACAACCTGAGTGAACTTGCAATTTCAAAGAGACTCTAAGGCCTACTTGGTGGGCACCATGTAGACCTATATGGCCCTGATGAACTTCAAACTGTTAGGATTTGTGGTTGGCAAATCATCTTGGTGGCAGTTCCCAGTCATAGTTGTTACTGGGATACTGCATCATGTCCTATCCTTGTTCTGGCTTTTTGCAGGAAGCTGGAAATCCTGTCTTGTCTGTGTCAATTCATAGCCTGTCATTCATGTTTGTCTGTGTGTGTTGTTTCATGTGTTCACTAATTAACTAGCTGTCTCTCTGCAGAGCAGGTACACACACACATGCCTTTGATTAGGAATTACTCTCCAGGAATTGTCTCTGATGGTTATACTGTGTCATTACCATGTTTGCTGTGTTCAGTTCCTAAGTGCTTGCCGGTCTACTGAGTACTTTGGTTTTTGAATCTGGATCCTGTCTCCATTGAAACCTGAAGTATTATACCATAGTACTGTCTGTCGGCTATAGAGTTTTCAGGTGGAACTTTTAGTTATGCAACTTGCTTTCTGTGCATCCAGACTTCCAGTTATAATCTGTACATGCTGCATGTACTCTGCTCACCGGCTTCTAAGTGACCCAAGTACCCCGGGTTCAAGCATCGCTGTCTACAGGGCTCTCCAGGCCATACAGCAATCCTGCTTCTATTCCATGTTTCAAGCAACGCTGTCTACTAGGCCCTCCAGGCCATCCAGCAATCCTGCTTCTACTCCACGTTTCAAGCACCGCTGTCTACTAGGCCCAGAGCCGTAACTAGACTTTTTGGTGCCCTGTGCCAGAAAGAGCATTGGTACCCCCCTAATTTTTCAAACAGACATAATGCACCCAAAAAAGGGCCACGGCTTCATGGGGAAGGGCCAGGGAAGAGATAGGAGAAGCCAGGAGATGATGGGATGAAATAAGAGGAAGCTACAAGCAAGAATGATAATAAACAGAAATTTGACAGGCCCAAACAGTGCCCCTTGACCTGTGGTGCCTTGTGCAATGGCACCGGCCGCACTACCCTAGCTACGGCCCTGACTAGGCCCACCAGGCCATCCAGCAATCCTGCTTCTACACCACGTTTCAAACATCGCTGTCTACTAGGCCCTCCAGGCCATCCAGCACTCCTGCTTCTAAGTCACGTTTCTAGCATCACTGTCTACTAGGCCCTCCAGGCAATCCAGCAATCCTGCTTCTACGTCACGTTTCAAGCATCGCTGTCTACTAGGCCCTCCAAGCCATTCAGCACTCCTGCTTCAACACCACATTTCAAGCATCGCTACAACATCGGCACACTTGCCGCACCATTGGCTCTCAAAGCCATTTCTAAATTCTAGACTATTAATCTTCGGCAATTGCCGCAACATCAGAACCATCACCGCAACATCGGCACACTTGCCGCTCCAACGGCTCTCAAAGCCGTTTCCAAACCCTAGACTATCTATCTACTGCTATTGCTGCAACATCGGCACCATCGCCGCAACATCGGCACCATAGCCGCACCACGGCCGCAAGGCCACACCTTTAACTTTGTTGCTTCAGCCACTGGTCCTGCCACTTCTTTGTTCATTGTCTGTCAAGTCTTAGCTGGTGCTTTGTCTGTCTGGTCCTTGTCTGTATCTTGCTTGTCCAGTCCTTTTCTGATATCCTGCAGTATCACAGTCCTAGTCATTCCTGCGCTAGTCCCAAGACATACCCAAACCTTTATTTGCTTTATTTGTTGCTGCTAGTGTAATTTACTGCAACCACACTCCAGCTAGCCCTAGTAGTGTAAGGACTGTCATTCCTCCATCGTACCTTGCTCTGATCAGCAGTCCTGCGATCTCTCCTGTGTGAGAGAATCGTAACACAAACACAGCCAAAAACATAATCACGGTCAAACTAAATCCACCATGCCAAATTTGGTGGAGCTAGGTACACAACGCTGGCTGTAAAGGACAAACAGACAAACACGCACACACTTTCTCACTTATTATTTATATAATAAGCGAGAGTTCAAACATTCTACTTTAATTAATAATGTCCCTACTGTTAGGGTATGATTTAATGAATAAAAGTTATTTGCTGGGGGGAAATTAATGTTACAGTTTCGGCTTTAAGGGACATTACAAAATGTCTGGAATCTCACTTGTTATTGATGGAACACCGGTGGGGTGTGAGAAAACAATATACTATATATTTTGTATACCTCTTCTACTGAGTAAGAGATTTTATGGTGGTTTGGATACTGCTGCTGTATTATTGCAGCATTAGAGTCCACAGGTTACGTATTAACATACTGTGACAAAAAATGGAACATTGTAGATGACACTGCCATTACGGAATTAAATATAACAGAGAGGGAAAGCAAATTAATTTGGAGGAAAAAATATGGATAGAAACATTTAATAAAATTTCAAAAAACATCAGTTAAACAATTCAACTTTTTCCTTACTACCTTGCACATTTTGCTGGTTGCATTTGGTTCAAGTGTCCTCAGTACTACAAAAACACACCATACTACATAATGAATTGACCGTCACCGTCCCAGCTGTCTTCATGGCAGTGGTGGATCCAGAGAAGGGGGGGGGGCACAATCAGGGCCCATAACAGGTACACACCAAATAGTTGTCTCTGGAGGCTAATATGCAGACAGTGCCCAGGGATCATGCATGGCCACTCTGATAGTGTTTTAATCACAGAAACCATGCAGCATCCTCTGCCAGCAATTCAGGCACAGTCATGCAGCAGGCAGCCACAGCAGTACACTCATTGATGGATGGCACAGGTCATCCACCAATCAGAAAGCAGTAGGTGGTGGACCTATGCTAAATTGTCTGCCTACTGTCCCCTCAGGCTCCGCCACTGCTTCATAGCATCTCGTCACTGCTTGCTCTACTAAGTAGACCAAGGAGTGAAAGGGGGCTTCCTTACCTCTTACCAGGTGGGACACTGCCGGAAAAGCGGGTGGGACTCCTTACCAGGACTCCTTACCACTCCTTACCGGGTAGGACTCCTTACCAGGTGGGACTCCTTACCGCTTACCAGGTGGGACACTGCTGAAAAAGCGGGACTGTCCCGTCAAAATCAGGACAGCACAATTAGCACAGCACACCACAACCATAATATAGATTGTGAGAGTTCGGCAGGCACATAATTTAGGCAATGTAGCTGCTTGTTTTAAAGTGTCAAGTTATATCAGGACAAAACTATGTTAGTTTTGTCTTAAGTCATATATTGGTTTAAATCTAGGGACTACCGGGTCTATATACTAAGCCTTGGATGAAGACAAAGTGAATGGAGATAATGTACCAGCCAACCAGCTCCTAACTGTAATTTTTCAAACACAGCCTGTGACATGGCAGTTAGGAGCTGATTGGCTGGTACCTTATCACCATTCACTTTATCTCCATCCAAGGCTTAGTAAATAGACCCCTACATCACTGAAATCTTGCCGCTACTGGGAATATACAGTAACAGCCTATTACAGTTGGGCTGTTGCCACTGAACATTATAAGTAATTTTTTGCATTTACAAATACTGTACACATCACTAGTAAAACTTAGGGCCTGATTCAGAGGCACTCGCTCTGAATCAGGGAAGATTTTTTTTTTTTTTTTTTTTTTAAATCCGCCTCCAGGCCGTTCGCATAACTGTGGGTGACCATCGTTCTTGCGACGAGACTCTTGTGGTAGGGTCTCGGTTCCCGCAAGCCCGAGTGAACTTCCTGCTCTAATAGAGCAGGAAGTTCACTACTGACATCATGAATTATGTCAGTAGGGCCGCTCACAAACGGCAGGCGTTTCTTCGGGAACGCCTCTGTTTGTCCAGCCACCCCCCCTCCCCGCCTACAAAACGGGGCGAGCTATCGATCAGCATCGACAGCCGCCCTGTTTTGTAGCGAGACCCGGAGTGAGTGAAGTTCTCACTCGCTCTGGGGCTTGCACGCGCGTATTGCGCAACACCGCGCATCGACTCGCTTGCGAGCGCTGTGCGCTCGCGAGCGGGTCTGAATCAGGCCCTTAGTCCACAGAAAATTAATAGCTAAATGAGAACAGCATCATTTGTACAGAACACAAAAACATACAGTAGTTCTGTACCACTTGTCAATACTGAGAAAATATTGATATTTCTGAGACACATCTTTAAAACCTTTTACCGTCTCTGAAATTAGGACCAGCATGTACCATGTATTTTCCTGCCAAAAAGATGTTAGCCATACACTAAACCCTGCTTATCGCATGAATCATTTGGGAAGGAACAACATTTTCTGTGAGTTATTGCTGCCCAGCTAACATTAAGAATACAAGTGTTTATTCTCCGCAGAACAACAGCTGTCATATGCTGGCTACATAAGACAAAAGTGGATATTTATTGTGTTTTACTGGAAGTTGTGAATGAATTTAGAAATACACAGACCATACAGGTTATATTCACTCCAGCTTAATATCCATCACCAAGATCTACTGTATCATCCAAAAATAAAATGATGCAAGAAAAATATTTCATGAAATGCATTCATTTTTGCTGTGTTATAAAACAACAAACAAAACAAACGTCCTTAATTAATATTTTGCTTTTATAGCAAGACTGCAAAAGTAGATTATGATAACATTTATCGATTTGTTTAATTTCCTAATTTAGGTCATTTACTTTTATTATCCCCTTTCCCTCAGTAGTCTGCTATAATTATAATAGTCTAAATATCTCAGTGTGCATACAATTAATATTCTGTTAAATTCAAAGACAAGTACTATTTCCTGGTACAATATGGTGGAATAGAGCCTGAAATAAATTAAGCAAAACCAACTTCCTGAATTGAGAAAAAACAGGACATTTATGCACAAATAGACAGCTGCAGTGACTTAAAAATGTTTCATTTCATGGAGGCAGTTTAAGATTAAGGCCCATATTCAATTGACGGCGAAAAGCCGCAATCGGCGGAAAAGTTTCACTGATGATGTCATTTCGCCTGGTGGAAACTTTCTGCCCGATTCAATTGCAAAGACTTTTCACCCCCAAAAAGTACTTTCATTTTGGGGGCGAAAAAACCAAAGTGTTTTTTAGATTGCAGTTGATTGCTGAAATTAATTTTTTTCCGTTTTTTTAAAAAACGTACTTTAGCGAATTCTAACCATGCATGCCACCATTTTCATGTACCCCAAATTTGCTTGGACGACTTTTTTTTTTT
The DNA here is from genome assembly GCA_031769625.1 of Taudactylus pleione. NCBI lineage: Eukaryota > Metazoa > Chordata > Amphibia > Anura > Myobatrachidae > Taudactylus > Taudactylus pleione. The sequence goes on from JAUIMM010000484.1 coordinate 7,601,653, forward strand.
TTAAAAACCTGCTAAAAGCTATTCTTCACCACTTGTGCAAAGACGCTAAGTAGCACCAATTGAGAGCATTCAAGTACCCCAAATACCTTCAGCAGGGCTATTCGGGGGTATCCATAGTGATCCCCCATGTCAGTGCATCTTTTGGGGGGTGTCAAGCTGATTTCCCCATTTTTGACAGGACTTTCTGCCTCTCCAAGTTTCGCCGGGACGTGTTTTCGCGTCCTTTGCAAATGAATAGGGCGAACAGCGGGGACAAGCGCGATACTTTTCCGGAGCACAAACAAGCGATGTAGGTGGAAAGTACACCAGGCAATTGAATTAATGTCAAAGAAGCAAAAAATATTTTGTCTCTAATCAGGGGCATCTCTTCCCAGCCTCCTCTCCTTCCCTCCACAGCCCCTGACCGCCCGCTGCCATACATTACAAGATTTTACATCCCACCAGACAGATCGGACAGATATACAGTATCTATAAGTGTGTATGCAAGGCGGGTACACACCTAACAGATATATCTGCAGATGATGGTTGTTCATACACACTGAACAACCATCACTGCCAATGCCAACTGGCAGCGGGCCCCGCTCACTGGTGGTCATGTTGCGCCCCCCCTCCCCGGCGGCCTCTGCAGCAAGTCAGCCAACCACCCGTACACACAGCACGATGAGCAGATATCCTGTATACTGCAGATATATGAGATTCTATGAGATTCTGGACTGCACACTAGCTCATGGGGGGATATTTATCAAAGCTTGAAGAGAAAGAAAGATAAAGTACCACCCAATCAGCTCCTAACTGTACTTTTGCAAATACAGCCTGTAAAGTGACAGAGGCTGATTGGTTGATACTTTAGCCTTCTCCACTCTAATCTCTCTCCAAGCTTTGCCAAACCTCCCCCTTTAAGTGGTACTCAGCAATCAGTAACAATTTGTATTGCCACTTATTGCAACAATCTAGATATAGTACAATAGACAAAAGAAACAAAAGAAAAAACCTATTATCGAATACAAATACATGCATGTAAAAGGACAGTGACCACCTAGCAAGTGAGTACTCCAACAAAAGAACTGTGTTTACCTACAAGTAAATGATTTATCGGTTATGGGTATTTATGGTCTGTTGTGTGATAATATATTTTGCATTTCATTACATATCCTTATGTGAGGATTACCACATATACTCAGAGTATAATGTGCTGATGTAATTGAACAATTGCATTTTCTATTTAGTAATAGCTAAAGAGGTGCTGCAGCAGCTAAAGTTAACAATGTGTTTAATTGCCAGGAGAAACGTATTTTGTTGGTTATTCATTACAATATGGATAGGGAATTAATGCATATTATTATCATCCCATTTGTGCCATATTAAATGTCATTTGTTTGCTGATTCTTATTTTCAGGCATACCTTTTCCCAGGACCCATGTCCTCTTGTAATCTTAAAAAAAAATTAGCAGATGAGGGGGCGTGGCTTGGCTCTCAGCCTGGACGGACGTGTCTTAAGGGAGCTCCTGCTTTGGCCCCTCATTAAAGCGTCCCAGCAGCTGTTGGCGGACTCCCTCTAGTAATGAAAATGTTCACAAGGTTAACTACATTCCCTTATTAACCCATTTGCCATGTTTAGCCTCAGTTTGGATGTGTCACGAGATCTCCTGCCTGGGCCGTCTAGCGGCATTTAAAATGATGTTGTTACCAAAACTGTACCTATTTCAAGCTATTCCCTATGCAATCCCCTGTACATTACTACAACAGATGAGACATTTGATGCTGTCTTATTTGTGGAAACGTAAGCCCTCCCAGAATGGCTTATATGCGTATGACTCGCTCAAAGCCACAGGAGGGTCTTGCCCTTCCTGACCTCACTAGATATCATGAGGCTGCACTACACTTCCAATTATGTGACTGGATTGGGCCCCCTCACTTTAAGCCCTGGGTGGACTTGCAACATGCTATCGTTAAAGGTTTTCCTCTCCCTGACCTCCTTTGGTTGCCCCGTCAGCTCCGTCCACAACCTCCATTGTTTCCTGCAGCTGTCCTCAATGTCCTAAGAGTTTGAGATCTTAAGCACAAAACCCATTTTGAGTTTACCCTTCTCGTAAGGAGAGTTTCCCTCCAGGCGTTAGATAGATCTCTGCCCTATTTGCATTTCTCTTATTGGATGCGCCTAGGTGTCGGGTCTCTACCAGATAACTTTTTTCCTGTCTTCCATTTCACCATTCCCTGACCTTTGTGTTCAATTTAATTTAAGTCCCTCAGGTTGGCTCTATTATCTTCAATTTAAACACTGGGTTGATAGTATGTACTGTACACTGATTCTAATGTGTTTCAATCACCTCTGGATCTAATTTTAGACAGATTAATTATACCTTTCTCTCGTGGCGCCATATCTTATTGACGGATAAGTCCCTAATTCAGCTTAAATGGGAGACTGATCTCCAATGTACTTTTACCCTTAAACAGTGGGAATCTATCCACCTCTCTAAATGCACCAACCATACTGAAATGCATGTCAAGCTTTTAAATAGATTATACTTAACTCCCTCTAAACTCCATAAGACATGGCCTGCGACCTCAAAATTTTGTTGGCGTCTCTGTCATTCTCATGGCCCCAGACCTCTCCTTAGCCCTTCTACATTGGTATCCTTCCACTGTTCCTAAATCTGCCCATTATGTCCTTGGTCACGTTCTAGTATTGGCTAGGCCACCATAGCCAAACATTGGAAATCCCCTTGTCTTCCCCATTTACGAAAGTTATCTCCAAGACTCAATTCCATTTTGAAATGGAGACTGAGGAGGCTCCTTATTTTACAGTCTCTTCTCCTATTATGAAGTGGCTTCCATGGCATATATATGTTACAGAGGGTAAGGGTGCCCCCCTGCACCTGCTACTCCTCAGATCCTCTCCTCGCCTTTCAATTTAAAAAAAACTCTGATGGTAGATTCGGACAATTGATTATTATATTTTGTTATTCTTAGATTATTTGTTTACTGATGCCTGTGGATTACCTGTCTCCCTTATTCCCCCATTTTATGTTTTTGTTTTCCCCTATTCTTTTTTCTGTATCCCTATAATATGTTTTTCTATATATTCAATGCAAATTTAATGATGGAAAAAAAAAATTGGCAGATTATTCTTCACTCTACACAGTGGTGCAAGTGGGGTTCGTGCATTTTCACAAGCCCATCGGTGATGTAATTCCACCGGCACATCATTACAGAGAGGACACTCACCCCTAACAAAGACAAATTCAGCCCTTACTTTGTTAATAGCTGCAGTGCAATATGGTTCCTGGCTACAGATAACTGGACTTCTGGTCAATGGAGATACATATGTTGTATCACTGTTCAAAATTTCATCATATAGTATGTCATCTACATTTTGTCGACATGTTCTTTATGTATGGTACATGTGGACAAGTTCATCATGTTGACATTCATTATGTCAACTTGTAACAAGTCGACACTGCCACAATGTTGAAACGTAAACCTAGCGCTAACCCTAATCCTAATTCTAACACTAACTCTAATGTCAACATCAAAACATTCAAAATTCTGATGTCGACATTATGAATTTTGACATAGTGAATGGCGACAATCTGACTGCATATCGACCTGTGCACTCCTGATCTAACTTTGAATAGGGAATCGGTTGTAAGATTTGTTGTTTTAATTACTAAGAATTATTGAGACACAGGTAGGAATGCAGAAGAATTATACTCTACTGTGTAATTCTGTACTTTTCATAATTACAATGTGAGCCATACAGGGCCGTTGGGGCACTGATTATATACACTTTTATAAGTATATACACTTTTATAAGTACAGTATCATAAGATCTAGAGCAGATAATTGTTTAATTGGCCTGAGATGAAAAGCATTTAATGTTCCTTTCATGAAGCCTCTTATCCCCTACATGCCAATGTACCTTAATTACAATTTAAATTACACCAATCATTCATTATACGCTAACGTAAACAATAATTGAATTACCATGCATGGTTACCTGCAGATTCAGTATAAAATCAAGTTACAGTACATGTTAGTGTTCTATGAAAATGAACAGTTTAAATCTTCTCAGTATGTTTCAAGTTTCTATAAATAATAGTGTTTTACAGCTAACAAAAAAATGTTCTCAGAATCTGCTATCCCTAAGCAGAGAACTAGTATGCCAGGACATGGTTATCCTTAGCATCTACAGGACCTGTATCTCCTCACTCCCTGACCCAACAGTTCTTCAACTCCCTGGCTGAACCTGCATAGTAGTTGTCTTGATCAATGATAACATTGTTCTACTGTTTATCCTTAATATATTAGGCCAAATGCTGTATATATCGCTAAAAGATAGGAAAAACTAAATGGGTAAAGGGGAGAGAGAGAGAGGGTTAGGCACCAATGGGGGGAGGTTCGGGTTAGGCACTAGGGGGGAGGTCAGGGTTAGGCACCACTAAGGGAGGGTTAGGGTAGGGAGAGGGGAGAGTTAGGGCGCTTAGGGATAGGGTTCGGGCTTTTGATCCGTTGGTCTGTCACTGTCTGTATTTGATCCGGCGGTTATTCAGCCACTGGGATTACATACCGATTCCGCCAGGCTAGTACAGCCCACTTCCATTCCTGTCTGCAAATAACATCTGTAGATAGATGATAATCCATGCTGCAATTTAATGTTATTGCTATGTTAACACCTTCATAAAAAAAATCAAAAGTACCAGAGATAAAAACAAAATGTACTCGTTAAAGAATGAAGTAACCTTCAATATGCAATTCAAGTAGATATTGAGGACAACATAAGTGCACTGTTGTCTGTATACAGTGTAGCACAGAGCAACGTTCTAACATCATCAGATGAGTGACCTGACCAGTAATGCAGGGGTGTTTAAGTCCACCAATACAATAATAGATGCCTACAATCTATTACATATAAGTGGATATGTATGTGTACATCAACCAAAATGAGCACCGGACTATCGATAAAATATAATTAAAAACATACTAATAAATATTCTTACATGCTAATAAAGCAGTGGTGTCACAAGGTGGGTGTGGGCCACACCGGGGTGTCATCCGCCGAGGGGTGACACCAAGGTGCAGACTTCCCCTCAGTGACAGGAGCCTGGTGCTGCACTGTAGTATTAAGTGCAGCACTCACCTCCTGACACAGTGAGGGTGCCGGCACTGCAGACAGGGCAGTCCGCACCTCCTGCATTTCCCACCCCCCTCTAAAAAGCACAAGAGTCGGGACTACGGGGTTCGGGCCACACCCCTGTCCATGAGGACACTACTCCTTCCCAGGAGGCCACTCCCCTTTTCGGCAGTGCACGGCTACGCCATGAGCACAGCATCCCTCCAAGCACCAGGTGACACTGCGAGGAGGGACGCCACTGTAATAAAGTCTATAATAGCTTAATTAAAATAAAGAGTGCTTCTTGACTCGAGTTATTCCACATATAGCCCATACAACAGCAGCTATTATATATCAAGCTATTGTACTCTGCCCCAGCCATTGTCATACTTAGGCCCACTACCTGCACTCTTCTGCGTACTTAAAAACAGAAGAGCTCACTTACTAATGGTAAACCCCATGGGTAGCAAATTTTAAGCACTGAATAGGCTATGGGGCAAATGTATCAAGTCTAGAGAGCTAAAGTGGAGAAGTTGCCTAAAGCAACCAATCAGCTTCTGTCATTTTATAGACTGTGCTAGATAAATGACAGTTAGAACCTGACTGTTTACTATGGGCAACTGTAATATCCCGCTATCACCTGACACTGTGCATCTCGCCAGCACGCATGTCTGTCATTACAGAGGAAGACAATTCCCAGCAATTTCTGCAGCTGCACATGACCAGTGTTAGTCAGCTGCCAATAGGGAGCGAGCAGCAGTTGGTCGGGGAGTGCGCTGCATTACCTGAGGGTGGAGCAGGGGTGCTGCTAACCTTATGGCCAAAAAAAAGACCTGCATCACAACAGGAGAGGTGGTGCTGACTGAGGGGAGATCCTCCTCCTACCGTCAATGATGAACTCAGTGACTGATAACAGAGACAGGCTGAGGAGCCAGGATTAAGCCGGCACGATAGATAAGAAAGTGACAGAGGGGCCTATTTATCATCAAAGGCCATATGGCCTCCAATGATGAAGTATTGAACTCACTGAGAGGGATACTTAAGCAACCAACTCGCAGCGGGGGAAACGTGACAGTGGAGCAATTCATCATTGCTCCGGTGAAATGACAGCTGCTCCGAAAAGTAGTTGTCCCCGTGGTTAGTATTGCAGCTACTTCTGTAGCTGCGTTACTTACCTGCTTCCCGTCATCCCGGCTACGCATACGTGACCTCGTAAAGTTGCCGGGGAGATAGTGAGGAGGCAGCGGAGGGATCTGCTCAGATCCCTCTTCACATCCCCGGAACTGCTGTCCATAGGAAGGAGCAGGGAACAGAGAACAAGCGCCGTCTGAAGAGAGCGCTTGTTCTCAGTAGCAAACTTTGAAAACTTTAGTTACCGGGCCATTTGCAGACTCTAGAGCACAGGTTCTCAAACTCGGTCCTCAGGACCCCAAACCGTGCATGTTTTCCATTTTTTTTGTAAGAAGCTTTTGGAAGTTCAACTCATCTTAACCTGCCATGAGTCTGATCTATGAATAATTTTGAATGAGCAAATATACAAAACGGTCAGGACTGCGAATAGGGGTTGGGGTAGAAGCAATGGTGCATTGAGGAATTCCACTACACCTCAGCCCATGTCCACTGTTTAGCTGGGTTGCATAGACTTCAATTATCTTCCCAACTCTCACATGACTGTTCGGCAGTGTGAGGGATTGGTTAAAGATGACTAAACTGTTGCAGCCCTCTCACATTGCCAGTTATAGGACTAGCTTGCTTAGGCCCTGTGCTCTGCATTTGTTTTGTTGTTTAATGCTGTATTTTTGATCATGTTACCTTGTAACCATCCTTGTCTGCCACCTGCTCTGACCCTTGCTTCAGACCCTTACTAATCTATTCTTCCACGTACTACTTTTCTGATTGACGCATGCTACTATTTTGGATTACTACATCTGGCTATTCCACCTTTTATGTTCAGTCACCATTTGTCATCTGGGTTTTGCTCTGTGTGACACAGTCCTCAATATATCCTTTGTGTGTACCAGCTTAGAAATATAAACCTGAACTACTGAGGAAGACTGATTACTGGTGAACATATGTGACTGGAGCTCTAGTTATATTAACTTTATTAACTAACTATTGGCATACATTACAACTATACTGGAGAATAAATTGATGGTCTTCTAAGTTGTAATTCATAAACTACACTATAAATGCCATGGAAAAGATTGTATCATTGGAACATTGCACGTCTGGAAAATGGACTGTTCCACCACACTATTCATGTTATGTAAAGTTGGCCATAACTTGTCATAAGTTGGCCATAAAGCATTCAGTGGCAGGCTGGGCCGGGGGGCAGGGTGCCATGTGCCCCCCGGGCCGCAGCGTCATGCAGGCCGCGGGCCGGTGCAGTTTGTGTCACTGTGACACAGACTGCACTGCGTGTGTAGCGCTGACTGGACGGAGTTCGGTCAGCGCTACACTGACAAACACACAGCCGCCGGCTCCGGCAGCTGTGTGTTTGTTTAGATCAGCAGCCAATGAGAGTCTGTCAGACTCTCATTAGCTGCTGCTGCGCCCACTGCAGGAGCCGCTCAATCTTCCGGCTCCCGCAGTGGGCAATGGGAGAGGCGTCATGACGTCATATGACGTCTCTCCCATAATGCAGAGCGGCCCGGCCCAGGAGGACAGACAGAGGAGCAGAAGGCGGCGGCGGGAGCGAGGATTCAGGTAAGTGGTTTTTTTTATTTCATTTTTTATATTACGTGTGTCTACTGGAGGGGGTGTCTGGCACTACTGGGGGCACTATAAAGGGGAGGACTACTACTACTGGGGGCACTACAAGGGGGGTGGGGGACTACAACTACTGGGGGCACTACAAGGGGGGGGACTACTACTACTGGGGGTACTACAAGGGGAGGGGACTACCACTACTGGGGACTACTACTACTGGGGGCACTATAAGGGGACTACTAATACTACTACTTGGGGCACTACAAGGGGGTGGGGGACTACTAATACTGGGGACTACTACTACTGGGGACACTACAAGGGGGGGACTACTACTATTGGGGACACAACAAGGGGGGGACTACTACTACTGGGGACACTACAAGGGGGGGACTACTACTACTGGGGACACTACAAGGGGAGACTACTACTACTGGGGGCACTACAAGGGGGGGACTACTACTACTGGGGGCACTACAAAGGGGGGACTACTACTACTGGGGGCACTACAAGGGGGGACTACTACTGGGGGTCTACTACTGGGGGCACTACAAGGGGGGGACTACTACCACTGGGGGTACTACAAGGGGGGCTACTACTACTGGGGGCACTACAAGGGGGGTATTACTACTACTGGGGGCACTACAAAGGGGGGGACTACTACTACTGGGGGCACTACAAGGGGAGGGGACTACTACTAGGGGCACTGCATAGGGGGGAGGGGACTACTACTAGGGGAACTACATAGGGGGAGGGGACTACCACTGGGGGCACTGCATCGAGGGACCACTGCTAGGGGCTCTATGTAAAGGGCAATACTGGGGGTACTGCATAGGGGGGAGACTACAACTGGGGCCACTATTTAAGGGGCATTGCATAAGGGTTACCACTATTGGGGGCACTGCATGGGGGATGGACTGTTACTGGGGGCACTATATAAGGGGCACTGCATAGGGGGTACCACTATTAGGGGCACTATATAAGGGGCTTTCTACTGGGGGCACAAGGGACACTGCACAGGGGGGACCACTACTGGGGGCTTACTACTGGGGCACAAGGGGCACTGCATAGGGGGGATCACTACTGGGGGCACTACTGGAGGCTTGCATAAGGATGTTCTCTCCTGTGGCACACGGGGGCACTGCATATGGACACTACGACAGGGGGCTGCCCTAATCTTTATTTTTACCTTACATTAATCCCATATGGACCCACCTCCTCCATGGAACACTTGAGGGGGGGAGAGGCGCCGTAGCACGCATATTCTTCGGGTACCATGGCTACACGCTACTTCTCTGCCAGGGCCGCATGCATGCATTTGCCCCCCAGGCTAAAAGTTTCCAGCCAGCCCCTGGTTTCACATTCACTGTGCTGTAAAGTGATTTTAAGTTTTGATCTATTTCTCATGTGTTATGTCTATAGGGGCCAGTTTCTTCACTTGTAATCCTATTTGAAATGATACATTATAAGAGCTAAAATAAGATTATAATGCATGATGTGAATATGTAAGAAATGAAATACCATTAAATGCATAGCTTTTTGAAAAGCTCCAGGGAAAGATAAACTCATTACAGTATGTACAGATGCAAATGCATTATTCATTGTGGCTTGTAAGGTTATAGGTGTTGCTGCTCCTGGTAACTCTGTATGTGCTAAGAGCTCCATGCACCTGCACACTTTGCAGCCTGCAGCTTGCCAGCAGAGGGTAGAGGAATCAATGCCATATGTTATGCATCTGATTTTCACAACCACTCAAGGACTGCTGTAATCTTCTTAGGAAATGATGAGCCTGCATTTAAAAGGATTTTGAAAAAGGTTCCAAAATAAACCATTGATGAAATCTTCTAATAAACAAGATGCAGCCACATTATAAATGAGTTCAGTAACAATTCTCATTTCATCTTTTTTTTTTTTACTCCTGGCTCCTTCCCAGTATACAATATATAAATAAATATTAACTTTAAATCATATTTGCCTACTTTTGAAAAAGCATTTCATGGAGATTGTGAAAGCAACACCTATAAGTGCTGCGTTAAAGTGGATGTGTACTGTTAACAACTAAGAGGCGTGCCATAAAACTGATTTACATCCAAATGTAAATTAGCCCCAAAGCAGTTAGTAAGATCTATTTGTTGATGATAACACACAGATACTTTTCAAAAAATGCTTGTAGCCAAAGGGATCATTGTGCCTAATAACTAGAGATGAGCCGGTCCGGTTGTCCGAAAACTGGACCCACAGGAACATTGCAATTCCAAGTCAGATCCAAGACCGGCTCAGGTTTTCCCACCTGACTCGGATTCGAAAACGAGGCAAAACGTCATCCTCCCGCTGTCGGATTCTCGCAAGTTTTGGATTCTATAAAGGTCCCGGTGATCAACAACATTTTCACTCCGGCTGTAGATAGTGTGCAGAACAGACAGTGTTCTCTCTCTGTGAAGCTGTTGTTCACGCGTGCAGGGTTGTTGGGATGGGGGTCTGTGCTGCTGTTGTTCAAGGGTGCAGTGTTGTTGGGCTGGGGATCTGTGCTTCTGATGTTCAAGGGTGCAGTGTTGTCGGGCTGGGGGTCTGTGCTGCTGTTGTTCAAGGGTGCAGTGTTGTCGGCCTGGGGATGCAGTACATAAAGGGGTGCTGCTGTGTTATCCTGTCCATCAAGGGGCTAGAGCTGCAGTACATAAAGGGGTGCTGTGTCGTCCAGAGGTGCTCAGTCAATCCAGTGGTGCTCTTCCCCATTGTTAAAAAAAAATAAAAAATAAAATAAAGTCATCATTCCACATAAAAAAAAATAGATCTGATTTGATTTTTTTTTCTGTGTGCTACCGTATCTAGTAGCTACACTTATTATTGTTCGGTGACACTGGCCTGACCGCACTTTATCATCCATGTATTTGTGGTCCGTCCGCTGCTTCGCAGGGGTGCCTTGTTGTCCATAAAGGGGTGCTGTGTTGTTCATCAAGGGGCTGCTGCCTCGTCCAGGGGTGCTCTTCCCCAGTGTTAAAAAGATAAAAGGTAAATAAAATTATCATTCCATAAAAAAAAAAAGATCTGTTTTGATTTTTTTCTGTGTCTATGTTAGCAACTTAGCTGCGCTGTTATTGTCCAGTGGCACTGCCGGCCAGACTGCAGTTTATCATCCATGTATTTGTGACTCTGGAGGTGGTCCATCCGCACTCTGCAGGGGTACTTTGTTGTCCATAAAGGGATGCTGTGTTGTTCATTAAGGGGCTGCTGCCAGGTTGGGAATTGCTTTTCTAGTGAAATGGAATCTAGATGGGATTTGGTAGCGGGAACACAGGACCTTAATTAACTGTCTAAAACCCACTGCATTATTGGCGGGTATTGGATGCACATGTAATACCAGTATAGATGTTAAGGCGTCAGTGAACCGCTATGCAACTGGGTGACTGCTGTCATAGTTGCTCCCCTTTGCAAAGGATTGTTTAACAGTCAACTGTTTTTTAAAGTACTACTAGTAGTCTTCCTGGTCTCCATCCTGGATAAAAATCCACTCCCAGCAGCAGCAGCATAGTGGTCAAGGATTCTTCTGGGGCAAGGACTGATGTGAATGATTTAAATATTTTTTGTAAATGCCTCCCCTCCTCCCTCATAAATTTGCTTCAGAATCAAAAAATTAAATTAAATTTACTACTAATCAAATCTTCCTTTCTCCACCTTCAACTACATACATACTCCAACTCCCTCAGGCATCTTGAATAATAAAAACTTATTTGTTTCCTGATGTGCCATGTTGGAAGTTGAACTGCCACAACTGCTGCAATCTTTGACATGCGGTTGCTGAATGTCAAAAATGCCCAGAAATGTTTATGGCCACAGACAGCATCACCTGCATCCCTTTTAATTTAAAAAAATATTCTGAACCACCAAGTTGATTTTGTGGGCAAAACATGGGACATGTTGTTCACCCATGCTATCCCCTCCTCCCTCAATTTGCTTAGGAATCAAAAAATGTATTTAAATTTACTACCAATCAACCCTTCATTTCCCTGCCTTCAACTACATACATACTCCATCTTCCTCAGGCCTCTTGATTAATGAAAACATATGTTTCCTTATGTTCCATGTTGGAAATTGAACTGCCACGTGTTTGTGCCGCTCACTGCTGCTGCTTAGCTTAGTCAGCCAGCTAGCTTTGTGCCTAACCTAGATGAAAACAATATTGTGAGCTGTGAGGTGGTCAAAATTGACTGGAAACAAGTGGAAATTAATGTTATTGAGGTTAATAATACTGTAAGAACAAAATAAAAAGCCCAAATTATGTGATTTTAGCAGTTTTTATAAAAAAAAAATTTTAAATACAGATCCAAAACCAAAACACGCAAGGGCGGTTTTGTCAAAACCAAATCCAGATCCAAAACACAAAAGGAGATACAGATCCAAAACCAAAACACAGGGATCGTTGCACATCCCTACTTAGAAGCAATGCAGGGAAATACTAATGAAACTATTTTATTGTATATATATCTGTTTTTTATATACAGTATATATAACATCTTCATAATGGGGGTAAGGAGCAATCAGGGAGATTGCTAGACTCTTCAGGGAGTCAGGGAGATAGCTACTATTTCAGTGAGTCTCCCTGACAATCAGGGAGAGTTAGCAAGTATGTCACTTAAAATTTACAAAAATGTATTTTATTTATGTTTTAACCCAAAAAAATTATTCCCACAATTTTGCTTCGTTAACTAACCTATTTGTTTTATCACTGCACTGCTTGATTCACTATGGATCGCAACCACAACAGCTTATGCACATCGACTGATGGTGCATACTGTGCATGTGTATCTGACAGGAATCTCCAGTGTATCTTTGATCTGGCTTAGCTGATATCTCCAGCCCCTCTAATCATTCGATTTTAGGTTGCATTTATTTTAGAAAAATATTTTGGATGACTCTCAGGGGAAGATGTATCAAGCCTTGGAGAATTGAAAAGTAGAGAAGCTGTGCAAAGCAACCAGTCAGCTTCTAAAGGTGCATACACACTAGACGATATGCTCCCTGAGCGATATCGTCTAGTGTGTCCCCGGCAGGCTGTGCTCAATGTCGTTTATGACATTGAGCACAGCCGCTGAACGATATCATTAACGATATCGTTCAGCGCCGGGCTCTCTCCCCCATTCCCTGACATGCAGCAACCTGACGAGATCGTCAGGTTGGCCTGCATGTCAGCCCGATGAACGATGATGACGAACGACCCGCGGGAACGGGTTATCGTTATCGTTCAGTCGTCCACTTTATCGCCCAGTGTGTACGCACCTTAACTGTCATTTTATCTAGCACATTATTTGAAATGGCAGTTAGATGCTGATCGGTTACTTTGGGCAACTATTCCACTTTGTCTCTCTCCAAGGCTTGATACATCTCCCCTTCATTCTGTTAGCACATTTATTCAAACATTATACCTTCATGCTTATGTCTAAGTTACATTACTTGCAAAAATACATCCATTTATACGGTTAACATTTTTTCATGACTTACTTTTCCTTCAGATTTCTCTTCTTTATAACCATCTTTTGTCTTCCGTAAAATCAGCATTTTATTAGATTCTATTTGAAGATGTTTTTTTTGTGTATTATTTTTTATTATGCTTGTATCATTTCTGAACACAAAAACTGTTAGCTCCAGCAAAAAGCTTTCAAATTCTTTGTGATAGCACTTACTGTGCACTTCTGCCACTTCTGTCTGAAAGGAAGCAATTGTCTTTGTATTTACGTACGACAGACCATAAATGCCCAGAAATATTATTGGATTGATGACCTTTAAAAACTGTCCCTTCAACATAATGGTATATGCACTTTATATTTACTGCTGGTTGGCACTGAACTTTCATACACTTAGGAAGCACAACAGGAGTGAACTTAATGATAAAAATAATTATTTCACGCTCGCAGGAAATGAACGAAATAAAGATCTGACATACTGTATCACACGCTGCTCACATATGTAAGACAGTAAATAATATAATAATAATGTATATTTACTAAGCTAAATTGAAAACTGAATTTATCCATACTAACCAAAAAGCAATTTGTTTTAACAACAGGCAAGTTAGACTAATGAATGAAAATATTGAGTTGGCTGCTGTGTATTGCTATTATTTGCATCTGCATTAGTAAATGATTCAGGGGTGTCGAAACTGGATTATTGGCTGAGACAAGATCAGTTTAAAATTGAATCGCAGCGACACCATCTTGCGACTGGCCGCAAGACGCCATTTTGCGAAATGGCCGCCTAAGCGCCATTTTAGATAAACTCACACTTTAGTACATGTGGCGATAATACTATTAGCATCATGTGAAATGCATCTGTGACCATCGCCATAGGTTACGGCGATTCACCAAAAGCCCATTTCATTACTTTTCGTATTATAAAGGATATATATATTTCAGAAATGGCTTTACAGTATGCCAAAATTGATTGCATTAGATGAATAGAGCAAATGGCTACGTGACAACTAGCTTGTGTAGATAAGCTTCCTGGACAGTGTCTGTCCTCACTACAGGCGGTCTGGCTCGAATACACACCTACATTAGCAGGCTTCCTGCAATGACATGATTTCAAAGACTAGAGTTTCATCTTAGGTCTGTCTCTTGTAGCTGGGCTATTTGCATTTCACACAAGAGACTGGGAGAATAAAGAGTTTTTCTTTTGAAGCCTGGGACAGGTGGGGGGGACTGCTGACAGAGTGGACATGTGGAACTATCTGGCTCAGCATGTCACACTGCTAAGATGTTCACTTAGTGAGAGTTAAGTGCACCCTCATACACACATTAATATGTCTTTATATCAAACCCTGAATACTCACACATTACATATTCACACATAAGGTTTAATAAGCTTTAAAGTATATGATTTAAGTTGGTTCAGTTAGTTTAAATGCTGTGAAATAAAGATATTTGATAACTAAGGTTTTATACATGTTAAGACAGCTGTGTTTGGTTTCAAACTGATGCGTACTCTTTCAACAGAATTCCGGTACTATCGGTGTGGCGATCGCATCATGCATTCCCAACTTATGGACCGCAGAGACTACAAGCAACAAAATGTATATTTTATGAACAACTGTTAGGATGCAGCATAGGGAGGTGGGAGGGAAAAGACCCTCAGTTGTTAGAGGCTGGGCGAGTCTATTTGAACCAGCCTGTTAATTGCACTGTAACATATGCTTCTCCCTTGGGAACCAATGGCATAAGCAAGAAACTTCTCTATTGTCCTGTCTATTCTGGGGGGGTATAAACATGTGTGCTCAAACACTGGGTCTTTAGTCTTCTTGCTGAATGCTGATTGATGGAGGTTTTCTTTCTGAATGTCGGGATCTGGTCCAGAGGTGCTGCGTATGTATACTGTACTTGGGTCTGTATAATTCCTTAGCGCTAAATTGTACACAGATCATAGCGTGTAACTGACTGTACTTTTACTTGAATAATACTTTGTGCTTCGGAACCATATGTTCTGAGTCTGGAGTCTCTATGTATTGTATGACTGCGTACGCAAATTTGCGTCATCCTTAGAGGTTTATAGGAAGGATTTTAAAAGGTACAGGCAGGGGTATATAGAGGTTAATTTTAATATCGTTAGGGGAATGTTAAGAGAGGAGGGGGCCCTTGTATAGTCTCCAACCGGAACCCCCTCCTTTCTAACCAGCAGCCAGCAGCGCACCGAGGGCCTGATTCAGAAATTCAGCAAAAAGCGAGCGCTCGCTCTGAATCAGGGCGGCCGCATGTTTTTTTAAAACCGGCCTCCTGGCCGCTTGCATAGCTGTGGGTGACCACCCACAGCTGTTGCAAGCGGCCAGGTGATGGTCGCGATGGTCGCGACTATCGCAACCATCGGGCTTGCGATGAGACACTTGTGGTAGGGTCTCGTTCCCGCAAGCCCCAGTGAGCTTTTGGCTCTAATAGAGCCAGAAGCTCACCACTGACATCACTCGTGATGTCAATGAGGCCGCCCCCAAATGGCAGACATTCCTTTGGGAACGCCTCCATTTGGCCAGCCATCCCCCCCTGCCCGCCTCCAAAACAGGGTGACCTGTTGATCAACATCGACAGCCACCCCTTTTGGATGCGAGCACCAGAGCAAGTGATTTCCAGCTCACTCCGGGGCTCGCTCGCGCGCGTGCGCACTGCCCGGCCATCGACCGTCTTGTGAGCGCATAGCGCTTGCGAGTGGGTCTGAATCAGGCCCTGAGTGCAGCAGTAGACTCTGCGCACTGTGCCAGAGTCTACTGCGCATGCGCAGGTCATCGGGGAAAAGGCTTGGCAGCCATTTTCCCAGTGATTTCCCTACTGTGCATGCACAAAACGCTGGCAAAATGGCCATCGTGCCATTTTACCAGTAATTTGTACTGTACTGCTACCACTGATGTGGGACTTCAGAGAGCTAAGTATTGAATAAATGGGTGCAGGGTCTGCCCCGTCTGGACCCAGGGGCCCATGTGCACTGCACGCCCTGCACCTATTATAGATAAGCCACTGACATGATCCCAAGGGCAAACGCAGGGTTTTCAGGGGTAAGGGGGGTGTCTACACATATATCTATATCAGAATGTTTACAGTTGTAAGATCGACATACAGAAATGTTGATATTGTCGTAACAGTCAACATAATGATTATGTCGACATTGTGCGTGTCTACAGTCAAAATGTAAACATAGCATTTTAGTTCTAAATTTAGTAGTAGGGTTAGGTTTAGGATTAGTGATACGTTTAGGATTAAGTTTAGGTTTGGGGTTACGCTAAAATAAAGAAAAATGCTATCAACATACACAATGTCCACAGAAAGAACATGTTGACATAACAATGTGAACATTTTTGTATGTCGACATTTTACATGTCAACATACAAAAGTCCTAAAAGTAGATAAAGAGAACCAAATCAAACAAATGAAACGAGGGGTCTATTGATAAAGAAGTTTTGATGAGTAAATTGATAAAGAAGTTTTGAGAATTCGATTGATGAGGAGTCAATTAATAAAGAAGCTTTGAGGACTGGAGTGTATTGGACTGAAGTGTGGCCTGATGGCCAGGTTGCAGCCTTGAGAACTGATATAAACTTGGCTGGTGGCAGCCTTGAAGGCTGGTGTGTACTTGGCTGGTAGCAGCCTTGAGGACTGATGTGTACTTGGCTGGTAGCAGCCTTGAGTGTTGATGTATAGCAGGGAATCAACACAGACGCTGGAAAGCTGCAGAGACTGCTGTGATGTAAATAATTGAAAGTCCATACAGACGCTGTAGTGCAGCAGAGACTGCTGTGATGTTAATAATAGGAAGTATACACAGATGCTGAAGTGCGGCAGGGACTGCTGTGGTGTACTAGCAGAAAGTCCAAATAGACATTGAAGTGCGACAGAGGCTGCTGATGTAATTAGCGATAGTCGACACAGGTGCTGAAGTGCGGTAGTGACTGCTATGATGTAACTGACGGATAGTCCACACAGACGCTGAAGAGCGACAGAGACGGCTGATGGGTACTGGCTGAAAGTCCACACCCGGCTGCTGCAGTGCAGCAGGGCCTGCTGTGGTGTTACTAGTAGAGACAGTAGAGATACACGCTGGACACGAGGATCTGGAACATACAGGAACATGAACTAACTCACAGGAACCAGAAATTACATACTGAATGCTATACCCAGCATCAGAGCAGAGAACCAGCGGGGGTAAAAAAATGAAGAAGATCCAAATGGTGCAGGGAGGAGGTGAAGGAGCAGTAAGGTAGGAGGACCTCATGGAGTAGCAGCCCGGCATCCTCATCTAGCAACAGGCATGATAGAGCCACCTAGAGTACTGATGTCAAACAAGAGGTTACGGCGGCTTGTGACAAAATGATCCAATATCCCATATCTGTGAGTGGCAAAAGTATGTGAAACTTTAGGCTTAGCAAATATTTTGAAGGTGAAATTAGAGTCAGGTATTTTACAATCTATGGGATGACAATCAGGTGTAAGTGGACAACCCGTCTTTTTAAAAGAACAGGGATCTATCAAAGTCTGATGTTCACAACACATGTTTGTGGAAGTGTGTCATGCCACAAACAAAGGAGATTTCTGAGAACCTCAGAAGAAGAGTTGTTGATGCTCATCAGGCTGGAAAAGTGAGTGTTGTGAGTGTTTTTCACCATTTATTCAGATTTTTTTATTCAGATTTTTTTTTTTTTGGACACCAGAGAAACACTTTTGTTTGCAGCAAGGTTGTTTTCATATAGAGATTCCAGAAGGAACCTTGTAAAAGATTTGTTTTGTACACCAAATGGAAATGATATAAATATTGTGGATGAGGATGAGTATATAACCTCCCTAATAGTTAAACTGGAAACGTTTATGCTCAAACCGCTTATGGTGGGAGGTAATCAATTTAGAACACTATCAATCTAATCATTTAGTACCAAAACACTTGAAAATAATCAAAAAATCTTCTATTAATAATTCCAAAGAGGGTTTTATAAAATAATGTGATAGTATTTTGGAAAAATGTTCATTAGTAGATCTGATTATTAGAGAAATAAATTCAAAATTAAATTAGATGAATAGGGAAATTGAAAACCTGAAAGAGAGTTCCAAATCAAGAAACACAAATTTTTTCAAAAGGACATTAAGATCACCCACCATAATACCAATAGGTTTGACTTGAAACCCAAGTATGAAATCACTAACCATAAGGTTCAAAGGAGATGGGGAAATAGAGATTACAATAGGAAATATATACAGAATGTACCAAGACAAAGATGGGAAAGAGAAGAAAGAAATATGGTCTGGAAAAAATAGAAAGAAAACACCATCCAACTGATTATGTTAGGAATAAAAGAGGTTTCAAAACACAGTATCAATTTGAAAGGGATGAAAGAAATACTTATAATTTACCCACAAGAAATATATTTGAACCACTAATAAGGGAAGAATAGAGAGAACAGAAAATCCCCCTCTTGTTTAGAGCAGGAGATCTGGACACCCAGAGGGGAATAAATATAAATGAAAATGTAAAGATGAAAAAAAACATTAGAGGAAAACGGGGGCAAAAATGGAAACTAAAGGAAAAGGAAAAGAAAAATAAAGTACTTACTAATAATGAACCCCCATCAGAATCTATGAAACAAAGTGAAAATCCTATTTCTGGTAAAATATTTAACTTGAGTGAACATGAGTTAACTGATGGAGAGTTAAAAATATTTTAAAAAAAGGGTTAAAGTTTGCACTTCAAATGTCAACACCTTCGAGATTTATGTGGATCATCAAAAATTTGTCGGGAAGTTAAGCATAAAGAAATTTTTCTTTGCAAAAGGAACTACAAAAGAGAACGAAGAAAATAATAAGATAAATTCATATAAATCTAAATTTAAACAGAAGTCCAAATTTTTCCCCAAAAAATATGAAGAGTGGGAGCACTGAATGTTTCAACTCAATACTAAGTAAAGAAATTAGAAAAATTCTTCAAATAAAAAAAATCACCAAAAAGAAACTAGAGGCCATTAATACCCTTCAGGAGAATAGTAATATTATCATCAAGCCAGTGGACAAGGGGGGGCGGGAGGTAGTGATTATGAATAAGATGGATTATATTGGGGAAATGGAGAGGCAGTAGGGAGACCATCTGACATACAAAAGACTTAGGGGTCTATTTACTAAGCTGTGTTAGGAGATAAAGTGAACAGTGATTAGGTACCAGCCAATCAGCTCCTCATTGCCATTTTTCAAACACAGCCTGTGACATGGCAGTTAGGTGCTGATTGGCTGGTACCTTATCACCATTCACTTTATCTCCTAAAATAGAATAGTAAATAGACCCCTTAGAGGTGATCTCACTTCAAGCATTGCAAAAAAACTGGCAGAGCTCTCTAACAAAGCCTTTGAGAAGGGAATAATATCCAAGGATGAAATTAATTTTATTAATATCGAGGACCCCATCACCCCTACCGTTATGCATTGCCAAAATACATAAACACCCAACCCAGCCACCTGGACACCCAATAATTACAGGAACATGGAGTATTCATTCCAACTTGTCTGCCATGGAAAATTTCTACCTACAAACCCTAGTAGTAAAGGCTACATCATTTTTAAAAGATACAGAGGATGTGCTAAGAAAACTACAAAATGTTAAATGGGGCAAAGATTGTATTATGGTTAGTGCAGATGTTAGCACCTTTTATACTATAATAGATTGGAAACAAGGTCAAGAAGCAGTGAAATATTTTTTGGGAACCAGTGATCTTGGGGACTTTATTTTAGAGGCTATTGATTTTATTTAAAAAAATTATTATTTTTATTTTAACGGGTCTAATTACATACAAATGAAGGGCACAACCATGGGCACCAGGTTTACCCTGAGCTATGCAAATTTATTTATGACATACTGGAGAAAGAAAAATTGAAGGATGGGGCAAACCTGGTGTCATGGTGGTGTTTTATTGATGATGTTCTTTTTATCTGGAGGGGAGATTTTAACTCTCTGGAAGTTTTTTGTGATAATTTAAATGCCAAAGGTTTTAATATTTCCTTAATTTTTTGGTATTTTTAGATTTATTTATTTACATAAAAGCTGGCAGTATTGCACAAGAACTCATAGGAAACCTACAGACTCAAATTCCTATATAAATATTAAGAGTGAACATCACACGAGATGGTTAACTAATATACCTTTAGGACAATTTAAAAGAATAAAGCAGAATTGTACAAAAGAAAATGTTCTGAAAGAACAAATAGAAGAGATGAAAATGAAATTTGAGGAGAAAGGGTATACTGAACCACTATTGGATAATGCTAAACAAAAAGTAAACACTTCATGTAATGCTTTTAGGATCCTGTCCAAAATATTAATAAATCGTCAATGAATCGACAGTACAGTAGGGAATGCTGGGAAATGGTAGGTACCAATAGGAATTTCTCCTGTTCGATCATAAGCATGTAAGCATTGGCATACGACGGGGACACATTGGACCCCATCGCACACCCTGCTTTCTGGAGGTAAAATGTATTGTCGTTCAGCCATCCGCATGGCATTGAACAATAACCACAGTGATCAGCCAGTAGCAAGGCACTTTTTAACTGCCAGGCATGGAGTAGCACACTTGAGATGTAAACTAATAGACCACATCCCGTTTAATGTAAGAGGAGGCAATTGGGGTAAAACCTTATTACAAGCAGAGTCTAAATGGATATTTAAGCTTGATAACTTGGCACCTAAAGGGTTAAATGAAACATTGGGCCTTCAGTGTTTCCTATAAAATATGTCTACTTACAATAATAAATAATAAATATAACTACTATTATATATGAATGTACAATCTAATGATCAAATGCTTGTACTTGATACAGTCAGATATTGTGTTTTTATGTGAACATATCAGTTGATTACTAACACGGACATTAAGATAAAATAGATTAAGAAAGTTTGTTTGAATAGTACTAGATTCAATTATCAAAATAAGGAGTTCTGTGTGTAAGAATACTGATTTTTATTCTTTTAAAAATTGTCGAATGTTGCATGTTAATAAAGTTTTTTGTATCTTACTATGCTACCATAGAAACCAGCTTTGTGATCATCATCGGACTCACCTGGGCGGCGTGGCTAATGAGGTCACGTTGGATATGACCACAGGATTGTGGACCGCACCAGATGAGGGTGTCGGGTGGCTGAGCCGCACAGGTGAGTAGGATCAATGATCATTACATTCATCTAGCCGGGTATGTTAGAGGGACAGTTGTCAATGTACATGTATCCTTGATAACGGGCACATTGGAATAAAGTTTCACAGATTATACTAAGACATGGAGTGCCGCCTTCTTGAGAATCTATTCTATATATATATATATATATATATATATATATAATTCCAACTTGGTCCACACTGTCATTTCCAATTGCAAATTGCTGGATGTCTGTAGCATATGTGATGTATTATCTGTGTGTTGTACCCAGCTTTGGTTGGATGCAAGTTTTAATTGGGGGAGTTGTTTTCATTTTATGTGGGAGTGTTTTGAGACAGACACTTAGTATTTAGAGGGGTTAGTGCTTGTATCTTGAGAAAGGTCCTGTATCTTGAGAAAGGTCCATGGTAGGCACTGAAACGTAGATATGTGATATTGTAACCTTGCCATGCTATGAACTGATAAAGAAGACTCTTTTTGAAGACTGGTAAGTGCACCTCATTGTTTGCATTTATATATATATATATATATATATATATATATATATATGTATATATATAAATAAATAAATATATATATGTATATATATATATATAAATATACATAAATATATATATATATATACCAAAAAAGAATAGGAGGGGCGCTCATATAAGCAAGTGAAATGTGGATATTTTGTAAGAACAAGTATAATACAGTCAATCTTAAAAGTAATCTACAGTAAGTGCTCCAAATGTAATACAATTAATGTTAACAGCAGTCACGGTGCTCCAATGATCAGTCCCAGATGGAAAGATGAATAGTGGATTTTCTTTCTTTCTCAAGGTATTTGTGAAACTGAGGGGATGATTTAGAGCCGCTTGTAAGCGGCCACTCATTCGCCCTGAGCAATGTTCGCACAACTGCTCATGCGTATGGGTCATAATGCGCATGCACAAACCAGTCATTGCGGTCGGAAATCGTGCGCTCGCAAAACAGCGAGGGGCTGCTAATTTGATTGACAGAATGTACCGTTTGTGGGTGGTAACAGAGGAAGGTGCTTGAAAACGGGGGAGTGGAGATCCGAACGCAGGCGTGCCTAACAGTCAAAAGGGCGTTTAATGGGAGTGCATAATTAGTAAAGGAGCGTCATCGACTACGTCACTTGGTTGTCTTTTAGCCTGAACTGCTCGCAGTGATAGCAGTAAGAAAAACCTACCACAAGTACTGCGAGCAGTTCAGATGCCTTTCGATGTTCCCGATTAATCTAATAAATACCGGAGATGACGTGTGATGCGAACGGCAAAGGGGCGTCTTTACAAAATAGCGAGTGCATTTTTCGTTCAATAGCCAGCCCTTTTTTTGGAACGACCATCTGCAAATAGTGTCCGGGTCTGAATCAGGCCCTGAGTTCTTGTTGATCTTTGAATCATAAAGGATAGTAGAACCACCGTTTTCAGGATATGCAAGAGTTCTATGTAGTTTTTTTCTGAAAGATACCCTTACAACCAGTGGCGTAACTAGGGTATTTGAAGCCCAGGGCAAATTTTAAAATGGTGGGCCCCCCCCATATGCGTAAAAAAAATGGGCATGGGCACAAGGGGTGGGGTCACTTGACAATGGGGCGTGTCAACAGGACACATATACCCTTTCTCATCACTCTTAACATCCCTTCCATATGCACCTTAACCCCTGTAGTGCTCCTTATACAGTCCACCCTATGCAGTGCCCCCAGTAGTGGTCCCTCTTATGCAGGCCCCTTGTAGTGCTCCTTGTACAGTACCCCCAGTAGTGGTGCCCCTTGTGCAGCTCCCCATTAGTTCCCCTTATATAGTGTCCCCAGTAGTGGTCCCCCTTATGCAGGCCCCTAGTTGTACCCCTTATACAGTGCCCCCAGTAGTAATCCCCCTTATGCAGCCCCCCAGTAGCGGTCTCCACTATCCAGTGCCCCTAGTAGTGATCCTCCCTATTTAGTGCCCCCAGTGCAGTGTCCCTTGTGCCTCCAGTAGTAAGCCCCTTATATAGTGCCCCCAGTAGTAGACCCCCTTATGCAGTGCCCATTATATAGTGCCCCCATTAGTAGACCCCCCTTATGCAGTGCCCATTATATAGTCCCTCCAGTAGCAGTCCCCCCATGCAGTGCCCCCAGTAGTAGTCTCCCCCTATGCAGTGCCCTTTATATAGTGCCCCCAGTAGTAGTCTCCCCAGTAGTGGTCCCTGATGGAGTGCCCCAGTAGTAGTCCCCTCAATTAGTGCTCCCAGTAGTGATCCCCCCAGTGGTGCCCCCAATTACTGCCCCCAGTAGTAGTCCCCCCAGTAGTAGTCCCCCCAATTACTGCCCCCAGTAGTAGTCCCCCCAATTAGTGACTCCAGTAGAAGTTCCCCCCAGTGGTGCCCCCAATTAGTGCCCCCAGTAGAGGTTCCCCCCAGTGGTGCCCCCAATTACTGCCCCCAGTAGAGGGTGCCACCAATTACTTCCCCAAGTAGTAGTCCCCCCAATTAGTGACTCCAGTAGAAGTTCCACCCAGTGCTGCCCCCAATTAGTGCCCCCAGTAGAGGTTCCCCCTGAGTGGTGCCCCCAATTACTGCCCCCAGTAGAGGGTGCCCCCAATTACTGCCCCCAGTAGAAATACCCCCCCTCCCAATACATAGCAAAAAAATAAAAAATGTATGAAAAACTTACCTGCATCCACACTCCTTGCTCTTGCAGTGGGCGCTGCAGCAGCCAATGAGAGTCTATCTGACTCTCATTGGCTGCTGTTTAACACACACATCACCGCCAGTGCTGGCGGAGATGTGTGTGCAGCAGCAGCAGCCAATGAGAGTCTGTCTGACTCTGATTGGCTGCTGAATAACGCACACATCACTGCCGTGCTGGCGGCGATGTGTGTGTTAGCACAGTCTGAGCCCGCCTGCCACCCTCCTCCTGGCGCTTTTGGGCAAACGCTCAGGGGGAGGGATGGGGCTCAGCTGTGCAGCACAGGACTGGCTCTGGAAGCCTAGCGCCGGTCCTGTGTAAATGTGTAGCGCTGACTGCACTCACTGCGGTCGGTGCTACACTGGCTAACTAGGGTGGGCCGGTATGGTGGCCAGCGGTGCCCCCTCGCGCCAGTACCCCCAGTAGTGGTGCCCCTTGTGCAGCTCCCCATTAGTTCCCCTTATACAGTACCCCCAGTAGTGGTCCCCCTTGTGCAGCTCCCCATTAGTTCCCCTTATACAGTGTCCCCAGTAGTGGTCCCCATAATGCAGGCCCCCAGTTGTACCCCTTATACAGTGCCCCCAGTAGTAATCCCACTTATGCAGCCCCCCAGTAGCGGTCCCCACTATCCAGTGCCCCTTGTAGTGATCCTCCCTATTTAGTGCCCCCAGTGCAGTGTCCCTTGTGCCTAAAGTTGTAATCCCCTTATATAGTGCCCCCAGTAGTAGACCCCCTTATGCAGTGCCCATTATATAGTGCCTCCAGTAGCAGTCTCCCCATGCAGTGTCCCCAGTAGTAGTCTCCCCCTATGCAGTGCCCTTTATATAGTGCACCCAGTAGTAGTCTCCCCAGTAGTGGTCCCTGATGGAGTGCCCCAGTAGTAGTCCCCCCAATTAGTGCCCCCAGTAGTGATCCCCCAGTGGTGCCCCCAATTACTTCCCCCAGTAGTAGTCCCCCCAATTACTGCCCACAGTAGCCCCCCCAATTAGTGCCTCCAGTAGAAGTTCCCCCCAGTGGTGCCCCAATTAGTGCCCCCAGTAGAGGATCCCCCAGTGGTGCCCCCAATTACTGCCCCCAGTAGAGGGTGCCCCCAATTACTGCCCCCAGTAGAGGTACCCCCCCTCCCAATACATAGCAAAAAATAAAAAATGTATAAAAAACTTACCTGCATCCACGCACCTTGCTCTTGCAGTGGGAGCTGCAGCAGCCAATGAGAGTCTCTCAAAGAACTCTCGCACATTCTGAAAACAGTGCTTCTACTATCCTTTAATGTTCAAAGATCAACAAGAACTCAGGGCCTGATTCAGAGCCAGACGCTATTTGCGCTCGCTTGTTTAGAAAAAGGGGCCGGCTATTTAAATTGAGTGAACGAAATATGCGCTCGCTATTTTGTAAAGACGCCCCCTGGCCACTCGCATCCTACGTCATCTCCGCTATTTAATTGATTAATCGAGTACATCGAAAGGCATCTGAACTGCTCGCAGTGCTTGTGGTTGGATTTTCCTACCGCAATCATGCGACCTGTTCAGGCTAAGAAACAACCAAGTGACGTGGTCGATGACGCTGCTTTGTTAATTATGCACACCCTTAAAACGCCCGTTTTGACAGTTTGGCATGCCTGCGTTCGGATCGCCACTCCCCGTTTTCAAGCACCTTCCCCTGTTACCACCCACAAACGCCTCATTCTGCCACTCAAATTAGCAGGCATTTGCTATTTTGCGAGCGCACAATTTCCGACCGCAATGACTGGTTCGCGCATGCGTATTACAACCCATACGCATGCGCAGTTTTGCGAACATCGCTCGGAGCGAACGAGCGGCCGCTTACGAGCGGCTCTGAATCAGGCCCTCAGTTTCACAAATTCCTTGAGAACGAAAGAAAATCCACTATTCATCTTTCCATCTGGGACTGATCATTGGAGCACCGTGACTGCTGTTAACATTGATTGTATTACATTTGGAGCACTTAGATTACTTTTAAGATTGACTGTATTATATTTGGTCTTAAAATATATCCATATTGTACTTGTTTATATGAGCGCCCCTTCTCTTCTTTTTTGGCTTTTATCTATTTTATATCTGTCTAACAGAAATATAAAGAGAAAGGTGCAACCAGTTAACGTATGTTGTGTAATTTTTTAGATTCCTACTATAATTCTAAAAAAGGAATCGCGCAAAACAAGGGCATCTGTTTGTTTATATATATATATATATATATATATATATATATATGGGTGTTTGTGTGTGTGTGTTTATATATAAAACACACACCACACATACACGCAATTATACGAGGTGTGGTTATTAAATAACGAGACTGTACTTGTAAAAAAAAGAAACCATACTGCGTGAGTTAAAAGGGATTGGGGGAATATTGACCTTGGACTATGTCAAAACGAATTTGCAAGTTTCATCCCACTAGCACGGATAGTTTACTGTCACACAGCGCTCGAGGAAGTTGTGATTTTCCCATGCGTCGTAAAAATGCTTAGTTCAATAGTAGAGCAATGTATCAACTTAAAATATTTTGTTAAATTTAACAAAATGCCCATCGAATCTTTCTGTATACGAACCAAGGCTTACTCGGCAGATTGTATGTCACGTGTATTTAGTGAAGATTTAGTGATGGTTGTGAGGATATTGAAGATGAAGAATGTCCCGGAAGGCCTTGCACATGAAAAACAAATTAAATTGAGTAAAAAATGTATAAAACAGTTCGAACTGACCGTCAACTCCGCATCTGAATGATAGCAGAAATGTTAAACATTGACAAAGAAACTCTTAGGCAAGATTTAACATGACAAAGGTTTGTGCTAAGATGGTTCCAAGGCTTCTCACTGCTGAGCAGAAAGAAATTCGAAAGTGCATTTGTACAGACATTTTGGTACAAATTCAAGTGGATTCGCATTTTTTAGATACAGTTACTACCTGTGATGAAACATGGATCCTCCAGTACAATCCTGAGACAAAACACCAGTCCATGTACAGGAAAACACCATCATCATTAAGAATGAAGAAAGCACGTCACAGCAAATCCAAATTCTAAACTATGTTAATTATTTTCTTTAATATCAAGGGTGTTATTTAGGAACACTGGGTACCAGAAGGCAACATTACTACAAAAATGTTCTAGCAACTTTGCGGGAAAGAATCAGAAGAAAGAGACCAGAGTTATAGAATAATGGTTTTATCCTCCATCAAGATAACGCACCAACCCACACAACTCTCTCTGTGAAGCAGTTTTTGGCAGAGAAACACATTGCAGTGCTAGAACACCCTTCATACTCGCCAGACCTAGCACCATGTAACTTCTTTCTTTTCCCTAAAGTCAAATCTGTACTCAAGGGAACTCATTTTGCATCAGTTACTGAGGTAAAGAAGTTTGTATATTTAAGTATAATTGAAGATCACAAAAAGATTTTAATATTTTTATGTGTGCCTTGCTAAAGACAAATAACACCTTTTCCACTTGGTGGATTCTGTAGAGAAAAGGGATGTCAAAGCTAAATTTAGCTCATATTGGGCAGGATGCATCAACACAAAAAATGCGATCAAATCTCTGAAAATTTCATATGCACCAAGCTCTGGAAAGTAAAGCTTTCTGGAGCTTGTTCTCAATAGGATCCCTCCCAGGGTCAGCGCTGGCTTGTGCATGTGCTGGCCGATGGTCATAGATGAGCAGAAGGACTCCCGGGTTATAAACCAGTAACTCCCCACATCGTACAAAACAGCTCTTATCAGGGAAGCTGTCCTTTGAATAAATGTTAATGCATATGGTGTTACTGAATGCTGTTATGCATACGATCAGTGGCGGGATGAATTGCGTCCATTGAGTTTTGTAGAGGACACAGCTGTTATGCTAAATTCCCCCTTTAATAATCAGCATATTCCACTTTTGCTGTTGTATTCCAGGATGTAAGCATTGATCCGTACATAATAGAAATGGTAGTCTATGATTTGTGCAATATTATTGGAGTAGGCATGGAAACATTTAAAGTTAAATTAAACATTCAAAATTTCATGGCCAAAATACAGGATGAGACAATTATTGACCTTCGCTATACTTTAGATACATGCCTTGCTCACTTTGAGACACATACAAAACACAAATTCATATTGAGAAGCTCCAGATGCACAAAATTTCCTAAACACAAGTCTACCCTTCTCCGGGATTAAGATTTCCCTTAAAATATCTCTTTCACTTATCCACTTATCAGTGATTTTTGTTTGGTTCATGTTCTCTCTTAGGGGGAAGGATGCATTAAAGCATATTTTTTGGTCAAACCTACGAAAATGACGTTTTTGGAGGTTTGGCCGCTTACTGCATATGCACCAAGCTCAAGAATGTGATGCATTACGGAGTTTGGATGCTCGATACAAGCCTATGTGCTTCTATTCACATTTCCCCCTGAGAGGCATCCAATCGGATCCCTTCCTGGACCACCGTGAGCATGTATCACTCAACGCATGCGCATAAGGACACTGGGTTCTAAACCCAGAAATCCTTCTATAAGGCTCTTACCAGGAGAGCTGTCCTTTGTGATCTTCTCCAAGCATATGGCATTAGTTAATGGCGTTATGCTTGTGATGAGTGGCCGGAAGCATTGCATTTAAAATGCGATGCGTCATGCATCCTGTCCAGCGGGAGATGTATCAAGCCTTCTAATGAGTGGAGAAGTGGATTAGTTGCCCATAGCAACTGATCAGCTTCAAACTAGCATTTATCAAGTACTATACATTCTATTAAATGATAGGTAGAATCTGATTGGTTGCTATGGTGCAACTTCTCCACTCAGGGGCGTATCTATAATGGGTGCATGGTGTGTGGTGCACACTAGCGTCTAGTGCCAGGTCAGGCCAACAACTGAGAGCTTGAAGTCTGCTCAATGTGGCTCCCATACAGTCAGATTTGGACTAGGCCGCCGGGGATTCTGTGAAATTCCTGGTGGGCCCCGGGCCACACCCTCTATTGTGGGAGGGCATGGCCTATGGCGCTGTTTATAATTGTATGGCAGGATACAGTGCAGCTGCTTGCCGGGCAGTCATCAAGGCTGTGACTGACCTGGCCGGCAGCTACACGCAGGGGACTGGAGCACACTGCTGTCAGATTCAGCACTGCATCCCAGTAATACATCCCAGTAGCCTCTGCAGTGTGGTCAGAGGAGCATGTGCTGAGCTCAGATTGGATGAGCCCATGACATGCTCCTCTGACCCAGCAGCAGCGCAGCCTCATGGGTGTGACTCATTCGTTGTGAGGCTGTGACTGCTGCTTTGACTGTTGCTCAGCTAGTGCTAGCTGTCTAAGCCTCGAGGCTCCTGTGGCTTCTGGTGAGTACACTATGTGGGCACTACAGTGAGGCATAATGTGGGGGGCACTACAGGTGGCATAATGTGTGGGCAATACAGGTGGCATTATGTGTTGGCTCTAAAGTGTAGCATAATGTGCGGGCACTACAGGTGGCATAATATGTGGGTGCTACAGGTGGTATAATGTGTGGGCACTACAGATGGCATAATGTGTGGGCACTACAGTCGACATAATGTGTTGGCACTATAGTCGACATTATGTGTGGGTGCTACAGGTGACATAATGTGTGAGTGCTACAGTGCAGTATAATGTGTGGGCACTACAGGTGGTATAATGTGCGGGCACTACAGTGGTATAATGTGTGGGTACTACAGTGGCATAATGTGTGTGCACTACAGTGGCATGTGGGGGCACTACAGTGTGGTATAAAGTAAATGCAATACACTGTGGCATAATATGGGGGGCAATACAGTTTGGCATAATGTTAGTACATGTGTAGTTGTCTCATTTACCCACAACTAACCAGCAATGCAAGGGTTACTGGGTGGCTCACCACTACCTCTCTGACTCCTCCATGATTACGACTACCTCCCTGACCCCTCCATACTCACCGCTACCTATTGTGTTAGTCACTGTGCTGTCTCAGTAATTTGCATGGTCCCTTCCTGACAGGCTCTTTCTAACCTAACAATAAGGGAATGATCACTGCACACAGGGTTGGGTTCTAATGGGTGGGGTGTGCTGCTCCTATGAAGAAGGGTGTCTTTCCTATAGAAAAATGGTAAAGAGTAATAAATGTGCTCAGAAACCCCTTTTTGTATGTAAATAAGCAGTAGAAAAACAAGGAAGTAATAAATAACTAATTTTACTCATCAATATCGTATAGATAAAAATTTAATTGTGTACAATATAAATTGTAAACTTCATGGAGAAATCATCGGAATCTAGAAAAGCATGATATATTGCACAATTAAATTGTCCATATATTTAATCTGATCATAAACAATAAGTATCTTATGCACGTTGTTGGGTCCGATATCACAGTAGATGCACCGAGAGTGATATTTTTGCAAACAAGAGGGCAAACTAGGTCACAGAATAAACAAGGAGAAAAGGAAATAAGGAAATATCATCCCTAAATTACAGGGGTATAAATAAATTAACAAGTCTTGATGAAATGACAAAATTAACAGCAACTAATTAGTAAAGTGTGGAAACCAAACTTGTAGGATATAGGATATAGGTGATATCCAGGATGGGGTTAATGTCACTAGAATGTGGCATCCCGCTAGGCTACTGTATATGCTTACAGTTGGGTGGTAGCGCTAGTGCCGTTGCCCGGGGTGCTTTTACGGGGCAAGGAGTACGGAACCTGAAGTATCTGGGAGGTGTTTTCTTGACTGAGTGTCCTCTGCCGGGTGAATGTGCTAGCGCACGCCTGACCTAACAGACAATCACCAGCACTCTATGCCAGAAAGGACCGCTGCTGTCTAGGGGGGGATGTAGCGGTTGTGGCTCCAGGGAACCATTCGCCGCTCTCAAGCTCCAAATAGGGACTTACCGCCCCGGGTGTCAACAGTAGTCCACTCTCACCCCTTGCTGGCTTATGTTCTTCATGCACCTCTCTCCTCCTGTTGGGCACTTCCGGGTTGCATCACGTGTCCACGGCTCGTGTACTGCCGCCAGTGTACAGATGTTGGTAAACTTCTTTTAAACCTCCTAGTGTCTTGTATATAGTTCTGTATCTTAAACGTATTTCAACCCTCTTGGGGTCTTCTTCTGGGCAATTTGGTATGAGGCATGTCATGTTAGGAAGAGGATGTAAATAAAAGCTCTTAGTCCCGCCTCTTTCCTGATTGTTTTCTTTCTGGTGATTTGATAGGTGGGGTAATCCCAGTGTGATATTGGTGGTCAGAGGTTCTGTCACTCTTAATAAACAGTCTCGATGCTCCAAAAAAAATAGTAATAATGTTCCGGTTTGGGTTTACTAATCCTCTGTCTTCTGATTAGTATAGATATACTACGTCATATATAATAAATCATTAAAAGTATTGTGCTCCATATAGTTGATTAATATTAGAGAAAATATTCAAAATAATGGTATGACGGTGGGGGACGGCTAGAGTGGATTTGTCAAAAACTAAAAACTAAAGCCGGTGGTTTGGGCCTGGTTGGGCATAGGTATTCTACATGGCTTAAAACAATTGCTCTCTAGATCACAGAAATACAGATTGCAGTGTGTGTTAGTATAACTGTGGCCTTCCTAAATGTACTAGGTTGTGCAAGTAGCTTATGACATCACAAATGTGGAAATGTAGATAACAAGCCTAAGCACTTGAAAACAGCAATGTTAGGAACAGCATGGTTCATTGTCGTGAGAACCTAAGAATGGTGTTAGGGTCAGTCACATACAATGGATCTTATCTCATTGTCTAAATTCAGGCCCTTAGGGTAGAGGGTGTCCATATTAATCATTATGCATAGCTCCTCCTTGTTGATGTGTTTAATATAATCTCCCCACCTCCATTTAGGCTTAACTGATTTGATGGCAATGAAATCAAGATTTGCCAGATTTGATTGGTGAAATTCCTTGAAATGTGCTGACTTTGGGTGTTCCTCACAACCTTTCTTTATGTTTCATAAGTGTTCATTGATCCCTACTTTGAGTGGGCAAATAGTTATCCCTATATATTGTTTCTGACAAGGACATTAGAGTAAGTATATTACACCCTTGATATTGCAAGTCAAGTTCTCTCTTATTTTGAAGACTGTATTGTTGGCGGTAGAATGTATCAGTTTCCTTGGTTTAGTACTTATTTTTTTTCCCATGGTGCAGGCTTGGCAGATGCCAGAGTAGAAGAAACCTCCCTTCTCCCCTCCTTGTTGTTGATTCCAGGTTCTAGTAAGGGTGTTCTGTGAGGAACTTGACGGAGCTATATGATTCCTTACTATTTTGGTTCTTAGGTCTGGTTCCTTATGAAAGACTACCTTGGGTTTGGATGGCAGGACTGTGCTAAGGGTCGCATCACTGAGAAGGATGGGCCAGTGTTTAGTGATTATTTATTTAATCTGTTTTGCTTGACTATTGTATTGGGTCACTAACTAGATGTCATCAGTGTTATCTGTATTTGGAGTTTGTTTATTGTATTCCAGAAGAGGACTTCTATCTGCTTCTTTTATTTTTTATTTTTGTTTGGAAAGCCATTTCTACCTTTTCAGTTTTATACTGTTTGTCTAATAGTTGTATTTTGAGTAGATTTCCTTGTGTATCATAGTAGCTAAGTCTGGAGCAATTCTATCTAATCCTCCAAAACTGTCCTATTTGGATATTATCCCTCCAACTAAGGTGGTGGCCACTTGTTGCCAGTATAAAGCTGTTTACATCTACTTTTTTACGGTATGTATTGCTGTGGATGCAGTTATTATTCTTGCTATACTTGGTGGTGAAGCATAGGTTATGGTCATTATTATTAATGTATTCAATGAAGATGTTGAGGGAATCCTTACTCCCTCGCCAGATAAAGAAAATATCATCTATATAGCCTGTCCAGAGGACTAGGTTTGGGCCAAAGCTATGCTTGGACCAGATGAATTGGTCTTCCCAATAACTCATAAATAGGTTTGCATAACTTTGTGCAAACCTCGTCCCCATGGCTGTGCCAGTCACTTGTAAAAAGAATTGGGGCCAATGTAAAGGGGGGTGAGAGTTTAGAAAATGTGAGAGTTTAGCAGTAAAACTCTCACACTAGTACATTGCTCGAGTTGCATTTTCAATACAGGAAACACCTGGATAAGAGATTAAATCATGAGGATTTTTTTAGTCTGAATAATATGCAAGTTTGCATGTGTGTGACTTTATTTATTTATTTATTACATTGGCTGAGTTTAAAAATGTGAGTTTTCTCTCACATTTTCTAAACTCTCACCCTATTACATTTGGCCCATAGCCTTCAAACCATAGGTAATTGTGTGGCAGGATGAAGGAAATGCTCTTGAGAATAAACTCACTTTGTGTTGTTATCATTTTGGGATCGTTTTCCAGGTAATGTTTGGTGCTTTCTATTCCCTGTGTATTTTATCTTTCTAACCTAACCTCTTCTAGGACCCAGCTGGCTGAATTGTTTACATTTGGGCACAAAGCATTATAATACAAAATGAACAACATAAAACAGTAAAAGTAGACTATGAGGTTCCAAATGATCAATGGGAGTACAAATGTTTATTAGCCCTGATTATTCAGATATGTAAGTTTAAACAATATGCAGTGGAGTGCTCAAACTGACACAGTTGATGAGTCTATAATGCTCTTTTATTCAAATAAATTTACATGTAGTACACATATATTAAAATATATATTCCATTAAATCCATATATATTCCATAAATAGGTTTGCATAACTTGGTGAAAACGTCATCCCCATGGCTGTGCCAGTCACTTGTAAAAAGAATTGGGGCCAAATGTAAAGGGGCGTGAGAGTTTAGAAAATGTGAGAGTTTAGCAGTAAAACTCTCATACTAATACATTGATCGAGTTGCATTTTCAATACAAGAAACACCTGGATAAGAGTTTAAATCATGAGGATTTTTTTAGTCTGAATAACATGCAAGTTTGCATGTTCTGTGACTTTATTACATTGGCTGAGTTTAAAAATGTGAGTTTTCTCTCACATTTTCTAAACTCTCACCCTATTACATTTGGCCCATAGTCTTCAAACCATAGGTAATTGTGTGACAGGATTAAGGAAATGCTCTTGAGAATAAACTCACTTTGTGTTGTTATCATTTTGGGATCATTCTCCAGGTAATGTTTGGCGTTTTCTATTCCCTGTGTATTCTATCTTTCTAACCTAACCTCTTCTGGGACCCAGCTGGCTGAATGGTTTACATTTGGGCACAAAGCATTATAATACAAAATGAACAACATAAAACAGTAAAAGTAGACTATGAGGTTCCGAATGATCAATGGGAGTACATATGTTTATTAGCCCTGATTATTCAGATATGTAAGTCTAAACAATATGCAGTGGAGTGCTCAAACTGACACAGTTGATCAGTCTATAATGCTCTTTTATTCAAATAAATTTACATGTAGTACAAATATATTAAAATATATATTCCATTAAATCCAGTCTCCGTCAATAAATATTAGGTTAGTAAACATATGGCATATTCTAAATATAACAATTATTCAAGGGACCCAGCTAATAAGTAGATACATAAATAGAACAAAATAAATGATCACAAATATATAATGATTATTGGAAGAGATGGTATTAATCTCTGGGATCCGTTGGTAATGCAGGGATACTAATATTGAATGTAAACGTTAGGGTTCAAGAAACAGTAACAATGGCTCGATATTAGTAAAGCCAATAAAGGTAAAATCATTCCTAGAGTGCTGTTCCATAGATAATACCTGTCCAAAGAGGGGATAAGATCCTTTCAAACAGCAGGTTGGTTCCAAATGAAGCACTCTTTAGGTAGCACTAGCCATGGCTATGATGAATCCTCAAGTCCTGGAACTCATAGAAGGTGCCTCTGTAGCAGGACACCACTGGTACCTGGTTGTCCTTATTGCCTCCGAAAGTCGACAGATGGAATTTTGTACTGAGCTGAGGAGCGGTAACAGCTGGCTGGTGTGTTCGGCCTGGACCCGCTGATCGGAGCTCTCAGCAGCAGGTCTCTTACACCGTCTCCTGATGTTCAGCCAAATGAGGGCAGAAGTAAAAGGTGGAAATATTCCGCGGCTGGCAGTACAGTAGTTAATGTAGCTGGTATGCTGGTAGATGGAGATAATGGATAAAAATAGCAGCAACAAGTCCTTGACATGTTTCTCCGGGTTCTATACCCCCAGTTTCCTCGATCAGTGGGTCTGGGCCGAACACACCAGCTGACTATTACCGCTCCTCAGCATTCACTGGTGTGAAGGGCTAACCGTGAGAGCGGCAGGCTGTGTGGGTTTCTCCCTGCTGCTGGATTACAAAATTCCATCTGTCGACTTTCGGAGGCAATAAGGACAACAAGGTACCAGTGGTGTCCTGCTACAAAGGCACCTTCTATGAATGCCAGGACTTGAGAATTCCTCATAGCCACGGCTAGTGCTACCTAAAGAGTGCTTCATTTGGAACCAACCTGCCGTTTGACAGGATCTTATCCCCTCTTTGGACAGGTATTATCTATGGACCCAGCACTCTTGGAGTGATTTTACCTCTATTGGCTTTACTAATATGGAGACATTGTTACTGTTACTTTTGAAGGCAAAGTGTGATACAGTGAAAACAAAAACAAGTTGTTTCTGTGTATTTTATGGCAAGAATCATGGGAAATAAAAAGAAAAATTCTAAAGCAGAATTCTTCCTACAAAGGTTCATTCTCAGTCTAGAGAAATGGAAAACCCGGGGTGGAGTTTACAGTCTGAATATGAAAAAAGTCGGTTACATGTAAGGGATTTAAAGCTGTTAGAAATCCTCTGTGATGAATCCTTTCAAATTGATGGGGTAAACAGTGTTATTCCGTTGAAAGAGACATTTACAAAGCAGAATAAAGATGTCAGTGTGTGTGGTCAGTGTATGGTGCAAGGTCCGTCCAGAAAGGACTATATCAGCCTGGAAGAATTTGACAGTATGAGTAAAGTTTTGAATGAAGTTAATACGTATTATGTTGGGAAGGTTGATGACTTAATGGAACAATTGGCTGATGAGAGAAATTTTCATGAGCAAGCTGAAAAGAAATTACGGAGTGATTTGTCCTCTTTGAAAATGGCATTTGAGCAGGAAAAATAAAAAAATGTTCTTAAAGAGACAGACTTCAAATTGGCAGCTATGTCTGAACGCCTTGAGGAAGCTGAACTTTTCAAAAGTGCGAGAATGATGTGCTGCTAGCAAAGTATAACATATTACAGCAAGATATTGTTGTATTGCAGCAAAAGTGTGTGGTACTTCAGCAGGAAGTGGAGGAATTGAAAGAAGGTGTCCAGAGATATCGGAGTGAAGCAGAGCGCACGCAAGTGAAAGTGGCGGATCTTGCTCTGCTGGTAGAGGTAAAAGACTCTTTAATTGTCTCCACTCAAGTAAAGCTTAAAGATTGTGAATTGGAGAAAAATTCTCTAGTGGGAAAGTTTTGTGAAGTAAAAGAGTAAGTGAAGTAAAAGAGAAGTATCCCCAGATACTGTACACTCGCGCTCAGTGGGAAACTGACCTTGAAGGAAAAGAGATGGAGATAGTCCATCAGCTGTAAGGAGCAAGTACAAACTTTCCACTCCAATTTAGCTGCAGCTAGAGCAGTTTCAGAAGGTCTGACAGAAAGAAATGTATTCCTGGAGGAAAGTCTGCATAAAGCTGCAGAGCAAAGTGAATCTTTGGAGAAAGAGCTTAACCTTGGTCATGGCAGGGCTTGGAAGTTGCAAGAACAGAGTGAGAACCTTGAGAAGTGTCTGCTAAGTACACAGAACCAGTTGCAAAGATTCCAAGTAGAGAGGAATACCAAAGAACTGGAGTTGCAAAGTGAAATAAACGTGGCAGAGTCTGAAAGAAATGTACAAAAGTTGAGACTTGCTGAACATGAAGTTGTGGAGCGCAATCTGCTGCAATCTGAGAGCAAGTTGAAAAGCGCTATGGTGAAAATTGCCCAGCTGGAAGAGCAGCTGTCAATGGCTCAGAAAAAGTTCCACATGGTAGTGGGAAAATCACAAGAGGAAGTGAAGTGGTCTCAAATTACAAAGCTTGAAGCAAGATGTCCAGCTAAAGTGAATTGGAAAATAAAGGCCCTGATTCAGACCCGGGCGCAAGTGGCTGTTCGTACGTTCGGCGTACGTGCCGA
This sequence comes from Taudactylus pleione, assembly GCA_031769625.1. Taxonomy (NCBI): domain Eukaryota; kingdom Metazoa; phylum Chordata; class Amphibia; order Anura; family Myobatrachidae; genus Taudactylus; species Taudactylus pleione. The sequence continues at coordinate 7,638,925 of JAUIMM010000484.1, forward strand.
AATATGTTAATTTAAGCGCTCGCTCGTAATTTCGTACGCAGCTAAACTTCCTCCCCAAAGTCTCCCAACCCCTCCTCTAGCTAACGAACGAGCCAAATAGCGAGCGTACATCCCCAATGTGGCTTGCAGGGAACGCTCGCACAAGTACAAACCGGAAGTGGGCCTGTCAGATTTCGATTACCTGCTCGTTCATTCTGCCTACCTACTTCAATCGTATCATGCCAATCAATATATCAATTAGCTTAATTGCTCTTCACATGTTTTCAAAACATTTTTTTTTCTTTTTCAATAAACTTTACTCTTGTCCGTGTTTTTGTTTACCCGCAGAATACGTACGGTTTAAACAATGGTTTTCTTTATCCAAAATACATGTTTGATCCAATTATCAAATTGTTTTCCGTGTTTTTACCCACGCATATTTTACTGGTTTCATTTCTTTATTTAAATTAGCTTACGCATGTCACTGCATCAATCCTATCATAACTCACAATAGATTTTTTGGCCTGTAGAACACATGACTCATACACTAACCAACAGAATGTTTCCTGTTAATTTCCCAACTACATTAGCCAATCAAAATTTTTTTCTGGTCTTTATTAAAACTGTTTTATTAAAAATACACCATTGCCTTCATGAGAGCCTCTGCATTCACCAAGCGGGAGCTTATTGTCCTGACAGAGGTGATGGACCGGCGTATCACCAGCCAGCCTCCCCCCATCAGCAATCGGGAGAAGCGTGCCGCCTATGCGGAGGTTCGCCGCTGCCTGCGTTCCTTCGGCTCACGCCGACAGATCGGCCAGCTGGAGCAGAGGTGGGGAGAAGGGAGGTTTCTTCTACTCTGGCATCTGCCTTCAACGGCGGACGCCCCGCTTGCTGGCATGTTTTCGCCAGCGTATAGCGGAAAGTAAGTTATGTTTTGTTTGGTTTTCATGTTTATATTTGCGGCCTTATCTGCGTGTGCATGTTTTCTTGTTTGGCCTGTTTATTTTTTTCACACATATCTGCGTGTGCATGTTTTCTTGTTTGGCCTGTTTCTTTTTTTCACACATATCTGCGTGTGCATGTTTTCTTGTTTGGCCTGTTTCTTTTTTTCACACATATCTGCGTGTGCATGTTTTCCTTTGTTTGTTAACCAATTAGCGTTTAGAAAGGTGATGTTCAAAACTAACCTCAATTTGTTATCCATCATTTAGGGGCCGAGCGAAGACTACGGCGTCATCGCCTGTGCAGACGTCGCCCTCGTCCCCTCTCCCCAACCCCGAGCCAAACCTCCTCTCCCCAAAATTCCCCCTCCACCCCAGCCTGCCCAGACCCTGACGCCCCTCCCTCTTGGAGATTTCCCATCCATCCAAATTCCCCCTCCCATCAACCCACCCCTCTCTTGACCGCCCCATCACCACAGTCTGAAATCACCCCGCCAACCTCCTTAGGAAATTGGCCCACCTCCGAGGAGGACGATGGTGTGGTTCCTGGTCCAGGAGTCATTCTGAACGGTATGTTTCCCTTTTATCCTTTTTTTTTTTTTTTTATGTATTGATGTAATCCTTTGACTGTGCCTTTTCCTTTTTTTAGTATTTTAAAAGGTTGGTTATATATCTGTTTGTTTATAAATTTCTCGGCTGATTTCCCCATACACATATCACACATGTCAAAACACTCATACTTGTATCTCTTGTTTACGGTAGCAAGAATGGTTTTTTTTGGGAGGGGGGTTACGTTTTTGGTTTGAAAAATGAATTGGTGTTTTTTTGGATTTTGTAAAACAATTGTCACTTTTTGCTAAGTCGATTTTGCTTTTGAAGTTTTTTAGAATCATAAATTAAGGATTCATTTTAGTAAGCACCACAATTTTATAACCCACAGAGGACCAGAGGCGTTTGGCGGAGCTAGCCGGGTGTGTCCAAATGTTGAGGGGGCATGTGATCGGCCTGCTGGTGGTCCTGGATCGAATGTCGGGGATCCTGCGCCACTAATTTTTTTAATTATTTTTTTTTCCCAAAATATTTTAAAACAATAAACATTTAAATTTTGAATACAGTCTCATTCCTTGTCTGAAAATCTTAGATTGTTTAAACTTACATAAGTAGACTATTGCAGCAAGTATTTGAAACTAATGTAACTAAGATTGTGTAAAGCTGATTTTTTTAAGCAGGCACATGAAACACTTAACACTAACAATAGGTTTGTAGAGTTACCAGCATTTTTTATTTTTTTATTTTTTGGGGATTTGTAAATTTTTTTTGAAACCTGCTTAGGCCGAGATTGTAAAACATACTGATTCTACATAATACCTTTTGGTGTTGGTTTTAACCCACAAAGCATAGTAAAATAATGAGCAATTTGACACATTACAGGATTAGCCATTAAGCAACTTTTCCTTGGGTGAACCTGCTTACACTTGCTTGTAATGTCGAAAAGAAATGATGTTTTTATAATAACCAAAAATTTAATAAAAATAAATAATAAACACAAAGTGTTGGGTCACAATCAATACACACAGTGATAACAAACTCAAAAATCCAGCCTACACATAATAAAAAAGCAAAAAAACAATCAAGAACTGGTTGACGAATGAGCATGCCAACATGATTCCACAAATGTTGCGTTGCAAAATTGGGTCCAGAGATATATCTAATGTGGCCAAAGGAAGTCATTTTTTGGGAGCAGGAAGTAGTCATCGTTTCATTCCAAAATTTTTTGAAAAAAAAAACAGGATGGGAAAATAAAAACCGATTAATTTGATTACAAAAAAATAACCTTTCTACATTGTGTCAAATAACTTATTTTGTGTCAAAAATTACCTAAAGAATCTGGCCACCACATCATCGCGTATGGCCCCCCCACATACTGACCTCCGACCAACCTCGGGGGGGCCATCCTCAGGTAAGGCATCCTCTGGCTGCATTGGGACACCACTCCTTATGGTGATGTTGTGAAATATCCCACACAGGACCACAATTTTCGAAACCATATCCGGCAAATACATGAGCTCGCCACCAGAGCGGTGGAGGCATCTGAATCGGCCTTTTAAAAGGCCGATACAGCGCTCCACCACTTGCCTGGTGGCTGTAAGTGTGGAATTAAAATCACTTTGTGGGCCTGGTGTGGGAGCCAAATAAGGAGTGAGCAGCCAGGGCGTGCAAGGGTAGCCACTGTCTTCTGTGAAAAAGAAGTGACAACATCAGGATCACTGTGTATCAAGCTTTGCATTGGTATCTACTAAAGGTCTCCACTTACCCAGAAGCCACGCATTACCAGCTTGTAGGTTGTTTAATTTTTGCCAAATCCCTGATTGCCGGATGACGAATGAGTCATGTGCACTCCCGGGTAATTTTGCATTCAGGGACAGGATCTGGAGGGAGGCATCACATACCACCATTACATTCAGTGAGTGATAGTATTTTCGGTTCCTAAAAATGGCCTCCAGCCATGCTGGAGGCTGAAGTGGTATGTGAGTACCATCCACAACCCCTATGATGTGTGGGAAGCCAGCTATTTGGTAAAAATTGGCCTTGGCCACACTAAGGGAACCCATATCCAAAGGCATTTTAATAAAATGATGGAGGTGCTTGAAAAGGGCCTCCATCACTGCCCTCAGGATCCTTGAAAAGGAGGATTGGGAGATTCCCGCAACTATTCCCACCGTGGTTTGAAAGGATCCTGAGGCACAGAAATGTAACACCGCCATAAATTGCGTAAGTGCTGGTATTGCTGTAGGACTGTCAATTTGCCGCTCCAGATCACTCTCTATTAATGAGAGAGTGTCTATGATGATTTGGGGCGGAAGACGGTATTGCCTTAACACCTCATCATCGGGCATTCCAAAAAGGGTGACACGTGTTCTATATATCTGGGGCCTTGCACGCCTACGATGCCTACACCTGGGACGAGATTGAGGTTGGTCGGCTTCCGGTAGCATGGCCACAATAATACGACCAACATCAACCTGAAATGGTAAGAATTGAAGTTGAGGTATGTTGCCCCAAAAAAAGACTGAAAAATACTTATCTTTACGATACAATCCAAAGATGCTTACATGCCGGGGTATTGTCATGATTTCCAAAACCTACATTTCAACAGACCATAAAAAGGACAGATTTTGGGGTGTCCATTTTGTAAGCTTGATTTTTGAAAAGGCACAAAAATAAAGGGCATAAGCACACATTTCTACAAAGAGCAAACCGACATTGCGACGACTTCCACAATTTGGCCCCCAAAAAACAACCCAGATTGTGAACGCTAAATAGTTCGCAATTTAAAAAGAGAAATCAAGCCTACAAAAGTGCGCTAAATAGTTCGCAATTTAACAAGAGAAATCAATCCTACAAAAGTGTGCTAAATAGTTCGCAATTTAACAAGAGAAATCGAGCCTACAAAAGTGCGCTAAATAGTTCGCAATTTAACAAGAGAAATCAAGCCTACAAAAGTGCGCTAAATAGTTTGCAATTTAACAAGAGAAATCAAGCCTACAAAAGTGCGCTAAATAGTTCGCAGTTTTCACATCCCCAAAAACCCAGAAGAAATCAGTAATGTCCCCAAAAGATGCAAAAAACAAGTCATGAACATTTAACAAACAAGTTAAAATCCAAACTTACCAATACACGATATAGAAGTCACAGAACAAAAAGGTCATTGGGGCAGAGCCAAAATAAACCTACAAAAGAAAAAAAAAAAAAATTATTTATGGACCAAAACCAAACAAAAAGGAGAGCCATATTTTACAAAAGGATGACGGCAAAAAACTTACCCAAAAAATACACCACAACTAAAAGAACCACACCAAAAAATGCGAACAGAAAGTTAAACCCCAAAAAAACGCCTCTAACAAATTCCAAAACACCTCCAAATACAACTCCCGCCAACAATCCACTCCGACCAACGTAACCTCCAACAAACAACACCCGCCACCTCGACTCGAGTCGCCAAAAGCCATAAATAGTGTTTCTTTTCCCGCTCAAATTAAGGACGGATCATAGGAACGCACAATGAATGATGCAGCCGAATAATAAGGACGCATGTATAAATACGTCACAACAAAAAACAAACGGTCTGGTGTATTGCTTGTTTTGGCTTGAAAAATGGCTACAGACCAGCCAAACAATGGCCATGAGGCGGCTGGTAAGTATTTCTCACATTTCAAATCAAGGCTTATTTAGAAGCAGAATATAGTGAAAGATTGACATCTAACTTAACAATAATTTAATGTAAATAGGTGTTGAGGATGACATGGAAGAGGCTGTTGGGCCCAGTATTCCGGCCAAAGCTGGCAAAAAGAAAAGGCAGCCACAATTCACAAGAAAGGAGATGGAGGTTTTGGTTCAGAAGTGTGTGGACATCCTGCCACAGGCAGACAGGAACATGGGTGTAAGCCAGAAGTGGAGAATGTGGGAGGAGATAGCCAGCGCTGTCAATAGGGTGGGTGATTATGTCCGTCTAGCCCGGGATGTCAAACGGCGGTAAGTAAAAACTTGACCAACACAAATAAAAAGGGTAAAATAATGCAGGAATAATGCCTACTTTTTCACCCACAGATGGCAAGACTTCAAATATCGCCTGAAGCAAAAAATGGCTGACAGGGCTAGGCATGCAAGGGGGACAGGTGGGGGTCCCACCCCTGTGTCATTGGAGTTTAATGATTTGGAAGAGCTGGCACAGGGGTGTGTGCAGGATGTGGAGGTGTTTGGCATGTCCAACATGGATACGGACATGCCAGACTTTGCGGCTCCTCATGTTGTCCCAGGTAAATGTTGTGATGTAACCAACTCTGAAATGTTATTGTGACAATATGTAGATTGTAATGTTCCTCTTTTCTCTTTTTTCTCACAGAGACACAGGCGGATGAGTCTGCTCCAGAGGGGAGCCTTGGCCGCAGAATTTCTGCTGGCTCTGCAGGGGAGGAACCAGTACATCCGGCTGAGGACCCTGCAGAAGCCAGTCCTGGGCAATCCCCCTCGCAGGCAGTGGCACTCCTCACAGAACTCAATTTTAAATCGGATTCCCATACGGAGATTCTGCAGAGGATGGACGCCAGTCTGCTACGGGTGGCTGAGGCTCTGGAGCAAAATGCTGCGGCCAACGTGACCATTGGTCAGGCCCTGGCTGAAAATACCAGGGCCAACATCCGAATCGCCAATGCCCTGGAGCAGCTCGTTCGCCAGCACATGGTGGAGCCGACCTCCCTTCCTGCCGGAACATCTGGATCCTCCACCTCTGGCACAACAACAGCCATTCCTCCAAATGTGCCTAGCCCTGTGCCTACTCCAGAGGCCACAACATCTGCCTCTGGACAGGCCAGCCATAGGACATCCCGGACACGGTCTGGCGCCCACCCTACCCCAGCCAAACGGGGAAAGAAACGATGACAGCACTGGCTACTTTTCCCACACTCCTTCTGTGCTTGCCCCATATTCCTTAAGGGCCAAAACTTCCCTCTCCTTTCTTGTGAATTGTTTTTTTTTGTTTTATTTTTGGTCCCAAATTGTTTTTTTTTAAAAGACAAATGTACAAAATATTAGTGGGTAACAATGACCCCAAACTTTTAAGTCCAAATGCACATGATTTGTACAAAAATGTGTGGAGAAAATAAAACAAAAAAAATGTTCTCAACTGTATTGTGACATTATTTGAAAAATGGTTTCTAGTTAATCCTGTACCACAAGGAAAAAACGAAATCTTAGCTTTAAACAAAAACCCAAAAAAAAAAGGGTTAAAAAAAAATGTTTCTTTAAGGAACACTTTGTTAAAAAAAAAAAAAAAACTCCAGCCCAATGCAAAAGGTTACAATACACACAAACATGATGACAATATTGTTACAATATCACAAAACACTAACAAAATTGAAAAAAACATTCCTTCAAAAAAACGCTAATTGATTGTGTAATCCTGAAATTAGCAGCTTAGATTTTCAGCTGCGTACGGTTTTGTGCTATCCCAAAGAAAAAAAAAAAAACACATTACAAGCTGGTTTGCAATCCAAAGTTGATTGTTTTTCTGAGAAGCCGTGATAAATCGATGAAACATCGAGGAGGCCCAGATCAGAGGACAAGGCCATCGCCATTGTGGTCGAGTAATCCAGACCCCAAGCTGTGCGAGCAGTTTGAACGGAAAGAGGATCAGCCAGTGACGTATGACTTGGTATGAACACATTTGACGTTCGCATGAGCTAATTTATGTACGCCCCAAAAACGCCTCGCCACGCCTGCGTTTTCCCATCTCCACTCCCGTCAACGCCCAAAAACGGCCTGTTCTGTCAATAACATTTGACATGTCACTTCCTGCTCGCAATTTGCCGAACGAGTGAAAAAAAGCTTGCAAACTGCCGTACGCACATGCGCAGTGTTACACCGACGCATGCGCGGTTTCTTAACATCGGAACGCAACGAGCGTACTGCTGCTAACGAGCGGCTCTGAATGAGGGCCAAAGACCTTTGTGGAGAGTGAACTTCAGCCTGTGCTGGTGGAACATGTTGAGATTGTTCATTAGATTTTGAAGGCTCAAAAATTGGGAGCACAAGAAAATCCAGTGGCAGATAGTCATCAAAGCCGTGAGATAAATTATGTGGATCAATGGAGTAAATGTTCAAGTATCCTATGTGGACATGGGAGTCTGGAATCTGTGGGTGACAGTGCCAGTAAGTTGTCTGTTGACATAAAGCCAAGGTCCAGAAGTTGTGATGCTGGTGACTCTCAGGATAATGTTAGCTCCTCTTCTTTCAAGGGGCCATTGGTGAAATATGCCAGTAGCCAATACAGGGCTTCAAGGCTGCAGGTTAAAGGTGGGTCAAGTAGAAGTTGGCAAAAAGATGTGCCTTTAATAGGTTTAAGTGGCAAGAGTAAAGATGAAGTATGTCACTTTGGGAAAAGTAACTTCAAGTTCTTGAGGCCTGATGTGGTACCCAGGGATGACCCTCAAGTACTGCATAAAGAAAGCAAGAAGTACCATTGCTACCATAAAGTGAAGGGAAGACGTTCGGAGGGAAATAAATTCTGGAATCTGGAGGATGAGACCCCCAGAGATCATAAGAGTCTGTATGACCATGGATACAGTGGATTTCCTGCATGAGGAGAGTGAAGAGGGACTACGCAATGAGAATGCATCATCCCATGTAGCTAAACCCAGGGGCTTCAAGCTGGTGAGGGGGATATGTGGCAGTATCACCAGAGGTGGCACTGGTGAGCAGCAGATTATGTGTGACGCAGGGAAGATCCGCCCACACAGACTAGAAAAACATTGTGGGAAGATGCCAATTGCTGCCTTGTGGATAGAGCTCAGGTGTGGGCTGATGAGAAGGCAGACCAGTCAGAGAGCCCAGTGAAGCTGAGAAAGCCATTGGGGGCCAGGAGGCCTGTGTCTGGACCTTGCAGAAGGCAAAAGGGGACCACAAACTCTCAGACTGTGTGACAATAAAGCAGTGAAGCTTCAGGATGAGGAAGCCAGGGCCTATATCTGTATGATATAGGCCCTGGCCACAAGGGAAGGCCACCAGGACTGACTGTATTTGTGTAGCTGTGGCAGCCAAGCCAAGCCAGGCTGGAGCCGGCGATAGACCTGCAAGAAGCAGGCAAAGACTTTGATGGCAGACTAGCTGCACCACATTAGAGAGGGCTCAAGAAGTGAGTTAGACGCCATAAACAGGGGCTAGGTTGTTTATTTTTTTCAGGTCCTTTGTGTTGTACCTGTTTTCCCTCCCGGAAATAAAGCACCATCTCATTTGTTTTACTTGAAAGCTGTGTGTGGACCCTCATTAAGCACCTAAACACTGTACCAACCCACCCTCTGCCGAGCTAATTACCCCCAAGATATCACTATATATATATATATATATATATATATATATATATATATACATATATATATTTCCATTTATAATGGAGAAGGTGCTTTTTAGACTTTGTCTTCAGCTCCAATTTATCAAAAATATTTTTTTTCAGGGGTGGATCAAAGATGGAGGTGCCCTGAATCTATAACCTGCCTAGGGCCCCATGAGATGATAATCCAGCTCTGCTGTTGTCTATCAGAGGAGCCATATAGTAAGCAGAGAGGAAATGGAGAGGGAACAGGAAGCCGTCCAGGTCCTAAAGTAAGTGAAAAGTGAAGAGGTGAGCACATTGCAGAACAGAGTTGGGGAGAATGAGGTACATTTAAGATGGGAGGAGAGAGTATATGGAGCATAATAAAGAACATGGGGAAGGGGTGTCAGTGGCGTACCTACTGTCCCTGAATGAGGGCAGCGCCGGCATCAAAGTGAGGGGAGAGAGGCAGCCGCACTGACTGCTGTGTTACTGACTGCACCCAGGCCTGCCAAGAGCCGCAGGTACAGAGCAGGGGGCATGGCCTAATAGCTGGAGGCGTGGCCACACCCCCTTCCTGAAAATAGGGGAAAAAAGTTAGGGAAGGGGGGCACCCTGAGCCCCCATGCCCGGCTCAAGGCCAGGGGGGGCACGATCAGGGTGATCGCTCCCCCCCACAGGCATAGGAGTCTGCTGTGGCTGCTGTTCAGCAGCCACGAGCAGTCTCCCACTGCAGCTCAGCACACACCTACTCCTAAATGATTAAGCAGGGTGTCCATAGGACTCTCCTTTAGTGCTATAGCCAACGCATGTGACTTTCACAGACAGTCAGACTGGTTGCTGTTGATTAGTCATAACTTCCCAGTACTTTCTTTACCACCAGCTAATTTAGCTGGTGGTAAAGAAAGTACTGGAAACTTATGACTTCATGTGGGAAGAAAATCAATTAACAACCATTCAATTAGCAGTACATAAAATCTACTGTAGTTCTTAATTTACAGGAACATGATACTTGTGTGAGCCCTGCCAACAGTACCATATACCACTGGGCCCTAGACTGAAGCCTATAAGGAGTGATGCATGTGACCGCTCTAAGGGTGGCATATTTCCCCAGTGCTGTTTATTACCCAACACTGATATAGTAATGTTAATGTGAAAAAATTAGCAAAGGTAGCTGTAAAATACATATTAAATAGTAAACTGTAAGAAAATGTTTTCCCCTGTCCTCCATAATAAACAACATAGTACAGTTTCATGCTGTAGCTTGTCAACCAACAGCTTGCTTTTATGCGTCAAAAAGCTCAAATAACAAATCAAAGCATTTTATGTTCGAAGTAACATTACTAGTAATGACCCTGTGTCTGATACTGAGAATCTGTATATAGTATCCCTGTTACCATGCTGCCGCAAACCAACCTTTCAGATGTAAAACTTAAGGCTACTATGCTCTGAACACATAGAAAGTCACAGAAACTCAGGGCCTGATTCAGATCCGGTCGCAAACGCTGTGCGCTCGCAACCGGCGTGCGTGAGCCCCGGAGCGAGGGCAAAAAGTGCTCGCTCCGGGACTCACTACAAAAGGGGCGGCTGTCGATGTTGATCAACAGCTCAACCCCTTTTGTAGGCGTGGCCGGTGGGTGGCTTCACAAATGGAGGCGTTCCCAAGCGAACGCCTGCCGTTTGTGGGTGACCTCACTGATATCACCAGTGATGTCAGTGAGAGAGCTTTCGGCTCTGTTAGAGCCGAAAGCTCTCTGGGGCTTGCGGCCTCGAGACCCTACCACAAGGGTCTCGTCGCAAGCCCGATGGTCGCGATGGTCTTGACCATTGGGACCATCATCATGGCCGCTCATAAGCTGTGGGTGGTAACCCACAGCTATGCGAGCAGCCAAGAGGCCACAACTTAAAAACCAAGCGCCCGCCCTGATTCAGAGCGAGTGCTCGCTTTTTGCGAGCGCCTCTGAATCAGGCCCTCAGTCAGTGGGCTGTATAGTACTGCTGGCTATATATATTATGTTAAATTAAAAATAACAAAAGGGGGTACAAATCCCAAATCAACATGTCATCTGGATAATAACAAAACCAGGATATAGGCCCTGATTCAGAGCCACTCGCTAGCGGCAGTACGCTCGTTCCGAGCGATGTTCACACATCTGCGCATGCGTACGGTTTTTAGTACGCATGCGCGAACCAGTCAGTGCGGCCGAAAATTGTTTGTACGCAATATAGCGAGTGCCTGCTATTTTGAGTGACAGAATAAGGCGTATGTGGGTGGTAACAGGGGAAGGTGCTTGAAAACGGGGAGTGGAGATCAGAACGCAGGCGTGCTTAAAGGTCAAAACGGGCGTTTTATGGGTGTGCATAATTAATATAGCAGCGTCAATGACCACGTCATTTGGGTTTTTTTAACTCAGAACTGCTCGCAAAATAGCGGTTGAAAAAACCAACCACAAGAATAGTGAGCAGTTCATATCCTGTTCGATGTACTCGATTAATCTAATAAATAGCGGACATGACGTAGGATGCGAGCGGCCAGGGGGCGTATTTTTCAAAAAAACGAACGCAAGTTTTGCTCGCTCGTTCAGACATAGAGGTGTGAACAGAACGCAAACAGCCAACGGTTCATTTGAATAGCCACCCCTTGTTTTAGAACGAACGACCGCAAATAGCGAGTGGCTCTGAATGAGGGCCATAGTTTGAATTTATCTTCACAATAGTTTCTCTCTTCACTAAAGAAAAACTATAGTGAAGAGAGAATCTATTCCCTGGTTTTGTAATCATTACTTACCTAAGAGCATGCCAGGTGACATTGTGATTTGTATTACAAATGTGTGTGTTAAGCAGATATATCTGCAGATGGTATGCAGTCGGGAAGCTGGCGGACGTAATCCCGACGGACGGCTTCCCGACTGCTTTATCCCGGCGAGGGTTAAATGACAGGCATCCACATCTAGACGCCTGTCATTTTACAGACGCCGGGAGACTGGCGTCCGGCATCCCAATCGAAGGGATGCCGGGCGCAGAGCGCGGACAGCCGCGGGGGGGAGAGTTAGGTTTAGGGCTCCCGGGGGGACTTAGGGTTAGGCTAGGGTAAGGGAGGGTTAGGGTTAGGCACCCCCCCGGGGGACTTAGGTTTAGGTGGCGGGAAAGGGGGGTTAGGTTTAGGCACTTAGAGGGGGGATTTGGGTTAGGCACTGTGGGGAAGGTTAGGGTTAGGCACCCCTAAGGAGGGTTAGGGTTAGGGGGGAGGTTAGGTTAGTAAATACTTACCTGGGGATGATTGGGATTTTCACCCATGTCAGGCAGCCGCTGTCGGGAATTACGTCCGGCGGTAATTCATACCGATTCCCTGCAGATGAGGGTCATTCATACACTGAAAGACCATTATCTGGTTCTGGACAGGGGGGATGTGTCCCGTCCCCCTCCCCGCAGCCTCTACTCCATCTGTATGGGTGGTCAGGAGATAAATATATAGATAAAGATGTGCAAACATACAGTATCTCCCATCGGCTGTGCAGCAGAAGCGATATGTCTGTGAGTGACGTTTTTCACAGACATATTTCTGGTACACACTGGCCGTTGAAGGGGGGGGGGGGCGCCCAAAACTTTTTTGAGAGGGGAGAGCAAAATTTATAGTTAAGCCACTGAGTGTGTTTATACAATACAGGGGGAGAGTTGGGATGAGGAGCCCAACAAATAAAATACAGAAATGGTGCACAGAGGAGCGCACGTAGAAGAGGGTGAGCAAAACACAGAACATATGAGGGGTAGGAGCACAATAAAGAATCTATGGGGACTGCTTTTACAAGCAAAAACGGGGCACTGCAGCAGATTCCTGCTGGACAATATTTCGATCATTTACACATTTAGACAAAGCAAATTCCACCAGCAATAGAAGTGAAACATTTCCTGCTTCCCGCTTATTGCCCACCCAACTGTAATATGTGCAGGGAGGAAATAACAGCAAACTCAGCTACAGTACAATACCCTGAATGAGAGTTACCCAGAAATGTAATATACTGTATTTCTGAAAAAAATGGAAAAGTAAGGGTATTTGCATTTAAGAAACTTTTTAAAAAGATGTATAGACTTTTTTAATAAATTATACTCAAAAAATGGTGATTGCTCAAATGAATATATAAGCCCATTACAGGTGCATGTAAGGGAAGGGTTAGTCTATTCCCCCAGCACTCTGCACATAGGCAAGTAAAGATATTTGTGTCCCATATAATAATAACACTTTCAGAGATCTCAGTGCCTGATACAGACCCGCTCTCGAGCGCTATGCGCTCGCGAGCGGGTCGATGTTTGGCCACTGTGCATGCGCACACCGGAGCCGGCTCCGGCATGTGCATGCGCGAGACCCGGCTAGCGACAGCTAGTTTCGCTCCAAAAGGGGGCGGCTGTAGATTTTGATCGACAGCGCGTACCGTTTTGGAGGCGGGCAGGGGTGGTGGCTGGCCAAATGGAGGCCTTCCCGACGGAATGCCTGCCATTTGGGGGCGGCCCCACTGACATCACGAGTGATGTCAGTGGTGAGCTTCCGGCTCTATTAAGAGCCAGAAGCTCACTGGGGCTTGCGGGAACGAGACCCTACCACAAGGGTCTCGTCACAAGTCCCGATGGTCGCGATGGTCGAGACCATCACGACCATCACCTGGCTGCTAGCAATAGCTGTGGGTGGTCACCCACAGCTATGCGAGCGGCCCACAGGCCGCACCAAAAAAAAAACGCCCTGATTCGGAGCAAACGCTCTTTCAGAGCATCTGGCTCTGAATCAGGCCCTGAGTACATAAATTTGCAAACATATGGTTAAGCCACCAGCGCCGCCAAGTAGTCCCAGCTTTTGGTGGTGCTAACACTACATGATAATACATTTATGCATTTCTTATTCTACAAGATAATAGCACATACATTGATATATTTCTAAATTGAGAGCGAACTCACCTGGGTGTTATTATTTTGTAGCATTAGGACATTACTTTTTCTGTCGCAGTTTGCTGGTGGAAAAATTGAGGCCACATGGTTGTGTTTGCCCCCTTTTGGCTGAAAGTTGCCAGCCAGCCCCTGGGCGAATGAGATATTGGCATATTTTCACAGTTGTGATCCATGAGAAATTGCGGCTGCGATGACATTAGCATCCACATCTGAATCGGACCCTTAGTCAGGCCCAAGGGTGGGAAACTTGTTCAATATTTGTACTGCCACACTGGAAGAAGCACAAAGTTGCCCACTTTTCTTTTGGGAACATTGGCTACCCTGGCAAGGATTGGGTACAGGATCCCGATGATCAGGAAGCCAATGGCCAGAATATTGACAGGGGCATCCCGACAATCAGAATCCTGACAGATTTCTCTAAGTATTAACCCTTACCCTAACACTCGCCCTAACCCTAACCCACCCCTCCTGCAGCCTAACCCTAAACCTACCATCCCGTAGAATAACCCTAACCCTCCCCATAGTGCCTAACCCTCCCCATAGTGCCTAAACCTCCCCCTAACCCTAATACTTACCTCCGCAATCTGTCAGTATTCTGACAGTCGGGAATGCAGCTGTCGGTATTGTGACAGCCGGCATCCTGTCGGGATGCTGATTACATCTCCCTGGCAAATACAAGGATTCCTATATTGCCATTTTGTAAGACTATATAGTTTTATCCTTAAATAAGGTTTTACACAGCTTTGTAATACAGAAAATATGAAAAGTAATTTTGTAACAGCCTATTCCCCTACCCTCAGATAGAAATATAATGAGAAGTTCAAAATTGCCAGTGAATTTCGTGCAAATGGAGTTTTGCAGTACAGCATGCCATTCCGCAGTGGTGCATAAGAGGCTTTGAGTTTTGGTTTGACTTTGCCCTGCCACACTGTACTTGTAAACTTGCATTTTGCAGTATGGCTAAAACAGGGAAGGCAAGAGTCAATTTATTCTGCTGTGCACTATGGGCCTGATTCAGAGCCGCTCGTAAGCGGCCGCTCGTTCGCTCCGAGCGATGTTCGCACAACTGCGCATGCGTACGGCTCGTAATACGCATGTGCAAACCAGTCAGTGCGGTCAAAATTCATGTGCTCGCAAAATAGCGCATGCCTGCTAATTTGAGTGACAGAATGAGGCGTTTGTGGGTGGTAACAGGGGAAGGTGCTTGAAAACGGGGAGCGGAGATCCGAACACAGGCGTGTCAAAACGGGCGTTTTAAGGGTGTGCATGATTAACAAAGCAGCGTCATCGACCACGTCACTTGGTTGTTTCTTAGCCTGAACTGTTCGCATGATTGCGGTAGGAAAATCCAACCACAAGCACTGCGAGCAGTTCAGACGCCTTTCGATGTACTCAATTAATCTAATAAATAGCAGAGATGACGTAGGATGCGAGCGGCTAGGGGGCGTTTTTATCAAAATAGCGGCCGCAGGTTTTGTTCGCTCGTTCAGGCTTAGAGGCGTCAACAGACCGCAAAGAGCGAGCACTTCATTTAAAAAGCCAGCCCTTTTTTCAGAACGACCGTTCGCAAATAACGTCCGGCTCTGAATCAGGCCCTATGATTGGCCAAATTCTGTTGGCGAAACGTGTGACATTTTGTGACCAAATGTGGAAAGTGAATAATTTGTGGCTAAATGTGGAAAGCGGGCCGGCTATACTGATGGCAAAGAAATAGCATGCAGTGTTTATAGCAGTCACTACTGTATTGAAAAGCACATGAAAGCAGCATACAGTACCTAACAATGATTATTAGTCACAACAAATGGTATACAAGTTTTCAAATATGTTTGTTTATACTGTGCAAACCTATAAGAATTAAACTATGCATATAATAACTACAGTACAATCACCAACAAATACTAAAAACAATGATCAGTATAGAATGCACCAGAAATACTCACTGTGACATCACACCAAAATTCGGCCACCTCACCAATCCTCATTGACGCGAGCAGCATCTCCCACACTTCCAGCTTAAACATGTTTCCAATAATGATTTCCATGGGGGTACCCACTTTTTTGCTGTCATCGATAACTGTTTGCTCACTGTCGCATTTTAACGTTCGAAAATGGAATGTCACCTAACGAAATGAGAATGTAACATGTTTATTATCATTGGCTATTTCTGTCCCAGTGTAACAGAAAAGTATTAGAACACACAGGAAGCCTAACTGCTTTTGAGGTAGGGGTGTGCACCGGCCACTTTTCGTGTTTTGTGTTTTGGTTTTGGATCTGGATCTTTCTTCGTGTTTTGGATCTGGATTGGTTTTGCCAAAACCACCCTTCCGTGTTTTGGGTTCTGGGTTTTGTGTTTTGGATCTGTATTTTTTTGAAAAAAAGCATAAAAACAGCTAAAATCACAGAATTTGTAGGTTTTTCTGCTCCTATGCTATTATTAACCTCAATAACCTTAATTTCCACTCATTTCCAGTCTATTCTGAACACCTCACAATAGTGTTTTTATGTCCAAAAGGTTGCACCGAGGTAGCTGGATGACTATGCTAAGCGACACGAGTGGGCGGCACAAACACGTGACCCATCTAGGCGTGATACTGCAGTGGCAGACAGGATGGCAGTTTGAAAAACTAGGCCCCAAACTGTACATAATGCAAAGAAAAAAAAGAGGTGCAAGATGGAATTGTCCTTGGGCCCTCCCACCCACCCTTATGTTGTATAAACAGGACATGCACACTTTAACAAACCAATCATTTCAGCGCCAGGGTCTGCCACACAACTGTGGCTGAAATGATTGGTTCGTTTGGGCCCCCACAAAACAAGCTGGCAATTAATCTGTCCCTGCACAAACTGGCTCTACGGAGGCAAGATGTCATCCTCATCCTCCTCATCCACTGATTCCTCACCCTCTTCAGTGTGTACATCCTCATCCTCACAAAGTATTAACTCGTCCCCACTTGAATCCACCACCACAGGTCCCTCTGTACGTTCTGGAGGCTGGTCTCCCTGGAAGAGCTGATAATTCATTTTGATGAACATCATCTTCTCCACATTCTGTGGAAGCAACCTCCTACGCCTTTCGCTGACAAGGTTCCCGGCTGCACTAAACACTCTTTCGGAGTACACACTGGAGGGGGGGCAACTCAGGTAAAATAGAGCCAGTTTGTACAGGGGCCTCCAAATTGCCTCTTTTTCCTGCCAGTACAGGTATGGACTGTCTGACATGCCTACTTGGATGCTGTCACCGATGTAATCCTCCACCATTCTGTCAATGGTGACAGTATCATATGCAGTGACAGTAGACATGTCAGAAATTGTTGCCAGGTCCTTCAGTCCGGACCAGATGTCCAAACTTGGTCCTGCCTGCCCTGCATCACCGCCAGCGGGTTGCTTAGGATACCTAAGTTTTTTCCTGGCAGCCCCAGTTGCGGGAGAAAATGAAGAAGGAGCTGTTGACGTGTCACGTTCCGCTTCAGCTGACAGTGTGTTCACCAGCAGGTCTTTGCACCTCTGCAGGCTTGTGTCGGCCGGAAAGAGAGACACCACATAGGCTTTAAACCTAGGATCGAGCACAGTGGCCAAAATGTAGTGGTCTGATTTCAACAGATTGACCACCCTGGAATCCTGGCAAAACGAATCAAGGGCTTCATCCACAAGTCCCACATGCCGAGCGGAATCGCTCTGTCTTAGCTCCTCCTTCACTTTCTCCAGCTGCTTCTGCAAAAGCCTGATGAGGGGAATGACCTGACTCAAGCTGGCAGTGTCTGAACTGACTTCACGTGTGGCAAGTTCGAAGGGCTGGAGAACCTTGCACAACACGGAAATCATTCTCCACTGCGCTTGAGTCAGGTGCATACCCCCTCCTTTGCCTATGTCATAGGTGGATGTATAGGCTTGTATGGCCTTTTGCTGCTCCTCCGTCCTCTGAAGCATATAGAGGGTTGAGTTCCACCGCGTCACAACCTCTTGCTTCAGGTGATGGCGGGGCAGGTTCAAGAGTGTTTGCTGGCGCTCCAGTCTTCGGCACGCAGTCGCTGAATGGCAAAAGTGGCCAGAAATTTTTCGGGCCACCCAAAGCGTCTCCTGCACGCCCCTGTCGCTTTTCAGAAAATTCTGCACCACCAAGTTTATTGTGTAAGCAAAACATGGGACGTGCTGGAATTTGCCCAGATGTAATGCCCGCACAATATTGGTGGCGTTGTCAGATATCACAAATCCCCAGGAGAGTCTAAGTGGGGTAAGCCACTGGGCGATGATTTCCCTCAGTTTCTCTAAGAGGTTGTCGGTGGTGTGCCTCTTACTGAAACCGGTGATACACAGCGTAGCCTGCCTTGGAACGAGCTGGCGTTTCTGAGATGCTGCTACTGGTGACGCAGCTGCTGTTGCTGCGTAAGGTGATACATCTACCCAGTGGGCTGTCACAGTCATATAGTCCTTAGTCTGCTCGGTTCCACTTGTCCACATGTCCGTGGTTAAGTGGACATTGGGTACAACGGCATTTTTCAGGACACTGAGGACACTTTTTCTGACGTTTCTGTACAGTCTCGGTATCGCCTGCCTAGTGAAGTGGAATCTAGACGGGATTTGGAACCGGGGACACACTACCTCCATCAATTGTCTAAATCCCACTGCACTAATGGCGGATACCGGACGCACGTCTAACACCAACATAGCAGTCAAGGCCTCAGTTATACGTTTTGCTTCAGGATGACTGCTGTCGTACTTCATCCTCCTCGCTAAGGACTGTTGGAGGGTCAATTGTTTAGTAAAAGTAGTGGTGTTCCTACTTCCTCTCTGGGATGATGAACGACTCCCAGCAGCAGCAACAGCAGCAGCGGCAGCAGTAGGCGTAGCAATGCCGGATCCTCCGGAGGAATCCCGGATAGGAGAGTCAGTCATGCCAGTGACATGGCCTGCAGGACTACTTCCGATCCTGACTAAGGAGGAAATTGACGAGGAGGGAGTTGACGGTGTGGTTTGCAGGCGCTTGGATACAACAGGACAACGGGATTTAGGTGTCCCTGGACTGCTTACGATCTTAGCCAAAGTTTCTGAACTTGACAGTAACTTTTTATGAACACGCTGCAGGTGCCGTATAAGGGAGGATGTTCCTAGGTGGTTGACGTCCCTACCCCTACTTATTTCACCTTTACATATGGTACATATGGCAAGACAGTTGTTGTCCGGATTTGGATAGAAATATTGCCAGACCAAAGAGGTGGAATGGTTGGTCTTCTGCCCAGGCATGACCGTGATGGGCTTTTCATCCCACGGACAACAACTGTCTCCCCCGGAGCCTGATTTAAACAAACCACATCACCATCAGAATCCTCCTCGCCAACTTCCTCCTCAGCGCCAGCTACACCAGTATCCTCATCCTGTTGTACTTCAACAGTGACATCTTCAATTTGCATATCAGCAAGTGGACTGTGGGTGCTCCTTTCAGCACTTGCAGGGGGCGTGCAAATGGTGGAAAGAGCCACCTCTTCCCGTCCAGTGCTGGGAAGGTCAGGCATCGCAACCACCACCACACTTGGACTCTCCTTGGGGATTTGTGATATCTTCTTAGAAAGCACAGTTCTTCGCTGTGTTTTTGCCAGCTTAACTCTTTTGATTTTTTTAGTGGGAGGAGGGCTTCCATCGTCATGTGAAGCTGAACCACTAGTCATGAACATACTAGGGATCGACCTTAGCCGTTCCTTGCCACTCCGTGTCGTAAATGGCATATTGGCAAGTTTACGTTTCTCTTCAGCTGATTTAAATGTTTTTTTCAAGGTCATTTTCCTGAACTTTGTCATTTGGGATTGTATGTGCCCTCTATTATGACATTGGGCATCGGCATTGGCAGACAACGTTGATGGCATGTTATCATCTATGTCAGGTCTAGTGGCAGCAGCTTCAGCACTAGGAGGAAGTGGTTCTTGATCTTTCTCTATTTTATTTTTATCGGAGAAAGTTTGGTCCTCCATTTATGTTATATCGATTTGATATATACGTGCGGCTAAACACAGAAAATATTTTTTTATTTTTGCTGGAGAGTAGTGCACTTTGTGGATTACACCAGCCTTTAAGAAATGAGCCAGCCGGCTCTTTACTTATGGGACACAGGCGCACGCTTGGCGCTGCTCCTTTGTTGATGCACGTGCGGCTACTGCGCACACAATTCACAAACACAGAAAATATTTTTTTTTTTGGTTTGGAGTGTACTTTGGGGGTTACAGCACCCTTTAACGGTCAAGCCAGCCGGCCCTTTACTTATGACACAGGCGCACGCTTGGCACTACTTTGTTGATGCACGTGCGGCTACTGCGCACACAATTCACAAACACAGAAAATAATTTTTTTTTTGGTTTGGAGTGTACTTTGGGGGTTACAGCACCCTTTAACGGACAAGCCAGCCGGCCCTTTACTTATGACACAGGCGCACGCTTGGCACTACTTTGTTGATGCACGTGCGGATACTGCGCACACAATTCACAAACACAGAAAATATTTTTTTTTTTGGTTTGGACTGGAGTGTACTTTGGGGGTTACAGCACCCTTTAACGGTCAAGCCAGCCGGCCCTTTACTTATGACACAGGCGCACGCTTGGCACTACTTTGTTGATGCACGTGCGGCTACTGCGCACACAATTCACAAACACAGAAAATATATATTTTTTTGGTTTGGACTGGAGTGTACTTTGGGGGTTACAGCACCCTTTAATGGTCAAGCCAGCCGGCCCTTTACTTATGACACAGGCGCACGCTTGGCACTACTTTGTTGATGCACGTGCGGCTACTGCGCACACAATTCACAAACACAGAAAATCATTTTTTTTTTGGTTTGGACTGGAGTGTACTTTGGGGGTTACAGCACCCTTTAACAGTCAAGCCAGCCGGCCCTTTACTTATGACACAGGCGCACGCTTGGCACTACTTTGTTGATGCACGTGCGGCTACTGCGCACACAATTCACAAACACAGAAAATATTTTTTTTTGGGGTTTGGACTGGAGTGTACTTTGGGGGTTACAGCACCCTTTAACGGTCAAGCCAGCTGGCCCTTTACTTATGACACAGGCGCACGCTTGGCACTACTTTGTTGATGCACGTGCGGCTACTGCGCACACAATTCACAAACACAGAAAATATATATTTTTTTGGTTTGGACTGGAGTGTACTTTGGGGGTTACAGCACCCTTTAATGGTCAAGCCAGCCGGCCCTTTACTTATGACACAGGCGCACGCTTGGCACTACTTTGTTGATGCACGTGCGGCTACTGCGCACACAATTCACAAACACAGAAAATATATATTTTATTGGTTTGGACTGGAGTGTACTTTGGGGGTTACAGCACCCTTTAACGGTCAAGCCAGCCAGCCCTTTACTTATGACACAGGCGCACGCTTGGCACTACTTTGTTGATGCACGTGCGGCTACTGCGCACACAATTCACAAACACAGAAAATAATTTTTTTTTTGGTTTGGACTGGAGTGTACTTTGGGGGTTACAGCACCCTTTAACGGTCAAGCTAGCCGGCCCTTTACTTATGACACAGGCGCACGCTTGGCACTACTTTGTTGATGCACGTGCGGCTACTGCGCACACAATTCACAAACACAGAAAATATATATTTTTTTGGTTTGGACTGGAGTGTACTTTGGGGGTTACAGCACCCTTTAACGGTCAAGCCAGCCAGCCCTTTACTTATGACACAGGCGCACGCTTGGCACTACTTTGTTGATGCACGTGCGGCTACTGCGCACACAATTCACAAACACAGAAAATAATTTTTTTTTTGGTTTGGACTGGAGTGTACTTTGGGGGTTACAGCACGCTTTAACGGTCAAGCCAGCCGGCCCTTTACTTATGACACAGGCGCACGCTTGGCACTACTTTGTTGATGCACGTGCGGCTACTGCGCACACAATTCACAAACACAGAAAATAATTATTTTTTTGTTTGGACTGGAGTGTACTTTGGGGGTTACAGCACCCTTTAACGGTCAAGCCAGCTGGCCCTTTACTTATGACACAGGCGCACGCTTGGCACTACTTTGTTGATGCACGTGCGGCTACTGCGCACACAGGCCCTCATTCAGACCCACTCGCAAGCGGGCGCACGTACGTTAGGCGTACGTACAAAATTATTTAAATTCAATGGCTCGCTCGTATTTTCTTTCGCATCTAAAATTCCTCCCTAAACTCAGGCGACTCCTCCTCTAACTAACGAGCGTGCGAAATAGCGAGCGTACATCCCCGAAATGGCTTGAAGGGAACGCACGCACAAGTGAAACCGGAAGTGGCCTTGTCAGATGTCGATTACCTGCTCCTTTATTCTGCCTACCTCCCTCAATCGTATCATGCCAATCAATGTATCAATTAGCTTAATTGTTGTTTTTTTTTCAACACAATGCAAGAAACTTTACTCTTGTCCGTGTTTGTGTTTACCCGCAGAATACGTACGGATGGAACATTCGCTTTTATTGTTCAAAAAACATGTGAACCACAATTAAACAATTGTTCTATTGCTGTGGATCCTCGCATATTTTCCGGGGTTCATTTCTTTATTTAAATTTGCAAACGCATGTCACTGCATCAAGCCTATCATAACTCTCCAGAGATTTCTGGCCCTGTTGAACACATGACTCATACACTAACCAATAAAATTGCTCCTGTTAATTTCCAAAATACATTAGCCAATCAGAAATTTATTGCACACTTTATCAAAAATGTTTTGTATGAAAAACACCATTGCCATCATGAGAGCCTCCGCATTCACCAGGCGCGAGCTGCTGGTGCTTACGGAGGTGATGGATCGCCGTATCACCAGCCAGCCTCCACCCATCACCAACCGGCAGAAGCGCTCCGCGTATGCGGAGGCACGGTCCCGCCTGCGGTCCTTAGGTTCACGCCGCAACATCGGGCAGCTGGAGCGCAGGTGGTCAGACCTGCAATGGCGAACGCCCCGCTTGCTGGCATGCTTTCGCATGCAGATCCTGGAAAGTAAGTGTTATGTATTGTGGTTTTCATGTTTGTGTTTGTGGGGCAAACTGCGTGTGCATGTTTTCCTGTCTGTCCTATTTATTATTTGTCCTCATATCTGCGTGTGCATGTTTTCCTGTCTGTCCTATTTATTATTTGTCCTCATATCTGCGTGTGCATGTTTTCCTGTCTGTCCTATTTATTATTTGTCCTCATATCTGCGTGTGCATGTTTTCCTGTCTGTCCTATTTATTATTTGTCCTCATATCTGCGTGTGCATGTTTTCCTGTCTGTCCTATTTATTATTTGTCCTCATATCTGCGTGTGCATGTTTTCCCTCTATTTCTGTTTTTTTCATTCTACTCCTATTTGCATGTTTTTTGTTGGTGGTTTTTTTTTTTTTATTTGGGCCCCGGATTTGCCCAGAAACTAACCTCAATTTGTTTGACATATTTTAGGAGGACAGCCAAGACTACGCCGTCACCGTCCGGCCAGACGGCGTTCCCGGCCACTATCCCCAACCCCCAGCCAACACTCCACCCCAAATATTTCCCCTATACCCCACTCCTCCCCAGCCTTCCAAGACCCTCTCCCGGAACTGTCGGGCCTCCTTCCCCTCCGTCCCACTTCCCCCTCTCCTCCACCCACCCCTCTTCCAATTACCCCCTCCCCGGAGTCCGTCATTACCCCTCCCCGTTCTTTGGGGAATGAAGGCTCCTCCGAGGAAGAACATGGAGGGACTTCCGGAGCTCCCGTTTTGGCTCCCGGTATGTTTTTCTTTCACATTTTTTTTAACCACAAACTGTTTGTATGTAATCATGTGTCGTGCCTTTATTCGTGCTTGTTTGGTTTACTTTTGGTGATTTAGCAGCTTGCCTTTACCTCTTCCTGCTGATTTCAACATACACATATCACACCTGTGGGAATTTGTACATAGGCCTTGTATTTTTGGCAGCACCCCCTTTTTGTTTTGGTTTTTTTTGTTTTAGGTTTAGGAGTGATTTCGTTGTGTTTTTGTTTTTTTAATGTGGATTCCCTATTGTTTTATTAATCCACACACTTTTCTCACCAACAGAGGAACAGAGGCGTCGACAAGAGGTGGACGAATGTGTTGGCCAGATGCGCCAACATGTCATTGGCATTCTTGTGGGCCTTGACCGGCTGTCTGGCATCCTTCGCCAGTAGTTTTTTTTGTTTATTTTCGTTTTCTAAATAAATTTTTTTGTTCTAATATACGTTCTGGCTCATTCTTTTTTTCCAAAACAAAAATAGTTTTCCCTGACATAAGTAGACTGTTCCTGCAAGGATTTCCCTTTTTTAAAAGTTCGATTGTGTTTTGTATTTGTATGTTAAACAGCCACAAGAAACACATAACAGTAACAATGTCATTTCCCTTTTTGGGTGTAGTGTCAATTAGATATTTCGACATTTTACAGGTTCCTAGTTGGTGTGCAAGCTGCTTAGGCCAATCTTCAAAATCCAAAGGTTTGGACAGGCTTCCTTTTGGTGTGGGTTGGGAACCTGAAAACATATTTCAGTTTACATCAACTGGTGTCAGTACTGGATTACCCCTTAGTCAAATGTAAGGTGTGTTAACCTGGTTACACTTGCTGTTAACGTCCAAAAAAAGGAAGACCATTTCACTCTCCAAACATTTATTCACAACATAAATAAGAAATCAAAGTGGTCACTCCCAAAAAAAAAAAACAGTGATAATCTCAAATACAACACATACAAATAAAATATTTAAATAAAAAAAACAATCAAGAACTGGTTGACGAAGGACCATGCCAACATGATTCCACAAACATGGCGTTGCGATATGGGTTCCAGAATATATGCCCAAAATCACCAGATCCAGGTTTGGTAAGGGTAGCAGGACGTAGTGAGCGTTGGAGTGGCAAAGATTATGTGAACAAACAGAAGATGGTGAAAAAAATAAAAATAAATTAGATGTTCGCAAACAAACACAAACACATTAGGTATAAACACTGTAGTTTTGGTCAAACTTACCTAAAAAATCTGGCCACCACATCATCGCGTATGGCCCCCCCACATACTGACCTCCGACCAACCTCGGGGGGGCCATCCTCAGGTAAGGCATCCTCTGGCTGCATTGGGACACCACTCCTTATGGCGATGTTGTGAAATATCCCACACAGGACCACAATTTTCGACACCATATCCGGCAAATACATGAGCTCGCCACCAGAGCGGTGGAGGCATCTGAATCGGCCTTTTAAAAGGCCGATACAGCGCTCCACCACTTGCCTGGTGGCTGTAAGTGCGGAATTATACTCACTTTGTGGGCCTGGTGTGGGAGCCAAATAAGGAGTGAGCAGCCAGGACATGCAAGGGTATCCACTGTCTCCTGTGAAAAATAAGAGACAACATCAGGAACACTGTGTATCAAGATTAACATTGTTATGTACTAAAGGTCTCCACTTACCCAGAAGCCACGCATCACCAGCTTGTAGGTTGGTTAATTTCTGCCATATCCCTGATTGCCGGATGACGAAGGAGTCATGTGCACTTCCTGGTAATTTAGCATTCAGGGACAGGATCTGGAGGGAGGCATCACATACCACCATTACATTCAGGGAGTGATAGTGTTTCCTGTTTCTAAATATTGGCTCCAGCCGTGCTGGAGGCTGAAGTGGTATGTGAGTACCATCCACAACCCCTATGATGTGTGGGAAGCCAGCTATTTGGTAAAAATTGGCCTTGGCCACACTAAGGGCACCCATATCCAAAGGCATTTGAATAAAATGATGGAGGTGCTTGAAAAGTGCCTCCATCACTGCCCTCAGGATCTGGGAAAAGGAGGATTGGGAGATGCCCGCCACTATTCCCACCGTTGTTTGAAACGATCCTGAGGCACAGAAATGTAACACCGCCATAAATTGCGTCAGTGGTGGTATTGCTGTTGGACTGTCAATTTGCCGCTCAAGATCACTTTCTATTAATGAGAGAGTGTCTATGATGATTTTGGGAGGTAGACGGTAGCATCTTAAAACCTCATCATCGGGCATTCCAAAAAGGGTGACACGTGTTCGAAATATCTGGGCCCTTGCATGCCTACGATGCCTACGCCTGGGATGAGATTGAGGTTGGTCGGCTTCCGGGAGCATGGCCAGAACAATCCGCCCCAGATCAACCTGAAATTCAAAGATTTCAAAGTAAGGCTTTTGACCCACCCCAAAACTATATTAAAACAACTTAGCTTGATGATACCATCCATTGCTGCTTACATGCTGGGGTATTGTCATGATATGTCCAAACTGAAAATAAACACCAAAATTACTTGACACATTTCACTCTGTGCATATTTGTTCAAAAATTTTGTGCTAGACCAAAGTTAAAATATGCCAAACACCCATTTAGCAAAACCGCAAAGCGACATTTAACACAGTACATCAAAACGGGTCGAAATGTTGGCTCAAAAAGCGAAAGATAAACCACCAAAAAGTTAGAATGATTATTAAGCTGTTTAAAATGCGCTAATTAGTTCGCTAATACAAGTCACAAGAGTAACTACTAAAAATGCGCTAATTAGTTCGCTAATACAAGATAAAAAATAGACTTACCAAGAGCAAATATCTAAGATGCAAAATCAAAAGGTCTTTGGGGTCGAAAATAAACAAAATCTAAAAGAGAAAAAATTAGGGATCCAAAAATTACAAAATATACGAAACACAATGAAACAACAACTGAACAAAAGTTAGACTTCACAAAACTTACCAAATCAAGAAACGAGGTCCCAAAAATATAAACCAACAAAGATAATGGAAAAAAAACGCAAATCTAACCAACAAACGAATCTCCAACCGCCAACTCCTTTCTACGCAATCA
This sequence comes from Taudactylus pleione, assembly GCA_031769625.1. NCBI lineage: Eukaryota > Metazoa > Chordata > Amphibia > Anura > Myobatrachidae > Taudactylus > Taudactylus pleione. The sequence continues at coordinate 7,665,466 of JAUIMM010000484.1, forward strand.
ATAAACTCCAGCCAAGATAACCTCCAACAATCCAAAAACGCCACCTCGACTTGAGACACACCAAGCCATAAATAGTGTTTCGTTTCCCGCACAAATTAAGGAGGGATCATAGGGCCGCACAATCAATGATGCGGCCGCAAAATAAGGACGCATGTATAAATACGTCACGAAAACACATTCAAATTCTGGTGTATTTCTTGTTTGGACCTCAGACATGGCGACAGACCAGGGAAAAAATGGCCAAGAGTCAGGCGGTAAGTCTTTCATGCATTTTCTATCAACGATTAATTTGAAACATAAGATTAGGCAAGTTGTGATTTTGTGAAGTCTGTAAATTTACACAAATAGGTGAGGAGGATGACATGGAAGAGGCTGCTGGGCCCAGTATTCCGGCCAAAGCGGGCAAAAAAAAAAGGCAGCCACATTTCACAAGAAAGGAGATGGAGGTTTTGATCCAGAAGTGTGTGGACATCCTGCCACAGGCAGACAGGAATATGAGTCTAAGCCAGAAGTGGAGAATGTGGGAAGAGGTAGCCGTTGCTGTCAATAGAGTGGGTGATTATGTCCGTCTAGCCCGGGATGTCAAACGGCGGTAAGTAAACCCTTGCCCCCCCTAAAAACAAACCCCATTTTAAACCAAAGGATAATGGCTTCCATTTTTCCCCACAGATGGGGCGACTTCAAATATCGCCTAAAGCAAAAACTCGCGGACAGGGCTAGGCATGCAAGGGGGACAGGTGGGGGTCCCACCCCTGTGTCATTGGAGTTGACGGATTTAGAAGAGCTGGCACAGGGGTGTGTGCAGCCTGTGGAGGTGTTTGGCGTGTCCAACATGGATACGGACATGCCAGACTTTGCGGCTCCTCATGTTGGCCCAGGTAAGTATTGTGATGTCACCAACTCTGAAATGCTATTGTGCCAATATGTAGATTCTAATGTGACTCTTTTCTCATTTTTCCAACAGAGACACAGGCGGATGAGTCTGCTCCAGAGGGAAGCCTTGGCCGCAGAATTTCTGCTGGCTCTGCAGGGGAGGAACCAGTACATCCGGCTGAGGACCCTGCAGAAGCCAGTCCAGGGCGTGCCCCCTCGCAGGCAGAGGGCCTCCTCACAGAACTCAATTTAAAATCGGATTTCCATACGGAGATTCTGCAGAGGATGGACGCCAGTCTGATACGGGTGGCTGAGGCCCTGGAGCAGAATGCTGCGGCCAACGTGACCATTGGTCAGGCCCTGGCGGAAAATACCAGGGCCAACATCCGCATTGCCGATGCCCTGGAGCAGCTCGTTCGCCAGCACATGGTGGAGCCGACCTCCCTTCCTGCCGGAACATCAGGATCCTCCACCTCTGGCACAACATCAGCCAATCCTCCAAATGTGCCTAGCCCTGTGCCTAGTCCAGAGGCCACAACATCTGCCTCTGGACAGGCCAGCCCGATGGCATCCCGGACCCGGTCTGGCGCCCACCCTCCCCCATCCAAACGGGCGAAAAAACGGTGACAGCAATGGCGACTTTTCCCACACTCCTTCTGTGCTTGGCTCATATTCCTTTCTGGTCAAAACTTCCCTCTCCTTTCTTGTGAAATGTTTTTAATTTATTTTTGTACGTTTATGTTAGCAGTTAGTGATTATTTATTTTTGATAAAAAGTATCTTTGCCAGAAAAAAACAAAACAAAATATTATGCCAATTGGTTTGTGTTTAAACAATAAATTTATGTTAAAAATCTGACATTGTATTGTGACATTATTGTACAAATGGGTTACATTTAATCCTGGCCCTAAAGGCAAAAAAGGACACCAAAAACCATTTCATTTTTTAAAAAAAAAGGCCTCTTGAAGGAACGTTTAAAAAATCACATAACGATGCAAATTCCACATTAATAAAAAAAAGGGGAGCTAATTAAAACATGATGACATTATTGTCACAATAGGCCATAAACAACAAATTGAGGCCAAAAAAAACCCCCAAAAATGTACGCCAATTGATTGTGTAATCCTGACATTAGCAGGTATGATTTCCACCTGCGTACGGTTTTGTGCTATCCCAATAAACTGCTTTCCAAACACATACCAAGCCGGTTTTCAATACAACACTAATTGCTTTTGTGACCACCCGCGATTAATCGCTGCAACATCATGGAGTCCCGGGACGGAGGAGAAGGCCATCGCCAATGTGGTCGAGTAATCCAGACCCTAAACTGTGCGAGCATTTTGAAGGGAAAGAGGATGTTCCAGTGACGTATGTGACGGTCCGAACACATTTGACGTTCGCATCTGCTAATGTATGTACGCCCCAAAAATGCCTCGCCACGTCTGCGTTTTTCCATCTCCACCCCCGTCAACACCCAAAAACGCCCTGTTCTGTCAATCACATTTGACATGTCACTTCCTGTACGCTATTTTAGGAACGAGAGAAAAAAAGCTCACAATCTGCCGTACGCACATGCGCAGTGTAACACCGACGCATGCGCGGTTAGTCAACATCGGAACGCAACGAGAGTACTGTTGGTAACGTGCGGCTCTGAATGAGGGCCACAATTCACAAACACAGAAAATATATATTTTTTTGGTTTGGACTGGAGTGTACTTTGGGGGTTACAGCACCCTTTAACGGTCAAGCCAGCCGGCCCTTTACTTATGACACAGGCGCACGCTTGGCACTACTTTGTTGATGCACGTGCAGCTACTGCGCACACAATTCACAAACACAGAAAATATTTTTTTTTTGGTTTGGACTGGAGTGTACTTTGGGGGTTACAGCACCCTTTAACGGTCATGCCAGCCGGCCCTTTACTTATGACACAGGCGCACGCTTGGCACTACTTTGTTGATGCACGTGCGGCTACTGCGCACACAATTCACAAACACAGAAAATAATTTTTTTTTTGGTTTGGACTGGAGTGTACTTTGGGGGTTACAGCACCCTTTAACGGTCAAGCCAGCCGGCCCTTTACTTATGACACAGGCGCACGCTTGTCACTACTTTGTTGATGCACGTGCGGCTACTGCGCACACAATTCACAAACACAGAAAATAATTTTTTTTTTGGTTTGGACTGGAGTGTACTTTGGGGGTTACAGCACCCTTTAACGGTCAAGCCAGCCGGCCCTTTACTTCTGACACAGGCGCACGCTTGGCACTACTTTGTTGATGCACGTGCGGCTACTGCGCACACAATTCACAAACACAGAAAATATATTTTTTTTTGGTTTGGACTGGAGTGTACTTTCGGGGGTTACAGCACCCTTTAACGGTCAAGCCAGCCAGCCCTTTACTTATGACACAGGCGCACGCTTGGCACTACTTTGTTGATGCACGTGCGGCTACTGCGCACACAATTCACAAACACAGAAAATAATTTTTTTTTTGGTTTGGACTGGAGTGTACTTTGGGGGTTACAGCACCCTTTAACGGTCAAGCCAGCCGGCCCTTTACTTATGACACAGGCGCACGCTTGGCACTACTTTGTTGATGCACGTGCGGCTACTGCGCACACAATTCACAAACACAGAAAATATATTATTTTTTTAGCACTTGGGGGGGAGCACCCCTGATGGACAGAGCACCCCCTGGACAACACTACAGCACCCCTTTAGGACTGGGACACTGCACAGGACTTTGGAGTGGACACAGCCCCTATGGAGAACTGACTGCACAACACAGTCCAGCCAGCCCCTATGGACTTTGAAGTAGTGGACACAGCCCCTATTAACAACAGCAGCACAGCACAACACAGCCAGCCCCTATGGACTTTGAAGTAGTGGACAACAGCAACACTACACTACACTACACAGCCCAGCCAGCCCTAACTCCCACCCTCCCTCTTCACTGTCCACAGCCGAGTGAGAAAATCCAAAACCCGCGAGACTCGGAAGGCGGGATGATGACGTTTTGCCTCGATTTCAGATCCGAGTCAGGCGGGAAAAGTCGAGCCTGACTCGGATCGGACTCGGATCGGGGGGGCTCGAGGGGGTTCGGATTTCAGAAATCCGAACCCGCTCACCCCTATTTTGAGGTGCACAGATTTCTGGTAGTCTGATAAACTTGTGCCTTTCTGCATTGAAAATCAGGGATTCATGAGGCTTACCTCACTCAGATTAATATCGGTTATCTGTCTCTTGTCTACTCTTTGCATTTTTAGGCAGAAGAAGGCTATAAATTCAGAAAATCTTCTGGTAGTACAAAAAGAACATGAAACATAAAACTTCCTAATGTTCAAATTTTTATTTATTTGTAATATTGCACTTATAATTTTGTCTATGGAGAACAAGTAGTGCCACCACACCTAGGTTTGGAGAGTGCTAATTACTGTGCCCTCAAAACTGTGTGCTCCAACAACTCCAGGAAGAATGGTTAAACTGGTAATAGTCCTCTCAGTTCTAGGGAAACAGTGTTAGGTGAATGGTACTGAGGTGTGGGTCAGTTCATTACCAAATGCCTGTCACAACAGAATGGCTGCCAGGGGGAAGCACTAGGCTAGAGGCCAGGGGAGTATCTTCATATTGGCCAGGATTGAACTTCCTGAGGAGGGGGGAGGCGCCGGCCTCTTACTTTGCCAGGGGTGCTCGGACCCCTAGAAACACCCCTGCTAGGATTGAACTGGCTGAGGAGGGGGGAGGCACCGGTCTCTTACTTTGCCAGGGGTGCTCGGACCCCTAGGTACACCCCTGTACCACTCCCCACCCCCGACCCTCAAGTCATTAGGTTTTTAAACGCCAGACGAGCAGGAGCAGTGGAGTAAGTTCATCCCAGACGCCCGGAGGCATGTTATAATTTGGTGCCCCCTCCCTATATATGGAAAATATACATGGTTCATATCTATCTATCTATCTATCTATCTATCTATCTATCTATCTATCTATCTAATATGCACAAACACACATATGAAATAGCCTTAAGTGGGGTGAATATATTGTGGGCAATGGAGGAGATGCCCCTTCAGTACTGGCGCCCGGCGGCAGGCGCCTCCATTGTCTCCCATAGTTCTGCCCCTGCACTCTGTAATGTTAGGGGGGGATGATGTATTTGAAGAGCATATGTTTTATCATTCTGTCTTTTTAAATAATTTAACATGGCAGAGCGATAAAATGTATGATCTTTAAATATACCCTCCCTAACATGACTGAGCGATAAAATATGTGCTTTTTAAACATATCATTCCCCCCACCCTCAGCACATGAATTTGGGGGTAGGGGGGGCAATGGGAGTGGGGTAGGTGCTGGGGGGGTGATATATTTAAATTTTAAAGAGTATACATATATATATATATATTATCACTCTGTCATGTTAGGGGTGAGGGTGATATATTTAAAGAGCATATGTTTTATCACTGTAATGTTAGGGGGGGGGGTGATATTTTTAAAGAGCATGTTTTGTCACCCTGTAATGTTAGGGGGGGGGGTGTGATGTATTTAAAGAGCATGTGTTTTATCATTCTGTCATGTTAAATGATTTAACATGGCACTGGCAGAGTAATAAAATACAAGATCTTTAAATATACCCCCCCTAACATGACTGATAAAATATGTGCTTTTTAAATATATAATCCCCCCCAACACCACCGAGTCCTACACCCAGCGACGGCCCCACCCCACCCTCATAGGGCTTGCCTGGCTTGCACTTGACTGACAGGCACTGAGACAGACACAGACTTACTGTAATATTTTATATTGCCTGTCTGCAGTGCCACAGCCAGCCCACAGAGCCTCTCTCCCGGGTCCCGGCCACTCTCTCTCCCTGCAGCCAGCCGCTGGTGCCAAGTAAGTTGTTGCAGCAGTGGCAGTGTCGGAGTCTCAGCTTTTCAAAAGGGACAGGCACAGGGTCGCGGGCGGTCATATGATATGCGACATCCGCTACCAGAGAGACCACAGAGAGTGCAGACGTGATGGAGCTGGAGGAGGAGCGCCGCTGATGCTGATCGGCGCTCGGCTCAGCGGCTCCGCTCCTCTACTACTAGTTAGAACTGGCTGAAGCCGGTAGGTGGAACGGCTGGGACCTGGATTGACAATGGAGCCAGGTGCCCCCTTTAGGACTGGCGCCCAGCGGCAACTGACTCCATTGTCTCCGGGAGTTCCACCATTGAGCAGGAGATATACTAATTGGGGTACAGCAAATCAACGTATTTGAATGATAACATATTTAAGGGGGTGATTCAGCTGAGGATGGAATTGCAAAGTTGCACGCAAGCAGCTTTGCAATTTCATCCTTGCTAATATGCAAAAGCAGCAGGAGGTGTATGACACCCCCTGCTGCATTTGTGATCCCAGCACTGCGACCTAGGTCACAGGCTGGGATCACCATTGCGTCCCTCGGTTGTTACACAGACTGGCCGACTTGCGGGGCCAGGAAACTGTGTCCGAGGACACAGCCCCTGGCCTTACCACTCCCAGAAAATGAGGCCGACACGCCTTGTTTCCAAGATCTACAGCACAGGTTCTCAAACTCGGTCCTCAGGACCCCAAACAGTGCATGTTTTCCTGGTCTCCCCACAGAATCACAAGTGAAATGATTAGCTCCACCTTTGGATCTTTTAAAATGTGTCAGTGAGTAATGAATACACCTGTGTGCCTGCTGGGTGACCTGGAAAATATGAACTGTGTGGCGTCCTGAGGACCGAGTAGATAGACAACAGATGTTAGACATGCAATAGGTTGACAGGGACAAAAGGTTGACAGGGACAAAAGGTTGACACACTAAAGGTCGACATGTAAGAAGGTCGACAGGTACAGATGGACGACGGGTACAAATGGTCTACATGGTCAAAAGGTCGACATGCATATGGTCGACATGAAAATGGTCGACACATGTTTTTCTTTTGTTTTCTAACCCTAATATTCACCCTACCCCTCCTCTTGGTGCCTAACCCTAACCCTCCCTCCTTGTGCCTAACCCTAACTGTCGGTGTAGGTGCCTGACCCTAACCGTCCCTTCTGGTGCCTAACCCTAACCATCCGGTAAGTGCCTAACTCTAACCCTCCCTCCTGGTGCCTAACCCTAACTGTCGGTGTAGGTGCCTAACCCTAACCATCCGGTAAGTGCCTAACCCTAACCATTGGGGTAAGTGCCTAACCCTTACAAACAAAAAACTCATGTGTCGACCATTTTCATGTCGACCATTTGCATGTTGACCTTTTGTCCCTGTCGACCATTTGTACCTGTCGGCCTTCTTACATGTCGACTTTTAGTGTGTTGACCTTTTGTCCCTGTTGACCTATTGCCTGTCTAACATCTGGTGTTTATCTAGAAATTGTCTATGTTTTTACTGTAGATCATTAGGCCGGATCCCGGCCATCCCGCCCCCGCACCGCCCTTAAAATGCCTCTGCTTGTCAGTCAGGCAAAGGCATAGCAGGAGCTGTGTGCGACCACGCAGGACCTGTTCTGCACATTCGCAGATTCCCAATAATTAGGGAAGTGCATTCAGCATTGCAGGTACATGCAATGCTGAATCAGCCCATAAGTTCAGAGTAGTAAAGTGATACTCCTGTCATACTGTTGCAGGAAGACTGCAGTGTCAAATACACCACTATATGAAACAAAGTTCAAACACACAACTTGTTATTACTATGTACAACTTAATTTGTGCAGTAAAAATACAACAATTATAATATGATGACATACTGTATACATGTTATATACTGTATTAAAAGCTACTTGTATGTATGTATATATATATATATATATAGATTTATTTATATACAGTATATATATGAGAAGCTGGGCAGCTCTACCATTTCATGCATTTTATCCCAAGCACAGCTAGCATAAGTTGAATACTGGGACAGGAAAGGCTGCTGGCGGTATCTCACTTTGCTGTATGGTAATGATTCAGGTCTTACAGTGATTTACTGCACTCCTAAGTGCTTGTGGCATTTGTGCGATTACACTATTTTGGAACTGTAATCTCAGTATCTGGTATACAGTGCACCTAGCTATTCCTCTTGTACCACCGTTAAATCATTTTTCTTATCTCTGTTTTGTAAGGAACAATCTCCCTGATTATTTTAGATGTTCCTCTGTGATAATGTTAGGGGTTCATGTTAGAAGGCCTCAAGAAACAATTAGACTAAAACAACAAACCCATGACGTTCTGTTATATGCTGTATGAATGGCATTGTTAGGGTTAGACTGTAGATCAGTGATTCCCAATCTCTGTCTTCTAGGCACACTAACAGTCCTGTATTTAGTGATATCCATGCTAAAGCAAAGATGGTTAAATCAAAATAACTGAGGTACTAATAAAGTCACCTGTGCTCAAGTATAGCTATCCTTAAAACCTGGACTGTTAGTGTGCCTTGAGGACTGCGGTTGGGAACCCCTGCTGTAGATAATTTCAGTATCATCCAAACAGTCTACTCTTATTAGCAATCATCAGAACTTAAAAGTCAGTCTTCAGTCTAAGGGGTCTATTTACTAAGCCTTAGATGGAGATAAAGTGAACGGAGATAAAGTCACAACCAATCAGCTCCTAACTGCCATGTCATAGGCTGTATTTGAAAATGACAGTTAGGAGCTGATTGGTTGGGACTTTATCTCCGTTCACTTTATCTCCATCCAAGGCTTAGTAAATAGACCCCTAAGTCATTAAGTGAAGGAAAAAATCAATTGAAAATATAGAAATTCACATACTAAATCCACTCCTTCAATAATACAGCAAAACCACAGGAAATGTATCTGTAATAATACGTAATAGTCTAGAAAATTGTACATACAAAAGTTTTTTGATTAAAGCAAGTAGAAATAAATACAGCAATGGAAAAAAAACTAATGCAACTGATATGGTCTACATGATGATAATAAATGTGTGTATCTATGATGTTTTCTTACTAAGATGTGATACAGTGGATCAAAAATCAATATACCCTTTTACTAAACAACAGCAACCCTAAGGGCCCAGTGGCGTAAATCCATCCCAGACACCCGAAGGCAAGTTATAATATAATGCCCCCCCCCCCCCCCATCACAGCCACTGACACTGCAATGTAGCAATTCGCATGCAAACAGGCTATAGACAGACGAAGCCAGCAGCTGATGGTCTGACTTGGAGCTCTCCACTAGTGTATGGTGCCGGGAAGAGTTGCCATGTATTGAGCGGCCGTGATGGTACACTCCTGGTACATAGTGGGGTGGGGTGAATATGTTGTGGACAATGGGGGAGGTACCCCTTCAGAGCTGGAGCCCGGCGGCAGGCGCCTCCATTGCCTCCCATTGCCTGGCCCTTTCTAGTGGTACCACTCATGTTTAACATTCGGTGGTTAACTAGCACTTGTATTTCTTGTCAGATGGAATCAATGGGGGATACTGGTGGGAATTCAATTTTCCGAATTTTCCTCAAAAACATTTTCATTGGTTGAACAACTTTTAAGGGCTTAGAGAGACAGACTATGAAATAGTATGTACTGAAATCTGCCAGGGGCTCATTAGTGTTAGAAGTACATCTGTTTTCATGCCTTTCTGTACAGAGCATGAGTGTGCCAAAAACTCTTATTTGTTGTTTAGTGGGTAAGAAGCTGATGTACAGAATCTGCACCGAAATAAAGTAGACAACTAAGCTGTTATTATACTGTGTTCCTTCAGCCCAATTCTCATGCACAAGTCTTATGTGTTTCAGGGTGACCTGCGGTTTATAATGCCTCTCCTATACACAGCAGAGGTATGCAGGTGCTGCGTCCAAGGGAAATACAACATGAACAAATTCTGCCAAGATGCAATCTGAATAATCCACAAAACACTAATTCTGTAACTGATGACATAACATGAATCTCTATAGCTTTATGCTCTGGTTTTGCTGAAATGTAGAGAACAGCTCTTACCATTGGCATAAATAAGTGATCTGCTTCTCAACAATTTGATTCACTTTATTTATACTGTATGCTTCAAGGCTAATTTAGTTTTTAGTTTAATACCAAAAGTTAAGTATCATATGCGGTTCCGGCAAATCACCAGATCTGGCAGGAGCTAGGAGAAGATCCATGATAGGTGACTACTAGCACTCTTTCTTCTTCATTCCGGCAACATGCTGTCCATCAACAATGCTAGAGTCAGATTAGGACCCTGTGGGGCACTAAACAAGATACTGGTTAGGGCCCCCCTTGCTCACACTCCAAACCACAGAATCATTGGGCCTGATTCAGACCCGGACAGTATCTGGAATGCGTTCGCTATTGCTGATGTTTGCTAATCTGCGCATGCATATGCATCGCAGTGCGCGTGCGCAAACTACACAATGCGTTCATTGACCGCTCACTCACCCAGCACAGCCAGCCCAGCAGAGTGAGTGACAGGAGAGGCCGTTTTGTGGGTGGTGACAGGGGCAGTCCAGTAAAAACGGTGGGTTGGATTTGCGAACGCAGGCGTGCCTCAGAGTTCTAACGCCATTTTTGAGGCGTGCATAATTAACAGGCAGCGTCATAGTACACGTCACTTGCCCTTTTTTTTTACACTGATTTACTCACAATGCTTGTGGTAAGGTAAAGCAACCGCAAGCACTGTGTTAGCATCCGATGGTGCTCGATGTACCAATGTTTTAATACACTTCCTGGAGATGACGTGTTGCTGGTGGGCGGCTCTGCCTGTGCGATTGGGCGTACGCTCAAAGTGGCCGCTTGCTAAGACATGGTGGGCGTACTTATGCCTTGGCGAGCATTCGCTTCCCGTGGCGTCACTTTGACAAATTTGCATACTCATCGTGCGAGCGTACGCTCATACCGTCCGGGTCTGAATCAGGCCCAGTGTCCCTTGCATACAGAACAGAAAATCATTCCCTGCTGCCTTCTTGCCCCATTCATTATATTCCCATACTGTATTCCCAAAGAGAACTTCCCTCCTAACCACGCTGGATTCCTGGGGCACTTGTGCAAATGTTGCATGTTACCTGATCACTATGTTGAGGACCCACTTGTGTTGATAATCTAATGTTTCAGTCATGTGATGCTAAGCACCAGAAGTCAGGAGTGTGTGCTGTCCTCATCGGAGGATCTCTGCTCATGTAGTAACAAAACTGCAGTCTGATTAGTAAAATACAGGGGCTGCCAGAGGAGTTATAAGGTTCTTAATAGAACCAGGATCTGTGACCACAATAAAGTTCAGAATAATTTTAGTCATCCCCATCTGGCAACATCAGCTGGAGTGGGAGGAGGCTATTCATCACACAGAGGCGCTAGCATTATTGGGAGTACACCGCTGGTGACCAAAATGAGGAAGAACTGGGTTCCGCTACTGTAATGAGCAGATCTTGTTCCTTCCTGGCCTGCCAATCAGTGGGACTATTCTTACTATTCTTAGAGGAGTCACAGTGCCAGGCAAGATGGGTGCAGCCGAGCACAATAGTTGATGCCCTCCAATCTGTTGTCCTGGGTTCACCCAAAATTCAATGCAGGTGGAGTTTGGAGTTATTCTTTAATATCCAGTACTCTTGATCGCTCTCTGTTCTTTCCACTACCTAAATGTTTAAAACTTTTACATTTTGAAGTTAACCATTTAACTGGCACGTGATGCGACCACAGCCAGATAAAAACTAAGGCCCTGATTCAGACCTGCTCACTAAGCCGCGATTGCTCGCTGCCAAAAGGGGCCGGGTATGCAAATTCCACGATCGCACTGTGTGGCTTAAGGATGCCCTCTATGTCTTAGAGAGCGATGGCAGTTAGCGTATGCAGGTGTATAAAGCCGCCCACCTTTCTCTCTTAGCACACGTCATCTCCAGGAAGTGTCTGATTAATCGGTAACATCGAAAGCCATCGGAGCTGCTCGCAGCCCTTGAGGCAGTCCCTACCCCACCACCGCAAGCACTGCAATCAGTTCAGGGTCAAATACAACCAAGTGATGTGTTCAATGACATTACTTTGCTAATTATGCACACCCATTAAACTCTGTTTTGATGCTCAGACACGCCTGTGTTCGCACAGCCACTCCCCCGTTCACAAGAACCTTCCCCTGTCACCACCCACAAACTGCGCTGTCACTTGTCGAAGCTGGAAAATTGGCTGAGACAATATCAGTTTAAAATTGAATCGCGGCGACGCCATCTTGCGACTGGCCGCAAGACACCATCTTGGAAATGAGATCGCAAGACGCCATTTTGAGAATGGCCGCCCAAGTGCCATTTTAGATAAACTCACATTTAAGTACATATGGCGATATTACTATTAAGCACCCTGCGATTGCATCCTTCCTCATTTCCCATACATAGTAATACGCACAATTGCGCTGTTAACTAGTCGCATATTAGCGAATGCATAAATTCCTATATGAAAACACCGTTTAGTAGCTAAATGCGCATGCACCCGCACCAAGTTAACTAGCATCCTTATATCAAACCCTGCATACTCACACATTACATATTCACATACAAGGTTTCATAAGCTTTAAAGTATAAGATTTAAGTTAGTTCAGTTAGTATAAATGCTGTGAAATAAAGATATTTGATAACAAGGGTTTTATACATGCTAAGAAAGCCGTGTTTGGTTTCATACTGATGCGTACTCTTTCAACAGAATTCCGGTACTATCAGTGTGGAGATCGCATCATGCATTCTCAACTTATGGACCGCAGAGACTTCAAGCAACAAAATGTATAACTGTTAGGATTTTGCATGGGGGTGGGAGGGCAGAGACCCCCAGTTGTTAGAGGCTGTGTGAGTCTATTTGAACCAGCCTATTAAACTCTCTGTAACAGATGCTTCCTCCCTGGGAACCAATGACATCAGCAACAAACTTCTCTATTGTCCAGTCTATTCTGGGGGGGTATAAATATGTGTGCTCCAACACTGGGTCTTTAGTCTTCTTGCTGAATGCTGTTAGACGAGAGGTTTCTTGCTGATGCCTAACATCTGGTCCGGATGCGCTGCATATGTGTACTGTACTTGGGTCTGTATAATTCCTTTGCGCCGAATTGTGTCTGGATCAATAGCGTGTAACTGACTGTACTTTTACTTGAATAATATTTTTGATTTGGAACCACAGATTCCAGGTCTTAAGTCTTTATTTACTGTATGACTGCGTACGCAAATTAGTGTAATCATTAGAAGGTATAGGCAGGATATTAGAAGGTATAGGCAGGATATTAGAAGGTATAGGAAGGAGTGTATAGAGGTTCTGATCCAGTATCGTTAGTTGGGGGCTCGTAGTGAAGTCACTTACCTGCTCACATGGTACATACGTCTATCGATATTTCAGCAAAGGGTGGAGTGGCCACAAGCAGGGTTTACCTGCAACTGCTTTGTGCTGAAAGATCGCTATCCATCTCCGTGTGAATCAAGGAAGCTGACTAGAATCCAGGGACAAGAGAGGAAAAAGTTTGTTTTCCTCTGTTGATAGAACCTTACGTTTAAAGGGGTGCCGCAGTACTGAGTACGCGGCTGAGTCGCAGGTTTGTGCACAGCAAAGATGCACTTTTGTGTACACAGCTAGAGGTTGTCATATGGTTGTGCGGTAGTCGCATTATTGTGTATGCAACTGGTCGCAAAATAGCGTATACGTACTTCCAGTTGTGCTGCCACGTGTTTTAGATAAAGCCGTTGAGGTTTACATTTTTCAATTATTATCAATATCTGGGTTAACATGTATTTTTCTGCGCAGGAAAAAAGTGTGTAACAGTGAGTGTTTGTTGGTAGGGGTAATTTGTTCCCTACAGTTAAAGGTACCATATGACCTTTAAGGGCTAAGTGCTAGTCGCTCGGTAAGCAGCTTACCATTCTATACACAGTAGCAGGTGTACATGTTGTCTTTGTTGTAGAGAGGTGCGTGGAAGTAGCCGAAATACAAACTTCCATAGGTGTGGAAGTTGCCTTACTAAATCTTATCCGGGTGTGGAAGTTGCCTTTTTCAAATCTTATCCAGGTGTGTGGGCGCCACCGACATAAATCGTCCACAGGTAAGTGAAAATATCTTGATTGTCTTTCACCAGTTTAAATCTTCATTGAAAAGCGTAGGATTTTGTCTCAGAATGGGAGCCGCGCAAATAGTAGAGATGTTAGACAATGATGTGCTGCTAATGGAGGCGCCGATCGGATCGGCTCATCGTATTATGCATACTAAGTACGGTACTTATGCGATAAGGTATTGTGATGTATGGTTTAAAATGACGATGAAGAGTGTTAGACCATTTCCCAGAATTGGTAGTTTTGATAAAAATGTATTAGATAATGTCCGGGATCACATCAGTCTGATGCGCTCCCGAGAGAAAAAGGTTAAATATTATGAATGTTTAAAACTGTGGCAGCATGAAGGGGATGTGTGGCTTAAAAATGTGCAAACGACGCAAACTAGCGTTCGCGAGCACATTGCCAGAGAATACATCCGCGACGCTAAATTGCGAGCCGCAAATGGCGCGCGCGTGCAGCAAGGTAGCGTTGTGGAGAGTATTGCCAGCAGTTCACGCTCACCTCCCTCACCTTATGTGGATGGAGGTGCAAGTACAGTTACCAAAAATTCTCATAAAAATGTAACAAGCAATTTGTACCCTCTCTTAAGCAACCATAAAGAAAATGTTTATGATGTGGATGATGAGCCTAATGTAATGTCTGCCATTTCCCATGCTGTGCAGATGATAGATGCTGCATCACCACAATCACGAGTGGTGCCGCCATCTCCATCGGTAACAGCAAGGGAAGTGTTAACACCCTCTGCACCCGTAGAGAAAGTTGTTCATACCATACGTAGCAGCAGCAGACTAAACCCCAGCCAGGTAACCAGGTCAAAGGTAGCAGCGCTACCAGTCCGCATCCCATTCGGACAATAACCGTTCCAAACGGAAATGCCGATGCAAACGGTATAGTGCCCACGAGGGAAGTAGTAATGCATTGTCCTCGGACAAGAGCAGAACTCAATTCCATCATAAATGATTTCCCTGATCCCAAAAAGGAACTAGCCAAATGTCAAAGATTTTTGAGAAATTTGGGTAGTTCACATGAGCCCACTAATAAAGATTGGCGTGTGGTGTTAAGGGCCTGCCTACCACGCAATACCGACGTGACAAAATTTATCACGGATTGTGTATTGGATGGTGACGTTCCCTTAACCGACCAAGTAAACCAAGGTAACATTTCCCGCATTGTAACTCAATTGGGTATATATTTTCCAGTAGTAGTTAACTGGAACAAAATTTTCACCATTAAGCAAAAGGAGAGTGAATCTGCAGAAGATTATTGCGACCGGGCACTGCAGGCTATCACCCAGTACACTGGGACAGAGGATATTAAAGATAGCACTCACCACAGGGGAATGATAGTCACGGTACTCGTGGACGGTCTGAAAGAGAGTTTAAAAACCCGGGTTCAGACCTCACAGCCTGGCTGGTGGGGACTCACAATAGATACCCTCATAGAAACCACCATCGAACATTATAAAAACATCTCAAAGAAGAGAGAAGCCCAGAGCGAAAAACTAATGGCTGTTAGTATCCAAGCTCTGGAGGGAATGACGGTAACATCACAGCCAACCGACACACTTGCACTTGCACACACACTTACATCTGAACAAGTATGTGCCCTCACTAAAACCACGCATCAACAAACACAACTCTATCCCATTAACCCGATACAACCACAGGTCCCATACTACTCACAACTTCTTATCTCCCACAATAACCTTACCCTCCCTATCCTTACCCATATCCACCACCTTTACCCTCTGCTCATACCTCACAACAACACATGTCTTCACCCGATCCACGAACATGTTTTAACTGTAAACAAACAGGACACCTAAGTAGAAACTGTACAGTAAAAAGAGTAGGAACCCCAAGTCAGGAAAGACCTGGATATCCCCATAAGGGATATGCACAGAGACCAGCAAATGTCCAACAGGCACCAGCTCTAATTGTGGCCGTAAATGCTTTATTGGAGAATGGTAACCAACACTAGGGGTCAGGTCATACCTGTAGTCTACAGAAAGTCAGGTTAACGGGAAGTACTAGGGAAGAACCGGTCATGATGGTTGATGTAGCTGGTACTGAAAATCCTTTTCTTGTAGACACAGGGGCGACCAGGTCAGTGATAAAATCTCCTGTTAATTTACAGGTGACCAACGAGACAGTACCAACAATGGGAGTAACAGGTAAAGTGGAACAATATCCTATAACAAAGTCCACAGAGGTTACTATTGGGCCTTTGCATACCAGGCATTCTTTCCTCCTGGCTGCTGCGGCTCCTACTAACTTGCTGAGAAGAGACTTGTTATGTAAGATGGGATGTGTTATATACTGCACCCCTGATGGTGTATTTTTAGATATCCCAGAGAGAGTTGCACACGAGGTGCGGGGTATGTTGGACACTCCCCAAAGGATAATGTATCACTCTACAAGTTTAAATGAAAATCCATCTCAGGTAGATGAAATGTTGTCCCAGATTCCAGATTCCCTTTGGACTAAGGATGGACAGGACACTGGATTAATGGCAAACTTAAGCCCTGTAATGGTAAATTTAAAAGGCGGTAGGCAAGCTCCAAAAATTCCCCAGTACCCACTAAAACAGAAGGTAGAATTAGGGGTTTTTCCAATAATTGAGCTAGTATAGCCAACAGTCCCATTTTTCCAATGAAAAAGAGTGGTGGGAGGGGTTATAGGCTGGTACAAGACCTTAGAGGTGTTAATAAGGTGGTAGAGAGCCAATTCCCTGTAGTGCCAAATCCAGCTGTCATTCTGATGCAGATCCCACCAAACGCAACCCATTTCACTGTCATTGACCTCTGTTCTGCTTTCTTCTCTGTGCCTCTCCACCCTGACTGTCAGTATCTATTCGCATTTACATACAGAGGTTTACAATACACATGGACACGGTATCCCCAAGGTTTCATAGACAGCCCCAGTATCTTCTCCCAGGCATTGCACGACTGTTTTCAATCTTTCAAACCTGCCAATGGATCTGTTTTAATTCAATATGTGGACGATTTATTGTTATGTTCTGACTCGTTTATGTCATGTTTAAATGATACTAAACTTTGTTACTTCATCTCTCGCATACAGGACACAAGGTGGCTAAGGACAAACTACAGCCGTGCCTATCCAGAGTAAAATATTTGGGACACTGCCTAACCCAGGGTTTACAACATCTTACAATGGATAGAATCCAGGCCATACAAAAGATGACACTGCCGCAGAATCAACAGCAAATTCGTATCTTCTTGGGAATGTGTGGATACTGTAGAATGTGGATCCCAGGTTTTTCTATTTTGGCCTTACCTTTACAGGAATTAGTCTCTTACTCAAAGCCCGATCGTGTCATACACACAGAGGAATCAGAGCAGGCTTTCCTTAATCTTAAGGATAGTCTGACAAAAGCTCCTGCATTGAGAATACCTGATTATGAAAAACCTTTGATTTGTATTGTACGGAAGCCGATGGTTGTGCTGCAGGTGTCCTTACACAAAAACATGGTGATGCCAGTAGGCCCGTAGCATACTACAGTGCCCAATTGGACACTGTGGCAAGATCACTCCCCACCTGTTTGAGAAGTGTAGCAGCTACCGCTCTATTGGTGAGTAAAAGTGAGGACGTAGTATTGGGTCATGATATGATTGTCTACACTCCCCATGCTGTATCTGCTCTGTTGAACTCAGCTCAAACCAGACACATCTCTTCAGCCAAGTTTACTAAATGGGAACTAGCTCTAATCGCACCCGCAAACATTACTGTTAAACGTTGCAGCACGCTGAATCCAGCAATGTACTTACCATATGTACAACATGATGTACAAAGGGTGGAAGGAGAGGAGTTCCTGTCAGGAGTTGAGTTCAGCAGACATAATGATACGCACGATTGCATGACATCTCTGAATCAGACCTTTACTGCTAGACCTGACATACATGACACACCTTTAGAGAATGTGGAAGTGACCTTTTATACGGATGGGAGTTGTCATAGACAAACAGACACAGATGAATTATGTACAGGTTATGCTGTTGTAAATGACATCATAGAAGCTAAGCCTCTTGGTCCTCCTCACTCAACCCAGGTGGCAGAGTTAGTAGCACTAACTAGAGCGTGTGAACTGGCAGCAGGCAAATCTGCTAACATTTACACTGACTCGAGGTATGCATTCGGGGTGGTGCACAATTTTGGGGCTCTATGGCATCTGAGAAATTTTATGACAGTAGCAGGCACACCAGTTGCACATTCCCGACACATAAAACATCTTTTAGAAGCAATCCAACTGCCCAAAGTGGTGGCAGTAATTAAATGTAAAGCCCATACATGTGAGGATGATCCGGTGTCACTGGGCAACAACAGAGCTGAAGCTGCAAAATGGGCAGCAGGGTTAAAAATGTTTTCTCCCACTGAAAAAATTATGTCTTTCCAAACAATTGATATGCTGAAATTAATTGAGATGCAAAATTTGTGTTCAATTCAGGAAAAATCCATTTGGAAGTCCAAGGGAAGTGGGCAAGAGTCCTCCGGGCTCTGGAGGGACGGTCAAGGTAAGCCAGTAGCCCCCAAGGCATATTACCCCAGCCTGGCTGAGGCAGCACACGGTCTGACTCATCTGGGTAAACAAGGTATGTGCAAGTTGGTGAGGGCATACTGGTGCGCACCAGGTTTTTCTTCACAAGCAGAAAAGATACCAATGTCCTGTCTGACCTGCTTGAGGAAGAACATAGGGAAAGCGATCCCTACCGAACCGTCCCACATTCCACCGACTGAAGTACCTTTCCAGGTGATACAAATTGATTTCATCCAATTACCACCCTGCAGGAACCTTAAGTATGTATTAGTGTGCACAGACGTATTTTCTAACTGGGTTGAGGCCTACCCAGCGGCCACTAATACTGCTGCGTTTACTGCCAAGAAAATGTTCAGGAATTTGTATGCAGGTACGGTATCCCTAAAATCATCGACAGTGATGGGGTACTCATTTCACAAGTGATGTTTTTCAAAATATGTGTAAGCTGATGGGTATTAATAGCCGACTTCATACCCCTTACCGACCGCAAGACAGTGCCAAGGTAGAGAGGATGAACGGGACTATTAAAAATAAGTTAAGTAAAATCATGGCAGAGACTGGACTAGGATGGCCAGAAGCCTTACCTTTGGTCCTACATAGCATAAGGACCACTCCTAGACCTCCTCTGAATCTGTCCCCATTTGAAATATTGTTCGGTAGACAACCTCATTTGATCATAAGTCCACAGGATGACCTGAAGGGTAACAACGAGGTAACTGTAAAGTATCTTATATCAATGAGTAAGCAGTTAAAGCAACATCAGCAGAAACTGAAATTGTTATCTAATGATATGCCTGAAACTAACTGTCATGATGTTGAACCAGGAGAATATGTAATGATCTGAAATTTCTTGCGTTCAGGTTGTTTGACTGATCAGTGGGAAGGTCCGTACCAGGTGCTGCTGACGAGTACTACACCTTTGAAGGTGGCCGAGAGAGATACCTGGGTCCATTCCACTCACTGCAAAAAGGTCAATCAACCGGTGGAGAATCAGTCAGAGACAAGGCTGATAGTGTGGACCTGTCGCTCACGAGCTTGTTCCGGGAGGATTGAAAAGGTTGTAGTGAGATACCTGAACTAAAAGAAACTTGCAGGTTTTGTTGTGACAATGGACGGGCCTGCTGTGTTCATTTTCATATTCTCTTTTAGAGTGTTCACCATCTTGGTCGGTTCGGGGATATCCAGTTTCTGTGATGGGAGACCGATCGAGGAAATGGGAGCTGAAGATTCCTGTATTTGTGAGCTTTGTGGGTCCCTAGTTGATGAGAACTGTATCCAACGGTGCCAACCTAAATATAACCCGTACTGGGGTGGGTATCCTTTAGAGGATTATCATAGCATGGTAGGCAAAGTGTTAAATCAAACAGATTGCTGGGTGTGTTCACACGTGCCACAGGGACAGCATAACGTAGGGTTGGTGCCATTTCCGCTGAATACCACGGAAATTTTAGAATTACAGAAAGGGAAAACATTGGATGGAAAATTCCTCTCATCCAAACCACCTCATTTTAAACTCTATCAATTCCAAGTAGATAGATCACTTTTGTATTTAAACATAACCAACCCCAATAAACCCGGGAGTTGGGAGGTGATGGGGATTAATCAGACGATGACCTTCTCACACAGAGCTGATAATGAGTCCATAAACCATGATCTGTTACGCTCAATTAAATCAGTTGTGAAACATTTTAGGTATAGGTATACATTGAGGGGCTGATTCAGACCCGTTCGCGAGCGCCGAGCGCTCGCAAGCGGGTCGATGGTGCTCTAGTGCGCATGCACACGATGGAGGGAGCTCCGTCGTGCGCATGCGCGAGACCTGGGGAGTGACGGGGAAGCGGTCGCTCCAGGTCTAGCACCAAAGGGGGCGTGCTGTCGATGTTGATTGACAGCACGCCCCCTTTGGTGGGCATGCGGGGGGCGTGGCAGCCAGACGGAGGCGTTCCCATGGGAATGCCTACTGTCTGGGTCCGGCCCCACTGACATCACTAGTGATGTCAGTGGGAGTGCTTTTGGCTCTGATAGAGCCAAAAGCACTCCTGGACTTGCGGCAGCGAGACCCTACCACAGGGTCTCGTCGCAAGCCCGATGGTCGCGATGGTCTTGACCATCGCGACCATCTTCATGGATGCTCGCATAAGCTGTGGGTGGTAACCCACAGCTATGCGAGCATCCAAGAGGCAGCTCCAAGTTTAGGTAGGAGGGTCCTGATTCAGAGTGAGCGCTCTGGTCAAAGCGTCCGGCTCTGAATCAGGCCCTGAGTTCCATCAAAGAAATTATTGGTAAGGAGCCAAATGGTTATTGTGCTAAAATAATACAGACAGAAACTTGCATGTACCAGATGGAAGACCCAGAAATAGGATTGTTTGCAAGGGAAATGTGCTTAATGATAATGATGCATAGTGCATACCATTCCTTATGTTCTCCCTGACAATGTATATTTCATATGTGGAAGAAAAGCCTATAAATGGCTCTCCCCGAGTTCCGAAGGTTTGTGTTACCTGGGAAGAGTAGTCCCAGAAGTTATGACCCTCACACATGTTGAAATGCTTGGTATACATAAAAAAACACCATCACCATATCTTCACACACAATTATGAACATAGAGGCTAATGAAATATGATACCTGGTGACGTGCATAAAGCCACTCAGTTAATCAGTGAGACAACTGGCGTTCAAGTTTTAGTTGCACTGGATCCCACCAGGATTGCTCGGGGTACATTAAATTTTAGGTATATTCAGGAACTTGCTAAATTGATAGATAATATCTCCGAGATGTACAATGACACATTCAGGTATACAGGGAGAGAATTGCAAGCATACAAGAAAGAACTGGTGCAACACAGGCTAGTGTTGAATTATTTAACTGCTGTTACTGGAGGGTATTGCGTAACGTTAGCCACCCAGTTCGGAGTAAAATGTTGCACCTATGTCACCAATGATACCAGCGACCCCAAGGAGGTGATAGACCGAAAGATGGATGAAATTCTGCAGCTAAAATGGGAGTTTCGTAAGTAGGGGAAGAGATAGAAGGATGGGTTTCATGGCTGAACCCAGTAAAATGGTTCTCAGGTCTAGGGGAATGGGTCCAGGAAGTGATCGATAGCATAGGCAAATTATTGATCCTTATACTAATTGTCATAATAATAATTGGCATATGTGTCCGGTGTGTTCCTATTGTATTGAAATGTGGAAAATGTAAAAATAGAATAAATCGCAAGAACGAAACTATGATGGTGGTCAGTAATGACAATATGAATACCGAGGTAAATATAGAACTGCATTACAACCCTGAACTAGGAAATACCATCATTTGATGTATTATATTTAGACGTGCATAGAATGTATTATTGAAATGTTATTTTTAAAACACCGCAGATAATGTAAAGTCTCAATTCCCCTTCAAGACTGCTTTTATAAGACTGGTGCATTCCCACACCTTTCACATAATCTTCCAAGATCCGCGGTGTGCGTATAATAGTAGTTTTATATCCTCACCCAGAGACACATTATTGATGGATTAAGAACCACCTTGTGCCATCCCATAATAACACGAAATAATATGTAAATGTAAGCCTAAATTAAAACTCAGAGAATAGATTGTGATAGCATGTTGTTTGCTATCAAAGGGTGGACTGTCAAAGCTGGAAAATTGGCTGAGACAATATCAGTTTAAAATTGAATCGCGGTGACACCATCTTGCGACTGGCCGCAATACGCCATCTTGGAAATTAGATCGCAAGACGCCATTTTCAGAATGGCTGCCCAAGCGCCATTTTAGATAAACTCACATTTAAGTACATATGGCGATATTACTATTAAGCACCCTTCGATTGCATCCTTCCTCATTTCCCATACACACAGTAATAAGCACAATTGCGCTAACTAGTCGCATATTAGCGAATGCATAAATCCCTATATGAAAACACCGTTTAGTAGCTAAATGCGCATGCACCCGCACCAAGTTAACTAGCGTCCTTATATCAAACCCTGCATACTCACACATTACATATTCACATACAAGGTTTCATAAGCTTTAAAGTATAAGATTTAAGTTAGTTCAGTTAGTATAAATGCTGTGAAATAAAGATATTTGATAACTAGGGTTTTATACATGCTAAGAAAGCCGTGTTTGGTTTCGTACTGATGCGTCCTCTTTCAACAGAATTCCGGTACTATCGGTGTGGAGATCGCATCATGCATTCTCAACTTATGGACCACAGAGACTTCAAGCAACAAAATGTATAACTGTTAGGATTTTGCATGGGGGTGGGAGGGCAGAGACCCCCAGTTGTTAGAGGCTGTGTGAGTCTATTTGAACCAGCCTGTTAAACTCTCTGTAACAGATGCTTCCTCCCTGGGAACCAATGACATCAGCAACAAACTTCTCTATTGTGCGGTCTATTCTGGGGGGATATAAATATGTGTGCTCCAACAGTGGGTCTTCAGTCTTCCTGCTGAATGCTGATAGATGAGGGGTTTCTTGCTGATGCCTAACATCTGGTCCGGAAGCGCTGCGTATGTATACTGTACTTGGGTCTGTATAATTCCTTTGCACCGATCAATAGCGTGTAACTGATACCTCTTTTCCACCAAAAACCCAGGTCCGACCTGGGTTTTTGGACATGGTTTCAACCCTGGTCAGACCCAGGTCAGACCCATTTACACTGCACCTTTGATCTGGGTTACTCCCAGGTCAGCCCTGTTCACACTGAACTCAGGTCTGCCCTGCTAAACCTGTGAGGTCATAAAAAGTGGGAGGTGAATGCTCGACAACCACCAATCCGCTCATTTTAGGCATGATGCAGGTCAGATAACCTGGGTTGCACCGTTTACACTGCACCATTACCTGGGTCCATCCTGGGTCCAACCCTGGTAGCTACCTGGGTTGGATTGCAGGGTCACTTGACCCAGGTTATTTTTCAGGGACCCTTTTACACTGAGCTGCGACCCGGGTAGACCCAGCAAAAACCCAGGTTTTTGCTCTGGTGTGAAAGGGGTATGACTGTACTTTTACCTGAATAATATTTGTGCTTTGGAACCACAGATTGCAGGTCTTAAGTCTTTATTTACTGTATGACTGCATACCCAAATTAGTGTCATCTTTAGAAGGTATAGGCAGGATATTAGAAGGTATAGGAAGGAGTGTATAGAGGTTCTGATCCAGTATCGTTACACTCAAAGTAGCGTCAAGTCTGTGTACTACGAGCGCACAATTCCCGGCCACAGTGACTGGTTCGCACATGCATACTTTGAAGCATACGCATGCGCAGATGTGCGATAATCAACCCTAGCGAGTGAGCGTAGCTTAGCGACCAGGTCTGAATCAGGCCCTAAATGCGATGAGGAGAACTTTATTTCCGCCACCCTCTGCTCCGATCACTATTTGAGAACAGCTGCAGCAGGGTGGACTGATTATCAGTCCTCCGGGACCCACGCTCTGCTGCTCTTTGCAGGATGGGGAAAGGGTAAGTGTTGGGGGGAAGGGGTAATGCCAGGGTAATTGGTACAAGGGAAGGTGTGGGGGGTAAAGCCTCACAAAATAACTAGTGGTCCTGGGGGGAGGGTGGTGGATTATTATATTTACATTGACACATTAGTGGTGGTGGGGGGGATGTGCCACAGTGGGGGTCTATGGACACTGGTGGCTGTGGGGATCATGCCACTGGGATCTGTTACAACCACTGGGGGTTCTACTGCCATTCATTGTTGGGAGGTTCTATTACAATTGGTACTTATGGAGACGGGGTTTGTGACCCCCTAGATATATTTTTTTCAATATAATATTTTAATCCATTTTAAAAAATACAGTCTAAACTTAATTAAATGAAGGACAAAAACAACATTTTATGAGCATTTTGGGGGAAATAAATAGGCAGTTAAGTGGTTAAATCTTTCTATGTTTTCAAATTGGTTTTTTTACATATATACACTGTGAGGCTGATGCAGGGATGGCAGCAAGATGGATGCAAATTATAAAAAAAACAATCCATGCAAAAACATGAGCCCTGATTTTTTTTTCTTTTTAGAAATCTATTTTGCAGTTACTGCAAGGCAGTGGTATTAAAATCCATTGGCTATACTGTCCAACTACTATTGGTGTTATATGGTTGGAGTGAGGAAAGACAATGGAATATGGAAACATGGAAGATTAATAACTGGATAAATCTTACAGCCAAGACCAACATGATTGGTTCTCCACTTCTAAAACCCTGCACTTTAGTAGATATACTTCTAAATCTTTCATGGCTCATAGGGCAAGATTTAATTAGCCTCGTTAATGGTGATAGCCTCGGAGTTTTACGTCGCAGGCTATTCAATTAAAAGCCCTTTTCCTCACGCAGTAAATCAGATGCTAATGCATGTTAACCCATAGATTCCGGGATAAGTACCCAGAGCTATGGGTTAATGTGTTCGCAGCTGCTGCGATAAAGGCAGAAATCCCTATTTAACACAGATTTCCAGTCGAGCCTTAGAATGAGGTGAACAGAAATCCGCGTTAAGTGGCTGCCGCGGGCAGTAATTGAATAGCCCCAGCCATTCGTGTCTAATTGAATATTACCAAGGGCTATATGGTCATTTAATCATAGGCTCCAGGCACCATCCAACACCCAACAATCCTCACCCCGGCCAGTGTAGTTAAATTGAAAATATATAGATTCTGTATTTTCATGTACAGGTGTGTTTTCATGCGTCCGTGCTGCAATCTCGCCAAACAGCCCCTCTTGGCGCGCCTGGTCTCATGAGATTCTGCTAGCACCAGTCATCTTTTTTTTGCCTAAAATGCATCGAAGTCGCAATCTGAGGACGCACCAGATGACTGTGCTGATTAATTTTATATGCAACACTTGTATATCTGTGTGCAACTGAGTCTCTCAATCAGCATGCAAAGTGCTACAATGCAGCGGCTGTAGCTTTTTTCCACGACAAGATCCATTTACAGACTCGGGCCTAATTCACTACGAAACGCAACTGCGAATGCAATAGCGATTACGCATGCAGTACAACTGCGATAGTATGCTAATCCACTGCGATCGCAATGCAATCTCAGCACTACATAAGGACGCTCACTTTACCTTACACACATCTGTAATGTTTAGCAAGACTGCCAAACCATTGGTACAATCGAGTACCATCGTAGCTTCACGCACCCTTGCACAAGCCCTGACCTTATTCAGAAATTGCTAACTTCCATGCACGCTGTCAGGCCTCATGTTGCGTATGGCTTCACAGTGTATAATTTATGCACGCCCCTGCAATGGCGTTCAAACGCACTGACAGGCCTGCGTTTGGCTGACCACCCCTCCATCACCACCCAAAAACAGCACTTCCTGTCAGTCACTCTGTAATGGGTCTGTGCAGTCACTGCAATCACAGTCCCGATTGCAACAGCTAGTTCGCGCACGCACACTGTGATGCATACGTATGTGCAGAACGCAACAATCGTCTGAGTGCGTATTGGCAACTGCATTCCTTGCTGAATGAGGCTCTCAGTCGCAAACAGATATACAAGTGTTGCATATCAAATGAATGAGCACAGGGCCTGATTCAGACCCGCTCGCGAGTGCAGGACGCTCGCAAGCGGGTCGATGGTGCCCTACTGCAAATGCGCACGACGGAGGGAGCTCCGTCGTGCGCATGCTCGAGACCCGGCTAGCAACGGGGCAGCCGTCGCTCCGGGTCTCGCACCAAAGGGGGCATGTTGTCGATGTTGATTGAGAGCACGCCCCCTTTGGTGGGCGTGCCGGGGGCATGGCTTGCAGACGGAGGCGTTCCCATGGGAACGCCTACCGTCTGAAGCCGGCCCCACTGACATCAGTAGTGATTTCAGTGGGAGTGATTTTGGCTCTGATAGAGCCAAAATCACTCCAGGGCTTGCGGCAGCGAGACCCTACCGCAGGGTCTCGTCGCAAGCCCGATGGTCGCGATGGTTTTGACCATCGCGACCATCATCATTAACGCTCGCTATAGCTGTGGGTGGCCACCCACTGCTATGTGAGCGTCCAAGAGGCCGCTCCATTTTCATGAAGGAGGGCCCTGATTCAGAGCGAGCGCTCTGGTCAGAGTGTCCGGCTCTGAATCAGGCCCACAGTCTCCTGGTGCGTATTAGACGCATCACACGACACTGGCAGAGTTGCACGGGACCTGGTGGCTCACTCCTGCCAGGCATATCTCGCTGCATGCTATATTAAGGCTAGATGTGCAGGGACACATTCGTATTTACTTTACATAAATGGTGTTTGTGCCAATTGACAAATATAGAGGCTGGGAACATGGGACAGCACAGAGAAGGTGGAAAATGAAAGGAAATAATGTAAATCCAGCCAGAATACATTCCCCTTTAATACTTTTAAGTAAAAGTAATACGTTCTCATAAACACAACAAGATTAATTACACCGTGTAGAAGACACTGCCACCATGGGCCTATATAACACTGGCAATAAAACACAATTAAAAATGCAATTGATCAAGGGAGTTATTTAATTTCTGTTTTAACCTAATTAACTTAAGAAATACGCTGATTTAGCTCTTCTAAAAGTTATTCAAAACAAGGAAAACATATTTGAGTATAAATCCATGGAGAGTTTTAATATCAGATTTGTCACAACATGAGTGACATTTAACTGACTGAATCCCTCAGTTATTACTGAGGCACCGCTTACTGCTACAGATGCTGTCTTGTTTGTCTCATTCAGTGGTTGTCTGCACTGTACACAGAAATAGGTGGGCATTGGGTAGATTTAATTCTGGATCCCAGGTGCATAATACATTCCTCCTGCAATGTTCATGGTCATTCCACTGTACATTATACAAGGAGCTTGCAATGACTATTTTTACTGAGGTAGAACTGACATATCCTTCTTCCAAACCATCTTGGAGGTGACCAGTCAGGGAATCCAATGCTGACTGTGTTACATACATGCTTTATGCTGGTAGGATATAAATAGCAGATGCAGCAGTATGACTCTACTGTGTTCTGCATCTCTGAATTTGTATCATACTTGCCTACAATTCCGGAAGTGGCAGGAGGCTCCCGATTTCTTGGGTAGCCCCCCCACAGCCCCGGAGGAGTAGGCTGATCTCCTGCATCCTGCCCACTTCCTAGTGAAGCAGGCCGGATGGGGATATTTAATGGGGAATTTGCGGGCCCGAGAGGAGAGGTCGGGGCTAAATGGAGTGATTCGCGTAATTTATCCCGGCCCCCTCCTCACGGACCAGCGAATCATGGACTTTTCCAAGGAAAGGGGTGGGGTCTATTTACACCCCCCTCAAAGGATTTCCCCTGAAAATCATAATTTTCACGGGGCAGTCACAAATATTAAGGATCTCCTGTATTTAACATGGATAGACTGCAGAATATGTGGCTTATGTAATAGGTTGTGACTGGCAGCCACTGTGGGAACTCCTGCAGGTCTTACCTTATTCTTAAACGGCAATAATTTTAAAGGCAAAACCAGCTTGGTTTTGCCTTTAATATGATTGTTGCTTTAAAAATACAGGAAGACTCGCAGGCGTTCCAGCAGCAGCTGCAAGTCGCAACCTATTTCATAAGCCCCTTTATCTCTCCATTTCCAATCACAAAGCAACCCCTATAGGATACTTTGGGGGCAGCAGCTAATGCCATCTTCAGATGGCATTTACAGTTGAGGCCTTGTTGCTACATCTCACAAAAATACTGAGAGACCACTTTCCATATTGGAGGGATGGGCTCTTTTTAGAAACCCTGTGCCTGAATGTGATTTTTTGTACATCTCAGAGAACTTTATTTTCTTATTGCTGCAATAAGTGGTGATAAGAGATTATATTTATAAAACTTTATAATTGATAAATATAGCACCATGTCTTCTATTATAGTCTACTGCTTACTAGAGATGTGCACGGACCTTTGTGTTTTTGTTTTGGATCTGGATTCATCTTCGCGTTTTGGTTTTGCAAAACCACCCTCAAGTGTTTTGGTTTTGGATTCAGATAAAAATTTATAAGAATCAATTAGAAATTTATAAAAATCAATAAAAATTGATAAAAACAGCTAAAATGTCCGAATCCAAAACACGGGTTCGGTTTTTAAATCCATTCCGAACTGGCAACAGATCCAATCCAGGACTCGGTTCGAACCGGGTCACAAAATTGAATCCGAACCTTGACTCGGTTCTACTTAGAACCCCTAAATCCGGACCCGCACATCTCTACTGCTTAATGTATCTAATACTATAGTATATTTTCTTTCTTTTTAAGAAAGAATGATAATAGGCAGTCAGGACCGCCATCAGGGGGGGACTGCCAGGCTTAAAGTCCCGGGCCCGGGCAGAAAGGGGGCCCGAAAGGCAGCGGTGCTGATAAGCGCCTGGGGAAATTGTAAGAGGTACCGCAAGCCATTCAATAGCCGCCGCTGCGGCGGCCGGCTTCAAATTAGAAATACTGCTGTTACCCAGGCCCCTCTCTCTATCCGGGAGAGTGTTAGTGGCAGCAGCGTGCTTGAAGCAGGAGCCGCAGTCTGGCAACCGCCAGACAGCTGGAAGAGGGCAGCCTTCCGGGAAGAGAACAGCCAGGGGAGAGGGAGGAACAGCAGCAGCAGTGGCAGGGGAGAGAGCAGAAATGACAGGGGGAGAATCAGTCTGCATCCGCTACCGCGTGATGGTGAAGAGCTCAGATGGGCAGGAGAGGCTGCGGGGGATCCCACTTCATATCCAGCTATTCCTGTGGTATAGACAGACCAGGTACATAGCCTCCTGGTCTCCCACCCTCACCCTGCTCTCCCACCTGCACCCTGCTCTACCACCCTCACCCTGCTCTCCCACCTTCACCCTACTCTCCCACCCTCACCCTGCTCTCCCACTTGCTTTCTCACCCTGCTTTACCACCTTCACCCTACTCTCCCACCCTCACCCTGCTCTCCCACTTGCTTTCTCACCCTGCTTTACCACCTTCACCCTACTCTCCCACCCTCACCCTGCTCTCCAACTTGCTTTCTCACCCTGCTTTACCACTTTCACCCTACTCTGCCACCCTCACCCTGCTTTCCCACCCTCACCCTGCTCTCCCACCCGCTCTCCCACATTCACCCTGCTCTTCCACCCTCACCCTGCTTTCCCACCATGCTCTCCCAACCTCTCTCCCACCTGCTCTCCCACCTTCACCCTGCTCTCCCACCTTCACCCTGCTTTCCCACCCTCACCCTGCTTTCCCACCCTCACCCTACTATCATACCCTCACCCTGCTCTATCACCATCACTTCTACTGAGTATTATAGATTGACATGTTAACACCCACCCCCACAGCTCAAACGTTGATATTTGTTTTAAACTGGTTTATGCACATTGTCCACAGCAACGCCCATCTCTGACAAACTGCCCTGTTTATTTTGTGAGTCCCGGGCCCAACAATCTCTGATGGCAGCCCTGTAGGCAGTACTCTTTTACTATGAAATGTTCTGATACTCTGAAAATCTAGGAAAATATAAAATTATGGAACAGTCTAATCCTTCCCCTCCAAAACTTCAAGTAAAATAAAAAAAGCCCACAATGCAATCAGAAATAACCAGAGAACATTCACCTAATGTTTCTACAGTATAATTTGTTTCACATGGGATTTCCCCTCTGATATTTGTTTTATACACAGATCTTACTTATTGCTTCCACATCATGATTTATCATGCTTCCCTGGCGCAAAATGAGGAAAACATTAGAAATGGCTGCTGTTACTAGGTGGCAAGCATGGGCACCACGAGGGGGCGGGCTGGTACAGATTACCCAGGCCCGGGTCTGATGCCCCCCCCTGCCCTCCTCCCTGTCAGCAGCCCAGCACATGCAGCAGTCTCCTCTGCCTGTGGAGGGGAGCGATCACACTGATTGCACACCCTCCCTGGCGCGCAAATAGGATTCTTTCATTTTTTTTCTAAGGTGGCGTGACAACGCCTCCCGTGATTAGGCCACATCCCCTCAATAGTACTGGGGCCCCATCATCACTTAATTTTTACAAAAGCAGGTGAAAATGAAGATTTTCACCTGGAATTGTAGAAAATAAGTTTTCGGGCCATTCATCAAAAGAGTAAAGCACCAGAATGACCCGCTTGATTGCGAGAGCATTTTCCATCTTCGAGAGCATTTTCCCGCTCCTTCCCTATGGGAAGTAGTCCAGAGTAGCGAGAAGGGATCCTTTTGGATCCTTCCACCCCTGCCCGGCTCCGTCCACCGGACGTCTGGGCTCTTGTGCGCATACAACACCCCTGGGCCAAAAGTTTCTTACAGAGAAATTCAGAAAAAATTAAATGAAGTAAATTGTACTTATATGTCACCCCCTAGGTTCAGTTATGTGTTGGTTCACAGGGCTGTGCTTTTTTGTCCACATATTTTTTGATTGGCAGCCATTGGCATTGGTTTTGCCTATCACACTGACTAAAAATTATGTTATTTGCTACTGGACCACCAACCCGAGGCACCCCATGGTGCCACTGCACCCAGTTTGGGAACCACTGGCTTAGCGTATAAAACTTTGATAATCTAGTAATGGTGCAGAAATGACCATGTAAATAACTATTTTTTTAAAAAGTTACTTGCTATTTACCAAATCTGGAAAAGACTAGTAACCTTTAATTCCTTACTTTTTGAATATTCCAAAGACAAAAATAGCCAGACATATAAAAATCACAAATGTTAAGAGGGGGAGCATTTAAGAAGTCACTAAAAGGAGAGTTAACAGGTGTGAAACATTTGAGAAGCAGGTAGACTAGCTATTAAAAAGGTGATACTGTAGAGAAAGAAAGTGATAAAAATAGAGCTAACCCCCCCCAAACAAACAGAGAAGTAAAGGTTTTAAAAAAAAAAACGTTCTTTAAAATTTTTAAATGGACAGTCACCTAACCTCTCTCCTCCACATTAGAAGAATAGTGACCAAACACTGAGAGCCCACTGGCAATTTTATTTACTACTCATCAGTGCGTACAGAATTTTAAAACAGAGAGGGGAGTCTCGCTGTGACTGCAGTCATCTAATTAGTTGCCACTGTCTCAAAGGCTTAAAACAGACACCATTGAAATTTGAACAGAATCTTCAGTAGGCTTTATCTCTGTCAGCCGAGATCTCAAAGGATTATGGCCCTGATTCAGAGCCGGACGCTCTGAAAGAGCGCTCGCTCTGAATCAGGGCGTTTTTTTTTTTGAGCGGCCT
The DNA here is from genome assembly GCA_031769625.1 of Taudactylus pleione. Lineage (NCBI taxonomy): Eukaryota > Metazoa > Chordata > Amphibia > Anura > Myobatrachidae > Taudactylus > Taudactylus pleione. The sequence goes on from JAUIMM010000484.1 coordinate 7,697,069, forward strand.
ACTGGCCACTCGCATAGCTATGGGTGACCACCCACAGCTATTGCGCGCAGCCAGGATGATGGTCGCGATGGTCAAGACCATCGTGACCATCGAGCTTGCGACGAGACCCTTGTGGTAGGGTCTCGTGGCTGCAAGCCCCACTGACATCACCAGTGATGTCAGTGGAGCCGCCCACAAACAGCAGGCGTTCGCATGGGAACGCCTCTGTTTGTGAAGCCACCCCCATGCCACGCCTCCAAAACAGTATGAGCTGTCGATCAAAATCGACAGCCGCCCCCTTTTGGTGCAAGACCCGGAGCGACGGAGCACCCGTCGCTAGCCGGGTCTCGTGCATGCGCACGTCAGAGCCGGCTCCAGGGTGCGCATGCGCAGTGGCCTAACATCGACCGGGTCTGAATCAGGCCCAATAGGCATACCTATGACTTTCCTGTCTGCTGACAGGGAAAGCAGAGCCCAGAATAGGCTTCTGTGATCACAGGCTGATCACAGTAAAAAAAAACCCACACTTATGCAGGCCATACACGGTGAGATAAAGCAGCCGATCCAACGGATTGGTATGATTCGGCTGCTATATCGCACCGTGTATGGCCATGATATCGGACAAAGCATGCTCCCGTGGGGTCTACATCGCACTCCCTGATCTTACTGCAGGAACAGTTGATCAGGGGATGCGATGTGCGATCCCAGGCAGCGCTATGCGGGAGGAGGGGGGAGCCGGCATATCGGGCGGTCGGCCACCGTTTGTGGGGATCGCCTGATCCCCCATCGCCTCGCACGGTGCCATCGGTAGTGATGTTGTTGTGCTGCTTTATGTTCTTCCTTAGCGCTGGTATTGTTTGTAATTGCAGTGGTTTTGCTACAGAGTAACATTTTAATATTATTGTGCTTCTACTGTTCAGATGGTCTGATGGTTTTGTTTGTAAGTCAGTTTTTAGGCCAGTGATAGGCAACTTGATACACTTTGGGAGTTGCATTGGGCAGCCCTGTGACCTCCAAAAGGGCCACACATTACTCATAATCTCAGTAGTAAATTAAATCATTACAATTTAAACAATGAGATAACTATTTGTAATAACTTGCCAGCAAACGTTTACTTTTAAACAAGCATTACAAGCTACGTATATCAAACAAATATGGCAGCCAAGCAGAAAGGAACTGAGAGCTAGAAGTGACAGCTTGAAGACTGCATGAGGCCCTAATGCAGTTTGTTGCCCATTACTGCTTAAGGCAATTATAAGAAAAAAGTATTTTCTAATGTAATTTGAAATAAATGCCTGCAAACATCGCAGTTAGAAAGTTTTGGATACACCTGGCCATACCCATATTCTGTTCTGCCCAAGTCCAATATACCACTCCCCCAAATTGTATGTTTCAAAGGCCAGACCTCTTTTTACTGCAGTTAAAAAAATACTGCATTACAGATTGCAATTATCAGGTTTTCACATAGCAATAGATAAACTGTATTGGTAAATTGTACAATGCATAAAAAGAGGCTCTGGCAGTACGAACCCACATTCTTGCAGCATCAGCTTAAATACAGATGTGTCCTCCGTCGTTGTTGCTGCAGTGCATGAAAAACAGCCCTTCTAGTCACGCCTAGTGACAGTCCCATGCGAGTTTACTCATGTCGAGTGTCTTTGTGTGTGTCTTTTTCGCCATTTGCTGATTAAAATGAAATACAGCATTTGTCCAGTATATTCCATGTATGACTGCAGCTGTATCTGCATAAAAAAATTCTATGTTACAGTGCCAGCGGCTGTTTCTCCCCACCATGTTCCGTTATGATGATGTTACAGACTCAACTGCACACAGAACATACACATGCCGCATATCATTTTAGTCAGCAAAGTCTGCTTGTACGTATTCGCATTGCAAATAATACGCATTTGTCGTGAATAAGATGCCCGACGCTGGGCGAGTTGAACGGGAGTCGGTAGCTCTCATGCGCCATGTGTAACATACGACTCATAACGCACAGAGGGTAGATGAGAAAGGCTTTATCTGTTTGTTATGTTTGCATAATTAGTTCAGCTTCTACCGTGCTGTGATGCTTTTTGTGCAGTGTCATTGCTGTGGATTTCTGATAATAACTCTACTACTATAGTAATTGATAATTAATGAATCAGTTAAAATACAATAAAAATAAATAACTATTGTCATTAAGTATGAGTACCACAATCTATTGGCATGTTTACCACTGAATTTACAAAGATTATGCAGCAACAGATAGTGTTTCTCAACATATAAATAATTAGCAATTTCACAGCTATGTTTTTAAGAATGAAGATTCTTTGTAAATAATATGTTTACAAAACCTGCCCGAAGTCTGCTATACAAACTACATAGAACAGATATAGAACAAATAATGAATTCTAAATATAAGTTATAGTAATAGAAAATTAACAATGAAGAAACCAAATAACATGTAATAATATAATTGATGAATCATTACACTAAGGGTGGTAAAAAGAGGGTCACAGGCAAAGAACAGAGACATATCGTAGTTATATATTGTTCAGTGGCATTCTCTTGCACTGCCCCTATCAATGAACAGTAATTTATCAGAGAAACAAGGACTTGTGTACTTGCAAAGTTAAGGCACAGGGAAACAAACCTTTGATCCAGTGATATATTTAGGTAGGTCTCCTGTTCCTCCATGATAAATTTTCTTTTTCACACCTTCCAAGTTCAAACCTATTGCTTCCTCCATTGTACCTGCTATCTGAGGATAAAAATGGATTCAGGCTGGGAGATTAACCTTTATATAGAGATAAGGAAGGATCTACAAAGCTGCCTTGAAAGCATAAGACCAGGGGATTTAGCAGTCTTAGGACAGATTGCCTGCCTTAGTCAGAAATCCTAGTATTCTTATATAACACATATTCCAACTCTGTCTTTATGCGGCATAGGGAAATAATATATGTGCAGACAGATATGTATTTTTCTGTTTTGTTGGGTCATATTCCAGAATTGATAACAGTATGATTCGCGTAGCGTTGCTGCTCATTTTTCTACTATTTCGGCCAGGTAATGTAGATACAGGATTTAATTCTATGCATTTTACGGTGGAGTTTAATGAGAACAATCATTAACGGCATAGAACATTGTGCTGCAAGGAAGCTTTGAGAACATATTTTTGATACTCTTTTAAGAGCAACAAAGAAGTACAACATTTAATCTATGCTTTACATAGCACTGTTTTCCATTACTCGTGTGCAAGCTTTTGTAGCGAAAAGCAGAATAATCATAATCTTAAATTAGGTACACACTATACAATTATTGGGCCGATTTGCCAATAATCGGGTGATCAGCCTGATTTATTGTATAGTGTGTTTGAACAATTGTTTTGATGTTTGCCAATAAACGGCTAAAAAATGCCCACAAACGCATTCCATTGATTATCCAATCTGTCGGCAAATACAGAAAATCTCAGCCTCAATATCCCGCTGTCGACCAGTGTGTGTGCATTCTCACTAATCTGCCCATATTTCCTACGTTTTCCTGTGACTACGTTATCCTCCAGACATGTGCAAAATCAGTGTGGTGTGGCCAAAAATCGGTAACTTTTATTCAAATATTGCATAATGTGTAGCATAGATATTGTGGCTTTCGATTTGCAGATCAAAAAAATCGGACAGTGTGTACCTAGCTTGATAGGGAAAAGCACAATAATTATAACACATTTTCTGTAGCATTGTGCCTATAACTGTTTCTTAACTTACAGTAACTCTCAAATTAATTTGATATATTTATCGTAGAACCAGGGGCAAAGTATGGAGGGACCATGCTTCGGGCTACAGTCATGCCTTCTGGTGACAATCTGTTTTGATAAAATGTTTATCAGAAAAAAAAAAAAGATTATTTTTTTTTTTTTTTAGAGATGTGTGGGTTCGGATTAGTTCGGATTTTCCTGCCAAGTTCACATTTTTCCCGCCAAACATCGGGTCTCAGAAAGAGGCAAAATGTCATCTTTCATGGACAAACATCATCACTCCTGGACTTTTGCCCAGGAATGATGATGTTTGTCCATGAAAGATGACGTTTTGCCTCTTTCTGAGACCCGATTTTTGGCGAGAAAAATCGGAACTTGGCGGGAAAACTGAACTAATCTGAATCCGCGCATCTCTATTTTTTGGAGGCGGCACTCTTATTTTTTACACTTTTAATAAAGGTAAAAATAAAACATAGCTTTTGGTATTAATTAGGGGTGTGCACCGGCCACTTTTCGTGTTTTGTGTTTTGGTTTTGGATCTGGATCTTTCTTCGTGTTTTGGATCTGGATTGGTTTTGCCAAAACCACCCTTTCGTGTTTTGGGTTCTGGGTTTTGTGTTTTGGATCTGTATTTTTTTGAAAAAAAGCATAAAAACAGCTAAAATCACAGAATTTGTAGGTTTTTCTGCTCCTATGCTATTATTAACCTCAATAACCTTAATTTCCACTCATTTCCAGTCTATTCTGAACACCTCACACCTCACAATAGTGTTTTTATGTCCAAAAGGTTGCACCGAGGTAGCTGGATGACTATGCTAAGCGACACGAGTGGGCGGCACAAACACGTGACCCATCTAGGCGTGAAACTGCAGTGGCAGACAGGATGGCAGTTTGAAAAACTAGGCCCCAAACTGTACATAATGCAAAGAAAAAAAAGAGGTGCAAGATGGAATTGTCCTTGGGCCCTCCCACCCACCCTTATGTTGTATAAACAGGACATGCACACTTTAACAAACCAATCATTTCAGCGCCAGGGTCTGCCACACAACTGTGGCTGAAATGATTGGTTCGTTTGGGCCCCCACAAAACAAGCTGGCAATTAATGTGTCCCTGCACAAACTGGCTCTATGGAGGCAAGATGTCATCCTCATCCTCCTCATCCACCGATTCCTCACCCTCTTCAGTGTGTACATCCTCATCCTCACAAAGTATTAACTCGTCCCCACTTGAATCCACCACCACAGGTCCCTCTGTACCTTCTGGAGGCTGGTCTCCCTGGAAGAGCTGATAATTCATTTTGATGAACATCATCTTCTCCACATTCTGTGGAAGCAACCTCCTACGCCTTTCGCTGACAAGGTTCCAGGCTGCACTAAACACTCTTTCGGAGTACACACTGGAGGGGGGGCAACTCAGGTAAAATAGAGCCAGTTTGTACAGGGGCCTCCAAATTGCCTCTTTTTCCTGCCAGTACAGGTATGGACTGTCTGCCATGCCTACTTGGATGCTGTCACCGATGTAATCCTCCACCATTCTGTCAATGGTGACAGTATCATATGCAGTGACAGTAGACATGTCAGAAATTGTTGCCAGGTCCTTCAGTCCGGACCAGATGTCCAAACTTGGTCCTGCCTGCCCTGCATCACCGCCAGCGGGTTGCTTAGGATACCTAAGTTTTTTCCTGGCAGCCCCAGTTGCAGGAGAAAATGAAGAAGGAGCCGTTGACGTGTCACGTTCCGCTTCAGCTGACAGTGTGTTCACCAGCAGGTCTTTGCACCTCTGCAGGCTTGTGTCGGCCGGAAAGAGAGACACCACATAGGCTTTAAACCTAGGATCGAGCACGGTGGCCAAAACGTAGTGGTCTGATTTCAACAGATTGACCACCCTGGAATCCTGGCAAAGCGAATGAAGGGCTTCATCCACAAGTCCCACATGCCGAGCGGAATCGCTCCGTCTTAGCTCCTCCTTCACTTTCTCCAGCTGCTTCTGCAAAAGCCTGATGAGGGGAATGACCTGACTCAAGCTGGCAGTGTCTGAACTGACTTCACGTGTGGCAAGTTCGAAGGGCTGGAGAACCTTGCACAACACGGAAATCATTCTCCACTGCGCTTGAGTCAGGTGCATACCCCCTCCTTTGCCTATGTCATAGGTGGATGTATAGGCTTGTATGGCCTTTTGCTGCTCCTCCATCCTCTGAAGCATATAGAGGGTTGAGTTCCACCGCGTCACAACCTCTTGCTTCAGGTGATGGCGGGGCAGGTTCAAGAGTGTTTGCTGGCGCTCCAGTCTTCGGCACGCAGTCGCTGAATGGCGAAAGTGGCCAGAAATTTTTCGGGCCACCCAAAGCGTCTCCTGCACGCCCCTGTCGCTTTTCAGAAAATTCTGCACCACCAAGTTTATTGTGTGAGCAAAACATGGGACGTGCTGGAATTTGCCCAGATGTAATGCCCGCACAATATTGGTGGCGTTGTCAGATATCACAAATCCCCAGGAGAGTCTAAGTGGGGTAAGCCACTGGGCGATGATTTCCCTCAGTTTCTCTAAGAGGTTGTCGGCGGTGTGCCTCTTACTGAAACCGGTGATACACAGCGTAGCCTGCCTTGTAACGAGCTGGCATTTCTGAGATGCTGCTACTGGTGATGCTGCTGCTGTTGCTGCGTAAGGTGATACATCTACCCAGTGGGCTGTCACAGTCATATAGTCCTTAGTCTGCCCTGTTCCACTTGTCCACATGTCCGTGGTTAAGTGGACATTGGGTACAACGGCATTTTTCAGGACACTGAGGACACTTTTTCTGACGTTTCTGTACAGTCTCGGTATCGCCTGCCTAGTGAAGTGGAATCTAGACGGGATTTGGAACCGGGGACACACTACCTCCATCAATTGTCTAAATCCCACTGCACTAATGGCGGATACCGGACGCACGTCTAACACCAACATAGCAGTCAAGGCCTCAGTTATACGTTTTGCTTCAGGATGACTGCTGTCGTACTTCATCCTCCTCGCTAAGGACTGTTGGAGGGTCAATTGTTTAGTAAAAGTAGTGGTGTTCCTACTTCCTCTCTGGGATGATGAACGACTCCCAGCAGCAGCAACAGCAGCAGCGGCAGCAGTAGGCGTAGCAATGCAGGATCCTCCAGAGGAATCCCGGATAGGAGAGTCAGTCATGCCAGTGACATGGCCTGCAGGACTACTTCCGATCCTGACTAAGGAGGAAATTGACGAGGAGGGAGTTGACGGTGTGGTTTGCAGGTGCTTGGATACAACAGGACAACGGGATTTAGGTGTCCCTGGACTGCTTACGGTCTTAGCCAAAGTTTCTGAACTTGACAGTAACTTTTTATGAACGCGCTGCAGGTGCCGTATAAGGGAGGATGTTCCTAGGTGGTTGACGTCCCTACCCCTACTTATTTCACCTTTACATATGGTACATATGGCAAGACAGTTGTTGTCCGGATTTGGATAGAAATATTGCCAGACCAAAGAGGTGGAATGTTTGGTCTTCTGCCCAGGCATGACCGTGATGGGCTTTTTCATCCCACGGACAACAACTGTCTCCCCCGGAGCCTGATTTAAACAAACCACATCACCATCAGAATCCTCCTCGCCAACTTCCTCCTCAGCGCCAGCTACACCAGTATCCTCATCCTGTTGTACTTCAACAGTGACATCTTCAATTTGCATATCAGCAAGTGGACTGTGGGTGCTCCTTTCAGCACTTGCAGGGGGCGTGCAAATGGTGGAAAGAGCCACCTCTTCCCGTCCAGTGCTGGGAAGGTCAGGCATCGCAACCACCACCACACTTGGACTCTCCTTGGGGATTTGTGATATCTTCTTAGAAAGCACAGTTCTTCGCTGTGCTTTTGCCAGCTTAACTCTTTTGATTTTTTTAGTGGGAGGAGGGCTTCCATCGTCATGTGAAGCTGAACCACTAGTCATGAACATACTAGGGATCGACCTTAGCCGTTCCTTGCCACTCCGTGTCGTAAATGGCATATTGGCAAGTTTACGTTTCTCTTCAGCTGATTTAAATGTCTTTTTCAAGGTCATTTTCCTGAACTTTGCCATTTGGGATTGTATGTGCCCTCTACTATGACATTGGGCATCGGCCTTGGCAGACGACGTTGATGGCATGTTATCGTCTATGTCATGACTAGTGGCAGCAGCTTCAGCACTAGGAGGAAGTGGTTCTTGATCTTTCTCTATTTTATTTTTATCGGAGAAAGTTTGGTCCTCCATTTATGTTATATCGATTTGATATATACGTGCGGCTAAACACAGAAAATAATTTTTTTTTTGGTTTGGACTGGAGTGTACTTTGTGGGTTACAGCACCCTTTAACGGTCAAGCCAGCCGGCCCTTTACTTATGACACAGGCGCACGCTTGGCACTACTTTGTTGATGCACGTGCGGCTACTGCGCACACAATTCACAAACACAGAAAATAATTTTTTTTTGGTTTGGACTGGAGTGTACTTTCGGGGGTTACAGCACCCTTTAACGGTCAAGCCAGCCAGCCCTTTACTTATGACACAGGCGCACGCTTGGCACTACTTTGTTGATGCACGTGCGGCTACTGCGCACACAATTCACAAACACAGAAAATAATTTTTTTTTTGGTTTGGACTGGAGTGTACTTTGGGGGTTACAGCACCCTTTAACGGTCAAGCCAGCCGGCCCTTTACTTATGACACAGGCGCACGCTTGGCACTACTTTGTTGATGCACGTGCGGCTACTGCGCACACAATTCACAAACACAGAAAATAATTTTTTTTTTGGTTTGGACTGGAGTGTACTTTCGGGGGTTACAGCACCCTTAACGGTCAAGCCAGCCGGCCCTTTACTTATGACACAGGCGCACGCTTGGCACTACTTTGTTGATGCACGTGCGGCTACTGCGCACACAATTCACAAACACAGAAAATATATTATTTTTTTAGCACTTGGGGGGAGCACCCCTGATGGACAGAGCACCCCCTGGACAACACTACAGCACCCCTTTAGGTCTGGGACACTGCACAGGACTTTGGAGTGGACACAGCCCCTATGGAGAACTGACTGCACAACACAGTCCAGCCAGCCCCTATGTACTTTGAAGTAGTGGACACAGCCCCTATTAACAACAGCAGCACAGCACAACACAGCCAGCCCCTATGGACTTTGAAGTAGTGGACAACAGCAGCACTACACTACACTACACTACCTACACAGCCCTAACTCCCACCCTCCCTCTTCACTGTCCACAGCCGAGTGAGAAAATGGCGCCGACGCGGGTACCTTATATAGGATCCAAACCCGCGAGACTCGGAAGGCGGGATGATGACGTTTTGCCTCGATTTCAGATCCGAGTCAGGCGGGAAAAGTCGAGCCTGACTCGGATCGGACTCGGATCGGGGGGGCTCGGGGGGGTTCGGATTTCAGAAATCCGAACCCACTCACCCCTAGTATTAATATATAAAAAAATGCGTAAGGGAAATACTTCTCGTTGAAAATCAAAAATAAGTAAAACAGAAGACTCACACCTCTCGCAATCCTGGTTATTGTGGTCTGTCTGGACTCAAGAAGTCCAAGAAATGAGGCAAAATAATTAGTCTCAGTATAAGATTACCTTAGATAACATTACATAATCTATATTGTGTTAATAATTTGTGTTTTTTTTGTAGACACAGGAGTAAAGGCAGGAGGTGTATGGATATGTTCCATGTTATAGAATTCAAAGTATTGCCAGTCTTAGGGGTCTATTTACTAAGCTGTGTTAGGAGATAAAGTGAACGGTGATAAGGTACCAGCCAATCAGCTCCTAACTGCCATTTTTCTAACACAGCCTGTGACATGGCAGTTAGGAGCTGATTGGCTGGTACCTTATCACCGTTCACTTTATCTCATAACACAGCTTAGTAAATAGACCCCATAATGCTCTAAAAGGTTACAGATAAATATCATAATGTAACATTCAATGTAGTACTTTCATACAGTACATTAAAAATAACTTTTTCAAGTTTTGTTATATTGTCATCCAGTATGTAAGAAGTTCTCTCAATAACATCAACATAAAAGAAGGTTTTATATACCATCAATGTTAATGATCACAATGAGGGTCACCAACAATAAACCTTTAGTATGGTGATCTGCATATGTCATTGGTTAGATTAGAGACAGTGTGTGAGTATATCTTCCATATACAGTATTGTTTCTCTTAGTAATCACACCAAAAACTGCTTTCTAGTAACTTCAGCATAACATATCCCAAAAACAGTGGTGAAGATAAATGTCACAAACAATAAATCCTTATAATGGTACTTAATCAGATCAGTGACAGTCAGTGTGAGTGTATTATGCACATAGTAACATGTGACAACAGAATAACCTTCCAAAATTATTCACCAAAAGGTTATCAGCAAGTAACCCTTTGAGGAGAATTCAATATGAAACGTAAACTTCGCTGTCGAAGTTTACGTTTCATATCGGAGCTTTTACCTGGGATAAAGTATCGGGCGCGCGCCTGCTTATCCCCGTATTCAATATGAAACTAACGAAAACGGGAGCCTGCGAAGTGGGATTTGCGTAAAGTTATGACATTTTCCTTAAAAAAATTGTAGGACCCCCTAAAGTTGTAAAAACATGGGGGATCACTATGGGTACCCCCGTTTTAGCCTGTAAATGAAAGTCGGGGATTTAAATAGCCGCAGCAGGTGTTTTTTCCCGACATTGAAGAAGTGATGCAGAAGAGCACTTAGGTTATTTTTTTCGTTTTTTTAAATGGTCCCATCAAATTTAGGCTACATGAAAATGGGTACTAGCATATTTTGATGTCCCTAAAGTAAGTTTTTAAAAATTCTGCAATTGTGCACCTGCCGCTATAAATCTATTCTAGAAAACACCTGCCGCATACTTGCAGAATAGCCCTGAACCTATTTCCCTATTGTTAAACTATTTTTTCCCTTTTTTTTTTTTCACCCCAATTTTTAAATTCATTTTTTGGTGTGTCCCTGTTTTTTTAAAAACGTTTTTTGACACAGTTCTTTTTTAAATGTCATTCCCAGGGATGCAGGCTATTTTTTTTAAGCCTGCACCCCTAAACCCCAATTCTGCACTTTTTTTCGACACCTATTCAATGGTGAAAAGTTATCCCCGTTTTTTATCAAAGTCTTTGAAATTGAATACGGTGTAAAACTGAAACCTGCGATAATGACGTCATAGCTGCGATATTAACGCAAAAACTGAGTTTTCGCACCCATATTGAATTCCCCTGTTTGTGTGGTAATCTGCAGACATCACGTATGATTATAAAATGCTGCTTATTAACTCAGACACATAAATAAGGCATACTGTATATCTGCACCTCTGAGGTAACACAAGACATTAATGCTTTTTTCATATACTGGGGACAATACAATACATGTAAGGCTTTAGCATGATGTATAAGTAGTAGAAATGGGAGTCCAACCTATGACTCCCCCAGCTTCTACTATGATGCAGAGTGTCCAAGCAATAAATGGCAGATTAGAGCATCGGAGGCAGAGACAGGATTTAATTGTATGAATTTTATGCATTTTTTAAAACCTGTTCAATGCGCTTTTCATGCTGATAGGTCAAACTTTAAAGAAAGCAAATAGACCTGTACACAAGACATTTTTCTTTGAACTTCTTTGTGTCAATTTCATCAGTTTTAAAATACAGTGAAGTATAATATAACAATCATTAACTGCATAGTACTGTACATTGTTCTGCAAGGAAGCTTTGAGAACATACTTCTGATACTCTGTTAGGAGCAACAATAAAGTACAACATTGAACCACTTTTTTCCAACCCCCGTGTGTGAAGCTCTTATAGTGAAAAGCAGAATAATTATAGCAAATCCTATGTACAGTAGCAGTGCGCTGCTAATCATTTCAGTGTGAGAGTTATCTCAGAACCAGGGGCAAAGTACAGATGTGTCCTCATACACTGTGGCTTCAGTCTCACCAAACAGCCCATCTTGGTGCACAGGTCCCGGCGACTCAGTGTGCTAAGCATATTCATCACTCAAAATGTGCATCTTATTCACATATACAGTATTAAATGTGTATCTTATTCACATATATTAAAGGTGCATCTTATTCACATATATTAAAGGTGCATCTTATTCACATATACTGTATTAAATGTGTATCTTATTCACATATACTGTATTAAATGTGTATCTTATTCACATATACTGTATTAAATGTATATCTTATTCACATATATTAAAGGTGCATCTTATTCACATATATAAAACAACTGGAAGAAACATTGCATTACTGATAAATTTCGATGTGCAGCATATGTATGGTTTGTACACATGATTTAGCATGTTGCTTTATGCCATTTGTTCAGTTCTGCCATTTGCAACCTATTCCACCTCAACTACTGCAATAACTATCATTTTTTGCAGTTTAAAATTCCTTACTGCGGTATCATGGATTCTGCAACTTCCCACTGCAAGATAGTGCTATGGATTGCTCATCCTGCCCCCTGTAGCTGTGCTATGGATTGCTCATCCTGCCGACTATAGCAGTGCTATGGATTGCTCATCCTGCCCACTATAGCTGTGCTATGGATTGCTCATCCTGCCCACTATAGCTGTGCTATGGATTGCTCATCCTGCCCCCTGTAGCTGTGCTATGGATTGCTCATCCTGCTCCCTGTAGCTGTGCTATGGATTGCTCATCCTGCCCACTATAGCTGTGCTATGGATTGCTCATCCTGCCCCCTGTAGCTGTGCTATGGATTGCTCATCCTGCCCACTATAGCTGTGCTATGAATTGCTCATCCTGCCCACTATAGCTGTGCTATGGATTGCTCATCCTGCCCACTATAGCTGTGCTATGGATTGCTCATCCTGCCCACTATAGCTGTGCTATGGATTGCTCATCCTGCCCACTATAGCTGTGCTATGGATTGCTCATCCTGCCCACTATAGCTGTGCTATGGATTGCTCATCCTGCCCACTATAGCTGTGCTATGGATTGCTCATCCTGCCCACTATAGCTGTGCTATGGATTGCTCATCCTGCCCCCTATAGCTGTGCTATGGATTGCTCATCCTGCCCCCTGTAGCTGTGCTATGGATTGCTCATCCTGCCCACTGTAGCTGTGCTATGGATTGCTCATCCTGCCCACTATAGCTGTGCTATGCTATGGATTGCTCATCCTGCCCACTATAGCTGTGCTATGGATTGCTCATCCTGCCCACTATAGCTGTGCTATGGATTGCTCATCCTGCCCACTATAGCTGTGCTATGGATTGCTCATCCTGCCCACTATAGCTGTGCTATGGATTGCTCATCCTGCCCACTATAGCTGTGCTATGGATTGCTCATCCTGCCCACTATAGCTGTGCTATGGATTGCTCATCCTGCCCACTATAGCTGTGCTATGGATTGCTCATCCTGCCCACTATAGCTGTGCTATGGATTGCTCATCCTGCCCACTATAGCTGTGCTATGGATTGCTCATCCTGCCCACTATAGCTGTGCTATGGATTGCTCATCCTGCCCACTATAGCTGTGCTATGGATTGCTCATCCTGCCCACTATAGCTGTGCTATGGATTGCTCATCCTGCCCACTATAGCTACGTAGTGCGCCCTAGGTGGATGCCTCGCCTGATACTTCAAGGACAGGATGAATTACTCAGTTAGGGGACTATCCTGTTAGTTCACTGCTCATTTTATCCTTGCACCTCCTATTTTCCATGTAAAGATTAATCGCACATTGTAACCAATTTAGAGCACCCAACATGGCTGCCTCACCTGGTACTCTATGTAGAATGAAGAATGCATGGGTCTGATGTACTTGCAGAGTATTTTATGTCTCCCATCGTGTGTAGTCAGTCCCAGGTATCCCCTATTCCGCACAGTATAATGATCTAGGTCACTTTTACTGTTTAATACATAAAATGAACTAGAGCAATATTACGGGACATAAAATGAATAACCACTGTGGAGAGAGGTGTCTCTGTAGTAGCATTGGGGAGGGGCCCCTTTAAAATGCTGCTATGGGGCCCACAAAGTTCTCGCTATGCCCCTGATTATCAGCAATGTAAAATGACATTGACATGATGGAACACCTCAGAGACAAGGTTACAAAAGTTATTCTGTATATTCTTTGACTTTTTGTGTGAACATTTTATAAACAAGCAGTGTAGATTAAAGAGTAAATAATGCCAATATTACATAGCAGAGACTGTGTCTTACCATCCCAAAAAATACAAATTAAATAAATAGTGTTTATACTTTAGTCTTCTGTTCACACCTCTTCAAAGGGGGTGCCATATCAGATGGTAGAGGCTTATTTCTTTAACTAAGCAGGTTGAATATGACTGACATCTTTTTTTTTTTTCTTTCAGCTACATGAGAGAACACTGTTCCAATGATGCTAGAATAGCTGCCTTTAGCGGAATATTGAGTGGGGAGGTAATATTTTACTTTTAAAAATATCTGTCATTCACATCATGCATGGCCACTCCCCCACATGTCATGCTAAGCCCACCTTAGTACCAGGACTACCTACCAATTTATTAAATCAGCTGTAGGGGAACAAAACTGCCTTTGCCTTGTGAATCGGGACGATCGTCCTAATCACGTCACCGCTGGATAATACACAAAAAACTGCACTGATCCTCCAAAAGTGGGACAGACAGTTGGGAGGTATGATTCTACCCCCACGGCTTGTGTCTAAAAAATTTTTGGGGTGTAGCAGTTCTTTCAGGATGGGAAAGTTTCAGTTGTGCTAAAATCAGAATCGGCTTTGTGCAAGTCAGCCAGCTCCCTCTGCTTATTCTGCTCTGCAGTATAAGACATTACAATTTCAGTGGTTGAAAGAACCTATTATTTTGTTAGAGACTCATTTCCTTTAATTAGTATAATTAACTGTACCACGCATAATTATTTAACCCATCAATTATCAGCACAAAACGTTGTAAGTTTCTCTGTGATAACAGTTGTAATGGAATAAATAGAACATTCACTTGGAAAATATACGAGTTCCTCTAATGACAGGAGGATGTGTAAAATGATTAGAGGTGACCAACTGCTCCAGATGGCATTTAACAATACAAAACATTACCTCAGACAATAGAAAACAACAATAGATGTAAATGGATTGCATAAATGTTTGCAGCTTTGTTTTACATAAGTAGAATAATGGTGATTATTAGTCAGCTTCCTGATCAGTATTGATTTGCAAAAGATTTCACATTAATGTGTTCCATTGATAAATGGCAAAGGGAAAACAGGAATATATCCACCAGAAGCAGATTTGTTAGATATAACAGACTGACATGCTGTCTGTTATATGTTTGATAACATGCATGCAAACAGTGGTGTAACTATCGTGGGTGCAAGGGGTGCAGCTGCCTCTGTGGCCCGCTACTCCTCCTGCACCCAGTAACACACACAATGTGGGCCGGTCCAGTCAGGGCCATTGAGGGTGGCCCAGGTGTCAGCAATGTTATTTTGGTGATGGTCCGCCAGCTGATTAAAGCTGGCGCACTGGCAGGCAGTCATGGGGAGACAGCACCGCCGGTTGCAAGATAATAAGAGCTTGCAGATCGGGAGCCAATCAGCAGTGGCAGCTCCTGATTGGCTGCCGGCCCACGAGCTCCAATTGGCTCGCATCTGGCGTCAGATTCACATTGCGCCTGCTGTAATTAGTTGGCGGTCTGGCACCAAATCCACACCTGCTGGCTGCTTATGGCCCACAGGTGGAGGTGAGCAGCTGCTGGAGGGACACGTGGGGGTGAGTTTCTAGGGGGGGGGCATAATGTGTAAGGGGTACTACTATTGTGCGGAATAATGTGTTATATGGGGCACTACTACTATGTGGTATAATCTTTAAAGGGCATTACTGTATGGTATAAAGTGCAAGGGGCATTACTGTGTAGTGTAAGGGGCATTATTTTGTGGCATAAAGAATAAGGGGAACTTCTACTGTGTGGCATATGTATAAGGGGTATTACTGTGTGGTATAACCTGAATGGGGCCTTTGTTAGCATTACAAGAATCGGCTTGTGTGGGTTGGAAAATGTTTTTTTTTACCTCTTGGAAAGCGGGAGGTTTAAGATCTTGCTATGTGGCACACAAAGTTCTAGTTACACCCTTGCATGCAAACACAGGGGCTACGTTTGCTCAGACTGAGATTATTAGGATACTTTTTGTAGTATTCTCAGTGGTTTTTGGCAAAATGCCAATTTCCATTGGATCCAACCCTAGAACCTTTGTAATTTAAGAGTGTCCCCATTTTTAGAGTTTGTGTGAGACAGAAAGACAGACACACTTTCTCAATTATTTTATAGATATATACAGTGTGTGTATGTATATATATATATATATATATATATATATTGTGATAGGATCACTGGTAAAGTGGTCTGTGGCAGGTACATTTGTCCCAGATTCCTGTCTTATGTGTTTTAAAACCCCCAGGAGAAAGTCTGCAGTGTAGCAGGCTTGAGTCTCAGCTTTTTGGAAAGCCGGTTTGGGACCTGGGGGTTGTGGGTGAGAGGAGAGGGTGGACTCCACCCACGGCCACTCAAGGTTTTGGTTCTCGCAGCCTGGTAACAGGCTTGTTAGGGTTTCCACCTGAGAGTGGCCAATATAAGCCTAGTGTGTTTAGGGCTGAGTGTCTCACCTGGGAGAGCAGGCAGGGAGTTTGCTCAGAGACACTTGAAAACCCATTTGTAAGTGCTGTGCTGTGCCTTTGTTGCTGGCGAGGGCATTAGGCCCTGCCAGGTTCTTGTAGTGAGGGAAGTCACTTGTGAAGTTAGTGCCCTGACAGGGCTAGGATTTATGTTTTGTTTTCTTTATGTTATTTCTGACACTGTACAATAAAGACTGGCGCCGACCAGCTTGTACTCGAATCCAGTCTGGCGTACTGTTTCCCAGCTGCCATGTGTGTAAGGAAGGAGTCCTCTACCCAGGAGAGGGACCCCCTAACCTGACTGTGTCACAATATGGTGGAGAATGCGGGCACCCACACACACTGAAGTTGTAGCGAGAGGAAAACTTTCCGTTTAAAGATTAAAGGGACAGACACCCAATTTGTGAGTGTGGAAATAACGCTGTGTCCTTGGAGTCCCATAGAGGAGGCGTCAGCCAGTGCTCAGAGAGGCAAGGTTCAGCTTCCAACCTACACCCCAGGACAAAATGGAGGACATTATTAAGGCCTTGCTCCAAGCTATAGCAGTTCAGCAGGAATCTACCAGGGCTCTGCAGGAATCCACCAGGGTGCAACTGTTGGCCTTGGAGACAGCCCAGAGGCAACAACAGGAGCTGATGAGTATGCCCCACCGAGCCCCGATGGCGCACCAGCGAGCTCCCACAGATACTGGTAAGACTGTTCCAGGGGAGAAGGGTGCTGGGCGGTGGAATGTACCTAAGACTGAGGGTGTAGAACCTGGAGACAGGCCTGCCAGGCCAGGAAGGTTCTTGCCCCATAAACGAATAGACATTAATATGACTCAGTGTTTCCGATGTGGTGACTTCGGCCATATTGCCGCTAATTGTTCACTTACAACTGAACCTATGCAATGTGATACTGCTCATGTCTACCGCAGGGGGTCTTTCTTTGCACAGACAGCCTGTACAGCTGACCGGCAGGCTGAGACTGATAAGCACATGTGTGTACTCACTGTAGATGACAACCGAGTAGAGGCACTGTTAGACTCTGGTACCTTGGTGACACTTATAAAAGCTGAGCAGGTGAACCCCTTGAGGCGTAAGGGGAAAACTGTTGGTGTGACCTGCATACATGGGGATACTCGATATTATGTTACTGCCGAGGTGAACATCGAGACACCATGTGGTTCTGCTATAGTTTCTGTGGGTTTGGTGCATGGTCTGATGTACGATGCAATATTGGGGAGAGACTTTGCTCACTTCTGGAAGTTGTGGGAAAGCCGTTTTGTTCCAGAAGTGAACAACCCCGATCCATTTGAGAAGGTTGTCGATGTAGTGGAGGAGGGAGTTTCTTCTGAGTCAGAGTTATTCCCTTTTTCTACTATGATTGGCGAACTAGAGAATGCGGAGCGTGATGGTGGCCCGCCAACTGATGTGCCTCCCATTGAAGTGGGAAGTGTTGTTGGGCCAGTGGATCGTCTGCCTGATTTAGAGGTGCCGATAGTGAGAGAGCACCTGGTACAGGCTCAACAGGCACAGCAGAGGGTATACAACCGTAATGCTCGGTTATGCAGCTTTGCTCCTGGGGACAGAGTGTTAGTGTGGGTTCCCACTGTGGAAAATAAACTTTTGGCTAAATGGCAAGGGCCCTTTGAAATCTTAGAAAGAGTGGGACAGGTCAATTACAAAGTTTACCAGCCGGGGAAAAGAAAGCCAGAACAGATATACCATATAAATCTGTTAAAGCCCTGGAAAGATAGAACGGTACTGTCGGCCGTCCGAGCCCCTCCAGTAAATCCAGGGCCCTTAGTTCCTGAAGTGACAGTGGCAAAAACCCTGTCGGCAATTCAACAACAAGAGGTCAAGGAGTTTCTGATCAGAAATAGGGTGCTGTTCTCTGACGTACCTGGGAAAACCTCGGTCGTTAAACATGACGTCATCACTGACCCAGGGGTTAAAGTTAATCTAAAGCCCTATAGGTTACCAGTAGCACGAAGAGAATCAGTGTCGAAAGAAATTAAAAATATGCTAGAGTTAGGGGTTATTGAAGAATCACATAGTGAATGGTCAAGTCCCATTGTGTTGATTCCAAAGCCCGACGGGAGTGTGCGTTTCTGCAATGACTTCCGAAAGTTGAACAGTGTTTCAAAATTCGATGCCTACCCAATGCCACAGTGGAGAAGGAGGCGTTGGCCATAAAGTGGGCGTTAGGGGCTCTCAGGTACTACTTGGTTGGAAGAAAGTTCAAATTGATCACTGATCATGCCCTTTGAAGTGGATGTCCGAAAATAAGGACAGTAATGCGAGAATTACGAGATGGTTCTTGGCGTTACAACTTTTAAATTTTCAGTGGAACACAGGCCAGGAAGCCAGCTGGCCAATGCAGACGCATTGTCACGTGTTCATTGTTTGGGGGCTTCAGTTGTTCTGCCCCACAGGTCGAAACAAAGGGGGGGGATATGTGATAGGATCACTGGTAAAGTGGTCTGTGGCAGGTACATTTGTCCCAGATTCCTGTCTTTTGTGTTTTAAAACCCCCAGGAGAAAGTCTGCAGTGTAGCAGGCTTGAGTCTCGGCTTTTTGAAAAGCCGGTTTGGGACCTGGGGGTTGTGGGTGAGAGGAGAGGGCGGACTCCACCCACGGCCACTCAAGGTTTTGGTTCTCGCAGCCTGGTAACAGGCTTGTTAGGGTTTCCACCTGAGAGTGGCCAATATAAGCCTAGTGTGTTTAGGGCTGAGTGTCTCACCTGGGAGAGCAGGCAGGGAGTTTGCTCAGAGACACTTGAAAACCCATTTGTAAGTGCTGTGCTGTGCCTTTGTTGCTGGCGAGGGCATTAGGCCCTGCCAGGTTCTTGTAGTGAGGGAAGTCACTTGTGAAGTTAGTGCCCCGACAGGGCTAGGATTTATGTTTTGTTTTCTTTATGTTATTTCTGACACTGTACAATAAAGACTGGCGCCGACCAGCTTGTACTCGAATCCAGTCTGGCGTACTGTTTCCCAGCTGCCATGTGTGTAAGGAAGGAGTCCTCTACCCAGGAGAGGGACCCCCTAACCTGACTGTGTCACAATATGGTGGAGAATGCGGGCACCCACACACACTGAAGTTGTAGCGAGAGGAAAACTTTCCGTTTAAAGATTAAAGGGACAGACACCCAATTTGTGAGTGTGGAAATAACGCTGTGTCCTTGGAGTCCCATAGAGGAGGCGTCAGCCAGTGCTCAGAGAGGCAAGGTTCAGCTTCCAACCTACACCCCAGGACAAAATTGAGGACATTATTAAGGCCTTGCTCCAAGCTATAGCAGTTCAGCAGGAATCTACCAGGGCTCTGCAGGAATCCACCAGGGTGCAACTGTTGGCCTTGGAGACAGCCCAGAGGCAACAACAGGAGCTGATGAGTATGCCCCACTGAGCCCCGATGGCGCACCAGCGAGCTCCCACAGATACTGGTAAGACTGTTCCAGGGGAGAAGGGTGCTGGGCGGTGGAATGTACCTAAGACTGAGGGTGTAGAACCTGGAGACAGGCCTGCCAGGCCAGGAAGGTTCTTGCCCCATAAACGAATAGACATTAATATGACTCAGTGTTTCCGATGTGGTGACTTCGGCCATATTGCCGCTAATTGTTCACTTACAACTGAACCTATGCAATGTGATACTGCTCATGTCTACCGCAGGGGGTCTTTCTTTGCACAGACAGCCTGTACGGCTGACCGGCAGGCTGAGACTGATAAGCACATGTGTGTACTCACTGTAGATGGCAACCGAGTAGAGGCACTGTTAGACTCTGGTACCTTGGTGACACTTATAAAAGCTGAGCAGGTGAACCCCTTGAGGCGTAAGGGGAAAACTGTTGGTGTGACCTGCATACATGGGGATACTCGATATTATGTTACTGCCGAGGTGAACATCGAGACACCATGTGGTTCTGCTATAGTTTCTGTGGGTTTGGTGCATGGTCTGATGTACGATGCAATATTGGGGAGAGACTTTGCTCACTTCTGGAAGTTGTGGGAAAGCCGTTTTGTTCCAGAAGTGAACAACCCCGATCCATTTGAGAAGGTTGTCGATGTAGTGGAGGAGGGAGTTTCTTCTGAGTCAGAGTTATTCCCTTTTTCTACTATGATTGGCGAACTAGAGAATGCGGAGCGTGATGGTGGCCCGCCAACTGATGTGCCTCCCATTGAAGTGGGAAGTGTTGTTGGGCCAGTGGATCGTCTGCCTGATTTAGAGGTGCCGATAGTGAGAGAGCACCTGGAACAGGCTCAACAGGCACAGCAGAGGGTATACAACCGTAATGCTCGGTTATGCAGCTTTGCTCCTGGGGACAGAGTGTTAGTGTGGGTTCCCACTGTGGAAAATAAACTTTTGGCTAAATGGCAAGGGCCCTTTGAAATCTTAGAAAGAGTGGGACAGGTCAATTACAAAGTTTACCAGCCGGGGAAAAGAAAGCCAGAACAGATATACCATATAAATCTGTTAAAGCCCTGGAAAGATAGAACGGTACTGTCGGCCGTCCGAGCCCCTCCAGTAAATCCAGGGCCCTTAGTTCCTGAAGTGACAGTGGCAAAAACCCTGTCGGCAATTCAACAACAAGAGGTCAAGGAGTTTCTGATCAGAAATAGGGTGCTGTTCTCTGACGTACCTGGGAAAACCTCGGTCGTTAAACATGACGTCATCACTGACCCAGGGGTTAAAGTTAATCTAAAGCCCTATAGGTTACCAGTAGCACGAAGAGAATCAGTGTCGAAAGAAATTAAAAATATGCTAGAGTTAGGGGTTATTGAAGAATCACATAGTGAATGGTCAAGTCCCATTGTGTTGATTCCAAAGCCCGACGGGAGTGTGCGTTTCTGCAATGACTTCCGAAAGTTGAACAGTGTTTCAAAATTCGATGCCTACCCAATGCCACAGTGGAGAAGGAGGCGTTGGCCATAAAGTGGGCGTTAGGGGCTCTCAGGTACTACTTGGTTGGAAGAAAGTTCAAATTGATCACTGATCATGCCCTTTGAAGTGGATGTCCGAAAATAAGGACAGTAATGCGAGAATTACGAGATGGTTCTTGGCGTTACAACTTTTAAATTTTCAGTGGAACACAGGCCAGGAAGCCAGCTGGCCAATGCAGACGCATTGTCACGTGTTCATTGTTTGGGGGCTTCAGTTGTTCCGCCCCACAGGTCGAAACAAAGGGGGGGGATATGTGATAGGATCACTGGTAAAGTGGTCTGTGGCAGGTACATTTGTCCCAGATTCCTGTCTTTTGTGTTTTAAAACCCCCAGGAGAAAGTCTGCAGTGTAGCAGGCTTGAGTCTCGGCTTTTTGAAAAGCCAGTTTGGGACCTGGGGGTTGTGGGTGAGAGGAGAGGGCGGACTCCACCCACGGCCACTCAAGGTTTTGGTTCTCGCAGCCTGGTAACAGGCTTGTTAGGGTTTCCACCTGAGAGTGGCCAATATAAGCCTAGTGTGTTTAGGGCTGAGTGTCTCACCTGGGAGAGCAGGCAGGGAGTTTGCTCAGAGACACTTGAAAACCCATTTGTAAGTGCTGTGCTGTGCCTTTGTTGCTGGCGAGGGCATTAGGCCCTGCCAGGTTCTTGTAGTGAGGGAAGTCACTTGTGAAGTTAGTGCCCCGACAGGGCTAGGATTTATGTTTTGTTTTCTTTATGTTATTTCTGACACTGTACAATAAAGACTGGCGCCGACCAGCTTGTACTCGAATCCAGTCTGGCGTACTGTTTCCCAGCTGCCATGTGTGTAAGGAAGGAGTCCTCTACCCAGGAGAGGGACCCCCTAACCTGACTGTGTCACAATATGGTGGAGAATGCGGGCACCCACACACACTGAAGTTGTAGCGAGAGGAAAACTTTCCGTTTAAAGATTAAAGGGACAGACACCCAATTTGTGAGTGTGGAAATAACGCTGTGTCCTTGGAGTCCCATAGAGGAGGCGTCAGCCAGTGCTCAGAGAGGCAAGGTTCAGCTTCCAACCTACACCCCAGGACAAAATGGAGGACATTATTAAGGCCTTGCTCCAAGCTATAGCAGTTCAGCAGGAATCTACCAGGGCTCTGCAGGAATCCACCAGGGTGCAACTGTTGGCCTTGGAGACAGCCCAGAGGCAACAACAGGAGCTGATGAGTATGCCCCACCGAGCCCCGATGGCGCACCAGCGAGCTCCCACAGATACTGGTAAGACTGTTCCAGGGGAGAAGGGTGCTGGGCGGTGGAATGTACCTAAGACTGAGGGTGTAGAACCTGGAGACAGGCCTGCCAGGGCAGAAAGGTTCTTGCCCCATAAACGAATAGACATTAATATGACTCAGTGTTTCCGATGTGGTGACTTCGGCCATATTGCCGCTAATTGATCACTTACAACTGAACCTATGCAATGTGATACTGCTCATGTCTACCGCAGGGGGTCTTTCTTTGCACAGACAGCCTGTACGGCTGACCGGCAGGCTGAGACTGATAAGCACATGTGTGTACTCACTGTAGATGGCAACCGAGTAGAGGCACTGTTAGACTCTGGTACCTTGGTGACACTTATAAAAGCTGAGCAGGTGAACCCCTTGAGGCGTAAGGGGAAAACTGTTGGTGTGACCTGCATACATGGGGATACTCGATATTATGTTACTGCCGAGGTGAACATCGAGACACCATGTGGTTCTGCTATAGTTTCTGTGGGTTTGGTGCATGGTCTGATGTACGATGCAATATTGGGGAGAGACTTTGCTCACTTCTGGAAGTTGTGGGAAAGCCGTTTTGTTCCAGAAGTGAACAACCCCGATCCATTTGAGAAGGTTGTCGATGTAGTGGAGGAGGGAGTTTCTTCTGAGTCAGAGTTATTCCCTTTTTCTACTATGATTGGCGAACTAGAGAATGCGGAGCGTGATGGTGGCCCGCCAACTGATGTGCCTCCCATTGAAGTGGGAAGTGTTGTTGGGCCAGTGGATCGTCTGCCTGATTTAGAGGTGCCGATAGTGAGAGAGCACCTGGAACAGGCTCAACAGGCACAGCAGAGGGTATACAACCGTAATGCTCGGTTATGCAGCTTTGCTCCTGGGGACAGAGTGTTAGTGTGGGTTCCCACTGTGGAAAATAAACTTTTGGCTAAATGGCAAGGGCCCTTTGAAATCTTAGAAAGAGTGGGACAGGTCAATTACAAAGTTTACCAGCCGGGGAAAAGAAAGCCAGAACAGATATACCATATAAATCTGTTAAAGCCCTGGAAAGATAGAACGGTACTGTCGGCCGTCCGAGCCCCTCCAGTAAATCCAGGGCCCTTAGTTCCTGAAGTGACAGTGGCAAAAACCCTGTCGGCAATTCAACAACAAGAGGTCAAGGAGTTTCTGATCAGAAATAGGGTGCTGTTCTCTGACGTACCTGGGAAAACCTCGGTCGTTAAACATGACGTCATCACTGACCCAGGGGTTAAAGTTAATCTAAAGCCCTATAGGTTACCAGTAGCACGAAGAGAATCAGTGTCGAAAGAAATTAAAAATATGCTAGAGTTAGGGGTTATTGAAGAATCACATAGTGAATGGTCAAGTCCCATTGTGTTGATTCCAAAGCCCGACGGGAGTGTGCGTTTCTGCAATGACTTCCGAAAGTTGAACAGTGTTTCAAAATTCGATGCCTACCCAATGCCACAGTGGAGAAGGAGGCGTTGGCCATAAAGTGGGCGTTAGGGGCTCTCAGGTACTACTTGGTTGGAAGAAAGTTCAAATTGATCACTGATCATGCCCTTTGAAGTGGATGTCCGAAAATAAGGACAGTAATGCGAGAATTATGAGATGGTTCTTGGCGTTACAACTTTTAAATTTTCAGTGGAACACAGGCCAGGAAGCCAGCTGGCCAATGCAGACGCATTGTCACGTGTTCATTGTTTGGGGGCTTCAGTTGTTCCGCCCCACAGGTCGAAACAAAGGGGGGGGGATATGTGATAGGATCACTGGTAAAGTGGTCTGTGGCAGGTACATTTGTCCCAGATTCCTGTCTTTTGTGTTTTAAAACCCCCAGGAGAAAGTCTGCAGTGTAGCAGGCTTGAGTCTCGGCTTTTTGAAAAGCCGGTTTGGGACCTGGGGGTTGTGGGTGAGAGGAGAGGGAGGGCTCCACCCACGGCCACTCCAGGTTTTGGTTCTCGTAGCCTGGTAACAGGCTTGTTAGGGTTTCCACCTGAGAGTGGCCAATATAAGCCTATTGTGTTTAGGGCTGAGTGTCTCACCTGGGAGAGCAGGCACGGAGTTTGCTCAGAGACACTTGAAAACCCATTTGTAAGTGCTGTGCTGTGCCTTTGTTGCTGGCGAGGGCATTAGGCCCTGCCAGGTTCTTGTAGTGAGGGAAGTCACTTGTGACGTTAGTGCCCTGACAGGGCTAGGATTTATGTTTTGTTTTCTTTATGTTATTTCTGACACTGTACAATAAAGACTGGCGCCGACCAGCTTGTACTCGAATCCAGTCTGGCGTACTGTTTCCCAGCTGCCGTGTGTGTAAGGAAGGAGTCCTCTACCCAGGAGAGGGACCCCTAACCTGCCTGTGTCACAATATATATATATATACATACACAGTACAGTATATGTATCAGGCAAGCATTGAAGCGGTAAGAACCACGCTTAGTACTGGTTCACAACTCGGACCCCCTATTGCGTTCATTTGTGCATTGATCGAGTTGGTATTGGGCTCCAACTATTTCTGTTTCTGTTACAGTCAGTCATCTGGCACGGCGATCCAATTTGGCCCCATCATATGCCAATCTGAATATGCAGCTATATGAACAAAAGCACATTTTGGGTGATTTAGGGTCTAAGATAGTCTGCTACAAGAGATACATCGACGATCTGTTCCTAATTTGGAAAGGGATGGATGTTGAATTTTTGGACATTATCTCTATCCTCAATGCTTTGGATAGCCCTATACGTTTTACTGCTAGCCTGGATAAAAATTACATAAACTTCCTCGATGTAATTATTTCACGCCAGGGAACTGGATTAAGCTTGACTCTATATCATAATTCCACGGACCGGATACACTGCTCCATGCATCCAGTGACCATGTGAGTAGTCTGAAGGAGTCACTACCTTTATCACAGTTCATTCGGATTTTAAGAAATAACACCTCCCAAGACGCTGCTGAATTACAATTGTAGGAGATGCGTGCCAGATTTCTAGCAAGAGGGTACTCACCATCAGTAGTTAATAGGTGCTAGTCAAAAGCACGATTACGGCATCTACAAATTACCACAAAGAAAAGTGTAGATCCTTCAAGAATCATATACCCTGCTATCTATGATTTAGCAGCGACAGCAACTAATAAAGCTATTAAACGCCATTGGTCGGTTATTACCACAGATCCGGCCCTTAAGGGCATCAGTAAACAACCACTTATGATGGCATATCGCCGCGGTCCAAATCTACGCCAATTACTGATGCGACATATGAAACAACCAAGGGCACCACAGACACATTGGCTCTCAAACCCGCCGTCTTGGCTGTTACAGATGTGCAAATGTATTACTTGTCGGTCAATGGCAACTGGGACCCCCTTCACTCATCCTCATAGTGGGAATGATATAGCTATCCGCTATCAATTACATTGCACCTCTGAATATGTAGTATACATCTTGATGTGTCCATGCGGTCTCTATTACGTCGGCATGACGACTAGATCGTTTAGAGACAGCATGGCCAACCATCGCTCGACAATTCGGGCTGCTCTACTATCTAAGAACTCTGATAAGCCAATGTTTAAACATTTTGCGGCTTTGGGCCACTCTGCGGCTTCCCTGAGATGCATGTTAATAGATCATGCCCTGCAGCCGACTCGTGGTGGAGATAGAGAGCTCTTGTTGAGGAAATGTGAGTCCAGATGGATATACAGGCTGGATACTGTGGCCCCGAAAGGCTTGAATGAGTATCATCCATATAACATCTTCTTGCGGTGAAGACATATGTTCCACAAAGCGTAAACGTTAATTTTTTATGCTGCTGTGATGGACACATGGTGATTGAGCTATGCATATGAGGCAACTGTCTATTTTATATTTTTTATTTTTTCACCTTTTGTGATATATATAACAATGTTGGCACATATACAAATACTGCTAATTAGTATATATTAAGACCATTGTATGTGTAATTTTTTTTTTAATATCTAGTATTTAATTAGATAAGTACTATGATGACTGCTCTCTAGTGAGCATGTTACTATGGTTGTTGCAGTGTTTATATGTTGTGTGTGTCTTTTTAAAGTTTGGGTGTGTCCTCCTTACCTAATGCCTACTGGTTTAGCCACTGTCAGGGTCAATTTGTTTTTTTATATAGTTGATGTACTACACCGTTGGCTGTTATGACCACCGTTGCTTAGCAACTACACGTGTCTCTTGTTCAGTTCTGGGTGTGGATCAGTGCTGTCTGTGTTTCTGATCAGCACTGCCCAGCAACTGCCCGCTTGACCCATCCAGCTTGGAACGTTGTGTCACTTCTGGCTGCAGTGTACTTCCTGGCTATGGTGCTGCGGTGTTGGCTTCTTTACTTCTTGTGTATATGCACTGCCAGGTTGTCTGTGCTAGGTGTACTTGCTGTGCCTACATTCCACAATTGTGAGTACCAAGTTTACAACATATATTAGTGTATCCATATCCGGGTTTCACCTGGGAGGTGTGGCTTGACTAATTGATGTGGCTATTTCAGGCAGGTGGAGGGGTGGTGGGTTATGGGTCTCCTTGGTGGTAGCTTTGTGGTGGTTTGTCTGTCCTGACAAAGGTCTCTCTGTGACCGAAACGTCGACCAGTACTATGTGATCTGTGAGTAATTAAAAAGTACCTTCAACTGATTGGTGAGTGCCCATCCTCCTTTGTCTATATCTATATATATATATATATATATATATATATATATATATATATATTTATGGTGTACTTTTAATCATCTCGTAATTTGTTATTATTTAATATTACAGTATTCTTAGTTTACATTTCTTGGATTCTAGAAGTTTATATTTTCACTTTAAAAAATGACCAGGTCTATCAGTTTTCTTTTATGCTTAGTTTTCAAATGGAAAAAAATAATATGTTCCTCTAATATCTACTCCGAGTTGGAGACCTATACAGGAGCTATGTAAAAGGGAGTACAAATGTATTTGGATCACCAGAAAAATAAATCTAATGCAAAACTGTGATTTACCATTCATGTGCTATTTAAAGAATGCCACAATCTAGATAGATAGATAGATAGATAGATAGATAGATAGATAGATAGATAGATAGATAGATATACCACTATTACCTGAATAAAAGTTTACCAAGTACCCCTTACCTTTATTAATGATCATAAAGTATTCGTACTCCTTTCTTCTAGGATCGCATACCAAGCAAACCATATCTATGAATCTTCAGCAAGTCCACTATCCCCTTAGGGTCTATTAATGCCCACAGTTTTACCACGTTAATTAACATCTATTATTGACACTATTCCCAGTGATTACAGATTCATTAATGTTGCAATTTATCATATAAGTCATACCAGGACAGTGTACCCGATAAGAAAGAGCCTATCCAGTAATAATTTTCCCCCATTAAAAGTTCCTTCACCGCTTGCTTATTGCAGCAGTTATGGAGATATCTGTACTGTTCATGCATACCCAGTGCAGCTGCTGAATATTGATATTGGAGCCCATAGGCTACAGCGGCTAATGTTGTATGAAGATGGTATTAGCTGGCAGGGCCCAGCTCCAATAAGCTAAGCTTCTGTAAGCTTGGTAAACTGCCCATGACCACAGTCTACACTGAAATAAAATTGGGACTGCTGTATTCTGTGTTACATAGCAGAACACAGGATATATGTATGATATCTCCTGTGATCAGCTAGTGGTAAATAGCAGTGATAGTAAGTCATGCAAAAATAACCATTTCTGCATGAATTTGCTGGAAACAAAGCATTCATACTGTAAATAGGACCCTATGTGCTTACTAAGTCATCTAATAGTCTATAAATACAGGTATTTACAAATCATTGTAGCCTACTAGCTAAAAAAGCTGCTTACTGAATACTGTACCACATTACCTTTACCGAGTAGCTCCTATGTTTTTGTCTTCAGTTCATTCTATTCCTTAATATTACATTATTATTTGAATGAGATTTAACAGGTGAAGCCTGTAGAAAATACACCTTTGGGGTATACTGTATATACTAAAGTGAGGGCTTATAGAAGTGGAGATGTTGCCCTTAGCAACCAATCAGATTCTAGATATTATCTTCTAGAAGGTACTAGATAAATATTAAGTAGATTCTGACTGGTTGCTATAGAAAACATCTCCACTTCTATAAACCAGCACTTTAGTAATATACCCCCTGATAGGGTTTACAAGTGGATAGCCCTGGTGTTGTATAAAACAATGAGATGTTCTTGGTAAAGGGAAGGTACAGATTGGAAACCGGTCTGTGGCTTAGTACACATATTTGGGACTTTTTCCTCTTATTTTTTTTTTGTTATAATAGATAGGGCTATTTTGTTTTGTAATATTATCTAAAACACATTCTTATAGCACTGCATTTCTATATTATTGTTATTATTATTATATATTGTTATATTCAATTACAGTTCCCATACTGCTTGCTTGCCTAAGGTGAACATAAAGAATTTCCTTTTGAACAGTGCCACCTTGTGGCAAATATAAAATATTCTAGTTCATCTCTCAAACCTGGAACTGTTTTAATCAATATTTTATGTGACATGCAGTGACCTATCATTTTCCACAGATAGTCAGTGTCTACTGTTGCAATAGCTGAGTTAGAACAACCTGGAAAAACTCCTCCAAGCAGCATCTGCTCTGCGGTTTATAAATTAAGATTTAAAATTCCAAGAAGTGCATTATAATTTATAAGTAAGATCTGTAAACATAACACTATGGGAATTGTGTTCCTATGTCTGTTGAGGCAGTAACATATGTGGTGTGCTTGGATACAACAACTTAGCAGCATTGTATCCCTCCACATGATTTTAAAGTGTTGGCAACTCCAGTTTTAGGAAACAGTGACATCACTGACACATGAGAAGCTAGTTTCTAGTGAACTGAAAAATAGCATTCTCATAAATGTAGGTTATACACTGATGATAGCAGCCACCACTGTCCATTCTGTACAGATATGACTCTGCACATAACTACACTTAGGGGGCCTATACATTATTAAGGCCCAACTTGCTGCGAGTTGCAGGATATACAACTGTACTGGATCAGTGATAGCAATGCATCCATATGTTAATCTGCAATACCTGTAGATACATTAAAATAAAGGAAATAAACAGAGTAATCATGTAGGCATTCCTACAGTATTATGTGTGCTGGTGAGAGCTGGTGCACAGTAGAGACAAGGTCATTCATACGGGAATACTGATTTGCATGTTACAAATAATAGATGTGCTGAATGAGACAAAAACAGTATGAAGTAATAATAGCCTGATCCACATGTCTCTGATATAAAAGACAACCAGTCCCATTTGTCGAGTGAGTATGGTTCAGAATGTGAAGCAACTCTCGAAAAGCATCCTGACTCCCTGCATTTGCATAGTGGAGAGAATATAGAAATACTGGGGGGTTGTACACTTACGTATGCACATCCTTTTCTTTGCCTGGTTAGGTCTGAGTCACTGAATTGTAACCCATAAAGAAATATCACAACATAACTGTCTGGACATTATTAAAGCTGGGTACACACTAGAGATGAGCGGTTCGGTTTTACTCAGTTCTGTTCGGATCTCAAAAACGGCATCATATTGGCTATCTGGTCTTACATGTTTGGATAGCCAATAAAATAGATCCGTACTAATCCAAACTTGCTTTCATTTGGCGAAAAGAATCGAGTCAAAACCGAACCGCTCATCCCTAGTACACACCATACCACGCTGCGATCCAGTGATGCGGCAACCAGTGTAACGATACATTGCTTGCACCGGACCCACATACTACATGATCCAGCGTACAACGGAGAGATGTATCGTTACATGCTGCATGTAAGAACTCGGCGTCGTTCATTGCATCGTCTCATCTGCCATGCAAGAATTAGTTATGCTGGGTGCACACTGGAGTGATGTCGGGCTGATATGCAGTTTCTTAACAACTTATTGCTTACATCACTTAGTGTGAGCAGGCAGTTGCGTGCACCAGCAGGCCGCTAGCGCAAACCTCAAACCTAGAGATATCGGTAGTGGGCAGTGCACTGTTAATGAATGACGTATCGGTGATCATTCCGTCGTTCTTTAAAGTCGTCCAGTGTGGATGCACAATCACTGTTCACGGACATTCGTTCCCATGTTGGAACGAATGCCAGTCGCTCCAGTGTGTACCCAGCCTTAGACACTTTCCCACCAACTATACAATTATACTGTTATTACACAGCAGATTGCACTTCAGAAACAGAGGGCCTGATTCTAAGTCATCCACTATGTCAATGTTGGACATAGTTGAGTGATATATTTTTACTGCACATGTGTCTATGTCACACTGCGCATGCGTCCCGATTGTGTTTGTATGCAGTAGTGATTCCTGACGCACACACAGAAGTGTATTGAAAATGTATTGTGCCTAGGGCGTGTCGCTGAAGTGATGCTAATTCCTCACATTGGCCATACATAGATGGAAAATCATGCAGCGTCTGGAGAAGCGAGAGTCTCAGTCAGGGCCATAACTAGTTATAGGCATCCTGTGCCGCTGCAGAGCTCAGTGCTCTGTGGGTGGCACAATCCCCGCCCTACGGACCTTGCTTCTGACTAGCAGGCTGCCTGGAACGGCACCCTGCAGCAAGGATTGCTGCTGCAGCACCCGAGGGGCATCCTGGAAATGTGTGCAGCAGACATTGGGCCTGATTCAGAGCCGGATGCTCTGTTCAGAGCGCTCGCTCTGAATCAGGGCCCTCCTCCATTAAAATGGAGCGTCCTCCTGGACGCTCGTATAGCTGTGGGTCACCACCCATAGCATATACGAGCGTCCAAAAAGATGGTCGCGGTGGTCTTGACCATCGCGACCATCGGACTTGCGAGGGAAACCCTGCGGTCGGGTTTCCCAGCCACAAGCCCTGGAGTGATTTTGGCTCTATCAGAGCCAAAATCACTCCCACTGACATCACTAGTGATGTCAGTGGGGCCGGCTTCAGATGGTAGGCGTTCCCATGGGAGCGCCTCCGTCTGGCAGGCACGCCCCCAGCACGCCCACCAAAGGGGGCGTGCTGTCAATCAACATCGACAGCACGCCCCCTTTGGTGCGAGACCCGGAGCGATGGGAAGCCCGTCGCTCGCCGGGTCTCGCGCATGCGCACGACGGAGCTCCCTCCGTCATGCGCATGCGCAATGGGGAACATCGACCCACTTGCGAGCGTACTGCCGCTCGCGAGTGGGTCTGAATGACCCCCATTATTCCTGTTACCCATCACATTGCATATAGACAGATAAGGAAAATGTATCAAGGCCATGGGAGATTCAGGGACAGGAGTGTACTTTAAAAATCTACAGTTCTGTCAAGTCAACGCACGTGCACTGCTAATCACAGATTCCCAGAAATCGAGAATATGCGCATGTGCAGGACCCATTCTATGAGTGTGCAGAATGGGTCCAGCGTAGTCGCATGCAGACCCTTTAATGCCTCTGCCTGATTGACAGGCAGAGGCATTTAAGGGGTGGTGCGGGGGCGGTCGGTGTTACCGGAAATGGGGGCTTGGCAAGCCCAGGATCTGCGTCTACGCATTGTCCTGGGCTCGGAAGCCAGCCAGTCTGAGTAAGCTGAGTGACCCGGCGCCATCCACCATCGACCACCGATGGTCGCGATGGTGATCCCATTCTGCGACCTCGCAGTGCTGGGATGGCAAATGCAGCATGGGGTGTCATACATATCCTGCCGCATTTGCATTATTGCAAGGATCGTATTTTCAAGGCTGCCTGCGTACAGCTTTGCAATTGCGATCCTTGCTGAATCGGGCCCTGAGTAAGAGATCAATTATTCTACAATTGTAATAAGAAGTGTATGGACCTCTCCATATCCAGGCCTAGTAACTCATGAGATTATACAATTGGAAGTAATTACAGAGCTGCATCATCAAGGAACCATTCAGTTCCAGTTGATTTTCTAACTGGTATTTTCCATAATTGGGAAGCATACAGTATCTCAGCATAACCTTTACATTGATTGAAAAAATAAAAGTCTGACTTTCTCCAAACACAACACAGCTTCCTTTAACCTTTAATAATCTGTATCTTAGCAACTCAGGATATGCTCACTTCTATTTCAGATGATTATGATGGCTCTTACATGGACCTGACCCCACAGGCGCCTCTATGGCATGTCATTGCGCTAATGAGGTTGCTGATAGGGGAAGCATTAACAGAAGGAAGAATGCATTCCTGAAAGGGGATGATAAGCAGTAAGTTCTATGCACACAAGATTCCATGGTTTTGGAAAGGCGCACTCAATTGCCTCAAACATTCCACAGTTCAATTCATTTTCTGCATGATAAGGACCTGCTCAATAGAATCTGTCACCAGGTTCTCTGGTATCATTTTATTGTTTTACGGCTTTACGCCATAATATAATTGTGCACTATTGGCCTGATTCTGAGTTGCACACAAGGCCGATGATCAAAGAGTCCAGCGATTTTTCTTATACTGCGCGAGTGCAAAAATTCATATGGTGCATGCAGGGGAGTAGCGAGGGTGGTTCCAGTGGAGCATGAGCTCCGGGCGCCAAAATGGACAGAGGGCGCCATTCAGGTTTCCAGAACTCATAGAGCGCTGCACAGTGTGACGGCCGCCTGTTTGTTTTATATCGGTTTTTTTGCTGTATATCCTAAATAAGTTACAGATCTGAGATCCGTTTCTACATTTCATGCTCCCTCAAGCTGCCCTGATTGCCTCCCCTCCGGCCCTCCCTCCTCTGTGATCATCTTCTGTCACCTCCCCTTTCCTGTCAGATTGATTACATTCACTTCTCACCTCTTTAATTCCCTCCTCTCTCTACCATGGGATCGTCTCTTTGTCCCTGTCCACTCCTTTCTTATTGGCTTCTGTCACCACCTCTCTCTGATCAACTATTTGTCCCTCCCCCTCCTCTCTTATTGGCTTCTGTCACTACCTCTCTACTCTGCTTTCTTATTGGCTTTTGTCACCACCTCTCTCTGATCAACTCTTTGTCCCTCCCCTCTCCTTAATGGCTTCTGTCACTACCTCTCTCCTCTCCTTTTCTTATTTGCTTCTGTCACCTCCCCTCTCCTCTCCTTTTCTTATTTGCTTCTGTCACCTCCCCTCTCCTCACCTTTTCTTATTTGCTTCTGTCACCTCCCCTCTCCTCTCCTTTTCTTATTGGCAGGTATGAATGAAAAAAAAAAGTCACTGCTTTGTACCCTGTTGAATTTCACTCTAGCACATGTGTGACCAGACGCCTTTCGCCTAGGCCGTCACGGGTCATGGGTTAGCGCTTTTGGACTCCCACTCACCGTCAGTGACCGCCTGTCACTGACTCCTCCCACTGCGCCGTGAGCGTTTAACAATGCTGCCACCACCAAACTCTACCATCGGCGTTTGGAACCGCTTTTTACGTACAATCAGGCTCCTGCCTAGGCAGCTGGAACCACTTCTGCTGCGTATGCATTGACCAACTGCGGACACACCTCCTGTTTGGTGTCAGCTGTTCCCACCTGATCCCTCGCAATGGACCAGGTCTGCACGGTAGCTTGGCAGAGGGCTTGAACTTGGAGACACAGAGCTCTTACCCAGAACAGCAGGAGAACGGAATAGCGTTTTGCGCAATTCTGTTGGTCGCAAGATACAGATGTAATAGAATTTAAAGGCAAAGGTGTTTATTGCTCTCAGTCTTAAAAAAGACCGTCCCTTCGGATTGAAGGGGAATTTCAGCATACAATACAAGATGTTACAGCAATTCTTCTCCACACAGGATTCACAAGGGTGTACAATATTACTAGGCACAAGCCCTTCTTTTATGCCACTCTAATACACATTTTCGCAGGGGGTAAGCCCGCCCTGTGGTTTCCAACCAATCATCATAAGTGCATGACCTGTGTATGTGCTGGCCACATGCACGTATAACATTGTCCCTTATGGCAAGGGGGAGTGGTGACTCCCCTGTGCCTGGGCTCAACCTCTGAGCTGGGCAATGCCCACGGCTCCGCTCCTTCTGGACACAGCCTGGGAAGATAAGGATTTCCCTCCGAAAACGGACTTCCAGGAATCTGCTAAGGGACCAAGCTTGCTAGCCTTGCCCAAATCCGAGATCCAGAGGTGGGCAAGCAGGGTCCCTGGCAGAGACTCCTGGCCAGGGAGGAAAGTCCGTTTGGAGCTCGGTGGAAATTCTTAGCTGGCTGCATTAGCCAGCTCCCTATGCACCTCCTCATCCCACTTCCAGGCATGAGGCCGCATAGGAGGATACTTTATTTCCCTGGACGGGCTGGAAGATCCAGCACCCCACTGACGACTCTGGATCCCCCTAGCCATCCAGGGAAATCACAGGTAAGTGCATTATACATTTTACATACAATTTAAATACTTATATGTTTATACATTTAATTTAACCATATGTACCTAGGGGTGTGCTTTTAACTGTGCCCAGCGCTGGGCTTTACCAAACCAGCCTGGCCGTGCTGGGACACTGGGAGCCAGGCTCCCAGTCCCCAGCATAGGGCTTTTAGCTCTGCAGCCTGGGATCATGCCCTGGCTGCAGCAGCTGTACCTTTCCCCCAGCAGCTCTCAGCTGCTCTCCCCCTTTCCCCGCTAGAGGTACAGGGAGCTAACTCTCCCTGGCCCAGTGGGCAGCCTCTCTGTCTGGGGGTGCTGGGGCATCGGGAGCTACTCTCCCAGTCCCCAGCGCTCAGTGCACACTTCCCCCGGTGCCGAGGGGGTTAACCAGCGCCACAAAGGGAGCCGGCTACCCCGGTTCCCCCTTCATGTGGCGCTTAGCCCTGCCATCCGGGACACTTGTCCCGGTGGCAGCGACTTCCTGCTGGCCTGGGGCGCCGGGAGCGCTGTTCCCGATCCCCAGCAGCCAGCACCTAGCTCTGCCATTTCCGGAGGCTGCCCAGGGGGTGAGGCGCAACACACAGCCCCCGGCCCTCCGACGCAGAGCACCTCGCTGGGTAGCTGGGGTGCCGGGAGTTGAGTTCCCAGCCCCCAGCGGTTGGCAGCCCGCCCTGCCCTCCGCTGCCTTGCCGCAGTAAGCAGCCAGCACAGAGGGACCAGCGGCGTCCCTGTGGAGCTGGGACACCGGGAGTCACACTCCCGGCTCCCAGCGTGGAGCGCTGAGTGGCTCCCTGCACTCCGGTTAACTCATCCCTGCCGCAGCCGCCAGAGTGGGGCTGGACCGCGGCAGGGAAATGCATAAATGAAAACATTTATTTAAAACCCTCGGCGCCTAGCGCCGCTAACATATATAAAAGATGGCGCCTAGCGCCCATTGTTACCTTAGAAAATGGCGCCATAGCACAGGGGTTGACCCCTTCAGTCGCCATTCCCCACGTGAGGCCGGCCTCCGGACATAACATGTATTCTGTCAATTTAAGTTAAATGATCAGAATATATAATGCAATCTGCTCTACTGACTAATAACAATTATTCAAATGAGATAAAAGTCAGATCCTAGGTGCTATACATAAATAAAGCAGCTACCCCTTAATGTCAGATAGTGTATCAACGAAGAATTCTATTCCCCCAATGGGACCTCAATGCCCAGCGTGATACTGCCACTGTTTGCTGCTTTTCTCTTCATTTCAGTATTCCCCCACAGGCTGTCCATACCCCACTGGCACAGTTGAGTACAGGGAGGGGGGCGCGATGACATGCACTTTCTCCGGGCGCCATGGCTCCACGCTACTCCTCTGTGTGCATGCGTCTCCAATGGTTAGCAAACATCTCTGATGTTCTGGGGTCTGCACATGCGCAGGACCCATTCTGTGCATGTGCAGAAATGGTCCTGTGATCTCACTCGCAGACCCCTTCTCCCCAAGATGCAGCATGATTGACATGCTGCTGCGTTTGGGGGGCAGAGCAGGGGCATGGCTGGCCACCATTCCAGCAAAGGGTCAATGCCATGGTCTGCATCAGTGGATGCAAATTCCTGGCCTCGCAAGTGACCAGGACCTGGTCAGGCTGCGGTAAGCTTCAGCTTTCACAGCCTGGCCAAAGAAGCAACCATCAAGACCAATGATCACAACGCTGGGATCGCAGATGCAGCAAGGAGGTGCCTGTTTCCTATAGACACCTCCTGCTGCATTTACATTTTAGATGGACGAAATTGCATAGCGGCTTGTGTACGGCTCTGCAGTTCCATCTGTCTCTGAATCAGGCCCAAAGACAGGTAATCACTCACATTGGAGGCCATACTCAGACGGGAAAATCTGAACCTAGCTTTGGGGCTGGTGCATGTTTTGATGGTGCAGCTGATGGTGGCATACCAAACAGTATTACAGATTCCCAAAGTGGGCGTTTCAGTCCTTCAAACATTCATATGCACAGACGTACACCAGGGAAGGGCTGATACTAGCAGAGGCATATATATAATGGGTGCAACCTGCACACATATAGTGTTATACTTACCTGTCTGCAGTCTCCAGAGTGCTGCTCTGCAGTTCCGGACCAGTGCTGCAGTGCAGCAAACATCACTGGGAAAATGGTGGCGGCCAATTTTACGGTGACTCACGTATGCGCCGTACTAATGTCCCTAGGAATAAGGACCGGGCGCCATTTTTTCCCAGAGACCCACACATGCGCAGTAGATTCTGGTGCCAAGAATCAGCAGCATGGTGTTTTCTGCACTATATAGATAGAAAAATAAATATATGCCATTTTCTGTCATCCAGTTTCCCCTGTGGAAAATAGCCCAAGTGTAGACGTAAATATAGTACAGGCTGTTTGATTCAGGAGACACAGATGGTAACATGGGAAGAGCATAGCACAAATATAGTGCACTGCATGTAATGCTCTCTCCAGGCTGTATTGAGCCAGAACCCAATTATTCCAGCACCGTATGATAAAACAATGGAATAAAATCGGAGGACTTGGTAACAGGTCATCTTTAAATGCAAATTTTGGTTTTCAGTAAATTTAACATAAATATTTTAAATGTGCTTCTGTGATATGTTCACTCTTCACGGTTTATATTTTTGCATGAAACTATGTTTATAGCATTTCATGGAAAAGGAGATTTTATACTTCATTTTATACTTATCCGCCTTAGAGTTATTTTTTGTTACATTAAACACAACAATAAAATGTGAGTAGGTGCTATCATCACAGCTGAAAACGGTGGCATAATAATGTCTTAGACTATGCTATCTTGGAAATGACTGTGACAGCATTCAGCAATATTGTAAATATTTACAGGTAATGAACAGGAGAATGAACTTGTAGAGACAGTCTCATCTGCAGAACCATTTACTGCTGAGCATAGGATTGAAAATATAGATGGGATACTGGCTCCCTCCTGTGTTCAAAAGATACTTCTGTCTGAATATCATACTAATGTACTCCAGTTACTTAATATATGACTGTGGGCCATAACAAAATTGTGAGATATCCCCAAATTCAAGTGACAGCTCAGTTTTTTGTGCCGACTTTCTCTTTTTTGCAGTATGTTTTTGCAGTTCTGTGCAATCCTCAGTCGCACCTCGCATGCGTTCTGATGGTCTGCGCAGAGTGTCGCAGTGCTGATTCAAATGCACGGTCTCTAAAATGTGGCTCTCTGACGCACGGAGAAGCTGTGTCTAATGGGAGTGTTATGCGAGTGTCGCGGGCGTGTTGCTGAAAGTGGTTCCATACGCAGACGCTTAATAGCTCACACTGGAGGGCACACTCAGACGGGGAATGTGCATCTAGCATAGGCTGGTGCAAGTTTCGATGGGTGCATCTAAAAATGCTCCCAGCATCATTGCAGCGATTGAAGATGCTCAAAGTGGGCAACTCAGTCCAGGGAAGGGCTTTGTAGTAGCATTAGCATGTAGTTGCAGACGTGACTGCGGCACAAGACCTAGAGATGGCTGCCGCTGCTTCCGACTCAGAGTCAGGCCTTATATGTTCTGCGTATTCCTCAGTATATGTTCTGTGTATTCCTCAGTATATCAGAGAAAAAAAAGGGATATTCCCTCCAGCACACTGCAGCAATATGGCAAAAATACTTGAATCCTACATGATAATAGAAATTCAGAGGTATTAGTTGCATACGTCCGTATAGTGCCAATTGGAGGTTTCTGGGGTACCTCCTAGGTGAGTCAGCTCTCGGCTTACACATGTGCTGTTATTATTCAGTACATTAATTGTAATTATATGACCCAGAGTGGGTGCTACTATTTGTGCTGTGTATTCCTCAGTATATGTGCTGTGTATTCCTCAGTATATGTGCTGTGTATTCCTCAGTATGTGCGCATGCACAGAGAGACGCGGCGGCCGCGGGGCATGCTGGGAGGATTCCGATCAGATCCTTCTTCATAGTGGCAGAAGCCCATAGGCTTCTATAGGGTAAAGCCAGCAAAAGCTGGCTTTACCCTACACATCGCAGCCCGGCGGCTAGCAGAATGATGCATACGAAAATTGCGGTAAACGGGGGGTTTACCGCATTTTTCGCTTACTGCATCCCGCCCTATATGTGCTGTGTATTCCTCAGTATATGTTCTGTGTATTCCTCAGTATATGTGCTGTATATTCCTCAGTATATGTTCTGTGTATTCCTCATAAATGTTCTGTGTAGTCCCCATAAATGTTCTGTGTATTCCTCAGTATATGTGCTGTGTATTCCTCAGTATATGTTCTGTGTATTCCTCATAAATGTTCTGTGTATTCCTCAGTATATGTTCTGTGTATTCCTCAGTATATGTTCTGTGTATTCCTCAGTATATGTGCTGTGTATTCCTCAGTATATGTGCTGTGTATTCCTCAGTATATGTGCTGTGTATTCCTCAGTATATGTTCTGTGTATTCCTCAGTGTATGTGCTGTGTATTCCTCAGTATATGTTCTGTGTATTCCTCAGTATATGCGCTGTGTATTCCTCAGTATATGCGCTGTGTATTCCTCAGTATATGTGCTGTGTATTCCTCAGTATATGTTCTGTGTATTCCTCAGTGTATGTGCTGTGTATTCCTCAGTATATGTGCTGTGTATTCCTCAGTATATGTGCTGTGTATTCCTCAGTATATGTGCTGTGTATTCCTCAGTAAATGTTCGGTGTTATCCTCAGTATATGTGCTGTGTATTCCTCAGTATATGTGCTGTGTATTCCTCAGTATATGTTCTGTGTATTCCTCTGTATTTGGTCTGTGTATTCCTCAGTATATGTGCTGTGTATTCCTCAGTATATGTGCTGTGTATTCCTCAGTATATGTGCTGTGTATTCCGCAGTATATGTTCTGTGTTATCCTCAGTATATGTTCTGTGTATTCCTCAGTATATTTTCTGTGTATTCCTCTGTATTTGTTCTGTGTATTCCTCAGTATATGTGCTGTGTATTCCTCAGTATATGTGCTGTGTATTCCTTAGTATATGTTCTGTGTATTCCTCTGTATTTGTTCTGTGTATTCCTCAGTATATGTGCTGTGTATTCCTCAGTATATGTGCTGTGTATTCCTTAGTATATGTGCTGTGTATTCCTCAGTATATGTGCTGTGTATTCCTCAGTATATGTGCTGTGTATTCCTCAGTATATGTTCTGTGTTATCCTCAGTATATGTTCTGTGTATTCCTCAGTATATGTTCTGTGTATTCCTCTGTATTTGTTCTGTGTATTCCTCAGTATATGTGCTGTGTATTCCTCAGTATATGTGCTGTGTATTCCTCAGTATATGTTCTGTGTTATCCTCAGTATATGTGCTGTGTATTCCTCAGTATATGTTCTGTGTTATCCTCAGTATATGTGCTGTGTATTCCTCAGTATATGTGCTGTGTATTCCTCTGTATTTGTTCTGTGTATTCCTCAGTATATGTGCTGTGTATTCCTCAGTATATGTGCTGTGTATTCCTCAGTATATGTTCTGTGTATTCCTCTGTATTTGTTCTGTGTATTCCTCTGTATTTGTTCTGTGTATTCCTCAGTATATGTGCTGTGTATTCCTCAGTATATGTGCTGTGTATTCCTCAGTATATGTGCTGTGTATTCCTCAGTATATGTGCTGTGTACTCCTCAGTATATGTGCTGTGTATTCCTTAGTATATGTTCTGTGTATTCCTCTGTATTTGTTCTGTGTATTCCTCTGTATTTGTTCTGTGTATTCCTCAGTATATGTGCTGTGTATTCCTCAGTATATGTGCTGTGTATTCCTCAGTATATGTTCTGTGTTATCCTCAGTATATGTGCTGTGTATTCCTCAGTATATGTTCTGTGTTATCCTCAGTATATGTTCTGTGTATTCCTCAGTATATGTGCTGTGTATTCCTCTGTATTTGTGCTGTGTATTCCTCAGTATATGTGCTGTGTATTCCTCAGTATATGTGCTGTGTATTCCTCAGTATATGTTCTGTGTTATCCTCAGTATATGTGCTGTGTATTCCTCAGTATATGTGCTGTGTATTCCTCTGTATTTGTTCTGTGTATTCCTCAGTATATGTGCTGTGTATTCCTCAGTATATGTGCTGTGTATTCCTCAGTATATGTTCTGTGTATTCCTCTGTATTTGTTCTGTGTATTCCTCTGTATTTGTTCTGTGTATTCCTCAGTATATGTGCTGTGTATTCCTCAGTATATGTGCTGTGTATTCCTCAGTATATGTGCTGTGTATTCCTCAGTATATGTGCTGTGTATTCCTCAGTATATGTGCTGTGTATTCCTCTGTATTTGTTCTGTGTATTCCTCTGTATTTGTTCTGTGTATTCCTCTGTATTTGTTCTGTGTATTCCTCAGTATATGTGCTGTGTATTCCTCAGTATATGTGCTGTGTATTCCTCAGTATATGTGCTGTGTTATCCTCAGTATATGTGCTGTGTATTCCTTAGTATATGTTCTGTGTTATCCTCAGTATATGTTCTGTGTATTCCTCAGTATATGTGCTGTGTATTCCTCTGTATTTGTGCTGTGTATTCCTCAGTATATGTGCTGTGTATTCCTCAGTATATGTGCTGTGTATTCCTCAGTATATGTTCTGTGTATTCCTCTGTATTTGTTCTGTGTATTCCTCA
This sequence comes from Taudactylus pleione, assembly GCA_031769625.1. NCBI lineage: Eukaryota > Metazoa > Chordata > Amphibia > Anura > Myobatrachidae > Taudactylus > Taudactylus pleione. The sequence continues at coordinate 7,738,557 of JAUIMM010000484.1, forward strand.
GTATATGTGCTGTGTATTCCTCAGTATATGTGCTGTGTATTCCTCAGTATATGTGCTGTGTATTCCTCAGTATATGTGCTGTGTATTCCTCAGTATATGTGCTGTGTATTCCTCAGTATATGTTCTGTGTTATCCTCAGTATATGTTCTGTGTATTCCTCAGTATATGTTCTGTGTATTCCTCTGTATTTGTTCTGTGTATTCCTCAGTATATGTGCTGTGTATTCCTCAGTATATGTGCTGTGTATTCCTCAGTATATGTGCTGTGTATTCCTCAGTATATGTTCTGTGTTATCCTCAGTATATGTTCTGTGTATTCCTCAGTATATGTTCTGTGTATTCCTCTGTATTTCTTCTGTGTATTCCTCAGTATATGTGCTGTGTATTCCTCAGTATATGTGCTGTGTATTCCTCAGTATATGTTCTGTGTTATCCTCAGTATATGTTCTGTGTATTCCTCAGTATATGTTCTGTGTATTCCTCTGTATTTGTTCTGTGTATTCCTCAGTATATGTGCTGTGTATTCCTCAGTATATGTGCTGTGTATTCCTCAGTATATGTGCTGTGTATTCCTCAGTATATGTTCTGTGTATTCCTCAGTGTATGTGCTGTGTATTCCTCAGTGTATGTGCTGTGTATTCCTCAGTGTATGTGCTGTGTATTCCTCAGTATATGTTCTGTGTTATCCTCAGTAAATGTTCTGTGTTATCCTCAGTAAATGTGCTGTGTATTCCTCAGTATATGTGCTGTGTATTCCTCAGTATATGTTCTGTGTATTCCTCTGTATTTGGTCTGTGTATTCCTCAGTATATGTGCTGTGTATTCCTCAGTATATTTGCTGTGTATTCCGCAGTATATGTTCTGTGTTATCCTCAGTATATGTTCTGTGTATTCCTCAGTATATGTTCGGTGTATTCCTCTGTATTTGTTCTGTGTATTCCTCAGTATATGTGCTGTGTATTCCTCAGTATATGTGCTGTGTATTCCTTAGTATATGTTCTGTGTATTCCTCTGTATATGTGCTGTGTATTCCTCAGTATATGTGCTGTGTATTCCTCAGTATATGTTCTGTGTTATCCTCAGTATATGTGCTGTGTATTCCTCAGTATATGTTCTGTGTTATCCTCAGTATATGTGCTGTGTATTCCTCAGTATATGTGCTGTGTATTCCTCTGTATTTGTTCTGTGTATTCCTCAGTATATGTGCTGTGTATTCCTCAGTATATGTGCTGTGTATTCCTCAGTATTTGTTCTGTGTATTCCTCAGTATTTGTTCTGTGTATTCTTCAGTATATGTTCTCTGTATTCCTCTGTATTTGTTCTGTGTATTCCTCAGTATTTGTTCTGTGTATTCTTCAGTATACTCTTGATTTGTATGTGGGATTTAGTTTTCATTATCTACCCACACTAAAGGGACATGTGCAACTTTAATGTTGCACATGTCCCTTTAGTGTGTGATCTCCTTACCGGCTGTGCAGCGAGAAGTGGTTGTTTGAGGCTGTGTCTCTGCTTATGTGGCTGGCAGAGAGTTCTCCTCCTCCTGCAATATCCACAACGGCAGCATGCAGCGTCAATAATGTTTGACTGCCTGTGACTCAGGGGTCTATTTACTAATATTCTGTATTATAAATAATTGAAAGCATATTAAAAAAACAACTATTATAACCAGGGGCGTCTATAGAGAGGAGGAGGCCCGAGTGCATCCCCAATCACGGGCACCCTTCTCTCACCCCACACTAGAGTGCGTCCAGAGTCTACTGCGCAGAAGCAGATTGCCAAAGAAAATGGCGCGGCATCATTTTCCTGGCAATTTCCTCATGGTGCATACTAGGGGTGAGCGGGTTCGGATTTCTGAAATCCGAACCCCCCCGAGCCCCCCCGATCCGAGTCCGATCCGAGTCAGGCTCGACTTTTCCCGCCTGACTCGGATCTGAAATCGAGGCAAAACGTCATCATCCCGCCTTCCGAGTCTCGCGGGTTTTGGATCCTATATAAGGTACCCGCGTCGGCGCCATTTTCTCACTCGGCTGTGGACAGTGAAGAGGGAGGGTGGGAGTTAGGGCTGTGTAGTGTAGTGTAGTGTAGTGTAGTGTAGTGCTGCTGTTGTCCACTACTTCAAAGTCCATAGGGGCTGGCTGTGTTGTGCTGTGCTGCTGTTGTTAATAGGGGCTGTGTCCACTACTTCAAAGTCCATAGGGGCTGGCTGGACTGTGTTGTGCAGTCAGTTCTCCATAGGGGCTGTGTCCACTCCAAAGTCCTGTGCAGTGTCCCAGTCCTAAAGGAGTGCTGTAGTGTTGTCCAGGGGGTGCTCTGTCCATCAGGGGTGCTCCCCCCAAGTGCTAAAAAAATAATATATTTTCTGTGTTTGTGAATTGTGTGCGCAGTAGCCGCACGTGCATCAACAAAGTAGTGCCAAGCGTGCGCCTGTGTCATAAGTAAAGGGCCGGCTGGCTTGACCGTTAAAGGGTGCTGTAACCCCCGAAAGTACACTCCAGTCCAAACCAAAAAAAAATTATTTTCTGTGTTTGTGAATTGTGTGCGCAGTAGCCGCACGTGCATCAACAAAGTAGTGCCAAGCGTGCGCCTGTGTCATAAGTAAAGGGCCGGCTGGCTTGACCGTTAAGGGTGCTGTAACCCCCGAAAGTACACTCCAGTCCAAACCAAAAAAAATATTATTTTCTGTGTTTGTGAATTGTGTGCGCAGTAGCCGCACGTGCATCAACAAAGTAGTGTCAAGCGTGCGCCTGTGTCATAAGTAAAGGGCCGGCTGGCTTGACCGTTAAGGGTGCTGTAACCCCCGAAAGTACACTCCAGTCCAAACCAAAAAAAAAATTATTTTCTGTGTTTGTGAATTGTGTGCGCAGTAGCCGCACGTGCATCAACAAAGTAGTGCCAAGCGTGCGCCTGTGTCATAAGTAAAGGGCCGGCTGGCTTGACCGTTAAAGGGTGCTGTAACCCCCAAAGTACACTCCAGTCCAAACCAAAAAAAAATTTATTTTCTGTGTTTGTGAATTGTGTGCGCAGTAGCCGCACGTGCATCAACAAAGTAGTGCCAAGCGTGCGCCTGTGTCATAAGTAAAGGGCCGGCTGGCTTGACCGTTAAAGGGTGCTGTAACCCCCGAAAGTACACTCCAGTCCAAACCAAAAAAAAAATTATTTTCTGTGTTTGTGAATTGTGTGCGCAGTAGCCGCACGTGCATCAACAAAGTAGTGCCAAGCGTGCGCCTGTGTCATAAGTAAAGGGCCGGCTGGCTTGACCGTTAAAGGGTGCTGTAACCCCCAAAGTACACTCCAGTCCAAACCAAAAAAAAATTTATTTTCTGTGTTTGTGAATTGTGTGCGCAGTAGCCGCACGTGCATCAACAAAGTAGTGCCAAGCGTGCGCCTGTGTCATAAGTAAAGGGCCGGCTGGTTTGACCGTTAAAAGGGTGCTGTAACCCCCAAAGTACACTCCAGTCCAAACCAAAAAAATTTTTATTTTCTGTGTTTGTGAATTGTGTGCGCAGTAGCCGCACGTGCATCAACAAAGTAGTGCCAAGCGTGCGCCTGTGTCATAAGTAAAGGGCCGGCTGGCTTGACCGTTAAAGGGTGCTGTAACCCCCGAAAGTACACTCCAGTCCAAACCAAAAAAAAAATTATTTTCTGTGTTTGTGAATTGTGTGCGCAGTAGCCGCACGTGCATCAACAAAGTAGTGCCAAGCGTGCGCCTGTGTCATAAGTAAAGGGCCGGCTGGTTTGACCGTTAAAGGGTGCTGTAACCCCCAAAGTACACTCCAGTCCAAACCCAAAAAAATTTTATTTTCTGTGTTTGTGAATTGTGTGCGCAGTAGCCGCACGTGCATCAACAAAGTAGTGCCAAGCGTGCGCCTGTGTCATAAGTAAAGGGCCGGCTGGCTTGACCGTTAAAGGGTGCTGTAACCCCCGAAAGTACACTCCAGTCCAAACCAAAAAAAAAATTATTTTCTGTGTTTGTGAATTGTGTGCGCAGTAGCCGCACGTGCATCAACAAAGTAGTGCCAAGCGTGCGCCTGTGTCATAAGTAAAGGGCCGGCTGGCTTGACCGTTAAAGGGTTCTGTAACCCCCAAAGTACACTCCAAACCAAAAAAATATATATTTTCTGTGTTTGTGACTTGTGTGCACTGTGGCTGCACGTGCATCAACAAAGGAGCAGCGCCAAGCGTGCGCCTGTGTCCCATAAGTAAAGAGCCAGCTGGCTCATTTCTTAAAGGGTGGTGTAACCCACAAAGTGCACTACTCTCCAGCAAAAATAAAAAAATATTTTCTGTGTTTGTGTGCGCTTTAGCCGCACGTATATATATCAATATAACATAAATGGAGGACCAAACTTTCTCTGATAAAAATAAAATAGGGAAAGATCAAGAACCACTTCCTACTAGTGCTGTTGCTGCTGCTGGGAGTTGTTCATCATCCCAGAGAGGAAGTAGGAACATCACTACTTTTACTAAACAATTGACCCTCCAACAGTCCCTAGCGATGAGGATGAAGTACGACAGCAGTCATCCTGAAGCAAAACGTATAACTGAGGCCTTGACTGCTATGTTGGTGTTAGACGTGCGTCCGGTATCCGACATTAGTGCAGTGGGATTTAGACAATTGATGGAGGTAGTGTGTCCTCGGTTCCAAATCCCGTCTAGATTCCACCTGCATCCTCAAAGCAGCAGCGACAAGCGTGCGTCTGTCTGTTAAAGGGTGTTGTAACTCTCAAAGTGCTCCAAAAAATCAAAAAAAAATTTTTTATGTGTTTGTGACTTGTGTGCGATGTAGCCACACTTGCATCCTCAAAGCAGCAGCGACAAGCGTGCGTCTGTCTGTTAAAGGGTGGTGACACCCTCAAAGTGTGCTACACAAACAATAAAAATATTCTTCTTCTTTTTTCTGTCTTTGTGAATTGTGTGGGCTGTAGCCGCACCTGCATCCTTAAAGCAGCAGCGACAAGCGTGCGTCTGTCTGTTAAAGGGTGGTGTAACTCACGAAGTGCTCCAAAAAATAAAAAACTATTTTTTTTATGTGTTTGTGACTTGTGTGCGATGTAGCCGCACTTGCATCCTCAAAGCAGCAGCGACAAGCGTGCGTCTGTCTGTTAAAGGGTGGTGACACCCTCAAAGTGTGCTACACAAACAATAAAAATATTCTTCTTTTTTCTGTCTTTGTGAATTGTGTGGGCTGTAGCCGCACCTGCATCCTTAAAGCAGCAGCGACAAGCGTGCGTCTGTCTGTTAAAGGGTGGTGACACCCTCAAAGTGTGCTACACAAACAATTAAAATATTGTTCTTTTTTTTTCGGTCTTTGTGAAATGTGTGGGCTGTAGCCGCACCTGCATCCTTAAAGCAGCAGCGACAAGCGTGCGTCTGTCTGTTAAAGGGTGGTGACACCCTCAAAGTGTGCTACACAAAGAATAAAAATATTCTTCTTCTTTTTTCTGTCTTTGTGAATTGTGTGGGCTGTAGCCGCACTTGCATCCTCAAAGCAGCAGTGACAAGCGTGCGTCTGTCTGTTAGAGGGTGGTGTAACCCTCAAAGTGTGCTCCACAAACAATAAAAATATTCTTTTTTTTTTTCTGTCTTTGTGAATTGTGTGGGCTGTAGCCGCACTTGAATCCTCAAAGCAGCAGCGACAAGCGTGCGTCTGTCTGTTAAAGGATTACATCGGTGACAGCATCCAAGTAGGCATGTCAGACAGTCCGTACCTGTACTGGCAGGAAAAAGAAGCAATTTGGAGGTCCCTGTACAAACTGGCTCTATTTTACCTGAGTTGCCCCCCCTCCAGTGTGTACTCCGAAAGAGTGTTTAGTGCAGCCGGGAACCTTGTTAGCGAAAGGCGTAGGAGGTTGCTTCCACAAAATGTGGAGAAGATGATGTTCATAAAATGAATGATCAACTCTTCCAGGGAGACCAGCCTCCAGAACGTACAGAGGGACCTGTGGTTCCAGCAGGGACGAATTAATACTCTGTGAGGATGAGGATGTACATAACACTGAAGAGGGTGAGGAATCTGTGGATGAGGAGGATGAGGACGACTTCTTGCCTCCGTAGAGCCAGTTTGTGCAGGGACAGATTAATTGCCAGCTTGTTTTGTGGGGGCCCAAACGAACCAATCATTTCAGCCACAGTTGTGTGGCAGACCCTGGCGCTGAAATGATTGGTTTGTTAAAGTGTGCATGTCCTGTTTATACAACATAAGGGTGGGTGGGAGGGCCCAAGGACAATTCCATCTTGCACCTCTTTTTTTTCTTTGCATTATGTACAGTTTGGGGCCTAGTTTTTCAATGCCATCCTGTCTGCCACTGCAGTTTCACGCCTAGATGGGTCACGTGTTTGTGCCGCCCACTCGTGTCGCTTAGCATAGTCATCCAGCTACCTCGGTGCAACCTTTTGGACATAAAAACACTATTGTGAGGTGTGAGGTATTCAGAATAGACTGGAAATGAGTGGAAATTAAGGTTATTGAGGTTAATAATAGCATAGGAGCAGAAAAACCTACAAATTCTGTGATTTTAGCTGTTTTTATGCTTTTTTTCAAAAAAATACAGATCCAAAACACAAAACCCAGAACCCAAAACACGGAAGGGTGGTTTTGGCAAAACCAATCCAGATCCAAAACACGAAGAAAGATCCAGATCCAAAACCAAAACACAAAACACGAAAAGTGGCCGGTGCACACCCCTAGTGCATACGCAATATACTGGAAAAATGGCTGCGACAGCCATTTTCCAGCGTTTTGAGCAGCGCTGAGAGACCCAACGCAGGACCTCAGAGAGGGGAGTTTTAGATAATATGGGTGCAGGGTGTGTGGTGCGGGCCCCCCGTTGACCCAGGGGCGTGGGTGCACCGCACACCCTCCACCCATTATAAATACGCCTCTGATCACAACATTTAAAATGTCCCAGCTGATAATCTGTTTTGTTATAATAATATAAGCAAATCACAAACATATGAATATTTGTGGGTGATCGCGCTCGGCTTAACTGGAAAAGTGTATGTTATGATTAATGCACAAAACACTAATGAAATGTAAAATAAAGTATATTTATTAAATCATATATACACCCTCCTCGAATGTAGTTAATAGAACGGTGGACGCGATGCCGCCAGTCTAAATCCCAACTCGTCATTCCTAACAAGGGACTTAAAATAGGCCTTGTTCGAACTTTAATGTTGCACATGTCCCTTTAGTGTGTGATCTCCTTACCGGCTGTGCAGCGAGAAGTGGTTGTTTGAGGCTGTCTCACCAGCGGCTGTGTCTCTGCTTATGTGGCTGGCAGAGAGTTCTCCTCCTGCAATAGCCACAACGGCAGCGTGCAGTGTCCATAATGTTTGGCTGCCTGTGACTCAGGGGTCTATTTACTAAGCCTTGGATGGAGTTAAAGTGAACGGAGAAAAAGTACCAGCCAATCAGCTCCTAACAATCATGTCACAGGCTGTGTTTGAAAAATGACAGTTAGGAGCTGATTGGCTGGCACTTTATCTCTGTTCACTTTATCTCCATCAAAGGCTTAGTAAATACACCTCAGTGTGCCTCGTCGTAGGTAGTTCGGTGGAACAGCATACCTTAGTATTCCGTTGCCAGATACCGTGCCAGTAGGCTTGCATGCTCCGTAGTAGATCGTAAGTTCAGCTCAATGGTGCTCAGCAGTGTCGGACTGTGCAATCAGGGTAAAAGTGGCAGCAGCATGTTATTGAAAGTCCCAGGTTATAATAGGAATGGCTTCAGTTGTGCAGCTGCTTCCGGTATAGTCAGTCTGTCTGTCATATTAAGAGAGGCAGACCCCTCATATTGGATTCGCAGTTGCATATTGGATTATTAGACACATCTACAAGAGCGCAGTATTCCCTAATTTAAATCACAAACATAAGTAATTTGTTAACAGTGAAATATGTGAATGCACAGCACATTTATTTTTGCATACACAGATACATGCTCACACTGGCAAGTGTCCTCATTCAAACAATTTGCAGGATCATAGGCATACCTGTAACACTCACCTGCTTCAACTTACTTTTTTCAAGCTTACATTGGCACCATGGGATCTCTTTCTGTGAGCTTCACATTCGTTACTTAGGAGGAGATACAATAATGGACAACCTGATACACTTTGAGGTCTACAAATTACTCTAACTCATACTTGCCGACTTCTTGGCAGGGGTCTCCAAGATGGTGCAAAGGAGAGGGCAGCCAGGTGGGTGATACGGAGGTGTGGCACACAATGATTGCATCATTGTGTTTTCCCCCGCTATACAAAGCTACGATTCACAGCTTAGTAAAGTATATGGGGGCTGGGGGTCAACAGTGTTATAATTCATAAAATTGCTTATCTTCATACCAGATATGGTAGGAGAAGGAGGCAGACCACATGGTACTGACTACACTGCCTTCAATCATCATGGATTAGACGTACTGCCTGACCTTCTAACATTGTATAGAGGAGGTCTTGGAGATAGATAAAATACCAACCAATCAGCTTCTAACACAGCCTGTAAAATGAGTTATAAGCTGATTGGTTGGTACCTTATCACTCTCCACTCTATCTATCGCCAAGGCTTGATACATCTCCCCCTCAGTCTCAGCTGTATAACATACATATTACTATTTATCCCATAGCAGAGGCAAAGAAGTGGGGGCTGTGTTTGAAGGCTGTTAGATGTTGCTGATATAAGAAATAGTAGGGCCTGTCCTGCTGTGCAATATATATAGGACGTGCAATTTGAGAAAATTACTCACATTTCTTATTTATTCCTATATACCCAGCGATTTACTGAAAATCTAAATTTAAATAAAAAATTATCAAAAGAACGTACACACACACACACTCAATGGGATTTTAAAGGATGGTGACAAGTATTATGGTCAAATAGCTGGCACTGCCTATTCAAATCTATATATGGCCGCTTATGAACAAAATACATTTTACATATGTTTGGTGAAAACAACTTATTTTATAAACTAAAACTAAATGTGATACCCCTGGCTTCCTATTGAAGCCAATGGAACTTACAATTCCGGACCCCAAAACTTGGTGGCACTGTGGAGCGTAAGGAGGGCTTTCTGTCAAGTGAAAAAATACTTGTTGTTCTCAAATGCATAGTTTGGAGTTGAGAAACATTGAGGAGCGGAACTGGAGAGCAGGGGTGAGATGACGCAGGTTTGCTATGCTAGAGGAAATTGGCCAAGCGGCATCGCTGAAGTTGTGCTGAGGGACAGGGTCGCTGAGTACCTGCTGTGTAGAGCGCTGGGGACCGCTGCTGAGTTCCAACAGTGTGAGAGAGACAGTGTGCAGATATTATAGCAATGCTGGAGACCACAGGTTATTCATGGAGACTGACAGAGTATTGAGTTGAAAGCAAGATGTCCCTGGTGTAAATTGAGCTACAATCTGCCATTTATACAGTATATACATAAAGACAGGCATGCCTGCCTTTCTCCGACCACTCCCCTGTCACCACCCCCAAACGCTCACTCACACTGCGGTGCATACGCATGTGCAGTGCGCACTAACGGCCGATCTGCGTATACGGTTGCAATTGTGATCCATGCTGGATCAGGCCCTGAGTTTGCTAGTCTTTGGAGAAAGAGCCCGAGATAGAGAAATAATGCTAAGAGCTGAATAATAGTGCAATAAGGACTGAGATATAATTATTGCTAAAGTGCTAAAGATAGTTGTACTCTAAGGACTGAGATATATAATTTCTGGAGAGTTGAAGCTACTGTTTTTCTGTTAATTCAGGATGACCAGCATTAGATGCTAACGTTGCCTATTGTGGATTACAAATACATGCATATAATTGGACAGTTACCACCTAGCACAGAAAAAAGTTTTTTTTCCTCCAGCACACTGTAGCAGAATCAAAAATACTTAAATCCTACATAATAATAATAGAGATTCAGAGGTATTAGTTACATACATTTACAAATATATGAAAAAGCGCTGGGCCAACATCAAGGCTCCTCAATACCAGCGTCCCTAACATTAAGGGGTTCACGTCCGAGAAGCAAGGCACCCCAAAAAATTCCAGCCAAGGACCAACTTTTTTTTGTGCTCAGTGTAAACCCCGCCCTTTACAAGCACCTGTGGCATATCATTAGACTGATTAGAGCAACTACCATATTTTTTGTTTACAGTTACCACCTAGCAAGATAGTATTCCAAAGAAAGAAAAGACTGATCAGTATGATATATTTATGGTCTGTTGGGTAATAATATATTCTGCTATTTTGTTACATGTGTTTATGCAAACGTTACTGCATATATGCAGAGTATAACGTGTTGAAGTAATTGAGAAATTGCATATTCTATTTAATAATAGCCAAAGAAATGCAACAGCAGCTAAAGTAAAGAAGTATATTTATTTGTCAAGAGAAACTTAGTTTATTGGTTATTCATCATAGTGTTTATAAGAAACTATCGCATGTTATTATTATCTTACTTGTGTTGTATTGGATGTAATTTCCATAGTGGTAATTATTTCCTACTTGTTTGTTATTCTTTATTGTGTGAAGCCCCCTGCCATTTGTATGCTGATTATTTTCATGCATACCTGTTCCCTGGATCCATGTCCTCTTATCCCCTTGAACCACTTAACTGGCTAATAGTTTTTCCAAAAATATTCCCAACATCATCAATTTATTTTATCAAATTATCTAAATAATACCTATTTAAACCTGATTCAGTATGATTTGGTCTTAAAACAATACTCTCAGTATGGTGACAAGTATTATGGTCAAATAGCTGGTACTTCCATGGGATCAAATTTGTCCTATGCAAATCTAAATCTGGCCGCTTATGAACAAAAATATATTTTACCTATGTTGGGTGAAAACACCTTATTTTATAAGTGATACATTGATGATCTGTTTCTTATTTGGATAAGTACTAAGTTTGGATTTATAGGGATGGCTGAGCATTTCAATTCTCTTGAGAGTCCTATTCAGTTCACTTTTAGATACACAACATTTCATCATGAATTTCCTAGATGTGACGGCCTTTCGTGAAGGTGATGTATTTGGTACTATCAACAGACTGCAATACTACTAGGGGGTAAATTTACTAAGATTCGAGATAGGTCGAGATGACCATCTCGGGTGATTTATTCATTTTTTTCCTGCTTGCAAATTTACTAAAGGTAAAGTCGGGTGAGTTAGAGAGAGATTTCTCTCATCTCACTCGTAAAGCTCGGGTGAGATAGCAATCTTGAATCAAATCACCATCGGGCCAAATCGGAAGTACTTTTCACCTAAAACATACATCTCTCAAATTTACCAAGAATCAGGATGACAAGCTCGGGTGAGATAGGAGCAAACCCTCTGTCAAAATCACTTTTCAAACTCTCAACCCCCTGAGCTGTGAGATGGTCAGAAACATACACAAATCATTGTGATTTGTGTATGTTTCTTTCTGTAAATGGTAAAAATAGATTTAATTTTTAAAACAAATGACGTGAGGTTCCCCCCCAAAACACTAACCTGCCCCGTACTTGCCAGCTAGTCCTGGTTCTTAATAGGGGTGAGCGGGTTTGGATTTCTGAAATCCGAACCCCCCCGAGCCCCCCCGATCCGAGGCAGATCCGAGTCAGGCTCGACTTTTCCCGCCTGACTCGGATCTGAAATCGAGGCAAAACGTCATCATCCCGCCTTCCGAGTCCCGCGGGTTTTGGAACCTATATAAGGTACCCGCGTCGGCGCCATTTTCTCACTCGGCTGTGGACAGTGAAGAGGGAGGGTGGGAGTTAGGGCTGGCTGGGCTGTGTAGTGTAGTGTAGTGCAGAGTAGTGTTGTGCTGTGCTGTGCTGTGCTGTGCTGCGCTGCTGTTGTCCACTACTTTAAAGTCCATAGGGGCTGGCTGTGTTGTGCTGTGCTGCTGTTGTTAATAGGGGCTGTGTCCACTACTTCAAAGTCCATAGGGGCTGGCTGGACTGTGTTGTGCAGTCAGTTCTCCATAGGGGCTGTGTCCACTCCAAAGTCCTGTGCAGTGTCCCAGTCCTAAAGGGGTGCTGTAGTGTTGTCCAGGGGGTGCTCTGTCCATCAGGGGTGCTCCCCCCAAGTGCTAAAAAAATAATATTTTTTGTGTGTTTGTGAATTGTGTGCGCAGTAGCCGCACGTGCATCAACAAAGTAGTGCCAAGCGTGCGCCTGTGTCATAAGTAAAGGGCCAGCTGGCTTGACCGTTAAAGGGTGCTATAACCCCCAAAGTACACTCCAGTCCAAACCAAAAAAAAAATTATTTTCTGTGTTTGTGAATTGTGTGCGCAGTAGCCGCACGTGCATCAACAAAGTAGTGCCAAGCGTGCGCCTGTGTCATAAGTAAAGGGCCGGCTGGCTTGACCGTTAAAGGGTGCTGTAACCCCCAAAGTACACTCCAGTCCAAACCAAAAAAAAAATAATTTTCTGTGTTTGTGAATTGTGTGCGCAGTAGCCGCACGTGCATCAACAAAGTAGTGCCAAGCGTGCGCCTGTGTCATAAGTAAAGGGCCGGCTGGCTTGACCGTTAAAGGGTGCTGTAACCCCCAAAGTACACTCCAGTCCAAACCAAAAAAAAAATTATTTTCTGTGTTTGTGAATTGTGTGCGCAGTAGCCGCACGTGCATCAACAAAGTAGTGCCAAGCGTGCGCCTGTGTCATAAGTAAAGGGCCGGCTGGCTTGACCGTTAAAGGGTGCTGTAACCCCCAAAGTACACTCCAGTCCAAACCAAAAAAAAAATTATTTTCTGTGTTTGTGAATTGTGTGCGCAGTAGCCGCACGTGCATCAAAAAAGTAGTGCCAAGCGTGCGCCTGTGTCATAAGTAAAGGGCCGGCTGGCTTGACCGTTAAAGGGTGCTGTAACCCCCAAAGTACACTCCAGTCCAAACCAAAAAAATATATATTTTCTGTGTTTGTGAATTGTGTGCGCAGTAGCCGCACGTGCATCAACAAAGTAGTGCCAAGTGTGCGCCTGTGTCATAAGTAAAGGGCCGGCTGGCTTGACCATTAAAGGGTGCTGTAACCCCCAAAGTACACTCCAGTCCAAACCAAAAAAATATATATTTTCTGTGTTTGTGACTTGTGTGCACTGTGGCTGTACGTACATCAACAAAGGAGCAGCGCCAAGCGTGAGCCTGTGTCCCATAAGTAAAGAGCCGGCTGGCTCATTTCTTAAAGGGTGGTGTAACCCACAAAGTGCACTACTCTCCAGCAAAAATAAAAAAATATTTTTTGTGTTTGTGTGCGCTTTAGCCGCACGTATATATCAATATAACATAAATGGAGGACCAAACTTTCTCCGATAAAAATAAAATAGGGAAAGATCAAGAACCACTTCCTCCTAGTGCTATTGCTGCTGCTGGGAGTTGTTCATCATCCCAGAGAGGAAGTAGGAACATCACTACTTTTACTAAACAATTGACCCTCCAACAGTCCCTAGCGATGAGGATGAAGTACAACAGCAGTCATCCTGAAGCAAAACGTATAACTGAGGCCTTGACTGCTATGTTGGTATTAGACGTGCGTCCGGTATCCGCCATTAGTGCAGTGGGATTTAGACAATTGATGGAGGTAGTGTGTCCCCGGTTCCAAATCCCGTCTAGATTCCACCTGCATCCTCAAAGCAGCAGTGACAAGCGTGCGTCTGTCTGTTAAAGGGTGGTGACACCCTCAAAGTGTACTACACAAACAATAAAAATATTGTTCTTTTTTTTTCGGTCTTTGTGAAATGTGTGGGCTGTAGCCGCACCTGCATCCTTAAAGCAGCAGCGACAAGCGTGCGTCTGTCTGTTAAAGGGTGGTGACACCCTCAAAGTGTGCTACACAAACAATAAAAATATTGTTCTTTTTTTTTCTGTCTTTGTGAATTGTGTGGGCTGTAGCCGCACTTGCATCCTCAAAGCAGCAGCGACAAGCGTGCGTCTGTCTGTTAAAGGGTGGTGTAACCCTCAAAGTGCTCCAAAAAATAAACAACGATTTTTTTTATGTGTTTGTGACTTGTGTGCAATGTAGCCGCACGTGCATCAACATAGTAGCAGCGCCAAGCGTGCGCCTGTGTCATAAGTCAAGGTCTGGTTTGGACATCTGGTCCAGACTGAAGGACGTGCCAACAATTTCTGACAAGTCTACTGTCACTGCATATGATACTGTCCTCAAAGCAGCAGCGACAAGCGTGCGTCTGTCTGTTAAAGGGTGGTGACACCCTCAAAGTGTGCTACACAAACAATAAAAATATTGTTCTTTTTTTTCGGTCTTTGTGAAATGTGTGGGCTGTAGCCGCACCTGCATCCTTAAAGCAGCAGCGACAAGCGTGCATCTGTCTGTTAAAGGGTGGTGACACCCTCAAAATGTGCTACACAAACAATAAAAATATTGTTCTTTTTTTTTCTGTCTTTGTGACTTGTGTGCGATGTAGCCGCACTTGCATCCTCAAAGCAGCAGCGACAAGCGTGCGTCTGTCTGTTAAAGGGTGGTGACACCCTCAAAGTGTGCTACACAAACAATAAAATATTCTTCTTCTTTTTTCTGTCTTTGTGAATTCTGTGGGCTGTAGCCGCACCTGCATCCTTAAAGCAGCAGCGACAAGCGTGCGTCTGTCTGTAAAAGGGTGGTGACACCCTCAAAGTGTGCTACACAAACAATTAAAATATTGTTCTTTTTTTTTCGGTCTTTGTGAAATGTGAGGGCTGTAGCCGCACCTGCATCCTTAAAGCAGCAGCGACAAGCGTGCGTCTGTCTGTTAAAGGGTGGTGACACCCTCAAAGTGTGCTACACAAACAATAAAAATATTCTTCTTCTTTTTTCTGTCTTTGTGAATTGTGTGGGCTGTAGCCGCACTTGCATCCTCAAAGCAGCAGCGACAAGCGTGCGTCTGTTTGTTAAAGGGTGGTGTAACCCTCAAAGTGCGCTCCACAAACAATAAAAATATTCTTTTTTTTTTTCTGTCTTTGTGAATTGTGTGGGCTGTAGCCGCACCTGCATCCTTAAAGCAGCAGCGACAAGCGTGCGTCTGTCTGTTAAAGGGTGGTGACACCCTTAAAGTGTGCTACACAAACAATTAAAATATTGTTCTTTTTTTTTGGTCTTTGTGAAATGTGAGGGCTGTAGCCGCACCTGCATCCTTAAAGCAGCAGCGACAAGCGTGCGTCTGTCTGTTAAAGGGTGGTGACACCCTCAAAGTGTGCTACACAAACAATAAAAATATTCTTCTTCTTTTTTCTGTCTTTGTGAATTGTGTGGGCTGTAGCCGCACTTGCATCCTCAAAGCAGCAGCGACAAGCGTGCGTCTGTCTGTTAAAGGGTGGTGTAACCCTCAAAGTGCGCTCCACAAACAATAAAAATATTCTTTTTTTTTTTCTGTCTTTGTGAATTTTGTGGGCTGTAGCCGCACTTGCATCCTCAAAGCAGCAGCGACAAGCGTGCGTCTGTCTGTTAAAGGATTACATCGGTGACAGCATCCAAGTAGGCATGTCAGACAGGCCGTACCTGTACTGGCAGGAAAAAGAAGCAATTTGGAGGTCCCTGTACAAACTGGCTCTATTTTACCTGAGTTGCCCCCCCTCCAGTGTGTACTCCGAAAGAGTGTTTAGTGCAGCCGGGAACCTTGTCAGCGAAAGGCGTAGGAGGTTGCTTCCACAAAATGTGGAGAAGATGATGTTCATAAAATGAATTATCAACTCTTCCAGGGAGACCAGCCTCCAGAACGTACAGAGGGACCTGTGGTTCCAGCGGGGACGAATTAATACTCTGTGAGGATGAGGATGTACACACTGAAGAGGGTGAGGAATCGGTGGATGAGGAGGATGAGGATGACATCTTGCCTCCGTAGAGCCAGTTTGTGCAGGGACAGATTAATTGCCAGCTTGTTTTGTGGGGGCCCAAACGAACCAATCATTTCAGCCACAGTTGTGTGGCAGACCCTGGCGCTGAAATGATTGGTTTGTTAAAGTGTGCATGTCCTGTTTATACAACATAAGGGTGGGTGGGAGGGCCCAAGGACAATTCCATCTTGCACCTCTTTTTTTTCTTTGCATTATGTACAGTTTGGGGCCTAGTTTTTAAAACTGCCATCCTGTCTGCCACTGCAGTTTCACGCCTAGATGGGTCACGTGTTTGTGCCGCCCACTCGTGTCGCTTAGCATAGTCATCCAGCTACCTCGGTGCAACCTTTTGGACATAAAAACACAATTGTGAGGTGTGAGGTGTTCAGAATAGACTGGAAATGAGTGGAAATTAAGGTTATTGAGGTTAATAATAGCATAGGAGCAGAAAAACCTACAAATTCTGTGATTTTAGCTGTTTTTATGCTTTTTTTCAAAAAAATACAGATCCAAAACACAAAACCCAGAACCCAAAACACGGAAGGGTGGTTTTGGCAAAACCAATCCAGATCCAAAACACGAAGAAAGATCCAGATCCAAAACCAAAACACAAAACACGAAAACTGGCCGGTGCACACCCCTAGTTCTTAACATTACAGGGAAAAAAATATGTTGGGTTCCACTGTAATTTAAGAACCAGCACCAGGCAGTAGGGACAGA
The DNA here is from genome assembly GCA_031769625.1 of Taudactylus pleione. Lineage (NCBI taxonomy): Eukaryota > Metazoa > Chordata > Amphibia > Anura > Myobatrachidae > Taudactylus > Taudactylus pleione. The sequence goes on from JAUIMM010000484.1 coordinate 7,755,067, forward strand.
GCTGGTTTTAAATATATGGAGAAAAAAATTGACGTGAGGTAGCCCATATATTTAAAACCAGTCCTGGACCCTTTCTAACGGGGGACTGATGCCACAGCCAGGGGTGCCCTCTCACCGGGTGCCACAGCATCAGCCCTGACTGCTAGTCAGCCCAGGCCTGGGATCCCTGGGGAGTTGGGGACCCCCCCAATAAAGGGGTCACCCTCTCCAGGGCACCCCTGGCCTAGGCTAATAGCCCGGGGCTATCCCCACCACCCCTGGGTGGTGGGTGGTGGGTTGATGGTGTTTGTGTATTGTTTAAAAATTTGAATATTTCACATTGTCTATACAGTGGAACTACAGGTCCCAGCAAGCGTCCCCCGCATGTTGGTACTTGGAGAACCACAAGTACCATCATGCGGGGCGTTAAGGGCTCAGTGGTACGTGTACTTCCATTGCATACTTTACGTTGACAAGTGGACGTGAAAATCTGGGACCAGGTGAGTATATATGTGTATGTATGCATGTAATAAAATTTTATTTGCACGGTGTGTGTTGTGTTTTATTAACCATTTCTTTACATGTGAACTACAAGTACCAGTGGGCCCTTAATGCCCCGCATGCTGGTACTTGTGGTTCTCCAAGTTCCAGCATGTGGGGGAGGCTTGCTGGGACCTGTAGTTCCACTGTAAAGACAATGAGGAAAATTCACATTTTTACACTACACCTAACACTATCAACCCGCCACCCACCACCCAGGGGTGGTGGGATAGCCCCGGGCTCTCAGCCCAGGCCACGGGTGCCCTAGAAAGGGACCCCTTTATTGGAGCAGTCCCCAACTCCCCAGGGATCCCTGGCCTGGGCTGACTAGTGGTCAGGGCTGATGCTGTGGCTGGAGGGCCCAGGGGAAAGGGCACTACTGGCAGTGGGATTAGTCCCCCGTTAGAAAGGGTCCAGGGCTGGTTTTAAATATACGGGGTACATCACGTAATTTTTTTTCTCCATATATTTAAAACCAGCTCTGTCCCTGCTGCCTGGTGCTGGTTCTTAAATTACAGTGGAACCCAACACATTTTTTTCCCTGTAATGTTAAGAACCAGGACTGGCTGGAAAGTCCGGGGCTGGTTAGTGTTTTGGAGGGGGACCTCACGTCATTTTTATGATACAAATAATCAGTTTATTACAGGCACAACACAAGCAGCTTACACATATCTCAATGATATGTGCAGGCTGCTTGCTAGGGACAGTGGTGCTGAGAGAAATCACTGCAGTCTCGGGTGATATAACTCACTCAAGCTTGCTTTAAAATCACCCGAGATCTCGATCTACATCACCATCGGCAAACTTGTTTTTGTACAAATCGCCTGTTGGTAAATGTGGTAAATAAAAGTGAAAAAATCAACCGAGTTCAGGCAAGTTATGCCGAGATGAATCACTTTGAAAATCAGGTCAATCCCGATTCTTAGTAAATTTACCCCAAGTAGTTACCACCTGGCCACTCTGAAATAAAGGCTCCCTATTTCACAGTTCCTTTGGGTATTGCACAACAATACCATCATTTAACATTGAAATTGATGAAATGTAGCTCTGGTTTCTAGCACGAGGATAATCACCTAAACTAGTTTAAAGGTATCTCACAAAAGCAAAAGCACGCTATGCTCACGCCGATTTTAAACCTAAACCATCTAACCGACAGGATCGGATGATGTTTAAGACTTCATTTGACCACCTATCCTATGCAGAACATAAAACATACAAGAAACTCTGGCCCATCATCAATAGTGCCCCAGCACTGACTACTCATATGATCAACACAGCACCTCCGATATATGCATATCATCGCAAACCCAATTTTTGCCAACTGTTGATGTGTCCCACTAAGCAACCAGAAAGTTTGGATCCACGATGGTTGCCAACCCAAAAACTCGGGTGTTTCAAGTGTACAAACTGTACTATGTGCTGCTCTATGATTTCCGGTGCGACTTTCCCTCACCCACATAGTGGGAGAAAAATAAAGATCAAACAATCAAGGATTATGTAATCTGTTTCTGACCTGCCCATACGTGTTACGTGGGAATGACTACCTGCAACTTTAGAGATAGAATGGCTAAGCACCGCTCCTTCAAATAAGCCAGTGGCCAAACACTTTTTGGAACTTTATTACATTATGCACTTTAGTCTATTATGCAATTTGGGCCTGATTCAGCACGGATCGCAAGTGCAACTACGTACACAGATGGAGCGATTGTTAGCCATTGTGCATGCGTATGCACCGCACTGTGCACGCACAGCGTTCACTCTATGATTACATACGCAGATAGGAATTCATCGCAGAGTGAGTAACAGTGTGTCAGCGTTTGGGGGTGGTGATGAGGGAGTGATTGCAAAAATGCAGGCATGTCTGTTCGTTGGAACGCCGTTGCATGGTTGCACATAAATTAGCCACTGCGATTGCCTACACAACTTGAGAGCCTTCTGCATGCGACGATACTAGCAATTTCTGCGACGGGTCAGACCTGCTGTAATTGTGCGTGACAGGCTGATGTGCTTCGATGTTACCGATGTATATGCAGGACTGTGAGGTATTACAGAGGGAAGCAATCGGGAAGCCGACTGCCTAAATATCGGCAGCCGGCTTCCCGACTGTCTTATCCCGGCATGGCTGAAATGCCGGGCGTCTAGATGTAGATGTAGGGGGGTTAGGTTAGTCTATACTTACCTATCCACGATCGGGATTTCCAGCGCTGTCAGGCTTCCGCTGCTTCGAAGTCTGCTCCTGTCGGGCTGCCGCTGACGGTATATCATACCCATTCCATTACAGAGGTATTACAGATGTGAGAAAGTAGTAGTAAGAGTTTCTATGCTGGCTGAGCTGTGGCAGGCATTAGCATATTTTCGCAGCTTTATTGCATGCGATTACGCAGCTGCGATCGCAATTGCGATACGTGTGAATCAGGCCCTTTATTAATATGCTATATATACACATGGTTGTTCTTAGTTTTATTATGGAATTCACTAGAGTTTTTCCAGAGCCTCTTTATATACAGTTTGAGTTTACATTTGTACTATTGTATTGCCGTTGGCCTGGTGCTAAATTTCCTATAATGTGGTGTTTTATTATATAATGCTATGAATTTTATTATCTTCATAGAGTGCCCATAGTATTCTGTTTAAATATATTTGCTATGGTGTTAATACTAGTAGGTCCCGGAGTTGTACATCCGGGATTTGCGTTTGATTCTGGAATGCAGGTGATTTCCCGTTAAGTTTTATATTTTCTGTGTGTTACAGACATGTACGCATATGGTACTCATATATTATATATATATATATATATATATATATATACACACAGCGGGTAAAATAAGCATTGAACACATCAACATTTTGCTCAGTAAATATATTTGTAATGGGGCTATTGTACTGAAATTTTCACAAATGTCAGCAACAACCCAAGCAATCCACACATGCAAAGAAATAGATGTCCATAAATTAAGTTATGTGTAACAACTTCAATGTTCAATGGAGGGAGCCGTTTATTGGCTGAGAGGCGGGGCCTGACCTCTCTCAGCCAATGAACAATCAGACACGGACCTTCAAAGGAGGAAGCCGCATCTGAGCTCTTCATTCGGTAAGTAATAACCATCCTGGTCATGTTTATCGTTTTGTTATTTATAACAACACCATGGATGCCTACTGGACAAGGGGACCAAATGAGGTAATATAGGTGAGTATGTATGTACTAAACTTATACTGTGTAAGGTGTGTGTGTATTTTTTTCAACATTTCTTAACAGGTGCACTACAGGTCCCAGTGGGCCCTTAATGCCCCGCATGCTGGTACTTGTGGTTCTCCAAGTACCTGCATGCAGGGGAGGCTTGCTGGGACCTACAGTTCTACTGTAAAGACAATGTTTTTATTCTTCTATTTTTATACTAAACTAATACAATCAACCCGCCACCCACCACCCAGGGGTGGCGTGGATAGCCCTGGGCTATCAGCCTAGGCTAGGGGTGCCCTGGAGAGGGATACCCCTTTATTGGAGGGGTCTCCAACTCCCCAGGGATCCCTGGCCTGGGCTGACTAGCGGTCAGGGCTGATGCTGCGGCTGGGGGGGCCCGGTGATAGGGCTCCCCTGGCTGTGGCATCAGTCCCCGTTAGAAAGGGTCCAGGGCTGGTTCTGTGAATTACAGGGAGACCCTACGCAAATTTTTCCCTGTAATTCCAGAAACAGGACTGGTTCCCATAGCCCAGTGCTGGTTGAACTAAGTAGAGGAAGACCCTAAGCCATTTTTTCCCTGTACTTAGTCAACCAGGACTGGGTTTGCAAAGTCCGGGGCTGGTTCTGTTTTGGGGGTGGACCTCACGTCAATTTTTTTTTACATTTAACTCATTATTTGCTTTTTACAGTCAGATACATGCAGGCATCTCACTGATATCTGCATCTATCTGTGTCAATCCGACCTGCTCATGCTCAAATCGAAAGCAAGAAGCAGGTCTATTCATTTGGTGATTTGAAGTTCGATTTGAAGTCGATTTTGAGGTCGATTTCATATCGAATGATACACATAAGGGTTTTGTGTGTTGGGCTATGTAAAAGTACCAATGTTTTCCTGATGTTCGATTTGAGGCTGATTTGACTAAAATTCATTTGAAATTAGCTTTTACATTCGATTTGGCTTTTAGTAAATACCCAAAAGCAAAATCGAATGAAAATCGCAAATCAAATCACTCAAAATGCCAAATCGAACTTTAGTAAATTTACACCGAAGACTGTTTGTGTGGAAGAATGGGCCAAAATCACGGAATGGGTAATACGGCAGCCCGGCGGTTCAAATCCTGACTCCGGCAGTCCGATGCACAAGATCCCGACAGCGGAAGTAAGTTAAGTATTCCTAACCCTCTCCCCACCCCTTAACCCACCTTTAGGTGTGCCTAACTGTAACCTCGCCCCCTAGTGCCTAACCCTACCCCTCCCTCATAAGCGCCTAAACCTAACACCCCCCCCCCTGCACCCTAAACCTAATCCTCCCAGGGGGTGCCTAACCCTAACCTCCCCCCCCTAGTGCCTAAACCTAACCCCCCTATCCCTAGCCTAACCCTCCCGGGGGGTGCCTAACCCTAAGTCCCCCCGGGGTGCCCTAAACCTAATCCTCCTATCCCCGGCTACATACATACTTACCCCCGGCATTGGACAATCGGTCCGGCGTCCTGTCGGGGTCCCGGCGTCGGGATTAACATAGGTGTCGGCATTTTGACGCCTATGTTAGATCCCTTGTCGGGATTATGCTGTCAGTATTGAGACCGGCAAGAATGCGTCCGCCGGTCTCATAACTGCATACCCAAAATCACACCTGAACAATGCATGCGACTAGTTTCTCCATACAGAAGGCATCTTGAAGCTGTCATTACCATCAAAGGATTTTGTACAAAGTATTAAATAAATGTAAGTAAGCATGTTCAATACTTTTTTCTTGTGTCATTTTGACAGTATTACACATAACTTAATTTATGGACATTTATGGTTTGATTTCTTTGCATGTGTGTATTGCATGAGTTGTTGCTGCCATTTGGTGAAAATTTCATTACAATAGCCCCGTTACAATACTGAGAAAAATGTTGATGTGTTCAATACTTATTTTACCCGCTGTGTATATATATATATACTCTAAAAAAGAAGATAGGCACTCAAGGCACATCATAAATGCAAAAAGCAAAGTCTATTGAAAACAACATTTCGGGGCACCAGCCCCTTCGTCAGGACACACTGTGAAGACAATAAACAAACAGTGTACACTTACCCACATAAATACCCACCGGCACTCAGGTCAGCCAGCCACCACCACGTGCCGCCTGCGGACCACGCCGATCACAGCCACTTCCGGTTTCCGCCTACCATTGTCACCTAGCAACCGCTCAGCTTGCGGCTCAAGCATACATCCGGCTTGCGGTCCAACACGAAGTGACGCGTCCGTCATGAGGAGCAGTCAGCAGCAACGGGCAGCAGCACAGGTGCCTGCAAACAAATACAATAATGTAAACAACAAAATATGTAAACATACAATAAAAGAATCAAGATTAGAGGAAACAAAAAACATTATTAAAACAAGAAAAAGAAAAAAACTATGTTAGGACAAAAAGAATTACATTAGGCTGTTCCAGTTAATTTTTTCATTTAAACCTCTAGGCGCCACACAATCCAGCCTAAAGATCCAGCGAACTTCCAATACCAGGAGTGCCTTTAACCGGTCCCCTCCACGTAAAGATTCAGGAATATGATCAATCAACATATATTTAAGAGTGGACAACGAATGTCCACTATTCTTGAAATGTTTAGCTACCGGTTGCTCAATTGCACGGCCAGTAATGGCCAATTTGATGGCAGATCTATGTAGGGCCATCCTCTCACGGAAGTTACGTGAGGTCTGGCCCACATAGTACATGCCGCAAGGCACTCCTGGTATTGGATCTTTAGGCTGGATTGTGTGGCACCTAGAGCAGTGATTTTCAACCTTTTTTAACTCGCGGCACACTACACAAGATTTTAAAATTGCCAAGGCACACTATCCGGCGATGCGGTGTGCGCAGACTATGAAAAAACACACTACATTAGTTCCCACAGGAACAAAACACACTACATTGGCCCCCACAAGAATAAAAAACACACTACATTGGCCCCCACAAGAATAAAACAATCCCATTGGCTGGCCTAACAGAAAAAAAAACCCACATTGCTCCCCACAAAAAAAACAACCATACCACATTGCGCCCCACAGAATTGCTCCCCACAGAAAAAGAAACCTATGCCTGGCCCCACAGAAACAAAAAACAAAACAAAACACATTGTTCCCCACTAAATAGGCAAATATATGGCTTGATAACATATGGCAGGTTCTCACTAAAAAAAAATGACATGACTGGTTCCCACGAAAAAATAAACTATGGCTGGTACCCACGAAGAAGAAAAAAATGTTTGGTCCCCACAAAACCCACATTTCTTCCCCCCTTGTCACTCACACTGCAGCAGGATCGCGTGCGGGCGGGCTTCCAGGCAGGCTGCAGAGCCTGCCTGGACAGAGCGCGGGCTGGCTGATTGGCGCAGGGCGTTGGCTGGCAGAGCAGGCTGGAGGGCAGTGGACAATGCGGCGTGCGTGACCTGTGATGTCACGCCGCCGCATCTTTGCAGGTCACTACCCGGTCGCGCCTGAGTCTCCCAGAGGAGCTCAGCGGCCCGGGATGCTGAAGTACAGTAAAATGTGCCCGGTGGCTCTGACAGCCCCGCGGCACACTTCACAACCGGCCACGGCACACTAGTGTGCCACGGCACACCAGTTGAAAACCGCTGGCCTAGAGGTTTAAATGAAAAAATTAACTGGAACAGCCTAATGTAATTCTTTTTGTCCTAACATAATTTTTTCTTTTTCTTGTTTAAATAATGTTTTTTGTTTCCTATAATCTTTATTCTTGTATTGTATGTTTACATATTTTGTTGTTTACATTATTGTATTTGTTTGCAGGCACCTGTTAGCTGTGCTGCTGCCCGTTGCTGCTGACTGCTCCTCGTGACGGACGCGTCACTTCGTGTTGGACCGCAAGCCGGAATTGTATGCTTGAGCCGCAAGCTGAGCAGTTGCTAGGTGACAATGGTAGGCGGAACCCGGAAGTGGCTGTGATCGGCGTGGGCCACAGGCGGCGCGTGGCGCTGGATGGCTGACTTGAGTGCCGGCACCTGTTAGCTGTGCTGCTGCCCGTTGCTGCTGATTGCCCCTCATGACGGACGTGTCACTTGGTGTTGGACCGCAAGCCGGATGTGTGCTTGAGCCGCAAGCTGAGCGGTTGCCATGTGACAATGGTAGGCGGAACCCGGAAGTGGCTGTGATCGGTGTGGGCTGCAGGCGGCCCGTGGCGGTGGCTGGCTGACCTGAGTGCCGGTGGGTATTTATGTGGGTAAGTGTACACTGTTTGTTTATTGTCTTTACAGTGTGTCCTGATGAAGGGGCTGGTGCCCCGAAACTTTGTTTTCAATACACTTTGCTTTTTGCATTTATGATGTGCCTTGAGTGCCTATCTTCAATTTTTGGAGTATATGTACGTCATCACCTGATATGGACACCAAGGCCAGCTGTGATTGTATATTTTGAGTGCCGGCAGATTTTGGGACTGTATATATATATATATATATATATATATATAGTGTTGTAATATGCTCTTATTTGCAAGATGGCTGGAATATAGTACTAAGTATGATTACTTGCCCTGTCAAATCAAGTACATATTCCAAACCTTTCAGCAAAAATAAAAAGCAGATTTACTTTTGGATCTGATAAGAATCACAGTGACCAATCTAATTAAATTTAATTTAATATCATAAAGATATAGTAGATTGCTTAAAGTATATACAAAAACAATAAATAAGAATGATATACAAACGTATGGACTATGCAAATAATAATTTGCATAGACTTACACAAATAATTTTCTATAAACAAAAATGAAAAAAATAATGAAAAGTCTCACTAACATGATTCTGTTTGCGGGGTGACGCAAGAAGATGGGGCACTTCCCAATGTCAGGCTGGCTCCCAAGAATTGTACCAAGTTCTGCCTGTTGGATATGGTATTTACCCCTATCTGGCTGTCAGGCCATTCCTTGGCTTTCTGTGTCCTTGCAATTTGGGTTTTATAGCCCTTTGTCCAGAACGTGTTTAGACAAATTGTCTGAAGGGAGGAAAAGTTAAAACATATTATATATTTGCAAGGGTACATCAGAGTAGTATATATGAATCATATAATACAGCATCTCATTACTAACAAATGGACAAGAGATGTTACTATATTATAGGGAAGGGGGATTTCAAAATTTATAATATTACCTAATTTATTAATTCTTCCTAAATGGACTTTTGACATGACTGGAGGGGTCTTTGGTATAGGATTAGAATCTGTGATGTTTCACAGATCGTCAAGGCATTTTGGGGGTAGCTTAACAAGTCATGTGAACATTGACAATTTAGTAACAAGAGTTACCATGCAAAACTTTATGACTTTCCCATCTGTTCCCTGATCTGAGCAGCTCACTACATGTGTGTGACCACCTGTCTCCAAGCAGGTCAGGGAAGAGAAACTATAAATTTGAAAAGTTATCCAATTAGTACAGATATTTACTTGTGGCATCTTCCCATACAATTACTCCTGCAGCTGGCAATTACCTCAAGGGTCAATCTCTGGTCATCCTGCTGGTAATTAAAATACACTTAATAAATACAAAGGGTTACATGTTGACTAATATCTAGCAATACATAATGTAATCAAGACACCATTGGTCTCAATCCCAGCTGTGAAGCACTGGACGCTTGGCTTAGATGCATGCGTAGATAATGAAAATATGCTTAACTTTGTGAAATTGACATTGTGTCCAACTCAAAATCAGGCCCTAATGCTGGCCATACAAGAGGAAGATATCATTGCAACCAGCCAACAAGTTGGCTGGTTGGAATGATAATCGTCTAGTGTGTGGGAGCAGCCATTTGCTCCCACACACCGAAAAAACGTTGTTTCAACTAGTAAGGAAAAGCAAACATTTGATTTTTCCTAACTAATCTTTCTAGTGTAGGGGGAAAGTTTCTCCCAACTGAACAATAAGTAGACGGACACTGGCCAACAGTGTCCGCCTACTTGTCACGCTCACATTTCCTTGACCCTCGGAGAACCGCCGGTACCGCTTCTTCTGATGTCTGTCTGCCTCCTTGCTCAGGAACCGCTAGAACTGCCAGAAGGTCAGTGGTGTGAGTGCCTATATCACCAGCCAAGAGCTGTTTGTGCTGGCAGCAGCTGACCCTGCAGAGGGAGACAGCTACCCCAGTACAGGCAGCACTTGCACCCTCCGATCATCCCAACTCCCATTGCAGGTGGCACCTGCACCCTCCGCACCCCCCTACCCGCCATCAGCCTAGTGCTGATACGCTGTCTCACCTCGCAGCCAGCTCCACCAGGCACTGTAACTGTGCTGAACCTCAGACCCCCCACCTTCCAGTACAAAGCTGCACTGCACCTCCCCCATACCTATCACTGCACCCTAATCTTCCCCACCTCCCCCCTACTACCATACACTCCCCCACCCTCTCTATTACTGCACCCTAACCTCACCCACCTCCTCTTGACCTCTCTCTCTGTACCCTAACCTCACCCATCTTATCTTATTTATTTTAAACATGCAGAAGTAGACAGACACTGGGGTTGATTCATGTGTAATGCTGAACGCAGTTTCCCGGTTATCAAGAATCTGTGCATGCGCAAGACCCGTTCTGGGGATGTGCAGGATAGGTCCTGTCTGATTGACAGGCAGAGGCATTTAAGGGGCGGTGCAGGGTCGGCCAGCGTCCCCGGAAATGGTGGCATGTCGGCCTCATGCCACCATGGCAAGGCCAGGGGCTGCGTCCATGGACAGTTTCCTGGCCTTGCAAGCCCGCCAGTCTGTGTAAGCTAAAGCCTGGCGCTGTCCACCATGCTGCATTTGCATATTAGCTTGGACAGAATTGCAAAGCTGCTTGCGTGCAGCTTTGCAATTCTGTCCTAAGCTGAATCACTCCCACTGTCCATCTACTTCTGTGACATCACAAGTTGGAGAGAAGTTGGTTGTTCTGATGAAAAAGTTGGCAGGTTGGCTGGTCTCTGAAAAGTTGGTAAGGTGTGTGGGGCAGCGTTTTAGTTGGACGTTTAGTCAGTTGGATGGTTGGAGAAAAGTTGGTCTGCTGTATGGCCTGCTTAAGGGTGCCCCACAATAAATATACATACAGTATGCTGCTATTTGGAGTTTGATCACTTGGGGTCCTCGACTCCAGTCCAGCTGCAAAATATGAACTGATGATGATTGGCTGATTGGGTCCCTCCCAATTATGCTAATATCACAGTAGTGTAGTTACTGCAATATGTTCATATTAATCTTCAGATGATCTTCAGTAATAAAGCATATTCTCGTTTGTTCTTTTAAAAAGGGAAGGTGACGGATGTATATATTGGTTTGAATTTAATACTTTAATTTTCTTGTGTAATTATTATAATTATTATCGTTTATTTATATGGCGCCACAATTGTTCCGCAGCGCCTTATAAAGTACATAAACAAATAATTTGACAACGGACTTACAGTAAAAAATAGGACAAGGACATGGATAATATACATTGATACATAAGTGACTATAACACCTAGATATGCAACAGAGCGTAAGCAACCAAGTGTTAGGTGCCATGGTGGGGGGTAAGAAGTTGGTGAAAGTAAAGTAAGGAGAAGCACAAGAGGGTAGAGGCCCTGCTCGTAAGAGCTTACATTCTAATCTAATTTACTTTACAATGGTAAATGTAATCTAATTATTAATAGTACTGTCTGTCCATATATTATATTGTGATTGAATTTGCATTGTCAATTTTGCATTTACACCTACCACTGTGAAGCCACAACTCCTGAGTAATAGTGGCGCATACAGCATATAATACAGGAGTAAGGCAGGTGGATTTGATACCATTGCTGTGCGGGTATGTGACTACATCCCCCTTGCTGAGCTGCATCTTGTGACAGAGCCAGTGCTGCAAGATAAACAGAATGTGCCTTATTTCAGCAATTGCTAGCCTGCTACCTCACAGTGCTGGTGTCATGGGTTCAAATAAAACCAGGACTCTACCTTTGTGGGATTCCTCCAAAAACATACTGATAGGTTAATTGGCTTTTGATGAAATCACTCTAGTGTGTGTGCTTGTTGTAGTGAATACAGAATACATTGTAAGGTTCACTGATACATGGACTGATGTGAACGATTACATATTATCTGTAAAGCATATAAAAAAAAAAAAATAAATAAAAAAAAACTATTAATCAATAATTGTGAAATAAGTGAATGGTCACTTGTATATTCTTTTGTCAATGTACAGTATATCCCTCTGTCTGTGTCATCTGTTACAGCATGTTAAAACAGTGTGGGCCACATTAAAAAATGAACCGAAGCCCGAGGGCCACTAAGCTATACTGCGGTATTTAGACTCTGCCTCCTCCTCACACAATTATGTCCCATAACTGCTCCCTCCTACAATTTTAATTAGGTACCAGAACGGTCCCCCTCCTCCCACAATTTAAAATTATGCCCATAACTGTCCCTCCTCCTCCATTAATTATGTCAGATAGTTGCCCCATCCTCAAACAATTATGTCCCATAACAGTGCCCCTCCAGTAGTGGTCCCCATTATACAGTGCCCCCATAAGTAGTACCCCCATTCAGTGTCACTTATATAGTGCCCCCAGTAGTCCCCCTTATGCAGTGCCCCCAGTAGTGCCCCTTATATAGTGCCCCAGTAGTAGTCCCCCCTATGCAGTGCCCCTTATATAATGCCCCCAGTAGTAGTCTCCTATGCAGTGCCCCCAGTAGTGGTCCCCCTTATATTGCATCCTCTGTGGTAGTCTCCTCTATGCAGTGCCCCCACCCTTATGCAGTGCCCCTTACATATATAGGACAGAGGCACACACAAAAAAAACACAATCCCAGCTCCTGCCATTGTCCGCTCCTCCGTCCGGCGTCCTCCCGGCCCGCTCTACACTATGGGAGAGATGTCATGATGTCTCCCTCATCACCCACTGTGGGAGCCGGAAGGCGGAGCTCATGAGTGAGCTCCAGCCCATCTCCTGCAGTGGGCGCAGCAGCCAATGAAAGTCTGTCTGACGGGCCACAGTTAAAGACCCATGCCATAGACTATTCCAAACACATTAGTGGTATGACTAAAGAGAGGCACAAATCAGAGAAGGATTGTTGCAAAGGCATCAAACATCCCTGAGAGGTCAGTGCAGTTCGTTGTACCAGAGCTAGATTAACAATGGGGCACATGGAATTACAGGCCCAGGTCTCCACATAAAAATAGGCCCATCATTATGACAGCATGATGATGACCAGCCACCCAGTTGGCCACATGGTTAGACAAAAATCATAAGTATTAAAATTGTATTTCTATTTTCCTCACAAAATCATGCAGTTTTTATACTTCAGACATTGGAGCTGAAAGTGTATGGGATATATCCACACTGCACTGGTCACCAGCGCCGTAACAGGGCTAAGACTCGCCCTGTGCCGATCCACCGCCTGGGTTAGTGTTAGGCACTAGAGGGAGCGGGGGATCAGAGGTCTGACACAGAAGTCAGTCACATGGAAGAAGCCGTTGGGATATGTCGACATTTCATCATTGTCTGCATGATGAATGTCGGTGTGGTCAATGTAGACATTATGACCTTGTTGACATTCTCGTGTTGACATGATAAATGTCAATATTATGACTGTCGACATACCATACCCAACCCAGTCTTTGGTGTTATTCACTTCCACACAAACCCGTGAATCTAAGATTCAGATGCATGGGGGTAAATGTAATAGGGTACGGCATTCAGACATCGGCGAGTCCCGTGTGAGACTGTCTGATGTTTTAAAGTAGCAGTTATTTAACAAATCAACCTTATTTTTGTCTGTTAATTAACTGCTAATTTAACACATCGTGCAGTCTCACACAGGGACTCGCCAATGTCTGGACTCTGCACACTGTTACTTTTACCCCATAGTTACTTATGTCGGAAAAAGAAACATATCCACCCAAGTTCAAGTCTTCATTCTAATGTCTGATTATGTTTTATTTATTGTATTTATGTTTCCAAACTAATGTAAAAACAAGACAAAACAAGAAGACATACTTTGACTGGTCTGTATCAACATACAGTCATATGCGATTGTTCATGGTTGTTGTCTTGTATTTTCTGTTTTGCCAGGAAGTTACTGTATTCAATCCTATCTTGAAGTTATTTAAAGTGTCTGCTATTACCGTTTATTTGACTGCATTGCATAGTTTCACTTGATACTGTAAATGGCGCTTATCATAGCTGGTATTAAAAGAATGTTCTTCCATCCTTAAAGGGTGACTTGGTATCTCCTGGAGACACCTGATACTGTACAGGGTGCAAAACATTTTTGTATGAACCATGAATATATTTATGCACAGTGATCATACCCTACTCCCTAATGACCATGTTATTTCACAGTTTTGTGACCAGGCCCCACTTTGCAATGTTGCTCTTTGTAGGTTAAACCAAGAGTAACTACTTTCTGTGCCCTTGCAAAATATACTGTTTTTTTTTTCTATAGAAATATGGCTTGTTATTGTTATTATGTCCTATAGGGAAAAAAAACAAGTGAGACCCTTATCAACACAAGATCCCCAAATACTATGTACACTTTTAATTGTTGGTATTCATTGGGGTTGATTCAGTTAGGAGCAAGTTGGTTCCTGTTAGACGTTCTCCTGGTGAATTTGCACTGCAAATTGCATTTGCAATTCAATTCCAAACCTCACAAGTCCTGTAAATCAGCATTCTAATTGAATATTGCATTTCTTGGTTGGGTGTATTCATGCGATATATTCGAGTTTGCTTTTACAAACGCGCTCATAATTTAATTGACCCCATTATGTGGAAGAAGGGAAGGACATTGGGAATGATTTTAACAATACTCACATAAATTTAGTAATATTCTCTATATGACCTAAGTCACTCAAAATTATAATAATAAGAAAAAGAATGAGATGAGTGGTTTGGTTTTGATTTGGTTCTTTTTGCCAAATTAGCGCAAGTTCGGTTTAGTTCGGATTTCTTTAATTGACTATCCAAAACACGTGAGAGCCGGATACCAATATGATTAAGTTTTTCAGATCCGAACATAACCGAGTAAAACCAAAACGTTCATCTATAATAATAAATAATTCTGAAACTGATTAATTTGTGGTAAATATATTACTGTACAATAAAGCCTAATCCAACTATTTCAATAACCCAAGCAGTGATTATCTAGCATTATAATCACTATGCTATCACTTAGTTTTCAACCACTGTGTTTTATCACTTTAGTTTCAATAAGCAAGACAGTGTTAGTCTTCAAATTTACAGATCCTGCCCCTGGAGGCTGCTGCTGACCGAGGACCTGATTCAGAGGTGGACGGAGATGAAGTAACAGCTGCTGTAAATTTATGCTAATGCCACAGCCAATGGGCTTCCTACTGAGACATCCACAAGCAGCAGCTCTAATCAGTCGGTGTGCAAATAGTCGCACCATTGATCGTTCATCGGTCAGACCATAGGACATTAGAGCAACCCTTTGGTTGCTCAGAATGTATGATGGTACATGGTCGCCGATGCCAGTGGAACTGTGTCTATGAGCCGAATTCAATTAGCTGCGAAAAGTGCCGTTTGGAGAAAAGTTTTCGCCGATTTGCGCTTTTAGCCAGTTTTCTACTTTACTCCATATTCAATTCCTGGATGTTTTCGCCTAAGCGAAAACTTTACATGGAAAAAGAGGCAAAAAAGTTTCCCCACATATTGGCAGGCAAATTGGAAGTACAAAATCACTATTTTGGGGTGGAAATGTGGGGATTTGATCCAGAACACCCCAAAAATGACGTCATTTTTGGGACGAAAATTTAAAAAGTGTTGGAAAATGGGTAAAAAGTGGGGGGCCTGGTATTTGGGGGGGCTATATGGATGAGACAGGTGTTTTTGAGATTGCAGGAAGCTGCAGCAGGTGTATTTTTAAGTTTTTTGAAATCTTCATTTTGGAGACATCAAAATATACTAGTACCCATTTTCATGTACCCCAAATTTAACTACGGTGCTTATTTTTCTGAAAAAACATTGCTGTCTATAATTTTTCCACACATATGCAAATATGCATATAACAGCCCTTTGCCTCAAAGTAAGTTCACTAAATACTTTTATTAGGGCTACTACTACTATTCTATATTGATTCCCAGGGTCACTAACCTTTTTATGGTGTGCAGACTGATTTCCCTCAAAAAAGATATCTTTTTCGCTAGTTTCGCTTTGTAAAACATTCGCCTATCCGCGTTTTCGTCTGTTTTACAATTGAATAGGGCGAAAAGCGGGGACGAGCATGGAGAAAACATTGCGTCAAAAAAGGCGAATGAGGCGAATTCATTCCACTTTTCGCCAGACGGCACTTTTCGTGGCTAATTGAATTTGGCCCTATGACGCAGACCCCAACACCGACTCTCCCCCCAGTTACCGTCCACGAATGCCCATCAGAATTGCAATCCATGCAATTTCCGCTCAGCGTCCCTCATCAGTAACCATCAACAATGCAATGTTTTAATTCCATCCTCCACTGAATCAGGCCCTGACTTCTAGCTGGGCAGCTCTTTGCATTGTGTCCAGCTCAGCCTAAGGGGGCAGTCCCAAGTCAGTTTTCACCTTACTGGCTACTAATTACTGTACTGTGAATGAGAGGACCTTTACCCTAAACCCAGAGTCTACTCTCTATCTGCTTGATTGCTTTCCTCACATGTATTGGTTTGTTCTTTGTTATTACTGCATACACTATCACCATGTTCACCCAGCCAGTCACTCTTTTAAGGGGCATAAATGCCACAAACCACATTTAAAATGCGTTTGTGGTGTGAAGGTATTGTCCCAACTCAGAATGCTGTAATAAATTACAACTTTCATTTCTCATATTTAGGGTTCCAGGACAGAGCTTCCAAGAAGTCTTGTCCCTGCGAATGGTTAGAAGCAAAGTGATAGCTACAGTAACAGCACACTGAACAAGATGCTAAAATTATCAAGGCACACCATACATTATATTTTTTAAGGAATATTTTATGTGATGTTTTCCACCATCGGTAAGAAACCACTTATGGTTTGTCGATGTGCATGGCGAGACGGTGGATGTGCATAGCAAGTCAAGCACTCACCATCGAGGATCAACCACCGATGTTTACCATCAGTGGCCTCCCATCAATGGTGAAAACACTTACCATAGCCATCAGATTGATAGTTGTTGACCAACGCTGGTCGATGACCTACCCCAATATGGAGTGCCTTATGTCAAAATGATGGGCCTGATTCTGATTGTAAACGATTTTGTATGTACAGAGTTGCAGTACAGATTTGACAGCAGGGTATCAGAAATGTGTTGGGCATTCCTTCATGGTGACTGGTAGGTAACACTATGGCCCGTATTCAATTAGCCGCGAAAAGTCCAAGACTTTTCACCTGTTGTACTTTCTGCTGCATTCGCCTGTTTGGGGAGCGCATTCGCGGCATGCGCGTCCCCGAGTTTCACCCAATTCAATTACAGAACAGGCAAAAAAGCAAATAGGCGAATGCATAACAGGTGGAAAGTACTGAATACATTGGGGGAATCAGTCTGTACCCCAAAATAAGATGCTCTGGGGTCTATTTACTAAGCCTTGGATGGAGATAAAATCAACGGAGATGAGGTGCCAGCCAACCAGCTCCTAACTGTCATTTTACAGGGCCTGATTCAGAGCCACTCGTAAGCGGCCGCTCATTCGCTCCGAGCGATGTTCATACAACTGCGCATGCGTATGGGTCGTAATGTGCATGCGCCAACCAGTCATTGCGGTCGGAAATCGAGCGCTCGCAAAATAGCGAGTGCCTGCTAATTTGAGTGACAGGATGAGGCGTTTGTGGGTGGTAACAGGGGAAGGTGCTTGAAAACAGGGAGTGGAGATCCAAACGCAGGCGTGCCAAATGGTCAAAACGAGCGTTTTAAGGGTGTGCATAATTAACAAAGCAGCGTCATCGACCACGTCACTTGGTTGTTTCTTAGCCTGAACTGTTCGCATGATTGAGGTAGGAAAATCCAACCACAAGCACTGCGAGCAGTTCAGACGCCTTTCGATGTACTCGATTAATCAAATAAATAGCGAAGATGACGTAGGATGCGAGCGGCCAGGGGGCATCTTTACAAAATAGCGAGCGCATGTTTTGTTCGCTCTCTCAGACATAGAGGTGTAACAGACCGCAAAGAGCGAGCGCTCAATTTAAATAGCCGGCCCCTTTTTCTGAACGAGCGAGCGCAAATAGCATCCGGCTCTGAATCAGGTCCTCGGTCTGTGACATGGCAATTAGGAGCTGATTGGCTGGTACCTTATCTCCGTTCACATTATCTCCATCCATGGCTTAGTAAATAGACCCCTCTGACACTGGAAATCATTACAGATGTGTACTATTAGCCCTAATAAATGTACTGTGTGTCCTTAAGTTGTGTTAAATGCTTTCTAAAAGCATATTTGTAAAAGTAGTGAAGAATGATAGAAAACAGTATTTTTTTGGTTAAAATAAACAGTCTAGTCAAATTTGGGGTACTTGAAAATGGGTGCTAGGATATTTTTGTGTCTCTAAAGTGCACTTTTAAAAAAAAAAGGGAAAAATCCACCTGCTGCATGCACCTGCAATCCTAAAAACACCTAGTCCATCCATACAGCACCCTAAGAAACCTATTTTGCTCGTTTTTATCCTTGTGCCCCCACTTTTTTTCATTTTGGCCCCAGATTCTGAGGTAAAAAAAAAAATGGGGTCTGATTTGTCCTTTGGGGGTGGGGATGGTCCAAAGGGTTCTGAATAATTTCCCCACATTTGCACCCCAAAATAGAGATTTTGCACTTTTTTCCGCCTGCCATTCAATGCACTGTTTCACTGCATTGATTTCCGCTTAGGCAAAACGTCCTCGAATTGAATTTGGAGATGAGACGCAAACAGGTGAAAAGCGGCAATAGGTAAAACTTTTTCGCCAATTACGGCTTTTCGCATCTAATAGAATCCGGCCATAAGGTGACTAAAAAGAAGCACGAAAATTCTGCATCTTATGAGAGTGTGGCAGGCATGTCACAGACGTGTCACCAAAATGGGTTGCAGCCAAAAAGGTTGAACCGCTGACATAGGCATAATCAAACGGAGAAACTGCATCTGCCATAGAGCAGATACAAGTTGTTTTTTTTTTTTAATTTAAAGCATAATTTTTATTGAAAAGCATCAAATACAGCCATGTGAAGAAAAAGAGACAAATCATCAAACCTCCAAGTACAGTTTAAATTAGGACTAATGTCCCAAATAACATAATTCAACAATAGTAGCTTACACAATGCATTCGATATCATTTTAACAATGAATAGGAAAACAGAGAACCAATGAAGAGAAAAAGTGAAGGAGAAAAGAAAAGTAGGGAGAAGAGGGGGCCACAGAGTCAGGGTATGCCCAGAGAACGTAACAAGTGTACAAACAACAGAGCATAGTAGTATCAGCGGAGGAGGTCACAAACAAAAATTTTAACCTGGATGACAAACCGACCAGATTAAATAAATTAAAACCCTAGCCCTGGGGATGGAGGGGAAGACCACCGGCTTAAATATATGAAATATAGAAATTAAGGTAGGACCTAAGCTGAAGCCTCCACCTAAGCCTTTTACAACCTGGGTGGAGAGATCGATGTATAAATACACCAACTATCGCAAACACGCTCAAATTTGCCCAGTGTATCATGCAAAGTGCGGGTTATTCTTTCCATATTAACAATTTACCATATTCTAGATAAAACCATATGCATAGGGGGAGGAGAGGGCTGTTTTCAGCACCTAGCCAGAGCACTTCTGGCAACATGGAGAACATGAAGAACAAGTTTATTGGAAGAAGCACCTGGGACCTAACAAAGCCATCCATGGGCTAAGGGTAACCAGTCTTTGGAAAATCTCTCTCAAAAAGAATTTGATACTAGCCCAATATGGGCGAACCTTAGGGCACCTCCACCAAATGTAGATGAAGTCTCCCTTCTGGCCACATCCCAGTCAGCATAAAGGAGAGGAAGATGGATAGATATTATGCAGTCCAGAGGGCACCAGATACCACCTAGTATATATTTTTTACGAGTTTTTCTTAATCAAGGAAGAAATGGACAACTGAGATACAATTTGTCTTATGTTCCGTCATGCATCCTCTCCCAAGAGAGGGGGAAATCCGCCTCCCAGCGACTTTAATGTGGAAGAATAGGGTCTGGACCAGAGGACTGAAGCATATTATATAAAATGAAGATAATACCTTGTCTCTTGAAAGAATAATAACATAGGGCCTAGTCAGACCTCACTCAGGAATTACTAACTTCAGCGCACGCTATGAGACCTCAGGCGGTGTCTGGTATCGCAGTGGCTAATTTATGCACGCCCATGCAACAGCGTTGAAACGCACTGGCACGCCTCCGTTTGCCCGACCACCCTCCGTCACCACCTGTCAATCACTCTGCGTCGCCTCTGCAAACGCAGTTCCTATCGCAATTGCTAGTTCGCGTACTGCTATGCATACGCAATGCGAATTAATCGACCGACTGTGTGCGTATTAGCAATTGCGGTTGTTGCTGAATCAGGCCCATAATCTCTCTAAAGGTGTTAAACATCTAAAGATGGATGGTCTAGGCAATGAGGTTAGATAGGACAGTAATTGCAAATTCTCAAAATATATAGGTCCATGAATGTGGTATTTCTGAGATAGAGAATCTATCATATACCAAGACATACCCTCAATGAGATCCATAAGGAATCTAGGACGGACATGTAGCTGCCGCCAGGAATGTGATCAAGTAGCCAAGGAACCTGGTGGGAAGTCTGGATTATCCCAGAGAGGGGTAAGGGGAGATGAGAGGTGATGCCAAACTGACGGGCACCATGGAGCCAAATAGAGCAGGTAAAATTAGTAGCGGTGTTAGAACCTGGACACCCCGCCCCGAACAAGTTAATAAAAGGAAAGAGATTAATGAGGACAACTTAGCGTCATCCATTTCTATCCGTACCCAGGGTAAACTGATGAGAGGGGAAAACCAGGTGAGTGCCTGGCTCAAGTGAGTGTCATAATAATATTTCTTTAAATCAGGAAGACCTCTGCCGCTACCAAATGAGCTTCTAAATAAAGCTTTTAGGCTGGGAGGTTTAGGCAACCATAAAAAATTGCATATCTCCTTCTGCACCCGACACGGGAATGCGCACAGGAATGGTTTGCATTTAATAGATGATCCTAGGCAGCACATTAATTTTCACCACCACCAATCGACCTCTAAATTATTTTCTTACGCCAGGCCCGAAGGTCAGACTCAATTGTGGCGAAAAGAGAAGGGAAGTTTTCTTTATACTGAGACCTGTATGAATCAGTGATAAAGACACCTAAATATCAAATTTTTTAGTATGCCAGATGAAATAAAAATTTCGGGCCAGCAGTGATTTAGTATCCGTTGTCATGTGTAAGGGCAGGGCCCCTGTCTTTAAGTAGTTTATTTTATAGCCAGAAAAGGAGGTATAGGAGGACGCAAGTGCAAATTTTAATGGCACGAGCGATGGTGCATCTAAAGAAGCACTAAGCAGTAGTTCAACGTCCACAGAAGCTGACAGTGGGTGTCTCAGTCCTTGTACATTCGGATGCACACATCTACACCAGGAAAGGACTTTGCAGCGGCATTAGCATAAAGATGCAGCTGCTTCTGCTTCCAAATAAGAATCGGTCCCTATGCCACTTTGTAGTGCCCCTTAGATCACATTGTCACTTTGTAGCGCTCCTTAGATCACATTGTCACTTTGTAGTGCCCCTTAGATCACACTGTCACTTTGTAGTGCCCCTTAGATCACATTGTCACTTTGTAGCGCTCCTTAGATCACATTGTCACTTTGTAGTGCCCCTTAGATCACATTGTCACTTTGTAGCGCTCCTTAGATCACATTGTCACTTTGTAGCGCCCCTTAGATCACATTGTCACTTTGTAGCGCTCCTTAGATCACATTGTCACTTTGTAGTGCTCCTTAGATCACATTGTCACTTTGTAGTGCCCCTTAGATCACAATGGGGCAGATGTATGAAGCTCTGGAAAGTGATAAAGTGCAGAGTGATAAACGGACAACCAATCAGCTCTCAACTGTCATGTTACTAGCGGTGTTTGAAAAATGACAGGTGGGAGCGGATTGGTTGGTCGTTTATCACTCTGCACTTTATCACTTATCACAGCTTCATACATCTGCCCCATTGTCACTTTGTAGCGCTCCTTAGATCATTCTGTGGCTTTGAATCACATTATGCCACATTGTAGTGCCCTGTAGATCACATTATGCCACATTGTCACAGTTCAGTGCAACACTCACCTAGGGCCTGATTCAGAGATGTCGAAAAGGCCAATATTTACGCAGTTCAGCGATTGTTGGTAAACTGTGCATGTGTCAAGGTACTTTACCATAGTCACTCGCAGTGTGATTGTCAGGCATGGAGCGTTCGGGGCCGGTTAGGGGGAGTGGCATAAAAAAATGCAGGCTTGTCACAACAGTTTTCAGGTCATGGCACAGCCTACGTCTATGATCCCATGCGCAATAAATCCCATGAGGCTCTGGCGTCTCAGTTACCAGGGCTACTTTCGTGCACAGATTACTCTAATGACCGATAATCGAATGATCTGTGACCGTTGCTGCATCTTTATATGCAGTTGCTTGGATTTGCAAAGCCGCAGGTGGGCGTCTCAATACAAATCCCGGCAGCTACACATGCCGGGGCAGGGCATTGCAGTAACGCTCGGCAGCACATCACATTCTACTGAATTGATCTCTTGATATTAAATATCTGCAAAATAGTCCTAAAATAATATTTTCATGGCAGTACATTAGCTCTACACTTTCCACTATTTCAATTGGCCTAAGCCACAGGTTCTCAAACTTGGTCCTCAGGACCCAACAAAGTGCATGTTTTCCATGTCTCCTTACAGAATACAAGTGAAATAATTAGCTCCACCTGTGGATATTTTTAAATGTATTAGTAACGACTACACCTGTGCACCTGCTGGGTGACCTGGAAAATATGAACTGTGTGGGGTCCTGAGGACAGAGTTAGAGAACTACTGGCCTAAGCAATACACTTACAATATGTTAGTCTAGACCACGGGTTCTCAAACTCAGTCCTCAGAAACCCAAACAGTGCATGTTTTCCAGGTCTCCTGACAGAATCACAATTGAAATAATTAGCTTCACCTGTGGATCTTTTAAAATGTGTCAGTGAGCAATGAGTACACCTGTGTACCTGCTGGATAACGTGCAAAACATGAACTGTGTGAACTGAGGACCAAGTTTGAGAACCACTGGTCTAGACTGCATTACACAGTTTCATCAATGGCTAAAAACAGAACATGATAATATTAATAATTATAATATCTATATACATCAGTAATACAACACAGCCAGTGATGTCTAGTACAAGCTAGTTTACACTATATTATTTATTTATTACCAGTTATTTATATAGCGCACACATATTCTGCAGCGCTTTTACAGAGAGAAAATTTTCCATTCACATCAGTCCCTGCCCCAGTGGAGCTTACAATCTATATTCCCTATCACATGCTCACACACATACACACTAGGACATACTTGCCGACATTCAGCTCCCTCCTTCCGGGAGGGGGCTGAATGTCAGCTTACAGCGGGGGGCGTGGCTGCACTATAACGCCATTGCGGGGGCGTGGCCAGTGCGGGCCGGAGGTGTGGCCGCGAGATCGCGTCATCACGGCTCCGCCCCCTCATCACAATGCCGAAGTAAACGGCATTGTAAAGCGGGGACAGGGCCACGATGACGCGAAAATCGGGAGGCTCCCGGCCAAATCGGGAGGGTAGGCAAGCCTGCACTAGGGGTAATTTTTGTTGTTAGCCAATTAACCTACCAGTATATTTTTGGAGTGTGGGAGGAAACTGAAGTACCCGGAGGAAATCCACGCAAGCACAGGGAGAATATACAAACTGCACACAGTTAGGGCCATGGTGGGAATTGAACCCATGACCTATATTACACTATGCTGTAGTACATTTGTCAGCAGTATTTTCCCTCCATGAATGACGTTACTGCTGTAATAACTATGCTCTCCGGGGGCCTCTGCCTTCTGTAGTCTGGGTGGGATACGTTGAATATTCCGCCCTGAATCGCACCAGGCAGCAGCTATAGTTATTTGGGGAAAGGACGCCTTCTCTGTTCTCCCAAACCCCTCTTCCGCCCAGAGAGGGTTACTATCCCCTGTGTAACCCTGTAACTCCTGGTCCGTGCAGGAAGCCACTGAGCAGCAGCCGCAGTCACCGTGCTATGAGGGACCGGGAGGGTTAATCTTCCTGGGAAGAAGCCGCCAATGGGTTCGCAGGAAAGGCGGAGCTGGGGGTGACTGCGCGGCAGAATCGAACGCAGAGACAGAGCGTGGAACTCGGGTAATAAGTCTCGGGTAAGTTGCAGTTTCTTCTGTGTATCACATGTGACGTATACTGTATATATCCCATCGCTGCAGCATGTACTACTGTATAGGGTTACTATTGCAGCGTGTAACCAGGGTGTGGGTGACTGGATCTGCAAACAGCCCCTATAGACAGCAATGTACTGAATGGATTATGCCTTCTGATCCAACCCAGCCCTTTGTCCCAGTCCCAGAGCCGACTGTTCTATGTTGTTTAGTAATGAAGTAACTGGTAGCGGACTGACAACCAAGACGATGTAAACAAAATAAATTCAACTTCCCCTTTTTTTTTTTTCTTAAGTAATGTTACAGCTTTTGCATTGTATAATGTTACACTGATTAGCAGGGTACATTATAGTGTATACTTAAAGTAACATTGTGGGTGGGATGCATCAATGCTGTTTTCGGAGGTTTGGCTGCTTACCACATAGGCACCAAGCTCCATAATGCATTCCAGGGCTTGGATGTCATTGGTTATGCATTAAAAGATCTACAGTAAAACGGTAGACAATGTCTAGATAGACACCAGATGTTAGACAGGGACAAAAGGTCAACACACTAAATGTTTACATGTAAGAAGATTGACAGGGTCATATGGTCGACATGCATATGTTTGGCATGAAAATGGTCGATGTGTGTGGTTTTTATTTTTCTAACCCTCATCTTCACCCTAATCCTTCCGACCTATTGCCTGTCTAACATCTGGTGTCTATCAAGACATTGTCTACCTTTTTACTGTAGGTCTTTAGACCGGATCCCAAGCCATTTCGGGCGGAAGCCGTTTTTTTTTTCCAATTATCTAGCGCAAGGGGCCTATCTACAAGCAGTGAATAGTGTGGAGAAGTTGCCCATAGCAACCAATCAGCTTTTAAGTAGCATTTATCAAGTACAGTCTAGATTAATAGGTAGGAGCTGATAGCGAAATCAGCGTGAACCCCCCCAAAAAGATGCAGAAACATTGGGGATCAATGTAGTAGTGCTGTAATACAACTGTTTGGGGTACTTAAGGTCGCACAATTGCCGCTAATTCGCGTATTTGCACATGTGGTGAAGAATAGCATAAAACAGTATTTTTTGGAGAAAATAAGTAGTCCTGTCAAATTTGGGGTACCTGAAAATGGTTGCAAGCATCTTTTAATGTCTCTAAAGTGTAGTTTTAATAAAATTGAAATTCCTGCCTCATAAAAGCACCTGCAATCCCAAAAACACTTGACCCCTTCTTAAAGCACCCCAAGAACCTTATTTCGCTAGTTTGCGAATTTGTCCCCCCACTTGTACCTTTTCTGCCCCAAAATTCAAAGTACTTTTTGGGGTGTTTATTTTTCCTGGAATTTTTTGACGCAGTTATCCTTTGGGGGGCTGTTCCAAGTGGTTTCCTCACTGAAAAAAAAAATTTGCACTTCTTTTCTCCTGCTATTCAGAGGCGAATCTTTTTTGGCTATTACATTGCATGGACTTTCCGCGTACGCGAAAAGCGGATGGCATTGAATACGGAGATAAGTTTCCGCCTGGCGAAAAGTCGCAATCGGTGATACTTTTTCGCGGATCTTGGCTTTTCGCTTCTAGTTCAATACGGCCCATAGTGGTCTATTCATTATTTTAATTTCTACAAAAGCAAGGTAAAAATAATTTTTACCTACTGTTGTAGAAATTACGTTTTTGCGGCCATTCATTATAAAGATAATGCAGGAGATATCACAGATATCTCCTGCTTACCTTTCTCTCCCGATGTGGCCCTCAGTCCACCATACACTAGTATGTGGATATAAATTTATCAAGCTCCGAAAATAGAATATATTCGGAGCATGACTGCGGGAGCATTCGCCATCTTAAGATGGCGTTTGCTTCCTCACATCCGCTCCTTCCCTACGGGAAGGAGTCCTCGGTTGCAAAGAGGGATCATTCCTCTCCTGTCTGACTCCTTACGCCGGAGCTTTGTGCGCCAGCCTGACCTTTAGTTCACGCAGGCGCACTAGCATTGCCGAGTCACACTCCTAAAGGAGCAGTATAAACATTCGGGGGGACAGTTGATTTTGGGATCAGCTGTCTCTGCACCGGAGCAATGATGAATTGTTTCGCTGCGAGCAGGAATGTTAATTATCGGGATCAGCCCAGACCCCAATAATTAGCATAATGAATAGACCCTATAAACACTTTAGTCCTGAGAGCTGTAGTAAGCAGAATAATATTAACTTTGAGAGGAGGTACCTTTTAACATGTTGTTTAAATTTGGTCTTCAGTACAATCTCCGTTTTAATGACACCCTAATGGTGTATACACACGGTCAGATTTGATGAACGATTGAATGATTTTAACAACGATTTGAACGATTTCAGACAGTATTAAAATTATTGAAATCGTCAAAATCTGACTGCAAACACAGTCGATGTCAGAGATCGTTATCTGAGGTGCGGGAACGCGCATCGTTCATCGATGCATGCCCTACATGTCAAAGATATGAACGATTTTTACAATAGTTATCGTTCATATCTGATAAGAAATCTGACCGTGTGTATGCACCATAAGTCCCCCTAACCTGTTTTGTCCCCATTTCTACTTTTTTCTGTGCCTAACGGTGTCTGCTATTTCCATACGGTTTTCCCAGTCTCTTTTGTGTGCCATCCATGCAATAACAAGATTGATTTTCTTACTTGCTACTCTTCATCCACAGAAGCACTCTGGGCCTGATTTAGACACGCTCGCAAGCCTTATGCGCTCGCAAGCGGGTCGATGGTGGCCCAGTGCACATGCGCACGACGGAGCAGGCTCCGTCGTGCGCATGTGCGAGACCCGGATAGCAACGGGCAAACCGTCTCTCCGGGTCTCGTACCAAAGGGGGCGTGCTGTCGATATTGAGTGACAGCACACCCCCTTTGGTGGGCGGGCCGGGGGCGTGGCTGCCCAGACGGAGGCGTTCCCATGGGAACGCCTACCGTCTGGGGCCGGCCCCACTGACATCACAAGTGATGTCAGTGGGAGTGCTTTCGGCTCTGTTAGAGCCGAAAGCACTCTTGGGCTTGCGGCAGCGAGACCCTACCACAAGGGTCTCGTCCCAAGCCCGATGGTGGCGATGGTCTTGACCATCGCGACCATCTTCCTGGCCGCCCGCTATAGCTGTGGGTGGTCTCCCACAGCTATGCGAGCGGCCTGGAGGCCGCTCTAAAATAACAGAAGACCGGCCCTGATTCAGAGCAAGCACTCTGTCAGAGCATTCGGCTCTGAATCAGGCCCTCTGTCCCTACCCTGATGCGCCCATGTAGCCTAATTTTATATTGTTCACTCTTTGCTATAAAGCTATCAACAACACCCACACACCCTGTTTTTTTCTTTCGATGAAAGATCAGCAGAACTCAGATCTAAGCATTGTTATGTAACACTGATGCTGATTGGGCAGAACCATAGATCTTTAACAGAGACGCCAACAGCTCACCCACTGATAATAAGTGTACATGAAACACAGGAGATTCTTCATATACTGTGCATTCCAAAACTATTATTGTTTTTAAAAAACAAATTGCATTTTATGTGTGATCTGTACATTTTGAGCCTATTGGAGCATACACACGGTCAGATTTGTCAGATGAACGAGTGAATGATTTCTGACTGCATTAAAATGAATGGAATCGTCCAAGTCTGACTGCAAACACATCAGATGTCAGATATCGTTATCTGACAAACGGGAACGCGCATCGTTGATCGTCCATCGTTCAGGTATGTCAGATATGTCAGATTTTCCTTCAGATATGAATGACTGAACGATTTTTAAATCGTTATCGTTCATATCTGAAGGAAAAATCTGACCGTGTGTATGCACCATTTTTTTTTATGTATACATAATTACTTAATTTCTTATTATTATTAGGTAATTTATTATAAATTTGTTACAGTGTTTGTCAAGAGTACAGAAAGATGTCTTCAATTTTGCAAAGTGTTAGCTGGAGGAATCACAATATTTTGGAAAATATTGATGAGTTAGACAGTCCGCAACATGACAAGTTCAGGAAAATGTCCTCCTCAAGCTCCCTTAATACACTGCGCATGTCCCTAAGGAAGAGGATGCCTCTGAAGCAGGTTGAAATCAACATAAATGCCATGCCTGATTGGGATAGAGTGGGAGTGAAAGAGAAGCAGCGCCCCCTCAAGTCCATGACAGTTACAGCAAAGAACATGTTTGGAGCCATGTCACAGGTAAATTATAATTCTACTGGGCAGTGTTTATAAGTAATGGTTTAGATTGCTCATTGTTATGCATTGTACAGTAATACAAGGAAGATAGATGGTAATAACCCTGAGCATATAACACGATTGTTGGAAATGAAGATAGCAGTACTGAGAATACAGGACTCAAGAACATGTATCTATAACTAATCCCACACGATTTTATAAAAAAAATATACATATACTGTATATAAAAAAATATTTTGAAACACAATATCGATATATCGGACTATCAATGTTCGGAACATCGTGATTATCACAGCTTTGATCTACCCAGCGGCTGTTCTTCTGAGCAGTCGCAGGTACACACTGGGGGGCTGAAGTGTGTTAATTTACACTTCCCTGGCGGTTGCTCCTCTCTGCAGATGCCAGGTCCTGCCATGCTGACCGATCAGTAGTAATCAGCAGCATGGCAGTCACAGGGGGAGGGTGGGAGATTATCTTCTGGCAGCCGCCCAGTGTGCATTTCTGACAGGTCACATAATTTGCGGCCATGTCGGTTAACGCACTGCCTGGTTTGGTAAATTTTGCTCCCTCCTGGCAAAACAACCACCCCCCACCCCCACCCCCCAAAGACGTTTCTCTGTGCGCTCCTCCGGCACGCGCACTCCCGAAAAAGATGTGAGGTTTCGTGATGCAGTAATGCCCCTTACACATTATGCCACACTGTGCAAGCCGGGAGCAGTTCTGTATTGAACCAGGCTGATGTGATACAAGCAGGAAGGGTGAGTTTTTATACCACCTCTCCGGTAACTCTTTTTGATGCATCTCAACATAAGAAACCCCACATCGCTGTGCTGTGGCTATGCAGGATATCACTTAATGCAGAGGTAAGTGTCAGGATAATGCATTTTCCCCCATATCACAAGGAGAAAGCTGATACTTTTTAGCAGGGCTTGACAAATCCCAGTTTTGCAAGGGTCCACCTCCTTTTCTGCTACAAGCTTGGCACACAGAGTTCAGATGACTGCATGTTGTGCTCCCCCCATCACCAGTATGAGGGGAAGACGGTTCGGGTTAGGCACTAGGGGGGAGGTTAGGGTTAGGCACCACTAAGGGAGGGTTAGGGTACTTACCTGCCACAGTCGGGATCTTCATCCTGTCGGGCATCCGCTGTCAGTATTTCAATCCCGAATTTAAGTACTAGTCTAAAAATTCAATGTACTGTATTGCCATACATCTGGAGTGTCCAAACTTTTTTCTTAGAGTGTGTATTAAGGAATTTACTTTGGACAGAGGGAAACAAAATATTTCTCACATCCTCTTGGCAATTAGGTAAGGGTTCTTTGCTGAGAAAATACTATTTTAAGAAACCCTAAAATTATAAAAATGTCTTGAATGTATTTTGATTGATTTAGATTTCAATTTTACTTTAATGAGATACAATATATGCAACACAGCAGTATCCCCAATTCATAATATGCCATACTGTATTACCCCCAGTTCATAATATGCCACACAATAGTTAGTGATTGTAAAATATACACTATAGCGCATATTTACATGCTACAGGCAGTGAGGGACTGATCGTGTCCTGCAGGACATGCTGTGTGTGCGCCGCAGCAGCTGGTCCAATAACATCCTGAGCATCTCCCAACCAATCAAAACGCGTGACCACGTCTCCTCAGCCAATCGCTGCCTGAGACCTTCATCCTTCCATCGCTGCCTGAGACCTCGATCCTTTCATCCCTGTCCGCCAGCATGCCTCTCCGCTCTCCAGGCTCTGCATCCGGCATCCTCCTTAACTGCAGTAGCATTGTTGGTGTTACTGGGCCTCTCCAGCAGCCTGCGCTCCATCCCAACTCCTCTATGCAGCTCTCTGTATGCAGGCGGCCGGGGGGGTGCACACTGTGCGGAACACAAGGGAGCTGGAGACGAACAACAGTGACCTGGCCGGGGGTTCCCAGCAGAAGGAAAGAGGTAACCACTACCCTCCGTACTGCCCCAATTGCTATCTTGACTCCCTCCCTACCCCCAGCGCTGCCTTGGATCGATATTGTGCCGATATGACATTTCTGGCCGAATCTGAACAACATATCAGTTAGATTGTTCATTGTGTACGGCCATATTGCGCACTCCCACGATTGCCCGGGCGATATTGCATACGGCTTTGTGCAAGGTAATGAAGGACGGAACGAGGGATTGTGCCGTCCTTCACCACATTGTTCTGATGTGTACCGTTGATACGATATATCGGCCTCCATATCGTCCGGGTACACATTGCTCCAGTGTGTACCCAGCTTTATTCCCCTCTACCCCGACTGCTACCTGCCCCCAGCAATGTTCAACTGCTGCCTCACCCCCCATAAAATGTGATGGGACCCAGAAATAGAGAGTAGGACCCCAAGTTTTTAAAGTGAGGGGTCCCTGGGACTCTCATATTTTTTTTCGCTCTGCGTGATCATTACCCCTAATTCATAATATGCCACACTGTATTACCCCCCAATTCATAATATCCCACACAGTATTAGCCCCTAATTCATAAACTGCCTTGTAGCAGTACCCCAATTCTTAATATACAGTGTAATGCTCCAAGTTGATATGTCACAGCATAATGCTCCCAATTGATTATCTGCCATACAGTAATGCCCTTAATTGATGATAGCCACAATCAGTCATGACCCATTATATTCCAGCCTCAGACCCCCCCCACTGTAATTCCCCTTTATTTGCTCAGCACCCCTCATGACCTTGCCTTAACTTCGTCCGCAAAGTAGGGTGTCGCCATCTCTTTCTGTCAGGCTCCTTTGAGTCCATCCATGGCCACCTCAATGATTTCCGTCACACTTGCGGATTACTCAAAGGGGGCGGACTGGAGGCTTTGCTGCAGAGAGCCGGCCTGGCAGTGACGTCATCATGCCAAGTGGGATTCCCAGGGCTGGCGTACACTAACCCCGGACAGAGCTGTCAAGAGGAATCCCAGACAAGGGCCATATTTCAGCAGAGGGTGGGATGTAGTTTGGCCGCCCTTGCCATACATGCATCAGATTGACAGGTTGATTGTTAGAGGTGATAGATTGATAATGGGGAAGAGAAGAATAAATGACTACTGAGTATGAAGTTCTGCAAATAGATATAACAACACTCTTTATAGACATTACATAAGTCATTTCACAGAAATATCTTCTACATTTGTTTCTAAATATGTACACTAGACAACTACAAAATGACAATAAAAAATAGTAATCACATTACGTAAAGATCTGGTAAGAAGGTAAAACGTACATGTTTGTTTTTAACACACAGTAAAACTAAGGGATTCTGCAGGTATGCTAGTGTGAGTGATGGCCGACTTTATCAGGAATGTAGAAAGAAGGGAACAAGCCACACAATGTTAGATGCCATTCTGTTTGTAAATAGCTTGAAGAATAACTTGTAGATCAGAGAATGGCTGGTAGCCATAGTAGAAATATTTATCATTCTCTTTTTTTGATAAATAAAGGAATTTAGATCGATAGGCTTCCTGTGTAGAGTAGATCTAAACCTTCAGGTGAGCTTTAGCTGCAATAATCAATAGTCTGTGATCATAGTATGAAGGGGATAGGATCAGATGTGTTACAGGGAGCTGCTGTAAATGTACAAGGAATTTACCTGAAATACACATTCCCTTCTGGCCACTAATGCTACACTGTAGTACTTCACATGCATAGGAACTATTCTGAACTTTTACAAACTTCTCTTTTATAATGTGGGAATGTGCAACTTGGTGTCGTTATCCCAACAATGGGGACTCCATCCCATACTATTGACGTGCCACGGGGAAGGCTCCTGGTGCGTAGTGCTATTGGCAACTTTGAACACGACTTGTGTCTGGTCTCTGTTCTATTCCCCCAATTTAATTCAATTCACGATGTGAAAGTTCCAGCATAATCCTATTGAGGTAGTGACAAGGTGGAAAGTTGCCATGAGGGTTGAATATGTTTGCATTTCAAAGCGCATAGCTTCTCACATAAGGGCCTTTTATTTTAAGTGGCATTTCACAATGCAGAAGAACCGGGTCACATGGAAGAGTCCCACCCCCCCACCCCCACCAAGACCTCCCCCAGCACTATCCAAGAGGCCAGACACCAGATTTTTATAAGTTATGCGCAAAAACCACCCGCAACCTATCTGATCATTCTGCACAGTACCTACACAGGAAGGCAGTTTGTGGCTCTCCAGCTCCTATTGAACTACAAGACTCAGCATGACTTGTCAAGCTATACTGTGAATTGTAGTCAAACAGCTGAAATTCCCCTGGTTTTTCTTATATTGCATACAACAGCATAGTACATGAAAGAAGCCAGCAGGGTCACAGTGTTCTACATTTTTAGTAGTTGTAAAATGACTGCCCTTAAAAATATGAATATAAACTGGAGAAAAGTTTCTAGAGGATACTAACGTTTATACAGGGAGAGGTCTTTTGAGTTCCCTCAGCTAACAAAAGGTTTTCTTGTATGCCTTACAGTCCTCTACTGTCAGTGGTTTCATGTTCCCAAAAGGGATAAAAGAAATACATAAAACATATTTATCTTCATGAATACAATAAGGAAAAAAAATTATATACTCCAATGAAAATAGTGAGATTAGCTCCTCTCTCCACTTTCTGTAGAGAAATGTTCTATCCAGCATAGATTGTTCCCGCTGAGACCTTGGGCGGGACGATGCAAAGTATTTATGGAATGTCTCCGTTATTTTGATTATAACATATTTGTAGAAGTCTTTTTACCGTCCAACATCCTGTGCAACCTTCTAGGATCTGCAACCAGAGGAAAGATAAGAATGTCTGCACAAAGGATGTCTGCACACTTGTCTCAATTGCAATGTAAATGTAGTTATCTGCAATGCACTGTCATTCAGCCCAAAACCAATATTTTCTGTTTGTTGATTTATAATTGCAGTTCTACTTCTGATCTTGAAGTGTCCTTCTCACGCATACTACAATGGGATTTAAATTTCAAACATTTTTCATTCGGGATTGTCTATTATGTGTTCTTTCAAAAATATAAAGAAACTTTTTGTTTATACTGTAGTTCACCATTTTATACTGTTCACCAGTTTATACTGTAGTTTAATGCTTTATATTTTCTACAGAGACTTCAGACACCTGAACTGGCCGTCTGACTGTAATAAAGGAGTTACTTTTGTAGCCTGACCAAATATAGGGGTCGCTAGTTTTCTTCCATAAGACAGTCTTCTGGTATTCACATGCTTTATATTAAAATAAACTGGCCTCCAATCATCTAAATCGATCAACATCGATATTGTGTTTCAGGGGCTAAGGGGTCTATTTACTAAGCAGTGTTAGGAGAGAGTGAAAGGTGATAAGGTGCCAGCCAATCAGCTCCCAACTCATTTTCAAACACAGCCTGTGAGATGGCAGTTGGGATCTGATTGGCTGGCACCTTATTACTTTCTTATCACTTTTCACTCTTCTCTATCTCCTAACACTGCTTAGTAAATAGACCCCTTAATCACACATTTACTAACAGATGATTTTTTTAAGTGTTTGTAAATATGCGATTTAGACCGTGAAACAACATCGATTTTTATCAATTAAAATCAACCTTTTTGTAAATTTACCCCCTGGTGTTTAGTTTGGTCAATTAGGTGTATGGACAAATTTGCAGATGGAGATGAGAGACTGTGTGGCCAGCACTATTTATTTATTATCAGTTATTTATGTAACGTGCACATTCCACAGTGCGGAGACAATATTTCAGTCCTTCACACCAGTACCTGTCCCACTGGAGCTTACAATCAATATCTTCTTACAGAAAGGGACACACAAGTATTTATTCATTACCAGTTATTTATATAGTGTTTTACAGAGAATGTTTGGCTATTCACATCAGTCCCTGCCCCAGTGGAGTTTACATTCTATATTCCCTCCCTCATGCATACACACTAGGGTTAATTTTTGTTGGAAGCCTATTAACCTACTAGTAGATTTTTGGATTGTGGGAAGAAACTGTGGAGTCCCCGGAGGAAACCCACGCATGCATGGGGAGAATATACAAACTCCACGCAGTTAGGGCCAGAGTAGGAATCGAACCCATGATCTCAGTGCTGTGAGACAGTAATGCTAACCATTACACAATGAACACACCGCAGTGTTCTCCCCAGGCTGTTTTTTGCGGGTGCACCAACCGGCACTTTGGGAGCTTGCAAGTGGGGACAGTATCTGGGAGCTGTATAAAAAGGACCAGATCCTACAGACTTTGCAGTTTTTTCATAATCAGATGACTGGGTCTCTAATAAGAAGAGGGGAATTAATATATAAAATGTTGTTATTTCAAGTTTAAATCATTATAAGGTCAGGGTTTAAAACATTATTATTGCGAAGGCCCCCACCCAGCTACTTCTTGACGCCACCCGGCTGGAAAAAAATTCTGGGGAGAACACTGCACAGGCAAATATTTTTAACAAACCGTATAAACATAAATGGTCAAAACACAAGCAACTCAGGTATTATTAGCAGATTGTATAGGTGGTAAATACCTCATCCATCATATTACAATACATTCTATAAAATTCTTCCACAAGCACTCTGACTCCCATTTTGCATAAAATAACCCACCTCCCCAATGTGCTAAAAAAAATTCCCACATGCCTATCGTACCACCTCACATGCCAACCACTTACGACCCAGACTTCCCCTAATGTAACTCTCACAGCTAATTTAAAACTAGTCAAAATATCTTTATATCGAGGTGTATTAATTATTACAAATAGTTTGCAATACATTCCCCCCCACAATCTCCTGCATTTTTTACTGTTGGGATGAGGATGACCTACACGCTGGGACAGATCTTCAGATGCCAATCTGGATTTCTTTTGTCTAAATAAAGCCCATCAGGAATCTGCACATGTGTGCGTAGGACCCCTTCTGTGAATTTGTAGAATGGATCCTGCATACTCGCATGCAGCCCCCTCTATGCCTCTGGTAGATTGACATGTAGAGACATTTAAGAGGCAGGGTGGCCGGCGTTCCGGAAAACGGGGTTGTCATGGCCCTGTTTTCCAGAGCTGGCAAGGCCAACGACTGTCCTCGGACGGTTTCCTGGCCTCGCAAGCCAGCCAGCCAGCCTTAGTAAGCTAAGGCTTACTCACCTGGCCGGGAGACGTCCACCATCATGACCGATGGTTGCGATGGTGATCCCAGCCTGCGACCTCAGTCATATTGCTGGGATTGCAAATGCAGCAGGGGGTGTCGTACAGCTCCTGCTGCATTTGCATATTGGCAAGAATGGAATTGCAAAGCTGCCACTGTCCGGAGCCAGCAGCCTGCAGAGGAAGGAGGGTGAGCAATGATGCAGAATACATTTTACACACCACCTCTTCTGAAGGGATGTGGTACGTGGACTCTCTGCAGTGTGCAGAGGAGATCATGTGATTCAGAAGCCACTATGACTTAATTTTTATGTATCTTTATCTATATCTGAAGAGTGACAAAACTTGTCATCACATTGGAATGTAATGGCTGTTGGTCTGATCTCTAACTCCTCCCACCAGTGTCAGTGATGTTACTTTGAGAGAGCCTCCGAACACTTCTGTGATTTCCCACATTTACTCATCACATACAGCCTCATGATGAAAAACTCCCGCTAATCAACCAATAAGAAAATCACAACATTAACCACAACCAAAAATGTATAACTGTATAGAAGAAAGAAAAAGGGATGCACAGGCCACATACAGGGAGAAAAAGTGAAGATGTCTCTAAAAGAACAATAGTAAAGATGAAAATAAAAAGGTACTTCTTGGGATAAGCTATAGAATATGATCTAGAGCGGGATGCATCAATAAGAAAAATGTGGGTTTGACCGCTTTTCTCATATGCACCAAGCCCGCTTGGTTGCAGTGGGTAACCCACAGCAGCCTATGGGCTTCTGTTGAGAGTGATCTGAGAGAGGGATCCAATCTGATCCCTCCCAGCACCCCCCCCACAACACACGTGTCCTTCTGCGCAGAAGGACGCCGGATGGGCTTCTGAATCATAGACCCGGAAGCCCCTCCACCGCAAAGGGCCGCTCTTATAACAGAGCGGTCCTTTGCAGGTATAGTCATGCATACCAGCGTTACCAACGCCGGCATGCATGCGATGACCGGGAGAATGCATCATGCCCCTAGTGCTGATAAGAGAAATGGGCAGGAGAGAGCTGAATTAAGAGGGAGAGAAAAACAATGGGCATACTCGTAGTGCTGAAGGGAAGTGAGGCAAAAAAGGCAGCGCCAGGGACAACATCTAGTAAAGCAGAAGTTCAGTCTTATTTTCTCTGCTGTCTTATAAAACACAAAATGTCAGTGGAGCACATACACTATATGGACAAAAGTATTTGGCCACACCTGTTCATTGAAGCACCTCAATTCAATCGGACCCGTTGCCACAGGTGTATAAAATCAAGCACCTAGCCATGCAGTCTCTATTTGCAAACATATGTGATCTAAAATGGGTCGTTCTGAAGAGCTCAGTGACTTCAAGCGTGGTACTGTCATAGGATGCCACCTCTGCAATAAGACTGTTCATGAAATTTCATCCCTGCTTTATATTCCACGGTCAAGTGTAAGTGATATTATTAGAAAGTGTAAGCATTTAGGAACAACAGCAACTCAGTCACGAAGTGAAAGATCTCGTAAATTCACAGAGCTAAGGCTAATGGTGCGTAAAAGTCGCCAACGCTCTGCTGATTCCATAGCTGAGGAGTTCCAAACTTCCACTGGCATTAATGTAAGCACAAAAACTGTGAAGTGGGAGCTTAATGGAATGGGTTGCCATGGTCAAACATCTGCATGCAAGCCTCACATCACCATGTCCAATGCCAAGCATCAGATGGAGTGCTGTAAAGCACACTGAAACTGGACTGTGGAGCAGTGAAAATGTGTTCTTTGGAGTGACAAATCACACTTCTGTTTGGCAGGCAGATGGGCTAGTCTGGGTTTGCCAGATGCCAGGAGAATGTTACTTGCCTGACTGCATTGTGCCAACTGTGAAGTTTGGTGGAAAAGGTATAATGGTATGGGGCTGTTTTTCAGGGTTTGGACTACGCCCCATATCTCCAGTATCTTAATGCTTCAGCATACCAAGACATTTTGGACAATGCTATGCTTCCAACTTTGTGGCAACAGTTTTGGGAAGGCCCTTTTCTATTCCAACATGACTACATTACAGTACACAAAGCAAGGATTATAAAGACATGGTTTGAGGAGTTCGATGTGGAAGAACTTGACTGGCCTGCACAGAGCCCTGAGCTCAATCCCGTCAAGCACCTTTGGGATGAACCGGAACTGAGATTGCGAGCCAGGCCTTCTCATCCAACATCAGTGCCTGACCTCATAAATGTTCTACAGAATGAATGGGCACAACTTCCCACAGACACACTCCACAATCTTGTGGAAAGCCTTCCAAGACGAGTAAGCTGTTATTGCTGCAAAAGGGTGACCAACTCCATTTTAAAGTATATCTATTTGAATACAATGTCATTACAGTCCCTGTTGGTGTAATGGTCAGGCGTCCGAATACTTTTGTCCATATAGTGTAGCTGGGCCAAAGTATTGCTCGGCCGTCTGTGCCCACCATTGCAGTTTTATGCCCTCTTATGATCAGATCCCACATGTACTCCAAGCCTTTCTACAGGCAATGCCACATGCCCATACACCTAATACTAGCAACCACTCATTAGTGACTAATCACTTAAATTAATGTTATTAATGGCAGTGTAAAAATTGCTTATCTTTAGTATAGAACCCAGGACACTGCACTACCTCCTACTCTGATCAGACTTGCTGTGTGGCCTCCATGCCTTGTGCAGTTGAGGTCCCAAACATAGTAGCCCACTGTTTCCGTCACATTCATTCTTATTTGGTGCTTGATAACCTAAAGCATTAGACCAAGTCAGCATAGGACATAGAGCTGGGGGCTGCCGGTGACTCAAGGATGCAACTGACCATCACGGGTCTAGATCCATCTCACACGTACAACAATGCATAAGACTGATCGGTAGCACCTGAGTTTTTCATGGAGTTAATGCAGTTTCTGCTTAAGGCTTTCACTGTAGATGCTGTTTATAATTCTAAAATGAGAAATAATGAAAAAATAACTCTGGCTACCAAATCAGTGACTCTATTTGTTGTGTGCCGCGAATGGCCCAGTTATGCGGACATATGGTGCAGCACAGTGCTGCCAGCTTGATTCTTCGTTAATAACTGCTTATCTGAAATCAAGAATTAGGAAATACACACTGAATATTAAAGTGTTAATTCTAAACATAGTATATGGGAAAGATTTCTGGACTGCACACCCTAAATATATATATAATGGGAGGTGCTACCTGATGAGACAAATTGCAGGCACAAAAACAGACAAATCTCAGGTGCACAACTCCAAATTATTAATAATATATAAATGCAATAAAATTTTGCAATCAATAGAGGTTTTTAGCATAATCTTGGCCAAGGTTATGGGCCTACCCACCATATCCAGGTAACCTCTGTAGGGTAGGTCCCTAACATACTACGATTCAAATCCAGAGCGCAGGACACCCCCAAACTAGCCCAGCTAAGCTGCCCCAGGGCACCGCCATAGTAAGAAAAGTGCAGTGTGAAAGCGATAGTTAGGAGCAGCTACTGCTGCATATAAAGAATGAAAATAAAAAGTGAGGTACATATATAATAAACTTAAATTAATTCTAAACATACCTGTAGACAGTGAAATACTTTTTATGTGACTGGAATCTATCCTATCTCTTTAGAGAAAACAGACACACTGGAAGATTTAGGGAGCTTGCTGAGCATTCTGATATCTCTGTCACTACATAAGGACTATTGAACAGTAACACAAACCTTGGTTCCCCGATTTGTTCCCTGACTAAGAGCTGTGGGATATTGTAGATCTATGATTTATTTTGTTCCTGCATTTTGCCTTTAACTTTTTGTGTGCTGAAACTACTGATGGTCTTAACTTTTGTTGTCCTATGCGTTGGAAGTTATGTTGAATATTGAAGACTAAAGCACTTGAATATATTGAGATTCCGTATCACAAGCGCTCTTTCCTGTGGAAAGCATATTATTTTATTTGTAACCTTTCGGGGATTGATAGTATCTGTCAGAACCGCATTAAATTGTATATATTGAAGTCTCTGCTACAAAGGACTGAGTGAGGAAGTAATCCCTTAAGATGTTCAGACTAGCAGTGCCTTAGCAGACCCATAAAAGGGAACAGAAGCTGCACAAATTGCTTTCTGGACTAAAAGCAGCCAAGCAAAACCCAGCTGTGGGATTATGGGATATCTCAGAAACTTTTACACAGCGAGGAGAACAATAGAGTTCTTGCTAATGAAAAGAAAAGTTATAATGCATTGCATAAGTGGACCATTCTGACATTCCAAAATGTCAGTAGTGCCATGGTCTACTGCTAGTAATTGCAAACAGTGATCCTTCTATTAAATGCATACACAAACACACCAGACAGTATTGTGGCATGGCAAGAAAACGTGCGCTTATGAGACTCTTGTTTTGTTTTTGTTCCTCATATTTTTGTGTACACAGTGAAAGCAAAGGAGCAGAGTCCAATTAAGCAATTGAACTATGATAACCAAGAATGGTAGATTATACCCCCTAGAGTTGGGTTCCAATGTATTCCAAATTTTCCAGGCGATTCAGCATCCACTGGCAATCTGTAACTCATTGGACATTATTTATTAATCTGCAGCGATAACACATTTTCTATCACAGCAATACAAAACCTATTATCGCTGACCATTATTATGGAAATATCTCCGAAGCAGCTGAGTGATTCTGGTTGGCAGTGAGACGGGGCAGAGTGCAGAGTCTCCGAAAAGGCTCCCAAACTCCCCCATTACAGTCCAGGTTTTAAGGATATCCATGCTTGAGTCCAGATGGTTAAATCAAATTGACTGAGGTCCTAATGAAGTGTCCTGTGCTCAAGCATGGATATCCTTAAAACCTGAACTGTAATGGTGGAGTTTGGGAAATTTTGGTTAGGTGGATCAGTGCCTTCATGACCTCAAGAGGTTTGTGGTGGCTCCAAGTGATCTGACAAGTTTAGTTAATGATTATCCAATCAATTTGGAACAGGTTGGGCACATGCTATGGTATGGAAACAAAAACACTTGAATTAATGGCGCTACATTTCAAAACAGCTCAGATTTTAAACAGTGAATCACCACATCACAAATGGATACATATAACCAAATAAAAACCTTGTAAGCGCTCAGAAGATCCAAAATATAGGAATAGTCCCAAAGTATAAATGCAGCTGTGATGTTTCCAATGTAGCTGTCCTATACTTTCATGGTATCATATGCAGACTTTCATGGTAAGAAAAACAGATAGATATAATATGATGATTACACAACTGTAAATGTATTAGCAACTATAGAAACAGTCCACAGAATCCCAAAGATGTGCTCTTTGAAGAATTTCATATATACACCCTTATGCATATACAGAGTGGAGGTGCATAGAATGATGCTTACTAAAGGCTTACATCAATCAAGTGTGTTGCAGACTCATAAAGGTTTCTTTCTCCACATTCTCCGTGTATTTTTCCCCCACATCAGGCATATGCAAAAAGAGAGACTCCAAATGTATATAAAAATCACCTTTTTAATGGTATTTGAATATATACTGTAAGAATTTAACATGTGAGAGATCCATTCATACCAGATGGTATAATCAAGAATGGTACACTTCCAAGATGGTATGGAACCCGGGTGCTCATAAAGGTGTATATCAAGCTGGCCTTATGAGTATGAAATATTCCCACTGTCACTCCACTCCACTTCACTATGTGTTTCGACGCTCACTGGCGTCTTTATCAAGTGGAGTGGCTAAAAATATACAGTTGGTTCATATTAAAAACATCCTCTTTTTAGTTTCAAAACATTTAAGTTTAAAAAACTTTTCCGTAAGTAGTGAACTCACCCTTTAACAGGTACACACGGCACTCGCATCTACGGCGCCATCTTGTCCACACTGGATAAAGTTTTATAGGGGCAACATCACGTCCCATGTGACCAGATGTTAAATAACAAAGTTTTATTAAAAAAAAATAAAAACTTTAGATACCAGGAGAAACTCATATTCAGTGTTCCATAGCAGCTGATCAAATGATCACATTATATAGAAAAACTGAGCACGGAGCACTTGTATAGAGTTTTATAAGGGCGACATCACGTCCCACGTGATGTTAAAAAATGATATAGTTCAGATCATCAAATATTTATACATATATATTTGGATACCAGGGGGAACTCGTATGATGTGTTCCATAGCGGCTAATTATGTGATCTAATTGGATTGAAAAACAGAGCACCCGAGTTCCATACTTCAACAAGTATTTACCTAACATATTAAAAAACACAAAAAAAAAACTAGCAGTGTGCACCGGCCACTTTTTGTGTTTTGGTTTTGGATCTGGATCTTTCTTTGTGTTTTGGATCTGAATTGGTTTTGCCAAAACCACCCTTCAGGGTTTTGGATCTGTATTTTTTGGGAAAAAGCATAAAAACAGCTAAAATAACAGAATTTTTTTTTTTGTTCCTACGCTATTAACCTCAATAACATTAATTTCCACTCATTTCCAGTCTACTCTGAACACCTCACAATATTGTTTTTAGGAAAAAGGTTGCACCGAGGTAGCTGGATGACTATGCTAAGTGACACACGTGGGCGGCACAAACACGTGGCCCATCTAGGAGTGGAACTGCAGTGGATGGCCGTTTCAAAAACTAGGCCCCAAAGAGTACATAATGCAAAGAAAAAAAAAGGTGCAAGATGGAATTGTCTTAGGGCCCTCCCACCCACGCTTATGTTGTATAAACAGGACATGCACACTTCAACAAACCAATCATTTCAGTGCCAGGGTCTGCCACACGACTGTGGCTGATATGATTGGTTCGTTTGGGCCCCCACAAAACAGTCTGGCAATTAATCTGTCCCTGCACAAACTGGCTCTACGGAGGCAAGATGTCGTCCTCATCGACTGATTCCTCACCCACTTCAGTGTTGTGTACATCCTCATCCTCAGAGTATTACTTCGTCCCCGCTGGAATCCACCACCACAGGTCCCTCTGTACTTTCTGGAGGCTGGTCTCCCTAGAAGAACTGATAATTCATTTTGATGAACATCATCTTCTCCACATTTTGTGGAAGTAACCTCCTACGCCTTTCGCTGACAAGGTTCCCGGCTGCACTAAAAACTCTTTCGGAGTACACACTGGAGGGGGGGGCAACTTAGGTAAAATAGAGCCAGTTTGTACAGGGGCCTCCAAATTGCCTCTTTTTCCAGCCAGTACAGATACGGACTGTCTGACATGCCTACTTAGATGCTGTCACCGATGTAATCCTCCACCATTCTTTCAATGGTGACAGCATCATATGCAGTGACAGACATGTCAGAAATTGTTGGCAGGTCCTTCAGTCCAGACCAGATGTCCAAACTTGTTCCTGCCTGCCCTGCATCACCGCCAGCGGGTTGGTTAGGATATCTAAGTTGTTTCCTGGCAGCACCAGTTGAGGGAGAAAATGAAGATGGAGCTTTTGCCGTGTCAAGTTCTGCTTCAGCTAACAGTGTTTTCACCAGCAGGTCTTTGCACCTCTACAGGCTTGTGTCCGCCGGAAAGAGAGAGACCATGTAGGCTTTAAAACCTAGGATCAAGCACAGTGGCCAAAATGTAGTGGTGTGATTTCAACAGATGGACCACCCTCGAATCCTGGCAAAGCAAATGAAGGGCTTCATCAACAAGTCCCACATACCGAGCGGAATCGCTCCATCTTAGCTTCTTCTTCACTTTCTCCAGCTGATTCTGCAAATGCCTGATGAGAGAAATGACCTGACTCAAGCTGGCAGTGTCTGAACTGACTTCACGTGTGGTAAGTTTGAAGGGCTGGAGAACCTTGCACAACACGGAAATCATTCTCCACTGCCCTTGAGTCAGGTGCATACCCCCTCCTTTGCCTATATCATAGGTGGAGTGGATGTATAGGCTTGAATGGCCTTTTG
The DNA here is from genome assembly GCA_031769625.1 of Taudactylus pleione. Lineage (NCBI taxonomy): Eukaryota > Metazoa > Chordata > Amphibia > Anura > Myobatrachidae > Taudactylus > Taudactylus pleione. The sequence continues at coordinate 7,798,385 of JAUIMM010000484.1, forward strand.
CTGCTCCTCCATCATCTGAAGTATATAGAGGGTTGAGTTCCACTGCGTTACAACCTCTTGCTCCAGGTGAGGGCAGGGCAGGTTCAAGAGTGTTTGCTGGTGCTCCAGTCTTCGGCATGCAGCTGCTGAATGGCAAAAGTGGCCCGAAATTTTTCGGTCCATCCAAAGCGTCTCCTGCACGCCCCTGTTGTTTTTCAAAAAATTCTGCACCACCAAATTTATTGTGTGAGCTAAACATGGGACGTGCTGGAATTTCCACAGATGTAATGCCCGCATAATATTGGTGGCGTTGTCAGATATCACAAATCCCTAGGAGAGTCTAAGTGGGGTAAGACATTAGGTGATGATTTCCCTCAGTTTCTCTTAAGAGGTTGTCGGCGGTGTGCCTCTTATTGAAACTGGTGATACACAGCGTAGCCTGCCTTGGAATGAGCTGGCATTTCTGAGATGCTGCTACACAAGACGCTGCTGTTGTTGCTGCGTAAGGCGATACATCTACCCAGTGGGCTGTCAGTCATATAGTCCTTAGTCTGCCCTGTTCCACTTGTCCACGTCTGTGGTTAAGTGGACATTGTGTACAACCGCATTTTTTAGGACGCTGAGGACACTTTTTCTGACATCTGTGTACATTCTCGGTATTGCCTGCCTAGTGAAGTGGAATCTAGTCGGCAGTGGCAGCAGTAAGCGTAGCAATGCAGGATACTTCGGAGGAATCCCGGATAGGAGAGGAGTCAGTCATGCCAGTGACAAGGCCTGCAGGACTACTTCCGATCCTGATTGAGGATGAAATTGACGAGGAGGGAGTTGTTGGTGTAGCCTGCAGGCGCTTGGATACAACAGGACAAATGGATTTAGGTGTCCCTGGACTGCTTATGGTCTTAGCCACAGTTTTTGAACTAAACAGCAACTTTTTATGAACGCGCTGCAGGTGACTTATAAGGAGGCTCTTCCTAGGTGGTAAACGTCCTTCCCCCTACTTATTACACCTTTACATAATCTACATATGGCAAGATAGTTGTACGGATTTGGATATATGTATTTACAGACCGAAGAGGTGGATGTTTTTGTTCTTCTGACCAGGCATGACGATGGGCTTTTTCATCCCACGGACAATAACTATCTCCCCCGGTGCCTGATTTAAGCAAACCACATCACCATCACAATCCTCCTCGTCAACTTCCTCCTCAGCGCCAGCTACACCAATATCCTCATCCTGTTCTACTTCAACAGTGACATCTTCAATATGAATATCAGCAACTGGACTGTGGGTGCTCCTTGCAGCACTTGCAGAGGGCATGCAAATGGTAGAAGGAGCCACCTCTTCCCGTCCAGTGTTAAGAAGGTCAGGCATCGAAACTGTCACCACACTTGGACTCTCCTTGGAGATTTGTGATATCTTCTTAGGGAATCAGTATGAAATACCGCCGGCTTCCTGATTGTATACCCTTCTTAGAAGTTCTTTACTGTGCTTTTGCCAGCTTAACTCTCTTCATTTTTCTAGCGGGAGGAGGAGGGCTTCCATAGTCATGTGAAGCTGAACCACTAGTCATGAACAGAGGCCATGACTTTTGCCGTTCCTTGCCACTCTGTGTCGTAAATGGCATACTGGCTAGGGCCCCCTTTTCTATGAAGTTTACGTTTCTCCTCGGACGATTTAAATTTAATTTTATGGGATCATTTTTTACTGAACTTTGGCTTTTTGGATTTTGCATGCTCTCTAGTATGACATTGGACATCGGCCTTGGCAGACGACGTTGATGGAATTTCATCGTCTATGTCATGACTAGTGGCAGCAGCTTCAGCACTAGGAGGAAGTGGTTCTTGATCTTTCCCTATTTTATCCTCTCACTACCCTCTCTAGGACTGGAGTGAAGATGGCGGGGTGGGAGGCGCGAAATGTGCAAAGTCCAGGTCTCGCGAGAATCCGACACCAGGTTGATAACGTTTTGCCTAGTTCCGGGAACCGAGCCTGGCGGGAAAACCCGAGCCGGATTCCGACCCGCTCACGGGTCGGAGGCGGCTCCATAGTGCGCATGCGCGAGACCCGAATAACGACGGCCAAGCCGTCGCTATGGGTCTCACACTAAAGGGGGCGTGCTGTCTATGGTTCCCATGGGAACGCCTACCATCTGGGGCCGGCCCCACTGACATCACTAGTGACTCCAGGGCCTTGCAGCAGACGACACCCTACCACAAGGGTCTCGTACCAAGCCCAATGGTTGCGATGGTCTTGACCATCGCGACTATCATTTTGGCCGCTCTCTATAGCTGTGGGTGGTAACCCACAGCTATGCGAGCGGCCAGGAGGCCGCTCCAAAAAGTAAGAGCGACAGCCCTGATTCAGAGCGTCCGACTCTGAATCAGGGCCTCTGTCCTCTGTTCGGATCGGGGGGGGCTCGGATTTCGAAAATCCGAACCCGCTCATCCCTAAAAAAAAACCCACATAAACAAATAAATATTTATAAATGACAATTACTGAAAATACTAAAAAGAGAGTACATAAAAACTCTATAGCTTCTACAGTTCCTAATACATTTACAGTTGCGTAATCATCATATTATAGCTGTTTTTTTCTTATCATGAAATTCTGCATATGATACCATGAAAGAATAGGACATATGAAAACATCACAGCTGCATTTATACTTTGGGACTATTCCTATATTTTGAATCTTCTGAGCGCATATGCTAAGGTATGGCCCAATTTCACAGCCTGTGGATGCAGCATTACATTACTTGAACTGTGTTTATAGCTTGTAAACGTGTAATTGCATTTTTCTTTTATTTTGCAGAAAATACGGAAAACTGGGCAAAATCCAAGTAATTATTTATTAGCTTCTCCAGACCGAATCAAAAGTTCCACAAAGCAAAGCCGTACCCCGAGAAGTGGCAAAAAAAGTTCCACCCCCAGAACTCCCAGGCGTCGCCGGATGGTGGAGGAAGCCAGCCCAAACACGCGGGTCACCCCAAAGTCCAGCAAGAGGGGATCTCTCTGTACCAGAAGGACAAGCTGGGAATGGAGAAGCTTCTCTAACTTAGTGGGAAAAGAGGGAGTAACCCTGAGGAGGTCTGTGAGAGCGGCTTCTCTGAACAGCCCATACTCCTCACCTGCCACTCTCAACAGGAGAAGGTACATGATGCATCTAATGTGTATTCAAATGGAAGAATGATATCCTGTGCTCACTATGGGGCCTATTCATCATCACTTAATTGTCACAAAAGCAGGTGAAAAAACAAATTTTCACCTGCAATTGTGACAAGTATTCGGGCCATTCATTAAGAAGGTGAAGCAGGAGATAGCACAGATATCTCCTACTTACCTTCTGTTTGCGGAAGAATTCATCAAGCTCCGAAAATATAATATTTTCGGAGCTTGACTGCGGGGGCATTCGCCATCTTCAGGACCGGGTTGCGAGAAGGGATCCTTTTCGGATCCCTCCGCCCCTGTCCGGCTCCTTCCGCCGGGTGTCGGGCCTCTTGTGCGCATGCGTGACCTGTAGGTCACGCATGCGCACCGCCGTCACTGCTCCAACAGAAACAGTGAAAAGATTCATTGCTCCGAAAAGGAGCAGTAAAGCTGCTCGCGGGGGCAACTGATTTCACATCAGCTGCCACCGCACCGGAGCAATGCTGAATTGCTACGGTGGCCGCGGCGAATTAGAATGTTAATTATCGGGGTCCGACTGTGGCAATCGGTATGATTCAGAGCCGGCCGCATGGGCGGCGGTTCAACTCCCAGCAGCGGCAGCCCGATGGAGGAGGAAATCCCGATCGTCCCCAGGTAAGTATAAACTAACCTAATTTTACCCCCTAACCCTCCCTTAGGGGTGCCTAACCCTAACCTCCCCCCCGTACCTAACCCTAATCCCCCCCTTCCCCGCCGCCTAAACCTAAGTCCCACGGGGGGTGCCTAACCCTCCCTCCCCCTAGCCTAACCTCCTGGGTGGGTGCCTAACCCTAAGTTCCCCCGGGAGCCCTATACCTAAAACCCTACCCAAAGCTGTCCGCGCCCGGCGCCCCTTCGATCGGGATGCCGGGCGCCGGTCTCCTGGAGTCTGTAAAATGACAGGCATCTAGATTTTAGACGCCTGTCTTTTAACCCTCGGCGGGATTTAGTAGTCTAGAAGCAGGCGGTCGGCATTCCGTCCGCCGGCTTCATTAACGAAAAGTATACCGTAACTGTGTACTTGAACAAGCCATGCAATGGGTGCAAATACATAAAAAAAAATTGTATGCAGGGAAAATACTGGCTGCTTTTGCACGTATGCTGGACAGTTTTTTTTTTTTTTTTTACTTTATTTTTATACTGCAATTTAGATATCTATTTCAGACTCACCATTCCCAAACCTAAATCTCTGCGCTTTTTAATCTGCCCCGCCTGCAGTGCAACATGGTTTTATCCAGGTGCTCAGTTACTTGTCATTCCCAAATATGATCAGGCCCAGAGTTCCGATACGAGTGACCAGCGCCATGCCACGTATCAAGTACCGTTATGCTTACTCTGCGACTTTATAACTATTCCTTTACAACATAAGTACTAATGTAGTGTGCATGGTACTCTGTAAGCGACTTTTTATGTGGCTATAATGCAAATAAGATGCAAAATTCAGGAAAATGTATGAATCGTATAAGCTGTCCTAAGCATCTTGTGCCATATGCACAGAAACGCTAGGTGAATGCGGACACATCTGTACATTCTTACCTCGTGTTTATGTAGAGTCATTGAATAGAGCCACAAACAAATGAATCTGTCCAATTTTGTAAGAAAGCCAGCAGATTGCAGCAGTAACTCATAGCTCGCTACTAAATAAAGACACTATATAGCTAAGTATTGTAGAAAAATATGTAAATAATCGTCGTTATGTGTTTGTTTTGTAGAAGAGAATTTGTGACATTCATTCTTGTTCTAGTGATTTTTTTTTTTCCTTATCACTTTTTATTTTTGCAGGCAATTTGACAGAGACCTAGAAACTGTCTCCACAGGAATCCGGCAGCTAAAACGCCTCTCTAGGGTATTTGACAATGCCATCTTACAGGAAGAAAGGTAAAGTGGATATATTTGCCTGATTTGCCCATTTGAGTCTATCTCTGACTAAAGCATAAATCTGGAAATCAGAAAGGCATTATTTGGGACTGTGTGAGAGACGTCCACTTAAGCCAGTACCTCCTTTACCCTCTTCCATCCCCAGAGAGAATACATTATGTAACACTTGGAGGACTGCTTTTAAAGGGCAGCTTTGTTAAAGGACAAATAAAACCTGTCAAATCCGTTGCAGAAAATATACAAAGGTTTCAGGAGCTCATTATACCTGAGATACTGTTGTGATTCTGTCAGTAACCCTATTGGTGGTCTCTGCAGGAAACCTCTTCCCTTTTTTTTTTTTATTATATACAATGTCAAAAATTTTGAGTTCTGTAATAGTACCGAGACTTTTACTTATATATTTAATATTCGATTCATTTACATTTCAAATGTAGCAGTCCTTCAAGCTCCTTCACATATGTGATGGGGGACACTGGGTAAAATTACAGTTTAGACCAGTCTTAAATAACGCGCATTATAAGTACAATGTGTTATGACCGCGTACCTGTAGCATAGGTTAAAGCATGACCGATCATGCTGTGCTGAAATTTTAGGTTTTAGATCAGAACACATTGCACATAAGCCAGCTGTTTATGCACTTTTCATCCTGACAAAATATACTCTCTCTGTATCTGCAGTATATGATAAATAACTTGTTCCGGTACAGTATCGGAATGCACTAAAACTATAAAACATTTACTTAACTGATATAGCTTTACGCTAAAAATCAGTGGTTGAAGTGGCGGTATGGAAAATGCCAATGAATAGAATGTAATTGTTTTACAACCAAAGCAGTAGGAAGCTGCGGTAAGGCATATCCCCATATACCAGCCCGCTTTGACCACTGGTAGAACCTATGTGATATTTGAGCTCCTGTATATAAAGAAAATAAAAGCTGAACCCTGCTGACATTTATTGTTGTTCCATCTATTATCAGCGACATGACAGTTTCTCTCATTGATAACTGAAGATGGTAATCACCAGGTAAAGTTCCCGAATTCTCCCAGTGTGTTCTATAAACCTGTGCATGGGCTGGATTTATATACTAACCCACAGAAATGTTTTATTCCTGCTTTAAAGACACTTACATTTAACTCCTCAAGCACTTGTGAATTTTCTCACTTCCAACTTTATTAATTTTTTTTTATGTATTGTAATTATGAAAATTGGTGATACAATGCATTGATGAAATAATGAGTATGAGGCTGTTTTCTCCTATAATATCTGCTTTGTTTCATTGCATCATGAAAATTGCATGAAAAGTAACAATATGGCACAAGTTCCTGAGAGATATCAACCAATCTGACCCCATTTCTCAAAGTATTCTCCTTGTTACGTATTGGGCCGCAAAGTTTTGCATGTTTCGCCAGCGGACTTTGGCGTTAAGTACTTCCTTCCTGCTCTGCCATGAATGAATGATCATGTCCTTGCTCTATTCATTCAAAGCGCAAATTTACAAATACATCGCAGAATGGCGAAACTGAAAGATTGTCCGCAGAGCTCTGCATGTCTGAGATATGGCCTGTACTACCACCGTTTTGTTCAGCCCTTCCCTCCTTTCAAAGTACTCTGTCAAAAGTTGTAAAAACCTGAGGCAGTATTTACTGACACTTAGATGTACAACTCCTTTAAATAAGCTCTGTAATATGAATACAATCAAAGTATTATTCAAGTCTTAAAATTTATATTGAGGCTACAGTCCAGATATGGCTGTGTGCAAGAAGGAATACATTATGTACAAAGTATAGTGCTGTCCCACAAGGAAAAGCTGGAGATTAATGGGTTAAGGAGTCTATTTACTAAGCAGTGTTAGGAGAAGAAAAGTGATAAGGTGCCAGCCAATCCGCTCCCAACTGTCATCTCACAGGCTGTGTTTGAAAAATGATAGTTGGGAGCTGATTGGCTGGCACCTTATCACTTTTCACTTCTCCTAACACTGCTTAGTAAATAGACCCCTAAGTTTGTTACAGATTCGGCCAAACCAGCTACTCATGATTTTGGGGTAGATGTACTAAGTTTTGGAGAGGGATAAAGTACAAATCAATCATCTCCTAACTGTCACATTACAGGCTGTGTTTGAAAAATGACAGAAGCTAATTGGTTGGTACTTTATTTCTCTACAATGCTTAAAAGCCCCCATACATCAGCAATCGGCAAACTACAATTGAACAATTTGAAGATTTATTGCCCGATATTAGGATTTCCCAATCTAGCAATTTGTGCCCATACATTACAGATCATTTTCAGTTATTGCAGATCGATTGCAGCAAACACAGATCTGCCAATCTTGAAAGGCCCTTCCTTTTACTGGTAACGGTGTGCAAATCTGCTGATCATGTCCATACACTAGCAATCTTCCATCCCAATCCATCTGTGAAATCTAACATGTTGGACAATCTGACTTAACAATTCGAATCAATTTTTGGTTACAATCTGCGATCTGTGAAGCCCATGCATCGCAGATTTTTATACACAATCATCTGCAAATTGCAGAATTGCCAAAATCGATTGCTGATGTATGGGGGCTCTAATAAAGCTGGGCATCCACTATACAATTTTCTGTCAGATATCTGTCCAATCTCGCTGGTTGGAATGAAAACCTGGTAATGTATGGGAGCAAATGACAATCGATCATATTGTTTTAAACACTGAAAAAAAGACAAAAAAAATTGTTCAAATTGGTTAAATTTGTGCGTTTTAACCAATTTGTCTGAACAACCATTTTTGGCTATTTTTCAGTGTTTGTGAGCAAATGGATGATTGTCATTTGCTCCAATACATTTACCAGGTTTTCATTCCAACCAGCCAAATTGGACAGATATCTGACAGAAAATTGTATAGTGGATGCCCAGTTAAGGCACACATCCACTAGTCGATTAAATTGAATGATAACGTTATTGTTCGATAATCATTTGCAGATTGTTTAAAACATTTCTAAAACGACCAGCAATGCGCGCTCCCGCTAGTCGTTTAGACATCTATCATCGTACAAATATGTTGTACAACCTGATGATATCGTCAGGTTCAACATGTTTGCAGATGATTGATGTGCCTTCACTGAATGACTGCTCGTTCAGTGAAGGCTCATCACAGACAGACAAACGACTGCATGATTACAATGTCGTAATCGTGCAGTCTTTTGCCTGTCATCTAGTGGATGTGTGCCTTTAGTACATCTACCAATATGCGATTGTTCAGCTGGGTCCCCTGTGGCGTCATTGGGCTTACCCGCCTTTATGGAAAGATGGAAAGGATACGCCAGAGCTATCTGTAGTTCTCTAATAATCAAAATTGGGTACATATCAGTAAGACAACCTCATGTTTGTTACGCCATAAGTGCTGTGATATTGCAGTGTTTATGGCTAACATTATTGCTGAGGAACCAGTATGATTTACTGCCGGCGGTTCAAATCCCGACAGCGGAAGCCCGGCAGGGTTGAAGATCCCGAACATAAAAAGGTAAGTATTAACTAACCCTATTCTACCCCCTAACCATCCTTTAGGGGTGCCTAACCCTAATCTCCCCCGCCCCCAAGTGCCTGACCCTAACCCCCCTTTCCCTGCAGCCTAACCCTAAGTCTCCTGGGGTGGTGCCTAACCCTAACCTCCGGGAGGGATGCCTAACCCGAAGTGTCCCCCCCCCCCCCCCCCCGGGAGCCCCTAATGTAACCCTCCCCCCACAGCTGTCCGCACACGGCTTACCTTCGATCGGTCTGCCGGGTGTCGGGCTCATGGCGTAGGTCTAATGACAGGCGTCGGGATTCGTCGCCTGTCATTACTGCCTTGCCGGGATCTGACAGTCGGGAAGCCGGCGGTCAGGATTACGTCCATCGGCTTCCTGACTGCTTCCCGTTGCTGATCCCCCAGTAGGTTCTGTATCCCTCTCCCCTTTCCAATACCATAGATTTGTTTCCCTTTCTGTCAGACAATATAGGAGCTATGCTGTTAACCCGTTACACTAAGCAGTTCAGCTAAATGACTATTTTGTGCATTAGAATGGGCTTTGAAGCTCAGATTTTCGCCAAGGCTTCTTTACTTGAAGTGTTGAATTATAGCATATGCACATTCTTGTGAAGGAACATTTTTACTTTCATTTGTCTAATGTCATGAACTTGAGGTTGGTACACTCCGTTCCTATATCCTTAATGTTAAAATTTCATTTTGATTAGTAATAGTAGGCCCTTCCTTAAACCAATCACTGTACTACGTGTTCTAAGGACTACAGAATACTATAGCTTACACAAACTGTGGACGCCATGGTGTCAAATATCTTAAGTTCCATCATAGAATTTAGGTTTGCTGGCTATGAAAAAACAATAGTGTGCATTTGCTTCACTGACATTGTAGCTTTCTTCCATCTGTTGTGGTAATTTGGTAATTGTACCATTGCTACCTATGGAGGATACTTCATTTACTTCCACATATGGAACAACATATCAAAACCTACTCTTAGTAAACAGCCACTAAACCTACATTTTAAGTTGATCTAATATTATATAAATATGTATTTTCGTACATTCAGTGTCTAACATATTGTTACTGTGTATAGTCTTTTATCTAGCACTGAGAATGTTTTGTACAATCATTCATAAGGCAAAGTTTTTAGTGGCTAAATAAACCGATTTGTATATACTACTTGGTTTGTAAAAGGTATTTTATTATAGTAGTAAATAGAAGACATGCTCAGAGTAGTAGCTCTAAACGGTGGCAGACAGGCCATAGAAATTGCATTGACACAGGATATGGTGACAGAACAGGAGACACTAACTGATCAGCACTGGGTCCTCTGTGTAAGGTTAAGCTCTTTATAATGGTATACTGATACATTTTTCTATGTGTGTATGTATGTATATATATATATATATATATATATATATAATATATATTATACACACATGTACCATTTTATATTTGACTTTAATCTTACCTGTACTGGCACAATAGTCAACTGTTTCCACAATTATACAAGTAGTTTGGCTGCTTCAAAACCAAACTGTAACGGATGTTTTTACAAGGTTGTTCCAACAGACAAATGTGGAATCCCTCCACCTGGCATGTGTAGTATCCATACAATGTATAAAGTCAAGTTAGGTTGCACTTCCAGGATAATTATGAGCTTCTGTGAACTCTTGTCCAACCAATGTTGTTCACCATACAGTATATATTAAACTGGTGGATTGAATCACTCTGCTGTGGGATCTAGGCATCCTTCATCTATGTATAGTGTAATTTTGAAGAAAAAAAAAAAATCGTGACTTGAGGTTTGCTTAGACCATAAAGTCAACCCCATACTCCCCTTTGTCATACTACTGTCTTGGAAAACATACAGGAGACTCCTAAATTTGGGGAGCCCCATGGACTCTAGGTCACCCTCTCACATCCCTGCCACTTTCAAGAGGTATGACCAGGACTGGAAGTGCTTTGATGCAATTCTCAGAAAATCCCATCACTTGGCCCTGCCCCCTCTTCATTATCTTGAGTTTCATAGCATTAGTGTCTGGGGGCTCACCTAATGATGCTAAGCACCATGCACCGCACTATGATAACTCGCAGACATTAGTTTAATAAGGCAAAACTTGAATACTTGCCAACCTATAAACAAAATTATGGTAAATTAGTATTATGAGCCAAAGTTTTTCAATTTAGTATATAAAAAAAGGGGGGGAGCTGCATAGGGAAACCAGGATACATTGGAACTCCTAGTCTAATATATAATCTGTGTACTCCAGGGTTGTATTGCAGTAAAGCTTTAGAGATGATATTTTTTTAAAAAGGGGCAAAGAGTGACTTTGTTCAACTTTCCAACCTATTCTGGTCACATCAAAATAATTATAACATTTTGCCGAAGTATGTGATTAGTTTTAAAAGTTTTGGCATTTTGTAGTAGCTCAAATGATTTCTATATTTTACTAAACATACAATACTTTTTTATTGCATTTCGGAATAAATATATTTTAACTTTATGGGTATATTTAATAGTAGAATACTATATAACACAATATAGGCCAAAATACAATATAAACACTACCCCTTATGTAATTGTCTAGTTTTCCTGTATATACAACAGATATAATTCTATAAAGCTGGGTACGCACTATACAATTCTCAGGCCATCCTATCAGATGTTGGGTCGTTGGCCCAAGAATGGTTTAGTGTGTACACGGCACCAGGGATCGACAAGCGGTCAATAACCTGTCGGATCTGCCACTGACATAGTTGTGCTGCATACGCTATGTCTTTCCAATCAGAAAGGCATCGATCGGAATTTGTAGTGTGTACAGATATCGCTCCAATCCTTCAAATTATCGAGGTGACGTTATTTATATGAAGTCTGCGTGACTCAATTATTGTGTACGGTGTACACTTCACATCTTATGTTATCGGGATCGTTTTGGTCATCGGAATTTGTTTAGTCATTGGCAAATCTGTCAGGTGTGTACCTAGCTTTACTGTTTTCCTGTATTTCACAGAGTGGCATAAGGCAGAGGTTCCCAAATGCGATCCTCAAGGCTCCCCAACAGTTCAGGTTTTTGAGAGCACAATTGGTTAAATCAAATTGAGGTACTAATTAAATCATCTGTTCTCAACCATGGATTTCTCTAAAACCTGAACTGTTGGGGAGGCTTGAGGACTGCGTTTGGGAACCTCTGGCATAAGGTGCCATAAGCTTGATCAAATTTCATGTGACATTGTTTCTGCTTTATAGAGAACATGTCAGCTGAGGGAAAATTGCATTTTTGTATTGTGCTTTGTGCACTCTAAGTGTGTGCTCTTATGTACATAATAGAGCACAGGTTCTCAAACTCTGTCCTCTGGACCCCACACAGTGCACATTTTCCAGGTCTCCTCACAATCACAAGTGAAATAATTGGCTCCACCTGTGGATCTTTTAAAATGTGTCAGTGAATAATGAATATACCTATGCACCTGCTGGGTGACCTGGAAAATGTGATCTGTTTGGGGTCCTGAGGACCGAGTTTGAGAACCACTGTAATAGAGCATAAACAACAATACCCACTGTGTGCTAGGCTCAGTACAGAGAACCTGTCATCTGTGGAATATCAGCATAGCGGCCTTACTGCATGCATCATATCTGCGTTTTATACTGGCATTGAGCACAAGCTAAAATGACTATTTTACCACATATGATGATCCAGTACCATAAAAAAGTGCTCTTAATGGACCCCTAAGATAACAGTCATTAACAAACAAAGCAGCATTAAATAGGGTGCTGCCTTACTGCTGAATACCTTCCATACTTTGTTCTACCCTAAAAGTTATTTTAATACTGTTTTTTTATTCCATTTATTTTTAACGTTCTTTTATTTCATCCATGAAATGGAATATGTTGACCTTGTTTTAGGTCACTAAAAGAAATGTGTGTGTATGCTTTTACAAGCCTGTGTAAAAAAAAATGTTTGTTTTGTGTTCTGTTCTCAGAAAAGAAGCTATTTTGAATTATCACAATTTAATGGCTAACAACCTGCGCTGTGCCCGTCGTTCTCGGGTTTCTTGGAGAAGTACCAGGCGACTTCAACATACTCTCGAAGGCTGGACTGAGATGGCTTTAACCAGTATTGGGAATATAGGTGCACGATGACCTTATGCTATATGTAACCAGCAATGTGATGCAACATATATATATATATATATATATATATATATATAATATGTATAAATATAACTGTTACTAACAACAGCACTGTTTGAAAGCTTGTGTGTCTTTTCAGTTACATCAAAGGTGCATTTGAGCTGGATATAATCGGGTAACAAATTACATTCAACTCTTGCTACCTTTTTACTTTCTAGGTTGAGTCTCCCATATTCAAATATTCCAAAATACGGAATATTCCGAAATACAGAATATTTTTAGCATGACTGAGATAGTGAAACCTTTGCAGTTTGATGTACACAAACTTTGTTTAAGGCACAAAATTATTAAACCTATTCTATAAAATTACCTTCAGGCTGTGTGTATAAGGTGTATTTGAAAATATAAATGCATTCTGTGTTTAGATTTGGTCCCATTCCCAAGATATTTCTTTATGGTATGATTCCAAAATACGGAATATTCCGATATCCGAAATAGCCATGGTCTCAAGAATTTTGAATATGGGAGATTCAACCTGTGCTATATTTTTGATTTAGAGTTATTGGTTGAAAAATAGATATGAGAATGTAAGCAGCCCTTTTATACACTAGGCAAATTTAACTTTATCGATTCAATGGTGCCCTATAGCCCTATGCAATTTTGAATAGAATTAATGTAAAATATTTAAAAAAAAACACCTTTCTTGTCTGGAGTACACTGTACACTCCTTTGTAACTCATCCCCTATATTGTACTGTATATGTTTTCAGTGTTAGGGCTGGCTTATCCATAATCTAAGAGCAAGCAGTGCTGAAGGGGATACAAGGTAAGAATAATGCATATATGGCTGCAATTATAGTGTGGAGACCAAGCTTCTATTATAGCCATAAAAAATAACAGAATTCCCACACCTAGTGAATTATCCAATATGCAAATAAAAATGAGGTTGAAGTACCTTTTCATCACAATAAAGATGACCCCAAATTGTACTTGTTCCTGCAATGATGATTCTATCAAATGCTCTGCATTTGCTTAGATAAAGGTTTGGACAAAAAAGCAAGGGAGCTTTGATTATAGCCATATTCATGACCTAGTTATACCATACACCTGTCTACCTATTTTTTTTTTATTATTATTATTTTTAAACACTTGTAATGAAGGAAATAATTTGCACCTTGTTGTTCTCTCTTCTATTATCAGTTTTTTTTATATGTAATCTTTTGTATGTTTATAACTAAAATATATTGTATATAATAAAATTGTACTTTTATTTTTTTCCCCTGGAATAAGCTTTTAAGTTTATTTTCTGAAGACAATACATTATAAGGGTAGATGTACTAAGCCTTGGAGAGAGAGAACGTGCCAACCAATCAGCTCCCAGCTGTCCTTTTTCAAACACAGCCTGTAAAGTGACAGGAGCTGATTGGTGGGTACTTTATCTCCATCCACTTTCTCTCTCCAATGCTTAGTACATCTACCCCATTTTCCTTATTCTTTGCAAGAAAGCAATTAGATGTTTTGATGAAATTATTCTGTTTAATGTGTGCCAGCTGGACAATACACTCTGAACTGAAAAGGGTTAAAAACACCCCAGGGAGGGGGTTGAGGGGGTGCCTGTAAAAGCGGGCATAAATATGTGGCTCAACCCTAGCTTATTGGTCATTTTTGCATGAGGCTATCGAAGGATACAGATGACCAGAATTCGTCACTGGGAAGGCCTCATCCCAAAACCATTTAAATCAATGTGGTTTGTTTCTCCAATTTATTATTTTATTTTATGCAAATTGTAAGTAACTGTGTGATTCTTTAACATTATTATATTCTTTATAACTTTTTGTACATAAGCTTTGAAGATATTCTTGAATTAAACATTCATTCTAGTTCTGGATCTGTGTTTTTATGACCCAAGGCCTCATATGGCTCATGTTTCCTATTTTTCAAAGTATTGACAATTGTGTATGCAGGTGAGAAGTCACGGGCGGCGATTCTCGGATTGGCGTATCTTGAGGGTCCGTGACACTGACCACAGGCTACAAAATCTCCAGTTGCATATATGACTGTCACAATGCCCGTGAAGGAGGGCGGTCTAAATATAGGGGTATATGTACTAAGCCTTGGAGAGAGAGATAAAGTACCAACCAATCAGCTCCTGTCATTTTGCGTTTGAAAAATTACAGTATGGAGTTGATTGCTTGGTACCTTATCTCTTTCCAAGGATTAGTACTTCTACCCCATAGTGATGAGTCCTGCGTTATCATAGTATTGTCTTCACCGAGATGGACCCCTACAAATAAGGATTGAATATTGGCACAATTTACAGATAATGGCAAATACCAAGTTTGTAAATAATACTGTATTTATTAGCACCTGAAAGTGGCCAGGCATGAGCAATAGATCACACGATAAAAAATGGCAATTCACGCGGACATAATGAATAATACGCTGAATGACCAAGTATTGTGGAAAGTTCTCACTGCTGTTGGTTTGGTCTTGATATTTGAAGCTGGCTGGAAGTTTGGAGACACTTGCCCCAGCTTTAGACAGACTCAGGCCCTGATTCAGAGCCGGACGCTATGACAGAGCGCTCGCTCTGAATCAGGGCCGGCCTTCTTATTTTTTAGAGCGGCCTCCTGGCCGCTTGCATAGCTATGGGTGACCACCCACAGCTATAGCGAGCGGCCAGGAAGATGGTCGCGATGGTCAAGACCATCGCGACCATCGGGCTTGCGACGAGACCCTTGTGGTAGGGTCTTGTTGCCGCAAACCCCAGAGAGATTTCGGCTCTAACAAAGCCGAAATCTTTCCCACTGACATCACTCGTGATGTCAGTGGGCCCGCCCCCAAACGGAGGCGTTCACATGGGAACGCCTCCGTTTGGGCAGCCACTCCCCCGGCCCGCCCACCAAAGGGGGCGTGCTGTCACTCAACATCGACAGCACGCCCCCTTTGGTACGAGACCCGGAGCGACTGTTTGCCCGTCGCTAACCGAGTCTCGTGCATGCGCACGACGGAGCTGGCTCCGTCGTGCGCATGCGCACTGGGCCACCATCGATCCACTTGCGAGCGGGTCTGAATCAGGCACTCAGTTCAGATACCTTTTAACATACTCAGTGTTGATAATGATGGTAGATAGAAATAGTAATCCCTGTTATAGCTTCTTTGATCCAGACCACAGCCGTCCCAACACTTCGTCACCAAGTATTAAAACTTTCCAGAATATCAAACCCTCCAGGAAAAACGAGCTGTGTGATTTTGTATTGTATTATTTCCTATAACCAGACTGGTGTTGGACAAAAATGAATTTGTATAATGGATTATCCTACAACTATCCAGAGTAGGACCATATTAGATATAACCTATTTGCACTCCCTTGTAAGTACATCCGCATATAGGGCCTCATTCAGAGATGTATGTCAGTATCCCTAATTCACTCATATTACCTGATTACTCATTATCAGCATGCCTGTATACTCCGTTTGTCATATCCATGTGTGCAGTTATCGACCACACCGACAGATCACCACAGGAGCTTGAACATCACAAAAACTTGATACTTTAATAACTGTGTGGCAGACTCCACTGAAGGATGGACAGCTGTGCAAAATGTTCATCAGACCGTGGAGCCTATGTATCAAGCTGATTTTTACATAAAATTATGCAGAAACTACAGTTTCTGCATAATTTTATGTATTGTTACTATGTACTACAGGTTGAGTCATCCATATCCAAAATGCTTGGGACCAGAGGTATTTTGGATAACGGAATATTCCCTATTTTGGAATATTTACATATCATTATGAAATATCTTGGGAATGAGGCCCCAATATACACACAGAATGCATTTATGTGTTATATACACCTTATACACACAGCCTGCAGGTAATTTTATACAATATTTTCAATAATTTTGTGGCTCAATCAAAGTTTGTGTACAGAAATGAAATACATTTGTTTCATATACACCTTGTACACAGCCTGAAGGTAATTTTCTACAATATTTTTAATAATTGTGCTTTAGACAAAGTTTGTGTACATTGAACCATCAAAACTCAAAGGTTTCATCTCAGTCATGCCAAAATTATTCTGTATTTCGGAATATTTGGATATGGGAGACTCAACCTGTAATAGCACAATGCAGGAGATTTTACACTCAGGGAAAGTGCTAATTAGCACTGCAGATCGCAGTCTCTTTTATTGTTAATGTGGACTACGATCTGACCCCTATGTACTAAATTCCAAAAAGCAAAGCTTTTCGGAGTTTAGCCCGGGTAGTTTACACACCATCTTCAGATAGTGTAAACTACTGTAAGCCTATGGGGGCTCCAGGGTCAGAAAAGAGCTCTTTTGATCTCTCCCTGCAGCCACTGACTGGCTCTGGAAGCTGACATTGCACATGTGAAAGACTTCTCCTAATTGCTGGGGATATGACTGGAGGGACAGCAGTTACCGTGACCGATGTCCCCCTGAGTTCCCCTTGGTGCATAGCGGAGATATTTTAATTAATAATGAAAATATCCTCTGAGAGTTGGAGACATAATCGTGGCAGTACCGTGATTATTAGTACATAGACTCCCAAATCACAAACCCAGACAATTTGTCACTGTTGTCTTTTTTTGTTTTGGGGTTTTTTTTTTTCAACATTTTATGAGATTTCTTTTCATCATGGTCTAAAGTATATTCAGAAACACGATTGCAATCTGTTTCTAATGGGAGGAAAACTGATGACACAATGCAGGTGACGTGACGCTGGGTTTGTTAGTAAGACTATAAAATGCAAATACATGCTCTAAAAGTATGTCATGGTATACATTGCTAGAAATGTTTTTTGCTGCATTTTATAGTGATACTGGTACTACTGTGTCACTAATATGTCATCAAAGTATTTTTTGCATTGAGCATTGTGGTAGGCAAACATTCAGTTTTGCTGCTACAATTTTAAAGCATAATCTCAAGCGGTACTTCCCCCTTTAAGTGTCTGTCTCCCATAATTATCTCTTCCTGCAATAAAATTGAGAAATCAGTTACTGTATTTGGTGTAAAACACTTGAGCATTCCACGATTTGTGGACTGTGCCAAATTACTCATAGGGGTATTTTTTACTGAAATGCGGCTTTATAGAAGTGAAGGTGTTGCCCATAGCAACCAATCGGATTCTAGCTATTCTCTTCTAGAAGGTGGTAGATAAATGATAAGTAGAATCTGATTGGTTGCTATGTTCAACACCTCCACCTCTAAAAATTCACACTTTAGTAAATATACCCCATAGTTTTCCCAAATTGCTACCTCCCATATTTATAAAGTAATCTCTTGATGGAAGATATAATTAACAATATGAGGAAATGTTAATCAGTCCCTCAAAGACCGTCCCAGCAGTACACCCTTATTAATGTTTTTGGTTTTTTTAGGAGTTGAATAGATCTTGAAAATAACCAACGTTTTGCGCAATTTATTTTATTTGTTTAAAAACAAACTGACATCAAAAAAGTATACAGCCTGTAAAAAGTGTACATTTTTATCTTAGAAATACATACTCAATTTTACATCTTGATCCATATTTTACAAGGCATCCATAAGAATATAAAACATTTGTCACCAGAAATAATTTTTTATTTTTTTTAACACACATTTTGTTATTTTTAAAACTAGACGTATAATTAAAACTTTAGACCCAGAAATCAGTCTCTCTTTTTTTTTTCCCCCCACTGGAATTCACAGACCAAGTGAACATCTTATTTGTCACAAATATAGAAAAATAAAATACTTGTTTAAGTGGAGTCATGAGTCTGCAGAGGAATATGATCTGTGCTCGGGTAATTTAACCCCTATACATCAGTTCACATCATTCATATAGTCACCTGGTATCAAAGTGCTAAGCATAACAAAATATATGTTGTATAAAAATGTAGTCTCTCATTTTCTATGAGATTAGATTAACTGTTTGCTCAGACAATAATCTAAAGGAGTCTGTGCAAGCTTGCTGCCTGGTTATGATGTACAGTACCAGTCAAAAGTTTGGACACCCCTTCTCATTCAATGGTTTTTGTTTATTTAAATTATTTTCAACATAGTTTTGATGTCTTCAGTAGTAATCTATGAAAGAACACATATGGAATTATGTTGTAAGCAAATAACTGTTAAATATAAAACATTTTGATTTGTTTTAGATTCCTCAAAGTAGCCCCCCTTTTGCTTTGAATGACAGCTTTGCACACTCTTGGCATTCTCTCAATCAGCTTCATGAGGTAGTCTCTTGGAATGGTTTTGAATTAACAGGTGTGTCTTGTCAAGAGTCAATCTGTGGAATTACTTGCCTTCTTATAGGGGCATTCAATATGGAGCGATAAATCCGTTTTTTGCGTTAATATCGCACCTATGACGTCATTATCGCAGGTTTTTGTTTTACACTGTATTCAATTTCAAAGACTCTTCGCAGGTTCGAAAAGTCTTTGAAAAAAAAACGGGGATAACTTTTCACCACTGAATAGGTGGTGAAAAAAAGTGCAGAATTGGGGTTTAGGGGTGCAGGCTTAAAAAAAATAGCCTGCACCCCTGGGAATGACATTTTAAAAATAACTGTGTCAAAAAAAAAAAAAAAAAATAGGGACACCCCAAAAAATTAATTTAAAAATTGGGGTGAAAAAAAAATGGGAACAAATTGTTTAACAATAGGGAAATAGGTTCAGGGCTATTCTGCAAATATGCGGCAGGTGTATTCTAGAATAGATTAATAGCGGCAGGTGCACAGTTGCAGAACTTTAAAAAAATTACTTTGGGGACATAAAAATATGCTAGTACCCATTTTCATGTACCCCAAATTTGATGGGACCACTTAAAAAAATGAAAAAAAAAAACCTAAGTGCTGTTCTGCATCACTTCTTTAATGTCGGGAAAAAAACACCTGCCGCAGCTATTTAAATCCCCGACTTTCATTTGCAGGCTAAAAACGGGGGTACCCATAGTGATCCCCCATGTTTTTACAGCTTTAGGGGGGTCCTACAATTTTTTTAAGGAAAATTTCGTAATTTAACGCAAATCCCACTTTGCAGGCTCCCGTTTTCGTAGGTTTCATATTGAATATGGGGATAAGCGGGCGCGCGCCCGATACTTTATCCCAGGCAATAGCTCCGATATGAATCGTAAACTCCGACAGCGAAGTTTACGTTTCATATTGAATACCCCTCTTAATGTGTTTGAGACCATAAGTTGTATTGTGCAGAGGTAGGGTTAGTACACAGTGGACACCACTATTTGACTACTGTTGTAATCCATATTATGGCACCAGCCACTCAACTCAGAGAAAGAGAAACGACAGTCCATCATTACTTTAAGACATGAAGGTCAGTCGATTCGGAAAATTTCAAGAACTTTGAATGTATCCTCAAGTGAAGTTGCAAAAACCATCAAACGCTATGATGAAACTGGCTCTCATGAGCACCGCCCCAGGAAAGGAAGACCAAGAGTTACCTCTGCTGCAGAGGATAAATTCATTAGAGTTACCAGCCTAAGAAACCGCAATTTAACAGCACCTCAGATTAGAGACCACATAAAGTCTTTACAGAGTTCAAGTAGCAGACAAATCTCAGCATTAACTGTTCAGAGGAGACTGCGTGAATCAGGCCTTCATGGTCATATTGCTGCGAAGAAGCCACTACTGAGGATGAACAACAACAAGAAGAAGAAGAGAATTGTTTGGGCCAAGAAACACAAGGAATGGACATTAGACCAGTGGAAATCTGTACTTTAATCTGATGGAGGAGGTGTGATGGTGTGGGGGTGCTTTGCTGGTGACACTGTTGGTGATTTATTCAAAATTCAAGGCACACTTAACCAGCATGGCTACCACAGCATTCTGCAGCGCTATGCCATCCCATCTGGTTTGTGCTTACTGGGACCATCATTTGTTTTTCAACAAGACAATTACCCCAAACACACCTCCAGGCTATGTAAGGGCTACTTGACCAAGAAGGAAAGTGATGGAATGCTGCGTCAGATGACCTGGCCTCCACAATCACCCGACCTAAACCATTGAGCTGGTTTGGGATAAGTTGGACCGCAGAGTGAAGGAAAAGCAGCCAACAAGTACTCAGCACTTCTGGGAACTCATTCAAGACTGTTGGGAAACTATTCCAGGAGACTACCTCATGAAGCTGACTGAGAGAATGCCAAGAGTGTGCAAAGCTGTCATCCAAGCAAAAGGGGGCTAGTTTGAGGAATCTACAATATAAAACAGATTTTAATTTAACACTTGTTTGTTTACAACATAATTTCATATACGTTCTTTCATAGTTTTGATGTCTTCAGTATTAATCTACTATGTTGAAAATAATTTAAATAAATAAAAACCATTGAATGAGAAGGTGTGTCCAAACTTTTGACTGGTACTATATTTACACCATGACAGATAATTTTACATTATCCATAATAAGCATTGATTAATTATATTGTAACACTACTATAGTATCACAGGACTAATAATTAGAGATGAGCAGTTCGCTTTTGACCCTGTACTTTTTGCCAAATTAGCACAAGTTTGATTTTTTTCTATAGGCCATTCAAAAAAAACGTGGGAACTGGATAGCCAAAAAGATGTCATTTTTGACATCCAAACATACAGTAAATCCGAACTGCTCATCTCTACTGAAAAAATGAATGCCTCCCAACTAGTAAAATTAGCCCTGACTTCCCCTGTGACTCTTAGCCCAGCATCCTAATGCTACAGGTTTCCATATTTGCAGAACATGAAGACTTTTTTCCCCAAGTGACATGTCAGTATATCAATAAAGTTGGTTGTACAGTTTGCACAGCTCGTCCAGCCCACGGAATGTTATATTTCTTTGAGAATGGGTCAGCTTTCCTCTCTCTATTCACTCATCCCCATAAACTAGTGCAGGCTACAGGAATAAGCTTTAGTGGGAGATTTATCGAACCTTTTAGAGGTGTTACACAGAGTAGCCAATCAGATTCCAGCTATCATTTATCTAGTGCAGGGGTTTCCAACCACAGTCCTCAAGGCACACTAACAGTCCAGGTTTTAAGGATAGCCATAGTTGAGCACAGGTGACTTAATTAGTACCTCAGTTATTTTGATTTAACCATCTGTGCTTAGGCATGGATATCACTAAATCCAGGACTGTTAGTGTGCCTTGAGGACCGAGGTTGGGAATCACTGATCTAGTACTTTCTATAAATGAAAGACTGGTTGTTATTGCCAACACCACTTTAGAATTTGTGATTAATCTCCCCTGTAGAAGATGTATCAAACCTAAAGAGAATAGGGGGGGGGGACATTGCCCATAGCCAACAATCATATTATAGATACCATTTTATAGAGTGTACTAGATAGTTAGAAACTGATTGGTTGCTATGAGAAGCTTATCCACGTATCCTCTTTACACGGTTTAATACATCTCGCCTTATTAGTCTCTAAGCAGAGATCTAATAATTCTAAACAAAAAAAATTAATTCTTGTTGGCATGTTAGGGCAAAGAGAAGGACTGTCTCCACACACCGATCTTGTTCGGTGGACATTGAGCAATAAATGGAATTTCACAAATACCCATCTGCCCCAAATTTAAGTAAAGAAAAAAAAAAATATATATATATATATATATATATATATATAAATAATTATTTTTTTAAAGTGTCTCTTTATTTATCATTGTATTGCTTTCACTACTTTCAGATAGTGTTAGCTTTGTATTCACATAGAAAATCTAAGCAGCACATTCATTCCACATTCCAGACTCATGAGACCCCCACAGCAGAACAAAGAATAGTAATATATAAATCTTGATGCCAATCAACTGGAAATATTGAAAACATGCCACACAGTAAAACAAGGATACTTTGGTCAAGCATTACGATATATTTTTCCAATACCAAACACTTAGGCGAACATATCGTCAACACTGTAGATTGAAGCGGCTGTCTTCTTAAGATCACTTTGCTTATGAGATGCCATATGGGTAATATTATCACAGATTATTCGTCCACATACAGAATAAAAAACGTTTTCAAAGATCCTCTTATAACACAAAAGTCTTGTTAGGAAGCTTAGTTACCATCAGGAGAATCTCTCACTAAGGGGCATATCCAATTACCCGCGGGACCTTTCCCGCGAGTAATTGGGGCTTGAAAGTCCCGCGGCGCGGGGTTAAGCTAATCAATAAAATAGCTTTTTCCCCACGCCGTTAACTCCTCTGTCGCACGCGGGAACACACTGTTTCCGCGAGCAACGCGGAAACAGTGTGTTATAGCATCTAGCGCGAGGCCGATTAGGACGGCTTCACGCAGATTTTACCTCACACCTACATGAGGTGCGAGGTAAAGGCCGACAGCGGGGACTCGCGCGCGGGATCTCGGGGACACCCGCGCGTGCAATCCCCGCTAATTGAATTACGTCAAGCGCGATAATTAGCCGCTAATTGAATATGCCCTAAGGGTTATATTTACTAAAGTGAGAGTTTTTAGAAGTGGAGATGTTACCCATAGCAACTGATCAGATTCTAATTAACACGTAACTAGCACCTTCTAGAAGATAATAGCTAGAATCTGTTTGGTTGCTATGGTCCCTATGGGGCTGAGAAAAATCAGCGAGTCCAGAGGTACCGTAAGTGCAGCACATAGTTGCACCATGAGCCGATTTTTGGCCAATAGGATTGAACCCTAAGACAATTATATGTTAAGTGCAATGTGTTCCAGGCTACTGTAGTTAAGGTCACGTCATTAAAGCAGAACAGATGGCATAAATACCCAGATCAGTTTATACATACTATTTCAAAATCTAGATATTCTCAAGTTACATAGAATTGTTTATCATTTTATTAATGTAACTGATCTGTCGAATCTCTCTTTGCTGCAACTTAACTGGAGGAGACAGATTCACCAGGTATTGTATGAGTCTCAATAGACAAACTTGTTTTTGACATACAGTTTTATAAAGGAGGTATAATATGCCCCCTTCATATACCTTTGACTTGAATAGGGAATAGGAATAGGAAAAATAAATAGATTATAAATGTATTTGTAAAGGAGGAGACCATGGGGTATATTTACTAAAGGATTCAATTTTAAATCGATCTAAATCAATGTTGTGTTTCTGGGACTAAATCTCACATTTAATAAAAAATTTTGTATATTTACATAGTAGTAAATACTGTATGTGATTAACCCTCAGAAACACAACATCGATTTAAAATTAACCTTTAGTAAATATACCCCAATATCCGTTTAAGGGGACCCTCAATGTAATTTTTTTAATAAAAATGCTGCATTATTATGGATATTCGTAGCCTAGCATACTTCCTTACTAAACTGGAATTTTCAGGAGACTCCTGAATTTGGGGGAGCAGACAATGATCCAAAGTGAAGCAGGTGAAGTGTGGGGCATGATGATGCAATTTTTGGCTGACGTCACACATCTCTCGGAGGCCAGATAGAAAAAGTCAGTAAGTATATTACATACACATTTATTTTTAGGTGAATCAGTACTGGATTCTCATTGCATTCTGAACAGGCTAAGTGGAGGTCCTCTCTTGCAACCTTTGCTTCGTACATTACAAACATTAGCTAATACATGCAGTTTGCCCACTACCTGAAAACTAAAAAGTATTTATACTAGTAAGATCTGGATTTTACTGTAATACAGGGGTTCTCAATTCCAGTGCTGGGTGTTTTAATTGTATATGTCTTATCGGGAGCAGCAGAAGCTAAATGTTGGTGGTCTTGAAAACGGTCAGAGAGATAACCGAAACGTTGACAACACAGATGTGGCTTTATAAAGATGTTTAAAGATTTGTATTGCGCCTGGTAACACTGGACATGTGTGGTGGGTGACAAAACCAAACGGATACTTTTCCATATTTAAAGGAGAGTGCTCGCTTAATTGTGAAGAATGTTTAACCATCTGGAGATCTCTCAGAGGCTGATGTGATGCACCCCCGCTGGTGGAGAATTGTTACATGTGTGCATGTTGCATTTGGATTGTGTGTGTGTGTGTGTATATATATATATGAGACACACAAAGCACTGATGCGTACATTAACTACTATCTACATGTTGAAGAGTCATTATCCACTAGATGGTAGTATTGGTGTTCTGAACATGTGTATGAACTTCCCGTGCCTAGAGAACGGATTGCTCTGACGGCTCACTCTGTTCTGTACTAATGACATCAGGGGAGAGGCTGAAAATACGTGTGGCAGTGTACGGATGGTAGTTTTCTCACTAAGACCATATTTAAGCCATGTTGATGGCCAAGCTTATGGTGAGCAAACACACGGTAAAGTAATGAGGATTCGTTATAAATAAATATTTTCATAATGGAGCCGAAGCACAGATGAACAATTAAGTGACAGTAAACCTATTACCTAGATACAGCGGCTGTCATTGTAAAAAATTAAATGCACAGTACAAAAAACAGCTCTGAAATGGCATTGAGCCACAGTTTGCATAAAACAGGCCATTTAGACTACATTCTATTAACTCCCCTATAAAAATCTATTTCCTCCGTGACTCGGAGATGGATGCTAACTGAACGCACTGCCACGGTGTTGACATAGTTGAGCGATTATTTACTACTGTGCATGCACGTAACTTACTGAATTGCGTATGCGTTATACAGAATGTACGGTGTTATGGGATTGCTGTTATTAGGAACAGTGAGAAAACCATGGGCATTCCTGGATGGTGAATGGGAGGTAGTCTGAAGTGTGCGCAAAAAAAGTCAGTCTCGGGTATGTTATGAAAGTGTCGCGGACATGTAAGCGAACATGGTTGTGTTCTCAGATGCAGAGTCGCAATGGCCATGTTTATACAGAGTTCAGAAGGAGACACTGTGCCTGCCAAAGACGGGTGCAACGGTCAATGGTGCGCCGATTGTGAATTATTCAGAACCACCAGCAGAGTTACACCATTCACGGGCACTGAAAGTGGGCATCTCAGTACTTGCATTCTCCGGCGCTCACTAGTACACAAGGGGACAGCTGAAAGTAGCATTTGCATATTACTGCTGCCGCATCTTTGCAAAAAGTTGCAATCGCAGCTGCCGTAGCATGCATCTCTGAATCAGGCCCACAAGTGTTAGGCTGGGCACACTTCTGAACGAAAGCCAATCGTGCAGATGGTCTGGGCGATTTCCCTTCACTACACGATTTAATGAACAATATCTTGTTCCGTTCTTCATTAAACTGCCCAGCCCTGCATAAAATATGGTCTGATTGGTCGTGCAGCATGGCCAACCAAACTATCTCGTATGCGACCCGAGGGAGCTCGCAATTGTGTGTATACACTAAACAATATAGACGATTTGTCATTCCAATACGGCAAGCCGGCCCGATATCATCTTAGTGTGTACCCAGCCTTACTCTCGGCTCCATCCACTATGTACAGCACTACAGAACGCTTGTGGCATCTTATAAATAAAAGAGGAAAATAATAATATTCTTATGAATATTAGCTAAGTGTGCAAAAAGATTACCCGTAGTGTATTTAGGCAACAGGGGCACCACTGTATAATTTCTTAAGCCTCATAATTCCATTTATTTTATATTTAAGCATTTTATGCATGTAACTCTGTTTATCTAAATATCTTCTCCTGATGGTAACCCAGCACACACAATGTATTATTGCAGATTAAACAAGGTATATAACTCAAGTGTGCGGCATCAGCCATGCTCTATAATGGACGTGTAACAACTACACATTTTATATAGATAACATACCTAACAAGACGAAGCCAACCAAACAAATATCAAAGAGAAAGCGTGTAGAATACCAACTGCTGTAATAGTCTTCACGGAAGTGTTTACGAAACTTGTAAATATATACACATATACTGCCTTTGTCCAGGAGGATCAATTGTGTGCCCTGTGTAGGATTTGATCCAAAGTGCCAACATTACAAAAAAGAGGTTTCCTGGTCCCTTTAAACAATAATGACCTTCTGTGAAGTTTGATTTGGTTTACTGAACAAATGCCAGTAGGTGTTGTTAACCTTTTCTTTGTCTGGATAATTGCCACCCTGCTCTTTCTCATACCATACAAGAGGCACTAGGAGGTTTAGTGATTAATGAATGAACAACAATTGTTTCACCTATTATACATGAGAGGTAACAGTGAGTGTTTGGACTTATAACTAGCCTACCATAATTACTGTACTGCTAATGTGATTCATGATGTTAAACACTGTGGGTATGATTTCGGATTGAATAAAAAAATGATGTGGCTTTTGCATAGATACAAAATTGAGTCTGTACACTTATTTTGCATGTCTCTTAAGAGGAACTTTAATTCTAGCATCTGTAGATGTGTTATAGCAAAACTGCAGCCATCATTGTCATCAACTCACAAATGTGCACTACCAGGCCTCTGGGGCATGGAAATTATATTTCTGGAAGGATGTGTGATTAACTTGCCATGGACTTATACGGGAACACTCCTGACTTGCCTACCCAAGAGCAACTCTAAAATATGAACACATGCTGCATTTTTACAGAACAGTGGGCTTGTGCCCAACTCTAAATCAGATCCTGTGTTGAAAGTGTATGAAGCTGAAACCTGCCAATTTCTAGTGCCCTTGCATAAATGACTCAATATTGGATGTATTATTTATCAAGGCAAAAGTAAGGCCCTTTTATGCTGTTGCTTCACGTAGAGACCCATTAGAAAATGAGGGCCCTTGATAAAAAGAAATCACAGAATTACCTCCTGAAATGAAATACATCATGTAACTTTCCTTTTATTAGTCCCATCACTTTTCAAGGTCACCAGTGGCTAAGGCAAAGTGTTGCCAAGTGGGTAAATTTACTATGTGGCACTCGTCAAAGCTGCCTCATCTTTGGTGGTTTCAGCCTCTGGATTTAAAGGGGCAATCATTTTAAAAACAAAAAACAAGTGGATTTTTTGTATTGAATATTTTTACGCCTTTAAATCCAGCTGCGGGAGACGTGACAGCTTCAGAAAGGTGCCAGTTGTTTCCAGATTTATCAATTGCTAGAGGAGCTGTTCTCCATGGTAATACCAGGGTCACATGGATACAATGTGAAGGGTAAGTTGTGCTCTTCAGTAGTTGTTACATTAGCATTTGTATTGTTAGTAGTGAAGCTACTAAAAAAAAAAAGTGCTCTATGTGGTACACGTTATACAATTATGCAGATGTATATGTGATGAGTTAGTGCATATTTGCACTTTCTTAGTAGATAACCTCTAGTGTATGTTTGACATTGATATGATTTAGGGATAGTGACCATGGTCTTTGAAGTCTAATTTAAACTCCTAGACCGACTTTCCTGGAGCACATGCTCTAGCTGCTAGCAAATTTCATTCACATAGTCTGAGCAGAAGTGTAACCTGTGTGAAAATATCATATTGGTGATGAGATGTGATAACGTGGAGGAGACGCAAACCATTACAACAGTGTACCTCCCAATTTTCCTGAATAAATAAGATGTGAGCATGATAAGAGCCTCACACACTACACTGTGCTTTATCTCCTGCACATCTACTGTATGTATAACTAGTTTTAAGGGGAAAAAAAGCTAGTGCAATAAGTGCGTCAAGGCTAACTAGATAATTACAATTCAGAACAAATCTGACCACACACCAAATCCACCAAAAACATGACCCACCACAAACCGCACCGGGCTTGCCGTGGTAACAACCAATTTCCAAGCTGCCCACCACTGGCATTTGCCTATAAGGGTCAGATTAGACTAATGCAATACCACTGAGAAGCCCTGATACTATGCTGTATCCCAGTAATCTAATGGTCCTAAAGGTTTACTGTCTGCATTCTATCAAATGGAATATTTAAAGTTTTAATTTTCAGTGTAAACATGTTTGTCATTTTTAAATGACATATTGTAAAATTGTTTATAGGAGATGACAGGTTTCTTGATGCATAGCCAACATAACTGATTTATTCAACATTGTACTTGTCTGTATATTGTGGGACATATATACACTGTACACAAAATTAAACTTCTTTTTTTACAATGTACTGCCCCTGCTTTATATTAAATAGGCTCCATTAGCTGGAGATCCCAGGATTGGTCAAGCAACATTTCAAACCGGTTAACATGATAACCTGCAAAATATAATGACTGATAATTTCAGGTAGTGCTGTAGTGAAATCAACTAATGAATAGGCTGAGATTAACCGGCATCAAGTTATCCTCCTTGCAGAGAACCAACCTTTCCACTTGGTTAATTACATCCAGAGCTGGATGGACATTGGAAGCAGTGCTGTCCAAACGGCAGTAAGTAGGGCCTTTTAACTGGCCCTGAGTATCCCTATAAATATCCATACTCACCATATGACCTTTATAAAACATTACAGGCCCTGACAGAGAACATTCGAGACAACACAGAAATACGTGATATATAAAATTATTGCACTGACTTTCCATGGTTACTACTGGTTGGCAGATGAAAAGCTAGTGCCCATCTCTGGTTATATATTTCCATGTCCAAAGTGAAAAGTCCCAGGCATACATGCCTCTTACTCACATCTAGTATTTACATTACATCTATCTGTTCACATTTCATTTAGATAGAATTATGTGTTTGTGCCTTCTGTGATGAGCGCTGTGTATATCCAAAAGCTAATGAGCCATTGTTCAGCTATAGTGAGGTTTTAGTAAATTCCTGTACACATGGGATTTATATGGGCAATTTAGTGCTAAATCTTTAATATGACTAAAAGTGACCAAGTTATATGGCAGTGTCCTGCAGTGCAAGTTTTGTGGTCATTGCACCAAACTGTGGCCTGTGTTGTGTTTGTCATCATGAAAATAATAAGTGCCACAGGGTGGACAGAATTTATAACAGTGTGTCACATCCACAATGCATGTGTCTCCCAGCAGATACATTGAAATGTCCCATATAGTCTTGTCTACTCTCAAGTGGTTAGGTTGAGGGAAGGATCTTACAGGAAGCCACCACAGATCGATCATATTGCTGTTTCGCACTGCACAGCCTCTCTGGAATTCTCCAAGGCCTACTCACAATGTGCACTTAACCCAAGCATAACTCAGATGTCTTTGCTAAGGTGAGGGCTCAAATTTGAAGCCCGCACTCCTCACCCAAGAGAGTGGGTTTAAATGCCGGTCATGGTCTTTGTCAGACTCTGGCTGGCTCTGTGCTCTCTCAGGTTTGGGATTGGTGGAGGGGGGTTCAGGCTGCTGCACAGACATAGTCCTCCGAAGGTGGTTTCTTTTTCTCAGGAATTCAGGCTGTGTGTGTAAACCAAAGCTCCCCTTTCTCAGGATCATTCTGGAATTGTTCTTCTTAGTTCGGGAGTGGTGACTGAATTCCAGGGAGGCCAGATGAGCGGCATATCCGTCACTCACAAACTAAAACAAAACATACAAGTGGGATGTCAGTCTTAATGGAACATACTGCACATTTTCCATTCACTAAATAAGGAGAGTTATAATAAAACTTACCCTTGTTAACTCTTTTTCTTCGAAGTCCATAGGGTCCACAGGGGAGACAATGGGGTGTAGGTGGGACCTGGAGGACTGGACACCAACAGCAAACCTTTTCAATCCCAGGTTGCTCCAGTCCTTCCCCCTATACCCCACCCACAGACTGAGGGCAACTCAGTTTTGTTAACAAGCCCAAGGAGCAGGATAGGAGAGAAGGAAGACTGGTACACTGAAGAATCACACTCTCACACAGAGAAGGAAACAAGTGACCAAGAGAAGAAACCCATAGAAGCCAGGTGAGTCAGGGCAGGTGCCCTGTGGACCCTATGGACTTTTAAGAAAGAGAGTTAACAAGGGTAAGTTTTTACCATAACTCTCCTTTTTCTTCTTCAGGGTCCATAGAGCTCCACAGGGGAGACAATGGGGATATCCCAAAGCAGTTGTTCAAGGGCGGGAACACTCCTGAGCTGAGAGGAGAACCCTACGCCAGAAGGAAGCATCCTAAGAAGCAAATGTATGAAAGGCATAAAACCTTTAGAAAGGTGTGGACAGAAGACCACTAGCCACTTTGCATAGCTGTTCAGCAGAGACGCCACACCGGGCTGCCCACGAGGGACCCACAGAGTGAGTAGAATGAGCAGAGACTGTAGCCGTCACAGGAAAGCCAGTCTGCATGTAAGCCTGTGAGATAGTCATAAATCCATCTGGCCAGAGTCTGTTAGCTGGCCATCCTTTCTTGTGGAATCCATATAGGACAAAGAGTGAGTCCGATTTCCTGATGGAAATAGTACGGTCCACGTAGATCTTCAGAGCACAGACCACATACAAAGAGGCCTCATCTGCCGAGAGGTCTGGTGATTGAAAGGCTGGATTAAGGTGGAAATGAATAACCACCCTGGGAAGGAAGCCCGGGCACATTCTAAGAACAGCCCTATCCTGATGAAATATTAAAAAGGGGGAGCAACATGAAAGCGCCCCTAAATCTGATACCCTACAGGCAGATGAAACAGAGTCTTTACAGTGAGCCACTTGACATCCACTGATTCCTGGGGTTCAAATGGAGGTTCCTGAAGTGTGTGGAGCACCAGTGACAAATCTCATGGAGCCACAGGAGGGACAAATGGAGGTAGTATACGTAGAACACCTTGCAGGAAGTGTGAACATCCGGTAGAGGAGCAATTCTGCGCTGGAACAAGATGGACAAAGCAGAGACGTGTACTTTCAGGGATGCTAAGCAGAGGCCTAGATCCAATCCAGTCTGCAGAAAGGCAAGTATTCTAGAAACCTTAAAAACTTGAGGGTCATAGTTTCTAGGAGTACACCATTGGAAATATGTATGCAATATGCCGTGATAAATTATGTCTGAGGCCGGATTAAGTACTCTGAGCATGGTCTTGACCACAGAGCTGGAAAATGCCTTAGCCGTTAGGAGAGATGTCTCAAGAGCCAAGCCATTAAAGACAGATGGGCTAGGTCCGGCTGTAGACATGGACCCAGAGACAACTGGTCATAGAGGAAATTGAAGAGGAACATCTATGGAGAGACTTTGAAGATCGGAGTACCAATAGTGTCTGGGCCAAGCCGGAGCTATCAATAGGACTGTGCCCCCTTCCTTCTTGAACTCTCGAAGAACTCAAGGAAGCAGGTATATTGGAGGGAAGAGATATGCCAAATGGGATGTTCACTCCACAGATAATGCGTCCACGAAGGCCGCGCTGGGGTCCCTTGCCCTGGCTCCATACACTGAAACTTTGTGGTTGTGTCTGGAGGCCATGAGATCCACATCCAGTAGACCCCATTTGTCCACCAAGAAATGAAAGACTTCTGGATGTAGAGACCACTCTCCTGCATGCACGTCATGACGGCTGAGGAAATCCGCTTCCCAAATGAGAATTCCTGCAGAGATGGCTAGGAGATGGCATTCGGTCCATGTGAGAATGTGGGACACTTATGTTATTGCTGTCCGACTCAGAGTGCCTCCATGGTGATTGAGGTAGGCCACTGCCGTGGCGATGTCAGACTGTACATGTACTGGCCTGCCCTGAAGAATATTCAGTGCAGAGTGAGAGCTCTGTAGATGGCTCGAAGTTCCAGGGCATTGATTGGTAAAACTGCCTTGCCTGGGGTCCAGCGGTCCTGGAAGGATTGCTGGCCGGTCACTGTGCCCCACTCTCGGAGGCTTGCATCTGTGGTGAGGAGAGCCCAGTCCCGGATCCAAAAGGGGCGACCCTTGTCTAAATTTGATGTCTGTAGCCACCAGGCTAGGAACAGGCAAACCTCCGGGGGGAGGCCCATCATCTGGAATCTGAGCAGATGGGTTAGCCTGTTCCACCTGGAGAGGGTCACGTGTTGTAGGGACCTGGAGTGAAACTGAGCGAATTTCACCATGTAGAAGGTGGACACAATGGATCCCAAGGTCTGCATTGCAGAGTGAATTGACACTTTGTGACTGCGGAGCAGTCTGCACACTCGGTGCTGTAGTATTGAGATCTTGTCTGCTGTCAGGAAAATTCTCTGACCCTGAGAGTACAGGATGGCTCCCAAATGTACCATTTTTTGAGGTGTCAGGGAAGACTTTTTTCAGTTTATCAGCCAACTGTGCGTTTGTAGAAAGGCAATTATTACCTGCAGATGGTGGTGAAGAATTTCTGGGAAGCTGGCCAACAGCAAGAGATCGTCCAACTAAGGGAGTAGTCTGATCCCTTGATGATGAAGATAGGCCGCCATAACTGCTATGATCTTGGTAAAGACCCGAGGGGTCGTTGAGAGGCCAAACAGTAGAGCCTGAAATTGGTAATGCTGCTGTAGTATAGCAAATCAGAGATATTGCTGATGAGAAGGCGCTATAGGTACATGTAGGTAAGCATGTTGAATGTCCAGCGACACCATAAAATTCCTAGGCTCCATAGCTAGGATGATAGAGAGGAGGGTTTCCATATGAACCCTGGGCACTTCTGAACTAAGAAAAGGACTGAATGGCTTTTTGGAGCAGCAGGGCCTTGCTTGGGTCTGATGGAGGTCCTGTGCAAAAGAACTCCTGTGGAGGTCACCTCAGGAAGTATAGGGCATATGCATGGGAGACCAATTCTCTTATCCAGGTGTCTGATGTGGTTCGACGCCAAAACTGGGCAAATTGAAGAAGTCGGCCACCCACCCTGGGAGCCCTCAGGTAGAGGCTCGCCCCGTGAGGATGAAGGCTTGTCTTCAGATTTGGTAGGTGGACGTCTAGTAGCCCAGGTCGATGTCTGATGCCTTGGAAAGGGCTGAACTTAACTTTTCCTTGAGGACAAAAGGATGACATCCGAGACTTTGTAGTATATGCAGAGGGGAGGAACACCGTCTTGGAAGTCGCCAAGGTAGTCACAATTTTGTCCAATTCTGGTCCAAACAGGATAGCCCCAGAATAAGGCAGAGACTCCAGAGCCCTTTTTAGAGATCGAAGCTGCCTTCCATGAGCAGAGCCTAACAATACGGCGGGCCACTACAGAAGTGGCAGATGCCTTGGAGGCTAGGGAAGCCATATCCATAGCTGTTCACCGAAATAGGAGGATGCATCTCTAATGTAATATATGTAGGACAGCTGTTCCCTTGAAGCATCGGGGGGAAATGTCTCTTCTAGGGACTCTGCCCAACTCTCAATGTATCTATACTTCTATCCGTAGTTTCCTTCAAGGAGGTTGCAGTATGTATGGGTAAGGTAGCATTCTTGACCAGATGAGTTACATGAGAATCCACTGCTGGGGGAACTTCCCATTTAGAGCAATCAGCAGCGGGGAGAGGGTAAAAGGAACTTAAACGTTTTGGTACCTGAAACCTTTTACTGGGCATATTCCATGCCTCGCTCATGTGATCAGATAGCTGGTCAGAGTGAGGAAACGCTGGTAAAACTACCTTTTGTCATTTAAATAGTGGCTGTTTTGTCTATTTGTAGAATAGACTTTACAGCTCTCACCAGTGACGGTATATTTAATTTAAAAGGGGCTCTTCATCTCCTGAGAAGGAGTCAGAGTGAGAGAGGTCTGCGTCTTCTGCCTACCCAGAGGATACATCAGACTTTGATAGCTGGGTGGACTGGGAATATAACACAGCACGCTTAGCAGGTTTACACTAGGGAGAGGCTTTACTTTTTGCATCATTTGCTGTAAAACTGTAGAGGTATTGGCCAAACTCTGTACTGATGTAGAAAGTGCATCTACCCATGGGGGAGGCAAAGGATGTGCAGGGAGCACCGGTTGTGGCTATCCCATAGTGGGAGCTACCACAGGGACCACTAGGTAGGGATCTGCCTTACCTGTCCCCTGGATTCCGGGCTGCAGTCTGGGGTCCGGGGAGCCTGCTAGCTAGTCTCCCTCAGAGCCGATGGCTGGTGTCACAACGCTGTGGAGGGGTGATAGAGCAGCAGTACAGACGTCCAAGGGACTGTCTTGTGCTGCTGCTCAGTAGTAAAAAATACTAGAGATAAATATAAATCATAAAAATAACCTTGGGCCGTGTAAAGCAGACCCACTGTTAAAAATGGTGATCCAGCTCCTGCCGGACACCAATGAAACTGAGTTGCCCTCAGGCTGTGGGCGGGGTAAAGGGGGAAGGGCTGGAGCATCCTAGGAATGAAAAGATTTGCTGTTGGTGTCCGGTCTTCCAGGTCCCACCTACACCCCATTGTCTCCCTTGTAGAGCTCTATGGACCCTGAAGAAGAAAAAGTTCTATTATTCTATTATTCAATGTGACACTCAGATATATTCAGTATACAGTAATACAAAGAAAATTAACAGTTGCCACTTTAATTTTGTATCTATGTGAATTTATAGGGAAGTGGTCATAATACCGACCGCGAACATACAGCCGCTCAGAATGCCGGTGTCGGCTAAGACCTAACAAGCCCCGCTATACTTACGATAGGCATCCCGGCTGTTGGGTTTCCGGCGTCGGGATATCCAGTACTGTCTGTATGCCTGAGCCGGTCTTCTGGCCGAGTAGTGGCATCCCGGCGCCGGGATTTCGTCAGCTGGGATGCCGCCTGTAGGTATTTTAACTACATCCCATTTGTATGGTGCTATGAAACCCATGTGGTGACTAATAAACAAAAGACTATACCACCTATTTCAGTGATTCTTAATCTTATTCATGTGGTGACAGATCTGTCTCATGATTCATAATTACGTGTTATACCTGTGTTAAAATATTCTGACAAATAAAATCGGAATCATAAAGAAAATATGAAAAGCAAAGGCCAATTTAGACACCATCTCTACATTCTCATGTCAGCATTATGAATGTCAACAAAATAAACCACACCCTTATATTTATTGCCTTCTGTTTGCATAACTCTGCTGCAGTACATCCATATGAACTTTACT
The DNA here is from genome assembly GCA_031769625.1 of Taudactylus pleione. Taxonomy (NCBI): domain Eukaryota; kingdom Metazoa; phylum Chordata; class Amphibia; order Anura; family Myobatrachidae; genus Taudactylus; species Taudactylus pleione. The sequence goes on from JAUIMM010000484.1 coordinate 7,833,840, forward strand.
GTATAATCTATTGTGGGAGAATCTTATATCTTCATAGTATATCCCACTCAGAATGGGATGTGATATGAAGTGCAATCTTATGTATATTAAGTAAGCTGAATACCATAGGATGCTGCTCTGATGGTGGAAGAAGACTATTCTGTGAAATGATTACATTGGAGAGTAGAGTGTCACATTTTTACACTCCTTTCATGGTTTTTCACCTCTTAGACAAGGGTGGTTCTGATTTCCCATAATGCTACACTATGATTTTCCTTCTGTAAGTTACTTATATATCATTTGTGGAATTGGCGAGAAATCACGGGTTCTTGAAGATCCCTACTGAACCATCTGAATGGGCATGAAGACCCGACACCAACATCCCGAAGGGAGAAGGTCAAGTACCCTATCCCTACCCCTCTCCCCCCCCAACCCTAACCCTCCCCTAGTGGTGCCTAACCCTAACCCTCCCCTAGTGGTGCCTAACCCTAACCTCCTCCCCGGGGGGTGCTTAACCCCCCTTAGCGCATTCTAAGCCTAACTCTCCCATGGGGGTGCCTAACCCTAACCTACCCCCTAGTGGCACCTAACCCCCCCTCCCCCTAGCCTAACCCTCCCCTAGTGGTGCCTAACCCTAACCTCCTCCCCGGGGGTGCCTAACCCCCCTTAGCGCATTCTAAGCCTAACTCTCCCAGGGGGGTGCCTAACCCTATCCTACCCCCTAGTGGCACCTAACTCCCGCCCTCCCCCTAGCCTTACCCTCCCCGAGGGGGTGCCTAACCCTAAGTCCCCTCGGGAGTCCCTAAACCTAACCCCGCCCCCTGCGGCTAAGTGCTAAAACGCCCGGACTTACCTCGATCGGTCCGGCGTCCTTCTGTATTCCGACGGGATTAAGATAGGTGTCGGTATTTCAACGCCTATTTTAAGTTCCCCATTGGGCTTTGGTTGTCGGGATATAGACCGGCAGCATGTAGTCCGCCGGTCTATTAACTACATCCCAAACCATTATCACTTATTCAGCTGGAACATCAGAGTACTGTATATGACGGACTGCGCTAAGTGTTTGTACTGTTACTGTATATTTATCTGTCCTTGGATTAGTTATGTGATCCTAGTGCACCATAGGCTGCTGCTACATTTATATGTACAAATGAGTATATAACAGCTTAGAAAAGCCAAGGACATGGTGCCCCTCTGTTAGCAATATGGTGCCTAGTCGTCAGCAAACATTTTAAAAATATTACTTTAGTACTTGAAATAATTGCATCATTCAACATTTGGCTACAAAATTTAGCGCATCTTACGTCACTAGGGGGGTGCAGGCTGCACAGGGTGACACCTAAATAGCAGAGCTGCTCTGCTATATTGTTGTCACCACGTTGGAAGGTGTCACCGAGCAGCCACAATGCAGAGAGAGGCAGGGAAGAGGCTGGGAGGACAGTGACTTCGATCTTGCCATGGACCACACATAATTCTAAATTAACAACACAGTACGGCAGGCCTGTTTCAGCATGGATCACAATTGTGAAAGAGTCTGCGTAATCGCACTCAATGCTGCTGCAAAAGTATGCTAATGTCTGCCACCGCTCAGCCAGCATAGAGACGCCCACTGCTGCTTTCTCACATCCGTAATACCTCACAGTCCTGTATATACATCGGAGAACATCGGCCCGTCACGTACAATTACAGCAGATCTGACCTGTCTCAGAAACTGCAAGTATCGTCGCACACAGTGAGTACTCAAGCTGCATAGGCAATCGCAGTGGCTTATTTATGCACGCCCATGCAATGTCATACAAATGGACAGGCACGCCTACATTTTTCTGACCACTCTCACATCACCATCCCCCAAATGCTCACGGCCTGTCACTCACTCTGCGATGGTTTCCTGTCTGCGCGCGTAATTGCAGTGCAAGTGCACAATGCGTATGCATGCGCAGTACGCAACAATTGGCCAAACTGCGTACACGGTTGTAATTGCGATCCATGCTGAATCATGCCCAGAGTTGGACATTGCTGGAACGTCTCGCCTCTGGGAAGCAAAATATTCCGTATAACTCAATTTTCGTAAAATTTTGCTCATCTCTAATGGCCCGACACATGGGTCGATCAGACAATGATCAGATATCATTGTCTGATCGTCCTGCATGTGCTGGATGTTCGATATCGAACTTCCAGCAACATACACCAACCCCCAAACGACTTAACGATCTCGCGATCCCTAGAACAAACAGGCTAACCTGGTCGATATCGACCAGGTTGGCCTGCATGCACGGGTGATGGTCGGCCAGACTATTTAAGTGGCATAATGTTTTCTGTATATTACTTATTACTTTGAGTGAATACTTTGGAATAAGTCATGGACAACAGTAGACGTAGTATGAAGTATTATTATCGCCAGTGGTACTGTCCTTTACCTAATTCTTGAAAAACTGTGGAGGTAGGCAAATATTTTTACATTACTTAACCACATATATTAGACTTACTTGACATTGATTCTGATACTTCTTAGCTGGACGTCCAACTATATAAATTTGAGATGACGATAATCCAAGCACGTTGTACACAGAAATATCTTTCATTGAACCATAGGCAGCACTGATTTTTATGTGGCACTAGATAAAACAGCATATAAGTACAATTATTATATGATTTGATATGTTTTAGGGACCACTACACCTAGAATTAGAGATGTGCGGTTTGTTTTTTCTGACATACAAACACACCTGAACCTAGGGGTTCCGAGTTAAATCGAGTCCGAGTTCAGAATCACTTTGGGGATCAGAGTTGAATAGAGTTCCGGTTCGGTTCCGCAGTCAGTTCAGAGCTCGGATTTAAAAACCAAAGTCAGGTTTTGGATTGTATGTAAACAAGTCCAAAATAGCTGATTTATCATTTTATTTTATTTTTTTTAATCGATTTGTACAGTATCACTTTCCAGGAAATTGAAAACCAAACCAAATCCGAATCCTTACCAAAACACTTGAGGGTGGTTTTGCTAAAACCAAAACACGATGATGAAACAAACAAAACATGGAGGCAGTGGCGTAACTAGGGTATTTGGAGCCCAAGACAAGATGAAAAGCAGAACCCCCACAAGTGGGCGTGGCCACATGCCACAAGGGGCGTGGTCACTGAAAATGGGGGCGTGTCAACATGACACACCACCGTATCTCGTCACTTTGGGAACATGCCTTTCCATTCCATATGCACCTTAATGCCCCCAGTAGTAGTGCCCTTTATGCAAAGCCCTAGTAATTGTGCCCACTGTAGTAGTGCCCCTTATGCAATGCCCCTTATTCAATGGCCCCTGTTGTCGTGCACATTATGCAGTTCCCCCAGTAGTAGTGCCCCTTATGCAATGCCCCCTTATACAGTGCCCCTTATACATTTCCCTTTACATATATAACACACAGACACACACACCACAATACTTACCAGAATTCCCACTCCTGCGCCCGCCGCTGTCTGCTCCTCCCATTCGGCACTATGGGAGAGATGCCATGACGTCTCTCCCTTCACCCACTGCGAGAGCCGGAAGGCAGAGCTTATGAGTGAGCTCCAGCCCGGGGTGTAGCTGCCAATGAGAGTCTATCTGAATCTCATTGGCTGCTAAAACAAACACACTGGCGCCGGGTAGTTCACTCACTGTGTACTACCCGACAGCAGTGTGTGCACTAAACACTGAAACCACTGACTTGGACGTCGGCCGGCGGCACAAAACTCCTGATGGCGCCCAGGGCACGTGTCCCAGGCACGTGTCCCCATCTCCCCTAGTTACGCAACTGGGGGTCTATTTACATCTCTACCTAGAATTATAGTTGCTTTATATAGCAGAGCTTCTAAACATGTGCATCTATATCTAGACGGATAATATAAAGACTACAAACTATTGCTCTCTTTGACAAAAGTATTTAATAAATGTGATGAACTGAAAATAGGGCTGCAAAAGGGGCGTGACCATATTGTGTAAACAAGAATATATGGAATTTATCAATATTCCCATATCTGGAACAGACGTGTAGCACTTAGCTCCAGGTGTGAGGACCTGTATATACTGCTGTATTACATGACTGGATGGTCTGTCATTTATCTCCGCTGTCACTGCCATTACTGTCTATACCGCTGGACTGTATCACTGTATTCCTACAATAAACCTGCAAGCCTGGCCAAGGAACACTGCGGTGGATAAATTCACCCAATATCGCAATCCGATATTGAATACATCACAAAGATGTATCAAATATCCCATGCGGGACAGAGCTTGTGAGAAAACTCTGTCCCTGCGAATTCTCACAAAAAATTCACTGACAGTGTGACCGCACATGCACATACGGCTCTATAACAAATCCCCCCCGCACTGCTTACACTTACAGTACCTCCGCGTAGGCAGATCACTGAAACCTACTAGCGGCTCTGCTTTCCCCGCCAACAGGCAAGGAAGGCTAAGTGGGTGAGAATGGGGGACCCTGCTTAACATAATCTCCAGGTGGCGTTATTATCACAGCTATTTTTAACAATTTCTTTAGTAAATTTGAAGCAGATCACATTTCCCATTACAAGTATTGGAAATGCGATCTGCTTACTAAAATAATGAGAATTTAAGGGCTTGGAGTCGTTTTTTACGAAAACTGCTCCAAAAGCCCTTTGATACATATAAGTGATGCTAAAATAATGTGAAAGGGTGTGAAAACACCTGTTTTCACATTATTTTAGTAAAAATAATATTGATAAATAGGGCCCTAAATGTAAAAATAAATCAAGTATTATTTTAAAACTGAAATTATATGCGTGAGTGAGGGTCTGGAAAGTGGGTATTGGGAAGATCAGGGCGGTAGGGGCCTAGGGTGCCTAGAAACTTTACACCGGCCCTAGCAGTAAATTGTCCAGTGTACAATACATTTTACCTTCATGGTTGATATCTGAAAATTTCAATTATGGGGTTAATGGTCCTTTGTAATAATAATTAGTAGACTTCCTATTATACTTTAACTTCAAATCAGCTCAACCAGCATATTTCTCTTTATCCCTCCTCTCCAAAAAATTTTTCCTGGAGAAGACTCATATTGCAGTTTGATGCAATGACCTAACTGAACTACCTGGGAAGGAAAGTATACCTCAGTGAGCATAGGATAGAACATGTTTTATGTACTTAATCTAGACACAGTTAAGCATGAAGATAAACTCACTAAATTGTACATTTCTAAAAGTCTGTAATACTGGTTGATTCATGAAATTGGAACAATATGTCCTATTAGTGATTCTCACCTCTTGCATGAGGTTGCGGAGGAATATAGTCTTCTGGCGCAATGGGTCATGCACAAGACCATCAGAGAAAAAGATCATCCCTTGGGGAAAATTGTGCTGGGATAGCCAGGAGACGACCCTTTGTTTCTGCATGTCTGGGCGGCCAGTGATGTAAAGAATTAGGTAACCAAGATCTTGCCAATGCCTGAAATAGATTTAATACATGTCTGAGAATAAAGGAGTGTGGTGCTTCTCTATCTTGAATCACTGTGCTACAATGTAATGCCTACGCCTACACCACAAAATGCACCAACCTCAATAATATGCTAGTCATGGACGCTGAGAGGGAAGGGGGTGCGGGTACTGTTCACCCAGGCCCGGGCTTGTCGGAGGGGCCCAGTGGGGGCCCGGGTCAGCTGCTGAGGGGAACATTTGTTAACCTCAGCAGTTCTGCAATGGGCAGTACCACTTTACGCCGCTGAGCATAGTAATGCGAGCAGCTGCTGAGAGGCATATTGTACCATTTTGCAGTGCAGCTCGACTCCATCCCCAGTGACCGGTTTGGCCGAGTGCTGGGAGCTCGTCATGCCTGGAGTCGGGGATAATTATGTGACATGTGAGCAGCATTTCCAACGGGGAACCCGGAGAGAGAGGAAGTGTCGGGGACCACCACTCCAACAGGTACCCAGCTCTGTGCCACATTGAGTGGCAGTTCTATGGACGGACAAGCAAGGCTGACACACAGGGCACTCCGGCCTGAGGCCATGACCAGAGTCACCCCACCGGCACTGTCTATTCTGATCGCCCTAGTCCGCTCTTGCCTGCTGCCATATTTACATATTTATGGCCGTGGCCCCATTTGTTCCCTCCTACTGGGAGTGCTGCAGGAGAGAGAGGACAGAGGAGCAGCAGCACGAAGGAGGGAGCCGCCTGCCTTCACAAGGTAAGAATTAGGCAAAGGGCACCCATCTCGCTAGCAAATGGCCTCCCCCTTGGCAAATGGCACCCCCCCTGTGTTTCGCGGCTACACAATTAGTATTTTCTTTATGTCTTTTTTTTACTTTTGCACCCATGGCCATGCCCCATGATCAGGCCATGCCCCCTGAGCTCAGGGCACCAAAGAAAACGTTCACCCTGAGTTCTGCAAAGGCTAGAAAGGGCCCTGGCCACACGGCACCTCCTGAAGCGCTCGTGACACCGCAAGTATATTTGTAATTTTTAGGGTGGATGGGGCATGGCCACAAGTCCCAAATTTAACCACATCCGCTCCACCTTTAATGGCCCTGACTTTGAGACTGCATGTAATATAATAGGAGCTATACAAAGTTTGTTCAGAATGTGGAGAACATGGAGTTTAGTATACGTTCAGCCATGCAATACTTAATTTCATCATGTTTGCTGTGAGACTCTACTACATTTCATACATATCTTTTCTGACTACTCTTATGGTTATTTGTTAATACTTCACCTGACCACATCCACTGCTCCGGCTCTCACTTTAGGATCACTGCCCATGATGGACACACTTGCTGCAAAAGAACCATCTATGCTGAAAACGACGCACTCCATCCCCTGGGGCAGCACAGTGAGGTAGCTCTGAGCGCTGCTCTGATCACCCCTGTTGAACAAGAAGTTAACATGTGACCAATTTATTCATTTTCTGCACGGCAAAGTCCAATTAAACTATTAATAAGAACAATGAGAAGTAAATGTATGCATGACAGAAAGGAATTCTCTATTTCTATAACCTAAAGCTTACTTTTAAGGTACATTGTAGTGTGAATACTTGTACTAGCTTAAGAAACAAATGGTAAAATCGAAGGCATTCCAAAGTTAAGTCAAAGCTGCAGGGCACTACTGACCATACATAGCTGTTTGGTAGAGGTCCATTGAAGACCTGTAGATGAACAGAGATTTCCATGAGGACTTTTTCTGCTGAAGAGAACAGATAAGGTCCCGGTGTGTTTTTTTATTGGAGGAGGGGGCCTGTGTGCAGTCTCGTGAGAGTACCCCCTTCCACCGGTATATGCACAGTGACAACTGTACATGTCCATACTGTATCTCTGTGAAAATTATGCAGACGCCATTTTCCCATGATTTATCTACTCTGCATGTGCATATCTCTGGGAAATTGTGCTGGCTCCATTTTCCTGGAGAGTTGTTCAGTGATGGCGACAACGTAAATATATTCAATGTGTGTAGGGCCTCTTGACTTAGGGGCCTGTGTGCACTGAACACCCTGCAGCCATTAAACACTATGAAGGCAAAAGTGATTAGACACTGACAGCAAATAGATCAACAATTGTTTATTGTACGTCAGTACTTTGTAGGTCCACCACGTGCAGTGATTACTGCAGACACCCTTCTTGGAAAACTGGGCCTGACTCAGAGCCGCTCGTACGCGGACGCTCGTTCGCTCCGAGCGATGTTCGCACAACTGCGCATGCGTATGGGTTGTAATGCGCATTCGCCAACCAGTCAGTGCGGTCGGAAATCGAGCGCTCGCAAAATAGCGAGTGCCTGCTAATTTGAGTGACAGGATGAGGCGTTTGTGGGTGGTAACAGGGGAAGGTGCTTGAAAACGGGGAGTGGTGATCCAAACGCAGGCGTGCCAAACGGGCGTTTTAAGGGTGTGCATAATTAACAAAGCAGGGTCATCGGCCACGTCACTTGGTTGTCTCTTAGCCTGAACTGTTCGCATGATTGCGGTAGGAAAATCCTACAACAAGCACTGCGAGCAGTTCAGACGCCTTGCGATGTACTCGATTAATCTAATAAATAGTGGAGATGACGTAGGATGCGAGCGGCCAGGGGGCGTCTTTACAAAATAGCGAGTGCATGTTTCGTTCGCTCGCTCAGACATAGAGGCGTCAACAGACCGCAAAGAGCGAGCGCTCAATTTAAATATCCGGCCCCTTTTTCTGATGAGTGAGCGCAAATAGTGTCCGGCTCTGAATCAGGCCCTCTGTCCACAAGTTCCTGGACAACAGCAGATGGTATGTTTTGCCATTCCGCCTTATGTACAGTGACCAACTGTGACACTGAAGACGGTCGAGCTGGCCTAGAATGCACCCATCACTCCAATTTGTCCCAGAGGTTCTTAATGGGGTAAAGATCTGGACTCTGAGCTGGCCAGTCCATCCGGGTTACCGAATTTCCTGTATACCAGTCCAGCTTCGCCCTGGAAACATGACAGGTGGCATTGTCGTCCTGATAAAAACATTTGTTGTTTCCGTAGAACTGCCACAATGTAGAGAGCACAGAGTTATGGAGAACATCTCTATACGTCTCAGAGTGGATGTGACCATGCATTACAACTAGTGGACTCATGACAACCTATCTTGTGCGGGGGTGTCCAATCACTTTGTCTATATAGTGTAGTATGCCACCACTCTATTTTTCTATGCAGGAAAATGTATAACTACAGAGGGGCAACCAAATACGTTTTCTGATTCTGCGTGTCATACATAGGGGCAGATTCAGTTAGCCACCAGGTACCGATGGGTGGCTGCACACATTGCGGGTAATTATGAATAACCCGTACTAGAGTGGTGTGAGGTTCCAATGGAGCCTCATGGTTATTTGAAACCCCTCTTAGCCATTTCTTAAAGAAACATTTTAAATATGTTATCTTTTCAACTCCTCTCCTGCCTCTATGCTGGCAGTCATTCTATGCAGATGAGAGGGAAGACAGATTTAACAATTAGTTCAGTGGTTCTCAAACTGGATGCCATGGAGCACTTGCAGGAGTGCAACAGGTTGGTGGTCCAGGACCAAATCAAATTATTTATGGTCAGTGTGATAGGCAAAACCAGTGCTTGTGGCTGCCATTCATAAAATGTGTGGTGCAACCCTGTCCATCACCATATAACTGACTCTAAGGATGACAGCTAAGCACAATTTACTTAATTTAACTTTTTTTTCTGACTTTCTCAATAAGAAACATTTATCCTAGGGGTGCCGTGAAAATAATGCTGATACTCTAGGGCTCCTTGAATCAAGAAAGTTTGGGAACCACTGAGGTACGTGCAGTAGTCTATTCTTGAAAAAAAGGAACATGGTACAGCACCAGCACCATTGCTTTGCAGAGAAGAAAGAAAATAAATTTATGCTGTTTAACATAACATTAAGCACATTAATCTTAAAGCAATGGCAGTATTGAAATGCATATGAAGGGATGACTAACAGAGAGCGATTTGTGAAAATCTGGGCATACATGGGCCCAGAGCATTTAAAAAGTCACTGTAACCTGTGTTACACATTAATTATATGCTTGCCTCTACAATAGATCATTTATGAGTACTAGTTTCTGCAAGAAAAAAAATTTCTTCTCAATGAAGATTTCAACTGTATCAACCACAATATGTATCAAAACAATTCCAGTTGTTTTTTTGCATACCACATGGGTTAGCATTATCCTAATCTCAATGTGCATATAAGAATTTGGTTTGCTATGCACTGAACATATAATGCAGTATGGATTTCGCAATCTTGGATTAGTTTATGGGGAAGCAGTCGGGAAGCCGACAGAGATGAAATCCAGACCGCCGGCTTCCCGACTGTCTAATCCTGGCAAGGTACTAATGACAGGCGTCGATATCCCTACGCCTGTCATTAGACCTACGCCGGGAGCCCGACACCCGGCATACCAATCGAAGGTAAACTGGGTGCCGGGCGCAGACAGCCATGGGGGGGGGTTAGGTTAGGGGCTCCCAGTGGGGACTTTGGGTCAGGCACCACCTCCCCCCCCCCCGGGAGGGTTAGGGCTAGGCTAGGGAAAGGGGGGGGTAGGGTTAGGCACCCCCGGGGGTAGGTTATGGTTAGGCACCCCGCTGGGAGACTTAGGGTTAGGCTGCAGGGAAAGGGGGGGTTAGGTTTAGGCACTTGGGGGGAGGTTAGGGTTAGGCACCCGTAAAGGAGGGTTAGGGTAGGGAATTAGGTTAGCTATACTTACCAGAATGAACGATTGGGATTTTCACCCCTGCTGGGCTGCCGTTGTCAGGATTAGAACCACTGGCCATGCGGCCGGCGGTAAATCATACTGATTCCAGTTTATGATCTCACCTTACGACCATCTTGATGGGGTAGACTCCTATACCCAGCCTCTTATCCTCTGGAACATTATAAGATACTCGGCCACTGCTGTTGGATATCTCAGTATCGAAATAAACCCACCTTCCACTTGATGGTTCAGTCATGATCAGAATGTCCACCTAAACACAGGAGAGGTTATAATAGTCTAGGTATACTGCTTGTCTACATTGTTTCTAGATTTTCTATGACTTGGTCTAAAGATTATACACATGTACATGTATAGCAAAAAAGGGGATCATCACAAAATTACAGTATAAGAGTCACGTGTTAATTTTGAATATAGAAATTAAATAATAATATATACAAATCACTTTTATTAGTAAAATGAAACTTTTCCAATATATTAAATTAGAAAACAATGCAATATCTATGGTTTTAAGGTCATTCATCTTGTCTTTGCGGAGGTCGAGAGCAGTAAAAACGTTTTATAGCTTGTATTACTATTTACTGTACATGGAAATGTACATGACGCCACCTATAGGTTGACCAATGAAATTTTAGATATTTTTGTATAGATCACCTGTAAGTAATTTGGGCACATTTAATTGTTCTTTAAATAAACCACACATGCTCTGTGACTAAGCGTATGTATGCAACTATCAGTGATTCATAGTGGTAAGCAGCTCAGTCGATTCTCCTAAAATAAAAGTAACTGGGCTGCAATGGGTGCTTATGCTAAGTGTTCCGAGGGTGGGTTGTGGGCGAGGGGGCAACTTTGCTGGAAATGATGAGCTGTGTATATGTAGAGATCTGTCTGATTTCGGACGGATTTATTGCACGAGAAAAAAGGCCAAAGGACAACAAATTGCAGCCACATAGAAACCTGCAACTTTTTATATCTGCGAATATCCTCATTTATGTTTGTGCATGATATGTGGCCTCATTGTAACCATTTTGTGTGCAACTCTGGATCGATATATAGAGATTTGACTGCCATAATAAAAGAGAGGGGAAAATTCACAAGTATAGGGAACAGGGGCGCTAATTACCCTGGCTTGTCCAAATAGCCCGGGCTAGCTGTTGAGGGGGACAAATGCCCTCTTCACAGCGTGAAGAGGGGATATGGCCACTACATCCATATCTGGCCATGCTCCCCTCAGTATCACCAGGGTCAGCCATATAGCTCGACAGTCCTGATAGGGAAAGCAAAAGAAGAGAAGAAGATACAAGAAACAGGAAACAGTTGGACAAGAGGAGGAGAAAGGGGATCGTATTAGCAAGGCCGTAACTAGGGTAGTGCCACCAGTGCCATGGCACAGGGCACCGCAGGGCAGGGGGCACTGTTTGGGCCTGTCAATGTTCCAGTTTATTATTATTCTCATTTGTAGCTTCCTCTTCCTTTATCCCCAGCATCTCCTGGCTGCCACAGGAGTACCCATATCTCTTCCCTGGCCCTTCCCCATGAGACCATGGCCCTTTTTCAGGTGCACTATCTTATGTCCCTATTTATAAAATGGGGGGGGGGGCACCAATGCTCTTTCCGGCACTGGGCACCGAAAAGTCTAGTTACGGCTCTGCGTATTAGGATTCCATAGTGAGATATTTCACTACAGGCTAATAGATACTAGTTCTCTGGAGATATCTGGTATGTTCCATAATTTAACTGTAGGAGATAATCTTCTTTTGAGCATTACATTCGATTCAACTCATAATATATGAGACTTTGAAATTACCAAGAAGAAATATTAATATACTCCATTCACACCAAGCTTCTGACCCGGGTCCTGGCTTAATGTGAAAGGGTCAACCCAAGTTGTATGTCACAGGACCAACCCGGATACAATGTAGTCTGAAAAGGGGGACCCGGGTTAAGTTTAAAAGCTGCTGACTGGCTGTTGATGCAGAGGCCCACCTCAAGGGAGTGACATGCAGGGCAAACACATGTGCAGTGTTAAAAGGGGTCTGAGCAGCTGTGACACGGGTTAAAACAGTGTTCAATAACCTGGGTCAGACACAGGATTTTGGTATGAAAGTATAGTATACTTGCTACAAAAGTTTTCCTCAGCTAAGTCTTGCATTGCAGCATACTGCATGGTTGCTACAGTACTTGTTCCATTGAGTCCTGTAATATTCATAGATAGTCTGTACTGGTGTGAAAGCTTTCTTTGGATTCTATATAAACTGCTCAGTCACACATCATAGGGGTGTGGATTGTAAGATCTACAGTAATTAGGTAGACAATGTCTAGATAGACACCAGATGTTAGACAGACAATAGGTCGACAGGGACTATAGGTCGATAAGTAAGACGGTCGACATGTACAAATGGTCAACATGGTCAAAAGGTCTCCGCAAAAATGGTCGACATTTTTTTTCTAACCATAATCTCTACCATAACCCTAACCCTCCCTCCTGATGCTTAACCCTAATGTTGGGGTAGGTGGCTGACCCTAACCGTCCCTTCTAGTGGCTAACCCTCCGGCAAGTACCTAACCCTAACCGTCGGGGTAATAGCCTAACCATAACATAAAAAATATATAAAATGTGTCGACCATTTTTGTGTTGACCTTTTGACCCTGTCGACCATTTGTACCCGTTGACACTCTTACATGACGACCTTTAGTGTGTCAAGCTTTTGTCCCTGTCGACCTATTGTCTGCCTAACATCTGGTTCTATCTAGACATCGTCTACCTGTTTACTGTAGATCTATAGATCGGATCCCTTTCATAGAATCCTCACCGTTTTAAATTCAGTCAAAGATTTTAGTTTAAGGAGCGCTATCTCTAAGGGACATAATAAACACAGGTGGGTATTAAATCATAATAAGTCACTGGAAAATTTTATGTAAAAAGATCAATTTAATATATGAATAATGGACCGAAAAAAAGGAACACTTAAGTAAAATTAATAAAATCAATAATTAAAGAGTAGGGTAATCAAGTACTAATAAATAAAAAAACGTATAAAATGAAAAGACACAGACAAATTAAAATAGGTATTGGCATGAATGAAAACTAAAGAAATACATACAAATCAAATATAAAACCATGTATATTTAAGTATAGGTCACAAACACATTGGTAGAAAAAATTCAACCCTGTTTATCCTTAGTGTCAAATCCGTGCTGAGTGCAACACTGTTGCCAAATCATATTGGCTCAGATGTAAGCTAGTGTCTTAATCAGGCATACTATTTCTTAACATTCAGAGGGGTATTCAATATGAAACGTTAACTTCACTGTCGAAGTTAACGTTTCATATCGGATTTTTTTTCTGCGTTAAAGTCTGGTGCGCGCTCCCGCTTATCCCCATATTCAATATAAAATTAACGAAAACGGGAAACTCCGAAGTTGGATTTGCGTAAAGTTACGAATTTTTCCTTAAAATAATTGTAAGACCCCCCTAAAGTTGTAAAAACATGGGGGAACACTATGGGTACCCCCGTTTTAGCCTTTAATTGAAAGTCGGGGATTTAAATAGCCGCAGCAGGTGTTTTTTTCCCGACATTGAAGAAGTGATGCAGAAGAGCACTTAGGTTATTTTTTTAGTTTTTTAAGTGGTACCATCAAATTTGGGGTACATGAAAATGGGTACTAGCATATTTTTAAGTCCCTAAAGTAAGTTTTTAAAAATTCTGCATTTGTGCACCTGCCGCTATAATTCTATTCTAGAAAACACCTGCCGCATACTTGCAGAATAGCCCTGAACCTATTTCCCTATTGTTAAACAATTTTTTCCCATTTTTTTTTTCACCCCAATTTTTCAATTAACTTTTTGTGGTGTCCCAAATTTTTTTTAAAACTTTTTTTGACACAGTTCTTTTTTAAATGTCATTCCCAGGGGTGCAGGCTATTTTTTTAAAGCCTGCACCCCTAAACCCCAATTCTGCACTTTTTTTCGACACCTATTCAATGGTGAAAAGTTATTCCCGTTTTTTATCAAAGACTTTTCAAAACTGCGGTAAGTCTTTGAAATTGAATACGGTGTAAAAGTAAAACCTGTGATAATGACGTCATACCTCCTATATTAACGCAAAAACAATGTTATCGCTCCCATATTGAATACCCCTATCAGTCTTAGGGCAGCTTGCTGAGGGTAGCAGCTTGATGTGGTTATGCATTAAGTGGTTAAAATCAAGTCTGCTTTCTGAACAGTTAAATAACAGTTGAACAACATTGAAGACCAGGTAATTACAAACCCATTACTTAGAAAATTTTATTTTTTCCAAATACAAAAAAGACAATGTATCAAAAACATCTTTTTATTATCTCACTTCATGAAATCATCTCTAAGGCTACTACATCCTTTACTCTTCCTGCAGCTCACCCTTCTGTACATATTGCTACCTCATTAATCTTCTCACCACTTATGAACACACATGAGCTTTTAACTTATCTATACACACTGACAATAACATCCACAACCTGTCGCCATAAAAATCTTTCGGACAAATCCAACAAATATATTTATATCTCCCTCCTGCTGCTTCTATTAGCTGGTGACATATCACCAAATCCAGGCCCAACCCACATTCCACACCCACAACGAACTATAAATCCAGCTAACCTCATAAACATTGCATGCCTCCCTTCACCATCCAAGTCACTAAAATGTGCCTTATGGAATGCACGCTCTGTCTGCAATAAGCTAACATCCATCCACGACCTCTTTATTTCAACCAACCTCAACCTTCTGGCAATAACAGAAACATGGCTTACACAATCAGACACTGTCTCCCCTGCTGCACTTTCACATGGTAACCTACACTTCTCACACACCTCCAGGCCTGGTAATTGTAAAGGAGGTGGGGTAGGAATATTACTCTCCCAATCTTTCACATACACAATTCTCCCACAGGTACCTTCACTCACATTTACATCATTTGAAGTACATTCTATCAGGACTTTCACCCCTTTCTCTCTGCGAGTTGCTGTTATCTATTGCCCACCTGGGCCACCTCAACAATTTCTGGAACACTTTTCTGCCTGGCTCCCTCACTTTCTATCCTCAGACATCTCCACCATCATTATGGGTGATTTCAATATCCCCATTGACAGTCCACAATCTCCTCATGCCTCCAAACTACTCTCTTTAACATCCTCTCTTGGCCTCTCCCAATGGACTGACTCCTCTACTCATCAGGAGGGCCACTGTCTTGATCTTGTATTCACCAGACTATGCTCAGTTTCTGATTTCACTAATGCTCCTTTCCCTCTCTCAGATCACAACCTTATCACCTGCACACTCTCCTCCATTACATCAACATCATTGAAATCAACCAAGCCTAAACCTAAAACCCGTAGAAATATTAATGCCATTAACCTTCAACAACTATCTACCTCTCTACAACAACAACTTTCACCAATTTCTACATTCACTTCTCCTGAGACAGCTGCATCACACCTAAACCAGATTCTAGAAAAAGCCCTCGATGAAGTAGCTCCAGCTACCCATCACACACCACGTAGAGTTAGACGTCAACCGTGGCATTCTAGCTTAACAAGACATCTACAAAAACTCTCACGTAAAGTTGAATGTCAGTGCCGAAAGTCTCATACTACAAGTGACTTCCTCACATATAAGACTATCTACAACTCTTATCGTACTGCTCTGGACAATGCCAAAAAAACATATTTCCAATCTCTAATCTCTGCTCAAGCTTCTAACCCCAAGCGACTTTTTAATACATTTAAACTGCATCTTACCCCTCCATCACCCATACCACCTGCTACTATATGTGCACAAGATCTTGCTTCCTATTTTAGGGACAAGATTGATAAGATCCGAAATGAAATGGTAGACTCTTCCTCAGCTAGTGACCTGCTCAATTCCCTACCTGAACCCTCAGGCACATTCTCTTCATTTGATCTCACAAACGAAGATGAAGTATCTACACTCTTCTCATCCTCCTACTCTATTACCTCTCCTCTAGAACCTATACCCTCACAAATCAGTAAAGCTCTGTCTCCTGTGCTTATCCCAACCCTAAGTAAAATCTGTAATCTCTCTCTCTCTCTCTCTACTGGCAACTTTCCATCACTGTTCAAGCACGCAGTGATTACTCCCATTCTGAAAAAACAAAATTCTGACCTTAATACTCTCTCAAATTAACGTCCTATCTCCCAGCTCCCATGCCCCTCCAAGCTACTTGAGAGACTTGTCTACACCCGCCTCACACACTTTCTTAACTCACACAACTTATTGGACCCACTTCAGTCCGGCTTTTGTTCCCAACACTCCACAGAGACAGCACTGACTAAGGTAGTAAATGATCTTGTCACTGCCAAGGCTAAAGGCCGTTACTCACTCATAATTCTTCTAGATCTCTCTGCTGCTTTTGACACTGTTGACCACTCTCTTCTCATACAAACACTGCAATCCCTAGGTCTTAAGTACACAGCTCTTTCTTGGTTGTCTTCCTACCTATCTGGTTGCTCTTTTACTGTTCGTTTATCTGATTCTGCCTCCTCTTCACTACCTCTATTAGTTGGAGTTCTGCAAGGCTCCGTCTTAGGTCCTTTACTATTCTCAATCTATACCACCTCTCTTGGCAAACTAATCCACTCTTTTGGATTTCAGTACCATCTGTATGCGGATGATACTCAAATCTACCTATCCTCTCCAGATTTATCTCCATCTGTATTGGTCTGTGTCACTGAATGTCTTTCTGCCATTTCATCTTGGATGTCATCTCGCCACCTGAAACTTAATATTTCTAAAACAGAATTAATTATATTTCCATCGGCCAATAACAGTTACCAACCTGATCTCTCTATCACTGTTGATACCTCGACCATCCACCCTGCCCCACAAGCTTGCTGCCTTGGTGTCATCCTTGACTCTGAACTGTCCTTTGTTCCTCATATTCAATCTGTCTCAAAATCATGTTACATACATTTAAAAAACATATCCAAAATTCGACCATATCTCACACAAGACACTGCAAAAAGTTTAATCCATGCACTTATTATTTCCCGCATTGACTATTGCAATAGCCTCCTTACTGGTCTTCCCAAAAACAGGCTATCACCATTACAATCCATTATGAATGCAGCTGCAAGGCTTATCTTCCTTGCGAAACGTTCTTCTTCTTCTGCCCTGCTCTGTCAGTCCCTCCATTGGTTGCCGGTTTTCTACCGTATTCAATACAAAATACTTTCACTTACACATAAGGCTATTAACCAAACCACACCAACATACATCTCTTCTCTCATTTCAAAATATCTCCTAACCCGACCTCTCCACTCAGCACAAGATCTGCGTCTCTCCTCCCCATGCATTACTTGCTCCCATTCACGGTTACAGGACTTTCTTCGCGCTGCACCCACTCTATAGAATAATCTACCTCGCACAATAAGACTTTCCTCTAATCTCCAATCCTTCAAGCGTTCCCTGAAAACTCACCTCTTCAGGCATGCTTATCAGATTCCAGAACCTCCCACATAATCTTCATAGCTTCCATTTCTAATTACATCCCCTTTTATAGTCCACACACAATCTCACACATCGTATTTCTCTCACATCCTCATGACATTTGGTCGATATTCCTGTGTGACTGGATCATGCAGCCAACCAAGAAACTGTGCATTCTGGCTGGACCACAATGCAATATATAGCACCTATCCTTGTGTATCAATGCCTATTTCCCTATAGATTGTAAGCTTGCGAGCAGGGCCTTCCTACCTATATATCTGTTTGTTATTACCCAATTTTGTTCTGTTAATGTTCCAATTGTAAAGCACAACGGAATATGCTGCGCTATATAAGAAACTGTTAATAAATAATAATAATAATAATAATAATAAGTCCCCCTTTCAAAACTATGTTAGCTAGATTGATGGTATACACATACTAGGTTTAATTAAGTCCCATTGCCTAGGAAGAAAAGATTAAGGTGTGAATGACCTATTCTAATTGGACATTTGAGGTATTTAAAGCAATGGACCTATATACTGGGGAGACTGCTTCTGAGGAAACGGCAAGTGGCGAGAAACGCATCAAGCCTGCCCCACCTGCTTCCTGCTGCACAGCTGAGACCTCTGAGAACTACAACACATGGTCTAATCACCAACTCAAGCTACAGAGACCACGAGTAGAGTTCTCTGAGAGAATATCTGGAATACCGCTTATGGCTGCCCACTGCCGGTCCATGATACAGAGAGAGACCGTCTGACTAATCAAAGGGCCAAAGGACTGATGGTCTTGTCCACGAGTGCACTCGCATTGGACCAAGCCCACAAGACGAACGGAACCAGAGTATAAAGGTACCACACAAATCAAAGTGGCAGAGATAGTTCCTTTTTTTCACAACATAATGATTTGATTTAAGCACGCGCTGTCAATAATCTCTCCGTGCTGTCTCTCATAACACCAGTATCATCCAGACTGTGGTTAGAAGTTTTAAATATTATCTCACAATAACACATACTGTATAAAAGAGAAGTTCCTAATAACGTTATTACATTGGAAAATTGTATTGACTTTTTTTTACTTAGTACAATTACTGTAGATTATCTGTGCATAATGATTGTTACCCGTTTAGATCCTCCTATCACTGGCCAGTGCATGTCTACAAACCTATCCAGTACCCTGAAGATCAGGAACAAAGTATAATACGGGAGAGGTTTATTTTTTTTATTTTTTTTTCCAATCTAATAACACTGTTAACATGAACTGGCAACAGTATCTGGCATTTATAATTTGATTTGGCAACAGTGTTGCACATCAGCACGGATTTGACACTGAGGATAAACAGGGTTGAATTTTTTCTACCAATGTGTTTGTGATCTAGTATTTACTATGCAGTGTTAGGAGACAAAGGCCCTCATTCAGAGCCGTTCGCTATTTGCGGTCGTTCGTTCAAAAACAAGGGGTGGCTATTCAAATGATCCATTCACAAATTGCAGTCTGTTCACACCTCTAAGTCTGAACGAGTGAGCAAAACATACGCTCGTTTATTTGATAAAAACGCCCCCTGGCCGCTCGCACCATACGTCATGTCCGCTATTTATTTGATTAATCGAGTACATCGTACAGCGTATGAACTGCTCGCTATTCTTGTGGTTGGTTTTTTCAACCGCTATTTTGCGAGCAAATTCTGAGTTTAAAAAAACCAAGTGACGTGGTCAATGACGCTGCTGGATTAATTATGCACACCCTTAAAACGCCCGTTTTGACCTTTAAGCACGCCTGCGTTCGAATTCCACTCCCCCGTTTTCAAGCACCTTCCCCTGTTACCACCCACATACGCCTCATTCTGTCACTCAAAATAGCAGGCACTCGCTATATAGCGTACAAACGATTTTCGGCCGCACTGACTGGTTCGCGCATGCGTACTAAAAACCGTACGCATGCGCAGATGTGCGAACATCGCTCGGAACGAGCGTACTGCCGCTAACGAGCGGCTCTGAATGAGGGCCAAAGTGAAATGAGATAAGGTACCAGCCAATCAGCTCCTAACTGCCATCTCACAGGCTGTGTTTGAAAAATGACAGTTGGGAGCTGATTGGCCGGCACCTTATCACTTTTCACTCTGTCTCCTAACACTGCTTAGTAAATAGACTCCATATACTTAAATATACATGGTTTTATGTTTGATTTGTATGTATTTCTTTAGTTTTCATTCATACCAATACCTATTTTAATTTGTCTGTGTCTTTTCAGTTTATTATTTTTTTATTTACTAGTACTTGATTAATCGCTTCTCTTTAATTATTGATTTTATTAATTTTACTTAAGTGTTCCTTTTTTCGGTTCATTATTCATATATTAAATTGACCTTTTTACATTACATTTTCCAGTGACTTATTTAGGACCTATATTATGATTTAATACCCACCTGTGTTTATAATGTGCCTTAGAGATAGCGCTCCTTAATTGTGTTTCTTCTGTTTCTATAAGAGGGTCAGCTCCTCTATTGGCAGCAGCAATTTCTAAGACTCCCATAAGATACTTTTCAGCAACTTTCAAAAACCAATATATCTAATATCATTGCTCCTTTAGTAGTATAGCGCCCCTTTTTGTGCTTTTTCTTTGTGGTAAAGATTTTAGTTTCACTTTAATTAGAAATAGAATAATCTAGTGTTTAGGGAAAAATTTAATTATTTAAAGAGAAATGTCAATATATCTTAAAAGTAAAAGACAAGTACAGTACCTTTTCTCCAGTTAGGGCTACCATGTCCAGTGGGCCATACATGCATCTGCCAACCAAGATCTGCGTTCCCCCCTCCACAGCAATTATATCATTGACTCTGTGATTGGCCGTAACATTCTAAAATTAAAAAAAAAGAATCATTTTCACATGGTGCGAAGCAGAGTTAGTTACACCCAAATGTAATTTTTTTTGTCAAGGCTCTTCTAGGAGAACTGAGAAGGTCATATGCCCCTATTTAAGCTAGCTCTGTCTCTGTCCCGGTTCTGTGCTGTCTTAGAAACTGACAGCGCACTACCGGCACCTCTACTTCCCTGTAATCAGCTTTTACCTGTAAGCTGGGGATCGGAACGATATATCGTGCAGATCGTATAGTGGGCCTGATTCAGACCCACTCGCGAGCGGCTGTCCGCTCGCAAGTGGGTCGATGTTCTGCACTGAGCATGCGCACGATGGAGGGAGCTCCGTCGTGCGCATGCGCCAGACGCGACGAGCGAAGGACTTTCTTTCGCTCGTTGTGTCTGATCAAAGGGGGCGTGCTGTCGATGTTGATTGACAGCACGCCCCCTTTGGTGGGCGTGCCGGGGGCGTGCCTCCCTGACGGGGGCGTTCCTAAGGGAACGCCTACCGTCAGAAGCCGGCCCACTGACATCACTAGTGATGTCAGTGGGAGTGATTTTGGCTCTGATAGAGCCAAAATCACTCCGGGCCTTGCGGTTGAAAACCTCAATCGCAGGCTCCGGCTCGCAGTTTCGATGGTCGCGATGGTCAAGACCATCGCGGCCATCAAACTGCACGCTCGTATAGGCTGTGGGTGGTGACCCACAGCTATACGAGCGTCCAGGAGGACGCTCCGTAGTTATGGAGGGCGGCCCTCATTCAGAGCGTGCGCTCTGCTCAGAGCGTACGGCTCTGAATGAGGGCCAGTATGTGCAGCTGATTGTGCACTGTGGTCGTTCATCCCATTGTCTAATTTGCTGTGCTGCACAGCAGATGGGACAATGAAATGAACACCACCATGCTGTGACATGCAGTATGTAAGGATACACTGCTCAGTTGTAGCCCTGTTCATTTTCTCTGCCTATTCCCAAGCTGACTGACTTTGCACAGCTCTTTGCAGAAAAAAAAATCCTATAGCTATAATATTGTATACATTAACTCCTCCTAATTATACTTGTGTTAAATGTGTAAATTAGACACAAAAGATCAATATAGATAACATAACAACCTATCCATTCTGTAACTATTTACTATATACACCTTTAGTACAGGGCTTACGACGCATGCAGCTCCTACCACCTTTGTTGGGCCATTGCTCTGAGAGTCAGAAGTGCCATCTTCACCCTCGTCATTGGGTGTGGAATGCCCCCTGCACTGAGTGTCAGAGGTACCACCTTCACTCTAGTCATTGGGTGTGGAGTGCCCACAGTTCTGAGTGTCAGAGGTACCACCTTCACTCTAGTCATTGGGTGTGGAGTGCCCACAGTTCTGAGTGTCAGAGGTACCACCCTTCACCCTCATCATTGGGTGTGGACTATGTAGTGCAATTTGCTTTTCACTCTTAAATTCAAAGTGAATGGTTTTGGCTAACTATTATGCTAGTGGGAGCCAGTCAAAGACAGGTGATCTGTACAGAGGATATTCAAGAGAGGTAAGTGCTATATACACCTTACAGTTACAGATTAGAGAGGGTTTACATTTGCAAAATAGACCCTTTGAGGCATTCGCTGGGAGTTTAACATAAAAAAATAAAAGAAGAAAGAAAAGAGGATTATATTACATGTTATAATTTGGCTTTCTGTTTTAGTGAAAAGAAAACCACGCATTCAGGTATTGGGTTAATATTATCAAACATTCATTGGTTATTGTGACTGTATAACGTACTCGCAGTTTCACGTGGTTCCTCTTTCGAAGCCATTTCTCCTGCCGGCTGGAGGGGCTCATGTTCATGGTGTCGATTCCTTCCTTCTGCTGTATCTGCACGCTCTCATACCTCATTAGCTGAAAGACAGTGAGGGCTGATTAAAGAGGGAACAGGCGTCATCATGTGTCTGAGCAATGAGTCTTGGTTGAAATGTGATCAATAATGAAACAGTATAGACAGACACATAAGAGTCTGGAGCTTGAATGTATAAGGGCAGAGTATGATCACACCTTAGTGTAATCCCATTCACTTGCTCTGAAATAAAACATCTGACAACTTCTTATGAGGTACATTGCCTGTTTGATAGCATCTTATAGCAGATTACAAATACAATTTCCGTTGCCACTACCATATTTTCAGGTTGTGAAATATATTTATGGGGCCTATTTATTATCAGGGTGCCTGATAATTTAGTATCCGACTCGCTGTGAGTTGTGGCGGTGGACACTTTACTACCAGAACAATTCATCATTGATTTGAATATCAGCTGTCCCTGCGATCCCTAACACTGACCCCAAAGCAGCAGTGATGCTTATTCCTGCCAATCCTGTCCATTGCCCATGGGTGACCTGCACGCATGCACACGACTGAAGGGCACACAGTGTTAGGTGGAGACGGGTCCCTTTACAAAACACTGACATCATTCTGATGCCGGCATAAGTTCCTGCAGGCAATAGGGTTTTCTGAATACTAGAGGGCCCCTAATAATAATACATGGGCCTGTTAATAAATGCATACGGAAATGATCATGTGTAATGGGCCCATTAGTGATCATCAATAGGCCCCTATGTTTCCTAATTACATGAGCATTCCTAGGCAGCTATCACTGTTGAATTTAATCTGCATACAGGGCTTGATTATGAAATGCACATAATGCAGATATTGAGCGTTTATTTTAGCTACTGTGCAAAAATCCCTAGAAATCCCTGTGGTGCATTACATAGTGTGTACACAGGTGGCGCTATTGCGATTGAAATGCATAGTATCAAATTAGTTTTGGAATTCAGATGCACGGAGATGGCCCATCTTATGGGCATGCTATGGGATTGTCGCGGGCATGTTGCTGAACAGGTTGCGTACACAGATGCTCTATTGTTCACATTGGAGGAAATACTCAGATGGAAAATCTGCTCCTACAGTACCATGGGGCTGGTGCAGGTTTCCATGGTGGCGTCTATAGAAGCACCAGTCGATATTACAGTGGGTGGGTGTCTCAGCTTTGTACATTCATACACACAGATGTACACCATCTGTAACTGAATTTGCATAAAGTCGCAGACGGGTTACCGTCAAAAGTAGGTAAATAGTCTATTTAAATTTCCCATTTGTTTAAATTACAAATGCTGTGACTGTTACATCAGTGTGATTTGTTTACATTTCCTTAGAATTAACACTACAATTTGTGACATGTCAGTTGCTTTACTAGTTTAATACTGTTAAAATACAGCACTCAAAGTTTAGAAAAGGAAAAAACAATCCAAATATAAGTACTCTCTTATTTTTATAATAAAGTAGGTGGCAATACCGTGCGATGGCATGTAGCCATAACAAGGCAACTAGTCGATAGCAGAGACTGATTTAGGGGTCAGGCCTCCCCTAGACACAACATTATTGCCCGCCCTACACCCCTCCTTTACAACTCCCCTTGGTCTCTACGGTCACGGGCAGTCAAGCATACTGTAGCTGCAGAGCCACCCAGCAACAGAGACAGATGATTAGAAATTATAGCACACAGCAGACATCAATTACACATGGAGGTGATAATGGTTATTGATCAATATTTGTTTATGTAATGATATGGTTAAAAACACCATATTTATTCTAAATTAAAATGTAAGGTTTGTACAAACCAATATAGAACAATGAAATACCAAATTACTCTCAAATTGTAATATAAAACATAAAAGTTAATGCTTCATATTGCCAAATAAAGGCTCAGCCGGTCTGTACTGCGGTCATAGCCCCTCTGTGTCCCTTCTCACTGAATGCTCCCTTACCTGTCTCAGAATGAAGGCTACTACATCAGTTGATTCCCAGTAGCTGGCATGGAAGAGATGTGGCAGTGCCACAGTCGGAAAGGCAGTGAGTACATCAGGACAATATAAGGCGTAGTCGATGCGCTTAGTTCCCCACCAGTTAGCTGTAACTATAGCAAAAGACAAACAAAAATGATACATTATATGAATGATTTAAAATAGCAGCTTATATCTGTTTAGTACATATCAATAACAAGACACTTCAACATAGAATTATATTTGATGCTATTTGGTTGATATAAAGTATTGGTGAGAAACACAATGGGTCTAGTATAGACTAGAGTGAGATCTGCGCTAGTTTGCCTACCAAGAAAAAATGTTCTGTGTGTACCCAGAAAACTATCTTTAAAAAGAAAAAAAAAATGTTTTAACTCTTTCTTTACACAGTACATACAGAAGCACTGCACAGATCACACTGATCTGTGCAGTGCTTCGGCAGAACACGCTGCTCACAGGCTATTCTATTGTCTTCAGCCCAATACGACTGAACTCACAAACAAACACGATTGCATAGACCATTGAAAAACGCAATTCAGTAAAATACGATTCTTATCAAATCTGTGTGCTTCATCGAGAAAAACTCATGTGTCCCAGCAATGCATAACCTGCTCTGCACATTTGCAGACGGGTCTGCGATCACACACATAGACTGGCTGCAGACTATCGGTGATTAACAGTCTACTGCCGTTTATGGGTGGGGAGGGGGCGACGATAGCCTCTGTTTCCCGAAATGAAGCCGTGTCGCCGCCGTTGGGGGGAAGGGAAGAAGCCAGGATCTCCATCGACTGACAGAGATTTCCTGGCTTTTTCTTCTCATCCCATGGGTCACCTTAGCCGGCCGATGTTCCACAGAGTATCCGATGCTGCGTTGGACAACACAGCTCGGATACGTAATGCAGCAAAAGGCGTGATACCTCCTGCTGCATTACCATATCAGCACAGACGGAATAGCTAAGCTGCTTGCGAGGTCTAAGTACGCCTGATTTAGATCTAACACGAGCGATTTTTGCAGAGCTGGAAACATTTTGAGGGTTTCGGATATATTTTGTCGTCATTCGCCATGTCAACATTCATAATATCGACATGAGAATGTCAACTTGCTCATCATGCTGAAATTAAACATGTTGAAGATGATGAAATGTCGACATGGTGGTAATGTCAGCAAATAGTTTTTAGCCTAACCCTAAAGGTGATCGTAACGCTAACGTCGTCATTTTCGCCATTTCTGCATTTTGCAGATGTCGACATGGTTGAAATGTAAAGATCTGACTTGTCAACATTTTAACCATGTCGACATTACAACAGTCGATATGCTGGTGTTGACATTCTAAATGTTGACATAGTGAAGTTGGACAATCTCACTGCATACCCATCTTGAGATGCCACTGATATATGAGCATAAATATGCTATTTTCATGTCCAGCTCTTATCTCAAATCCTTCAGTTCTTAGACACTCCTGAAACTTTTACATGTATATTTGTGGAAGTCATTAGTAGTTTACATGAGGGCACTGTCAGTGTAAGTCCAAATCAAAAGCCGCCATGTGTCTGTGATGCATTCATAAATCAAATGGGCTGAGCTGGCAAAGAGACAGCACCTGATCCGCAAGCAGCTATTTGAAGTAATTGCCAAAATCCTGGCGGAGAGGAAAATGTTAGAGGCTATGAGAAATTGTGTAAAATAATGAGCAATCTGAAAAATGCTCAGTGTAACTTACTGTAAACATATTTCACTACACATATTTTCTCTATCCTATCTAGTAATTCCTTCCCTATCTTCCAGTACTAATGATCTTGTCCCTTCCCAATGCTTTCCCACCTATCCTCTAGTCTAATCTAACATTACTGAATCAATGTGGCAAAAATTAAATGAAAAATGTCAGACAAATTACCATATCAAACATAATTCATAAATCCCTATGGATTATGTACTGTATTATTGTCATTTCTCATCCATACATTCAGAGTTCTTACAAGCTGGATAGCTAGGAAGATAGGATATTATATGTCAAAAGTGTAAAACTTTCCAAGACAGAATAATCTTGCACTGGTAAGAGAGGCTGTACACTGCCTAATACAGATATCACTTCATAGTTCTCAGGTATCAATGTTCTCATTTATTATTTTCATTAAACAGACTGTAGGCTGTAGACGGTCTATATGGTGCCCTGTGCTGGCTCTGCCCCCCTGATCATGTGACATCATGACATCATGTAAAAATGTGTATATTCATCCATATGGTGTACGCATCACTTTTGGTCAGACTGCCCTCATCCATGCAGGGCCATCAAGAGCAGTGGTAGGCCTGGGTACTGGGGTGTGCGGCCAAATCAGGCACAAACATACTATGCCCCATGCGCAACTCAGCCAGGGAGGAACTGGGGGGGGGGAGGGGGCAATCTGTAACCTGCCCACTACCACTGGCCGCTATATAGCAGCACAGCAGCATCGGTAAATCATGCATGTGCTGGGCTGGGGAGAGAGGCTGCTAAGCAACAGCAGTCTACTATCGCTCTCTGCGGGATGTGAACTGACCTGGGCCTCCACCAAGCCCCTCCAACAAGCCCAGGCATGGGTAAAGAGTCCCCCCTCCCCGACCCCTGCATCCATGAGTTTGGCTTCATAGCATTCATTATAATTTCTTACGCACTTACAGCAACCCTATCCCTAATGCAAAAGATAACAGGTTACACGAACACACAACTCTGTATAGCCCACAATTATATTGACAGGTCCTTACTGACCTTTGCCTACATGCTAAGGGCCAGGTTATCACCCAGTTGCACACAAGTGATGTCAGAGTTGTGCATGACTCTGTATTGCATGCACACGGTCACCTCCAGAGCATGTCCAGTGCAAAAACATGGAAGACATGTTCATCAAACCAACTTGCATTTAATTCTGCATTAGCCCTCAAGCGTTTAATAAATTGTATGGGCAAGTAAAAAAATATAAATGCACTTACAATGTCAAATTGGAATACATTATACTAAAGAGCACTGCATTCTAGCATCTGATTTTTTCTTTTTTTGCAGGATGCAGCTAAGTCAATAATGCTGTAAAAATGCTGTTTCTGGAGGTTGACTGCATTTCTCATGTGCATCAAGCACCGCAATGTAATATATTCCGGGGCTTTGATGCGGTGGGCAACGCCATCTTCAGATGACATTGCCCAATAGAAGCCTATGGACTTCAGTTTGCGGCCACCCCCCTGAGAGGGATCTGATCGGATCCCTCCCAGCACCCCCGCGCCGTCCGTCCTTCAGCACATGTGCAGAAGGATGCCAGAGTTACTTCTCGGTTATAGACCCAGAAGTCCCTCAATCGCAAAGGACAGCTCTTACCGAGAGAGCTGTCCTTTGTGATTTCCTTCATGCATAAGGGCGTATTTAACGCTGGCATGCATGCGAAGGGATGCATCACACCCTATAAGAGATCGGTAAGACACAAAAAAACTTTGTTCAGATATACTTTTCATAACTTTTAGTGGTTCTCAGTATCTGGTCAGAATGATGATGAAACTAAAGGTCCCCATACATCAGCAATTGATTGCAGCAATTGTGCAATTTGCAATCGATTGTGTATAAAAATCTTTCCCTTTTTCAATCGATTGTGGCAGTTCGACAATCTGCAATTGATTGAAAAAGGGAAAGATTTTTATACACAATCGATTGCAAATTGCTGCAATCAATTGCTGATGTATGGGGGCCTTTATACATGCTGTACAAAAACTTATTGTAAATCAGATGATCGTAACATCTGCCTTCATGCTACTAGTGGACACAACTCCACACTGCTGCACAGTGTCTGCAAAAGTCAGATCATTCATTTAAAGAAAAATTGTACTGTACCTTATACCAGAGGTTCCCAAACGCGGTCCTCAAGGCTCCCCAAAAGTTCAGGTTTTACAGATATCCATGGATGAGCACAGGTGGTTAAATCAAATTGACTGAGGTACTAATTAAGTCACCTGTGCTCAACCATGGATATCTCTAAAACCTGAACTGTTAGGGAGCCTTGAGGACCGTGTTTGGGAACCTCTGCCTTATACAGTGATACTGAGGATCAGGTTTTCTATTTACTAAATGTAGCATTAAAGAAAATTAAAAAGAACAACTCTATAGAGTTAATGGTAAGTAAGCCTTTTGAATAGAACAGTTATCTTAGAAGAGTGTACAGTAAATGTCATGCATTAGAAAACAATAATGTTTCCTTACTAAATTTATTGAAACTAGAAGGGCATAGTTTGCATTCATGTACTAAGCCCTGGAGAGAGATAAAATGGACAGAGACAACGTACCAACCAATCAGCTCCTAATTGTCACTTTACAGGATGTGTTTGAAAAATGACAGGAGCTGATTGATATGATAGCTGTAATCTGGCACACTACATTGTTGGCCAGTAGAACAGCTATGCTCTAAGCAACTTGCCATCTGATGTGGTGTGACAGCCCTTAGTATTTCAGAGTCAATGCCACCATTTTACACTAAGAGTACAGTATTTTTGAAATGTTGAAATTCTGTCCATGAGAAAGCGTCCCTGGGTTTTTTACTCACAATGGCAGATGTATGAAGCTCTGGAAAGTGATAAAGTGCAGAGTGATAAACGGACAACCAATCAGCTCACAACTGTCATGTTACTAGCTGTGTTTGAAAAATGACAGGCGGGAGCGGATTGGTTGGTCATTTATCACTCTGCACTTTATCACTTACCACAGCTTCATACATCTGCCCCATTGGGTTGTTGGATTCCTTAACAATACATATTTCGGCCTTTTATATATTTCTAGCGCTACGTCTAGCAATAATTGTCCTGTGTTTCATGAATCAGAACTTAGTTATAAATTGATGTGAATATGGCACATGGCTTTGACTATTTCCAAGATTAATTGCTGATGTCTGCAGAATAATACATGAACCGTTGAATCACAGAGAACTTATTTTATTGTCTAACCTCAAGGATGAATTTACACGTATTGCCAACTAATGTGACATCCAAAAAGTTCCTGTTAACTGCACTTAAGTGTGCAGCCTCGCCCCCTCATGATAATTGAGATCTCCAGCTATGCTGCTTACTGCATCTGTTGCTTCTGATGGGAGCAGGCCCAGTGACATGAGGGTATAGGCAGGGCCGGCGCTAGGCTGTGCTGCGCCCAGTGCCGTCCTGTGTTGCCGCCCCTTCCCTACTCCGCTCCCTCCCCCTAAGCTTACATATGTGCAATAGCACTGGGAGGGACGGTGGGCGTTTCCTGCGCCCTCCGGAAACAGTAGCGCTCCGGGCGACGGACCGGCTTGCCCATGCCTGGAACCACTACTGGGTATAGTGGACCACATGTACTGGGCTCCTGGCTTTCAAAGAGCAGTAGTGCAAAACCACACAGATGGCAGAACCATGAGCTGCCCATCCCCCTTCCTCGCAGTTAGAGACAAGCTACAGGGGATCTCATAGTCTAACCCCAGACCAAGTAAAGCACAGATTAGAGTCCCTACTGTGTGGCATAATGTGAATTGGAGGGCACTTGTGTTTGGCAGCATAGTGTGAATTGGATGCATTACTGTGTGGCATAATGATAATTGGGGGCACTGCTGTGTGGTACAATGAAATGGGGGCACTGCTGTGTGGCATAATGTGAATTTGGCACACTAGTGTGAAGCATGATGTGAATTAGGGGCACTACACTGTGGTAGCATTATGTTCATTGAGTGCACTACTGTGTGCAGGAACGTATCTATAATGGGAGCAGGGTGTGCGGTACACCCTGCACCCATTTAATCAATACTTACCTCTCCGGAGTCCCATGTTGGTGCTAGCAGCGCTGTACAAATCACCAGTAAAATCACGTGGCTGCCATGTTCCTGGCGTTTTGCGCATGTGCAGTAGACACGCACAGCGCTAGAGTCTGTTAGTGCCCACAGTCTACTGCTGCAATCAGTGCGATGCTAGCCACCGGGAAGAGAGGAGGGAACCCTGGGCAGAGACTCTACACAGGTTCCCTCCTCTCTTAATACTCCCCTAACTGTGTGGCTTAATGTGAACTGTGGGCACTTAATTTGTGGCACAATATGAATTGAGTAAACTACAACGTTGAATTGGGGGCACTCTAGAACAATGTGAATTGAGGGCACTACTGTATGGCATGATTGACCAAATTGCTGTGTAATATAAATGCATTATATGGCATTATATGTACTGTAGGAACCTCTATTTAAAAATCCTGTGTTTGCCCCTGGGGCTTATAAAATAACATGAGGGGAGAGTACTTGTGACTTGGGGAAAAACACATTTTTGTTGCTGGACCTGGTCAAGAGGCATATTAGCTTGTTGAAGATGATCTACAGTATGTGTCTGGAGAAAATGCTGATCCTCGTAGTGCCATATTGGAGGATCCTGAGGTGCCTCCAGGTGAGTTGGCTCTCAATTTAGAAACACATGATGACCCAAAGTGATGATATTATTATTTAGTGTAGGAAAATGTGGGTGGCTTATCATATATTTGCAAATGTGTGTCACTGAGTCCTCTGCATTGCATTATTATGTAGGATCAGTGGCGGAACCGAGGTCGGTAACATCAGGTGCGGTAAATACCCCGCCCCTCCTCGTGCGCATGCTGGAAAAAAAGGGCATGGCTTTGCGGGAAGTCCCCATGTATATCACTCCGGGGGCATGTCCAGCATTCCCGGAAATGCTGGGCTGCCCCCGGAGACTGTGCCTGCAATGTCAATTCCCCCCCAGTGACGGGAGCTGGGTGCTGCATGATAATGTCACAGGGCAGCACCCGGGTCCATGTCACTGTGGAGGAGCTGGCATTTTGGTGTCACTCCCTGGAAGGGCAACACTTGGGTGCTGTCCGCACCCCCCTTGTGACGCCTCTGTGTAGGATGTATGTCTCCTTTTCTGGCCTATTGCAGAGTGCTGGAGGAATTTGTCTTTTGTTTTATCTTGTCTAGATTAACCCTCCTTTACACAGACCTGTGATGGGCCAATAAACTGATTATGAGCAACTTCAAGTCTGTGTTATCTATGTGACCTCAGACCAGATACTGTACGAATTAGGGTCTTCAGCACTTCAAATGCAGTGCTTGCTCTCATATAGACATTGGAAAGCTAGTTCATGTGTAAACCAGTCCAAAGGCAATATAACCATTGTTGTGTTTCCAGAGTTTATATTTCGCATGCTACTCTTTATCAAATAATGGGGGCTACACTATAAAGTAATATCAAATTGTATCTTGTTTTCTCATGTATTCTAACGTATGGAACAATGAAAGAAATAACTTACTGTTAGCTATTTTTGCAGATGGCAAGCTTTCTGAAGAACTCGACATTTCACTGTTCATGCTCAAAAGGCTTGATCGTCTGGCTTTCGCCTGTGTTGGAGTTGAGAAGCTGGATCGCACTGGAGCCTCAGTAGAAGAGCTGTTGATTGTGGTATTTTCTGAAAATGCTGCACTACAGTCTTGAATTGCATCCACTGGAGGAAACAAAATTGAAAATTGAGCATTGTTTATCTAAAGTAAGTAAATTTGTCTGAAAGGGAAACTGGTCTTCACCAAGGACCCTGTAAGCGAGAGATGGCATACTATCCTACAGTAGGTAACAGCCCCCTGGCTAGACTTGCCTGGGAACTGCTGATAGAAAGGAGATGGTGCATACTGACCAAGGTAAGGGCTGGCAGCTCAGATGCAAAATCAGAATCCAATCCAAGGTCATCGGCAGGCAACACAGGTACAAAATGGTTTAACAAGGCAGAGCTACAGGGTCACAAGGAAATGAGTGCACTTGAACAAGTCATGTCAGTACAGAGTATTAGTTAGAAAGAAGAGCAGCTCAGGCAACTGAGGTACAGCATCTACTGCTCAGGCACTGGTCACAGGGCAAATCATGTAATTGACGTTCAGTGATGTCATGACTAGTGACTGTGTGCAAAACATTTGAAACCAGGAGGCAAAGATAAAACACTGTAGCCCGGGTCCTGATCAAAATAATTAAAGTTTTTTTTTTCTAATGAGTAGATTATGGGACACATGTTTTGTAAATTGAAACTTCACAAACATATTTAGTAATGCCTTTATAGAATATAGGAACAGTCCTGCATCTTGCACATTATTGATCTCTTGACATGTAAATTCAACAAATACAATCAGAATGCAAAAGGAAAGTAAATTATATGACTATTGACTTTCATACATTGCTACTGATTTCTAAAAATGGAAAGGAATATAGTTCCAAAGATTTAATTTTCCAAGAAATAATTTAAAAACCATAGTACAAAATGTGTGACTTGAAATATGTTTATTATTAATAATAATTGTAATAATTGTATTATTATTATTAAATTTGCCCTTCATGAATGTAATTTTGACATTCTTGTAAATGACAAAACTAGAGCAACATGGGAAATAAAAAGTGTACAGCACCTGAATTTTACTTTTTATATACTAGCACCCATTGCAAATATCAACTTTGAGTTTACAAGGGTAGTTACACATGTAAAGTGCTGTATGTTTCCCATTCATTCCAATTGGCCATTCATGTTAATAGAGGTGAAAAACAATTGAACTCCTCCACTGATGAGCGTATTTGGCACTTTCCTGGGCCGGTCACATTCCAAGAACAATTCCTTAAAATAGAATTAGTTTGTTTATTTCTGCTCAAAAGTGTATGTATGTGTAGAACAAGTCCTGCAATTACGCTCACAGACCCCCCCCCCCTCCCAAGCCACAGTATGATTGACATGCTGCGGTGTTTGGGGGGCAGAGTGGGGGCGTGCCTGGTCAGCGTCCCAAAAAACAGGGGCGTGTCACTCCCGTTTTCCAGGAGGGACAATGCCAGGGTCTGAGTTGGTGAACGCAGATTCCTGGCCTCTTAAGTGACCAGCACCTGGTCATGCTGCGGGAAGCTTCAGCTCCCGCAGCCTGACCAAAGGAGCAACCATTGCGATCATTTGCTTTTGTGCAGCTCTGCAAATCTGTCCATCTCAGAATCAGGCCCTTTGTCTGGCTCTCTTTTGATGAGATAAAACAATTGTGGATTATTAATGTTAGAAAGCATTAAAACATGGTTGATCAAGGCTTCTAATAAATAGCAATGTTTCACAGTATTAATATAATAAGCAGGATATTTTCTTTTTTCATTAAAACATGAATTCTAAAAAAAACTGGATTAAAAAACAAACGGTTTAAACCCTGATGTTGACACTTTTTGTTTGTACAGTGTCTCATTGGTCTCTAAAAAGGAACCAGCAGTAGTCCCACCATCATTTGAGGGACCGAGCGTCCGTGGTAGCAATGCTCAGAATGTCTTGGTGAAAACGTTTCCCCTTGGTAGTTTATGTGATTTACACTAAACAGGTTGTCAAGGAAAAAGTCTAGCTAGGATTGCAAAAAGTGAATTTTAAGTGACATTTTACAACCCATATTCTTGTAATTGTCCAATAGTGCATTCACGATGGACATGTAGTTGGCCACTTTTCTGTTCCCTAATAATCTACGTACAGCAGCCTTGAAGGAGGACCAAGCAGTAGACTCAATATCCAGCAATTTAGCGTTCCATATTTCATCCGTAAGCAGTTTCCTTATTTGAAATATGCCTTCGCTTTGCTTAACTTCGTAAACTTTTCCTTCAGATACCTGAAAGCTGGCCTTCTGTATCCAGAGCTTTCACAAAATTCTTCACCAGGCGTAACTTAATGTGAAGCGGTGGTAAAATGTTTTTATATTGCTCAACCAATGGAGTGTACTTAACGTTTTTTTCTCTCCAGCAACAGTGAGAAGGTGTCTCCACATGTGCTGTAGGATCACGCCTATGGCCTCCCCCACCTCCCTGTGACCACGTGTATTACATAAAGTTTGAATAGCCTATTTATTTTAATGAGGCTTTTCTATACACAGTAGCTAACACACTGGAAACTCAATTGAAACTAGTGTTGTGGTTTTTTTTTTTTTAAATGAGTGGGAGGAGCTCTGTATTGCTTGCATTCTGAACCACAGATGAAATGAGATTGTGTATATGCCCAGGCCCGCCAAGAGCTGCAGCGGGCCTGGGTAAAGGGGGCATGGCCTAATTGTGGGAGGCGTGGTCATGCCCCCTTCAAGGAAAAAAAAAGTTTTGCAGCGTGCTGGCGAGGGGGGCGCTCTGAGCCCCCTCAGCACGGCGCATAACCAGCTGGGGGTACGATCAGCTTGATCGCTCCCCCCGCAGGCATAGGAGACTGCTGTGGCTGCTTCATAGCAGCCACGAGCAGTCTCCCAGTGCAGCGCAGCACACAGCAGCGTGTTCTGGGCTGCTGTGATGAAAGACGGGGGAGGGGCAGTACTGGACCCGGGCCCCCGCCGGGCCCCTCCAGCAAGCCCGGGCAATTTGTACCCGCTCCCCCCCCCCTCTCGGCGCCCCTGTATATGCCTAGTGTTAGGCAATTTACTTTTGCATTTTCTAGCTTCAGCAGTTAAAAGCACTATGGGCATAGGTGGTGAGAAAGTATGTGGAGCTAGACCTCCATTGGGTATGTTAAAATGACAAAGGAGCCTATTCATCATTTTAATTATCGGGGTGGAGTAGGTGCCTGTGATCAGCCTGCGTGTCCGATAGACCGCAGTGCTGATCAGTGTGAAAAAAAAAACACTTACCTGCACCCAAACCGGTGATCGGTGCTCCGATGAGGTCCTCTGGGACTCTGGGCAGCTGGTCTCTGGGATCGTTCTCTGTGACCTAGATCAACTGCTCTATGCTGTAAGAGAAGCTGACCGTGGTCACAGAGCATGATCCCAGAGCACCGATCACCAGGCAGGTAAATGTAAGCTCAACAGTTGCAGCGGCGTTGGGACAGCGCGCGCACGGGGGAAGGGTTTTTGCCAGGGTTTAACAGCATGTTCACACTGTAAGGGTATTATCTGCGATAAACCCTGATACCCAGAAAAGTGTGTAAAGAGGATACGCAGGGACAGCTTGGTAACCATCTACATAATATCTCCGTAAAGCAACATGTTTGGCAGGACCAAAACTTACTTTGCAGGGAAAATGGTTATTTAAATTCCCTGTACTGATGTCTTACTAATGATGCCATTAGGTGCATGCACACGTAACTATTTTGTAACCAACGATTTTCTGTCAGATTTTCCCTTGAAAAAGTGAACGCTTTTTTAAGTGTAATGAACGATTTTTACAACGATGAACGAAAAATGTTCCTTCCCTTAATGAAATCGTTATGTTGGACAGTCTGAAATGAACGATAACTACAAATGGGAGCGCGCTTGAACGATTATCATTCATCATTATAACTCAGAAACTGAACGATTTTTTGAACGATAACAACGTCGTTAACGACAAATCGTTCAAAAAATCGTTACGTGTGTATGCACCTTTACTAATTGGAATCCATTGTGTCTGTATGCAAAACACATCAGTAGTCACAATAGTGCACCAGCTTACTACACACACATCCTTCTGTTTAAAGCTGGGTACACACTATACGATGAAACAAACTATGCAACAGTCATCCCAATTCCACTAAATCCCAGAACACACAATGTAGAGTGTACACACTATGCAATCTTCCAAACGACAGCAATATACATCATGTCGGATTACTGTATACAATTAATTGTTGCTCCTGTACACACTGTGCAATCATCATAAAGAAAAGTGCCATAGTTTAGAGGTACGATTGTCCAATATATGGTGTTGTAGTGTTGGTCCTGTGTACACACTACACGACGTGCACCAGATCGTTCATTGCATCGTCCCACCTGACGTGCAGCATAGCAGATGGGACGATGCCGGGAATGACTGATTGGTCATATGCACTGTGCGATGTGTACAATATATCGTTCCGATCCGCATTGGTATGATATATTGGACATTAGATCTTATAGTGTGTACCCAGCCTAAGGCTCAGCTCTATCATTTGATAAGCTACTCTAGTATATTAACACCTATGGACAAGTAACTGGGACTTCCCAACTGATTATGACATAATATCACCAAGTCACCACTCACCATAAACAGCTTAAAATTATTGTGCGTAAATGGAATTCTCCATGTCTAAAGAGCCCTGTAGGCTGATGAGTTAAATGCTGGGTGCACGGCTCAGATGTCTGTCACACAGAATCATTTTTCTATCAGTCAAGCCTGACAGCAAAAAAACAAGGAAGGGGGGGCACCGTCACGACAGGATAACACAGCATAAGATGAACTGTTGAGTGGTTTGGTGATAAAAAAAAAACAGAAGATCATTTACCGCACTGAGGCCCTCATTCAGAGCTGCACGCTCTGAATGAGGGCCATCCTCCATAATTATGGAGCGTCCTCCTGGACGCTCGTATAGCTGTGGGTCACCACCCACAGCCTATAGGAGCGTGCAGGTTGATGGCCGCAATGGTCTTGACCATCGCGACCATCGCCACTGCGAGCCGGAGCCTGCGGTTGAGTTTCTCAACCGCAAGGCCCGGAGTGATTTTGGCTCTATCAGAGCCAAAATCACTCCCACTGACATCACTAGTGATGTCAGTGGGCCGGCTTCTGACGGTCGGCGTTCTCTTGGGAACGCCCCCGTCTGGGAGGCACGCCCACCAAAGGGGGCGTGCTGTCAATCAACATCGACAGCACGCCCCCTTTGATCAGACACAACGAGCGAAGAAAAGTCCTTCGCTCGTCGCGTCTGGCGCATGCGCACGACGGAGCTCCCTCCGTCGTGCGCATGCGCAGTGCACACCATCGACCCACTTACGAGCGGACAGCCGCTTGCGAGTGGGTCTGAATCAGGCCCTATGTACTATCATTGTTACTTACTGTGGGCCACTAACTTTATTAGCAAAATCCACAGATAACATTTTATGTAGTGTGTCTATGTGCATGCAGAAAATAAATTTACATTTACATTCAGTTATTTATGCCCTGTAAAATGAAAGTTCATTTGTAAACACGTACCACTGCTTCAGCCACCTGATCACTATACCTGACGTACCCTAAAGCGGTTTGTGCTCTAATTCAGAATTGTGGGAGGGCCAGGCTACAATTAGGACAGCTGTTTGCAAACTGGATTTTATTGTAACTCTTTTGGGAATCATGATTCATGAGCACAGTATTAACTTTATCAATTATTTACTTTACAACATAGATCTGTCTGTACCAAGTGGAACTAACTTGCTTTTGGATGGGATACTTTTAGACAAGTATTTGTAGTGTATAACGTGTAAAATACTAACTACATAGCGCAGTCATCACGTTCAAGCTTTCTGTTTACATATTTCCAATGGCTAATGATTTTCTGTGTTACATCTTAGATACACCTGTCACCCATCTATTTATGGGTCATTATTTTTTCTATTTTGCTTTCTCTTCATAGAATTCCCATAACGTTGAAATTAATGCATACTTGCCTACTTTTGAAAAAGCATCTCAGGGAGATTTTGAAAGCAACACCTATGAGTGCGTGTTAAAGTGGACGTGTACTGCTACATTTGGGAGACATGCCATAAAATTGCCTTACATTCAATTGTAAATGAGCCCCAAAGCAGTTAGTTCATCTACCTTGTTATTATTATCTTTTATTTATATGGCGCCACAAGGGTTCCACAGTGACTTACAAAGTACATAAAAAATGAGCACAAAGTAAATAGTTATTAACAGTACAAACAATACAGGACAAATACATGATTTAGAAACATTGCAGCTTAACACTTAAATAAGCAGCATGGTGTCAGCAACCAAGTGCTAGGTGCTGTTGTAGATTAAAATAGAAGTAAGGGAAGTAGAAGCACATGAGGTAAGAGGGCCCTGCTCGTGAGCGCTTACATTCTAAAGGGGAGGGGGCAGACAAACAGGGTGACACAGATGGGCTGGATTGTAAGGAAGGAACATGGAGTCAGTGATCGCGGTGAGTGATCCATCATAATTTATGCTTTAGAGCTCCCCATATGCCTTTCAGACCTCCCCCTTACCGTTACAAATGATGCCACACAGCCATGCCCGGTCTTTACACATTATGCCGCACATTAATGCCCTTTGCACATTATACCACACAGCAGTGCCCGGTCTTTACACATTATGCCGCACAGCAGTGCCCGGTCTTTACACATTATGCCGCACAGCAGTGCCCGGTCTTTACACATTTTGCCACACAGCCATGCCCGGTTTTCAAACATTATGCCGTACATTAATGCCCGGTCTTTACACATTATGCCATGCTGTAATACTTCCTACAAATTATGCCACACAGCCATGCCTGGCCTTTACACATTATGCCGCACATTAATTATGCGCACATTAATGCCCTTTACTTTAGTCCCCCTATGCATTGCACCTAGTAGTCCCCCTATGCATTGCCCCCAGTAGTAGTTCCCCTCTGCATTGCCCCCAGTAGTAGTCCCCCTATGCACTGCCCCCAGTAGTAGTCCCCCCTCTATGCATTGTCCCCAGTAGTTGACCCCCTATGCATTGCCCCCAGTAGTCCCACTATGCTTTGCCCCCAGTAGTAATCCCCCTATGCATTACCCTAGTAGTAATCCCCCTGTGCATTACCCTTAGTAGTAATCCCCGTGTGCATTACCCTTAGTAGTAATCCCCCTACGCATTGCCCCCAGTAGTAATCCTCCTATGAATTGCCCCCAGTAGCAATTCCCCTATGCATTACCCCTAGTAGTAATCCCCCTATGCATTACTCCTAGTAGACCCCTTATGCATTGCCCCAGTAGTAATCCCCCCTATGCAGTGCCCCGTCCCCTTTATGCATTACCCCCAGTAGTTGACTCCCTATGCATTGCCCCGAGTATTGGCCCACCTATTTTTCCTTTAGGGACCTGAGCCTAATGCCCAGGTCACTCACACATTCAATTGGGCCTAATGCCCCCTATGTAGCCCAGGCCTTGTGCCCACCTATATACCCACAGGCCTATTGCCTGAATTTAACCCACGGGCCTAGAGCCCGACAACCCTGGTGGTCTAGGGAGGGGTTAAATAACAGTGGCCCAAGGCCGCCTACCGGTACGGTGGAAGAGGCTGTGGGGGGGAGCTTCGTTAGCTCTTTTTATTTCCACCCCCGCAGTCCTCTTCGGTCCTCAGATTCATTCTTCTGCTGCTAGCCCGTCCTGGCCAGCGGTGCCGCCTCTTCCTTTCTTCCTCCTTGATCACGCGGTCTTCTGGCCTCTTGCATGGCCGCCAGGGCTGTTGCCGCGATGCTCTTCTCTTCGGGAGGTCTACACACCTCCCCTTCGCCGCCGGACTGAAGTTTCCCGCTCAGCGGCATCTAGTGGGCGGGGCTATGACACGTCTGCCTCCTATTGACTGCTGGACCAGTGCCAAACCACCGCTGCCGCTACTTGGCTTCCAGGCAGCGAGCTCCACTTAGCTTGCGTCCGGAGCCAAGCTTCTCCTGCTGCCACTTTACCACCGATGCTGGTGGAAGGGACCAGGTGACCTCTTCACCAGGTACCCACTGCAGTGGCTTACCCAGCGCTGGGAACAAACACAAACACACTGTCCCAGCGCCAGCCACGGATGCTGTGCCGATGCTGGGATCAGACAGCATTGTGTCTTTCTCAGGGGGATGCGCTGTGCTGCAGCCAGCTGTCAGGGATTGGCCACAGCACAGCGCGTCCCCGGGGACCTGGCTACTTTTTAAAAGTGAGTCCCCATTGCTCAATATCGGGTAAAATACGCGCTATAGCGCGTATTTGCGAACACTGGGAGTAGTGGGTTAGGATGAGCGCTGGAAAGCTTTGACGGAAGAAAGGCATCTTGAGAGTCCATTTGAAGATTAGGAGCCAAGAAGCAAAGTTATCAGGGAATTTTGACCCAAGTCCAGGGGGACAAAAAAGCGACCGATATGTGCATTGAATGGAAATAATGAAATGGAGTTGATGAAAACACACTGATACTTTTCAGAAAATGTAGTGAATAGGGATCATTGTGCCCAACTGTAACAGGAGTAACAAAAATTGAGTTTTCAAGCCATTTTGATGTTCAGTGCTCTCAGTCGGTTTTGCAACATATACAGATTGTGACACAGTCCAATATATGTCAATATGTTTTAGAATGCTAACTAGTTAGCTATTACAAATGTATTGTTATGAGTCAACATATATTTAAGACTGCGTCAACATGGTTTTACCTTCAACTACGCACCATAAATGTACTCAATTTCTAAGACAACAGTGCCCCCTACTGTCTCAATCTACTTGGGTGTAATGCAAAAGATGACCTTTATACCTTTTAAAATGCCTATTCAGGAGTTTTTCCCTCAGCATCTAGCCTATATTAGCTGTACTGTGTCAGTGTGGAAGCAGCCTTATTTCTGGAACCACACTGACTGCAGAAGTGCCAGGAGATCCCGTTTGAAAGTAATCCAGTCTCTATATGCTGAGAGAAAGGCTCCTGGATTTTGCTGATGTGATTGCTGTATCTACTGAATGAATCGACAATTGTAGCTAAGTATATTAAATTTACACTTTTATATTCATTTTGTTTGTTTAAGTATCATTTCTGGGAATCCACCCATCTGGGATCTTTTAGATTGAACCCACTTGTAACATTTGGCGAGCCAGGTAGGAGGTCCCATTTGGACCCCCAGCAAAGTACTGTATACTGTATTGTGTAACAAAATGATTAAGCGATTATTCAGTAAGAGAAATAGGGCAAGTTTTCCTTCATGGCTGACTAGATCTGGACCCTGGGCTGACATGATGGAAACTGCCTGTAAATACATGTAACCAATCAGAACTATAACACCTTTAGTTAGATTTAACAAGGGAGGTGCAAACGGATAAAAAATCCTCTGTCTCATAATTGAATGAGGGAGGTGTGACCTGATCAGTCACAGAGTGTATACTGTATGCCACAGTATATCTGTATGTTGTCTGTTTACTGTCTTTGTGTTTGTGTAACTGAAACAAACAAGAATAATGCATTTTAAAATTCTTAAGAAATTTTGTAACAATGTAAAACAGAAATTGGAAGTTCAGCTGGCTGATTTCCACAGAAAGCATAATGTTGGTTTTTCACTGCCTGAGAAAAAAAATTGTGAAATTTTGCATAGACCCATATATGTTGGGAAGAGAGAAGGGAGCATAAAACCTATGCAGAACAATGCAGTGATAAGAAAGCCTGTCTCACAGATAGAGAGAGTAGGCTCAGTGGCGTCACAAGGGGGGTGCGGGCCGCACTGGGTGTCACCCTCCAAGGGGGTGACACCAAAAAGCCACACACTCACCCAGTCATCACACAGCTGACTGCACCCTCCCGCCCGCAGGGTCGCTGAGAGGGGCTGAGCACACCATTGGCCAAAGGTGCCGGGTCCTGGGCAGGGGATCCGCCCGCTGCCCTCCCACTTCCCACCCACCTTTGCGGCCGCCGCCCAGGATGGCCGTCATGCTGAAAAGACAGTGTGCGGCGCGTGACATGATGTCATCACACTGCGCCGCCGCTGCTGAAGGAGAGGAGCCCGCTGCCCGTCCACTACTCCGCCCAACGCCGCTGCTTCTGGAAGGCTTGAAGAGAGGAGCTGTCAAGAAGAAGGTAAGTGAAGCAAGGCAGCCGTCTGAGGACACAGAAGGGGGGGGCTGGCTGGGGACACAAGTGGGGGAAGGATAGCTGGGGACACAAGGCTGGCTGGCAGAGGACACAAAAGGGGGGGCAGCTGGCTGGGGACACAAGTGGGGGAAGGCTTGCTGGGGACATAGAAGTGGGGGAAGGATAGCTGGGGACACAAGGCTGGCTGGCAGGGGACACAGAAGGGGGGGAAAGCTGGCTGGGGACATATAAGTGGGGGAAGGCTGCTGGGAACACAATTGGGGGAAGGATAGCTGGGGACACAGAAGGGGGGGCTGGCTGGGGCCACAGAAGTGGAGATCGGCTAGCTGGGGAAACAGAAGTGGGGATTGGCTGGATGGCTGGGGACAGAGACATGGGGCAGGCAGTCTGGGGACACAGAAGTGGTGAAAGGCTGGCTGGGGACATTGAAGGGTGGATTGGCTGGCAGGCTGGGGACACAAAAGTGGGGATTGGCTGGCTAGGGACACAGAAGTGGTGGTAGACTGGCGTCATCAAGCCCCCCCGGGTGCGCCCGGCATTCTGGGATGTGCACTGCAGTGTGCGTATTGGACTGTTGGACTGGTGTGGGGAGAGAGAGCATGGAGCTGCGCACCTTGGTCCTGATTTTTTACATTTTTTTTGGTGGAGGTGGGGGTGTCGCCATTAGTTATAGCACCGGGTGACACCAACCCTAGTGACGCCTCTGAGTAGGCTTGCACTCACATTTTCCCATGAATTCCCAAGGGAGGGGCAGTGAGGGGTTTCATTACTTAGCAGCTACTGAGGGAGAGAGATCAGATGCAGCTGCCTATGA
The DNA here is from genome assembly GCA_031769625.1 of Taudactylus pleione. Lineage (NCBI taxonomy): Eukaryota > Metazoa > Chordata > Amphibia > Anura > Myobatrachidae > Taudactylus > Taudactylus pleione. The sequence continues at coordinate 7,876,547 of JAUIMM010000484.1, forward strand.
GAAAGAAAGTTGTCAGGTACAAACTTTGAATGTATCGGAAGATTCTTGTGAAATTGCAGATATTGATAGTCACACATTGTTAGAACAAGAGTTTGATTCTGAATTGAATGGCAACAAATGTGTGCATGAAGTAGCAGAAACTGAGGTTTCTGACAAAATGACATTGGTTTGTGGCACTCCTGAGGTGAAAGATAGTACACCTGAATTACTACATACTGCCCCTGTGTGTGGTGAACTGAACAAGAACCAGGAAGTGTCTGAATGCCCATTAGAAAAGGTTGGGCTAAGTGATGATGGGGGAGTGGTTATGATGCCCAGTGATGATTGGGATTTACCCAGAGGGTGGAAAATGGGCAGGAATGCAGTCAAAGAACATTCCCCTGAAACAGAGAACTACCCCCATGATGATAATGATTACCAGAGAGTTACTGTTAAGTTTCACAATAATGAAAATGCATGCTCAGCAAATGATGTTTATGAGTTATCAGCTATTGATGAGACAGTAGTGGTCAGAAACACACTGATACTGATAACCAGTGAGCCATCACATATGGCAATGCACAATAGCTTTGCATCCACAACATACATACTGAGTGGGGAAATGAAAATGTTGTTTGATAGCCGAGAGCAACAGAGAAAAATATGGGATATAAGCACTGTGTTTTGTATTGCAGAAAGGCTGATTGTGAATGGCAAGAAAGATCAGACCCCAGTGTATTCCCTGATAAGACCTTATCAGTCAATTGTTTTGAATCAGCTTACAGATGTTGAGTCAACAATAGCAATTACCAGAGCTGACATGTCGATTGCTGAGGAGTTTAAAGCAGATGAATGGATTGTGCATAACAGGGGCATGCAAGATCAGACATTGATACATGGACGATGGTACTTACAGGAAAGAATTCGCATGAAGCGACAAGGCCCTCACGTTGTACCAGTTTTATCACAGCCGACTGCTGGGCTTGTCAAGTTTAAGTCATTGTTGCCAACGTTACCAGGACTGGATTATAGTGCTGCCTGCACTGATACAGAACTTTTATGGACTATTGCTGCAGCAATGCTGCCATCTTTGCAGACTGTCAGGCAGACACATGAAGAAAAGGGATTATTCCTGCTGCAAATAGGTGCGAGACCAGTACAGGTGGCAGAGTCATATGCCAAATTAAAGGAACACCAGCTACAACTTGTGTGGTGCACAGATGGATCAGCCACACTGAGAAGGCTTCACCACTTGGATGCCGACATGGAAGCAGAACAACTGGCAAGTCCACAGCAAAGTTATCTGGGGTGGCACTGCCCTGTGCATTCGTAGGCCTGTGTCCGTGGGCCATTTCAATGCCCACATTGGACTAGATGGCAATACAGTTACGGATGTACTGGTTCAAGGCAGAATAGTGGCGCTTACCCCTGGAGAGCAAAGAGAACTGTACAATCTGGGAGAAATGGCTCATGTGCAGTGTGGAGAAATGGCTCATGTGTGCAGAGGAGCAGAAGACACGTATACCTGGGCCCAGAGAAAATAAATTCCCATGACACAGTTGCTGGCAAGAAACATTGTGGAGAAATGTAAAACCGATCAGCTGTGGAACTACAAGCAAAAGCAAACCAAAGACATGGGCTCTGTATACAGAGGAGAATGAGCAGGACAGGTGTGGCAGATAGCTTTTATTGACCCTGTGCCCACTGGACGTGGGGGAGTCAATTCTGCCGCACTGCGATGGACACCTACTACCTTATGATGATTGTCGCTCAGCCTCTGTACATGCTAATACATATGCCCATAGTCTAAATGGTGAAATTCATCGCAGACGCAGCACTGATTGTGCAAAGACTTGTGAAACTATGAAGCTGATGTCACATTAAAGCAAAGCCTTCTTTCCAACCATGGACAGAGACAATGCAGAAAACTGTCATTTTACAACAAACAATTGAGAAGCTTTAAACAAACACAGCACATAGTACACTGGAGGGTCATTTGTATTTTCTTACTATCCACAAACAGCAGAGTGTGAATGTGTGAATGTTTTGTTTAAGAGAACTGTACATTTCTATGTTACATATAGATTAGATATTATAGTAGGAAATATACATCTGTTTATTACAGTATAGCAGCTAATTAAATAAAATGTTTATTTCTGTTTATTTAGTTAAGATTAAGTAAGGGTTAAGGTGTAGATTTTGTTGTTAAGCAAATACACTGAGTCAGTTAAGTTGACAAAGTATATCTATAGGACTGATGTATTATATTGTATTAGATATTGAGACTCACCCTGATTTCCTTTCTTTTTCAGGATATGTTATCAAGAAAAATGACGTCCCTCATGTTTATTCCGGGATTTTGATACAGAAGCTTTCTTGAAATATTACTGCATATCAGAGACTATATTACAGTTCCAAGGACAACAGTGAAAGACTGTTAAATTTTATGGATTCATCCACAGTGCAAGGGTGGGGAGATACGGACTTTAAATCCATTGGAATGTGGTGTGATTCTCACACAGGACAATTACCATCGAGGACTCAACATGTTTTATACATGTTTGTTTACCTGATAATGTGTATTACCTTAGTACATTATAAGATAAAAGGGTGCCCAGTAAAAAATACCACAAAAGTATTGTGGTATGTGAGGGAAATAATAAAAGGTGGGCAGAGGAGATTACCTGAAGGATATTATTTTGTATGTGGACATCAGGCATATAAGTTTTTACCATGGGGAGGATCCGGTAGCTGTACTATGGCCCGGTTATCACCTGCAACATGGATTCAGAAGAAGTTAGATGTAAAAATAATGCCCGCTCATATGATGCATAAGAGGCTTTGAAACAGAATAAAGAAAGGGCTAATGATTTGGTCTTCATACCTTGGTATAAGAAGATGGGTATGGCTTTAACTCTCTATGGGTTACAAGTTGAAAATGCACATAATATAGAGGTATTGGCCTGGTTATTTGACAATGTAACTGATAAAATTTTATATGTACTAGATATAACAGCTGATACTTTACGGTATCATGTTAAAATATTGAGGCAACATCAATTGGTTTTGGATTATCTGACAGCAGCTCAAGGAGGTATGTGTCAAATAGTGGGTCCCGCATGTTGCAATTATATTGCAGACAATTTTAGTGACCCTATAACAGCACATATTAAGGAAGTACATAAGTTAAAAGAAGAATTTAGGAAAGCTCATAATGACCCAGAGTATGACCTAGATCAGTGTTGGCTAACCTTGACACTCCAGCTGTTGTGGAACTATATATCCCAGCATGCCCTGCCACAGTTTTAGCATGCCCTAATAGCAAAACTGTAGCAGTGCACGCTGGGTTATGTAGTTCCATAACAGCTGGAGTGTCAAGGTTAGCCAACACTGACCTAGATAGTACAGGATGGCTATCCTGGCTAGATCCAGCTAATTGGTTCTCTGGGATCAAAGGGTGGTTCATGGAAATCTTAGATTTAATAGGATATATTTTAATAATGATTTTAGCAATATATTTGGTGATCAAATGTGGTATATGGTTATTAGGAAAATTTTGTTCTAGTGTAGAAAATGTTAAATCATATCCTGTTAAGATGATAACTAATACAGGAGAAATTTGGAAGGTATATGGTGCAATATCACCTGAGAACAAGGTTGGAGTGTCACAGGAGTAACAAAAATGGAGTTTTCAAGCCATTTTGATGTTCAGTGCTCTCAGTCGGTTTTGCAACATACACAGATTGTAACACAGTCCAATATATGTCAATATGTTTTAGAATGCTAACTAGTTCGCTATTACAAATGTATTGTTATGAGACAACATATACTTAAGACTGCGTCAACATGGTTTTACCTTCAACTACGCACCATAAATGTACTCAATTTCTAAGATAACAGTGCCCCCTACTGTCTCAATCTACTTGGGTGTATTGCAAAAGATGACCTTTATACCTTTTAAAATGCCTATTCAGGAGTTTTTCCCTCAGCATCTAGCCTATATTAACTGTACTGTGTCAGTGTGGAAGCAGCCTTATTCCTGGAACCACACTGACTGCAGAAGTGCCTGGAGATCCCGTTTGAAAGTAATCCAGTCTCTATATGCTAAGAGAAAGGCTCCTGGATTTTGCTGATGTGATTGCTGAATTACTGAATGAATCAACAATTGTAGCTAAGTAAATTAAATTTACACTTTTATATTCATTTTGTTTGTTTAAGTATCATTTCTGGGAATCCACCCATCTGGGATTTTTTAGATTGAACCCACTTGTAACACCAACGCAAGGGAATTATACTAATAATACCATTTGAATGTATATATCTCCGTTTTTATTTACATATATCAGCTTCATAATAAGGTTAAGGTGAATTCAAGGAGATTGCTAGAGTCTAAAGGTAGTCAGGGAGACTCCCTGAAATAGTAGAAATCAGGGAGAGTTACAAGTATGAATTGGGGCAGATGTATGAAGCTCTGGAAAGTGCACAGCGATAAACAACCAGTCACTCTGCTGCCAACTGTCCTGTTATAGGCTGTGTTTGAAAAATGACAGTTGGGAGCTGAGTGGTTGGTCATTTATCACTTTGCACTTTATCACTTCCCAGAGCTTCATACATCTGCCCCATTGTGTGTTTAATTCTCAAGCTGCTTCCAATTTATGTATAAAGGAAACCCACTTTGACTGATCAGGAGTCACAGCTTTCAGTCTTTTAGTATGTAACAGCTCTGTCTTATGTAAAAAAATCCATGATTATATGCTCAGAGGTGGTGAAAACTCTTTAGGGATTTAAAGAAAGTAGTGCAGTCATAGTTTAAAGTGGTTATAAGTAGAGATGTGCATGCATGGGTGTAACTACCATTGGTGCAAGGGGTGCAACTGCTATGGGGCCCAGAGCTGAGGGAGGCCCATCTTTCTTGTCATAGTTACCGGTGTTATATACATTTTTCACCATTGGGTGGTACATAGGAGACCTTACAAACTTTTGCTATGGGGCCTCCAAATAACTAGTTATGCCCCAGTGTGAATGGACCCAGGGCCGATGAGATTTGCTCATGTGGCCCTGCGCAGCAGGAAAGCGCCAAGCTGGAGAGGCGCTGGCTTCTCCATTTGCCAGGCACCCGCTGAGATTTTGTTCCCAGTGGGTGCCTGTCGGCTCCTTCCCTGCAGTCAAAGGCTGGAACTCACTCCAGAGCTCTGCCTTCCAGCTCCCGCAGTGTGCGAAGAAAGAGATGTCATGACATCCAGTGGCGTATAAGGGGGGTCGTGCCCTGGGTGCCATCAGACCGGTGGCACAAAGGGGAGCGGCACCGACCGCAGTCCAGGACACTGGTCAGTGTAGTGCGAGCTGGGCTGGAGCTAACTCATGAGCTCCATCTTCCGGCTCCCACAGTGGGTGATGGGAGAGACGTCATGATTCAGGTAAGTGTTGTTGTTTTTTGTATGTGTCTTTGTTTATATATGTGTATATTATTGTATATAATATATATATATATATATATATATATATATATATATGAGGCACTGCTGGGGGGAGCACTGCATATGGGGACTACTACTGGGGGCACTATATAAGGGGCACTACTGGAGGCACTATATAAGGGGCACTACTGGGGGCACTGCATAGGGGGACTACTACTGGGGGCACAATAAAAGGGGCACTACTTGGGGAATTGCATAGGGGGAACCACAATTTGGGGCTCTGCATATGGGGGACTACTACTGGGGGCAGTATATAAGGGGCACAACTGGAGGCACTGCATTGGGGGCATTACTGTGGGTACTGCATAGGGAGGACTACTACTGGGGAACACTATATAATGGGCACTGCATAGGGGGGACCACTACTGGGGCATTGTATAGGGGCACTACTACAGGGGGCACTACTACAGTTGGCATTACAAGAGGGGCACTACTACTTGGGGCATTAAGGTGCCTATGGAATGGAAAGGAATGTTCCCAGAGTGACGAGAAATGGTGCTGTCATGTTGCCACGTCCTGATTTTCCAGTGGCCACGTCCCTTGTGGCATGTGCGCACCTACTTTGGGGGAGGGGCCCTTCCATTTTTTTTTACTTGCCCTGGGCTCCAAATACCCTAGTTACGCAACTGATGACGCCTCTCCCATAGTACTGAGCGCAAGGAGCTGTAGGACAGCGACGCGCACAGCAGGAAAGTACAATGTTGTTTGTCTGTGTCTCATTATGTGTAAGGGGCACCAGAGGCGTCACAGAGTCTGGCGACACCTGGTTAGCACTCTGACTATTCCTGCCATGCCCAAAATACAGTGGCGTGGCCTTATGGGGGATCCTGATAACTTCACTCCAGGGGCAGCCCAGTATCGCTGGAGATGCTGGCTGCCCCCGGAGACTTGCCTGTCAGCACTTCTATGACAGGAGCTGGTTGCTGCAGGAGAATGCAGCACTCGGCTCCTGTAACTGCAGAGGAGCTGGCCCACTGATGGGCACTACTGCGGGCATTGAATAAGAGGCACTACTACTGTGGGCACTGCAAAAGGGGTACTACTACTGTGGTAATTGTATAAGGGGCACTACTACTGTGGGCATTATGTGTAAGGGGCAATACTACTGTGGGCATTGTATAAAGGGCACTACTGCTGTGGGCATTGCATAAGGGGCACTACTACTGTGGGCATTGAATAAGGGGCACTACTACTGTGTGCACTGCAAAAGGGGTACTATTACTGTGGTAATTGTATAAGGGGCACTACTACTGTGGAAATTATGTCTAAGGGGCAATACTACTGTGGGCATTGAACAAGGGGCACTATTACTGTGGGCATTGCACAAGGGGCACTATTACTGTGGGCATTGTATAAGGGGCACTACTACTGTGGGCATTGTATAAAGTGCACTACTGCTGTGGGTATTGTATAAGGGGCATTACTACTGTGGGCAAGGCATAAGGGGCACTATTACTGTGAGCATTGTATAAGGGGCACTATTACTGTAAGCATTATATAAGAAGCACTACTACTGTGGGGCAATGTATAAGGGGAAATACTGCTGTGGGCATTGCATAAGGGGCAATACTACTGTGGGCATTATGTGTAAGGGGCACTACTACTGTGGGAATTGTATAAAGGACACTATTACATTGGCCATTGTATAAGGGGCACTACTACTGTGGTCAATATGTGTAAGGGGCACTACTACTCAGGGGCGCCGAGAGGGGGAGGGGCTCTACTTCCTCCTCCCTGTCAGCTGAGCAGCCCAGCACACGCTGCTCAGCTGACAGGTAACATGTAACACTTATCCCTGCACAGCTCATCCACTGTGCTGAAGCTCATATAATGAACAAGCACCAGTGCTAATGCTTCCGTTGGGACTAAAAGACACATGTCTTGCACAAGTGAGTACGAGAGGCCAATTTTATAATTGCATCGGGAGAGAACGAGCAAGTCTATCCATCTGCCTATCACCCTCGCAACATTTTCCAAATAATGCAGAAAACAACTGTAAAAAAATGTTTGCAGTCCACAAATACAAGAATCCAATTCACATATACATTCTGGTATTGTCACATTGAAACATAAAGGCCTCTTGTGGGGGATTGGTATGAAGTCCTGATGCCGGCAGCCCGGAATTGAGAAGATCCCAACAGGGCAGGTAAGTACTCTATACCTACCCCTCTCCCCCCCAACCCTAACTCTCCCTTAGTGGTGCTTAACCCTAACCTCCCCCTAGTGCCTAACCCTAACCTCCCCCCGGGGGTGCCTAACCCTCTTACCGCTCCCTAAACCTATCCCTCCCGGGAGGGGGGGGTTTCTAACCCTAACCTCCCCCCGGGGGTGCCTAACCCTCTTACCGCTCCCTAAACCTATCCCTCCCGGGGGGGGGGTTTCTAACCCTAACCTCCCCCCCAGGGGTACCTAACCATAAACCTCTCCCCTAGGGGTGCATAACCTTAACCCTCCCCCAAACCTAACCCCGCTAGGCTCCCTGTACCTAACCACCCCCCCTCCGCACGGCTAATGCTAAGGGCACCCCGGACTTACCTCGGTCGTGCTGGCGTCCTTCGGCGTTCCGATATCGGGATTAAGATAGGCGTCGGTATTTTGCCGCCTATCTTAAATCCCTTGCCAAGATTCCAATCCCCTCTTGGGGTACTTTGACAATTTGTTAATGACTTCCTTGGTCAATATTTAAAGTTTCTATGCCTACCATTTGTTCTTATTCACATAAATTATGTACAGAATTACATAGACATATTTACATATTTTGTAAAACAAAACCAGCTAAATGGCTACTACAGCAAAAACAATTATAATAGAGTCAGTTACTTCATAAACACAGTAAGCCTCATTTTACCCTGGAGAACTGCTATTATGGAAGCAATGCAACAGAAATCAGCTTGTATTGTCATTGTGTTAGCATATGATCAGAACAAAGAAATACTTCACATGTGATTCCCATATGTTAAGCTTGCTTTAGCTCTTACAGTACTACAACAGCAATCCAAATACAGTACTAACAATTGGACAAAGCATTCCGTAACTGCAGTATGTAATTATATAGAAATATGACAAATGAGAAAAGTTTTTGTGTTTATAGATGACCCTGGTGTGCTAACAGTTTATAGTAATAATGCAAAGCAAATATGGAAAATTAGTACAGTAAGTCCTTGAGCACAATAATAATTTTTGGTCAATAGAATTTTTTCCATTATTCAATGACGTTCTGCAAAAATAATTAAATAATTGTTATTAAACGTATAACACTTCAAAATCATTTATAATTTGGAACAAGTAGTAGGAGACATTCCTTTTAATTAATGTGGTAATGATTTTATATGCAGGGTGCTTTTATATACTATCCCATTAGCTATGGGCTAAATTTTGTACAAATATAATTTTGCGGTTGGACCGGCAATAAGGCGGAAGTGCCATGTTCTGTGCAATGCCATTCGCACTATGGGCCTGATTTAGAAATGGGCACTAATGCTGCTGCAGCAGCAAATTTGGACGCAGCGGCTGTGCGAACATATGCAAATGTCTCAGTCGCTGAGATTTGTATTCAGACGCCTACCAGCAGCTTCACAAATCCAAGCGACTGTGTACAAAGACGCAGCATCGGTCACAAATTAGTCGATAATCAGCCTTCTGAGTAACCCTATGGGTGCTCAGAATGGCCACGGAAAAAGATGGCAGAGCCATTTTTACAGCAAACAGGATCGCAGTCGCAGGCTGAGACATAACCTGCCTGCATTTGAGTGGCCGCCACCAACCCCGTTGATTTTGCGAAGTCGCCAGTGGCCACTACAGACAGGCACCCTTGTAGACACTTTGGGCACTGCTGCAGTTCTGGATGCCGGAGGCCCCGCCCCCTATGCGCAACATTATGACATCATGCGTAAAGGGGCCGGCAAGGGTGCTCAGAGGCCTTGTTATGGCTCTGTGTCTAAAGTTCTAATGCCTACACGGTTACAATGCTGTATATCACATTACTACCATGTCGCCATGCCATGTTCAACATTCCAATGTACACATTGTCAGTGCATACTGATCCAGTCAAGACACAGACAGTCTTACATAAATAAGTACTATATAGTGTTTGAACTGTGTACTGGAATTCTAGCATTTATTACTAAGGGGTCTTTTAACTAAGCTGTGTTAGGAGATAAAGTGAACTGTGATAAAGTACCAGCCAATCAGCTCCTAACTACCATGTCACAGGCTGTGTTTGAAAAATGGCAGTTAGCGCTGATTGGCTGGTACCTTATCACCGTTCATTTTATCTCCTAACACAGCTTCGTAAATAGACTCCTGTCACTGTTAAGCACATCAATAAGGATCAGCGCTACTTCACACAGGGGTGTGGAGTCTACTGTATCAGTGGAATTCACCAGGGACCTCACATGAACGTTTGGGCATAGCTGCGCCTTACCCGCAAGTCGCTGGAAGCTCAGTAGACAAAGGGTAGTCAGCAAGCTGAGATCTGGTACACTGGTAATCAAAATTAGCTGAAGGAGCTTTCAGGAGCAAAGTCAAAGCCAGGACACAGGTGCAAGGTAAAGTACAAGACAACAGGCAAATGGGGATAGTCAGGACAAGCTGGTTCAAAGAATATGTAGAGAGCAACATACAGTATGCTGGGGACTACGAAATCAGACCTAGTACTCTGGCAGCATGCCGCCTACAGAGAGAGACTTGTACAGACTGGCTCATTACCATCACTGATGTCACTGATCACATGATCTTAAAGACAAAGGAGTGAGGGTGCCATCATGCTGTAAAGCTGTGCCAGATCAGATGTAACTGTTACACTAAGGTCAGAGACTCATTGCCAAGCTTTTTGTCTGCACACTGGAATACATGTTTCATTCACTGTTTATCTGTATAATTAATCTCCCTAATGGTTGAAGTTTCTCATTACCCTGTGTAACATCATAACAACAATAACTTATCAAAAATATAAAACACGTGACAACAGGAGTTGGCATTTCAAATTAGGTCAAATTTATTTTCACATTAAAAATCAATATTTAATTATCTATGTTAGTATGGTGGCAGACAAAAGAAAGGACAACTGACGAGACAAAGTCATGCATTCAATAACACAAACATTGGTGTTCAACGCTAACCAATTAATAAAACATCAACACACCCGTACAAGCAGTGTCACAATTTCCTGGCAATGACATTTGGCCTAATAATAACTGATCAGGAAAGCCCACCCAGTGCCAAACCAACTAAACAGCCATTCTTTCCACCATCGAACAAAAAAACAAAGACAAGACATATGGTTGGGGATGAATTTTTAAAAGACAAGTGCTGCTAACCAGAAGCCACTAAAAAAACACCTTAAAATCCCACCCCTCCCACACTATAGGCTACACTAGACTAAAAGATAAAGGGGCAATCATAAAATTCTTAAAGTGGTCCCACTAAATAAAACCACAGGTTCTGGTCTCAGGCGTACAATCGGTGCTTGAATAATATTTTAGCATTTCAAGACCCTATATGGCAACATTCAGCACACAATACTTTAGGTTCCACATGGCATGCCCTGGACGGCACTAACAACGTTTTGCAAAAGTAGGCTACATTTTTTGTGCATGTCCATAAAGCAAAAATAAAAGAAAATGCAGTAAGAATACTGATAATTAAAATAATTATGATAAAATCCACATCTACCATGGAGTATTAATAAGGTTCTTAACACATTTGGCAAAAAATGCATGCCCACGTCAAGGTGAACCTCATCAGATGGGTCACTAACACTGACACATTGTATCAATTTATCCAGGACTTACCTATAACAGTATATGACAATGGAAGGACCTATATTAATTAAAATCACCTCGGGGCAGGAGGGCGGGGTGCTAGTCCAGGCAGGAGGAGTCTCACTTTCAAGTGTACTTTATATTAGGGGTGTGCACCGGCCACTTTTCGTGTTTTGTGTTTTGGTTTTGGATCTGGATCTTTCTTCGTGTTTTGGATCTGGATTGGTTTTGCCAAAACCACCCTTCCGTGTTTTGGGTTCTGGGTTTTGTGTTTTGGATCTGTATTTTTTTTTAAAAAAGCATAAAAACAGCTAAAATCACAGAATTTGTTGGTTTCTCTGCTCCTATGCTATTATTAACCTCAATAACCTTAATTTCCACTCATTTCCAGTCTATTCTGAACACCTCACACCTCACAATAGTGTTTTCATGTCCAAAAGGTTGCACCGAGGTAGCTGGATGACTATGCTAAGCGACACGAGTGGGCGGCACAAACACGTGACCCATCTAGGAGTGACACTGCAGTGGCAGACAGGATGGCAGTTAGAAAAACTAGGCCCCAAACTGTACATAATGCAAAGAAAAAAAAGAAGTGCAAGATGGAATTGTCCTTGGGCCCTCCCACCCACCCTTATGTTGTATAAACAGGACATGCACACTTTAACAAATCAATCATTTCAGCGCCAGGGTCTGCCACACAACTGTGGCTGAAATGATTGGTTCGTTTGGGCCCCCACAAAACAAGCTGGCAATTAATGTGTCCCTGCACAAACTGGCTCTACGGAGGCAAGATGTCATCCTCATCCTCCTCATCCACCGATTCCTCACCCTCTTCAGTGTGTACATCCTCATCCTCACAGAGTATTAATTCGTCCCTGCTGGAACCACAGGTCCCTCTGTACGTTCTGGAGGCTGGTCTCCCTGGAAGAGTTGATAATTCATTTTATGAACATCATCTTCTCCACATTTTGTGGAAGCAACCTCCTACGCATTTCGCTGACAAGGTTCCCGGCTGCACTAAACACTCTTTCGGAGTACACACTGGAGGGGGGGCAACTCAGGTAAAATAGAGCCAGTTTGTACAGGGACCTCCAAATTGCTTCTTTTTCCTGCCAGTACAGGTACGGACTGTCTGACATGCCTACTTGGATGCTGTCACCGATGTAATCCTTTAACAGACAGACGCACGCTTGTCGCTGCTTCTTTGAGGATTCAAGTGCGGCTACAGCCCACACAATTCACAAAGACAGAAAAAAAAAAAGAATATTTTTATTGTTTGTGGAGCACACTTTGAGGGTTACACCACCCTTTAACAGACAGACGCACGCTTGTCGCTGCTGCTTTGAGGATGCAAGTGCGGCTACAGCCCACACAATTCACAAAGACAGAAAAAAGAAGAAGAATATTTTAATTGTTTGTGTAGAACACTTTGAGGTGTCACCACCCTTTAACAGACAGACGCACGCTTGTCGCTGCTGCTTTAAGGATGCAGGTGCGGCTACAGCCCACACATTTCACAAAGACCGAAAAAAAAAAGAACAATATTTTAATTGTTTGTGTAGAACACTTTGAGGTGTCATCACCCTTTAACAGACAGACGCACGCTTGTCGCTGCTGCTTTAAGGATGCAGGTGCGGCTACAGCCCACACAATTCACATAGACCAAAAAAAAAAGAACAATATTTTAATTGTTTGTGTAGCACACTTTGAGGGTGTCACCACCCTTTAACAGACAGACGCACGCTTGTCGCTGCTGCTTTAAGGATGCAGGTGCGGCTACAGCCCACACAATTCACAAAGACAGAAAAAAGAACAATATTTTAATTGTTTGTGTAGCACACTTTGAGGGTGTCACCACCCTTTAACAGACAGACGCACGCTTGTCGCTGCTGCTTTAAGGATGCAGGTGCGGCTCTGACGTTTCTGTACAGTCTCGGTATCGCCTGCCTAGTGAAGTGGAATCTAGACGGGATTTGGAACCGAGGACACACTACCTCCATCAATTGTCTAAATCCCACTGCACTAATGTCGGATACCGGACGCACGTCTAACACCAACATAGCAGTCAAGGCCTCAGTTATACATTTTGCTTCAGGATGACTGCTGTCGTACTTCATCCTCATCGCTAGGGACTGTTGGAGGGTCAATTGTTTAGTAAAAGTAGTGATGTTCCTACTTCCTCTCTGGGATGATGAACAACTCCCAGCAGCAGCAACAGCACTAGGAGGAAGAGGTTCTTGATCTTTCCCTATTTTATTTTTATCGGAGAAAGTTTGGTCCTCCATTTATGTTATATTGATATATATACGTGCGGCTAAAGCGCACACAAACACAGAAAATATTATTTTATTTTTGCTGGAGAGTAGTGCACTTTGTGGGTTACACCACCCTTTAAGAAATGAGCCAGCCGGCTCTTTACTTATGGGACACAGGCGCACGCTTGGCGCTGCTCCTTTGTTGATGCACGTGCAGCCACAGTGCACACAATTCACAAACACAGAAAATAATTTTTTTTTGGTTTGGACTGGAGTGTACTTTCGGGGGTTACAGCACCCTTAACGGTCAAGCCAGCTGGCCCTTTACTTATGACACAGGCGCACGCTTGGCACTACTTTGTTGATGCACGTGCGGCTACTGCGCACACAATTCACAAACACAGAAAATTATTTTTTTTTAGGTTTGGACTGGAGTGTACTTTCGGGGGTTACAGCACCCTTAACGGTCAAGCCAGCCGGCCCTTTACTTATGACACAGGCGCATGCTTGGCACTACTTTGTTGATGCACGTGCGGCTACTGCGCACACAATTCACAAACACAGAAAATAATTTTTTTTTGGTTTGGACTGGAGTGTACTTTCGGGGGTTACAGCACCCTTTAACGGTCAAGCCAGCCAGCCCTTTACTTATGACACAGGCGCACGCTTGGCACTACTTTGTTGATGCACGTGCGGCTACTGCGCACACAATTCACAAACACAGAAAATAATTTTTTTTTAGGTTTGGACTGGAGTGTACTTTCGGGGGTTACAGCACCCTTAACGGTCAAGCCAGCCGGCCCTTTACTTATGACACAGGCGCACGCTTGGCACTACTTTGTTGATGCACGTGCGGCTACTGCGCACACAATTCACAAACACAGAAAATAATTTTTTTTTGGTTTGGACTGGAGTGTACTTTCGGGGGTTACAGCACCCTTTAACGGTCAAGCCAGCCGGCCCTTTACTTATGACACAGGCGCACGCTTGGCACTACTTTGTTGATGCACGTGCGGCTACTGCGCACACAATTCACAAACACAGAAAATAATTTTTTTTTAGGTTTGGACTGGAGTGTACTTTCGGGGGTTACAGCACCCTTAACGGTCAAGCCAGCCGGCCCTTTACTTATGACACAGGCGCACGCTTGGCACTACTTTGTTGATGCACGTGCGGCTACTGCGCACACAATTCACAAACACAGAAAATAATTTTTTTTTTGGTTTGGACTGGAGTGTACTTTCGGGGGTTACAGCACCCTTAACGGTCAAGCCAGCCGGCCCTTTACTTATGACACAGGCGCACGCTTGGCACTACTTTGTTGATGCACGTGCGGCTACTGCGCACACAATTCACAAACACAGAAAATAATTTTTTTTTTGGTTTGGACTGGAGTGTACTTTCGGGGGTTACAGCACCCTTAACGGTCAAGCCAGCCGGCCCTTTACTTATGACACAGGCGCACGCTTGGCACTACTTTGTTGATGCACGTGCGGCTACTGCGCACACAATTCACAAACACAGAAAATAATTTTTTTTTTGGTTTGGACTGGAGTGTACTTTCGGGGGTTACAGCACCCTTAACGGTCAAGCCAGCCGGCCCTTTACTTATGACACAGGCGCACGCTTGGCACTACTTTGTTGATGCACGTGCGGCTACTGCGCACACAATTCACAAACACAGAAAATAATTTTTTTTTAGGTTTGGACTGGAGTGTACTTTCGGGGGTTACAGCACCCTTAACAGTCAAGCCAGCTGGCCCTTTACTTATGACACAGGCGCACGCTTGGCACTACTTTGTTGATGCACGTGCGGCTACTGCGCACACAATTCACAAACACAGAAAATAATTTTTTTTTTGGTTTGAACTGGAGTGTACTTTCGGGGGTTACAGCACCCTTAACGGTCAAACCAGCCGGCCCTTTACTTATGACACAGGCGCACGCTTGGCACTACTTTGTTGATGCACGTGCGGCTACTGCGCACACAATTCACAAACACAGAAAATAATTTTTTTTTAGGTTTGGACTGGAGTGTACTTTCGGGGGTTACAGCACCCTTAACGGTCAAGCCAGCCGGCCCTTTACTTATGACACAGGCGCACGCTTGGCACTACTTTGTTGATGCACGTGCGGCTACTGCGCACACAATTCACAAACACAGAAAATAATTTTTTTTTGGTTTGGACTGGAGTGTACTTTCGGGGGTTACAGCACCCTTTAACGGTCAAGCCAGCCGGCCCTTTACTTATGACACAGGCGCACGCTTGGCACTACTTTGTTGATGCACGTGCGGCTACTGCGCACACAATTCACAAACACAGAAAATAATTTTTTTTTAGGTTTGGACTGGAGTGTACTTTCGGGGGTTACAGCACCCTTAACGGTCAAGCCAGCCGGCCCTTTACTTATGACACAGGCGCACGCTTGGCACTACTTTGTTGATGCACGTGCGGCTACTGCGCACACAATTCACAAACACAGAAAATAAATTTTTTTTTGGTTTGGACTGGAGTGTACTTTCGGGGGTTACAGCACCCTTAACGGTCAAGCCAGCCGGCCCTTTACTTATGACACAGGCGCACGCTTGGCACTACTTTGTTGATGCACGTGCGGCTACTGCGCACACAATTCACAAACACAGAAAATAATTTTTTTTTTGGTTTGGACTGGAGTGTACTTTCGGGGGTTACAGCACCCTTAACGGTCAAGCCAGCCGGCCCTTTACTTATGACACAGGCGCACGCTTGGCACTACTTTGTTGATGCACGTGCGGCTACTGCGCACACAATTCACAAACACAGAAAATAATTTTTTTTTTGGTTTGGACTGGAGTGTACTTTCGGGGGTTACAGCACCCTTAACGGTCAAGCCAGCCGGCCCTTTACTTATGACACAGGCGCACGCTTGGCACTACTTTGTTGATGCACGTGCGGCTACTGCGCACACAATTCACAAACACAGAAAATAATTTTTTTTTGGTTTGGACTGGAGTGTACTTTCGGGGGTTACAGCACCCTTTAACGGTCAAGCCAGCCGGCCCTTTACTTATGACACAGGCGCACGCTTGGCACTACTTTGTTGATGCACGTGCGGCTACTGCGCACACAATTCACAAACACAGAAAATATATTATTTTTTTAGCACTTGGGGGGAGCACCCCTGATGGACAGAGCACCCCCTGGACAACACTACAGCACTCCTTTAGGACTGGGACACTGCACAGGACTTTGGAGTGGACACAGCCCCTATGGAGAACTGACTGCACAACACAGTCCAGCCAGCCCCTATGGACTTTGAAGTAGTGGACACAGCCCCTATTAACAACAGCAGCACAGCACAACACAGCCAGCCCCTATGGACTTTGAAGTAGTGGACAACAGCAGCACTACACTACACTACACTACACAGCCCTAACTCCCACCCTCCCTCTTCACTGTCCACAGCCGAGTGAGAAAATGGCGCCGACGCGGGTACCTTATATAGGATCCAAAACCCGCGAGACTCGGAAGGCGGGATGATGACGTTTTGCCTCGATTTCAGATCCGAGTCAGGCGGGAAAAGTCGAGCCTGATTCGGATCGGACTCGGATCGGGGGGGCTCGGGGGGGTTCGGATTTCAGAAATCCGAACCCGCTCACCCCTACTTTATATACACAAATACAAAGGAAAGGTGAAGTGAGAGGGGGAAGTCACTGGACTGCCCACCCTTATTTCAAACATTGAGCCTAATTCAGCAGTGCACACATGCAGAACGGGTCTGCGAGCCAGCACGGAGACTGTCAGCAGACTGTCAGTGATTAACAGTCTGCTGGCGTTTGTGGGCGGGGAGGGGGTGGCAATGGCTTCCGTTTCCCGAAACGTAGGCATGTCGCTGCCCTTGGGGTGGAGAGAAGAGGCCAGGATCTCCGTCGGCCTATGGAGATTTCCTGTCCTCTTCCTCTAATCTGTGGCGGCCGGCTGCGGGTCCCCATGGGTCACGCAGCCAGCCGATGGTCCGCAGAGTATCGATGCTGCGTTGGACAATGCAGCTCAGATACGTAATGCAGCAGGGGGCGTGATGCCTCCTGCTGCATTTCCATAATTGCAAGGATCTCAATCGCAAAGCTGCCTGGGTGCAGCTTTGCAATTGTGGTCCTTGCTGAATTAGACCCATAGTACGAGGTGCTACCATGCTGAGACTTGTAGTGCCATGCATAAAAAGGTGACATTTATTTTTTGCAAAAGTAGGCAACCACTGTGTGCATGTCCATAAATCATTAAAAATGCAGGTGCACACTCTAAGCATTAAGAATACTGATAATTAAAACAATTATGATAAACTCTACAATTAACATGGTGTATAAATAAGTTTAATTGTAGCGTTTATCATAAATGTTTTAATTATCATTATACTATATACTGTTACTGTATTATGACGGATTTTACTCATCAGCTGAATGATGATATATGCTATTATCGTTACATCAAAACCGGAGTTCCACATGCTGGACCATAGTTTTGCTGGACTATAAACTTCCAGGTAATAATTATGTCAATATTTTATTGCTTTATTGAAATGATGTTGCCTTTGTAAGACTATAGTATGTTTGATTTGAGGAGCTCAACCTGTTAAAGCTCCTTAAAGGAATGTTAGTGTAGAGGTATACATTACCTAAGAGATAGGACTTTCCATCCCCAAGGGGGTCTTTCTGGTATCTGGGAACATTAAATGGTGGAAGCATGTGGAATGTCTTCTCCAGCAAAGGTTCCAGTCTAGATGCAGAGGGGTCAGCAGAATGGAAAAAACTGTACACTTGACTGCAAGCAGGGCGGGCACGGCACACTAGGGAATAAAATAAAATTAAGAGCATTTAGAATGGAAGTCAGCATATCAACATAGTACAATTAATTCCTGTAACTTAACATAAGGCAATGTTTGTTTTATACTAGTTATGTATAAAAACAAATAAGAATTTTACAATTAGATTGTTCATATTATATACATAGTTCAACTGTTTTTACGGACTCGTTCACAAAAAATGTAAATGTATATATTAACCAAGGAACGTGGGACTATGGGATATATTTTTACTAAGAGGTGGTTTTGGAAAACACAGAGAAACTAGACTTCAGAATACAACAGGACATTGGAGCACCATCGATGTTTTTGCATTTACAAGTATACAAATTCAAGAACTACTAAGCAGAACTGCCTCAAACCCGACGACAATTTAAGTGTACAGTGTTACAGTCAGGTGCATAAATATTGGGACATTGACATAATTTTCATATTTTGGCCTCTATTCACCACCATTACTTTTGGCCCCTTAAAAAGTGGGAGGCATATATAGAAACCGTTGTAATTCCTACACCGTTCACCTGATTTGGATGCAATTACCCTCAAATTAAATCTGAAAGTCTGCAGTTAAAGGACATCTTGTTTGTTTCATTTCAAAGCCATTGTGGTGGTGAATAGATGCCAAAATATGAAAATTCTGTCAATATCCCAATATTTATGCACCTGACTGTATATGTATGGGTATTGTGATCCTTACATGTGGCAGAGTTAAGGTGGTTTGGGAATAAAACACAGCAAAAACTGTTGTAAAACATATGGAAAGCAACTGGAAACCCCATCAAAACTGCTGAATAGTAAATTTACCCCTGTATAACTATCTTTATTGTATAGCACCATTGTCTCTCCTCCGTTTCAGCTGACAGAAACATTGGAATAAGATTGACACAGGTGCTGTGTGAGGGTGATGGCAGATATGGTAACATACAGCAAAGTCATCAATCAACACCAAGGTGAAGGAAAATGCTTTTAAGGTATACATACAATGGTACATGGTACCCACTAAACATCACTCCACATATAGTACCATCAGAACGCTGACGTGCTGAAGGAATTGTGGCCATAGTTGCTCCTTTCTACATATATGGCAGGAATGGCCAACAATGTCCTGCTTTTGGGATGAGATTTTGGAGCTAATTATGTGAGTTACCACCATACAGGATCCTAAAGGCCCTTTAGTATATTTCACTATACGGACAGTGGTACTGTACATGCTTATCCCCAAAATGCCCACTCATGTGTTATCACTAGGAGCACTGACTTGTGACCAACATTGGATCCCCCAGGACTAACACACAGCCTATAAACAACTTTCAGGGTATTATATCTAGTATCTACAACAGCAGACTGCAATTATAACAGCTATACCTTTTTATGTATGGTCCACTAATCTATTATATGTCCATATCTGACTTACACTATAGGACGTGCATCACCGTCTCTGTATATTTTTACTTAGGGATACTTAAGGCTTATTATAATATAATAGCAATCAGCCATTCTACCTGTTTTAAATCCAGCTTCCTTTACTCCCCCCCCTTTTTTTTTTACTTTTAGCCACAATGTATATATCTTTATACCTGTACACCTTTATTTAGAAGATAACTCATGAAGGCTTGTACACCATCAGTGGCTTACACTGACAGGCACTGCAAAATTAAGGTTTACTTAGGATGTTACTCTGAATGGTTTTCCATCATTACTATACAGCCCCCTTATTCCTTCGCTAAGCACTGATACTTTATCATTCTGTGATATAGCACTCTTTTTGTTTTTGCTTTGCCATCCTATTTAGGGAAACTGATAATGTTGTATGATCTGATGTCAGTAACGGCCCTATCATACTATATCTTCCTCAGCGCTCTCTCATTGACTGCTTAGTTATGTATTAACCTTGTCAGACAGTCATCAGCAGAAGCACTGTGCTCTCTGCCATTAGTATATACTCTCTGGCACTCTCATTAACCTTTTGCTGCCTTTGGTAAGAGGATTAACAGCAGATGTTATATACATACAGGCATGGTTTTTCTTTCACACACCTTTACACTCCATAAAGTAATTGTGTAATTGAGTTGACAACTACTGTATTATAAGTGTGAACTAGTGGTGGATTTAACATTTATTAAGTCATACCAACTGAATATTATAGAGATCTGTTTTGCAATATCTTTACCGTAGTTTTATACATTTATATGGCAGATACATTCTGAAATCTCTTTTACCCTTGTTTTCTCTGTACTCTTATTGGCATAAGGACAACGGTTTCCAGAGGGATCCTGGCCAAAAGCAGATACAGTACTATTTTGTATATATTAGTGTAAATCATATTGGGACTCTCATAGGCCGTCCAATGTCAGGTGACAAACGGCCAAAAGTAGAAACCATATTTGCACTATATGCATGCTTCCTTCTATCTTTATCTATTGTAATATGATTATTGTTTTCTCTTTTTGCCAAGAAAGTGGATGCTACGGAGAGCGGCGCCAGGATTGAGTTGAGTATGGGATCTTTTTTCCAGGTACATCCGTGGAATCTACATGGAGAAGTGGACAGACCAGCTGTAAAGGTATGTGTGAGTGAGTTAGGTTTATGTATTAAAGTTTTACTAGAAACGGTGTGTGTGTGTGTACTGTGGTTTTGTAACTATTTTACTGTGGGGATATGGGTGCTGGCCTCCTGCTGGTACTTGTAGTTCCACAAGTGCCAGAGGGCAGACATGCTGGCACCTGTAGTTCCACTGTAAAGTACAACAGTTTTCTACTATTTTACAGTTTATTACCCCTGTACCCACAGCCCAGGGGTGCGGGGAAGAGCCCCGGGCTTCAGACCAAGCCTAGGGTTTCGGTAGAGGGGGATCCCTTTTTTGGGGGGTCCCCACCATCCTGAGATCCCCAGCTTGGCCTGACCATCTTGGGGTGAGAATGCTTTAGCCATGGAGACCTGGTAATAGGGTCTCCTGGCTGTGGAATTACACCCCAGTCAGTTTGGGTCCAGTGCTGGTTATAATATAGGGGGACCCTACGCAATTTTTTCCCCTGGCCCTGCAGCCAGGTGCTGGTTCCTAAATTACGGAGGAACCCTACTCGTTTTGTTCCCCGTAATTTTTGGAACCAGGACTGGCTGACCAGTCTGGGACTGGTTATGGCTTTTTGGGGGTGGGACCCTACGTATTTTTTTTTAAATGTAACCATTCTTTAACAGGTATAACACACAAGCAGCCTTCACATATCTCACTGATATGTGCAGGTTGCTAGCTCTGGAGAGATTTGCAGAGAGAAAACACTGCAATCTCGGGTGAGTAATCTCCTCTAAACTTGCTACTCGGGGGAGATATCTCGATCTGCTTCTCAATCGGAAAACTCACTTTCAGCTAAACTCACCTCTTAGTAAATTTGCAAGATGAAAAACGGGAAAATCACTCGAGATTCAGCGATACAAATCTAGATTAAAAAAAAAAAAACTTGACCAAACTCGAATCTTAGTAAATTTACCCCATGCTGGCCTGGAGATCAGAGGGGTTTGATATGCCATTTTGTTGTGTTTTCTGCTTTATCTCTGCTTTATTCATGTGTGTCATTTGTATAACCTCTACAGTATTATTCCCTGCTATTTTTGCATGCTCTTTGCCATTGTATATAAATGTATTTAAGTAAATATTATATATATATCATACACAGTAACTAGTATATTAATAAATAAAATGACAGGACTGTTGCAAGGAAAGCTGGTTTGAATGCAGTAATCAGCACAGGACCAAATAAATGATAATATCCCTCAATAATTCTCAATTATGTCAGCTACTCCAGAAGATGGGTGAGAGGGTGGCACATGGGGAGTGACAGAAACTTGTCCTTCACTACACATGCGCATTCTCAGAAGAGCTGAGCGGGTGCCTCTGGGATGGATGGACCAGTAGTGCTATGCCCCCATTACTGCCAGGCAGTAGAGCAGCCACAGAGACTGTACCCACAGTGATTACATAATTGTTTCTTCATTGAACATACTGTAAGTTTAGCGATTTCAATGGCGCACCATTTGGTTGCTTCTAAAATGAAAAGGGAAATGTGCTTCTCCAAAAAGAGTAAAAATATAGTCATCATAATCGTAACTTGGAATGTATGTGTGTGGGAGGGGGGTCATCATGACTTCTAAATGCTCAGAATAATATGGTGAATAAGCCATTTATAGGCCAACATAGGCTAATCCAGCAAGTTAGACTTTCCACTCTTTTCTTTATCACATCTTACACAACAATTCTACATTTAATCAGAGTTGTGTTTAATCTTGATGCTCATTACTATTAAGAATCAACTGGATGAATTTGCTAAATGGCAGCATCATAGATCATTCTTCATTAATGATAATCAAGTATATTTACAGGAATTATACAGTATGTATTTGCTCCAACACATCCATTTATAAAATATTATGTTGAATTTGCGGTTTTCTTATGCACTGACATCTTTTGTCCCCACAATTAAGGGGGAGATGTACCAAATCTTGGAGAGAGATAACGTACCAACTGATCAGCTCCTAATTGTCACCTTACAGGCTGTGTTTTAAAAAAATGACAGTTAGGAGCTGATTGGTTGGTACTTTCTCACCACTTTATCTCTCTCCAAAGTTTGATACAATTCCCTCTGAGTACCAATTAAGTCCCTTTAAAAATACATGGATAGTGACTGCGCCATTTGTACAATGAAGGGAACAACTGTACACAAAACGGTAATGAGTGGTTCATAAAGAGAGACCACAGGAGAAATGGCAGCAACATCTACCTAGGACTTTGTTACTATACATGTGACATTTCAGTCTATCCTGTGAATGCACCTTTGGCTTTTACTATTGTATTGTAATATTTTACAATATCACCTAATCATCTTAGATTCAATTAAAACATTATATCAATCGAAGACTCTGAGGTAATATTTATAGTTATACCAAAGCTATTAATGAACTTGGGCACTTTCTTGTCAGAGTATATAAAAAACAAATCTTTGCAAATGTCTAAAATAAACAAATTAAGGTGAGCTATTTGGGATGTATCTATGCATTCCATTTGATCTTGGACATATTACACTATATATTTTTTTTTCCACCTTTATGTTTCAGTATCGCGCCAATAATATGCTTTGCAATCTATTAAACTGAAAGGTGTTTGGGGACATTTACAATCCCTCGCGTACATAAATTAGCCACGCGATGCTATATTTAGCTTGAGTGTTCATTGTGTTCATTGGCTGGATTGTAAGGTATTACGGATGTGCGAGAGGGGAAGTGGGCGTCTGCATGTTGTCCGTGTGAGTGATTTGCAATTGCAAACATTAGCATACTCTCGCAGCAGACTTGTGTAAGCAATTGCAACGGCGATCGCATTAGCGATCCTTGCTGAATCAGGCCCTAAGACAGTAAGGGAAGCAGGCAGAAGTTCCAATTGTCAATGAAACATAATATGTAAAAAGCAGTGGTGGATCCAGGGGGGGGGGGGGCGATCAGGGTGATCGCCCCCCGTACACAAAGCCCCGATTCCCAATAGCCACGCCCACTTATTTACAGAGAAACAGGGTCAGCCAGGCTAGCGCGGCTGCTGCCTGTCATCAACAGCTCAGGTCAGTGGCGGATCCGGGGGGGGAACGATTGCCACCCCAGCACACTGCTGCCTCCAGTGTGACCACGCTGAGATGCACATACACATTGTCCCGGCAGTCCTGCTCACAGACCCTCCCTCCTGCATGCTCATTGTCTGGCATCTAGTCAGCTTGAGTACTGCGGTGCCACGCCGAGCTCCCTGCTACCGTGTCTCACAGGTCCCTGCACCTCCTGCACTCTCCAGTATCCCATGAATAAGTTTCCCTACGAAACGGGAACCGGGCACGAGGCCACACCCCCTTTCCCGAGGCCATGCCCATTCCCTGAGGCCACGCCCACTTTTTGGAGGTGCGGGGATGCATGGCATCCCTCCCCGCATCGTGTGTAACAGCGGGGAGGGACGCCACTGATAAACGCTATAGCTTACCCTTACCTTTGCTGGAGAGCACTCCTGCATCTAGAAAGCAGCCAGCAAAAGGGACCAGCCTGCCTGCCAGCCAGAGATCTGCAAACCAAGTACTGTAAGTGGAGTTGGAAGTGCCTGGTAGCTTTGTACAAGTAGGGGTCCGGACAGTATGATAAATGGACCCCTTAGTGTGGTATCTCGGGGGCTGTTTACACAAAATGAATGAGCTCTAAATTATCGGTTAGAAAGTTTGTGATGTAGGTGATTTTCTGTATGCCTCTCCGCTCTCCTTATACCTAATCACATATAGATTTAATCAGAACGTCTGAAAGATATAAATTGTCCCTCCAAAATAAAGTCTGTTATTGGAAAATTTCCTAGTGAGGGTATTAATAGCATTATAATCTGCTATACTAATCTTTGGATGACAATAAGGGATAATAGGGCTATTCAGAGTACGCTCTGCCAATGTTTTTGCAAATGGAGACTTTTTTTTGCCATTGCACATGCGTGAAGGTACGTTACCATAGTCGCACACTGCAATCTTTATTCTCAGTGTGATTGACAGTCAGGGAGCATTTGGGGAAGGCTCCGGCATCTTTTATGTTGGTCATTCTGAGTGACCATAAACTCGATCAGGATGTTGATGTTTGCATGATCAGCGACTGATGCAGTGTATGTGTACACAGTTCCGCACAGCTGCAATGGCTCAGGTTGGTGTCTCAGCACAAGACCCGGCTGTTCACAGCTGCAAAAATTGCAGGAGCATTAGCGTACAACTCTGAATCAGGCTCAATGGCTGTTAAGTAGTACAGTAACTGTTAATTGCTTTTAGTGAATGAATATCACGGACAGTCCATTCATATTGCAAAGAACAAACTTGATCTCAAAATACATTTATTTTAGTGACACATAGCGTAATAGGGCGCAGGGCCTGCAGAAGCCGGGACCGGAGAGGGTGGGAGTTGGGACCGGAGAGGGGAGGAGTCGGTACTGACCAGTAAGTCGCCCCCCCTAAAACATAAGTCTAGATCCGCTGCTGGTGCAGGTTGCCGCGGCGCAGCACCAGAGACTCTGGCAGATAGAGTCTGTCACCCACTCACCTGCACACCCTCCTGGACGGACATGAGATAGCAGAGGTAAGTGTCCCGGGGAGGCCGTCTCACCAGCAGCAGGTCCCAGTCTCACCAAGCCCAGCGCTGGTCCCCACCCTGGCATTGCTGTCACCCTCTGACCAATTATCTGCTTCGGCCCGCTCCCCTCACCCAGCAGTACGGCCAATCACATGCGGTGCTCCCTGTGACTGACAGGTGCAGAGACCTCAGGGTTCCAGGCACAAGTTCAATTATACCCCTTTTACACCAAAATCCCGGGTCCGACCCTGGAACTTGAACACTGGTTATTCGCGGGTTTGCCCCGTTTACACTGAACCCGGGTAATTCCTGCTTTTGTCTATAGAAGTCATTAAAAATGGTCTGTTTTAAGGTCTGACAAAGATGGTCACAAAAGGCAACAAAAGAGAGGGGTGGGGACTGCTTACAGCATTGCTACAGACTGCTGTCCTGGCTGTGGAAGGCTGCGTATCGGAATCGGTATGAAATACTGCCGGCCGCATGGTTCAATTCCTGTCAGCGGCAGCCCGACATCAGCAAAGTTCCGAGCAGAGGAAGCCCGACAGCGCTGGAAATCCCGATCGTGGATAGGTGAGTATCTACTAACCTAACCCCCCTAACCCTAACCCTCCTTAGGGGTGCCTAACCCTAACTTCCCCCACAAGTGCTTAACCCTAATCCCCCCTCTAAGTGCCTAACCCTAATCCCCCCTCTAAGTGCCTAACCCTAACCACCCCCTTCCCCGCTGCCTAAACCTAAGTCCCCCGGGGGGGTGCCTAACCCTAAGTCCCCCCCGGGGGGTGCATAACCCTAACCCTCCCTCCCCTTAGCCTAACCCTAACCCTCCCAGGGGGGTGCCTAACCCTAAGTCCCCCCCAGGAGCCCTAAACCTAACCCTCCCCCCTGCGGCTGTCCACTTGCGGCGCCCGGCATCACTATGATCGGGATGTCGGGCGCCGGTCTCCCGGTGTCGGGGAAATGCGGGCGTCTACATCTAGATGCCCGGCATTTCACCCTTGCCGGGATATGACAGTCGGGAAGCCGGCTGCAGGTATTTAGGCAGTCAGCTTCCCGATTGCATACCGCCTGCGTTTGTGGCTGTTGGTCAGGCTGTGGTGCAGGCTGCAGTTCTGGCTGTGGCAGGCACTGTCTTCCTGCTTTTGTGGCTGCTGGTCAGGCTGCTGTGGTGCAGGAGGTTAGTAGGCAAGCGATGGCTTATTGTGAGTCTCTCTATGCAGGGCACTGACAAATTACATCATCTGCCAGTGCCCCAGAAGCTCCAATCAGCATCATTCAGAGCTAGCCGGGTCAAATAATCAGGGTAGCAGCCGTTTACACTGCCTCATCACCCGGGAACAACCCGTTTTCAACCCTGCTCTCAACCCGAGTAAGATTGCCCGGTAAATCGACCCGGGTTATTTTTTTGGGAGCCGTTCACACAGAGCCTCAACCCGGATCGACCTGGCAATAACCCGGGTTATTTGTTTGGTGTAAAAGGGGGATAAGTGACAGTGAGTGTTTACTCCTCAGTCAGTGACAGTGTCTGAGATCCTCTCTGCCGTATATCCTGTGCAGTGTACACCACCATATGGTACAGGACATATTATTATGCTCTAGTCTATACCCATCATATGTAGTCATATTTACACACTACACACTATAAACAGTCTGCAGTGAAATATATATATATATATATACTGTGTATATATATATTATATATACATATATTACACTGCAGACTGTAAATAGTGTGTAGTGTGTATATATATTTACATATATATACACACTATATATAGCATGTGTGTGTGTGTGTATCTATCTATACACACATAGACACTATATATAACATGTGTGTGTGTATCGATCTATCTATACACACACAGACACTATATACACCCTTGGGATATTTTGAGAACACAAAGTAGTGGTCAAGTTGAGCATTACAGTCCTTTCGGGCTTTTATTAAGAATAAGGTGGACCATATATTATTGTGGGGGAATCTGAGGGGGTGGGGGGGGGGGGGAGTTAGTATTATTCTTAAACCGCTTCCCCTAAAAGTAAAGTCTACATCCGCCACTGGTAAAAAGTATATAGATATTACTAGACTTTCAGTTTTACTTATGCGGAGGATGGAGACATATAGACAGATTAAAGGAACACAGCATTACAAATGTTCCACCATAAATAGATAAATAGGAATATCTTTGAGCTTAAAATGTTTCTAGAGAATTTGGATAGCATTAAAGAAGTTAATCAATGAACCAGTTTAAAGCTGTTAAGATTTGCTCTAGTGCACATATGCATCATAAATGATGCTGAGCAGTGAAGAAAACAAATCACCCTAGGGAAATATAAATGTACATTATTTATGCCAGCAAGGACTCATGGTAATAATGTCAAAACTATAAATGTAGTCTTTTTGATTTATGCAACAATGTGTGTACTGGAGCAGCATTTCAATCAACTATCTTTGCTACCACATGAAATAAGAATGTACTAGGGGTGTGCACCGGCCACTTTTCGTGTTTTGGATCTGGATTGGTTTTGCCAAAACCACCCTTCGATGTTTTGGGTTCTGAGTTTTGTGTTTTGGATCTGTATTTTTTTTAAAAAAAGCATAAAAACAGCTAAAATCACAGAATGTGTTGGTTTTTCCACTCATTTCCAGTCTATTCTGGACACCTCACACCTCACAAAAGTGTTTTTATGTCCAAAAGGTTGCACCGAGGTAGCTGGATGACTATGCTAAGCGACACGAGTGGGCGGCACAAACACGTGGCTCATCTAGGAGTGACACTGCAGTGGCAGACAGGATGGCAGTTTGAAAAACTAGGCCCCAAACAGTACATAATGCAAAGGAAAAAAAGAGGTGCAAGATGGAATTGTCTTTGGGCCCTCCCACCCACCCTTATGTTGTATAAACAGGACATGCACACTTTAACAAACCAATCATTTCAGCGCCAGGGTCTGCCACACGACTGTGGCTAAAATGATTGGTTCGTTTGGGCCCCCACAAAACAAGCTGGCAATTAATCTGTCCCTGCACAAACGCTCTACGGAGGCAAGATGTCATCCTCATCCTCCTCATTTACCGATTCCTCACCCTCTTCAGTGTTGTGTACATCCTCATCCTCACAGAGTATTAATTCGTACCCGCTGGAATCCACCACCACAGGTCCCTCTGTACGTTCTGGAGGCTGGTCTCCCTGGAACAGTTGATAATTTATTTTTATGAACATCATCTTCTCCACATTTTGTGGAAGCAACCTCCTACGCCTTTCGCTGACAAGGTTCCCGGCTGCACTAAACACTCTTTCGGAGTACACACTGGAGGGGGGGGCAACTCAGGTAAAATAGAGCCAGTTTGTACAGGGGCCGCCAAATTGCCTCTTTTTCCTGCCAGACAGGTACAGATTGTCTGACATGCCTACTTGGATGCTGTCACCGATGTAATCCTTTAACAAACAGATGCACGCTTGTCGATGCTGCTTTGAGGATGCAGGTGCAGCTACAGCCCACACAATTCACAAAGACAGAAAAAAAAGAAGAATTTTTATTTTTTGTTAAGCGCACTTTGAGGGTTACACCACCCTTTAACAGACAGACACACGCTTGTCGCTGCTGCTTTGAGGATGCAGGTGCGGCTACAGCCAACACAATTCACAAAGACAGAAAAAAAGTAAGAATTTTTTATTTTTTTTGGAGTGCACTTTGGGGGTTACAGCACCCTTTAATGGAAAAGCCAGCCGGCCCTTTACTTATGACACAGGCGCACGCTTGGCGCTGCTCCTTTGTTGATGCACGTGCAGCCACAGTGCACACAATTCACAAACACAGAAAATTATTCTGTCAGTGGTGACAGTATCATATGCAGTGACAGTAGACATGTCAGAAATTGTTGGCACGTCCTTCAGTCCGGACCAGATGTCGAAATCGGCCCTTGACTTATGACCCAGGCGCACGCATGGCGCTGCTGCTGTGTTGATGCACGTGCGGCTACTGCGCATACATTTCGCACACAAACACAGAAAATAAAATTGTTTATTTTTTGTGGAGTGCACTGTGGGGGTTACACCACCCTTTAACAGACTTATGGGACACAGGCGCATGCTTGGCACTGCTCCTTTGTTGATGCACGTGCAGCCACAGTGCACACAATTCACAAACACAGAAAATATTTTTTTATTTTGTTTGGAGTGCACTTTGTTAAAGGGTGGTGTAACCCCCAGACGAGCCAGCCGACCCTTTACTTATGACAGACAGACGCACGCTTGGTGCTACTTTGTTGATGCATGTGTGGCTACTGCGCACACAGGCCCTCATTCAGACCCACTCGCGAGCGGCTGTCCGCTCGCAAGTGGGTCGATGGTCCGCACTGCGCATGCGCACGACGGAGGGAGCTCCGTCGTGCGCATGCGCCAGACCCGACGAGCGAAGGACTTTCCTTCGCTCGGAGTGTCTCATCAAAGGGGGCGTGCTGTCGATGTTGACTGACAGCACGACCCCTTTGGTGGGCATGCCGGGGGGCGTGCCTGCCAGACGGAGGCGTTCCTCAAGGGAACGCCTACCATCTGAAGCCGGCCCCACTGACATCACTAGGGATGTCAGTGGGAGTGATTTTGGCTCTGATAGAACTAAAATCACTCCTGGCCTTGCGGTTGAAAAACTCAACCGCAGGCTTTTGCTCGCAGTTTCGATGGTCGCGATGGTCAAGACCATCGCAACCATCATCCTGCACGCTCATATATGCTGTGGGTGGTGACCCACAGCTATACGAGCGTCCAGGAGGACGCTCCATATTAATGGAGGTGGGCCCAGATTCAGAGCGAGCGCTCTGGTCAGAGCGTCCAGCTTTGAATCAGGGCCACAATTCACAAACACAAAAAATATTTATTTATTTTGTTTGGAGTGCACCTTGGGGGTTACAGCACCCTTTAACGGTCAAGCCAGCTGGCTCTTCACTTATGACACAGGCGCACGCTTGGCGCTACTTTGTTGATGCACGTGCGGCTACTGTGCACACAATTCACAAACACAGAAAAAATATTTTGTTTTTTGCACTTGGGGGGAGCACCCCTGATGGACAGAGCACCCCCTGGACAACACTACAGCACCCCTTTAGGACTGGGATACTGCACAGGAGACAGGACACAGCCCCTATGGACAACTGACTGCACAACACAGCCCAGCCAGCCCCTATGGACTTTGGAGGAGTGGACACAGGGCCTGATTCAGAGCCGGACGCTCTCATAAGAGCGCTCGCTCTGAATCAGGGCCCTCCTACCTCTTATTGGAGCGGCCTCCTGGCCGCTCGCATAGCTGTGGGTTACCACCCACAGCTTATGCGAGCAGCCAAAAAGATGGTCGCGATGGTCAAGACCATCGCAACCATCGGGCTTGCGACGAGACCCTGCGGTAGGGTCTCGCTGCCGCAAGCCCAGCAGTGCTTTTGGCTAGTGATGTCAGTGGGGCCGGCCCCAGATGGTAGGCGTTCCCATGGGAACGCCTCCGTCTGGGCCGCAACGCCCCTGGAATGCCCACCAAAGGGGGCGTGCTGTCAATCAACATCGACAGCACGCCCTCTTTGGTGCGAGACCCATAGCGACGGCTTGGCATTTGCTATTCGGGTCTCGGGCATTCGCATGATGGAGCTCCCTCCGTCGTGCGCATGCGCAATAGGGCATCATCGACCCGCTTACGAGCGCTCAGCGCTCGCGAGCGGGTCAGAATCAGGCCCACAGCCCCTATGGACAACTGACTGCCCAGCAAGCCCCTATGGACTTTGGAGGAGTGGACACAGCCCCTATGGACAACAGCAGCAGAGCACAACACAGCTAGCCCCTATGGACTTTGGAGGAGTGGACACAGCCCCTATGGACAACTGCAGCACAGCACAACACAGCCAGCCCCTATGGACTTTGGAGGAGTGGACACATCCCCTATGGACAACAGCAGCGCAGCACAACACTACACTACACACAGCCCAGCCAGCCCTAACTCCCACCCTCCCTCTTCACTGTCCACAGCCGAGTGAGAAAATGGCGCCGACGCGGGTACCTTATATTGAATCCAAAACCCACGAGACCCGGAAGGCGGGATGATGACGTTTTGCCTCGATTTCAGATCCAAGTCAGGCGGGAAAAGTTGAGCCTGACTCAAATCGGCCTCGGATCGGGGGGGCTCGGATTTCAGAAATCCGAACCCGCTCACCCCTAGAATGTACTATAGTTCAGACTCTTGAATTCAAGACTAAAGGTGCATACACACAGAACGATATGTAGTTACGATATTAACGATATTGTTCAACAATATATCGTTCATATCGTTCCGTTTGTATGCAATGGATGACCAACAATATGCACTCCCGCTGAACGATATCGATATCGTCCATTGGGCATGCATGCAGGCCACTCTGGATGATATCGTTAAATTTCTATATGGGAGAACGATCGTTGGTCGTTCATCGTTGGTAAAATCGTTGGCGTGTAGATGAACAATATCGTTCATCCAGCACACCAGGAGTTTCAAGGGAGATCGTTCAACAATATCGTTCGCTTAACAGATCGTCCCGTGTGTACCCAGCATTATACTCAAACTGGGAGTCATTAAAGTAATGACAAGAGTTAAGGATATTGGCCCTCATTCAGAGGCGTTCGCAAGAAGCGAGCGCTTGTTCCAAATGAGGGCGGCCGCTTCTATTTTTAAGTGCGGCCTTCTGGTCGCTAGCTAAGCTGTGGGTTACCACCCACAGCTTAGTGACCGACCAGGGTGATGGTCGCAATGGTCAAGACCATCGCGACCATCGGGGCTTGCGACGAGACCCTAAGGTTGGGTCTCGGCAACCGCAAGCCCCAGGGAGCTTCCTGCTCTGATTGAGCAGGAAACTCCCCACTGACATCACTGCTGATGTCAGTGCGGCTGCCCACAAAACGGTAGGCGTTCCTTAAGGAACGCCTCGGTTTGTGAAACTACCCCCCGCCCCACCTACAAAACTGGCCGAGCTGTCGATCAACATCGACAGCCGGCCCTTTTGTAGTGAGCTCCGGAGTGAGAGAGTTTCTCTCTCGCTCCGGGGCTTGCGCATGTGTAGTGCGGCCACTGCGCGTGCGCAGGACCAAAACATTGCCCCGGTTGCGAACGCTCAGCGCTTGCGACGGGGTCTGAATGAGGTCCATTATATTTCCCATCTCCACATAGAGACTAGACGGCTGGGTTATTGAAGCATAATACAAGTAACAGAGGTCATTGACACAAGGAGAGCCTGGTTCTACTTTGTTTGGTCTCTGCAGTGTAGGATGTGTGCTATTGTGTGCTAGTGAGCATGAAGTGCTCCAGTCTATTAAAAACAATGACAGGCTATTGGGAGAGCTTCAAGGTACACTCACTAGAAACTATACTGACGCCAGGGCAAAGTCATTGTTAGTGTTATTGAATTTTTGTATATTATTATTAGGGATGAGCGGGTCCGGTTCCCTGAGAACTGAACCCACCCGAACTTCGGGGATCCGGGGCGATCCGAGGCGCCCTTCGGATCTCTCCTCCTGCCCCGAATCCCTTATAGAGGCAAAACCTCTCGATCCACTGTGTCTGATCTCTAAGTTTTGCCTCGAGCGGCCATTTTTAAAAATTCCTTTGCCTTCAATGGGCAAAGCGCTGATTGGCTGACAGAGCCGTTTGTCACGGCTCTCAGCCAATCGGCGTTATGGTGCTCATTTGCATGTAGCACGGACACTTGCTACTTGCATCTGTGTCATTGACACAGAGCACTGACGAGTCCTTGAGACCCATCTGTGCTGCCGTGGTAAAAAAAAGAAAAGAAAAAAATGGCGTCCCCCCAAAAAAAAGAGCAACCAGCCCCGGGCATTAGTGACCCAGTGCTGGGTGTGCTTAAATACTGGGGACAAACAACGTAGGGGTCCCCCGTACTTAAGCACAACCAGCACTGGACTAGTCAGAACCAGCCCTGGTTGCCAAAATATGGGGGACAAATGACATAGGGGTCCCCCGTATTCTGCGCAACCAGCACTGGGCTATGATCCGGTCCTGGTTCTGGAAATAAATGAGTAGGGCTCCCCTGTATCTTCCAGAACAAGCACTGAACTTTTTCTAGCGGGGGGCTGATGCCACAGTCAGGGGAGCCCTTTCACCGGGCCCCCCAGCCGTAGCATCAGCCCTGACCACTAGTCAGCCCAGACCAGGGATCCCTGGTGAGCTGGAGACCCCCTCAAAAAAGGGTTCCCCCTCTCCAGGGCACCCCAGACCAAGGCTGATAGCCCGGGGCTATCCCCGCCACCCCTGGTGGCAGTGGGTGGCGGGTTGATTGGTGTGGTGTAAATAAATAATAGCAAACACTGTCTTTACAAGTAGAACTGTAGGTCCCAGCAAGCCTGTCCCTCATGATTGTACTTGGAGAACCACAAGTACCAGCATGCAGGGCATTAAGGGCTCACTAGTACCTGTAGTTCACCTGTAAAAAATGTTTAAAAAAAACACAGGACACACACACTGTGACAGTATAAGTTTATTAAACATACATGCACGCACACATGTACACACACACATGTACATATACTCACCTATGTCTCCCTGTAGCTATCGGTCAACCTCTCCATAGGGGACTTGTGAAAAAAAACTAAACTCACCATCTCCTATGCGAGGTTCTGTCCTCTTCGTTCCAAAGTAGGCATCCCACGGACTTGGCAAAAAAAAAACAGAAAATCACGAACCACGTACTTAAGTACCGTTCAGTAGAACGGTACCTCCCGAATGACAGCTTAGTGGCGGGATATCACCATGGAAACCATGGGTGCAGGGTCTGTGTCAATCACACAGATGCATGTAGCATGGATCTCCCGGGTCCATACTACATGCAAATGGGCACCATAATGCTGATTGGCTTCCTGTTTGGCACTGCTGTGTCGCTTAGCATAGTCATTAAGCTACCTTGGTGCAACCTTTTGGCCTAAAAAGAATATTGTGAGATGTGAGGTATTCAGAATAGACTGGAAATGAGTGGAAATGAATGTTATTGAGGTTACTAATAAGCGTAGGAACAAAAAAAGGCCAATTTTATGTGATTTTAGCAGTTTTTTTTTATTTTTTAAGAAAAAAATCCAGATCCAAAACCCGAAAACAAAACATGGAGGTGAGGTTTTGGCAAAACCAAACCAGATCCAAAACTAGGGGAGATCCATATCCAAAACCAAAACACGGGGGTCGGCGCACATCTCTAATTATTATTATTAATTAATATAGTTGATACACACATGTATATATGGGATGTAGTCAGCATCCCGACAGTCAAAATCCCAAAACTCACTATACCGGCAGTATGATCCCAACAGTAGGGACCACAAGTGTGCGCACGCATGCGGCCGCTGCGAATATATGCTAATCAATGCATACACATGCCAACCACAGCATAAGACGCAGACGCCCAGAACTACACAATGCCGCCCATTTCCCTTTACTCAAAGCCTGAGTAGTCCACAAGACAGCAGTAACATCGAGAACCATCGGAACCATACGCACAACAGAGGTTGACCTGATCTCGTGCAGGATTTTGGCCACTTGCATGTATCGAGTCGTCTGGCTGCGTATGCCGCCGCAGTACCTTAATTATGCAGGCCCTTATAATCATAGGCAAACGCAGGGGGGTTTCCGTCTGCCTGGAAACTCCCCTCCCCAGCACATACCATGGCCACAGTAGAGATAGTAATATAATAGAATGTTACTAGTGCTACATGTTCTTCTCAGTATCACAAATGAAATAATTAGCACCACC
Source organism: Taudactylus pleione (assembly GCA_031769625.1). Classification (NCBI taxonomy): domain Eukaryota; kingdom Metazoa; phylum Chordata; class Amphibia; order Anura; family Myobatrachidae; genus Taudactylus; species Taudactylus pleione. The sequence continues at coordinate 7,911,747 of JAUIMM010000484.1, forward strand.
TGTGGATCTTTTAACATGTATCAGCCTATAATAAATAACCTGTGCACCAGCTAGGAGATCTGGAAAACATGCACTGTTAGGGATGCACTGCTATAGAGCCCAATATGTACATATATGTCCTGGGAAGTGCTAGGTTCTTCTGCTGCTCCTCCAGGCTCCCGGACTAGCTCCAATGCTCTGGAATGGTGCTCACATCTAAAATAAAGGACGGCCTACTGACGCATCAAATGACTTACTGTGATCCTGTATATGCTGGTTATGGCACACAATACACATTGTATAACGCATATTAAAGCTGGATAAGTGCTAATTCTGCCCTCTTCATGGACTGGCCACACTCACTCTAAAATCAGACATTTGGAAAATCCCCCCCTCTAGAAATCCTGCGCTTGCCACTGATAATGGCATCCCAATGCACAGGCATGCATGCGTTCGCCCGACCACCCCCTGTCACTACCCACAAACAGCACTTCCTGTCTATCAATATAGGAAGGGTCTGCATACACACTGCGTGTAGTCTGTATACCCTAACCCGCTCACACTGGCTAGTTTGCGCATGTGCATTGCGATGCATATACATGCACAGTGCAAAAACATCAGCCGATACGTGCAAATTCTCATCTGCGTTCCTTGCTAAATCAGCCCCTGTGTTAGGGTTAGGCTGCAGTATGGGAGAGTCAGTAATAGGCTGCCGGTGGGGAGGATTAGGGTGCCAAAGGGGTGGGGTGGTTAAAGTTAGGCTGCGGGAGGGGTGGGTTAGGGTTAGCCTTAGTATACTTACTGAAAATCACCAGCATTTGGACCGTTGGGATTCTGACTATCGGAATGTTGTACCCAACCCGTGTGTGTATATATATATATATATATATATATAAATATATACACACAATCAAGATAATACCTGCGCACGCGCACTAAGCTGGTGTGCCGTGATTATGTGACTAAGTAGACATCCCCTGGGGTCTTGGTATTGGTGAGCAGTTGTTGCTGTCTAGGGGGGGATGTCGCCAGTGTTGGTCCCTCGGGACTATCATCCTAACACCACCTCCACTTACGGAGACTTACCTTCCTAGTTGACTCCGCTTGCTCTGTCTGCTCGCCGACTTCCTTCTTCCACGTCTGTCTTGGGACATCTCTGGTTGCGATGTTGGACTTCCGGGTAGGCAGTTTACGTGACTGCAAATTCGGAGCAGTAGAAAACCTAAAACGGGACTGTAGTGGCAAGGTTCTGTATACAGATATTGTTTTATCTGTAGTTCTCCAACGTGTTTCAGCCATATAGGACCTTCTTCTGGGAGTAATTTTTGCAGTTCATTAATTTCAATACACCACCCAAATCATCAATATTTTGGAAAGTAATAAACAAAAGTTGCTTTCAGCTCTGATTGCAGGCCACTTATCTTGTAGCAACTCCCAAAGGTAATTGTGGCTTATTACACCTGTTCAGATGATTCCAAAGGAGTTCAATTGGATTGCAATCAGGACTCTGAGGTGGCCAAACCATGTTCTTCAGCACCTGTTGTATTGACTGAAAATACGTTTTGCAAAGACTGTAGGTATGTTGGGTCATTATCTTGCTGTAGTGTGAAACCACGACCAATAAAGTGGGTGCCGAAAGGGATGGCATGGCACAAAAGGATGTTGTTTTAGCAATTGGAGTCCATGATTCCTTTGATTTTTTATTTTTCACCAATCACACCACCTCCAGAACATCCCCAGACCATAATGGAACCTTCTACATGCTTGACTGTGGGCTGAATGCAAGCTTGAAGCATGCGCTTGCCCATTGCATGACAAACAAACTTGTGCCTCTTGGACCCAAGCACCGCAAACCTCAATTAGTCTGTGAACAGAACCTTCTTTCACTAATGAGTGGTCCAGCTCCTGTGCTCTTTTTTTTGCCTACAATAGCCTCTTCTTTTATCTATGGGCCTAAGCAATGGTTTTCGGGCTGCAACACATCCTTTTAATACGTGCACCAGAACAAATTAATAAGTCAGCGTTCATCCAAACAATAAAAAATGTAACAGTGTTATATTAAATTATACTGTAGTTGAATCTAAATTCTGCAGTAAGGTATATGGCACAATAAGATTTTTTATAAAATGTATCTATTAATACAGATGAATCATTTTTACTTATAATACGCACATATAGGTAACAACATTGAACATATAAAAAAGTTGAATTATATTTAGACGTACTGTAGGAAATATTCTCTAGTATTTAAGCGCAGAATATATATAAAAAATTCACTTTAGCTGACTGTAAATAAAAGTCCAGAAAATATATTGGTAAAGGATAGCAGTTTTTCAATTTAAAGATACGGGTTTGCAAATCCAGAGACATATGGTTGCGCATCATCAGCACAACTGGGATCTCTTTTGTGTGGTGTTGACTTGCTCCCACTGTAAGAATGGAAAGTCTGCATATCTCACCACTGTAAGAATGGACAGTCTAGATATCTATATATCTAGATATCACCGGCCTTTGAAGGTTATCTTCATTCTGGCAGCAAAAGAAGGCCTTCCTCTTGGAAACTTATAGGCTTCATGAGTGGGAGTCATAAAAGGCCCACCGGGGGAACATGAAGGGCCCATCGGGAGAAAGCAGTGGTAGGGGCCCATGCTTAAGGGGGGTATGGCCAGCCACCACAGATGTTTGGCTATCCATTAGGCAAATATTGATGTAGTTTCTATAGAAGGGAACAAAGCCCCCATGCTGATCAGTGATCCTGCTCCACCAGGGGACTGATTGACTAATAGAGTAACAATCTATAATTTGAGATCTCAAACCTGACACCTAGAGGAGAGGGGTGGGCCCACCGGGGATTCCCCTGTACCCCTGTGGGCCAGTCCAACCCTGGTGGGAGTGATCACAAGCATTAGTCTACATCTAGTGATGATTTTACAAATAATGCATATGTGTTTTAAAGTATTATTGCAGTGATAGGTTGGTAAAACCGCTGTACTGTACACATAATGGATAACAGTAATAATCAGTACTTTACATTTCTGTTCTCTTGGATCCACTGACGTGTTTCGTATCTGTCCTAGATACTTTTTCAAGGTTCATTTACAAAACAGACTTGTCTGCAACTCTGCATCAGCTCCAATATGCGTAACATATCAGATGAACAGGTCAGCATTCAAATACATCACGGACTCCTATGTCCAGTTGGAGCTGAACACAATGATGTTCAGTAGCTCGAAGATTTAACCTCACCTAGGACTAGCAGTGCACCAAGCATCTCACTATTGTCACTATGACTTTATTAGAGCAATGGTTTAGAACTGAATGCACTATGATGCATATTGTGAAATGTGCTAGATAGATTATGGAGCACAATTATATACAGGAGGAAGATCAATGGCGGTAAACAGGTGGTGCTTGTATAGCAACATCAGTGGTGTTTGTATAGAAACAGCAAGTGAAGTTGATACTTTGTAGTTATAATTACAGTAATGATAGTGGTAAATAATAGTGTTGTTGTGCATTTATATTGGAATAGAAAGTCTCATATCATCTAAGGTAGAATACAGTATGAAGCTTGTGAGTAATGATGAGCGAGTTGTAGTTGAAATTATGAAAATAATGACAATGTTATGAGAAATATATGTATGTCGGTAGCAGTAGTATTGTATTGAGCAAGATATATATGAATACTTAAATAATAGTTTTATAATTGAAATAGTAAAGAGGTCACATATAGACAAACACACTTGCACACAAGTAAGGAACATATACACCTAAATTAAACAGGTAAAAAAACATGATATATTGTACTATTTTTACTCCCCTTTTCTAATTATTTGTAAGATTGTTATCACAATACAGATGTGTCCTGCGACATCTTTGTCGATCATTCTACAAACGTGCGCACGCATCACGCCATGCGATTACCCGCAGCAGCATACCCTACGGCGCACAATGCAATCGCACCATGCATTCCTATGGTGGCACGGGTGCGAACGCAGTGCTCATATCGGCATACGCCTCAAGTGGCGCGATTTGCTGCATACGCAGCAAAGATGTAGCAGGACACATCTGTATATATCCTCTGAAGTGATGTGTGTAATATAAGTATATTTATTCCTATGATTTGATATGTTCATTTATATGGTCATGTACTGTGTTTGCATTGTATGAATGTGTGTGTGTCTGAGTGGCCGAGAGGAAAGTATATGTGTAGGGAAATATTACTTTTCCTTCAATATATCATAATTTTATATGCAGCCTACATTTTTTATGAATTTAGTATTTAGTCATTTTATGCCGATTCTTGTGTACTATATCTAGGGGGACCATTCTTCTTTCTCACCCTGGGCCCATTCTCATCTAAGGCTGCCCTAACTATAATCAACTAAATTCAGGTGTTGAAGAGTAACTGTTGTAGGTGTGGAAGAGGAACTGTTGTAGGTGTGGAAGAGTAACTGTTGTAGGTGTGGAAGAGTAACTGTTGTAGGTGTGGAAGAGTAACTGTTGTAGGTGTGGAAGAGTAACTGTTGTAGGTGTTGAAGAGTAACTGTTGTAGGTGTGGAAGAGTAACTGGATGGAAATTCTTAGAATCCAGGAGACTCAGCCTGCCGCTATCATAAACTGCCTCTCACTCTCTGTCCATCTAATGGTACGTACACACGGGACGATCAAAATGCTCGATATGAACGATATCAATCATATTGTTATCATGCATTTTTTGGTTCCTTCCAACCCACCAACGACCTGCGATGCACGGGCACGCATGAACGATAATGATATTGTCCGTGCATGCAGGCCAACCGGGTCGACATCAACCAGGTTCCATGATCGTTGATCATGGGTCGTTGATGGGTTGGTGGTGTGCTGGATGATCGATATCAATCATCCAGCACACCCGGGAGATCGTTCAGTGATATCGTTATCGCTGACGGTCGTCCCGTGTGTACAGTATGCACCATAAGTCTCTAGTATCAATCAACTTCAAGTTTAGCTGACAGCGATCCTTTGCCAAGACACACTAGTGTCATATGGCAGATGAGCGTTCTCACAGTGGGCCTGATTCAGATGTGGAGGCAATAGGCAATGATGATCTTTACATAGTTGAGCGATTACTACATCACGGTCAAACTGCGCACACACCAAGGTACCTTTGCGATGCCGCTCGCAGTGAGGATTTATATTAAGGAACCATCTGGGGTGCTAACGGGGATTGGTGCCAAAAACACAAGCATGTCCTGACCGTTTTTGGGGCGTGTATCTGCCTACATCATTGAGCCCATACACAGAAAATAGGGTCTCAGCTTCCTCGGCCATTCTGCGCGACCGTAGAGTTGTTCAAATGGTTGATAATTATGGAAGGATCTGTGACCACTGCTGCATATTTTTGTATGCAGTTGCTGGGATCTGCAAAGCCACCAGTGGGCATCTCAATACATTTCTAGGCAACATATTATCGCACAGCAGCTGCGTACGGGATCACAGCTGTGATTGCATTAGCGTCCACATCTGAATCAGACCTATTGCCCTTATATGTGATAGAAAAAACGCCAGCACACAGAATGATTGGGAAATTACTTTTATCCTGTTCCACCTCAGGATTGGATTTTGCAATTGGAAACGCACCTGATCTGAGATTTCCCGCAAAATGGTATTTTGCCTTGTTACAAAGTCACATCTTGGCTCACGGATTCGAGTCACGTCTCTGTACAGTATGCGTTCGGTATCCTGGCGGCCGGGATGCCAACGCTGCCGAGTAAGAATCCAGTCGCCGACATCCTGACTGTCGGGTTGCGAAGGTATGTAATGGGGTTGGGGGAGGATTAGGGTTAAGTTTAGGGGTTAGAGTTAGGTACTAGGGGGAGGGTTAGGTTTAGGGCGCGGGAGGGGAAGGTTAGGCTCAGACACTAGGGGGGAGGCTTAGGCACCAAAGAGGGAGGGTTAAGGTTAGGAGAGGGGGAGGGTTAGCATACCGTCCAACAAGTGTCGGTATGTTAGCCCTGTTGGGATCCCGGCGTCGGGATTCTGATCGCCAGGATCCCGACTGTCGGTATTGCATACCGATTACCTCTGTACTACTCAGTACCTCTACATTCGGTTCTGTCAGATTTCTCGGAGTCCGAACTGCTCATCTCTACTCAGAATTCTTATGCAGTTGTTTGTACCATACGATGTGTCTGAATTTACATAGGGTCAAGCAATGCAATCCTTTAAATGGCTACCGTGCATTGCAAGCAATATGTACAATGTATTGTATGAGAGCACATCAGATTCCATGGCCAGATTCCAGCCAATGTGTTTTATCATAATCCCTTAATGCTTTCAGTTTCACTAAGGCTAGATTTTCAAGCAGGCTGAACATTAATTGCTGCAATGCTCATATTAAAAAGAGGGTTTGTTTTGTCCCCTCGGGAACTTCTGGGAATGATTAAACTGCACTGTTCATTTAATTAATTATAATATAGGGCAACTGAGCGATATGTACATGAAATGCTTATCTACATGCCGTCAGTGAAAATATGCCAGAGAAATTGCCCTTTTGAAATGAGAACTTGAACAATGTACAATATAGGTGGCATAAAATACACTAATTTGCTTCACCAAATTAAATACTGTGGCAATGGCTGCAACGGCATTTATAACACATTAAAGGTATTTATTAAAGTGCATTATATGTTCAGGATTAGTATTAAAGTACTTTTTTACTATAGTACACATGGATTATAATTTAAGAAAACTGCAAGATAGATAAATAATATTCCCGACATTCGCCATGCGGCGCAGTAATCTAGGGTTTGTCTAATTCAGCACTTTGAAACTTTCATATGCAATTTGCTATATCTTCCATTTTCCATCAAGTATATTTATTCACCGCAACTAGCGAAATCTTCAATCGGTAATCGATAATCCACTTGATATTTTACCAAATCAGACAGGATTTATGTATAGTCTAAGAAAACTCAACTAATCAACTATGCGGATTATTAGGAGTGCTGTAGGCTTTAGAGCACAGAGAAATTGTGAACTGTTTGTACAGAAGGACGCGCTCAAATAATGTATAGACAAGAGGTAATTTGATGTGTCCTTCGATGATAATACCAGTATGCTGTAAATTAGAGCAGGAAAAGACTAATTTTCCCCTGATTAGGCCACACTTTCTTCCGTGGCCCATTAGGATGTGCTTTTATATTATGTTTGAAGATAGCTGTCATCGGAGAGCCAATGCATTTTAATTTGTACAATATCACTCGAGGTCAGTCTATATAATACTATACAGTACTGCATTTTAAGTTTTAAGTGCAGTTTTAATAATGTTATTTTTTGTAATGTTTGAAGTCAGCACTACTTTATTGTTACTGCTCTTTCCCTGTAATCATCCTCATTAATATGGCATTGATCATCAATTACTATTTAAGGGTCTATTCATCATCACGTAGTTTCTACAGAAGCAGATGAAATTTAAAATTTTCATCTGCAATTGTAGAAGTTATCGGGCCATTCATCAAGGCGGTAAAGCAGGAGATATCACAGATACCTTCCTCTCACGGAATGGGCCCCTGTCCCCATACACTAGTATGGGGACAGAATTCATCAAGCTCCGAAAATACGAATTTTTTTTAGGTTGATTGCGGAGTCATTTGTCATCTTCAGATGGCGAGTGCTGCCGCTACTGGAGTCCTGGGTTGCGAAGAGGAATCCTTTCGATTCCCTCCGCCCCTGTCCAGCTCCTTCCGCCGGATGTCGGGGCTCTTGTGCGCATGTGTGACCTGTAGGTCGCGCATGCGCACTTGTCTCATTACTCTGAAAGAAGCAGAGAACCCACTTACAGAGACAGCTGATTTTCGGATCATTTGTTTCCGCGCCGAAACAATAATGAATTGCTCTGGCACTCGTGGCAAGTTAGTATGTTAATTATCGCAGTCCGATAATTAGCATAATGAATAAACCCCTTAGTGCTTTATTTTATTAGTTGCACTTCCTGTAAAACAGCAGTGGTTTGGCGGGATGGTGGGGTTCTGAGCGAGCTCCTGCAGAGAAGCCTTTTCATATGCCCTTTTCACCTTAAGAGAGGGGCTTTGCTGTACCGGGACCCACTGGTGGCTGACTACTAGCCCTCACAGACCCTTGTGCGGAGGCTTTGGAGACAGAGGTGTCTCCTCCCTGACCCCCGGAGCCTAGTGGCCTAGCTGGCGCCTGAAGCCGCAACCTGGATTTGGGTCCGCTGCCCGCCGGGACTGACGCTGCATCGTGGAGTCACGGGGTGAGCCGCTTCATTAGCCCCGCAGTCCCAGCTATCACCAAGGCACCCGGAGATCCTGTGTACCTGCTAGCCGGCGCGGCTGACTGCCGGGGAGCGGTGGTGCCAGATGGCGCGACAGCCGATGTGGCGTGGATCCTCTCCTCCTGCCGCCGCACCCAAACGCTGACGCAGCGGCTCCTGCACGGAGGGGTACCTGAGGGAAACAGACGGACCTCGCTGGGGCGCCTTTGCACGTGGTGCCGGTCTAGCGCCTGAAGCCCGCGGCTGGGGGTGAGTGCCTGGAGCAGATACCACTTCTATAGCGGCCTGCTACATTTGAGACTCCACAGCCCCTGTAGACAAACCCCATCTTTGGAGCCTGGGCGGTTGGATCTGTGAGCCCCTGTGCCCATTTGTCTAGCTTGTTATGCCCTTTGCTTGCCCAAGATAGTGGCTGTAACATCAACCCAGCCAGCTTGTTTTTTCGGGAATCTGATGGTGCATAGGGGACCCTCACCTCTTGCTTGGTCGTCTTCTCTATAGGGGCTGTTCAGCGTTAGACGGAGGCCAGTACCTGTGTGTTATCCCATCCTTACAAGCGGATAATATTCTAATAGATACTTACCAGAGTCCACTGTGTTGACGATGTGAAGATACCTATCTAAAGAATGTTGCCCCTCCACGGGTAATGCCCTGCCTACCCATGCAGTAATCTCCTGAGTCGCTTTCCCCAAAACACCACTCTGGTCCTTTTCAAAGTGAGATTCTACGTATTTCTCCAACTATGCCGTCAAAGAAAACAAGACAACTAAAACTTCCAGCACCAATCCGTTTTCCTACTGCCCCTATATCTAAAGTCGGGCAGATGCCTTCCCCAACATCTGGAGCGTCATCTATGTCCACTTCACGGGATTCGATTTCACCTGCTGACCTGGGACTAGACCTGGATGTTAATGCACCGCTAACTACATAGGCAATGTTCCAGGTTTTTGCGGCGTTTCGGTCTGACGTGTTAAAGGGAGTGGATACTTCTATTCAATCTATCCGAGCTGATATTCTGGGGCTGGGAGAGCGTACAGACCATATAGAGGTGAAGATGCAGGAATTGGTCTCATCTCATAATGAGCTCCTCTCAGCCCATGCAGAACTCCAATCAGAAGTTTCATCTATGAGAGATAAAATGGCGGATATGGAAGATCGCTCACGAAGAAACAATCTGAAGATTCTGAAGAGTGTCCCAGATTCTGTATCTAATGCAGAGCTACCAGATTACGTTTCAAAGTTGTTTCTTAAATTGGTGCCTACGGCTTCTCAACAAGACTTGTTAATTGATCGGGTACATCGCCTTCCCAAACCGAGATCAGGAGCTGGAAATTACCCGCGAGACACTTTATTGCGTGTCCATTTCTTTCATTTCAAAGAGCAAATCCTGCACGCTGCACGTCAAGCTGTGGGCACAGACACCTTGGGGGGCCTTCAAATCTTTCCTGATCTGTCTGCGGCTACTCTGTCCAAAAGGCGCTCTTTCCAGTCCATTACTACAGCTCTAAGAGTTAATGACATCACGTATCGTTGGGGGTTTCCCGTAAAGCTTCTGGTCAGCTACGAGGCTTCCTCATAGGTAATCTCTACTGTGGAAGCTGGAATTAAGCTTCTGGCGGAATGGGACATCTCGGTGTCTACTCGTGCTTCTGGCTCCAGCGTTCAAGTAACTCAAGACTGGTCTAAAGCTACGTGAGATTACTACATATATACAGCTATTGTGTTATCTATGTTATATTCTGGTCAGTCCTGTTTCATCGATAGGACCGGAGATATTAGATTACATATTTTACATGAGATAGTCATTTCTTATGTATGTTCTATCATGTCTTTTCTTGTCTGATTGCACCAAATTGAATAACAATAATCTGTATATTTGCATTTCTGTTAGTTTAAGGGCCTTATTTACTAATAAGAAATTAGAGGAGGGAACCCTTAAGGGTTTTCATCCTTCCTACTATTGCAAAAAGTCTTAATTTGAGACCCTTTTCTAGTACATCTATAGTCAAAAAAGCATGTTTAATGCATATTGTTTTTGTTACTGTGTGTAATTCAGATTCGGAAAATTCCTATAGTATTACTATTACTATTATTATTGTTGTTTTGTGGGTTTAGCGACTCCACGTTTATACTGTTAGTAAAGTGGACGAGTTTATGTTAGTTTGTGCTTGGAATTAGCTAATGTGCATATCTGACATCTAGAGAGACTTGAATAGTCCTTACGCACTCTGCCTTGGTGAGCGTTTAATTTTAGCTTTATTCCTATATCTATGTAGTCCACCTGTCTTTGTATTTTGTTACCAATATACTGCATGGGGGGCTTATGGCTTTTGTCCTAGGCCACGTTCCTCCATGTTCTTGGTTTTGCTGTTTTTTTCCTATACGGCAAACATTTTAACCCTAATTTTTTGGGTTATCTCAGTTTCCCCTATGTGTTCCTTTTCTGTGTGTCCTTTTTGTTTTCTTTTCTGGTTTATTTTGTATTTTGGGTACCATAGTCCATATTACTCTATCTCCGCTAGAACCTTGGGTATTTTTGTCAATCTAATGTCTCTTACTTATGGTCTATAGATTATGGTCCAATTCTTTTCTTTAAATGTACATGGTTTGAACTCCCCTAACAAGCGCAGGCTTGCTTTGTCCACCTTCCATAGACACAGGGCTAAAGTTGTAGCACTACAAGAGACTAATTTTTCATCTGTGGCCCCACCAATTTTGAGAGATGCGAGATATAATGTTGCATATTATGCGAATGGTCCTCTCAAAAAGAATGGTGTAGCTGTGCTGTTCCATAACTCAGTGTCTTTCACTTTATCTAAAAAGGTAGAAGATAAGAACAGCCGGTATTTGATATTAGTAGGTCAGCTAGACGGTAAAGAGGTTACACTAGTTTCCCTCTATGCCCCTAATACTCTTCAAATCCCGTTTCTCAGACGAGTGTTTGAGGAAGTCTATCAGATTAGACGTGGTCATACGATTATAATGGGTGATTTTAACTTAGTCCCTGATAGTTGAATAGATAAATCATCAGTTAATGTTTCCGGAGTGAACAATGGCATTACCGATACATCAGCTCTGCTGCGGAAGCTCTTGGCGGAATTCGATCTATACGACGTGTGACGGGTTCATTCACCTAATGTGAAAGACTACACGTTTTTCTCACATGTACATAATACTTATTCACGTATTGATCTGATTCTTTTAGACAAACATCTACTCCAACATACTCGACAATCTAGTATCAAACCTATAGTTTGGTCTGACCATGCTGCGGTAACGTGGACTTGGGATGGCCATAACACAAGATTTCCCCCTAGACCATGGCGTTTACCAGATCACTTACTATCTTCCCCTGAAGGTGTTAAACCGTTAGCAGAGGCCCTGGAATCCTATTTAATAACTAATGATCCACAGGACACCTCTAGCACAACACACTGGTGCGCCCTCAAAGCTGTCCTTAGAGTAGTAGCCATTCAAACAAGTTCTCGACTTAAGAGACAATATCTACTCAAACAATCCGAATTGGAATTACGCTTAGCTCAGGTTGAATCTCTAAATAGGGCCCGTCCTTCTCGTACTCTTAAGAGAGAACTAGTGTCTATTCGAAACCAACTACAGAAATTATTTTTGGCTCGTATGAAATCATCCCTAATTAAACTTCACCAAAAGTTCTATAATTCAGGGAATATGGTAGGCAAGTTTCTAGCTCGTAAACTACGTAAACGTCAGGCCAGAAATAGGATTGAATATTTAATTACACCCAATAATAAGAAACTACTTAACCCCGCTGAGATTGCAAACGCCTTTGCTGAGTATTATGCGGGATTATATAATCTACATACTGACATTACTATACCACAGCCATCTGGCGCTTCTATTTCTACCTTTTTAAGAGACATTACTTTTCCTCAGTTAGGAGAGGATGCTTTGGCTGTTTTAAATGCACCTTGGACTGAGTGTGATCAAAGCATTGCCCTTGGGGAAGTCCCCTGGTCCGGACGGGTTTACCAATTCATTCTATAAACACTTTGCTAATTTGCTTTCTCCCATACTTACTTCCTTATTTAATTTTGTCTCCGGTCAGGGTAGCTTTCCAATAGAGATGTTGGAAGCTCAAATTATTACCTTACCTAAACCAGGTAAACCTCCTTCCTCCTGTCCGAATTTTCGCCCAATAGCCCTACTCAATTCAGACATCAAATTTATGCCAAGATGGTAGCCAGTCGGTTGGCCCCTTTTATCCCCCTTTTGATTCATCCGGACCAGGTGGGCTTCGTCAGCGGCAGACAAGCATCAGATAACACTCACAGAGTCTTTGATTAAGCAGAGCTGATGTTGAGGTGACGTAAGGAGTTCATTCTTCTTTCCCTCGACGCCGAGAAGGCATTTGATTGCCTTCATTGGCTGTTCCTCTACGAATCACTAAGCCATTTTGGTTTTCAGGGTGCTATTTTAAAGTCTATCAAGGCACTCTATAGTTATCCCACAGCTAGAGTGTTCAGTAATGGCTTTCTTTCCTCCCCATTTAATATTAGAAACGGTACAAGACAGGGGTGTCCTCTATCCCCACTTATGTATGTTTTAGCCATTGAACCATTAGCTTCAGCAATTAGAAATTCCCCTTCATTTCCTGGAGTGACAGTTGGTTCAACTTCACATAAATTATGTTTGTTTGCAGACGATATTCTTTTGTTTGTAACTAACCCTGTTGCTTCGTTGACAACCCTCCATGATATACTAGACAAATTTAGCACAGCTTCACTATACAAACTTAACACCACCAAGACTAAAGCCCTACCTTTTAACATACCTGATTTTGTTTTGTCACGTCTACAAGCTCAATACAGGTATAATTGGAAAACGGATTATCTTCTCTATCTAGGAATTAATATTTCGAACAGACTAGATAACTTTGCTAAGATAAATTTTGATCCTACAATAAAACATATTGCCGAACTGTTACATAACTGGTTGGGTTTCGAGGTTTCCTGGCTGGGTCGCCTTGCAGCATTTAAAATGATGATTTTGCCAAAGTTAATGTATTTATTTCGCACCATTCCCTTTTCGGTTCCGAAACACTTTCTCATTAAGGCCCGTAAACTAATTGTGTCTTATATTTGGAAAGGTAAAACTCCACGGCTAGCTTACCAGCGCTTGACCAAACCTAAAATCCTGGGGGGGTTACAAATCCCAGACCTAGAGTTATATCAGTCAGCGTGTTTAGTTTCACAAATTAGTGACTGGTTTCTTTCCCGTAACACTAAACCCTGGGTTGACTTAGAAAGGGCACTATTGAAAGAGTACCCCTTCGTGGACTTACTTTGGACACCCAAACAAATGCGTCCCCTCTCGAATAATACCCCTAGGGCCATAATAGACTCCCTCAAAAGCTGGGACAACATGATATTTCAATCTAAATGTATCAGATTACCGGCTAAATCTTTATCTTTAGCCGCTATAGCACGCTTAATCCCTGATCTATCGGTGACGATCTGGCGTTCATGTGGGATTGAAACTATCGCTGACATTTTGAGTTCTTCCTCTCTAATCCCGTTTTCTCAAATTCAAACCCAATTTCAGTTACCTTCTGGAGAGCTTTTCTCCTATCTTCGAATTCAGCATTGGGTGGCTAATATAATAAAGCTGTGTGGTTCCTTGGAGTTGCATTCGGCTGATATCTTGGCTAAATTAAAGAGAGGTAATTCTAAAGGTACTATTGGTTTTTGGTACTCCATGTGTCTCGAGGCTTGCCCCCCAGTTAAGTTTAAGTCCCAAGAGCAATGGGAGTCTGATCTTCAGAAGGCTTATACTCCCCTGCAATGGGAATCTATTTTCACTACTGCCCACAAATTGTCCAAATGTTATAATCATTTAGAATTAAAGTATAAAATACTCCATAGGCTCTATTTCACTCCAGCCAAATTACACGTAATATGGCCAACGCAATCAAAATATTGTTGGAGATGAAATATGAATGTTGGAGACATATTTCATATTTTTTGGAGTTGTTCTCATATTCAGGCTTTCTGGAAAGATTTATTTGATTTGATTTCCAAGGTATTAAAAGTGAATATCCTGCCATCCCCTTCTTTGGCGTTACTGCACGTTTATCCTGTAGGCATGCCCAAAACTGACTGTTATTTAGTGGGTCATGTTCTCCTAGCAGCCAAAACAGCAATAGCACAATTATGGAAATCATCTTCTCTTCCTTCTATTCATAAAATTATGCATAAGGTACAATTCGCATTTTTGATGGAGACTGTAGACGTTGCATATTCCACGTCTGCTGTTTCACCACTGAGGTTATAGAGTAAATGGCAGGAATTTGTATCTGTTGGCGAAGGTGCAGACCTTATGGTTGGAGATATACCTTCTGTATGAAAATATTTGGGGTATTAGTTTTTACTGGGATTTAGGCATCTTGATTATGACATAATTTATATGTACTGTATATTTTTGTGAACTGTGGTACCTTTTCTTTTCTTTTCTTTTTTCTTTTGGTTTTATATTTATCTTTTTTCCCCTTGTTCTATTTTCTTTTTATATTACTTACTTATTTTGTCATTTATCTGCAACCATTATAATCGTAATGCTGGCCATACACGCTGCAATTATTGGGACGATCCGCCCGATATCGGCGGATCGCCGCGATAATTGTAGCATGGGGGGGAGGCGACTGAGGGTTAAATATTGCTCGGTCGGGCATGCTCTATTGTCCAGCATGCCCGTCCGATGCGATATTTACCCGGTAACTGTCGGCCGCATCGGGCAGTGTATGCCCAGTGCGGCCGACAGACAGACATTTCCTGTGTTCCTTCCTACGGAAGGAACAGGGAAATGTCTCCTCCCCCGGGGGCGGAGCGCAGATGTTGGGCTGTACACTGTGAGATTTCTCTCACAGTGTATGCCGGCGACATCTGCGGCTGGCAGCCGGCCAGATAAAATGTCTGTCGGTCTGACAGGCATTTTATCTTGCCGTGTATGCCCAGCATAAGTAATATGTTTTTACTTGTGTTTTTATTTTATTTTAATTTACTATTTCTGTATTTGTGTTTTTCTTGTTGAAAAATCAATAACAATTTATTGAAAAAAAAAAAAAAACAGCAGTGGTTTGCATACAGTACTGTCTTGACATGAATGATTTTGTTACGTCATCCAGATATAAGTATTCATTGCTTATCATATTTTTACAAAAATCTTTTGATTTTCATAAACAAATATTGTGTTTCAATCCATATGCAGATCTTGGCTAGAGATGAGCGGGCTCGGTTTCCTGGAAACTGAACCCATCCAAACTTGGCAGATCCAAGCTGCTGCTGGGATCACCGCACAATTTTCATGTCCGAAAACGAGGCTTCCCGACGTCGGATCTCGCGAGTTTTGGATCCGATATTAGTCCCTCCCACGGTGATTAAGCGCCATTTGTCACAGGAGCGTGGGGAAGGAGGGTAGGCTAGGCTAGGTTAGTTAGATAGCTTAGCTTAGTCTAGTGACAGTCTAATAGACAGTCACTAGACTGTCTATTAGACTGATAGTGACAGTCAGGTTTAGTGACACTATCCTTGATGGGCAGTGCCCTAGGTAATACTGGCCGAGCTAGTTCTGTGGATAGGCAGTTAGCAAATCATTGTTTTTTTATAGTGCAGGAACATCATTTAATATAATAATAATAATTAATATTGTTGTATGTGTGGCTTACAAAACTTATTTTTTTATTTGGTGCTGTAACTCTAGTAATACCATACATTAGTCAGTAACGGTCAGTAGATCAAGGGCTACCACACAATGTGTTGCAGTCGGTGGGCACTTTCTTTTTTCTTATATATATAAAAAAAAAATTGTGTTTGTGATAAAATTCAGGCCGTGATACTGTCTGTGTGAGATATAACAGTCAGTAACGGTAAATTGATCTAGGGCTACCACGCAGTGTGTCGCAGTTGGTGGGCATAGGTTATTTTTTGTGGAAAAAGAATTCAAGCGTCCATATGGACAGAACAAAAGAACAGCAGGAACAGCAACCAAGCACTAGCGTTGCAGCTGCTGTCCCCTTCAGTCATCATGACAATACTGCTTCAACGTCATCTACTAAAGCCGATGCTCAAGCTTTCAGTCAGGACATCTAAAATCCAAAAAACAATATTTTACAGTGGCAAAGAAAAAAACACCTCTAACAAAGGGAAAGTTTAGTGCAGAAAAAAATTAAATTGCCAACAAGCCATTCACCACACGCAGTGGCAAGGAAAGGCTCAGGCCTTGGCTTGTATTTATTAGTCAGTTCCCCTGAAACCCTCTGAGAACTTGCCTCTGTAGAGCCAGTTTGTATATGTAGAGATCATTGCCAGCAATGTCAGCTGCCCATTGGTAACTTGTTTTGTGGGGGCCCATACAAACCAATCACTTCAGCCACAAGTGGCAGTCCCTGTCGCTGAACTGATTGGTTTGTTAAACTGTGCATTTCCTGTTTAATATATAGCAGAAGGATGAGTGGGAAGGCCCAAGGACAATTCTAGCTTGAACCTATTTTCTTTGCACTATGCGCTGTTTGGGGCATTGCTGACTGACATTTTTAATTCTATAGTTTATTAAACTGCCATTCTGTCTGCCACTGTTGTGTGGCAAATGTTTCATATAGCCTCTGACAATTACTTTATTTTTTTGGTTTCATACTGTATTTATTTAAAATAAAATCACAAATAGGTATACTTGCAAAATAGTCATGCCTTTTTCAACCTTGATTTGTAGATACCAACCTGGTGGGCTTGGCTTTCCCTGATCATAACAGCCATGTTTGGTCAAATGCAACTCAAGCACCAAATGGAGGGGCTATTTTGTGATGGTATCCAGAGTTTTTCTCCCTCCTCCCCTCCCAGCATTCCCATACGTAATCCCAGAAGCACAATGATGAGAGGTGTTTAGTACCAGACTTTAATAATCCCTCTGCCCCTTTCCTGTTCAGAGCTTCTGTTTTGTGTGCTGCCACATTAATAGTTCTTCCACCCTTTCAAGAATCGAAATGGGCAGGTGCGACACCGGCATTACTCCAGCTGGTGGGAGGGTTCAAGGACAATTCCATCTTGTACCTCTTTTCTTTGCATTATGTGCTGTTTGGGGCATTACGGACTGTCTTTTTGTGTAGATGACAAAATTATTGTTATAGTTTATTAACTGCCATCCTGTCTGCCACTGCAGTGCCATTCTCTTTCCTAGATGTGCCATGTTGGTAATTGAATTGCCACGGCTGCTGAAATCTTCTACATGCAGTTGATGAACGTCAAAAATGTCCAGAACTTTTTATGGCCACAGGCAGCATCTCCTGCATGCCCCTTTCATTTTTAAAAAAACATTTGAAACCACCAAAGAGCACAACTGGGGCAAGGACTGATGTGAATGAGTAATGTTCTTTGTGAATGCCTCCCCTCATAAATCCAAAAGTTTAATTAAATTTACTACGAATCAACCCTTCCTATTCCTGCCTTCAACTACATACATACTCCATCTCCCTTGTGCATTGTAGTTCAGCTGGAGAGCCACAGGCACCTTTCCTCTGATGTAAACAGCAAGTCTTGGTCCCATTATCCCCAACAACCTCCCTAAGCACAAAGTAAACATCTGTTTTCAGTGTGTACTATTTAGCACCTCCACAAGCAAGGCCACCACATTTTTATTAGATGTATAACAAATATACAGTGTATATGGGCTGAATCAATATTCAATCAGGATGTTGCACAAAATGACTGCCCTCACTGTGTGTTAATGACAGGTGATCTGCAGATGTCATTCAGGTGATCAGGTTTTAGGTGGTTGGTTCACATAGGACTGAACACAAGTGGGCTTCAGTGAGCCAGCTCCCATATAAGTCCCAAGCATCTCTGTGCGATGGTGCAAACATTGCATAATATCTTCTGACAATCTCTCCATGCTTGAATAGCAAACCTTTTACAGATCAAAGATGTCTTTCAGGAACTGAAGAACTTGATCATACATTGATTCTCCCTCATAATTTTCTTCAGAATTAAAAAATAAAATAAATGTACAAACTAATCAATCCTTCCTTCCTTTTCCCGCCTTCAACTACTCCATAAACATACTCCATCTCCCTCAGGCCTCTGACCTGGTTCTTGATTAATGAAAGCAATCTTGGTTACTCTATGTGGTCGTATAGATTATTAAACTGCCATTCTGTCAGCCACTGCAGTGCCAATCTGTTTCCTAGATGTGCCATATTCGAAGTTGAACTGCCACATTTTTGTGCGCACACTGCTGTCGCTTATCTTAGTCAGCCAGCTAATTCGGTGCAATCTTTTGGCCTAAACTTGATGAAAAAATTTTGCAAAGTGGTGAAAACTGACAGGAAATGAGTGGAAATTAATGTTATTGAGGTTAATAATACTGTAGGAACAAAAAAAAAACAAATTATGTGATTTGAGCAATTTTTGATAAAAAAGAATACCGAACCAAAACAAGTGAGGGTTTGCAAAACCAAAACACGAAAGTTAATCCAGATCGAAATCCAAAACACGGGAGTCGGCACACATCTCTAAACTTGATGTGTCCATCCTTGTATAGGCAGCATATGCGACTGGTTTACGCCAAGTTATCATCATCAGTGAGTTGCTCTACCTTTTCCCCTGTACCTGTCACTCCCTGTTTATGGTTTTACTACAATCATTGTATGTATGCTTTGTACTCATTGTGGTGCATTGTAGTTATGCTATGTTTTTATGTCTACCTCTCATACAGTGCTGCCTGCACCATGTGGCATCTAACAAATAAAAAATAATAATAATCAGCTTGTATTACCACCAGTGGAGACACAAGAGGGGTGCGGGCCACACACTCGGGTGTCACCCGACAAGGGGTGACACCAAAGTATTGACTCCTCCTCAGTAACAGGAGCCAGGTGTTGCACTGTAGAATTACATGCAGCACACAGTGAGGGAGCCAGCACTGCAAATAGACTAGTCCCCTGGGGGCAGTCCACATCTCCGGCACCCCCGGAGTGACTAAAATGGGGGTTTGGCCACGCCACCTAGCTGCGAGGCCATGTCCCCTTTTTTACTGACATGCTGCTTTGCCACATGCTCTACTCTCCTGCCCGCACCGGGTTACACCCAGGGGAGGGACGCCACTGATTACCACATGACCTCTAGCAACTGTAATATATATGCCTCCTATATGCCGTGTATGTGTGTCTGAACTTTCTGCAGGGCCGGCTCTAGGGGTGTTCGACCAGTGCAGTCGCACAGGGGCGCCACCCGTATAGGGTGCACCCCCCCCCAGCATCCCCATTTCAGTGGGCCGAAGTGGCCTGCGGGTGGTCAAATCAGGAGGTTGGGGACTGCCACAGCTGTGCGTCAGTGCCGGACCCCCGGAGTGTGAATGGATGCCGCGCGCATGCCCGCGGCATCCATTCACTGATGGGAGAGGGCTGGGGGAAGCCCAGCCAGTGACTGAGTGCTGGGCTTTACCCCCAGCCTGACGTTATTTGGAGGCGTGCCATATATGTCACATAGGGGGCGTGGCCTATGGTAATTAGGCCACACCCCAAATTTCATTGCGCACGATATAAGGACACATTATTAAGGGCCGGCACAGGGTGCTCCAACTCCTGGAGCCGGCCCTGACTTTCTATATGGCAGAATGAGCTGCATTTTCATGAACACGAGCTACATCAGACCATCTTTTTACGAGTGCCAGATGAGCATGCACAGAATGATTCCATGTAAATTATGCTACAAAACTGGCACATATCTCACTGTTTTCAAATCATCTGACCATTTATTTTACACCTTAGTTATACTGTATCTCACATGCACGTCTGTATTTCCTTCACATAAGCTACAGTATGACCTTTCCCACCTTGTTGACTTTTCCTATATCACTTTTTTCTCATCTCTAAATACCATTTCACCCCCATTAATTTATCTCCAACTACTCCATACTCCCAGCCCCAAACATCAAGTTACAATAATAATAATAATAATAATAAAACATTATAAATATGCAATAAAATACTTAAACCTATTACAGTCCAAAATATTATTACCGTCAAGTCCAGGCAACACCGTCCTCCTCATAGCCAAAACCAGCCCCAATGGGGAGCCAAACAGGAAAAAGTCTGACACCTCGAAATTAAAACGTCCCAGGATGACTTCACAAAGGTTTGAGCTCCCTGATCGGGGAAAGTCCACATCATCTTTCAGGACACTTGAATGGATGCTGGGAGCAAAAAAGGAAAATAAATCAACCAATCTTGTATGTATGTATGTATGTATGCATGTATGTATAATTATATATAATATATATATATATATATATATATATACACACACACACACACATATATATATATATATATATATATATACACACATGTAAATTTAAGTATTTTGTCTAGATTTGTTTCTTAAATTTAGAAACGCTAAATACTGGACAAGATTTAATTAAAAAACTAGATTGAAATTGAGCATAAAACGTTTCTGTCCATTTATCACAACCAGCAGTATTACTGCTTTTATAATGAGCTTCTACGGTTCTTAGGCGGGTTACACACTTGGTCGATATCGGCCCGACAAATTGTGCATATCTGCTAGTGTGTACGCACTAATGCGTGCTTCCGGCGGTTGTGTGCGTCGTCTTCCGGTTGGTCGTGCTGCATGGCCAACCGGAAGATATCGCATGCGATTGGGTGCCAATCGTGTAGTGTGTATGGCCCACCCGACGACCGATTTGCCCAATTTTGACGTCCTGTGTTGCCAGTGATCGCTGTTGTGTTTATTAGTTTTCTATTGCAATAAAAAAAAGCTTACATTGTGTTCATTAAAAACAACTTACTGCAACAGAAAATGAAACTTTAAATAAATTGTTATATATGAAATAGCTATTAGAAGCAGTCACAAATATATATGAAAACATTTCAAGAACTTGTTTTAATTGAAGATATGCAATGTAGTCAACACTTTTGTGCCAGCTTATTAAAACTAAAAACCACCCTCGTAGATTATGCTTGATCCATGGAGAAGTAATTTTATTATGCACACAAGGCTTCATATAGAAGATAGGCAGCAACTTGGAACCTACAGTATTTTGACTAATTCCATAAGACAATGGGTTGGTTGGATCTTGCTGGCAAGAATACTGTTACAATATGGATCTTTAAGTTTAGCGCAAATTGTGTCATCGCCCCCCGAACCGCCCACTTTCGGCACACAATGTGAGGGACTTGCCCAATCTTGCGGGGTGCCAGGAGTGGCACTCGATTTTCGGGAGGCTCCCGACAGTCCCGAGAGAGTAGGCAAATATGATAATATATTAAAGTACATGAAAATTCTAAAAGGTGTAAATATGCTTAATGTGGGCATGGCCACCTATGGAGCAATGAGAATGAACAATACAGGAAATCCTAGTTTCACACTGCTATATTAAACAAAATATTAGCCATACACTGTATTTCCATTACATGGTGAAACAGGAAATAATTACCGATTTGTAATAAACTCACTAACGTGTATTATCGTGTTACCATATAACAACCTTCTTAAATACAATGTAACTTAACTTCTAAAAATAAAGACACAGACAACAGTTTATTTTTGACAAGTCATTCAATTTTAAACTATAAGTTAATACTAATAATGGTGACGGCACAAAAAGAACGCACAGGACAATAACAACCAAACAGCTCAAACAAACACACACAAGCCAAGCATTGGTGATCAACTCTCCTTTATCTTCAACCACCGGTCCAGGTGGTACAGCCATTTCCTGTCCAGGACAATTGGCTGTCGCCTTACTCCACTTTAATGAGAGTGCACCCACTAAGCCTAACTATTAACATAAACTAACTTCAAGTGTCATTCTTTTACGTCAAGCGAGGCCTAAACCGACGCGGCACCACCATAACTCAACCCTGTAATAAGAAACACCTCAACCAGCAGACAAAACTTCTCAGAAAAATAGCCAAACCCGCAGGCCTAAAAAGCACGCCAAATGTGCATCCCGGAATTGAATCAACACATGTTCTACTACACCACCACCATTCTCCAACATGTACCTCACCACTGCAGTATTGACCTTCCTCCTAGACACATCCAACCACGCACCAAAACAGCACACCTACAAACACTCCTTTGACAATGAAGGAACACAACACTTGCAGGAAGGCAGAGCTTCCGCTATCAAACGGATCCACCGACAATAGAGTGCTTATCCAACACAGTGCGCTGACCTAAATCATTCCTAATGATGGGTAGAGAGGGAAAGAGTTGTCTGTAATTGATGCACAGAATTAAAATAGAACTTTTATTTGTCTTTAAAATGTGTATATTAATGATACAGTCTGTGAATTATTAAAAGAAGAAATTAAAGTGTTATATAGGTAAGAAAAAGTGTAATGACAATAGATTCTTGGTACCAATACAGGTCTGTTTTTACTATTTTTCCGAAATATATGGTAGTATCCTGGATATCTATATATTATTATTTATTTAATCTATTGCAATAAATAATTATTTAAACCAAATGCCATTCTGTCAGTATTATTTCAAACATTAATTATAGCACTGCGTTGAATGGAGTACATATATGTCCACAGAGCATATCATAAGTAGATATTTTCATTCCCATACAGATGGAGCACCTTATAATATGGAAAGAAAAAACAAAAGCAGTCGAACCACAGACACACCATACCTACAAGACATGGCAAAAAACATAACAAAGAGGGGGGGGAGGGGAACAACTTAGCTAACCAGACTTGAGGCAAAAAAACTAAATAAAAACCCCGGAGTATACTAACCATCACGCTATATCATATAATTCAGAAGCCAATTGGGCCCCCGGGGGGAAAATAAAAAATTCCTCATAGACTCCCGCAGTAGGTCGGAGAGGGGTTAGGCCTCCAGTGAGCTACGTTGGAGCAAAAATAGCTAAGCCAGGATGAATATAACGTCAGAACTCCATCGACCAAGGGATTGGATATCCCCGCCCGGCTCGAGCTCTGAAAAAGCTAAACAACACTGCAAAAATATGACAAAACTGGTATTTCGTAACCGGGGATACATCCTTGTGCATCAATCATGTGCCATCCCATCGCCACCGGACATACTGCAGAAATGGGATATAGTTGAAGTGAAAGCCAGCGCCCTCTACCAGCCTGATCCGTACTGGGGCACTGTATAAGGCCTAGCATCGCTTCCGGGCATACAAATTACGTCCATAATAGTGAGTGGTGGGTCAGCCCTCTTAAAGGGGACAACTAATTCACAGACCCAAAACGCTACATGAAGCATCATGGCAAAAACCTAATTGAAACAGCAAGCATTCAGAGCTGAAAATAAAAAAATGGAAGGGACCGCAGCTACTAAGTAAAGCAACAAGGACATATCAATGGGACGCATGCAGTCAACCGCTTTAGGGGTAGGCCTAGTCCAAACCCTGCAGGCCCCTGAAATTATGAAGGACCTGAAGTGGCCGGGCCTGTCATATAACACCGATAAAATAGACACACCGGCAAAAATATGCCGTACCACAGCGAGCGAGCGCCCTCGCGAATACAGATCCCAAATAAATGTCAGCATGATGTTCTGCAAGATCTTACGTGCCTGATCCACCGAAACCAGAAAAAACGCTCCCATTCCAGCCAACCCACCTGCTAACAGTGCAAAGTCCTGGGGGCAATGGACCTCAAAGCTAATTTCTAAATGCCGGCCTGATGATCTGCCAAACAGAAGGAGGACACGGGTCACCGGCCAGAGCGGCCTGATGGGCTAATTCCTCGAACGGCAACAATGCATCCGCAATCCCAATCTGTATACCAGGCACATGCCCGGCAACAAATTGGACATTAAGGGCGGGATGTACTAAACAGCGCTTCCGTTCGGGCACACACTGTGGTTCATTACCACGATATGTACCAAGAATTTTGCAAAGGACAGCTCTGCCGATAAGAGCTGGCCACAGGGGCTCATGGGAGGGATCTGATCGGATCCCTCCAAGCCAGGAGCATCACGATAAGAAGCCCTATAGGCTTCTATTGTGTAACGCTAGGGATGCGAAGCTTAGAATGCATCGCATTTTGGTGCTTAGTACATTCAGGGAATGCGGCAAAACTCCCGAAAAACGGCATCCTCAGGGGCTTTACCGCATTTTCCCCTTTAGTACATCCCGCCCTAAGCAGCAGGAAACACAGAACAATTCATGCTAGCAAATGAACAACCGGAAGAGAGGACGAACTCTGAGGTCAAGCACCTGCAACGCGCCCAGGTTGTTGCAACAAAATCATACTTACGTTACCCAAGTGGTCCCCCTGGAGTTCTAAAGCAACCACAATGGGGAACAGCTCAAGCAACAGCATGTTCTTAGTAAACCCCTACGCAACCCACGTTAATGGTGAAGGTGAAGCGCACCACGAACCGCTGAGGTAAGCTCAGCCAGTCGAGACAGCAGCGTCAGTAAAAATTGGAGCTGAGTGTCACTGCAGGAGTACTCAGCCACTTCCCTACGGGGATATATCCGAAGCCAGCGACACATACGACCAAGGCGCATAGGGGATGCCATCTTACTGAGATCCGCCACCGATAGCTAGACGGCTGGGGGTGGTACCAGATTTGGCACAGAAGCAAGCCTTTTCAGGGTGGGGCCCACTCTTTTTTTTTTGCGGATATTCAATGACATTCAAATGTCCTGAGGGCGGGTTTCAGGGTAGCACGCCACAAATATAAAGAAACCTGCCAATTATGGTAGGAGCAATAGGCCTTCTCACCCATGCCCCCCCTTTCCCAGTGCAGCAAAATGCAGGCAAGCCAATGAGCCCAGCTGTGTCTTAACATGAGAAGGCAATGGGGAAGCAGCAGCTGCTGATGACTGATCAATTGATGACCCAGGCGTGGAAGACTGGGATGCTAGGAAAGGGGTAAAAAAACACTGGCCCGAGATGATAGCTGGGTCAGAGGGGGAAGGGACGCCCAGGTCCGGATTAATAATGGGGCGGGTGGAGCTGCAGCTCCAAGCCCACCATGGAAATAGGCCTACAGGATCCACTGCAGACAGTACTGACAGGGAAAATAAAAATCCCTGTAAACACTGTCTGCACTGCACTGAATTCTGGCAACATGACTGTCTGTATTGCAGACAGTGAACTAGGATACGAATCCTGGACCATTCACATCCAAACCCCCCCCCTCTGCCGTCCAAAACCGCGCCCCCGGACAGACAAGCTCCGCCCCTGGCTTTCCGAATATCCTCCCTGTGCAGTTCAAACCTCCGCCCCCATACTCCCGATGCTCCGCCCCATGCTCCCGAAGTTCCGCCCCCAGGTCCTCCTTAACCAACCTGGCCTGGGTCGCCCACCATAGTTGTGTCCCCCAGGTGACCAGAAGCTCGGGTCCCGACTCTCCGGGTCATCTAAAGCTCCCCCGCTTTCCTCTGCAACTGGGCTGATACAGCTGGCCCTGGAAATGATGAGGCTGAGGTGGAGCGCAGAGGCTGAGCTGCCTTACACAGGAGGGAAGGCACCTGTCACCAGCTGAAAAACAGCATGCATAACCAGGTCAGTGTAATGCCTGCCACCTATGTATGTGTTTACCTATGTGTGTGTATATATGTAAGTATATAGTGTGTGTGTATATATATATATATATGTATGTATATAGTGTGTATGTGTTTATCTACTGTATGTGTGTATGTGTGTGTGTATATGTATGTATACAGTGTGTGTATGTATGTATGTGTGTATATATATTAGGGGCGAGCGGGTTTGAATTTCTGAAATCCGAGCCCCCCCGAGCCCCCCCGATCCGAGTCAGGCTCGACTTTTCCCGCCTGACTCGGATCTGAAATCGAGGCAAAACATCATCATCCCGCCTTCCGGGTTTTGGATTCTAATAAGGTACCCGCGTCGGCGCCATTTTCTCACTCGGCTGTGGACAGTGAAGAGGGAGGGTGGGAGTTAGGGCTGGCTGGGCTGTGTAGTGTTGTGCTGTGCTGTGCTGCGCTGTGCTGCTGTTGTCCATAGGGGCTGTGTCCACTCCTCCAAAGTCCATAGAGGCTGGCTGTGTTGTGCTGTGCTGCTGTTGTCCATAGGGGCTGTGTCCACTCCTCCAAAGTCCATAGGAACTGGCTGTGTTGTGCTGTGCTGCTGTTGTCCATAGGGGCTGTGTCCACTCCTCCAAAGTCCATAGGGGCTGGCTGTGTTGTGCTGTCAGTTGTCCATAGGGGCTGTGTCCACTCCAAAGTCCTGTGCAGTGTCCCAGTCCTAAAGGGGTGCTGTAGTGTTGTCCAGGGGGTGCTCTGTCCAGCAGGGGTGCTCCCCCCAAGTGCAAAAAAAATTATATTTTTTCTGTGTTTGTGAATTGTGTGCGCACGTGCATCAACAAAGTAGTGCCAAGCGTGCGCCTGTGTCATAAGTAAAGGGCCGGCTAGCTTGACCATTAAAGGGTGCTGTAACCCCCAAAGGGCACTCCAAACAAAATAAAAAAATATTTTCTGTGTTTGTGAATTGTGTGCACTGTGGCTTCACGTGCATCAACAAAGGAGCAGCGCCAAGCGTGCGCCTGTGTCCCATAAGTAAAGGGCCAGCTGGCTTGTCCGTTAAAGGGTGCTGTAACCCCCAAAGTGCACTCCAAACAAAATAAAAAAAAATATTTTTTTGTGTTTGTGAATTGTGTGTGCAGTAGCCGCACGTGCATCAACAAAGTAGTGCCAAGCGTGCGCCTGTGTCCCTTAAGTAAAGGGCCGGCATGCTTGTCTGTTAAAGGGTGCTGTAACCCCAAAGGGCACTCCAAACAAAATAAAAAAATATTTTCTGTGTTTGTGAATTGTGTGCACTGTGGCTGCACGTGCATCAACAAAGGAGCAGCGCCAAGCGTGCGTCTGTCTGTTAAAGGGTGGTATAACCCCCAAAGTGCACTCCAACAAAACATTTTCTTCTGTGTTTGTGAATTGTCTGCACTGTACGTGCATCCTCAAAGCAGCAGCTCCAAGCGTGCGTCTGTCTGTTAAAGGGTGGTGTAACCCCCAAAGTGCGCTCCACAAAGAATAAAAAATTCTTTTTTTTTCTGTCTTTGTGAATTGTGTGGGCTCTAGCTGCACGTGCATCAAAAAAGGAGCAGCGCCAAGTGTGCGCCTGTGTCCCATAAGTAAAGGGCCGGCTGGCTCATTTCTTAAAGAGTGGTGTAACCCACGAAGTGCACTAGTCTCCAACAAAAATAAAAAATTATTTTCTGTGTTTGTGTGCGTCTAAGCCGCACGTATATATCAATATAACATAAATGGAGGACCAAACTTTCTCCGATAAAAATAAAATAGGGAAAGATCAAGAACCACTTCCTCCTAGTGCTGAAGCTGCTGCCACTAGTCATAACAGACGATAACATGCCATCAACGTCGTCTGCCAAGGCCGATGCCCAATGTCATAGTAGAGGGCACATACAATCGCAAATGACAAAGTTCAGGAAAATGACCTTGAAAACAACATTTAAATCATCTGAAGAGAAACATAAACTTGTCAATATGCCATTTACGACACGGAGTGGCAAGGAACGGCTAAGGTCTTTCCCTATGTTCATGACTAGTGGTTCAGCTTCACATGACAATGGAAGTCCTCCTCCCGCTAAAAAAATCTAACGAATTAAGTTGGCAAAAGCACAGCGAAGAACTGTGCATTCTAAGAAGATATCACAAATCCCCAAGGAGAGTCGAAGTGTGGTGGCGGTTGCGATGCCTGACCTTCCCAGCACTGGACGGGAAGAGGTGGCTCTTTCCACCATTTGCACGCCCCCTGCAAGTGCTGAAAGGAGCACCCACAGTCCACTTGCTGATATGCAAATTGAAGATGTCACTGTTGAAGTACAACAGGATGAGGATACTGGTGTAGCTGGTGCTGAGGAGGAAATTGGCGAGGAGGATTCTGATGGTGATGTGGTTTGTTTAACTCAGGCTCTGGGGGAGACAGTTGTTGTCCATGGGATGAAAAAGCCCATCACGGTCATGCCTGGGCTGAAGACCAAACATTCCACCTCTTTGGTCTGGCAATATTTCTATCCAAATCCGTACAACAACTGTCTTGCTATATGTACCATATGTAAAGGTGAAATAAGTAGGGGTAGGGACGTTAACCACCTAGGAACATCCTCCCTTATACGGCACCTGCAGCGCGTTCATAAAAAGTTACTGTCGAGTTCAGAAACTTTGGCTAAGACCGTTAGCAGTCCAGGGACACCTAAATCCTGTTGTCCTGTTGTATCCAAGCGCCTGCAAACCACACCGTCAACTCCCTCCTCGTCAATTTCCTCCTTAGTCAGGATCGGAAGTAGTCCTGCAGGCCATGTCACTGGCATGACTGACTCTCCTATCCGGGATTCCTCCGGAGGATCCTGCATTGCTACGCCTCCTGCTGCCGCTGCTGCTGTTGCTGCTGCTGGGAGTCGTTCATCATCCCAGAGAGGAAGTAGGAACACCACTACTTTTACTAAACAATTGATCCTCCAACAGTCCTTAGCGAGGAGGATGAAGTACGACAGCAGTCATCCTGAAGCAAAACGTATAACTGAGGCCTTGACTGCTATGTTGGTGTTAGACGTGCGTCCGGTATCTGCCATTAGTGCAGTGGGATTTATACAATTGATGGAGGTAGTGTGTCCCCGGTTAAAAATCCCATCTAGATTCCACTTCACTAGGCAGGCGATACCGAGACTGTACAGAAACGTCAGAAAAAGTGTCCTCAGTGTCCTAAAAAATGCGCTTGTAGCCAATGTCCACTTAACCACGGACATGTGGACAAGTGGAACAGGGCAGACTAAGGACTATATGACTGTGACAGCCCACTGGGTAGATGTATCACCTTACGCAGCAACAACAGCAGCGTCACCAGTAGCAGCATCTCAGAAACGCCAGTTCGTTCCAAGGCAGGCTATGCTGTGTATCACCGGTTTCAGTAAGAGGCACACCGCCGACAACCTCTTAGAGAAACTGAGGGAAATCATCGCCCAGTGGCTTACCCCACTTAAACTCTCCTGGGGATTTGTGATATCTGACAACGCCACCAATATTGTGCGGGCATTACATCTGGGCAAATTCCAGCACGTCCCATGTTTTGCTCACACAATAAACTTGGTGGTGCAGAATTTTCTGAAAAGTGACAGGGGCGTGCAGGAGACGCTTTGGGTGGCCCGAAAAATTTCTGGCCACTTTCGCCATTCAGCGACTGCGTGCCGAAGACTGGAGCGCCAGCAAACACTCTTCAACCTCAACCCTCTATATGCTTCAGAGGATGGAGGAGCAGCAAAAGGCCATTCAAGCCTATACATCCACCTATGACATAGGCAAAGGAGGGGGTATGCACCTGACTCAAGCGCAGTGGAGAATAATTTCCGTGTTTTGCAAGGTTCTACAGCCCTTCGAACTTGCCACACGTGAAGTCAGTTCAGACACTGCCAGCTTGAGTCAGGTCATTCCCCTCATCAGGCTTTTGCAGAAGCAGCTGGAGAAAGTGAAGGAGGAGCTAAGACGGAGCGATTCCGCTCGGCATGTGGGACTTGTGGATGAAGCCCTTCATTCGCTTTGCCAGGATTCCAGGGTAGTCCATCTGTTGAAATCAGACCACTACATTTTGGCCACCGTGCTCAATCCTAGGTTTAAAGCCTATGTGGTGTCTCTCTTTCTGGCCGACACAAGCCTGCAGAGGTGCAAAGACCTGCTGGTGAAAACACTGTCAGCTGAAGTGGAACGTGACACGTCAACAGCTCCTTCTTCATTTTCTCCCGCAACTGGGGCTGCCAGGAAAAAACTTAGGTATCCTAAGCAACCCGCTGGCGGTGATGCAGGGCAGGCAGGACCAAGTTTGGACATCTGGTCCGGACTGAAGGACCTGCCAACAATTTCTGACATGTCTACTGTCACTGCATATGCTACTGTCACCATTGACAGAATGGTGGAGGATTACATCGGTGACAGCATCCAAGTAGGCATGTAAGACAGTCCGTAACTGTGGAGAAGATGATGTTCATAAAAATGAATTATCAACTCTTCCAGGGAGACCAGCCTCCAGAACGTACAGAGGGACCTGTGGTGGTGGATTCCAGCGGGGACGAGTTAATACTCTGTGAGGATGAGGATGTACACAACACTGAAGAGGGTGAGGAATCGGTGGATGAGGAGGATGAGGACGACATCTTGCCTCTGTAGAGCCAGTTTGTGCAGGGACAGATTAATTGCCAGCTTGTTTTGTGGGGGCTCAAACGAACCAATAATTTCAGCCACACTCGTGTGGCAGACCCTGGCGCTGAAATGATTGGTTTGTTAAAGTGTGCATGTCCTGTTTATACAACATAAGGGTGGGTGGGATGGCCCAAGGACAATTCCATCTTGCACCTCTATTTTTTCTTTACATTATGTACTGTTTGGGGCCTAGTTTTTCAAACTGCCATCCTGTCTGCCACTGCAGTGTCACTCCTAGATGGGCCACGTGTTTGTGCCGCCCACTCGTATCTCTTAGCATAGTCATCCAGCTACCTCGGTGCAACCTTTTGGACATAAAAACACTATTGTGAGGTGTGAGGTGTTCAGAATAGACTGGAAATGAGTGGAAATTAAGGTAATTGAGGTTAATAATAGCATAGGAGCAGAAAAACCCACAAATTCTGTGATTTTAGCTGTTTTTATGCTTTTTTTAAAAAAAATACAGATCCAAAACACGGAAGGGTGGTTTTGGCAAAACCAATCCAGATCCAAAACACGAAGAAAGATCCAGATCCAAAACCAAAACACGAAAAGTGGGCGGTGCACACCCCTAATATATATGTATGTATATAGTGTGTATGTGTTTATCTACTGTATGTGTGTATGTATGTGTTTATCTATGTGTGTGTGTATGTATGTATATAGTGTGTGTATATATATATATATATATATATATTGTGATAGGATCACTGGTAAAGTGGTCTGTGGCAGGTACATTTGTCCCAGATTCCTGTCTTTTGTGTTTTAAACCCCCAGGAGAAAGTCTGCAGTGTAGCAGGCTTGAGTTTCGGCTTTTTGAAAAGCCGGTTTGGGACCTGGGGGTTGTGGGTGAGAGGAGAGGGAGGGCTCCACCCACGGCCACTCCAGGTTTTGGTTCTCGCAGCCTGGTAACAGGTTGTTAGGGTTTCCACCTGAGAGTGGCCAATATAAGCCTAGTGTGTTTAGGGCTGAGTGTCTCACCTGGAGAGCAGGCAGGGAGTTTTCTCAGAGACACGTGGATACCTAACTGTGAGTGTTGTGCTGTGCTTTTGTTGCTGGCGAGGGCATTAGGCCCTGCCAGGTTCTGGTAGTGAGGGAACTACCTGTGAAGTTAGTGCCCCGACAGTGCTAGGATTTATATTTATGTTTTCTTTATGTTTCTGACATTGTACAAAAAAGACTGGCGCCGACCAGCTTGTACTTGCATCCAGACTGGTGTGCTGCTTCCCTGCTGCTGTGTGTGTGTGTAAGGAAGGAGTCCTCTACCCAGGAGAGGGACACCCTAACCTAACTGTGTCACAATATGGTGGAGAATGCGGGCACCCACACACACTGAAGTTGCAGCAAGAGGAAAACTTTCCATTTAAAAATTAAAGGGACAGACACCCAATTTGTGAGTGTGGAAATAACACTGTGTCCTTGGAGTCCCATAGAGGAGGCATCAGCCAATGCTCAGAGAGGCAAGGTTCAGCTTCCAACCTACACCCCAGGACAAAATGGAGGACATTATTAAGGCCTTGCTTCAAGCTACAGCAGCTCAACAGGAGACAAACAAAATTCAGCAGGAATCTAACAGACTTCAACAGGTCGCCATTGAGGAAACCCGCCAGGCCTTAGCGGAAAACCGCCAGGCCTTATCGGAAAACAGTCAGGCCATAAAAGAGGTGGTACAGCACCTGGTCGCCCGGCCCAGAGATGTTAATACTGGTCCTCCCACCACCACTCACTCCGTACGAGCCAGTCACTTCCTCCAAAAGATGACTTCGGGCGATGATGTGGAGGCCTATCTCGCCGCATTTGAAAGAACGGCCGAAAGGGAGAGTTGGCCCCAGGAGCAGTGGGCAAGTCTGGTGGCACCTTTTTTGTCTGGGGAGCCACAAAAAGCATATTTCGACTTATGCCTGGCTGATGCCAAGGACTATAAAAAACTAAAACAGGAGATCCTAACTCGCTTGGGAGTCACCACCTTTGTTCGTGCCCAACGGGTCCACCGCTGGGAGTTCCATAAGGACAAGCCTCCACGTTCACAGATGCATGACTTCGTCCATCTGTCCTCAAAATGGCTACAGCCCGAGACGCTGACGGGACCACAGATCGTGGAAAGGGTCGTGATGGACCGGTACCTGCGATCATTACCTGTGACTCTGCACAAGTGGGTGAGCCATGCAGACCCTAAGTCCGCGGACCAGTTGGTCGAGCTGGTGGAGAGGTACGTGGCGGCTGAGGAGCTGATGAGTATGCCCCACCGAGCCCCGATGGTGCACCGGCGAACTCCCAGAGACACTGGTAAGACTGTTCCAGGGGAGAAGGGTGCTGGGCGGTGGAATGTACCCAAGACTGAGGGTGTAGAACCTGGAGACAGGCCTGCCAGGCCGGGAAGGTTCTTGCCCCGTAAACGACTAGACATTAATATGACTCAGTGTTTCCCATGTGGTGGCTTCGGCCATATTGCCGCTAATTGTGCACTTACAACTGAACCTATGCAATGTGATACTGCTCATGTCTACCGCAGGGGGTCTTTCTTTGCACAGATAGCCTGTATGGCTGACCGGCAGGTTGAGACTGATAAGCACATGTGTGTACTCACTGTAGATGGCAACCGTTTAGAGGCACTGTTAGACTCTGGTAGCTTGGTGACACTTATAAAAGCTGAGCTGGTGAACCCCTTGAGGCATACAGGTAAAACTGTTGGTGTGACCTGCATACATGGGGATACTTGATATTATGTTACGGCCGAGGTGAACATCGAGACACATGTGGCTCTGCTATAATTTCTGTGGGTTTGGTGCATGGTCTGGTGTACGATGCAATATTGGGGAGAACTTTGCTCACTTCTGGAAGTTGTGGGAAAGCCGTTTTGTTCCAGAGGTGAACAACCCCGATCCATTTGAGAAGGTTGTCGAAGTAGTGGAGGAGGGAGTTTCTTCTGAGTCAGAGTTATTCCCTTTTTCTACTATGGTTGGCGAACTAGAGAATGCGGAACGTGACGGTGGCCCGCCAACTGATGTGCCTCCCATTGAGGTGGGAAGTGTTGTTGGGCCAGGTGATCGTCTGCCTGATTTAGAGGTCAGAAGAGAGGTCTTTGCCGTGGAGCAGTTGAATGACCCTACTTTGGTAAAAGCCAGGGAGAATGTAAAAGTAGTTGATGGTAAACCCGTAGACCCTGATAGTCCTTTGTCCTATCCCCACATGGCAATGTGTCAGGATTTGTTATATCAGGTGACTAAGAAGGGGGAAGATGTTGTGGAACAACTAATAGTTCCCAAAGCCTACAGAAGAACAGTTTTGGATCTGGCCCATGGTCATATAACGGCAGGCCATCTAGGGGTAGAGAAAACCACTGAGCGAATAATGCAGAGGTTTTTCTGGCCCGGGCTTCATAAAGAGGTATCTGACTTTTGCGCATCCTGCCCTGAGTGTCAGTATCATGCTCCCAGGCCACATTTTAAGGGTCCACTAGTTCCATTGCCTATCATAGAGGTGCCGTTTGAAAGAATAGCGATGGATTTGGTTGGACCCTTAATGAAGTCTGCCAGGGGACACCAGTATATTCTGGTCATAATGGATTATGCTACCAGGTACCTGGAAGCAATCCCGTTGCGCAATACGTCAACCAAGACCATTGCCAGAGAGCTAGTTCATGTCTTTAGCAGGCTGGGTATACCTAAGGAGATACTAACTGACCAGGGTACACCGTTTATGTCCAAAGTCATGAAAGAGTTTTGCCGCCTGTTCAAAATCGAACAGTTAAGAACTTCGGTTTATCACCCCCAAACCGATGGGCTGGTCGAGAGGTTTAACAAGACGTTAAAACACATGCTTAGGAAAGTGGTCGACAAGGATGGTAGGGATTGGGACTACTAATTGCTGTATTTATTGTTGGCCATAAGAGAAGTTCCCCAGTCCTCCACCGGGTTTTCACCCTTCGACTTGTTGTATGGGAGACACCCAAGGGGGTTACTAGACATTGCCAAAGAGACATGGGAGGGGCAGTCTAGTCCTTACAAAACGGTGATTGAGTATGTTTCTCAAATGCAGGAGAGAATTGCTGCGGTAGTGCCGATAGTGAGAGAGCACCTGGAACAGGCTCAACAGGCACAGCAGAGGGTATACAACCACAATGCTCGGTTACGCAGCTTTGCTCCTAGGGGGACAGAGTGTTAGTATTGGTTCCCACTGTGGAAAATAAACTTTTGGCTAAATGGCAAGGGCCCTTTGAAATCTTAGAAAGAGTGGGGCAGGTCAATTACAAAGTTTACCAGCCGGGGAAAAGAAAGCCGGAACAGATATACCATATAAATCTGTTAAAGCCCTGGAAAGATAGAACGGTACTGTCGGCCGTCCGAGACCCTCCAGTAAGTCCAGGGCCCTTAGTTCCCGAAGTGACAGTGGCAAAAACCCTGTCGGCAATTCAACAACAAGAGGTCAAGGAGTTTCTGATTAGAAATAGGGTGCTGTTCTCTGACGTACCTGGGAAAACCTCGGTCATTAAACATGACATCATCACTGACCAAGGGGTTAAAGTTAATCTAAAGCCCTATAGGTTACCAGAAGCACAAAGAGAATCGGTGTCGAAAGAAATTAAAAATATGCTAGAGTTAGGGGTTATTGAAGAATCACATAGTGAATGGTCAAGTCCCATTGTGTTGATTCCAAAGCCCGACGGGAGTGTGCGTTTCTGCAATGACTTCCGAAAGTTGAACAGTGTTTCAAAATTTGATGCGTACCCGATGCCAAGAGTGGATGAACTGATTGAGAGACTAGGGACGGCAAGGTATTTAACCACTCTTGACCTAACCAAAGGGTATGGGCAAGTACCGTTAACCGAGAGCGCCAAACAAAAGACAGCTTTTTCAGCGCCAGAGGGCTTGTTTCAGTACAAGATGTTG
Organism: Taudactylus pleione; assembly: GCA_031769625.1. Taxonomy (NCBI): domain Eukaryota; kingdom Metazoa; phylum Chordata; class Amphibia; order Anura; family Myobatrachidae; genus Taudactylus; species Taudactylus pleione. The sequence continues at coordinate 7,947,108 of JAUIMM010000484.1, forward strand.
CCCTTCGGGCTACATGGGGCACCTGCTACCTTCCAAAGAATGATGGACAGGATTCTAAGGCCCCATAGACGGTATGCGGCTGCTTATCTGGATGACGTGGTCGTTCATAGTCCTGATTGGCAGTTTCACTTACCCAGGGTACAAGCAGTGTTGGACTCCATCTATAAGGCAGGTTTGACAGCCAACCAAAAAAAGTGTTGTCTAGGCATGGAGGAAGTAAAATATCTGGGATACACCATTGGCAGAGGCCTGATAAAGCCTCAGCTCAATAAAGTTGATGCCATACAAAACTGGCAATGGCCTCTGAATAAGAAGCAGGTGAGAGCCTTCTTGGGAATTACGGGGTACTACAGGAGGTTTATACCCAACTTTGCCACCATGGCAGTCCCACTGACTGACCTGACCAAAGGCAAACAAAAAGTCATGGTAGAATGGAGTCCTGAGGCGGAGAAAGCTTTTCAGGAGTTGAAAGTAGCGTTGTGTTCCCAACCAGTCCTGATGATTCCTAATTTTGACAGGGAATTCATAGTACAAACCGATGCATCAGAAGTAGGTATAGGAGCGGTCCTGTCCCAGAACAAGGAGGGTGAGGAACACCCTATTTTCTATCTAAGCAGAAAGTTGAATGTACATGAGAGAAACTATGCCACAGTGGAGAAGGAGGCGTTGGCCATAAAGTGGGCATTAGAGGCTCTCAGGTACTACTTGGTTGGAAGAAAGTTCAAATTGATCACTGACCATGCCCCTTTGAAGTGGATGTCCGAAAATAAAGACAGTAATGCGAGAATTACGAGATGGTTCTTGGCGTTAGAAACTTTTAAATTTTCAGTGGAACACAGGCCAGGAAGCCAGCTGGCCAATGCTGACAGGTTGTCACGCGTTCATTGTTTGGGGGCTTCAGTTGTTCCGCCCCACAGGTCGAAACAAAGGGGGGGGATATGTGATAGGATCACTGGTAAAGTGGTCTGTGGCAGGTACATTTGTCCCAGATTCCTGTCTTTTGTGTTTTAAACCCCCAGGAGAAAGTCTGCAGTGTAGCAGGCTTGAGTTTCGGCTTTTTGAAAAGCCGGTTTGGGACCTGGGGGATGTGGGTGAGAGGAGAGGGAGGGCTCCACCCACGGCCACTCCAGGTTTTGGTTCTCGCAGCCTGGTAACAGGTTGTTAGGGTTTCCACCTGAGAGTGGCCAATATAAGCCTAGTGTGTTTAGGGCTGAGTGTCTCACCTGGGAGAGCAGGCAGGGAGTTTGCTCAGAGACACTTGGATACCTAACTGTGAGTGTTGTGTTGTGCTTTTGTTGCTGGCGAGGGCATTAGGCCCTGCCAGGTTCTGGTAGTGAGGGAACTACCTGTGAAGTTAGTGCCCCGACAGGGCTAGGATTTATATTTATGTTTTCTTTATGTTTCTGACATTGTACAATAAAGACTGGTGCCGACCAGCTTGTACTTGCATCCAGACTGGTGTGCTGCTTCCCTGCTGCTGTGTGTGTGTGTAAGGAAGGAGTCCTCTACCCAGGAGAGGGACCCCCTAACCTAACTGTGTCACAATATATATATATATATATATATATATAGTGTGTTTATGTGTCTGTATATGTATGTATATAGTGTGTATGTATGTGTTTATCTCTGTGTGTATATGTGTGTGTGTATATACAGTATGCATGTATATAGTGTGTGTATGTATGTGTTTATCTATGTGTGTACGTGTTTGTGTGTAAGTGTGTGTGTGTATGTATATATATATATATATATATATATATACTGTATGTATGTGTTCATCTATGTGTATGTATGTATGTGTGTGTGTATATATATATATATATATATATATATATATATTAGTGTATGTATGTAAGTGTGTATATATATATATATATATGTATGTATATAGTGTGTGTATGTATGTGTTTATCTATGTGTATGTATGTGTGTGTGTATATATATATATATATATATATATATAGTGTGTGTGTGTTTGTGTATATATGTATATGTATATAGTGTGTTTGTATGTGTTTATGTGTATATGTATGTATATGTGTAGCTATATATATGTATGTATATAGTATGTGTGTATATATTATATGTATACTTTGTGAACCTTGAAAAAAGAGCCTGGAGGCTCTGAAACGTTGGTTTCTATGCTAATATAGATCGTCTTGTGCATCAGACTTTGAGTGCCGCAGTTCTTTCTACTTTTTCTATGCATCACTGAGGGCACCCAAGCAGCTTGGTTATATAGTCAGGAGTGCCAGTTCTATATCGAAAGGGAGAGAGAGGGGGGTGGGGAGAGAGAGAGAGAGGACTGCAGCTATGTTGGCCTCCTGGTACAGCCGCAGTCTCAGTGTGCCCGTGATGGCAGGCTGGCTGCGGTGCACACAGTATGGGGGTAGGTGGGAGTGAATGATGGGGGAGGTAAGAGGGCGCAGGGCTGTGCTGTATTATAGATATAGGGAATGATTGATGGTCAGATGCAGATGAGGGATACCACGCAGCGTGTGCAGAACAGATTCTGCAATATCGCTCTCAGATCCTCCAAGCCGCAGCATGATTCACATGCTGTGGTGTTTGGGTGGATGGAGCATGGGCATGCCTGGGCACCGTTGCCGGAAATGGAGACGGGTCACCCCTGTTTTCCTGGAGCACCGAGGCCAGGGTCTGTGCCTGTGGACACATATTTTCTGGCCTCACAGGCTGCCAGCCTGAATTAGCTGGAGCTTACTTAGTCCGTCCAGTGCTGCCGCCATCTAGACTGATAGTCACGATGGGGATCCAAGGCAGCATCTACAGACACTGCACTCGGATTGCTCATGCTGTCAGGGGGCGTCTGCTTCCTAGAGATGCCTGCTGCAGTATACAAATATTTGCTATACAGTTTTGCACAGCCGCTTCATTGCAGCTGCCCAATACCGTCTGACCATGATCGGGCCCATACATCTGCCAGCAGCTTGCCATCTAATTTATCCCATTTCAGGGGCCATAATCGGTGGGTGTGATGTCCCCTGTATTTTGTGGTGGTCTTTGGAGTTCTCTGTATTATATGGCACTATTTGCAGTGTTCTTTGTAGTGTAGGGTGGCCACTTGGATGCTTAGTGTATTATACTGTATGATGGGCACTGATGGTCTATATGATGGTCAGTATTATATGGCACTCACTACTCTTTACATGGCAGTCACTTAATGCTCTCTGTATTATATGGCACACACTGCGATGCTCTCTCTATTATACGGCACTCACTGCGATGCTCTGTATTATACGGCACTCACTGCAATGCTCTGTATTATACGGCGCTCACTGCGAAGCTCTCTGTATTATACGGCACTCACTGCGATGCTCTCTGTATTATACGGCACTCACTGCGATGCTCTCTGTATTATACGGCTCACACTGCGATGCTCTCTGTATTATACGGCACACACTGCGATGCTCTCTCTATTATATGGCACTCACTGCAATGCTCTCTGTATTAAACGGCACTCACTGCGATGCTCTCTGTGTTATACGGCACTCACTGCGATGCTCTCTGTGTTATACGGCACTCACTGCGATGCTTTCTGTGTTAAACGGCACTCACTGCGATGCACTCTGTGTTATATGGCATTCATTGCGATGCTCTCTGTGTTATACGGCACTCACTGCGATGCTTTCTGTATTATATGGCACTCACTGCGATGCTCTCTGTGTTATACGGCACTCACTGCGATGCTTTCTGTGTTATACGGCACTCACTGCGATGCACTCTGTGTTATATGGCATTCATTGCGATGCTCTCTGTGTTATACGGCACTCACTGCGATGCTTTCTGTATTATATGGCACTCATTGCGATGCTCTCTGGGCCTGATTCAGACCCGCTCGCGAGCGCTCGCAAGTGGGTCGATATTGGCCCAGTGCGCATGTGCACGACGGAGCCCGCTCCGTCGTGCGCATGCGCAAGACCCGGATAGCGACGGGCAAGCCATTGCTCCGGGTCTCGTACCAAAGGGGGCGTGCTGTCGATGGTGAGTGACAGCACGCCCCCTTTGGCGGGCGTGCTGGAGGCGGAGGCATTCCCATGAGAACGCGTAACGTCTGGGGCCGACCAGAGTGACATCACAAGTGATGTCAGTGGGAGTCCTTTCGGCTCTGTGAGAGCTGAAAGCACTCCAGCGCTTGCGGCAACGAGACCCTACCACAAGGGTCTCGTCGCAAGCCCGATGGTCGCGATGGTCTTGACCATCGCGACCATCTTCCTGGCCGCTCGCTATTGCTGAGGGTGGTCACCAGGAGGCCGCTCTAAAAATTAAGAAGGACGGCCCTTATTCAGAGCGAGCGCTCTGTCAGAGCGTCCGGCTCTGAATCAGGGCCTCTGTGTTATACAGCACTCACCGCGATGTTCTCTGTATTTTATGGCATGCCCTCGGAAATATATGGCAGTGTATTGCACTTTATACTATATGGAAGTCCCTGTGATGCTCTCTGCGATATATATATATATATATATATATATATATATATATACACAGTCAGGTGCATAAATATTGGGACATTGACAGAATTTTCATATTTTGGCCTCTATTCACTACCACAATGGCTTTGAAATGAAATAAACAAGATGTGCTTTATCTGCAGACTTTCAGATTTAATTTGAGGGTAATTACATCCAAATCAGGTGAACGGTGTAGGAATTACAACGGTTTCTATATGTGCCTCCCACTTTTTAAGGGGCCAAAAGTAATGGGACTATCAACTCCTCGTTATTTCATTATCAATTAAGCAGGTAAAAGGTCTGGAGTTGATTCTAGGTGTTACATTTGCATATGGAATCAGCTGCTGTCGACTCTCAATATGAGATCCAAAGAGCTGTCACTATCAGTGAAGCAAGCCATCATTAGGCTGAAAAATCAAAACAAACCCATCAGAGAGATAGCAAAAACATTAGGTGTGGCCAAATCAACTGTTTGGAACATTCTTAAAAAGAAAGAATGCACCGGAGAGCTCAGCAACACCAAAAGACCCGGAAGACCACGGAAAACAACTGTGGTGGATGACAGAAGAATTATTTCCCTGGTGAAGAAAAACCCCTTCACAACAGTTGGCCAAATCAAGAACACACTCCAGGAGGTAGGTGTATATGTGTCAAAGTCAACAATCAAGAGAAGACTTCACAAGAGTGAATATAGAGGGTTCACCACAAGATGTAAACCATTGGTGAGCCACAAAAACAGGAAGACCAGATTAGAGTTTGCCAAACAACATCTAAAAAAGCCATTACAGTTCTGGAACAACATCCTGTGGACAGATGAGACAAAGATCAACTTGTACCAGAGTGATGGGAAGTGAAGAATATGGAGAAGGAAAGGAACTGCTCATGATCCAAAACATACAACCTCATGAGTGAAGCATGGTGGTGGTCGTGTCATGGTGTGGGCATGTATGGCTGTTAATGGAACTGGTTCCCTTGTATTTATTGATAATGTGACTGCTGACAAAAGCAGGAGAATGAATTTTGAAGTGTTTTGGGCAATATTATATGCTCATATTCAGTCAAATGCTTCAGAACTCATTGGACGGCGCTTCACAGTGCAGATGGACAATGACCTGAAGCATACTGTAAAAGCAACCAAAGAGTTTTTAAGGCTAAAAAATGGAATGTTATGCAATGGCCAAGTCAATCCCCTGACCTGAATCCGATTGAGCATGCATTTCACTTGATGAAGACAAAACTGAAGGGAAAATGCCCCAAGAACAAGCAGGAACTGAAGACATTTGCAGTAGAGGCTGGCAGAGCATCACCAGGGATGAAACCCAGCGTCTGGTGATGTCTATGCGTTCCAGACTTCAGGCTGTAATTGCCTGCAAAGGATTTGCAACAAAGTATTAAAAAGTGAAAGTTAGATTTAGGATTGTTTTACTTTGTCCCATTACTTTTGGCCCCTTAAAAAGTGGGAGGCACATATAGAAACTGTTGTAATTCCTACACCGTTCACCTGATTTGGATGTAATTACCCTCAAATTAAATCTGAAAGTCTGCAGGTAAAGCACATCTTGTTTGTTTCATTTCAAAGCCATTTCGATGGTGAATAGAGGCCAAAATATGAAAGTTCTGTCAATGTCCCAATATTTATGCACCTGACTGTGTATATATATATATATATATATATATATATATATATATATATACACACACACACACACACACACACACACATATATATATTTTCTCTCTCTTTCTCTACTAATAAAATAGATTATATAACTGGTACTGCATGATAGAAAGTTTGTATTCTACAATCCCTTCCGGGAGGAGACATTTTTATGGACCACCACATCACCATTATTTTGACTGCATCTGTAACAAGGACCACAAATCTACCAGGTTGTTACCTTGCTACAGGCGCAGTAAAAGTTAACCACTGCAGTCATGGTCCGGCATTGCCATTATTTTTTTTTAAAACAACAACAGCAAAAAAGACAGTATATTTATTAATTTACTGCAGTGGTTAGGGATGTGGGATGGACACTTATAGAAATATGCCAAAATCAGTGAACTATTTTGGATTTTTTTTCTATCTTATTAATGTAAAGGAAAGGCAAACCATACAGTTCTCACTCACAATTTTTTTTCTTGTTATAGCTCCACTATAAAGTGGTTGAAGGTAGATGTCACATATGCCCTCCATGGAGATAGCTACACATTCTGTGTAGACCACACCCACACACTAGGCATGCCCCCACACAGGGGCGTTTTAAGAGAGGAGGGGGCCCTTGTGCAGCCTCTGTTTGGGCTCCCTCCTCTCTGACGGCGGCTCAGCGGCACTGAGCGCTGTAGATCCTGGCTTCATGCCAGAATCTACAGCACATGTGCGAGTCTCCGGGAAAATGGTGTCCGCGCCTACTTTCCCGGGGACATCTTTTCTGTGCAAGGTGCAGATCACTGGGAAAATGGCCATCGCTCATTTTCCCAGTGAGTGTGTGCTGCTCTACAGCACCGGTCTGGTGCTGCGGAGCAGCACTTCGGGAATCGGCGGAGAGGTAAGTATAATTACCTGTGGGTGCAGGGTGTGTGGTCTGGGCCCCCCCCTAGACCTGGGGGCCCATGTGCCCTGCACACTCTGCACCCATTATAGATACGCCCCTGCCCCCACATCACTAGTCACATCACCACATCGCTTATCAAGCTCCCCTGCGGTGACACACAATAGGCCCTTCATAAATTTGAGCTCCAGGCCCATGTGGACCTTAATCTGGCACTGGGGACGCCACAGCCACGGGAGACAATGAAGTAGGAGCATAGCTGAGAATGGAGCTTCCCATAGGTGTCTCCAATCCAGTGAAAGCTGCTTGGGGCAGTAATTGCAGTAATAAGCTGTGCACCCTGTAGCACATGTATTTTGTCAATTTAAGTTAAATGCTCAGAATATATAATACAATCTGCTCTATTGACTGATAACAATGATTCAAATGAGATAAAAGCTAGATCCTAGGTGCTATACATAAATAAAGCAGTGCCAAAGCAGCTACCCCTTAATGTCAGATAGTGTATCACTAAAGCATTTTATACCCCCAATGGGACTTCATTGCCCAGCGCCATACTGCCACTGTTTGCTGTTTTTCTCTTTATTCCAGTATTCCCCTGCAGGCTGGCCATACCCCACTGGCACAGTTCAGTACAGGGAGTAGGGTGAGGGGGTGGGGGCCTGCCTGCCCCTCCCACATGGGCAATTCTAACAGCCCTTGTTCGTAAAGGGACAGGGCTCAGTGGCAAACGCAGAATTTCTACAGAGGGGTTTCCAAAATCATGAATTCAATATTTACTACCATGAAGAGGGCATAATCAGCACTTAAACCAGCTATAATATACATCATACAAATGTACTGAATTAAATAATTCCGGCATATACAGGACCAGCAAACACAGTAAGCAGTTATATGTAAAAGTAGAGCCACCCTGTCTGAGCTGAATCTTTCTATTTCATATGTGGGCTCCATTACAGATCATTTGAGCAAGTTGGGGAATCTGGGGGAGGGCAGAAAAAGAAACCGTGCACTGCCCTGGTCATAGATGTACAGATTGGACTACTTATGTACTGGATGGTGTATTATTCAGCATTAATAATTTATCCTATAGATGGTCTATATCAGTGCACCCCTAACAGTGCATGTTTTCCAGATCTCCTAGTCGGTGCACAACTATATTCAATACTGGCTTTCCAATTCTTTTACTACTGGCTGACACATTGTAAAAGATCAACAGTGACTGTAGTGCTAGTTATTTCATGTGTGACACTGATGGGGTCCTAAAAAACATGCAACTTTAGTATTACAGGCTATTTCTATTGTGGTGTGGTGTGGGCTCGGGGGGGGGGGGGTTTCAGGCAACCATAAACCCCTCGTGCCTATGGGGCTGGCAACTGCAGCCACAAAGATGACATTGACAAAGGATATTAAGGACTGAGGGGGAGTGCCCCTCCTACGCACTGGCACACCGAGGGGGGATATAACTATCATTAGGGGAACCACTCCTGCAGCTCCCTATAACATGGAGGCACTGTGGAGTCAGGGATCAGGGTCTGCGGAGGCTGAACACCAGGCAAGGGCACGCAATAGCAACCCCCCGACACAAAACGGTGCCTGCGACTAGCGACTTAGCCACAACCCCCCCCCAGCGGGCCTGAAGCCCAGGCACGCGACCACACACTCAACCAGCGGCGGCAGCGACCACCGCCTGCCGCTGATACACAAACACAGAGGCGGAGCCAGCGGCAGCATGCCCAGCCACTGCTCCGCCTGCTGTCATAGCAACGGCCGCAGCCCCCGGCCTATACTGGGCCGGGGCACAGCAGCAGCGTTGGGCACTGGTAAGGGAGGCAAGATAGGTGGGAAGTGCCGCCCGCCTCCCTACTGCTGAAGAACAGACAGGGCCAATGGCCACGGCCATGGCCCTGCCGATCAGATGGCGCGCGGCCGCTGCCCCAATGTCAGAACTAGCTGAGGCAGGGCAGCTGCAGAGGGGTACCTGGGGAGAGCCTGCATCCGCAGAGCTCTGGGACATGAGGTAGGCGGGCCAGACAGGCGGGGGGACCAGAAGGGAACATGGTGCATAATATAAAGCAGTGAAAAAAAATTAGAGTGGAAGAGAAAGAAGCAAAGATAGGTAGGGAGTGAAGGAGAGGTGAAGAATAAAGAACAGCAGGAGATAGAAAAAACTGAGAAGAAAGCACTAATATTATATGCAAAATGCACTTCCCTTTCCCTGGATAAAAACTGAAACAAAGAGACAGAGGCCCTGATTCAGAGCCAGACGCTCTGAAAGAGCGCTCGGTCTGAATCTGGGCATTTTTTTGTTTTTGTGCGACCTCCTGGCCGCTAGCATAGCTGTGGGTGACCACCCACAGCTATAGCGAGCGGCCAGGATGATGGTAGGGTAGGGTCTCGTGGCCGCAAGCCCCAGAGAGATTCTGGTTCGCTTGGGAACGCCTCCGATTGTGAAGCCACCCCCCAGCCACGCCTACCAAGCAGGGCGAGCTGTCAATCACCATCGACAGCTCGCCCCTTTGGTGCGAGACCCGGAGAGACGGAGCGCCCATCGCTAGCCGGGTCTTGTGCATGCGCACAACGGAGCTGGCTCCGCCGTGCGCATGCCAAGTGGGCAAACATCGACCCGGTTGCGAGCACTCAGCGGGTCTGAATCAGGCCCATATTTCCATACATCATTCCATTAAATACTTCTAGACCACTCCCCATGAAACATTCATTGGCTGCATAAGACCAGCTAAACTTAAAGGGGCAATAGCCAACTCGTTATTAAACTGGCAACACTCAAAACACTTGTTGTTTAATGTCTCTCATGCTTAAATGTCAGCCTTCGGGCTTACGTATCAATAGAAAATTCACCTCACACTTCTAAAAAGAATTCTGGAAAATAAGGGACAAAACAACAACTGGCCAAGAGAACATCGCTTACTGTCACCTTACTAGGTGCTCTTCTAAATGGCCTCTCCCTCTGGCTCTTTGTGAAATAAAAGTACACAAGAAATAGACTTATAGATCACTTTAGAGCAACAGAGCAGAAAAACATAATCTGCACCCTGCAGGGTATATTCAACATGCTCCTCAATTGCTCGGCACCTGCATTGAAATAGACTCATCCCTCATATGTTATTAAAAGGTCTCCCCATGGAGGGAGCTTTAGCAAAAGCTTGGAGAGAGATAAAGTGGAGAGAGATAAACAACCAAGCATCATTTAACTCATTTTACAGGCTGCGTATAAAAAAATTACACTTAGGAGCTGATTGGTTGGTACTTTATCTTTCCACTTTATCTCTATCCAAAGTGTGATAGATCTCTCCTTTGGGGCTCTATTTACTACAATGCGCATATTGAATGCAGATTGTAGGCAATATCACAGGGATTTACTACAAATCCCTTGCAGGGACAGAGCTTGCAATAAAGCTCTGTCCCTGCGAATCCCATCCGCACACTAGTCACGGTATTTTCGGAAAAAATACCGTGACAAAGTGCCCGTGCATGCGCCGACCGGCCACCGCAGCTACCCCACAGCGCTAAGCCCCGCCCCCCGCGATCGCGGACCCCCTTAGGGCTCTATTTATTATCATTATTTTTACTAAATTAAAGTGAAAAAGGGTGTTTTCACACCCTTTTCACATTATTTTAGTTTCACCTAAAGTTACTAAAGGGCAATTGGAGTAGAATTCATAAAATTCTACTCCAACCCTTAATTATCACTTATTTTTAGTAAACAGATCGCATTTCCCATAATTGTAATGGGAAATGTGATCTGTGTGCAAGTTACTAAAAATAAATTGTGAAAAAAATACCTGGGGAGGCCCTGTGATAATAACGCCACCTGGTGGTGGCGTTACCCAGGGTCTCCCCCGGTTACCGGACTCCTGCTCTGCTCTAACTTGCAGAGCAGAGCCTGGAGCCGGCCTCAGTGATCAGCTGTGTGGTCTAAATAGACCACATGCTGATACACTGCAAAAAATAAAAATAAATTAGCTTACCTGAGTCCAGGGACCGGAGTTCTGGGCTCCGGTGATGTCCTCCCTCTGGTCAGCTGGTCTCCCATACTGCACTGCGGCCCGGTCATCAGGTGACTGGGTCCCAGTGCAGTATGGGATGTCAGCTGACCGGAGTCATGGAGGACATCACCGGAGCCCAGATCATGCAGGTAAGTGCAATTAAGGGAGGGGATCGCGGGGTGCGGGGCTTTGTGCCAGGAGGGGGGGGTAGCAGCGGCAGCCGGTCTGCGTATGCACGGGCACTTGTCACTGTATTTTTGCTAAAATACCATGATAAGGCTGCAGAGGGGATTCGCAGGGACAGCGGGCCTGATTCAGACCCGCTCAATGGTGCCCTAGTGCGCATGCGCGTCCACCAATTCTATCCTGTCTTGAAATTCATTTTCTTGACAAACCTTACATAGAGAAAGCCACAAATAGGTATATTTGATATCTCACTCAGGGGAATATGTATCAAACATTGTAGAGAGATAAAGTACTGCGTTTACAAATGACAGTAGAAGCTGATTGGTTGAAACTTTATCTTTCTCCAAGGTTTGATACATCTACACAATTAAATTGGAAGCTGAACTTAACAGAACCTTCCTTGCAAAACATCTGCTGCAAAGAATTTTATTTTTAGCTAGAAGCTTTGGGTAGTAAAGTGCAGTTTTGATTGTGCAAAGACTGATAGTGCCCAAAACATAATATTATTATTTTATTAATTAGGTGGAGAGATATAGAATTTTAAAAAGTCATCCCACAAGGAGAGGGGGCTCTGGATTAAAATGTATCAAGTGCCCTGTAATTTATAAGTGCGGTCCTGGGTAGGAACATACCTGTTTTCATGGATAGACTCTCAAGAGACCAGGTCAGGAAATACAAAAGTATACTGGATTCTTATTTATAACTTATTTCATAAAATTACACAACTGTGAGTTTATGGAACCTGCTTGTCTCACTGGAAACCGAGGCCTATCTTAATCGCGACGCCGAAGGACGTCAGCCCAAACGAGGTAAGTCCGGGGCACCCTTAGCGTTAGCCGTGGAGGGGGGGGGGGGTTTAGGTTTAGAGAGGGTAGCGGATTAGGGTTAAGTTTTGGGGGGAGGTCAGGGTTAGGCACCACTGGCGGGGGGGTTTAGGGTTAGGCACGAAGGGGGGAGGGTTAGGTTTAGGCACTAACGGGGAGGGTTAGGGTGCAGGGAGGGGAGGGTTAGGGTTAGGCTACAAGAAGGGAGGGTTAGCGGGAGATTGGGGGGTAAGTATACTTACCAGACCCTTGTCGGGATACCAACCATCGGGATACCGCTGTCGTTATTCTGGCAGGAGGCATCCCGACAGCCGGCATTACTTACCCGTTCAACTTTATACATGGGTTATCTCTCTTTTAGTAAAAGTTAATTTAATGTATTGTATCTTCTTTATGAGTGATGTGCTCCTGACTCGAATATAAATGTCACATATGGTCACACACTAATGGAAGGAGGGCCTATAATTTCTGAGACAGGCCTAAGATTTTCCTAACTTTAGCCTATTTAAAGATTAAAGGAAAAAAAATAAATCTGGCCAGAGGATACAGTAAATCTGTTGATTAAAATGCAAATCAGCCCGGCTAACATGCTAATCCAAATTTGTTGTGCCGTGCTCTGTGCTAGAGCCCCAGGGGTCCATTCATCATCCTATATATAACATAGTTTTATGTCATTTACATAAAAATGTTATTTATAAGTGATAGCTCCATTCATTATTTTACTAACGCAGGAGATATCAGCTATATCTCCTGGTTACTTGTGCAACCAAGATAATTTCCACACTCCCTATACTTTAGTATAGGGATGTAGAAATTAGGCTAGTCATCAAATTCCAAAAATTATATATTTTTGGAATTTGACTGTGTTACTGTGGGGTCTATTCACAGAGCAGTGAAAAGGTCTGTTTAGCTTAAAACCTGCCTGGCAATTCATACAGTGGGTTACCGTGAAGAAGGTTATTCCTTCTCCAGCAGCACACCCGCTTCGTGTATGAATCGCATCATAATACTTTTGTATGGTGAGGTTCAATTCATTAAGGAAATTATTCGCCATCTCAGGATGGCGGATTTTGTACTGCAAACTGAACAGAGCAGGGAAGTTGCAGCAGGTCTGACCTAACCTGCTGCTATCAGACGCCAGCGTATGTGCAGTGGGAAGCAAGCATATTGGGCTCCCGATATGTCTGTCTTCTCACTTCTTCCAGGCATCCTGGAGGGGCCGCATGGAGACTTCGGAAAGGAAAGTCTACATGAATGGCTACATAACATTACTATATATCGCATTGTGATATTTTTGTAGCCACTTCATGTTCGTGTAAGGCTTCACAAGCTGCTGTTTATATGGCAGTTTGTGTAGCACCGCGATATACAGTACATACCTGCTTTCAGCGGCTGTGAGCAGGTCCTCCTCCGCCCCCTCTGCCACTCCCTCCTCCGGCTGCACTGTGTTCTCTCTGCCGCTGTATGCTGCTGCTGATGGGAAGTGTCTCCCCTCTGTTCCCCAGTAGCACAGTAAGCTTAATAATTTACTTGCTATAAACAGTTAATTGAAGAAACTTTTTGGAAGAGATGATTATGTGGAGGAGGAATGAGGAATTCCTCCAGTAATTAGGTTCTAAATCACATCATTTTAGGTTTTGATGAACAGACCCCCCAGTGAGCAATGTCGTGATGCAGGGATTAGATACAACATTCTGAACCTGATTCGTATGGTTTAAGTGTGATGCTTACATTACCGGTATCGGAATACAGACGCCGGCCATAGTCCCGGTGCCAGCATCCCAACCGCCAGGATGCCAAAAGTAAGTAGCGGGGTTTGGGGGAGGGTTAGGGTTAGGCACTAGGGTGGGGTTAGGCACTAAGGGGGGAGGGTTAGATTTAGGGTGCCGGGAGGGGGAGGTTAAGTTCAGGCACTAGGGGGGAGGTTAGGGTCAGGCACCAAGGAGGGAGGGTTAGGGTAGGGAGAGGGAGAGGGTTAGGATACCGACCAACAAGTTTCGGTATGTTAACCCTGTCAGAATCCCGGCATCGGGATTCTGACCACCAGGATCCCGACTGTTTGTATTTCATACCGATCCCGGTTTAAGTAGCTTATAGCTATTAAATGATAAAAGTTAACTTTCCTGAGAGGTTGCCAGTGGTAATGTTGTAGGGATAATACTGTTGGTTACATGTTTCCTTTCATATAAATACATGTGTTGCAGAACTATCTGCACTTGTCTGAATCTATTCACCTGGACAAGAAAGCATGGTGCTGTGTTATCGTATCGCAGTCATACGTAGATGAGTCACTCTGTTTCCTCAGTAAAGGCGGCCTTGGTTCTCCATTGTCCAGGACTCCTGAGATGTCAATATTGCTTTTGCTGAGTCGCTTAGTACCTCGAAGGTTGATGCTGTTTTCATCTGAGAGAATGGGATTATCCTTATGGAATGACAGAAAGAGAAAGTTTTTGATAAGCAGAGGATAACTGGAGGTTAAAGGTAGTTCTCAGGGACTGTGCGTTATCGCCAGGTATGTAACATGAAGAACATACAGTATGTACTATACTACTGCCATTTGAAGTCATTTTACCATAGAGTGTCAGGTGAGTACTAGGGTTGTGGATTGATAGGTCTACATTAAGAAGTCAGGCAGTCAATATGTCGACACCAGAAGTTAAAAGGTTGACATTCAAATGGTCGACACAAAAAAAGTTGATACTTTTTAGCCTACACCAAATCCCTAACCCTAAACATAACCCTAACAATCATGAAAAAAGTGTCAACCTTTTTTTCTGTCGACCATTTGACTGTCAACCTTTTAACTCTGTCAACCTTTTAACCTTGCTGACCTAAATCATTGTCGAACAATTACCTGTGGACCTTTTGTCAACCTTTTGTCTGTCGACCTTCTGGTGTAGACCTATTTACTGTCTACTTTTAGTGTTGACATAAAACCTGGATACCATTACTAGATCATCATCATGATTGTAATACAGTGCATAATGGCATTATTATCCAGAGGAAGTAAAAACAGATGGGGCATCATAAATCTTGACAGTGACATGTGTGGATTAGTAGCTGATCAGAGTTGCGTTTCTAAGAGGACACAAGTTGTTTGTGAAAAAGCCACACGGAAAATGGTCAAAAAGCTCACTTTTTTCCTATACACAAAAGTCTCCATCAACTAAGCCTACTGTACAAAAAAGGGGCAGCTTAACTGCCAGCAACAATGAGCGAAGCGCCCTCAGCTGTGGCAGCAATTAGCCACATTAATGTATAATTGCATTAGCAGCGTGAGGGGTAGATCCGCAAGTAGCCAATCAGCTATTGCATAGAGCCATTCATCATCACCACCAGGGGGATTGAGCAGCGTAACATGTGCAGCCATAGACAGCTGTACAGCAAACTTGCCGACCTTTGGGCTACCCCCTGTGGGAGGGGGAGAACTGTGGAGGTGTTGGGCAAGCAGAAGTGGACGGCTGCGGCTGGGTACATTCTCCGGGAAACTTTGCTCATTCTTTCGTGCGGCCGGGAGTACCACCTAATTTTCGGGACACTCCTGGACGATCCATGGGGCCCATTTATTAAGGATCGCATTTTGCAATGCGATCAGGGCATGCAGTATCGCCCATGATCGCATTGCAAAATGCGATCATACCTGCCGAATGTATGACCCGGCACATGCACGGAGACGGGCTCCGAAAAGAGCCCGTCCCTGCGATGTGGCCGGAGCGCATTCCGGGCTGCTGCGCATGCGCAGTCCCGCGGACTGCACATGAGCGGCGCCCATTGCCGGCGGAGGGATCTGGAAGATCCCTCCGCCGGCTCAAATGCGGTAAGTGCCCATAGGACACAGCGGCTAACGCTATCTGCAGATGGCGTTAGCTGCTGGGGTCAATTCGCATTCCCGATATTGATACATTTGGCAGCATCCCCCATAGAAACCTATGGGGGAGGCGGCTGCCGGCGGCAATGGAGGGATCGCAGCAGGTATCGGAGATACCTGCTGCGGTCCCTCCTTCATACATTCGGGGGATACTAAGTATTTGAGGTAAACCCCCGAAAACAGGTGTTTTCGGGGAATTTACCTCAAATGATCTTTGATAAATGGGCCCCCAAGAGAGTAGGCAAGTATGGTGTATGGACGCAGTTCTCAAACTCGGAGTTAGTTGTGCGTTCAATTAAATAATCGCATCTTGCGTAGTTTGTTCTAATACCATTTCTGAGCATGTGCAGTGCAAAAAGAAAAGCATTGTATGCTAGGCAAACTAGTGCATCTCCAACTCTGCATCATGTCATAAGTGTACAATATATAATAGGTGAGAGTTTTATACCAACAAAATGCACATGTGCAGTAACTAATCGCAAGCAGTCACAAATTTGTTTTTTAACTTAAGTATATGTTATACCGTTTTCTATGAAGTATTACTGCATATTTGCTATGTGATAGGCAAATAGACTGACCGACTTAAGCTGGGTACACATCAGAACAATGTGTAGCCAGCCGATGCAGGGGATGACGGCGCAATGTAGAATCTCATCAGGGCAGGATTAAGGTCTGTGGGGGCCCCTGGGCAACAAGCGTGTTGGGACCCCTATCAATAACAACAGTATACATACATATATACACACACACACAAGCATATACATACACATATGTGTATATGTATGTACAGTATGTATATATATATATATATATATATATATAAATATACACACACACACACACATCGGGCAACCTGCCTGATGTCCACTGCCCCCTGTAGTTGTGCCCCTTCTGCAATGCCCTCTGTAGTTGTGCCCCTTCTGCAATGCCCCCAGTAGTTGTGCCCCTTCTCCAATGTCCCTAGTAGTTGTGCGCCTTCTCCAATGCCCCCTGTAGTTGTGCCCCTTCTTCAATGCCCCCAGTAGTTATGCCCCTTCTCCAATGCCCCAGTACTAGCTCCCCCTCCCCGCCTACACCCCTGTGAAGAAACTTACCTGTCTTCGCTCCACGCCGGCAGGGCTCCCGGATCCCGCAGCTGCTCCTGCGCTTCCGATGCTGCTGCCTGCTGGATCTAGTTAGAGGTGCGGGTGATGTCATGACATCACCTGCGTACTGCATTACTGGGAATGCTGGCCTCTGAAGCAAGCAGAGGATTCAGAGGCCAGCGTTCCCTCCCAGTTCAAGTAAGTTGGTCGCGGTCTACCAGCGGGAGCTCCGCAAGCTTCCAGTAGATCGTGATCAACCTTTTCACCGGGGCTGATCTGGGGGATGTGGCTAGGGGTCGGGGACAGTGTGAGGGGACCCCAGGACGATCGTCCCTGTCGCCATGCCTATAATCCGACCTTAGATCCCATGCTGGATTTGGCAGCATGGTATTGTACACAATATCTTCTGATTGACTGTGCAGCACAGCCAACCACAAGATATAGCATTTGTGACCACGGGAGCGCACAAATCGGGCATACACACTTAACTGTATGCCTAATTTGTCATTCCGATTTGAAATAACAAATCTGACCGGTATCGTTCTAGTGTCTACCCACCATTACTATTTCAAATCCTATAGTCAATTTGTGGTGACTACAGACAAATATAGAAAATGTAATAGATCTGACTAATGGTATTACATTATTATGTCACACTGTTTTATTTGGCATTCATGGAAAGTGTAATTGATTCCCAACAAGGCACATAACATATAATAGAAACAGCAAGCACTGACACATCGTACTGTATATGCTTCAACAAATAGCAGAAAATAGAGACAAGGCATCACAATCCAAAATAATTTGCCGCTAACGGATTGTTCGCCCATTTGTGCTGAGCATATTATGCTCATAGAGCTTGTAACATTTCAAATACAATATTATTTTATGCAGTAACCAGACTAATTACAACTTTTTCTTTTTTCAGAAGACCTTGAATTTTCAGGAGAAAAGAAATATTAATCTGCTTTCTCTTTCTTAATAAAATCTACCCAAAATGGACAAATAAAAAAAGAATCTTTACTGAATTTACAAGAAAGTGAACTAAAAGCAAATGTGTGTGTTTAACTTTTTTATTTATTTTCTTATTTTAAAAGACCATCAAAAAATACTTTGAGGTTCCTGCTAAAGCATTAATCCATCTTTCCAAAACAGCAAAAAGCTGCATTCTACTAATATGTTCTCACACTAAAATCTGTACCACATTTTCTTTTTGTACATGCTAGTTTTAGCAGTATGGAATGAATGTATCAAGCAGTGAAAAGTGTGGAGAAGTGGACCTGTGGAGAAGTTGCCCTTAGCAACTAATCAGCTTTGAGGTTGCATTGATCGAGTACAGTCTTTAAAATAATAGGTAGGAGCTGATTGGTTGCCATTTGCAACTTCTCCACTGGTCCACTTCTCCACGCTTTTCAGTGCTTGATCTATAAATCCCTAAATGCGTAGAATACATAAGATTAATATGGTAACTCAAAAAGGCATACTGTTTTGCATACTTGAAAAACTACCATATTAAGGGCGGGATGCATCAAAGGGAGAAATGCAGTCAAACCCCCAAAATGCAGGTTTGACGGCATTTCTCATGTGCACCAAGCCCCGGAATACGATGCACTCCAGGGCTTGGTTGCTGTGGGTAACTCCATCATCCTAATGGCGTTACCCATAGAAGCCTATAGGTTTCTATCGGGAGAGGGCTGAGAGAGGGATCCAATAGGATCCCACCCAGCGCCCCCCACGGCGAATGCATCCTTCTGCGCATGCGCAGAAGGACGCCAGAGAGGCTTCAGGGTCATAGACCGGGAAGTCCCTGTGATAACCCTAGAGGGTACAGTTCAGTTAATATATAAGTTATATAATATATACAGTTAAAAGATGATAGTTCATATATGTACAAAATGCCTTATAAGTTTATGTATTTACACTGCATTGAATAGCTGGAGATGCAGGTTGATTTATTGACATAAATGTCATGTTAAAAGCTGCCAGTTTACATTTATGTGACCCTCTCCCCAGAGGGGAACTTGAGATGGACTGTTCACACTGAGCTAAGATAAGTAAGGGGCACGCGGCCAGGGACAGGATATTGCAGCCGCAGTATAGGGGAAATCTTCCCCCCTAAAGTAACATAGGTGGCCAGTAAGCAGAGCGGCGCGTGTGGGCGGTGGGAATCGGACCCTGCACGCGACCGCGACTATAAGAAAGAGACCCACGGGGGTGGTTGGGTTGTTGAGCCTGAGGTGACAGGAACCCGAGAGCCGGTGAGGAGAGTGGGTCTTACCGGCGGGCTGTGAGAAACCGCCGCAGCCGTTAGGAGATCGCCGGAGACACAGGAAGCTGCTGCCGGGACCCTTAGAGGAGGAAGCAGCATCGGGATGGGAATCATTTGATGTTTCATTTGAAACATCGGTCAGATGGTTCCAATGTTTGATGTTTAACCCCGGCAATGTTTACTATCCAAGGTTTCATTACTATCACTAGATTTCTCCCCCAATGTTTTTCCCAACTTTTCCAATGTTTTTTTTTTTTTTTTTGTGACATTGTGTGGTGCAGTCACTGCTTTGGGCTGCCAGCTGGCTCTCTCCTTGTTTTACAATCAATCACAACTTAAGAAGAGAGTACAAACACTGACTGGGCTACTACTACTGCTGGGGGTGATGGCTGACAGAGTGAAAGACACTCTGGTCAGCCAATTAGCTGCAGCAGCACATAGGACAGACCCGCCCACAGCTCACTGCCACTGGTGATGCTCTCAGTGAACACTGGTTGGCTGCTGGGGTGTCTGGCTGCTGCAGCTCTTGGTAGGCAGCAGTGAGCTGTTTCATTAAAGTTTTATTAGATAATGCATCACTTTTATTTCTTCAATAACTAGTTTGATTTACCACAAAACATGTTTTACTTCTAAAATGCATTCATCCTTGTAATTTTTGTGTATACATATACATATATATATATATATATATATATATATATATATATATATACATACACTGTTTGCCTCCATGAAGATAGACATTGTATAATAATTATTTTAAAAGTTTTAGTCTATTAATGTCTATGTACAGCAGTGGTGTCAAACTCGGGCCCTCCAGCTGCAGTGGAACTACACATCCCAGCATGCAGTGCCACAGTTTTTCTATTAGGGCATGCTAAAACTGTGGCAGGGCATGCTGGGACATGTAGTCCCACAAAAGCTGAAGGGCCCGAGTTTGACACCACTGATGTACAGAGTTTGCTTACAAAAAACAGAAACATTGGTTAACATCGGTTCTAGAGAACCAATGTTTGTATGTAAATAATGTTTTGCATTCAATTTTAAAAACATCGGTACTTCCAATATTTTATTTTGATGTCCCATATGGCCCACTGGAGCCGCCCTGCTTCCTCCCCCTTCTTGGTTATTGACAGCTGGGAGGCTGAGGCAGGCTGTGGGCGTCGGCAAGTGTCAGAGAGGCTGCGAAGGTGATTGCCGGCCCCTGAAGATGTCAAGCTGGTGGCAGCATTTATCCACCTATCGGGATACAGTGTTGTGGCCTTGCTGGGAGTCACGGCGGCGGCAGGGGGCT
The DNA here is from genome assembly GCA_031769625.1 of Taudactylus pleione. Classification (NCBI taxonomy): domain Eukaryota; kingdom Metazoa; phylum Chordata; class Amphibia; order Anura; family Myobatrachidae; genus Taudactylus; species Taudactylus pleione. The sequence goes on from JAUIMM010000484.1 coordinate 7,967,659, forward strand.
GCAACGGGCTTGGTGGACCCTACCTCTCCATACACAGTGGTGGAAGTAGGCGGCCCAGAGGCGGCACAAGGCGGACTTCTCCTCTGGAGACTGGCGGCAATGCAGGTGATATTCAAAGCCCTGCAAAAACTGACTTTAATGTGCCAGAAAGGTTATTATAGCCAGGATAATTCTCAGCAGTGACAGCTAATAAGGATCAACTTAAACCAATTTAACTGCCTCCAGCTGCAGGAGAGAATAGATTGCAACTGTTGCAAAAATAGGAACTTAAGGTGGGTACACACTATACAGATATATCTGCAGATGATGGTTGTTCGTACACACTGAACAACCATCATCTGTGCCTGCCCCAGGTCCCGGCGACCAGGGGGCGTGTCCCGGAGGGCGGGGGGCGAGTCTTGCCCCCCTCCCTGCGGCTGCCGCTGTGTGTGTACGGGCGGTCTGCAGACCACTCGTACACACCTGCCGATGGACAGATATGTCTGTCCATTGGCTGTGCAGCACAGCCAGTGCGATATGTTGGTAAACGCCGATGTTCACCGACATATCGCGGGTGCATACTGCCCAACGGGCAGCAGATACATTGGCCGATCAATTGATCGGCCAATGTATCTGTCAGTGTGTACCCAGCTTTAGTTACTATCTTTTGAAGATTTATGCTATCAGGATATAACTATAATAAAAACTTTCATATCCATCCACTCTGTTAAAAACAATAAACTAATTGCGACTCAGTATGCAGGAACAGTTCCATTATAAGCTTAGGAGGAAGATAAAGTCAGTGCCAGAGTAACAATTACAAAGTACAGTAAGATTGCTCATGTTAAGCCGGCAGTAGTATGAAGGCCTAGGTACTTAAAACGACTAACGTGCACCACATCTACAGACCAGCCAAGAGAATTTGCAACTAGATTGCTACAATTAACTTTAATTAAGCCTAATCAGTAACAATACAGTTGTTACTAAAGAGAGTGTTGCATAAAACATTGTATCCAGGCAAGCTGCCAATATTACTCAGCAAGAGAAGTCAGAGAGGATCACATTATGTACATTAATAATAGGGGTGTACACCGGCCACTTTTCGTGTTTTGTGTTTTGGTTTTGGATCTGGATCTTTCTTCGTGTTTTGGATCTGGATTGGTTTTGCCAAAACCACCCTTCCATGTTTTGGGTTCTGGGTTTTGTGTTTTGGATCTGTATTTTTTTGAAAAAAAGCATAAAAACAGCTAAAATCACAGAATTTGTAGTTTTTTCTGCTCCTATGCTATTATTAACCTCAATAACCTTAATTTCCACTCATTTCCAATCTATTCTGAACACCTCACACCTCACAATAGTGTTTTTATGTCCAAAAGGTTGCACCGAGGTAGCTGGATGACTATGCTAAGCAACACGAGTGGGCGGCACAAACACGTGACCCATCTAGGCGTGATACTGCAGTGGCAGACAGGATGGCAGTTTGAAAAACTAGGCCCCAAACTGTACATAATGCAAAGAAAAAAAAGAGGTGCAAGATGGAATTGTCCTTGGGCCCTCCCACCCACCCTTATGTTGTATAAACAGGACATGCACACTTTAACAAACCAATCATTTCAGCGCCAGGGTCTGCCACACAACTGTGGCTGAAATGATTGGTTCGTTTGGGCCCCCACAAAACAAGCTGGCAATTAATCTGTCCCTGCACAAACTGGCTCTACGGAGGCAAGATGTCATCCTCATCCTCCTCATCCACCGATTCCTCACCCTCTTCAGTGTGTACATCCTCATCCTCACAAAGTATTAACTCGTCCCCACTTGAATCCACCACCACAGGTCCCTCTGTACGTTCTGGAGGCTGGTCTCCCTGGAAGAGCTGATAATTAATTTTGATGAACATCATCTTCTCCACATTCTGTGGAAGCAACCTCCTACGCCTTTCGCTGACAAGGTTCCCGGCTGCACTAAACACTCTTTCGGAGTACACACTGGAGGGGGGGCAACTCAGGTAAAATAGAGCCAGTTTGTACAGGGGCCTACAAATTGCCTCTTTTTCCTGCCAGTACAGAAATGGACTGTCTGACATGCCTACTTGGATGCTGTCACCGATGTAATCCTCCACCATTCTGTCAATGGTGACAGTATCATATGCAGTGACAGTAGACATGTCAGAAATTGTTGCCAGGTCCTTCAGTCCAGACCAGATGTCCAAACTTGGTCCTGCCTGCCCTGCATCACCATCAGCGGGTTGCTTAGGATACCTAAGTTTTTTCCTGGCAGCCCCAGTTGCAGGAGAAAATGAAGAAGGAGCTGTTGACGTGTCACGTTCCGCTTCAGCTGACAGTGTGTTCACCAGCAGGTCTTTGCACCTCTGCAGGCTTGTGTCAGCCAGAAAGAGAGACACCACATAGGCTTTAAACCTAGGATCGAGCACGGTGGCCAAAATGTAGTGGTCTGATTTCAACAGATTGACCACCCTGGAATCCTGGCAAAGCGAATGAAGGGCTTCATCCACAAGTCCCACATGCCGAACGGAATTGCTCCGTCTTAGCTCCTCCTTCACTTTCTCCAGCTGCTTCTGCAAAAGCCTGATGAGGGGAATGACCTGACTCAAGCTGGCAGTGTCTGAACTGACTTCACGTGTGGCAAGTTCGAAGGGCTGGAGAACCTTGCACAACACGGAAATAATTCTCCACTGCGCTTGAGTCAGGTGCATACCCCCTCCTTTGCCTATGTCATAGGTGGATGTATAGGCTTGAATGGCCTTTTGCTGCTCCTCCATCCTCTGAAGCATATAGAGGGTTGAGTTCCACCGCGTCACAACCTCTTGCTTCAGGTGATGGCGGGGCAGGTTCAAGAGTGTTTGCTGGTGCTCCAGTCTTTGGCACGCAGTCGCTGAATGGCGAAAGTGGCCAGAAATTTTTCGGGCCACCCAAAGCATCTCCTGCACGCCCCTGTCGCTTTTCAGAAAATTCTGCACCACCAAGTTTATTGTGTGAGCAAAACATGGGACGTGCTGGAATTTGCCCAGATGTAATGCCCGCACAATATTGGTGGCGTTGTCAGATATCACAAATCCCCATGAGAGACTAAGTGGGGTAAGCCACTGGGCGATGATTTCCCTCAGTTTCTCTAAGAGGTTGTCGGCGGTGTGCCTCTTACTGAAACCGGTGATACACAGCGTAGCCTGCCTTGGAACGAGCTGGCGTTTCTGAGATGCTGCGACTGGTGACGCTGCTGCTGTTGCTGCGTAAGGTGATACATCTACCCAGTGGGCTGTCACAGTCATATAGTCCTTAGTCTGCCCTGTTCCACTTGTCCACATGTCCGTGGTTAAGAGGACATTGGGTACAACGGCATTTTTCAGGACACTGAGGACACTTTTTCTGACGTTTCTGTACAGTCTCGGTATCGCCTGCCTAGTGAAGTGGAATCTAGACGGTATTTGGAACCGGGGACACACTACCTCCATCAATTGTCTAAATCCCACTGCACTAATGGTGGATACCGGACGCACATCTAACACCAACATAGCAGTCAAGGCCTCAGTTATACGTTTTGCTTCAGGATGACTGCTGTCGTACTTCATCCTCCTCGCTAAGGACTGTTGGAGGGTCAATTGTTTAGTAAAAGTAGTGGTGTTCCTACTTCCTCTCTGGGATGATGAACGACTCCCAGCAGCAGCAGCAGCAGCGGCAGCAGGAGGCGTAGCAATGCAGGATCCTCCGGAGGAATCCCGGATAGGAGAGTCAGTCATGCCAGTGACATGGCCTGCAGGACTACTTCCGATCCTGACTAAGGAGGAAATTGACGAGGAGGGAGTTGACGGTGTGGTTTGCAGGCGCTTGGATACAACAGGACAACGGGATTTAGGTGTCCCTGGACTGCTTACGGTCTTAGCCAAAGTTTCTGAACTTGACAGTAACTTATTATGAACGCGCTGCAGGTGCCGTATAAGGGAGGATGTTCCTAGGTGGTTAACGTCCCTACCCCTACTTATTCCACCTTTACATAAGGTACATATGGCAAGACAGTTGTTGTCCGGATTTGGATAGAAATATTGCCAGACCAAAGAGGTGGAATGTTTGGTCTTCTGCCCAGGCATGACCGTGATGGGCTTTTTCATCCCACGGACAACAACTGTCTCCCCCCAGAGCCTGATTTAAACAAATTTGATTTGATCCAGAGACAGTGTTAATTGGTAAAGAAACAATCCAACACACCACACTTGGCACAGTACCCTCAGCAGGGTGTTACATCCCTCCATCGCAAAGGGGCGCTCTTACAGAGAAAGCAGTCCTTTGCGGTGATCGTCGTGCATATCGGTGTTATCAACGCCAGCATGCATGTGAAGACCGGCGGGATGAATCGCATCCCGAATGCAATGCATCATGCATTCCGTCCTAAATGAGTTGGACCTCTGATATTATTTGACACAAGCTGGGGGAGATCTGAGCGTTAGAAACTTAGGGGTCAATTCAATTTGGAGCAAGTTAGATCATTTTCATGGCAAATTCGCACAGCAAATCAAATTTACAATTCAATTCCAAACTCGCATTGCTTTTTCTCAGCAAATATATATTTTTTTGTGCACATCCCCCTGAGCAGGTTAAATTGAAAAGGTAGGAACATTTTTATTTTAAGGTAACATTTTGGGACACTGGGCCTGATTCAGCATGGATCACAATTACAACAACGTACGCAGATCGCCCGATTATTGCGTACTGTGCATGCACCACACTGTGCGTGCACGGTGATCGCACTACGATTATGGACGAACTGTGGAATCCATCACAGAGTGAGTGACAGGCCGTGAGTGTTTGGGGGTGATGACGGGGGAGTGCTTGCAGAAACGCAGGTGTGCTTGCCGTTGGAACGCCGTTGCATGAGCGTGCATAAATTAGCCACTGCGATTGCCTAAGCAGCCTGAGTACTCACTGCGGGCGAGGAGATTTGCAAAATCTGACAAAGGTCAGAGCTGCTGTAATTATACGCGAGGGGCGAATGTTCTGCAATGTTACCGATGTATACGCAGGACTGCGAGGTAATATGGGTGTGAGAAGGCAGTAGTGGGCGTCTCTGTGATGGCTGAGTGGTGGCAGACAGCATATTTTCGCAGATTAATTGCGTGCGATTATGCAGCTGCGATCACAGTTGCAATCCATACTGAATCAGGCCCACAGTGCGGAACCTCTATAACACCCCTCCAAATTAATAATCACGTAGTTGGAAGGGTTTAAATCGTATGACTCGGCCATGTTCATTTATCTAAAAGTTCAATAATGGGTTAAATGGATATGTATGTAAAGGTGTTGTATTGATGGGAGAGGGGTTTTAGAAGTTGCAGATGGGAACTAAAAATGTTTTTCCCACTTTTTGAAAACTTGTATAAAAAAAAACACACACAAAAAATAATTTTTCTGTACCCAATACATTTGCTGGAAAAAATAAAACTTGGGAGGGGCTGGTGCTGTTTGTTTTTTGTCCATTGTTCCATTAAAACATGTGACAGTGCAGAAACTTAAGAAGTGCTTTTCACATGTTCTTAAACAGTCTGCTGACTTTCATAAAGACAAAGGGGCAATTAGGCAGATTAAGGGGCCTATTCATCATTGGGGGCCGTATGATTACGTACCGACCTCGCCGCTGGGAATATTTATCACCGGAAAAATTCATCATTCATCATTGCTCCGGTGCGGGAACAGCTTCTCCGAAAAGCAGCTGTCCCCATCGCCGGGTACTGTGCCTGTGTGACCTGAGGTCACGCATGCGCAAAGCCGCCGGGAAGTCAGTCTTCACATCACAGAACTCCTTTCCATAGGAAAGAGCGGGGCTATGAGAACAAGCGCCATCTGAAGATGGCATTTGTTCTTGCAGGCAAACTCCGAAAACTAAGTTTTCCTATCGGACACTTGATGATGAATGGCATGTTACTGTAGCTTAAACACAGGCCATTTTAGTGTTGATGAATAGGCCCCCTAAACCCCCAAGCCTGTACTTTCAATATGAAGCACTGGATGTTTCAGGATAAATGTTTTTACTCCTAGTTTTCATGGATGCCAGATTCGCCTATAGGTGTTGTGGGATGTGATTTGGCTTAGTCCAAATATAAGTGTGGGGATAAGCCAAACCACATCCAAATGTTTTAGGCTGCTTTTCCAAGGATGTTCCCCTCCATCACTCCCTATAGTTACTTGTGTGTATGGTGTTTTGTTCTTGTCTTTGTTTTGTGCATAAAGCATGGCAAACAGGACCAATTTGGGGCAATTCTTGGTCAAGTGCATTTGGAGTGAATCTCTTTGCAATACCAACCACATAAAAATTTGGGCAGCACAGTTGGTGTATTGGTTAGCAGTACTGCCTCACAGCACTGAGGTCTTGGGTTCAATTCCCACCATGGCCTTAACTGTGTGGTGTTCTCCGAGTACTTGCATGGGTTTCCTTCAGGTGTTTTGGTTTCCTCCCGCAATCCAAACAAACTGGTAGGTTAATTAGCTCCTAACAAAAATAGATATTGTAAATTCTACCTGGGCAAGAAACTGATGTGAATGCCCAAATATACTTTGTAAAGAGCTGCAGAATATGTGTGTGCTATAACTGTTAATAAATTATATATATATATATATATATATGTACGAGGGGGTACATTTATCAATAGGCATTGTAGCAAAATTGCTTCTTTTAAGCTTGATCTTGAGTCAGTTACAGACTGCTAAACTTATTGAATTAAACCTGGCGGGGTATCATTTCAAAACCACCATTTTATAAATATGTCACACTCCAAAGCGCCACCTTAAGTTTCTACATGTAACAAATGCAAACTGCTGAAATATTAAACTGTGATTTAACAACAGCAGGAAAAACCACCATTAAAAATAAATGTCTTTGACAGACGAAACTACTCTAGCCACAGGGAGTTTGAGCTATCTTGCTTGTCAGCCTGTGTAAAAATAAAATAATAATAATAGTTATTATTAAATAAAAATATATTTGAAAATACACCCCCCTCCCCCTCATTAAAGGGTCTTGTTACATTGCATTGGTCCTGGTCACTATGGTGGGGCCAAAACACCCTGCATCTAGGAATGGCTGACCCAAAGCCAAATAGTAGTGGGCCCTTCCTGGTACCCCTGGCCTGTGGGTACCACAGATACTAAATCACAGTGCAACCATAGATTAAAAAAAAAATAGTATATTTTTATTATTTTATTCAATAATATGGTCATCTTTGTTAATTTTATTACCTATATTATACTTTATTTTATTTATGAAATAAGTGTCCCTTAATTGTTGTTTTAAATAATAATAATCCCTTATTGATGTTATTAAATAATAGACCCATAAAAGGGGCCGCTGATACAGAGGTGAATGCAGTGCCGATATGCAGATGTTTTTTGGACTGCGCATGCATCTGAGTCATAACGTGCGTGTGTCTCACAGGCACCGCGTCTACGCCCCCAGAAGCAGCACAGAATCAGATTCACGGTCTGAGAATTATAAGGAGCATTCCTAGAAGGTAACGGGGGTGTGCCTGTCACTGAAAGCAGCTGACGCACATCCGCTCACACAGAAGGCCATACTCGGATGGAGAAACTGCACCTGCAGTACGGCTGGCGTTGATGCGTCTAAATACACACATTGACAGAAACACACTGGCTTAGGGCACTGCATGTGGGCATCTCAGTTGTTTAAAAATCGGACGCGGCATAAGCATAAAGACACAAACGCTACTGTGGCAAAAGAAGCCTGCGCGCCCTCATCTGTGTCAATCTTTGAGTCGGGCCCATTATTGTGCTCCCTTATTTGTAATAATGAACAATATTGCCTTCATATTGATGATAATGAATAATATCACCCCTATACTTTATATTATAGTATTTCCTCTTCCTGTAGACCTCCAACGTTTCCATAGTGCAGTGGTATCAGTGAGCACTTATCTACATTTTTCCTCTTTTCACAATTCGATATAATCGGTTTTGTTCTTTTAAATACACACATGAAACGGCCTACAAACCTTTACCCTGATCAATGTATTCCGAATTGTGCTTTCACTGTATCACACATCTCAACTGTACCTATTTCAGTGCTCTGTCCCACCGTCCCCACTGGGACTGATCTGTCGTGTGGGTCAGAAATAATAGTTATTATTAAATAAAAGTTATAACTATTAAGTTGGTATATCCCAATTACAGCTGTGAATGGGTACTGCACACATTGCCACAGGTAGGCACCACAATGGTTGGGTGATTGTAGGGAAAGTCAATAAGGAGTAATGCTTCAAAAGCAAGTAGGAACAGCTCGGTTGTAATGTAGTCACACACTCTGCGCCTGATTCAGACCCGGTCGCAAGCGCTGAGCGCTCGCAACTGGGCCAATGGTGGCCCAGAGCGCATGCGTACAACGGAGCTGGCTCCATCATGCGCATGCACGAGACCCGGATAGCGACAGGCAATCCGTCACTCCGGGTCTCGCACCAAAGGGGGCGTGCTGTCGATGTTGAGTGACAGCACGCCCCCTTTGGTGGGCGGGCCGGGGGGGTGGCTGCCCAGACGGAGGCATTCCCATGAGAACGCCTACCGTCTGGGGGCGGCCCCACTGACATCACAAGTGATGTCAGTGGGAGAGCTTTCGGCTCTGTTTGAGCCGAAAGCTCTCTGGGACTTGCAGCCACGAGACCCTAACGCAAGGGTCTCGTCGCAAGCCCGATGGTCGCGATGGTCTTGACCATCGCAACAATCATCCTGGCCGCTCGCATTAGCTGTGGGTGGCAACACACAGCAATGCGAGAGGCCAGGAGGCCACTCCATTAAAAAAAATAAGGCGCCCTGATTCAGAGAGAGCGCTCTGTCAGAGCGTCCGGCTCTGAATCAGGGCCTCTGTACCAATTGCCGTGTCTGCAAAAAGGTATGTTGTATGCTGATTTATATCCATTAACTTAAATAAAATATTATGCAGGTCTATCTGCTCAGCTTTTTTTTGCTGGAAACAATATATTTATATACATCATTGTGTCAGGGATCAGAACCTTCTTAACTCCTTATACTGTAGCTTAAAAATATTCATTACATTTTATTTCTGGGTCAAAGGCGCAAACTGGACCAGCAGCAAGAGTCAAACTGATAAATTACCTTCAAGTGATGAGAAGGCTGGGGTTATTAGGCCATGGCCACCATGATCTAAGTATTATTAACACTTCGTCTACAATTTCTGGTCGACCAGAATGATCCAAAATGTTTTTCGTTTTATTACTTGTTTGGTAGAAACACATACAGTAGCTTACATATTCTGTACTAGCATTTTCCCGTGTTACCACCAGGTGGCAACCTAATGTTAAAAGTATTATTATACATAAAATAATGATAAAAAAAAAAAAACTAGGTTAATTGGCATTACACAAAACTAACCCTAGTGTGTTTTTGTGTTATTCAGAATTTAGATTACAACCTCTTACTGCGGCAGTGACTGAGGAATGATTAAATATCCTCTGGAAATTACTGACTAAATATACTGGCACTGTGTAAATAAAGGCTAACAATAATCTCGGTTTTTCATAGTAAATATTCATTAAATAATAGCATTTATAGTGAAACAAGTTCAGAGAACATGTAAAGATGGAAACTGTAGTGGACCAAGACTAGCTTTGACTATAGACTATATTCTTATAGTAGTGATTGTAAATTTGAATTTGATATTTTTTATATTTGGAAAGTTATGACAATTGTATGACTCATGTATGGGAAGGAAAACATAACTGGATATAAGAATGACAATTTAAGTAACATTGTTATAAATGTAAATAATACTAAGTAGTCATTACTGTAAAATAAAAAGACTACTAAAAGTAATCTCTGCATTTCCTGGGCCATATAGCAGTCAGAGCTTGCCTGTAGCCTCATGATTTTATGTCATAATTCCTCATTAACTTCAATTATCCTTATATTTTACATTAAGGGGTACATTGTTCCCAAAATACATAAAAAATGTTTTGCCAGGATAGACCCTGATAGTAATTGTCACGACCTGGGCTTTGAGGTTTCCAGTCAGAGGACTGGGAGTCGGGGTGACTAGGTGGGGAGGAAGCAGTAGATGAGAAGGAAGAACATACGACTTACTATTCGGCTAATTTTAGATGTTGACGAGACCTGACAACCACTCATTGGTGGAACAGTATCGGTAGTGACTTATGTTGAATATCACTGGAGAATATCAGTAGTGACTGATGTTGAATATCACTGTAGTATCTGAAGTGTCCGATGCTGAAGATCACTGAATATCACTGAAGAGTATCGGAAGTGACCGATGCTGAAGATCATTGAATATCACTGAAGAGGATCGGAAGTGACCGATGCTGAAGATCACTGGAGAATATAAGTAGTGACTGATCACTGGAGAATAACACAGAGACTAGTGAAGCATACTGAGGATACAACAGCGTGGGGCCTGGAAGAGCGATCCGAAGCTAGCAGCTACTGAAGAAGAGAAGTTGTTCAGGCGACTTCCTGTTTCCTGAAGTCCTGCTTAATACCCTTAGGTAGCTGTCCATTGGAGGAGAGAGTCAGCTGAGAGGTGACCAGGCTAGCATTGGTGGAGGCCGGGTCCAGTCAGGTGAGACAGACAATATGGCTGCGCATATGACAACTGCTGCGGGAACTCCTATATGGAGGATTGCGTGAAAGTCAACAGGGCCACGGGGTAATACTCAGCGTGTCACCCGCCACTGCATCTGGCGTCTGGCCACGCTGCTAGTCAGGGGAAGCCGGCACCGTAGTAAGTAACGGCCGACCCCAGGCTGAATCCTGACAGGAATGTTGTAAGTCAGTGGTTCCCAAAGTCGGTCCTCAGCACTGTAACAGTCCAGGTTTAACTTCAGTCACTTTGATTACAACATCGATGCACAAGCATGGATATCCTTAAAACCTGGACTGTTTAGGATGCCTTGAGGACAGAGTTTGGGAACCCTGTAAGTAACTTTGAGGTTGATGTATCAAGCAGTGAAAAGCGTGGACAAGTGGAGAGTTGACCAGTGGAGAAGTTGCCCATAGCAACCAATCAGCTCCGACCTATTAATTTATAGACTGTACTTGATAAATGTTACTTCAAAGCTATTACAGATACCATTATACCCCTGAAGATGTGTTTCTGTGGTAGGGAAAATAGGGCCCGATTCCCATCGGACAAAAATACCATCACAGCTGCGATCTCACAGATTTACATTTTGAAAATATGCTAATGACTCACCCGCCATCCAGTGCTTAGAGACACACACTGATAGCATCTCACATCCACCACTCACACTCAAAACCGGTAACATCAAACGCAGATCACATGGTCATCAGCTTACTGGGTGCAGACATAGCGGGTCTTCAAACATGCAGAGGGCTCTCCTGCTGCGAGGACGCAGTGGCTAATTTATGGATCCCCGGAAAACAGTGTTTAAATGTTCCCGACACGCCTGCGTTTTTCTAACACCCCCAGTTACCTCCCCCAAATGCTGACTACCTATCACTCACTTTGCGTGTGAATCCTCTGTTTCAGCGTAATTGCAATTCAATCGTTGTGTGTGAGCAGTGCAGCTTTATTACCACTTATTTATATAGCGCATGCATATACCGCAGCTTTTTACAGAGAATATGTAGCCATTCACTTCAGTGCCTGCACCAGTGGAGCTTTTATAGGTCTGATTCCGATAGGGACGCAAATGCCGATATTTTAGCAGATTGAGTGATTGTTGGACATTGCACATAATAGACTTATTCACAAAATGTGCATCTTATTCGCCTCAGTAAAATGACAAAAGTACAATGCACAGGTACCATGCTAATGCTGGGATTTCATGTAGCTTCTGCATACTTGCCTACTTTTGAAAAAATAATTTCAGGGAGATTGTGAAAGCATCCCCTATGTTTACAGCGTTAAAGTGGGCGTATACTGCTACATGGGGGGGCGTGTCATAAATTGACTTACATCAAATGTAAATGAGCCCCAAAGCAGTTAGTAAAATCCATTGTTGATGAAAACACACGAATACCTTTCAGAAAATGCATGTAGCCATAGGGATCACTGTGCCTTATAACCAAGCCAGGGAAATGATACTAATTATCCCAATTGAATTTATACAGTATATCTCTGTTTTTTTAATAAACAGCTTCATAATGGGAGTAAGGTCATACTTGTCTACTTTTGAAAACTAGTTTCAGGGAGATTTTAGATGGCACCACGTGCAGCGCAGCATACCGTTGTGGGGGCGTAAATATTGCCAGTCGGGTGTGTCCTATACCAAATTAAGTTATTTATGGCCAATGTTATAGGCAAATCAGTGCTGGTGGCTGACAGTCATAAAATATGCAGACAAACAAGAGTACAGCCCTGTCCACCACCGCCACATAACTGAACCTAAGAATGATATATAGGCAGAATGTACATATTTTAATAATTTGTGCTGAATTTCTCAATAAGAACCTTTTGGCCAAGGGCAGCCATGAAAAAAAATCTGATACTCTAGGACATAAAATATTCTTTATGGATCCTGAAAAGTGGGACATGCATGCTCCTTCCCAACACTCTAATTAAAATTCTTCAACCTTCAATTTATGATGCAGTATATAGCATTTTAGATGGCATTTGTTGTGATAACAGACACAAATGATCATATAACACATCTTCCTATAACTTGACACCCTAGACTCCCACTAACATAATCCGACGCCAGCTTTCCAACAGAATTAGGATACTGCCACCTGTCGGTCAGTATCCTAAAAAACCCTGCCCTAACCCTCCCCGCTGCCTAAACCTAACATATCCTCCTAGTGCCTATACCTAACCTCCCACACCCTAAACCTAACCCTCCCACCTTAGTGCCTAGCCCTAACCCTCAACCTAGTCCCAGTACTTACCATCGGGCTGCCAGCATTGGGATTCTGACAGGTGTTAGTATTCCAGCCCCATCATTCTAATCCTCAGCATCCCAACCTTCAGTAATATGACAGCATCATATCCATCCCCCCACCCCACATTAATAGATCCCTTCCATACACACAAATTCATATTACTATCCCCTCCCTACATTCACGTGAATAAATCCCCTCACCACATTCAGTTGAATAGATCCCCTCTCCACATTCAGTTGAATAGATCCCCTCCCCACATTCAGTTGAATAGATCCCCTCCCCACATTCCATTGAATAGATCCCTGCCCCACATTCAGTTGAATAGATCCCTGCCCCACATTCAGTTGAATAGATCCCCTCCCCACATTCCATTGAATAGATCCCTGCCCCACATTCAGTTGAATAGATCCCCTCCCCACATTCCATTGAATAGATCCCTGCCCCACATTCAGTTGAATAGATGCCCTCCCCACTTTCACATGCATAAATCCCCTCCCCACTTTCACATGCATAAATCCCTTCCAGACACTCACATGCATAGATCCCCTCCCCACTCTGACATGCATAGATCCCCTCCCCACTCTGACATGCATAGATCCCCTCCCCACTCTTACATACATTTTGCAGGAGTTGCTAGTGAGCTCTGAACACTCACAGTGTCATGCAGCTCCAGCGTCGGCTCCTCCGTCCGTCCTCCATAGTCACCCTCTCAGCAGTCTACACTGGCTGGTGTGTGAGCTGGGTGGAGGGGGAAGCTACTCCCTGGCCTGCACATGTGACCCATGGAGGCTGTCCCCGCCGCTGATGCAGCATTAGTGTGCCTGTGTGAATTGTAAACTACGCTGGCCGCCCACCCCGCGGTGGCTGGCTTTTAAGTATCATGACGTCAGGAGTGCAGTGCTAGTGCCCGTAGACGCCTCCCGGGACTGCCTCCCCCTGCACCCAGCTCACACACCGGCCAGTGTAGACTGCTGGGAGAGTGATTACGGAGGACGGACGGAGGAGCCAACGCTGGAGCTGCATGACACTGTGAGTATTGTTCAGAGCTCACTAGCAGGAGCCGCCCTCAGCATTTCCAGTTTCAGAAACCGGGAGATTAGTTATAATTTGCGGGGCTGCGGGAGGCTACATTAAAAATCGGGAGCCTCCCGCTAAAATTGGGAGGGTAGGCAAGCCTGCGTAAGGTGCAATCAGGGAGATTACTAGACTTTTCAGAGAGACAGGGAGATTGCTACTATAGCAGGGAGTCTCCCTGACAATGAGGGACAGTTGACAAGTATGAGCTTCTGTCTGCGACTAATTTGAGTGAAAAGAGGAAAAGACAGAGATCCAATACTGGGCCATGTCTCGCACCACACATTGTTATGCTTAATCTGTGATTTTATACCAGTCCCTAAGCAACATAAACACTTACAGATGTGTCCTCTTGCATCCTTGCCGCTCGTGTTGCAAACATGTGCGTGCAGCGCGCTGTGCGATTAGCCATGGCAGTGTGCAACCCGGTATGCCGTGCCGCATGCTGTGTTCGCACCATGCAATCCAAAGGGTGCACCCCTCCCAGCCATTCCCGAATTTCGGCGGGACAATCCCATATATCAGACACTGCTCCGCTGTACCACCCGCGAAGTTACCACGTGGGCTGTTGGGAGGTTGGGCACCTCCACCGCTGCAGCTGTGCGACAGTGTCAGCCCCAGAAAAGAGGAATGGATGCGCGGCATCCATTCAGTGCTGTGCAGGAAGAGAGTTGGGGGCAGCCCAGCTACTGACGTAGTGCTGGGTTTGCCCCCATCCTGACAATATGGACACGCCCCCAAATAACGTCATTTAGGGGGCGTGGCCTAAGATAATTAGACCAAGCCCCCATTTTCAGGGACACGCAGGTTACAGGCGCATGAGTCCTGTCTTGCACAGGGCGCTGTTCCCCTCTGAGCCGGCCCTGGTGCTTGATTATGCAATTCTCATCGGGTCTCCACCTAACTCCAGGAGAATCAGCTGCTCTCTTGTCAGCAAGTCAGGGCTCTTCCTAATTTGGGAGGCCATCAGTCATTGCAGGAGTATAATCAACCATGTATGTTCATTTACTGAAAATAAGTAATGGCAGTGGTACCATAATGCCATGTTACATTGCTGAAATGAAGTGACGGCGTGACTTGGAAGGAGCTGTTCAAAACAGAATGCAAAGTGAGTTGAGCTCTGTGCACTAGTGTTAGAAGAATGATCCCTCGAAAAAAAAAAAAGAAGGGTCTGATGTGCTCCTCAGGACTCATTTCCAGGGCTTGAGACAAATACTTCAGCCTCTTGAGCCACAGCAGATACAGAATGCTTAAGATTGGCTTCTGTTATACTTGATCTACCAGAACAGTCTCTGCTAACTTTCTGGCCACAGCCAATCTCCTTCAGGCTGTGGGCATTTAAGGCAGGAAGTGGACACATCCAGTGCTAGTGGTATTACCTAGTAACCCTGTTCACCTGCTTGTCTCTGATCTTGACACCTGTTACTGACCCAGACTGTCTTCACTTCGATTCTTTGTCTGCTCCGCAGACCTCGACCTGTTTCTCGGATTGTTCTTTGTCTGCTGCCTGTCCCAAATTCATGCTGTCATTTGTTATTTCGCTTTCCCTCCTGTCCTGAGCTTCTGCCTGGCCATGAATCTAAATCAACCTGACTCTGAACCAACTACCACCTTCCACACCTACTGTACCAGTGTCCTGCTCTCTTGCCAACCATGCCTGCCACTCAACCAGGAGGCTGCAGCCTATGAGGACTTAGCAGCAAAGACCAAAATGCCTTGCAGGGTTCCATGGTGAACACCTAACTATTGTTAGACTCTGTGCCCCTAGACTGAGTAGTGTCAAACTAGACTGGTAACCTAAGGGAGCTCTTTATCTGGGGAGTTCCATAACAAATAGAGTCTTCTTTTTGTTGGTCTATATAACGTTACAAAAAGGTGGCAGTCAATTCTTTAAATTACATTTTCTAGAGTCGAAGTCAAATTTACAAAATAAAATATATATTTTTAAAAAAATGTATTTGTGGCAAGTTTATTATCGAATCCTGGACTCCATTCACTCATACGGGAATGTTTCTTAAAGGTATTTGTCAGAAAAAACTAAAAAAACAAAAGTTTTTGTAAGGTTTCTGTGTCAACTAAGTATTCCCTGCAGTTCATAAGAGGGTAGTGATCATTTTTGCTTTACTATTTTCTCTTTACTGGCAAAGGGCTCTGATAAGTGTTCCTGGAAGAGTTTCTGAATACACTGATTGGATAAATAATTTCTTATTTCCGTGATATGCAGTGTAAAGTAATGATACTTATATGGGCTAAAATGCAGAGTATATTAAATCATACTTGCCAACTTTTTATATCTCCTCTCCGAGAGAAGCCTGGAGAGGAGACGCAGCTTGCCACTTTTGGGGGCTGGGCCGGCTCCTATGTCATTAGGCCCCGCCTCTGTAACAGTAAATTGCTTTGAATTTTCGCAACATTTAGCTCCGCCCCCTCCAAATGGCACAGCAATTCCCGACAACTGTCTCCCCCTCCTGCCCACTTCACTAGGAAGTAGGTGGGAACCGGGAGATCCAGACACTTTACCAGGGGTGCGGGGGGGCTACCTGAAAATTCAGGAGTCTCCCACAACTTCCCGGGAGAGTAGGAAAGTATGTATAAAATATGCCCCTTATAGTCAGAATGTACAGTACTGTATAACAAAAACACATAATGTACATACAATAAAAAAGACAATGCTTAAATTTACAGAAAACTAAACTGAAAGCTAAGCACTAAAGGCGTATCATGCTTTATAATGTGTATGGTCATGTACAGTATATATGTACTAAAGTAATCATATAGATATCATCATATCCTGTATAAGAGGTATACATGTGAATATGCTCTGTCACACTGACAACTAAAGCGATCAGTCACTGTCTCCATTACTGAATACATAGAGCTGATTGGACAAAAGCATCTTGTTTTCCCTGGGAGATTTCAAAGGCTGTCACAGACAATAAGCAAAGCAAGGTGAAAGTCACAGGTTATTCATAGCATTTGAGTTGAAAACTGCAGGTTTAATCAGTAGTGTCATTTGTCTTATGATGGTTCAGTCAAGTTGCTATTCTGTATTAACATCGTCAAAGGAAGAATTATCATTAATAATTGTTTCTTATAAATGCCATGTAATAGTGTACCTGTTGTCCTACAAAGTAGAAATAATGAAAACACTGCGCTTTAATATTCAAGCTGGGACATTAGTACAACACACGTGGATTAAAAATAAATATATATGATTTATTTTTTATTTTATATTCTGTGAGCAGACACGGATATACGGGACTTTGACAAATAGCAGTGGATTTATAAAGATACAGATCCTCACATACAGTATATGGCCACCTATTTCTTCAACACAGTACTGTTAGGCCATATTTAACATATTTAATATATAATAATATTTAACATTATTAGAGAAAAACTGCTACATGTCCGTTTCTTCCCAGGATCTCCAGGGAAACTTTTTAGAATTATTGATTTGTACCAGCTATAATATTTCCCTTTTTGATACATTCTTGGCTACACTCATTTTGGATACTTTTTGTTTTTATTTTCCTTCTTAGTATCCTATATAAGAGTCTGATCAACTCTTTTTGTTGAATACATTGTATTTACTGTTTTATTAGGATTTTTTGTGCTAATTGCTTTTAATTATTGATGTACATTATTCGTATATCTAATTAATGTGATTCATGTGGTGTGATTTGGTTCCACCAATATAAAATAAATCATATATATTTATTTTTAATTCATGTGTGTTGTACTAATGTCCCAGCTTGAATATTAAAGCGCAGTGTTTTCATTATTTTTATTTCTGTTTGTGAGGTTGACAATTACCTCTCTTTACACTGCTGCATTAATATTTGATCCCCTTGCTCATTTGGTGTCTGGTTTATTTGTTTCCTATGACCTACACAATAGAGGCAGCCAATTACATGATAGTTTACTGAGAACAACTTACACCTGGTATGGGGAATAAAGCAGAGGCAAGAGTAAACTCTAAAGGAATATTCCACCTTATACCCCTTTTCCACCTAAATTCCGGGTCTGACCCGGAATTGGAACAAAGGCCCTGATTCAGAGCCGGACGCTCTGACCAGAGCGCTCGCTCTGAATCAGGGCCCTCCTCCATTAAAATGGAGCGTCCTCCTGGACGCTCGTATAGCTGTGGGTCACCACCCACAGCATATACGAGCGTCCAACAAGATGGTCGCAATGGTCTTGACCATCGCGACCATCGGACTTGCGAGTGAAACCCTGTGGTCGGGTTTCTCAACCACAAGCCCTGGAGTGATTTTGGCTCTATCAGAGCCAAAATCACTCCCACTGACATCACTAGTGATGTCAGTGGGGCCGGCTTCAGACGGTAGGCGTTCCCATGGGAACGCCTCCGTCTGGCAGGCACGCCCCCGGCACGCCCACCAAAGGGGGCGTGCTGTCAATCAACATCGACAGCACGCCCCCTTTGGTGCGAGACCCGGAGCGATGGAAAGTCCTTCGCTCGCCGGGTCTCGCGCATGCGCACGACGGAGCTCCCTCCGTCGTGCGCATGCGCAGTGGGGACCATCGACCCACTTGCGAGCGTACTGCCGCTCGCGAGTGGGTCTGAATGACCCCCAAAGTTCCTATCCAGATCAGACCCGGAATTTTGCCGGCGCCGACTCGGGATATTCCCGAGTCAGCGCCGCTCACACCGCAGTCGGGTCTGAATAGACCCGGCTTTTGCGGAGTGAAAGTGGTCGCTTGGAGATGACATCATCTCCAAGCGCCACTGAAGCCAGACCAATCGGCCGGCTAGCAGTGCACTCCAGGTCATCGTGACCCGGAGTGCGCTGTTCTCACAGCAGGGTTTCACGGGCTACGCCCGTGTTAAACCCTGCTAGTTACCTGGGTTGGATTGCCGGGTCACTTGACCCGGCGATCCAACTCTCTCCCCTTTTACACCAGGGAGCTGCCCGGGTTAACCCTTCAAAAACCCGGGTTTTAGCTCCGGTGTAAAAGGGGTATTAGGAAGCTTACCCCGTCCTTCCCAATAACTGATCATTGGCGGTAGTCCCAGCCATTAGCTCTATTTAACAGGTTAAAGGCCTATACATATTACTCTGCTGATCACCTTTGGCGGTACCTGGTTCTCTCGGGTATGCTTTTGTCCCATTTATTTTTTAATCTACCATGCTACAGTGAGAACCAAGAGGCACCACATGTATTTGGCAGGGAGAGGGCAGCCAGGTCAGCCTAGAGGGGATGTGGTGGCCGGATAGGTGGGCTGTGTGGAAGGGGCATGGCCCTGCCCCCACTATACAGTGCCAAGATCAGAGGAATCGGATAGCGGGGGCAGGGCTATGTTAGCGCAATTCATTTGGAATAATGTCATCGCCCCCCCGGACCACCCACTTGCGCTCTGTAAGTGGACGGCTGCGTAGGATTGTGAACGGCTGGTGTGAGGGGTGTGGGCGGTTAGAGGGGGGTGCAGGAGACTTGCTCTCTTTTGCGGGCGGCCAGAAGCGACACCCGAATTTCGAGAGCCTCCCGGCCATTCCGGGAACACAGGAGTATGTGTAATTGTTTAACTAGACTTCTTCTGGATCTAATGACTCTAATGTTGCCGTAAAAGCAAGTGGCCACATGGACCAACAGGAAGCCACAGACAGAGAGCTTGTGATTTCTATTGGCACTCTTGGACACACACCCTTAGTATGCTGATTTACAACATATTTTCCTACACCCCCTCTGTATATTCGACTGCCCAATAATTTAAGCTGCAGAATAAGCCTGGACCTGTTTCACAGAAAAGCTGCTTCATTGTGCAGTCCCTGGGTATCTGGTAAGGGGCACATTTTAACATTTAGCTGGCATTTCAGTTCTCCTTAAATAGTTGGATAGTTTATCCCTAAGTTAATGGCAGCCTTCAAAAGACTTTCCTGCTTAATATATTACTCCAATATAATTTTTATTTTTTGTTTCCCTTTTTTCCAATAAAGGTTATAAGCTACATTAGATTGCCAAGAGAAAATCATTCTTTCTAATGAATCACATCCAATTACTTACAATGTCAATATTAGGCTTGACATTACCTAATAGTACTCTGTTTCAACATTATAGATTTATTTCATCTTGACGTCAGTGATGGCATTACTAAATGTAAAATAACGGATTTACTGGAGAAAAAGGTTGCAGGTCACACTGTTAGAATTATGAAACAAAGTTTAAAAGGATTCTAAAACCACTTAAGTTTAATCAGGCTTTAGCATGTTTCAGCCTAAACTACACGGGTAGTCTCTGAAATTAAATCTTACTAATCATCTACATATGACTATGCTACTTTAGGCTACATAAATTAGGCTTGCACAAATAACTGCCACAGCTTAATATTTCTAAAATTTCATTACACAGGTCAACGTAGCATTTCCTGCCCTGGATTGCCTTTAAAAAATTGCATGAATGATTGAGTGATTAGTTGCTCATGCTGTTATAATCAATAGACTTGATTAATTGTTTGAAGTTCAAGCAGCATTAGTAAATTACGGCATTGGCTACCAAAAGCAATGGACACACTACAAATGAGAAATAATCACTGTGTATATCAGCCTAGAGCAAAAAAATGTTACTGTAAAATTTGCTATCACTGATAAGTGATTCATTTCCTTCTATCAAGTGACTGAAAATCAGTGTTGTATAGTCCTTAGGTGTTTGTACATCTCCATCTGGTGTAAAACTACAAGTCCTAGCATCCCCTAGAGGGCCACAAGTTCTTATCTCTGAGGCTTAGAAATGTTTGCCTCTGAAGCAGAGATCTGCAAGCTGGCATCATGCATCACAAACATTAATTGCCTTTATCACAAAACAACCTATTTTAATATGTACAGTAGTACTTTCCTTCTAATTTTATTACAAATGGACAATTTGCAATTGCGATACGGAGTCCGTCGCCGCGCACAAACGGCAGCAGGCTGTCAATCACTGACAGTCTGCTGCTGGACTCCGAGCGATCAAGCAGGGCCCGTACTGCACATATGCAGTACGAGTACAGCGCCTGCGCAGACTCCCGACCATCAGGACTCTGCGTTCAGCAGTGCACTAGCGTAACAAACTATACCACATTTTTATGTTTTCCTCCATGTCCTACAACCTCCTGTCCCTCATCAGTTTATTTTGTAGTAACTGTGTACCCCCAGCACAAGAACCGGTTTAATTTATTGCCCTATTACTTCAAATATTTTCAAAATTTGACGATAGTATTATAAAGGTGCAAAATATACAGTACTGTTTAAATTCTAATATATATATATATATATATATATTTCACTTAAGTGATAAAATACATAATTGTGGCAGACCTTTCATGCTGTGCACGTGATGCACCAGTCACCTAATAACCCTTTACCCACTGCCAGTATGGGGTTCTGCTGCTCCATCCCACTTTGCCCCAGGTACAAATATGGACCGATACGATGGTGGGGGATGATACGGACAAGACTCTGCCCTGTATGTCGATGCACCAACAGCACAGGGATCTTCAGCTACATCCAGCTGTGCTCCAGGGAAACATACACAAATGAGATGACGGAGGACAAACTGGGGTGTAATGCTGGGTGCACACTATACAATATGTCTACCCAGTGACAGTGCAAAGCGATGTAACAATATATTGCGTGCGCCGTACACACTATAGAATCTGGTGTACAAGGGCGCAATATATCGTTACATGCTGCATATAGCAGCTTGGTGTCATTCATTGCATCGTCCTATCTGCTGTGCAGCACAGCAGAAGGGAAAATGCAATGAACAAACACACCGTTTAAGTACAATTGGCCTATGCACAATATACAGTATGATCCGCACGATATATATCATTCCGATCCCCATCGGAATGATATATCGTATGATATATCTTATAATGTGTGCCCAGTTTAAAGGAGGACAGTGTGAGCAGATAGAGGACAGTGTGAGGAGAGAGAGAGGAGAGAGAGAGAGAGAGAGAGAGAGAGAGAGAAAGGACCAAGTGAGGAGACAGGAAGGACAGTATAAGGAAAGAGTGGGGAAGTGAGAAAGAGGCAGATGTCCCTCAGTGATAGAGAAAGAGAAGCAGTCCAGAGAAAAGAGAGAGAAAGAGGGAGAGAGTTCCAAGGTACATAGAGAGACAACCAAGGAAAGAGTAAGAGAAGAGGACCAGGAGAGAGTGAGAAAGAGAGGGGCCCAGGAGAGTGAGAAAGAGAGGGGCCCAGGAGAGTGAGAAAGAGAGGGGCCCAGGAGAGTGAGAAAGAGAGGGGCCCAGGAGAGTGAGAAAGAGAGGGGCCCAGGAGAGTGAGAAAGAGAGGGGCCCAGGAGAGTGAGAAAGAGAGGGGCCCAGGAGAGTGAGAAAAACAGAGGAGGGACTAGGAGAGAATGAGAAAGAGAGGAGGCACATGTGAGAGTGAGAAAGAGAGGAGGACCAGGAGAGAGTGAGAAAGAGAGGAGGGCCAGGAGAGAGTGAGAAAGAGAGGAAGACCAGGAGAGAGTGAGAAAGAGAGGAGGGCCCGTGAGAGAGTGTGAAAGAGAGGAGGGCCCATGAGAGAGTGAGAAAAAGGAGGAGGACCAGGAGAGAGAGAATGAGAGGGGCCCAGTACCAGCAGAGAGTGAGAAAAAGAGGCGGACCAAAAAAAGAGTGACAAATAGAGATTGCCAAGGAGAGAGTGTGAAAGAGAAGCAGGACCAGGCGACAGTGAGAGAGAGACAGAGAGAAGGGGGGGTGGGGGGGGGCGCCATGTGAAAGTGACAGAAAGTCAGAGAAATCAGCTCAGATGGAACTCACAAGTAACTTACAATATTCTTATAGCTATAGAATATGGTACATTATGGGGTAACTATCAATGGAGAATTAAAATCACCTGAGATCACAGTATACTGTATAAATAATTTATTTATTCCCAAACTCTCAAATATGTTGAAAATTTACTTTACATTCAGGAAATTATGGCCAACTTTTCACAGTTTTTCAGTTTGTTTGAATAGGCAATGCAAAAAGGAGAATGTAAAGAATGAACAATAACAGATAAAAGCAACTGGGGAAAAAAAAAAGTCAATCACAACGAATGTTTAGTTTCACAATAGTATATCTTTTTTCCTGCAAAAAAATATTTATATATTTCTCTTTCATTTCAGTTAGCAATACATTTCTATGGGCCCTCTGCACACAGAATTTCATTGTTCATAGATAATGGAAAATGTAATCTCATCATGAGAGTATTTTTGCAATTGCAATTTAATAGATTCCACCTGCTAAATACTTCACAACACTTAATTCAATGGTGTCTGCTATCATATATGTTGTCGGTTTGGTAAATGTCTAGAGATAGGAATTACTGAGCCCATTTGAAAATCTATTTAATTTATTGTTATTTCCAATAACAGCCTTTCCCTTCCTATGTGTTAATCCCCCCTCTTGCTATACCCACTTCATATTAATACGGTTTCACCTGAGGGTCAATCCATACGAAGTGGTCCAACACCAGTTGCTTGACCATTTTTAAAAATGTTAATTTTTTGTCAGTTATCTACTCAATTTGCCAATAGTTCATAACCACTAAACCACTGAGTTCTTCAGCATAAGCTTGAACATCAATTTCTCAGATGGTGCCTCAAGCCAGTACAAGAACAAGAAGAATTTTGCAGACATCTGCAACCATAAAACAGATTTTGGTCTTGACTTCGGGTGGCACTTCTGTACTTCCCCACATGGGTAAAATAATTTTGATGGTGTGGATGGAACCACAAAGAGGGAGACAAATAAGACAAGCCTCCTAAGACTGTTAAAAACCAAATGACCTCTTCAAATTTTGCTCACAAAACATAAAAGGAATTATCTACTTTTATGTTCCAAGTCAAGAGGTTCAAGCTCATGCTGAAGAACTGAGAAAAACATTCAACAGCTGCCAACAAGTTCTTGGGACCAGGGGCTACCATAGATATGATCCTCTGTCAGAGAGCAAGATTAAATGCTACTTAACTTCAACCTCTACAGAGTATGAAGAAGTCCAAATGAGCAAGTCTGCCCCTCTCACAATCAGGATCAAAGACACAGTTGCCTGTGTGTATGATGGACAGTGGTGGCTAGGGGAAGTGGATGACATCAGCGTGTTTTTCTACCATCCATCAGAACCAAGGACCTCATTTCAGAAGAACAACAAGGACTCAACCTGGGTTCCTGTGAAAAATATTCTGAGGAAACTGAATGCAATGGAGCTGACAACATCAACTGGACGATAACACAAAATTCAACCTAAACTTTCTGAGGAGACTTCCCATCTACTGCTGAAACACCAAATGTAATCACTTGTGAGTACATAAAAAGAGATTGTTATTAAATATAATAATGCCCTATTATTAAAAATAAACCTGTAAGTTTAGACATTAAGGGGTCTATTTACTAAGCCTTGCCTGGAGATAAAGTGAACGGAGATAACATACCAACCAACCAGCTCCTAACTGTCATTTTTAAACACAGCCTGTGACATGGCAGTTAGAAGCTTATTGGCTGGTACTTTATCTCTGTTCATTTTATCTCCATCCAAGGCTTAGTAAATAGACCCCTAAGTCCAGTATTATAAACTTATATGGAGCCTGTAAAAAAAATGTGTTTCTATTTTATGTATCAATAACAACTTCATTGTGCCTTCAGTCTCAAACTTGAATTTTTCACAGAATCTTAGAATCATGTGGACCTTGCCCAAAATTAAATGTTTCCTGTTTTGCCAAACTGAGATTTATAGGCCTAAAGTTGGTCAAATTTAGAAAAAATGTAATTTGCAAAATCTTATAAAAACAGTAGGCCACAGATCTACGACTTCAGCATTATAAAAACAGTAGGCCACAGATCTACGACTTCAGCATTATAAAAACAGTAGGCCACAGATCTACGACTTCAGCATTATAAAAACAGTAGGCCACAGATCTACGACTTCAGCATTATAAAAACAGTAGGCCACAGATCTACGACTTCAGCATTTTTGGTAACAAACTACTAGTACATATGTACCTCTCACAAAAGCTAAAACCTGATATTTCTTTCCAAGCTGAGATAATGGCACCCTGAATAGTCATATTTTCTCAAATATGTTGTTCTTGTTGGGCCGTCTTTTTCACCATTAAAGTGAAATAAGGTAATCTATGCATCAAACCAAAAATGTAGCCCAAACTTTTTGGAGGACAATGGTTTTTGTCCCAAGGCTTTACCACATCCTAGTCCTGAGATATTTGCATTTGCGGAAATGTCTAGAAACACAAAAATCACTGTCTGCCATGATTTAAAGATGGTCACCATTTCGAGAAGGAAGCAAGGTAGAAAAAATATATCAGTGGTTTTGAACTAGGGGAGATAACTGACTAAAAAAATATATCAGTGGTTTTGAACTATTGGCATAAAGGGGAGATAACTGACAAAAAAAAGATTATTTTTTTTAAAAATGGTCATGCATCAGAAAATTCATAATTGGACCACTTTGTACAGATTGACCCCTGAGTGTTATTTGGAAGAGAATCTTATTAGTCACCACAAGTTTAATAGGGATAAGTCTCTGAATATGTGTATTATTCACACTTCTGAAGAAACCAGAAGAAACTAGCCAATCAGAGTAATTTTTGCTTGTTTTAAACAATGAAAGCAAAGTCGCACTGCATTGGTTAGTTAAGCTTTATAGGTCCGCAAGAAGCAGCTGAGAGTCATCCACATGGCATTTTCTTCCTTCTTTTTGAAACAAAACCTGGGAGATAGAAGAGGTTCCCTGTAGATTTAGGTGATTAATATGTAGATGAACTAAGGTTTGGGGTGAGGGAGTTTTTTTTACAGTATTTTATTTTATGCGGCATTACAGGTCTCAACAGTCCTGTAAGTCAGGGCATGGTGGACATTACTTTGTAGGCCTATTACCCTTAAGGCAGCCCCGTGCTGAACTGGAAGGAGCTGGATGGGACTGATACTATACTGCGGGTTTCCTTGTGGCTTTTATGGGGAGATCCTACACTTCCTTATTCATCCACATTACTAACAACCAGCCAAGGTTCTGAACGCTGGCCCTTGGGAAAGCGCTGGGACAAACCGTTTTTACACTGGAATTCAATACATTTTCATTTCTACACATTAAAGCCACATTCATTACTATCAAGCTGATGATGATGATTAATTGTAAAGACATGTCTTGATCCACTTCAACTGTAGCTTCTCGCAGATGCATTTACCTGCTTATTTTGCGTTACATGCATCTTAATATATGCACAATTCAAAACAAACACATAAATCTGCCATTTTTGCAGCATTTTGGTGAGCAAATGAATTAATATCTAATGACCCTTTACAATTAAATATTTTCCTTACTGATTGCTTGACTCATTTATAGGTAGACTTGTGCTTCAAATAGATGTAGGGGGAAAAAGAAGAGGAAAAAACGTATATACTGTTTCAGTTGCGCTTATGAGACCAGATCTAAGAACAGTAGAACAGGTGTAACAAGTGCGTAAGCTTGAAAAAGTCAGCGGAACAGCATTCCAAGCAATTATTTCAAAACAAAGTTAAAATTATACACAGTTGATCAAAATAAGATGGAACGTTACATACTATATATGGGTAGCTAGGGGTGTAGTAGGTATTACCGCAGTTGCAGCCCGGCAAGGGTGAAGATCCCGATCGTCCCTAAGGTAAGTATCGCACACCTAATTCTACCCCCTACAACTAACCCTCCCTTAGGGGTGCTTAACCCTAACCTCCACTCCTAAGTGCCTAACCCTAATCCCCCCTCTAAGTGCCTAAACCTAACCCACCCTTCCCCGCTGCCTAAACCTAAGTCTCCCAGTGGGGTGCCTAACCCTAACCCCCCCTTCCCCTAGCCTGAACCTAACCCTCCCGAGGGGTGCCTCACCCTAAGTTCCCCCCAGGAGCCCTAAACCTAACCCTTTCCCCCCCCGCGGCTGTCCGTGCCCGGCTTACCTTCATTCGGTATACCGGGCATCGGTCTTCCGGCATATGGTTAATGACAGGCGTCGAAAAAATGCCTGTCATTAGTACCACGCCGGGATTAGAGAGTCTGGAAGCCAGTGGTCGGCATTTAGACCGTCGGCTTCCAGACTACATCCCGTAGCTAGAGGATTTATCCCTAGTTGGAAACATGTTGCTCATGTGGCAACATAGCATTAGCTCTCTTATGCTACATACTTTATTAGAGTTGGAAAAAAAAAGCTGTGACAGCTATGTTCTCTTTATTTGTATAACGGCTATAGAGACTGTTATATGGGTCTCATACCTCCAATTATGGAGATATCACCAAAGGGATCAAGAGGGAAAGAAATAAGAGGGGTGGGCTTCAAGAGCTCACTACCTCTTCACAACAAATATCTGCTGCCTGCATAACCAGGACATGCATCACTGAACTCCTTGTTTAATCATTGCATAAACATTACGTCACTTGCTACTATTTGTGCTGCCTCTCTTTTTTCACTAAAAACTACATTCTTATTTGTACCACTGCCGAGTAACCTCTATAACCTTGCATATACGGTCTAATTTACCATTGCTTTTTGCCTAGCCCCACAACTTTGAATTTCTTTTATTACTCATTTTCAAAACCAATGAAATCACATATACTCCCCTCAATAAATAATAAATAAACTTTTCTCATCGAGCATACACATTCACCAACAGTGTTCTTTCACCAGTATTCTTACAAAATCTTCAATACTGTCGTTCTTCTCATACATACACTATTCCTACTTCCAGTTGTACTCCCTCCTTCTTACCTCATCCACACCATGACCATGTTTTCTTCACATTCTCACTTTACTCAGTGCCTACATAATCCTTTATTCTGCCCCCTGTTCCCACCTCTATCCTTCCCCCCTAGTCTCCTCCAATTCTTCCTCCCCTCCTCTGTCTGTATTCCTCCCCTCTGCTTCCCTCCTCCTCCTCTCCTGTTACTCCAGTTTCATTCTTTTCTCCCCCACAATGGTCCTACTACCCAACCACTAAGCTCAGCACCCACCCTCCTCTCCCTCTCACTTCACCACACCTTCATCTACATCACACTAATCTCCCTCCCTTTCCCTCTCTTGCCTACTGATTACTTCCTCCCACTCCTTCCTCCAAGATCTCACCCAAGTTGCTCTCTTCCTCTGGAACTCTCTCCCTATCAGACTCTCCACCTCTCTACAAATCTTCAAATGGGCACTCAAGACTCACTACTTCAAAGCCTTCCAGTTCTCATCATAACCTGCTGCTTACATGCTTCTTCCTCACTGTCTACCCTATCTGTGTCACCCCATCTGTCTTCCCCCCTATAGAGCAGGGCCCTCTTCCCTTATGTGCTTATCCTTCCCTCACTCATACGATCATCGACTCAAAACTCTCCACAAGGGCACTTAACACTTGGTAGCTGACGCCCTGCTGCTTCTTTGAGTGTTATGATTGCTGCAGCAATGTTTATAAACTATGTTCTTATTCTGTATTTGTTTTGTGCTGTAAGTCGCTGTTTTACACGTTTGCTCATTTGTTAATGTACATTGTGAGGCGCTGTGGAACCCTTGTGGCGCCAAATAAAGGATAATAATAATAATATAATAAAGAGGCACGGGGGAATGCATCTGGTCTGTCTCTGCTAAGGATCACATACTGTATTATTATAGTTATTTATTTTTATACTGTATATTAGTATTATGTGTTTAAGTTTTTTTAAATATTTTCCTTACTGATTACTTGACTCATTTATAGGTAGACTTGTGCTTCAAATAGATGTAGGGGGAAAAAGAAGAGGAAAACACGTATATACTGTTTCAGATGCGCCTACAAGACCAGATCTAAGAACAGTAGAACAGGTGTAACAAGTGCGTAAGCTTGAAAAAGTCAGCGGGACAGCATTCTAGGCAGTTATTTCAAAACAAAGTTAAAATTCTACACAGTTGGAGGGGGTCATTTAAGATGCTAGAAAACAGCAGAGTGTAACATATTTTTAATGCACAGTCACTACTATGTTAAAACATCTCACCTTAGTGAGTTCATGGGCCAAAGAACAGACTTAAGGCCAGCACACACTAGACTATGTCTAGTGTGTACCAACCTCGTTAGCGACGGGATCCATACACACTTCAGACAACATATCGTCTAGTGTATAGCCGGCATTACTGTACTAGGCACCCCTAAGGGAGGGGAGGGGAGGGTTAGGGTACTTACTTACCTTAGTCGGGATTTCATCCGCGGGGTTAGGTCTGGCAGTAATACATACCAATTCCAATCAAAGTACAGTTTCCTATCATCTATTTCTACCTATCTGTACATTAATGCCATTATCTAGTTATTAAATACATTGGAAATTAAAGAAACATCAGAGCGGTCATATACAGTGAATCCGGAAAGTATTCACATCGCTTCACTTTTCCACATTTTGTTATATTACAGCCTTATTCCAAAATGGAATAAATTCATATTTGTCCTCAAAATTCTACACACAATACCCCATAATGACAACGTGTAAAAAGTTTTTTTGAGATTTTTGCAAATTTAATTTAAAAAAAACACTAAAGCTGCATACACACACAATGATTTTGTTACCAACGATTTTATGAACGATTTTCTGTCAGATTATCTGTCAGATTTTTTAAAGTGTAATGAACGATTTTTTTGAACTACAAACGATTTTTGCATATTCCCTTAATGAAAATCGTTCAGTTGGTCAGTCTGACTGAATTACAAACTACAAACGTGAACGCGCATGAACGATAATTGTTCGTCGTTTTAGCTCAGAAAGTGAATGATTTTTTCAACGATTGAACGATATCGTTATCGATAATCGTTCAAAAAATCGTTGTGTGTGTATGCACCTTTAGAAATCACATGTACATAAGTATTCATGACCTTTGCCATGAAGCTCAAAATTGAGCTCAGGTGCATCCTGTTTCCACTGATCATCCTTGAGATGTTCCTACAGCTTATTTGAAGTCCATCTGTGGTAAATTCAGTTGATTGGACATGATTTTGAAAGGCCTACACCTGTCTATATAATGTCCCACACTTGACAGTGTATGTCAGAGCACAAACCAAGCATGAAGTCCAAGGAATTGCCTGTAGACCTCCAAGACAGGATTGTCTCGAGGCACAAATCTGGGGAAGGGTACAGAAAAATATCTGCTTCTTTGAAGGTCCCAATGAGCACAAAGGCCTTCATCATCCGTAAATGGAAGAAGTTCGGAACCACCAGGACTCTTCCTAGAGTTGGCTGACCATCTAAACTAAGCAATCGTGGGGAGAAGGGCCCTAGTCAGGAAAGTGACCAAGAACCCGATGATCACTCTGTCAGAGCTACAGCATTCCTCTGTGAAGAGAGGTGAACCTTCCAGAAGGACAACTATCTCTGCAGCAATCCACCAATCAGGCGTGTATATTAGAGTGCCTAGACGGAAGCCACTCCTTAGTAAAAAGCACATGGCAGCCCACCTGGAGTTTGCTAAAATGTACCTGAATGACTCTCTGGTCTGATGAGACAAAGGTTGAACTCTTTGGTGTGAATTCCAGGCATTATGTTTGGAGGATACCAGGCACCGCTCGTCACCAGGCCAATACCATCCCTACAGTGAAGCATGGTGGTGGCAGCATCATGCTGTGGTGACTTTTTTCAGCGGCAGGAACTGGGAGATTAGTCAGGATAGAGGGAAAGATGAATGCAGCAATGTACAGAGACATCCTGGATGAAAACCTGCTCCAGAGCACTCATGACCTCAGACTGGGGTGACGGTTCATCTTTCAGCAGGACACAGCCAAGATACCAAAGGAGTGGCTTCAGGACAACTCTGTGAATGTCCTTGAGTGGCCCAGCCAGAGCCCAGACTTGAATCCGATTGAACATCTCTGGAGAGATCTGAAAATGGCTATGCACCGACGCTTCCCATCCAACCTGATGGAGCTTGAGAGGTGCTGCAAAGAGGAATGGGCGAAACTGCCCAAAGATAGGTGTGCCAAGCTTGTGGCATCATACTCAAAAAGACTTGAGTCTGTAATTGCTGCCAAAGGTGCATCAACAAAGTATTGAGCAAAGGCTGTGAATACTTATGTACATGTGATTTCTTAGATTTTTTATTTAATTACATTTGCAAAAAATCTCAAAAAAACTTTTTACACATGGTCATTATGGGGGATTGTTTGTAGAATTTTGAGGACAAAAATGGATTTATTCCATTTTGGAATAAGGCTGTAACATAACAAAATGTGGATAAAGTGAAGCGTTGTGAATACTTTCCGGATGCACTGTATCTATACTAATATTGTAAGAATGTTGCGTCTGTCTGTTTGTTCCAAGTTGGGGCAAAAACTACTGAACCAATATGCATGAAAATTGCATCATTTTGTAATGGAAACTCCTAATAACCTGAACTTTGTTTCATCTCAATCCGTCAAGTTAAACCTGATCAATAACACAAACTAAATTTATTGACATCATCAATGCAAGAGATAGGAGTAGCATCATGCACGTGGCCGGTAAGAGGCAGGGGAGAGGTGTTTTGGGCCCGTGTTCACCTGAACAGGATAGGCTACATAGTAGTCTGTGCACAGGTCACACAGTGACAGTGGTGTGAGTTATGGGTGAAGGTGCTGCTGCCACCAGTCTTTTTAGTGCTGCTGGTCACGTGGGTTACTCCCGCGACATGGCCCCTACGCAAAGCAATACAACTAGAACACCTCAAATAAAATTAGGGTTGGCATAAGTGAATTCATTGTGGGCAAAGCTGTGGACAACAGCTAGTAGTTTATAGGTGCCGAACTATGTAACCATGACACCTCTCTCAGACAGAGCAGTACTCGGCCTCTTCAGCACCATAAGCATAGGTGTTTCTGGCAAGTAAGTTGCTAGCTCTTTATTTTAAGTGTAACTCAGGCAATATGCTGCATTCTATGTATGATGTACGATGCTCCTCCCAGCATTCCCCTCCCCACACCCCCCCTTCTTACCATATTTGAAGTGGGGATTGAGCGCAATCTTCTCTTCATGGAAGGAGCATGGTTATTATGTCATAGCTTAGAACTGCACTCTCAGCCCTTTACCAAGATAGGGGAACAGCAGCCAGCAGCTGACTGACAAAGACATTCAATAAGTAACATTATTGGCAAATGTAGCATTCAGCCAGGTTTTACATTTACAAAAATTGCTACTTTAAATTAGAGATGTGTGCAGAACCCAGTGTTTTGCTTTTGGTTCTAATTCATCATCATGTTTTGGTAAAACCACCCTCAAGTGTTTTGGTTCAGATTCGGTTTGTAGTTCAGTTTTGGATGCATTGAAAATCAATGAAAATCGATAAAAAAAAATTGGTAAATCAGCTATTTTGGACATGTTTACATGCAATCCAAAAACAGAGTTTGGGTTTTAAATCTGAGTTCCAAACTGACTTTAGAACTGAACCAGGACGTGTTCATAATTCTGGAAAACCAAACCACACATCTCTGATTAGAACCCTTGAGTGAAAAATCAACAAAAATCTGCGATTATGACAAATTGCTGTTCAGTACATTTTCCCCTATATTGTTGATGGAATCAGTATGTAATGCCGACGGCTGTTACCCACCGGATCAAATACCGACAGCGGCAGCCCAAGGGGTTGGAATCCCGACAGCATCAGGTAAGTAGTCTAAACCTCCCCTCTCCTCCCCCTAACGCTAACCCTCCCTTAGGGGTACCTAACCTTAACCTCCCACCTAAGTGCCTAACCTTAACCTCCCCCCGTTAGTGCTTAAACCTAACTACCCCTCCCCGCACCCTAAACCTAACCCTCCCGGGGGGGTGGCTAACATTAACCCCCCCCTTGTGGTGTCTAACCCTAACCCCCCTTTCCCTACCCTCCCTAACCCTCCTGGGGGGTGCCTAACCCTAAGTCACCCCAGGGGTCCCTAACGCTAACCCTCCCCCCCTGTGGCTACACGCTTACCTTCATTCGGTAAGCTGTATGCTGTATGTCGGGATTTAGTAGTGGGTCTAATGATAGGCATCAGGATTTGGGCACCTATCATTAGTCCCATGTCGGGATGTGGCTGTCGGGATATCGGCGGGCCGGATAGCGCCCGCCTGTATCCTAACTACATACCATTACTGATTACATATTTTAGCTCCCCCCAGAGCCATAGCTCCTCTTAAGCACCGGAGAACTAGCTGACATCCTAGGTAGTGCTGGTCCTTGCTCCTTCAGAAACGGACACTCACATGTAATCATGCATATAGGAAATATGTTATTGTACAGGTATCCATAAGAAACAATATAAGAATTTATACTGGAATTGGCTTTCAATGTGCCATACTTTTTATTCTTCCATATATATGAATAACTGTGCAGTACCTAATTAGATACATGGTCATAGGGAGATGGTGCACTTAGAAATAGCCAACAGTTTCCATTTGACAGTTATTTAATAATCAGCAAGGATGACTTATATAGAACTTTCAACAGGAAAGTATATTAAATTACCCCTTAGTAATTCTCTCATCCAACTCCTGCACTCTTACATACTGAGAATACAGTGTTTCAGCACTTGATGGATTCCAGTGGAAGAGTTATCTTTCTACATCAACAGTACATTGTGCAGATTGAATTGAAGAAGTGTGCTCAGTGCATGTTTCTCATTAATCTTTGCCTTGTGTTAGCAAAACATGGTAACAAATGCTTCTGAATAACGCTTTGTATCAATCTTCAGTTTACACTCTTTCATTTGTAGCCGCACAATAGGACCTCTGCACTTAGGCAGAATGATATACAGTACTGTTCAAATAAAGATTGCAGCACATATTACAGTAACATAAAATAAACAGTCGCTTTGTTGTCAAACATAAAAAGTTACAAAAAAATAAATTGACTCTTATTCTGCAGGGCATGCAATAAATTGCATTAAAGCTAAGAATCATAACAAAATAATATTAAGCTGTTCTAAATAGAATTTAAATTTCTATTATCTTTATTACAAACCACACAAGGGGTTGTCTCTTAGTATAGTATGGTAAAGTATTCTCTCCTACAAATCCTTTTTCCTTCATTTTGTCTTTACTAAGAGTGGGGCTAATTATGGCATTTTAAAAGCAAAATCTTTATTGTTTGGAAGTGTTATATAGTCAGACGTATCACTATATTATAATCAGCCATATCGCACAGCCTTGCATACTTTTTTCCGTATTTTGTGTTTTATTTTATAAGTAGCTGAAGTACCCGGAGTCTCCCGGATTTAAATCTTCAAGGTATTAAGTTATCAATGAGTTGGATGTAACTGTCAACATTTTAAAAATAATTAGCAGCTCTTCCAACACACCCATGAGGAAAGTTCTGCCCGGCACACTCCACCATGAGATCCGACCGGGACCCCAACTACTCCATTAGATATCCCAGACAAATTGCCACCCCTCTGTGAAGTTTTCATCAAAATCCATCCAGTGTAAACTCCAAAACAGGCTCCAAAGGTCAAAGTTCTGCCCAGCATACACCAACTGTAGGCCCGCCCGGGACCTCAATCCCCTAGTATGTCTTATGGGATCCAATGTTACCAACTCTGTGAAGTTTTCATCAAAATCCATCCAGTGGAAGGCTCAGAACAGGCTCCCGGGTCAAAGTTCTGCCCAGTGTACACCAACAGGAGGTCCAAAAAGGACCCTACCCCCCCTAAAACCTGGCCAGGATCCAATTGGACCACCTCACATTGGTTTCATCCCAATCGGTGCAGGCGTGTCCGTATGCATAACCGGACAGACAAACAGACCAATGAATTTTATATATAAGATAGTGTACTAAGCACTTGGGATTAGTATTTTTACTGACTCCTCTATAATCTACTGACCAATTTATACCTGCCACTACTTTACTGACCCCTCTATATCCAACACTACATTACTGACCCCTCTTTACTCTACACTACATCACTGACCCCTCTATACTCTACACTACATCACTGACCCCTCTATACCCAACACTACATTACTGATCCCTTTATACTCTACACTATATCACTGACCCCTCTATACTCTACACTACATCACTGACCTCTCTATACCACACACTACATTTCTGATTCTTCTATAAGCTACAGTACACTGTACAAAAACTCTATTCTATCTCTCCGCACTACAACAGAGAGAGAGAAACAATGGAAAAAAACAAGACAGAGTAAAGTGGGGAACAGACACTGACACTAGACTGAGGAGAGAGAGTATGGAAAAATAAGGCGCATGGGAAATTGGGCAACTGACACACAATAAAGAGAGGGATGAGAGAGACACACAGGAAAAAGAACAAAGAGGAAAGCTGGCAAAATACACTGACAAGACACACAAACATGGGGGGGAGTGAGTGGTGGGCTAGGGAGAAAATGCAAGTCTAATGAATGTACACTCACCTAATCACTAGTCTACATTACATACATGACTGTTCTCCAGACTCCTGTCTTCCTCTTTCAGCCCCATGACATCACTGGGGCTGCTGGCCCACATTAAAGCCATGGGGAGGACAGTAACTGGCCACTCTATACTGAATGTGGTAATCTGGATATGGCAAGAGGATAGGCACAGGGAGGGGTGTCTATACTTTAAACTGTACTATGAGGTATGTGACCGCATTGCTGGGGCTAGGAAGGTGGTTGTGGCCAGCTGTGATGTTAAGGGGGAGTGTAAAAGAAGCCTGAAATGGGGATGAGGTACAGGCAAGAGAAGAAGCTGCATGGAGCAGGGGGGAGAAGGTTCATAGCATGGGGAAGCAGTATGTAGCAGGGGGAAGACTGCACGCACCAGGGAAAAGGCGGGATAGAGCAGGAGGAAGGCGGGGCAGACCAGAAGTGGGACAGAGCAGAGGAGAGGCAGGAGCTGCATGGACCAGGAGGGGAGGTAGGATGAAACAGAGGGCTGGCCAACGCTGTCAATTCTGGACATCACCCATCTAGGATTACTAACACTCTGGATAGATGGTAACCATAACTATGGCTGTGCCCTTCAGACTACAGTGTTCTGCGCTACTGTCCTGTCAGTCCGCTCCTCGAACCGCCACTGTGTAGGACCATTTGGCAGCACCAATGAATGAACTGGCAAGCCATTTGCCATTTAGTTATTTAGCTGTACTTTCCAATTGAATGGTGTCCCTACACCATACATCTGGCTTATCAAAGACAAATAAATAAGAAAAAGAGATCTAAGTATAAGTAGCAAATAACAGCCACAAGTTTGCCCTAACATCAGACACATGTACAGGCTGAGTCTCTCATTTCCAAATATTCCGAAATACGAAATATTCCAAAATGCAGAATCTTTTTTTAGCATGACTGAGATAGTGACACCTTTGCTTTTTTGATGGTTCAATGTACTCAACCTTGTTTAAGGCACAACATTATAAAAAAATTAAGTATAAAATTACCTTTAGGCTTTGTGTATAAGGTGTATTTGAAACACAAATGAATTTCATGTATGTACACAAACTTTGCTTAAGCCACAAAATTATTGAAAATATTGTATAAAATGACCTGCATGCTGTGTGTATAAGGTGTATATAACACATAAATGCATTCTGGGCCTGATTCAGAGCCGTTCGCTATTTGTGGTCGTTCGTTCAAAAACAAGGGGTGGCTATTCAAATGATCCGTTCGCAAATTGCAGTCTGTTCCCACCTCTAAGTCTGAACATGCGAGCAAAACATACGCTCGTTTATTTGATAAAAACGCCCCCTGGCCGCACGCACCATACGTCATGTCCGCTATTTATTAGATTAATCGAGTACATCGTACAGCGTATGAACTGCTCGCTATTCTTGTGGTTGGTGTTTTCAACCGCTATTTTGCGAGCAGTTGTGAGTTAAAAAAAACCAAGTGACGTGGTCAATGACGCTGCTGTATTAAATATGCACTCCCTTAAAACGCCCGTTTTGACCTTTAAGCACGCCTGCGTTCGGATCTCCACTCCCCGTTTTCAAGCACCTTCCCCTGTTACCACCCACATACGCCTCATTCTGTCACTCAAAATAGCAGGCCCTCGCTATATTGCGTACCAACGATTTTCGGCCGCACTGACTGGTTCGCGCATGCGTACTAAAAACCGTACGCATGTGCAGATGTGCGAACATCGCTCGGAACGAGCGTACTGCCGCTTGCGAGTGGCTCTGAATGAGGGCCTCTGTGTTTAGATTTGGGTCCCATTCCCAAGATATTTCATTATGGTATGCAATTATTCCAAAATGGAATATTACGATATCCAAAATACCCCTGGTCCCAAGCATTTTGAATATGGGAGACTTAAGCTGTATTTATTTTTCCCTGCACCACATAATGATGACCCGCCCAATTTAAATAATATATTTATGTAATTACTAGTACATAAATGGGAAACGGTATGATTCACCGCCGGACACAATGCCCGACGGTTGGAATTCCGACAGTAGCATCCCAGCAGAGGAGGAAATCCCGATCGTCCTAAGGTAAGTATTGACTAACCTATTTCTACCCCCTAACCCTAAACCTCCCTTAAGGGTGCCTAACCCTAACCTTACCCCCAGTGGCTAACCCTAATCCCCCCTCTATGTGCCTAAACCTAACCCCCCCTTCCCCGCTGCATAAACCCCAGGGGGGTGCCTAATCCTAAGTCCCCCCTGGGGGTACCTAACGCTAACCCCTCCTTCCCCTAGCCTAAACCTAACCTCCCGGGGGGTGCCTAACCCTAAATCCCCCCCCCGGAACAATAACCTAACCCTCACCCCCCCATGGCTATCCGCGCCCAGCGTCCCTTCGAATGGGATGCCGGGCGTCAGGCTCCCGGCGTATGTCTAATGACAGGCGTCGGCATTTCGACGCCTGTCTTTAGACCCTTGCTGGGATATGACAGTCGGGAAGCCGGCTGTCGGGATTAGATCTGCCGGCTTCCCGACTGCATACCCATAAATGGACCCAGCACGCAGCTAGCAAGTGCCGTGCTCATTAGGTGTGACGTGTGTGCCTGATTTAGCTGCATTTAAGTCCTCATGCAAACGTGCACGATGACCTCATTTTGTCTCCAATTTTATTGTAATAGATGTATTTAAACACGTCTCAAATTATACCTTTCCAGTGAATCTAAACATATGATAGGTGCACTAGTCCTCCACCCAGGTACTGTACTCTATTGTTTGTTTTTTATGGTCACTGGAAGAGCCTGTATAT
Source organism: Taudactylus pleione (assembly GCA_031769625.1). Taxonomy (NCBI): domain Eukaryota; kingdom Metazoa; phylum Chordata; class Amphibia; order Anura; family Myobatrachidae; genus Taudactylus; species Taudactylus pleione. The sequence goes on from JAUIMM010000484.1 coordinate 8,005,729, forward strand.
TCCCATGTGTCTGAGTAGAATACAGGGAAGCACACAGCAAGCTGTAGCAATTATGTCTACTTTGGCGGCAGACACATTGATGTCAAAGATACTAAGCTAGATAGAATCCTAAAAGCATTTTCAACCACTCGTCTAGAATGTTAAAGTTTGTTATTGAAAATCTTCCTTTCATGCCCTCAGTGTAAAAGGCTTCATTACATTTTTGCAAAAGGCTTCATTACATTTTTTGGAGGCCAATGACCTCATCTTCCAAATACACGCTATTTAGCCCTTCCTTTGTATCTGTACTTGGAGAAAGGTTACATTTGTTCTCTGAGATGTTTTGATTATTTTCAGAACAACTCCAAAACCTAAAAAACACTCACCATTAATATCATTATAATACAAAATTATGCTTAAATCCTTTAAATAATATCTGTATAAGTTGTGAGTTCTGATGTCAATTCTTATAATCCTATTTTACATGCAAAGGATGAATGCCAGCTCTCTCATGGCATTATGTGGTCACAGAACTCCTTGACGACTTCTGATATCCTTGTAATTTATAGTAGTGATTAAATGTTCCCTTATACCCCTTTCATACACAAACTCCGGCTTTAACCCAGCTCGAACCCTGGATCCTGAACATGGGTTGAAGGTGGAGTTTCAGTACTTACCCCCTTTCACACCTGGGTAATGGACCCAGGTTATTCCCGGGTCGTCACCCTTCGCAAAGGACCTAGGGCTTCCGTCTAACGGTGGATACTTGGAGATGATGTAATCTCCAAATGTTACTGTGCCCGCTAATTAAGTACTTTTAGGCATGGCCAGTGTCATGCATTTCAGACATAAGCCGGGGCACTGACACAGGTTCAGCATCAGACTAGAGCATGTAGGGCTCACTGGGGGAATGCAGTGGTAGGGGCCCATGCTTTGGGGTGTGGTCAGTTACCAAGGTGGATGAGGCCAGCCCCCACAGAGCTTGGACATACATTAGAGACCATGTAACTGACCCTCAAACAGAGTAACAATGTGTAATTCAAGTGCACAGTCTGGAACCTGAACAAGTGGTGGGGACCTCAGGCAGTAGAGCCCATTGGGGATTTCCCCTGTACCCCTGTGGGCCAGTCCAACCCTGCACAGGTTGCAAGTCTGGGGAATAACCCTGGTCAGTTGGGACTATTAGTCCAGGTCAGACCCTATCAGACATATGCAGGACCCGGGTCGACTTGCCGTACCCCAGCAAATTCCTGGGTTTATGCTTATGTCTAAAAGGGGTATTATATAATTACTAGTAAATAAATGTACCCATTACCTCAGCCGTTCCGTCCCCACTCCTTCCCATCCCGTTATAGTTACCCCCCATTCCTGGTCCTCTTGTGTCCTGTCGCTGTGGTGCGTGTGCGCACAAGTAACACCTAATGTGCACAGATGGAGATGGGATGTGTACTGCTCATGTACAATAAGTGTGATGTGCGCTACCACCACAAACATGCTGACCTGATTTCAATCAGGCCCCGATTTTATAATAATAGATTTGTCATTATTATTATTTTAGGTTATCAAGCAAATTCTTAATAAATGATTTCAACCAAAAACATCTGAATTACAACTAAAAGGACATAGAAAAAAAATCTGTGTTTTAAGTCTGTGCTTAATTGTGCCAAGCACATAGCTAGGGAGTTATGTCGGACATATCCCCTGACCCCATCCTTAATGAGATCATACATATACCTGGCAATCCTTAATGAGATCATACATAAACCTGGCCTAAAACAATGTAATAGTTTTATACAGTCATTCCTAAAATATTTACAAAAGATAAATGCAAAGAGTAAATAAAAATATATGTAGGATTTGACAGTGCTATCTTTCTAGGCTTTTTTTATTTCTGAAATTATTTCACCGATTTCTTATTGTTTCTGGAACTAGTTCTAAGAATTAAAAATGATAACAAAAATCTCTATCATCCAAACATGTATGAATGTTATATAAACAAGATGAAATAGATATTCCAAATGCTGGGCATACACTGCCAGATAAAATGTCTGTCAGACCGACAGACATTTTATCTGGCTGGCTGCCAGCCGCAGTTGTCCGCGGCATACACTGTGAGAGAAATCTCACAGTGTATAGCCCGACATCCGCGCTCCGCCCCCGGGGGAGCAGACATTTCCCTGTTCCTTCCGTAGGAAGGAACACAGCAAATGTCTGTCTGTCGGCCGCGCTTTGCATACACTGCCCGATGCGGCCGACAGTTTCCCGGGTAAATATCGCATTGGACGGGCATGCTGGACAATCCAGCATGCCCGACCGAACAATATTTAACCCTCGGTCGCCCGCATACACGCTGCAATTATCGCGGCGATCCGCTGATATCGGGCGGATCGTCCCGATAATTGCAGAGTGTATGGCCAGCATTACAAATGGCACCAAATCAATCAACAAATGTGTTATCCTGGCCTTCAAGAGATAAGTGTTTTGTTCCTTTTATTCACGTCCACTGTATAACGGAAGTGCCTACTATCCAAGGAAGTACTGGAAGGCAGTACACACGGTCTGCTGACACTTCTAGGAAAATTACAGACCATTACAACAGGTTCCAAACAAGGGGAAAATAATGGGATTGTTGACCCAACTTCAGTTATGTATAAGTTTTTAATGTCATGGTTTTTTGTGTAAATTATGTATGCGGTACAACAGTAATCGAACACCAACTTCATTATTTTTTTTCTCCACTATGAAACAGAGGGCCTGATTCAGGCCCGCTTGCAAGCGGGTCGATGGTCGGGCAGTGCGCATACGCAGCGTGCGCACTTCGCGTGCACGAGCCCCGAAGCGAGTGAGAAATTCACTCGCTTGGGGCTCGCTACAAACGGGGTGGCTGTCGATGTTGATCGACAGCTCGCCCCGTTTTGTAGGCGGGTCGGGGGGGTGGCTTGCCAAACGGAGGCGTTCCCAAAGGAACGCCTGCCGTTTGGGGGCGGCCCTACTAACATCACTTGTGATGTCAGTAGTGCGCTTTCTGCTCTATTAGAGCAGGAAACTCACTGGGGCTTGCGGCAGACGAGACCCTACCACAAGGGTCTCGTCGCAAGCCCAATGGACGCGATAATCGTGACCATCGCGGCCATCACCTGGCCGCTTGCAAAAGATGTGGTCACCCACAGCTTAGCGAGTGGCCAGAAGGCCGGACAAAAAAAAAAACGCCCTTCAGACCTGCGAGCTGCCTCCAGCAGCGAGCGGGTCTGAATCAGGGCCAGAGTACCATGCTGATTTTTTTGTGTTAGTAATGTATACCCTTGTTAAGCACCAAAAACAATTGGAATATTTAATGTTGATATAACTTAGCATTTTTAATTCTGTTCCAAAATCTTGCATTTTTGCAGTAACTCGAAACGCAAGGCAGATCAAGTGATTTTGTTTGGATATTTGAATTCAGGAGGAAATGTTACCTTGGGGGTCCAAATTTAGTGGTGATTCCTTTATAAACCCCCATGATACAGTACTTCAAATAAACTGAATAAATAAGCCGCGATTAGTAAATCGTTTAATAATTGAAAAATCAATATTTCGGAAACCAATAGTCAGACAGTCGAGATATTTGCAGAAATATTTTTTGTTACATCCTCTCTTAGAAAAAAAAAATCATAAAAATCTGAGATGGGTGTTGGACATTTCATTGTTTACAGAGGATCTGATATGGAATGACCCAAGAGAAATTATGTAGAAAGTCTGAAACAAGTGAAATTCTAATGAAAAAAGGCTCTTATAGTTCTAGTGGGAGACTAGTTACTTAGTTATAGTTAGTTTTAAGTATTTACTTGGGTCAAACTTGTTACTTGTTACTTCTATAAAGCTGCCTTAAAAATTGCCAATTAAAATACCTTGGGATACTGATAAAATGAAATGTTTGAAGAACAGCAACAGAATACCTTTCTTAAGTTGCCAACTTGGAAGAGATTTATCACCCATGTGAAGATAAGTAGATAAGTATATTTTACTGTTAAATGATAAATCCTTCTTATTTCCAATTAGGATATGTTTATCTTTAAGTTCTCTTCAAAGATATCCAGGATTAAAGTAGGAATGTAATTACTCATTCATTGATGTCTTTTAATTTGCATGAATATTCTAGTATCACAAATTACAGCATTTAATTATATAGGCAACCTATTAACTTATTTTAAGTGCTGTTCATAATTTATTTGTTGCAAACACTATACCATTTTATTAGAACAGCATTATAGTAATTATAATTCAGAATCAAACCTGTTCGGAGTTACCAGTGTATTTACTGCATGATAGTACCTTTGTATTATTACATTGTCGTACTATGCATCAATGTGTGGCTAAATGAAATCCAAACACCACCATGTATATGCGTCTCTGGCTAAGAGGAGTGACTGTAGTTTCCAAAATGAACAGTGATCAACATCAACAGTGACCAACAGGTCCCCCTACTGGGAGAAGGTACCTGGTCATCGATTAGAGTAGCTGGATCTCCCATATCGGCATTACTTAAAAGAAAACTTGTATAAATTATGTACAAATAAAGCCATAACTAGGGATGTGAGTGGGCGTGCTGTGGCACCGTCACTGCCCCATGGCACCTGTATGTGGCATGAGGCTTAAAGGATAACTTGAACCTGACATTTAATAAAATATTTCCCCATTTTTAACACTTATTTTAGCAATGGCGAGACTCTGTCTATGTTTGGTGGACTTAAAATCTACTAATCACTATAGTGTCGTAACGTGGGGGGTCAAGCGGGGCACGTGCCCTGGGTGTCGTCGGTTCCAGCGGCACCACCAGCCTACCGGCCGCAGTCCAGTGCAGTGTGGTTTGCAGCATTACACAATAAAACAAACACGCTGCCGGTGGCAGTAGTGTGTGTTTTATTTTAGCACTGCAGCCAATAAGAGTCAGACAGATGGGATGTAGTTATCAGACCGGCAGACAGCATGCCACCGGTCTGAATCCCGACGCTGCAAGTCTGCACGGGACTTAAGACATGCATCAAAATACAGACATCTATCTTAATCCCGATGCTGGAATCCAGAAGGATGCCAGCCCGAACAAGGTAGGTCTGGGGAAACCTTAGTGTTAGCCGCGCGGGGGGCCGGGTGTTTTAAACAGCGTAGCGGGGTAAGGGTTAAGTTTTTGTGGGGGGGAGGTTAGGGTTAGGCACCCCTAGGGGGGATGGTTAGGGTTAGGAACTAAGGGAGAGGGTTAGGTTTAGGCATGAATGGGGGAGACTTAGGTTTAGGCACTAACGAGGAGGGTTAGGGTGGGGAGGGTTAGGGTTAGGCTACAAGAAGGGAGGATTAGGGTGAGTAGGGGGAAGGGTAAGTATACTTACCTGACGGGATACCAACCAACGGGATGCCGCTGTCGATATTTTGACAGGAGGCATTCCGACAGCCGGGATTACATACCGATTCCAGGCAGACTCTTATTGGCTGCTTGCACCCAGGGCTGGAGCCGGTCTGGAGCTCAACCATGAGCTCTGCCTTCCTGCTCCCACAGTGGTTGAAGGGAGAGACGTCAACACATCTCTCCCATAGTGCCGAGCCGGACTGGAGAAGCGGACAGCGGCAGGCACTACTACTGGGGGCACTGTATAAGGGGCACTGTATAAGGGCCACTGCATAAGGGGCACTACAACAGGGGGCATTGCATAAGGGGCACTGCATAAGTGGCACTACTACTGGGGGGAACAGCATAAGGGGCACTACTAAAGGGTTTAATGCCTAAAGAGCACTGCTACTGGGGACATTGTATAAGGGGTACTACTACAGTGGGCATTGCATGAGCTGCACTACTACTAGGGGCATTACTACTGGGGGCATTAAGGTGCATATGGAATGGAAAGGAATGTTCCCAGAGTGACGAAAAATGGTGGTGTGTCATGTTGACATGCCCCCATTTTCTAGTGGGCATGCCACTTGTGGCAAGTGACCACACCCACTTTTTTGGCGCGCGCACATAGTGGGGAGGGCTCCCTTTTTCATCTTGCCCTGGGCTCAAAATACCCTAGTTATGCCACTGGATCACTACATTTAATAATTTCCTGTATAAACTAGTAGCAACAGTGTTTTAGTTGGGTTCTCTACTTATATTTCATCAACTAAACCTCCAATTGTTAGGCCTGTAATCATGACATATCAGTAGTATGGATGTTTTTTCTCCATAATAAAGTACAAACCAGCCACTAGATGCCCACCACATGCAGCTGCATCACAAAGCCTGAACAAGTATCTGCAGTAGCCCTAAACATATATATGCATATCTTGCAGCAAAAGCCCACTCTGTTTCTGTTTGCACTGTATTGTTTCAATGAATAACTTATTTAGTGGGACGTTGATTGATATATTGTCTTATAGTTATGCCTTTTAGTTTTGATACATTGTGATCCACTTGACTGCAGTCATAGATACATGTGATATTATGTAACACATTTTTATATAAACATTTTTTAAGTGTGTGTGTTTTTAATCCTTAGCGTAGACTCATCAATTTTATAAAGCCCACTCTGTGCATGAATGCATTAAAGATTTGCCCAGTCATACATGTTTTTGCACACTATTAGAAGTGGAATGCTACAAAAGGCTTGCCTTCATTTTAAGTACAATTAGTTTTCTGAGATTATATAGTATAGATGTATTATGGTCCTTAAAAATTTGCTTCAATTGTTTTGGAACCACCTGCAGTAAAATTCATAATATAATTCCATTCTCACTATTTCTGTTGTTATAGATGCATCAGGAATTCAAAAAACTCCAAAATACAGATTTTCACCAGCAAAAATGCAAGCATTTTCTGGGACGCCAGGATACATGACAGAATATAGCAAACACCAAGTGAGCACAAAGCTAGATGGCTTTGGTTAGTAATATACCTGTATACTGCTGACACTTCCTCTTCTGCTGCTGTTCTGACTCTCCCCGGGTGTCTTGGCACTATAACACAGAGCATCAAACCCCAGTATGCCTCCCACGCAGTCTCCAATCAGACATACCTGCAAATATATAGATAAAAGGCATTTAATGGCAGAAAATATAAGCAGTAACATTAAATACATAGAACAGCTTTCACTTTCAGAGGGGAAAATGGAACAAAGCAGCACATTAAGTACCCAAATCAGTTAAGCGCTAAGCATCTGATAGGCTGTGGTGTGGAGGATGAGTTAAAGTCAGCTTCATGTAGCTATTGTAATGAAAGCCATTATAACTCCCTGTTATATTGGTTTTTAGGGTCAGTGAAATTAGGGACAGACTGCTCTATATTTAGTAACGATGGTGCTCTATGCCGGTAGCCTACATGTCAGGGAGGTTGTCATATAGTGGATGTCAGTGAAGGTTTGTGTGAGCCGTGTCCAGTGTTCCAATCATGACTGTAAAGAATAGTAATACCCAAAAGTACATATTCTGTAAAGTTATCTGCCACAAGATGTAACTGATTGTTACGTGTGCAGATTTTGTTCCAGCAGGTATTTTTTTTATATGCAGCATACATCCCAGTATAGAATCTTGGAGAGTTATTTAGGGTTTGGAGTAAACATAAAGTACTGCATACCAAAATGCATTAGTATTTAGATTTCAGCATATCTTATACCTGTGACACCATACACTTGGAGGCAGAACAGGGGTGAGAAGAGGAAGTTGAATCCTGGAAGGGTGTGCACTGTACATGTAAGTACACCAATTCCCCTACACATGCAATCCTAATATGAATTGGCCATATATCCCCAGATGGAATCGGTATGACATACCGCCGGACATAAGCTCCGCAGATGTCATACCGATGCCGGAAGGCAGAAGACTGAAGATCCCGACAGGGTAAGTATTTTAACTCTCCCTAATACTCTCCCCCCCCCCCTTACCCTAACCCTCCCTTAGGGGTGCCTAGCCCTAACCTTCTCCCCTAGTGCCTAACCCTAACCTCCCCCCAGGGGTGCCTAAACCTAACCCCCGTCCCTGCACCCCCACTCCCCGCACCCTAAACCTAACCCCCCTGGAGGGGTGCCTGACCCTAACCTCCCTCCCGAGGATGCGTAACACTAACCCCCCTTCCCCTAGCCTAACCCTAAGTCCCTGGCTGTCCATTCATGACGCCCGGCTTATCTGTGTTCGGTATGCCGGGCATCAGGATTTCGGCGGGTGGATAATGATAGGCGGCGGGATTTCGATGCCTATCATTAGTCCCATGCCAGGATTTTATAGTCTTCCTGACCGCATACCCCCAAATAGCCTTTTTTGAAGCATATATTTTGTGGGTACTGGAGGCCTGGTGTTGAGATATGTACTGTGGATAATTAGATCAACAGCACAATCCAGCTACTGTACTTCTAATTAGCTGTATGCATCACATCTATATTATGACAAGTTGTGACGGTGTAGTTGGATTTCCTATTTATCATTTCCATTTGAACTACAGGTAGAAAAAAATATTTCCATTGGAATCATAAAGTGGTAAGAGATGGATATGGGGGGGAGGTTGTATCTAACAGTATTTTACAGAAAATATGGCTTTCACAGTTACTGCTAAAGGTACACATTGTCTGATCGGGCCGACAAATGGGGCGATTTTTCGTCAAATAGAAAGCCCAATATCTGTGCTACACATTATGCACATTTTTTTTTAGAAGCTACCAATGTACTGTCACACAACACTGATATCTGCATATATCCACCCACAAGGAGGATGATGTAGATGTAGGAAATATAGGTGGATCATGGGCAAATCAGCCCATTCATTATACACTGTGTACCTAGCTCAATACTGACAATACACTGTTCTATCTTGTGTATAAAACCTTCATCAAATTATATTCTGAATAGGGTGATGTGAGGTTTGTATTTATAACTAACACTGTCAAGTAGTGTTTCAATATATTTGTAGGGTATATGTTTATGCATTTGATTGGCTGATGTAGAATTGAATTGCAATCCAGAGATTGGGCTAATTAAACCTCTAGGTGTATTCAAGCAATAAACCCCTTTAAGACTGGTTTGGATGTTGCTCCTTTAAGAATTTTTAGCAAATGATTGACAAGAAATAGATGAAGGGGTGTGTTTTAGGTGATTTATAAGTTTTGTCAGCTACCGTAGTAGTTCTGTGCCCGCCGCCATCCACTGCTCTGGTCCCGCTCGGCACTATGGGAGAGACATCTCTCCCTTCACCCACTGTGGGAGTCGGAAGGTGGAGCTCACGAGTGAGCTCCAGCCCAGCCCCGGGTGCAGCAGCCGAGTCTGTCTGGCTCTTAATGGCTGCAGTGCTAAGACAAACACCAACACCAGCATTGTGTTTGTTTTAGTGTGTAGTGTCATGGACCGCACTGCCCTGGATGGTAACGGCGCCAGGTCACATGCCCTGCTCAACCATCCCTAGATACGCCACTGACTAGAAAACTATATTTTTGATTTTTGATACTGAATATGATTTGCTGTATTTTATACAAACGCTAATCTGAATTTCATCTCAAGTACATGCCAATGGCTTTAATACCTTTAAATTATACTTTGTGAGCTCAGTATACTTAGAAATAGCAGCATGTGAAGATTGTTTTTAGGAAGCAGCTTTCACTTGCATTAAGACTCCAAGTTTTATATGTAGATTGGAAGTTTAAGACTACTATAAATTGAAGAATAATGTATGCTGTCCCCTCAAGTATTAAAGAGTTTAAAGAAATATATTGTCAATTTTCTAAGAAAAGGATGCTATTTTTCCATGTTAGCATAATACCTTCCTTTAATTGGTATAATGCTTCTTGGCCTGATCTTGCTAGTCACCACTCACGGCAGGCCCACGATGAAATTGCTTGTTACAGTGGCTTAAAGCCAGAGCTGGCTCAGAAATGCGGATACCCTCCAAAATAAATGACATTATTGTTATTAAACAAACAGATTATAGTGTGGGCGATGTGGGTGTTCTCCAGTGTAATTGCAGATTTATTGAGGGGCTGTTACTCTCTCATTTAACAGGATGGTGAAATTAGTTATATTTTTCCCATTTAATCCCATTAAGGTCCACATTTCCATGTCAAATGCACAGACTAAGCATTTTAAACACAAAGCTGCTCCACTTGTAATAAATTCTCACAGAATGGCTGTCCCATGCTGCGTGCTTGACAGAAAGTATAGCGTCCTTGGAACAAGGAAAGCAATTATCAGCAAGAAATGATAAGTAGTTTCAATGCTCAGGAAGAGCATGATACATTACTGCATGAGCCTCCCAGAATATCTGCGGTACACACAAGTTTAATTAAAAGTTTGCTGCTTTGCTTTTGTAGTTTCGATGTTGTTTAGATATCCATATGCCATAATATTAGGTTTTTATACCGCTCACTTTAGGGTTGTATAGGTCAAATGTATGGTAATTTATAGTTATAGAGTTATAGCGGGGAATTCAACTAGCCGCTGTAATTTGCCGCAGGCTATGTGATCCCCTGGGGCTATTCAATTAGCCCCGAAGGAAGCCCACAGGCTGCACTTAACACATATTTCATTTGACCCGAAAAGATATACGCAATAATTAGCCTGTTATCGGACGCAAACAGTGGTTTAACACATAGGTCAGGGACCTTTTCCTGGCTTCTATATGTTAACGCTCGATAATAGATCATTTATCGGGCGATAAAAAAGGGCTGTAATGGAATAGCCCCGGACGGTAAAGCCAGAGGCTACCACCTTTTTGCATCATCAGTAAATTATCAGGATTAATTGAATACCTGCATGAGGGTCTATTTAGATTTGTTTTAAATAGTATACATTAATAACTAGCGACCCGGCCTGACTTTGCACGAGAGCGATTTTTTTTCACCAAAGCCACCTGCATCTCATAACAACCAACGCCATACGCCATAATTATCATTACATTTTACCATTCCTATACTCTACCTACTTCATTGCTCTATTTGGTTCTATTAGAGTGTGTACCTACCCTGTCAGATAACTTTTTGTCTCTCCAGATTACAATGCTCACATTCACAGTGTGTGTATAGACACTCAATGCTGTAATGAGTGCAACATTGTTATATATAAGCCATGGCCTTCTCTGTGACCAGATATGAGCCCAAACGAGTATGTTTAAGATATTCTGAAACAATGCCTAAAATACGTAACCTGTGCCAGCACTATTGCCAAAGTGTGAGTGATGGCCCAGTGCCCTACTATTACATGATTTCATACACACACGTTTTTATATATATAATTACATGTATATGTATATAATTATATTATTTTATTTGTTTATATTCTTTCTTTTACTGAAAGCATAAACATGTTTACATAGTTGAAGACATAAAAACAATTGCCAAAGTGCATCATTATCCTAAACATATTTGTGGAAATGTGTCTTTTTTTTTTAAATTATCTGCAAATGTAATAAATAATATTCTTTGCAAAATGGGCATAATAGTGCATGCCAGTGATGTTTATTCTATTTCCCCAGATACACAGATGGTAAACCTAATTAGTGATGAGCAGCTTGGATCCGTTTTATTATCAGGGTTGGGATGTATTCAGTGATCCGAGCACAGTGGACTGAATTTATATCAAATATAAAAAATATGAATGGACAGCAGTTGAAAAGGTTTACTCGCAGCTGAAGTCTATGGTTTGTAAGTAGAACATACTGTACAGACAGATATGAATTGCGATAACATGCTTACACTCTATTAGATTTGTCACCTGGATAGTACAGATACAGTAGATATAGTAAGTCTGTTAGTTGTTATTTAATCTGCAGTGATGAGCAAATTGATAAGGCACAAACAAAACTTCGTGGAGTCCCTGCTTAAGCTCCTCCAGTGCATGTGGTGGTTTTATTTTTCCACTGGGTTCATCCACAGGGATCCAGTCAAAATCCTGACAGTCCGAATGCCGGCGCCTAGAATGGCGGCACCGGAATCCCGACACCTGTCTGCATCCCCGTAAGTACTGGTATTAGGGGGAGGGTTAGGCATTAGGCACTATCATGGGAGAAGTTGCTCTTGGCAGAAGGATGCTTTGGTACCATTCTTTATTCATGGCTGTGTTCTTAGGCAAAATTGTGAGTGAGCCCACTCCCTTGGCTGAGAAGCAACCCCACACATGAATGGTCTCAGGTTGCTTTACTGTTGGCATGACATAGGATGAAGACTTTTGGAGGATGGCCTGGTGTCAAGAAGGGCAGCAAAGAAGCCACTTCTCTCCAGGAAAAACATCAGGGACAGACTGATATTCTTCAAAAGGTACAGGGATTAGACTGCTGAGGACTGGGGTAAAATTATTTTCTCTGATGAACCTCCTTTCAGATTGTTTGGGGCGTCTGGAAAAACGCTTGTCCGGAGAAGGAAAGGTGAGCACTACCATCAGTCCTGTGTCATGCCAACAGTAAAGCATCTTGAGACCGTTCATGTGTGGGGTTGCTTCTCAGCCAAGGGAGTGGGCTCACTCACAATTTTGTCTAAGAACACAGGCATGAATAAATAATTGAACCAAAACATCCTCCAAGAGCAACTTCTCCCAACCATCCAAGAACAGTTTGGTGACGAATTATGCCTTTTCCAGCATGATGGAGCACATTGCCATAAGGTAAAAGAGACAACTAAGTGGCTCGGGGAACAAAACATCTAAATTTTTGGTCCATGGCCAGGAAACTCCCCACACCTTAATCCATTTGAATACTTGCAAATATTGAATCCTTGCATAAACTTAATGTAATTGTCCATAAAAGCCTTTGATACTTATGAAATGCTTATAATTTTACTTCAGTATACCATAGTAACATCTGACAAAAAGGTCTAAAAACAATGAAGCAGCAAACTTTGGGAAAACCAATACTTGTGTCATTCTCAAAACTTTGGCCATGGCTGTACATAGTGCCACCACATTGTACTTTCTAATTTGGTACAAACACAGTAATAAAACAAGACTAAAGTTTTAACAGTCAGACAGGGAGATAAGAGGGCACTACTCACAATCTTACAATCTATAGCTCTACTCACAAATTTACAATCTATAGCACTACTCACAATCTTATAATCTATAGCACTACTCACAATTTTATAATCTATAGCACTACTCACAATCTTATAATCTATAGCACTACTCACAATCTTACAATCTATAGGTGCCCACACACATAGCGACATTTTACACGATTTGGCCGATTTCGACGAATTGTGACGATGAATCGGGTAAAAAAAAGTACAAATCGTGAGTTTATACCCACGAGCACGATGCCAATGCGCGTTCCCGCTCGTCGTATATCGCATCTTCTGATCTGCCGTGCTGTAGGGCAGATTAGCCAACCATGAACACGATGGAAGCTGATCGTGAGGGGTTTTTTCCTCACGATGAATCGTACGATTCATCACACAATGCGGAATTTGACTGACAGAAGCCTGGACACGCCCCATCGCCATCTTGTGCAGCATCGTGTATGGAGCAAGACAGTCGCACATTGAGGAGCCTGCACACTGAAGTCTTGTTTTGTTGGATATTTGGTGAGTATTTGTACAGTTTAAATGCAACCACACCGACCACCAATATGTGCTCCCCACTGCCCACCAATGTGTGCCCCCAGGTAATAAATGCATGACTCAGCCACCGCCCGCCTTATTGAGGTGGGCGGTGGCTGGGTCATGCATTAAGCTCCCCCCACTGCCCACCAATGTGTGCCCCCAGGTAATAAATGCATGACCCAGCCACCGCCCACTGTATTGAGGTGGGCGGTGGCTGGGTCATGCATTAAGCTCCCCCACTGCCCACCAATGTGTGCCCCCAGGTAATAAATGCATGACCCAGCCACCGCCCGCCGTATTGAGGCGGGCGGTGGCTGGGTCATGCATTTGAGCTCCCACTGCCCACCAATGTGTGTAATATAACAAAACAATAAATAAACACGTATTTCACAAAAAAATCACCATACATTACATTTAAAAACACACATTATTTAAAGCTGGTGGTCTTCTACCTTTCGGTCTCCAGCTGTTGTGGAACTACAGATCCCAGGATGACCTGCCACCCATCTTTGAAACTGTTTTTAGGGCATCCTGGGATCTGTAGTTCTACCACAACGACAGGCCCAGACGTGGAAAACCCATACTGTCAAACAAAGAAAAACATTATATTACCAAGCAATAAACACATGACATTCCTGTAAAAGAAAACATGATTAGAATACCATAACAAACCTTTAAAAACCTGTAAAAAAGAAAATATTAAAACATTAAAAATGTGAACTATAACAACATTACATTTAACAAAACTATATACACAAATATTTAAATGTCCTTTTTTTCTTATTCATAGATAATGTCCATGGATTCTGAACGTGAATTCATTACAGGATTCATTGAAATCCTGCACTCGAAAGAGTGTCCGTAGAAGATCAGTTCTCGGAAGTACCACAATAAGTTGCACAAGTTGGTCGCACTAGAGGAACTTTTGGTGTATACGAAAAAATACATATCTGATGCAGACCTGAAAACTGTACGGCAAAAGATTCAAAATCTCAGGACAGTGTACATCAAAGAAAAAAAGAAGGTGGATGACTCCAAAAAATCAGGAGCGGCCACAGATGAAATATATACTCCTGCGCTGTGGTACTGCCAAATGATGTCATTCATCAGTGAACAAGAGCCTCAAAGGGAATCAATCATCTTGATGTCTGAGCGTGAGGGAGATGAGGAGGTTGCAGAAGTCTTAGTAAGTAGTGACACAGTTTAAACCAAAATCCTTAATGTTTTTGTTGTTAAATCCCAAATGTCCAATTTATTCAGTAGTTCACAGACAGTCCTCCTGCCATGGCACAGCACCTGGTCAATTAAAATAGGCCATGTACTCCTCCCTCACTTCTTTGGCACGTACGGTCGATGTTGTAATTGGTGGTGCAGACACAGATGTAAAATGTTCAATGTCCTCCAGGGGTCCTACATCTTCTGGTCTAGCTGGGACAGGTCCTCGTTGAGTAGATTTTCTTCACAGAAAGTTGTGCAGCACACAGCACGCCATCACGACCCAGTCTATCTTCTCCACATGTAGATTGATGGTGGTGTGGAAAATGCGGAAGCGGTTGCTCATTATTCCAAACGCATTTTCCACAATGCGCCGTGCCCGGGATAGACGGTAGTTGTAGATCCTTTTCTCTCTGGTCAGGCCCCTGTGTGCAAATGGCTTCATCACATGTTCATGTAATGCAAAAGCCTCGTCTGCAACGAAAACGTAATTTAGGCCGTGCTTTGTCTGGTCCAGTGAGGGCAAGTTGAGGGTTTTGTTGGCGAGTCTCTGGTAGAAAGCCGTCTTTTTGAAGGATCCACTATCCGAAGCACGGCCATTCTTGCCGACATCCACAAACAGAAATTTGTAGTTGGCATTCACCACTGCCATGAGAACGATGCTGAAGAATCCTTTGTAGTTGTAGTAGTATGTGGGTTGATGCGGATGTGTTTCCCATCGATGGCTCCTCCGCAGTTAGGGAAATTCCAATGCTGTTCAAAATCTTCTGCGATGCTGGTCCACTCCTCCATGGTGTTAGGTAACTGTAAAAATAGTAAAAAAGGGGTTAAAACATAATTTTTTTTATATCTTTTTTCCCTATATAGACTCCCACCCAAGACCCTGATTTAGCATCCACACCGGACCTCAGTCTGCTCGGTGGTGACAGTGATCCGGAGAATAGCACACAAGTGGAAACTCCACTTCCACCTGGACCCTCATCTTCTCAACAACCCCAAAAAAAGAAGAAAAAACAAGGGAGAAAGGAGAATCTTACTGAACATGAGGACCATTTTTTTTCAAAACGCAGAACGGCTGCTGCAGAAACCCCCAGATGCAATAGATGATTTCACAGCTCATGTGAACAGCACATTGAGAAATCTGGATACAGATATCCAAAGACATTTTTTAAGGTTAACCCACGACCTGTTGAATCGCTGTATGAGCAAAAATCTAACAAATTCTACATACATTGCAGATCCAATGCTATTTTCCCCTGCCCCAAATAGGTATGTCCGTCCCCCCCCTGCCCAGTTAGATATTACTCCCCCACCAAGCACCCCAAGCACCAGCACCACCTTGTATAATACTCTGCTGGATGCAGCAGATGAGTCGCCCCAATATACAGACATGTAAATTTTTTCTTGCTTTTAATATCACCAAATTTTATGATTTCTAATAGGTGCTTGCTGCATGGGACAGGGTGGTGATGACGCCATTTGGACAAGGTCACTACGCACATGGCACAAGTACACATTGCTGGAAGCCGGGGCCACAATGTATACTTGTGCCATATGTGTATTGGCCTGTTCAAACTGGCGTCTGACCCGCATACAGCCGGCTACCTATTGGGATTCATAAAATTTGGTGATAATGTTCTTTTGTAAAATTGTTATAAAAAAAGGATATTGCACACAGTTTAGTGCACACTTTCAGTTGCCTGCAGGTCAGTGCACATTGTACTAAATGAAGGCTATTTTTTGCTTTATGTTGAGTAAAAAATAAAAAAAATGTTTTTCTTTACACAAGAAAACAATGTGTGGTGTTTTTTTTTTAACTTACCTTGCAATACTGGTACTGTAGCACTTTTACGATGGCTTTGCAGGTCTCCGGAATGATGACGCCCAAGGACTGAGGTGAGATGAGTGTCCCAAACTTTAGGTCTTCCAGTGACCTTCCTGTAGCCAGGTACCTTAGGGTAGCCACCAGTCTGTCTTCAGCAGTGATTGTCCTCCGCCACCTTGTGTCCTGTCTCTGGATGTGGGGGGTCACCAGATGCAGCAATTCTTGGAAGCTGGCGTCATCCATGCACAGGTAGTTCCGATAGTCGTCCGGGTTGTTCTCCTTGATCTCCATCAGCATGGACATGTGAGAGCGGGTATCCCTTTGTAGCAGCCACTCCTTGGTCCAGCATGCTCTCGTCCTTCTTCGCTGGGCCCTCTTCCTAATCTCCCGGACCCCAGCTTCAGCGACCAACACTCTATACTGGTAGGGACGCATCAGTACAGAATTCAGGAACAGGATAGAATGCAGGTAGGTAGCACACACTTGCAGGTAGAATAAACTTTGTAAAAGGCAAGCCAAATACAAAGAGCACAGTAGCAATGTACAGAATTCAGCAGGAATACACCTAGCCTCATCTAGTAGCAGAGCAGAATGTACACAGAGTTTAAAGGGTGCCTGCTGTTTATACTCCCTAGATAGCCCCTCCCATTGTTATGGCTATTTAAATTTCCCACCAATAGTCAAGAGCCTGTTTTATTATTTTTTTAAACTCACGATTTGTTATGCCCAATCTCACGATGCGTATGATCCGATAGATCGTGAGATCGTAAGACAGATTGGGTGTCTTTTTTCCAAAATCGTGACCACGACTGCCAGGGAGCAAGTTCATGAGGAAATTGGCCCTAAAATCGTATCGTGAGGACATCGGTATGTGTGTGGGCACCTTATAGCACTACTCACAATCTTACAATCTATAGCACTACTCACAATCTTACAATCTATAGCACTACTCACAATCTTACAATCTATAGCACTACTCACAATCTTACAATCTATACGAAAATAGGAGTTCAATATACAGTATTACAACAGGTCACATGCTACACATTGCATTTTGGTCCAGCCAGATTGTAAGGGTAAAAAGTGCTTGGTGGTGTATATGAACCATTCACAGAATAATGTCAGGCTAGGATTAGAGGGTTGTTTGAGTATTAAAAGATAACACATGTATGTTTCATGTGAACTGTTTAGGGGGTGGTAAATAGGTAGAAACATTTTGAGAGTAGGTGGTTCAGGAATTTGATAATCTTTCCTGGAGAGGTAAGTTTTCTAGGAAAGCTTGAAGGTTTGGAGTTGAGAATAAAGTCTATGGGGTCTATTCATCAAAACATAATTTCTACAGAAGCAGGTGAAAATTAAAATTTTCACCTGCAATTGTAGAAATTAAGTTATTGGGCCATTCATCAAGAAGGGAAAGCAGTAGATATCACAGATGTCTCCTGCTTACCTTTCTCTCACGGAATGGCCCGCTGTCCCCATTCACTAGTATGGGGACAGAATTCATCAAGCTTCGAAAATACAATATTTTCAGAGCTTGATAGAGGGAGCATTCGCCATCTTCAGATGGTGAGTGCTCCCGCTATTGGCTCCTTCCCCGTAGGAAGGAGTCCCGGGTCGCGAAAAGGGATCCTTTAGAATCCCTCCGCCCCTGTCCGACTCCTTCCGCCGGACGTCGAGGCTCTTGTGTGCAAGCGTGATCTGTGGGTCAAGCATGCGCATTTGTCTCACTGCTCCGAAAGGAGCAGTGAAACCGCTTGCAGAGACAGTTGATTTTCAGCTGATGATTAACATAATGAATAGATCCCTAAGTGTGTGAAGGTATTCCACATATTAAACATCCTGTAACTGTGAATAAGAGATGCAGAGTTGAATGTCGAGATGGGAGATATTTTGAAATAAGTTGATCGGCCAATATATCGGGTGCACGTCTGCCAGTGTGTACCAGCGATATGTCTCTGAACGACGTCATTCACAGACATATCGCATCGACTCTACTGCACAGCCGATGGCAGATTTATCTGTCCATCTTGTTGTGTGTACACTTGCTGCAGAGGGTGTGGGGAGGGGGTCGCGACATGCCCCCCGGCCAGCAGAACCCGCGGCCACATAACAGATGATGGTTGTTCAGTGAGTATGAACAACCATCATCTGCATATATCTGTCAGGTGTGTACCTAGCTTAAGACAATCAGCCAACAATTTTTACATTACACAACAGAATAAACACTGCGCACTGGGGCTCCAACTGTGAGGATCCGAACAGCTACACATCACAGGAACGCCAACCAGGGCGTGCGGACGAGAGGACAAGTCTAGGAGGGATCCAGCCACGACAGGCGGTGTGTGGAAGGTGAGGTATCTGTAGTGGAGGGGTCAGCTAGGTTGAGATCAGCGGAGGTCGCAGACCGGCTCTCCCCTCCCCGGAGACAGTAGCGTCAGGCTGCACGCTAGGATCCCGGAGTCTCCTCTTTCACTAGAGGACACTTGCGTCCAGGCACAGCCCAGACCTATTAGTCCAGACACCGAGACCCACAGCCCCAGTGATCTCCGACCAAGACCACCCGGGCACCACTACATATAGCTATACAGTGACTCTATCAGCACAGACAACAGCGGAACGCCTCGTTGTCTACAGAGACAGATTGATTCCAACACACCCCTCACTTACCCATTGAGCAGCAAGTAACTCTACAGGCTCCACTCATCCTCCCCACCCCAGGGGGAGGAACAGCAGAGCCTTTACTCTTTTACATTTATGCATGCTTTTATATGTGTCAATATTAATAAATCATACACAATATTGATATTACACCACACCTGTCATACATTTATTTCTTCTATAGGGATTGTGCTCTGAATATATTGTTATTAACAATTTTTACATGGCTCTTTGAACCTGTAACTTCAAAAGTAATAGTTAGGTGGGCAGAAACATGTTACTTTAGGAGGAATATTGTATTTAAATATAATGAAAAAAGAACTACTGTATAACTACTGTAATAAGCATTTAAAGCAAAAGCACATCCAGAAAGGCTTCATATATTGTTTCTTTGACACACAGTTGAACAAACTGCTTTATAATGAAAGGTTATACAAATATGTTGCTGTGGAAGAATTACCTGTCCATTAAAGTCAGCCCCATCTGGAGACTTCAGAAATTCATTGTAAACTTGGTTTGCTCTGCTGATCACCATAGCAACTGCATCTTGGTACTGAGGGGAGGAGATGGCCAGCAGCGGCAAGGCGGCAAGAGGTATGTGGTCTTCACTAATGCTCAGGCAATTCTCATCATAGCTGTATGGGTTAAGGCTGGAGAAATACAAGATAAAAACAATTGTTCATTTTTAATTGAAAGCACCAGTAAGAAATGATGTCACACACATTGCTGTAAGCAGATCCTGAGCATGTTTTAGCATAATGAATGAGAGGTTCTGTGATGCTGGTCAATGTTAAGTCAGTGACAACTCTGAGACCCTGGAAACTGACAGCCATATAACTAAGCAACAATTGCTTACAGTGTCCTTTAGATACTCCAATAAACTGGTTTTTTTTTTCACTGCAGAGAGAGGACAGGAATAGCAGTAATGTATATTCTTCCAGACTGCTGACTATACTGGTAGCCTGTACTCTAGATAAATTAATAAGAACATAAGAGCAGTGGTAATAAGTGAGTTTTGTGGCATAAACAAGATAACCCAAAGGAATAGAGGATTATGTAAGCAACATATGTTCTTTATTAACCATAATTCTGTCATTTGTTCTTTCTTTGGATGTAAGAAGCTTGAACCTAAAAAATGTCTGTCCTGACAGTAGAGAGCAATCTAAGAAAAATATGTTGATTTCTGCCCCTTATCATTATTTATATACTGTATTTTACTAACTCTCAAGACATGTGTGAAAAATTAAATTATGTAAATGATAAATCCATGTTTAATATCATCTGTAAAGAAATCATATTTGACCAAGATCAATGTGTCTGAATTTTTGTATTATTTCTGCCTTAAAGATGTGTTTGTGTATCCAAAGAGGAAATTTATTCTTGCGTATCTTGCAGTACTAGTGGGGGAATGGCAGCTTGTGTGTGATAAACAGGGTGCACTATCAGTGCGTGGAAGCTGAAGTATCATGTTATCAGATTCCAGCCCCTTTACCAGGGGCGGATTAAGAGAGGAGGGGGCATGTGTGTGGGCCCCGCCTGGTCCCCCTTCTCTCTCCATGATGATGTTGTGAGTAGTCTCTGGCACTGTGCCACAGTCTACTGTGCACGTGACGGTCTCTTGGAACATGGCACGTGCTGGATATGTTGCTCAGGAGAGTGGTCAGTGGTATTTGGGTGCTCAAGTAAGAATCACCGTACAGTTTGTCCAGGTTTGTCAGCATAAAGAAAACAGAAAGTAACAGATAACCTAGCCGCCATTCAGGGCCCTACCTCACTTCTTCAGCCCTAACTAACAAGAGCAGCTAGTCTGCATACAACACAAAGTGCTCTATTTACTAAGCAGTGTTAGGAGACAGAGTGAAAAGTCATAAGGTGCCAGCCAATCAGCTCCCAACTGTCATTTTTCAAACACAGCCAGTGAGATGACAGTTGGGAGCTGATTGGTTGGCACCTTATCACTTTCTTATCACTTTTCACTCTGTCTCCTAACACTGCTTAGTAAATATACCTAAAAGTGAACGGTGATAAGGTACCAGCCAATCAGCTCCTAACTACATGATTCAGACCAGCTCGCGAGCGCTATGCGCTCGCAAGCGGGTCGATAGTGGCCCAGTGCGCATTTGCACGACGGAGCTGGCTCCGTCGTGTGCATGCTCGAGACCCGGATAGCGATGGGCAATCCGTCGCTCCGGGTCTCGTACCAAAGGGGGCGTGCTGTCGATGTTGAGTGATAGCACGCCCCCTTTGGTGGGCGGGCTGGGGGCGTGGCTGCCCAGAATGAGGCGGGCATGGGAACGCCTACCGTCTGGGGCCGGCCCCACTGACATTACAAGTGATGTCAGTGGGAGTGCTTTCGGCTCTGTTAGAGCCGAAAGCACTCTGGGGCTTGCGGCAACGAGACCCTACCACAAGGGTCTCGTCGCAAGCTCGATGGTCACGGTGGTCTTGATCATCACGACCATCTTCCTGGCTGCACGCTATAGCTGTGGGTGGTCACCCACAGCTATGCGAGCGGCAAGGAGGCCGCTCTGAAAAACAAGAAGGACAGCCCTGATTCAGAGCGAGTGCTCTGTTAGAGCGCTCGCTCTGAATCAGGGCCATCCCTGCTCCTTTTTGGAGCGGCCTCCTGGCCGCTCGCATAGCTGTGGCTGATCACCCACAGCTATAGCGAGCGGCCAAAATGATGGTCGCGATGGTCAAAACCATTGCGACCATCGGGCTTGCGACGAGACCTTTGCGGTTGGGTCTTGCTGCCGCAAGCCCAGGAGTGCTTTTGGCTCTATCACTAGTGATGTCAGTGGGGCCGGACCCAGATGGTAGATGTTCCCATGGCAGCAGATAGATGTGGGCTCACTCCTATCCAAACTTGTGTGGGAGGATTCCACCTACACAGCAAAGAATCAGTGGCTCACCAACGCCACCAAGCTTCATTCCTACAGCATCTTCTAAACCTCTGGGGACTATGTGCCATTGTGTGTTGCCATATTGTTTGTACAAATGATGTAACTGGAATGTGTGCAGTTGTCTCACCATCAATGCCTCTTGCAATCTGCTTATTTTATTATATTAAATATACAGAAGAGATGGTGGCATCTGACTGAGCTGACTGACGGCAAGGGTAGCAGGTTTGATAGCACCAGTGGTAAGTATAATTGCACGTGAGTGTTTATACTGTATTTCAATTAAAATTTGTTGGCAGAATTTTTTGCTTGGTGTTTGGGCACAGGAGGATTTTAAGAAAAACTGAGCCTTTGCCACTCTGGCCCTGATTCAGAGCCGGATGCTCTGACAGAGCGCTCGCTCTGAATCAGGGCGTCTTTTTTTTTTTATGGAGCGGCATCCTGGCCGCTCGCATTGCTGTGGGTTGCCACCCACAGCTAATGCGAGCGGCCATGATGATGGTCGCGATGGTCAGGACCATCGCAACCATCGGGCTTGTGATGAGACCCTTGTGGTAGGGTCTCATGGCCGCAAGACCCATAGAGCTTTCGGCTCAAACAGAGCCAGAAGCTCTCCCACTGACATCACTTGTGATGTCAGTGGGGCCGCCCCCAAACAGTAGGCGTTCTCATGGGAATGCCTCCGTCTGGGCAGCCACCCCCCCGGCCCGCCCACCAAAGGGGGCATGCTGTCACTCAACATCGACAGCACGCCCCCTTTGGTGTGAGACCGGAAGCGACGGATTGCCCGTCGCTATCCGGGGCTCACGCATGCGTACGACGGAGCCGTCTCCGTCGTGCGCATGCGCTCTGGGCCACCATCGACCCGGTTGCGAGTGCTCAGCGCTTGCAACCGGGTCTGAATCGGCCCTCTGTCTCCGGCCAGCCCTCTGCTGTACATCCCACATAATCATCTACCTATAACTATAAAACTCACCCCTGCATTAATACATCCCCTCCCTTGCCCATGATGTAAGACATTCACTTCCCTCATCCTGTAGTAACACATTTGACATTCCCTACCCTCACCTGTGTAGTAACACATTCCCCTCTCTTGCCTGTGTAGTAACACATTCCCCTTCCTCACCTCTGTAGTAATACATTCCCCTCACTGCTGTTGTAACACATTTCCTCTCACACCTCTGTAGTAACATATTCCTTTCCTCACACCTGTACTAACACATTCCCCTTCCATACCTGTGCTGTAACAGATTCCCTTTCTTCACTAGTCAAATAGGGGAGCCACACCAACTGCCAGTGATTTTTGGCAGCACTTGGGATGGCAGTTGGTGTTTGAATATTGAACTGTGCTGCAGCCACAATGAGCCAGTCAGTCAAGACAATAACGGGAGGAAACATTTTAGCCTGGTTCCCCTTTTCACCCCCTTAGGAGTCAAGTTTAAAAAAATACCTGCTTAGTACGTACCTACGTCATGGAAGACATATTCTCCCTGATTTTCATGTTTCTAGGTCCAGGGGTTTGGGCAGGGCGTGATGAGTCAGTAACACATTTGTCGATATATCATTTGTTCAATCGAAGAATGATATATCACAAGTGCATCAGTGGGTGTGTACATCTGATATGTCTGTGAATGATGTCGATGCCTGTGTGTACGGGTGACCCACCGACCACCTGTACTTTGGCGATAGGGACTGTTGACACTGATATCTCAACTGGGTGGGCAAATTTAAATGCCCGCCCAGTGGTGAAGTCAGGCCAGACATATCGAGCGGCTGATTAGTAAGTTTGTATAGCTGCTGACCTATCCGTCATTTGAGTGTGTACCCAGTTTTTAATTGCCTCAGGAATGGTACAAGACAGGGGTATGCCCTCTCACCATGGCTGTGCAGAATTGTAGTAAAAACCAGGTTAAAATAAATAAGCAAAACTGAAGCATCTACTCATGATCTTGAAGTTTACAAGTTTTATTTATCTCTAGCTGTTGTTCCAGATACTTTTGTTCTCTGTCTTTGTAACATCCCCCCCACTCCTCCACTTTATCTCCACTTCTAGCTCCCTCTTACTCCATCTCTCTTTTTTAGTTCTGACTTTTCCCCATGTCTCTCTCTGTACATGATCTGTCTGTTTCACTTTCTCCCTCTGACACTCTTCCAATTCTTTCTCTTGTTTTTATTCCCCTCTTATCCCTCTCTCTGTTCACCCTTCTGTTTTGTTGTTTTCCCCCTCTCGCTCTCCTGCCCATTGGTGTCTGCATCTCTGTTTACTCTGTTTACAGTTTCTCTTCTCCCCTCCATTCTCTATTACAGTGCTTCCTCCTCCACAGGCACTTAGTGGTCACTCCAACCAAATAGGTAGACACTGGCTGAGGTGCATGAGAATGTGAAGATTTATTTATGTTTTGCTAAATGAAAGCTTGGCAGCAGGATCCGTCATGTATGTTAGGTTCGATGAGCATGTGCCTGTGTTATGACCTAATTTTTATCAGCAGTTGATTTTATTATGTATATTCTAACAATGAATCTGTTACATCTCAAATTGAGGGGTCTATGTGCTAAGCCTTGGAGAGAGATGAAGTGTACGGAGATAAAGTTCCAACCAATCAGCTCCTGTCATGTTATGTACTGTGGTACTTTATCTCTGTCCACTTTATCTCTTTCCAAGGCTAAGCAGGGCCAGATTAAAGGGGGGCGATCGTCCCTGGGCCCCCACACCTGAAGGGCCCCCACACCCAGCCATCGGGGTTAAAGTGAACCGGAGGAGACTGAACCAGTTCCGCCTCCTCCGGACACCTAACCCCAGTGCTGCACGGAGTCACCAGGCGCCCACTGAGATTGTAACCAGTGGGCGCCAGGCTCCCTCCTCGCAGCGGCAGCCACTTCCGGCTCAGGCAGTGAACTATGGGAGAGACGTCATGCGTCTCTCCCATAGTGCAGACGGAGCAGCCCCAGCCAAGCATATCAGAAGGCTGCGGGAGCGGGGCTTAAGGTAAGTATGATTTATTTTTTTCTCTTTTGCACAAGTGGCTTTTCCACTGCTGGGGGGGACATTACTCGGGGGGGACATTACTACTGGGGGCATTACTCGGGGGACATTACTACTGGGGGCATTACTCGGGGGGGGCATTACTTGAGGGGGACATTACTACAGGGGACATTACTCGGGGGGGCACATTACTACAGGGGACATTACTCGGGGGGGCACTACCACAGGGGGCATTACTACTGGTGCCACTACCACAGGGGGCACAACTACAGGGGTATTACTACTGAGGGCATTACTACTGGGCACACACAGGGGGCATGACTACTGGGGGCACAACTACAGGGGTAATACTACTGGGGGTATTTATACAGGGGACATTACTATTGGGAACACTACTACTGGGGGTATAACTACAGGGGGCATTGCATAGAGGACACTGCATAAGGGACACAAGTAACACTGAAGTCACTGCTCAGTTACTTTGCATGTGTCAACAAGTAGTTAAATTAACTATTTAATTGACAAAAATAAAAATAGAAAACAATTAAATGAAAACCTATGTTTACTCTTAACAAATTATGTAAACTATTAATTGACCTTAGTAACCAAATGTGTTTTATGTCTCAGTGACCAAACCAGATATTAGAATTTTACAATACAGCCATGGCCAAAAGTTTTGAGAATGACACAAGTATTGGTTTTCACAAAGTTTGCTGCTTCAGTGTTTTTAGACCTTTTTGTCAGATGTTACTATGGTATACTGAAGTAAAATTACAAGCATTTCATAAGTGGCAAAGGCTTTTATTGACAATTACATTAAGTTTATGCAAAGAGTCAATATTTGCAGTGCTGACCCTTCTTTATCAAGACTTCTGCAATTCGCCCTGGCATGCTGTCAATCAACTTCTGGGCCACATACTGACTAATGGCCGCCCATTCCTGCCTAATCAATGCTTGGAGTTTGTCAGAATTTGTGGGTTTTTGTTTGTCCACCTGCCTCTTGAGGATTGACCACAAGTTCTCAATGGGATTAAGGTCTGGGAAGTTTCCTAGCCATGGACCCAAAATTTCGATGTTCTGTTCCCCGAGCCACTTAGATATCACTTTTGCCTTATGGCAAGGTGCTCCATCATGCTGGAAAAGGCATTGTTCGTCACCAAACTGTTCTTGGATGATTGGGAGAAGTTGCTCTTGGAGGATGTTTTGGTACCATTCTTTATTCATGCCTGTGTTCTTAGGCAAAATTGTGAGTGAGCTCACTCCCTTTGCCGAGAAGCAACCCCACACATGAATGGTCTCAGGATGCTTTACTGTTGGCATGACATAGGACTGATGGTTTCGCACACCTTTCCTTCTCTGGACAAGCATTTTTCCAGATGCCCCAAACAATCTGAAAGGGGATTCATCAGAGAAAATAACTTTACCCCAGTCCTCAGCAGTCCAATCCCTGTACCTTTTGCAGAATATCAGTCTGTCCCTGATGTTTTTCCTGGAGAGAAGTGGCTTCTTTGCTGCCCTTCTTGACACCAGGCCATCCTCCAAAAGTCTTTGCCTCACTGTGCGTGAAGATGCACTCACATCTGCCTGCTGCCATTCCTGAGCAAGCTCTACACTGGTGGTGCCCCGATCCCGCAGCTGAATCAACTTTAGGAGACAGTCCTGGCACTTGCTAGATGTTCTTGGGCGCCCTGAAGCCTTCTTCACAACTATTGAACCTCTCTCCTTGAAGCTTTTGATGATTTGATAAATGGTTGATTTAGGTGCAATCTTACTAGCAGCAATATCCTTGCCTGTGAAGCACTTTTTGTGCAAAGCAATGATGACTGCACATGTTTCCTTGCAAGTAACCATGATTAACAGAGGAAGAACATTGATTTCAAGCTCCACATCTTCTTTTAAAGTTTCTAGTCTATTATTCTAACTCAATCAGCATGACAGAGTGATCTTCAGCCTTGTGCTCGTCAACACTCTCACCTGTATTAACGAGAGAATCACTGACATGATTTCAGCTGGTCCTTTTGTGGCAGGGCTGAAATGCAGTCAAAATGTTGTTTTTGGGATCAAGGGCCTGATTCAGAGCCGCTCGTAAGCGGCCGCTCGTTCGCTCCGAGCGATGTTCGCACATCTGCGCATGCGTATGGGTCGTAATGCGCATGCACCAACCAGTCAGTGCGGTCGGAAATCGTGTGTTCGCAAAATATCGAGTGCCTGCTAATTTGAGTGACAGGATGAGGCGTTTGTGGGTGGTAACAGGGGAAGGTGCTTGAAAACAGGGAGTGGAGATCCGAACGCAGGCGTGCCAAACGGTCAAAACGGGCATTTTAAGGGTGTGCATAATTAACAAAGCAGCGTCATCGGCCACATCACTTGGTTGTCTCTTAGCCTGAACTGTTCGCATGATTGCGGTAGGAAAATCCAACCACAAGCACTGCGAGCAGTTCAGACGCATTTAGATGTACTTGATTAATCTAATAAATAGCGGAGATGACGTATGATGCGAGCGGCCAGGGGGCGTCTTTACAAAAGAGCAAGCGCATGTTTCGTTCGCTCGCTCAGACATAGAGGCATCAACAGACCGCAAAGAGCGAGCGCTCAATTTAAATAGCCGTCCCCTTTTTCTGAACGAGCGAGCGCAAATAGCGTCCGGCTCTGAATCAGGTCCTAAGTTCATGGTCATGGCAAAGAGGGACTTTGCAATTAATTGCAATTCATCTGATCACTCTTCATGACATTCTGGGGTATATGCAAATTGCCATCATAAAAACTGAAGCAGCAGACTTTTTGAAAACCAATACTTGTGTCATTCTCAAAACTTTTGGCCATGGCTGTACACTGGATATACTTAGAATCACAGACGGATGTGGCTTTCCTACAGCATTGCAGGAAAACGCATGTATACTATGCAGCACCAATTGTGAAAAACCTTCACTTTTCTGTGCAAAATTAGGTAACCTAAAAATGTAATTAGTTCCACGTGGCTGCATACCCACTAGCATTTGATATATACTGTATGTGTTTGTATATATATATATATATATATATATATCAGAAATGTGTAGTCAGGTGAGGCACTGCCTCCCCTGTCTACCTTTTCCGCACATCCCTGATCAAAACACACCAAACTTCCAGCACTATATATTGCGGCACCTTTGTATAATGCCCACATGAATCCTCGGGTTCATATATGTATCTGTAAATCTGGCCCTGTGCTTCAGCAACCATTTATCCCACTGCACGTCACATATATATATATATATATATATATACACATACACAGTATATGCGTGATACTTAAAAGCCCTTTTTAATTTCATATTCCTTTCTGTTAATATTTTTTTATTTGCTTATACAATTAATTGTTTGTTTCTCTGTTCTTTCTTTCCATCACACCATATAGAAATGGTGTTATCTTTTGAAGAAAAGGTAAGAAAATTCAATTTCACTGCAGTTTTCTTTTCTATAAATAGGCAGGAGAAAAAACGTCTTTTCTACAGATGAAATGCTGGAAAAAAAAATGTTTTGTGTTATTTGAATAGAGCCCAGAGAGAATAGGAAGTAACGGATTTGTTTTATCATGGAAAAGGAGTGCTACCTGTGCACAATTTAATATTGTACAGCTGTTAAGAAACTGACTTATCGTACCCAACATGGCAACTTTTCCTTCTTGAATCTTGACATATTCCTCTTGCTCAGCTCCACATGTCATTTCCAATATGGATTCTGAAAACAGTGTTCCCTGATTCCAGTGTGCAGGCCCGGCGACAGGGGGGACAAAGGGGACAACCATACCTTGTCCCGAGGATCAGAAGGGCCCCAAATATCAGGGACAAAAAAAATGGGGTAGCAGCACCTAGTAAAACTTTTTAAACAGCTGCTGTGCTGTGACAGCAGCCGTCCAGCCGAAGCCCCGCCCACTGACATCCTTCCTCAGTCAAACACCGGGTCACGTAGGGACTGGTGCTCCTCCTCCTTGGCCGCATCCTCCTGCACCCTGCTCCAACACCTCACCCCTACTGCTTCCTTCCTGTTTCTCTCCTCTCCCATCGGCTTCCTTCAACTTCCCCCTCGCGGCTCCCCTGAGCCCCCCCTTCCCTCGTGAGCCCCCCAACCTTCCCCTCATCCGGCACCCCTGACCATCCCTAGTGGGACCCCATGACTCCAACACACACACACACACTATGGGTCCGACTAGTCCAGTTGAAGAGTGCAGGGACAAAGCCAAGTGTCATGACTGTCCTCTGTCTCCGCATTAAGGTAAGGGACTATGTTATTGTCATTTTTAACGTTGGTATCATACTCACCGACTTGTAGTTATCCTTTTCCGGGAGCAGCCTGGACAGCTGCTGCTGTAGGCTAGTTCGGGGGCAGGGCCAGACTGGTGACTTAATTAGGCCCCACCTCTTTCCCCGAAATGGTCTGCAATTTGCGGGTCGACGGGGAGGAGACAGTTTAGCCCCACCTCCTCCTTGCGTTCCCTCGAATTTCCCCATTAAATCTCCCCATCCTGCCCGCTTCACTAGGAATGGTCACATGACCATTCTGCTCCTATCCATCCAATACTACCATTCATTCCATGTGACCAAAGCAGACTATTTGCTCCCAGGACAGCCTATTTAAACCATTTCTTCCCATCAGCACATTGCCAGATCAAGTTCCTGGCCCCAGTTTACAGTTGTCTGCAAACTTTTTCAGAGCACCTGTAGCTCAGCACTGCTGTGACGTTTCCTTGTTACAGTACCTGCTAATGTTCCAGAGCACCTGTAGCTCAGCACTTCTGTGAGCTCACCATGATATCTGCTACTGTTCCAGTGCACCTGTAGCTCAGCACTGCTGTGAGCTCACCATGATATCTGCTACTGTTCC
This sequence comes from Taudactylus pleione, assembly GCA_031769625.1. Classification (NCBI taxonomy): domain Eukaryota; kingdom Metazoa; phylum Chordata; class Amphibia; order Anura; family Myobatrachidae; genus Taudactylus; species Taudactylus pleione. Next base: position 8,035,663 of record JAUIMM010000484.1, read on the forward strand.
AGAGCACCTGTAGCTCAGCACTGCTGTGACCTTTCCTTGTTATCTGCTACTGTTCCAGAGCACCTGTAGCTCAACACTGCTGTGAGCTCACCATGATATCTGCTAAATGTTCCAGTGCCCCTGTAGCTCAGCACTGCTGTGAGCTCTCCATGATACCTGCTATGGTTCAAGTGTACCTGTGTTTTTCACTACTGAGATTCAAACTTCTATCTGCAGCTTTACCTGTATCTCTAAACCTGTGTTCCTGTCTTCTCAAGCAGGGGTGTATCTAGGGATCCAAGCACCCCTGGCAATGTAATGGACTGGCACCCCCTCCCATGCAGTGCCCCCAGTAGTAATCCCCCCATTACAGTGCTCCCAGTAGTAGTCCCCCCTATGCTGCATTGTCCCCAGTAGTAGTCCCCCCTATGTTGCATTGCTCCCAGTAGTAGTCCCCCCCCACCCCCCAGGGTCGTCAAGAGCCGTGCCGAACCCGGGTGACTGGGGGTGTGGCCTAATCATGGGAGGCGTGGCCACGCCCCTTTAGGGAAAGAAGACTAGAAAACAAAATCATTTTAGCAGTGCCGCAAAGTGGCACTGAGCACTAGGAGGGGGGAGCTGTGAGCTCCTCAGCCCGGTGCACAGCCAATGGGGGGCGCGATCAGCGTGATTGCTCCCCCCATAGGCATAGGAGACTGCTCCAACTGCTGCTTAGCAGCTGCGAGCAGTCTCCCACTGCAGCCCAGCACACAGCAGCGTGTGCTGGGCTGCTGTGATGTAAAAGGAAAGGGGAGCGGTGCCGGACCTGGGCCCCCGCAGGGCCCCTCCAGCAAACCCGGGCCCGGATAATTTGTACCCACCCCCCCAGTGCTCCTGGGCCCCCCTATGCAGTAGTCCCAGTAATAGCCCCTGTACAGTGCCCCCAGTAGTAGTCCCCACTATGCTGCATTGCCCCCAGTAGTAGTCCCCCCCTATGCTGCATTGCCCCCAGTAGTAGTCCCCCCTATACAGTGCCCCCAGTAGTAGTCCGCCTATACAGTGCACTCAGTAGTAGTCCCCCTATACAGTGCCCTCAGTAGCAGTTCCCCCTATACAGTGCCCTCAGTAGTAGTTCCCCCTATACAGTGCCCCCAATAGCAGCCAGCCCCCCTAAAGTGCCCACAATAGCGGCCGACCGATATAGTGGCACCAGTAGCGGACACCCCCCCATAAAGTGCCCCCAGTAGCGGACACCTCCTATACAGTGCCTGATCCCCGCTCCTGACACGACCGCCGCTGTCCGCTCCGAGTCCCGGCTCTTCTCTTGCACTATGGGAGAGACGTCATGACATATATCCCATCACCCGCTGCGGGAGGAGTCGGAAGACGGAGCTCATGAGTGAGCTCCAGCTGGCTCCCTCTGTGGACGACGCAGCAACAAATGAGAGTCTGTGACTCTCATTGGCTGGTTGCTATAACAAACACAGAGCCGCTGGCGGCTTTTTGTTTTTAAACTTTGTAGGGCAGATCGCTCTCACTGCGGTCTGCCCTACACTTGTGGGGCCGGGGAACTAGTGGGGGTAGTCCACCCCTTGGCAGCTGGTGGCGCTGCCGGACGGCTTCCCTCCCCTTTGGTCGGCGCCCCTGGAGAGTGCCATCCTGGCCAATGGGTAGATACGCCACTGTTCTCAAGTGCTGCAGAGAAATTCTCCTCTCATTGTACTATTCACCTGTGGTGCCTCAGCAATTCCAAAAAACACCAGTGCTGTCTGCCTCTCTCATGTTCTACTGGAAGCTTTTGTTTCACTACTAATCAGCCAGCTGCATTCCTTAATTACAGTTATTTTAGTATTCATTAACACACTTAACACAGGAGATATCACTGATATCTCCTGGTTAAGTCCATCTGCGATTATTTCCACACTCCCCATACATTAGAATGAGGATGTAGAAATTAGATTATTCATCAAATTATGAAAATTATGTATGTTTGGAATTTGATTCAGGTGGAACTAATCATTTCACTTGTAATTCTGTGAGGAGACCTGGAAAACATGCACTGTTTAGGGTCCTGAGGACCAAACTTGGGAACCAGTGGACTAGAGTATAGAGGGGTCAGTAATGTAGTGGCGGGTATAGGGCGTGAGTCAGCTTGGAATCGCAGTTGCTTATATGCACGCAATTGTCCGATTGTTGTGTACTGCACATGCGTATGCATCACAGTGTGTGAACTAGCTATTGCCGTCGAGACTTAGATTGCAGAAGATACGCAGATCCATTGTAGAGTGACTGACAGGAACTGACGTTTGTTTGGTGGTGACGGGTGGGTGGTCGGGTGGATGCAGGCATGCCAATGCATTGGGACGGTGTTGCAGGAGCGTACCATATGCAGCCTGAGGCCTAATAGTGTGTGCTGAAGTAAGCAATTCCTGAGTGAGGTCAGTAATGTAGTGTACGGTATAGAGGGGTCAGTGGTGTAGTGTAGTGTATAGAGGGTCAGTAATGTACAGTAGTGAAGATTATAGAGGGGTCAGTGATGTAGTGTATAGAGGGGTCAGTAATGTAGTGTAGGGTATAGAGGGGTCAGTGGTGTAGTGTAGAGTATAGAGGGGCCAGTAATGTAGTGTAGGGTATAGAGGGGTCAGTAATGTACAGTAGTGTAGATTATAGAGGAGTCAGTAATGTAGTGTAGGGTATAGAGGGGTCAGTAATTTGGTGTAGGGTATAGAGGAGTCAGTAGTGTAGAGTATAGAGGGGCCAGTAATGTAGTGTAGAGTATAGAGGGGTCAGTGATGTAGTGTAGGGTATAGAGGGCTCATTAATATAGTTTAGGGTATAGAGGAGTCAGTGATGTAGTGTAGGGTATAGAGGGGTCAGTGGTGTAGTGTAGAGTATAGAGGGGTCAGTAATGTAGTGTAGAGTATAGAGGGGTCAGTAATGTAGTGTAGGATATAGAGGGACCAGTAATGTAGTGTAGGGTATAGAGGGGTCAGTAGTGTAGAGTATAGAGGGGTCAGTAATGTAGTGTAGAGTATAGAGGGGCCAGTGATGTAGTGTAGGATATAGAGGGGCCAGTAATGTAGTGTAGGGTAGGGTATAGAGGGGTCAGTAATGTAGTGTAGAGTATAGAGGGGCCAGTGATGTAGTGTAGGATATAGAGGGGCCAGTAATGTAGTGTAGGGTATAGAGGGGTCAGTAGTGTAGAGTATAGAGGGGCCAGTGATGTAGTGTAGGATATAGAGGGGCCAGTAATGTAGTGTAGGGTATAGAGGGGTCAGTAGTGTAGAGTATAGAGGGGCCAGTGATGTAGTGTAGGATATAGAGGGGCCAGTAATGTAGTATAGGGTATAGAGGGGTCAGTAGTGTAGAGTATAGAGGGGCCAGTAATGTAGTGTAGGGTATAGAGGGGTCAGTAATGTAGTGTAGGGTATAGAGGGGCCAGTAATGTAGTGTAGAGTCAGTGGGGGTAGTGTAGGGTATAGAGGGGGTCAGTGGGGGTAGTGTAGGGTATAGAGGGATCAGTAGTGTAGAGTATAGAGGGGTCAGTAGTGTAGAGTATAGAGGGGCCAGTGATGTAGTGTAGGATATAGAGGGGCCAGTGATGTAGTGTAGGATATAGAGGGGCCAGTAATGTAGTGTAGGGTATAGAGGGGTCTGTAGTGTAGAGTATAGAGGGGCCAGTAATGTAGTGTAGGGTATAGAGGGGCCAGTAATGTAGTGTAGGGTATAGAGGGGTCAGTAATGTAGTGTAGTGTATAGAGGGGTCAGTGATGTAATGTAGAGTATAGAGGGATCAGTGGTGTAGTGTAGGGTATAGAGGGATCAGTAATGTAGTTTAGGGTATAGAAGGGTCAGTGATGTAATGTAGAGTATAGAGGGGTCAGTGGTGTAGTGTAGGGTATAGAGGAGTCAGTGATGTAGTGTGGAGTATAGAGGGGTCAGTAGTGTAGGGTATAGAGGAGTCAGTGGTGTACGGTATAGAGGGGTCAGTGATATAGTGTAGGGTATAGAGGGGTCAGTAGTGTAGGGTATAGAGGGGTCAGTAATGTGGTGTAGGATATAGAGTTGTCAGTGGTGTAGGGTATAGAGGGGTCAGTGGTGTAGGGTATAGATGGGTCAGTGGTGTAGGGTATAGATGGGTTCAGTGGTGTAGGGTATAGAGGGGTCAGTAATGTAGTGTAGGGTATAGAGGGGTCAGTAATGTAGTGTAGAGTATAGAGGGGTCAGTGGGGGTAGTGTAGGGTATAGAGGGATCAGTAGTGTAGAGTATAGAGGGGTCAGTAGTGTAGGGTATAGGGGGGTCAGTGATGTAGTGTAGGATATAGAGGGGCCAGTGATGTAGTGTAGGATATAGAGGGGCCAGTAATGTAGTGTAGGGTATAGAGGGGTCAGTAGTGTAGAGTATAGAGGGGCCAGTAATGTAGTGTAGGGTATAGAGGGGTCAGTAGTGTAGAGTATAGAGGGGCCAGTAATGTAGTGTAGGGTATAGAGGGGCCAGTAATGTAGTTTAGGGTATAGAGGGGTCAGTAATGTAGTGTAGAGTATAGAGGGGCCAGTGATGTAGTGTAGGATATAGAGGGGCCAGTAATGTAGTGTAGGGTATAGAGGGGTCAGTAGTGTAGAGTATAGAGGGGTCAGTAATGTAGTGTAGGGTATAGAGGGGTCAGTGATGTAATGTAGAGTATAGAGGGGTCAGTGGTGTAGTGTAGGGTATAGAGGGATCAGTAATGTAGTGTAGGGTATAGAGGGGTCAGTGATGTAGTGTAGAGTATAGAGGTGTCAGTAGTGTAGGATATAGAGGAGTCAGTGGTGTAGGGTATAGAGGGGTCAGTGATATAGTGTAGGGTATAGAGGGGTCAGTAGTGTAGGGTGTAGAGGGGTCAGTAATGTGGTGTAGGATATAGAGGAGTCAGTGGTGTAGGGTATAGAGGGGTCAGTGGTGTAGGGTATAGATGGGTCATGTCAGGGCTCTGCCGGGGATCAGCGCAGCCTTACCTCCTCGCCGGTTTCCTTTGATCTCCCGGGTGGTCGAGCAGCTGGCGCGGCGGCTGAGAGGACGCTGAGCATTCTCCCCGTGCGTAGGGGACTGCGGGCGGTCCGGTGTCTGGACTCGGGGTTCCCGGCATGGGCGCCGCCATGTCAGTCGGCCCATGTGACTGTACTTCTGGCCTGGGATAGGTGAGCGTCAGCTGATCGCTGTGCACCTATCAAAGGGTTCTGTGGGGTATATAGCCTGCTTCCACCTTTCTGCAAACTGCCTGAACAACGGTTGTCTCCTAGTCCCTAGTTGAGTTCCGGTCCAGGTTCCTGGCGTTCTATTTCCTCTACAGTGTGTTCCATCTCTGCCTGTGTGCCAAGATGTTACTGTGATCCCTGTGCAACAGTGAGTTACCATCTGCCTGTGTGCTAAACGTGTCTCTAGTGAACTTCTTGCAACAGTGTATTATCATCTGCCTGTGTGCTAAACGTGTCTCTAGTGAACCTTGTGCAACAGTGAATTACCATCTGCCTGTGTGCTAAAACGTGTCTCTAGTGAACCTTGTGCAACAGTGAATTACCATCTGCCTGTGTGCTAAACGTGTCTCTAGTGAACTTCATGCAACAGTGTATTACCATCTGCCTGTGTGCTAAACAAGTCTCTAGTGAACCAGGTGCAACAGTTAATTACCAGCTGCCTGTGTGCTAAACGAGCCTCTAGTGAACTTCATACAACAGTGAATTACCATATCTGCCTGTGTGTTAAACGTGTCACTAGTGAACTTTGTGCTACAGTATTGCCAGACTTCTTTACGTTGTTTGTGGATCACTCCACAGTGCCTTAAACCTTAGGCATCTCTTATTAGGGCCACGGTTATTTGTGTCTCCAATTCCCACTGAGCTCGGGTACCTGGTCAAAGGACCGCGACCTGCTCACAGGGTGCAGCTAAGCCCAAATCCCGATAGGAGGGGTCACTGGCGAACACCATCCTGTGGGTTAGACTCCGCACCATTGCCTAGGTCTCGTCAACACTCGAGAGCTGTGGATGAGGAGAACATATATCCAGGCCCCTCGCCTTAGTTTCCTCCCGCAACCCGGACCCAGAGTTTCCACTCCCCCAGCGCCAAGCGTGACAGTTTGTTCAGGCCGCACAGCGGAAGCCGCTGGGTCCCAAGGTACAGGGTCCCTTCAGGACCTGGCCTCTCGGATGGATAACCAGGAGGCAGCCCAACAGCAAGTGGCCCAGTACCTGCAGGAGCTCTCTAGACAGCTGGTCTCGATCCAAACTACATTGGCATCTATTCTCCCGGTTCCACCAGCTGCAGCCGCTACACCCCCTCCACCTGTTTTGCCTCAAGGGGCTTCGGGATCTAAATCTCGTCTCCAGTTGGCAACCCCGGAAAGATTTGATGGTAATCCCAGGTGGTGCCGAGGGTTTATTAACCAATGCGAGATCCAATTTGAATGTCTCCCCCAGAATTTCCCCACCTCTCGAGCAAAGGTGGCATATGCTATTTCCCTGTTGACTGGGGCTGCTCTTGACTGGGTCTCTCCCCTGTGGGAACGAGCTGACCCCATTGTGTCAAATTCTGAAGGATTTGTTTCAGCATTTAAAAGGATTTTTGACGAACCAGGCCGCTCCGCTTCAGCCTCATCCGATTTGCTTCGTGTGCGCCAGGGGACCCGATCTGTTGATCAGTATGTAGTTCAGTTTCAAACCCTGGCATCTGAGCTAAAGTGGAACGAGGAAGCTCTCAAGGCATCCTTCCTCCATGGACTATCAGAAAGGATGAAGGACGAGTTGGCCTCCAGAGATTTACTGGAGTCCTTTGCTTATGTCATCTCCCTCTGCATCAAGATCGACCTTCGCCATCGGGAACGTTGGGCTAGTAGAGGCAGGGGGGAACGCTTTCAGGTCCGTACTCCTCCTGTGAACCAGTCCTCTCTCTCCTAGTAGTGAAGAAGAACCCATGCAGGTCAATAAGTCCAAGCTTACAGCTGTAGAACGCAACAGGCGTTTCCAAAATAAATTATGTATTTATTGTGCTGCTCCCAACCACATTTTGAAGAATTGTCCTCTGCTTGCGGGAAATGCGAGACCCTGACTGAAGTAGTGAGCATTCAGTTAGGGGTTATGTCCAAGTCATCCCAAATAACAGACAGTCTTCTACCAGTGTCGCTTTCCCATGGGTCCAGGACAAAGAGGGTTAAAGCTCTAATTGATTCCGGAGCGGCAGGCAATTTAATTTCAGATACTCTCGTTCGGACTCTAGGTATTCCTGTCGTTCCATTACCCAATAAACTAGTACTCTCCAGCTTAGATGGTAAAACAGTGCTAGGAGAATCTCTTTCTTCTCTCTCCCATCCAGTATCCATCAAGATTGGATGTCTTCATCAGGAATGGCTGGAATTATTTGTGTTACCTAAATCTCCCTATGAGCTGGTGTTGGGGCTACCCTGGTTAAAAAAGCACAACCCTGTGTTCAAATGGAATAAGATGCAAATTTTGTCCTGGGGATCAAGTTGTTTACAGAAGTGTTTGACCAAGGTGGTTCCTTTGTGTAAGTTAACCACAGTTACCTGTCCATCCGAGATGTTCTCTCCACCCTCTATCTCTGTGGGTCCCTCTCAGTCCAATTTACCAGAACCCTACCAGGATTTTGCTGATGTATTCTGCGAACAAGCGGCAGATAAACTCCCTCCGCATCGACCATGGGATTGTGCTATTGACCTGCTTCCGGGGAAGACCCCTCCTCATGGCCGTGTTTATCCATTATCTGTTCCTGAGACTACCGCTATGGCAGAGTACATTAAGGACAACCTTGCTAAAGGATTTATCCGGCCGTCATCCTCTCCTGCTGGAGCAGGGTTCTTCTTCGTAGGAAAAAATGACGGAGGGCTCCGTCCTTGTATAGATTATCAGGGCCTAAACCAAATTACGATAAAGAATCGGTATCCACTACCCTTGATTTCCGAACTTTTCGACAAGGTCCGAGGAGCTCAGTTTTTCACCAAACTAGACTTACGCGGGGCCTACTATTCAATTCGAATAAAGGCAGGGGATGAGTGGAAAACCGCTTTTAATACTAGGGATGGACACTTCGAGTACCTGGTAATGCCTTTTGGACTCTGTAACGCGCCAGCTGTATTTCAAGGCTACGTCAACGAGATTTTTCGGGACATTCTCTATAAATTTGTGGTAGTTTATCTCGATGATATTTTAATTTTTTCTACAAACTTACAAGACCATCATCGGCATGTACTAGAAGTGTTGTCTCGTCTCCGAAATCATTGTCTCTTTGGAAAGTTGTCAAAATGCCTCTTTAATCAGACCTCGGTACCCTTCCTGGGGCATATAATCTCTGGAAAAATTCTTCAAATGGACCCTGATAAACTGAAAGCTATTGCCGATTGGCCTCAGCCTACTTCGTTGAAAGCTACTCAACGTTTCTTGGGTTTTGCAAATTATTATAGGAGGTTCATTCCACATTTCTCCACATTGGTCTCTCCTATCACTTCTCTCACAAGGAAGGGAGCCAGCCCATCCTCTTGGCCTGATCCAGCAATACAAGCTTTTAAAAAATTAAAAATTGCATTTTCCACAGCCCCAATTCTCCGCCAGCCTCAGCTGGATCAACCATTTATGGTAGAAGTGGACGCATCCTCTGTTGGAATTCGGGCCGTATTGTCTCAGATCGCTGAAGATGGGGAGATCCACCCCTGCGGATTCTTCTCCCGGAAATTCTCTCCCGCAGAGAAAAATTATATTATTGGAGATCAGGAACTATTAGCTATACGCTTGGCACTAGAGGAACGGCGTTATCTTCTGGAAGGAGCTAGATTTCCAGTTACGGTCATTACAGACCATAAGAACCTAACTTATCTACAAACTGCTCATAGATTGAATGCCAGGCAGGCCCGATGGTCTCTTTTTTTTTCCAGGTTCAATCTAAGGCTTCAATTTCGCCCAGGCATTTTAAACAAAAAAGCGGATGCTCTCTCCCGTTCTTTTATGACTATGGTAGAGGAAGAGGACCATCCGCAGATACGTCCAATTCTTGATCCAATTGTTTTCGCTCCTACACAGATATCCTCTCCACCTCCGGGAAAAATTTTTGTTATTCCCAGTTTACGTAAAAAACTGTTGACATGGGCTCACGCTTCGATATTTGCTGGTCATACAGGAATCACTAAAACTTACCAATTCCTACTACGTTCCTACTGGTGGCCCACCATGAAGGGAGATGTCAGAGAATTTGTCCTGTCCTGTATTAAATGTGCACAGCATAAGACACCTTGCAGGAGGGTGATGGGTCCATTACGCCCATTACCGGTTCCAGTTGCCCCATGGACTCATATCTCTATGGACTTCATTTCCGAGCTACCTCGATGCAAGGGACACAATACGGTATGGGTGGTCGTGGATCGCTTCTCAAAAATGGCACATTTTGTTCCTCTGGTTGGTCTTCCATCGGCTCCTCAATTGGCTAAAATATTCATCCGGGATATCTTCAGATTACACGGTCTCCCTAAGGAGATAATCTCTGATCGTGGGGTCCAATTCGTGGCCAAATTTTGGAGAGCCCTGTGCAATACATGTGGAGTTAAATAAAAATTTTCTTCAGCATACCACCCTCAGACGAATGGTCAAACCGAAAGGGTTAATCAAGAACTTGAGACCTTCATCAGGCTTTTTGTATAATCTTCTCAGGATGATTGGGTGGACCTTCTACCATGGGCAGAATTTTCTCACAATTTTAAGTATCATTCGTCATCCAAGTCCACACCCTTCTTCACTGTCTTCGGTAGACATCCCCGAGTCCCTGACTTCAAACATCTTCCAGCGGTAGAAGTTCCAGCAGCAGTCAAGGAGATTGACTCATTTTCAACCCTGTGGAATAAGATTCACCATTCCTTGGTACAATCCTCAAAGAATTACAAGAGATTTGCCGATAGGAAACGTTTGGCTGTTCCCTTTTTAAAAGTTGGGGATAGGGTTTGGTTATCTTCCAAGAACATCCGTTTGAAGGTACCCACGATGAAACTTGCTCCACGCTTTATTGGCCCCTATCGCATCATTAAGATAATCAATCCAGTAGTGTATAAGTTGGAACTTCCTCCACAAATGAAAATCTGCAATACATTCCATATTTCTCTTTTACATCCTCTGGTGCTCAATCGATTTCAAATTGTTCCTCCCAAATTGCCTCAAGTACAGACTTTACAGGGTACTGAGTTTGAAGTGGAGAAGATCTTGGATTCACGCCTTAAGTTTAATACTCTTCAATACCTCATCGATTGGAGGGGCTATGGTCCCGAAGAAAGGGCTTGGGTCAAGGCTTCCGATGTGCATTCTCCACGGTTTGTCCCAGACTTCCATAAGAAATTTCCAAATAAGCCTGTGGGGTGTTCGGTGCCCACCCTGAAAGGGGGGGGTACTGTCAGGGCGGCTGAGAGGACGCTGAGCATTCTCCCCATGCGTAGGGGACTGCGGGCGGTCCGGTATCTGGACTCGGGGTTCCCGGCATGGGCGCCGCCATGTCAGTCGGCCCATGTGACTGTACTTCTGGCCTGGGATAGGTGAGCATCAGCTGATCGCTGTGCACCTATCAAAGGGTTCTGTGGGGTATATAGCCTGCTTCCACCTTTCTGCAAACTGCCTGAACAACGGTTGTCTCCTAGTCCCTAGTTGAGTTCCGGTCCAGGTTCCTGGCGTTCTATTTCCTCTACAGTGTGTTCCATCTCTGCCTGTGTGCCAAGACGTTACTGTGATCCCTGTGCAACAGTGTATTACCATCTGCCTGTGTGCTAAACGTGTCTCTAGTGAACCTTGTGCAACAGTGAATTACCATCTGCCTGTGTGCTAAAACGTGTCTCTAGTGAACCTTGTGCAACAGTGAATTACCATCTGCCTGTGTGCTAAACGTGTCTCTAGTGAACTTCATGCAACAGTGTATTACCATCTGCCTGTGTGCTAAACAAGTCTCAAGTGAACCAGGTGCAACAGTTAATTACCAGCTGCCTGTGTGCTAAACGAGCCTCTAGTGAACTTCATACAACAGTGAATTACCATATCTGCCTGTGTGTTAAACGTGTCACTAGTGAACTTTGTGCTACAGTATTGCCAGACTTCTTTACGTTGTTTGTGGATCACTCCACAGTGCCTTAAACCTTAGGCATCTCTTATTAGGGCCACGGTTATTTGTGTCTCCAATTCCCACTGAGCTCGGGTACCTGGTCAAAGGACCGCGACCTGCTCACAGGGTGCAGCTAAGCCCAAATCCCGATAGGAGGGGTCACTGGCGAACACCATCCTGTGGGTTAGACTCCGCACCATTGCCCAGGTCTCGTCAACACTCGAGAGCTGTGGATGAGGAGAACATATATCCAGGCCCCTCGCCTTCATTTCCTCCCACAACACGGACCCAGAGTTTCCACTCCCCCAGCGCCAAGCGTGACAGGTCAGTGGTGTAGGGTATAGATGGGTCAGTGGTGTAGGGTATAGAGGGGTCAGTAATGTAGTGTAGGGTATAGAGGGGTCAGTGATATAGTGTAGGGTATAGATGGGTCAGTGGTGTAGGGTATAGGGGGGTCAGTGATGTAGTGTAGGATATAGAGGGGCCAGTAATGTAGTGTAGGGTATAGAGGGGTCAGTAGTGTAGAGTATAGAGGGGCCAGTAATGTAGTGTAGGGTATAGAGGGGTCAGTAGTGTAGAGTATAGAGGGGCCAGTAATGTAGTGTAGGGTATAGAGGGGCCAGTAATGTAGTGTAGGGTATAGAGGGGTCAGTAATGTAGTGTAGAGTATAGAGGGGCCAGTGATGTAGTGTAGGATATAGAGGGGCCAGTAATGTAGTGTACGGTATATAGGGGTCAGTAATGTAGTGTAGAGTATAGAGGGGCCAGTGATGTAGTGTAGGATATAGAGGGGCCAGTAATGTAGTGTAGGGTATAGAGGGGTCCGTAGTGTAGAGTATAGAGGGGCCAGTGATGTAGTGTAGGATATAGAGGGGCCAGTAATGTAGTGTAGGGTATAGAGGGGTCAGTAGTGCAGAGTATAGAGGGGCCAGTAATGTAGTGTAGGGTATAGAGGGGCCAGTAATGTAGTGTAGAGTATAGAGGGGTCAGTAATGTAGTGTAGGGTATAGGGGGGCCAGTAATGTAGTGTAGAGTATAGAGGGGTCAGTGGTGTAGTGTAGGGTATAGAGGGATCAGTAGTGTAGAGTATAGAGGGGTCAGTAGTGTAGAGTATAGAGGGGCCAGTGATGTAGTGTAGGATATAGAGGGGCCAGTGATGTAGTGTAGGATATAGAGGGGCCAGTAATGTAGTGTAGAGTATAGAGGGGTCAGTAGTGTAGAGTATAGAGGGGCCAGTAATGTAGTGTAGGGTATAGAGGGGCCAGTAATGTAGTGTAGGGTATAGAGGGGTCAGTAATGTAGTGTAGGGTATAGAGGGGTCAGTGATGTAATGTAGAGTATAGAGGGATCAGTGGTGTAGTGTAGGGTATAGAGGGATCAGTAATGTAGTGTAGGGTATAGAGGGGTCAGTGATGTAATGTAGAGTATAGAGGGGTCAGTGGTGTAGTGTAGGGTATAGAGGAGTCAGTGATGTAGTGTAGAGTATAGAGGGGTCAGTAGTGTAGGGTATAGAGGAGTCAGTGGTGTAGGGTATAGAGGGGTCAGTGATATAGTGTAGGGTATAGAGGGGTCAGTAGTGTAGGGTATAGAGGGGTCAGTAATGTGGTGAAGGATATAGAGGAGTCAGTGGTGTAGGGTATAGAGGGGTCAGTGGTGTAGGGTATAGATGGGTCAGTGGTGTAGGTTATAGAGGGGTCAGTAATGTAGTGTAGGGTATAGAGGGGTCAGTGATATAGTGTAGGGTATAGATGGGTCAGTGGTGTAGGGTATAGGGGGGTCAGTAATGAAGTGTAGAGTATAGAGGGGTCAGTGGTGTAGGATATAGAGGGGTCAGTAATGTAGTGTAGGGTATAGAGGAGTCAGTAATGTAGTGTAGAGTATAGAGGGGTCAGTGATATAGTGTAGGGTATAGAGGGGTTGGTGATGTAGCGTAGAGTATAGAGGGGTCAGTAATGTGGTGTAGGATATAGAGGAGTCAGTGCTGTAGGGTATAGAGGGGTCAGTGATGTAGGGTATTGGGTATAGATGGGTCAGTGGTGTAGGGTATAGAGGGGTCAGTAATGTAGTTTAGGGTATAGATGCTCAATAACTCACTTTGGAGGCCATAGGGTTGGTGGAAGTTGATGGTCATCTACAGACGCTGACAGTGAGCGTCTCAGTTCTTGCACATTAATACGCATGGATGTACACCAGGGAAGGACTCTGTAGCGGTATTTGTATAAAGTAGCAAACAGGAGATTGACCAAATATGCAGCCACATCAACGTCTACCTCTGAACTTGGTGCTTTGTGTGCAGGTGTGCCAAATTCTGGTGCTAAGCTCGCCGCCTAGGAATATGATTGTGTAGACCAATAGGAAATTACAACTTTGTTTAACAAGTTATTGGTCTGTGCAATCATTCTTCCTAGCCTACAGTATAATCTTCCACCATGACCACCTCTGCCAAGGGAGGCCTCGGTACTTTAGACTCACACCACCCCTTTTTACAGCACCCCCAAAGGTATCTTAATGGTATTCTTTCCCAAATTTATAGTTGGTACACAAGCATATTTATTTACATATTGTAAAAAAAGAAAGAAAAGCGAAGGCTGAAGATCAGCGTACAGTACTTGCCGTAAAAAAGTTCAGGAAAGGAAAGAATAAAACCTGAGTTGCTTTTTAATGAGGTCACGGCTAGAACAGAACGCAATCCATAAAAAGCATATATAAGTACTGTACTGTTTGAGAATTACTGCCCTCAAAGAAACCTCTTCCACATTTTACTGTACAAAATCAATTTGGATTTTTTAGTCCAGCTAATTTGTTGCAGGAAGACATCACTACAATTGCATTGTTTTCCTAAGAAACACAAACAGAGCTTAACACTTTCAGTACACAAATGTAGTGTTTCAGATTACATGTAACACCAGTGTGTGGTAAATTTTGTCGACATTCAACACGTCGACATGCTTGCCATGTCGACGTTCATCACATCAACATTCATCATGTCGGTGCTGATGAAATGTCAACGTGATTCGAATGTCGGCAAAATGAACCTCGTGGTCTAGAGGTGACTTACCTGGTACAGCGTTTTTTCGGTGCCTTCTGGGTCTGGTAGTGATGTCCTGATGACTTCCGGAACCTGCGGCACTTCCAGCGGTAAGCATATTCCTAACCCTAAATCCTCCCTCTAGTGCCTACAAATCCACCCTATAGTGCCTAACCCTAACATCCCCTTCTGCAGCCTAACTCTTACCCTTTCCTACCTAACCCCAGCTGTCAGGTGCCTGCAGAATGTTGATATTTCACATTGTGAACATTCTGCAGATGTTGACATGTTCAATGTCGACATTTCAACAATGTCAACATTATAACTGTCTACATCGTGGTTTTGACATTTTGAGTGTCTACATATTGAATGTTGACATTGTAAATATCAACATTATGAGTGGCGAAATTATGAATGTTGACAATTTAAATATCGACATTATGGCTACATCCCATAGCACCTAGTCCTGGTGCTCCCCTGCATTGGGAGGGCTGGAACAAAAATAGACAGAAATAACCTGACATTTGATAGTGTGGCAAGAGAAGGAGTTGCCACTTTAGAGGAGAGTACTCCTGGGAAATAAGGTACAGTATGGTAATAGAGGAAACTACTGGCAGAGGAGAGGGAGTGGTTATAAAGGAGAGGGCTGCCATAAAGGAGAATATTTCCAGTCTTAGGAGTGTGATTATTAAGGAGAATGGCCAGACATTGCGGATTCATTACTTACTAGTCCGGAGCTCCAGAAGAGGAGTCTATGGGCCAAATGTAATAGGGTGAGAGTTTAGAAAATGTGAGAGTTTAGCAGTAAATTCTCACATTGGTCGAGTTTTATCTTCAAAATGGGAAAACATCTGGATGAGAGTTTACAGTAAATCGTGAAAGTTTTCTTTTTCTAAATACATGCGAGTTTGCATGTTCTCGGACTCTATTACATTGGGCAAGTTTAAAAAGTGCGAGAGCTTGCTGCTAAACTCTGGTCCCATACAGTTATGTCCATATCCAGTACAGGTGTCCAATAACCTAGAAGAACATTGCAAACATTTTGGCTTTGCAAAATTCTATTGGAAAATCATAATAACTACTCCTGCTAAGAAACCCAGAAAATGGGAGTTTATTTGAAATGGCCATCTAAGGAGCAACAAGACTTTTTTGACTTAAGACTCTTTTTACATCAGTATTGGTACATCCAGATTACTTTGTTGTTGAAGTGGGTGCCTCTGATCCACTGTTAGCACAATCCTCTTTCAATGGGCCTGATTCACTACGGATCGCAACTGGGAACGAAATTGCAATTATGCACGCCGTTCAACTGTGCTAATATGCTAATCTATTGCGATCGCTATGCTGTCGCAGCCCTACACATAGTACTTAGCACACATCCGTAAATTTGTTTAGCAGGACTGTGAAATCATCGGTACAATCGAGTACCATAGCAGCCTCACGCACACAGGAATTGCTAACCTCATCGCATGCTAAGAGTCCTCAAGCTGCGTGCGGCATCGCAGTGGCTAATTTATGCAAGCCCCTGCAACGGTGTTCGAATGCACTGGGACACATGCATTTAGCAGACCAGCTCCCCATCACTCCCACAAACGGCACTTCCTGTCAATCACTCTGCGATGGATCTGCGTAGTCACTGCGATCGCAGTCCCGATCGTAACGGCCGGTTCACTCACGAGCACTGCGCTGCACCTGCATATCGCAACAATCGTCCAATTGTGTGTGTAATCGCAGTTGCGAACGGTAGTGAATCAGGCCCAATGTGTGAAGTAAAAGATATTGTTACATTTCTGTGTCAATTTTTCACATCAAATGATGTAAACTGAGAATAATTAAGATATTGGTAATAAGGAGCTACTAGCAACTGCGCAATCACACTGAAATAGAATATATGAAAATTATTCTATGGGGTCTAGAGGTGTATGATAATTTGCATATCAGGTATAATTGTATATGAGCATCTGTGTCTGATTAGGTATTGATAAGTCCCAGGGGTCCTGCAGTATCAAGACCCAGGAATAGTTCTCCTAAAGATAATGCATAGGTACAAATTAGGGATGTGCAGGCTCGGATAGGTTCGAGTTTGCACGTGGAGTTCGGATTTTTCCCTCCAAAAAAACGGAACTCAGAACGAGGCAAAACGTCATCTTACATGGACGAACATCATCATTCCTGGACTTTTGCCCAGGAATGATGATGTTCGTCCATGTAAGATGACGTTTTGCCTCGTTCTGAGTTCCGTTTTTTTGGAGGGAAAAATCCGAACTCCACGTGCAAACTCGAACCTATCCGAGCCTGCACATCCCTAGTACAAATATATATTGTATATGAGTATTCACAATTTTTACATGAGGCATCGGACACACAGCAGGACACCGACATGCATTTCACTATGGCTTTTACAAAGTTAGCCTTGCCAGTGCAGAATCAGGCACAGACTCTCATATACAATTATGCCTGATATGTACATTTTGTTCCAGGGCTCCAGGTACACTGGTGAGTCAGAGCCAGACAAAGGGCTCTATTTATTAACATTATTTTTACTAAAATAAAGTGAAAAAGGGTATTTTCACACCCTTTTCACATTATTTTAGTATCACCTATAGTTATTACAGGGCAATTGGAGTAGAATTCATAAAATTCTACTCCAACCCCTAAGTATCACTTATTTTTAGTAATCAGATCGCATTTCATATCATTGTAATGGGAAATGTGATCAGACCAAAGTTACTAAAAATAAATTGTAAAAAAATATCGGGGAAAGCCCTATGATAATAATGCCACCTGGAGGTGGCGTTATCCAGGGTCTCCTCCGGTTACTGGACTCCTACTCTGCTCTAACGGGGAGAGCAGAGCCGGGAGTTGGCCCCAGTAATCAGCTGTGTGGTCTAAACACACCGCAAGCTGATTATTGTAAAAAAAAATAAAAAAAATTGTCGAAATTTTTTTTTACTTACCGGACTTCAGGGACCGGTGATCGGGCCTCCGGTGATGTCTCCCCTCCGGTCAGCTGGTCTCCCATAGTGTACTGCGGCCCGGTCATCAGGTGATCGGGTCCCAGTGCAGTATGGGATATCACCTGACCGGATGCATGGAGGACATCACCGGAAGCCCGGATCATGCAGGTAAGTGCTATCAAGGGAGGGGGGGTCGCGGGGCTTAGGGTAGGTGGGCGGGGCTTAGCGCCGGGGGGAGGGTAGCAGCGGAGGCCGGTCGGTGCATTCGCGGGCACTTTGTCACGGTATTTTTGCGAAAATACCTTGACTAGTGTGCGGAGGGGATTCGCAGGGACAGAGCTTTATCGCAAGCTCTGTCCCTACAAGGGATTTGTAGTAAATCCCTGTGATATTGCCTGAATTCACTACAATCTGCATTCAATATGTGGATTGTAGTAAATAGAACCCAAACTCACAGAGTTTCAGCCGACTCTGCAGCAGCATATGCTGGTGAGCAGCATATGCTGGTAAGCCGCCATTTGTTGTGATACAGAATAAACGGTTACCGGCAGGTGGCTTTCTGTACCAGTGGTCCCTGGGATAGAAGATCAGGCAGGTGTCTCGTGTCCCAGATCACTGTACTGCAGCAGTGGTGGGTGCACCATCACTTGCTGCAGTGCAGACCAGGGGCGGATTGGGATAGAAAACTAGCCCTGGAAATCTGCGGTAGTAGTCCTAATGAGGGCGGGTCTGTTGAGGGGGCGAGGTCTGTGAAGGGAGGAAAATAATTCCATCCAGGGGCGGCGCTAGGGTGTTTGCCTCCCTCCAGCAAACTATTACATTTGCACCATAGCTTCCAGTTTTCTACCAAGGGACAGTACGCACCGTAGGTGCACGGTACACAAAGGGGCATGGTCTCACAAAAGGGGGCGTGGTCACACAATAGTATCCCCAATTCAAATTAAACCACACAGTAGTAAAATCTTATTTACATTACACCGCACACAGGACCTCATTCAACGGCCGTTCGCATAAAGCGAGCACTCACTCTGAATGAGGGCGGCAGCTCTTTTTTTTTGTAGCCAGCCTCCTGGCCACAGCTTTTGTGAGCGGCCAGGTGACGGTTGCGGTGGTCGTGACCTTCGGGCTTGCGACGAGACTCTTGTGGTAGGGTCATGTCACGAGTGATGTCAGTAGGGCCGCCCCCAAATGGCAGGCGTTCCTTCGGGAACACCTCCATTTGGCCAGTCACCCCCCCGACCCGCCTTACAAAATGGGGCGAGCTGTCGAGCTGAGAAATTCACTCGCTCCGGGGTTCACGCACGTGCATTGCGCACACCGAGCATGCGCAGTGCCCCACCATCGACCCGCTTGCGAGCGGGTCTGAATGAGGCCCATAGTGTCCATGATTCACATTACACCACATAGTAGTGTCCCCTATTCCCGTTACGACAGTAATGCCCCTTATACACAATGCCCATAGTAGTGCCCCTTATGCAATGTCCACATTAGTAGTGCCCCTTGTGCAGTGTCCACATTAGTAGTGCCCCTTTTGCAATGCCCACAGTAGTAGTGGTGCCCCTTTTGCAATGCACCCTGTAGTAATAGTGTCCCTTTTGCAATGCTCCCTATAGTAATAGTGCCCCCTATGCAATGCCTGCTGTAGTAGTAACCCCTTATGCAGTGCCCCCAGTATTAGTGCGCCTTACTCAGTGCCCCTTACGTAGTACCCCCAGTATATGTGCATCTTACTCAGTGCCCCCAGTATTAGTGCCCCTTATGCAGTACCCCCAGTAGTAGTGCCCCTTATGCAGTACCCCCAGTAGTAGTGTCCCTTATGCAGTGTCCACAGTAGTAGTGCCCCTTACACAGTGCCCCCAGTAGTAGTGCCCCTTACGCAGTGCCCCAGTAGTAGTGCCCCTTACGCAGTGCCCCCAGTAGTAGTTCCCGTTATGCAGTGCCCCCAGTAGTAGTGCCCCTTACAAAGTACCCCTTATGCAGTGCTCCCAGTAGTAATGCCCCTTACACATAAAGTCACAGACACACAACACAATACTATACTTACATGAAGCCCCGCTCCTGCATCTAACTACTGCGTCCTCGGGCTGAGAAATATGGGAGAGATGTCATGACGTCTCTCCCTTCACCCACTGCGGAAGCAGGAAGGCGGAGCTCAGGAGTGAGATCCAGTCTCCGACTGCTGCTTCAGGGAAAGAGCTGCTGGGCGCCCGCTGGTAACAAAATCCCGGGAAACTGAGAAGGCAGCATCTGCGCCTCCCCAGGCCGCCGCTTCCCTGCAGTGCAGGGCCGGATGATTATGTTGCGCCTGCCATGGTCCTAACCCTCCCAACCAGCAGCCTACACCTAACCCCCTTAGTGCCTAAACCTAATCTATCAACCTCCTCTCGTAGCCTAAACCTAACCCTCCCCTTAGTGCCTACCCCTAGCTTTCCCCCTAACCCCAGTACTTACTTCCGGTATTCTGATAAGTGTCAGGATTCCAGCGATGGCATTCTGACCGCCGGAATCCCCACATCAATAATAAATAATAATAAATAATGACCACATCAATAATAAATAATAATAAATACTATATTTAATTTTTTGAATTAAATATACACTGTATATATTTCATTTAAAATATTAAATATATTATTTATTAAATTAATACACATATAGATATTACCTTATTAAATAGATATATTATAAAATGTAAAATAAAACACTTTTTCTGCAACTATTTGCTTCTTCTGTTTTCTCCACTCCTTATCAATTTCTCCTCTTCAGCTGGAATCCATCGGCACTGGAGACAGCCTTTATTCAGATAGCCAGGTCAGGTGGGGAGGAGAGGAAAGCCAGGTCAGGTGGGGAAGAGGGCCAGGTCAGTTGGGGAGGGAAAGAGAGCCAGGTCAGGTGGGGAGTAGAGCCAGGTCAGGTGGGGTGGAGAGCCAGGTCAGGTGGAGTGGAGAGCCAGGTCAGGTGGAGTGGAGAGCCAGGTCAGGGGAGGAGGAGAGGAGAGCCAGATCAGGTGGGGAAGAGAGCAAGGACAGGTGTGGGGGGAGAGCCAGGTCAAGTGGGGAGGGAGGAGAGCCAGGTCAGATGGGGAGGGGAGGAGAGCCAGGTCAGGTAAGGGGGAGAGCCAGGTCAGGTGGGGGGGGGAGTCAGGTCAAGTGGGGGAGGAGCGCCAGGTCAGGTGGAGGGAAGAGCCAGGTCAGGTGAGGAGGAGAGGAAAGCCAGGTCAGGTGGGGAAGAGAGCCAGGTCAGGTGGGGGGGAGAGCCAGGTCAAGTGGGGAGGGGATGAGAGCCAGGTCAGATGGGGAGGGGAGGAGAGCCAGGTCAGGTGGGGGGAGAGCCAGGTCAGGTGGGGAAGAGAAAAGAGCCAGGTGGGGAAGGGAAGAGAGCCAGGTCAGTTGGGGAGGAGATGAGAAAGGAGGGGACTCAGGGAGAGGTCCGGGTCACTGGCCCGATTCGTGGCTTTTTGAAAAAGGGGTGGAGCCAAATGGTGGGAGGAGCGGGGCTTAGCTGCGGGCCGCAGCAGGCAGCTCCAGTACAAGAATGCTTGGCAGTTCAGTGCGGGCTCCTGTGTCCTCCTGTTTTGTCTGCTGTTTGTGCAGGGCAAGGCAGATTGCTGCAGAGATGCCAGACTCCGAAGAGGGGGGGGCCGCAGATGGCATGTAGGCGGAGCCCTCAGTGGTGATTGATGGGCTCCGCAAAGGCTTATGGGATAGCGAAGCAGCTCCCCCAGCAGCCATTTTGTTTGTTTACTTCAGTGAGCTGCCCAACGGAGCCAAGCTCCGATCGCGCCAGCCCAGCCACTAGCAGTTCAGCAGGGGTGAGTGAAGGAAGGGCGGCGGCCACTATAGGGAACACAAGGGCCGGCCCAGCGGGAACCGGCCCGGTGTCCCGGCGGCCCAATCCGCCCCTGGTGCAGGCTGAGGGGTATCAGGCGGGAGCATTCCTGACTCCTATTGCAGGTGTTAGCAGGGCTCCCAGTACAGAGATGATCAATGCTGCAGCAGCAGCAGGTGCACCACTACAGAGCTGCAGTGGAAGATCAGCGGCACACTCGTTTATCTCTCTGAACCACACAAGTGCTGCTGTACATACTATAGATGGAGGAGCCCCTTCAGGGCTTGGTGCCCAGAGGCATTGTCTCTGGAAGTTACGCCCCTGGCCCACCTGCCCCAACAAAACAGATGATATGCATGCGGAGCACGTGTGTGTCCTTGGCTCTCCTTTTCCTGATCCAGATGTTTGAAGTGGGGAACAAGGTGTCATAACATCATGATGTCACATCCCTGGGATGGGAGGGCAAGAAAAGTTCCACTTCATGCTACAGTAAACAAGATTTCAGGGCTTGTTTTCTATTGGTTCTGGGCAGGATTTTGCAACAGTAATCAGTATTAAGATGACAGGTCTGTTGTAGAACATATAATCCAGAGGTTCCCAAACGTGGTCTTTAAGGTTCCCCAACAGTTCACATTTTAGAGATATCCATTGTTGAGCATAGGTGACTTAATAAGTACCTCCGTCAATTTGATTTAACCACCTGTGCTCAACTATGGATATCTCTAAAACCTGAACTGTTGGGGAACCTTGAGGGCCGCGTTTGGGAACCTCTGATATATTGGAACAAAGTAAATCCACATCTACCTACTGTGCCTGACAGAAAGTGCATAAACTTGTCCTGTGCAGATGACTGCTGCATCCAAGGAGTTAGAATGTTTCTCTGCTCAAGCAAAATACTGTTGGATGGTAGCAGAACACCTAACTGGACATATGATTGTATTAGCCAGGTGAGGTTGTTTTCTATATACAGCAGGTGCCACTGTTTGTATGACATTTATAATGGGCTATTGGTAATTTTGGGACTTATGTTTTTTTTTAAATAAAATCCCGTGATTTTTATTGACATTTTTAAGAATACAAATAAAAAACCAATAAGGAGAAAATACCAGAAAAACCATCAATACAAGACAAATAGTTTGAAAGTACCATAGTGTGTAAGTAAAATGAATATAATAAACACATTAGCAGTAGGGGTGAGCGGGTTCGGATTTCTGAAATCCAAACCCTCCCGAGCCCCCACGATCCGAGGCCGATCCGAGTCAGGCTTTTCCCGCCTGACTCAGATCTAAAATCGAGGCAAAACGTCATCATCCTGCCTTCCGGGTCTTGCGGGTTTTGGATTCTATATAAAGTACACGTGTCAGCGCCATTTTCTCACTCGGCTGTGGGCAGTGAAGAGGGAGGGTGGGAGTTAGGGCTGGCTGGGCTGTATAGTGTAGTGTAGTGTTGTGCTGCGCTGTGCTGCTGTTGTCCATAGGGGCTGTGTCCACTCCTCCAAAGTCCATAGGGGCTGGCTGTGTTGTGCTGTGCTGCTGTTGTCCATAGGGGCTGTGTCTACTCCCCCAAAGTCCATAGGGGCTGGCTGTGTTGTGCTGTGCTTCTGTTGTCCATAGGGGCTATGTCCACTCCTCCAAAGTCCATAGGGGCAGGCTGTACTGTGTTGTGCAGTCAGTTGTCCATATGGGCTGTGTCCACTCCAAAGTCCTGTGCAGTGTCCCAGTCCTAAAGGGGTGCTGTAGTGTTGTCCATGGGGTGCTCTGTCCATCAGGGGTGCTCCCCCAGAGTGCAAAAAGTTTGTGAATTGTGTGCGCAGTAGCCGCACGTGCATCAACAAAGTAGCGCCAAGCGTGCGCCTGTGTCATAAGTAAAGGATGGCTGGCTTGACCGTTAAAGGGTGCTGTAACCCCCAAAGTGCACTCCAAACCAAATAAAAAAATATTTTCTGTGTTTGTGAATTGTGTGCACTGTGGCTGCACGTGCATCAACAAAGGAGCAGCGCCAAGCGTGCGCCTGTGTCCCATAAGTAAAGGGCCAGCTGACTTGTCCGTTAAAGCGTGCTGTAACCCCCAAAGTGCACTCCAAAAAAAATAAAAATATATATTTTTTTGTGTTTGTGAACTGTGTGCGCAGTAGCCGCACGTGCATCAACAAAGTAGTGCCAAGCGTGTGCGCCTGTGTCATAGGTAAAGGGCCAGCTGGCTTGACCGTTAAAGGGTGCTGTAACCCCCAAAGTGCACTCCAAACCAAATAAAAAAATATTTTCTGTGTTTGTGAATTGTGTGCACTGTACGTGCATCCTCAAAGCAGAAGCGCCAAGCATGTGTCTGTCTCTTAAAGGGTGGTGTAGCCCCAAAGTGCACTCCAACAAAAATAAAACATTTTCTTCTGTGTTTGTGAATTGTGTGCACTGTACGTGCATCCTCATAGCAGCAGCGCCAAGCGTGCGTCTGTCTGTTAAAGGGTGGTGTAACCCTCAAAGTGCGCTCCACAAAGAATAAAAAATTCTTTTTTTTTCTGTCTCTGTGAATTGTGTGCACTGTAGCTGCACGTGCATCAACAAAGGAGCAGCGCCAAGCGTGCGCCTGTGTCCCATAAGTAAAGAGCTGGCTGGCTCATTTCTTAAAGGGTGGTGTAACCCACAAAGTGCACTAGTCTCCAACAAAAATAAAAAATTTATTTCTGTGTTTGTGTGCGCCTTAGCCGCACGTATATATCAATATAACATAAATGGAGGACCAAACTTTCTCCGATAAAAATAAAATAGTGAAAGAACAAGAACCACTTCCTCCTAGTGCTGAAGCTGCTGCCACTAGTCATGACATAGACGATAACATGCCATCAACGTCGTCTGCCAAGGCCGATGCCCAATGTCATAGAGGGCACATACAATCCCAAATGACAAAGGCCCTCATTCAGAGCCACTCGCAAACAGCAGTACGCTCGTTGCGTTCCGATGTTGACTAACCACGCATGCGTCGGTGTTACACTGCGCATGTGCGTACGGCAGATTGCGAGCTTTTTTTCTCTCGTTCCTAAAATAGCGTACAGGAAGTGACATGTCAAATGTGATTGACAGAACAGGGCATTTTTGGGTGTTGACGGGGGTGGAGATGGAAAAACGCAGGCGTGGCGAGGCGTTTTTGGGGCGTACATACATTAGCAGATGCGAACGTCAAATGTGTTCGGACCGTCACATACGTCACTGGAACATCCTCTTTCCCTTCAAAATGCTCGCACAGTTTAGGGTCTGGATTACTCGACCACATTGGCGATGGCCTTCTCCTCCGTCCCGGGACTCCATGATGTTGCAGCGATTAATCGCGGGTGGTCACAAAAGCAATTAGTGTTGTATTGAAAACCGGCTTGGTATGTGTTTGGAAAGCAGTTTATTGGGATAGCACAAAACCGTACGCAGGTGGAAATCATACCTGCTAATGTCAGGATTACACAATCAATTGGCGTACATTTTTTGGGGTTTTTTTTGGCCTCAATTTGTTGTTTATGGCCTATTGTGACAATAATGTCATCATGTTTTAATTAGCTCCCCTTTTTTTTTTTAATGTGCAATTTGCATCGTTATGTGATATTTTAAACGTTCCTTCAAGAGGCCTTTTTTTATACAAATGAAATGTTTTTTTGTGTCCTTTTTTGCCTTTAGGGCCAGGATTAAATGTAACCCATTTGTACAATAATGTCACAATACAATGTCAGATTTTTTTCATAAATTTATTGTTTAAACACAAACCAATTGGCATAATATTTTTTTTTTTTTTTTTCTGCCAAAGATACTTTTTATCAAAAATAAATAATCAATAACTGATAACAAACGTACAAAAATAACTTAAAAACATTTCACAAGAAAGGAGAGGGAAGTTTTGACCAGAAAGGAATATGAGCCAAGCACAGAAGGAGTGTGGGAAAAGTCGCCATTGCTGTCACCGTTTTTTCGCCCGTTTGGATGGGGGAGGGTGGGCGCCAGACCGGATCCGGGATGCCATCGGGCTGGCCTGTCCAGAGGCAGATGTTGTGGCCTCTGGACTCGGCACAGGGCTAGGCACATTTGGAGGATTGGCTGATGTTGTGCCAGAGGTGGAGGATCCTGATGTTCCGGCAGGAAGGGAGGTCGGCTCCACCATGTGCTGGCGAACGAGCTGCTCCAGGGCATCGGCGATGCGGATGTTGGCCCTGGTATTTTCCGCCAGGGCCTGACCAATGGTCACGTTGGCCGCAGCATTTTGCTCCAGGGCCTCAGCCACCCGTATCAGACTGGCGTCCATCCTCTGCAGAATCTCCATATGGAAATCCGATTTGAAATTGAGTTCTGTGAGGAGGCCAACTGCCTGCGAGGGGGCACGCCCTGGACTGGCTTCTGCAGGGTCCTCAGCCGGATGTACTGGTTCCTCCCCTGCAGAGCCAGCAGAAATTCTGCGGCCAAGGCTTCCCTCTGGAGCAGACTCATCCGCCTGTGTCTCTGTTGGAAAAATGAGAAAAGAGTCACATTAGAATCTACATATTGGCACAATAGCATTTCAGAGTTGGTGACATCACAATACTTACCTGGGCCAACATGAGGAGCCGCAAAGTCTGGCATGTCCGTATCCATGTTGGACACGCCAAACACCTCCACAGGCTGCACACACCCCTGTGCCAGCTCTTCTAAATCCGTCAACTCCAATGACACAGGGGTGGGACCCCCACCTGTCCCCCTTGCATGCCTAGCCCTGTCCGCGAGTTTTTGCTTTAGGCGATATTTGAAGTCGCCCCATCTGTGGGGAAAAATGGAAGCCATTATCCTTTGGTTTAAAATGGGGTTTGTTTTTAGGGGGGGCAAGGGTTTACTTACCGCCGTTTGACATCCCGGGCTAGACGGACATAATCACCCACTCTATTGACAGCAACGGCTACCTCTTCCCACATTCTCCACTTCTGGCTTAGACTCATATTCCTGTCTGCCTGTGGCAGGATGTCCACACACTTCTGGATCAAAACCTCCATCTCCTTTCTTGTGAAATGTGGCTGCCTTTTTTTTTTGCCCGCTTTGGCCGGAATACTGGGCCCAGCAGCCTCTTCCATGTCATCCTCCTCACCTATTTGTGTAAATTTACAGAATTCACAAAATCACAACTTGCCTAATCTTATGTTTCAAATTAATCGTTGATAGAAAATGCATGAAAGACTTACCGCCTGACTCTTGTGCATTTTTTCCCTGGTCTGTCGCCATGTCTGAGGTCCAAACAAGAAATACACCAGAATTTGAATGTGTTTTCGTGACGTATTTATACATGCGTCCTTATTTTGCGGCCGCATCATTGATTGTGCGGCCCTATGATCCCTCCTTAATTTGTGCGGGAAACGAAACACTATTTATGGCTTGGTGTGTCTCAAGTCGAGGTGGCGTTTTTGGATTGTTGGAGGTTATCTTGGCTGGAGTTTATTGATTGCGTAGAAAGGAGTTGGAGGTTGGAGATTCGTTTGTTGGTTAGATTTGCGTTTTTTTTTCCGTTATCTTTGTTGGTTTATATTTTTGGGACCTCGTTTGTTGATTTGGTAAGTTTTGTGAAGTCTAACTTTTGTTCAATTGTTGTTTCATTGTGTTTCGTATATTTTGTAATTTTTGGATACCTAATTTATTCTATTTTAGATTTTGTTTATTTTCGACCCCAAAGACCTTTTGATTTTGCATCTTAGATATTTGCTCTTGGTAAGTCCATTTTTTATCTTGTATTAGCGAACTAATTAGCGCATTTTTAGTAGTTACTCTTGTGACTTGTATTAGCGAACTAATTAGCGCATTTTTAGTAGTTACTCTTGTGACTTGTATTAGCGAACTAATTAGCACATTTTTAGTAGTTACTCTTGTGACTTGTATTAGCGAACTAATTAGCACATTTTTAGTAGTTACTATTGTGACTTGTATTAGCGAACTAATTAGCGCATTTTTAGTAGTTACTCTTGTGACTTGTATTAGCGAACTAATTAGCACATTTTTAGTAGTTACTCTTGTGACTTGTATTAGCGAACTAATTAGCGCATTTTAAACAGCTTAATAATCATTCTAACTTTTTGATGGTTTAGCTTTCGCTTTTTGAGCCAACATTTCGACCCGTTTTGATGTACTGTGTTAAATGTCGCTTTGCGGTTTTGCTAAATGGGTGTTTGGCATATTTGAACTTTGGTCTAGCACAAAATGTATCAACAAAAATGCACAGAGTGAAATGTGTCAAGTAATTTTGTTGTTTATTTTCAGTTTGGACGTATCATGACAATACCCCGGCATGTAAGCAGCAATGGATGGTATCATCAAGCTAAGTTGTTTTAATATAGTTTTGGGGTGGGTCAAAAGCTTTACTTTGAAATTTTTGAATTTCAGGTTGATCTGGGGCGGATTGTTCTGGCCATGCTCCCGGAAGCCGACCAACCTCAATCTCATCCCAGGCGTAGGCATCGTAGGCATGCAAGGCCCCAGATATTTCGAACACGTGTCACCCTTTTTGGAATGCCCGATGATGAGGTTTTAAGATGCTACCGTCTACCTCCCAAAATCATCATAGACACTCTCTCATTAATAGAAAGTGATCTTGAGCGGCAAATTGACAGTCCAACAGCAATACCACCACTGACGCAATTTATGGCGGTGTTACATTTCTGTGCCTCAGGATCGTTTCAAACAACGGTGGGAATAGTGGCGGGCATCTCCCAATCCTCCTTTTCCCGGATCCTGAGGGCAGTGATGGAGGCACTTTTCAAGCACCTCCATCATTTTATTCAAATGCCTTTGGATATGGGTGCCCTTAGTGTGGCCAAGGCCAATTTTTACCAAATAGCTGGCTTCCCACACATCATAGGGGTTGTGGATGGTACTCACATACCACTTCAGCCTCCAGCACGGCTGGAGGCAATATTTAGAAACAGGAAACACTATCACTCCCTGAATGTAATGGTGGTATGTGATGCCTCCCTCCAGATCCAGTCCCTGAATGCTAAGTTACCAGGAAGTGCACATGACTCCTTCGTCATCCGGCAATCAGGGATATGGCAGAAATTAACCAACCTACAAGCTGGTGATGCGTGGCTTCTGGGTAAGTGGAGACCTTTAGTACATAACAATGTTAAGCTTGATACACAGTGTTCCTGATGTTGTCTCTTATTTTTCACAGGAGACAGTGGATACCCTTGCATGTCCTGGCTGCTCACTCCTTATTTGGCTCCCACACCAGGCCCACAAAGTGAGTATAATTCCGCACTTACAGCCACAAGGCAAGTGGTGGAGCGCTGTATCGGCCTTTTAAAAGGCCGATTCAGATGCCTCCACCGCTCTGGTGGCGAGCTCATGTATTTGCCGGATATGGTGTCGAAAATTGTGGTCCTGTGTGGGATATTTCACAACATCGCCATAAGGAGTGGTGTCCCAATGCAGCCAGAGGATGCCTTACCTGAGGATGGCCCCCCTGAGGTTGGTCGGAGGTCAGTATGTGGGGGGGCCATACGCTATGATGTGGTGGCCAGATTTTTTAGGTAAGTTTGACCCAAACTACAGTGTTTATACCTAATGTGTTTGTGTTTGTTTGCGAACATCTAATTTATTTATTTTTTTTCACCATCTTCTGTTTGTTCACATAATCTTTGCCACTCCAACGCTCACTACTTCCTGCTACCCTTACCAAACCTGGATCTGGTGATTTTGTCCATATATTCTGGAACCCATATCGCAACGCCATGTTTGTGGAATCATGTTGGCATGGTCCTTCGTCAACCAGTTCTTGATTGTTTTTTTTAATTAAATATTTTATTTGTATGTGTTGTATTTGAGATTATCACTGTTTTTTTTTTTTGGGACTGACCACTTTGATTTCTCATTTATGTTGTGAATAAATGTTTGGAGAGTGAAATGGTCTTCCTTTTTTTGGACGTTAACAGCAAGTGTAACCAGGTTAACACACCTTACATTTGACTAAGGGGTAATCCAGTACTGACACCAGTTGATGTAAACTGAAATATGTTTGCAGGTTCCCAACCCACACCAGAAGGAAGCCTGTCCAAACCTTTGGATTTTGAAGATTGGCCTAAGCAGCTTGCACACCAACTAGGAACCTGTAAAATGGCGAAATATCTAATTGACACTACACCCAAAAAGGGAAATGACATTGTTACTGTTATGTGTTTCTTGTGGCTGTTTAACATACAAATACAAAATACAATCTAACTTTTAAAAAAGGGAAATCCTTGCAGGAACAGTCTACTTATGTCAGGGAAAACTATTTTTGTTTTTGAAAAAAAGAATGAGCCAGAACGTATATTAGAACTACAAAATTTATTTACAAAACGAAAATAAACAAAAAAAACTACTGGCGAAGGATGCCAGACAGCCGGTCAAGGGCCACAAGAATGCCAATGACATGTTGGCGCATCTGGCCAACACAATCGTCCACCTCTTGTCGACGCCTCTGTTCCTCTGTGGGTGAGAAAAGTGTGTGGATTAATAAAACAATAGGGAATCCACATTAAAAAAACAAAAACACAACGAAATCACTCCTAAACCGAAAAAAGAAAAACCAAAACAAAAAGGGGGTGCTGCCAAAAATACAAGGCCTATGTACAAATTCACACAGGTGTGATATGTGTATGTTGAAATCAGCAGGAAGAGGTAAAGGCAAACTGCTAAATCACCAAAAGTAAACCAAACAAGCACGAATAAAGGCACGACACATGATTACATACAAACAGTTTGTGGTTAAAAAAAATGAGAAAGAAAAACATACCGGGAGCCAAAACGGGAGCTCCGGAAGTCCCTCCATGTTCCTCCTCGGAGGAGCCTTCATTCCCCAAAGAACGGGGAGGGGTAATGATGGACTCCGGGGAGGGGGTAATTGGAAGAGGGGTGGGTGGAGGAGAGGGGGAAGTGGGACGGAGGGGAAGGAGGCTCGACAGTTCCGGGAGAGGGTCTGGGAAGGCTGGGGAGGAGTGGGGTATAGGGGAAATATTTGGGGTGGAGTGTTGGCTGGGGGTTGGGGATAGTGGCCGGGAACGCCGTCTGGCCGGACGGTGACGGCGTAGTCTTGGCTGTCCTCCTAAAATATGTCAAACAAATTGAGGTTAGTTTCTGGGCAAATCCGGGGCCCAAATAAAAAAAAAAAAACCAGCAACAAAAAACATGCAAAAAGGAGTAGAATGAAAAAAACAGAAATAGAGGGAAAACAAGCACACGCTGATATGAGGACAAATAATTAATAGGACAGACAGGAAAACATGCACACGCAGATATGAGGACAAATAATTAATAGGACAGACAGGAAAACATGCACACGCAGATATGAGGACAAATAATTAATAGGACAGACAGGAAAACATGCACACGCAGTTTGCCCCACAAACACAAACATGAAAACCACAATACATAACACTTACTTTCAAGGATCTGCATGCGAAAGCATGCCAGCAAGCGGGGCGTTCGCCGTTGCAGGTCTGACCACCTGCGCTCCAGCTGCCCGATGTTGCGGCGTGAACCCAACGTCCGCAGGCGGGACCGTGCCTCCGCATACGCGGAGCGCTTCTGCCGGTTGGTGATGGGTGGAGGCTGGCTGGTGATCCGCCTATCCATCACCTCCGTTAGCACCAGCAGCTCGCGCCTGGTGAATGCGGAGGCTCTCATGATGGCAATGGAGTTTTTCATACAAAACATTTTTGATAAAGTGTGGCAAAAATTTCTGATTGGCTAATGTATTTTGGAAATTAACAGGAGCAATTTTATTGGTTAGTGTATGAGTCATGTGTTCAACAGGGCCAGAAATCTCTGGAGAGTTATGATAGGCTTGATGCAGTGACATGCGTTTGCAAATTTACATAAAGAAATGAACCCCGGAAAATATGCGGGGATCCACAGCAATAGAACAATTGTTTAATTGTGGTTCACATGTTTTTTGAACAATAAAAGCGAATGTTCCATCCGTACGTATTCTGCGGGTAAACACAAACACGGACAAGAGTAAAGTTTCTTGCATTGTGTTGAAAAAAAAAAAAATTAAGCTAATTGATACATTGATTGGCATGATACGATTGAGGGAGGTAGGCAGAATAAAGGAGCAGGTAATCGACATCTGACAAGGCCACTTCCGGTTTCACTTGTGCGTGCGTTCCCTTCAAGCCATTTCGGGGATGTACGCTCGCTATTTCGCACGCTCGTTAGTTAGAGGAGGGGTCGTCTGAGTTTAGGGAGGAATTTTAGATGCGAACGAAAATACGAGCGAGCCATTGAATTTAAATAATTTTGTACGTACGCCTAACGTACGTGCGCCCGCTTGCGAGTGGGTCTGAATGAGGGCCAAAGTTCAGGAAAATGACCTTAAAAAAAACATTTAAATCATCTGAGGAGAAACGTAAACTTGCCAATATGCCATTTACGACACGGAGTGGCAAGGAACGGCTAAGGTCTTTCCCTATGTTCATGACTAGTGGTTCAGCTTCACATGATGATGGAAGCCCTCCTCCCGCTAAAAAAATCAAACGAGTTAAGCTGGCAAAAGCACAGCGAAGAACTGTGCGTTCTAAGAAGATATCACAAATCCCCAAGGAGAGTCCAAGTGTGGTGGCGGTTGCGATGCCTGACTTTCCCAGCACTGGACGGGAAGAGGTGGATCTTTCCACCATTTGCACGCCCCCTGCAAGTGCTGAAAGGAGCACCCACAGTCCACTTGCTGATATGCGAATTGAAGATGTCACTGTTGAAGTACAACAGGATGAGGATACTGGTGTAGCTGGCGCTCAGGAGGAAGTTGGCGAGGAGGATTCTGATGGTGATGTGGTTTGTTTAAATCAGGCTCCGGGGGAGACAGTTGTTGTCCGTGGGATGAAAAAGCCCATCATGGTCATGCCTGGGCAGAAGACCAACCATTCCACCTCTTTGCTCTGGCAATATTTCTATCCAAATCCGGACAACAACTGTCTTGCTATATGTACCATATGTAAAGGTGAAATAAGTAGGGGTAGGGACGTTAACCACCTAGGAACATCCTCCCTTATATGGCACCTGCAGCGCGTTCATAAAAAGTTACTGTCAAGTTCAGAAACTTTGGCTAAGACCGTAAGCAGTCCAGGGACACCTAAATCCCGTTGTCCTGTTGTATCCAAGTGCCTGCAAACCACACCGTCAACTCCCTCCTCATCAATTTCCTCCTTAGTCAGATCGGAAGTAGTCCTGCAGGCCATGTCACTGGCATGACTGACTCTCCTATCCGGGATTCCCCCGGAGGATCCTGCATTGCTACGCCTACTGCTGCTGCTCTTGCTGCTGCTGGGAGTCGTTCATCATCCCAGAGAGGAAGTAGGAACACCACTACTTTTACTAAACAACTGATCCTCCAACAGTCCTTAGCGAGGAGGATGAAGTATGACAGCAGTCATCCTAAAGCAAAAGGTATAACTGAGGCCTTGACTGCTATGTTGGTGTTAGACGTGCGTCCGGTATACGCCATTAGTGCAGTGGGATTTAGACAATTGATGGAGGAGGTTCCAAATCCCATCTAGATTCCACTTCACTAGGCAGGCGATACCGAGACTGTACAGAAATGTCAGAAAAAGTGTCCTCAGTGTCCTGAAAAATGCGGTTGTACTCAATGTCCACTTAACCACGGACATGTGGACAAGTGGAACAGGGCAGACTAAGGACTATATGACTGTGACATCCCACTGGGTAGATGTATCACCTTATGCAGCAACAACAGCAGCGTCACCAGTAGCAGCATCTCAGAAACGCCAGCTCGTTCCAAGGCAGGCTACGCTGTGTATCACCGGTTTCAGTAAGAGGCACACCGCCGACAACCTCTTAGAGAAACTGAGGGAATCATCGCCCAGTGGCTTACCCCACTTAGGCTCTCCTGGGGATTTGTGATATCTGACAACACCACCAATATTGTGAGGGCATTACATCTGGGCAAGTTCCAGCACGTCCCATGTTTTGCTCACACAATAAACTTGGTGGTGCAGAATTTTCTGAAAAGCGACAGGGGCATGCAGGAGACGCTTTGGGTGGCCCGAAAAATTTCTGGCCACTTTTGCCATTCAGCGACTGTGTGCCAAAGACTGGAGCGCCAGCAAACACTCTTGAACCTGCCGCGCCATCACCTGAAGCAAGAGGTTGTGACGCGGTGGAACTCAACCCTCTATATGCTTCAGAGGATGGAGGAGCAGCAAAAGGTCATTCAAGCCTATACATCCACCTATGACATAGGCAAAGGAGGGGGTATGCACCTGACTCAAGCGCAGTGGAGAATGATTTCCGTGTTGTGCAAGGTTCTCCAGCCCTTCGAACTTGCCACACGTGAAGTCAGTTCAGACACTGCAGCTTGAGTCAGGTCATTCCCCTCATCAGGCTTTTGCAGAAGCAGCTGGAGAAAGTGAAGGAGGAGCTAAGACGGAGCGATTCTGCTCAGCATGTGGGACTTGTAGATGAAGCCCTTCAATCGCTTTGCCAGGATTCCAGGGTGGTCAATCTGTTGAAATCAGACGACTACATTTTGGCCACCGTGCTCGATCCTAGGTTTAAAGCCTATGTGGTGTCTCTCTTTCCGGCCGACACAAGCCTGCAGAGGTGAAGGACCTGGCAACAATTTCTGACATGTCTACTGTCACTGCATATGATACTGTCACCATTGACAGAATGGTGGAGGATTACATCGGTGACAGCATCCGAGTAGGCATGTCAGACAGTCCGTACCTGTACTGGCAGGAAAAAGAGGCAATTTGGAAACCTCTGTACAAACTGGCTCTATTTCACCTGAGTTGCCCCCCCCCTCCAGTGTGTAATCCGAAAGAGTGTTTAGTGCAGCCGGGAACCTTGTCAGCGAAAGGTGTAGGAAGTTGCTTCCACAAAATGTGGAGAAGATGATGTTCATAAAAATGAATTATCAACTCTTCCAGGGAGACCAGCCTCCAGAAAGTACAGAGGGACCTGTGGTGGTGGATTCCAGCGGGGACGAATTAATACTCTGTGAGGATGAGGATGTACACAACACTGAAGAGGGTGAGGAATCGGTGGATGAGGAGGATGAGGACGACATCTTGCCTCCGTAGAGCCAGTTTGTGCAGGGACAGATTAATTGCCAGCTTGTTTTGTGGGGGCCCAAATGAACCAATCATTTCAGCCACAGTCGTGTGGCAGAGCCTGGCGCTGAAATGATTGGTTTGCTAAAGTGTGCATGTCCTGTTTATACAACATAAGGGTGGGTGGGAGGGCCCAAGGACAATTCCATCTTGCACCTCTTATTTTTCTTTGCATTATGTACTGTTTGGGGCCTAGTTTTTCAAACTGCCATCCTGTCTGCCACTGCAGTGTCACTTCTAGATGGGCCACATGTTTGTGCTGCCCACTCGTGTCGCTTAGCATAGTCATCCAGCTACCTCGGTGCAACCTTTTGGACATAATAACACTATTGTGAGGTGTGAGGTGTTCAGAATAGACTGGAAATGAGTGGAAATTAAGTTATTGAGGTTAATAATAGCATAGGAGCAGAAAAACCCACAAATTCTGTGATTTTAGCTATTTTTATGCTTTTTTTAAAAAAAATACAGATCCAAAACACAAAACCCAGAACCCAAAACACGGAATGGTGGTTTTGGCAAAACCAATCCAGATCCAAAACACGAAGAAAGATCCAAATCCAAAACCAAAACACAAAACACCAAAAGTGGCCGGTGCACACCCCTAATTAGCAGGTGGGATAATTAATAACCACAGAGGGACTACAAATGTAAATAGGCAATATCCATAACAGGTGAGAGGACAAAGCATGTGAGGAACATCAAAGCATGAGAGTGAAGTCAAATAGAGCTAAAATCAAGGGGAAGACTACATATAAACCCCACACCAGGATTGGCATCATTTATCCACCAGTTTATGATATTTAGAGAGAACATTCCTACTGGTATACAGGTAATGCTCATGATTGGAGATCTCATTAAGTAGGGATTAAAATTGAGACACCACCACAGCCTCAGGGCTATGGTCTTTGAGCCATGTAGAGGTAATAGAATAAGCGGCAGAGTTTCTATATAGTAGAAAGCTGGATATGACCTGCGTCTGTAGGTGTACTTATGGTTTTGAGAGTCAAGTTTGTGCAGTTTGATACATAAAATAATGCAAAAGATGATAAAGTTAGCTGTAAACCTGTAATGATGAGGGCACAATGTAAGTGATAACGATTTTATATTGCTTGAGTCACAGTGCTCTACAAATATCAAAACCACATTGGGGGTGGTGGTATGGTAATGAAGGGGGGAAGAAGGTAGTTGGGGTACACTAGATGGTGCAGTGGCTTAAGGACAGTCCATTTGTAAATGCTCAAAGTCTGTGGTAGATGATCATGGGCAAGATAGGATGTGAGGGGGATGTGAGGTAGGCGTCCCTTACCTACTGCAGTGTGTGTAATGGCTGTGTAATATACTTACCAGGCATAAAACCAGTTTGGTCAGAATGTACTAGAGTGGTGACCACAGAGTTTTACCTGTGAGAATAAATAGGAAACGCTAGAGGCATTCAAGGAGGTATAATACTGCATAAAAGCAACAACTATATTGGCAGTTTCTTCCTTAGCTAAGAAGGCCAAATAACTACCCCCACCTCTCCCTGTGAGTATTGCAAATGCTTCAAAAACAACAACCTGTGTTTGGATTTGTTGTAGAGATAACCCAACCACTCTTGTTTTGCAGAAAATCATAATCCCCAATCAGAAACAGCACAAGAGGACAAGAACTGAGACTCCAATTGATGACACAGCGGCTCCAGCTCCACTTGTTTCTTCCTATTGAATTGTTTGATCTCAGCCACTCTTTTAGTAAATGCACCTCAAAGAAATACTTTGACGGTTTCCATAAAATTGAAGGTGTCCCGTTTAGGGTTTTCAGAATCGAGTCAGGATCCTTGGACTGAGCTGATTAGTTGTAGTAGAATTGTAATGGTTGAATCAGGAGTCTACTCATGGGTGTGACTCGTGGTAAATGCATGGTGCCTTCAGGGAGGTCAGTAACACCTAGAAGGCTCTTAGTCTGCCCCTGGAACCAACTGAGTAGAATTCAACCCCTTACTGTGAATACAAGGATAAGGGGTCAGAACCAGTGTTTGAGAACTTACTCAGGGGACAAAGCATACACAGGCAGGGCTGCCATCAGGGGGGGACTGCCGGGACTGGAGTCCTGGGCCCGGACCCTGTCAGCACTGGAGGGGGCCCGCGACGGCTCCTACCCAGTACCGCCCGCTCCTACCACCAGTGCATAGCACGCACTACCCTCAGGAGTTAAAACTGGGGTGGGGTTCTGCTGCTACCGCCCGCCGGTTCACACTACTTGTTTGCCCGCTCCTGCTCTAACCTGAGAGCCCCCTCCGATGGACCGATTCAATTCCTCTCCCTTCAGTCTAATCAAAATGAGGGCGGGGCCAATGCAGCAAGCCCTGCCCCCGTACATCCGCGAATCGCGTTATCACGATAACGGGTGGGGGTCAGAGCCTAACGATGCAAGGTGCCCGCCCCCATTACCAAGATGCTGTGACTTCAGAAGTGTAAGTTAGAAGTTTGTATGCATTTTATCATGTGTATGTATGTGTCTGTATGTTTTAGTGTGTATGTGCTAGTGCTAGTGTGTATATATGTATGTGCTAGTGTGTATATATGTGTTGGTGTGTATGTGCTAGTGTGTATGTATGTTAGTGTGTATATATGTGTATGCATGTTAGTGTATATGTGTATGTATGTGTTAGTGTGTATGTATGTGCTAGTGTGTATGTTAGTGCATATACTGTATATATGTGGTAGTGCGTGTATACTGTATGTGTTAGTGTGTGTGTACACTGTATATGTTAGTCAGTATATATGTTTATCGATACATACCGCTTGGAGGGAGAGGTCAGAGGAGCCGCGGTGTGTGAGGAGCAGCGCCAGCCAGACCTGAAGGAGAAGAAGCCAGAAGAAACTAGCATTCTTCAAAGCGATAAGGTAAGTCATGATTAATGAGATGTAATGGTGGAAGGGGAGCGGGGGAAGAGGGGGCCCAGGAGCCCCCCTGCCTATTTTGTCAGTCCCGGGCCCCACAATTTCTGATGGCAGCCCTGTACACAGGTAATTGGTAGCCTGTCTGGAATCTGCTAGCAGATGCTGCAAACCGATTATCAGAGTTGGGTGACTGGAGCCTACACCCTTGAAGAGGAATCTAGATCCTGTCCCTAGCAACCAGAGTGAATGCAGAAGCAGAGACTCAGCATAAACGCTAACACTCAAGGAAAGGACCATCAGGTCAACAACCACCATCGATAGTGGTACCAATGGAATGGTGAGTAGAGAGTCCCTAAACTAGGTCAGGAGCTGCAATGCTGAGAATAAGCAATACAAATGCAGAGTAGCAAAGTAATTTGAAGTTCAGTATACATAATGTCCACTTGAACACGCAATAAGCAGGAGAGTTGTACTCAGAGTACTTGCTTAAAATCAGGATCACTGTAGGCTGAAGACTTGGCAATTGAAGCACTAGGAAAGACTATGGTATGCCCAGGAGAATTCAGGCTACTGCGCAGACTGGAGACAGACTTGGACTGAACTGCCACTGGATTGGGATCGGACACAACAGTAGTAGAACCGGAATAAAACCAGAGTCTTGAACTGGACTGGGATTGTGGGTAACAGCAATGGAGCCGGAGTGGAACAGGAAGCTTGAACTGGATTGGGACTGGTGGTAACAGCAATGGAATTGGAACCTTGAACCGAACTGGGACCAGTGGTAACAGCAACAGAACCGGAGTGGAACCAGAGGATTGAACTGAGGGCCTGATTCAGAGCCGGACGCTCTTTCAGAGCGCTCGCTCTGAATCAGTGCCCTCCCTCTCTTTTTTTAGAGCAGCCTCCTGGTTGCTCGCATAGCTGTGGGTGACGACCCACAACTATAGCGAGCGGCCAAAAAGATGGTCACGATGGTCAAGACCATCGCGACCATTGGGCTTGCAACGAGACCCTTGTGGTAGGGTCTCGTCTGCCGCAAGCCCTGGAGTGCTTTTGGCTCTATCAGAGCTGAAAGCACTCCCACTGACATCATTTGTGATGTCAGTGAGGCCAGCCCCAGATGGTAGGCGTTCCCATGGGATCGCCTCCGTCTGGGCAGCAACGCCCCCGGCATGCCCACCAAAGGAGGCGCGCTGTCACTGAACACACGCATGACGGCTCCCTCGTGCACATGCGCACTTGGCCAACATCGACCCGCTTGCGAGTGCTCAGCGCTCGCGAGCGGGTCTGAATCAGGCCCTGAGCTGGGACCAGTAATAGCAGCAGCAGAACCTGAGTGGAACTGAAGGCTTAAAACGGACTGGGACCAGTGATAGCAGCAACAGGAACCAGAATGGGACAAGGGGCTTGAAATGGGCTGGGTTGGTGACAGCAGCAGCTAGAACACAGGCTGGTGTAGACTGGAGTCTGATCACAATGCAAGAATGCAGAGTAGATGAAGCAGCAGCAGCTTGCAGAAATCCAGCAGAGCAGTGCAGGTTCAGGCAGCAGATCGGAGGTAGCACATACACACTGGTGAGTGAGCACACAGAGAGGTAATGAACCACATTGTTCCAACAATGTGCTAGTGACAGGTGCAGTTTAAAATAGGGTGCTCTTATAAGACACAGGAGGAGGTTGTCGTGTTAGCCCAGCAGACAGGTAGAGACTGGATACTAGCTCTCACCTAATAAGAGTCAGCATGACTGTGCCCATGACCCTCAGTACTTTAGTGACAGAGCTCTGAGATGGAGTGACCCATCTTGATGAAGCACCACCGGACAGGATGAGTATGACTAAGTCCTGGTTTTGTGACAGTAGGATACTTACAAGAAGAGTTATTACAAAGAATGGTCTCCCAGACAAGAGTGAGCTCAGATCCCATCCCCACCAAATTATGCTAATAGGGATTGAGTTTCCAAAGTGAGTCCCCTGGAACAGAAACGTGTTGAGATTTAGGACCTCATTCAGAGCCGGTCGCACCGAGTGTGCGGTCGGTCTGAATGAGGGGAGGATGTCTTGAATTTTCAAGACATCCTCCTTTGCGGTGGTAAGGCTGTGGGTTAACACCCACAGCCTTACGACCGCCTAAGGTGATGGTCGCGATGGTCAAGACCATCACGACCATCGGGGCTTACGACGAGACCCTAGAATAGAGTCTCCCTTGTCGTAAGCCCCGGAGAGCTTTCGGCTCTGTCTGTGCCGGAAGCTCTCCACTGACATCACTAGTGATGTCAGTGGGGCCACCCCCAAACAGTAGGCGTTCCCATGGGAACGCCTCCATTTGGGCTGCCACCCCCCCGGCCCGCCTTCCAAACGGGGCGAGCTGTCAATCAACATCGACAGCTCGCCACCTTTGGATCGAGACCCGCTACGACCGACGCTGTCGGTCGTAGCGGGTCTCACGCATGCGAACGACGGCGCCGGCGCCGGCGTGCGCATGCTCTGTGGGGGGCCATCGACCCGGTCCGAGCGCATCGGCGCTAACGACCGGGTCTGAATGACCCTTTTAGACTCATGGGTGACTGGTTGGATATACCTTTGAGCAAATAATCTACTGCATATACACTGGGAGACAATACACTAGATCTAAAAGGGAAAATGTGTCAAAAGTAGAGGACATATTCCTATGTTTTATCATTTTCTATTCCTTAAAGGCTTGCTTCATCTCAGCAGCAGCTACAGTAAAAGAATATTCAGCAAGCGTACTTATTCCAGCACTCTACACACAAGAACAAACACCTTAGCAGAGTCTGAGCATTTCATTGTATTTTCCCTGTCTGTATCAATAAAGGAAGTTCTCCTTAAGATATAAAAATGATGCACACATTGTACTTAATGAAATAGAAATCTATTGAAATAGTAGCATAATATAAGTACAGTATAAAAATCTAATTTAACAAATAAACACAAATAATGCAGATAAAGAGCTACCTTATGCGGTATGAATTTCTTTAATAGTACCAGACTATCGATAAGGAAAGTGCCCCTGATATGCCATCATAACTATCTACATACCCCTCCACATGCCCCTTATATGCAATCAGACCTCTCCACATGCCACTTTGAGGCCATCAGACCCCTAACATGCCACATATGCCATCAGACCCCACCACATGCCCCTTATTTGCCATTAAACCATGCCCCTTAAATACCATCATACCCCTCTCCGTTTGTGCTGCCACCCCCCTCGGCCTGCCTACCAAACAGGGCAAGCTGTCGATCAACATCGACAGCTGCCCCTTTGGTAACGAGCTCTGGAGCGAGAGAGTTTCTCTCTTGCTCCAGGGCTTGCACACGTGCAGTGCGGCCGCTGCGCGTGCGCAGGACTGACCATCGAGTCGCTTATGAGCGCATCAGCGCATGCGACCGACTCTGAATGAGGTCCCCTTTCCTTAAACATCCTTACAGTATGTGATGTTAATTTAATTTATCAGAATGGCTACTGGACTCAACTGCATTGCCTTTAGTCAGCAAGAGAAGAAGTGTTAAAACTAGACCATGGGGTATATTTATCAA
This sequence comes from Taudactylus pleione, assembly GCA_031769625.1. Lineage (NCBI taxonomy): Eukaryota > Metazoa > Chordata > Amphibia > Anura > Myobatrachidae > Taudactylus > Taudactylus pleione. Next base: position 8,076,084 of record JAUIMM010000484.1, read on the forward strand.
AGTTTGATTTTACATTCGATTTGATGTTCACATTAGCTCACCTCAAATCGAATCAAATCGAATGTACAAATCCCTGTCAAAATCCCTCATTTACTAAAATTCAATTTTAGAAGGCTTTTTAAAATCGAATTCTATTTGGTTCAATTTTGAACAGTGATTTGATGTTCGATTTTGCATGCCCATGTGCAAATTGAACATCAAATCCCACTCAAAATTGAACCTCAAAACCCCAAAGTAATAGACCCGCTTCATGCTTTAATTTTTAGCATGAGCAGAACTAATTGACACAGATGCATTCACAGATCAGTGAGATTCATCCATGCATCATTGTGTAAAATGCTTGTAGAGTGTTAAATTTAAAAAAATGACGTGCCCCCCCCAAAGCACAATCAGCCCCGAATTTTCTTTGCCAGTCCTGGTTGTGAAAATACAGGTGACCAAAGACATAGGGGTCCCCTGTATTTAGCACAACCAGCACTGGGCTAAGCGAGCCAGTCCTGGTTTTGGAAATACAGGGGACAAAATGAGTAGGGGTCCCCTGTATTTGCCATTTACCAAATCGGAGTTGAACAATGAATGTTTACAATGTTTCAATGAATATTCACAATGAATATTTACAATAAGTATTTACTATGAATATTTACAATGTTTCACCAGTTACCAGTTGGTAAAAGGTCTAATCAAGATGATTAGACCTTTTACAAACTGCTGCATTCACTCATAACAATTCTACACACCACTTAATTTCCCCAAAGTCCTTTCTTATTCAGTTTAGAATTCCATCCAATGCAAACTCCAAATATCATAGTTTACACACAAATTCCTGTTAATAGAATAACTTCTTCACAGGAGACACCAGAGAAGCTAATTGAGAATTTGAGGGAAGTGCAGGCACATTATAAACAAGTCCCAGACAGATATCAGAGAACTATACCCAATATTTTGGTTGCTAAAAACTCAACTAAAAACTCAAAACAAAATATGCTAAAGGTTTTATGGGGTTTGGGGTCTGGGAACTGTACTGTGTAGGCCAATCAAACTGTTGCCATGAATTTGGAGGCACACAATTTTCTAGAATGTCAGTGTGGGTTGTAGCATTAAGATTTCCGTCACTGGTACTCAAGAGCCTAGACCATATCATGTAAAACAGCCCGAGGCCTTTATTCTCCTTCACTAAACTCTTTAGTTGGCAGCACGTATATGGGCAGGAAGTCTTTTCAATGTTCATTGGGAGCTTCCTGTATGATCAGATGCACACAAGTCTCAGATCACCATGTACAATGCCAAAAGTTGACTGTAAAGCACATCAGCACTGGAAATGCGGTCTCTGGAGGGATAAATCATAGGCCCTCATTCAGAGCCGCTCGTTAGCGGCAGTACGCTCGTTCCGAGCGATGTTTGCACATCTGCGCATGCGTACGGTTTTTAGTACGCATGCGCGAACCAGTCAGTGCGGCCGAAAATCGTTTGTACGCTATATAGCGAGTGCCTGCTATTTTGAGTGACAGAATGAGGCGTATGTGGGTGGTAACAGGGGATGGTGCTTGAAAATGGGGAGTGGAGATCCGAACGCAGGCGTGCTTAAAGGTCAAAACGGGCGTTTTATGGGTGTGTATATTTAAAACAGCAGCGTCATTGACCACGTCACTGGGTTATTTTAGAGCCAGAACTGCTCGCAAATTTGTGGTAGCAAACACCAACCACAAGAATAGCGAGCAGTTCATACGCTGGTCGATGTACTCGATTAATCTAATAAATAGCGGACATGACGTAGGATGCGAGCGGCCAGGGGGCGTTTTTAACAAATAAACGAGCGTATGTTTTGCTCGCTCGTTCAGACTTAGAGGTGTGAACAGACTACAATGTGCGTACGGATCATTTGAATAGCCACCCCTTGTTTTTAAACGAACGACCGCAAATAGCGAACGGCTCTGAATGAGGGCCATAGTTCACTATCTGACATCTGATGAGGGTACCCTTGTTATCAGCTGTGATCGCTCTCTTTACGATCACAAAGGCAGCCCCCATAACTTTCTATGTGGACTTCAAAAAAGACCAATTAACATTTTTGAGTTTGGTCCCAATAGTGGACATCGGCCCTCATTCAGAGCCGTACGCTCTGAGCAGAGCGCACGCTCTGAATGAGGGCCGTCCTCCATAAAAATGGAGCATCCTCCTGGACGCTCGTATAGCTGTGGGTCACCACCCACAACCTATACGAGTGTGCAGTTTGATGGCCGCGATGGACGTGACCATCGCGACCATCGAAACTGCGAGCCGGAGCCTGCAGTTGAGGTTTTCAACCGCAAGCCCCGGAGTGATTTTGGCTCTATCAGAGCCAAAATCACTCCCACTGACATCACTAGTGATGTTAGTGGGCCGGCTTCTGACGGGAGGCGTTCCCATGGGAACGCCCCCGTCAGGGAGGCACGCCCACCAAAGGGGGCGTGCTGTCAATCAACATCGATAGCACGCCCCCTTTGATCAGACACAACGAGCTCCCTCCGTCGTGCGCATGCTCAGTGCAGAACATCGACCCACTTGCGAGCGGACAGCCGCTCGCGAGTGGGTCTGAATCAGGGCCATCATCTGTAAATTACTATGATTATTTAAAGATGTAAATTTGTCCTGACCAGTCAGGGATCTGCTTTCATTATCTAATTGAACTAGAAGAAAAATACATTGTTGTTAGTTTCAATGAGTTTAGGGGGGTATCCAATTAGCTCCGAAAAATTTTTGGACTTAAAAAACGTGTTTTTTGCCGATGTTCGGGTATTTTTCGACGATTTTTTTATCGTGCTATCAAATTAAACCCTGTTTATTACGCTGGAAAAATTTCTGTTTTTCTCACGAAAATACATAGGATCCGCAAACCTATGTATTTTCACTGCCACGATCGGGAGAAAAACACCTTATCGGGGATTTGGCTGAAGGCAGGCGAAACAAAATCCCTGATAAGTGCCGGCTTCGGGGCTATTTGGATCGCTGCGGGCGAGGTAATTAGCCGTGGTAATTTACCACAGCTAATTGGATACCCCCCTCAGTGTCAACTTTTTAGCAAACATTAGTAACTCACTCCAATATCCATTTCATTAGTTTTTTACCATCATATTCCTAATGACAATATCCTGATGATGACAAGGTCAAAATACTGTACATGAATTTTGTAAGAAATGTGACGTTACAACTTTATTAATAAAAGAGTTACGGTAATTGTAAAAAATAAGCTTGGCTGAGCTAGAGCTGGCATCCTCTCTTTTTTATATTTTTTTGCTGTCGCGTCCCTAGAGCAACAGTGGCAAAGAAGATTTCAGCTCATCAAATCAAACTTGTATCCTACTTTACACCTCCAATAAAGAATGGCTCAGTGAGTGCATTTAATAGCTTACTCAGGCATGATATTAAAACAAACCACAGACTGCACTAAGGGTGAAACACAGTCAATTTACAGCTGCCTAATTTCATTGGTAGACTATTTTCAAAGAGATAATCCCCGCTGGTCCTAAGAGCAAAAATTTAAGTGACACAGAGAAAGGGTATGCTTCAACGATGTAAATCAACGCATTTACGATTATGAAGCATGTTTGCAACTAGTTTCTAATCAAAGACCTGGGTAAAGTATGACTTATTTATTTGTCCACTTATCATGCATAGTCCATGTCCCCAGACATCTACACACTTTGGCAAAATGCATATTGCACAGAAACTTAGCTGCTAGTTAAAAAAAATAGTCTTTATTTACCACCATAGAAGACATTACAAATATTGAGAGAAAAGCATAGACACAGTGTCTGTCTGTGAATGGGGAAGGGGGGGAGTAATGTTAGAAGACCAGGGGCAGTTTTTTAAATATATTTTATAAAGAATGGTGCAACATACAGAGAAGATCTGTATCTTTATACCCCAGGTCCCAAATTAGCATTTCCAATATGCTACTAACAGGATAAGTTGCATTTGTTTCTCTTCTGGACAAGTTCCGTCCATACCAATTGGTAGTGATCTGTTAGGAGATATTTTAAGAGGGTAGCATAAGGATTGCAATGACCCAAAAATCTTTATATTCTAAAAAGAGGCCTAAACCTTTTTGTTTTAGAGGATTACTAAAGATTTGCCTTAAACCAGGGTAGGAGAGTTCTCCTTAGTGTGAATCATCTGATAGCTTCTTAAATTCTTTGTTTAGTCCCCATTGAGTGAGATTATCTCCTTACTATCGGCATTTCTTTGATATGTATATTTTATTTTACTGTCCTAATAAATGACCTCCACATTCCAGCAAGCTCTACACTATGATGTCCCTTGATGTAACCAAAGAAGGGTACCCAATGCATCTCAGTTGTGTGATCCAGGCCTCATTATTACTGTTACATCTTGGTGTATCAAATGAGTGGGTCCCTCTTTCCATTTATGGTGCATAATAACTTACATTGCTCAGTACAGCATACATAACATATTGTGTGGCTATTCCTTTGTGATCTGCTAATTTTTTCCCTTGCAATCAGTGCCTGTATCGGTACAATGACTATGTCATATGTTGATCATGGCCATGTCTGGTTCATTGCACCTACTGCACATGCCTCTAAGTGGCACCAGTGATAAATACTGTAGACAACATCATCACATTTCAAAATAGAAATACAACAGTAATAACAAGATTAATAAAAATAAAACATCCCATTTCAACTTCCATTTAAGTACCTAATTCTGTTTTTGTTGTCAAGTCATTTTTGCATGTTTGTGTTGGATTTACACTATCATTGCAGCTTCTTTACAATGGATTTTAAAGTGTGCTTGAGTTCAGTGTTTCTCAAATCCAGTCTTCAGGAACCGCTAATAAGTTTTCTATAATTCAAATTATAATAGCTGGAGCACAAGTGAATTAATTACTACCTGACACTCTTTAAAACAGTCACAGGTGGTAGTAATTATTTTAATTGTGATTCACACAGTATCAATAGTCCAGAGTACTAAATTGTAGAAGCATTGCTCTTGCAACGAATTCACAAGTAAAAATGGAGGTCTATTCAGCAAGAGTGACAATTGCCCAGAATATTATCGGGCAACATCGTCACAAGATTTTATCAATTCCGATAAAATATGGAAGCTATGCAGCAATATTTTGAGCAGGGACAGTGGTTGCGGTAACACGTTGTCCCTGCGATGTCACATAAAGCATTGATTTCGGGATTCCGAAAACAATCCCTTCTGTTTGTTCCTCTGCGTATGCTCAGTCATGTGCTCGGGAACAGTCTCCGTCCCTGCTTGCTGTGACAGCGGAGAGCTAAGTACAGCTCCAGCCTCCCGAAATTTATTGCCATATGTATACAGGCTTTATACTAGCCTGTACACTTGTATATTTATGTGCTTTTATATTTAACATTTATATATAAATGTTAGATATAATCGCACATAAATATACATGTATACAGGCTAGTGTAAAGCCTGTATACACATATCAATCAATTTTGGCAGGTTTAAAAGGCTCTAGGCCGATCACCAGGAAGCAGGCACGGAGACTGGGTGGGCTTACAAGATGCTACAGGGACTTATGGGAACATTTCCCTCTGTCCCAGCATTTTTTGGGATATTTAAGTATTTTCTTCATATAACGCCATTCTGAAATGGCGTTATACAAAGTAAATATTTTGAGTGATTTAACACTTTTTGCTTTGCTAACAGGTGAAGGGGAAATAAGTTAAATAACATGCGTGGGCACAAAACCCAGCTTTTAGGAACTGCTTTGTATGCAGCCCCTAGAAGACAGGTAACGTTAACATGGAAGCACTTTCTGCTATAGCAGTCCGGACTGGCAGCCTCAGGGGGAGAGAACACCTCCCCTTAAGACAAAGTCCAGTATGTGATTAGCAGAAAGCGTTTCTAATGGGAAGCCACTGCCAGTGCAAGGTTTGGGGGCTTACTGGTAGTGGTGAATTTCACTGTTGGGAAGTCTGCAGCCCTGAAGTTCTTAGGCAGAATTTGCTACTGGTCGCAATAAGCTGGCTCAAGCACAAGTAAACTGGATGACATTGCAGACGTGCTGGCGACTTGGGAAAAAGATCTCATATTCTGGCAGCGTCCTACTCCCAGAAAAAGGCTTTAAAAGGCCAGCCTATTAGACACTCTGACATAATTGGTGACATAACCACAAGGACAAAAGGCTGAGAGTACAGCATTCTTGCCCCTATAGTGGAGGAGAGCCCATCAGAACAGGTATAGAGGGCACATGGTCAGCAGTCAGGAAAGTAGTACATCAGGACCAAGAGGAGTGCACCAAATTGCTTCAACAGTGTGTCAATTCAAGATGGGTGAGTGTAACTTTCCGCAAAATTGAGTGAATTACCATAGGTATTACATTGAAAGTTAGGAGCTCCTTATGCCACAATCCAATCTGGATTTTCGAAGGAGTTGTCCGAAGGGTGACTGGTAATATCTATTTTTTTTACCGTCAATTTTAGACAGTAAGATTTTGAAGATGAATCATGGCAGGATCTATTTGGAAAAGATTGCTTATCATTTTTTTCAAGTGCGATGAAATAGATCAAATAGTATCCAACACAAAAAGCTCTATAATGCAAAGCAAAAGCACACGAAAGAAAGTATTAATTTAATGCAAACAGGGGCGCCGAGAGCAGCACACAGCGTGTGCTGAGCTGCATTTGGAGACTGCTTGTGGCTGCTGAGCAGCAGCCACAGCAGTCTCCTATGCCTGTGCGGGGGAGCGATCACACTGATCATGCCCCCCCCCCTGGCTTTGCGCCGGGCTGAGGGGGCTCAGAGCGCCCCCCTCCCAGCTCGCAGCGCCGCAAATCTTTTTTTTTCTCTCTCGGCAAGGGGGCGTGGACACGCCTCCCCTATTAGGCCATGCCCCCTATTACCGGGGCCCGCCACAGCTCTTGGCGGGCCTGAATGCAAATCGTAATTAGCATGTAGAATAAAATGGGATTTATTTTTTATATATAGTACATCCTTGCCAATTGGTGCAGCTTTGAAATGCCAGTGGCTAAAAGCCAATTGCAAACAATATAAACATATGCCTAACAACCAAAGATCAAATTCACATATTTTTACAAATATATCCGCAAAGCAATAACTTGTAAGTAAACTCTGAAATTCAAGTTCCTTGAAAGTCAAATTTAGACTTGCATATATACAGTATGAAAGAATGGATATTTTATGAAGCTTGCTGTTATTATACTTACATCTATGTGCTTAGCAAAGAGAAATCCTATTTGTAAAAGAAATGACAGTAGCGCTCATTTTCAGAAATAAAATTTGCATGAATATTCTGAAAAGTAGAACACTGAAGCTTTTATTACTGTAAAGCACAGCATGCGTTACAAAGCAAAATGGAAAGCAAGAAAGCTTTGTACTATTCAAAGTAGTACAGGGTTGCTGCACTCAGTGTAACTATGTTTAGAACTGTATGATGTCTGCCATACATCATACAGTTCTAAACATAGTTACACTGAGTGCAGCAACCCTGTACTACTTTGAATAGTGACATTATAGACCATAGATATATAACAGAGACTCAACTGCATCCCGAAATTTGGTAAATTTTCACACTCATTGCATAAATCTGCTTTGTAGGCTCTATTTTATCTCTTCTATTTACATGTCACATTGGCATATCTATGTAAAGATTAGTATGATAGAGTCTTTCAGATGCACGCTTCAAAACGTAGGAACAAGAATGCTGAGCTCAATCTACTGTACAATATACATGCTGGGTCTATACAGAAACTATACAATCAAATCAAAGGGGACCTTTTAAGTGACTAAAGAGGAGCTCCAACTCTTTTAAAGAAACAAATGAACAAAGGTGTTTTTTAGTGGAATCATAGTGTTCTCCTCAGCACATTTTGCCAGCCAGCCGGATGACATTAAGAAGTAGCCGGGTGGGCGCAGTGTAATACGCAGTAATTAAACATGTTGAAATCTTATATTGATTTGAAATTAAGATTAGAAATTTTAAATGAAACAATATTTAGAGACTCTTGCAGATATTGTCCCTTTGCTAGCTGGACACTAAAGCTAAGGGTATATTTACTAAACTGCAAGTTTTTAGAAGTGGAGATGTTGCCTATAGCAACCAATCAGATCTAGCTATTAGCTTCTAGAAGGTTCTAGATAAATAAGTAGAATCTGATTGGTTGCTAAGGGCAACATCTCCTTTTTTAAAAACCTGCACTTCAGTAAATATACCCCTAAGAGACACAGTGCACATCTGCACTATCCGTCTACCCTCTCTGCAATATTCCAACCATACAATCAACGCCCTATCTCTTAAAGATGGAGGAGGGATCTCTATTACTGTGCCTGTCACAATAACGTAAGCGCTGCTCAACTCTGATCTTGGCCATCAGACTCCTGGATCAGGATAGTGCTGGGTGGCATGTAAAAACAAGCCAGATGAAGCACCCTTGAAATTGATCCTAGGGAGAAGAGTGCATGCACATGTTTGTTGTAAGTTAGTACGCTCAGGTAAGGTAATCTATTAATTCCTTCAGATGACAAAGTTATTGATTCATTCTTTTGGTTTGCACATTGGATTTTGGATTCAACCTGGGAGGAATGTTTACCACAACTCTCTAAACTTTGATACAAATTGCACTCTGATCCAAGACAATTTCAATGGGCAGAACAAGTAAATAAGAAACCTCTTCATTGAAAAGATTGTCAAAAAGGAAGGAGTTGTAAAACGCCAAAGAGGGATAAAGTGAGACATTTTTTAAAAGCAGTCAACTACAAGCCAAGTAGTACTAACCCCTTTGGGGGAAGAAGATCAGTGGTGAGTTCAAGAGTCCATGGCATTTCAGGAACAGGAAGAAGGTGAAGAGGACCTGCAGGTGACTGATGACTATTGTATTGTGCAATAATTTTGTCATGGGAACCAGTGGTTTGAGATTTGGTTTGGGACTCTTGGGACCAGCTGAAGTAGAAGTGTGGGTGAAACTGGGAGACTTGATAAGTTGCCTGCTTATGGAGCAGGATTGGATAGAATAGGACTGCTAGAGTGTTCTTGGCTTTTTTAACAGTACGAGATGGAAACTCAGGCCTGGAATCTGAACCAAGATACAGAACTGGAATCCTGGCCATGAAGGCCTGAAACCGATCGTACTTAACTCAGCCCTGGACTGGAACTTAATGCTGGAACCACTGGGAACTCAGACGAACACTTCTGTACAAACTCAGAGCTGCATAGTACCGAACCTGGAATCGAGAAACTGAAAAGCAGTGTCAGGAATGAGGAACTCAGAGCGAGCAACCAAAGAATCTGGATCTCCTTAGAACCCACATTACAGTGCAAAAGCCTGGAACTAAAATCAAAACTGAGGGCAGAGAACAAGGTACATTAAGAAATGGAAATATTGCCCATAGCAACCAATCAGATTCTAGCTATTATCTTTTAGAAGGGGGCTAGATAAATGTTAAGTAGAATCTGATTGGTAGCTATGGGCAACATCTCAACTTCTAAAAACCAGCACTTTAGTAAATATACCCCTCAGACCTTGAGAAACCCATCACAGTAATGGCCTATGGAGAATAGTCAGAAGGACCAAATAAAAGTACAAATAAGCACTAGATACTGGAAATACACTGTTGGAAATAACCACAGTAGTTAGAAGCCAGCAGGTGCTGAGAGATGTGCAGAAACCCTCTGTGCAGTAAACTGGTGAGACTGGCAGATGAACTGATACTTGCTGAGATTACGCATAGGTGAGGCCAGCAGATGTACCGATGCTTGCTGAAACTGAGCACAGTTAAGTCTGATAGATGAACTGATACTTGTGGAGGCTGAGTACAGGTAAGGTTGACAGGTGAACTGATGCTTGCGGAGGCTGAGCATAGGTTAGGCTTGCAGGTATAGAGGACAAACACCAGAATTTAGCAATAGGAAACAGGAACAGCACAGGAATCACTGAAGTCTGGGAGCCAGACACTATCCCAGAAGGAATGTGTTGCACTGGTTGTGTGCTGTACTCAGGAGCAAGTTTAAGTAGTCCGCTGTGGAGGCCCATAGACTGCAGAAGTCATGTGAGCTTGAGTACAGTGTAGGGATAGGACTAGGAAGTCACATGGGGAAAAACCAAGATGGCCACACCCAGCAGCCTGTCAGTTTGTTTAGATCCCACGGTGTGGAGAGCAGGGATGTTGCTGAGGTACAGGCGAAGTGCGGAATACTGTGGCGTGGCAGTGCCAGGTGCGGGAAGTGGGGCTAAGACCCCGATTTGTGACAACTTTCTTGTTTACTGGATGCCTCCCAGTTTTAGAGCCATTAGCCTAGAAGAGCTCTGTGATGGAAATGGTTGGGCACCAATGTGTTTCCAGATGGCATTTTACAACAAGTAGAAGTTGCAGCCAAAATCAAAGAAGGGTTTACGAATTAATTCCTCCATGATCTTGGAATCTCCATTGTTGAAGGATCAGGAGACAGCACCTGCTTTAACATTTTTGGCTCCAGGACAGTACGATATGTTAATGGAAACACAAAATGGCAGAAAAAAAGTGCCCAGTGAATGCAAAGTAGCGCGTCTTAAGGCTAGTTTCACACCTGCCGGTTTTGGCCGTCCGGAAATGAAACAGGTGGTAGCTGGCTCGGTTTATTCAGGCACTCCGTGCCTTTCACAAGCAGCGACTTTGAGCTGCTTTTAATGTGTTTTTTTTTTCTATTGGGCATGCACAGCAGCAGCTGCTGCACAATCCTGGACGGCACAAGCCCATTTGTGTGGAAGGAAACATTGGTAGATGTTTTTTTGTACATATAGTTGATGTGGCTAATGACTGCTGCACTAGATACCAAACTATTATATACATTCTATGAGCAATTTTTGGGGGAACTTGTTGAGATGTTATTATCAATTAACAGGATAGGAAAGATAGACCATGCTGAAAGTAGATGGATATTTGAATTACAGACTCTACAACCAGAAGGTTCAACATTGACCCTTGAATCACACTGCTAGCATCAAATTACCTGGAAAAATTTAAACCATAGTTTATTACTTCACTACATCATATGATCACAGGTCGGATTATGTAAGATTAAGGCATCAGAACACACACAGGAATGTTCACGGGAGCTTACTCAATAGGATAATATAGCCCATTATATTGGACTAGACAGTGAAGGGGTGTCCAAAGTGGGCGAACCATTTACCATTTGCATTGAGGACTTAAGTAACATTGATAATAACATCTCAACAAGTTCCCCCAAAAATTGATCACAGAATGTTTATAATAGTTTGGCATCTAGTGCAGCAGTCATTAACCACATCAACTATATGTACAAAAAAACATCTACCAGTATTACATTTGGATTGACAACTAGATCGTGTAATGGTTAATGGGTAATCCTTCCTGAATCAACACAAATCAACACATCGCAATTGCATGCTCATAAGACATGATAAATTCCCATGCAGCACACAGGTAGAGATATTTTGGCTGTATCCATCACATACACTGCACATATCATTAACATGTGCAGAAGATAACCCCCGCAGAAGGATGTATAGAGACAATGGGAAGATCGGCAGTATGAACCTAATACTATGAGACCTACACAAAATGGCCGATTCCAGCAATAGAGACCGAAGCCCAGCTAACATAGAACTGACATCCATAGCAATCAAAGGGAACCTCGGCCACCAAAGGGAATACTGCTGTATAGAAGCTAAGCAAGCAGTGGCCGCAGCAGCAGTGTAACGCATGCGCATGAGAGACACTGAATGACACAACCCACGTGATCAGTCACATGATCGGGACACTGACGAACCCGGAAGTGAGTAGGGAATTACCGCGAACGGACATCTGAGTGAGTATAAAACAGAAGAAGACACAAACAACCCTATTTGCCCTTGAAAAAGTCCAAATTAAGGACGAAACGCGTTGGGCCCAGCACCAAGTTTATTATTGACTCAATATTGATTTTAAAAAGGTTATAGCGTCTATGTTTGGATGGCTGTATTACCATTTAGAAAATAAATTGCGTTATTTACAGACTCCCACAAGTACAACAGCATTATTATTAGCATTGCATAACAACACATAGCCTCACATCTACAGGAACCAGTTATCAGGAGGACCAGCAGAAGCTGTTTTGGTAAGTACTATCCAACTTACCTTTATCTGCACCACCAGTGTCCGCACAATCCTGATACTGCACTCATTGTTTTGAGGTACCCAAGGTGAAGTAGAGGCAAGAAGGAGTGTTTTGCATACAACAGAAAAGAACTTAAAGGAGCCAGTGTGTAAATTAATATTACACCACAACTCCAGCATCATTGAACACACTGCCCACAGTTGTTGCAAAGCTGGCACACCACATCATCAGAACGCAACTGTTTACAGACTGACGCTATTTCAGCATCAATGAACACACTGCCCACAGTTGTTGCAAGCAGATACACCACACCATCGTAACGAAACTATTTACTAACTGACATTATTAGGGATTTTATATCCTATTAACATTAACATTTATATACTGAAAATTCTGCCTACAGTTATTGCCGACCAGTCGGATCAAGAAGCCCAGAGTCATAACTGTTTACATACAATACCGGGAGAAAGCAGATAATACTCATATTTCCCTATAAAAATTAAGACCAAGAACTCCAACATAAATGTGACACCAATGTTACATAATCATTTCCTCAAAAATCCTTAGACATTGTTACTACGATCTATATTTATCCTTAATTGTTTAAAGAGGTGGCTCTTATAACATAAACCTACACTTAATCTCCGCAAAATGCTTACTGAAAACTCTTTATCTAATACATAATATTTATTCTATGTCTGTGAATCTTAGTTGGTCATTTTAAAGTGTCTACTATATTTTAAGGTTAAGTATTAAAGGTTATTTTTTACAGATATGTAATCCAAAAGAGTGCCCAGAAAGGAGTCTTCTTTCTCTTCTCTTTGTGTGTGTTTTCAATTTCATTCATATTGACTATAGTGAGTTCCACCAACATTTAAAACCATTTGTCCAAGTTTTCGAAACCAATTTTTAGTATTTTTGGTCAATCATAGATGATGACCATTATTGATTCTTGGTCCAGTGCGGAATTATTACCTTTACCCCTTTAACAAAATCTATAGAAAGACATAATGTATTTCAGTTACTTGTATATGGTATTGGATACAAATGAAACAGGCTGCCAGAGCAGCTCCAGATGTCAAATAAAATGTCAATTTAATAGAATATACACTATGTAGACAATAGAGATTGGACATCCGCACGCAAGCGAAATGATGTGCTCCTGTAGCAGACATGTGTTCATAAGGTATAAAACAAGAAGTATAGAGATGTTCTCGATAACTCTGTGCTCCCTAGATTGTGGCAGTTCTATGGACACAACAAATGTTTTTATCAGGACGACAATGCCACCTGTCTTGTTTCCAGGGCAATGCTGGACTGGTATACAGAAAATTTGGTAATGCAGATGGACTGGCCAGCTCAGAGTTCAGATTTTAACCCCACTGAGAACCTCTGGGATGAATTGGAGTGACGGGTGCGTTCTAGACCGACTCGACCGTCTTCAGTGTCACAGTTGGTCACTACATAAGGCGGAATGGCAAAACATACCGCCTGCTGTTGTCCAGGAACTTGTGGACAGTTTTCCAAAAGAGTGTCTGCAGTAATCATTTCACATGGAGGACCTATAAATTACTGACATCAATAAAATCTTGTTGATTAATTTGCTGCTACTGCACATGATGGAACAGGTCATAGCGCATTATTAAATAGACAGAGACCTGAATGACCATTATAATACATTAGGTGAACCTAGGCAGTCATCCGGGGCACCAATGTTTAAGGCCTGATAAAACAGTTGATAATCATAATAATGTAACTCAGTAGTTTTAGTGTCTTTGCAGTGCCCCCACAATGATCATCTGCTGATGTTAGCGTCATAGGCCCAGTATGAGGAGCTGGAGATGCCCTCCCCCATCTCCTAATTGCAAAGATAAGTACCAGTGGGTGGTGCAGATGAGGGGGCACTGCCTGATGGACCCATGAAGCTTATTCAGCACTGAAAACATGTAATTAACTAACAGATAATCTACAGTATATACTGTATATAAAGGCTAATGTTGCTCCTCAACTCTATGGGGGGAATTCAAGTGTTGCGTGCCGACGGCCACTAGATGACGCCCGATGGAGCAATTCAATTGTCGCGTCGTTCGGGGGCGCGCACAGCTACCTGCACTGACACTTCTACTTGCAGCCCCCCGAGCTGGAAAGCAGAAATTACCGAAAAGTGACCTGTTTGAGCACTCAAATGGGACTTTTTGCGGGTGCGACAATGTCCCGTGGGCTGCTAACTAGGAGTATACATAAAAGACTTTTTACTGAATTAAAATCTCTTTCAGTTTCACAAGTGCTGTTTTACATTCAATATTACTAATTAAATAAGGTGATTTATCCTCTAATCATTATTGTCTTAAAAGTCATATTTACACATTTTCATATTTGAAAAAGAATTAATATATCCAGCGTCATTGCCTTGTAACCTAAGAATCATATCTTACATAATACTGGACCTAATTCAGAGGTGGATGTAGTTCACACCTGGCTGCGATTTCCACTGATTGGCAAGTGTGAAAATATGCAGTTATGGAATTCATCTTCGGTTCTTCCGTGCGATGGACGAATCAAACCCCCGAGACGACCACTGTGCATATCTGAGCAATGCTCAAGTGCGCTGGTGAGTGCGATCTCTCCACCATCTACACACCATCTGTCAAAACATTGACTATCCGAGCAGCCCCTCTATGGCGTAGAGTCTTCATTAAAACGTTCTTAAAATATAGCCGCTGAGGTTGTGGTGCTGCAAAAGAACGCAACTGCATGCTAAAACACGCCCATGACACGCCCATAACACCTCCTCTTTTTGCAATGACTTTAGGTCACCTGACAGCCTTAACCCATCCACGCCCAGAGATCATAGATGCCATCTCAAGTAATAGTAATGTCATATGCAACTGCGTACACCATTGTACACTTGGTTCGCAGGTACGCAGTAAGGGTTTCTGAGACTGCGCGCATGTGCAGTAGCAAAGAAATCGCTGAGCTGCGCAAATATTCACACTGTGGGCTTGATTCAGACCCGGTTGCTAAGCTGCAAACGCTCGCTAGGGGCGATTATCACACAAGTACGCATGCGCGAACCAGTCACTGCGACCGGGAATCGTACGCTCGTAGTACACACACTGGACGCTACTTTGAGTGACCGATAGCGCCGTTTGTGGGTGGTGACAGGGGAAGGTGTTTGTTACCGGTGGAGTGGATGCGCGAACGCAGGTTTGTCTGAGCGTCAAAACGGAGTTTAATGGGTGTGCATAATTAGCAAAGTAGCGTAATTGAACACTTCACTTTGTTGTATTTTAGCCTGAACTGATTGCAGTGCTTGAGGTGGGGTAGGGGCTACTTCAAGTGCTGTGAGCAACTCTGATGGGTCTCGATGTAACCGATCAATCAGACACTTCCTGGAGATGACGTGTGCTAAGAGAGAAAGGTGGGCGGCTTTATACTCCTGCGTATGCTCACTATCGTCGCTCTCTCAGCAGGGCCAGATTAATAATGGGGTGGGTGGAGCGGCAGCTCCAAGCCCACCATGGAAATAGGTCCACAGGATCCACTGCAGTGCAGACAGAACTGTAGGGGGGAATAAAAATCCCTGTAAACACTGTATGCACTGCACAGAATCCCGACAACATGACTGCCTGTATTGCAGACAGTGGAACTAGGATCCGAATCCTGGACCACTCACCCCTCCATCCCCCCTCCTTGGACGTCCAAAGCTCCGCCTCTGGACTGACTGAAGCTCCGCCCCTGGCCTTCCAAATATCCTCTCTGTGCAGTTCAAACCTCCGCAACCATGCTCCCCAACCTCCGTCGCCATGCTCCGAAGCTCCGCCCCCCAGGTCCTGCTTAAGCGACCCGGCCTGGGGTGTGTGTATATATTATAAGTATACTTTGTGAACCTTGGAATAAGAGCCTGTAGGCTCTGAAATGTTGGTTTCTATGCTAATATAGATCGTCTTTTGCATCAGACTTGGAGTGCCGCAGTTCTTTCTTTCCCACTGTTTCTATGCACCACTGAGAGTACCCAAGCAGCCTGGTTATGTAGTCTGATCATATATATATATATATATATATATATATATACACATACACAGTAGATAAATAGATGGATAGATAGATAGATAGATAGATAGATAGATAGATAGATAGATAGATAGATTTTAGATAGATAGATAGATAGATAGATATGAGAGAGATAGATAGATAGATAGATAGATAGATATTAGATAGATAGATAGATAGATAGATAGATAGATAGATAGATAGATAGATAGATAGATAGATAGATAGATAGATATGAGATAGATAGATACAGTCAGGTGCATAAATATTGGGACATTGACAGAATTTTCATATTTTGGCCTCTATTCACCACCACAATGGCTTTGAAATGAAACAAACAAGATGTTCTTTAACTGCAGACTTTCAGATTTAATTTGAGGGTAATTACATCCAAATCAGGTGAACGGTGTAGGAATTACAACGGTTTCTATATGTGCCTCCCACTTTTTAAGGGGCCAAAAGTAATGGGACAAACTAAACAATCCTAAATCTAACTTTCACTTTTTAATACTTTGTTGCAAATCCTTTGCAGGCAATTACAGCTTGAAGTCTGGAACGCATAGACATCACCAGACACAGGGTTTCTTCCCTGGTGATGCTCTGCCAGGCCTCTACTGTAAATGTCTTCAGTTCCTGCTTGTTCTTGGGGCATTTTCCCTTCAGTTTTGTCTTCATCAAGTGAAATGCATGCTCAATTGGATTCAGGTCAGGGGATTGACTTGGCCATTGCATAACATTCCATTTTTTATCCATTTTTTGGTTGCTTTTGCAGTATGCTTCGGGTCATTGTCCATCTGCACTGTGAAGCGCCGTCCAATGAGTTCTGAAGCATTTGACTGAATATGAGCATATAATATTGCCCAAAACACTTCAGAATTCATTCTGCTGCTTTTGTCAGCAGTCACATCATCAATAAATACAAGGGAACCAGTTCCATTGGCAGCCATACATGCCCACGCCATGACACTGCCACCACCATGCTTCACTGATGAGGTGGTATGTTTTGGATCATGAGCAGTCCCTTTCCTTCTCCATACTCTTCTCTTCCCATCACTCTGGTACAAGTTGATCTTTGTCTCATCTGTCCATAAGATGTTGTTCCAGAACTGTAATGGCTTTTTTAGATGTTGTTTGGCAAACTCTAATCTGGTCTTCCTGTTTTTGTGGCTCACCAATGGTTTACATCTTGTGGTGAACCCTCTATATTCACTCTTGTGAAGTCTTCTCTTGATTGCTGACTTTGACACATATACACCTACCTCCTGGAGAGTGTTCTTGATTTGGCCAACTGTTGTGAAGGGGTTTTTCTTCACCAGGGAAATAATTCTTCTGTCATCCACCACAGTTGTTTTCCGTGGTCTTCCGGGTCTTTTGGTGTTGCTGAGCTCTCCGATGCATTCTTTCTTTTTAAGAATGTTCCAAACAGTTGATTTGGCCACACCTAATGTTTTTGCTATCTCTCTGATGGGTTTCTTTTGATTTTTCAGCCTAATGATGGCTTGCTTCACTGATAGTGACAGCTCTTTGGATCTCATATTGAGAGTCGACAGCAACTAATTCCAAATGCAAATGTTACACCTAGAATCAACTCCAGACCTTTTACCTGCTTTATTGATAATGAAATAATGAGGGAATAGCCCACACCTGTCCATGACATAGCTTTTGAGTTGATAGTCCCATTACTTTTGGCCCCTTAAAAAGTGGGAGGCACATATAGAAACCGTTGTAATTCCTACACCATTCACCTGATTTGGATGTAATTACCCTCAAATTAAATCTGAATGTCTGCAGTTAAAGCACATCTTGTTTGTTTCATTTCAAAGCCATTGTGGTGGTGAATAGAGAAGAAAAATTCTGTCAATGTCCCAATATTTATGCACCTGACTGTAGATAGATATGAGAAAGATATGAGATAGATAGATAGATAGATATGAGATTAATAGATAAATAGATAGATATGAGATAGATAGATATGAGATAGATAGATATGAGATAGAGAGATAGATAGATAGATAGATAGATAGATAGATAGATAGATAGATAGATAGATAGATAGATAGATAGATATGAGATAGATAGATAGATAGATAGATATGAGATAGATAGATAGATAGAAAGATAGATAGATAGCAGTGGCAAACGCAGGATTTTGAAAGGGGGGTTTCCAAATAATTGGTTACAGAACCAATGACAAAAAAGTCCAACCAGAATAATACTGCAACATTCACTTTATTGTGTACTTCAAGTGTTTTAATATAGATAACAATAAAATTAGTTCTGCTGAGCAATAATAGACATCTGCGTGAGCGAGGCTGAAGGCAAACGCAAGGAAAAAAAGATGCATTAACTAGAGCTGCCATCAGAAATTAAAGTATGTGGCTTCACCCCCCCCTCTCCATAGACAGATGGTACCCCCAGCCCCCCATACACAGACAGCACAGCCACCATGCCCATTCCCACCCCAGCACCACCCCTACATAGACAGCACCCCTGACCCCCATACACAGATAGCACAGCCACCATGTCATTCCCACCCCAGCACCACCCCTACACAGACAGCACCCCCGACCCCCATACACAGATAGCACAACCACCATGTCATTCCCACCCCAGCACCACCCCTACATAGACAGTACTACCACCATAATCTGCCTTCCCCCTCCTCCTCTCCCCTCCCTGCCTCCCGACTATCATGCTGATGAATGGCTTTTACCGGCGCCTGCCCGCTCACCCCATACAGGTGTGAGTGAACAACTTTACCTGCGCCTGCACTGTGTAGCCGTCTCGGAGGACACAGGACACTCGCCTCTTATCCCACGTGACAGAAAAGCCTGAGAGGAGCTGCTGAGAGCAGCTCCCCCTACCTGCCAGCTGCGGCCAGCCTGTCACACACCGGAGCTCTGCAGCCACGCAGTGAGTGAGTGACATACTGTAATGCGGTGGCTGCGCTGCTCCGGCGGCGATGTACTAAACTAGAATATAAAAAATTGAAATAGTAAGCTGTGATAAATCGGCAGCCAGGGGGGGTTTCTAGGTACTCGGAAACTCCCCCTGCGTGCGCGAGTGGATAGATAGAAAGATAGATATATGGAGCTGCTGCATCAATGAAGGGTGATGATAATCAATCGCAGGCCTTGGACTGCAGCTATGTTGGCCTCCTGGTACAGCCGCAGTCTCAGTGTGCCCGTGATGGCAGGCTGGCTGCGGTGCACACAGTATGGGGGTAGGTGGGAGTGAATGATGGGGGAGGTAAGAGGGCGCAGGGCTGTGCTGTATTATAGATATAGGGCCTGATTGATGGTCAGACGAAGATGAGGGATACCACACAGCGTGTGCAGAACAGATGTTGCGATATCACTCTCAGATCCTCCAGGCCGCAGCATGATTGACATGCTGTTGTGTTTGGCTGGGTGAAGCATGGGCATACCTGAGCAGCGTTGCCGGAAATGGAGGCGTGTCGTCCACTGTTTTCCAGGAGTACTGAGGCCAGGGTCTGTGCCTGTGGACACAGATTTTCTGGCCTCATAGGCTGCTAGCCTGAATAAGCTGGAGCTTACTTAGACTGGCCGCTGCTGCCACCATCGAGACCAATAGTCGCGATGGGGATCCAAGGCAGCGTCAACAGATACTGCACTCGGATTGCTCATGCTGTCAGGGGGTGTCTGCTTCCTATAGACGCCTCCTGCAGTATATAGATATTTGCTATACAGTATTACACAGCCGCTTCCTTGCAGCTGCCCAATACCGTCTGACATGATCAGGCCCTTACATCTGCCAGCAGCTTCCTATCTAACTTATCCCATTTCAGGGGCCATAGTCTGTGGGTGTGATGTCCTCTGTATTTTGTGGTGGTCTTTGGAGTTCTCTGTATTATATGGCACTATTTGCAGTGTTCTTTGTAGTGTAGGGTGGCCACTTGGATGCTTAGTGTATTATACTGTAGGGTGGGCACTGATGGTCTACATTATATGGCACTCACCTCTTTACATGGCAGTCACTTAATGCTCTCTGTATTATACGGCACTCACTGCGATGCTCTCTGTATTATACGGCACTCACTGCGATGCTCTCTGTATTATACGGCACTCACTACGATGCTCTCTGTATTATACGGCACTCACTGCGATGCTCTCTGTATTATACGGCACTCACTGCAATGTATTATATGGCAGTGTATTGCACTCTATATTATATGGAAGTCCCTGTGATGCATATATACAGTCAGGTGCATAAATATTGGGACATTGACAGAATTTTCATATTTTGGCCTCTATTCACCACCACACTGCCTTTGAAATGAAACAAACAAGATGTGCTTTAACTGCAGACTTTCAGATTTAATTTGAGTGTAATTACATCCAAATCAGGTGAACGGTGTAGGAATTACAATGGGTTTCTATATGTGCCTCCCACTTTTTAAGGGGCCAAAAGTAATGGGACAAACGAAACAATCCTAAATCTAACTTTCACTTTTTAATACTTTGTTGCAAATCCTTTGCCGGCAATTACAGACTGAAGTCTGGAATGCATAGACATCACCAGACGCTGGGTTTCATCCCTGGTGATGCTCTGCCAGGCCTCTACTGCAAATGTCTTCAGTTCCTGCTTGTTCTTGGGGAATTTTCCTTCAGTTTTGTCTTCATCAAGTGAAATGCATGCTCAATCGGATTCAGGTCAGGGGATTGACTTGGCCATTGCATAACATTCCACTTTTTAGCCTTAAAAAACTCGTTGGTTGCTTTTGCAGTATGCTTCGGGTCATTGTCCATCTGCACTGTGATGCGCGGTCCAATGAGGTCTGAAGCATTTGACTGAATATGAGCACATAACATTACCCAAAACACTTCAGAATTCATTCTGCTGCTTTTGTCAGCAGTCACATCATCAATAAATACAAGGGAACCAGTTCCATTGGCAGCCATACATGCCCATGCCATGACACTACCACCACCATGCTTCACTGATGAGGTGGTATGTTTTGAATCATGAGCAGTTCCTTTCCTTCTCCATACTCTTCTCTTTCCATCACTCTGGTACAAGTTGATCTTTGTCTCATCTGTCCATAGGATGTTGTTCCAGAACTGTAATGGCTTTTTTAGATGTTGTTTGGCAAACTCTAATCTGGTCTTCCTGTTTTTGTGGCTCACCAATGGTTTATATCTTAAGAATGTTCCAAACAGTTGATTTGGCCACACCTAATGTTTTTGCTATCTCTCTGATGGGTTTCTTTTGATTTTTCAGTCTAATGATGGCTTGCTTCACTGATAGTGACAGCTCTTTGGATCTCATATTGAGAGTCAACAGCAACTGATTCCAAATGCAAATGTCACACCTAGAATCAACTCCAGACCTTTTTCCTGCTTAATTGATAATGAAATAATGAGGGAATAGCCCACACCTGTCCATGAAATAGCTTTTGAGTTGACAGTCCCATTACTTTTGGCCCCTTAAAAAGTGGGAGGCACATATAGAAACCGTTGTAATTCCTACACCGTTCACCTGATTTGGATGTAATTACCCTCAAATTAAATCTGAAAGTCTGCAGTTAAAGCACATCTTGTTTGTTTCATTTCATAGCCATTGTGGTGGTGAATAGAGGCCAAAATATGAAAATTCTGTCAATGTCCCAATATTTATGCACCTGACTGTGCATATATATATATATATATATATATATATATATACATACACACACACACATATATATATATATAAATATATATATATATATATTCTCTCTCTCCTCCTCCCCCCAGGGTAAAAGTTAACCATTGCAGTCATGGTCTGGCATTGCCATTTTTTTTTTTAAAACAACAACAGCAAAAAAGACAGTAAATTTATTAATTTACTGCAGTGGTTAGGGATGTGGGATGGACACTTATAGAAATATGCCAAAATCAGTGAACTATTTTGGATTTTTTTTTCTTATCTTATTAATGTAAAGTAAAGGCAAACCATACAGTTCTCACTCAGAATTTATTTTCTTGTTATACCTCTACTATAAAGTGGTAGAAGGTAGATGTCACATATGCCCTCCATGGAGATACATTCTGTGTAGACCACACCCACACACTGGGCATGCCCCACATCACCACAGCGCTTATCAAACTCCCCTGTGGTGGCACACAATAGGCCCTTCATAAGTTTTAGCTCCAGGCCCATGTGGACCTTAATCTGGCACTGAAAAGATGAACATGTATGTTATAATAACAAGGGGGGAAAAACATGCCACATAAGTTAAAAAACATGCCCTTATAAGGGGGGAAACATGCCCATATAAGGGGGAAACCTTGCCCATATAGGGGGAACCTTTCCCACCAGCCACACTTATGACATCACAATTGGATGATGACATTAGGAAGGGTCATAGATAAAGGCAATCCCTTGCTTATATAAGGGGATGTCTCTGGCCACAAGACATCAGTCTCCCACAGGAGCAGCAGGACTAGCAGAACCTCACAGGAACATCTTGCCACAGGAGGAGAGGTAAGTACAATATGGTGTGTATGTATGTATGTATGTGTATAGATAGCTAGATACAGAAAGATACATGGACCACTAGGGTGCGGCAACGGGAGGTTAGGGATAGCCAATGAGAGAGGAGGTTACTATTAGGCACTAGGGAGAGGATTAGGGATACTTACTGGCGGAACGTGTCAGCATGAGGTCACTCCTGGGACCGCCGGACCTGCCCACTAGATAAGTCACTGCTAGACCACCGGGAACATTTTGTCAATATTCTCATCATGTCGACATTTTATCAGATGAATGTCAACGCGCTCACAGTGTTCATTTTGACAAGGTTTTTAGAAACAAGTTTTAGTCTCAGTCGCATATTTAAACCTGAACACAGAGTTTGTCGTAATTTTCGTTATTAAAATGGGCAACGTCTGATGTTTTCCCTCCAACTTTTTTGTTTTACCCCCTAGGTTGCTGTATTTTATCATTTTTAGATGCTTGTTATGTATCGACCCTTATGTGTCGTGTTCTCCCCCTTTACTTCCCCGCCTACCCTTTGTTTGCTCCTTTCTTTCCTATCAAATATTTTGATTAGTTTTTTCTTTATGTTTATTATTGTTTTAAAAATTTGGTCTGTTTTGAGCTTTTGTGGCCGCTTTTTATTTCTGTACTACTTTGTAGTTTGAGTGACCATTTCAAATAAAGAGTTATAAAAAAAAAAGTTTGTATTTTCATTATCATCACAATTTAGCCCTCAAAAAAATGTAGTCGACGATTACTTTTAGTCTAAATTTTCAAAATTAACACTGCGTGCTCAATGTAGTATAGATATATACACACTTGTGTGTATACATATATATATATATTTGCCACAATCGCTACAATAACAGTTGCCACATTCTGTAACAACCACCCACATTCCTTGCAACATTCGCCAAAACAGTTGACACAACAACCCACAATCTCCACAACAATAAAAAAAAGTTGCCACTATCGCCGCAACAACAAAAACAATCCACAATCGCCGTAGCTACCACCCACAATCATAAAAAAATTAAAAAACTCGCTACAACAAAAATAACCCACAATCGCCACCTCAACAGTTCCTACATTCGCTGCAACAAAAACAAACCACAATAGCTGTATCAACCACCCACACTCACAGCAACAACAAAAAATCAATTGTGACTACAACCCACAATCGCAGCATCAACTGTTGCTACAATTGCTGCAAGAAAAACAATCCACAATCGCCACAACAATTGAAACAATCGCCACAACAACCCGCAATCTCTACAACAACAGCAGCAGCCTATAATCTCGAAAGCAACAGTTGATGCAACCGCCGCGACAACCAATCGCAACAGCTTATAATCACCACAATCGCCACAAATACAACCCGCAATTGCCACAACAAAAGTTGCCACAATCGCCGCAACAACAAAAACAATTCACAATCACCGCAACCACTCACAATCACAGCAACAAAAAAACCCAATCCCTACAGCAAAAACAACCCACAATCGCAGCAATTACAACAACCCACATAAGCCAAATCAACAGTTGCTACATTTCACCACAACAACAAAAACAATCCACAATTGCTGCAACCACCCACAATCACAGCAACAAAAAACATCAATCACTTCTACAAAAACAACCCACAATCACCACAATTACAACCGACAATTTCTGCATCAACAGTTGTTACATTCGCCACAACTACAAAAACAATCCACAATAGCTGCAACAACCAACCACAATCGCCACAACAGTTGCCACAATAACCTACAACAACAAAATCAACAACCTATAATCTCCACAGCAACAGTTGATGCAACCAAAGCGACAACCATTAATTACAACAGCTTATAAACACCACAATCACTGCAACTACAACAACCCCCAATCGCTGCAACAACAAAAACAATCCACAATTGCCGCAACCACCCACAATCACGGCTATAAAAAAAATCAATCGCTACTACAAAAACAACCCACAAATACAACCCACAATCGCCGCATCAACGGTTGTTACATTCGCCACAACTACAAAAACAATCCACAATAGCCGCAACAACCAACCACAATCACCACAACAGTTGCCACAATAATAACCTACAATCTCTACAACAACAAAAGCAACAACCTATAATCTCCACAACAACAGTTGACGCAACCACTGCAATAACCATTAATCCAACAGTTTATAATCACCACAATCACCGCAACTACAACAACCCACGATCACCGCATCAACAGTTGCTACATTCGCCGCAAGAAAAACAATCCAAAATCGCTGCAACAACCAATCACAATCGCGCAACAATTGCCACAATAACAACCCGCAATCTCTACAACAACAAAAGCAGCAACCTATAATCTACACAACAACGGTTGATGCAACCAAAGCGACAACCAACAGTCACAACAGCTTATATACACCACAATTGCACAACTACAACCCGCAATTGCAGCAACAAAAGTTGCCACAATAAGCGCAACAACAAAAACAATCTGCAATCGCCTCCATGGAGATACATTCTGTGTAGACTACACCCACACACTAGGCATGCCCCACATCACCACAGCGCTTATCAAACTCCCCTCGGGTGGCACACAATAGGCCCTTCATAAATTTCAGCTCTAGGCCCATGTGGACCAAATCTGGCACTGCCTCTCAGACATAGGCCCGTATTAAATTTGTGCTGAGCCGCAAAACTTTTTTGCCTCCCGGAATTTTCGCCTACATCGCGTGTTTTGCAGGCGGAAAAGTATCGTGCGCGTGCCTGCTTACCCCCGTAGTCAATTTGAAAGTAGGTGAAAACGGGACCCGGCGAAACTTAAACAAGCGGAAAGAACTGTCAGATTTGGGGAAATCAGCCTGACACCCCCCAAAAGATGCTCTGACATGGGGGTTCCCTATGGTACCCCCCGACTTGGCTTGCTGAAGGTGTTTTTAAACGGGCTCAATAGCTGCTAAATAGCGATTTTGTATAAGTGGTGCAGAATAGTATTCAGGAGATTTTTTTGCAGAAAATAATTTATCCCAGCAAATTTGGGGTACTTGAAAATGGGGGCCAGGATATTTTAAAGTTGCTAAAGTTAAGTTTAAAAAAACTTGAAAAATGCACCTGCCGCAAGCACTTGCAATGAAAAAAACACCTGGGGCATACTTTGGGACCCCCCCAAAGTCAAGTTCGCTAGTTTTTAACTTTGTCCCCCAACATTTTTTTTTTTCGCCCCCAAAATCAAAGTGATTTTTTTTGGGTGTTTTTAAAAAAAATTAAATTGACACAGTTTACCTTAGGGGGACTATCTGAAGGCTGCACGGGGGTTCCCGCAACGTTGCACCCCAAAACCCCAATTCTGCACTATTTTCGGCCTGCTATTCATAGGCAAAACTTTTCCACCTATTACATTGCATTGACTTTCTGCCTAGGCGAAAAGTCTTCCAAATTGAATACGGAGTAAAATTAAAACAGGCAAAAATGACGTCATCGGCAAAACGTTTCCGCCAAAAACACGCGAAAATGGCTTTTTGCTCCAAAGTGAATACAGCCCATAGAGGGCGTCTTTAAGCCAGACAGTACGATTGCAGAATTTGCATCCCCGGCCCCTTTTGGCAGCGAGCAAGCGCAGCTTAGCGACCGGGCCTGATTCAGGCCCTGTGTCCACCTCTGAAGCAGACCCACTGCCCTAGAAAAATTGTCTTTACTCTTTTGGGGCCACAGTTCATATTATACAGCTAAAAAGTAACAAAGTCAATAGTAAGTGTCTTATAATATTATTCCACGTGAAAAATTAGAACTCGAAACACAGTAAAGTCTCTAAATGAAAAAAATATTAATGTTATGCACAAGTGATGCCAATATATGTATAAATTCAGCAAATATTATATGAGTTCAACTCAAAAAAAGGGGAGATTTATCAAACCTTGGAGAGGGATAAAGTGGAGAGCATGGTGGCTCCAGAGGTGGGGCTGCAGCACAGTCCACAATTCAAATAGGGGAGTCACTCTAACTGCCACCCCAAACTCTGGAAAAAACATCGCCGGTCAGGACTCACTGGCAGTTGGTGCGGCTCCCCTATATGAATTTTGGACTTCGCTGCAGCCCCAGCTCTGGAGCTGCCACTGGTGGAGAGAGATAGAGGCCCAGATATATCAACAAGTGATATTCATGTTATCACTCATTACTAATCTTACGGTTTGGAGCTGATTGGTTGGGGCACCATTTAATGGGACATACACGATAAAAGTGAACGATCACGATATCGTTCATATCGTCCAGTGTGTGTGCACCAAACCACCAACGATGCTCGCTCCCGCGGATCATTAACAATCTGACTCGTTGACAAATCAGGCCCAAACTAACAACTAATCAGCTCCTGTTATTTTTTAAAAACAGCCTGTTAGGAGCTGACTGTTTGGTTCTTTATCTCTCTCCATTTGATCTCTCTACAAGTCTTGAAACATTTCCCCCATAATCTGAGCTGTCTAATCTCAGATTATGGGGTTAGAGCAGAGTACTGTATAAAGTGGTTTGATCACCGAGATTTGTCTAAACACATGTATAGATAATACTGACACATCTATGAATTATCAACCATTGGGCCAAGTGGGCAGAGCAGAAGGTGTATTAGCACTTTTAGGCTGTAGCTTTAAAAAAAAGAGGTATTATCAAATATTACTGGTCAAAATTGCAGAACTACCGCAGTTCTAGGACAGAAACACAGAGTACTGTGTACTGTTAGTGTATGTCTAATAACACAATGTATATTTTTTGGGTGAATTTGTGACAATGTACTGCTTTACTGGAACTAATCAATGCTACCCAAGGTTATGATACATTACTACAAAATTCAATGAAAATGTCATGATGCATTCATAATTGTTTTGCTTTAAAAGTATTTTTCTATTTTTGTTAGTTGGCCTACACAGAAGAATCAATTTGTATTATTATTTTTTTCATTACAATTTTTGGATTGAAGCTTCCTCACTGGTAGGCAATATTTACTAACTTAGATTATTCAATCTTATTTATGTTGACTGGGAACAGTCATGATGACTTATCTTGTTATACAGTATATACTAATAGAAGAAAATAGTTTTAAAAAGCTTTGCAGTAACATACAATGCATGCTCAATTCAAGTCACTAGGGCTTATTTACTAAAATCGCACAAAACGATAACATCTAATCAGACAATTGCTTTCATTTCCAGCTTACACTATTACTGTTTGGTTGTTATGTTTTAGTGACATTTTTACTAAACTAAAAATATTAAGTGGTCTATTTTTCATTCAATATTTGTAGGATATCCCCTGGAAAAAAAAACATTTTCGGGGGGTACCCACAAATATTAAGTATACTGCATATGTACCATGGATGGTTGGCAGCGAATATCTCCAATATCTGCCATAGCCAGGGCCAGATTAAAACCTTTAGAGGCCCTGAGCACTTAAAAGATTTTCGTGCCCCCATATATATATTTGCTCCCCAATGAAAAGTAATCTCCAAAATTCTTGCCATGGCCTTTAAATACCTCCAAAATGGGAGAATACCCCCCATCTGGCAACACTGTACTAAGCGCTGCTGCACTCACTCTCAGTGGATGACTAAATGGGACAGCCGACATGACCAAGACTAGAACGATAATGTGAGCCTTGGTGGACCGTGTGGCAGTTTACCAGTTAATAGATTCTAATTTTGTTGTATTCCCAAGATTAATGTATATCATTAATCTCCATTATTACTATTTTATTATTATTTTATTATTGTATATAGCCCCTTTTTGTGGAACCTGGTTCAGCTGCACCATTTGCAGTTTGCACCATATGGTTCATGCTAAATCTGGCAAT
This sequence comes from Taudactylus pleione, assembly GCA_031769625.1. Taxonomy (NCBI): domain Eukaryota; kingdom Metazoa; phylum Chordata; class Amphibia; order Anura; family Myobatrachidae; genus Taudactylus; species Taudactylus pleione. The sequence goes on from JAUIMM010000484.1 coordinate 8,104,560, forward strand.
GGAAAATTTCTGTGGTGCACCCTCTTCCCTTGATGCCCTGAGCATGTATTTATTTTGCTTAATGGTTAATCCAGCCCTGGCCGTGGTCCCCCCAATTGCAACCGCAAATGCAGCCCCCATCATTTTCTATGGGCCCTGCTATGCAGTCGAAATTACCAAGCTTCGGAAAGCGAAGCCCCAGTAGCTAACACCATCTCCAGATGGCGTTAGCCTATAGCAGCCTATGGGTGGGCTGTTTTCACAGATATTCTGGTTACACGACTGAGTAGGGTGCCGTATAGTGGAGGGCAACATGGCCCGGCTGTGGCCAGCGACATGAAAATGTAAACTCGGACGGGTGACAGTCAGAATGTGTCACTGTGACACAGCTGCCTGCACCGCGCCATTACAAGGAGTGGCCGTGGCTCCTTAGGTTTGTATGGGCCGGGCGAGTCTACGGTAGAATTGAGAATCTGAACGCTCTGAGATGGGGTGTTTCATTCTTACTACACACATACACACACACTTGAGGTATGAACTTAATGGATGGAAGGGTCAAGATAATGTGAATTAACAGTGGCACATAAATATTGCCTGCCCCCTGCACCAAACTTGAGATACTATTTCGCAGATTCTTTCGGAGTGGGATGCTCAGAATCCCTCTCTGCCGGCCCTCGGTGACAGAGACACAGGTTACATGCTCCATCTGCACACTCTGCACTGCCTTACTGGGCAAGTACAGAGAGTGCCCCAGGAAGTTCACAATTACGAAAGCCTGATGCCGACACTTCCCCGGGACAGGGCTTTCTCTCAAGCTCTTTATTATGATAAATACCTGTGATAATATCTAATATCACAATGCGATATTAATTAACACATCACAATTGCATTTTGAATGCAAATTGTGCTAAATATGCCCCTAATGTGCTCTAATGACTTCACATATGGGTTTTACAGCAATAATGTAGTATCCAGTGTGTACATGATAATCCAAGAACATTGGTAAAATAGATTGTTTGCAAGATTCAGAATGATACATTTTACATTTCAGGTTATATTAGAAGACATATCCAACATGCCAGTCATTCCCTTAGCATCAACTAAGGAAACGTTAAGTCTTAATGCTAAAACATTTCTTATTTCATTCAACAGGGTGACAAACGTTGATTGTAAAACTGTAATATGATCATTCCATACCATAGAAAAAGGAAACAATGTATAGCAAGGAAACTATCTTACTTGTAAACCAGCGAGAAGGCTTCAGAACATATTGCAGGACAAGGGACCACCCTCACTAACATGTGGCCAAGAGCCGCTGGGAAGTGAGCTCTGGTCACTTTCTCAAATACAGAGCTGAAGGTGTTGACATCTGCCACCTTACTGTTGATGTCCCCTCCTCCTGTATCCAGTATACTGCCACCATGAAGGACAAGAGCCAGGACATGTGTCTTGCAGCTACTTTCTGGTGCTATATCCTATATAGAGAGAGAAGAAAACAATGAAAATTTGATTTTATTGGGAATACAGCACTTTTTCAATACTTTTTATTGTTGGATAATTGAGTTTGGCCTGGTATGCTGGGCTTTGTAGAATCCAACAGTTGTAAAGCTACAGGCTGCCTACCTATGACTTCAGTTAAAGCAGATGATCAACCAATTTTATTTTTTTATGGCTATACCATCCTTGGCCCCAGCTGATAAAGCTGTTGGGATCTCATGTGTCAGCCCATGATGTCCCAGTGACACCTTCTGGTAACTGTAATGGTAAGAAGTGACTGTAAGGGGTGACATCATGGAAAAGTTAGTATGTATAAAGTAGGGGTGAGCGGGTTCGGTTTTACTCAGTTCTTATCGCCACTACCGCAAATTTGGCTCGATTTTATTCGCTATCCAAAACACATGTTCGGCGATAGCCAATAAAAAGATCCGGGTAAAACCGAGTAAAACCGAACCCGCTCACCCCTAGTATAAAGCACTAAGTGCAACATATGGATAAAGCTTATAGATAGAGCCATGTCAACCATCCACTAAGCTTTATTCACATACTACATATTGGTGTATACATTCTGTATTTTAGAGGGCAGTAATCACTACCAGCTCCAGAATGAGTAGTTTCTCTGGAACTGTGATATTGGAGCTGCACAATAAATATTTTGCATTGATTGCTCATGGTTCTCCTGCTTATAGAACATATAGGCCCGCTCACAGTCGCTGGCTGCTCACTGGGATTGTGGGCATTTTTTTTTGTTCTCCGGCCGCCTTCGCAAAGCTGTGGGAGACCACCCACAGCTTGTGCGAGCGGCCAGGAGACCATCGCAATAATCGCAACCATCGACCTTGTGACGAGACCCTTACGGTAGGGTCTAGGCTTCCGCAAGGCCGAGTGGACTTCCTGCTCTAACAGAGCAGGAAGTCAACTACTGACATCACTAGTGATGTCAGTAAGACCTCCCTACAAACGCCAGGCGTTCCTAAGGGAATGCCTGCGTTTGTCAAGCCACCCCCCCTACCTGCCCACAAAACAGTACGATCTGTCACTCACCATCGACAGCCGCCCGTCTTGTTGCGAGCCCCGTAGCGAATGAACTTCAGTCGCGCGGCAGGGCTCCCGGATGCGGCGCATGCACAGTGCATATACATCGGGCTACTTGCGAGCGCACAGCGCTCACGAGCGGCTCTGAATCATGGCCATAGTGTATTACAAGCTAAATCAGAAATATTTGGGCTAAACCTATTTTTATAAAAAAAAAAAAAAGTTTTGAACTAGAAGGGTGTTTTAATACCCAAGTTCTACAGGTGCCCAATGGGGTTTGGGGCTCATTATTGTGGCACAGATTTTTCAGGTAATAAATAGAGCTCTCCCATACATATACAATGTGTAAATTTTAAAACTTATTCAGTAAAACAATTTTACAAACAAATACATGTTTACAATTATAGCCATTTGCTATTATACTTCCACCACCTTCATGACGGTTTATGTTGTGCTTACAAGAAATGTAACATTTGGAGCACATGCAGGGTATCCAAGTATAGAGCTCTCCCTAAGGAACATTAAACACTTCTTAAAATACATTTTTACTTTTAAGCTTCTTTCATCCTTATTATATTGATAGCAGATGGGATTTTTACCAGCCATAATGTTTTCAAATCACAGCCTTTTCTAAAAGTGTCTATAAGAACATTCATATCCAGATTTTGCATGGAATTAGTAACATTTAGTGTACTTTTTTAAATCATTACAAAAAAAAAAATATGGAACATTTTTACAAATTTTATCTGCTCATGTTCCTGTCCATTTTTGCAGTGTTTTCACTATTACAATAAATATCCTCTATTATCATGGTAAAGAAGCTGCATGATGATGTACTCACCTCGCTGTCTTCTTGTATCTCAAAGCTGCTCTGTCTGGGGCACCGGTGTTTCCTCCCTTGGACCCGGTAGAGATCACCTATTTAACCAATTAAAAAGAAAACCAATTAATTCCACCCAATTGGAAAACGGAACAATGAGAACATGATAATGAGAAGCACTATTGTGTAATCAATGTCATACAAGTAAGATTATCATTATTATTTAAAAATAAATGACCTATTCCACCAGGCGGGTACAGCTGGGGGTGAAGCACTCCTTTATTACAATATGGGAGCACAACCTGTTGCGGCTCTACATCTCAACAATGAGACAGGCATAATAAGGATAAAATAAGCCCTGCCCATGATCTGTCCAGCCTTTTGCAAGAGCCTTCCCAAAATGGCAACTTGTGGTTGAAACTGGGCCTGATTCAGACTCGGTCGCAAGCGCTGAGTGCTCGCAACCGGGTTGATGGTGGCCCAGAGCGCATGCGTACGACGGAGCCTGCTCCGTCGGGCGCATGCGCGAGACCCGGATAGCGAAGGCAATCCGTCGCTCCGGGTCTCACACCAAAGGGGGCGTGCTGTCGATGTTGCGTGACAGCACGCCCCCTTTGGTGGGCGGGCCGGGGGGGTGGCTGTCCAGACGGAGGCGTTTCCATGAGAACGCCTACCGTTTGGGGATGGCCCCACTGACATCACAAGTGATGTCAGTGGGAGAGCTTCCAGCTCTGTTTGAGCCAAAAGCTCTCTGGGGCTTGCGGCCACGAGACCCTACCACAAGGGTCTTGTCGCAAGCCCGATGGTCGCGATGGTCTTGACCATCGCGACCATCATCCTGGCTGCTCGCATTGGCTGTGGGTGGCAACCCACAGCAATGCAAGCGGCAAGGAGGCCGCTCCATAAAAAAAAAAAAAGATGCCCTGATTCAGAGCGAGCGCTCTGTCATAGCGTCCGGCTCTGAATCAGGGACTCTGCCCATTGTTATGCAAGCACCACTTCTTTCATGGTAAGTGATGTGGAAAAGGTGTTATGCTTGTGGCAAATTCTGTGGAGACGTGGCATGCGAGAGCTTATGCAGCCCATACACGGTGCAATAAAAAGACGTACAACCTGTCTTATATGATTTCCCTTGAAATTTTAGATACGATGTGTTCAAAGTAGGGATGTGCGCCGGACCATTTTTGCCGGATTTGGATTTGGTTCTAATTCGTCGTCCGGCTTTGGATTTGGATTTGGATTTGCCAAACTGCGGTGACTGGCTTTGGATTTGGATTTGGATTTTTTTACAATAATTGACAAAAAAAGCTAAAATCACATAAATTGGTCTTTTTTTTCTTCCTAGAGTATTATTAACCTCAATAATATTAATTTCCAGTCAATTTAGACCATATCACAGCTTATAATATTGTTTTCAACATTATTGGCCAAAGGTTGCAGTGAGCCGACTGGTTACACTAAGCGACAAAGCAGCGGCACAACGACACAGACGCCACAGTATAAAGCACATCTATGACACATTGCCACACAGCAGTGGCAGAAATGAAAAGTAGTGCACCCACCCAGTGGGGTACGGCCAGCAGAGTCACAGTACTTGTTTACAAAGTGGGCTACGGCCCTAGGAGTCACAGTGCACAATCTTATTCGCATTACACCGCACATAGGGCCTGATTCACATTACACCATAAAGTAGTGTCTCTTATTTATGTTACGACACACAGTAGTGCCCCTTTTACACAATGCCCACAGTAGTGACCCTTTTACACAATGCCCACAGTAGCGGTGTCCCTTACACAATGTCCCCCAGCAGTGGTGCCCCCTATGCAGTCCCTTTAGTAGTAGGGTCCACTATGCAGTGCCCCCAGTAGAATGCCCCCCAGTAGTATGCCCCCCATTAGCAGGCCCCCCCAGTAGTATGCCCCGCATTAGCATGCCACCCAGTAGTATGCCCCCCATTAGCAGGCCCCCCCAGTAGTATGCCCCCCATTATCATGCCACCCAGTAGTATGCCCCCCAGTAGTATGGCCCCCCCAGTAGTATGGCCCCCCCAGTAGTAGGCTGCCCCAGTAGCAGGCCCCCCCCAGTAGTAGGCTGCCCCTGTAGTAGCCCCCCCTGTAGTATGGGCCCCCCCTGTATTATGGCCCCCCCTGTAGTAGGCTGCCCCAGTAGCAGGCCCCCCCCAGTAGTATGGCCCCCCCCAGTAGCAGGCCCCTCAGTAGTATGGCCCCCCCAGTAGCAGACCCCCCAGTAGTATAGCCCCCCCCAGTAGCAGGCCCCTCCAGTAGTATAGCCCCCCCCAGTAGCAGACCCCCCCCAGTAGCGCCCCCGGCCCTTGCACAAATTAAAAAATAAAAACTTACCTGTATCCCCGCTCCCGCGCCGTCCGCTCTGTCACACGCTGAGGAGGGAGCCGGAAGACGGAGCTCATGTGTGAGCTCCAGCCGGCTCCCTCCGTGCAGCAGCCAATGAGAGTCTGTGTGACTCTCATTGGCTGCTGTAACAAACACACAGCTGCCGCTGGCGGCTGTGTGTCTGTGTCTGTGTAGGGCAGAGCGCTATCACTGCCCTCTGCCCTACACACGAGGAGACCTGATGTCGGATTCTCTAGTGAGAATCCGACATCAGGCGGCCGCCGTTCGGCCCCGAACGGGGATCCGAGTCAGGCGGTGAACACCCGAACAGGGTTCGGGTGGACTCGGATCCCCAATGTTCGGAGCGGTTCGGATTCCACAGAATCCGAACCGCTCATCTCTAGTTCAAAGGTGTACGATTTTTCATACGATCATACGATCCGATGCTTCGTAAACGATTGATCGGTTGTTCACATAACCATTACGATGAATCTGCTGGAATGTGAATAGGGGAGGGCTTATCTAGGGGGTATACAAGGCAGCCACCATTTTAGGTATGTTATATACTCTGCTCTGTGACTAGTGAAGCTTGGTGATATACCTGCTGAATGCTGTATGGGCGGCCTTAGACTATAACACATACCGAATGAGTAAAAATCAGTTACTACAGTTAATTGTTAAATTTTAATGTATTGGACTATATTTTTTTTCATACAGAATGATATGCATTCAATGGTGACTTTATAACAAAATTATTATTAAAAAATATGAGTATACCTTGTGCTTGTAGAAATAGAGCAATAGGTCAACTTAGTTTGTGCAGTTTGACTTTAAATTGAACATTAATTTCTCAGTCCATTTAATTGTAGGTTACCTCTGTGTTTATCAAAAGAATATGTGATCTTTAAGGGTCATCAAGTTTTATAACAACATTCATAATTAAGGGCCTGATTCAGAGCCACTCGTAAGCGGTAGCTCGTTCGCTCCGAGCGATGTTTGGCCAACTGCGCATGCGTACGGATCGTTATAGGCATGCGCGAACCAGTCAGTGCGGTCGAAATTCATGTGCTCGCAAAATAGCGAATGCCTGCTAACTTGAGTGACAGAATGAGGCGTATGTGGGTGGTAACAGGGGAAGGTGCTTGAAAACGGGGAGTGGAAATCAGAACGCAGGCATGTTTAAAGGTCAAAACGGGCGTTTTATGGGTGTGCATAATTAAAACAGCAGCGTCATTAACCACGTCACTGGGTTATTTTATAGCCAGAACTGCTCGCAAAATTGTGGTAGCAAAAACCGACCACAAGAATAGCGAGCAGTTCATACCCTGTTCGATGTACTCGATTAATCTAATAAATAGCGGACATGACGTAGGATGCGAGCGGCCAGGGGGCGTAGTTTCCCAAAAAGCGACCGCAAGTTTTGTTCGCTCGTTCAGACCTAGAGGCGTGAACAGACCGCAAACAGCGAATGGTTCATTTGAATAGCCACCCCTATTTTCAGGACGAGCGAGCGCTAATTGCGTCCGGCTCTGAATGAGGGCCTAAGTTTTTAATTGGCTACTCTTTTAGTTAGCATTTCCCCCATGAAAGCAGGCATGTTTATTACATGTGTTCAACTCCAGACTCAATATGAGCATATGCTAATAATGGAATATAAAAGTGTATTTTATATTGTGTTTCAGCCTTAAAGTGTGATGTGTGTTGTGTCACAATAATTCACTTTATTGCATTTGTTTAGATCTTTTTTAGCCAGTCATTTTAGCATTGTTGTTTTTTGTTGCTGAATGTTTTGTTTTCCGCAGGGCAAGAAGTCATAGAATAGTGGAAGTGTTTTACATTAGATGAACAATTAAACCACATACTCAAGTTCTGGATTAGGTGTTAGATTGCCATGACACAGTCAAGCAACATTTACTATTATGAGGGATTAAGGGATCTTAGGGCCTGATTCAGACCCACTCGCAAGCGGCTGTCCGCTCGCAAGTGGGTCGATGTTGTGCACTGCGCATGCGCACGACGGCGGGAGCTCCGTCGTGCGCATGCGCCAGACGCGACGAGCGAAGGACTTTCCTTCACTCGTTGTGTCTGATCAAAGGGGGCGTGCTGTCGATGTTGATTGACAGCACGCGCCCTTTGGTGGGCGTGCCGTGGGCGTGCCTCCCTGACGGGGGCGTTCCCAAGGGAACGCCTACCGTCAGAAGCCGGCCCACTGACATCACTAGTGATGTCAGTGGGAGTGATTTTGGCTCTGATAGAGCCAAAATCACTCCGGGCCTTGCGGTTGAAAAACTCAACCACAGGCTCCGGCTCGCAGTGGCGATGGTCGCGATGGTCAAGACCATCGCGGCCATCAAACTGCACGCTCGTACAGGCTATGGGTGGTGACCCACAGCTATACGAGCGTCCGGGAGGACGCTCCATAATTATGGAGGGCGGCCCTCATTCAGAGCGTGCGCTCTGCTCAGAGCGTACGGCTCTGAATGAGGGCCTTAATTTGTTTAGGATTGGGCCCAGGAGTTGCAGAGTGTTGTAGTACTACAGTAGCAATATAATATTAAATCTTTACAAGTTAATATAATAACAGTAAGAACTATGGTAAGATATAAGGGCAAAGAAAATAATAGACAATTAAGGCTGTTTACACAAGTTGTTTTTAACATAATTTAATGCTATAAATGTGTTAATCGAGACAGAAAGGTACAGTAATAAACCACACTTTTTTATAGACAATCAAATCTACAAATTCCATTTAAGCATATGTGCATAGATTTGTTATCTATGAAGTGGAGAAGCAAACATTTGCACTGGCCTAATGGAGAAAGTGAATTTACAGACGTGTTCCTTGCTTTACAGGGGGATGTGCCGAATGGTACCAGGGACAGGTAATGTGTGTGAATGCTGGGTCCCTTCTTTCACACCTAATGGATAGCAGAAAATGGCAGAAAAGTGGAGCAAGTGAGAAGTGGGATAGTGTGGCCAAGTTTAAAAGGCAGGTGGCACTTAGAAACTAAGTTTCGCCGGTGACGTCATTTTGCCAGGTGAGGACTTATCCCCGTATTCAATTCTAAAGACTTTTCTTTTGAAAAAGGTGCGTCTTGTAACCAGTGGAAAAGATTTGCCTCTGAATGGAGGCGGAAAAAAGTGCAGAATTTGGGGTTTGGGGTGCAAAGTTGCGGGAACACCCCTGCAGCCTTGGTATAGTCCCCCAAAGGTAAACTGCGTAAACAAAAAAAGTTAAAAAAAAACATTAGTTCACCCCAAAAAAGTTTTTTCGTTTTGGGGGTGGAAAAAAACAAAGTTGGGGGATAAAATTAAAAACTAGCGAAATAGACTTCAGGGGGTCCCCAAAGTATGCCCATGTGTGTTTTTGATTGCATGTGTTTGCTGAAGGTGCATTTTTTAAGACCTCACTTTAGCGATTTTTAACCATGCTTGCACCCATTTTCATGTACCCCAAATTTGCTGGGACTATTTTTTTTTGCAAAAAAAACCTGCTAAATGCTTTTCTTCACCACTTGTGCAAAGACGGTAAATAGCAGCTATTGAGAGCATTTAAGCACAACAAATACCTTCAGTAGGGCTATCTGGTGGTATCCATAGTGATTCCCCATGTCAGTGCATCTTTTGGGGGGTGTCAGGCAGATTTCCCCAAATCTGACAGAACTTTCGAGATTCGCCGGGACGCGTTTTTGCATCCTTTGGAATTGAATAGGGTGAAAAGAAGCCGCAAGCACGGAAAGTATTTCACCAAAAACATGCGATGTAGGCGGAAATTTCGGCAGGCGAAAAGTCCGGCCCTTAGTAAGGCAACATTTCCAGAAAGAATTTCACCCTGGAGCAGCATTTCTCTATTAGGGAAAAAAAAATGTATATGTAAAAGATTAAAAGATAAAGGCAAGGTTGCGAGTAACGGTTAGATGTGCCAAGAGCTGATTCCACAGGACGTTTTGCGTTCGTACTGTATATAGTAGGCAAACCATACCCGAGGTTATGGAGTTGGCAAATATCAGAGCCATGACACATTGCTTTCTTACTGTACATATGTTTTGTACAAAACCAATCTGCAAGTCTTTATCTGGTCATCTTAGCTGGATGCAGACTGTTCAATCTCTGGGTCTGATTCAGGTTGGATTACAATGCTGCGTTCGCATGTGCTCGGCCACTGAGAAAATATGCTGATGAATGCATTCGCACTGCTGTCACAGCACAAGATGCAGACGCCCAGCACTACATAATGCCGCCCCCTTACCCTCTTCTCATATCCGTACTAATGTGCAAGTATGCAAAATCATCGTTAAAAATCGAGTAACATCGGAGCTGCACGCACAGTTGTGGCTGACATGACCCTGCTGCAGAAGTTGCTAAACTTCCTGCACGCAGGTTGCGTATGGGTTCACAGTGAATAATTAATGCACGCCCCTGCAACGGCATATGAACGCACTGACACACCAACGTTCGCACGACCACCTCCCAGTCACCACCCAGAAACGCCACTTCCTGTCAATCAATGAGTGATGGGTTTGCGTACTGGCTGCGATCACATTCTCGATCGCACCACCTGGTTCTTGCACGCATACTGCGTCTCATACGCATGCGCAGATTGCAAACATCGGCCGGCTACGTGCGAACGTAGCATTGCGAACCAACCTGATTCAGGCCCTATGTCCCTTAATATGAGGGAGCACAGTATTTAACTGTGAAAGGAATTCAAGTGTTTGTCCCCTCAGAGGTGGCCCTATACTGTACTTTAATGTAAAGTATTAGGCACCATCTAGTTACACTTATTAGGGAGAGCTTATTTCTAGGAACAGTTCAATCAGTGCAATAAAAAGCTTCAAGCACACATTAATGAGGCTAACAAGGGTAGAGTCTCAGGAAGGAAACTGAAAAGATTCAATTGTACTGTGGGCACCTACCACGATGGGCGGGTAAGCAGGGCTATTGCCCAGGGCAGCAGTCACCCTGTTGGCACCCATCTGCTCTCATCCACTGTTCCCAGAATGCCAGTGCTGGATGTGATGACGTTGTGCATGGCATTTTGGGAGTGGCCATGGTGAGAAGAGGATGGACTCGGAACAGCATCAGCGCATCTCCAGAACAAGCAGCAGCAATGAGGAGGGACCCGTATGCCTTCACAAGGTAAGAGTTAGACATACGGCTCCCACTTGGCAAACGGTGCCCCCCCGGCAAACGGCCCCTCCCCTTTGGGGGGGCAACAAAAAAAATCTTTCAGTTGCTGCCCCCCCCCCTTCCCCCCTCCCTGTCTCTTACCTAACTAGCAGCTGCAGATGATCAGGGGTTGTGATTTATAGTAATAGACTGCACAGACCCTGCACCGCATTACACCTACCTCCGTGCAGTGCAGGATCAAAAAACAGTTGAACATGGACATGAACATGTGTTTTTTATTTTTTTTAACCATTTGATAGGTAACTAACTGCCGTACTTAAACTGCTGTGGAACTAGTCATGCTAAAATTGTGACTGGCAACACCCATGATACAGAACAGCAAGAACTGCATGTTACAGATGAGTGACCACAAGTCTCAGCAATGCTGCAGGAAGCCAGCAAGGACACATATGGAAGTAAGGTGACACCATACGACTCAGTAACAGGGACCTGAACCCCCGATGTGTGAAGTTGGTGCTAGTTCCTCTATAAATGGCAATAAGTTGGAGCAGCCACCAGTATGCTTGCACTTGTATTTCCATATTTCCATAAGCGTCTGCATACCCAAGCAGTTGATGGCTGCCTGAGCTTGCTGGGACCAGTAGTGCTGCATATCAAAAATCCTATTTTTATTACATTTTAAGAGTACTGCTCCAACACCACCACCAAAGTCTCAGAGTCCCAATGCTATCTGCATCGTGGCTAGTTTGTAAAGCTCCCTTCATATCGCTCCACTTCCAACATCGATTTTCATAGTCTGCGCTGCAGAATGGGTTCCTGCTTGTCAGATCTCAGTATACAGGGATGACAAATACAAACATTTCTGTGTTCAAGCCTCAGAAATCTAACCACTGCTGCTACACATTTACTGCTGCTCTGGGAATACGTAGGAAAACAATAACATATAAATACATTATTTATACAGAGAAATTCAGTCAAATATGAAACAATCTATTCCAAACAACCCAAAGTTTATATAAGGTATTTTCTGGTTTTCTTTGCTGACATATTCCATCCAAGTTAGTCAATTTCTTATGTATTATTGGGCAGTATTGAAAGAATACAAATAGTACAGTATGTTTTACCTTTGACTAACCACATCTATAAAGCTAAATCAAATAACAATAAACAAAAGGAAAACTGTACAATTTCCCTGGTATTAAATAACTAATATATACTTTAGATGTAGAAGTCATCCAATTATAACAGTAATTGAAGCTTTGGTAAAGTAATGTTCATCTCCCCCTGTCACATTCTGAATTTTCTTGTTGTTGCAATGCAATCGACAACATTTTGTGCAATTCCTATTTAAATGCAGCATTAACAACGGCAATTGTGTTATTTTTTTTTTAAAGATGTCTACCACATGGGCATTTTCAGTAAAACAAAATACAACGCTAAATGTAACATTGGGTTGTTGGTTACTGTATTTGCTCTGTACCCCTTTATTAGCATTTTAATAACAATTATATTCTAATTTCCTCCTACTAACCTATATACATCTAGTTGCTATAAGATTTTTTGTAGAGACAGAGTGAGGCTGATTTACTAAACAATCGAGATTCACAGCTGAGTCCTATTTTTCTGCCTCATTCATGCAGTAGGTGCCACTCAGTTAGTAAGATCTACTTGCTGATGAAAACACACCGATACCTTTCCGGGCGTGATCATGTGTTTTACAAGTGGTTCCGTATAAGTGGCCACGAAAAACCTTATATGAAAATGCATGTAGACAAAGACATTTGATTGTTTATATATTCGAACCTAGGGGTTATGAGTCAAACCGAGCCCCGATTCGGGTCTTCCCACCAAATTCAGATCCCAAAACGAGGCAAAACATAATTCTCCCGGAGTCAGATCTCATATGTTTTAGATTCGATAAAAGTAATTCCCTCATGATCACGGGCGCCATCTCACACAGGACGCTGGAGGGTTAGGGTGTGTGGGGAGCGGGGCTGCAGTGCGACTGTGACTCTGTGATTAAGGGCTGTGGGTTACTGTGTGTCACACTCATCAGTGAAGGGCTGTGGGCTACAGCACTGTCTGTGACTGTCAGTGTCTGTCATCAGTGAAAGGCTTGGGCTGCAGTGCGATTGTGACTGTTATTAAGGGCTGTGGGCTACTATGTGTCACACTCAAGAGTGTCATCGTCATAATCAGTGAAGGGCTGTGGTCTGTAGCACTGTGACTGTGTCAGGTTCAGGCACTATAATTAAAAAATAATGTTCAGTAGGTGCCACCGTTACTAATAGCGCTGTGAATCACAGTGTTTAAAAAAATAAAAGTGTGCATAATTCAGGCACTGTACTTAAAACATAACATTCAGTAAGTGCCACCGTTATTAATAGCGCTGTGAGTTGCTCTGGATCAGTCATTAGAAGAGAAGAGCAGGAAAAGCAACCCAGCACTAGTGCTGCAGCCAGTCATGATAGTACTTCAACATCTACTAAAGGTGTTTAAGAAAGGGAACCTGAAATCTAAATATTTCACAATGTTAAAGAAAACATTACCTCTAATAACAAAGAGAATGCTTACTGCCCAAAAAAACGTAAAATTGCCAACATGCCATACACCACATGCAGTGGCAAGGAAAGGCTCAGGCCACGGCCTTTGTTTGTGAGTGGTGGTCCTGCTAGTGCTATTGCTGTTTCATGCAGTAGAAGAATGCCTACTGCGGAATCTGGGGCCAAACGCAGTCAGGCATCTTCTTCTGTAACCTCATATGATGATGATACTGCAACACCTTCTCACTCTAAAGCTGGTCACACATCTAAAGATTATCTGTCCAACCAGCCAACTAGTTGATTGGTTGGAATGAAAATCTGGTAAACTATGAAAGCAAATGACAATCAGCAATTTGCTCCCAAACACTGGAAAATGGACAAAAACTGTTGTTTGAACAAAGTGTTTAGATCAAACATTTAACAAACTGGCATTTAGGAGCAATTTGCTGATCATCATTTACTCCCATACGTTACCAGATTTTCATTCCAACCAATCAACTAGTTGGCTGGTTAGACAGATAATCTTTAGATGTGTGGCCAGCTTTAAGCTGCAGACACACAAAGATTTTCTGTCCAACCATCCAACTAGTTGATTGGTTGGAATGAAAATCTGGTAAGGTATGAAAGCAAATGACAATCAGCAATTTGCTACCAAATGCCGGAAAACGGACAAAAACTGTTGTTTGAACAAATTGTTTCGATCAAACATTTAACAAACCTGTCTGACGACCATTTTCATCAGTTTTTTGGCATTTAGGAGCAAATTGCTGATCATCATTTACTCCCATACGTTACCAGATTTTCATTCCAACCAATCAACTAGTTGGATGGTTGGACAGAAAATCTTTATGTATGTATGCAGCTTAAGTCTAGAAGATGTATCACCTTTAAAACAAACATATCAATGCCCCCAAAAAAAGAATAACACTAAGGCTGAAGAACAAACTTGTGTTCATAAAATCCCTGAGGAGAGTCTAGGGGTGTCCATTTTAGCTATGTGTGAGTCTGACATTTCTGATATTGTACTCGCAGAGAAGCCTCCTTCCACCATTTCTGCACCCTCTGCAAATGTGTGGATGAGCAGTGCAAGTAAAGATGGTGACATAATAGAAATTGAGGATGCTAGTGTGCAAGGGCAAAATGAGAATGAGGGGTATTTTTGTGTATTGGGGACTGTTGCTTTTGCATAGACAAACATTTTTATTGCAAAAGGAAAGAACACACTAAAGCCCTCACTCAGAGTCTCTCACAAGATGTGATCAGTCGCTTGCAAAAAGGGGCCGGGTGCGCAAATCAAACGATCGCTCTTTGCGCTGTAAGGATGCCATCTATGTCTTAGTGAGCGACGGCAGTTAGCGTATGCTGGACTATAAAACCTCCCATCTGTCACTCGCAGCACACGTCATCTCCGGGAAGAGTCTGATTAATCGTGAACATCGAGGGCCATCGGAGCTGCTCGCAGTGCTTGGGGTTGACCTAACCTACCCCAAGCACTGCGAGCAGTTCAGGCTAAAAAACAACCAAGTCACATGTGCGATGACGCTACTTTGCTAATTATGCATGCCCTTTAAATGCCGTTTTGGCGGCCAAACACGCCTGTGTTCGCACAACCACTCCCCCGTTTACAAGCACCTTCCCGTTACCACCCACAAACGGCACTATCTGTCACTCAAAGCAGCAACCTGAAAGTGGCTTGCGAGCTAGCAAATACAGATTGCAACAAATGATTTGCGCCCACGCACTGCGAATTATATGCATACGCTGATGTGCGTTTATCGCTCCCTGCGAGCAAGCGTGCCCTAACGAGAGACTTTGAATGAGGTCCTAAGAGATATTGATTCAGAACTGCTCGCTAGATGTGTATGCAAATTCAGCAAGGCAGGCGATCGTGCGGCAAGGTATTAACACGCCCACTAGGTCTCGCCGTACGATTACATTTTGTATGCAAATGCCCACCAGCCTGTCTTAAGATGCCCACTTGCGCACATCATCTCCAGGAAGTGTATGTAACATCGAGTACCATTGGATGCGATCGCAGCGCTTGTGGCTGACCATACCCTACTGCAAGCACTGCGAGCACTTCAGTGTAAAATCCAGCCAAGTGACGTGTGCTATGATGATGACACTGCCTCCAAATTATGCACGCTTCTGAAACAGCATTGAGACGCTGAAGCATGCCTGCGTTCGCACCTCCAGCCCCTGTCACCACCCACAAATGGCCTCTCCTGTCACTCACTCTGCTGGGCTGTCTATGCGAACGCTTCCTGATCTCTCGCATTGGTTTGCGCACGCACACCGTGATGCGTATGCATGTGCACAATGCGAACCATCGGCAACTACGAGCGAACGCATCTTAGCGAGCGGGTCTGAATCAGGTCCATAGGTCAATGTTAGTGGTATTGAAGGGAATCTACAAACATTCACCACAAATAATGTAAAATTTAACACAGATGAATTTTGTAGGTGCTACCCTTGATCCAAATATATATACAATAAACTTACAAGAAAAAAGGAATCAGTTTACATAGGTGTGTACTCAATCCCTTCTTAATTTAAATGATGTTAAAATAAAAAAGCTTAGAGAGATTAAAAAGATTGAAATCTTTATCACTTCTCTAAACTTTTTATTTTGCCTATTTACAAATACAGTGGATAAAATATACATTTAATAATTGAACATATTAAAGGTTATGTTTTAAGGAACCAATAATATATTTGATAGTAGGGCATAGTTATAATTTATCAGTGCTCTCAGAGTGCACCATATAATCTCATACTTTTTCTTTTGTACAATTGACAATGACAATATGAGTTTAGTATTTCTAAGAGAAGAATTGTGCTATCAAAGAATTATAGACATAAAATGTAGAAAAACTGGGAGTATAGGAAAACAAAATAAAAATGATTAAGACTATTTATGTGCAGTACAATCCCCTATAAATGTATGGGCAGACCATCTCACTTTAATGAAATAAATAGGACAAAGTTTTTACCTCTCCTTTCTCTATCCAGCACATTTCCTAAATTGAGCTAAGGGAATCAGACAGAAACTTTCACCCTACTCTTCTCCAACACAGTTCTTAATTTGCAGTAAAACATTTTCAAAAAGCAAAAGGATCATCAGAACACACTATATAATAGAGCACATGCCTCACTCTTGGTTTCTGGTGCCTTTGTGAGCGAACTCCCATGCTCAGGCACGGATCTCTCTTAAGGGCTGCATGGATTCTCACTGCTGGTTCCAGGCTACTTCTAACCACCATTCATATCTACAGAGACCATCTAGCTCACACAGTGGCGTACCTATAAATTTGCTCCCCCATGCCAAAAATGTTTCAGGCGCCCCCCCCCCAAAGATCAAACACACCCAAAGACGACAGTGACGTGCCTTACACATTATGACACACCAAGTAATGCAACTTATAACACAGTATGCCACACCAGAATGCCCCTTACAACACGTTATGCCACACAGCAATGCCCATTACACATGCCACACAATAATGCCATGTATAACACATAATGACATACAGTAATGCCCTTATAGCAAATTTATGCCATGCTGTAATGCCCCTATTTCACATTATGCCACACTGTAATGCCACATACAACCCATTATGCCACACAGTAATGCCACATACAACCCATTATGCCACACAGTAATGCCACATACAACACATTATGCCACACAGTAATGCCACATACAACACATTATGCCACACAGTAATGCCCCTTATACATTATCCCACACAGTAATGCCCCTAATAGCAAATTGTGCACACAGTAATGCCAAATACACATTATGCCAAACAGTAATGCCCATTACATCCCACCCTGACAGATCTACTTCACCAGCCCTCCTCTCTGCTCCTGCCAGTCTGTCACCTCAGCTCAAGACAGGTTGCACAGTTTTTATGTCCGTGTAGAACCAGATTATTGGGAACATAGTTTATAACCTGTAAACTGTGTGTGTCAAGTTAGTGCCCCTTATACAGTGCCCCCTGTAGTTGTGCCCCAAAATGCAATGCCCCCTATACTAGTGCCCCTCATGCAATGCCCCCTGCAATAGTGCCCCTTATGCAATGCTCCCTGTAGTAGTGCCCATTATGCAGGGCCCCCTGTAATTGTGCCCATTAAAGTAGTGCCCCCTGTAATGTGCCCATATGCAGTGCCCCCTGTAGTTGTGCCCCTTCAAGTAGTGCCCCTTGTAGTTGTGCCCCTTCTAATAGTGCCCCCAGTAGTTGTGCCCCTTTTAGTAGTGTCCCCTGTAGTTGTGCCCCTCCTAATAGTACCCCCTGTAGATGAGCCCCTTTTAGTAGTTCCCTCTGTAGTTGTGCCCCTTTTAGTAGTGCCCCTTTTAGTAGTGGCCCCTTTAGTTGTGCCCCTGTAGATAAGCACCTTTTAGTAGTTCCCTCTGTAGTTGTGCCCCTTTTAGTAGTGCCCTCTGTAGTTGTGCCCCTTTTAGTAGTGCCTGCTGTAGTTGTGCCCCTCAAGTGATGCCCCCTGTAGTTGTGGCCTCCCCAAACCTCCCCCCCGTACTTACCTGACACCGCGCGCTGTCATCCAGTCTGTCTTTCCTGCTGCCACGCTGACTGGATCTAAATAGACCCAGCAGACGCGGCCGCGCAGGTTCCCCAGGTCGCTGGTGATGTCATGACGTCACCCGCGCACTTCATTACTGGGAACGCTGGCCTCTCAAGTGATCGGAGGCTTCCTTAGCCTCCGATCACTTCAGAGGTTAGCGCTCACAGTTGCAGTGGCGTAACCACTGCCCCCGTCGCCCCCAAGCTACCCGGCGCCTCCAAGCCACCGCGGGGGCTGCGGGGGCAGTAGTTATGCCACTGAGCTCACAGGCTGTGACAAACCCCCAAGGAGCCCCAAGGTATCTCCTAACACTCATGTCCCAAATTCCACTTCTACGGGAATCCCAAGGAATCTTATACATACAATCAGGGTCATCCTGTCACTCCACCCCCCACACAAACTGTGATGCTTCAATATGGTAACCTCAGCGCAATGTAGACCATCAACCTAATGATTGCATAATCTATTCTAATGATATCAATGTGACCCCAGCAGACTACAGAGCTTCCATAGGTGACACCATCCACCTGTAAGTAAAATGCAGATTTGTTGTGGTGAGCTCAAGTACAATGAGCTTATTCTGACCCCCCATCACCTACAGTACTAGGCAAAACTTACAACTTCTCAACACAATACAAACCCTATTTTCTGAACTAATAGTTATTATTATTATTATTATTATTATTAAATTTCTTTATATAGTGATAACATTTCATTTCAGTAATTCAAGGGCGCTGCTTTTGAGGGCATTTTAAATCCTGACGTGAACTTGCACAAGATAACAGAGTTTGGCATTCTCACACAATGCAGCTACAGCCAACATTCATCTGCTCAGAATATTACAGTAAAAGAAGGTTAATTAGTGTCTGCTCGATGGTGAATCAATACTTGAATCCATTAAATCATAATTAATTTGCTTTTCTCAACAAGTTGCCTGATTCTGTATTGGCTGGAAAATTAGGATTTACTGAAGCGGCTGCGTTGTTTCATTAAGTTCTAAACCCTGCGAAAATAAGACTATTTCCGAGGATTTAGGATTTCTGTCTATGGAGTCAATCCTATTCAGGGCGAAGGGTGCGATGTGCCATTGCAATGGCATTAAAGTGCCGGCAACGGCCCGGCACGTCGCACCCTTCACAGCCCGACTCGACCCTGAATTCGGCAAATTTTGTTTGCGAGCAAAATTTTGCGAATCCAGGCTGTCGTAAAGTGCAGCCACTGCCGCGATGACTCGCACTGGCGAGATCATCGCACGGGATAGGACTGACCCCTTTATATCAAGAAACCATAGCAACGGCCCTCCTGTGACAGCTTTCCCATACAGTTTTTTTTATTCCTATTTTTATTTTTTACTTCAATATGCACTGGAAGCAGGAGACAGGGTTCCAATGCAGTCTACAAGACAAGCATGTTCAGAAGGGCTGCTGATTGGCCAGTGATGTGGTAAGTATCTGCTTAGTGCAGGAAACCTCGTGGGTGACTTGTCAGTCTCGGGGAAGCACTGTAAAGAACAGAATGTACTTACAGAGGTTCTGTTTTCGTGGGTATCACAAATTCCATTTTTTGTTTTGTTTTAAGAAGACCTTGGACTTCTACCTGAAGAAGGGGACCGAACACCTCTAAGGTAAGTATGAAGTGGGAGTGTGAGTGCGCATGGATGTGTAATAAATGTATAAATCATTCAGTGTGTGTGTCTCGTCTTTTTTTTTTTTCTTTACAGAGGGGTTAGAGGTGCCAGCAGGAACTTAGTGTCTGGGCATGGCGACACTTGTGGTTCTCCAAGTGCCACCATGCCGGTGCCCATCATGTGTGTCCCCCTCCTACGCTATTACCCCCCTGCTGGTTGAGCCCGATGCTGGTTACTAGAAATATCCCATCCTACCCCTGAAATTCCAGCACCAGAAGAGGCTCAAAGGTCCAGGGCTAGTTATGCTTTTTTGAGGGGGGGAGGGACGGTTGGGGGGCGACACCCTAATTTTTTTTTACACATTTTTAACCCTTTTTTAAAGCCTGTACAGATCACACTAATCTGTGCAGTGCTCAGCGGAGTCTATTGAGAAGGAGCCAATACAACTGAACTCACACACAACACAACACATTCAGTATCCTCACTGAATAAAAATAGACAGGCAAACATGATTTTTAGTAAATACATGATTTTGGTCGCAAAAAACTCATGCGAGTCCCTGTCATGCCCAGTGGGAGTGATTCAATTGTATTTTGTTGGGCTATTTGTTTTGGATGCACAATGGGGCATTCAATTGTTGCTCCATTCTGGTGTCGAAGCTGGAAAATTGGCTGAGACAATATCAGTATAAAATTAAATCGCGGCGACGCCATCTTGCGACTGGCCGCAAGACGCCATCATGGAAATGAGATTGCAAGATGCCATTTTGCGAATGGCCGCCCAAGCGCCATTTTAGATAAACTCACATTTAAGTACATATGGCGATATTACTATTAAGCACCATGCGATTGCATCTTTCCTCATTTCTCATACACACAGTAATACGCACAATTGCGCTGTTAACTAGTCGCATATTAGCGAATGCATAAGACCCCGAATGAAAACGCTGTTTAGTAGCTAAATGCGCACGCATACGCTCCAAGTTAACTAGCGTCCTTATATCAAACTCCGTATACTCACACATTACATATTCACATACAAGGTTTCATAAGCTTTAAGGTATAAGATTTAAGTTGTTCATTTAGTATAAATGCTATGAAATAAAGATTGTTTGGTAACTAAGGTTTTATACATGCTAAGTAAGCCGTGTTTGGTTTTGTACTGATGCATACTCTTTCCACAGTATTCCGGTGATATCGGTGGTGAGATCGCATCATGCATTCTCAACTTATGGACCGCAGAGACTTCAAGCAACAAAATATATATGATATAAATAACTGTTAGGATGTTGCATGTGGCGAGAATCTAGGGACCCTCAGTTGTCGGAGGCTGGGTTGTGTCTATTTGAATCAGCCTGTTAAATGCTCTGTAACAGATGGATCCCCCTTGGGAACCAATAGCATCAGCAACAAACGTCTCTATTGTTTTGTCTATTCCTGGGGGGTATAAATATGTGTGCCCCAACACTGGGTCTTTAGTCTTCGTGCTGAATGCTGATAGACGAGGGGTTTCTTGCTGATGCCTAACATCTGGTCCGGAAGCGCTGCGTATGTATACTGTACTTGGGTCTGTATAATTCCTTTGCGCCGAATTGTGTCTGGATCAATAGCGTGTAACTGACAGTACTTTTACTTGAATAATACTTGTGCTTTGGAACCACACATTCCAGGTCTTAAGTCTTTATTTACTGTATGACTGCGTACGCAAATTAGCGTCATCTTTAGAAGGTATAGGCAGGATATTAGAAGGTATAGGAAGGAGTGTATAGAGGTTCTGATCCAGTATCGTTACTGGCACAATAGCCACTGGCATCGGCATTACTGCTCACATCTTCAGGAGGGTGCTATAAACCCGTGGGTAGAATGCCCAAACAGTTAGGGTGTCCTAACCAGGACATTAGATAGGTTTGGCCATTTTACACGACTAAACCCAGTCTAATAAGATAGTGCTCCAGAAAAAGGGCCATGGCCTCATAGGGAAGGGCCTGGGAGAGAGATAGGGGAGACCAGGAGATGATGGGGATAAAAAAAAAAGAGGAAGCTACAAGTGAGAATGATAATAAACTAGAGAAGAGTGTGTTCGGAGCTAAGAGATCCGAACCCACCCGAATTTCGGGGATCTGGGGCGATCCGAGCGATGCTCAGATCTCCCTGCCTGCCCCAGATCTCTCACACGAGGCAAAACCTTGCAACACCGCTGTCGGGTCACGAGGTTTTGTATTGAGCGGACTTAAAGCATGCTGAGAGAGCCGTCTGTCACGGCTCTCAGCCAATCAGCGTTAAGTGTATAGAAAATGAACACTGAAGAAGATGGCATGCTGCCTGACACCACCGGCACCCCCCCGCGCTGCCGACACCGCCGGCACCCCCACTGGCAGCATCCCCCGTTGCCGACAAACACTGCTGCCGACACTGCCGGCACCCCTACACTGCTGCCCCATGTACTAAGGACACAGTCAGAGACCCCCACCCTGCCGACACTGCCGACACTCCCACACTGAGGACACCACCAGCACCCCTGCACTGCCGACACTGTCAGCACACATGCACTGAGGACAACGCTGGCACCCCGCTCTGCTGACAATGCCAGCACTCTGCACTGCCGACACAGTCAGTAAACCTGCAATGAGGACAACGCTGGCACCCCCGCTCTGCCGACACTGCCGGGACCCTGCATTGAGAAGACCTCTGCACTGACGACACAGCCAGCAAACCTGCACCGTGGACATCACTGGCAGCCCCGCACTGCCGACACAGCCAGGACACCTGCACTAAAGACACCGCTTGCACCCCCGCACTGCCGACATCACCGGTACCCTTCACTGAGGACACTGCCAGCACCGCAGCACTGCCATTCCATGTACTGAGGACACCGTCAGCAACCCCGCTCTGCCGACACTGCTTTCACAGTAAGTGCACTATTGGTGTATCCAACCCACACTGTATAACACACTGTATCCGTATTGGAAATTAGAAGCTGAACTGCCACGTTAGTGCTGCCCACTGTGTCACTTAGCTTAGTCAGCCAGATAGTTGGATGCAACCTTTTGGCCTTAACTAGATGAAGCAAATTATATTGTGTGGTGGTCAAAATTGATTGGAAATTACTGGAAATAAATGTTATTGAGGTTAATTATACTGTAGGAACAATAACAGGCCAATTTTATGTGATTTCAGCTGTTTTTATGGTTTTTTAATAAAAAATCCAGATCCAAAACCAAAACACAAAAACAAAACACGGAGGTGAGGTTTTGGTAAAACCAATCCAGATCCAAAACCAGGGAGGATCCAGATCCAAAACCAAAACACGAGGGTCGGCGCACATCTCTATAATAAACAGGAAAACTGACAGGCCCAAACAGCGCCACCTGCCCTGCGGTGCCATGTGCCATGGCACTAGTTGCACTATCCTAGTTATGGCCCGCACTATCCTAGTTATGGCCCTGAGAGTCATATATGAAATTAATCCTCCTTTTATGTCCCAGTCACATTACGTTGCAACAAGGAGGCATTTTTGGCAAAAAAGAAGCAAAGAAGATGCCCAACACTAGAAGACTCTTAAGCAACCTGGCGTATGAGGACACATCTGCATATTTTAACATTAGAGGTGAGCGGGTTCGGATTTCTGAAATCCGAACCCCCCCCCCCCCCGAGCCCCCCCGATCCGAGGCCGATCCGAGTCAGGCTCGACTTTTCCCGCCTGACTCGGATCTGAAATCGAGGCAAAACGTCATAATCCCGTCTTCCGGGTCTCGCGGGTTTTGGATCCTACATAAGATATCCGCGTCGGCGCCATTTTCTCACTCGGCTGTGGACAGTGAAGAGGGAGGGTGGGAGTTAGGGCTGGCTGGGCTGTGTAGTGTAGTGTAGTGTAGTGCTGTGCTGCGCTGTGCTGCTGTTGTCCATAGGGGCTGTGTCCACTCCTCCAAAGTCCATAGGGGCTGGCTGGACTGTGTTGTGCAGTCAGTTGTCCATAGGGGCTGTGTCCACTCCAAAGTCCTGTGCAGTGTCCCAGTCCTAAAGGGGTGCTGTAGTGTTGTCCAGGGGGTGCTCTGTCCATCAGGGGTGCTCCCCCCAAGTGCAAATAAATATATATTTTTTCTGTGTTGTGAATTGTGTGCACAGTAGCCGCACATGCATCAAGAAAGTAGTGCCAAGCGTGCGCCTGTGTCATAAGTAAAGGGCCGACTGGCTTGACCGTTAAAGGGTGCTGTAACCCCCAAAGTACACTCCAAACAAAATAAAAAAATATTTTCTGTGTTTGTGAATTGTGTGCACTGTGGCTGCACGTGCATCAACAAAGGAGCAGCGCCAAGCGTGCGCCTGTGTCCCATAAGTAAAGAGCCGGTTGGCTCATTTCTTAAAGGGTGGTGTAACCCACAAAGTGCACTACTCTCCAGCAAAAATAAAAAAATATTTTCTGTGTTTGTGTGCGCCTTAGCCGCACATATATATCAAATCAATATAACAAATGGAGGACCAAACTTTCTCCGATAAAAATAAAATAGGGAAAGATCAAGAACCACTTCCTCCTAGTGCTGAAGCTGCTGCCACTAGTCATGACATAGACGACAACTTGCCATCAACGTTGTCTGCCAAGGCTGATGCCCAATGTCATAGTAGAGGGCACATACAATCCCAAATGACAAAGTTCAGGAAAATGACCTTAAAAAAAACATTTAAATCATCTGAAGAGAAACGTAAACTTGCCAATATGCCATTTATGACACGGAGTGGCAAGGAACGGCTAAGGTCTTTCCCTATGTTCATGACTAGTGGTTCAGCTTCACATGACGATGGAAGCCCTCCTCCCGCTAAAAAAATCAAACGAGTTAAGCTGGCAAAAGAACAGCGAAGAACTGTGCGTTCTAAGAAGATATCACAAATCCCCAAGGAGAGTCCAAGTGTGGTGGCGGTTGCGATGCCTGACCTTCCCAGCACTGGACGGGAAGAGGTGGATCTTTCCACCATTTGCACGCCCCCTGCAAGTGCTGAAAGGAGCACCCACAGTCCACTTGCTGATATGCAAATTGAAGATGTCACTGTTGAAGTACAACAGGATGAGGATACTGGTGTAGCTGGCGCTGAGGAGGAAGTTGGCGAGGAGGATTCTGATGGTGATGTTGTTTCTTTAAATCAGGCTCCGGGGAGACAGTTGTTGTCCGTGGGATGGAAAAGCCCATCACGGTCATGCCTGGGCAGAAGACCAAACATTCCACCTCTTTGGTCTGGCAATATTTCTATCCAAATCCGGACAACAACTGTCTTGCCATATGTACCATATGTAAAGGTGAAATAAGTAGGGGTAGGGACGCTAACCACCTAGGAACATCCTCCCTTATACGGCACCTGCAGCGCGTTCATAAAAAGTTACTGTCAAGTTCAGAAACTTTGGCTAAGACCGTAAGCAGTCCAGGGACACCTAAATCCCGTTGTCCTGTTGTATCCAAGCGCCTGCAAACCACACCGTCAACTCCCTCCTCGTCAATTTCCTCCTTAGTCAGGATCGGAAGTAGTCCTGCAGGCCATGTCTCTGGCACGACTGACTCTCCTATCCGGGATTCCTCCGGAGGATCCTGCATTGCTACGCCTACTGCTGCCGCTGCTGCTGTTGCTGCTGCTGGGAGTCGTTCATCATCCCAGAGAGGAAGTAGGAATACCACTACTTTTACTAAACAATTGACCCTCCAACAGTCCTTAGCGAGGAGGATGAAGTACGATAGCAGTCATCCTGAAGCAAAACGTATAACTGAGGCCTTGACTGCTATGTTGGTGTTAGACGTGCGTCCGGTATCCGCCATTAGTGCAGTGGGATTTAGACAATTGATGGAGGTAGTGTGTCCCCGGTTCCAAATCCCGTCTAGATTCCACTTCACTAGGCAGGCGATACCGAGACTGTACAGAAACGTCAGAAAAAGTGTCCTCAGTGTCCTGAAAAATGCAGTTGTACCCAATGTCCACTTAACCACGGACATGTGGACAAGTGGAACAGGGCAGACTAAGCACTATATGACTGTGACAGCCCACTGGGTAGATGTATCACCTTACGCAGCAACAACAGCAGCGTCACCAGTAGCAGCATCTCAGAAACGCCAGCTCGTTCCAAGGCAGGCTACGCTGTGTATCACCGGTTTCAGTAAGAGGCACACCGCCGACAACCTCTTAGAGAAACTGAGGGAAATCATCGCCCAGTGGCTTACCCCACTTAGACTCTGCTGGGGATTTGTGATATCTGACAACGCCACCAATATTGTGCGGGCATTACATCTGGGCAAATTCCAGCACGTCCCATGTTTTGCTCACACAATAAACTTGGTGGTGCAGAATTTTCTGAAAAGCGACAGGGGCGTGCAGGAGACGCTTTGGGTGGCCCGAATAATTTCTGGGCACTTTCGCCATTCAGCGACTGCGTGCCGAAGACTGGAGCGCCAGCAAACACTCTTGAACCTGCCCCGCCATCACCTGAAGCAAGAGGTTGTGACGCGGTGGAACTCAACCCTCTATATGCTTCAGAGGATGGAGGAGCAGCAAAAGGCCATTCAAGCCTATACATCCACCTATGACATAGGCAAAGGAGGGGGTATGCACCTGACTCAAGCGCAGTGGAGAATGATTTCCCTGTTGTGCAAGGTTCTCCAACCCTTCGAACTTGCCACACGTGAAGTCAGTTCAGACGATGCCAGCTTGAGTCAGGTCATTTCCCTCATCAGGCTTTTGCAGAAGCAGCTGGAGAAAGTGAAGGAGGAGCTAAGACGGAGCGATTCCGCTCGGCATGTGAGACTTGTGGATGAAGCCTTTCATTCGCTTTGCCAGGATTCCAGGGTGGTCAATCTGTTGAAATCAGACCACTACATTTTGGCCACCGTGCTCCATCCTAGGTTTAAAGCCTATGTGGTGTCTCTCTTTCCGGCCGACACAAGCCTGCAGAGGTGCAAAGACCTGCTGTTGAAAACACTGTCAGCTGAAGCGGAACGTGACACGTCAACAGCTCCTTCTTCATTTTCTCCCTCAACTGGGGCTGCCAGGAAAAAACTTAGGTATCCTAAGCAACCCGCTGGCGGTGATGCAGGGCAGGCAGGACCAAGTTTGGACATCTGGTCCGGACTGAAGGACCTGGCAACAATTTCTGACATGTCTACTGTCACTGCATATGATACTGTCACCATTGACAGAATGGTGGAGGATTACATCGGTGACAGCATCCAAGTAGGCATGTCAGACAGTCCGTACCTGTACTGGCAGGAAAAAGAGGCAATTTGGAGGCCCCTGTACAAACTGGCTCTATTTTACCTGAGTTGCCCCCCCTCCAGTGTGTACTCCGAAATAGTCTTTAGTGCAGCCGGGAACCTTGTCAGCGAAAGGCGTAGGAGGCTGCTTCCACAAAATGTGGAGAAGATGATGTTCATAAAAATGAATTACCAACTCTTCCAGGGAGACCAGCCTCCAGAACGTACAGAGGGACCTGTGGTGGTGGATTCCAGCGGGGACGTGTTAATAGTCTGTGAGGATGAGGATGTACACAACACTGAAGAGGGTGAGGAATCGGTGGATGAGGAGGATGAGGACGACATCTTGCCTCCGTAGAGCCAGTTTGTGCAGGGACAGAATAATTGCCAGCTTGTTTTGTGGGGGCCCAAACGAACCAATCATTTCAGCCACAGTCGTGTGGCAGACCCTGGCGCTGAAATGATTGGTTTGTTAAAGTGTGCATGTCCTGTTTATACAACATAAGGGTGGGAGGGCCCAAGGACAATTCCATCTTGCACCTCTTTTTTTTTTTGCATTATGTACTGTTTGGGGCCTAGTTTTTCAAACTGCCATCCTGTCTGCCACTGCAGTGCCACTCCTAGATGGGCCACGTGTTTGTGCTGCCCACTCGTGTCGCTTAGCATAGCCTTTTGGACATAAAAACACTATTGTGAGGTGTGAGGTGTTCAGAATAGACTGGAAATTAGTGGAAATTAAGGTTATTGAGGTTAATAATAGCATAGGAGCAGAAAAACCAACACATTCTGTGATTTTAGCTGTTTTTATTCTTTTTTAAAAAAAAATACAGATCCAAAACACAAAACCCAGAACCCAAAACATGGAAGGGTGGTTTTGGCAAAACCAATCCAGATCCAAAACACAAAGAAAGATCCAGATCCAAAACCAAAACACAAAACACGAAAAGTGGCCGATGCACACCCCTAATTAACATACTTGATTCAATTACTTTTTTTTTGCTTTTCAAAATGTTTTGTTTGCTTTTTCTAAATTTTGCATTTTTTATTTTTTTTTTAACCCTGCATTGATTTCAATATTGACTTATTAGGGGTAAAATACACACCTTTTCTCATTGACTCACACTGAGGAAGACAGGATGTATTTAAATATTTAAATTAACTTCCCCATGCGGTGTTCTGCACCTGTAAATGATTTAACCTGGCAGGGTAGCAGCAGAATCACATGGTCCAAGGTCTGCCTTCCTTTGCCTGTACTATTTACAAATGATTTACATTTAAAAAAAAATTATTTTATTTTGCAAAAAAAATCTATTATGCATTTTTATATTGTGCAGTGATATTCAATCATGCTGCATGGTTTACATAAAGCAAAGAGGCCAAGTGGGTGCCAGCAAAGGAAGACAAAAGAAACAAGAAAACAAGCACTGAAAACGCAAGCTGAAATCTATGCTTCAATTTGTCAAAAGACAGGATGATGGCCAGGGTTTATCAAAAGACACAGCTCCTTCGTGTTAGTCATCAATAGATAATGCTAATTCTTCTGATGATTGCATGCATTCTGCAGAAGTGCTAGAAGTGGAAATTGCAGAATTTACAGCAGAAAAACAAGGAGTGGAAATGGAAGAATGTGAAGCAGAAGAAAGTGCTGAAAGTGACTCTAGCCTTGATACTGCACCGGAGATGAGTGATGTAATGGAGAAAGATTTGCAAATTATCTATGATGTTTCTTTCTGGGAAATACCAGTTCCAGATCACTTTCGGGTAGAAATCATCAAAAAGGGACGTGCTTATTTCCAGAACAAAGATGGGCCTTTCAGTGCAGTGGCAAGGCAAGATTCAGATGCAGAAGCTAAGGGTGGTGTACATCAGATGTCATAAGAGTGGTTTTACAAGATGATGCCAAATGGCGAGAAAATTCTGCGGTCACGGATTATTTACTCAGTTGTCAGCAACAAATAATACTGGTTTTGCTGCCGACTGTTTGCAGTTACAAGTACGACATCCATATTTGTGACTGGGTTTCAGATGTGGTGGAAACTAAACCCTAAAGTATATAACCATAGGGTCGTTACATCGTTTGGGGGTTGGTGCATGTTGCTGGATGTTCAATATCGATATCGAACATCCATCACACGCAGGACGATCAGACAACGATATCTGATCATTGTCTGATCGTCCCATGTGTACAGACCATTAGGCTGCACAAAACCATTGACGCCAAAAGTATTTCTTTAATGGAAATGGAGAAGAAAAAGTGTAGGGACATCTTGTACACAAGTGTAGGGACATCTTTTACACATCTTGTTACATCTTGATATAACATTGTTTCTTGCCAAGTAGAATCTAGTATTCCCTGGCCACAAGGAAGATAAAACTAAATAAAGAGAACTTTCTTGAGATGGTTGAGATGCTGTCAAAATATGATCCAGTGCTGAAAGAGCACCTTATGAGATTACAACAGAGCACATGTAAACTTAAAGTGTCAGTCTCTTATCTAGCACCAAACACTCAGAATGAGTTTATAAGTGCCCTGGCAAACCATGTAAAGGAGAAGCTTGTCATTGACATAACGTTTGCAAAGTGTGTTGGGATCATGTTTGACAGCACACCTGACATATCACATACTGTCCAGATGTCCGAAGTGATCAGTTATGTAAAAATCAACGATCTGAAAGTTGAAGTAAAATAAGTATTTCCTGGATTATTCCCTTTAAAGGGGAAAACAGTTGCTGACCTCAGTTCTGACATTCTTAAAACACTGGAAAATTATGGACTGGACATAATGATGTGCCGCTCTCAAGGCTATGATAATGCTGCCACTATGGCTGGAATCCATGGATGTGTGCAAGCCATTCTTAAAAAAAAGAACAGGAAGGCTATTTTTAGTGGATGTGTGGACCATTCACTTAATTTGTGTGGTCAGCATTCTTTTGCTGAAAATGCATCATGTGTGACATTTTTTGGGACTCTTGAAAGAATGTTTTCTTTCTTTGCTGCTTCCACCCATCGATGGGATGTGTTAATTGAACATACTGGAGTCTCAGTGAAAAGTTTTGCTGGAGTGCTCATCATGCTGCTGTTACACCAGTTAAGGAGAAGTTTGATAATTTTGTGGAGGCGATAGAAGCTCTTTGTGATCTACATGAAAATTTGGACACAAGAGGAGCAGGACAAAGTCTTTTGCCTGCTGTCTGTGATTTCACTTTTCTGTGCTACCTATACTTCTGGTGTAATGCACTTCAGGAAGTTAATCTTACACAATAGTACCTGCAGACAAAGGGCTTAACTCTTGACAAGGTGGTGACAAAGTTAGAGGCGCTTAAACTTTTTCTGCATGATGAGCGCAGTCAACTAGTGGAGCATGCAATTGAACAGGCACTTTCAAAGTCAGAAGAATATGGAATTGCAGTACAGAGAAGAGCCAGGGCCAAGAAGAGGTTGGCAGGGGAACCAGCAAGTGATGCTGGACTCTCTCTTCAAGAAGAAAATAGGAGGGCGATGCTAGAGTCCTTTCATTCTGAACTTCAGATCAGATCAAGAGCCATCCAGGAAATAGCAGCCATGTTTGAAGCTGTTCAAGCGAAGAGTCCCATATCTGCCACTGATGAACAGTTAAAGGTGTCCATTCCAAAATTTACCACTTTCTATGATGAGTTATCTGAATATGCACTTTTAATAAAAATACCAAGGCTGAGAAGGCACCTGAAAGCAGCATAGATTGATCTGGAAAAAGCCAAAGATTGGGTAATATTAGATATTTTGAAATTCATAGCAGAATGGGACTTTGTAGAATCGCTACCAAATCTTTCACTAAGTCTAAAATTATTTTTGACGATCTGTGTGTTTTTGGCTTCATGTGAAAGGAGCTTTTCAAAGCTGAAACTTATAAAGAACTATTTGCGCTCTACCATGAGACAGTCAAGGCTTTCAGACCTTCCAATGCTACAGTATCAGTTGAAAGTGAAATGACAAAAGGCATTGACTTTGTGATGATTCACAAGTTTGCAGCTTTGAAGGCCAGGAAAGGAAAGATTTTTTTATTGAGATGTTCATTAAGTGCTAAAATGCTTCTGTATGTGTTACTGTTTATGTTTTTTTATGTTATTATTTCAAATTAAATTATAGAGGTGTGCAAATGAATACTTTGCGTGATATACTTTATTGATTAGAATAAATTTTATATGGTTTGGTATACTGTTCATGAGAGTTTCTCTTAATGTCTTCTTCCCTATGTTACCCTTCCGAATCTTGGCTAAAGGAGCATACACACGGGACGATTTTTTGAGCGATTTGTCATTAACGACAAATTGTTAAAAAAATTGTTCAGTTTCTGAGGTATAACGATGAACGAAAACTACAAATGCACGTTCCCGTTTGTACTTTGTAGTTTTCGTTCATCGCCCGAACTTCCTGTCCAACCCAATGATAATGTCAGGTTGAACATGTTCGGGGATGAGGGAGGAAGCCCGGCACTGAACGTAATAGTTATTGATTTCGTTCAGTGTTGTGCTCAGTGTTGTTAACAACACTGAGCACACCCCTGCCGAGGACACACAGGACAATTTTCGTTCGGGGAGAAAATCGTCCCATGTGTACGCACCTTTACACATGAAAAACCTCATTGCATTGCAAAACCATTTTACAATCTAAGTTTGTGACCAGTAAGTCATGAAACTGTTGAGTCAAATAATTTAGGCATTGAGTTTAATTTGCATAACTTTTTTGCACAGTTTTTTTTTTTTTTATTAAAATTGCAAATATCACAAAAAAACTTTTTACACGTTGTCATTATGGGGTATTGTGTGTAGAATGTTGAGGACAAAAATGAATTTATTCCATTTTGGAATAAGGCTGTAACATAACTAAATGTGGAAAAAGTGATGCGTTGCGAATACTTTCCGGATGCACTGTATGCCACTGCTATTCCCATTGCATTTAGTGATATACAGCAATTATGATTTACAAGTGAAATTAGTACAAAAACATTACTAAGGATTCCGAGTGGTGTGATACAGAAGGCCCATGGGGGGGGTTGACACCATGAGCTACCACACCAGGTGACACCAACCTTAGTGAAGCCTCTGAGTGACATAATTTCATACCTGAACAATTTCTGCATTGTCAGTTCTTATATAGTCCTCCCATATCTATCTCTGTGTGTTTTTTCCAGATACCTGCCCTGAGGGCCACAACCTGTTCACTTGGTGCAGCGAAACCCACATCCCGCTTGGAGGGGTCACTGGTGCATTCCATCTGGTGGACTAGACTCCACACCTTGGGGTAGGTCTCGCCAACACCTGGGAGAGACTTATGAAGAGGACGTATGTATTGGCTTCCCGTTTATTTTCACCCGCTCCCCCTAGCCCTCCGGTCCTAGTTCCTACAGTTGAAGCCAATAAACACCTGGAATTGACACTCGTAAGGTATTGAGTAGAATCTGCCAAGTGAGAAGCGCTTGATAGGGCACTGTATAAGCTGGTCTCCACTGTCTCTAGAATCGTAGTGCAGGGCTAGACTAACTTTTCTATAATCTAGAAGCAAACTTAAAAGTTTAGGTCAGACCATCAACATCAACCAAAATATATGAAAACTCCTACAAGCCCCATCAGACACCCCCCACGTACCATTACACCATCACACATGCCTGTTCAATGCCCATCAGACCCAGTCACATGCCTATCTCTGGTACCCAATATATAGTATAAAATACAGTACTGCCCCCAATTCATAGCATGCCACACACCAGGGCTCACTGCACTAAACAGGCCACGTGTGTGCGACGAAGGTGCACATGCCCAAAAAGGGGGCATGGTCACATGGGTAAGGGGCATGACCTCGTGGCACACCCCATGTTTCATCACTCTGGGGACGTACCCAGCACTCCCAGAGACTCTCCCCGCACTGCTGGCTCCTCCTCAGGGACCAGGAGCCGGGTGCTGCACAATAAAATCACAGTGCAGTGCCTGGGTCCTGGTCCTAATGAGGAGGTGGCATTTTGGTGTCACCCCCTCGGAGGGTGACACCGGGTGCGGGCCACACCCCTCACACAGCCTTAGTGACGTCACTGAATATAAGCACAGTAACAGTGGCTTATTCTTTTCAGAAATGAGCAGTAACTGATTTTTAACTCTGCATTTTCTGGTGAATAGGTTAAGACAATATCTTCAGTATGCTACTAACATAAAAGACGTAAGACGCTTTTGAAGGTCAGAGGAACAAACCTACAGCCCTTAAATTGTGTCAGGTTGCCTATAACTACCATAGAGCCTTGAAAGCTTGCAATGATTTACACTAAATGTTGCTATTAAACATATAACATTGTACATTTGTGGGGCATTTTGCTCTCTCACACTGTGCATGGAAAAAAAACATTATTGTTGGAAATAGATGGTTGCTATCCAAAGCTGTAGAACTGCCATAATTGCTATTATTTTAAATGACCAAGGTCCTGATTCATCGCGGATCGCTATTGTCATCGCAGCTGCGATTACACGAAAATATGGTAATGAATGTAATTGCAATGTCATCGCATAACCAGCATAGACGCCCACTACCGCTATCTCACATCCATAATACCTCGCAGTCATGCGTATACATCGGGAGCATCGAGTAACATCGGCCCCTCACGCACAATCACAAAAGGTACGACCTTTCTCAGAAATTGCAAACCTCATCGCACGCAATGAGTACTCAAGCTGCGTATGCCGTCGCAGTGGCTAATTTATGCATGTCCATGCAACGGTGATCAAACGGACAGACACGCCTGCGGTTCTCCTACCACCACCCCCAAACGTTGACGTCCTGTCCCTCGATGTGTGATCGCTTTGTATCTGTATAGGTGATCGCAGTGCCAAATCACACGCACACTGCAGTGCATATGCATGCACAGTACGCACCATCGAACGATCTGCATACACTGTTGAAGTTGCGATCCATGAGGAATCAGGCCCCAAATACACAGTGACAGTTAAGGTCAATGTAAACAGAAAAACAGACACTCTTCTGCTTGCATCACTATTATGTTTAGATATAAATTACCATACAATTGTCACTCTAATCCACAGTACCATGTTTAATTAAGATTGCTTTGCCACAGTTGTGATTCCTATTCACTAAAATTTCAGACCTTGCTGGTTCTCATAAACACTCAAAAATTCATAGTAAAATAGCACTTAATCTTGTCTTAAGCTCTTGAATAATTTTAATATGGCAGAATTTATAATCAGCACAAAGGATTGACTCTTATTAAAATATTCAATGACCTTTGATAAAGTCTCTGTTGCAAGACGTAACACGTCAGTTGATAAGCAGAGGTCAAGGAGTGAGCTCCTATGAATAATTCAGCTACATCTGGAAGCATTCTTATAGCATGAGCATCTTGCGGGATTGACAGCCAGTGGCATAACTAGGGTATTTGGAGCCCAGGGCAAATTTGAATAGGGAGCCCCCCCCCACTACCACCACCCCGATATGTGCACGCGCCGAAGGCGCGCACAGAAAATAATGGGCGTGGTCACTTAAAGATGGGGCATGTCAACATGACACACCTCTTTATTTTCACGCTGAACATTCCTATCCATATGCACCTTAACCCCAGTAGTACCCCTTATACAGTACCCCCAGTATGCAGTTGTGGTCCCTCTTATGCAGGCCCATAGTAGTGCCCCTTATACAGTATCCCCAGTAGTGGTCCCCCTTATACAGCCCCCAATTAGTTCCCTTTACTCAGTGCCCCCAGTAGTGGTCCCCCCAAATGCAGTGCCCTATGTAGTGTTCCCCCTTATGCAGTGCCTCCAGTAGCAGTCCCCACAATGCAGTGCACCCAGTAGTGGAATCCCCTTATGCAGTGCCCTTTATATAGTGCCCCCAGTAGTAGTCCCCCCCCTATGCAGTGCCCTTTATATAGTGCCCCCAGCAGTAGTCCCCCCCCATGCAGGTTTCCCAGTAGTGGTCCCCCTTATGCAGGCACCCAGTAGTGATCCCCCTATCTAGTGCCCCTTGTAGTGGTCCCCGCAGTGCCCCTAGCAGTAAGCCCCTTATATAGTGCCCCCAGCAGTAGTCCCCCCCTCCCATGCAGTGCCCCCAGTAGTGGTCCCCCTGATGCAGGCTCCCAGTAGTGACCCCCCCTATCCAGTGGTCCCTGTAGTGGTCCTTCCTGTTATTGCCCCCAGTTGTGGTCCCCCCAGTGCAGTGCCCTTAGTAGTAGGCCCCTTTTATAATGCCCCCAGTAGTAGTTCCCCCCAAGTAGTGGTCCCCAGTTGAGGTTCCCCCTCCCGATTAAGTGCCCCCTGTAATAGTCCCCCCCAGTAGAGGTCCTCCCAATAATGATGCCCCCAGTATTAGCTCCCCCCCAGTAGAGGTCCTCCTAATAATGGTGCCCCCAGTAGTAGCCCCTCCAGTAGAGGTCCTCCTAATAATGGTGCCCCCAGTAATAGCCTCCCCCCAGTCGAGGTCCTCCTAATAATGGTGCCCCCAGTAATATCCCCCCCCAGTAGAGGTCCTCCTAACAATGGTGCCCCCAGTAATAGCCCCCCAGTAGAGGTCCTCCTAATAATGGTGCCCCCAGTAGTAGTAGTAGCCCCCCCCATTGTGCCCCCACCCCAGTAGAGGTCCCCCCAATGGTAGCTACCCCCGTTGTGCCCCCACCCCTGGAGAGGTCCCCCCAGTGGTAGCCACCCCCGTTGTGCCCCCAGTAGTGCCGACAGGTTTTTAAAAATATATATATAAAAACATACTTACCTGAATCCACGCTGCTGCTGCTCCTCCAGTCCGCGATGCCGCTCCCGCCGCCGCCTGCCAGTCCTCCCGGGCTGGCGCGCTCAGCATAATGGGACAGACGTCATGACGTCTGTCCCATTACCCACTGCAGGAGCTGGACGGAAGTCCCGCTCTTGCAGTGGGTGCTGCAGCAGTCAATGAGAGTCTATCTGACTCTCATTGGCTGCTGTTTAACACACGCATCGCCGCCAGCGCTGGCGGCGATGCGTGTGTTATGCACAGCCTGAGCCCGCCTCCTGGCGCTATTGGGCAAGCGCTCAGGGGGAGGGAACGGGCTCAGGCATGCAGCACAGGATCGACGCTGGAAGCCTAGCGCCGGTCCTGTGTAAATGTGTAGCGCTGACCGCACTCATTGCGGTCGGCGCTACACTAGTGGCTAACTAGGGCGGGCCGGACCGTGGCCGGTGGCGCCCCCCTGCGCCGCCGGTCCCACGGCACCCAGGGCACGCACCCTGCCCGACCCCCCCTAGTTACGCCACTGTTGACAGCCCTTATACTGATCTTTATAAGGCAAGATGGCCGCTTAGTATGAAGGAAGACAATTTACACATATCCTGATTTTGAGCACTGTTTGAGATAAGAAGCTCAGCCATGGATTTGTGCACAGAAGATAACATTGAAAGTAACCATGGCTATGGACATTGTCACAGTAGTGCCGGGGTGGCCAACCAGTCAGATTCAAAGAGCCCAAAATATCTGTAGATATGTCAAAGAGCCGAGATCATGCGCGCGCCGAAGGCGCACATGCAAAAAGGGGTGTGGCCTTGTGCAAGCTAGGCCACGCCCCTGGTACATTTAGGAGTATGTAAAAGAGCATGCACACAATCAGCGTGTAGCTAACTATTAAAGGGTAAGAAAAAGCCAGAACAATATAAAAAAACATTGAAAAAAACAGATCCACATAAAATACACTGAAACAAGCCAGATCCACATAAAATACACTGAAAAAGCCAGATCCACAAATACACTGAAAAAGCCACTTCCACAAAAAATACATTGGAAAAAAAAAACAGGTTCACATAATACAATTCAGCCTCTCCATGTGTAACTCCAGAGGCCCCTGATGTGTCACAACAGCAGCCTCTCCATATGTCACTCCAGCAGTCAGTGTCTGTTAGGGGAGCCAGCAGGAGAGCCGCATCAGTACAATGGAAGAGCCACATGTGGCTTAAGAGCCACAGGTTGGCCACCACTGCACTAGTGCTTCTATCTGGGACTTTTTTTGTCAAAAACATTTTATTAGATTTCACAAGAAAATTGAACAAAATATATGGAGATATAGTATATATCCTCAAAACTTGCTAAAACTGTATACATAATAGCAACATACAGAATATGATATCATAACACCGATTTTTTATAAATAATAATAATACAGAAATAAAACTAACATAAAAGGGTTAGTACAGAGGGAGAAACAGAAGGGAGGGGGGAAGACAAATTGTAGATAATTGCTTATGGCATATTTCCTGCATCCAAGACGTATATATAGTACTCTTTATAATTTTGAGTGTGGATTGTATTTAAAATTCCGACTACGAGGCATGAGAATCCAATTGTCTATGCATAAGCCAAGAGGTGGGTTCAAATCATTTGTAAATATGTGTTTGGACCGATACATCCAGAGCTGCAATGTAATGTTCCCAGTTTTTGTGGAATCTTATTTTTTCTATGTCAAGAATGGTAGCTCGTCTTTCAAAGTATATAACACGGAGAAGAACACTCTTCACTTCAGCCAAGGAGGGAGAAGACCCCTTAATAGAAAATTTCTAATCAGTTTCTTCGCCACAGTGTGAATTACAGGTAACACAGGAGTAATCTCCCTTCTCAACACACGCAAATCCCATACAGAAAAAATCACAAGTAAACATGCTGTTGGGTCTGTAGAGAGATTTAATTTGAAAATTTGATTAATATAGTTAATAATTTTATGTCAAAATACAGCTATCTTCCCACACTGCCAAAAATTGTGGATGAATGTGGCACCCTGCATTCTACATTTTGGGCACTTGCCAGTTTCTTTTAGGACCATATGTGCTCTCTGAGCCTGTGAAATAAATGCCCTGTGCATTGTTTTAAAATGTGTTTCTTGCAATGAAGCAGAACGAAGATATTTAAATACCATTAAATTATGTTCCAGTAAAACGTCTAATTCTGAGAGGTCAGCAATTTCACTGACCACCTTTTAAATGTACAGTATAACTCCAGAGTTTATTGCATCATGTAGTCTTAAGATACATGTTATAGTGTTTAAGTCTAAAGAGACTAATGCGAGAAAAGGAAAAGACAGTCTGCATAGGGTCAGGTGTTTCATCATTAGACATTGGCTTGGGGAGTGTATTAATAAAATGTCTAATCTGTAGGTAAATAAAAAAATGACTATTCGATAAATTAAATTTGCTTTTTAATTCAGAAAAAGACATCAGTACCCCACCCGGATCAAAAACATCCCGGATTGATGCAATTCTGGCCCTCCTCCACCCCTTATACAAGGCATTCTGTAGGCCCGGCAAAAAAGCTGGGTTTCCCCAAAAAGTTATAAACCTGGAAGAGCATGGGTTCCTCTGTAATTTTGTATTAGTATATCTCCAGGATTGATATGTATCAAAAAATAGCATACTAGAGAATATCTTAATAGGAATGTCACAATTCACAAATATAGATCAGCACCAGAACCAGTCTAATATATATCTGAAAGATGTTGCCCTACTAAAAGATTGTAGGTCAGGTAAATTTACTCCTCCCTCCGAACGAGGTAGTTGCAATTTAGAATATGCTATTCTTGGTTTTCTTCCATGCCATAAAAATTTGGAAAATATAGAATCTATATTAGATGCATCTTTTTTTTAAGACTCAAGGGAAGCATTTGTAATAAATAAGACAGTTTAGGAATGGTTATGCTCTTGATTACCGTGGTTTTGCTAACAAGGACAGAGGCAGATTCATCAATCCTGTCAATAGCTTAGATATATTTGTCAAAATAGGTTAGAAATTAACGGTATGTAAATCCACTAATGACCTGGGAATCCGAATTCCCAGTTATGTCAGTGCATTTGCAACAACTGGGAATAAGTATAATACCGGATGAAGACTAAGCCCCGCCACATCTCCTGATTAAGGTAGCAATTCAGATTTAGAATAATTTACTTTGTACCCAGCAAATGTCCCAAAGTTATCAATTATGGACATAATTGCCGGAACAGATGTAATGGGATTAGATATAAATAAGAGCATGTCATCTGCAAACAACGTCATTTTAGCCTCTATTTTACCCACTGTGATACCATTAAAGAGTGAGGAATCTCGGAGGGTTATCGCCAGGGGCTCCAAAGCCAGCGCAAAAAGTAAAGGTGACAATGGACATCCCTGGTGAGTAAATCTCTCTATACAGAATGGGGATGACAAAAACCCGTTGCCCATCACCTGTGTCATAGGGTCAGAGTATAAGTTAGATATCAAGTAGATGAAGTTCTCCGGCGCGCCAAACCTCCGCAATGACTCAAAAAAGTGGTCCCATGTGACTAAATTGAAGGCCTTTTCGGCGTCCAATGATAATATTACATTAGTATCCGGACATCCCGAGGACTCCACCCACTGCATGATCGAAAGCACTTTCCTAAAATATTTGCAACAGACTGGCGGCCGTGAATGAATCCAGATTGATCGGCATGTATAATACACAGATTAAATCAATTTAAATCTATTTGCCAATAACTTTGTGAAAATTTTGTAGTCCGTATTTAATAATGAAATCAGACGGTATGAACTGGGGAGTTCTGGGTCATGTTAATAATTGTGGATGGGTGATGCCCTTTTAGTAAATTGGACAATAGTCTGCTGGATTTATTTCCATGACTATAAAATCTTGATTCCTTATTAAAAGTATATTTTGAATCCATTGAGGACATAATATTATCAAAGAGAGTTTTTAAACCTGCCAGAATAGAAGCGGATTATCATGTTCACAATCCGAATTATCATGTTTATAGTCATTCCATGCTGATTCCAGCATATTGCGGAACTTTATGGAGCTGGACAAATAGGATGGAAAACGCCACTGGCG
Source organism: Taudactylus pleione (assembly GCA_031769625.1). Classification (NCBI taxonomy): domain Eukaryota; kingdom Metazoa; phylum Chordata; class Amphibia; order Anura; family Myobatrachidae; genus Taudactylus; species Taudactylus pleione. The sequence goes on from JAUIMM010000484.1 coordinate 8,144,192, forward strand.
AATAGGGCCCTTATCAGCATAAACTGAAATCTTCATCCAGCACAATGCACGATCAGATAAATGAATTGTTTAAATTTTAGAATTTAACACCCTAGAGCAGCGGTTTTCAACCGGTGTGCCGCGGCACACTAGTGTGCCGTGGCCGGTTGTGAAGTGTGCCGCGGGGCTGTCAGAGCCACCGGGCACATTTTACTGTACTTCAGCATCCCGGGCCGCTGAGCTCCTCTGGGAGACTCAGGTGCGACCGGGTAGTGACCTGCAAAGATGCGGCGGCGTGACATCACAGGTCACGCACGCCGCGTTGTCCACTGCCCTCCAGCCCGCTCTGCCAGCCAACGCCCTGCGCCAATCAGCCAGCCCGCGCTCTGTCCAGGCAGGCTCTGCAGCCTGCCTGGAAGCCCGCCCGCACGCGATCCTGCTGCAGTGTGAGTGACAAGGGGGGAAGAAATGTGGGTTTTGTGGGGACCAGACATTTTTTTCTTCTTCGTGGGTACCAGCCATAGTTTATTTTTTCGTGGGAACCAGCCATATGTTATCCAGCCATATATTTGCCTATTTAGTGGGGAACAATGTGTTTTGTTGTTTGTTTTGGTGGGGCCAGCCATAGGTTTCTTTTTCTGTGGGGAGCAATTCTGTGTGGCGCAATGTGGTATGGTTGTTTTTTTTTGTGGGGAGCAGTGTGGTTGTTTTTTTTCTGTTAGGCCAGCCAATGGGATTGTTTTATTCTTGTGGGGGCCAATGTAGTGTGTTTTTATTCTTGTGGGGGCCAATGTAGTGTGTTTTGTTCCTGTGGGAACTAATGTAGTGTGTTTTTTCATAGTCCGCGCACACAGCATCGCCGGATAGTGTGCCTTGGCAATTTTAAAATCTTGTGTAGTGTGCCGCGAGTTAAAAAAGGTTGAAAATCACTGTTCTAGAGAATAAGCGATTAGAGAGCAATAGGTAGTCAACGCGTGAAAGGGTGCCATGAGCTGCAGACAGGCATTTAAAATCCCGGTCCACAGGATGGCATGCCCTCCACTCATCCACCAATCCCAGCTGATCAGACATATTGGGGATACCAATCTTAGGGGAGGTAGATTTTGTAGACATAGTATTTCTATCTAGCATGTTAGAGGCGTCCAAATTTAAATCTCCTCCCAGGATAAGTGAGGCGTCTGAATATATATGCAGTTTGGAAAGAATATGTAAGAAATAATTTATTTGCGCGTACATCGGGGGCATAAAGGTTGCATAACACAAACCTAGAGGTATTAATTGACACATCCGTGATAACATAACGACCATGTGGGTCAGTAGTGGTCGAGTGGATAGTGGTATTGAGGTTTTTATTAACCAGAATGACTACACCTCTAGCCCTAGAAGTATATGTAGAGGAGGTCAGAACCGACCAACCCAGCATGCTTAATTTTGCCACCTCAGGAGGGAGAAGATGTGTTTCCTGCAGGAAAGCAACATCCAGTTTAAGTTTTTCTCAGATATAGGAGGATCTTTTTCCTTTTAATCGGGGAATTAATCCTGCCTACATTCCACGTGCCATATAGAAGACCAGTCATATTGGATTATAAAAATTATGTAACCACGACTGAGCCATATTCAACAATACCTTGCAGGGATCTGCCTTAGAAATCGAATTATAAAACAAACAAGGCAAGACACATGAGGGAGAAAAAGCACAAAGAAGGGAGGAAAAACAAAAAATAAAACTGTAAGGGTAGCAATGTACCCTAAAGGTTAAGCATAAAGAACTTTCAACATATCAGGATGCAGTAAAGTCCACCATAATGTATAGGTATACGCTCAGCATACCCCAGCATATAGAAACAATTAAATATCAATACATCATAACATTAAAGAACATTGTCATATCATCTATCAGAATATTCCATTCTAATTTCAATAGGTAAGACATAGCAATAATATTTAGGTATATCTAAAAAACTAACAGCATAAAGAACAGCCTATCTACATAAGTGTTATATACTGATTTGAATTCAAGAAGATAATTGTGAAAATGAAGAGTAAACTGGGTTGCAGACTATGCTTTTTCTCACGTGATTGTCCCAGTAGATTCACGGGTCATGTGCAGAAGTAGACGCCATTTGCTCAGATAGAAAAAGATCAGCATCAGCTATGGAGAGTGTTCTTTGAATAACCGCAGCCTTGCTGGATAGAGCAGAGCAAATTTGCGGTTAGCCTTATATAAACGGAAACAAAGCAGTGAGAAATCTTTTCTTGCTCGCGTCACCTCTGCAGAGTAATCCTGAAATATATGGAACTTCGAACCTTCCCACTGAAGATCGACCTGTCTTTGTGAAGCATTCCAAATGGCGTCTTTATGGAGAAAGTTCAAGCATCTAAGAATGACCGCACGTGGTCTAGCATTCCCAGAGTCACGCACTGGGCCAATTCTATGTGCCCTTTCCACTACCATATCAGAGCATACCTCTGCTATATTTAGTAGCTCAGGCAGGGATGTCTTCAGAAATTGGGTCAGCTCTGTGCCTTTAAGGGATTCGGGTAATCCAGTGATGCGAAGGTTGTTCCTTCTTGATCTGTTTTCAAGATCGTCAAGTTTATTTAAAACTTGGTAATGGGATTTTTGTAAGGAAGTGGTAGTAGTTTTCAGTTCCTCTACATCGTGGAACATGGCTCCCAGTCTGTTTTCATTGGCCAGAACTCTCTGTGAGATATGTTTAACCTGAGATTCTATGTCTGAAACTGCTTGCGTCAGTATAGCTGAATGAGTGTGCATAATAGGGCCCATGGGCTCTTGGATCGCCTTAACCACGTCTCCATATGTGACAGGGCTATCCTGTAGATCTGTAGCGGGAGATGCTGGCTGAGAAGTAGTAGAATCTGTAGATCCATCTGCATCTCAGACCTTTCTCTTCTCCTGACACTGTGAGCTGCGCTGTATTAAGCACCTCTGTTACGGCTGTATAAAGATGGATGCCGGGGTAGCAGCAGAGCTCTTCTATCAAGCGGCCATCAACCTGAGAATTCTAGGGCTAGTGTCACCTTATATAGGAGGTAAGCGCTGGGAGCTGTGCTCAGAGGTCAGTGACGGGTAGTGAGCAGCGTCAAGATGGCGCCCGGAGTGCACAGGAGCTCCTCTCCAGGGAGCCGCCTTGTCTCCTCAGCATGAGCTCTGTACATGGGAGAGTGATGCGGAGGTGGAGACCCGACCAGCAGTGTTCTCGCTTGCTTCGGCAGTCAGTAGCCAGCCGGAGTTAGTGCAGTGCCCGTGATGTACGGCAACCTTCGTCAGCAAGCCGGAATTTATGTTGCTGCGCTGTCTCTCCCAAGTCAGGCCGCGACCTTACCGGTCGCCGTGTCTGGAGGGCCAAAAGCCCATTTGGCATTCTGAGAATCTGCCCGGGGGGTTCAGATGAGAGAAGGGCTATGGGACTGTCCCAGGGATAGGGGCAGCACGGCGGAAGATGCTACTTTGGAGCTACAGAGAGCGGAGCTCCAGCGCCATGCTGCCTTCCTCTTCAGCGTCCAAGCCACGCCCCCTATCTGGGACTTCTTAAGTTTAGTGTGTGTGGCAATCTTTAATAGTCTCTCTGCATGATTAGCTGCTCTTTCATATACTGAGCTGAATCCTCGAATTAAAAATAAAATACAAGAACGGAACACACCCAATAGTGCAGTATTTAATATAAATAGTAAACAGTTTCACTTACACAAAAGAACTTCATCAGGAGTTGAAAGAGTAAGAAGTATACTATTTATTCTCATATATAATATCTCTATTGCACAATTATACACTACAGGTCATTAATTACAATACACCCTCAGATTCGTCAATTTCTCTGTAAAGAATGAATGTGATACGTGTGTTTTGCACAGAAATGAGGCCACCTGCTGTGACTCACAGGTGCGGCATTTCCTGCGAAGCCATGCCCCCTAACTGCAAGGCCACACCCCTAATTTTGGGAATGCGACTAATGTCCCTCTTCCTGAGGCAAAAAAGTTGGGAGGTATGCTAACATGTCTGATCCCTCAAAAACAAATTACTTCTGCAAGGTCACGAGGTGCTCGTAGTGACATCAGATACATGCCCAATGCTGTTTTGAAACGGATTCGTCAATACATAAACAGTGAAAGAATTACAGTGTTTACCTTGTATTGTGATACTGTGAACCCTTGTGAAAAAGTGTAAAGTGGTCTCGTAAATGGCTCCCAAGACAGTGGCAAATGCAGGATTCCTAAAGGGGGCTTTCCAAATACTTGATTTTACAAGTGTGGCCAGTCCATGAAGAGGGCATAATTAGCACTTAACCAGCTTTAATATGCATCATACAAAGTCTTTTGAACTTTTGAGTGTCATAATTCCAGCATATACAGGATCAGTGATCACACTAACCCATTAAATGCAGCTGTAGGGCCATCCTGTTGGAGCTGAATGTTTTTGTTTCAGATGTGGGCACCATTTAAGAGTATGGGAGCAAGTCCAGGAGTCTGGGGGAGCAGCAGAAGAACCTAGCACTGACCTGAACATATATGTACTGTGATAGAAGCACTGGAGAAGTCTTGGATGGCATATATGTGTGTCCCAGATTCCAATCATATGTGTTTTAAAACCGCAGGAAAAGTCTGTTATGCCAAACAGACCAGAAGTGTTGGCTTTTGGTAAAAAACGGATAATGGGTCCTAGGGGTGTAGATGTGAGAAGAGAAGGGAGGGCTTCATCCACAGGCCATTCCAGGTGTTGGGCCTTTCAGTCTGAGAGCAGGCTGATTAGTAGTTGCACCTGGAAGTGGCTCAGATAAGCTGTGTTAGGTTTGGTTCAGTGTCTCACATACCCTGGGGAGAACAAACACTGAGGTTTGTTCAAAGACACTGTGATATTTGAAAGTGCTGTGTTTGTGTTAAGTCAGTAGGCCCTGCCACTTGTAGATAGGGAAAACCCTGTCTAGTTTGTGCCCAGACAGGCTAGGATTTATTTTTAAGTTTTGTTATTTTGTTGTGTATATTGCACAATAAAACTGGTTCCGACCAGCTTGCATGAAAACCCTGGACTGGTGTGCTGTTTCCTGGCTGCTGTGTGTAAGGAGGTGTCCATCTACCCCAGGAGAGGAACCCCCTACCCCGACTATATCACAGTACATATTGGTCTTGTTATACACTGGATAGTGTATTATTATATGATATTAATAATTAACCCTATTGATGGTATACAGTGGTTATGAGCGGGTCCTGTTCTCTGAGAACCGGACCCAATCGAACTTTGCGATCCAGGCCGGGATCAGAGTCCGGCTCGGGTTTTCCCGCCTAATTCGGATCCCAAAATGAGGCAAAACGTCATCATCCCGCTGTCAGATTCTTGCAGGTTTTGGATTTTATATAAGTCTTTCCCCACGCTGATCGGCGCAATTTGATTGCTGAGTCCTGAGCTGTCAGGCTGTGCTTCGTCCAAGGGGGGCTGTGTTGTCCAATACAGGGGTTTGCAATGCTGGGCTGGGTTGTTCAATACAAGGGTGTGCTTATTTTTTTGTGCTGTACCCCACACTGTGACACTGTATGGCGTACCCCCTCCCCCCAGTGTATCCAAAACACTGTAACGCTGCTGGTCATATTGTGAGTGACGCTGTAAGATCATCATACTGCAGTGTATAATTAGTAAAGTATTGTGAGTGACCCGGTCGGTCAGTAATACCGCAGCGTAATATTATTCATACATGTATTGTGAAACTGTTGGTCAGTAATACCGCAATGTAATATATTAATAAAAATATTGTGACACAGTAAGTGGTAGCGCTGTGTATTCATAAAAAGTGGTTGAGGACTATTTTAATGATAGCAGGCAAATAGGCATGTCAGACAGTCCCTTTCACTACTGGCAGGAAAGAGAGGCAATTTGGAGGCCCTTGCACAAGCTGGCTTTGCTTTACTTGAGCTGCCCACCCTCCAGTGTGTACTCAGAAAGAGTTTTCAGCACAGCCGGGAACCTGGTCAGCGATCGAAGGAGGCTACTTCCTCAAAATGTGAAAAAGATGATGTTCATCAAAATGAACCACAAGTTTCACAAGAAAGACCTTTACCGCCAATTACATCCAAAAATTACAGAGGCACCTGAGGCTGTAATGGTGGATTCCAGCGGGGGCAAATTAATATTGTGTGAAGATGATGTACACACTGATGAGGGTGAGGAATCGGATGATGATGGCGACAACATCTTGCCTCAGTAAAGCCAGTTTGTGCACATAGAGATCATTGCCAGCAATTTCAGCTGCCCTTTGGTAGCATGTTTTGTGGGGTCAAACCAATCGCTTCAGCCACAATTGGCAGTCCCTGTCTCTGAAGTGATTGGTATGTTAAACTGTGCATGTCCTGTTTACTATATACAACATAAGGGTGGGTGGAAGGGCCCAAGGATAATTCTATCTTGCACCTCTTCTTTGCATTATGTGCTGTTTGGGGCATTGCTGCCTGACATTTTTAATTTTATAGTTTATTAAACTGCCATCCTGTCTGCCACTGTAGTGCCACTCTGTGCCATGTTGGAAGCTGAACTGCCACACGTTAGTGCCGCCCACTGCTGTTGCTTAGCTTATTCAGCCAGCTAGCTCGATGCAACCTTTTGGCCTAAACTGGATGAACTCAATATTGTGAGCTGTAGGAGGTCAAAATTTACTGGAAATAAATGTTATTGCGGTTAATACTGTAGGAACAAAAACAGGCCCAAATTATGTTATTTCAGCTGTTTTTATGATTTTTTAGAAAAAATACAGATCCAAAACCAAAACTAGCAAGGGTGGTTTTGTAAAACCAAATCCAGATCCAAAACCTTGAAGGACATACAGATTCAATACCAAAACCCGGGGGTCAGCGTACATCCCTAGTCTATAGCAGTGCAACTCTAACAGTGCATGTTTTCTAGATCACTGTATCCAAAACACTGTAACGCTGCTGGTCATATTGTGAGTGACGCTGTAAGATCATCATACTGCAGTGTATAATTCGTAAAGTATTGTGAGTGACCCGGTCGGTCAGTAATACCGCAGCGTAATATTATTCATACATGTATTGTGAAACTGTTGGTCAGTAATACCGCAATGTAATATATTAATAAAAATATTGTGACACTGTAAGTGGTAGCGCTGTGTATTCATAAAAAATGGTTGAGGACTATTTTAATGATAGCAGGCAAATAGGCATGTCAGACAGTCCCTTTCACTACTGGCAGGAAAGAGAGGCAATTTGGAGGCCCTTGCACAAGCTGGCTTTGCTTTACTTGAGCTGCCCACCCTCCAGTGTGTACTCAGAAAGAGTTTTCAGCACAGCCGGGAACCTGGTCAGCGATCGTAGGAGGCTACTTCCTCAAAATGTGAAAAAGATGATGTCTCACACATGTCAAAAGATCCACATGTGGTGCTAATTATTTCATTTGTGATACTTAAAAGAACATGCAGCACTAGTAGTATTCTATTATGTTACTATTTCTATTGTGGTCATGGTGTGGGCTAGGCAACTGGAAACCCCCCCTGCATTTGCCTATGCAGGAAGGAGTAATCACTCCAGTCCTTACACATTGTGCCCACCCCAGAAACTGACCTCCCCGTGTCTCTCCAGCAGCCTCTCACTTCCGCCTGTGTGCCATCAGCAACCAGCAGGTGTAGATTTAGGGCCGGGCCGCCAGCTAATTACAGCTGGCGCACCAGCAGTCAGCAGTAGCCATGGACAGACAGTGACGGTGCAATTTGAATCTGGTGCCTGTTGTGAGCCAATCAGAGCTCACGGGCTGGCAGACAATAAGGAGCTGGCAATGCTGATTGGCTGCCGATCCACAAGCTCTGACTGCCTCCCGAGCGGCAGCATTGTCTCTCCGTGACTGCCTGTCAGTGCACCAGCCAGCACCAAAACAATATCGCCGACACCCAGGCCCACCCCGATGGCCCTGACTGGACCAACCCACTTTGTTTGCGTGACTGGGTGAAGAAGCAGTGGACCACAGAGGCAGCTCGGGCACCATAGCAGCCGCATCTCCTGCACCCACTGTAGTTACGCCATTGTTTGCATGCATGTTAGCAATCAGTGGGGTCCTTTTCAGGATCAATAGAATGGTGTTATAGGCAAAGACAATGTAAACAAATAAAGGTTGCAGGTGTACTTCAGGGACCAATCTTAAACCCAGGCAACGCCGAGTATCTCAGCTAGTAATGAATAGTTACCTTGAGCATATCGCACACATATTTACACATACAAAATGAGGATAAAATAAGCATGTGCGCATCATCCACCCTGCGCTGAGAGGGGCTGGGGGCTTCCCAACAGCTCCCAAAGCGCTGGGTAAGCCCCCAGAGTGATGAATGTGGGACACCAGTTCAAGCATGCCAAGGCAGAATGTGCCACACCGGGTGTCGCCACACTCGATGACCCCACTGCCATCAAGCCCTGCCCATATCACAAGAGAGGTGGACAGAGGGTCTCATTCAGACCCGCTCGCAAGCGCCGATGCGCTCACAAGCAGGTCGATGTAGAGGCCTTGCGCACGTGCAGCGGCCACACTGTGCGTGCGCAAGCCCAGGAGCGAGAGAAATTCTCTCGCTCCGGGGCTTACTACAAAAGGGGCGACAGCTCGCACCATTTTGTAGGCGGGGCGGGGGGGGTGGCTTGCCAAATGGAGGCATTCCCAACGGAATGCCTGCCATTTGGGGGCGGCTCCACTGATATCACGAGTGATGTCAGTGGTGAGCTTCCGGCTCTAATAGAGCCGAAAGCTCACTGGGGCTTGCGGCAGACGAGACCATACCACAAGGGTCTCGTCACAAGCCCCGATGGTCGCGATGGTCTTGACCATCTCGACCATCAACCATCAACCTGGCCGCTCGCTAAAGCTGTGGGTGGTCACCCACAGCCTAGCGAGCGGCCAGGAGGCCGGCTCTGTCCATAGAAGCGCCCGCCCTCATTCAGAGCGAGCGCTCGCATTTTGTGAGCGCCTCTGAATGAGGTCCAGAATGCGGGAGGATGGCTCATCTGGAAGAACACTCTAAAATATTTTAGTTTCCCGAACATTCCTGGAGAGTAGGGAAGAATGACATATACACACATTAATTACTAATGTGAGCGTTCGCGTAATTATGAACAGAAGAAGACGACCACAGCATACTTTCCAGGAGGGAACTGATCGTCAACTAACAGCGGGGGGTGTGCCCAGCCATGACGTCACATTTGGGGCGGAGCCGGGGCGGGGCCGCGACATCGTGGTCCCGCCCCCTCTTCACAATGCCGTTATTTTTGGCATTGTGAAGCAGCGGGGCGGGGCTACGATGACGCGATTCAAATCCTGTCACCGGGCCCCCCCACTGCGGGGGTTTTGATATTAACTCTGCGGGGGGTAGGGGTGGATGCCTGCTTCAGGGGGGCTTGCCTGCCTTTCTGGGGGGCTGGAAGCAGCACCCAAAAATCGGGAGGCTCCCGACCAAATTGGGAGGGTAGGCAAGCCTGGACCATAGCGGCACATATAGGTCCGTATACAAATTCACAATGATGATGATAACAGTGATCATGTTTTAGGGTTCTTTCCATACATGAGAAGGATAGGGAGTCTCATTCAGACCCGATCGCAAGCGCCGATGCGCTCGCAACCGGGTCGATAGTTAGCCCTGCGCATGCGCAGCGGCCGCACTGCACGTGCGCAAGCCCCAGAGCAAGAGAGAAACTCTCTTACTCCGGAGCTCGCAACCAAAGGGGCGGCTGTCGATGTTGATCGACAGCTCGCTCCGTTTGGTAGGCGGGCCACGGTGGGTGGCTGAAAAAATGGAGGCATTCCTTTCGGAACGCATGCGGCCGCACTGACATCATCAATGATGTCAGTGGGGAGCTTCCTGCTCGATCTCAGGGTCTCGTCGCAAGCCCCGATGGTCGCGATCGTCTTGGCAATCGCGACCATCACCCTGGTCGTTAGCTAAGCTGTAGGTGGTAACCCATAGCTTAGCTTGCGACTAGGAGGCCGCACTAGAAAAAAAAGAAACGCCCCCCCTCATTCAGAGAGAGCGATCGCTTCTTGCGACCGCCTCTGAATGAGGGCCAGTATCTGATGTATTGCTGTATTAGAGAGCTGTTTTAAGATTTAGTCAAACCCAATAGTGAATGCATATTTGCAAGCAAAGCAAATTGATAAAAAAATGTAATGTAAGTATAAGTGTGGCATAGATAGGCGGTGTGGCAGGAATGCTGACATTACTGCATCATCCAGGCCATGCCCCCGCTATACAATGCCGACGGGCATTTTAAGAGAGGAGGGGGCCCGTGTGCAGCCTCCGTTTGGGCCCCCTCCTCTCTGACGGCAGCTCAGCGGCAATGAGCGCTGTAGATTCTGGCTTCATGCCTACTTTCCCGGGGACATCTTTTCTGCGCATGCGCAGATCACTGGGAAATGTGTTTGCTGCTCTACAGTGGAGCAGCACTTCAGGTATCGGTGGAAAGGTAAGTATAATTATATATGGGTGCAGGGTGTGTGGTGTGGGCCCCCCTGGACCCAGGGGCCCGTGTGTCCTGTACACCCTGCACCCATTATAGATACGCCCCTGAATGCTGATATTAACGGCATTGCAAAATGGGGGCCGTGGCTTCAAAGACGTGATTCAGCATGGATTGTGTCATCGGCCACCCACTAGTGCTCGTAAGTGGGCAGCTGCGCGGGAGGGGGGAGGGTCAGCGTGCAGGAGGCAGCAGCTGGTTCTGGGAGACTTGCCCACTCTTCTGGGCAGCAGGAGCACCACCTGAAATCTGGGGTGCCTCCCGGCCATTTCGGGATAGTAGGCACGTATGTGTATGCCTGATGTAAGCCTAGCACACATACTACCAGTGCCAACTTGCAAGCATCTTACAATGGTTTGCATTACAGCGCAATAAGGACTTTTTTCAGTAGATGCATTTTATGCCTGCGATTCAGCTGCCCCAATGTATCTCCCCAAGGAATCAATCAGGGTCATCTTAAGAGAGGAGGGGGCCCGTGTGCACTCCCCGTGCGGGGCCCCCTCCTCTCTCCAGAGTGGCCGGCAGCCGACTGACACGGCTGGCCAGCCACCGAAGCATTAGTAGACTCCGGGCACTAGAGTGTGCTCAGAGTCTACTGCGCATGCGCAGAACGCTGGGAACATGGCGTCGGCGGCCATTTTCCGGTGTTCTGAGCAGCGCTGACACCCCACGCGGGACCACGGACAGGTAAGTTTAAACTAATATGGGTGCAGTGTGTGCGGTGCGGGCAGGGCCGGATTATCAATGGGGCGGATGGAGCTACAGCTCCAGGCCACCCATGAAAATAGGCCCATAGGATGACTACAGTACAGTGCTAACAGGAAAAAAAAATCCTGTAACCACCTGAGTCCCGGCCGCCTGAAGCATTGCCCATTTACACTGTCAGTGTCTGAAGCCCCGCCGCCCGCGGGCCGCCCATAGCTCTGCCCCCTCCGACATGAAGCCCCACCTACATACTGGCCGATGCTCTGTCTCTAGACATGTTTAGCTCCGCCCCATCCAGAAATAAGCCCCGCCTACATACTGGCCGATGCTCTGCTCCGATGCAATGTTTCAGGGACCTCTTCCTTTTATCAAGTCTTGATAAAAGGGAGAGGTCCCTGAAATGTTGATTATACGCCGACTGGTGTCATGGTCATATTTTTGCTTTCATCATTAGTCTCTTGAGTGCCGTCCAATTAATATATATATATATATATATATATATATATATATTAATATATATATATATATATATATATAATTTCCAAGTAATAGCTATGCATACATTCACATGTTAACACAATTCCATATTTGATAGCTTATTTGCAGACTTTGGGGCATATTCAATCAGGTGCGAAAAGTCAGTTTCTGCTGAAAAGTTTTCGCCGGTTACATCATTTCGCCATGTGAAAACTTTTCCCCGTATTCAATTCCAGGGACTTTTCGCCGGTGCGGGAAGTCAATGCAATGGACCAGGCGAAAAAGTTTCGCCTATGAATAGGTGACGAAAAAAAGTGCAGAATTGGGGTTTTGGGTTGCAAATGTCCGGAAACCAACCAGCACCCTTGGGACAGCCCCCCAAAGGTAAACTGCATCAAAAAAAGTTTAAAAAATACTTAACACCCCAAAAAAGCACTTTCATTTTGGGGGCGAAAAAGACCAAAGTTGGGGGACAAACTTAAAAACTAGCGAAATAGACTCCAGAGGGGGCCCCAGGTATGGGGCAGGTGTTTTTAAGTTTGCAAGTGCTTGGTGCTTTAACTTCACTTTAGCAACTTCAAAATATGCTAGCACCCATTTTCATGTATACCCCAAATTTGCTGGGACTACTTATTTTCTGCAAAAAAACTGCTAAATGCTATTCTTCACCACTTCTGCAAAGACGCTAAATAGCAGCTATTGAGAGCATTTAAGTACCCCAAATAGTTTCAGCAGGCCTATTCGGGTGCATCTTTTGGGGGTGTCAGGCTGATTTTGGGGTGTGTCAGCACTTTTCGCCAGGTCCGAATTCGCCGGGTACGTTTTAGCCGATTTCTAATTGAATACGGGCATGGAAAACCAGCGATGTTGGCGAAAAGTCCGGCATGCGAAAAGTACGGGACTTTTCGCACCTAACTGAATAAAATGGAGGTTATGATGTCACTTCTGGTATGCATTCCACGCTAAAACGCAATTTGTTTGGAGCGATTTTTGTCTACATCTTCACGGGTATAAATATGGGGCCCAGGGTAAGTGTTGTAATCTCTGCCTGATATGCTGTGTATTTGTTAAGTGCTTCACCTGTAGAGTCTCAACAAAAGTTCTTGAAGGTCCAAAACATCGACGACCAGAGATGGTATGGATTTGGTCTAATAAATACTGATGTACTGATTTATTTCAGGTCTGGTGAGGGCTTTCCATCCTCATTTTGGAACTATTACTATATGTATGGGTTATCTTTCAATACACCTTAGAGGAGTACCTCAGCTTTTGTCCCGGAACTGAGATGGGAGTGCAGAACTTGGAAAGATATATAGATAGGATAGACGATAGATAGTGGTACGGGTAGTTTCAATTTATTAGTTGCACCCTGTGCGTGTGGCGAAGGTGCGTGCACAATAAAATGGGCTTGGCCACACATCATGAGGGGTGGGGCCACTCGAAACATAGCTGTGTCCGCACGATATGCCCCTGTTTCTCTGGGGGCATGTCCAGCACTCTGGGATCTGGTGGGCTGCACCTTGTCACTGATTGCCTAGGGTCCGTCTCACTGCAGAGTGCTGTGACTCACTCAGCAGGGCAGCTGATGGTGCCGGCGGTAAGGTTGTGGGGGGTACCACATACCGGCTGCTTATCTCTAAATGGTACGCCATACCACCTTACTTGCACCACTACATGCTGTGACAAATATTAGAATAGTACATGTGCTGGAGTTTTGGCCGTGCAGAATGGATGTGGGAACTGAGAAGCAAGAGCCATGTTTCTTGGGTACAGGATTGCAGGTGCAGGATGTGACACGCCACCGAAATGGTCGCACACTCCTGTGGTATTTGCCTCAGCTCCCCATTATCTCCCCCAAACACTCCCCGACTGTTAATCACACTGCCAGAAAAAAGTTGCTGCATGTAACTATGGTAATATACCATGATGCATACGCAGCTTACCAATAATCTCTCAACTGCAAAAATATTGGCATTCTGTATTACTCTGAATCAGGCCCATAGCTCCACTATAAAGGTGTTGAAGGTAGGTGCTAGCTATGTCCTACATGCAGATAGCCACATCAATGGCACAGGACCCCCCCTATGTAGACTACACCCACACCACACTGGCCAGGCCTCCCACATCACTAATCCCATCGTCTCAGCACTTGTCACACCACCTGGAATGGCACACAATGGGCCCTTCATGAATTTCAGCTCCAGGCCCATGTAGACATTAATCTGGCACTGGGTGCGGGGGCCCGTGTGCCCCGCACACATTGCACCCATTTAGATACGCCACTGGAATCAATATAGAATAATCATGTTTCAAATGCCTCAGAGTCAGCAGGTTTACATACCAAACCTTTGCTATGTTCAAGAAAACAGTTGTAATATATTTGTAGAAACCATTATTAAAACTGTTCTCAACAAAACTCCCGTAAATGGAATTATAAAACAGATTTACATACCACAACACTTGTTGCCATGATGTCACAGAGGAGGAAGGATTGAGCAGAGAAGAAAGTAATTATATGATTTTAGAATTGTTCTCAAACAAGTTTTCTATTTACTATTTGTTCATACCTCCTAGCCATTCCCAAGTATCATGTTAATTAAGCATATTAAATTGCTCATATTAATACAGGACTGTGATTTTTATATTTGTGTTTTATTTCTCTTTTATTTGAAATAAACTGTATTGCTTTGATATTTCAATTTGTTAGTTTATCATGATTGTTGCTCAGTAAACATTGTGCCTTTTATCATATTAAATCAGATTTAATAATGTGCCACATAGAATAGGCTTTTATAATGGTACACCAGGATGTAGTTACCGTATATATACTTGAGTATAAGTCGACCCGAATATAAACCGAGGTACCTAATTTTACTGGGAAAACTTATTGACTTGAGTATAAGCCTAGGGTGGGAAATGCAGCAGCTACTGGTAGTAATCCTCCCCCTGGTAGTGCCCTCAGTAGTAATATCCCCCCTGGTAGTGCCCCCAGTAGTAATATCCCCCCTGGTAGTGCCCGCAGTAGTAATCCCCCCCTGGTAGTGCCCCCAGTAGTAATCCCCCCCTGGTAGTGCCCCCAGTAGTAATATCCCCCCCTAGTAGTGCCCCGAGTAGTAATCCCCCCCCTATTAGTGCCCCCAGTAGTAATATCCCCCCCTAGTAGTGCCCCCAGTAGTAATCCCCCCCTGGTAGTGCCCCCAGGAGTAATCCCCACATGGAAGTGCACCCAGTAGTAATCCCTCCCCCTGGTAGTGCCCCCAGTAGTATTCCCCCCCCCTGGTAGTGCCCCCAGTAGTAGCCCCCCCCCCCCCCCAGTAGAGAGAGATGTAATAAAAAAAAATAAAAAAAGCTTACCTGAAACCCAGCTCCTGGTCCCGACGCTGCTACCGGCTCCTCCGGCCTCTTTGCATTATGGGAGAGACGTCATGACATCATGGATGTCATGACGTCTCTCCCATTACCCACTGCGGGAGCCGGAAGATGGCTCCCGCAGTGTAAGCAGCAGCTGCTGAGAGTCTGACAGACTCTCATCGGCTGCTAATTACAGCAGACACATAGCTGGCGGCTCCGGCGGCTGTGTGTTTGGCACTGTGTAGTGCTGACCGAACTCCGTCCGGTCAGCACTACACACGCGGTGCAGCTGTGTCACAGAGACACAGTCTGCACCGCGCCCCGCATGGTACGCAGCTGAGTGAGGTGCCGTCCAATATGCGGCGCCCTACTCAGCTGCGTCATTCGAGTATAAGCTGAGGGGGCTTTTTCAGCACAAAAAATTTGCATAAAAACTTGGCTTATACTCGAGTATATACGGTAAGTGTCCTTGCCGCCCCCGGTCACAATCTAGAAAGCAGGTTAGGGATGTACGATAGGCGGAGAGATACCAAAGCTTATCATAATCCTGACGCTGTAATTCAGAACCACGCGGGCCCGAACGAGGTAGGTCCGGGGCGCGCTTCTTCTTAGCCGTGGGGGCGTGTTAGGTTAGGGGCTCCCGGGGGGACTTAGAGTAGAGTTAGGCACCCCCCCCCGGGAGAGTTAGGGTTAGGCTAGGGGAAGGGGGGGTTAGGGTTAGGCAACCCCGAGGGGAGGTTAGGTTTAGGCACCCCCCGGTAGGATTAGGTTTAGGGAGCGGGGTTAGGTTTAGGCACCCCTGGGGGGATGTTAGGGTTAGGCACTAGGGGGAGGGGGTTAGGGATAGGCACCCCTAAGGGAGGGTTATGGTTGGGGGGGTGCAAGGGAAGAGTTAGGTTTACTTACCTCCGCTGTTGCCATTTCATCCTTTCGGGCTCACCTTGTCGGGATTTGAACAGTTGGCTAAACAGCCGCCGGCATTACAATCCCATTCTGCTACACCTGTGCATGGAATTGAAGGGTGCACGGTAAAATGAATTACTTTGGGATGTGATCCCATTTTGAAATAAGTCAAAGAATAAGTGAAAACTTGATAAGAGCATTGGCACTATGGGAGATTTAACAAAGCTTGGAGAGAGATAAAGTACCAACCAACCAGCTTCAAGTTCTAACTGTCATTTTTCTACCACAGCCTGTAAAATGACAAAAGTTGATTGATTTATCAAAGCTTGGAGAGAGTACCAACCAATCAGGGGAAAGCACTTTGGTTTTAATTATTAATTATGTGAGATATTTTTGGGGATTTTAGTGACTTTTGTCAGTGGTAGAGTGGTTAACATTGTTACCTCATAGTGCTGGAGCAATGGGTTTGACTCAGACCAGGGTCCATCCTGTTTGGAGCATGTATGTTCTCTCTGTGTTTGTGTGAGTTTCCCCAATATGCTCTAGTTTTCTATCACAGTCCAAAAACATAAATGATAATAATAACTTTTAGGCAGACCAGATAGTTTTGTTTTGATTAACTCTTTCACCCCAACATGTCACGCATATAAATGTAGGTCTTGCCATGACAGGCAGGGGATGTAGTTAATACACCTACACCCGGCATCCCAGATGACGAAATCCCGGTGCCGGAATACCGACAGTAGGTGACATGCCGACGCCGGAATTAGCAGCAGGAGTTAGGATTTAGCCGCAGGAGAGGGGGGGAGGGTTAGGTTTAGCCGTCACAGGGGGCGGGGGTTAGGGTTAGGCTATGGGTGGGGGAGGTTAGGGTTAGGCACCACTGGGGGAGGATAAGGTTTAGGCACCAAGGAGGAGGATTAGGTTTAGGGGCCAACGGAGAGGGTTAGGATGGGGTGCGGGGAGGGTTAGTGTTAGGATGTAGGAACAGAGTTAGGGTTAGGGGTAGAAGGGGGGAGGGTTACTATACTTACCCGACCCTTATCAGGATCCTGAGCATTGGGATGCCGCTGTCGGTATATTGACAGCAGGCATCCTGACTCCCGGAATTTCAATCCCATTCCGACAGACAGCATATGTGATTTCCAGATTACAAATCCCATAATTAAATTCATGAAGTTTCCTACACCATCATTCCTCCAGACAAATCCTGTAACACGCATGAATTCTTATCCAAATCATTTCATATTTACTGTCATAATGTACAAGTTTGGCTGGCAGGTTAACAAGTCATATTGTACAACTCACAATCTTCTCCCTTATCAAATGCTCCAAAAGACGGAAGACTGAGCTTCTCTAGCTTTCAATACCCTGGAGCGAGATCTTGCCAAGAACTGGTTTGTTTTCAGAGGAAATGTGGTCATTCATGTTTAAAAGGGCACACTCTTCTCTGCAGCACGGAAACCAATAAATGACCAAAAAAAAAAGAGAGATTTTCCTGAAAGTTATTTTTAAAACGCAAAGATTTACCTACAAAGGAAAGTAATCCCTCTAGCAAAGTATTGTTTCTCTTTTTGGTCTGTTACACAAAATTTATAACAGTGAGAAGACAAAATAAAAAAACACATTAGATGTATTTTCTAGCTATTTTGCATTGTGGCATTTAGGGGTATATTTACAAATGTGCAGATTTTTAGAAGTGGAGTTGTTGCCCATAGCAACTAATCAGATTCTACTTATCATTTATCTAGCACCTAGAAGATAATAGCTAGAATCTGATTCGTTGCTATGGGCAACAACTCCACTTCTAAAAACCTGCACTTAAGTAAATATACCCCATAGACTCTTCTGAGAACTCCATATTACTGACATATAATAATGTTCTATTATCTGTCCTGAGACTGACAGCGGCGTCTCCCACTGCCGTGACGAACGGACAGGACAAACCATAGCAGATTACACAAGGTTAGTAACAGCAGTCCGGAGTAGGGGCTAGAGGTAGCATAGGCAGGGCCACCCAAAAGAATTATGGGCCTCTTTGAAAAATTCTGATCCCCCTTCTCAAAACCTTATTGTATAACAATTTTCATTGAATTATGTATTAATCAAATAAATAATTAATAATTAGGTTTATTTTCCATCCATCCCCTTCTTTATAAGTTACAGCATTCACCCCTCCAACCAAGGTTCTGACTGCAGCCTGATCAGCCTAATGGTTGAGCAGATGCTGGCTGAGATGCCCTGGGTCCCTTGAGAGAGGGGCGGGGGATACAGGTTATTTGTACCCTGTGCCACCCATAGGGCCATAGGCAGGAGTCTAGGTTGCCTAATGATGATCTAGGTCTGGGATGAATATAGCAGCATTCTTAAATTGTCTACTCTGTTCGGGTACCATAGTTGAACTACTAGATACACCATCTTTGGCATAGATCGGGTAAGGCGGGGGATGCTGGAAGCAAACAGTACAGAGAAAATCAGGCCAGTAACACTGTGTCACGTTTCTACTCTCAAAGAACGGTCTGGGAGATTCCCAAATGTCGGAAGGCTCTCCCATTCGCCTCGGATAATTTGGCAAGTCTCCCACAGGCCCCTGAATGAAAATCGCATCACCAAGCCACCCAGTCTGTCCAATTCCCTAGTAAATATCATAATAACACTCAAGTCTATATAGATCTCCAATCTTAAATTACATATAAGCTTACTGAACTGTACATTTTGATTTTAGCACCATAACTTAAAACAAATGTTACAGGAGAGCCAGACAGCCCAATTTTTTTATTACATGCCCATTCTTCCTGAGAGGAAAGTTGGAAAAATTTAATTTCTATATATCTAATTAATACAATGAAGTTAGACACTATCCACTGAGTGCCAACGCTTAAACACACTTCAGAGTACTAACACCTCAGTGAGGCAGAGGGTCTGTACATCATGTCCTTTCCATAGGCACTGATGACTTCTTATTACCATTGCCGTCCAATTCCATGGTTCATACATGAAGCGACCACCAATCCCGTGACTATGAGCCACCTCCTCCCTCTGCGACTATGTAAAGTCAACATGCTGGGCAAGGTCTCAATGCAACATGAGCCACAGGAGCTGCACTTTACATAAATGGTTGTCAGGGAGCTGGCACAGGTGCCTGTGGGTTGTGCAGAGCCCCCGACCTGATGGGACTCAGATATGTGTCCCCCTCCCTGAGCATAGGGTCTTCTTTGCATGGTCTCCTTTCATAATGTCCTTTACGCCAAAATATTTGTGTTCATGAGCACAAGCACTTTTATTCTTGATTAGTACAGGACTATGGTATTGAATGACACGTTAAAAATAACAAAATAAGGAACAATTGTTTAATAAGAGAAGAACATCTTATGAATGCAATAAAACTATATATCCCAATGTCCTGATTTATGCAGGACATGGGCAGTATCGGCTGTTCCAACAGCAAGGAAAGTTAATATGTTCCAGAGGGGACTAGGTACTCTGGCCCTGATTCAGAACCGCTCGTAAGCGGCCGCTCATTCACTCTGAGCGATGTTCGCACAACTGCACATGCGTATGGGTCGTAATGCGCATGCGCAAACCAGTCATTGCAGTCGGAAATCGTGCGCTCGCAAAACAGCGAGGGGCTGCTAATTTGATTGACAGAATGTACCGTTTGTGGGTGGTAACAGGGGAAGGTGCTTGAAAACGGGGGAGTGGAGATCCAGACGCAGGCGTGCCAAATGGTCAAAAGGGCGTTTAATGGGAGTGCATAATTAGTAAAGGAGCGTCATCGACCACGTCACTTGTTTGTCTTTTAGGCTGAACTGCTCGCAGTGATTGCGGTAGGAAAATCCTAATACAACCACTGCGAGCAGTTCTGATGCCTGTCGTTGTTCCTGATTAATCTAATAAATACTGGAGATGACGTGTGATGCGAACTGCAAAGGGGTGTCTTTACAAAATAGCGAGCGCATTTTTAGTTCGCTCGCTCAGACATAGAGGCGTCAACAAACCGCAAAGAGCGAGCGCTCAATTTAAATAGCCAGCCCCTTTTTTGGAACGACCGTCCGCAAATAGCGCCCGGCTCTGAATCAGACCCTCTGTTCTCTCTCAGCGTGTGGTCGTGAAAGGGACAGGGAGTGGAATTAGGTATAGCCCCACCCCATCCTAAAATGTGACTACATCCCCCAATATGGCACATCCACACCTCACTGTAAGGGAATGGGTATGATTTCCGTCAGCGGCAGCCCGACATCAGCAGAGTTCCGAGCAGCGGAAGCCCGACAGCGCTGGAAATCCCGATCGTGGATAGATGAGTATCTACTAACCTAACCCCCCTAACCCTAACCCTCCTTAGGGGTGCCTAACCCTAACTTCCCCCCCAAGAAGTGCCTAACCCTAATCCCCCCTGTAAGTGCCTAACCCTAACCACCCCCTTCGCCGCTGCCTAAACCTAAGTCCCCCGGGGGGGGGGTGCGTAACCCTAAGTCCCCCCCGGGGGTGCCTAACTCTCCCTCCCCCTAGCCTAACCCTCCCGGGGGGGTGCCTAACCCTAAGTCCCCCCCGGGAGCCCTAAACCTAACCCTCCCGCGGCTGTCCGCTCGCGGCACCCAGCATCACTACGATCAGGATGCCGGGCGCCGGTCCCCCGGCATCGGGGAAATGCGGGCGTCTACATCTAGATGCCCGGCATTTCACCCTTGCCGGGATATGACAGTCGGGAAGCCGGCTGCCGGTATTTAGGCAGTCGGCTTCCCGATTGCTTCCCATTGTAAGGTATGTCCCAATTCCAAAGACTAGAATATTGGGAGGAATAAGTTACACATTAAATTACTCTCAATGTTAAGAGGAAAGGACAATTTTATGTTCACTCCAAAGTATTTTACTAAGACGGAACAGTCCTCAATATGCGCATTTTTGTAGAACACATCTGGGCTGGTTCCCAAGACTATAGACAATTTAGATTATTCAGGCTGGTTAGGTCTAGTTCCCAAGGTAAGCCAGTCAGGCTGATTCCCAAGATTAGAGAGTCCAGGATAGTTCCTAACGAGACAGCTAGGCTGGTTCCCAAGATTAGAATCCAGGCTAGTTTCCAAGATTAGAGAGTCCAGGCTAGTTCTGGTTCCCACTGATGACCTTTTGTGCACCTTGATGCAAAACTGTCATAATTACTATTCTTTGGCTGTTTGCTTTCTTGCAGCTAGATGAAATGTCTCTATTTATCATGTATACCATTATAATGCAGTCCAATTAAAATTAAATACTGTACTTCATATTTCAAAAGAGAAGCTTTCTCTAGCAGTTTGATGTGTTGTACTAACACATGGGAATTAGAATTCCAAATGCAAGATGAATGCTATAATAGCTAACAGCTATCTCTATGCTGACCCCTTCTTCAGCTTATCAAGAGCTGCACACTGCAGTTCAGCTTGTCTCAATTCTGCCAAGTAACCTGGTAATAGATACCTACATCTCTAATCACTCACAGGTTCTTTTGTGAGAAATTACAATTTTTTTTCTGTAGATAGGGAATATTGTATCTATTGCCTTCCTAAAGGTTAATGTGTTGATTTTCTTGAGATGCACATCACTCAAGCCACGTACAGTATGTATACTCTCTAAGGGATATTTACTTATAAAGTACAAATGTTCAGTAACCTATAATAACAAATCACCATTGATGAGTCTACATTTCAAATGACATCCGTAGCTGTGATTAAGAGGACTTGAATACTTTTCCCAGGTTACTCGCTAATGCAGCTTCCTTCTTTCTAAATTCTCAAATGAGAAGTGTTATATAAGTTCTTTGTCATTTTATTATTAATATTAATAATAATAATGTGGTGTTATTATTAATATCTTGAATTATTATTATTATTATTATTATTATTAATAATAGTGTTATTATCTTGAAGTAATGTTTTATTATTATTATTAATTTTATTTTATGTGTCATTTGAGCTAATTTGTAACCAGAATTCACATCAGGTTACAAATTAAGCATATTATTTATAACTAGAGATTACTAAAATTGCCATGGACATTTGTGCAAATTGAATGGTACTGTATTACTGTAGGCATGCTATACCCCTTAATACAGAGGAAGGTGAACACTTTGGGATGTGGTCAGGTTGTCGGCAGACGGGATGCCGGATGTCAGTATACTGACGCTGGAATCCCGATGCCTGTAAGAATGCAGATGCCGCCATCCCGAAGAGATGAAGATACTGACGTCGGCATCCCGACCGCCTGATGGTAAGCATGCGGCTTAGAATTAGGGTTAGGCAAGGGATGGGGGGTTAAGTTTAGGGACCTCCCGCTGTGGGTTAGGCACCGACTGGGGAGGGTTAGGCACCAACCAGGGAGGGTTAGGCTGCGGAGAGGGGGGATTAGGCACCACCTGGAGAGTGTTAGGTTTGGGTGTGGGAGGGGGGGTAAGGTTTAGGCACCACCAGAGGAGGTTAGGACTAGGCACCACCAGGGGGAGGTTAGGGATAGGCAGTGTTTAAAGTGGTCCTAGAGAAGTGGTGGAACTCCCCCTTTGCGCTTTCCTAAATAAAATGGACAGCGTGTGCGTAGGTGCGCACCGAAAAAGGGGTGTGGTCTCAAAAGAATGGGGCGTGGTCACACAATAGTATTCCCAATTCAAATTACACCACATAGTAGCACAATCCTGATTCACCTGATTCACATTACACCACACAGTAGTGTCCCTTATTCATGAATGGCACAAAACAGTGCTCCTTTTACACAATGCCCACATTTGTGCCCCTTATACACAATGCCCATAATAGTAGTGCCCCTTAAGTAATTCCCACAGCAGTAGTACCCCTTATGCTAATGCAATGCCCATTGTAGTTGTGCCCCTGATGCAGTGCCCCCAGTAGTGGCGCCTTTTATGCAGTGCCCACAGTAGTGGCTCCCCTTTTGCAGTGCTCCCAGTAGTGGTAGTGCCCCTTATGCAGTGGCCCCAGTAGTAGTAGTGCCCCTTATGCAGTGCCCCCAGGAGTGGTGCCCCTTAAGCAGTGCCCCCAGGAGTGGTGTCCCTTGTAATAACGCCCCCAGTAGTAGCAGTGCCCCCTGTGTACTGCCCCAGAATAATTGCCCCCAGTAGTAGCAGTGCCCCAGTAGTAATGCCCCCTGTGTAATGCTCCCAGTAGTTATGCCCCCTTCAGTTCCACTTACCCCACCAAAAAAAACAATACATACCTTAAGCCCCGCTCCTGCGTGCCTCCGGTCCGCCTGGATGCTCTGAGTCCTCTGTGTCACAACTCTCGGATGGATTATGGATTTGGCCCGTATTTAGGGAGTTGGCTAGACCTATGCCTGAGGCGCGAAGTCTAATGTGCCGGCGGTATTCACCAGGGACCCTCGCAAGAAGGTATGGACTTGGCTGCGTCCAACACACAGGTCACGGCTCTCAGGATAGGTTCCCTTATACAGGTGCTGGTAAATTCTGGACACAGTGGAGACATACAGCGTAGTCGACAGGCCGGGTCAGAACCAAACGGACTAGACGGTACCAGGGAGCAGGCGAAAGCAGGTCACAGGAAATAGCCAAAGCCAAAACCAGATATCAGATGCAGTACCAGGGGTCAGGCGAAATCAGGGTCACAAACGAAGCCAAGGTCAATCAGGTAACGGAGTATCACAGGAACGCAGGAGTATGGTGAATGAGCCTATACTCTGGCACCTGTCTGGTGCCAGAGACTCTCTCTTATAGGAAGAAGTCCAATTGTCGCACCAAATGTGACTACACGTTTGGCGCGCCTGTCCCTTTAAATTATTTTTAGGTCGGCGCACGCACTCCTAGGAGAGCCGCGACCACCTGCACTGGAGAGGGAGACCTGGAGGTGACGTCGCGGCAGCGGGCCCCGGGGACTCTCCGCTCGCTGCCCGCCGCCGGAGGTTCCAGTACTGCCGGACCTGGTAAGTACAAGCCGGTGTCTGGAGCACTGTGACACTCTGAACTATGGGAGATGTCATGACGTCTCTCCCACAGTGCCCGTGGGGGGAGCGGAGCCGGAAGCTGGAGCTCAAGAGTGAGCTCCAGCCTCCGGCTGCCACCGATGCTGTGGGGAGGGAGCCGGGCGCCCGCTGGTAACAAAATCTCAGCGAGCGCCCAGCAAATGGAGCCTCCCTCCGGCGCTGGACTAAGGTGGATCGGAGGAGGCGGAACTGGTTCCGTCTCCAAATAGAAGTGACGGAATGTAGTTCCGCCCTGTTTCCCGGCCCACTTTAACCCATAGGCACCACTGGGGGAGGGTTAGGGTACCTACCAGCCCATACCGGGAATCTGAACATCGGGATGCCGCTGTCAGTCTTATGACCGCCGGCATCCTGACTGCCAGTAAATCGTATGTATTCCATCACTTTAACAATACCTGGTGATAAAACTGGTATCTAATCTCCTGCAGTCACATAGAGTAGCTTCCTGTCCTGCCAGGCACACAGTCACCAATAAAGTGCGCCAATATATTTCTGAAACGTTTTTATGTTATCAATAACCCCACAGGCAGTGGACCCCGTTGTTCTGCTCATAGAAGAACTAACTCAACCAAAAAGACACAGATTTGAAGGTCTAACAGACCACTCAACTACAATATTGACGAGACAAGTGTCTATCCTCTCTGGGCTGCCAAGACTTTCTGCAAGACCAATTTGCTGCGGATGTGTGGACAGAGAAAAGGGCGCAGCTACACTGCTTCAATCGGTACATAGCGCCTATCAAAGCTATCTCCTGTGTTAATTAATCAATGCATATCACTGTTCCCATATGGTATTTTAACATTGTGATTCTGCAATTTACAGTACCAAGCTCCAAATGCTTGGCTGCGATAACAAATGCCACCTGAAGATAAAAGCTACAGTTTCATCATAGAGGGATCCGATGGCCACGCATGCGCAGTAAGTAAGCTAGGTTACAAGCTTTCACTTTATTTTACAGTCTTTGGGGTAGATTTTCTAAAGCTTCTTAAGAAGGAAAATATGTTGGGGGTCGTGGCCACGGCGGCATCGAGTTAGGAGGCTGGTTCCCTGTGTTCTCCGGCTATTTATCCTTCCCTCATATCCTGCAGTCCAGGGCCGTGTAACTGAGCAGTGACTGGGCTGTGGGATCCTGAGGGGAACCCGGAGGTGGCGGCTGGCAGTTATTCCAGGACCTGCGGTGCGCGGGATTGGCCATTACAGGGGTGCAGCCTTACGACCCCCTGCAGCATGTCACCTCGCCGGAACACTCCTGCGGCTGCTGCTGCTGTTCCTGGCAGTGAGCAGCTTGCTGCTGCCTATAATTCTGTGTGCGTCTGCAGCATTGATAAGCCCACACTGTGTTGTGTCCTGCATTTTTATATTTATTGCTATTCTCCTTCTTGCATCTAGCTGACCTACACTCTCCATTGCTTCTGAGCCAGTTGGTATCAAGCTACTGTATTTGACATCTCTCAAAGGGAATGGGATTGAAATAACGGCGGATGTCCGACAGGATGAAGATTCTGACTGGGGCAGGTAAGTACCCTAACCCTCCCCTGCCCCCCGTCCCAATCCTTCCTTAGTGGTGCCTAACCCTAATCTCCTCCCCTATTGCCTAACCCTAACCTCCCCCCGGGGGTGCCTAACCCTAACCCCCTCTTACCGCTCCTTATACCTAACCCTCCCGAGGGGTGTCTAAGTCCAGTCTCTCCCTGGAGGTGCCTAAACCTAGCCCCCCCCCCCTCCCAGGGGTGCTTAGACCTAATCTCTACCCCCAAAAACCTAACCCTAACCCCGCTAGGCTTCCTAATCCTGTTCCGATGTCGGGATTGAGAGCGGCGGCCTTGCGGTTACTATCTGACAAGATTGGGAAAGTGCAATCTGATATATCTCTGTTAAGGCAAGATCTTCAAAAAGTCAGGGAGCGAGTGGGGAAGGCTGAAACTAGGATATCTACTTTGAAGGACCCGGACGCACCCTTAAAGCATCAAGTGGAGTCACTGGTCGCCCAGATGTCTACGATGCAGAATAACATTTCAGATATGGAGGGCCATCTGTAAAGCAACAACTTTCGCTTTGTGGGCCCACCGGAGAAGGAGGAAGGTTCTAATCCTGAGGCATTCTTAGATACCTGTCTAATTGATACCCCTGATTCATTTACTTCTCAATTCACAGTGAAGCATGCACACAATATTCCTGTAAGGGCTCTCCCACCTGGAGCTCCACCACGTACATTTATTGCTAAGTTCCTGCACTACACCAGGATAGATATGCAGTACTCCATTTGGTCCGTACTAAAGGTCAATTGGAAAGGAACGGAGTCCAGATATCCGCATTTCCAGATTTCGCTGTAAACGTGCACAAGGACAGAGCTCAGTTCTTGCCGATTAAACGTCATCTGCGAGAGTTGAATCTGGCATATGCTATGGTTTTCCCTTCCAGGCTTCGGGTCGAGGTGGATGGGACTATAGAATTCTTTGCTACACCACGTGAGGCTGCTGCCTGGCTGGACTTGCGTGCAGCTGGGCACAGACAAATGGCTGCAGACTGATTATTTCATCTCTTGTTACTTGTTTTCTCACATATGACACATAACTATAATATATGTTGATGTTTCTATAACCATGATACTGGTTAGTTTTGTTGCTTTAAATGCAGTATAAGCTTTATGTTAATGTGATGGAAAATGATTATATAGAGTGTGTTCTATTGTCACAATTTTGATATTTGTTTTCACTGTTATACGTTATTGATGTCTATGTTTTTTGTGAAGCGGGGAAAGTATTCTGACACAGCAGGTTCGCTGTTAGTATGCTGCTTCTTAGTTGCTCGGCTACTAGATTAGCCGGAGTACCCCCCTGCATTTGTGACTATTATCATCTATTGCTTCTCCTACACAGAAGGATTTGGTTTAGTTTAGCTATAGTGGCCTGATAGGCCTGTAGTGTTTAGTTTGAGGTTAGGGTACTAGGTATGACAAAATTTCGGGTGGTATAGAGGGAGGACGGGATATGAGTTATTTTTCTGATTTATGTTTTGTTAAGTTTAATGTTTTTTTTTTAGAATTTTTTGCTTTTGAGAAAAGGCAGAGTACAGTGCAAATGTAGGTATTGAAGTTTATAATGTAGGTTTAATATATTGTGTATACCTAGGAAAGATTGCTCTAGATGTGCTAATGTGGTTGCTATTTTTTACCTTGTGTTAGGACCACGTTTTTTACATGGAATGTTAGAGGGATGAACTATAAGATCAAGCGTTCTTTAGTACTAAAGCTCCTGAGACGTTCTGACCCTGATATTGTGTGTTTAACTGAAATGCATTTGGGGAGGAGTAAACTACCATGGGCCATGGGTGGGCTGGGCATACCATGCCTCTCACACGACCAGGGGCGTTTCTAGAGAGGAGGGGGCCCGTGTTCAGTCTCCAACACGGGCCCCCTCCTCTCTGCCTGGCGGCCGGCAGCGCACTGAGCTGTGCGCAGCCAGCGCCGGAGTTATAGACTCTGGGCACTAGAGTGTGCCCAGAGTCTATATAGTATGCGCAGGTCACCAGGAATATGGCCGCGGCGGCCTTTTTCCCTGTACTGCACATGTGTAACGACGGGAAAATGGCCGTGGAGGCCATTTTCCAGTCATTTTTACAGCGCCGGACCCTAGCGCCGACGTGGGACTCCGGAGAGGTAAGTAATACTATGGGTGCAGGGTGTGTCGTGCGGGGCCCCCCTGGACCTAGGGGCCCATGTACCCCGCACTCATTATAGATACGCCCCTGCACACGACAACTTCTAGGAGGGTTTCAGTATTGATTAAGGAAACTGTTCCCTTTGCCTTAAAAGTCGTATCTACTGATCCAGGGGGATGTATTCCTCAAAGGTAAGATAAATGTGACTCTTCTATTTATACTAGCGGTGTTCATTCCTTATATGAGGTGCTACGAAAGGCTGCAGGGTTTGTGGTGCATTCTTCTACCATTCCGGTCATTTGTTTGGGAGACTTTAACAATGTGTTTGATTTGACTCTGGATAGGAGGTGTGAAAAAGCTGGGACTCAGCTGCAGGGTGGTAGTGGGTTTTCCAACTTTGGGTCGTTTTCAATTAGTTTCGCACCCGCGATACATTTCCGCCTGCTGGACTTTTCGCCTACATCGCGTGTTTTAGGTGGGGAAACTTATCACATGCGACCCCGTAATTCGCCGTATTCAATTCCAAAGATCGCAAAATCTGCACCCAGCGAAACTGAAACAGGCGAAAAGTCCTGTCAAAAAAGGGGAACTCAGCCTGACACCACCAAAAAGATGCACTAACATTGGGGATCACTATAGATTCCCCCGATTAGCCCTAATGAAGGTATTTGGGGTACTTTAGTTGTGTGAATTGGTGCCAATTAGCGCATTAACACAAGTGGTGAAGAATAGCATTAAGCAGTATCTTTATGTGAAAATAACTACTCCCAGCAAATTTGGGGTACGTCAAAATGGGTGCTAGCATATTTGAAAGTTGCTAAAGTGAAGTTTTAATGACGTAAAAATTCCACCTGCCGCAAGCACCTGCAATCAAAAAAACACCTGCCCCATACTTGGGGACCTCCCAGAAGTCTATTTAGTTTGTCCCCCTACTTTGATCTTTTTCACCCCCAAAATGAAAGTACTTTTTGGGTGTGTTCTAAAGTATTTTTTTACACAGTTTTTCTTTGGGGGACTGTCCCAAGGGTGCAGGGGATTTCCCTAAGTTTGCACCCCAAAACCGCAATTCTGCACTTTTTTCCGCCTGCTACTCATAGGCGAAACTTTTTTGTCTATTCTATTGCATTGACTTTCCACCTACGTGAAAAGTATTTGCAATTGAATACGGTGATACTTTTCCGCCTGGCGAAGTGACATCATCCGCGATACTTTTTCGCGGATATGACTTTTCGCCGGCAATTGAATACGGGCCAAATGTTTTAGGCCTGGGTTGGATTGATGTTTGGAGAACTAAGCATCCCAATGCTCGGCAGTTTTCTTGCTTTTCACATACTTACCATTCCTTTTCGAGGATTGATCTGGCCCTGGCCTCCCACAAATCTCGCATATAGCATACATAACTAGAGGTATATCCACTCATTCCCCACTTATTATGGTAGCTGATTTAGGGCCTGATTCAGAGCCACTCGTAAGCGGCCGCTCGTTCGCACTGTGCGATGTTCGCACAACTGCGCATGCGTACGGTTTGTAATACGCATGCGCGAACCAGTCAGTGCGGCTGAAAATCCTTTGTTCGCTATATAGCGAATGCCTGCTACTTTGAGTGACAGGAGGAGGCGTATGTGGGTGGTAACAGGGGAAGGTGCTTGAAAACGGGGAGTGGAGATCAGAACGCAGGCGTGCTTAAAGGTCAAAACGGGCGTTTTAAGGGTGTGCATAATTAATACAGCAGCGTCATTGACCACGTCACTTGGTTATTTTATAGTCAGAACTGCTCGCAATATAGTGGTAGGAAAAACCAACCACAAGAATAGCGAGCAGTTCATATGCTGTTCGATGTACTCGATTAATCTAATAAATAGCGGACATGACTTATGGTGCGAGCGGCCAGGGGGCGTATTTTTCAAAATTACGACCGCAAGTTTTGCTCGCTCGTTCAGACTTAGAGGCGTGAACAGACCGCAATGAGTGAACGGTTCATTTGAATAGCCACCCCTTGTTTTTGAACGAACGACCGCAAATAGCGAGCGGCTCTGAATGAGGGCCTTAGTGTGCCCCAGAGGTCAATCATTTTGGAAGCTAAACCTGTTTTGGATGCAACAGATGGGAGTAGGTTCTGAATTAGAAGCACTTCCGACTGTTTTTATGATAATAAGGGCTCAGCTTCGCCGCTATAATATGGGACGCCTTTAAAGCCTTTTTAAGGGGAACATTAATAAAGAGAGTAGTAGAACTTAAACTGTTTTAAAGACAAAAGGAAGAGGAACTGGAGACTACATGTAAAAATAACGAATTAGCATATTTAAGTGATAGGCTTGAATCCTCTAGATTTCTCTGGCTAACCTCACAGGCTGCCTGGTTTCTGTCCTGATTCCCATTGATTTCCCTCCCCCTTCGTTGGGTATATAAATTGGCCAAGCTGTCGTTAAGGGTCTCGCACCAAAGGGGGGCGTGCTGTCGATGGTTATTGACAGCACGCCCCCTTTGGTGGACGTGCCTGCCCAGATGGAGGTGTTCCCATGGGAACGCCTACCGTCTGGGTCCGGCCCCACTGACATCACTTGTGATGTCAGTGGGAGTTCTTTTGGCTCTGATAGAGCCAAAAGCACTCCTGGGCTTGCGGCAGCGAGACCCTACTGCAGAGTCTTGTCGCAAGCCCTATGGTCGCGATGGTCTTGACCATCGCGACCATCATCATGGCCGCTCGCTATAGCTGTGGGTGGTCACCCACAGCTATGCGAGCGGCCAGGAGGCCGCTCCAAAAAGGAGCAGGGATGGCCCTGATTCAGAGCGAATCAGGACCAAAGTCCGCTCATGGTGCAAATTGCCTCTCACTCCTACCAGTAGAGTAAATCTAGCTAAGATGATAGTCCACCCTAAACTTCTTTATATTTTTCACCATTCACCTGTTTATCTCCCTACATCATTATTCCGTAAAGTGGAGGGTCTGGTCTCTTCTCTGGTCTGGGTGGACCGCCGGGCTCGTATTCGATACAATACTCTTACTAGAGCCAAAACGGATGGAGGTTTAGCACTACCTCATTTTTGCTTTTATTATTGGGTCCTCAGTTCATCACTCAAGCTGTAAAAATTTGTGCATCTGTTCATAAACTCATAGGGTTCAAGAACATTGACCCTACACTCCTTTATGGTGCGTCAGGTCACTATCAGAACTATCCTCTCTTCAGGCTACAGTGTTCTGGGGTGGCAGAGGTATTATCACGGTGTGGCATATCTATGAGGGCAATGTGTTGTAATCAATCTCTGCAGCTATGTGATGAGTATTTGCTCCCCCCTACAATATTTTAATCTTATTTACAGCTTAGACATGCTCTAACAGCTCAATTTTGAGGGACGTCACCCAATATACAGGACTCCCCACTTAAATTTATTTTGTTATCTATTAGTTCCAAAAGAACTCTATCCTCTCTATATTCGTATGTAATGGCGGCTCATCACTCTTCTAATTTACCACACCTTAAATTATTGTGGGAGGAAGATGTGGGTCCAAATGTGTGATGAGTAATGGTCTATGACCTTGGGAAGTCTGAGAGAATCCACGGCTTCTATTAGATTCCAACATATGCAACTGTTTATAGTACACAAATTATCTTACACCTGAACATCTTCTTAAATTTGGGGGTCGTACTGATGCTAGTTTCTGGAGACAGCTGATTAGAGTGATTGCCTCTACTAGTACTTCCCAATCTCTTTTAACACCGGCAGTTTGTACACTTGATACTCTGGCCGAGGGTGCCATTGACCGGTCCACAAAACAATATAGTCTAAATCTGTGCTCCTTGGCCAAGGTTTGCATTGCACGCATATGGATGTCTACTACAGGTCCTGTGTTCCAGGAATGGGTCTCCTTGGTCAATGTCATGGTTGGCCACAAAAGATATCTATATATTGCTCAAAATGCTGAATCTAAATTTGACCATATTTGGCAGAGGTGACTACAGTCCAGGTTTGCTAAAGTGCTGGACAATAGGTCCGACATCCACCACATTCTGATTACCAGTTTGATTTGTATGTATATATATATATATATATATATATATATTTACACTGCGCTGCTGTGTTATTGTCCCAATGATGTAATTTGATGTTATCACATCTCTGTATTATGTGCTGTTTTCTCTGCTTAATTGTCTGATGTTTTCATTTTGTTTTGTTTTAATTTCTTATAATTTGTGTATTTTGTTTCTGAAAACTAATAAAAACTACTCAATTTAAAAAAAAATGAAAAGATGTTGGCCATAGCAACCAATCAGATTTTATCTATCATTTTTCTATTGTATCCTAGAAAATAATAGACAAAATCTGATTGGTTGCTATGGGTAACACCACCACTTAAGCTTTAGTTAATCTAATCCTTAGCTTGGACAGGCTCTTATTCTTTCTGGCGGGAGTTTTTTATGAACAGCCCCAAAAAGGATTTTCTAATCACTGCGATATACAGGGTTTCCGGAAAGTATTCACAGCGCTTCACTTTTTCCACATTTTGTTATGTTACAGCCTTATTCCAAAATGGAATAAATTCATTTTTGTCCTCAAAATTCTACACACAACACCCCATAATGGCAACGTGTAAAAAGTTTTTTTGAGATTTTTGCAAATTCAATAAAAAAAACAAACAAACTAAGAAATCAAATGTACATAAGTATTCACAGCCTTTGCTCGAAACTTTGTGGAAAAAGTGAAGCGCTGTGAATACTTTCCGGATGCACTGTACATACAGTTTCAAGTCCACAGCAACCTTTTTCGATCAGAGATGTGACTTGGATTTTAACAATAATAGATACTATTTTACATTTTTCTTAACTATGTTTTTGTGGTGCTATAATCACTGTACGTGATTATCAATATTGCACCTAAGGGGTCGGGCAAAATGATGCATCTGCCATATAACTTGTATCTGTTTATTTCTGAGACTTACACTAGGGACCTATTTATTAACTAGGAACCTATTTATTAAACTGTTTTTTTATGTAAATCTTCACAAAATACAGCGATATAGAACGTTGCAAATATTAACCCCTTTGCTGCTAAGGATGATGTAGGTGTTGAGATGTTGATGTAAACTTACCTTGTGTACTGTAGCTATCGCTCATACCCAGGAGGGGATTGATGACATCATCACGTGTGACCCACAAAGATAACACCTTACAGTATACTACAGAAAGCATTAAGAAGTCCAGAGCTTGGAGGGATTATAATGCCCAGATAACTCATATCCCATACCTCACAACAGTCCCGATTTTGGCAGGAAAGCCCCATTTTTAGGAGACTGTCCCACATGAGGGCAGTAGTGTCCCACGGTGGGGGGGAGGGGGTTGAGAGACCCTTTCTCACATGCTGCTCCGCTTTGCAGAGCAGCTGTGAATTAATGCCGCGCATGCACATGGAATCTATTCAATGCAGAGAGGCATTGTGGGCATAAGCAGCAGCTCCCAGAGTGCACGGGGTGTGAGTCGCATGGACCGCATTTTCCACACTGCCACGCCCCCAATCACAAGGCTATGCCCCTTTTGTGAGGCACATGCTGGAGGCACGCGGCAGTATTCCGATTGCAAGTTACAAGGAGCTGGGATGTATGATATCCTGGCATTAATAAACACAGTGTCCTCTCATTTGATGTGGTACTGTAGGTACAAACACACATTTGCTTTTAAGTCAATTTCTTGCTATTTCTTTAAAAGTACTTTTTGTCCATGGTGTTTATATTTTATGTGTTATGGGAGAAAAGCATGCTAAATTCTGGAGATTCAATGTCTTCTAAAAAAAACAAGGTAAAATTTATGTGGGTACTAAAACAGTGGAAAAATTGTCTCAGCAGTGAAGGGGTTAATAAATAGGTTCCTTAGTATCCTAGCAGCTTATCAGTATGTTTAGACATGTTTTCTATGGAGATGTAAATGTAATCATAGGTCAGGGAGGTGGGGGTTGCTTGCGGATGCCTGGTATCCTTTAGCTAAGACTTATTAAAATATAAGGTTATATTATTGCACTGTCATTTGTAACCATGACTGTTACTTGATATATAAATTTTTTCAGTACAGCACATATATACAGTAGTCCCACTTTATGCCACCACTTTTATAACATTACTAGCGACCTGCCCCGGCTTCACACAGGAGCAATTTTGAACTTACAGCGATAGACATTTTGAACCAAGGTCTTATAAGATTGCCCTGTTGATAACATTAGTTATTTTCCCTCCTGACGTCAACACAAAAAGATTTAGTTTTCATGTGACAGGTAAAGGGCCATGTAAAGTTGTCCATGAAAAAAAATAATCTTCGCTTAGGTCAACTCCAGCCATGTTAAGTGCCTGTCCATGTGCTTTAGGTCATGCCAAAGCAGACTCTTACCGGGAATTGGACGCGTTTGAAATTAAAGAATAATTTTTCACATAAATTAAATAGGTACGGTAAAAAAGGGAAAAACTGAAATTTTGTATCAGTAAACAGGGCTTACATCAGTTTTTCAGGAGAAACCAGATAATATGTATCAATCTCTACATTCTATAACATAAAGTCCATCATTGTGATATATCTTTAACGGTTTAGGGCAGGCAGTGTAAGCCAAGAAAGTGCTCGGACGTCCATTTTTTCATTGACTTGCTTCACTGACATCATCACTGCTCGGCTCCCATTTGACATACATTAATGTTTCATACTCCTAAATCTTCTTCGACAAATGCTCTATAGAATAGTGTAAACTGCCTCAAAATCCATCAAGTGGTTCTCGAGATAAGGCCGAACACACAGGACCTGATGCAAAGATGGATGCTAATTTGATTTTCACACAGATCGAGCGATTGTATGCCATCGCGTATGCGTATAAGCCGCATTGCGATTACAGATGCACGGAGGTTCTCATCACAAAGTGACTGACAGGTTGTCAATGTTTGGAGGTGGTAACAGGGGGATGGTCAGAAAAATGCAGGGGTGCCTATACGTTTAAAAGCTGTTACATGGGCATGCATAAATTAGCCACTGCAAGTGCATGCGCAGCTCTGCGTGTCAGAAAATCTCCCAAGGCTGTGGCAGGTCAGACCTGCTGAGAGGGTAAGATGGCCGCCGATGTGCATCGATGTTACCGATATTTATGCAGGTATGCGTCTTTGCACACAGATAAGAAGGCAGCAGTGGGCGTCTTTATGCTCGGGTGATCTTTGCTAACATTAGCATATCGCAGCTGCGTTGTGTATGAAATCGCAGCTGTGATCGCATTAGCGTCCATCTCTGAATCAGGCCCTCAGACAGATGCCTACCAGGGACTTTATTTTATACTGTGTATAGATTCTTGCTTAACAGTGTATTCTTCACACAGAAGTACATTCGAATATATTACAGGAAGTCCATGATATGCCATATTTCTATTCCAGCAGCTTTGCCCTGGGTTTTAACCATGTTGCACTGCAAGGGGTGTAAATACATTCATTTATTTTTTATATAGGGTAAATACTGATTGTTTTTGCTTGTAACCCACAAATGCTAGATGCTTTATTTGTAGCGCAAAGGTTTTCATTTTGCTTTGCTCCCAACTCAGAATCAGTCTCTGTACTATATAACTGTATAGTACTTTTATGGTGTGTATAAATGTAAAACATGAATATATTGGTGTAGTGTAAACTTTTAACATTTCCTACACTTGCACCTGATTCTATAACTCCTTCTGATATACTGACATGTGAATGGATACATTTTGAAATGGCTATTTGCAATTATTGTGTTTTTTATTTTTTGCTAAAACATCCATTTGTCATATGGAGAAATAAATGAAATGCTGCTTGGTATGTGCATGTCATCATTGTTTGGTACAACATACACAGGAAATTTATGCTTACAGCAAATTGCATGTCAATTTTATTTACACGTTTTTGCAATATAATTTCCGTCCCCTGTGGCGTTGTGCAGAAGGTCATGCAGAGAGTCTTAATCACTGATCACTCAATTTGGTTTCATGATGAGCTATATAAGCCTAGTTTTTCCAGGTCACAAATATAAAAAAAAATCTACACACAAAAACTGCAGTCTACCTGGAAGTCAGTAATTCCACCTGCACTCCTTTAGTGTTGTGCCATCTGGTGCACAGTTCCCGCCTGTTTACAAGACATTATATCAAACAGGACCGCAACTAGGGGGGGGGGTCTAGAGGTGCACGTGCACCGGGTGCCGGAATGCAGGGGGTGAAAAATGGCTGACTCACTGTGGCTTGGGGGCTGCAGATTCAGAAAACGGCCATCCAAAAATGGCCACCACCAAGGAGGAGACAGATGCTAGAGGTCCTTACTGGACCTCAGTGTCTGTCTCCTCCTTGGCGGTGGCCATTTTTGGATGGCCATTTTCAGCAGATTCATTCAGACTCTGCTGAAAACGGCCATCCAAAAATGGACGTCGCCAAGGAGGAGACAGACACTAGAGGTCCTACTGGACCTCTAGCCTCTGTTAAGCTAGCGCAAGTGCCGGGAGAAGATGCTAAAAGCTGCATCTTCTCCCGTGAAACCCCCTGGCAGCGAGCATAATCCATACCTCCCAATGTGACCCTCTCCAGGAGGGACACAATGCTCTGGTCCTGGACTTCCCTGGTAAGAGGTGGGGCTGCAGCGCAGTTCAAAATTCAAATAGGGGAGCCACACCAACTGTAATTTCACACACTGCCAAACATCACTGGCTGGGACTCACTGGCAGTTGGTGTGACTCCCCTATTTGAATATTGGACTGTACTGCAGCCCCACCTCTGGAGCCTCCACCAATCATAAATTACCAGGGAAGTCCAGGACCAGAGCATTGTGTCCCTCCTAGGGAGGGTTATGTTGAGAGGTATGCATAAGCCCCACAGCAACTAGCATGAAACCCCTTGGCAACGAGTATGAAACCCCCTGGCAACGAGCATGAACCCCATAGCAACGAGCATGAAACCCCATAGCAATGAGCATGAAACCCCCTGGCAACGAGCATGAAACCCCTGGCAACGAGCAGGTAATTTTAAAGTAATTAGAAGCCGTACTGTGGGGCATAAAATGGTGTCGGGCAAATATGTAAGTGGCACTTAGGTAATAGGCATTACAGTATGTGGCATAATGTGTAATGGGCATTATGGTGTGTGGAATAATGTAAGTCACTATACCAGGGACGTTTGACTAGTGCACTGCCTTATGGAGGAGCAAGGACAAAATCCAGGTACGGGAAGGTAGGGGGCACAAAATTGCTGCCTTGCACCGGGTGACAGATATACTAGTTTCGGCCCTGATCAAGATATATAGCATAACATGCATGGCATATAGTCTGAATTTCTACATTCCTAAAAAGCATTAAAACATTATGTGGGTTGTTCCCATTTCTCACAATGGTATAATCCTCAAAATTGCAGCTAGTTTGCTTGAGTCATATGACTTATATTGTCCACATGTATTTATAAATGTACAATTTGTGAGGTAAAGTATATGTATATATATGTATTTAATTCTATTCATGTACATGACCCTTCTATAATTTATGTATACAGGTATATCTATTTTGTGTATTTACATGGAAGTTTATATGGTACTTATTTCTTTGGTGGGGATGTGTCTCATTGTAAGGGATAAACACAAACTTGAAGAAGGGGTGGAGTGATTTAACTGGGAGTGGTTTGGTTCCTGTCAGAAAAAGAAGGGCAGAGAGATGGAAAAGAGGAGCTGCTAGCAGACAGAGGGCTGGAGTGCTCACCCCCCTGTGTCCCCGGTGGCAGCTGAGTGGTAGATATGCTCCTGGGCACAGGGGAGTGGATGCG
This sequence comes from Taudactylus pleione, assembly GCA_031769625.1. Taxonomy (NCBI): domain Eukaryota; kingdom Metazoa; phylum Chordata; class Amphibia; order Anura; family Myobatrachidae; genus Taudactylus; species Taudactylus pleione. Next base: position 8,181,536 of record JAUIMM010000484.1, read on the forward strand.
GAGAGGGAGCATGGAAGCTGGTAGAAGCAATAGTTCCTGCCTTGCTGGAAAGGTGGCTGTCGGTGCTGATGTGTGTCAGGAGTGGATACAGGACAGCAGAACCCTGGCTGGCAGCTAAGAAAAAAGCCATCTCCTGGGCTGGTGAGCAGTATCAATGGTGGAGTAACCAGGGGTAGAGAGCTGTAGTGGGAAGGCAGCATAGCTCTTTGTCGTACAGCTGATTGGCTATTCTATCTGATGAAGGCTCAGGTGGGCTTTAGTAAATGGCTGGACTAGCCTTAAGCAAGGCAGCTGCTGGAAGTACTGCTGGGGGCAGGTTGGCAGTAGCTGTGGCGCCCTACCACTAGTGAGTGAACTACTTACACTGTGCTTACCCAGGGCTTAGCAGCGGCACAAGTGAGGAGAGCGTGGAGGTAAATGGATGTAATGGGGGAAATGACCCTGGGTACAGAAACAGGAGAAATTTGGGGAAGTGAAGCAAGTTTCATTAGTCAAGTTGTACGGATATTGGAGGGATTTCATGCAATATATCTATTTAGTTATGCTTTGGGGGGCTGTCCCAAGGGTGCTGAGTGGTTTCCCGACGTTTGCACCCCAAAACCGCAATTCTGCACTTTTTTTTACCACCTATTCATAGGTGAATCTTTTTAGCCTATTACATTGCATTGCGTTTTCGCGTCCACGAAAGTATTTGGAATTAAATACGGCGATACTTTTCTGCCTGGCGACCATAACGCTAACTAGCAGCTATTGAGAGCATTTATGTACCCCAAATACCTTCAGCAGGGCTATTCGGGGGCATCTAGATTGATCCCCAATGTTAGTGCAAATTTTAGGGGGTGTCCCCAAATCTAACAGCCCTTTTCACCTGTTTGCGTTTCGCCGGGTCCCGCTTTTGCGTCCTTTGGAATTGAAAAGGGTGAAAAGCGGTGCCGCGCATGAAAGGTTTTCGCCTACAAAAAAATGCGAAGTCGGCAAAAAGTACATTCCGTCGACGGCTGCCAAATTATCGCTGCTAATTGAATACAGCTCATATGAGTGAGATCATGATGATTAACAGAACACATAATTCTGATTGAAGCTAATGGAAAAAAGTGAAATAAAATGAAAAAATGCTGAAACAAGTGCTGCTAGCTAATAATATTGTTGTAAGTAAGACATATTTACTTAGGAATATGTAAAATGAAAAAATGCAGAAAGATCTAATAAGGAATGGGAGGGGTAAAGAACCGGGGAGCGGTGATTAAACCTGGTGGTGGCAATCGCAATGGCCGGGAGCTGTCAACTGTCTCAATTATAAAGACAAATGTAGAGATTACCTGTCCAGGACTGCATTCAGGAGAAACTCAAAAACCCAATCTGCGCTACTGCACCGTGACCGTCAACGGGAATTACAACAAATGACGATGGACTGACATCACCTGTAAACAAACAGCTAATGTGGGCAGCTGCTGGGTGAACGTGGATGGAGATACATGGTGCCAAGAAAGCTATTGCTGAGTGGCCTGGAATTTACATATTTAGTAAACATCGGACAAGGAAGATGATAGCGGTATAGCAGTACATATAATATAAATAAGGTTCTCCAAGTGGGATTATAAAATTGGTGTATGAGAATGTGAAACTAACATATGTTAAAATGTGAGAAATTTAATGTAAAGTGAAAGTAAATGTTGAAGTGCGATGTACAGTGCTTTAATGGTCCCTAAATAATTAAAGCTGAGTGTGATGTTACTTATCATAAAACAATTATGTGTTAGAATTTTGCAAGTGATGTTTTAGTGTTATATAATGTGATGATGTAGTATTAGGGTTCTTTAGAAATCTGCCTTTCTAAGGAACCCAAAAAAAATCAAAGGAAACACCTAAAATTAATTTCTCGTTGAGACCCCTGGGGGCGATAGTGTCCAATTTAAATATCCAATGTGCCTCTTTTTGTGGCAACAATTTGTCCCTGTCACCACCCCTATCAGGCTTGGGAACATGGTCTATGAGGATCTACTTCAGCGTTGCCACCTGGTGCCCATTCTGTAAACAATGACGTGCAACTGGTTTGTCACTCTGTCTTTCTTGCAGTGCCAGTCTAATTGAACTCCTATGATTGGCCATCCATTCACGGAAACTCCTTGTTGTTTTGCCAACATAATAGAGTCCACAAGGACACATCAACATGTAAATGACAAATGATGACGTACAAGTAAGCCAGTGCTTTATGCCAATTTTCACTCCTGTGTGCGGATGTGCAAATTCTTTGCCAGCTATCATACCCACACACGTGGTACATCCAAGACAATGGAAGCCTCCAGTCTTTTTACGTTTTAACCAGGATGAACCATCCTCCTTTCTGAAATTTTTAGTGGGTTTCATTAGTAGCTGCTTTAGCTTTGGCCCTCTTCTGAAAGCGACGAGAGGTGGTCTCCTCAGATTTTTCAAATTTGGATCACTGCCAATCTTACAATGGTTTTTAACCGACTTAGCAAATAGGGGTGCTTTGGTGTTAAACTGGGTGGTGACAATCAGCTGCTCTTTGTTCTTCTCACCTATTGCTGGAGGAGCTCTTCTACAAATATTGCTGGCCCTTTTGAGGCACCTAGCGATCACTCTATGAGAGTACCCTCTCTCGTAAAATCATGCTGCCATTTCTCTAAGCTGAATCTCAGCTTTCTCCTCAACAGTATTATTGCGGATGACGCGTATGAATTGTGAAATAGACAACCCCTCTTTCAATGCCTTGGGGTGGTGACTAGTAGCATACAAGAATGTATTCCGGTCTGTTGATTTGCGAAACAGGGTTATGCCCAGCAAGTGCTTAAAAATAGACACATCCGAAAATTCTATGTTATCGTTCTCCACCCTAATAGTAAATATAATGGGGGTATCAAGGAAATTTAACTCATCCACCATTACTTTAAAAGAGTCTATGGTGCCACACCAATGGCTGAGTACTTCATCAATATATCTAAAATAGTGCAGAATGCTGGGATTATACTTGGGATAGTTGTACTTTCGTTCGTACTGTGTCACATACAAATTAGAGTACACGGGCACCAAATTTGAACCCATAGTGGTCCCAGCATTCTGCACTTAAAATAAGTCACAATATTGGAAGTGGTTATTCACCAAAACACACTATCACTTCACAGATATATTCCACTGGTGGACCCACAAACTCTGTCATGGCCAAGATATCGCATATTGCCTGAATCCCTTGTAGATGGGGAATTATGGTATATAAAGACATAACATCCATGGTTGCCAAATAAACATCATTTAATATTTCAGCTATTTCTCTTAACTTCTGTAAGAGATGTGGCATATCTTTAATATAACTTTCGCTTTGAACTACCACTGGTTGTAACACCAAATCCACAAACTGTGTGAGGGGCTGTAAGAGTTAAGCGCTGACACTATATGGCGGCCCTGTGGTTATGTAATGGACTTATGTATTTTGGGTATGCTATAAAATATTGGACATACAGGATGGTTGACCATCAGGAGCTTGACCAAATTCTCATCGATCCACCCATGAGATAAACCAACATCCAACAATCTGTCCACTTGTCCAATTGCATACATGGATTATGTGGGACCTGTTGGTAAGTACCTGTATCAGCCAACTGCGTTCTAATATAAAAATCATATTGATCCCAGTCCAACACCACCACCGCACTGCCCTTGTCAGCCAGCCGAATCACAATATCATAATTTTTCCGTAGTGACTCAATGGCGTCACATTGTTGTATGGACAAATTATGGTATACTTGATGCTTTTTACTCTCAGTCTTATACTCATGGTCAACCATTCGAAAGAAGGTTTCATTTGAGGAAAGGGGATCAAAATTGCTAGGATGATTAGGTAATTTACATGAATCACTGCTGGCACCTGAAACGCTGTCTTTGAAAAACTCTTTCAACCTTAATTTTCTCCCCATCTTATAGAGGTCTACTTCAAAATCATGTCCACTATAAGTCGGAACAAACGTAAGTCCCAATGCTAGTACTGACTCTTCTGTCTTTGTAATCGTGTATTTTGATAAGTTGAATACATTATCTCTCATTGTCTCTTTCTTCCTGTTCTTGAGCCACCTCCTCGTGTAAGACCTCTTTCTCCCCTTTGTTCCAAATCATGTAGGTCATCCCCAGTTACCCCTAAAAAAGAATTAGGACCCCTTTCGAGCAACTGGCTATTATTCTCTGCATCAGAGGAGGAGTAAGAAGAGTCTATGGAGAATGGTAATCTGCGTCTATTGGGGCTAAATCTTGGTTTATAAGACCTTGTACCATCCCTAGTGAACCAAGGGTACACTTTATGGGTCACATAATTAATCTGAACCACCTCCAACTTATTCCTTTTAAATGCCACCAGCTCTTTTCTATACCTGTCAATGCTCACAGTGAGCTTTTCTAACCACTTCTCAGATTTATCATTAAGCAATTTTGATTGCGACTCATTCCTAAATTGTCCCAAATCAGATCTAATTTTTAAGTTCAGAATAGTACATTGATTTATCAAGTGATTGCACATAATTCCGGGATGTGCGCAAGTGCGCTATTGACAGCAGAACGGGAGGATTCTGCTTCCCTATTCAGACCAGTGGCACGCTCGTATGGAGTGCATGAGGTCATCCGTCATTTCCCGAATGTATTTGGTGTCTGGCACTGTTTAGCCAGACACCCAATATATATAAATATATATACAGTATATATGTATATATATATATATATATACACACTATACAGAATTTATATATATATATATATATATATATATAAATTCTGTATAGTATGTATATATATATATTTTTTTTTAATATATATATATATATATATATATGTATATTTGTATACACATACATATATGATATATACACACACATATACATACACACACAAATATATACATACAGTACACACAAACATATGTCACATACATTACAAAAACTTACCTTGCAGCAGATCTGATAGGGACAGGATCTAGCAGGCAGGCACCATGTTCTTAAGCCAAATGACTCGAATCTAATTAAATCACTTCATATTGGCTCCGCCTCCTTCATATTGACCCGCGAATCGCTGCAAAAATGGGGCTTAAAAACACGTTGCCCGCACTCCAGTCTGTCAGGAGGGGTTTCTGGGTACTCAGAAACCCCCCGTGCGAGCGCTACTGGATATTGATGTTAATAATATTATATTAACAAAAAAGAGGTCCAAGTTACATGACTTTAGCATTTTTTATTTTAAGAAATCCAAAACCAAAACACTTGAGGGTGGTATTTCTAAAACCAAAACACGACAATGATTTATTAGAAACAAAACCAAACATGTGCACATCTAGTATTAAGAGGGGAGGAGGAGACGGTCCTAACTGTGCAGAGTTTGTAGATTCTCCAGATTTCCTCCCACACTCCAAAAATACTGGTAGGTTAATTGGCTCCCAACAAAAATGAACCCTAGTTTATATTTGTGTGTGTGTACATGTGGTAGGGAGCATAGAGTGTAAGCTCCACTGGGGCAGGGACTGATGTGAATGGCCAAAATATGCTCTGTAAAGCGCTGCGGAATGTGTGCGCAATATAAATAACTGGTAATAAATAATAATAATAAATGTGTGCAGTCTCCATCCGGGCCCCCTCCAATCTAGCCGGCGGCGCAAGTGAATAAACTCTGGTGCACTTCCAGACTCTACTGCGCACGCCCACATTGGCGAGAAAATACCCAATGCACCATTTTCCCAGTGTTTTGTGCAGTGCCCCCGATGTGTGACTCCACAGAAGTATTGAAGAATATGGGTGCAGGAGGGACCCCCATGGACCAAGGAGCCCTTGTGCACCACACACCCATTATAGATAAACCACTAATAAGACAAACAGTAGATACCCTCAAGGTTTTAGTGAGTGTTTTAATTTATTTTGTTAAAATAATTATGTTCATTATTTCGTTGGTGCTTTACTTATATTATCATGTTTTTAAATTTAATTTCGCTTATATTTAAAAGTGTGATGTCCTTATATACAGTATGTATTCAATAAAGTTTGCTAAACCCTATCTTTATACATAATTTTATACAGATTAAAAACCTTTATTATATTTATTTTATATTTATTTTTTTTGTTATTTGATATGTACTATTATATTTAATCTTGTTGATATTTAGTTTACCATTATTCACAAACTATATCTAAAATGTACCTACCTATTCTAGTTTTTAAAACAGAATTACAGGATCTCTCGTTCGCTTACAATTAGCCATAAAACTCTTGCTTTTCCATAGTCATATTATGCCTTATTGAAGTGTTATTGAATTAAATAGAAACTTGATTATTTTAAGATAAAGATTGGAGTGGGATAATCTAGATAATCAGACATCTTCTGCATACTCCAGAGAAACATTTGGATAATAGATGCAATTATGATCAACTGATGTATTAATGTCAGAGTAATCTGCCGTCACTGATGCAGATTATGGAGAATATCAGAATAACTAATTTTGAAAAAAGTATGATTGAGTGTTTCATAATGTAGTTGTCTTACGTACATGGACACCTTTGTAAATGCAGTTAACTTTACTCAATGGCTTAAAGAGATTTATTTCAGTCGCTGTGATATTTTACCAGATTAGACAATGCCTATATATTTAAAATAAGTGATACGGTGCATTTCACCTGCCTTAGTGTCCAATTTTTATAATTATCCTGATAGTCTTGTTGCTACACATATTAATAAAATCCACCAAGCACAGAGGGCTAAGTAATATCCTGCTTAATAAAATGTACTTGTCTCAAGATGTGGCTCAAGTACAGAGTGTCTAGACTAATGTTTTTTCATTATGAAGAGGACAAACAATATATCTTCTACAGCTTCACAATTATTTATTGTATTTGAGGAAGCACACCAGTTGGAAGACCAGAGCGCTCGCTCTGAATCAGGGCCCACCTCCATAAATATGGAGCGTCCTCCTGGACGCTCGTATAGCTGTGGGTCACCACCCACAGCATATACGAGCGTGCAGGATGATGGCCGCGATGGTCTTGACCACCGCGACCATCGCCAGTGCGAGCAGAAGCCTGCGGTTGAGTATCTCAATCGCAAGGCCAGGAGTGATTTTGGCTCTATCAGAGCCAAAATCACTCCCACTGACATCACTAGTGATGTCAGTGGGGCCGGCTTCTGACGGTAGGCGTTCCCTTGGGAACGCCTCCGTCTGGCAGGCACGCCCACGGCACGCCCACCAAAGGGGGCGTGCTGTCAATCAACATCGACAGCACGCCCCCTTTGATCAGACACAACGAGCGAAGGAAAGTCCTTCGCTTGACGCGTCTCACGCAAGCGCACGACGGAGCTCCCTCCGTCGTGCGCATGTGCAGTGCACACCATCGACCCATTTGCGAGCGGACAGCCACTCGCGAGTGGGTCTGAATCAGGCCCATAATCTTCTCTATATGTATAAAATAAAGTCACCAGTTTAGGGTGTCTGCCTGTTCATTTGGGCTAATCTCTTGAACCAATGGATGGATTTTTATGAGGTTTTCATTATTCTATACAGAACTAGTCGAAGAAGGTTTAGGTGTATGAACCATTCATCTGTAACAAATGGGAGCATAGCAGTGATGATTTTAGTGAACCAAGCACCTGATTCAGAGATGGACGCTAATGCGATCACAGCTGTGATTTCGTACGCATATATGCTAATGTTAGCAAAGATCAGCCGAGCATAAAGAGATGACGCAAACCTGCGTAAATATCGGTAACATTGATGCACATCAGAAGCCATCTTGCCCTTGTGGCAGTTCTGACCAGCTGCAGCCTTGGGAACTCTTCTGACACGCAGAACGGTGTATGCAATTTATGCACAGCCATGTAACGGCATTCAAACAGACAGACACGCCTGTGTTTTTTAGACCATCCCCCATCACCACCTCTAAAAACGCTGACAACCTGTCACTCAGATTCCTCTGTGCGTCCGTAATTACAATGCGATCGCTGTGCAGTAGTGAGAGCCAATCAGAGATAGCAATATGCCCTGTTGCTTAGTAGCAGAATACAGAGGGGAGGGAGATAGGGACTGAGCAGTCACGTCTGTGGCAGACAGAGAGTGAAAAACAGCCTCAAATAAACCCATGAAGCTGCACTGATGCAGACAGTAGCCAGGAAAGAACCAGGGAAGGCATAGCTATCAGGAATTAAAAAAAAAAAAAAAAAAATCATCGAAACACCACTGAATGATTTCCATTCAATGGCGGCAAACATCGGACCATCACATAGTAAAAACACTACCATTTAAAAAAAACATTGATGGTTAGTACCCATCGGATTCTGATGTCCATTCCTACACTGAACCTGCAGGCATACTCCGGCCACCACTTCTCCACTGTGAAGTGCTCCCTCTCCAGCATGATGTTCTCACTCAGCTAGACACCCTCGGTGTACAGGAGGCACCTCCCATGGAAATCAGCACTGTACTCGGACAGGGGCACCACGGCGAGGAAGTTCAAAAGAAAGCCTAGGAAATACAGCATACATTGTGCAAAGAGGACATTGCTCATCACCATGTTCAGCAGCTGTTGAGGGGTGAGCATGTAGAATATGGAAATTGCACAGGTGCCACACTACTGATAATACATACGGTAGCTGCAATACAAATCTATCATCCATTATGCTTCTAACCTTCCCAGCACGGAATCAGTATGAAATGCTGCCAGTCAGGATGCCTCCTGTCAAAATACAGACAGCGGCATCCTGATGGTTGGTATCCTGACAGGGGTCAGGTAAGTATACATACCTTCCCCCCTTCTCCCCATAACCCTCCCTTGTAGCCTAACCCTCCCCACCCCGCACCCTAACTCTGTTAGTGCCTAAACCTGTTTCCCACCTTTGTGCCTATACCTAACTCTCCCTCTTTAGTGCCTAACCCCCCCAGTGGTGCCTAACCCCAACCTCCCCCCACAAAAACCTAACGCTAACCCCACTATGCTATCTAAACCTAACCCCCCCCCTGTAGCTAACACTAAGGGTGCACGGGACTATACTCGCTCAGGCGGCCGTCCTTCTGTGTTTCAGCATCGGGATTAAGATAGGCGTTTGTATTTTGACGCCTATCTCAAGTCCCATGTCGGACTGTCAGCATTGAGATTGAGACCGGTGGCATCGCGGTTGCCGGTCTCATAAATACATCCCCCCAGCACATCCCAGTGACCAGGCCACAGCCAGCTGCAGGGCAGCAGCAGTGGGGGTTGTGGCGATACTGGTGAGATCCAGGGGGCAGGAGTGAGAAGCAGGGGGTTGTGGTGAGATGCAGGGGACTGTGGTGATGGTGTAAGTTGTTGTGGGATGCAGGGGGCTGTGTGAATTGAAATTGCTCCCTGGCGAAGCTGCAGCTGGTCGTTAGTTGGTTATATAAATCTGCAAAAAAATCTACATTTTACATTTATGAATTACAGTAAATGCAAGCAACTCATGGCCAAGTACTGAGGGATGACTCGCCTGGTGTCATTTAAATATTTGGGGGCATAGTTGAGCAAGGTTGTGTTTCCTGAATATTTTGAGCCATCTGACAGAATGTAGCAACTTAAGCTGGGTACATACTAAACAACGTGTGTACCAAGCGATGCGACCAGTGAACCAGCTCCCCCACAACTAAAATGGAAAGATGGAGATATTTTATGTGGTGCAGACGTCAGTATGTTATACACCATTATTGTGGTGTATAACATACATATATATTGAGCTATAAAAAGGACTGGAAGCTGTGAAGTACTTTTTAAATTTAAGTGATTACCGTGAAAAAAAACAAGTCTTTTTTTATTGGACAGTATAAAATTAATTTTATCTAATAATTATTTTTACTTCGATGGGGTATTTTATTTACAAATTATTGGCACTGCCATGGGCACCAGGTTTGCCCCCAGTTACGCTAATTTGTTTATGGTGTACTGGGAGGATCACCACATATGGAGGGGTGGTGGGCCTGGTGTCATGGCAGTGCTACATAGACTATGTATTTTTTAACTGGAGAGGTGGTGAAGAAACCATTTTAAAATTCTACACTGAATTAAATACTAATACTTTCTCTATTAAGTTTACATTTGCACAGAGCACATTAGAAGTCTCTTTTTTAGATCTTTTAATTTATATTAAAAATGGATCGATCCATACTAAAACATTTAGAAAACTAACCGATTCGAATGGATTCATAGAGAAAACTAGTGAACATCATTCAAGTTGGCTGGATGGGATCCCTTTTGGACAATTCATAAGAATCAAAATGAACTATACTGAGGAGGAGGTCTGCCAACAACAGCTGGATGATTTGACAGACCATTTTAAAGTAAAAGGATACTCAGAGGGACTTCTAGAAAAAGATAGAGAAAGAATAGAGACTCTTGAAAGAACTGATTTAATTAAAGAGTAAAAGGAAATGAACAACTCAAAAGAAGATTTTCAGTGGGCCTGTATTGCACAATATAACTCATCTTGTAAAGAAATAGAGAAATTTATAAGACAAAACTGGAATATACTTAAACAAGATCCAATTATTGGTGACAAGATCCCAGAAAGATCCAAATTTATTTATAAAAAGGCCCCTTCTTTGAAAGAAAAACTAGTCAGGAGCAGCACAGAGACTGAGAAAAGACAAAGTATAAGAACAAAGGGTTTTCACCACTGTGGCAGTTGTTTGATGTGCAAAACAGTAAGATCCAGTGAAAAGAAAATCACTGAGTTTACTGTCTATGATGTGAAATATCCCATTAATGAGATTGTCACATGCCACTCCAAGAATGCTATATATATACTGGAGTGTACATGTGGCTTATTTTATGTAGGGAAAACAAGCAGAAATTTGAAAACCAGATGGGCAGAACACATATATAATATTCGTAAGGGATTGGAGACTCATGCAGTCTCCATGCATTTCAAAAAGCATCATAATTCTAATGAGTGTCATATAAAGAATTTTTTGGGCATACAAGTAGTTTTACCCAAATGGTGGATGAGAGACTTGAATAAACATCGCTCACAAACAGAAATGAAATGGATTCACCTACTAAGGACTCTTGTACCCAGGGGACTAAATGGTGATTTTGAGTTTAAATGTTTTTTAAACTAAAAGAACTGCTCTGATTATCATATTTGCACCCTGTAGTTATCTCAGTATATACTTATCTCATTAGTTGTTTGTTTTTATATTTAACAGTTTGTATTTTTAATACATATATTTGTTTTTTTATGTCACCCATGAATAGACATTTTATGTCGACTTGATAATATCTTTGCTGCTGAATATTATTTGGAATTGTCGGAGGATTATGCTGGATGTGTTTTCCATTGTGATCTGCGGTGGCCAGGTGGAACGCAGAACCAATTGGAGAGCTTGGAATGGATTCTAGGGGACTCTGAGATGCAAAATCATGTTATTTCCAGGTTCGTGGAGGCTGTGAAATACACAGCCATGTAATTTCCTGGACTGTGGAATGCACAGCCATCTTATTTCCTGGACTGTGATGATGGTGCACATGCACAAGTACCAATCAGCACCGATTAGCGGCTAGCATCTTCAGATGTGTGGGTGTTAGGTAGGGTATTTAAACTGCATGTTAAGAGCCTTCAAACACGCTTTTGACAAAGAACTAAAAAGTCTGAAACACATTAAGCGTGGGCTCTGACGACTACATCTGTTACAAAGTGGTGGAGCACCCGCTGAACTTGCTTTGCCCGGTGGCTTTTCACAGTATCCGGACCTGGGGGTTTGCCTTCCTTAGACCATCAAGGAGTACAAGGAGAAAGCTTGTGTGAGTGCTGCTGCTGTGCCACTTTGGATTGATTTTAAAGGCTTGATTTGTTTCTACACTTTGTAAGTGCAACTCATCATTAAAAATACGTGTATTTTAGTTTGATCTACACTATGATTGTATTTCTATTTGTATCCTCCCATGCCTTGGTTGCTGTGATCAGCATATAGAAGAGGGAGGATATAGAATTTCATTATAGATACCATTAAATATCGCAAGACCTCCCATATGGTTGTAGCTGGATGACCCATTATCAAGTGGAGTCTGTATCCCTATGGTGATTATTATTTTTATTCATCTCTCACCTAGGTGTATTTGTTATTGGGAGAGCGCTAGAAGGTGATATACATCAATCATATTTGCATGCTCCTTGAGTAGTGGGTGTTGACTCTTTTGTATCATCACCTCTTGCTGCACTTCTACTTTTATTGCGCACAAATTGTTAATATTTGTTTTTCACATCTTAACAAGATAAAACAATGTATTCAGAAAGTTACAAAGGGCATATAAGGTGTATGGCCCAATATATTAAAGTAATCGGAGAGTGGAAAACCCATTTAATCCACCAAGCTTGATTTTTTATTATTATTATTATTATTATCATCATCATCATCATCATCTTGTATTATTAGGTTATTTTTAGGTCCCACTCAATGCTAAATGTTAAGGAAGAATTTGAGACTAATGACCTTCTCCATCCGTCTAATATAGAAGCAATGTGGCTGCAAATAAAAATAAAGATGACACTATCTCTATAAATATATTTATGAAATTCATTCACAACACACCTTGAACCCTGAACCCTGCACAGATGCAGCCACTGCATAATGATGCTGATAAAGTGCCTGCGACAGCTCAAACTTCATTCTCTCTATCTCTACTACATCTACATGTCTATCTATAGTTACATGCACATACAGTCATGTAAACATCCTGTGAATCTGTCCAAAATATAACAGATATAACATATAGAAATATACAGTTCTGATTAATAATGGATATGTATTTTGAACTTTTAATACTTAATAAAAATAATAATTTATATAATCTAAAAATATGCAGCCGTAAATATCCAGATTTGCAGCTTTGTCTAGTTGCTACAAATTAAATAGATGACGCTCAGCTGTATTTCTCGTGTCTGGACTGGGAAATGTTGAACGGTGAACATAAGCAGTAAATACAGTAAATCTATAGAAAGGTGCAGCTTTGGTGACAATGTATTTAATTCCACTAGATCTCTGAAACACAACAATTAAAGAGTGTCATTATTTACAGTAAATGAAAGACAATGGATGATAAGTATGATGTAGATGTTTGTTGTGGGCAAAGCATTCTGTCCTTTTTAGTTTGCACTTAGTGGCACTGAGAGCTGTGTTTAGTTCTTTAAATAAGCACTACTATTTCCACTGCAACTATACTTCTATTGCTAGCTATAAATTTCTCATATCTCTGTTCGTGATGGTGCCCTATCTACATGGAAGATACCACAAAATTTTTCTTAGCAATAAAATCTAAACTATGGCACTCCACTTCAATGTGCTGTGTTGCTGCCATTTTTATTGTAACTGTCTGTTTTATTTGTCAGGATGGCAGACAACTACAGAAAATAAACAATATCTCCTTGGCGATCCTCTAACTATTCTAACAATTCACCTCTCTATTAGGTCAGCTGGTTTGTGTAGCTCTGATTGCCCCACCCGCAAGAAAAAAGCACCTTTATAAATCCTAAACTCCACTCCAGCTCTTCCCTAATTGGCTGGTTTAAAACCCAAGACTCTTCTCCCTAAATCTCCCTCCTTTCCTCAAGCTTGCCAGGTTGGCGCGGCAGGGGGCGTTGTGGTGGCAATGGTGGGCAGTGCGGGGGTGTGACATCATGATTGCGTCATTGCGGCCCCGCTCAGTGCAATACAATGTCGATATTTTGAGCATTGTAAAACTACGATGGCACAATTCAGAGAGAATCGCGTCATCGGACCCCTCCAGACCACCCACTTTTGACAGGCACATGCAGGGGGATGCGGGAGGGTGCTGGAGGTGGCGGCCTCCCGGCCATTGCAGGAGAGTCGCAAGTATGCCTTTCCTATATAAAGTGAACTCAGATATTCGGTTTAACATGGCTGAAATCAATGACTGCCAACAGGAGGTAGAGAAGAATATCCTCTAAACATATATGGTAGGTCTCTAATACCTCTTTCACACAGCATTTGAATACCGAGTCGTTCTGCTGGTCCCAGCCTGACCCCTCTTCCAGACAGAAAAGTTAATTACTGGGTCAAGAACTTTTAACCGGTAATTTGCTGATCAACACAGGTATTTTTCCTGTATGAAGGGTGAACCCAGGTCGTAATTGGTGGGTCTCCGACCCTGGTAAAAAGCAGGGTCGAAGTCCTTGGGATTTTGACTCGGGTTGACCCTTTCACACAGAAAAAGGACCTGTGTTGATCAGCAAATTACCGGGTAAAAGTGCTTGACCCGGTAATTTGCTGTTCTGTCTGAAAGGGGTATAATAATTCCACTGTAAAACTTTAGCATACTTCAAAAACACAATACAGGGAATAAAACATCTCCAGAGAGCAGTATTTCTTAAACTTATTCCTCAGGGAGCACCAACAGGGCATGGTTTCCATTTTTCCTAGTTGGTGCAAAATTGTATTCATTACTGGCTGACACAAAAGATCCACAGATGGAAATAAATATTTCACTTGTGATTCTGTGAGGAGACCTGGAAAACATGCACTGTTAGTGCTCCACAGCGGCTGGCTGGCAACTTTGAGCCTGCGGGGCAAACACAAGCATGTGGCCCTCAATTTTCTACCAAATAACTACGACAGAAAAAATAGCATCATAAATTTCTCAGAGGAGTGGTGTATCTAATCAGGGTGTGGTTTAAATAGCCATAGAAAATACTTGTTATGTCAAAGATATATAGTATAAACAACTAGCCCCATCTGACAAAACAGAAACTGTACTAGTGTCCTCTCTTCAATGCAGAGACCATAACAGTGACCACTATAGAATAATTAGACATAAAACCAGATCCACAATCTGGCCACCTCTCCTTGCTCATTAAAAATTAGACCCCAGATTTCACCGAACCAAACCTTCATCATTAAAATTCCTACCCCAGAACTGACCCCCCCCACACACTCCTGATTAAAAGCTGTACCTCAAATATGATAACTACCCTTCCACGCATGGGGGTGTCTGAGTACCTAGAAACCCCCCCTGACAGATTGGAGAGCAGGCATCATGTCATTAGGCCTCTCCCTCTAGCGACAAAATGCAGCGATTCGCGGTTCAATCGGGAGGAGGTGAAGCCAATATGACGTGATTCCATTAGAGTCGCATCATTTGACTCCACCCCCTCCTTATTGACCCGAGAATCAAGGCATTTTGTCGCTAGGGGGAGAGGCCTAATGACATGGTGCCAGCCTGCCAGGTCCCATCCTCATCACAGGTATACAACCCGCAGCTGCTGCTGCAAGGTAAGTGTGTGTATAATGTGTGACATACAGTAGGTGTATGTGTGTGTACTGTATATATATATTTGTATGTGTGTGTTGATCTATGTCTGTATGTATTTTATATATATCTATATATACACATATACACAATATATATGTGTGTATGTGAAAACACCCCTGTAAAAATCCTGCGTTTGCCCCTGCCTTCTCCCTAATGAAATATCAAACTACAGATTTACACACACACGCCGACTTTTCATTCATCTTTTCCGGGAGCAGCCCGGTCATCTCGGCTTCAGAGGGTGGAGCCAGTCTTCAGCTGTCATTAGGCCACCTTTCTTGGAGAGCCTGCAATTCGCAGGTCTGCGAGGAGGGGGCGGGGCTAAATGACAACTCGCATCATTTAGCACCGCCCCTGCATACGGACCTGCAAATTTGTCCTAAAATCTCCCCATCCTGCCCACTTCACTACGAAGTGGGCGGGATGCGGGGGATATGCCTACTCTTTCGGGGGTGCAGGGGGTTACCCGAAAAATTGGGAGCTTCCCACGACTCCCGGGACAGTAGGCATGTATGACACACACACACAATTCCCTCATTAAAAATAATGCACTAGATTAAACACACACACCTCCATTATTAAAAATAATGCCATAGATACCCTCTCATTAAGCATCTTACCCAAAATATGCCCCCTCAGAGGCGTCACTTACCTGGGTGACACCCGGTGCGACAGGACGGAGTTCTTCTGTGCGCCCCAGGCGCGTATATGTGGAAGGGTGCATGTACCAGACAGAAGTTAGGAGAGTAGTGCAGGGCATGTACCAGACAGTAGGGACTGACCATCTGGAATGCTGGACCCAATGGCGTAAGTTCATCCCAGACGCCCGGAGGCAAGTTATAATTTGGTTCCCCCCCATCGCAGCAGCTGACACTGAAATGTAGCAATTCGCAAGCAGACAGGCTATAGATAGACGAAGGCGACAGCCGATGGCATTACATGGAGCTCTCCACTAGTGTATGGTGGCTTCTCAGGTGCCGGGAAGGGGTGCCATGTATTGGGCGGCCATGACAGTACACTCCAGGTACATAGTTACAGCCCTAAGTGGGGTGAATATGTTGTGGACAATTTTGCTGAGCTATATACTCTTGGCAATACAATCTTTCCATTTTGTTCATTCTTTGTCATTTATTTGAATGCCCATTTTTCACTGTATTTGTTAGTACACATTCTACAGAACTTAGCATATGAATAGAGCTGGGACAATGACGTGCAGCTTATTGTCCTCTATAATGTGGTTGGGCTAAGCCTGGGAAATGGAGAAAACTCGGCTAATAAAATCATAATGTGCACAATTTTGCAGCACTACGTAGAATAGTTTGCAGAATCTCAATGATTCCTATTTATAGTCTAAATGTAAAACACAGTTGGCATAGAGTAACACTTTAATAAATAAATATAAGCTTGACTAATTCAATAGACTTCTATTTTAGGAGTTATAACCAATGTACTGTGATATTTAGGTAATAAATAACGTAGAAAAAAAAATTAACTAGCTGGGTGCAGCGTTGTATCTTCTTCACTATTTATTACTAAAATGCTTTAAACATCATCCTTCTCTATATAATTAATAATTTAACACCCTGGAGATACTGACTTCATTTTCCGAATGATAAAACATAGCATGCTGTATTTTGTTGCAGAAAATGTATATTACTTCTGTTTATTAATAGTTCTATGTTATCTAGGTTTTACCAGGTAAAATGTAGTAGGATTAGCAATCTCAGTGGGTTTAGCATGTAGGATCTACAGTCACTATGTCAATAATGCTGACGTCTGCATTCTGAGATCAACATTGTCAGACGGTTGGGCTGCCATCAGGGAGGAACTGTCGGGACTGGAGTCCCGGGCCCGAACACTCAGGGGGCCTGCCCGGCGTCTTCTGCTGCCCGTCCGCCATTACTCCCCTGCAGTGAAAGCCCCGGAGGGGGGTCCCGGACGCTCCTACCAGTACGCTGCAGGCCGCAGCCTCCCGTGCAAGTGCCCACCGCTATCCCCCCGGCCGGGCCTCCCTCCGCTGCATAGTACACTGGGTGAATAAGGGTCTCGTTATGAGGCACTTCTCACCCAGCCCCAGCCACCCTCCTGCTCCACCTCCCGCATTGGCCGGCGTGCCCAGTACCTTGCCCCCAATAATGTTTTGTTCTTTTTATACTGAAGCAGGCTCGGCGTGGCGTCATGACATCATGCCGCGCTGCTGAATAAGAGATAGAAGGCGCAGCAGGTGGGCAGATAGTGTGAGGAGCCTGCGTCCAGAGCATAGAGGATGAGACAAGGAGGAGCGAGATACAGTCAGGTGCATAAATATTGGGACATTGACAGAATTTTCATATTTTGGCCTCTATTCACCACCACAATGGCTTTGAAATGAAACAAACAAGATGTGCTTTAACTGCAGACTTTCAGATTTAATTTGAGGGTAATTACATCCAAATCAGGTGAACGGTGTAGGAATTACAACGGTTTCTATATGTGCCTCCCACTTTTTAAGGGGCCAAAAGTAATGGGACAAACTAAACAATCCTAAATCTAATCTAACTTTCACTTTTTAATACTTTGTTGCAAATCCTTTGCAGGCACTTACAGCCTGAAGTCTGGAAAGCATAGACATCACCAGACGCTGGGTTTCATCCATGGTGATGCTCTGCCAGGCCTCTACTGCAAATGTCTTCAGTTCCTGCTTGTTCTTGGGGCATTTTCTCTTCAGTTTTGTCTTCATGAAGTGAAATGCATGCTCAATCAGATTCAGGTCAGGGGATTGACTTGGCCATTGCATAACATTCCACTTTTTAGCCTTAAAAAAACTCTTTGGTTGCTTTTGCAGTATGCTTCAGGTCATTGTCCATCTGCACTGTGAAGAGCTGTCCAAAGAGTTCTGAAGCATTTGACTGAATATGAGCATATAATATTGCCCGAAACACTTCAGAATTTATTCTGCTGCTTTTGTCAGCAGTCACATCATCAATAAATACAAGGGAACCAGTTCCATTGGCAGCCATACATGCCCACGCCATGACACTACCACCACCATGCTTCACTGTTGAGGTGGTATGTTTTGGATCATGAACAGTTCCTTTCCTTCTCCATACTCTTCTCTTCCCAACACTATGGTACAAGCTGATCTTTGTCTCATCTGTCCATAGGATGTTGTTCCAGAACTGTAATGGCTTTTTTAGATGTTGTTTGGCAAACTCTAATCTGGTCTTCCTGTTTTTGTGGCTCACCAATGGTTTACATCTTGTGGTGAACCCTCTATATTCACTCTTGTGAAGTCTACTCTTGATTGTTGACTTTGACACATATACACCTACCTCCTGGAGAGTGTTCTCGATTTGGCCAACTGTTGTGAAGGGATTTTTCTTCACCAGGGAAATAATTCTTCTGTCATCCACCACAGTTGTTTTCCGTGGTCTTCCAGGTCTTTTGGTGTTGCTGAGCTCTCCGGTGCGTTCTTTCTTTTCAAGAATGTTCCATACAGTTGATTTGGCCACACATAATGTTTTTGCTATCTTTCTGATGGGTTTGTTTTGATTTTTCAGCCTAATGATTGCTTGCTTCATTGATAGTGACAGCTCTTTGGATCTCATATTGAGAGTCGACAGCAACTGATTCCAAATGCAAATATCACACCTAGAATCAACTCCAGACCTTTTACCTGCGTAATTGATAATGAAATAACAAGGGAATAGCCCACACCTGTCCATGAAATAGCTTTGAGTTGATAGTCCCATTACTTTTGGCCCCTTAAAAAGTGGGAGGCACATATAGAAACCGTTGTAATTCCTACACCGTTCACCTGATTTGGATGTAATTACCCTCAAATTAAATCTGAAAGTCTGCAGTTAAAGCACATCTTGTTTGTTTCATTTCAAAGCCATTGTGGTGGTGAATAGAGGTAAATTAAGTATATGTATGTGTGTGTGTCTTTGTCTGTATCCTTTCTCCCAGACCAGGCCATTTTGATGGATGTGTAGTCAAATTCAGATAGTGGATACATTTGATGGGACTGAGGGAGAATATATTGGAGTCCCTGCCTTTTTTGTCAGTCCCGGGCCCCAGAATTTCTATGGCAGCACTGGCAGATGGACAAGGTTAACATGCTACTTACAGCATATTAACTGGATAGGCATTACATCTGTAAAGTAGCATTGTTAACCTTTTCAGCATGGTCTCTGCATTCTGGGATTGAAATTGTTGCAGCACTATCTACATAGTGACTGTCAATCCCCTGACTACATACCATCTCAGTACCACAAAAGGGTTCTAAAAACTCCATTGTCATTTTAAGTAAACAAAAATTAATAATAAAAGGTATATCCGGCTATAAATTACCCCTGTTAGTTTTGCACACCCTTGAAGGGGCAGTTGTGAACTACTAGACTGCAGAGACAGGTCTGACAGCACTGGCAGCTGGATTAGCAAAGAACTGTCAGCTTCACGCCAGAATCTACTGCGCATGCACGGGTTTCCGGGAAAATGGTGCCCACGCCTATTTTCCCAGGGATATCTTTTCTGCACGTGCGCAGATTACTGGAAAAATGTCCGCTGCTATTTTCCCAGTGAGTTTTTGCTTCTCTGCAATTCCAGTCTGATACTGCGGAGCAGCACATCGGAATCTGTGGAAAGGTAAGTATATCATTAACTATGGGTGCAGGGTGTGCGGTGTGGGCCCCTCTGGACCCATGTGCACCGCACACCTTGCACCCATTATAAAGACGCCTATGACCAGGAGCAACATTTACTATGTATAGAGCTCTCTTCTGCTGAATTTCAGTGGCCACAATCTTTCAACACTAAAGGTGGTGTAATGATACACCTGGACGAATCTTCAAGAGATTCTAGGGTTATCTTGGCCAGGTCAATGCGTAGGGTGTCCTTGATGTGTAGAAGGCAGAGTTCAATGCTACTAGCCATACTTG
This sequence comes from Taudactylus pleione, assembly GCA_031769625.1. NCBI lineage: Eukaryota > Metazoa > Chordata > Amphibia > Anura > Myobatrachidae > Taudactylus > Taudactylus pleione. The sequence continues at coordinate 8,201,763 of JAUIMM010000484.1, forward strand.
ATAGACATTGGAGATAATGTGTAGAAGGCTGAGTGCAGCAGTGCAGGCCATACTTGAAAGAGGCTGAGGACCACAAGCTAGCACTGAGTGTTGGTGGAGACCCAGACCAGGGGCGCAGAGTATAACCTGCCAGTGGTTTTCGCCAGGGACCCCTGCAAAGAAGTTTGGACAGGTCACGGACCCCTGGCTGGGTCATTCAATACTAGCAAAGAAACAGAGAATGAGGCATGAACGGTGTCAATATGCAGGACACTAGCTGGAATTAGCAGAACTAGCAGTGCAGAATACGAATCTGGGTTGTAGCAGGTCAGCTCAGGATTCTAGCTGGAGGATGGCAGGACCAGCAACACAGGATATGAATCAAGATTGTAGCAGGTCAGCTACTCAGGAAGATAGCAGAACCAGCAATGAAGGATACAAATCTGGATTGTAGCAGACCAGCTACTCAGGATGCAGGTACTGGAACCAACAAGACCACTGGCAAACAGAGAACACAGGCACCAGGAACATGGACCAGAGGCTCACGTTGCAAGGCATGAGCTATAACTGGCAGGATCTGACAGGGCTTACTGCAAGATAAAGGGGAAAGGAGCCAATCTGGAGGCCCCCTAGATGATTAAGCTTGTACAGCTGGAGCACTGCACATGTCCATGCTGGACCCACAACCCCCCGGGGCCGCCAGGTGTCCTGGTTACCTAGCGACCAGCAGGGAGCTACTGGCCGGGACCTGTGAATGGACAAGTCGCGGCGGCTCTTAACAGGTGGGCAATTCCTTTAAATTGATGTAAATATAGGGCTTATAATGTATAAGCTATAAATGTTACAAATAAGGTAGTTGGTACTTGAATGGCTGTATATATACCAATTATTTATATGGCGGCACAAGTGTTCTGTAGTGCCTTACAAAGTATATAAATAATTAAGTGAACAAGAAACCAGTGACTTACTGTACAACATAAGGCAGGATGAGGACATGGTTTATACACATTGCTGCATTAGCAATTATATAACACTCAAAATAAACAGTAGGACGTAAGCAACCAAGTGAGGGGTGCCCTTGTGGGGACTAAGGACTAGATGAAAGCATGGGCGGATTGGCCTTTGACCTCACCGTGAAGATTTCCGGTGGGCCAAAGCAACTGTGGGGCCGCCTGTAATATGTGGCCTCACCATCGGTAGCGGTCACCCTTCTTGCATGACAGGCAGCCCGTCGGCTGCCTGTCATATCAAGCAGAGTGGCCCACCCATGGAGGAGCAACTGATACTGCGAGAAGAGGCCGGCAGTCATTTACTGTCTGTTATGTTCTGGGTTGTTTGTGGACCCGGGGTGGTAGCAGGAGCGATCACAGAAGCAGATTTGTAAATAAAACTAGGATTTTTAATAAGTGCTTGAGTAGACATATAATGTGGCAGTACATAAAAGTCCAGGAAAATATAAATGTGCACAAGAGTTCTGTGGTGGGAGCAAAAGGGTTAATGTCCAGGTAGAAACAATTAGGGCTGTCCAGGTGTGCAGGTAGTGAAACTGAAAATAATCAAGCCAGGTTTGCAGGTAGTGAAACTGAAAATAATCAAGCCAGGTTTGTAGGTAGTGAACTGAAGCGCAGGATGTCAGCAGGCTCAGGCACTCAGGTATGGGCAAGGGTGGTGGAGGTAGCGGGGTAGTCCAGTGGGAACTAGGAGCTGACAGGCAGACAGCGAATTCACAGGAACAGGAAAGCACAGAGAACTCCCTCTCAGCTAGGCTGAGATACACGTTACACTGGCAAAGAAGGAAGGCACTGACCCTTCCTAAATACCCCATGCCGTGCTGTTACTGGCCGGACGGAACATGTGACTCACCAGGATTGGCCAGCCGCATCACATGGCCAGAAGGCAATATGGCGGTGCCCATGTCAAATGGAACGGAGACGCCGCCAGGCCTCACCAGCACAGAGTGACAACAGGGCTGCACAACAACGCGCGCAGCCAACGCCCCCCGCCAGACACCAGCTCCGCCACCAGACAGCCCGCGCCACAACGACCTCACAGGTAACACCCGCCTAGCGCCATGCTGAAATACCCTGGCCGTGACAGTACCCCCACCTTTTGGGGTGGCCTCAGGACACTCACCAGGCTTCTCCGGATGAGCAGAATGGAATCTCCTGATGAGCGTGGGAGCGTGGACATCACGAGCATCGGTCTAGCAACGTTCCTCTGGACCGTAACCTTTCCAGTCCAACAAATACTGAAGATGACCTCTGCGCAGACGAGAGTCTAAGATCTGGGCGACTTCAAACTCAACTCCTCTCTCCGTCTGGACTCGAGGAGAAGCAGGTAGAGAATTATGGAACTTATTCAGGACTTGGAGCTTTAATAAGGAAACATGGAAGGAATTGGGAATTTTTAGGTATGGGGTAACTTTAAACGGTAGGCCACTGGATTAATGACTTCTGTTATGGTGAAGGGACCGATGAAGCGGGGTGCGAATTTCATAGACGGAACTCTTAGACGAAGGTTCCGAGTAGACAACCAGACCTGGTTTCCTACTTGCATGCGTGGTCTACGCTTCTTATCGGCCTGGGTCTTATAGCGAGAGGATGCCTTCAACAAATCAGACCGTACTTGAGTCCAGATGGCAGCAAAATTCCGCACCGTGTCCTCCACGGCCGGAACATCAAAAACAGGCAGGCTTCGGAATTCGGGAACACGAGGATGAAGGCCATATACAACCTGAAATGGCGTTTGATTAGTTGACGAGTGGTAGGAAGCATTATGTGCAAACTCAGCCCACGGCAGCAAGGCAGCCCAATTGTCCTGGGAAGATGACATAAAAATTCTTAAGAAAGTCTCTAGATCTTGATTAACTCTCTCGGTGGAGCCGTTGCTTTGCGGATGGTAGGCCGTGGAAAAGTTTAACTTCACTTGAAGAACAGAACACAAAGCCCTCCAGAATTTTGCAGTAAACTGCACACCACGGTCAGAGACAATTTCAGCAGGAAGGCCATGTAGACGAAATATGTGTTGGACAAACAACTGTGCCAGCTCAGGGGCAGAAGGTAACTTCTTCAATGGTATATAGTGGACCATCTTAGAAAATCGGTCTATTACAACCCAGATAGTGTTGAAACCTTGAGAGACTGGCAGGTTTGTGACGAAATCCATGGAGAGATGCGTCCATGGACGTGATGGAGTAGGTAATGGAAGCAATTCCCCAGCTGGAGCTTGTCGTGATGATTTATGCTGGGCTCAGGAGGAGCAGGAAGAGATAAACTCCATTATATCTGCCTTCATAGAAGGCCACCAATAGTGTCTTTTCAGGAACTCCAAGGTCTTTTGAGTGCCTGAGTGCCCTGCGAAGCGAGAGGAATGTGCCCAAGTGAGAAGCTGCTTCCTTAATTCCGGGGCCACAAATGATTTTCCCGTAGGAGGCTGAAGTTGTAATGCGGCGAAAACTCTTGATTCCAAGACAGGGGTATTGCTTTGATTTTCAGATTGATCATCACAGAGGAGAGATCTCGATAGGGCATCAGCCTTCTGATTAAGTGCTCCAGACCGGAAGGTCAGGGTGAACTGAAACCTGGCAAAGAATATTGCCCAGCGGGCCAAACGAGGACTCACACATTGGAGGTTTTTGAGAAATAGGAGATTTCTATGGTCCGTAAATACAGTAAATGGAAACTTGGCGCCCTCTAGCAAATATCTCCATTCCTTCAACACCAACTTTACAGCTAGTAGTTCTTGCTCACCTATGGCGTAGTTCCTTTCGGCAGGATAGAATTTTTTAGAAAAGAACCCACACGGATGGACTCGGTTGTCCTCATAACGTTGAGACAAGACTGCTCCCACAGCTTCAGATGATGCGTCTACTTCCAACAAAAAAGGCCTGTCCAGATCGGGTTGTCGAAGAACTGGTGCTGAGATAAAGGCCTGTTTTAGAAGATGAAAGGCAGACTCTGCCTCAGGTGACCATTGGGCAGGATTAGCACCTTTGCGGGTCAAGGCTGTAATGGGAGCCAGCAGTGTAGAAAATCCCTTAATGAAGCGTCTATAATAATTTGCAAAGCCCAACAATCTCTGGATGGCCTTCAGTGTCTGAGGTCGGGTCCAATCCAGAATTGCCTGTACCTTCATGGGGTCCATTTCTAAACTGGAGCCAGATATTACATAGCCGAGAAAAGGTACACTGGGACCTCCAAAGACGCACTTCTCCAGTTTGCAGTAAAGGTGGTTTTCTCTCAAACGGGTCAAAACTTCTTTAACATGTTCTTGATGTTTAGCCACAGAGGGTGAAAAAATCAGTTTGTCATCCAGATAGACAACAACCGAAACATATAACAGATCCCGGAAAATCTCATTAACGAAACTTTGAAAGACAGCAGGGGCGTTACACAATCCAAAAGGCATTACTAAATACTCAAAATGTCCATCTCTGGTAAGAAAATCGGTCTTCCATTCATCGCCAGCTCGGATACGAATGAGGTTGTAAGCCCCTCTTAGATCTAATTTCGAAAAAATGACAGAGCCCTTGACCCTGTCAAACAACTCAGTAATCAAGGAAAGAGGGTATCAATTCTTTACAGTAATGTCATTAAGACCTCGATAATCAATACATGGTCTTAGACCACCATCCTTCTTGCCAACAAAGAAAAACCCAGCTCCGGCAGGTGAAGTAGAGGGGCGAATGAACCCCTTTGCCAGGTTGTCCCGGATGTATTCGGTCATGGCTTGAGTCTCAGGCAAGGACAGCGGATAGGTATGACCATGAGGTGGTGTCTTATCAGGTATCAATTCTATTGGACAGTCCCATTCCCTATGAGGGGGTAAGATATTTGCTTGTTCAGAGAAAACGTCGGCGAACATTTGATATTCCTTGGGAATGGCAGAAGAAACTAATGGAACTGTCTTTCTCACAGGTCGAATTTTTGGAAGACAGGATTTCTGACAGTCCATACCCCATGACAGAATCTGCATAGAACTCCAATCAATCCTGGGATTATGTTGACGTAACCAGGGTAGACCAAGAACAATTTCTTGAGAGGCCTCTGATATCACCAGGAATTTTAAGGACTCAGAATGAAGTGCCCCAATTCGGACCAATACTGGTTGAGTCTCTTTGGTGACTATCCCGTTAGTTAGAGGGCGTCCGTCTATAGAGGTCAGAGAGATGGCATGGTTGAGAGACAAACAAGGAATCTGAAATTTATCTATGAAACTAGACGTTATGAAATTTCCGGCTGCTCCCGAGTCGAGTAGAGCAGTAGCAAAGACAGGTTTGGGTTTAAGATCCAAGGCTAGGGTAATCGTGAAATCTTTAATTTTTGGAGACGGGTTCATAACTCCTAACTTGATGTCTCCAGGGTCAGTTAGGATTTGGAATTTCCCGGTTTACGGGGGCAGGAGATCAGCAGGTGACTGGACTCTCCACAGTACAGACAGAGGTTCTTTTGCATTCTTCTCTGACGTTCTTCTTTAGAGAGGTGTGTATGATTCACCTGCATAGGCTCCTCTTCAGTAGGGGAAGGAATGGGACGGGTAGAAATGGAGGGGGTAAATGACCTTTGCCGGTCAGTTCTGTTTTTTTCAGCCTGACGTTCTCTGAAGCGTAGGTCAACTTTGATACACAACGAAATCATGTCGTTCAGATTAGTAGGAAGCTCTCGAGTGACTAGATCGTCCTTTAGTCGGTCTGACAACCCATGCCAGAAGGTCGAGGTGAGGGCTTCCTCATTCCATTTGAGCTCTGATGCTAAAATTTGAAATTGCACGGCATATTGACTGACAGGACGGACCCCTTGTCTCAGTGTCATGATGTTTGATGTTGCTGATACAGTACGCCCAGGTTCATCGAAAATCCTCCTGAAGGATGACCCAAAGCCTGCGTAATTATCCAGCAGCGGATCTGAGCACTCCCAGAGTGGGGAAGCCCACTCTGGGAGCCTGGCCGGATAACAGAGAGACTATATAAGCCACTTTAGTTCTTGCAGTTAGAAAGTTGTCAGGCTGCAGGGTAAAATGTATGTCACACTGATTTAGGAATCCTCGGCAGAGTTTAGGATTGCCGTCAAATTTATTTGGTAAAGGAAGACGTAAGCGGGGAGATGATCTGCCTCCTGTATTCCCAGACGCTGATGCAGATGTAGATGCTGGTACTTCAGGTGTAGAAAAGGAAGTTTGCAAACTATCCTGTCGCTTGGACATCTCTTTCAGAAATGTAGCCATCTGATGCTGCACGTTTTCCAGATTTTCTAAACGACCAGAAATGCACCTGAACAAATCCACTCCTGACTCCTGATCCGTGGCCGGCTCCATGGGGCCAGTGCAAACTGTTATGTTCTGGGTTGTTTGTGGACCCGGGGTGGTAGCAGGAGCGATCACAGAAACAGATTTGTAAATAAAACTAGGATTTTTAATAAGTGCTTGAGTAGACATATAATGTGGCAGTAAATAAAAGTCCAGGAAAATATAAATGTGCACAAGAGTTCTGTGGTGGGAGCAAAAGGGTTAATGTCCAGGTAGAAACAATTAGGGCTGTCCAGGTGTGCAGGTAGTGAAACTGAAAATAATCAAGCCAGGTTTGTAGGTAGTGAACTGAAGCGCAGGATGTCAGCAGGCTCAGGCACTCAGGTATGGGCAAGGGTGGTGGAGGTAGCGGGGTAGTCCAGTGGGAACTAGGAGCTGACAGGCAGACTGGCAGACAGCGAATTCACAGGAACAGGAAAGCACAGAGAACTCCCTCTCAGCTAGGCTGAGATACACGTTGCAGTGGCAAAGAAGGAAGGCACTGACCCTTCCTAAATACCCCATGCCGTGCTGTTACTGGCCGGAGGGAACATGTGACTCACCAGGATTGGCCAGCCGCATCACATGGCCAGAAGGCAATATGGCGGCGCCGATGCCACACGGAACGGAGACGCCGCCAGGCCTCACCAGCGCTGAGTGACAACAGGGCCGCACAACAACGCGCGCAGCCAACGCCCCCCGCCAGACACCAGCTCCGCCACCAGACAGCCCGCGCCACAACGACCTCACAGGTAACACCCGCCTAGCGCCATGCTGAAATACCCTGGCCGTGACACTGTCGTCCTCTAGCAAGAGCTCTACATTCCCTTCTCTCTCTCTCTCAGCGATCCCCTCCACATTCCCCTTTCTCTCAGTGATCCCCTCCACATTCCCATCTCTATCTCAGAAATCCTATCCACGTTCCCCTGTCTCTCAGTGATCCCCTCCACATTCTCCTCTCTCTCAGCGATCCCCTCCACATTCTCCTCTCTCTCAGTGATCCCCTCCACATTCTGCACTCTTTCAGAGATCCCCTCCATAATACCCTCTCTCTCAGCGATCCCCTCCATAATACCCTCTCTCTCAGCGATCCCATTCACATTCCATTCTCTCAGCGATCCCCTCCACATTATCCTCTCTCTCAGCGATCATCTCCAAATTCCCCTCTCTCAGCGATCCCCTCCACAATGTGCACTCTCTCAGCAACCCTCTCCATAATGCTCTCTCAGCAACCCCCTCCATAATCCCCTCTCATTCAGCAACCCCCCCACATCACCCTTTCTCTTTCAGCGATCCCCCCACATTCCACCCATTATGTAAGTGATCCCCCCCCACATTCCCCTATGTATGTCAGTGACCCCCCCAAACACACACATTCCCCTGTCTCTCTGTGATCCTCACACACAATCCCCTCTGTCTGTCAGTGACACTGCCACACACACTCCCTCTGCCTGTCAGTGACAACCCCCCCACACAAACACATTCCCCTCTGCCTGTCACTGACCCCCCAACACAAATACATTTCCCTCTGCCTGTCAGTGACCCCCCCACACACATTCCCCTCTGCCTGTCAGATATCTGCCACACACACACTCCCCTCTGCCTGTCAGTGACCCCCACACACACACATTCCCCTCTGCATGTCAGATTTATGCTACACACAGTACAATAGTTCCCCATTACTCAACCATTCATCTTCTTACCCCGATAAGCCCTGCGCCCTTTGCCCTCTCCAGCCCCTTGGGTTCCGAAGTAAGGAAACCTGTCTCCCCATTGGTTGATGGCAGCCATCTCTCCATATCCTGCTATGGGGCAGCCATTTTCTGTTAGCCCTTGCTGCAGCCATCCTGGAAGATCTCGAGCAGGCTGCCTTGAATCACTAATGGCCTCCTGCCCTCCGGCCAGCCTGCACCTGATCACTGGTAAGCCCCCCTAGATGGACCCCTATCTCTCTCCTTGCCTGGGACTCCAGGCCTGGCAGTCCCCCCTGATGGTAGCCCTGTTTGGTGGTGGTAATGGGAGATGGTCAGAAAAATGCAGGCATGCCTGTCTGTTTGAATGCCATTACATGGGTTTGCATAAATTAGCCACTGCAATTCCATATGCAGGTCTGCATGTCAGACAAGCTCCCAAGGCTGTGGCAGGTCAGTCCTTCCGCAAGGGCAAAATGGCCACTGATGTGTGTCGATGTTACCGATATTTACACAGGTATGCATTGTCGGAAGCAGGTAGGAAGGCAGCAGTGGGCATCTTTATGCTTGAGTGATCTTTGCTAACATTAGCATATTTTCGCAGCTGCGTTGCATATGAAATCACAGCTGTGATCGCATTAGCATCTGTCTTTGAATCAGGTTCTAAATCAATAAACCCATATGGACATGCGGCACAAATTCAAAGCTATATTGGGAGAGGGGAGGGCAGGGGGAGATGGCACAATTCAAATTCAAATCAATTAAGTTACATGAGAAGGAAAGAAAACAATAAACCTATGGGCAGACTGATTCAGAGGCAAACGCTATTTGCGTGCGCTCGCTATGAATCAGGGCGTCCCTATTTTTTTTTTGACTGGCTTCCAGGCCGCTCGCACAGCTGTGGGTGACCACCCACAGCGTGTGTGTGCGGCCTGGCGATGGTCGCGATTATTGCGACCATCGGGCTTGCGAGGAGACCCTTGTGGTAGGGTTTCAGGTCTCGCAAGCCTGAGTGGACTTCCTGCTCTAATAAAGCAGGAAGTCCACTACTGACATAACTAGTGATGTCAGTAGGGCCGCCCACAAATGCAGGTGTTCCTTCGGGAACGCCTCCATTTGTGCAGCCACCCCCCCTCCCCACCTACAAAATGGGGCGAGCTGTTGATCAACATCGACAGCCACCCCGTCTTGTAGTGACCCCCGGAACGAGTGATTTCTCACTCGCTCCGGGGCTCGCAAACGCCGCGCGTGCGCAATGGCCCACCATCAACCCGCTTGCGAGTGCTATGCGCTCGCGAGCAGGTCTGAATCAGGCCCTATGTCAATAAAACTATATAGATGGGGCAAAAGATCAAAAGTATATGGGAGGGACACAAAATCAATATATATGGTCATGAAATCAATAAAGCTATATGGGCAAACAAAATAAATAAAGCCATATGGGGTGAACACAAAAAAAATACTATTATGGGGTAAGCAATCATTAAAATTATTTTGGAGAAGAGACAAAAAATCAAATTGAGTGGAGAACATGAAATCAATAATTAAATGGGAGAGCACAAAATCATATATAGGGGGAATGGAGGAGAAATTATGGCACAATACCAATAAAGTGAATTTTGCTTTATTTAATATTGCAAATAAACAATTTCTATTTCTATTTATTGTTTTCAGACCAGAGGCGTATCTATACTGGGTGCTAGGGGTGCCCACACCGCACTACCTGCACCCATATTTTTAATACTTACCTCTCCGGAGTCCCACATCTGCGCTGAAAAAAATCACCTGGAAAATGGCCACAGTGGCCACAGTGGCCATTTTTCCGGCATTTTGGGCATGCACAGTAGGGAAAAATGGCGCAGCAGCCCTGCTCATGTGCAATAGACTCTGGGCACAGACTAGTGCCCACAGTCTACTGCTGTGGCGCTGCACTCAGTGCACTGCTGGCCACCGGGGAGTGAGTAGGGGGGCCCGGACGGAGACTGCACACGGACACCCTCCTCTCTTAATATGCCCCTGTTTCAGAATAGGTTGGGCTCGTGTTTGAAGCTTTTGAGAAAGGGTTGGGCTTAATTTAGAATTCAATGTTGCTTATTTTCTGATTCAGAGATGACAACACTGCCAAACACTGCCTGCTGGGAGAGCCTGTCATGCCCTCTACTTTCCATGTGCCAGGACTGTCTGCAGCTGCCATCTGAAGAGGTGAATTTTAGTCAGAGCACACTGTGAGATGCTCATTAATGATAATGTGGTAAGGGGTAAGCGATAGCGTTAGCATTTAGCGGGGTCTTATGTCCTATAGGGGACATGTGGAGGATTCTGGCATATTATGGGCATGTGGAGAGGTCTGACTGCATATAAGGGGCACATGGAGTAGTGTGATGTCATACAGGAGGCTTGTGGAAGGGTATGATGGCATATTAGAGGCATGTGGAAGGGTCTGGTGTGTCTGTGTGTTTGCGTAAAATGCTTGACCTATGCGCATGCAACTTTTACCATCTTATTTAAATATTATTTATTAATAGTATATTAAATCTACCATAAAAAAAACAGGACTAATAATCCCACATAAAAGACATAAGCAACAAATTGCACAGATATAATAATATTCAGGAGTTTCATATGAAATAATTTCATGCAAAGTAACACATTTTAGCCAAATGTATCTCTTCTGTGCACATAGAATCTCGTTGTATCTTATCTTCCTTTCAATGTATCAAAAGCACTTTGTAATAGAGGTTTTGCTCAGACAAATCCCTGAAGGTTTCACAGTCAACAGTGTTTGTGTATATATATATATATAAGTCTCCACACTACCCGTTAAAGGAGTGAAATTGCAGGGGTATATGAAGATATGTAGCTTGTAGCATAGATATAATGCAGACTGATGTAATAAGCATGGATGTTGTATAATACAGCTAGGAATCACTGTGTCCGGTCCATATATACAAAGTTGTTCACGTACAGGGCTGCTGATATTCTCACCCAGTGAGAAGCACACTTTTCTCCACTGCACCGCTCACTGTGTTCTTCTCCGAAGCTCTATAGCATAGCGTCGCTGTGTCAGTGCATGCTCCACGCTGCCCTGTGGGCTTGGCACAAAGTAGAAGTCACTGCTCCTTCTTTAGATTTGAATGACAGGGGTAATGCTCCATAAAACGATGATCATGTGCTTGGTTGTTAATGAGAAGTGAGCTGGTTCCAATTATATTTTGCAGATATTCATGGATATGGGGTAAAAAGACGTGTGCCCCACAAGTCCTACACATTTAAGGCAGGCCAGACCTCATTCAGGAATGGCTTACTTCAGCGCACGCTATGAAGCCTCAGGCTGCGACTGGTATCGCAGTGGATAATTTATGCACGCCCCTGCAACACCGTTAAAATACACTGGCACGCCTGGGTTCGCCCGACCCCCCCTCCGTCCCCTCCGTCACCACCCACAAAAGGCACTTCCTGTCAATCACTCTAAGATGGGTCTGCATATCTTCGGCGATTGCTTTCCCGATTGCAGCGTCTGGCTTGCGCACTGCAATGCATACGCAATGGCGAATTAATCAGCCAATTGCGTCCGTTTACAAAACTACGTCCATTGCTGAATCAGGCCGTGTGTCTTTTGAAATGTAGAGAAATAAAGTTTGCTATTAACAAGACTCCAAGTGCCGCCTGTATCCTGCATGATGACGGGCGCGAGTGAGCTGTCAGGTCCCATATGACTCTGTCAGTGCCAGGCATCTTTTTTTTACAAAAATGCTTCTTAGTTGCAATGCAATGAGATTAGGACACACCGAAAGACTGCACTGATTCATTTGATCTGCAAAACTTGTATATCAGTGTACAAAGCAAATAAGTCTCTATACGAAGCACAATGGAACTTGGCATGGAAAAAAACAGCAGCATCGTAGCAATTCACTACAAGTATCTATACACATTTCCACACTAACCTTTGTTATAATTACAAAGGGGGTCACTCAGTTTATGTGTTATGTTTAGAATTTAATTAAATTATAAAGACATTGCTTTTACTACTGCATTGACAGAAAATTAATGTTATTGATAGTAATGTAGAGACAAAAACAGTTAAAAATTACATGATTTTACCTGTTTTTGACCATTTTTAATAAAAATCCAAAACCAAAACACATGAACATTTTTTGGCAAAATCAAAACCAATACCAAAACAGGAAGATCGATTTAGAGCCAAAAGCAAAACACAATGATTTACACACATCTCTAATTATACAGTAACTCAGTAAAGGAAAATGTATATGGTCAACATTGAGATCAGTTATGTGTAGGCTTTACTCATGTTATTTGTGAAGTAGTATAGTATTGATTTAATACTAGATTTATTACTTGCTAATGAACAGAAATTCCTGAAATTGCTGATATATACTTAAGTATTGACGTTAATATAAACAGTTCTTGCCAAGAGATCGACGTTTCTAGCTCATGTTGAATTTTGTATTGAGGTTGTTTGTCGGCACAACCAGTGACGTCCCTCCCCGCAGTGTCACCTGGTGCGACGAAGGATGCCGCGCTCGCGCCGTATCTGTGCATTGCCAAAGAGGGGGCGTGTCCTCACAGACCAAACCCCGTATTTCTGACTCCCGTGCTTTTTACTGGGGTTGGGGGGCCGGGGGTGCAGACTGCCCTGTGGGCAGTGCCGGCTCTCTCACAATGTCAGAAGCCAAGTGCTGCAATTAATGCTACAGTGCAGCACCCGGCTCCTGTCACTGAGGGGGAGTCTGCACCTCGGTGTCACCCCTCGGCGGGTGACACCCAGGTGCAGCTCGCAGCCCACTTGTAACGCCACTGGGCACAACCATAACCAACTACCCACATTAGGGGTTATAGAATAAATCCAATAACTATTTTAACCATAACCCCCCTATGCATTATTTTTTTTGTAATAAATATGTCTGGTAAATCCTTGGTTCTCTGTCATGGCGTGGTCTTGGAAAAGACTATTAGCGTGGAGACCTGCAGATTATCATCCAACCAAGGATGTCACAGCGAGCTACCACATTAAAGCTCCAGTCAGTATCTCTGAGGAGCTGAGTTACTGCTCAACTACTCCAGAAAACTTTTCTTGGTATATTCCAGCAAGAGAATGATTTATGTTGCTATGATAAGCAGTAACAGAAAATCTTTTTGATGGAAAATAATAAATAGAACCCTAGGGATTGAGTTATCAAATGCTTGAAGTCCTAAATTTTGTAAAGCTCCCCCTCCTGGTGAACGCCATGCTTTGATGCTTATTTATCAAGGACAGTACTGCAGATGTCTTCTGATTGCTAACGTCAACCTCAGTCCGGCGCTAGTCGGGATTGTCCACAAAAAAATGCTTTAGTATTAAAATAAAGCTGTTTTTGAGCTTGTTTTTTCTTTCTTGTTTTTTCCTTTTTTGATGCTGGCCAGTGCCCTGGTGACTTTTATTTTAATTGTAGAAACAAACTATCACTGAGATGAGCAAGAGAACATTTTTATTTTCTTAGGGATCTTGATAAATACAGGGCCAGAATAAGGGCCACATGGGCCTCGGGCTAAAAATAATCAAGGGCCTATTGTGAAAAGCAGAGTGGGTATGATCAGTGGTGTGTGAGTGTGGCCAGTGGCAGCTCCAATATCTCCCTAAATACGTAAAGGTAAAAAAATTGCGTAATTTTTGGAAGAAAATAGAAATATAATTGTAATACTTATGATTTACGGTGGACAACGTGGCCAGTTGGGCATCTGGTCATCATGGTGCTGTCATTTTTATGTGGAGGCCTGGAATTGTAGTCCCATTTGCCCCACTGAAAATCTGGCCCTGTATAAATAGACCACTTTGTTTTCATTAATTTAGTGGAAGCGGATGTCTGACTGGTTGCAGTGGGGCTATAGGTCACTGTGTATATATATATATTTTTTTTCAATTTTATTAGGAATAACGTCAGCATCATTGATTTCAACAACCATGAAAAAGATGTAATTTTGAAATTCAGTTATATTTCTCAGTTTAATAAAAGGTATCCAAAAATGGGAAGAAGAGGAAATTAAAGGAATGACAGTGACTGATGCATGGGATATCTCAAACCAATGATCTTGACTGTCTTACACCGCAGGGTGTCCTACTTCTACAGGCACATTGGGGACCTATACAATACAAATTTATCCTCCACAGCATGTGTTACTCCTCTAACACCGAATAATACAGAATCATATTATGAGCAGTATCTCTATGCTGATGATAGATTCCTCTCCCCGAGGCTTTATACTGTATGTCATGTCACAATAGAAAAGCGAGATAATGGATCTATTTTCATTTAACCTAACCAATTATCCAAAGAGCTCTTCCCTATTCCTCTCCTCCGTGATGCTGTACATTGGGGCAGGGTCGGCATCAATGTATTTACTGAGAAAAGCTTCAATTTATATTCCCAGAGTCGTTTAAGTAAATGTGTTTACAGTGATGCAATGATTAAACAAACTATAGATTTACCATTGTAATTGGCTTTTAATTCTCTTAGCCAAGTACTTAAATTTAAAAAAAAAAAATTGCATATTCATGGACACTTCTTTGTTGATTTGTATTTAGTTATACAAAAACATATGTACTGTATTAATACAGAATGTCAATGTATTCCTCTCTGAGGCAGCTGTCATTGTAAAAACCACATAGCGGCACCTAAATATGTACATTTATTTTTTAAAGCAGTTACATTATTTTTTTTGACTGTATATTTATTTAATTTGCATAAATTCATCGTACTTTACATAAGTCAGCTGTGGACATACTCCCCAGAGGCCTGCTCCTTAACCCTTATTTACTCTACTGCCATCACACTTTCACTGACAGAGCAGTGAATGGGACATAACTCACCAATTGACCAGCCGATTGGGCCAATGTAGTCCCCAATACATACTGTACCAACCAGGGGTGTTTTGGGATGCGCTCCAGTGCAATAAGCTTCAGTTCTAAATTTCAATAATTATAATAACTAGCTGTTGCCCGCAGCTTCGTCCACCATGAACTCGCTTCTGCCAACAATTTTTTTATTTAAGATGTTCTAGTTGTATTGCTTTGCATAAGGGCCCTGTTGTGGGAGTGGCCCACGTGACCAGTAGCGCTATACAGGCTGGTGGCAGCAGCGCCTTCACCCACGCAGGTCCTCTCCCTCACCCCTTACCAGCATGGTGCCACACCTGTCTCTTGCATTGATGATGTCAATAAATTTTGTTTTGGTTATTGCTTAGCTTTAACTTGACAAAGCGAGATGAAACAAAGGGGGTCATTCAGACCCACTCGCGAGCGGCAGTACGCTCGCAAGTGGGTCGATGTTCCCCACTGCGCATGCGCACGACGGAGGGAGCTGCCTGCCAGACGGAGGCGTTCCCATGGGAACGCCTACCGTCTGAAGCCGGCCCCACTGACATCACTAGTGATGTCAGTGGGAGTGATTTTGGCTCTGATAGAGCCAAAATCACTACTGGCCTTGCGGCTGGGAAACCCGACCGCAGGGTTTCCCTCGCAAGTCCGATGGTCGCGATGGTCAAGACCATCGCGACCATCTTTTTGCACGCTCGTATATGCTGTGGGTGGTGACCCACAGCTATACGAGCGTCCAGGAGGACGCTCCATTTTAATGGAGGAGGGCCCTGATTCAAAGCGAGCGCTCTGGTCAGAGCGTCCGGCTCTGAATCAGGGCCAAAGTGCAGGTTATTCCTAGGAGTTTCCACTACAACATAATGCAGTTTTCATAAAAATCAGTTCAGTAGTGTTTGCACCAATTTGGAACATACAGACACTTTATTCTTATAAAATTAGTATAGATAATAATAATTAATAATAAATAGTACAAGAAAATAAAACCAGATAAAAATCAGACAAAAATCAATTTAAAATATGCTTTATTAAAATAATAAATAATTTTTAAACATGTCTTCCGCTATTACCATGTCACAACTAACGTAGTCTTTGGCGCAAAAATTGCCCACAAGATTGGTCTTTTCTCAAATTGATAAACATAGTCCCACATTTATTGTTCTGACTGAATTCTAAATCAATTAGATAGTACTGTAAGGTGGGACTGGGCCTGTGGAACCTTTTTAATTGGATTTAAAGGTGGACACAGGCAGAGGTGATATGATGCACTGTTGCACCGAGTAGTGGCACGGAGTTGCACACAGGGAGAGGTGGTATGATGCACTGTTGCACTGGGAAGTGGCACGGACTTGCACACAGGCAGAGGTGGTATGACGCACTGTTGCACTGAGAAGTGGCACGGTAAAGACTCAAAGGTAGACACAAGGGAACCTGGAATGAGGACATGACTAGCATACACTAGAAATGACAAACGTTGTTCAGGCAACTTCCTGGTGTTCCAGAGCCGGTTATATACCCAGGGGAGGCAGTTGATAGGAGGACAGCGTCAGCTGACCAAGATCATACTACCATTGGTTGGAGGTAATGTTACATGAGAAGGACTGTCATGCAGTTGCGTCCTCACCTTTAGTTGCACCTGGTGCGGGTGTACAAGCAGGAGCGCGGCGTAGCCACGCGCGTCGGGAAAGGGGCGGGGCCTCAGGACAAGTGGGCGGGGTCTCACATGTGGGGGTGGGGCCACGCACCCGAACCCTGGTTTTAGCGTCTCCGGGGGGGTCCCGGAGGTGCGGGCTGCCCCCGGGGACCAGTGTGTTTGTAGTGCTGGCTCCTTCACTGTGACAGGAGCCGAGTGCTGCACGTAATTCTACAGTGCAGCACCCGGCTCCTGTCACCAGAGGGGGAGTCTGCACTTCGGTGTCACCCCTCGGCGGGTGGCACCCGAGTGCGGACCGCACCCCCTGCACCCCCCTTGTGACGCCACTGCTGTCATGGCAGCGCCCATGACGGGAACCAAAATACCCAAGACACAGGGCCACCCATGAAAGTCCACCAGCACCTAAGGCAGAATCCTCAGCGTGTCACCCGCCGCCGCACTTGATGTCTGACCGCGCGAAACGTCAGGGGAAGCCGATGCAGAGGTGAGCAACGGCCGATCCTAGGCTGAACCCTGACATGAGTAGTCTGTGTGCATGGACATAGTCAGGACTTTGTGGGCCCTATAGCAACATTTTTGAGGAGCTCCCCCCCAATGTTTCTACCACAGTCCCCACCTCTCTCCACAGTCATTGTTTATTCTATTCGCCATAATATATCCCTAGTTTATGTTGTGCCCCATAGTAGTGCCCTAGTTCATTGTATGCCCCATAGAAGTACCCTAGTTCACATTACACCACACAGTGCCACCAGCCATATTGTATTACCCTCAGCTCACAATATGCCACATTGTAGTGCTGCTAGTACTAGACAGCTGTATAAGCTGGTTCCTGGGTCCCCTAAACCTCTGGAACCCTATAGAAATAGCATCCCCTGCACCCACTATAGCAAATCCCTTGCCTATGTAGCAACCACATCCTAAGAAAGACTGAGATTGCTATTAGAGCAAAGATAAGGGGAAATTGGGGGACTAGACCTGAAAATATATTGTATTCTATGCATGTGTTTAGCACTAAACACTGAGAGTCATTAACTAACAGTGTGTGATTTCATCACCAATCGGTATATGGAACTGCAAGTCCCAGCTTTGTTGTCAGTTACAAGAGATCCAGTTGTGGGGAATTTAAGAAAGTTATTTGTTCATGACTTACCAGGCAGTGGCAAATGCAGGATTTCTAGAGGGGGGTTTCCAAATGTTTGATTTTAGAGTAAGTGTGGCCAGTCCATGAAGATGGCATAATTACCAGTTATCCAGCTTTAATATGCGTTATACAAAGTGTGTCATAATTCCAGCATATACAGGACCAGAGATCACAGTAAGCCACTAAATGCGGCAGTAGGGCCATGTTGCCTGAGCTGAATGTTTTTATTTTAGATGTGGGCACCATTCCAGGGCATGGGAGCAAGCCCAGGAGTCTGGGGGAGCAGCAGAAGAACCCAACACTGCCCTGGACATATATGTAAATATAGCAGTGCATCCCTAACAGTGCATGTTTTCCAAATCCCCTAATTTATGCACAGGTTTTTTGTTACTGGCTGATACATGTTAAAAGATCCTCAGGTGGTGCTAATTATTTCATTTATGATACTGAGAAGAACATGCAGCGTGGTCATGGTGTGGGCTGGGGAGGGGGGTTTCCAGGCAGACGGAAACCCCCCCTGCGTTTGCCTATGCCAGTGTTTCACATCCAAGTGGAAATCCTTAAAGTACAGCCTTCTCCAAGTAACAGCATGCAGGAGATACTGTGTGAGCTCCAACCCACCAGTGCACCATACAGTAGATAATGGGGAAAGTATTGTCTAATGCTGAGTGTGGTGTGCGAGGAAGCCATTTGTGATACTGCTGTTTATGCTGCCATTACCCAGACAGTGATTGCAAATGCCTATGTGTTATTTGAAAGAAGGTTCAAGAAAGGAAAAAGACTGAAGAGAGCAGGTTCGTGTGCTATGGTTTTTCTGATTACTGCAATATATGCCCTTTAAAGGTTTTGTGTACTTAAATGTTTGTTACGTTATCTCCGTATGCCCATTTTGTATATGTTTTCTTTTATTGATCTTACGAAGTTATTTTTGATATAAGACAAATAAAAGCAGAATAAAAGCAGAAGCTTTCTAAAACCTTTTAACAAATGTGCCTGGGTGGTTTTTGCAACATATCTGTGTGAAATATTACTGTGATGTTTGTGGTCTGAGTACGTGTTGGACAGAGGGATCCCCGAATCTTCCACTGGTGTCCCTGACCCTGAACATTCCCCAGAAGAGCACCGTTGTATCAAGATTTGGATGAAGGCACTGAAGCGAAAAGAACCACAAGCAGCTGTACCTTTTTCAAGTCCTGTCAGTGATGCTGTTGTTTGCTTAATATTTTTATAACCAGTAAGGAGGTGTCCACGCATTCCTACCTATATTATTATAATACTCATCCAGGCCAGGCTCCTGCCCCCCTCCAGCGCCTCTAAATGAGCGCTAAACTCCTGTCAATGAAGCAATGAATCTGCTGGCACCCCATTGGTGCAGGTCAGGGGCTCCCCCAAAATCCAGCCTGCTTCCTGATTTGCCTATTGGTCAATCATGCATGCACTGACTGAATGTAATACAGACACCCTGAGACTTGTAGTACAGCCTATCTCTACAGATAGTGGGCCCCATTTAACAATGAAACTTAACAACAGTGGCATTTAATTTGTTAGTATTTTTAGGTTACTCAGGATGACCGGTGGTATCAAGCAGCTGAAGCCAATCTTGCTTTATAGAAGGAAGTAGCCACTGGCTGCAGCATGTCCAGAAAATGGGGCCATCATGCCCACACTTTCTGGAACTTTCCAATTGGGCTGCGGCATCTGGGCACTGCGAGCAAGCTAGCAGAAGGAGATCTGCAGATGCGCAGGACAGAGCAAAGATATTCTAGTATCGGGTTTGCACACAACTCTGAATCAGACCCATTGTTCATCTAGGGCAGGGGTGGGGAACCTTTTTTCTGCCTTTTTTCACATGGGGCGGGGCCACAATCACCTGAGGATGCTCCGGGGAGCTGTAAGGGCAGTGGTGTGGCCATCTGAAACGTCCTAAGTACGCTCCAGGCGGCACTGCTGCATAGATTTTGGCTGCAGGGCGCACCAAGGCAATATAGAGTTGGCAGAACATTCCAAGAAAGGCTGGATCAGTCACCTTTTTCCAGTCAGAAACAAGATGGTTCATACAGACCAGTTTTAAATTTCAAATCTCTAAACCAGTATATAAACTTTGTTCTTTCCATATGAAGGGCTTAGCAGACGTACCCTTCCTGCTCACCAAGAATGAGTTTTGTATCAAAATAGGCCTCAAGAAGGTCTTTCATACAATTCAAGTACATTCAAATAACAGGAGACTCTTAAGATTCCTGTGGAAGGACATCTTCTATCAGTGGACCGTCATGGTTTTCAGGCTATCCAATGCCCCTTACACATTTACATGGCTCATGAAGGCAGCAGTTACACACCTCTTTATCAATAGCAGTTCCCCCAGACAAGTGGAGGGACATATGTAAAAGTAAAATGAAATATTTTTATGCAGAGAGCAAAATAATAT
This sequence comes from Taudactylus pleione, assembly GCA_031769625.1. Lineage (NCBI taxonomy): Eukaryota > Metazoa > Chordata > Amphibia > Anura > Myobatrachidae > Taudactylus > Taudactylus pleione. The sequence goes on from JAUIMM010000484.1 coordinate 8,221,803, forward strand.
ATCAGAAAAGGACAAATATGCCTTGGGCACCCTTTGAGAAAAATAATAATGATATTAATCTGTAAATGAAATAATTAATTTAGTTAAAACTTAATGTTTAATAATACCTAAAATGGAACTCTCTCGTAAAGATACCTACAATAAGTAGAAAATAACTAATGGCATTATGTACACTCAAAAAGAGTGGTTACAAAAAACTGCAAAAATTGGCAGTGAGGGACATTCAAGACTTTGTATCTCAAACCCTCGAGCACCGATTCTCTATGGGGGACTTGGCCAAAGTTATAGGGAAGATTAGATCCTTAGATCCAGGTTTTCTCCATGCTCCCCTCATATGCAGACATTCACAGATCCTTCTCTCAGTTCTCCTTTGACAGGGTCGGACTTGGACAGATAAAAGCCTCTTAACCCCCATAGTTTGCAGGGTGATCCGCAATTGGACAGCCCTTCCTGTGCCCTCTCCCAGACTTCTTCTACCTCCCCCACCAGACATAGTCATCACATCAGATGAGTCTCTTATGGACTGCGGTGCATTTACAAGAGACATATCGTAAGGGGGAAGTGGTCCGCTCAAGAGTCAACAGCTCACATCAATCTCTTGGAGTTAAGGGCTGCCAGATTAGTTCTTTCTTCACTAGTCCCTCCGAATTCCTGGGAGATCTCAGTCCAGCTCTGCCTAGACAACAGGACTGCAGTTTCTTAACTCAACAGAATGGGAGGCACTTGATCCCTCATTCTCTGTCAAGACGCAATAGATATCTGTAACCGGGCGGTGGAGCGAACCATACTCCTGTTCGCAACATACGTTCCAGGAGAGCTAAATGAGTTAGCCTATTCCTTATTCAAGAAAAAACTCACGCAGGATCGGGTAACTCTGAAATCTGAAGTTTTTCTCAGCATTGTGAAGACCTTTGGTCAACCACAAGTGGACCTGTTTGCAACTCCTTCAAACACACAGGTTCCAACCTTCATTTTCAAAATCTGGACTCAAGGGGCCCTCCACATGGATGCAATGTCCTTCCCATGGACAGACCACCTTCTTCCATATGCCTTTCCTCCTCCTGCCATGCTACTGAAGGTCCTCCACAAGATCAAAGCAGACAGGGTATTTCAGTTTATTCTAGCATACCCCATCTTGGCCTTCATAATTTGGTTCCCTTTGATCACCCTACTCCGCAAGGGACCCAAGATTCCCCTGGGCATGTCCAGAGACTGCTTCCAGGGGACCCCAGACCTCTTACAGGATATTCCCCTTTGCATGTGGATAGCAACATTACTCGGTTATTGACCACCACTAACCTCTCAGCCTCCTCCATAGCCTTGATAAATGTTTTTCTCCCAAAACAAGATCCAGTCCATAATAGATGAATGTATGGCCTGGCAGGCTTCTCAGCCTCTGTCCTTGGGCTCTCTTTCCGTCCTTGGGCTCTCTATCTAAGCCTAAAGTAGCCTTGCATTTTCTGGCTGCTAAGTTCGAGTCAGGCCTCACTTCTGCCATAATACGTTCATATGGCTCGGCCCTGGCTTTCCTTATTCCAGGCCTCACAAATAATAAGCTATACCTTAGATTACTTAAAGCGTAGTTTAATTACTTTAGCTTACAATATATATTCCCTGCCACATGTACCTATGCACACATAAACGCTAGGGTTAATTTTTGTCAGGAGCCAATTAATTCACCAGTATATTTTTGGAGTGTGGGTAGAAACTGGAACACCCAGAGGAAACCCACCAAGCACGGGGAGAATATACAAACTCCACACAGTTAGGTCCATTTTGGGTATCGGACCCACGTACTCAGTGCTGTGAGGCAGTAGTGCTAACCATTACACAAGATTTGAGGAAAAGCAGAAGAAGCAGAAGATGCACGTAGCAAGGCAGTCCTTTGGAAACTACACACTAGGGGCCTGGTTCTGATATTTACGCTAATGCAATCGCAGTTGCATTCTTTCACAGATTGCAGTTGCTAAACTATGCTAATGCTATTCAAAGCACAGCCGAGCATAGGGACACCCACTGCTGCCTTCTCATATTTGTCCAATGATGTGAACAGCATAAACATTGGGCAGTATTTCAGCATGTAAGTCAAGTCTGACCAGCCGCAAACTCTGACACGCAGAGGGCTACCATGCTGTAAAGGAGATCACAATGACTAATTTATGCACAGCCATGAAATGGCATTTAAACAGTCAGGCACGTCTGCGTTTTTCTGACCCCCCCCGTTACCACCCCCAAACGCTGACTACCTGTCACTTACTTAGCGAGTGGTTCCTCTGTATGAGCGTATTCACAATGCAGTTGCTGTGTGTGCGCAGTGTGGCTTTCACACCTGGCACAATAGCAAACAATTACTCCACATGCAAAAATATTGGCATTGTGTAAATCTCAGAATCGCACAGGTACACTTTACATTGCAATTATAAGATTTCTTTGGCAGAGCAATATTATTGAAATGAGATAGAGAGGGTACACTTTTAGTTTCCAGAGGGGAAGACAGCCATTTGAAGAGGGGAACATAGCCATTTACACTCCACAAAAAGGATTTGATTTTTGCACCAACTCTGAGCTGGCGGGGAATTGATCTTATCCTATGGCCCGTATTCAATTTGAGGTGAAAAATCCGAGCTCTGACTTTTCGCCATCATCGGAGGTTTTTCCTGGGATAAAGAATCGGGCGCGTGCCCGCTTCTCCCCGTATTCAATTTGTATCTGCCGAAAACAGGACCCGGCGGAAAGGTAAGTATGGAAAAGTCCTGGCAATTTTCGGGAAATCATCCTGGCACCACCCTAAAGATGGTTTAACATGGGGATCACTATGGGTAGCCCCTTTTTGGCCTGCAGAAGGTAAGTCGGGTTTTTAAATAGCCGCGGCAGGTGCATAAATGCGACTGTGAAGAAGGGGTTTAGAATAGCATTTATCTTTTTTTTTAAATAACTATGTCCATCAAATTTGGGGTACATGAAAATGGGTGCAAGCATATTTTTAAGTCCCTAAAATAATTTTTTTAAATTCTTCAAAAATGCACCTTCCGCTAACAGCCACATTCTAGAAATCACCTGCTGCATACTTGGGAACCCCCTCTGAATCAGTTTCGATAGTTTTAAACTTTGATCCCCAATATTTATTTGTTTTGCCCCCAAAATGAAAGTACATTTTTTGGGGTGTCCTGAGGATTTTTTTTTTAATTTTTAGACATATTTTACTTTTAGGGGACACTCCCAGGCCTGCAGGCTATTTTTTTTTAAGCCTGCACCCCTAAACCCCAATTCTGCACTTTTTTTCGCCATGTATTACATGGAGAAAAGTTATCCCCAATTTTTAACAAAGACTTTTCACACCTGCGAAAAGTCTTTGAAATTGAATATGGGGATAAGTGAAACAGGCGAAAATTACGTCTTCGGCGACAAATTATCGCCGATAACAGACTTTTCGCCTCAAATTGAATATGGCCCTATATTTTTTCCGGGAGGCATATTGTGCTTTCAGAGGCACTTTGGTGGAAAAGCGCATTTCTAAATGCACTTTATATAAATAAATCTCAAATAAAGTGGTCCATGTAATGAGAATATTCCCAATGCCTTCTCACGCACATGATTAATATAATAAGTCATAAATAAGGCTGAACTGAGGCATTGTAAAGTGGCAGGCTGGACTTTTTATGTGTCGGTGACAGTTTTGCAAATTTTTTTACACCTCTGTAATAACCTAATCTTTGATGGCATCTCCGGGGAAGGGAGAATATACACACACATGGGCTGGGCAGACGCTCAAGGCATAATGCTGTAAATCCAAAGCATTTTGCCATGAGCAGTTACGGTGCTTCGTACAGTTATTCTAATTGTTCAAAAGCTTGGCATAGGTATTACTTAGTAATCCATCCACATGAGAGGTAAGTGAACTGATGTTTGCACAGAGCACGTGCAAAAGCAGATCATTAATGCCTATTCCCGCCAGGGTGTGAATCCCCAAACAATAAATGCTTTTCAACAATTACTGTACATCATGGATACTTTAGAAGGTTCTTCGCTAGCACCAGGTACATGGAGATATAATTGTAGGTGTCTTTTGTTTTTGGCAATATAACTCTTCACAAGTTTTCACAATTGTTATTTGTTTTTGTTTTTTCCTATTGTGTATCTTTTTGTTATACTGTACATTGCTGTTTATGTCCTCAAGTCTTTTGAATTTAAAGCTGTATATACAGTAACTGAATCCATAGATGCATTCATGGCATGCGAGTGTGAAATGGTTAATAATAATAAACAAATACTAGTCTCTGTAACATGGCTAACCCCCAAATACACACACTTAATAGTAAACAGAAAACAATGCCTGCATTAAGATTTCGTACAAGAGCTGACACCTTTAGAATGACTTTAGTTACTTACTGATGTACTGTATCCCAAAATGCAATCACAACCTAATGTATTCAGAGTTAATGAAAAACAAACAATTCCCTGCATAAATGTAGCGTTATAAACCTATAGCATATCCCACACTTGAATTATTCAAGAAACCAAAAGAAAAACCTTAGAAAATAGTACTTAAGAGTACAAAAAGTCACGATTGTTGATTAAAATAAATATAATATATTGACCTACAGACATATAAATGCAAAACAATTTCTTGAAAATATGAAAATAAAAGACAAAAACCGAAGAAATACTTTCATGTATTAATTTACTTTGCAGTCTAGAGGAGGCACAGAAAGTTTATATCACTTGGTAGTAGCAGCATGAGGGGCCTTTCTTATCAATGCTTTTTAAACTATCTCCACCAAAAATGGCTGATTTTGCATGAGATTTATTCCTATTCATTAATTATCACACACATACATATGTACAGTCACACACACATACATACACACAGGGCCGCCATAAGGGGGGGACTGTCGGGACTCTAGTCCCAGATACTCAGAGAGGGGGTGGAGGCTCGTCGGTAGTTCCTACCACCCACCATGAATTTCCCTACAAAATGATAACATTTTTACACTTTTACATATTTAAGAAGACAATGAGGCTGATAGTGTACATCAGTGGTGGTCAACCCGGTTCTCCAGACCACCTAGCTGTGTAGGTGTAGCCATTAATAATTGCCACATTGTAAAAGATGTGGCACATGAACTGTTAGGGGTCCTTGAAGACCAGCTTGGCCTTGGAGCATACTTGCTGACTTCCTGGCTGGCCACTCTGGGAGGAGGGGTTGCAGGAAAGTGGCTGCGATGACTTGCATTGTGAAGCCACGATTCAGCACAAATTTGCTCAGTAAGTGGGAGGGTGGCTGCCAGCTCCAGGAGATTTGCCCTCCCAGCCACCTGATTTTTGGGAGCCTCTTGGCCATTGCGGGAGAGTAGGCAAGTATGCCCCTGGTGTAGGGGATGTACATGCCCACAGGGCACTGACCACACCCACACAACACTGGTCACTGCTCCTCTGCTTCTTACAATAGGCCTAACTAACTTCAGCCCCAGGCCCATTTGGCCCTTAACCTTGCCCTGAGCCTATTTAACAAAGGACAGATTCAGTAAATTTACTGCTGCAATCTTCCTTTCGCTATCAATATTTCAGGATGGTAATAACCAGGGGTCAGGACAGGAGAATGTTTTATTATTAAAGCCTTTTTCCTGGGCTAAAAATATATTAAAATTTTTATTTTTTATTTTTACTAATTTGATTATTTCTGTTCCTCATGTCCGGCTTCCAGTGCAGTAGGCATGTGTATACCAGGTCATTCATGCGCAGAAGGGCTCCAGGACTGGTCTCTCACAGCGGCCAGCCTCTATCACAGGGAAGCTGAGTATAGACCCCTGAATCCTTAAAACTAAAATGAACATAGGCCCTGATTCAGAGCCGGACGCTCTGACCAGAGCGCTCGCTCTGAATCAGGGCCCACCTCCATTAATATGGAGCGTCCTCCTGGACGCTCGTATAGCTGTGGGTCACCACCCACAGCATATACGAGCGTGGAAAAAGATGGTCGCGATGGTCTTGACCATCGCGACCATCGGAACTGCGAGTGAAAGCCTGCGTTTGGGTTTCCCAACCGCAAGGCCAGGAGTGATTTTGACTCTATCAGACCAGCCAATCAGCCAAAACCAGCCAACCAGCTCCTAACTGCCATTTTTCAAACACAGTCTGTGACATGGTAGTTAGGAGCTGATTGGCTGGTACCTTATCACCGTTCACTTTTAGGTATATTTACTAAGCAGTGTTAGAAGACAGAGTGAAAAGTGATAAGAAAGTGATAAGGTGCCAGCCAATCAGCTCCCAACTGTCATCTCACTGGCTGTGTTTGAAAATTGACAGATGGGAGCTGATTGGCTGGCACCTCATCACTTTCTTATCACTCTTCACTCTGTCTCATAACACAGCTTAGTAAATAGATCCCTTAATGTTTTACCTTATGTTTTATAGTTTGTTACTATATTTCTATTCAGGCTAGGCTCAGATTACTCTCTGTCATTGTACTACACTGCAGAACAGGTTGCTGCTACATTAATATAAATAATCATCATCATTTTTACACTTAGAACTTAATGTACCCCAGCATCATGTATATATCACTATCATACCCTTTTGAGCACATAACAAAGGGCTTAGGGGAGCTCACTTTAGAACTTTGATGACAGTTTGACAGTTTTAATTTTCCAAATAAAGACTTTCTGCCATCGTGTGAAGTTTAGTAATAATCACAGTGACACAGCCAGTGGTTTAAACTATCAAATCTGCTGGCCCGTGGCAAAACCTTATTTTACTACTATTGTATTAACAGAGTTTCAGCTCTACAGAATTCAGTGATGACAATAAGCTGGCTATTGCAGAGTTTTATTAAAAAAAGTATAATGGGAAATTGATTGAATGTTTGGAAAGCAGTGACAGCCCTGTTACATTATCTAACTATAAATCTTTTATTAAGTCTGATCTAAATCATGTGCACATTGCTGAAATGTTACTATTTATATTCCTCTGATCCCCTTCAGTAACTCAATACTAAATAATCAGTTAGACTGGTACACACTGTGTGGCAAATCCATCACATCTACCTGTTTTGAACTTTTGGTCAATCAACTCTTGAATATATCGAAATTTGCTTTCGATATCAACCACCATAATGTATAATTTATAGTAGCTAAGCTAAGTACGATATCACAGCTTACTTACAGTATAAATGTAAACTATTATATAATAATAATATAATATATTGTTTTCCTGCCTGTTTGAGCTTAAATGGCTACATTTACTAATGTACAGTATATTTGTATGGAAAATTAAAAAATACTATACAATATACTGTAGTAATTTACCCTCACGTTTTACTTCAATCTTGTATTTAAAATTAAAAAGTTGAACTCTAGGGGATATATTTACAGTACTAAAGTGCGGGTTTTTAGAAGTGGAGATGTTGCCCATAGCAACCATTCAGATTCTACTTATCATTTAACTAGCACCTTCTAGAACAGGGGTGGGCAATAAGCGGCAACCCCTATTCTAGAAGATAATAGCTAGAATTTGATTGGTTGCTGTGGGCAACATCTCCACTTCTAAAAACTTGGGCACTTTAGTATATATACTCTTAGAACTAGTTTGTTGAACCAGTTGGAGAAACAATTTCAAGCATCTCTGTTCCATACTGTATTTTGCAGAGTCGGCCCTAGCCCATCTGGTGCCCTAGGCAAAATCTTGACTGGTGCCGCCTAACAACTTCCCTTCCCGAGCTGAACGGCCCCTCTGGAAAAAACAGGTGGCCCTGCTCAGTAGGCGCATGTCATGATGAAAAAAACAATCGGTCGTGAAGCATCAACAGAACCTGATATGCGACAATATATCACTTTGTTACAACTACTGAGGAGTGCCGCCTGTCTTTTTCCTGAGGGGCTGTTCAGCTCTGTATAGGAATTTGTTTAACTATCCTAGGAGGGCACCCTCGAGATTACCAGTAAATTTATCCAGAGTGCCGGGCTGAATATATATATATATATAGATATATATATATAGATATATACACACACACACACACAGATGACACAAGCCCTCAGAGCCAACTGCAGCACTGGCCAACACCCCTCATTGCCCCCAGTTAGTGCCCAGTGGGTGCCCGCTCCACCGTTCCTCTCCCACCTAGAGATAGCTAATATAGGACTGACTCACTAACCTGGCTGGCTGACAACTTCTTTATTTAAATAATTCAGCGCAGCAAATGCTGCTGTTGAAGATGCCGCCTGGTCTGATGGAAGCAGTTGGGTGGCTAAAATGGAGGCGAGGCCGTGTCAGTCACGGCTCTGCTCTGCAAAGGCCCAGGGGGGGGGACTGCAGCAGAGCTCTGGAATGCCCCTAGGCATTCGCTTATTATGCCTATGCCTAGGGCCGGCTCTGGCATTTTGCATCAAGTGTAATAATGTAAATACTTTTGATATGTAGTTTATAACTGCTGGACTTTTGAGATATATTATCTGTAAAGAGTCTTATACAGTACAACTGTGGCTCTGGCAAATGCCATTGCCACACAATATAACCTAAGGATCACTTATAGTACAAATCTGTGTATTTTTGTCTGTTTATAGTAAGCTTTCCAACTGTAGATTTCCAATGGAATTTTGGGTGATTAAAAGAATGAGTGGTAAGTGCATCCTAAATGTATTATAACAATGACTATATATCCACCAAGTTCTAATATTTCCGTTATACAAGATTCAATAAGGTTAATTGCAGGCAATGCAGACAATCTAGTGTGCAATTTTGGATGGTAGCCGTGAGATTGTATATTTTTGTATCCATCCCTATGGGGTTGTAAACAAAAGTACATTGACAAATTGGGGGCAATTGATGTACCATTGCTGGAGGCACTTCTCGGAAACTGCTCACAAATGAACTGACAGCAATATGTAATTTACAACATAATAAAGCAGTGATGATGACCAGTGAAATCTAATACATTATGTCAATTCACCCTGGCATGCTGTCAATCATCTTCTGGACCACATACCGACCGATGGCCGCCCATTCTTGCCTAATCAATGCTTGGAGTTTGTCAGAATTTGTGGGTTTTTGTTTGTCCACCCGCCTCTTGAGGATTGACCACAAGTTCTCAATGGTATTAAGGTCAGGATGCTGTACTGTTGGCATGACACAGGACTGATGGTAGCGCTCACCTTTCCTTCTCCAGACAAGCCTTTTTACAGATGCCCCAAACAATCTGAAAGGGGATTCATCAGAGAAAATAACTACCCCAGTCCTCAGCAGTCAAATCCCTGTACCTTTTGCAGAATATCAGTCTGTCCCTGTTGTTTTTCCTGGAGAGAAGTGGCTTCTTTGCTGCCCTTCTTGACACCAGGCCATCCTTAAAGTCTTTGCCTCACTGTGTATGAAGATGCACTCACACCTGCCTGCTGCCATTCCTGAGCAAGCTCTGCACTGGTGGTGCCTCGACCCCGCAGCTGAATCAACTTTAGGAGATGGTCCTGGCACTTGCTGGACATTCTTTGGCATCCTAAAGCCTTCTTCACAACTATTGAACCTCTCTCCTTGAAGTTCTTGATGATCCGATAAATGGTTGATTTAGGTGTAATCTTACTAGCAGCAATATCCTTTCTTGTGAAGCCCTTTTTGTGCAAAGGAATGATGACTGCATGCATTTCCTTGCAGGTAACAATGGTTAACAGAGAAAGAACAATGATTTCAAGCTCCACCTTCCAGTCTGTTATTCTAACTCAATCAGCTTGACAGAGTGATCTCCAGCCTTGTCCTCGTCAACACTCTCACCTGTGTTAATGAGAGAATCACTGACATTATGTCAGCTGGTCCTTTTGTGGCAGGGCTGAAGTGCAGTGGAAATGTTGTTTTTGGGATTAAGGAGCTCATTCAGAGCCAGTCGCTAGCAAGTGGCCGCTCGTTGCATATAATGGGCCTGATTCAGACCCACTCGCGAGCGGCTGTCCGCTCGCAAGTGGGTCGATGGTCTGCACTGAGCATGCGCACGACGGAGGGAGCTCCGTCGTGCGCACGCGCCAGACGCGACGAGTGAAGGACTTTCCTTCGCTCGTTGTGTCTGATCAAAGGGCGCGTGCTGTCGATGTTGATTGACAGCACACCCCCTTTGGTGGGCGTGCCGGGGGCGTGCCTCCCTGACGGGGGCGTTCCTAAGGGAACGCCTACCGTCAGAAGCCGGCCCACTGACATCACTAGTGATGTCAGTGGGAGTGATTTTGGCTGTGATAGAGCCAAAATCACTCCGGGCCTTGCGGGTGAAAACCTCAACCGCAGGCTCCGGCTCGCAGTTTCGATGGTCGCGATGGTCAAGACCATTGCGGCCATCAAACTGCACGCTCGTATAGGCTGTGGGTGGTGACCCACAGCTATACGAGCGTCCAGGAGGATGCTCCATAGTTATGGAGGACGGCCCTCATTCAGAGTGTGCGCTCTGCTCAGAGCGTACGGCTCTGAATGAGGGCCAATGTTCACTAATGTGCGCATGCGAGTAGTTCGCAGTGCGCATACGCAAACTAGTACGAACGATCGGAAATTTCTTGCTCGCCCTGCAAAGACAGCCCAGTGGAATCAGTGACAGGAGAGGCCGTTTGTGGGTGGTAACAGGGGCAGGCCAGTAGTAACAGGGGGAGTGGAGTTGCAGACGCAGGCGTGCCAGAGTGTTTTCACGCCATTTCTGAGGCATGCATAATTAACAGGCAGCATCATAGTACACATCACCTGGTTGATTTTTACACTGAAGGGCTCGCAGTGCTTGTGGTAGGGTACAGACAACCGCAAGTGATGCGGTCAGATTCGATGGATCCCGATGTACCGATGGTTGTATATACTTCCTGGAGATAACGAACGCAAGTGGGCTGCTAAAGACACAAAGTGATCGCTCGCCCAGACATAGTGGGCGTGCTTATGCCTTGCCATGCAAGCGGCTGCCTTGACGTCACTTAACTGAATTTCCATACGCTGGGAGCGAGTGGCCGCAACTAGCGATCGGGTCTGAATCAGGCCCTAAGTTCATTGTCATGCAATTAATTGCAATTCATCTGATCAGTCTTCATGACATTCTGGAGTTTATGCAAATTGCCATCATAAAAACTGAAGCAGCAGACTTTGTGAAAACTAAATACTTGTGTCATTCTCAAAACTTTTGGCCATGGCTGTATATGCCAGTGATAATGTTCTAAAATTTCTAGGTGATGTAATAAAAAGGTATATGGACAGGCACAGCAGTAGTAGTGGCAGCCATTAAGATTTTCATCAGTAATGTCAAATACAACCTTAATGTCTAGTAGAATGTCGATTAGCTGCAATAGTGAATTATATGTAATTTAGTAGCATAACATACCTAATGTATATTGGTATCAGTAATACCCAACACAGAAAAAAGAAAATTGCCCCCCAGCACACTGCAGATAAATCAAAAATACTTGAATCCTACATGATAATAGAAATTCAGAGGTATTGGTTTACATACATTTGCAAATATATGAATAAGCGCTGGACTTATTTTGGGGTGAGCGTTTGGGAGTGGGGCCCCCGGGGTTGTTCTGGCTGGACCTTGCTCATGGCATAATGATAAACCCCGCCCTTTATAAGCACCTGTAACACAGCCACAATTCTCTACTTGACTACAAGCCATTATACCTTCCCTATTATTTCCCCACCAAATGGGTCTTACAAAAGGCAGGCACTCACTCCAGTGTCTAGCCATTGCTGCTTCCTCTAACCAAAACGTTCCTCTAGTCTTGGCACTCAAAACTTCTTTGATAACATTTCATGGCCATATGTCTTTATACAATGTCTTGAAATTATGTAATTTTGGTGACCATTCATTTTTTTTTATTGTTATGACCCTCCTACAAAATTATTAATAAACTAGTATAACATACCTACCCCTCAGTTGGCCTCACCCCCAATCTGGCCCTCTGCTGGCATCATCACACCATCCCTTCCACTCCGTCCTCCCCCCCTCTGCTTCTCAATCTCAATCCCTCCCCCCACTCCTGGTAGACGGTCTCCTCTACCAGGTTTGTTCCAACTCCCTCGCTAGCAGTTGGAGGACATGCTCAGACTTCCACTTCTACAATTATATAGATGCCATATTATGTAATTCCATTCATATTTGCAGAGGTACCAAATAAGGATGCACCATATCCCTCTTATTGTTTAATCTGGCTTCAGACCAGTTTTTATGAGTCTTGTATACTTAAATAGATCTGGAGGCCTGCAGTGGGATAAGTCTGATATACAGTACATTACATCGGCATATACCTGCCAAAGAATATACATGATTTCTATTTTATCTGGAAAAAAAAAAAACTTAGTTAAATCTAAATTAGATGATGGTTTACATTTTCTAAACATTAGTCTTTATAATTATGCAGTTATATGCAGATAAAGATCGCTTTGCCCACTGTGAGTATTATGCAAATTATATGATTGAGAGACATTTTTTTGCTCATCTAGCTTTAGTTTGCTTCTTACATTTATATAGACATGATTTGCCTCTGAGTGCTCTTGACAACCCTCTTTTAATCTGGACATGGTCTGTATGGCACACGGTCCGTAATAAATGGAAACTCAATGCTTCCCATTCCTTATTTCTTCCTCTGCTGAGTAATGTTGATTTTCAGGACGGCTTGGCTTCCTCTCTGTTTACAAATTGGGCCTCCCAGAACTTTCCGTCAATTCACTGAGTTGTTGTCTTTCCTTTCTTGACAGATGTTAGTTTTGCTTTTATGCAAGCACATTATATACCCAAAGTATTATCATTTGTCTTACCCGTGGTACTGCCGTTCTATCGTCTACAAATAGTGGCGGTGCAATCTCTTCTTTCTACATATACTGTACTCAGAATTCAATATTATGATGGCCTCTATGTTACTGGCATTAATCCATGGCAGAAGCATTTCCCTGCATTAAGTGAATATGTACTTTTACAGGCATTCCTTTACTCCATTCGAGTCCCCCCAATACTACTTATACAGAAATGTTTTCTAAAAGTTTCTTTAGACGACATTTATCCCCTCTCATTGCAATTTTAATGGTATCTCTCCTACTTTGAATTGCTCTAAATGTACTAGGCCGGATGCATTCTTATTTCTTTATTTCTGAGAATGTTTCTATATTAAAAAGTTTTAGGTTCAATTGAAACAATATGCAGTTTCAGAATTAGTCAACTACTTAGCATAAACTGCTGAACGGGCAGTGTTTGGTATAGTATCAACAGAATCTGCTTCTGATACCCTCAGCTGTGGAAAGAATGGATTCACCCTTCACTGCAACAATGGATTCACCCTTCTCCTCCTTCTTTACAAATTTTTAGGGATAAATTATGCTATGTGTCCAAAATGGGATATAGTTATGTGAGCGGCGATGCTGGAATGCCCGGCTAAGGATTAATGACAGGCATCAAGATACCAACGCCTATCATAATCCCGACGCCGGAATGCAGAATGACGCGGGCCTGAACGAGGTAAGTATGGGCGCCTGTACTCTTAGCCGCGGAGGGGGGGGGGAGAGTTAGGTTAGGGCACCACGGGGGGACTTAGGGTTAGGCACCCCCCGGGGAGGGTTAGGGTTAGGCTACAGGAAGGGGGGGTTAGGGTTAGGCAACCCCGGGGGAGAATAGCGTTAGGCACCCTCCCTGGAGGATTAGGTTTAGGGTGCGGAGAGGGGGGGGGTCAGGTTTAGTCACTAACGGTGGGCAGGCTAGGGTTAGGCACTAGGGGGCAGGCTAGGGTTATGCACCCCTAAAGAAGGGTTAGGGGGGGAGAGTGGATGGTTAGCTATACTTATCTTCGCTGTCTGAATTTCCTCCCTTCGGCCAGCCGCTGTCGGAATTTGAACCGGCGGCAACACAGCCGCTGGCAAAACAATCCCATTCCGTTCAAAATGGACTAGTTGGGGATGTCTATGCATAAAGAGCAAAATATTGTTTTTCTCTATTTGGGAATCTTTAATTGATACCTTTCCAATACCTGTCAAACGACAAAGTAGAGATGAGCTGTTTGGTTTTGGCTCGGATCTTCCAGTTAGGATCTTGGAACTTTGGGTCTGATTCAGACCCGTTCGCTAGGGTGCGTTCACACGCAGCCGCCAGCAGCCAAAGTATGGAAGTCCCACAATCGCTAGCAAGACATTAGCACGCCCACTATGATCGCGTACGATCATAGTATGTCGTATGTTTTTAGACGCCCACCAGCCTGACACAAGACGCCCACTTTCCCTTAATAATATATGTCATCTCCAGGCAGTGTCTTAAACAATCGGTAACATCGAGTAACATCAGACCCATACACAGCACTTGTGGCTGACCATACCCTGCCGCAAGCACTGCGAGTGCTGCTGTGTGTAATTCAGCCATGTGACGTGTACACTAACGATGCATCTTAATTATGCACGCCCTTGAAATGGCGTTCAGACGCACAGACACGCCTGAGTTCGCACCACCACACCCCCGTTACCATCGACCACAAACTGTCACCACAAACGGCACGACCTGCCTCATGCTTGCGGAGCGTCCGCATGGACTGGTTCGCGCACTGCGTCTTGAACACATCGGCAGGCTACGTGCGAACGTAGCCTAGCGAACGGGTCTGAATCAGGCCCACTGTCCATGAAAGATGACGTTTTGCCTCATTCTGAGATCCGAACTTGGCAGGAAGACCCGGTCCAAAGCCCAACCGCTCATCTCTATGACAAAGTAGGAATTGTTTTCGATCCACAGTGCGGGATGAAACCAGGACGTTTCTTGTGGATCCCCTCATTCAACTGTACTGTCAAGTTCCTTTTATTGTCTTCTGTGTTTGTTTACTCCATTTTAAATGTGATTTATGAAAACGCATGTGGTCCTTCCCTATGTCCCTCCCTCCCTTATTCTCTTCTAGCCCCCTTACTTTTGTTAATTTTCCATACAATCAAGTTGACCATTTCAAATCACTATTTGTGATTGATCGGTTATTTTTAGGTTATTTAACTCCACCACTTACATTGCTCTATATTTTGTTTTTGGCTTATTGTGCAACCTCTTTGGATTTTTTGTGTTTTTTTCCTCTTTTGTTTACCCATGTATACAATTATTCTTAACAAATTCAATAAGAATATTATTGAAAAAAAAAATAATACATAAGCATGTATGGCACAAATAGAAAGCATGATATAGGGGTATATTTACTAAAATGAGAGTTTTTAGAAGTGGAGAGGTTGTCCATAGCAACCAATCAGATTCTACTTAACATTTAACTAGCACCTTGTAGAAGATAATCACTAGAATCTGATTGGTTGCTATGGGCAACATCTCCACTTCTAAAAACTCTCTAGTAAATATACCCCATATAGGGCTGTATTAAATTTGAAGCGTTAAGTCCGGATCCGCGTTAAGTTACCGCCGATGACGTCATTATCGCCTGTTTTGGTTTACCTCCGTTCTCAATTTGAAAGACTTACCGTGTATGCGGAAGTCAGTGCAATGTAATAGGCGGTGAAGTATCGCCTATGAATGGCAGGCGGTAAAAGGTGCAGAATTGGGGTTTTGGGGCGCAACATTGCGGGAACCCCCCTGCAGTCTTCAGACAGCCCCCCAAAGGTAATCTGTGTCAAAAAAATAAAAAAAACACTTAAGGACACCCCAAAAATTTACTTTGAAATAGGGTGCGAAAAAAAAAAATGTTGGGGTACAAAGTTAAAAACTAGCGAACTTGACTCTGGGGGGGTCCCCAAGTATGCCCCAAGTGTTTTTTTGATTGTAGGTTTTTGCGCCAGGTGGATTTTTCATGATTTTTCAACTTCACTTTAGCAACTTTTTTTTTTTTTTTCAAAAATGTTTTTATTGAAGTCAACAAATACACTCTGGTACACAAGTAAATATGACAAGAAACAATGACATAATTACAATTTATAGCATACAGTTCACTTGTGGTTTGAGGTAATAGACTTGCCACAATTTTCTCTTTTTACCGATCAATTGAAAATTAAACAGTAGTATATTATAATGACTTCAACCATAATAGAAGAAATGAAGGGGGAAGAAAGTAGATGGGTGATGGGTG
Organism: Taudactylus pleione; assembly: GCA_031769625.1. NCBI lineage: Eukaryota > Metazoa > Chordata > Amphibia > Anura > Myobatrachidae > Taudactylus > Taudactylus pleione. The sequence goes on from JAUIMM010000484.1 coordinate 8,237,834, forward strand.
ATGGGTGGGTGGGGGGGTGGATAAGTATAAGAAGAGAGAGATGAAAAAAAAAAAGGGAGAAAATAAATAAATAATAATAATAAAAAAAAAAAACAGAGAAGAAGAGGAAATAAAGTGGGATGGGGGTTATGAGCCATGCACTCCCAGGGTCAATCCCCCACTACTCTTCTTTTATTTATGTAGGTTTTTTTTTTTTTTTCTCTTAAGCGTAAGTTATTGGGGGGTCTTGTAGCAGTATTCTAGTTTCATACCATTGTGTTGATTTGAAACACTGTTGTATTTGTCTTTTAATCTCAGGATTTAAAGCCTCAATAAAGCTTTTCCAAATTAAGAAGAATTGTTCTGCTTTCTTTTCCTTGTTGATAGAAGAGTTGACCCAATCCATTTTGAAAATATAAAATAATTTCTCTTTGAACATGGTTAATGAAGGAGGGGTAGGAGCAATCCATTGTTGCAGGATACATTTTTTAGCTACAGCCGAAATAATTAATAATTTTTTACAACCCTTGGAAACTCTAGTTATTCCTGGAATATAACCCAATATTGCCCATTCTGGTGTTAATGGAAGATAATTGATTAGGTCAGCTAGCACATATTGTTTCACTTCCATCCAAAATTTTTTGATGACCCTACAGTCCCATAGGCAGTGGTATAAAGATGCCTCTAAATGGGCGCATTTTGGACACGCAGAGGAGGTTGCAATACCAATCAAGTGACAACGTTTGGGAGAAAGATAGCTCCTATAGAATAATCTGTAGAACATTTCTCTGTAAGTTGTAGCTGTCAATGTTTGGAGGGAATACTGTAGCGTGCGCAAAATATTAGTTTCTGTTAGATTTGGAAAGCAAGTCTGCCACTTAGTGATACCAGTGGAGAATTTTCCCGTAAAGTAAGGAATTCTTAGTAGGTGGTAAAACAGGGATATAGCCCTATATGGATAGCCAGCAGACAAGAAGGCAGTGTCTAATCTATTATCCCAATCCAAGGGAGATAAAAAAGATAATATTTTACTGGTGTAGTGTTGTGCCTGTAGGAAGGCCAAGTTACAAGAATGAAGAAAATCGTATTGTGTATGTGCCTGTTCAAACGTTAATGGGCGTTTAAGTGAAGAATTAGTGAAATGTCTAACTGTACGAAGGCCCAGTGAATCCCACCTTCGGAAAGGGTGTGTTGCAGACCCATTCTGAAAGTCATTGTTTCCCAGCAGAGGGAGATGTAGTGAGTAGGAAGCATGAATTTTAAATTTGTTACGTATCGAGTGCCATGTTGACCATGTTGACATCAGGAGTGGGTTATCAAGCAAGTGCGGTGGTATATCGTGTTTAGGCATATGTAAGAAGTAAACCAAGTCCAAACCAGATAGGAACTGTCTCTCTAATTCATAGTGGGCGAAATGATTTCTATGTAGAATCCAGTCATGAATGTATCTACATATTGCAGCTTGGTTATAAAGGAGAGTATGGGGAAAGTTAATTCCCCCCTCTTCCTTAGTGCGTTGAAGAATTTTCAAACTAAGTTTTGGTTTTTTGTTATTCCAGATAAATTTCCGAAATGCGGCATCTATCTTTTTAATATCAGTTAAAGTGAGAAGTATCGGGAGGACTTGTAGAGGGTATAGCAGTTTAGGGAAAATTATAATTTTTATTAGATTGGCCCTTCCTAGGTAAGAAAGCTGAAAATGTTGCCAGCTGTCCATTTCCGCACAAATTTTATTTATTATTGAGGTAACATTTAAAGAATATAGGTTGTTAATATTCTTGGGTAATTGTATACCCAGGTAAGGTATGCTGGAAGATGCCCATTTTAAGCCTCCTAAATTGTCTCTAGGTCTAAAAGGTCTATTACCCAAAGCTAGTGCCGTAGATTTAGTAAAGTTAACAGTAAATCCAGAAATGTGACCAAATCGTTCCAATTTTTCGAACAAGGGGGTCAAACTAACCTCTGGATTAGATATGAAAAGCATGAGATCATCCGCAAAAGCTATAAGCTTTAATTCGTAATCTCCAATGGAAGCACCGCGCAACAGCGACCAATCTTGAAGAGAACGGATTAGCGGGTCAAGTGCTAAATTGAATAAAAGGGGTGAGAGCGGACACCCCTGTCTCGTACCTCTAAACATATGTAATGTGTTGCCGAGAAGGCCATTGACAAGTAACTTAGTACATGGATTCAAATAAAGATATTTGATCATATTAATAAAAGACGTACCAAATTCCCTGGCATCGAGAACTAGGAACAAATATTCCCATAGAATTTTGTCAAAGGCCTTCTCAGCGTCCAAACTCAACAGAATAGTGGAAGATCTCTGATCCGCTGGGGAGGAGGCCAGAACTGCAACTGCCGAGCGAATGCCCAACACCGATTGGCGGCCTTTTGTGAATCCTAGTTGATGTGGGGTAAGGATTGTCGGCATCATATTATGTAATCTAATCGATAAGATCTTTGCCAAGATTTTATAATCCTGGTTAAGCAAAGTAATGGGTCTGTATGAAGACAGCAAGGAGGTATCCCTATCTGGTTTGGGAATCAGGATTGTTGTTGCCTCGTTAAATGAGGGATATGCAATGTTATTCGAGTAGATTTGTTGCAGTAAATTGGTAAGTGTAGGTGTGATGTCGTCTTTTAGGATATTATAGTAATTTGCTGTAAAGCCGTCAGGGCCAGGTGATTTATTCAATTTGAGCGATTTAATAGCCATGAGAACTTCCTCCTCTGTGATATTATCTTCTAAACATTCCCTCTGCTGGGTGGATAGTTTTGGTAGAATTGTCTCATTAAGAAAAGTGCTTGCATTTGCTAAGTTAGACGTTTCAGCTGCATATAAATTTTGGAAATATACTTCCAAAAGTTTTGTTATATCAGATTGAGATGTAATGGTCTCTCCCGTTATAGGATCGCAAAGACTAGTGATGTAATGTCTTTTCTTTTGTCGATTGGCCATAAATGCTAGAAGTCGACCTGTTTTGCCCCCCCAACGAAAATATTGATTTTTTGTGTAATCTGTTTTAAGTTTAGCCTCTTGCAATAGAAAAGCCTCCAGTACTTGTTTATTTTGAAGGTAGAGGGATTTATTTTCAGCTGTTGTAAAAGACAAATAACGTTTATAAGAGGTTTGTAATCTGCTATTTAAAAGGCGTAACTTTTCCTTGTGGTCTCTATTACGTTTTGCCAAGTAAGATATGACATGACCCCTCATAACTGCCTTTGACGCTTCCCAGAATAGTACTGGGTCATCCCAGTGTTCAATGTTATCATCCAAGTATTCATGCCACTTTAGCAACTTTTAATTATGCTGACCCCCATTTTCAAGTACCCCAAATTTGCTGGGATAAGTTATTTTCTGGAAAAAATACTCCTAAATACTATTCTGCATCAGGTATAGAAAAACGCTATTTAGCAGCTATTGAGCCCATTTAAAAACACCAAATGTCTTCAGCAAGCCAAATCGGGAGGTACCATAGTGAACCCCTATGTCAGAGCATCATTTGGGGGGTGACAGGCTGATTTCCCCAAAAATGACAGTACTTTCCGCTTGTTACAGTATCGCCGGGTGCCGTTTCCGCGTACTTTCAAATTGAATACGGGGTAAAGCGTGCACGCGCGCGATACTTTAACGCCTACCAAACACACGATGTCGGCGTTATGTCCGGGCCGAGTTAACTTAACGCGGCTCGGCTCAAATTGAATACGGGCTATAGTTTGTTTTATGTATAACATCATGCAAGGCTGTTGAATTCTTTCAAACACAAACAGCATTCTTGCTTACTCTCCAGGAACATTTGGTAGAAGTTTCAGGGAGCTCTCTCGAACATCCTAGAGAGTAAACAGTCTGCTGGATGTTGACCACTTCCACAATGAAGTGGGTGATCCAGTGTCTTGACAAGACAAGCCATGGCACCACATCCTCCTCACATCCACCCAGAAAGTCAAATTAGTGCACATATGCATAGGTACACAAGAAAGGCAACCACCATAGATGTGTTTTAGAAGCCTTATATATTTAATTCTGGTAATAGAGCTTTCTAATTTGACAAACAGACATTTACAAAGTCGGTAATATTTAACATTCCTGCAATTATTATATAGTATAACTAACCCAATCTTATCTAGGGCAATGTTGTATTTCATGCAGGTTTCTTTCAGCAGCATTTGTTTATGAAGCATTTAATGATGGCTATAGATGTGTAGTAATACAGAATATTGAAGTGCACAACATTTTTGCCAATTGCATAATTGCTGCACTAAGTACAGCCGTCTCTGCAGTGTGTCGCACATAGCTAGGAACTGTTGGAAGCTGCCTGCAGCTCAGCATCTGTATAAGCAATTAGTAAGAAAGATCAATACCCCATTACAAAATCAGACCCATGCTGGTGAGATAAGAGGCATGCAGTGACCTCTGTGGGATTGTATATCTTGGATGAATCTATAAGTTTGTCCCAATGCACCACCCATCCTATAGCCATGTACCTTATAGCTGAGATGAATATCAGGTTTCAATGCTGCTTTCAGATGGCCAATGCAGAGGTGAACGCAAATCGGCCACAATTGCATGCAGGGAACTAAATGCATGTATACGTCCATATGAAGAGTTGTAGGCTCTTCATGGGAAACACCATCTAAACATGAAGCTGCTCATCGCATCCTGTTTAGATTTATAATGCCTTGAGAGCCGATGGTGCGGCAAGAAAGCCGATGGTGCGGCAATGGTGCGGCTCTAGCCATGAGAGTACAGTTTGCTTTTTGGATAATGGCTTGGGAGCCGATGGTGCGGCAGTTGTGCAGTTGGTGAGGCAATGATGCCGATGGTGCGGCAATAGCGGTTGGTGAGAGTACAGTTTGGTTTTTAGGACAATGGCTTGGAAGCCGATGGTGCGGCAAGAAAGCCGATGGTGCGGCGATGGTGCGCAATAGCCGTTGGTGCGGCTATAGCCGTGAGAGTACAGTTTGGATTTTTGGACAATGGATTGGGAGCAAATGGTGCGGCAATGGTTCGATGGTGCGGCAATAGCCGTTAGTGCGGCTATAGCCATGAGAGTACAGTTTGGTTTTGAAGAACAGATGGCTGCATGGGGGATGTTTGGTGCGGCTGGAAGCCGTATGGCGATAGCTGAGCAGATAGCAGCATGGGGCTGCTTGGTGCCGCTGGAAGCCGTATGGAGATAGCTGAGCAGACTGCAGCACGAGGGCTGTTAGATGCGGCTAGGAAGCCGTATGGAAGTTCAGTGACTAGATGGCAGCACAGGGGCTGCTTGATGCGGCTAGGAAGCCGAATGGAGATAGCTGAGCAGAAGGGGCTGCTAGATGTGGCTAGGAAGCCGTATGGAAGTTCAGTGAACAAATGGCAGCACAGGGGCTGCTTGATGCGGCTAGGAAGCCAAATAGGTGTTCATATAAACAGGACAACAGGAACAACCTGACTATGAAGCCAGGCCAAGGTAACTCACAGAAACTCTATTGTCGGCACAGCTGCAATAGTCCAGTGAGTACAAATAAGTTGAAGTCCCAATCAGGGTCGCACTTGTGGAATACACATCACTTCCTGAGGCGTGCCGATCGCCTAGCAACAGGAGAAACTGGAGTAACGCCGTCCTGTCTGGGCATACTGTCAGAAAGTGTTAAGTCGTGACCCCGACTAGTAAAAATTACCCACTGAGCCTGGCATGACGAGAACTGAGCTAGACCTTTGTGACAAGTAAAAGGATCTCCAAAAGTAATTACACATGCAGATGATCCTATTAACTACAGGTTATTTTATTTCTGCACAAAACCGGAGCCACAAGGTGGTGTAGGGAATGAGGAATGATCGCGAAAGGTGCAGTCACCGTAGTTAAACACAAGATAAACATAACACAGGCAAGATATATTTTCTGCACGCAATAACAAAATAACAAGTTATTATATCATATTTTATTATCTATTAATGTAAAAATAGTTCCTATACTTAATTTAAGGAAGAATCTCTGTCACCCTATTATTATTTTATGATAGTTAATTCCTTGTTAAATGGGTAGCAAGCTATGTAACTACGGAATACATACGAGTTCTAATCCCGACAGCGGCATCCCAGCAGAGGAGGAAATCCCGATCGTCAAAAGCAAGTATTTACTAACCTAATTCTATCCCCTAACCCTCCCTTAGGGGTGCCTAACCCTAACCTCCCTCTCAAGTGCCTAACCCTAATCCCCCCTCTAAGTGCCTAAACCTAACCCCCCCTTCCCCGCCGCCTAAACCTAAGTCCCCCGTGGGGGTGCCTAACCCTAACCTCCCCCCAGGGGTGCCTAACCCTAACCCCCCCTTCCTCTAGCCTAAACCTAACCTTCTGGGGGGGGTGCCTAACCCTAAGTCCCCCCCCGGGAACTCTAAGCCTAACCCTCTCCCCCCGCGGATGTCCGCACCCGGTTTACCTTCGATCGGTAAGCCGGGTGTTGGGCTCCCGGCGTAGGTAAAATGACAGGTGTCAGGATTTTGATGCCTGTCATTTAGCCCTTGCCGAGATTAGACAGTCGGGAAGCCGGCGATCGAGATTCCGTCCATGGGCTCCTGACTGCTTCCTGTAACTACAATATTGCTCCTATATGAGATCCACTATTTGTTTCATTTTATAAAACTATTCTAATCTATACTGACTGCTGTTGTGCACGCATCTGAAGAGCTATGTGTATTGTGACTGCTACTTAGCAAAACTGCAAAACTGATTTTATAGCAGCTGAACACTTTAATGAAAGATGAACACAGGAGTGAAAAAGATGAATACATTTTCAGGCATAGCACACTGTAAACTAGGGCAACTTCAGAAGAATATATTATTATGATCTATGGCTGCATTTATCAATAAGCCTCTATTTTGTAATTCAGCACTGAATCGACCCCGTTGTGAAAAATTATTTTGGCATTATGGTTCACTTGCTTTCAGATACCTATTGTGGTAGACAGCAGATAACAAGAATGGACTAGAATTTAGAGTAACCTCAAACCGTGAGGTACAAAAGACTCAGCCATGGGTGTAACAAGGAATCGGCATGCCCAGCAATGTTTTTCCATCTTCACCCATTGGCCATCGTTATGCTCCCTTGAACACTGCACGGGGCTGGTCCATGTGCAAGGAAGCGTGAATGGGGCTTCATTTCGCATGGGCTGGGAATGGGCAGTGGATGAACAGACATCACCAGGTCCCCTCACCCACTGCACAAGCTACAGCATAATTCTGTCCTTGATTCGATCTCAGAGGTAGAGATGGGCAAAATCAAATTTAAGCAAATTAGGATATGTGGTGGAAGAGACTGTTTGACAGGGAAGCGATGTTCCAGCGATACACTCTCCAACTACTACCCGTTTACTTCACCGCTCTGTAGAATGCAATACACACTGTGGGACTTTTTGGGGGTAAAAAAACATTCTGTACCATAGGTGTAAAATTACTTATCCATATGCAGATTCTGCCTCCTTGAAATGGTTATTCAAAACTTGTTCTTGTCACCGGGAATTACGGTAACCCAACATTGTACTGTATCTCCATTGGGTACAAGGGAAATAGTGAAATGTTGGTTGGCCATGAGGTGCCGGCGTTCTGACCATATCTCCGGCACTTCACCTACTTACGAAAATAAGCAATTAACATTTAAAGCAGATGCAAACTTTGAAGTTAAAAGCCTATTTCCTACTTGCAACCTGAACAAGTATATGAAGCAATAAGCTACAGATTGATCGAATAGACAATGTTTTTTAACACTAACGGGTCTATTTACTAATCTGGTCTAGACTGTGACCTTCAGGTTTCAAGTGATGAATCCAATTGATCTACCTTTCAGATAAAGGTGTCTATTCACTAATCTGTGTTAGGAGATAAAGTGAACGGAGGTAAGGTACCAGCAAATCAGCTCCTGTCATTTTTCAAACACAGCCTGTGAGATGGCAGTTAGGAGCTGATTGGCTGGTACCTTACCTCCGTTCACTTAATCTCCTAACACAGCTTAGTAAATAGACCCCTTTATCTGAATTGGGTTCATCGCTTGAAATCTGAAGGTCACAGTCTAGACAAGATCTGCTTGACCTTTTATGTTCCTAGCAGATATTATAAGAACATGTTATAAGTCAGTGGTTAATAATAACTGTACTTGTGTATAAATGGGATTTTAAAGTGCCTTGAGGGCTAAGGATGAAAGAGACAACCTGAGTGCAAAGTGATTATTGCATCCAATGACCTTCCCTTTTCACTCTTGACTCTTGATATATAAGTGACTGGGGTTGATATCTTGTCAAGTAGTAGAAACTAATTTGATTTCTGCCAAAGCTGTGCTCTTACATACATAAATTCAGTTATTTGTAAGCAACAAGGTAAAGTTACAATTTAAAAATAATTAAGATACTATTTACAGGAAAAGCATGGGTTAACATGATAACATTAACATTTGTTTTTAGAAAGTCAGTGCCAACCAATCACTCTCACTATAACCAGTGAATAAGTAAATGTAGAAGCAGACCCTTAAGAGTTCCACAGGAAAGGTTTTTTTTGTTATATAATGTATTTTAGATTTGCAAATAACAGGAATGACTGGGATGCAGTCACAGCAAACAAAAAAACTTATTTATTGCGGTTTTGGAACGATAGGTGGAGAGAATGTAAAGCCCAATAAGGTGTGTGAACCACCAAAAAACAGCTGCCTAAGAAGCAGGAAAAGCTTAGTGAGTAGCAGAAGACAAGACAACTTGGTAGGGAACTCAATGGAGTGCTGACAAGGAGCTGAGGGCCTGATTCAGAGCCGGACGCTATTTGCGCTCGCTCGTTCAGAAAAAGGGGCCGGATATTTAAATAGAGCACTCGCTCTTTGCGGTCTGTTGACGCCTCTATGTCTGAACGAGCGTACGAAACATGCGCTCGCTTTTTAAAAAAATACGCCCCCTGGCCGCTCGCATCCTACGTCATCTCCGCTATTTATTAGATTAATCGAGTACATCGGAAGGCATATGAACTGCTCGCAGTGCTTGTGGTAGGATTTTCCTACCGCAATCATGCGAGCAGTTCAGGCTAAAAGACAGCCAAGTGACGTGGTCGATGACGCTGCTTTATTAATTATGCACACCCTTAAAACGTCCGTTTTGACCGTTTGGCACGCCTGCGTTCGGATCTCCACTGCCCGTTTTCAAGCACCTTCCCCTGTTACCACCCACAAACGCCTCATTCTGTCACGCAAATTAGCAGGCATTCGCTATTTTGCGAGCACACAATTTCCAACCGCAATGACTGGTTCGCGCATGCGTATTACGACCCATACGCATGCGCAGTTGTGCGAACATCGCTCGGAGCGAACGAGCGGCCGCTTACGAGCGGCTCTGAATCAGGCCCTGAGTGAGAAGCTCTGGGATGTCTTGACTCCTGCAGACTCCTGCAGACGGGTAGTGGTATGTTCCAAGGAGAGCTAGACTATGTCAAACGGGGGCGCAGGAGAGTTGTGTTTTAAAAGAGCAAATATCTAAGAGTAAATATATTAATCTATTAATTTGCAACCATGTTTAACCCCTTCGCTGCTGAGGTTTTTCTCATTCCCACTTACAACATGGCACATCAGGAAACAAATGTTTTTATTAATAAAGGCCTGAGGGAGTTGGAGTATGGTTGTAGTTGAAGGCAGGGACAGGAAGGGTTGATTCGTTGTAAATTTAATTTAAGTTTTGGATTCCGAAGCAAATTTATGATGGAGGAGGTGAGGCATTTACAATATTTTAATCATTCACATCAGTCCTTGCGCCAGTTGAGCTCTTTGGTGGTTCCACATTTTTTTTTAAATGAAAGGGGCATGCAGGAGTAGCTGTCTGTGGCCATAAAAATTTCTGGAAATTTTTGGCATTTAACAATCGCATGTAGAAGATTTCAGCGGCTGTGGCAGGTCAATTACCAAAATGGCACATCTAGGAAAGAGAATGTCACTGCAGTGGCAGACAGGATGGCAATTTAATAAACTATAACAATAATGTTTGTCATCTACACAAAAAGACATTTCGCAATGCCCCAAACAGCGCATAATGCAAAGGAAAGAGGTGCAAGATGGAATTGTCCTTGGGCCCTCCCACCCACGGGAGTAATGCTGGTATTGTGCCTGCCCATTTCAGTTCTTGAACGGGTGGATGAACTATTAATGTGGCAGCACACAAAACAGAAGCTCTGAACAGGAAGGGGGCAGAGGGATTTAAAGTCTGGAACTAAACATCTTGTATGTGCTTCTGGGATTATGTACGGGAAGACTGGGAGGGGAGGAGGGAGAACATCTCCAGATACCATCACAAAATAGCCTCTCCATTTGATGCTTGAGTTGCATCTGACCAAACATGGCTGTTATGATCAAGGAAAGCCAAGCCCACCAGGTTGGTATCTACAAATCAAGGTAAAAAAATGGCATAAAAGTATTTTGCAAGTATACCTATTTGTGATTTTATTTAAAATAAATACAGTATTATACTAAAAACAAAAAAGTAAGTGTCAGAGCAGCGGCAAAAACGTATGGTACAAACGCACAGTGCTTATATGGGTACACTGGGGTACGGCCTGCAGCATCACAGTGCTTATATGGATACACTGGGGTACGGCCTGCAGCATCACAGTGCTTATATGGATACACTGGGGTACGGAAATATACACTGGGTTACGGCAGTGTCACAGTGCTAATATGGATACACTGGGGTACGGAAATATACACTGCGGTACGGCAGTGTCACAGTGCTAATATAGATACACTGGGGTACGGAAACATATGGGTACGGCCTGCAGCATCACTGCTTATATGGATACACTGGGGTATGGTCTGCAGCGTCACAGCGCTTACATGGGTACACTGGGGTACGGAAACATACACTGGGGTACGGCCTGCAGCGTCACAGCGCTTACATGGGTACACTGGGGTACGGAAACATACACTGGGGTACGGCTGCAGCATCACAGTGCTCATATAGATACACTGGGTTACAGCACAAAAAAATCTACTTATTTAAAAAAAAAATGTTTTACTTTTGACTTTTACAGCCCCTGGACAGACAGCACAGCCCGTAGATGGACTGCACACTCCTGGATGGACAGCACAGCACACCCCTGGATGGACAGCACACCAGAAGGACAGCATACCCCTGAATGGATAGCACACCCCTGGATGGACAGCACACCCTTAGAGGGACAGCACACCCTTAGAGGGACAGCACACCCCTGAATGGATAGCACACCCCTGGATGGACAGCACACCCTTAGAGGGACAGCACACCCTTAGATGGACAGGCCAGCAGACCCATAGATGGACAGGGTAGCACACTCCTGAATGGACAGCACACTCCTCTATGGACAGCACAGCACACACAGCCTGCCAGCCCGCCCTCCCTGCACAGAAGAATCCGACACGGGATTGATGATGTTTTGCCTAGTTTTGGATTCCGAGTCAGGCGGAAAAACCCGAGGCTGACTCAGATCCTGCTCAGATTCACTATTCTCTGTCAGATCTGGTTATTTGAGAACCGGACCCGCTCACCTCTACTATTAGCGCTGCAGATCACAGTCCCAATTATTATCAATGGGGACTATTATCTGACCCCTTTGTACTAAACTCAAAAAATTAAAGTTTTTCGGAGTTTAGCCCTGGTAGTTTACACCATCTTCAGATGGTGTAAACCACTGTAACTCTATGAAGGCTCCAGGGGCAGGAGATAGATCTTTCGATCTCTCCCCCGCAACCCCCGGCCGGCTCCGGAAGCTGACACTGTGCGCATGTACAGATGTATGGGGGCCTTTAGAGAGATCAAGGAATTGTGCATCTTGGTAAAACCATGCTGCACTGGAGGAGGGACAGATGTAAGATGTGCAGAGAGAGTAAATGCCCCCATACATTTGTGACGGATCGCTGTGTTCCTGCGATCCTACAACTAGGCATTGCAGGATCAGTAAAATCAAACATGTTGGATTGCACTGATTTGCCGATCACAATAAAAATACGATCGTGATTGGAAATTTAACATGGTGGATTTCACCAATCCCCCGACGGATAGCGGAACATCGATGGAGACTGGTCAGCATTTCCGACCGGCTGATCGGTGTTTCCGTTCCCATCGCAGGATCGCGAGACCTATCTGCAGATGTATAGGGGCCTTTAGATTTGGGAGGGGTTTGTCCAAACTAAAGTCTTAATTGCAGTGTAAAAATAAAGCTGTCCAGCATTTCTGGGCTACATGCAAAAGCAGCTAGTATTTACCACGCATGCCAAAAAAGTTATGTGTTTGCCTCCCTTGCATTGCAACGTGGTTTGTCCAGGTACACATTACTTGCTTTATCTTACTTTATTCCTAAATCGGAATCAGGCCCTAAGTATCATACTGCGAAGCCCAAGGTTATAATATGTGACCACATGGCTTATCACACAATGGTTCTATTTGTTACAATACACATTTCAATGCAGTTGTAGTGTTATATTTTCGCCTAGATTCGCATTGTGAGTTTAGAAAATATCACAATAATGTATTAAGAATCACTCACAGAATCCCCTCTGCACACTTCTCATTGTATTTAAAAAAAACACAGGGAGAACGTGTCTGCGCATGATTCCCCCCTCTGCTGCTTTCTTCCCCAGCTCTCGGGTACTGCAACCCGGCTCTCTGCCACCCTGTGCTCCTGCTGAGACCGCTTGGAACCCCTGCTGCTGCCCAAATCTGCTGATATCCTCCATCGCTACCCCCCATCCCCGCCACCATTGCTGCTGCTCCCTCTTATGCCTTTGCCCTGGCCCCCCTTCTGCTGCCTGGCTAACATTATCCCCTGTCCCTGCTGACCCCGTCTCTGCCCATCAGCCACCACTGACCCCCGTCCACCACTCGGTCTACCCTACCCCTGTGGCTGCTGCCCTAGCCCCCTGCCACTGGTGTAAAAAAGGGGTAAAAGAGTACTTACCTGCAACGGAGGCTGAGCGGTATCCTTCTCTGACAGGCGGATCAGCTGATGAAGAAGTCTGCTGAGATGCAGGAAAGTGCCAGCATCTCAGCTGACAGCAATCATCAGCTGATCCGCTGGTAAGAGGAGGGCACCGGTCCCAGGTGCAGGTAAGTGTTTTTAGTTTTTGTTTCTTCAAACTATGGTTTTTTTCGTTTGTTTCTTACGGTGATCAGCTTGTGCCCTATTTAGATCACATATCTGATCACAGTGCATGGCTCTTGGCTCTACTCTGCCTATCTGAGCAGAGCAGGTGTCAGGGTAACGGGGGGAACCCTGGATGGCGTTGTTATCGCGGGGCTCACGAAAACTGCTTCATAAGCCCTTTAATACCTCTATGTGATACTAAAATAATGTGAAAAGGGTGTGAAAATAAAATTAAAAAGTATGAAATAGGGCCTATTGATTCTATGTGATAAAAAATGACCAGTTAAGTAACAACAATAACAAAATACTACATGAAAAATACAAAATAAAAATAGGTAGACAAGGAAATTATGTGTGAGAATACTGACAAACAAAGCTTGCAATCTGCCCAGCCCCCATGGAGCAATATGAAAATTAACATGCCACTTGGCATGTGAGTGGGCGATTTTGGCATCACATTTGGGTTTTGGTGGCTAAGCTGTGTCTATTTATTCATCTGCATTGATAAGACTATTTCCTTTGCTAGTTTACACATGAGGTATGTCACTGGCAACAGCACAAAGAAGTTAGATAAGCATCAAGTAAGTGGTGCTGGGAAGTAGGGTAATGGATATAGTTGAGGGAAGTTAATAAGTATAAGAGGGTAAGTTATGAGCAGGCTTTATAATGAGGGTAATGGTGTTAAATACATTTTAATTGAAGTAATTAAAGTGAAGATGTTCTTTTGATTAGACTGAGGGAGGCAGGGCCGTAGCTAGGGTAGTGCGGCCGGTGCCATCGCACAGGGCACCACAGATCAGGGGATGCTGTTTGGGCCAGTAAAATTTCTGTTTATTATCATTCTAACTTGTAGCTTCCTCTTATTTCATCCCCAGCATCTCCTGGCCTCCCCTATCTCTTTCCTGGTCCTTCCCCATGAGGCCATTCCCCATTATGTCCCTTTGAAAAATGAGGGGGGCGCCAATACTCTTTCTGGCACAGGGCACCAAAAGTTCTAGTTACGGCTCTGGAGGGAGGTAATAAATATGAGTGTAAATAATTGATGATGCAGAGATTAATTAGTACTGGAGATGAAGGAATTAATGATTATAAATGGGCCAATTAATGATGAGGAAGTTATATTGTGTGGCAGTAGCAAAAATACTCTCTGTGTAGTATGACGGTCTCAAAAATGTTCTCTGCCCAGTCAGTATCGCCAGGCAGCAGCAACAATAGTAAAGGGCTGATTCTGAGTTGGGAGCCAAGCAAAAGAAAGCAATTATCTTGGCAAAATCATTCTGCATTGCAGGTGGGGCAGATTTAATGGGGGCATTTTTAGTAATTTTACGTTTACAGATTGTTTGTTAGGGGTCTATTCATGATGTTAATTGTCGGGGTCAGAACGGACCCCGATGATTAACACTTTAACTCGTCGCGGACACCGGAGCAACTCATCATTACTCCGGCACGGAGACAGCTGATCCGAAAATCAGCTGTCCCCACAAGCGGCTTCACTGCTCCTTTCGGAGAAGTGACACTAGTGTGCATGCGTGACCTTCTTGATGAATGGTCCAAATACTTCATTTCTACAATTGCAGGTGAAAATTTGCATTTTCACCTGCTTTTGTAGAAATTAAGTGATGATGAAAAGACCCCTTAGCTTGCAACTTTGTGCTGATCGTGTTTCGCGGTAAATGAGCCATAGCTCTATCAATTATTTAACTTTTTGTGACCTTCTCTCTAATGTATTACATAGAGCTCAGTCACTAAGCTTACACTTTAAATTATTTTGTGGTATACTATAGGGACATTGGGCCTCTTTCAGAGGCGGTCGCAAGAAGTGAGCACTCGCTCTGAATGAGGGCGGCCGCTTGATTTTTCAAGTGCAGCCTCCTGGTCGCTAGCTAAGTTGTGGGTTACCAGCCACAGCTTTAGCGACCGTCCAGGTTGATGGTCGCGATGGTCAAGACCATTGCGACCATCGGGGCTTGCAACGAGACCCTAAAATTGGGTTTCGGCAACCGCAAGCCCCAGGGAGCTTCCTGCTGATGATTCTTTAAGGAACGCCTCCGTTTGTGAAACCCCCCCTGCCACGCCTAAAAAAACGGGTTGAGCTGTCGATCAACATCGACAGCCTCCCCTTTTGTAGTGAGCTCCGGAGCAAGAGAATTTTTTTCTCGCTCCGGGGCTTGCGCACGCGCAGTGCTGCCGCTGTGCGTGCGCAGAGCCTAAACATCAATCCGGTTGCGAGCGCTCAGCGCTTTCGACCAGGTCTGAATGAGGTCCATAGTCTAGTTGGTGTTTTCTATGTTTTCCTATGTCTGCCAGCGCCATAACAGAATGTATTACTATCTTTATTATACACAACACACAAGTACCAGCTCTCACAGACACATTTGCGCTTCTTTACTGACTTAATTGCATGTGTGATGATTGCCTGCTAAGGACACACCTTGTAATTGAATTAGCTGACATATCTGCTATGAAAATGGCTGCGAAATCCAAGTTAAATTGACTAATAGCAATTAAAATCTCATCAAGTAGGGAGAATGATTACATAAACAGCTGCATAACTGAAGGTAGAGTCTTAATTCTACAATGCAGAGACACAAGTGGTAAGATATTATGCTGCATAGCTCTCGTGATTCATTTATGCTAATTACAGTGTCTTTGGATACAATAGCCATGACTTTATAAGCAAAAAAAAAAAAAAAAAAACTGAACAAGGTTCTAAAACAAATTACAATTGTACCTTGCTTTGTTACAGGGGGAGGAGAAAAGAAATATAAGGTCTTGTTACTTTAGAGACCAACAAAAAAAAAAAAAGGATGTTAATGTATACTGTAATTACTCTTACTGGTAATGTATACCGGCAGTTAAAACATAACTACTTTTGCACTCTCAGTACAGTAGAGGCGCGCAGCAGACTGGTGGTGAGGGTTGGGCCTGGCTCTATGTGTCAATAGGCACCGTGCCTTCACCCGGGAATGCCGCGAATCGCAGGTCGATCGAGAGGGGGTGATATAAAGTGATTTTAAGATAAACGCATCTTATTGGCCCCGACCCCTTCTTGTTTACCCGCGATTCGCATCATCCTCCTTCCTGTAGTTACCACTTCATTAGAAATTGAGCAGGATGTAGGTGGGTCGCCTACTCTTCTGGAAATCCTGGATACTACGTGAAAATTCGGGAGTCTTCAACACCTTCCGGGAGAGTAAGCAAGTGTGAATGAAAACGCTCTAAGTAACATTAGTACTGCATCGGCATATGCTGACCGCAATTTACCTGTCCTCACTGTAAGTGTCGACAAATAAACGACTTTCCCACATTTCCATAGACAGTATAATAATGTGGGTGTCCAAATGAAGCTGTGAAAATAAAACAAATCCCTCTGGGCCTAATTCAGAGATTTTCACTATTGAGTGATTGTTTGCCAGCGCACATGTATATAAGCGGCACTGCGCAGCAATCGCATTGAATCGGACGCATATAGGAATCCAGCGCAAAGTGAGTGACAGGTGGACAGCATTTGGGGGTGGTCAGAAAAACACAGACGTGTCTGATTGTTTAAATGTCGTTACATGGGCGTGCATAAATTAGCCCCTGCGATCTCCTATGCAGCATTAGAACCCTCTGCATGAGAGGAGAGCTGCAGAGTCTACGGCAGGTTAGACCTGCCGCAAGGGCAAGATGGCCGCTCGATGTGCGTCGATGTTACCGATATTTGCACAGGTAAGCCATGTCGTACACATGTAAGAAGGCTGCAGTGGGCGGGTGATCTTTGGAACAATTAGCATATTTTTGCAGCTGCTCTGCATACGAAATCGCAGCTGCGATCACATTAGCATCCATCTCTGAATCAGGCCCTCTGTGCCCATGCTGGGACTTGTACTGCCACAACATCTACAAGTCGCAGGCTTCCTACTTCTGTAAGTATGCAAACACAAAGTCATTTATTTCATTAATCACATTCAGGGGAGTAACCTTCAATAGCTGGGCCTCAGCAAAATTTTGGGTGGTCTCGGACAATTCTGATTCCTGACCAGCGCATGTGTAGTGAAGCCTCGTTTGGTGCACGTTCAGAAAAGTAGAGCATGGGCCTGACTAGGACTGACTAGCATTGCAGAGCACAGCTAATCTTGAGGCGGTTTAGCTACTGCATCCCCTGCAACAGCAGTAATATCTCCACTGATCCTTTTATTGCATGATGTGCATTACATGTTCATAACCAGGCAAAAATACAGTAGAATAAAGATGTGAGTGTAGAGACACAGAAAATTAGGATCCATGACATTAGGTTGAGAGTTTAAATGTTTTGATCAAAATCTTTATAATGTTCTAGTCAATGCATTTATAGGGTCATATCCCATTTTAGTGGCATATTTATTACAGCTCTCAACCATCCTGATTTAGTTGGACAGTCAAGCTTTTTAGGCACCGTCCTGCCATTACACCAGCAAGCGCAGCATCTATCCATTGCAGAGCAGGACTGGAACTCTGCGCTTGCCCCCAGTATGGTGTAAAATTAAGGATGTAGTGTGTGGTCAAACCCCCATATTGGGAGGCCACACCCCCTTGTCATGTGCTTATGCCCACTCCCCTCCTCCCAAATGTTGGGAGCTATTTTATTATTATACAGATAAAAAAAAATGTTTTTAGATAGAACTACCACTTTTTAAGAAGCACCTAGCTGGCAACCTCCAGCAATATTAACCTTTTTTATTTAAACTATTCTTTAAAAATGTTCTCTATATATTTTTTACAAAAGCAGCATTTGAAGTCCAAATCTGACCTTTCAGTCCATTGTGCTTGCTCTTCACCGGTACCCCAATATGAACCTGCCCAAGTTATGATTTATAGCTTTCGGCTAACCTATTGCGTATGAGCGGCTATCTGGCCACACATTCGAGGGATTCGAAAAACTATAACCCCTGCACTAGAATTGCTAACACCATTGATGATGGCATAAGTAATCAGGGGCCAACCTCCAAAAAGCTAAACTTTTAGGAGTTTAGAAAATCAGCCTGGACTTCAATCTCCACAGAAAATAAACTAATGCAGCATAAAGCAGGAGATAGCATTAGGCATTGGCATTGGCACTTACTAAACTGCAGGGACAATTTTATATTTTTTGTAAGTGTATAATGTTATGGATAAGATCCGCAGTAGCGGATCATCTTGGTGGCAGTTCCCAGTCAAGGACACTGCATCATATCTTGTCCATGTTCCGGCAATTGCAGGAAGCTGGATTCCTGTCTTGTCTGTGTACAGCTCTAAGCTGTATTCGTGCCTGTCTGTCTGTGTGCAGACCTCAGCTGCACACTAGTTAAATGTCTTACTGTGTGCTGAACTCAGCTGCAGACTAGCCTGTCATTAAGGAAGGCTCTCTGCAAAGAATTGCTCTGATTGGATACTGCATCTCATAAGTTACAGAAAGCCCTACACTCTGTGCCGGTTATACTGTCTGACATGCTATGTTAGTTGGTCTGTCCTCAGAAGCCTGAGTCCTAGCTGGTCTTCCAAGTTCCACAGTTCTTTTATCCTGTGCCTGTCAGTATTTCAGCCCCGCAGCATTCCTATACCACAGTCCTGTCTAGCTGTGTCTGTTTAGTTCCAGCTTATCCTACCTGCAGAGTTCTCTACCTTGTTGCTTCCAGCCTGTGTTCCTGCCGCATCTGAGTGCACCTGTCTGTCGTCTGGATCCTGAACCTCGGCCTGCAAGCCCGCATCACAGTCTGTCAATTGGCTCCCTAGCCGCAACCCGGCTGTCTAAGCTGCATAATGGCCTGCAAGGCCGCATCTAGCTCAGTCTGTACCATCACGGGTCAGTAGCCGCATCCCGGCTGTCTAAGCCCCATCACGGCCTGCAAGGCTGCATCAAACACTGTCGGTAGTATCATGGCTCAGTTGCAGTACCTCGGCTGTCCAAGCCGCATCACGGCCTGCAAGGCTGCATCGAATTCTGTCTGTACCATCACAGCTCAGTAACTGCACCCCGGCTGATTAAGCCGCATCACTGCCTGTAAGGCTGCATCGAGCTCTGTCTGTAACTTGGCCCTCAAGGCCACATCCAGTACCTTGTCCTTCTTTGTTGTGTCTGTCTAGTCTTTGTTTCTTATGTGTCTGTACAGCCCTTGTCTGTTTCCTTGCCTATCTTGTCCATGTTTTCTTGCCAGTCTTGTCTAATCTGTAAATCCTGCAATTCCTCAGTCTTGGTTTCTCCTGCCCTGCAGCTAGTAGTCATTGTCCAGCCTTTCCTTGTTTGGTGTCCTAGCTGCATCATAGTCCCTAGACATATCTCAAATCATAAATTATCTACCACTGCTTGAGTACTTTGTCTTCTACATCAGTTCTAGTACTATCTACCTGCAGCACACTCCATCTAGCACCAGTAGTGGAAGGACTGCCACTCCTTATCTCAAACTATCCTAGGTCAGCAGTCCTGTGGTCCCATCTCTGCAAGAGAACCGTAACAGTTACATAATATCTATTTGTGTTCTGTTAAATGGCAACAGTGCGAACATACTGTACAGTGTAACTTGCATTGTATTCATAAGTACTGAATAGCTTGTTGGAGAATACAGTTATCAGCTAGTAACAAGTATTTCATAACTCTTTCAGGAATTTGTATTAACAAGGGCTCGCTAACTTTTGCAACTACTTTAAAAATTTCTAACATTAAGGACTTGCTAATCATAGATAATAGCTATATATTATTGTCCTCATTTATTACAGAATAGCATGTGTGGTAAACAGGATATAAACAACATTATTTAATTGTTATAAAGTGACAGGAGATCGTGGGGCGCTATTCAATTGTTGCAGATTTTTGCGCTGATTGCACCTATAGAGGTCGGGTTAGCCATGTAAAATGGCTACCCCTGACCAAAGTGCTGGGCGCAATCACGAAAAGTGCTGTTTGGGCGCCCAAACAGGTCACTTTTCGCTCATTTCAGCTCGCACCCCCCTGGGGCTGCGACTTGAAATGGTGCGTCGGCAGCTGATCACGGCCCTGACAGGAGCAGCAATTGAATAGCTCCTGTTGGCCATGTAGGGGGGCATACAATTGAATACCGCCCAATGACTCAAAATATCAACATACAAAAGTAGAAGGCAAATTGTCCATTATAACTCACATGCATACATAGTTGGAAAACAAAGAATGCATATAATAATGACTACAAAGCATAAAACAATACAAAAATTTTTTTTTACAGGAAGAGTTATTTACACAAAAGTTCGCACATTTCAGAGAACACTAGAGGCATCAAGCAATCTGAAGGATGAGGGGCCTACACGCAAAATATCAATAAGAGTAAGAACATAGGTCTATATGGGAGAGGGGATAAAATAAAATGGTATGCCTGGGTCATCTCTCAACAGATAATGGTATATAAGATAACCACCTGGACCATATACGGTCATATTTAGTTTTGGCTTTGCAAGTAACATATAAATATCTCTCCTGTTGCACTGTAACATTTACCATAGAAATCCAAGCCTAAAGTCAGGACCAGTGGGAGCCATCCAAGACTGAACTAAGTGAAACTTTGGCCAAAGTACTGTACATTAGTTCACAGCATACTGCCTACTATATTTATCTAGTGCTTCATCCTCAATAGCCCCAATGCAACAAAACCCTGGTGTGAGAATCAAAAAGGGAATACCTGTGACGGAGAGTACATGAATCACCTGAACCCAAGAGGATTGCTCTGCCGGGTGTCAGGATGCGGCCTGAGATTGGCCACTACTCACCCCTACGCCGGCATCTGCATGCTTTGAGGCATGGCTGAGTATTCTCCCCAGGGTCTGCTAGAATCCTCATGTGCACGTCTTGGTTGCCACTGGCGTGGACATGGGCGCCACCATGTTGGTTCGTGTCATCTGACTAGTATCCTCCACTGGTAGTTTTCAGTCGGTCAGCTGCCTCATTCGACCAATGAACGGTTACCTAAGGGTATTTTAGTTCGACTCTTTGAACAGGAAGTTGCCTGTGCAACTCCGCTTCTCTAGTGTTCATTTGCTGAGACAGTGTCCTAGGCTCAACGCTACTCTCTAGTGTTCTCCATCTAGTTGCAACCTTTGTGTTTCCCATCGCTATTCAGCATCTGGATACCTTGTCAGCTAACATCGCTATTCAGCGTCTGGTTCATTCGAGCCATCGCCCATCGCTATTCAGCGTCTGGGTACCCAGTCACCAAGAAACCTCCATTACACCTTCAAAAACCTCCACACTGTTACCCATCACTATTCAGCGACCAAATCACTGAAGTAGTATTCTTCGCCATTTAGCGTCTAGTCCACAGCACAGCTACCCATGGCGGAACTCTGTCTGGAACCCAGAGTTGTTCCAATAGCTATTGGCATCTGCCTCCTCCTGCTGATTTTCCCAGTTGTCCCTCCAGTACATTCATAGTCCTGTCCTTGTCTTCTTGCTACTCCCAGATACCTACTCCGGGGACTGCGACCTGTTCACTTGGTGCAGCAAAACCCATATCCTGCTTGGAGGGGTCACTGGTGAACACCATCAAGTAGATTAGACTCCGCGCCTTGGAGTATGTCTCGCCAACATCTGCGAGTAGCATATGAGGAAGACTTATATTCTGCCACCCCATCTCCTACCTCCAACTCACCCTAGCCCCCTGGCTACTGAACCCTTGGCTAAGGACAAACTATACCAGGGCCTGACACCAGGCAGTCCTTAACTAAAAAGGTACCCAAAGCTATCTTACATTCAGGGCATGTATCAGTTGTCCTCCCTCCAAATTTCACCAACCTGGCTGGAGTCAGGTAGATGTGCAGTACATATAACTGAATCTACTGAAAGCGTACAAATTCAGTAGACACGTGAGGACATGCAAGGGCCTCATGTTATCCCTAACCTCAATACTTACTGTCGGGATGCCGGCACCAGAATAATAACTACATTCCAATTATCATACCTCCAAACCATCCCAATTTTGTCAGGACAGTAATGCTTATCAGGCACTGTCCCACCAGCCCACCCACAGGCCACAGGTTCCCGTAGGATGGGGGGAAATTGGGAGGACATAGCAGAGCAGTTGTGAATCTAAACCATACTTACCTACTCAGATTAGCCAGGGGCTCTTGAAAATCAGGTGGAACTCCCACCCGCCCGATAGAGTAGGCAATATTGGCACTGTACAGCGCGGAGGGGCCACGATAACGCAATTGAGCCACCATGCTCCCCGTACCTCTCACCTATGGCCATGACATGCCCCCTGGTATAATGAGGAAGCTGACCTGGCTGCCACCTCCCAGCAGCCAGAAAGTCGGTAAGTATGACCTAAGCAGTAAAGAGAGCGGCTGCAACTGTTGGTTCGCACACAGAGGCGCAACATCCTCCCACCCCCCCAAAAGTTGTGAGTTACAGATAATTTTTTTAATTTGCAACTTGCTACAGATAAACTCTGAGATACCCTACTGTTATGCCTTCAGATGTGGGACATTTTTAAAAGAGAAATTTATGTAGACAATCTTGAGCCAAATGTTGTGTATTACAAGAAATGCAAATTGTGCTAGTCATATACAGTACAGTATATATTTCCTTATAGTGCTGTGATTCCGCCATGGTTTCAGACAAATGACAAAAAAAAAAAACCCTACACCAAGTGAGAGAACTACAGGGGGGCAGTAGGTGTGGCCTCTATCCGGGCTGGAGGTGATGGGACCTGCTAATTATGGTGCACTCCCCCTCTCCCTCTAAGGTACTGGCTTCCCCCACAAGGCCCCTCTTAAAAGTATACACCAGAGGTCGCTTCTCAGTATGCACAGAATAAGCCACCACTGTGCTTTGTGTTGTTTTTTTTCTTATTGTTGCAAGATGTCTCTAATGAGACATCTCATTACAAAATGAATAAGTGCAAACTCTAGATTTGATACAGAAGCAGAGGAAATGGTGAAATATTAAAAGCGATGTTTATTAGAAAAAGCATACTGAAACATTCTATTACTGTGATTTGACAAGTTTGTATCGATTTCTAAATTGAGAATATGTCCTTTATGAGAGTCTAGAACAAAGGATGAAGGATTAAGCTGTCTACCAGCAGGAGTTACTGTGGTGTAGACAGCAATGGGACTGAAAATATCAGGACACTGTCAGATACTAGAGAACGAAGAAAGAGAATACATGTTGATTACAGGCTAGCTGACATATATAGGCAGCATATGCCTTAATGCAAGGTGTATGTATTTCCTGCTCACAATGGAGAAATTCGTTCAGCTTATCAAGTCACTAGATGCCTACGCAAATGGCATTTGTGAATTGATTGGCTGAATATTGGTTCGGCTCGGAAAATGGCTCTCCATTGTGTCAAGGCAGCAGATACACTTTAATGTTAGAGGGCTGCAGACAGGAGGTGGAATACATACTTAAATTAACATATATAAGTGGCTGATGTGTACATTAAGGGATTCATTTTTCAAAGGGCGCTCCATACAGTACACATCTGGGGTATGTCTGCAGTCTCAGAAGACATTCCTGCAAACCAAATGTCTGTCTATATGCTTGGAAAGATGGAGAATCTGCATATATACGTACTGTGCAAATGTGTAAACATCCTCGGAAGTCCAACCTCCTACAACTTTAGAACCATCCTTTTACATTAAATACTTTGCCATTTTCCTCCTAAAATACTGCTTTGTTATACTTTATTTATGGATTAAATGACTCTTGAGTGACAGAAGTAAATCTATAAATGTATCCTTGCAGACTTTTTTGTGTCGCCCTCCATAAGATGCTGGAGTGGGTAGGTCCAGAAGGGGGCATGGTACAGTGATTATCAGCATTGTGCCATGAGGGGAACGGCATGCCCTCTTGAGCTTTGCTTACTTAAGAACAGCCCCATAATAACCAAGTTACACCTCTTTGGTCTTCAGAGTGGATGCCATAGAAATGCACTTGTCTCTGCATTGCCCATCCTAGTGCGCACCCATTTCCTGAGATACGCTCTGCAAACACTGTTATGTTAAAACTGGGTACACACTTGGACGACCAGGAGACTCAACGCTGCGATGTACCGATATATATTACATCACTGTACACACTGCATGACGGTTTGATGGTGCAATATATTGTGATGATATATTAATATAATGTTATATATCGTTATATTAATTTAACTGCGCTACATCGTCCATTGCATCTTCCCATCTGATTAATCAGACATAAGCAGGAACCTGAAAACCACCTTGAATTGGGTGGGTTTCAGGTTACACACTATAGGGTCTATTTACTAAGCCTTGGATGGAGACAAGGTGAACGGAGATAAAGTACCAGCCAATCAGCTCCTAACTGCCATGTCACAGGCTGTGTTTGAAAAATGACAGTTAGGAGCTGGTTGTTTGGCACTTTATCTCCATCCAAGGCTTAGTAAATAGACCCCTTTATGATGGTCATTCCGTTCCATCGCAGTCGATATGTAATGTGTACATCAGCCTCTTTATTTAATTTTTTTCCGTCTTTCATTCTGCAGACTCCATCAGACATAAAACAAACTAATAAAGCAAGTTCTATTTTAAGATTTCATACATGGCCAGGTCACAGCATTCCCTTTGGTATACACAATTTATTACTTCTGCAGAACTGCAGCACAGGAAAGGCTGAAGTACTCTGCAAACAATCCTGTCTGCCTCATCAGCCTCTGCTTATTTCTGCAGATGCTGGTGACACTTCCTCAATAATCTGTGCATCTCCGTGTAAGAAATTGTGATGCTACACTTTCCACCCACACTAGAACAGTGCTGGCAGATTTGTTTGATCTACTTATTGCAGATACCCTATACCTGTTATTAGGGATCAAATCACATAATGGGGTTTATGAATCAAGCATGGAGAAGTGGACCAGTGGAGAAGTTGCCCATAGCATCCAATCAGCTTTAAAGTAGTATTTATTAAGTACAGTCTATTAAATAATAGGTAGGAGCTGATTGGTTGGAATGAGCAACTTCTCCACTGGTCCACTTCTCCACGCTTTTCACAGCTTGATACATAAACCCCTATAGCTGGAACTCCTCACCAGCAGCAATAAGCTGCTGTCAAGGGAGAGAAAACATAAATTTAGCAATGGGGTGTTCTTATACTTTGCAGCTCTAAGGCTGGGTACACACTACAATGATATCTGCACAATTTGTCTTTACCAGACAATTGGAACAACAAATAGTGCATATCGTACAGTGTGTATGCACAATTGTGGGCTCCCGTGGGTGGTGAATGATGTCTTTTGGTTGGCCGTGCAGCATCATGGTATCTCTCAATGCTGCTCTAGCCACACTCCCCTGACCACCACCACTGCTGTCAAAGCAAATTAAGTTCTTAAAGTCAATCTATAAGTGTGACGCCCACTATGCAGCTATGCAGTCATGGTGTGGGGGCAGGATGATAAGTCTCCAAACTTATGTTCTTTAGACATAGAGGGAGAAATAACCACCCAACATCACCACAAACTCCTCATTGGATGCAGACAGTCACACATACCCTTAAAGTGGGTCATAGTCAGGGGTTAAAGTGGGTCGGAACAGGGAAGAACTGCGTTCCATCACTTCTGTTTGGAGACGTAACCAGTTCCGCCTCCTCCGACCCACCTTAGCCCGGCGCCGCAGGGAGGCTCAATTTGTCGGGTGCCCGCTGAGATTTTGTTACCAGCGGGCGCCCGGCTCCCTCCCCGCAACGCCAGACGAAGGCTGGAGCTCACTCTTGAGCTCCGGCTTCCGGCTCCCCCTACGGGCACTATGGGAGAGACATCATGATGTCTCTCCCATAGTTCAGCAGAGCATTTAGGCGGACTGGAGGCAGTGGACGCAGGAGCGGAGCTTAAGGCAAGTATTGTTTGCTTGTTTTTTTTCTTTCTGTAAGCGGCTTCATATTGAAGGCATAACTTCTGGGGGCACTACTACTGGGGGCATTTACTCGGGGCATTACTATTGGGGGCACTACTACTGGGGGCATTTACTTGGGGGCACTACTACTGGAGGCATTTACTCGGGGGCATTACTATTGGGGGCATTACTACAGGGTGCATTACTACAGGGGACACCACTCTTGGGGGATCTGCATAAGGGGCATTACCACTGTGGGCACTGCATAAGGGGCACTACCACTACTGGGGGAACTGCATAAGGTGCACCACTACTGGGGGCACTGCATATGGGGCACCACTACTGGGGCACTGCATAAGGGGCACCACTACTGTGGTCACTGCATAAGGGGCACTACCACTACTGTGGGCACTGCATAAGGGGCACCACTACAAAGTGCATTGCATAAGGGGCACCACTACTGTGGAAATTGTAACATGTGTAAAGTGCACTACTGCTGTGGGCATTGTATAAGGGGCACTGCTACTGTGGGCATTATGTGTATTAGGGGCACTACTACTGTGGGCATTGTGTATAAGGGGCACAAATGTGGGCATTGTGTAAAAGGGGCACTACTATGTGGTGAAAGGTGAATCAGGGGTGAATTAAGACTGTGCTACTGTGTGGTTTGAATTGGGAATACTATTGTGTGACCACGTCTTTTCTTTTAAGACCATTCCCCTTTTTTTTCTGGCGCACTATCCCTTTTTTTTAATAAAACGCCAAGGGGGGTGGGTTCCACCACTTCTCTAGGACCACTTAAAGCACTGCCCATAGTACACTGTAACACATACTGTATGTGAAAACACAAACAGTTCAACCATCACCTCTAGGCTGCCATCTACCTACAGGCTCAGTTAATACCCCTCCCTCCCTCCCTCCCATTTCTGGTTTTAGAATCAAATGTAGCAACTATACAGTATTAAATGAATTGATTTACAACGGGCATCTTTCAACTTTTACATAAGCTTTGCAGTCCCGGTCACTTCTGGTTTCTTTTTCCAGTTCAGCTGCACGTTGTGGAGTGTCATTAGAAAACATCTGCATCCAGGGAGCTAGGGTGGGTGCTGGGAGATAAGAAGCTAGCGCTCACCCATAACCTAGTGCCCTATGCTGCAGCCTAGTCAGCTTAATAGTTGATCAAGCACGGTTTGTATTTAGCAATCAAAATGTGTTAGCATTTACAATCTCATTTGAGTACCTCCCCCTACAAAGCAAAACGTCATTTTTACATTTCTGCTCTTTCACTCTCTATTGGACACCCTGATCTGCAGTTACCCAGGACTGTACAAGCCATGAATGTGAACGTTGTGCTGTAAATAAACATCAATGCAGGAGAGTAATGCAATCAATTATGTAAAATAATGGGTGTGGCTATTTATTATTATAGTGCAAACATATTCTGCAGTGCTTTACAGAGAATATCAGTGAATACCATTCACATCAGTCTCTGCCCAGTGGAGCTTACAATCTATATTTCCTATCATACGTACACACACTGGATGCAATCGGGAAACCGGCTGACATTATACCGACAGCCGGCTTCCCGACTGTCATATCCCGGCGAGGGTGAAATGACCGGCGTCTAGATGTAGACGCCGCTCATTTCAACAACGCCGGGCGCCGCAAGCGGACAGCCGCGGGGGTTTAGGTTTAGGGCTCCCGGGGGGGACTTAGGGTTAGGCACCCCCTCGGGAGGTTAGGGTTAGGCTAGGGGAAGGGAAGATTAGGGTTAGGCACCCCCCCGGGGGACTTAGGTTTAGGCAGAGGGGAAGGGGGGCTTAGGTTTAGGTACTTAGTGGGGGGATTAGGGTTAGGCACTTGGGGGGGAGGTTAGGGTTAGGCACCCCTAAGGGAGGGTTAGGGTTAGGGGTATAGGTTAGGTTAGTTCATACTTACCTGGGGACGATCGGGATTACCAGCACTGTCAGGCTGCCGCTGCCGGGATCTGTTCCACTGTCGGCTTGACACTGCTGGGAATCGAACTGCAGGCCATGCGGCCGGCGGTATTACATACCGATTCCACACACACTAACACACTAGGGTTAATTTTTTTGTTGGGAGCCATTCAGAGGCATCACTGGGCATGGTGACACCCGATGCACACTCTTGATACCGCCCCCGTGTGCCGTAGGCACACCTGCACCTGAAAATTAGCCATTGCCTCGCAGAGGGGACCCTGATAACATCACTCCGGGGGTAGCCCAGTATCACCAGAGATGCTGGGCTGCCCCCAGAGACTGGGAGACTGGGCAGTCTGTACTGTCGGCTCCTCTTCTATGACAGGAGCCGGGTGCTGCAGGAGAATGTCACACTGCAGCATCCGGCTCCTGTCACTGCAGAAGAACCAGCATTTTGGTGTCACCCCTACCGAGGGTGACACCCAGGTGTGTCCTGCACCCGCCTAATGACGCCACTGGAGCCAATTAATCTACCAGTATATTTTCAGTGTGGCAGGAAACCTGGAGTGCTCGGAGAAAACCCACGCATGCACGGGGAGAATATACAAACTCCACACAGTTAGGGCCGTAGTGGGAATCAAACTCACAACTTCAGTGCTGTGTTATGGTCAAGTGCTCTATATGAAACATTATTAAGCTATCTGACATCTATACTCATACGGGTATGGTATAAGAGATAGACAGTAATTAGATAGACAATGTCCAGATAGACCTCAGATGTTAGACAGTCAATAGGTCGACAGGTACAAAAGGTCGACACGCTAAAGGTCGGCATGTAAGAAGGTCGACATGTACAAATGGTTGACAGGGTCAAAAGTTCGACATGAAATGGTCGACACAAAAATGGTCGACTCATTATTATAATATATTTTTTTACCCTAATCTTCACCCTAACTCTAACCCTAACCCTCCCCTTGGTGCCTAACCCTCCCTCCTGGTGCCTAAACCTAACCATCAGGGTAGGTGCCTTACCCTAACCGTCCCTTCTAGTGCCTAACCCTAACCCTCCGGTAAGTGCCTAACCCTAACCCTCCCTCCTAGTGCCTAACCCTAACCATCTTGGTAAGTGCCTAACCTTAACCGTGGGAGTAAGTTCCTAACTCTAACCCTACAGTAAGTGCCTAAATCTAACCCTAACATTTTTTAAAAAAATCATGCGTGTCGATCATTTTTGTTTCAACCATTTTCATGTTGTCATTTTGACCCTGTCAACCATTTGTACCTGTCGAACTTCTTACATGTCGACCTTTAGTGTGTCGACATTTTGTACCTGTCGACCTATTGACTGTCTAACACCTGGGGTCTATCTAGACATTGTCTAACTAATTACTGTCTATCTACAGTCCGGAACTCGACTCATACTAGGATAGATGCAGGCTAACCTGACGATGCGGCTGATGACCCCATACAGCGGGATGCGTCGGGCTGACAACAGATCGTCTAGTGCATACCGGCCACCCGATATGTCAACCCGTCGTTGGGGTGGCTGTCGCATCGCTGGGTACACAAGTCGTTTAGTGTGTACCCAGCTTTACTATAGATTCACAGGGAAACACTCTTTGTTACCAAACCAACTTCAGAAAAGCATTCATGCCTGAATACATATATGTATGGAAAACCCACATAATCCACAAAAGCAGCCATAAAGATATAACTTAAGGAAAAGTTCTCACAAAAACTACTTACAGCAAATATAAATTGAAAGATGTCCATTCATAAACTATTTTTAAGGGGAAGGGGAAATTGAAGTGCATACAGTTCTGTGAGCATCGGCTGTGTAAGCACAGATCGCTTCATTCTTCACATTGATCACTCTGTATCCACAGGGAGAGGACTCAGTGTACCATCTACAGGGCTGAGTACTGCAGGCTTCCTGCCTTTGGGCTCACACTGTTTTGCTAATTGCGGTGAGAGGGGAATGCATTTTTTTTAACTGCACATATACTTTAATTAATTTAACTATCCCAGTTCTCAAAGAATGGAAAAATAAATGTTTTATTTATAGAATCAATTTATCCACCATGATGGTTTACCCGTTTAGAAGACTGATATTCTCTTAAATTTCCAAATCCTTATACTGACTTATTTGTTTACCTTGGCAAGGTTGTACAATGTTTGGGGGGGATGTAGTTTATATCCCTGTTGTTGGGATGCCGTGCTCAGACTACCGACGCAGGAATCCCGACACCAGTCAGATTCCCAGTTAAGTTCCCATTAAGGGGAGAGGGTTAGGATTAGGCTGCGGGGAGGGGGGGTAGGTTTAGGCTGCGAAAGGGGGGGTACGGTTAGGATACTTACCAACAGGTGTCGGTGTCCTAACCCTGTCGGGATGCCGGCGTCATAATTTTGACCGCAGGGATCCTGTCCGCCAGGATCCACAGCGCTGTGCCCAACTCATGCTTGGGTTTATATAAAGAAGCCCATTAAAGCCATTTGAAAATATGCAAAACACACACACACTAGAGATGGACAAATCAATTTGCAGTCAGCTTATTTTGCAAATGGTTCCCAACACAATCAAGAATGATTTATGAATAAATAAAGGCCATTGGATAATCAGGCCAACAGCAGCACATGCAACATAAAGAAGGCAATCACCATCCATAAATGCCACATCTATACAGTACATAGTAGAGAATAAAGTCCCTGGTAGACATGTGTTGTTTAATCTCGAGAACCACTGGACGGATTTTGATGCAGTTTTCACTGTTCTATAGAGCATTTGTCAAGGAACGTTCCTGGTTCGTCAGCTCTGCCATGACAATAGATAAAGCACAGAGACAAACACTTAACGTGGCTGGAGTTGACCTAGGTGGAGACTGTTTTGCTCATGGACAACTTTACGTGGCCCTTTTGCATGTCACGTCAAAACTAAATATTTTTGTGTTGACGTCAGGAGCGAAAAACAACAAATGTCGTCTACAAGGTAATCTTATATGACTCAAATAAAACGATCGTCGTAAATTCAAAATTGCCCCCTTGCCGGGGCTTGTCGCTAGTAGGCTTATATAAAAGGAGGTTACAGTCCAACGGTCACTCATTCTTTCTGGACTGTACTAGGAAGACTGTAGATGCTCTCCATGACCGTGACTGTAATTAGTGTGGACTATAGTGGATTATTTTGTGCACTGCACTTGCGATATCTCTTTTTATTTTGAGTCAATCTGGAAAAATGTGAGCACGAATGAAAGGGGTGGTCACACAACACAGGCGTGCAGCCCACACTCCCAATGTGCTGTACTGCCCTCAACCCTCATCCAAAAATGACCCTTTCAATGTCTCACCTGTACTGCTATACGGAATAACAGTGCACTTCTCTTCCCAACCTTTTTTGCCGGAAGTAGGGAGAGGGCATCCTAATAGTGTAGTGGGTTAGGTTATTATAATAGAAATTAATGTAATCAATAGCAGAGAATATACAGGTACTGATAAGAGCTTATCTGGGAGACATCTGGATCTAGATAAGCTCTCCTGGCAGTCATAGAGCAATAAAAGGGAAAAAAGCCTGAGAACAAAGTCATTAGTGTGTTCACAACAACTTCATGTCAGTAGCAATGAATATAAAAATTAAATTCATTAAATTGTCATCAAAACGCCTTCTGAGGGAAAGAGGAAATATATTACCAACCTCAGGTACAGCTGCTACCTTCTTAAAGAGTCTTCCTTCTGCATGCTCTGTATGGTGAAGCTATCGCCATAGACGGCCGACAGATGCTTTCACTGACAATTCCCAGCAATAGCCATCACCGGCTGGGGGGTTTGTTATACAGGAAGAAGCCCTGTCTCCATGGATTTAAGGGCCCAAGATTGTATAAGTATTTGATTATTATTTTTGTTGCATTCAGTAGAACCCTCTTGAGATATGATGACCTTGAGACTTAGTGGCTAATAAGGAGGTACAAAATTACCAAGGCACAGTGCTAAAACCTCTTTTGTGCTGGAGCATCTAGATTATCCCCAAGCCCAAGGTGCATGAGTTTGTGAGGCAAACTGGCAGTATATGCCTGCCGGTAGTGAGATCGGTACTGTACTTGCTAAATTGGGACTGTTTTTTTTTTTTTTTTGCAGACCTGGACAAAAAAAAAAAGGAGATTACATTTTGCCCAGCAAAATTTTAAAATTTTGCACTGGTTTGCGGTAGGGAACACAGCCATTTTCATTCCACTCTGGTGACCAGTAGAATGGCAAGTTGTACATTTTGGTGAAATCCACAAATTGCCATTCGAATTCCAACTTTAGTATTTCTGGGGCTTCAAACATACCGAAAACAACATGTTGGAACATCCGAGCTAATGCAAAATTTCAAGAATGCTGATAGAAAACCCTTCTAAAGCCGCAAGGGCTCAAGGTTGCTCATGCCCCAGTTGTATTCAATCACATGATCTGAAATTGCTATTCTGTGTCGTCTCTAATTTCCAGTCAATCAATAAAAGAATATCATAGTCCCAGGCAATGTTCTTCTCAGCTCTGTTGTTCTCTGTTAATAAAGTATTCCCCATTCCCCAGATTATTTCTGGAGTTATCTTAAACTATGCCAATCAATAAACACCGGCTTTATTTGCATTATGCTTTGAATTTTCTACAAAGTTCACTCACTGAGATTTCTTAGGCAACCAGGCCCATCCAGGAATTGTTACTATTATCCACTGCATGGCACTCTGTATGTGTTATAAAGATAGAAACAAATATTCCAAAGCATATTGGTAAATCATGGTACGTTTTAACTAATGAACTCATGATACAGTATATAGAACAAGCCCAGAAAACACGGGCTGTTATCTAACAAACTGTCTGTGCACAGGTGTTTGTCAATCAATAAACGCGACCCATCAACAAGATCATGAAACCTTCCACCCTAACACACTGTATAATGTACATTATATTAAGCAGATATTAGTGTAATTAATGTTTTATCATTAATGTAAACTTTTAGAGACAAAGGAGTCCATTTACTAAGCCGTGAATGGAGATAAAGTACCAGCCAATCAGCTCCTAACTGCCACGTTACAGGCTGTGTTTGAAAAATGACAGTAAGGAGCTGGTTTGTTTAGTACTTTATTTCCGTTCCCTTTATCTCCATCCAAGGCTTACTACATAGACCCGATAAACAGATAATTACATCCACATTTCTCATAGAACACACAGGGGTAAATGTATTGGTGAAGTCCTGGCAAGTCTTGCTGATGTATTAAAGTTGCAATCATTTAAAAATCAAAAACATTGTGGTTTTGCCATTTAAATGATTGCCACTTTAAAACTTCAGCCAAACGTGTTGAGGTCTCACCATTGTCGCAGGCTATTACATTTACCCCCTAATGTGAATGGGAGATAAAAATGTATGATCGTTTGCATGCTACTGGGATTCTTACCTGGACTTTCTTCCAGCTTCCCAATTGTTTCAATCTGTTCCACTAAGTCATTGGAATTCCATTGACTCATTCCAATAAGGATGGCACTTTTCCCTTCAACAACTTCCTCTGTAATAATCAAGTAATACAATAATTAGCAATCTAATATTGAACTTACAAAGAAAATTATGTAAGAAAAAATTGTACAAGATAAAGAGGAAGCTGCTCTTTTAAATCAATTTTTATATCTGTTTTCACAAGTGAGGAGAAAATACCAGGAGACAGGATATGTAGACCATTAAATGTTACTCATTAACCAAAGGAAGAGGTGCTGTTATGCCTAACTTAGGTAATTGATAGTTTGTATACTTTTTCTATCCATGGACTATCCAGGCAAAATCCAGATGTAGTACCAGTTTTTAAAAAGAGTTAATACCAGTTACAATGGAACTTAAGAATCATAGACCTGTGTATCTGACGTATACATCTACGGTCTGATTCCCTGTTCTAATGACGCCATTCCGATCTGTCAATTGGTGTTTAAAAACATACATCAATGATTGACGATTCATTGGGGAATCAGGGAATTCAACATGTTAATAATCTCCGACACCATTTTTGGGCCGGAATCAGGGCGTCAATATTGTCAAACAGGTTGGATTTCTCCGATTACCCGACTCCAGCATCAGCAGATTGGGGAATTGCCTCTATATAGGATAGGTGTATGGGCTCCATTAGTGAGAAGGATCCTGAGGAATGTGCTTCTAAAATATAATGTAGGAAATCATTTAATATTGTCAGTATGGTTTAATGAAGGTCCAGTCATGCTTCACGGATGTAATTGTTTCAAACTGGAAATTGTAATTGTAAGTGATGTGGTACAGTATATTTAGATATTGTGACATAGCGTGATATTGTCCCACATAAGAGTGTTGTAACAAACATAAGAGCACTAGGTCCAGCAGGGGGGGATATAAGTAGCTGGGCAGTGAACTGTTTAAAGCATATACATTATAATGGTTCTAATCACCCTTAATACACGGTGGTGCTTACACAGAAGTGGTTAATTACAGTACTACCGATGCTCCTCACTTAATGACCGAGTTCTATTCCTACGACTAGGTCGTTAAACTAAATGGTCACTAAACGAGGAGCCATATATACTTAATGCAGGTAATTGTTTTATTTATTCTGAACAAAGAAAAAGGCACAAACTCGATACTGTAACTGTGTTTTACTTTGCATAACTCTTACATACTGTACAGTACAATTAAAGTTATAAAAAAAAGACATTCAGAGTAACATTGTAGTCATTGTACTATGGGTTCCAGCTGGTCGGAGCGCTGGTCGTAAGTCCGAGCGGTTGTTAATCGAGGAGGTTGTTAAGTGAGGAGCATCTGTATTGTAAGTAATGCTCATCTCAGCAGATGGAATTTCACGATATTCTTTAGAACATAAATCTCTTCACGGTACATAATAAAACAATGGGGTGAAAAAAACTGTACATTACACATTCCTTCCCTCCATAAATGACCATCCATATATGTCTTTTAAAATGTTATATATGACATAA
The DNA here is from genome assembly GCA_031769625.1 of Taudactylus pleione. Classification (NCBI taxonomy): domain Eukaryota; kingdom Metazoa; phylum Chordata; class Amphibia; order Anura; family Myobatrachidae; genus Taudactylus; species Taudactylus pleione. The sequence continues at coordinate 8,272,673 of JAUIMM010000484.1, forward strand.
AATTATTGAAAGAAATGTGTTTTGTACTGTATTGTGAATATATTAAAATACTCTGTTTTGTAGCATTGATAAATCATTACAAAAAGAAACTACAATTGGGCAGCCATGTTGAGATACCTATCTGATTGGATCCATGACAGTGATATTTACACAAACACCTCCATTGAAAGAGGTTTCCTGGCTGATGGGAGTTTGCTTGATTTCCTACATCTCCACAACATCTCCACGACCAAGAGGTGCCCCAAAATTTAAAGGACAACTCCTTATTGTGGAATACTAGGAGATTATGGCACTTAATTTGGCACCATGCTGGTTTGAATTCTTACAAATATCGTTTTCTTCCATTCTTGAATAATCCCGACTTCCAAGAAGGGCTAGCTGGGTACCCATTTAATTTATGGGTTGGGGGCATTACTAGTATAGGCTGTTTAACTGATAAAGATGCAAAGCAAATACTATCATTTACAGATGCTGTGGAGAAGTATGCTACGTTATCTGGCCATCCCCTGGCTTTTCTTCAGGCCAAGCATTATATTCAAACAGTGGTCAGACTATTCTCGGCCAAGGACTGGAACAATCCCTTAGACTCAATGCTGTCACATCCTCCTGTTCTAAAAAAGGCTATCTCCCATTACTATGTCTTTTTTCTGGAAGACATAGACTACTCCAGTTCTACTAAAGGGATGGCACAGTGGCTGCCACAATTCCCATCGCTTCAGTGGATGACGTGATAGCTGCGCTTGCAATTTCCCGTAGGGCATTACCATCGGCCATGTATACCGAAATGTTTCTAAATATCTTTCACCGAGTGTATCTATCTCCACACAGGAGCTTTCTTGAGTGACGCTCCTCTTCTCTCTCATGTTATAGGTGTGGAGAGGATAATGCTGATTTGTACCATTGTTTTTGGCTCTGCCCACTAGTTAGATGGTTCTGGCTTCAGGTCAAGAGATACACTGAAGACAACTTACTTAACTATATGCCTTTTACTGCAGAATGGGCGTTGCTGGGAATCTTGCCACCAACTCCTGGCTATTAGTGAGGCTGGTCGTAAGGCAAATATGCAAGAGCGGATTTCCACATCTCCCCCATCATTGTCCCTGTTTAGATCCAAGCTTTTTTATTTGTTCCGCATGGATTGGGTAGAGGTAGCTCTGGACAAGGAGCACAAAGTGGAGCGTTTTTTCAATATGTTGGAAAGCTATATTTCTACACTATCTAGAGAAATGAGACAACACATTCATCATGGTCTCCGTCAGAGCTGTAACTAGACTTTTTGGTGCCCTGTGCCAGAAAGAGCATTGGCGCCCCCCTCATTTTTCAAAGGGACATAATGCACCCAAAATAGGGGGATGGCATCATGGGGAAGGGCCAGGGAAGAGATAGGGGAGGACAGGGGATGAAATAAGAGGAAGCTACAAGTGAGAATGATAATAAACAGAAATTTGACAGGCCCAAACAGCGCCCCCTGAACTCTGGTGCCCTGTGCGATGGCACCGGCCGCACTACCCTAGCTACGGCCCTGATCTCCGTAATACCTCTTGGTATCTATTACTCATAATGGATATAATTGATCTTGATTAAAATTTTGCTTAAGGGCGGTGGATGTGGGGTTTTCCCCCTTGGGGGGGGGGGGGGGGGGGTGAGAGAGAGAGAGAGACTTTGCTTTATTTTTGTTTATTATTTGATTATATCAGTGTGAATTTGTGAGGGGGGGGTTCTTTTCTTTTTCATTATGACCGATCCGAGAATGTTGTACACATATCCGTGGTTATAGCTATTGCTTGATTGTAGTGGCCATTATCTATCTTGTATTTTCTCTGTATTGATTTTGTGTCAATGTTGTATTATTTTTGTAATACTCATACTGTATGATGCTTAAAAAAAAAAACAACTGTAAAAAAAAAAAAGAAAAAAGAAACTACAGTAGCAATTTGTGTGCTGCTGCAATACAAGAAACAGCTAATAAGATTTACTCTATAATAAAACATCTTCTTTAAATTCAATACAGATAAACAATGTCCTGAATTATGTGCTGCTAACAGCTTATAGGACCAGGATAATTGTGAAAACCAGAAGCTTAAGAAAAATAGATTTTAATAGCAACTCAATGAAGTTTACAGTGGCCTATACAACAATCAGAACTATCAATGATGGAAATTTATGTGAAGATGCTGCTTATAGTACATGGAAATATATAGAAGATGACAGGATGGGAGACCACCCCGAAATTTGGACATTCCAGAGAAAAGACAACTAGAATACTTTTGCATCATGGAGGTTTGCGGAGGGTCGAGTTTGAAAATGGGGCTTTTCACTGCAATAATCTGGCAATTTCGACTTATAAATCTGGGGTTTTGTATGTAGCCAAAACAAATAGCTGAAAATTTACTTTTCAAGCTAATGACATTCCAGTATATATCCCGCTGAAATCACTTAACCAACATTAGACCTGGAAACTCTCAACATAAGCAGTTATCAGTTTGGGTGTTAAAATAAGGTCAGTTCATAGACTTATTGTGACAACTACTATTATGTATATGTCTTTTGAGGTTTGTTAATAAAGTTTTAAAAATTAGACTAGAAACTAACTAAAAACTGACAACTGATATGATGAATGATGCTACAGTATAGTACTACATTATTTTTATAGATAAAACAAAGTAACAACTGATGTCTATGGGGGAGATGTACTAAGGCTTGGGGAGTGATAAAGTGTAGTAAGATAAATGGCGGGATGCATGAAAGCATATTTTTCGGTCAAACCTTCGAAAATGACGTTAGGACAGTTAGGAGCTGATTGGTTGGTACTTTATCTCTCTCCAAGGCTTAGTACATCTATCCCTTATGTCCTTTCTTATGTTCAGATTTTAGTATAGTAGATTTTCATGTTTATGCATATTCTGAGCTATCCCATGTCCATAAACAGCTCATTCAAATGCAGCCGTTCCCTATGTCAGATCTGTTTTAATTCAGGGCTTCTTGGTAAACACTGTTGCATTAACCTCATAGTTTCTGTTTCTTGTAACGTGACATATTGTATACATGTATGATTAACATGATACAATTACTTAGCAGTGAACAGTGTAAATCGGATAGGTTAAACTGGCTCATAGGTAATATATTTGTACAGTAGGAAGTGTCATTTAGATATTGTGGCATCTTAAAAAGTGGCAGCCAGCTAGAGCAATATAATGAATGGACAAACACGTTACTATTGTCAAAGTGTTCTGGTTACCATAGTGATAGATGAAAGCCTTGCAGTAAATACCCATGCAGCGGGAGGCTACTCTATTTCTAGGATATGGTCAAAAATAAATCCAATAATAGCTGCTTATTATCAGGACAATAAGGAATACATTTCACTGTAGTTCTTCAATAACACCTTCCCCTTCACAAAACAGGGGCTAATGATGTTAATTTGTAAATGTGGATGTCATGAATGATACACTACAGTCTACATGGTATACAAGGCAAACTGCAGCCTGTGGGTCTCTAAAAGATGTTGAACTGCATGCTGCGAGGAAGCCGGAGGAACTCTAAATGGTTACAGGCTAAGTCTATGTGAAGAAAAGCCAAGCTAGGATGCACTCAGCTCTCCATGTTAGCCATACCTCCAAGAGTATCTTTCCTATAACAAGTGTCACTGTTGCCATTTGAAATATGAAAAAGTATGTGCATCTTCTGTACTGTGAATCAATGCTAATTTAACATACTATAGTATTTTGAAGTGTTTTAGGTGGGTCATACCTCCTATCAACCAGCATATTTGGCAAAACTTCATATGGAGACAGGATCAATCCAAGTAGACAAGCAGTCAAAGAGTTATGTGGAAACAATCTCAGATTACTAGAATATCTTCAAGTCTATTTATGCTCACCAATCTTTGAACTCTTTAAGGGTCCTATTTATCACAATACGTATCTGATATGCAGATGTGATGTGATAAATTCACCAGGATTCACAATGCAATAATAAGAGTTATGGTAGACTTACCTTTGATAGTTATTTTTCTTCTAGGTCCATAGGGTCCACAGGAGCTACCTTGGGGAATATGTGGTTTGGAGAACCCCGACACCAAACAGTCAACTCTTTCCGGTCCCAGAATGCACTGGGTCCTCCCCCATAGATACCCCACCTCCAGCCTCAATTAATTAGTTTTGTAACCAAGCCCATTGGCAGGAGAATGAAAGTGGAGAAGGAAGTACACATTACACTAGAAACACTCATACAATAAAGAGGGAATCAGTGACAAGAAGGAACAGATCCCACTGAAGCCAGGTGCGGCAGGGTGGGTGCCCTGTGGACCCTATGGACCTCGAAGAAAAAGATTTATCAAAGGTAAGTCTACTATAACTCTTATTTTCTTATTCAGGGTCCATAGGGTCGACAGGAACTACCTTGGGGATATCCTAAAGCAGTTCTATTAAGGGTGGGGATGCTCCTGAGCCGACAGGAGAATCCACCGCCCAAAGGAGGCATCCTGGGAGGCAAAAGTATCAAATGCATAGAATTTGATAAAGGTACTGTATGGACGGAAGACCAAGTGGCTGCCTTGCACAGCTGTTCAGACGAGGCCGCATGCCTAAGCGCCCACAAAGGTCCAACAGACCGAGTTGAATGTGCTGTCACCCTGCTGGGAATAGGGAGATCAGCCTGCATATAAGCTTGAGAAATAGTCATATGCAGCCACCGAACCACGGTCTGCTTGATAGCTGGCCTACCACGTTTGTGAAAACCATACAATATAAAAAGTGCATCTGATTTCCTGATGGAGTTGGTACGATCCACGTAGATCCGGAGGGCTCGAACCACATCCAATGAAGCTTCACCAGCAGAAAGATGAGAAAATTTGAACGCTGGTACTACAATTTCTTAATTTAAATGAAAACGGGATACCACTTTTAGAAGGTAGCCTGCCCATGTACTCAGGACTGCTCTATCCTGGTGGAAGATCACATATGGAGGCGACACGACAGTGCTGCCAAATCAGAGACTCTGCGAGCTGAGGAGATAGCGAGGAGAAAAAGTGTCTTCGCTGTCAACCACTTGAAGTCAATTGTATTCAAAGGTTCAAAGTTGGGAGCCTGTAGCGCCCTGAGAACCAAATAGTAATCCCACAGTGCCACTGGAGGAACAAAAGGTGGCTGCAGATGGAGAACACCCTGCAAAATGTTCTAACAACTGGCAAGGTAGCAATTCTACACTGAAACCAAACTGAGAGTGCATAAACCCTCAATGTGGCCAGGCCGAGACTAAGGTCTAATCCAGCTTGGAGCAAAGCGAGAACCCGAGAGACCCTAAAAATCTTAGGATCAACTTTTCTATGGGAACACTACAGAAAAAAGGAATGCCAAATTCTGTAATAGAGTAATAGATGTGGGCAGAGGAAGGCTTTCTTCCTGCTAGCATCGTATGAATCACAGAATCAGTAAACCCTTTGGCTCTTAAAATGGAAGACTCAAGAGCCAAGCCATCAAAGACAGATGAGGTAGGTCCGAATGTAGGCAGGGACCCTTCACTAACATATCCGGCTGAAGAGGAAGTGTGAGCGGAGTGTCTATGGAGAGACACATTAGGTCGGTGAACCAATGGCGCCTGGGCCAAGCCAGAGCTATTAGAATCACCTGGCCGCCCACCTGCTTGAATTTTCAGAGAATTCTTGGTAGAGGAGTACTCAGTTTGGCATCCATGGTGAGGAGTACCCACTTTGGGTTCCACAAAGGGTGACCCTTGTTTAGATGAGCCATCTGAAGCCACCAAGCCAGGGAGAGCTGAACCTCTGTGGAGAGAAGGATCATCTGGGACTCTATCCACTGATACTGAATGTTCCAACAAGACAGGTTCAATAACTGCAAGGGCCTGGAGTGAAACTGGTTGTATTCCACCATGTTGAAGGTGGAAACAATGGACCCCGGGACCTGCATCGCTGTGTGGACAGATACTTTTTGATTGTGGAACAATTTGTGCACCCACAAATGTATACCTGCCATCTTTTTTACTGGTAAAAAGTTCTGCCCCTGAGAATCCAGGAGCACTCGTAGATATATCATCCGCTGTGTTGGTGAAAGTGACAACTTTTTCCAATTGACAATCAAGCCGTGCTGCTTTAGGCAGGCTACTGTCAGCTGGAAATGATGAAGTACTACCTTCTGAGACTTGTGCAAAGTATGGCAGAATTGTGACTCCTTATAGTCTGAGATGAGCCGTCATGATCGCCATTATCTTGGTAAACACCCGAGGAGCTGTGGACAGACCAAAGGGTAGAGCCTTACTGGCCAACAGCAAATCGTAGAAACCTTTGATGGGATAATGGTATAGGCACATGCAGGTATGCATCTTGTATGTCTAGGGAAACGATAAAATCCCCATGTTCCTTTGCCAGCATAATTGACCGTAGGGTTTACATACGGAATTTGGGTACATGAACAAATTTGTGGAGATGCTTTAGATTCAGGATAGGGCGATGAGACCCATTCGGTTTCTGAATCAGAAACAGATTTAAATAATATCTGCTTCCTTGTTGAGCCAAGGGAACTGGAATGATAACCCCTGAACCCAACAAAGTCTGAATGGCTTCCTGTAGGGCCAGGGCCTTAACAGAGCTTGCTGGGGGATTTGTGCCCAAAAAAAATCTGGGGAGGATGTCAACGGAAAGTGATTGCATATCCCTGAGAGACCACTTCTCTGACCCAGGCATCTGTCATTGTCTGATGCCAAGTGTCACGAAACTGAAGAAGTTGGTCCCCCAGGGGGAGGCCCGCCCCATCAGGCTGAAGGTTTGTCCTCCAACTTAGTAGCTGGACGTTTGATTGACCAAGACCTCTTTGCTTGCCGTGGTTTGGTAGTCCTATGGGAATTTGACTGCCTGGAAAAGGACTGTCCCATTGCCCTTCCCTGAGGCAGAAAGAACTGAAAGGGAAACTGCTTTTTGTAAGTGTTTGATGATGGCAACCCAGCAGCTTTTGAAGTTGCAAACGTAACCAAAATCTTATACAACTGTGGACCAAACAATCTTTTACCTGAAAAAAAGCAGGGATTCCAGAGCTTTCTTGGAACCCACATCCGTCTTCCAGGACCTTAACCAGAGGGCTCTGTGTGCCACAATTGAGGCTGCTGACGCCATGGATGCAATAATTCCTGCGTCCATTGCAGCATCCCTTATGTAGAGTGCTGCCTCTCGCATAAGAGAGAAATAAGACAGTTCTCTCATAGCATCTGGCATAGTCTCTTCCATTGCCGCCGTCCACTCTTCCATGGCCTTGACCACCCAGGCCATCACCATAGCCGGCCACATGATTCCACCAGATAAAGAAAAAACAGATTTTAAACAGGTTTCCAATCTTTTATCAGTAGCATCTTTAAGAAAAGATTCGGACGGAATAGGCAAAGTGGAACTCTTTAATCAAATGAGTAACATGAGCATCCACCATAGGAGAGACCTCCCACTTATCACATTCACCTACTGGAAATGGATTTAACGAGGATAACTTCTTTGTACAGTTGTCGCCACTCTTGGACGGATTGTGGATGTGGCCCGTATTTAGGGAATTGGCTAGACCTATGCCTGAGGTGTGGAGTCTAATGTGCCAGCAGTTTTCACCAAGGACCCTCGCAAGAAGGTATGGACTTGGCTGCGTCCGACACACAGGTCTTGGCCCTCAGGTTAGGTTCCCCTATACAGGTACTGGTGGACACTGGATGAGGTGCAAAAGAATAAATGTAGTCGACAGGCCAGGTCAAAACCAAACAGACGATACTCTACCAGGGAGCAGACGTAAAACGGGTCACAGGGAGCAGCCAAGGTCAGAACCAGAAGAGCAGTACAAGGGGTCAGAAGAATTCGGAGTCACAACAAGCCAAGGTCAAGATCAGGAGAACAGGTAAGTAGTAGGAACGCTGGAGTATGGTATGGAGCCTATACTCTAGCACCTGTCTGGTGCCAGAGACTTCCTCTTATAGAGGAGGTTCAAATCTCACGCCAAACGTGACTTCACATTTGGCACAGCTGTCCCTTTAAATTTCTTTGCAGGATGACGTGCGCACTCCTAGGAGAGCCGCGTCCGCCTGCACTTCCAGCTGGCATGAGGGGGACCCGGAGCAGACATCACGGCAGCAGGCACTGGGGACTTCCCGCCTGCTGCCCACCGCAGATTCCAGTGCTGCCGGACCTGGTAAGTGGTAGCCGGTGTCCGGTGCACTGTGACAACAGTAGCATGGAACAGTCTATCCGGAGAATTCCATGCCTCAGCCATGAGTTCTGAAATCTGGGCCTGATTCAGACCCACTTGTGAGCGCTGAGCGCTCGCAAGTGGGTCGATGTTGGCCCAGTGCGCATGCACACGACGGAGCCGGCTCCATCGTGCGCATGCGTGAGACCCATATAGCGATGGGCAAACGGGTCACAGGGAGCAGCCAAGGTCAAAACCAGAAGAGCAGTACAAGGGGTCAGAAGAATTCGGAGTCACAACAAGCCAAGGTCAAGATCAGGAGAACAGGTAAGTAGTAGGAACACTGGAGTATGGTATGGAGCCTATACTCTAGCACCTGTCTGGTGCCAGAGACTTCCTCTTATAGAGGAGGTTCAAATCTCATGCCAAACGTGACTTCACATTTGGCACAGCTGTCCCTTTAAATTTCTTTGCAGGATGACGTGCGCACTCCCAGGAGAGCCGCGTCCACCTGCACTTCCAGCTGGCATGAGGGGGACCCGGAGCAGACATCACGGCAGCAGGCACTGGGGACTTCCCGAATGCTGCCCACCGCAGATTCCAGTGCTGTCGGACCTGGTAAGTGGTAGCCGGTGTCCGGTGCACTGTGACAACAGTAGCATGGAACAGTCTATCCGGAGAATTCCATGCCTCAGCCATGAGTTCTGAAATCTGGGCCTGATTCAGACCCACTCGTGAGCGCTGAGCGCTCGCAAGTGGGTCGATGTTGGCCCAGTGCGCATGCACACGACGGAGCCGGCTCCATCGTGCGCATGCATGAGACCCGGATAGCGACGGGCAAACCGTCGCTCCGGGACATACCAAAGGGGGCATGCTGTCGATGTTGAGTGAAAGCACGCCCCCTTTGGTGGCATGCCGGGGGCGTGGCTGCCCAGATGGAGGCGTTCCCATGGGAACGCCTACCATCTGGGGCCGGCCCCACTGACATCACAAGTGGTGTCAGTGGGAGTGCTTTCGGCTCTGTTTGAGCTGAAAGCACTCTAGGGCTTGCGGCAATGAGACCCTACCACAAGGGTCTCGTCGCAAGCCCGATAGTCGTGATGGTCTTGACCATCGCAACCATCTTCCTGGCCGCTCGCTATAGCTGTGAGTGGTCACCCACAGCTATACGAGCAGCCAGGAGGCTGCTCTAAGAATCAAGGAGGACGGCCCTGATTCAGAGCGAGTGCTCTGTCAGAGCGTCCGGCTCTGAATCAGGGCCTCTGTTCAGACTGAGAAAACTCATCCTTAACCATCTTCAGTCATCTAAAGACCTAGCTATAGACCTAGGAGGTGCCTTCTCATCTTCTAAATTTAACATAGATTTAACCGCTCTCACCAGAGAAGGAACATCCACAGAGGCATGACAATCCTGCTCCTCAGATTCCGAATCCGATGAGGAACCATGTGCAACATCTAATTTATCTGATGATGCATCTGAGTCTAAAGACTGGGCAGAATGACGTGATGATCTCTTCTGACCCTGAACCTTAGTGGTTACCAATCTATCCACTTGACTAGTTTTAAGAGCAGCAGACTGTTGAAGGCGTGAACCCTTCTCTGTGAAGAATGAGCAGAAGCCTCCATCCAAGATGGATACATAGGGGGAACACACATAGCAAGTTGCAACTGTTGTGGAAATCCAATAGTAGGAGGCAGTATAGGTGCTGCTAAACAGTCCACTAAATGCATCAGCACCTGTGAAAAAAGGACACCCATGATGGCTCTTGCGCAAGAGATGGTACACTGGGTTGATGTGATGGAATCTTATAACAAGAAATACACAACCCATCTTGTTTGAAATCCTGAGAAGATAGGCCTGCCTGACAGGATTTACATAATTCCAACACTGGGGCCTCAGCCTCATGTTTCCCTTTGATCTTAGACATATAAGGTACAAAGGTAATGCAAATGCAACTTTTAATTACAGATATAGAAAACCCCACCACGTGCACAGAGAAAATAAACAAGTGACAGTAGACAGAGCAGCACTAGTACCAAGTCACATACAATGCAGATAAAACTTTTAGTTGAAAATGAGCTCTGAATCAACTGGTCAAAGCCCTAATAGAGTTGATTGATAGGATATAGAGCGTTATATACCTGGCCCCTGAGAGAGAGAGATACAGGGAGATCCCAATGCCTCCTGAGACCAACCCCGCATTCACAGAGCACAGAACATAGTCAGTGAACATCTCATATAAAGGTGAGTGGACCGACCCAGATGCGCAAAACTTCTATAGCTCATCCCTGGGTCGGGGGAGGGGCTGCCGGGGTGAGAGCTTACCTCCCCTATGCTGCACAAACCAATGAGGAATGCTGGCCACTCGGCAACAGAATGCGTCTGAAGCCCATCCTTGGTGCCAGGTGATATGGTCTGATGGCCTAGTTTGGGAGTGGCAAACCGGGCCCTCACTGCAGCAGCTTCCACGCATCTCCCATGCCGGATAGCCCGGACTCCCTCGCTCTTACCTGACTTCCCCGTGTCCTCCTGTTGCAGTCCAAGTCATGGCATCGCAATTTAACACCCGCCGCCATGACCCTGCCGAAATCGCCAGACAACACAGGTTACTGTGCGCTGGCAGGGGTAGATGGAGTCGCAGCACGGGCGTCTTATAAGACACCCTGATGCTAAACTCATAGTAGATAAAGGAAAAAAATAAAAAACTTGAGACTGTTTTCAGTCCGTACTGTCTCCTGCAGCACAAAACAAAAATGGAGTACCTGAGGCCTGGAGACAGGGTATATATGGGGGAGGACCCAGTGCATCCTGGGACCGGAAAGAGTTGACTGTTCGGTGCTGGGTTTCCACCAAACCACATATTCCCCAAGGTAGTTCCTGTGGACCCTGAAGAAGAAATTTGAATACATCAGAAAGATATATCAAATGTCTCAATGAGGGACATAGGCCTGATTCTGACCGCTCATGAGCGCACAGATGGTCCCCGCCTGCGCATGCTCCGCCTCCGGCGTGTGCATGCGCGAGACCCGTACTGCGACGGCAGCTCCGTCGCAATGGGTCTCGCTACAACATAGGGCGGCTGTCGATGTTGATTTACAGCTTGCCCCGTTTTTGTAAGCGGGGAGGGGGGGAGTGGCTGCACAAACGCAGGCGTTTCCTTAGGAACACCTGGCATTTGTGGGCGGCCCTACTCACATCACTCATGATATCTGTAGTGGACTTCCTGCTCTATTAGAGCAGGAAGTCCACTCGGGCTTGCGAGAGCCGAGACCCGACCATCGCTAGGCCGCTCGCAAAAGCTGTGGATGGTCACCCACAGCTTAGCAAGTGGCCTGGAGGCCGAAAAAATAAATAAAAAATCCCCGCCCTGATTCAGAGCGAGCGCTCGCAAACAGCGAGCGGCTCTGAATCAGGCCCCTAGCTTGTAAGAAAGCTCTGTCCCTGCAAATCCTCTCTGCACATGCGGAGTGGTTCTGCACATGCCCCGACTCCCCCCCCTTCCCACACACACACACACACACTTACATACTTCAGATGATTGTGACTTCCTCGGTGACCCGGTCATCTGATCGCTGTGCCCCCAGTCATCTGATGCAGTAAACTGAGGATGCAGCACGGCATCTCAGTTTACAGATTAGATGAAAGTGCCACAGCGATTAGATGACCGGTCCTGGTAAATAGTTTTTTTTTTCCTAGTTTATTTTTATTTTTTCGTTGTGATCAGCACTGCGGTCTATCAGATATGCAGGTTGATCACTGAAGCCTACTCAAAGTTCTGCTTTCTCTGCCAGCAGACAGGAAAGGCTGAGTTACAGTAGGTGAGACAGTGGGTACCCTGCTTAGCGCCATGTCACAGGGTTCCCCCCAGGATTTTTCACAATTCTCTTTAATACATTTATAGCAGATAGCATTTCCTATGACAAGTATGGAAAATGTGGTCTGCTTACTAAAAATTAGCAAATTTAAGGGCTTGGAGTAGTTTTTTAAGAAAACTACTCCAATTGCCCTGTCATACATTTAGGTGAAACTAAAATTAGAGATGTGGGCTGACCCCCGTGTTTTGGTTTTGGATCTGGATTCATCTTCGTGTTTTGGTTTTGCAAAACCACCATTAAGTGTTTTGGTTTTGGATCTGGGTTGTTTTTTTTTTTTTAAAAATGTATAAAAAGTTTTTAAAAACAGCTAAAATCATGTAATTTTTGCAATCCAGAACCAGATCAGAACTGCGACTTGGATCTGCCCGGATTCACAAATTTCAGGTGGATTCGGATTTCCAGAGAACCAGACCGCACATCTTTTAATGTGAAAAGAGCATGAAAACACACATTTTCACATTATTTTAGCAAAAAGATGATTCATAAATAGGGCCCTAAATCCTGTGTATTGCTACAAATATTCTCTTACTGTTCTGTGAAGAATGTTGGAAGGATCTAGATATTGCTGCAATGTATCTTGGATCCTTATTTTAGTACAAATCTCAAGCTGGCGCGTTTATTCTGAAAAAATATACCATCACAAACTGCATGTATTTTTTGTAAATTGTTCATGTTCTTTCATAAGTATCGTATATGATAGATGATCAAATATAAGAAGTGGTTTGTAATCAATAAACCATTACAGGGAGTGAAGTCATACTAAGGGGGGCCCATTTATTAATTATTGGGTTTTAGAACCGATAATTATAATTTTGTTATCACCGTTATTTGTGGCAATAAGAAATTATGATGGTGTTAGCTACAGAGATCAAGCTCTGCATTCGCATTCTGAAGCTTGGTTAATTTTGCAATACAGCAGTCCCCATACTGCAATCGGAAATGGGGGAACTACTGCAGATATCTCCAAAATCTGCAGCGGAAGCTTTATAACAGCTAAAATCATGTGCTTTGGACCTGTTTACATGCAATCCAAAACCAGAGTTTGTTTTTGAAATATGAGTGCCGAACTGACTGCAGAACCGAACCGGTACTTGGTTCGATTCGAAACCTCAAAATGATTTAGAACATTGACTTGCGTGGACTCGGAACCCTTAAGTGTTTCGTATTTCTGGAAAACCAAACCACGCATTTCTTATAATATGTAGGCTTGCCATATCATCCCTTTAACTCGGGAGACATGTAAGAATTATGTTAATGGAGAGGGAGTATTTTTCGGTCCCCGATAACCAATAAATGAATGCTGTACAGTAATCTAATTGATCATTAATTCCATTAAACATCAGCTACCTCGGTGCAACCTTTTGGACATAAAAACACTATTGTGAGGTGTGAGGTGTTCAGAATAGACTGGAAATGAGTGGAAATTAAGGTTATTGAGGTTAATAATAGCATAGGAGCAGAAAAACCTACAAATTCTGTGATTTTAGCTGTTTTTATGCTTTTTTTCAAAAAAATACAGATCCAAAACACAAAACCCAGAACCCAAAACACGGAAGGGTGGTTTTGGCAAAACCAATCCAGATCCAAAACACGAAGAAAGATCCAGATCCAAAACCAAAACACAAAACACGAAAAGTGGCCGGTGCACACCCCTAATATATATATATATATATATATATATATATATATATATATATATATATATTCTGATCCCTTGCTGGCAAAGGGTCCAATATGAGGTGCAGCTGTTTTAGAAATGTAATAATTAATTTAAATTAGTGTAATGAGGGTATGGTGATTGGATTATATATATATATATATATATATATATACACACACACACACACACTCTGTCTATATATATAAGTGTATGTATGCTATTCTGTGAGTGAGAATTATTTCTCAGTTATTCTATTTCTGTGTTACATGAGTTGGATAACAGTTTGACAGAAATGTTAGAAGACCACAATCGCTTTGATAATAAATAGTGTGGGTTTGTCTCACATAACACATAAAACACATGCAAAGAAGGGGGAGATGTAGATGACAAGTTATATGCTTGGAAACCAGGAGATAAAGGCAGGAATGGATTTTGGCAGGTAGAACATTCCACCCTATGAATGTCTATACCAGGGAAATGGATTTAACACTAGACTGCATACAGCAATAGATCATTGTTTCAGGTGCTAAAGCAAAGCATGTTGCTTAAGAAGGGCTTTATAGCTACAGATAATTGGAGTCTTTTCTGAAATGGTCTTAAAATGAATCAGACTTTCAGTGGAAAGAGCAGGATTTCTGAGGGAAGGGATCCATTTATGTAAAATGTGTCGCAAAATATTCTATGCTCGTATAATTTTCTTTAAATCCTTTTGGGCATAATGTCTTGGCCGAAACAGAACATTGCAATCCCTGCACTTATTATGTGCAGCCCAGACATGCCAAAGGGACACAGCAGCTTCAAGTGTTGTTTATGGACAGGTATTTCAGTCTATATTTTCAACTAACAGGTTAATATTTTTGCTTGGCTCCAAGAAAGTGCTGGAGGCTCTGATTAGAGAGATTGGAATTGGTGCTGGTTTATTGGCTGTTAGATGACCAACATCTTGCAATAACACTAGACTTAAATTGACTCCTTTATAAATCTATAAGTAACCCAGTGACAAGTTCAGTATAAAAAATTTTAAAACCACACTGTGGCCAAATAACCTTCACATTCATTAACTCAGCATGTACCGCTCCCAACAGTCCAGAGTTTAGCTGGAAATACCTGATTTTTGGTGACTAATGGTGGTGGTACATGTTGTTTGCAATGTGACAATAGTAAAATATAAACACATGAGTGTATCAGGGGGCAGATCAGGAGCATGGACAATTTTTATAAATGTGAATTTTACAAAGCTATGGAATGCAAAGTATAAGAATCTTGACCTCGCTAGTTAACGCCATCTTTAGCCTATGGACTACACATCACAAACATTTCCAGAGTGATTTACAGGATCACTCCTCAGTACTCACAGCTAGCACATGTGCAGTCAGCAGACCACGCATGCGTAATAACGCGCCTGTATACCGTACCTGGAAGTAAAGTAAATATACCCCTATATAAGACTGTGGGGCCAATTCATCATGACTAATGGGCAATGGGGCCACCTAGTATTCAGCAAACTCTGCGGAAGCCAAGTGCATTATCAGCTACTTCCTATGGGAAGGAGGTCTGGGCAACTCAGGTCATCACGCATGCGCAGTCATCCGGCACCCATTGGTAAGTAACAGGGCAGTCGAGAGCGGCCACGGGCCTGTGTACTGGAGGGGTCATATCTAAACCGGGGGAGACGTATCCACTTCTCCTACCAATTTTTTTAAAGTACTATGCTGCAAAGGGAGGCAGATCTAAGGGGAGGTCGATCAGTGTGATCGCCCTCACCCCCCTGGTAACACTTCTTACCTGCTTACTACTGCTGGCTGCTGTACAGCAGCGCAGCAGCACATCAGGCGTGGAGAGAGGGAAGACTGCAGCTGCTCAGCGGCAGCAGCCTCTATGGACCTTCAGCAACACAGCAGCGTTTTCTACACTGCAGAGATAGGCTGCTACCACCGAGCAGTAGCACAGCTATACAGCGGCCAGCAGCAGCCTCTATGGACCTTCAGCAACACAGCAGCGTTTTCTACACTGCAGAGATAGGCTGCTACCACCGAGCAGTAGCACAGCTATACAGCGGCCAGCAGCAGCCTCTATGGACCTTCAGCAACACAGCAGCGTTTTCTACACTGCAGAGATAGGCTGCTACCACCGAGCAGTAGCACAGCTATACAGCGGCCAGCAGCAGCGCTGCAAAGGGGGACAATGTCCTTCTCAGCAACATTGCCGGGTAAAGAGTAAAATAAGGACAACAGCTTTACATGTACCACCGGCTGTGATCATATCATTAGTGCTATCTCTGGATGGTCATAACAGAGACTCCAGAAAATAAAATAAAAGTCTTATTAACAAAATAAAGCATTTTTTTCCTTTACTCAAAATATATTTATATATTTTTTTTTAATTTTCAACACTTTTTTTATCTATTATTTTTTCTGCAAAGCCATATCACGTATACACAGAGATGACCAGGACTGGCCAGCAAAGTAGTAGGCGTCTTCTTAGCACCAACAGCCCTCAGCTGCCCCAGTGAAGTTTTATTTGCAGCAATAAAAAAAATATAGACCATTATGTGGGCGGGTAGAGGCTGGCAATAGTAAGCCGAGTACAGCAAGGTCACGTTCACACAATGGTAACACATTTAGAAATGACTACTAAGACTGTCAAGTAACATCTCTACGCTATAATATGGGAAGTAACTATACCAATTCATTACACCTGGCGCAAATGCTACTATTTTTGAAGCTGTATGTTCAGGGGAACATAGGCCCTGATTCAGAGCCAGACGCTCTGACAGAGCGCTCGCTCTGAATCAGGGCGTCTTTTTTTTTAAGGAGTGGCCTCCTGACCGCTCGCTTTGCTGTGGGTTGCCACCCACAGCTAATGCGAGCGGCCAGGATTATGGTCGCGATGGTCAAGACCATTGCGACCATCGGGCTTGCGTCGAGACCCTTGTGGTAGGGTCTCGTGGCCGCAAGCCCCAGAGAGCTTTCGGCTCAAACAGTTCTCATGGGAACGCCTCCGTCTGGGCAGCCACACCCCCGGCCAGCCCACCAAAGGGAGCGTGCTGTCACTCAACATCGACAGCACGCCCCCTTTGGTGCGAGACCAAGAGTGACGGATTGCCCGTCGCTATCCGGGTCTCGCGCATGTGCACGACGGAGCAGGCTCCGTCGTGGGCATGCGCTCTGGGTCACCATCGACCCAGTTGCAAGCGCTCAGCGCTTGTGACCGGTTCTGAATCAGGCCCATAGTCCAAGTAGCATTATAAAGTATTATGCTGCCAGTTTGTCCCGATGCAATTAGAATTCATGTACGCAGAAACACATACAGGGAGGGATGTACTAAGCATTGCATCCGCAAAGCGGTACATCCTGCCTCTCATCGGGTACATAACGTGGTTGATTACCGCGGTATGAACTTAGATGAAGCATCCGGAATGCATCGCATTCCAGTGCTTAGCACATATGGAAAATGTGGTAAAACTGCATTTTTACCACATTTTTAGTTTTAGTACATCGCGTCCACAGGGGTGATTCAGACGTGAACGCAGGTGAAGCATTGGGTGCAAACACCTGATGTTTCTCTGCATTCATCCCGATGTTTATTGGTTTTACCTCTGCGCATGCATCCCGATGTTTATTGGTTTTACCCCTGCATCCCGGTGTTTATTGGTTTTACCTCTGGGCATGCATCCCGATGTTTATTGCTTTTACCACTGCGCATGCATCCCGATGTTTATTGGTTTTACCCCTGCATCCCGGTGTTTATTGGTTTTACCATTACACATGCATCCCGGTGTTTATTGGTTTTACCACTGCGCATGCTTCCCGCTGTTTATTGGTTTTACCCCTGCGCATGCATCCCAATGTTTATTGGTTTTAGCCCTGCATCCCGATGTTTATTGGTTTTACCTCTGCATCCCGGTGTTTATTGGTTTTACCCCTGCATCCCGGTGTTTATTGGTTTTACCCCTGCATCCCGATGTTTATTGGTTTTACCACTGCGCATGCATCCCGGTGTTTATTGGTTTTACCCCTGCGCATGCATCCCAATGTTTATTGGTTTTACCCCTGCATCCCGGTGTTTATTGGTTTTACCACTGTGCATTCATCCCGGTGTTTATTGGTTTTACCACTGCGCATGCATCCCGGTGTTTATTGGTTTTAACTCTGCAAATGCATCCCGATGTTTATTGGTTTTACCTCTGGACATGCATCCCGATGTTTATTGGTTTTACCTCTGCACATGCATCCCGATGTTTATTGGTTTTATCTCTGCACATGCATCCCTGTAACCAGTGGGTTAAATAATTAATTCTACATAGGTATATAAATTGTAACACACAACCCTTGCTAGGCCCCATTGAAGTTTGAAAAGAGATTGTATTAATATAGTTGCAGTCTTTGCACAGACTGGTCAAATCACTTTTTGAGGTCAAACAAGACATACATATTGAGGCCTAGCTTGTACCTGTCATTACTATTAGTAGAAGTATAATGAGCCATTCATAGCTTTAAAGTGTTATCAGTAGACAGCCACATTCCAATAGAATTACCATTGTAAGATGTATAGAGACGCTAAGCATTATGGGTTATCTGAGACTCTACACCAGGGGTGGGGAACCTCTGGCCCGCGGGCCATATACGGTCTGCAAGGTGAAATCATCCAGCCCGGCCGGCTGTCAGCAGCAGCAGCAGAATCAGCGTAGTGTAGCGGCTGTCAGTGGCGGCAGGTAGCGCAGCGGGGGAGAGGGGATGTCAGGATTGTCATCGGCGGCTGGTAGCCAATGACAGCCCTGACACACCCCTTCTCCCCGCTGCGCTACCAGCGACGGCAGGTAGCACAGCGGGGGGAGGGTGTGTGTATCAGGGCTGTCATCGGCGGGAGGTAGCGCAGCGGTGGAGGGTGTCAGGGCTGTCATCGGGCGGATTAGTGCAGGGGCTCTCTCCCTATCAGCGGCGGCAGGTAGCACAGGGGGGGATAAGGGTGTCAGGGCTGTCATTGAGTGGCATGCAGGGTTCTCTCCCCATCAGCGGCGACAGGCAGGCAGCGCACAAGGGCGGGGGGGAATCAGGGCTGTCATATGGCTGCCATTGAGCTGGTTAGTGCAGGGGCGTGCAGGGTCTCACCCTAACAGCGTGAGCAAGCAGGCAGTGGTGGCACAGCAGGGGGTGTGTACAGTCAGTGCTGTCATCAGGCTAGTTTGGACTGAGAGGACCCCAGGGCTGCCTGTCACACATCCATAGGGACTGCCCCTCCAGACTCTAGGGGTGATTCAGACCCGCTCGTGAGCGCAGGACGCTCGCAAGCGGGTTGATGTTACCTCAATTCGCATGCGTACGACGGAGGGAGCTCCGTCGTGCGCATGCGCGAGACCCGGACAGCGACAGCTAAGCTGTCGCTCTAGGTCTCGCACCAAAGGGGTGTTGCTGTCGATGGTGACTGATGTTTATTGGTTTTACCCCTGCATCCCAGTGTTTATTGGTTTTACCTCTGTACATGCATCCCGATGTTTATTGGTTTTACCCCTGCATCCCAGTGTTTATTGGTTTTACCTCTGTACACGCATCCCGATGTTTATTGGTTTTACCCCTGCATCCCAGTGTTTATTGGTTTTACCACTGCGCATGCATCCTGATGTTTATTGGTTTTACCCCTGCATCCCGTGTTTATTGGTTTTAACACTGCGCATGCATCCTGATGTTTATTGGTTTTACCCCTGCATCCCGGTGTTTATTGGTTTTACCCCTGCATCCCGGTATTTATTGATTTTACCTATGCGCATGCATCCCTATGTCTATTGGTTTTACCTCTGCACATGCATCCCGATGTTTATTGGTTTTACCCCTGCATTCCGATGTTTATTGGTTTTACCTCTGTGCATGCATCCCGATGTTTATTGCCGGGATTTCGATAGGTGTTTCTGGGTGGTAACCAGGGGATGGCTAACAGTCGTGGGAGTGTCAGTGCAGCGTCTAAAGACGCAGTTGCACTGACTCCAGCAGCCATGGTCTCTCTGATATTCTGTGCTTGCCATAGGTGGGTGCAATGTCTGATGGTCAGGCCGATGGTGCGACTTTCTAAGTACATATCGCCACTATACGCTGTATGTGACAGTATCTATGGAAGTGTGTGGGGGTTGTCATCTATCAGCTTATCAGCACTGCTCTCCTGGGTTGGTTAGTGATGGAAGTCAGTGTGAATTAGTGATCACAGACCCTGGGGATGCCCAGTCAGAATGGGTGATTGCAATATATACACGGACATCTGGGTATGGGGGGACCAGGGATCCTGATTATTAGTACAGAATCTGGGAGATAAAGTAAGAATATTTAATGTATAATCTCACAGGCAGCACAGGGTTATGTCAAATCACATGGCGGCGCTGTGCGATAGGTGCGGAGCTGGAGACTCGGCGCTATAATTCTGCTGATGAGTAAGGCTGCGCGGAGAGGTCGCTGTATTCTTTATTACTGTATGCTTACTGTGTGTCTGGCACAGTGATCTCCCCCGTGCAGCGCACACCTGGGGTGCTGCTGCAGGGACAGAGCAAGCATATGTGCATGCACTGCAGGAAATCAAGCAAGGGCACAGTGCTACTCTGCTGCAAGTCCCCCCAGAACAAGCAGCACACAATGAGTTCCAGGATGGCAGGGGTGGAAGGGGGTGTCCATAGCTTACTTAATAAAAGCGAAAGTAGCCATAATGGCGCTGGAGCCCTGTAAGGGGGAGGGGCACGAGGTGGCCCGCGGGCCAGCGGCGCAAAAAAAGAGGGGACGGGCTAAGAGGCTCATCCCTAGTTTAACACGTAGGGAAGCATACTGGCCAATGGGGAAGCGTGATCAGATCAAGGGGGGGGGAGACAGCAGGGGCAATATAAGGGCAGGTAGGAGGGGAGGGGGCAGTGTACTTGCGGGAAGGAGTTCGTGGTGTAAGTTATTGCGTAGCGCAAGGTTAAGGCGGGGCCATCGGATAGTCGGCCTCTCCCCCTTAATGTCCCTAGTGTGCCAAGTGTTCAAACAGTGAGTATATCTGGTGGTTTTGGGTGGTACAAAAATGTTGGGGATGGTCTTGGGCACAGGTTATTATACGCGCTAAATCAGCATATTATAGATATAACCGGTGATATGCACGTTTGTGGTGATATACATTTCACAACAAACGTATATATTAAATGTTTTGTTAAACCGGTGGTGCTCCCCTAGAGTTAAAGATATAACATAGTAAAGAAAAAAGGAAAAAGAAAACTCTGTTTCTGGGGGCACGCTAATATTAAAATTAAAACTTTATTAAGATCTCATCATAGATCTGGTAGTACTAACCACAATAAACATATAAATACAGACAGACATACATGATACTACAATAGACAGATGATATATCACTTGATATGTGTGCCCCTCCTGAGATCAGGAATTAGGACAAAATCAAGTAAAGTTGTGACTTCAAGTATTAGAGGCAGGTGAAGAATACAAATCACTTATCTTAAAGAGGGATTAAATAGTCATGAAGCCCCTCCTGTGCTACTATCAAGTATGGTTAAGTAAAATATTACAAACCAATCGCAATATTATTGCTGTCTATATTATTAACAGTTAAGTTTCATAAATCAAACTCCATAAGTACAAGACAGACTGTATGGGGGAAACCCATCAACGTGATAGTATAGTAATGAAAAGCATCTGTATATTCCGATGAAGTGATAATCTGCTTTTAATCACATGCCCGTTGGCAGAGGTGGTCAATGAGAGTTACCCTCTCCAAATACAGATGATGCACAGAATTCCCTGCATCTGCTGTCAGCTCCCAGAGATAGAGCTGATGAGAGTACAGAAAGAATAGTACAGGGAGAGAAAAAAGCGATCTTACATATCTTATTAAATCGCTATATCCCTCCAATTGCAAAGTATTCTATACCAAGTTCTCCGGTGATAAAAATTCTAAACCACTCTCAGTTCTCAAGTCATCTTAATAACATCATTATTTGGAGTCATATATTGGTTCTCCATTTATCATGGGTGAAAATATTTACGAAAACATATACATATAATGATCCAGACTTCAATAGACTAAGATATGTTGATAAACAATGGAGGAGAAAATAATATATCTGCAATCCCCTCTACATGTATTTGTAACAGTGTTACAAGAGACAATTCAGTTATTATCTTTAATGCAATTTTAAAAAGAGATTGTCTTCACTTGTTTCTGTTTTCAGAAGGTCAGTACAAGGCAAGTATATCTTAAGTTCATATCATAATTAACATGAAATATGTCCCATAGCAGAAGAAAATGCTGGTTATTAATGGTCAGACAAAAGAAAAGGAAAAAAGAAACAAGAAACAATGAAATATGAAAGTCTCTGTTCCATGCACAACCCTGCAATACTATCTCAACATGTGCAATCAATATTGTAGTGAATGACTAAATAGTAAGGAGGCTGCCCTACTTAGAGACATAGACTCACAACCCTCTATTGACAGATATGGGGGAACGATTCCCTTGGTGAGGAAAAACCTCACCATCTGTGCAGGATCATAATAGAAAAAAGAGAAATTGTACTTTACCAGCTGGCAACCCTGCATGTACTAAACCATGTGTAGGGGATTCTATCTGCATGAAGTTCAATGCACTGCGAACATCCTTCAGTGTATTCTCCTCATGTGGACAACGCGCGTTTCACCCTGCGGCTTCATCAAGGTCTATGTTTGTCCTCATGTGCTGCCGGCTTATATCCAGAAGCTTGATCTCCTAAATGGAGTAATTAATATCACCTGTGAATCGGTGTCTGTAAGTGGGAGGAGTTACGCTCGTCATCCGTGCATGAATGACACTCTCGCGTCATCCAGGAGTTCCCTCTATTAGTCATGATAGGGGGCGGGGCATGGTCCCCACATAGTGGATCTCTAGACTAGCCTTTCACATGTCGTGCTAGAAGGCGGGACTAAGTGCCATCTCAAGCCGGACACTCCCAATAGAGAAAAAGGAATAGTGAAACACATTTATACTAGCGGAGGTATACAGAGTCAGAATGAATCCTATCTGTATCCAACCAGCAAAACTCCCTTCACTCATCACGTTAAAAGGTGGAGTATAAGATGAAATCTTATATATGACAGATATATGAGACAAAAAAACACTACAGCAATATGTTGTTAATAGGAATGATAGATACCCTGCACATATAATAAGGTTAATAGGAAAATATTCTGATTATGTTAGATCAAAAATTTTTTACATGTTATGTCATAACTAGAATATTGAAATTATTATTCGTCCATTGACAAGGTAAGTAGGGTAATGTTAAACATAAATCTAAATATAGATCTATATGTGTAATCATAAATGATAACCAGACTAATGCTATAAATAAACACTTATTAATATCTACATCAAGACTATAATATGACCAGACAGATATTACAACATCCGATCAATGGTGCAGGCGATATTGATGGTAAGTATTAGGCATTATCCCTCTAATATATACATTTGCTGGGATTAGGTGCACACATAGGGTAGTTGAAAAAATTGGCCCATCCTTCTCTGAGGTAAGTATTGGATAACCCTTATTCCACTATAGGGAGAAAGTTGAAATCAAAAAATTAGAACATTAGGAAATTACTTAGAATATCAATATGGGCAGTTGTATGGTCAGAGGAATGCTCCAAAATTGATGTTTTCATTTAAACCATCTGGTGTCAGTGTCTAAAGGGAAAAAAATCCATTCACTCTCTTTACATAGCAATGCCTTCATTGTGTCACCCCCACGTATGCCCAGATTGATTTTTTCTAAGCCAAATGCACTAACCACTCTTGGTTGTCCATTATGTTTTAAAAAAACATGTTTTGCCACTGTTGTTATCTGTTTCATCTTATTTCTATCATTTTCTACATTCCTGATGTTCCCAATGTGTTCCAAGATCCTTTGTTTAAGTTTTCTGGATGTCATCCCCACATATCGCAAACCACAAATGCACTCTATGCAGTATATCACTCCACATGTGTTGCAATTGATGAATGTCTTGATCTCTATATTGTTGTTGTACCTGTCATTTACTGTTTCTCTACTTTTCATATATGTGCAGGCCTTACAATTACCACATGCATGGGACCCCATCTGTTTCCAAATTCTGTTTGAATATCTCTCAAAGTGACTGCGGACAATGGAATCTCTGATATTTTTGGATCTCCTCCAACTCATCAGTGGTTTAGGAGGTAGTTTATCCTTAAGATCTTTATCCATGAGGAGGATGGGCCAGTGTTTAGTGGCTATAGTCTTGATATCTAGCCACTCTTGGCTAAAGTTGCCAACAAAACGTATATCTTCCTTTTTTTCATTTTGTTTTTATTAGGTGGAAAGATCAAATTCTCTCATTTGGTCCGTGATGTATATTTAATTGCCCTCTTGATGGAACAGTGGCTATATCCTCTATCTCTTAATCTCTTTGTAAGTTCTACACTTTTCTCTCTGAAGATCTTCTCATCTGAGCAATTTCTCGTTAAACAGAGAAATTCCCCTTTTGGAATGTTCAAAAGTGTAGGCGGAAAATGATAGCTTGTGTTATGTAACAAGCTATTGTTCGCCGTGCTTTTCTGATATAGATCCGTAATAATTTCTCCATTGTCCTTTTTAGTAATTTCGAGATCAAGGAATGTAACTCCCGTATGACTCATTTCTGATATCAAATGTGAATTGAGGGTATTTGTATTCAATACAGTTAGAAATTCCAAGAGTTCCTCCTTTGTACCCTTCCAGACCAAGAGGATGTCATCTATGTATCTGAGCCAAATGATGATATTTGCAGTAAACCTGTCATTGATGTCACTAAATACAGATACCTGCTCCCACTAGCCCAGGTACATATTGGCATATGTGGGCACACATGCCGCACCCATCGCTGTCCCTCTGGTCTGTAGGTAATAACCATCATTGAATGTGAAATAATTCTTACCCAACACAAATTTCAAGAGTTCCAAAAGAAAATCATTGAATGAACTGTCCTCCCTCATGCTCAGAAAATATTTGACCGCTTTGAGCCCGTTGTCATGGTTGATACTTGTGTATAGAGATTCGACATCCAAGGAAGCAAGGATCCAATTTTCCTCTATTCTAATCCCTGTTAATTTACGTAACACATCTGAGGTGTCTTGTACATAGGATGGTAAACTGATGACAAAATCCCTCAAATGTAGATCTAAAAATATACTGGCCTGTTCACTCAATCCACCTATGGCGGACACAATAGGCCTGCCTGGAGGTTTCTCTTTCCTTTTGTGCACTTTTGGCAGCATATCAAAGGTGGGTATTCTTGGGTTTTTGACTGTTAAGAATTCTAGTTCTTGTTTAGTAATCACACCTTCACTATAGGAGTTATTAATTATCCTATTGTATAGACTCAGGAAATTTTCTGTCGGATTCAAGAGGAGTCGCTTATAACAATTCTCATCTGATAACTGTCTTAATGCCTCTTTTATATAGAGGTCTTTTGGCCAGATAACTACGTTGCCACCTTTATCTGACTGCTTAATGACAACATCGTCCCTTTTCCTTATCTCTGCCAGGGCTCGTCTTTCTGGCCAGCTCAGATTGATGTTAAGTGAGGGTCTTGATTTCACATTCTGGTGGAGAGTATCCAAGTCCGTAGACATCATTTCCCTTAAGACTTTGACTTCAGGGCATATTGTTTCTTGAGGAAAGAAGGTTGATCTTCTTTTACACACTGGTCTTTTATATGTACTTCCGACCTCCATCTGTTCTGTATCACAAGGTTCAAGTGACTCCAAGATTTCAATTGCTTCTCTCTCTTCATCAGTCCAAAAATGAGGTCCTACTTCTATCAAATTTTGTGACAGAGTTTCCTCTCTATCTGGACCTAAGGTGACATTCCTCTGGGAAGTCATAGTTATAGGTTGGGTTTCTCTAACTGCATAGAATTTAGTAAGTAGCAGTTTTCTGCAAAAAAGATTGAGATCCTTTTCCCATAGGAATCTGTCAAAGTGTGCTGTTGGAGAAAAAGAGAGACCTTTAGCAAGAACAGATTGCTGTGATTCAGTGAGAAGTTTACTGGATAGATTAATGATTTGTAAATCTTTAAGATCCCGCGATTCTATTTCCGAAATCAGGGGGACTGTCTCTGGGGTAATGGAATATCCCAAAAGTCTTGACCTCTTCCTCTTTTTCTTGCTCCTACTTGGTTTTCTCTTGGGTTTTTGAACCTCCCTCCTCGTCCTCTCTCTACTCATAAAAAAGAAGAAGAGTTCGGGGATGTTGTATTGGTGTTGTATCCAAGTGTATTTTTTGATATACCAGAGAATTCGGGAACCTCTTCTACACTTGATAGCTCAGCCTCAGATGAGGAATGGTCGTAGTTCTTTCTATAATCCAAATTTTGTCGTGTTATCTTTTTCCACTTGAAAATTTCTCCCCCCAAATAGTCCTTTTTGTCCCTGAGAAATTTGTTCTTTTTGCGATCTACTATCATTTGTTCATACCTTTCCAAATCTTTCTTATTTTTTTCATACAGTGTTTGGAAGTGGGCCTCCGTCTCCCACTTTTCTAGTTTCTTTCCTAGAATTTCAATCTCTTTCTCCACAGATTCAAGTGTCAACAAATTGTGTTTTACTAAAATGCTCATCAATTCTGATGAGCATTTATGGAGACAATTTTCCCAATCTTCCTTCAAATTTGGAGTAGCGAGGTCAAAAGTTGGGAACATTTTTGGCCTCAAACCTCTCGGTGAAATTTTTTGTTTCAAATAATTTTCTAGTTTAGTTAAGTCCCATGAAAGTCTTATTTGTTTTTGAAAATTATACTTTAGTTTGTAAAAATCATCTTCCCAACTAGCATTAGGTATTGGGATTGTTATTGTACTTGGGAAGATAGTATTAATATCCTCAATTATTCTCCGTCTAGTACTCAACTCCTCTTTCAGACTAAATGCGGACATATCCAATATGATATGTACGTACTCTTAATACGAATAACAAATGGTATTAAATATTTGAATTAGTTATTAAACAGATCTAACTGAGAAATACTAGTTTGTGGATTCAAGAAATCCACTAATATACATTGGGTTGAACATAGGAACCGTGCTCAAGACCTGAAATCTGACCTAGGTCAGAGAAATATATTGGTACAAAAATGTTGGGGATGGTCTTGGGCACAGGCTATTATACACACTAAATCAGCATATTACAGATATAACCGGTGATATGCACGTTTGTAGTGATATACATTTCACAACAAACGTATATATTAAATATTTTGTTAAACCGGTGGTGCTCCCCTAGAGTTAAAGATATAACATAGTAAAGAAAAAAGGAAAAAGAAAACTCTGTTTCTGGGGGCACGCTAATATTAAAATTAAAACTTTATTAAGATCTCATCATAGATCTGGTAGGACTAACCACAATAAACATATAAATACAGACCGACATACATGATACTACAATAGACAGATGATATATCACTTGATATGTGTGCCCCTCCTGAGATCAGGAATTAGGACAAAATCAAGTAAAGTTGTGACTTCAAGTATTAGAGGCAGGTGAAGAATACAAATCACTTACCTTATAGAGGGATTAAATAGTCATGAAGCCCCTCCTGTGCTACTATCAAGTATGGTTAAGTAAAATATTACAAACCAATCGCAATATTATTGCTGTCTATATTATTAACAGTTAAGTTTCATAAATCAAACTCCATAAGTACAAGACAGACTGTATGGGGGAAACCCATCAACGTGATAGTATAGTAATGAAAAGCATCTGTATATTCCGATGAAGTGATAATCTGCTTTTAATCACATGCCCGTTGGCAGAGGTGGTCAATGAGAGTTACCCTCTCCAAATACAGATGATGCACAGAATTCCCTGCATCTGCTGTCAGCTCCCAGAGATAGAGCTGATGAGAGTACAGAAAGAATAGTACAGGGAGAGAAAAAAGCGATCTTACATATCTTATTAAATCGCTATATCCCTCCAATTTGCAAACTATTCTATACCAAGTTCTCCGGTGATAAAAATTCTAAACCACTCTCAGGTTTTGGGTGGTAGTGAGAAGTTGTTCTGGTTGGTATGGGGGCCCCCACAAATTTGCTGCCCTGGGCCCCCACAGACCTTAATCCGTCCCTGCTCACGTGATCATTTTACTTTTACCTACGGCCCCCCTTGTGACTGCTGTGCACAGATGGCCTTCCAGCTGTGCATGAGCCATGCGGAAAACCCTGTAATGAGCCCCGGGATCTACTGCAGCGCACCAGAGAGGGATCGCAATATCCCTATCCAGAACGGCTGCCCCATTGTAGGTAATGGGCTAACGACATCTTAACATGGAGTTAGCTTACACAGGCAAGCATTGCGGATATTTTTAAATACTGTTCCCATACAAAACTATGGGGACTGCTGCTGCATATTTTAAGGGCAGAATTAATTAATAAATAGACCCTTAAAGATGTAGAACATCCTAAGACTAAGCATTCATTTTAATTCTTGAAATCTAGCACATACCTCTAGCATCAAAGAATTCATCATCTGAGCTGTCCACAGAGTCATTCACAATCTTCTGCAGGTGCCATTGTGCTCCACTAAAGCGCCGTGTTCCACCTAACAAAATGAAGGTAAAATAAACAGTTATGAGAGAAAAGGAACATACATATCGGATTGGAAATCACTGCTGTGTTACCAGCGGTGTAAATTCCTCCCCTCCCCCTCCCGCCCACCCCAGCAGCAGCTGATGGTCTGACATGGAGCTCTCCACTAGTGTATGGTGGCTTCTCAGGTGCCGGGAAGGAGTGCCATGTATTGGGCGGCCTTGACGGTACACTCCGGGTACATAGATACAGCCCTAAGTGGGGTGAATATGTTGTGGACAATGGAGGAGGTGCCCCTTCAGAGCTGGAGCCCGGCGGCAGGCGCCTCCATTGTCTCCCATAGTTCTGCCCCTGTGTGTTACCCATAAAGAACATGATGTATGGGCGCAGTGTTGGACTGGGGCATGAAGGGCTCACCAAGAAATGCAGTGGTAAGGGCCCAAGCTTAAAGGGTGTCCATCCACCAGAGGGGGTGTGGCCAGCCACCACAGAAGCATACCTCCCAACATAACCCTCTCCAGGAGGGACACAATGCTCTGGTCCTGGACTTCCCTGGTGAGAGGCGGGGCTGCAGCGCAGTTCAAAATTCAAATAGGGGAGTCACACCAACTGTCATTTCACACACTGCCAAACATCACTGGCTGGGACTCACTGGCAGTTGGTGTGACTCCCCTATTTGAATTTTGGACTGTAGTGCAGCCCCATCTCTAGAGCCTCCACCAATCCTAAATAACCAGGGAAGTCCAGGAACAGAGCATTGTGTCCCTCCTGGAGAGGGTCATGCTGGGAGGTATGCAGAAGGACAGTCAACCATTAGAGAGGACATTCAAAAGAACAGGGCCCCTTTGTAAAGGAGGAGCAGGGGATCATTCTGTTTGATTGGAGCGATACTCTTAGTTTCCAAGGAAACAAACCAAGCACCCAAGTTCATCTATAAGCTTTGCTGCATTATACTGTACATATAGACAAACTAGGCTTGTGCTGTGTACAGTGGCAACATATATGCTGTGATCGTCTTATTTTCTATGCTGGCTTTTATCAATAATGAAATTGTGTTGGACAGAGTGATACTGGCATGTCAGGTGTAAAATATGACGTATTTCCCAGTATCCAACCTCACTACAGCCCTGTCTACAAGCAATTTTATATAAAATAACGAGTGAACAACATTCCATTTCTGTATACAGTATATATGTGAGTCTAGCAATGAAACATGTCAGATGTTACACTCTGTATCTGATAGGTGAGTACATTGTAACTGCAATGTAATGGTGTGTGAAGCATATGTGCTAGTGTAGGAATTGCAGAGATTGAAGATTCCTTGATGCTCGGCTGCAAGCTTAAAAGTAGGAGGATTTTGTTCATATTTTGATGAAAACATTTATTTTGGTGGATACACCCAGATTTGCAGTGATGGTAACAAGTGTCGGCAGCAGCGGTCATTCTCTTTTGTATATGTGCCTCTCCTGACATATGAAGACCCTGGAGAGCAATTTCTACAGGTCAGCTATGTATAATATACAATTTTTTAAGACACTAAGGGCCGTATTCAATTTGAGGCGATAAGTCTGGATCTGCGGTAATTTACCGCCGATAACATCATTATCGCCTGTTTTGGTTTTACCCCGTATTCAATTTCAAAGATTTTCCACCTAGGCGGAAAGTCAATGCAATGTAATAGGCGGTAAAGTATTGCCTATGAATGGCAGGCGGTAAAAAGTGCAGAATTGGGGTTTTGGGGTGCAACGTTTCTGGAACCCCTGTGCAGCCTTCAGACAGTCCCCCAAAGGTAATCTGTGTTAAAAAAAAAAAAAAAAAACTTAGAGACACCCCAAAAATTTACTGTGAAAAAGGGGGCGAAAAAAAAAATTGGGGTATGAACTTAAAAACTAGCAAACTTGACTCTGGGGGGTCCCCAAGTATGTCCCAAGCGTTTTTTTGATTGCAGGTGTTTGCGGCAGGTGGATTTTTCACGATTTCTGTTTATTAATTGTGAAAGCTACGCATTGCATGTTGGACTAATAAGGGGGAAATAGATCTATGTATTAATTGTGAAAGCTATGTATTGCATGTTGGATTAATTAGGGGGAAATAGATCTATGTATTAATTGTGAAAGCTATGCATTGCATGTTGGACTAATAAGGGGGAAATAGATCTATGTATTAATTGTGAAAGCTATGCATTGCATGTTGGACTAATAAGGGGGAAATAGATCTATGTATTAATTGTGAAACCTATGCATTGCATATTGGACTAATAAGGGGGAAATAGATCTATTTATTAATTGTGAAAGCTATGCATTGCATGTTGGACTAATAAGGGGGAAATAGATCTATGTATTAATTGTGAAAGCTATGCATTGCATGTTGGACTAATAAGGGGGAAATAGATCTATGTATTAATTGTGAAAGCTATGCATTGCTTGTTGGACTAATAAGGGGGAAATAGATCTATGTGTTAATTGTGAAAGCTATGCATTGCATGTTGGACTAATAAGGGGGAAATAGATCTACAGTATGTGTTAATTGTGAAAGCTATGCATTGCATGTTGGACTAATAAGGGGGAAATAGATCTACAGTATGTATTAATTGTGAAAGCTATGTATTGCATGTTGGATTAATAAGGGGGAAATAGATCTATGTATTAATTGTGAAAGCTATGCATTGCATGTTGGACTAATAAGGGGGAAATAGATCTATGTATTAATTGTGAAAGCTATGCATTGCATGTTGGACTAATAAGGGGGAAATAGATCTATGTATTAATTGTGAAAGCTATGCATTGCTTGTTGGACTAATAAGGGGGAAATAGATCTATGTGTTAATTGTGAAAGCTATGCATTGCATGTTGGACTAATAAGGGGGAAATAGATCTACAGTATGTATTAATTGTGAAAGCTATGCATTGCATGTTGGACTAATAAGGGGGAAATAGATCTACAGTATGTATTAATTGTGAAAGCTATGTATTGCATGTTGGATTAATAAGGGGGAAATAGATCTATGTATTAATTGTGAAAGCTATGCATTGCATGTTGGACTAATAAGGGGGAAATAGATCTACAGTATGTATTAATTGTGAAAGCTATGCATTGCATGTTGGACTAACAAGGGGGAAATAGATCTACAGTATGTATTAATTGTGAAAGCTATGCATTGCATATTGGACTAATAAGGGGGAAATAGATCTACAGTATGTATTAATTGTGAAAGCTATGCATTGCATGTTGGACTTATAAGGGGGAAATAGATCTACAGTATGTATTAATTGTGAAAGCTATGTATTGCATGTTGGACTAATAAGGGGGAAATAGATCTATAGTATGTATTAATTGTGAAAGCTATGCATTGCATATTGGACTAATAAGGGGGAAATAGATCTACAGTATGTATTAATTGTGAAAGCTATGTATTGCATGTTGGACTAATAAGGGGGAAATAGATCTATGTGTTAATTGTGAAAGCTATGTATTGCATGTTGGACTAATAAGGGGGAAATAGATCTACATATGTATTAATTGTGAAAGGTATGCATTGCATGTTGGACTAATAAGGGGGAAATATATCTATGTTTTAATTGTGAAAGCTATGCATTGCATGTTGGACTGATAAGGGGGAAATAGATCTGTGTGTTAATTGTGAAAGCTATGTATTGCATGTTGGACTAATAAGGGGGAAATAGATCTACAGTATGTATTAATTGTGAAAGCTATGCATTGCAAGTTGGACTAATAAGGGGGAAATATATCTATGTGTTAATTGTGAAAGCTATGCATTGCATGTTGGACTAATAAGGGGGAAATAGATCTATGTATTAATTGTGAAAGCTATGCATTGCATGTTGGACTAATAAGGGGGAAATAGATCTATGTATTAATTGTGAAAGCTATGCATTGCATGTTGGACTAATAAGGGGGAAATAGATCTACAGTATGTATTAATTGTGAAAGCTATGCATTGCATGTTGGACTAATAAGGGGGAAATAGATCTACAGTATGTATTAATTGTGAAAGCTATGTATTGCATGTTGGATTAATAAGGGGGAAATAGATCTATGTATTAATTGTGAAAGCTATGCATTGCATGTTGGACTAATAAGGGGGAAATAGATCTACAGCATGTATTAATTGTGAAAGCTATGCATTGCATGTTGGACTAATAAGGGGGAAATAGATCTACAGTATGTATTAATTGTGAAAGCTATGCATTGCATATTGGACTAATAAGGGGGAAATAGATCTACAGTATGTATTAATTGTGAAAGCTATGCATTGAATGTTGGACTTATAAGGGGGAAATAGATCTACAGTATGTATTAATTGTGAAAGCTATGTATTGCATGTTGGACTAATAAGGGGGAAATAGATCTATAGTATGTATTAATTGTGAAAGCTATGCATTACATATTGGACTAATAAGGGGGAAATAGATCTACAGTATGTATTAATTGTGAAAGCTATGTATTGCAAGTTGGACTAATAAGGGGGAAATAGATCTATGTGTTAATTGTGAAAGCTATGCATTGCATGTTGGACTAATAAGGGGGAAATAGATCTACAGTATGTATTAATTGTGAAAGCTATGTATGGCATGTTGGACTAATACGGGGGAAATAGATCTACAGTATGTATTAATTGTGAAAGCTATGCATTGCATGTTGGACTAATAAGGGGGAAATAGATCTACAGTATGTATTAATTGTGAAAGCTATGCATTGCATATTGGACTAATAAGGGGGAAATAGATCTACTGTATGTATTAATTGTGAAAGCTATGTATTGCATGTTGGACTAATAAGGGGGAAATAGATCTATGTGTTAATTGTGAAAGCTATGTATTGCATGTTGGACTAATAAGGGGGAAATATATCTATGTTTTAATTGTGAAAGCTATGCATTGCATGTTGGACTGATAAGGGGGAAATAGATCTATGTGTTAATTGTGAAAGCTATGTATTGCATGTTGGACTAATAAGGGGGAAATAGATCTACAGTATGTATTAATTGTGAAAGCTATGCATTGCAAGTTGGACTAATAAGGGGGAAATATATCTATGTGTTAATTGTGAAAGCTATGCATTGCATGTTGGACTAATAAGGGGGAAATAGATCTATGTATTAATTGTGAAAGCTATGCATTGCATGTTGGACTAATAAGGGGGAAATAGATCTATGTATTAATTGTGAAAGCTATGCATTGCATGTTGGACTAATAAGGGGGAAATAGATCTATTTCTTAAAGTGAATGCTACTAATAATTTAATGCCAAGGCTGCTTGGGAGCAGGGCCGCAACTAGGGGGCGGCTGGAGGTGCACATGCACCGGGTGCGCTGCTGCACCCGGCGACAGTGTCCTCCAGTCCGGCGCCGCAGGGAGACTCCAAGCCGGACGCACGCTGAGATGTTATTACCAGCGAGCCTCCGGCTCCTTCCCTGCAGCGCCGCGTTAGCTGGAGGCTGGAGTTCTCGTCTGAACTCCAGCTTCCGGCTCTCTACACAGGCACTATGGGAGAGACGTAATGACGTCTCTCCCATAGTTCCGAGGAGCAGCCGGGCGGACCTGACGGCGGCAGTCACAGGAGCGTGGTTTAAAGTAAGTATTTTTGTGTGTGTGTGTGTGTGTGTGTGTATGTGGCACTATGGGGGCATTAACTGGGGGCACTACAGGGGGACTACAGTGGCATTACCTACAGGGGCATTACCAGGGGGCTCTACAAGCTGTGGATGGTCACCCACAGCTATGAGAGCGGCCTGGAGGCGGATTTAAAAAAAAAAATCTGCCCTGATTCAGAGCGATCACTTGCAAATAGGTCCTGATTCACAGGCGCTCACTAAGTCCTTGATTCTGGCCATGTTACTCAGATGAAAGAATGATGATTTGATTATTGCTGACACCTGATATTTAATTGTCATGCCACAATCTAGGGCAACACCAAGATTCTGCACATGCTCAGTGTATTGCAACTCTGGATCTCCAAGCATAAATCCATTTGGTAGCTAAGCTGTAGTCTTGCCATTAACGGTGAGGTCCTATCATAAGAACCTCTGATTTATCAGGATTGAGTCACAGCCAATTTGCAATAATCTACTCCTGGATACCAGCTAGACAGTCATTTAAGTTTGAAGTTGGGTCCTAAGTACCCCTTGTAAAGGGCAAGTACAGTTGAGTATCATTAGCATAGCAGTGGAAGACCTGGCATGATGTCTGATTAGTTCAAATTCTATATTTCCCTTTAACTATGTTCATATATTCTACTCTCCATTACAAAATATATAATACATGTATTTTAAGTAAACACAATATGGGATGATAGTATATGTAAAATACTACTAAACTGTTATTTTTTATATAGTTTACCTAAATTAACAATTTATGAAGCTACATATTTTAATTATTCAGACCAAAGATTACTATTGTCATAAAAATGGCTTTGTGCACACCACAAAGTGCTGCACTATTATAGTTACAGGTACACAATCATGGTGACTTGCACTCAATATACCCAAAATAATTTTTTTTTTCAACCTTAGTTTTCATTTTAGAAATAAAATCCAGGCAAGGAAGCATCTTGATAAATGACATTTGCTATGTGAAATGCTTTTTAGTGCTTTTAATCACTTTTAGTATTTAAACAACAAGGAACTAACCCTATTCTCCCCCTTAACCCTCCTTTAGGGGTGCCTAACCCTAACCTCCCCCCTAGTGCCTAAACCTAACCCCCCCTTTCCCGCAGCCTAACCCTAAGTCCCCCCGGGAGCCCCTAACCTAACCCCCCCCCCCCCCGCGCGCGCGGGGCTTACCTTCGATTGGTATGGCGGGCTTCAAGCTCCCGGCATAGGTCTAATGACGGGCGTTGGGATTTCGACGCCTGTCATTAGTACCTTGCCGGGATTTGACAGTCGGGAAGCTGGCAGTCGGCAATGCGACCATCGGCTTCCTGACTGCATCCCATTAAATCATCATCTTTTCAATTAGCATATTGGTCTTTTATATGGTTTGTAGTTTTATGGTTCCATTCAATTCATGTACAGTGACTTATGAGTGGGTGTAGACATTGCTGCACTATGTACTCCATTAGGTGCACTCGGAAGTCACTATGCTGTATCTTGACAAAGAAGATCACATTTGCTTTACATAAAGCAAGCAATTTATTTGTGCTACCTTCATTAAGTTCTATTACAGTTGAACAGAGTGGGCTTATGCAGTGTATTACATAAAGACATTTCACTCGTCAGATACCTTTATAATGATACATAAAAGAG
This sequence comes from Taudactylus pleione, assembly GCA_031769625.1. Lineage (NCBI taxonomy): Eukaryota > Metazoa > Chordata > Amphibia > Anura > Myobatrachidae > Taudactylus > Taudactylus pleione. Next base: position 8,308,222 of record JAUIMM010000484.1, read on the forward strand.
TTTCTAACTTACTACTGTCTGAAGATAAAATACGTAGAGTGATTCATTACCAGCACATGATGTGAAATGGTGTTCCTGTTTCATGCGCCAAAGGTTCCATTAAACACCTTATTCTATGCCTCCTGCTGTTACGTTATGAAAGTACCAAGGGCAGAAAGTTTCAATAAGCACAAGGACACTTCACTATAAGATTGAATTAACCTCAGTATACAGTAGTGCAGTGTGTGTGGTTTTGTAATAGCACAGTTTAAAAGGCTAAATGCTATGTTCTCTATTTAATAAATGGTGAAAAAGCCCTACCCCTCCGAAACACCTGTTTTTGCAGGAGATAGGGCTTTTAGCTGTTTCTATTCAATGGTACAGCATATTTTACAAAGAACACCGCTATCCTTCTTCAGTTGTCAATAACTTTTCTCTGCAGCAGGCAGGACTTGGTCACTACTGCTGTGCCTCCCAGCCTCCAACAAGGCAGAGTTCTCTGAAACATTTGGGGGGAATTTCTTGCACTAAATGGCGTCCACATAGGGACAGTTACTTACTGAAAGAGAAAAAAGAATATCTCTTTGCTAGCTGCTTGTTGTGAATAATATAAAATGTAACATTCCTTACCCAGTCTTAACTATAAAAAAGTACAGTTTCTCTTGCTACATAAATATGATTTACATGAATTAGATGGAATGGGTATGTAATGCTGGCTGTTGGGATACCTATCAGAATACCGACAGCGGCTTCCCGATGGTTGGTATCCCGACAGGGGTAGGGTAAGTATACTTACCCTGCCCCCTTCTCTCCATAACCCTCCCTTCTTGTAGCACAACCCTCCCCAGCCCGCACCCTAACCCTCCCCGTTAGTGCGTAGACCTAAGTTTCTCCCCCTAGTGCCTAAACCTAACCCTCCCTCCTTAGTGCCTAAACCCCCCCCCAATGGTGCCTGACCCTAACCCTCCCCCCTAGGGGTGCCTAACACTAATCTCCCCCCCAAAACCTAACGCTAACCCCACTAATTTACCTGAACCTAACCCTCCCCCCTGCGCCTAGCACTAAGGACGGCCCGGCTAACCATCGTTCGGGCTGGCGTCCTCCTGCATTCCGGCATCAGGATTAAGATAGGCGTCAGTATTTTGATGCCCATCTTAACTCCCTTGTTGGGATTCCAGCATCGGCATGGAGACCGATGGCCGCGAACTACAACCCGAATTGGATTATGCGTTTATTCAGTTAATAAAAACCACTATTGATCACAATTGCTCATACTTGCGTGAGTTCTTGGGATGAGGTTATAAAGATTAAAAGTCACCCATGGATAGTAATTTTTTTTGTAGTGTAGCGTTTTATGCACTTGTGTGTAGGCAAATGCAGGGGGGTTTCCAGTTGCCCACAAACCCTCTCCAAGCCAGGGTGCATATTTACTAAAGTGCGGGTTTATAGAAGTGGAAGTGTTGCCCATAGCAACCAATCAGATTCTAGTTATTTCTTTAGCACCTTCTAGAACAGGAATGGGGGACCTTTTTCCTGCTGAGGGCCATTTTGATACATATAACATTGTTCACGGGCCCGCTGCAGGCCACGACCCCTCTGTGTGAATTCACACAGGGGCGGGCCACAATCGCAGGTGATTACAGCAATGCCCGGAGGATCCTGAGGATGCTCCAGGGAGTTGTAAGGGCAGCAGTGTGACCATCTGAAGCATCCTAAAGATGCCCCAGGCGGCACTGCTGCATAGATTCATGCTGCAGGGTGCCATTCTAGGCACCCTGCTGGCCAGATGAGGCTAGCAGAAAAAAGCTCAGAGGGCCAGACCAAATGTTTCCGGGGGCCTTATACGGCCCCCAGGCCTGAGGTTCCCCATCCCTGTTCTAGAAGATAATAGCTAGAATCTGATTGGCTGCTATCAACAATATCTCCACTTCTATAAACCCGCACTTTAGTAAATATACCCCATAGCTCAAATCACGACCACAATAGCTATATTGCATAATACAATTTTAGTATAACTGCGTTATAATGGGACATAACTATACGGCTTATAGCATATGGCTTAGCATATACATATATATACACTTTTTCTTTTCATATATATGTTAGGGGGAACATAGGGCCTGATTCAGAGCCGGACGCTCTGACCAGAGCGCTCGCTCTGAATCAGGGCCCTCCTACCTAAACTTGGAGCGGCCTCTAGGCCGCTCGCATAGCTGTGGGTGACCACCCACAGCATATGCGAGCAGCCAAAAAGATGGTCGCGATGGTCAAGACCATCGCGACCATCGGGCTTGCAACGAGACCCTGCGGTAGGGTCTCGGTGACCGCAAGCCCTGGAGTAATTTTGGCTCTATCAGAGCCAAAATAACTCCCACTGACATCACTAGTGATGTCAGTGGGGCCGGACCTAGACGGTAGGTGTTCCCATGGGAACGCCTCCGTCTGGTAGCCACGCCCCCGGCACGCCCACACTCAACATTGACAGCACGCCCCCTTTGGTGCGAGACCCGGAGAGACGGCTACCCCGTCGCTAGCTGGGTCTCGCGCATGCGCACGACAGAGCAGCCTCCGTCGTGCGCATGCGCACTAGGGCACCATCGATTCGCTCGCGAGCGGGTCTGAATCAGGCCCATAGTCCAATGACCTCTATAATGTATTATGCGTCAGTTTGTTCATGTGCATGAAATCACATACAATGCTATGAACATTTATTTTACACTATATCCAAAACAAATTTAGGTGATGTCTTATTACCCTCATGCAACTTGCTTGCTATACTCAGTTCTAACCTGCTTAGTAATATAGCACACTTGACCTGATTCAGAGATGAACATAAACACGTGTTGTTTGCATTTTCAGATCTTTATTTTGATTCGCATGCATTGTAAGGTGTAAGAGACCTAGGGCCTGATTCTAAGGCGCACGCTATTTGCGCGCGCTTGCTCTGAATCAGGGCGTCCCTATTTTTTTAAATTCCGGCCTCCAAGCCGCTCGCACAGCTGTGGGTGACCACCCACAGCTTGTGCAAGCAGCCTGGTGATGGTCGCGATTATCGCGACCATTGACATTGAGAGGAGACCCTTGTGGTAGGGTCTCAGCACTCGCAATGCCAAGTGGACTTCCGGCTCTAATAGAGCCGGAAGTCCATTACTGACATCACGAGTGATGTCAGTAGGGCCGCCCTCAAACGGCAGGCGTTCCTTCGGGAACGCCTCCGTTTGTTCAGCCACTCCCCCTACTCGCCTACAAAATGGGGAGAGCTGTCGAATATCGACAGCCGCCCCGTTTTTGCTGCGAGCTCCGGAGCGAGTGAAGGTCTCACTCACTGCGGGGCTCGCGCACTCCGCGCGTGCGCACTGGGCCACCATGGAACCACTTGCAAGCGATATGCGCTTGCGAGCGGGTCTGAATCAGGCCCCTAGTGCAATGCTATAGCTGCATCTGGGACAGAGTTACAAAAAAATCATCATCATCAACTTTGAAATTGCAACTTGCTAATGTACAGTAGGTGCAAATTACGCCTCATTGATAACATATTTCTAGATTAAGCCGCATTTCAATGGGGCATTCTTAACCAACATTTGCTTGCCCTTGCAGTAATGCACATGTTTGGTCCCGATATACCACCCCAATCACATAGGGCCACAAGGGAAAGATACATGCAACTCCAGCTACAGATGCATGCACACAATGCTGAACATCCTTAAAAACTCATATGGTGTACAGTATGTGTCCCATTGTGTGTGCTGTATGCACAGAGACGCAAGAATGAACAGTACTAACAATAGGTACTTATTTAGGGGATGTAGTCAAGACCGGCGGCCGATTCCCTTATGTAGTACTACATCAATATATTACTGCTTTCTATAAATACATCCACTAGCATAAGAAGGTTTACTTACAAACAACCCCTTCTGCACTGAGGAAAGTTGTACTGATACTCTTGCCATGCTCAGGTAATGTAAACCCTGAAGAAAGTAATTCAGTGTCCAAAGTCATGGCAGACAAAGAGGTCCATATCCCCAAGTGACATTCAGAGCTGATAGACTAACCAGAGGCGGTGGTGTAGCCATGTATATTAAGGTCAAAATTATGGCCTCTACTGTTAAGACCACGTTAATTATCAATGGCTTTGAATGCTTATCAACAATAAGAAATACTTCAAGCATTCAGCAAACATTTTAGTTCCTTGGGTGAAATCTTTTCATTCTGCCTTACTAAAAGAGGTTGAAGATCTCCATTTGCACATAATCCAAAATGTTTCCACTGACCCCGTGACCCTTATCTATTATATTAACTATTTCAGTCCACAGTGGAAGACTTCATGTGTTACTCCATTATGTAGACCTCTGTGGTCTACACATTTATAGACCCGTCTCCTTTCTCCCAGTACAAAATTGTGAATGCCACCTGAAGTCTTGCATACATGATGCTGACCTGCTAAACCCAATGCAATCTGGTTTCACAACTGCATAGGGGATGTAGTCTGTAGAGAGTAATCACAACACCAGCTGAGGATACAAAGAAGTAGAAGCATGATTTAGAGCAAACTTCGATCACAGCCTTCTTCTTTCTTCATTAAAAGCTAATGATTTAGAATCTCCCTCCTTGAGTTGTTTTAACAGTTTCTTTTCTAATAGGTGTCTACAGGTTAAGGCCAAAGGTGAACGTTGCACCTTAAATCTGTTAAAACAAGGCATCAACAGTATAGATTCGGGAATCAATGAGGGGGAAATTCATCAGTTTGCAGATCACACAGTAATCTACATAAGCCATATAACACCTGCAACTGACTATAGCCAACTGCAAGCTTACCTTAACATACTTTAATACCTGATCCTTAGTAAAAACAATTGCTACTTAATGGCAAAAATACATTTTCACCTATTAACAATGCAGTGTCCCCTGCCTTACTGTACCATCACCACCACCCTGGGAGAGATCTGGAATTGATGCTGAACCTGAAATATCTAGGAGTGTGGCTTGACTTCAGATTCTCGATTGTGGACCTACTGGAATACTTGGTAAATAAAAGTTATCGTCAGGGACTAGTGGTGTGGTCCAAATTGCGGTTTAAAATGCTTTTTGTGCTGTTTTCAACTATACAAGCATTTCATATGAGCAGATCTGCCTTTGTGAAGTGGCAATTTGTAAAAATCACATAAAGAAGAGCATACAGTAAAATGAAGCACATTTTTATTTGTGGTTCTAAGTGATGAATACTGAAGTATCTATAATGAGTGCTCATACCCTGCACCCATTCAATATACCACCGGCGCCCGTACTGCAGAAGAAATCACCTTAAAAAATGGCACCAGTGCTACTATCGCTGACATTGCCAGAGTTTTCCGTGCATGAATCAGTGCAAATCTTCTGGGGGTGGCCCCGATAGAGGTTGCACATGGTTCCCCTCCTCTGATAAAGTGCTTCTGGAGATTATATAAACTAACGTGTCTTCAAAATGATGACTATCAAAGATACTTAATTTACAGTGGATTGCTAAAATGAAACCACAAAGTAACTGAAAGAAAGCATTTACACATGAATTATGATATAAGCAGGTAGGTATTACCACCGGAAGCATGGCCAGCGATTCAAATCCCGACAGCGGCAGCCCGGCAAGGGTGAAAGTCCTGATCGTCCCTAAGGTAAGTATCGCTAACCTAATTCCCCCCCTAACCCTAACCTCCCCCCCAATTGCCTAACCCCAATCCCCCCTCTAAGTGCCTAAACCCAAGTCCCCTGGGCGGGTCCCTAACCCTAACCCCCCCTTCCCCTAGCCTAAACCTATCCCCGTCCGGCTTACCTTCGTTCGGTATGCTGGGCGTCAGTCTTCCGGCGTCTGGTTAATGACAGGTGTCGAGTTTTCGACGTCTGTCATTAGTACCACGCCGGGATTAGAAAGTCTGGAAGCCGGCAGTCGGCATTTAGACCGTCGGCTTCCAAACTACATCCCAGTCAGGAATAGCAGTATAATGACGGCTATCACTTTACTGCCAACCTCTTAGAGCCACTGGACCAACAAGGGTTTCTTGTTAACCACTTGCCTGGCGAGGTCACATCATTTTCAACTACACCAGACGACAATGTGATAACTGAGATGGACAGTGGGCAGCTGCCGGAAGATAATCTTCTAGTAGCCACCACTAGCAAGGGACCTCCCGGGATCTCATTATCCCTGCACCCTCCCCCAGTGACTGCCGTGCTGCCAATCACTGCTGATAGGTCAGCACAGTAGGAAACCCTCCCCCAGCGGCTACAGAGAGCAGCAGCCACCTGGGAAATATAAATTAACCCCCACCCCCCAGTGTGTACCCGGCGACTGCTCAGAGATACAGCCACTAGGGAAATCAAAGAAGCGATAGTTGTAATGTTCTGAACATCGATGGACTGATATATTAATCAATATTTTAAAAAAAATCGATGTTAATGTTATGCGTTTCAAAAAATAATATATATATTTTTTCCATTAAATCGTGTGAGATAAGTTAAAAATAGATGTTCTTGGACTAATTCAAATCATAAAAAAAACTACAATTTCAACGAGTTTTGAAATAAAATAGGTAAGTGGATAAACAGCCCCAAAAATCAGTCCTTATTGTTGTGGTGGTATTGGTGGATGTGGAATGATTATTTTCGGGGCCCCATTATCACCAATGATAAATATAGTAGATCTCCTATTAACCTTTTCAGTCTGGGCAGCCACGCCCCGGCACGCCCAGCAAAGGGGGCGTGCTGTCACCATCGACAGCACGCCTCCTTTGGTGCGAGACCCCGAGCGAGGGTTTCCCCGTCGCTCGCCGGGTCTCGCGCATGCGCACGACGGAGCAGCCTCCATCGTGCGCATGCGCATTTGGGTACCATCGACCCGCTTGCGAGCGTCCTGCGCTCGCGAGTGGGTCTGAATGAGACCCATAGACCATTCTAAACTAACTATGTATACAAGGACATTGCTGCCATATTGTTATGTATACTGTAGCATTACTGAACATAGATGCACTTTTATCTACAGTAACTGTCAGGGGAGTTTCTAGAGAGGAGGGGGCCCGTGTGCAGTCTCCGACACGAGCCCCCTCCTCTCCGCCTATACAGTATTAATAATTAACCCTATTGATGGTCTGTAGCAGTGCACCCCTAACAGTGCATGTTTTCCACATCTCCTAGTTGGTGCACAGGTATATTTATTTAGTACTGGCTGACACATTTTAAAAGATCCATAGGTGGTGCTAATAATTTCATTTGTGATACTGAGAAGAGCATGCTGCAGCATGCAGCACTAGTAACATTTTATTATATTACTATTTCTATTGTGGTCATGATATGTGCTGGGGAGGGGGGTTTCCAGGCAGACGGAAACCCCCCCTGCGTTTGCCTATGCTGAGCTGTGCGCGGCCAGCACCGGAGTTATAGACTCTGGGCAGTAGAGTGTGCCCAGAGTCTATAATGTATACACAGGTCACCGGGAAAATGGCCGCTGCGGCCATTTTCACTGTACCGCGCATGCGCAAACGACGGGAAAATGGCCACCGTTGCCATTTTCCAGTTGTTTTACAGCGTCGGTCCCCCGCGCCGTCGTGGGATTCTGGAGAGGTAAGTAATTTATGGGTGTAGGGTGTGCGGTGCGGGGCCCCCTGGACCCAGGGGCCCATGTTCCCTGCACACCCTGCACCCATTATAGATACACCCCTGGTAACTGTCTATTGCAGGTCTACCTGTACTATGGGGCTTATTCATCATCGCTTATTTTTCACAAAAGCATGTGAAATTTAACATTTTCACATACTTTTGTAAAAATAAGTGCCAGGGCTAATCCACAAGTTCCGAAAAAGCAATTCGGAACTTGATGACGTTACTGAGCGCCACTTTCAGATGGCGTACAGCAGAGCCGTAGCTAGACTTTTTGGTGCCCTGTGCCAGAAAGAGCACTGGCGACCCCCTCATTTTTCAAAGGGACATAATGCACCCAAAAAAGGGGAATGGCCTGATGGGAAAGGGCCAGGGTAGAGATAGGGGAGGCCAGGAGATGCTGGGGATAAAGTTAGAGGAAGATACAAGTGAGAATGATAATAAACAGAAATTTGACTGGCCCAAACAGCACCCCCTGACCTGTGGTGCCCTGTGCGATGGCACCGGCTACAGTACCCTAGCTACGGCCTTGGCGTACAGACCCCGATAACCTTCACAGGCTGCTGTTTACACGGCAGCCTGTGAAGATTTACATGGCAGCCACAGCAGAAGGATCTATTCTGATCCCTCCCTGCTGCGTCTGCACTGCAGAGCCCCGGAGCCGAATGCGCAGCTTGAAGACAGGTATTGAAAAGTTTCTCGCTTATAGAAAAACTGCTTCGTAGTAACAGCAGTTTTTCAGAAAGTGATAGTTTAGGGCAGGAGGCACGATGAATGCCTCCTCAACTGTGTTTGAACTTGCAGCAAGTTCAAACCATTATTATCACAAGTGATAATTATGTTTTACACTTTTGATGAATAGGCCCCATCATTTTTACATCTGCTATCTATTTTTATTTTATATTGATTTATTGTTATTTGAATTGCGCAATACAGGTGCACATTTTAAATGAGCTCGCTCAATGATAATTACCGCTAAAAACAAAAATGTGATTAATTGATTGATTGTAACATATTCATAGACAAATCTCTTCATAAATGGCTTATGTTAAATTCAGCATTTAAAATACAGAGGAAGTGATTGGTTAAATACGTACAGTACATTATAATATATGTAAAAGTATAAAAATCCCTGGGTATCCACAAAGTAAAATAAAGAAAAAAGACTAGACATTCTGTAAGCAAGGTAGCAGTCTAATCACAATAGTGCGCAATATCATCCCTCAATCTGCTGACTTGATATCAAATGTTTATACCCTATAATCCCCTTTTAATGACTGCCATGTGGATTGAGCTAGATTAATTCCGGTATGCTTAGACGAGTCATGCCATAGAGCCCTCTAAGCTATGCAAACACACAGCTGTTTTAAAGTCAGGAATAAAAATAAATAACACAGAATTGAAAGGATATTTAACTGCTGTCTTTTAACATCAAATGCAATTTGGTCAAAACAATTAGTGATTTCTTAGTGGCATATCACAATCAAATTGCTGTTAATGGTCCGTTTGGATATGGTCTTTAAAATATGAGAGTATGGGGCCTATTCATTAAACCTAAAAATTCTCTAGAGATAATTAGGTTTAGAACTCGCATGGAGTTCTACCTACTGTAATTATAGGTGGAATTCATCATTCCACCTCTCCATAAGTATCTATTCCGAAAAGCTGTCATTTTTGCGATGACAGCTTTTCGGGAAATATATACTTTTCCCTGCCTACACTACCTTATCGCATCTGGAAACAGTGCTGCGCATACGCTGTTACATCTGTAACACCAGCGCATGCGCAGCACTGCCTACAGATGTGGTAAGTTTGTGTACCCCCCGACCCCCCCCCCACCCCCCGACCCCCTCTGCTCACCTCCCCCCCCCCGACTTACCTGTCCGAGCAGCAGCCTCCGGCTCCGTCCTGCTGGTCTGTCATGTGGTTTCCCAGCAGACCACATGACAAATTGGAAAAAAAAAAAAAACTTTTTTTTTTTTTCTAAACTTTCTTGTGCTCTGCTGGGGAGCACACATGTCCGACCAGCCTCCGGAGCCTGAGGCCGGAGCAGAGTGCTGGAGGGACTCGTCGGGGGACCTGCACACGCGGATACAGGTAAGTCGATTCTGCTATTCGCCACCTCACAGTGGCGAATAGTAATTGCATCAAATTCCGAAAATTCATAATTTTCAGAATTTGATGAATACCACAATTTCCACATCCCCATACTAATGTATGGGGAATGTGGAAATTAACGCAGGGGAACTTAGCAAGGAGATATCTGTGATATCTCCTGTGCTAAGTCTGTTCATGAATACCAAAATAACGTTATTTAAGGAAAATGTCCTTAAAAACGTTATTTTAGTGTTGATGAATAGGCCCCTATAAGAGATCCACCAACATCAAGAGTCATATAAAGGTGCTACATATCTGTAGTAGCACTATACATAGCAACTGCATGTTGCTTTAAGAGCAACACAACCTGTTTTTATCAGTCTAGGTGGATTACATTGGTAGTACAGGTTGAGTCTCCCATATCCAAAATGCTTGGGACCGCGGGTATTTTGGATATAGGAATATTCCGTATTTTGGAATATTTGCATAGCATAATGAGATATCTTGACAATGTGATCCAAATCTAAACACAGAATGCATTTATGTGTTATATACAACTTATACACACAGGACCTCATTCAGAGCTGCTCGCAAAATGCGAGCGCTCGCTCTGAATGAGGGCGGCCGCTTCTATGGTCAGAGCCTGCCTCCTGGCCGCTCGCTAGGCTGTGGGTGACCAACCACAGCTTTAACGAGCGGCCAGGTTGATGGTTGCGATGGTCAAGACATTCGCGACCATCGGGACTTGCGACGAGACCCTTGTGGTGGGGTCTCGTCTACCGCAAGCCCCAGTGAGCGTTCGGCTCTATTAGAGCCGGAAGCTCACCACTGACATCATGAGTGTTCCGTCGGGAACGCCTACGTTTGTGTAGCCACCCCCCAGCCCCGCCTACAAAATGGGGTGAACTGTAGATCACCATTGACAGCCGCCCCTTTTGTAGTGAGTCCCGGAGCGAGAGAATTTCTCTCTCGTTCTGGGGCTTGCACACACGCAGTGCGTCCGCTGCACGTGCGCATGGCCTCAACATCGACCTGCTTGTGAGTGCATAGGCGCTTGCGAGTGGGTCTAAATGAGACCCACAGCCTGCAGGTCATTTTATACAATATTTTTAATAATTTTGTGCATTAAAAAAAAGTTTGTGTTCATACATGAAATTCACTTATGTTTCATATACACCTTATACACTGAGGGCCTGATTCAGAACCGGTCGCAAGCGCTGAGCGCTCGCAACGGGTCGATGTTTGCCCACTGGGCATGCGCACGATGGAGCCGGCTCCGTCGTGCGTATGCGCGAGACCCGGCTAGCAACGGGTGCTCCGTCGCTCCGGGTCTCGCACCTAAGCGGGCAAGCTGTCGATGGTGATTGACAGCTCGCCCCATTTGGTAGGCGTGGCCGGGGGGGTGGCTTCACAAACGGAGGTGTTCCCAAGCGAATGCCTGCCATTTGTGGGCGGCCCCACTGACATCACCAGTGATGTCAGTGGGAGAGCTTCCGGCTCTGTTAGACCCAGAACCTCTCTGGGGCTTGCGGCCATGAGACCCTACCACAAGGGTCTCGTCGCAAGCCCGATGGTCGCGATGGTCTTGACCATCGCGACCATCAACCTGGCCGCTTGCTATAGCTGTGGGTGGTAACCCACAGCTATGCGAGCGGCCAGGAGGCCGCTCCAAAAAAAAAACTGCACTGATTCAGAGCGAGCGCTCTTTCAGAGCGTCCGCCTCTGAATCAGGCGCAGAGCCTGAAGGATATTGTATACTGTATTTTAATAATTTTGTGCTTTGAACAAAGTTTGTGTACATTGAACCATCAGAAATCAAAGGTTTCACTTTCTCAGTCATGCTAAAAATATTCTGTATTTCGGAATATTCCATATTTCGGAATATTTGGATATGAAGACTCAACCTGTATAATACTTGTCTACTGCTGGGAGAATCACAAATTTCAGGGAGTTCTCCCAAACTCTCAAGAGAGTAGACCAGAGAGTATATTTACTAAAGTTCGATTTTGGATTTGTGATGTATTTGAATTCCATTTTCATTTGATTTTGCACATCAGAGATTTACTAAAGGCAAAATCGAATGTATAATCAAATATAAAAACGAATCAAGTTCAAAATCGAATATTCCCAAAACATCTGTATTTTTAGACAGACGAGCATAGGATCCCCTGATTTAGTAACATTCGTGTAGAAAATCAAACACAAATCCCACACAAATGCAAACCCAAAATCTCTAAAAAAAATAGACTAATAACAACAGACAGGTGATTTGAGCTTCTAAATAGTATTCTATTGGTTGTAATTAATTATGCTCCATATAAAAATGGACAACCAGCCTCCATAACAAATGTAACAATATAATGTTCAGTCTAGACTAACAAACTCTTTTCACTGCAAAATTGAATAATATAAAAACTCTATTTCATCCACAATATTCCCTTTCACTTTGCAAGTGTGTCTGCCAGGGTTTTTTAGTAACCATTTTTTGCTATTTAAATAGCTTGTGGTATATTTGGAACAACAGTATTACATAATAAAGTCCGGAATTTGATTTTGATTTGTAGTTCGATGTTGAAAGGGACATTCAAAATCGAACGAGAAACCACTAGTCAAAAATCGACCAATATCACATAAGATTTGGAAAAATAATTCAAAATCAAATCTTTGTAAATGTGGAGTTTTGACGGTGAAAACGAATGTCAATTTAATTCGATTTGAATCGACCATAAAATCAAAATCGGACTTTAGTAAATATACTCACAGGTTCCAAAATCAGGGGAAATTGGTGGTCCAGGGGCATGATAAAGTTTCTGTTTTGAAATGCATCATCATGGGCCTGCTCCTGCTGCTCAATGCACTTCATTGTACTGGGGGGGGGCAAGGTTGTGAAGATGCATTTCACAGTGCCACATCCCCTACACCTCCCACCTGAGCCTCGCCTACAGTATTTCCCAGGGGATAATTTACCACTAAATGAGGGATAATTGTGCTTCCAAATATTTCATGGTTTATTTCTGAAAATAGTAACAGGTTTTAAAGGGAAATGCTCCACAAAAAAGAGCCATGTTCAATTACCTTTACATAATGTGATATTTTTGTTGCCCATATTCCATACTTAGCTTCACTCCCAGAATGTCTACTAAAGTCTACCAAATTTCATGGAACTTTCCTGGAGTCCGAAGGGAGTAGTCAAGCCTCCGGGTCCTTTCCCGAAGAAGTGGACTGCTTGGGGGCCAGCTGACATGATTCACAGTGAATTGTATCAACGTGCTCCATTGCAGTGGTAGGCATTCTGCTGTGGCCCTCTGTAGTGTAATTTCATGGATCCCTGTATTAGGTCATTCTCCTGTTGAACCCTGTAATGGGCATAATTGCCCTGTGGACCCCTGCAGGCCTGTGTCATCACACATGGCCCTGGGGGCGGCACAGTCACTGCCCCTGCATGTGGCTTGCAGGGTGCCTGGAATGTCACTCTGTAGCCAGTAGTAGTGCTGAAGAGCTGCCCGGAGCGACCAAGGGACTCCAGGCAGGCACCCTGCAGCTGGTGAAGCTCTGCATCCTTGAACCGAGGGTCCTGCCCCCTAGGTGTGCAATCACAATGTCATGGGTTTAAAGGACGAGACCAGACCAGCACAGGGCTGCATAGAACTTTGTTCCGGCCCTGGACCCCTGAAATGGGGGACATTATCCTATGGCAATTGTAAGTTTCTGCATCCTCCTATGGTTCTCTTTATTGGGGCAGTCTCGTATGGACCACTATGTCATTCTATGAGCCCCTGTAATGGTGACATCTCATAACTTAACTATGAGAATACACTGTGTCACTTTTTCATGAATGTATTTAGTACATGGTTATTTGGGTGCATATACAGATGTGTCCTCGTACACCTAGCCTCAGTACGCCATGCGGTGCGAGACGCCTGGCACAAGTGAGATGCGCTGAGCAGTGTAATGTAGAGACTTTTTTAAAATTTGCATCCACAGCAAAACACCACTTAATCTGTACTACACACGCTTGCTGCGACTTTAACCGCACATTAATTCATTTTAAATATGTACAGAGTTTCGCAGATGAAGCACAACAGAACCTGGCTTGAAAAAAAGACGTGACCGCTACATAGTTGCACTTCATATACAGATTCAGACTCATTCGCACACAGATTACAAGTGGTGCACATAAAATTAATCGGTATAGTCTCGTGAAGCAGTTTTATCATATCGCATTACGACTAAGAAGCATATTGAATTGAAAAATATGCAAAAAAAACGCTCCGTGCAAGCAGAGTCTCACAGGGCCTGGCGCACAGAGAAGGGGCGTTTGGCCCAACCTTGTCAATAGTGTATGACAACACATCTGTAATTGGACATGCCATTATGGACATACCATGTAGATAGCATGGGTCTATTCCAACCTGAACCTGACTACTAAAACAACCTTGGCAGAATCAAATTATAATATAATACAGTTTATATTAGTGCAGTGAGAAATGAAGTGTGAAAACTGGATCATGGAAATATGAATAATTTCTGATGAAGTTGGAAGTTATGACAATAATGCATAAAATTATCACTAAACAAATCTCTAATGGGAAAATATGTACTTTAATTCATGTTTTATTAAATGTATACTAGTGTAGCATGATTAACCAGTTAACTGGCTAATATTTTTTCTAAAAACCAAACAAAAATTTAAATTTTTTTTTTATGATTGATTATGTCAAGAACAACTATTTAAAATTTATCCAACATTTTATTTAAAAAAAAATTGTTTCTGAAACACAACAATATAGATTTTTTAAATATTGACCAGCGATATATCGAAATAACGATCATTGGGACATTACAACTTTACATTTACTCTGGCGACTGCTCCTCTCTGTAGCTGGCGGCTATACACTGGGGGCTGAGGGCTGGTCCATTTGCATTTCACCGGCAAGTGCTCCTGCAGCCACTGAGTGGGGGGAACCCGATCACCAGTGATCGGCAGCATGGTAGACACTGGGGGAGGCTGCAGGGATGCAGAGGGGTCGGGAGGTCTCTCTGCCATTGGCGGCTGCTGGAAGATTATCTTCTGGCAGGTGCCCAGTTTTTGACTGGCTTCATTGCTTGCGACCATGTCAGGTAATGTACAGGCTGGCATGATCACAAATGATTGGGGCCTGGAGCTGGAGAGAAAGAAGGTGGTCTGCAGCTGGAATAACTGAGGGGTTTCCAGTGTTGGAGAGACAGAAGGGTGGCTGGAACTGTAGAGACAGAAAGGGCACCTGGAGCTGGAGAGACAGAAGGGGTGGAGCTGGTGAGATAGAAGGGGGGCTGGAACTGGAGAGCTGAAGGGGGACTGGAGGTGGAGAGAAGCAAGGGGGGTTGATGCTGGAGAAACAGAAGGTGAACTGGAGCTAGATAGATGTTAGGGTTGGAGCTGAAGAGATTGAGGGGAGGGTTAGGGCTTGAGAGACAGAAGGGGGGTGGAGCTGGAAAGACATAGGGGGTTGAAGCTGGAGAGGCATGGGGTGTTAGAGCTGGAAAGGGGCTAAAAATAAAGAGACACAGCAGATTCCTACAGACAGTCGTTAAATCAACAGTGCTGTCCGGAGTATGGAGGCTGCCCCATCCCGGAGAGGTGATTTCCAGAATTCTGATGACAGGCAGGCCTGGATTAGCACAGAAGGCTGGCCAGCCATCTGTACTGATCCAGCCTTCTCTGAAACCCACCTCCTCCACTCTTTTGCGGACATGGCGCAGCATGTGTGACTTCATCATTTTACGCTATGCCATGCTGCTGAAGGCCATAGGACTCAGAGCTAAGAAAACATCATAAGGACTGGAGCTGTAGAGATACAGGGAGGATTGGAGCTGTAGAGACTGAAGTGGGGCTGGAGCTAGAGAGACAGAACAGTGGCTGGAGCTGGAGAGATGCATGAAGGATTGAAGCTGAAGAAACAGAAAAGAGACTGAAGCTGGTGAGATGCAGGGGGAGTGGATATCAGATAAGAAAGAACTAAACACAGAAATAAATAGAATATAAATGAAAGACCCCAGTTTACATGAATATTCCACAAATTGATGCTTCTCATCTTCTCATTGGCAGCTGGTGCTGATGTGGTCTTGTTCACATGATCAGGTGGCAGCTCCTCTATCTGTCACCTCACTGGTGCTGACTTAGTGGAGTGATGCTTGGAGGTGCCAATGCTAATATGTAACACACCCACACACATAACATACATGTAAACACAAATCAGCTTTGGACAAATGTAATCTATTCAGCTCATATAAATTAAGAGTGATAACACTACAACCTAGCCCAGTCAGACGGTTGATTAGTCTCAAGGTGCCCACACACAAAGCGATGTGCTCACGATCCGACAACTTGGGGCACATGTTACACGTTTTGTCTAAATCGGCCAAATCAAGTAAAATATCGCTATGTGTGTGGGCAGCTTAAGGACCTGATTCAGAAAGGATCGCAGTTGCTAATACACACGCAATCGGCCGATTGTTACATTTTGCGCATGCGTATGCATCGCAGTGCGCGAACTAGCCACTGCGATCGGGACTTATAGCAGTGACTACGCAGACCCACTGCAGAGTGATTGACAGGAAGTGCCATTTGTGGGTGGTGACGGGAGGGGGGGGGGTCAGGGAAACACAGGTGTACCAGGGCGTTTGAACACCGTTGCATGGGCATGCATAAATTATCCACTACGATGCCCTATGCAGCATGAGGCCTGATAGCGTGCAGTGAAGTTAGCAAGGTTAGCAAGGTCAGAGCTTGTGCAAGTGTGGGTGAGGCTACGATGGTACTCGATTGTACCAATGTTTTCACAGTCTTGCTAAACATTATGGATGTGTGTAAGGTAAGGTGGGCATCCCTGTGTAGTGCTGCAATGGCGTAGCGATCGCAATGAATTAGCATACTATCGCAGTTGAACTGCATGCGTAATCGCTACTGCAATCACAGCTGTGATTCGCAGTGAATCAGGCCCTAAGTCTCTGTGTGAATACATTTAATTATTATGCCACAAATTAATTGTTAAACTTTTTACTGTAAACGAATGGAATAAATTATCCCCAGTGTGGAGTCTCTCTGTAGATTGCTGAAAATGCATCTAAGGTCTCGTGCTTTTACCTACTGACCAACAAAATACACTGGTTTATAAGAAAATTATTTGAATGGAACAGCAAAAATTATGTTTGTAATAAGAAACAAATATATATTTTAAGGTATAATTGTATAACATGTATACTGTATATAGAAAACACTTACATGGATGTCCTCAATCAGGTCTTTAATAATCATAGTCCACAAGTATTGTGATTTATGTTAAGATACTGACTAGCGCTGATTGATCTGATTGTCTTTGATGTAGAGACAAATACTCTGTGGGTTTCAAAGGGCTTCCAGAAAGTCTACACATGAAAGTAAGATGGTTTACTACTTAATAAGAGATAATTGTGCTTCCAAGCATTTCATGTGCTCTTTGTGAAAATAGTAACAGGTTTAAAAGCTAAATCTTCTCCATCTTCCATATACTTTACGAAAAGTGAGGATTTTGTCGCCCATATTCCATACAGGATGTAGTTAAAAGGCCGGCGGACGGGATCCCAGCTGCCGATATACCGACGCCGGAACTCCGACCGCCGGCAAAATGCAGACACCGCTATCCCTAATGAGATCAGGATAGCGGCGTCAGCATCCCAACCGCCGGAATCCCAATTGTCCGGACGCCGGGTAAGTATCATTGTCCCCGGGTAAGGGGGGCTAGGTTTAGGCGCCCCCGGGGGGGAGATTAGGGTTAGGCACCACCCCAGGGAAGGTCAGGTTTAGGATACAGGAAGGGGTGGTTAGGGTTAGGCACCACTGGGGGGAGGTTAGGGTTAAGCACCACTGGGGGGAGGTTAGGGTTAGGCACTGGGGGGGAAGGTTAGGATTAGGCACCACTAAGGGAGGGCTAGTGTACTTACCGCCCCTGTCGGGACCTTCAGTCATCGGAACGCCGCTGTCGGGATTTGAACCGGCGGCTGTTGAGCCGCTGGTAGTTTATACTAAACCATTCCATACCTATATGCTCTCACAGAATGTCCAAGAAGCTCCAAAATGTTCTGCCTCAAATCTTTCTCCCAAGAGGGTAGACTAGCCTCCCGGATCTATCCACTTCCCCAGACAGAAATAAAACTAAATTCTGGCAAAAAAACCCCACTTCTTTACATCTACTAGAGACAGCAAGAAGATCCCTCATTTGTACACAAACATAAGGAAAAACATATTTTTTTCTAAATCTGTTAGTCTATGTCATGTCTGTTTAGTGGAAAAGAAACCCTTTTAGATTTTGCATTAAGACTGCATTTTTTGAACATAGTATAATATTAAGCATTATGCAATACAGTCTTGGCAAAACTTTTGATGACTACACACTGTGAAGTGCATCTGTTTCTGTATCACTGACACTTGGTGGCCACAGCATGCAAGGTAAGTTTGTTGATTATTACGGGGTAATTTACTTGTACCATTTTTCTGTGTTTTCTACAATGAAACTAAGTAAATTGAATTGATATATTCTCATGATTATTGGTCCACAAAACAGCTGCCTTCATTGTGTTAGATGGTGGGTGTCTTGCGCACTGTATACTCTGAAACAGCAAAGGGTATCCCCCAACACACTGAATGATATCAGCAATATGATGTGAAAAACTAAATCGTGATAGATAATTCAGAGTTCTCAGTTGAATATATTTGCAAAAATATGTCTAAGCCTCCAGGCCACGTCACGGCTTCTCTGATTACTGGAGGGTCCTACTTCTAAGTCAAAGTCTGGGACGCGGAACCCCAATAAGCCAGCGAAGGCCAGCCACCCCAGGGCAGCACACCAGTGAAAGACTAAGGTGTTAGTAAGTGTTAATAATATTATTAATAAATCAAAAGCTATGTGTTAAAGGGTGATATACAGGTGAAGGGTGTAGTTAAAATGCTAAATAAAGTAGTATTAGTAGAAAAATAAGTGTTAATAAAGTGCTAAATAAAGTGTTCTAGGGTGCCACCCCAAAGCAGTCCAGCCATACCAATCCAGGGAGCACCGCGCCGCAAACTCATCCCCAAAAATAATAACATACAATCTGGGGCATATAATTGCCCAACATAAGGCCACATAATAATGGCACATACACAAACATATCTAAAATGAGAGCCAGCTTACCTTGGAGTCACACCTAGGTTCTCCTAATAGCACTACAGGAACCAGCATGCCCTCCAAATGCTGGTCCCTTCTATGCCTCTCAGAACTGCAATGCATATTGGTAGCTGCTCAATATACTCTGCCTTCGCTCTTAACAAATTTACTATAGACTCCAATTTCGGTGGTGTGGGGTGATGTTTTGTCTAGATTATGGGTGGGTAAATACAACCAGCAGGCAATTTTGTCTGCCCGCCACCTTCTTTCCTCCACAGCATGCAGATGACCCACTTCCACCTGCACTATGTGGCTCAGATGTCAAATGGCAGCTCAACACCTTTAAGCGGCACAGCAGGTAGCTGGGAGCAGCAGCAGCGGCTAGCTGCTGGCGGAACACTGATGTGATCTCCTCCTCTATACTACACATTTCCCAGTGCCAACCAGGAGCGTTGTTCTCCAGTGGAGGAAGACTGTTTCACCTCTCTGCACGGGTTCCCGCAGGAAAGCGAAGTAGGGGGGAACTGGGGATTGTGATGGGTATATTTCTATTACAGGGCAAAAAATATATCATACTCCGCGCTAATGTCAGAGCAGCTCAGTAATAATTGGTTTGCAAAATTTTGAAAAAAGTATACGGAGCGCTAAAATAAAAAATGTATAAAATATGTGTAGGTAAATAAAATGTTTAGAAGTGATGGTGTGGTAAAAATTATATTTGGTTTTATGTGTATATTAAAAAAGGGGGAAATGAAGCACTTTATGCCAAAATTAAAACTTACAAACATATGTATATAAAAAAAGTTAGCAACACTTTGTAGGTAGTTCCAATATTGTTCATATCTCTTTATGTATATATAGTACATTTAGAACCTCCGATCTTTGGCCCCATTGTAAGGCTTGCTTGTCGTATATGCCGTGCACCAGACCAAAGGACTCTCCTCATAATAAATGCAATTTCTCTATATATACATAATTTTTACCACACCATCACTTCTAAACATTTTATTTACCTACATATATTTTATAAATTTTTTATTTTAGCGCTTTTTTCAATATTTCTATTACAATTGCCTTCTGAGGCGGGCTAAGGACGCTCGCAACCGACTCGATATTGGTCCACGACTGCCCCGTCGTGCGCATGTGCGAGCCCCCTCTAACGACGGATCACACGTCGTTAGCGGGCTTGAAGCAGACGGAGCGAGCTGTCGATGTTGATTGACAGCTCGCTCCGTTTGCTGGGCGGGCAGGGGGCGTGCCTTTCGGAACGCTTGCCATTTTGTGGGCGTCCCCACTGACATCATCAGTGATGTCAGTGGGGAACTTCCTGCTCAAACAGAGCAGGAAGCTCCCTGGGGCTTAAGGTTGACAAGACCCTACCCTAGGGTCTCGTCGTAAGCCCCGATGGTCTTGAACATCGCGACCATCTCCCTTAGCGGTCGTTAGAGCTGTGGGTGTTAACCCACAGCCTAACGACCGACATGGAGGCGGCCGTTGAGGATGCAAGCGGCCGCCCTGTTTCTGAGCGACCGCTTGCATCCTACGACCGCCTCTGAATGAGGCCCTAAATCCCTAGAAGAGCATATGGAGTATAAAAGGGATGGTATAAAAGGGACATGCAGAGCTGTCTGATGGCATAAAATGGGCATGTGGAGGGGCATGTTTTGTGTGCAGCCCTTGACTGTTTACTAAAACCTGCTAAGTGGCCACCACCTGAAGTAATTGCCCACCCCTGGGTAAGTGATAAGTGATTAGCTAGGTGCAGCTACAGAAATGTCATGTGCTGCCTTCTCCCCAAACTGAGAGAGGAGGTATGTAGGAAGGGGAGAAACTGGTAAAAGCAAGGTAAAGACTTCTGTAGAAGGGGAAGCAGTGTCTAGTGAAAGTGGCGCATGAAGGTCTGTACTGGTAGGGTGCAATGACTAGTGGAAGTGTAGTTAGAAGTGTTTTTTGTTGTTGTTTTGGGGGGGTGGTGAGTGACTGGTGGAAGATTGTGAGGGAACTCTGTAGAGGCCTTGATTAAAAATTCCCTGACTCTCTTCCACCAGAACGTCTTACCCACTTCTGCTAGGCAGTCCTCCCTCTACTAGACTTCTCTGTCCAGACTCTGTGCAACGTCACTGGCTGCCGAGCCAGCCACAGCTAAAACTGCATGTGAGGGTGAGCATACAGCAGAAGTGAACACAGACTCAGTGGCTGTGGCAATGAGTTGACAGGCTCCAGAGAGAGGACTCAGACACAGGACAGTTAAGTAACCTAAGGGGGGCTCTGGGCTGGCACTTAATGGGGAGGACTATGGGCTGGCACTTAATGGGGAGGATTCTGAGCTGGCACTTAATGGGGAGGACTCTGGGCTGGCACGGACTCTGGACTGACACTTAAGGGGGTGACTCAGCTGACATTTAAGTAGAAAACTAGGCTGGCACACAAGGGGAGACTCTGGGCTGGTAGACAATGGGGGAGATTCTGGGCTGGCACTCAAGGGTGGAGACTGGGCTGCCAAACAAGGGTGGGGACTGTGGGCTGGCACACAAGGTGGGGGGCATACATACTTAAGTGAGGGCTCTAGGCTGGCTTTTAAGGACATGAGCTTTGATATAAAGACATGAGGGGGCTCTGTGCTGGCATATATGGACATGAAGGAGCTCTGAGGACTGAGGCAAATAGAGGGGCATAACTGAGCGGGCTATGTGTCGCAAATTACCAGCTTAGGGCATTATAGTGTGGAATATTACCAATTTGGACATTACAGTGTGGCATATTACTAAGTGGGGGTAATAAGTTGTGACATTATCAATTGGGGCATTTCTGAGTGGTATGGTATATTATCAATTGGGGGCATTACTGTGTGGCATATTATGAATTGGAAACAATGCTGTGTGGCATATTATCAAAGTGAGCAAAATTGAAACCTAAAATCATTCAAAATACATGAGAAAATATTTTGTGGCCCTCCATCCAAAGTAATTTTTTTTAATACGGTACTCCAAGAAAAAAGTTTGGACTCCCTTGGTCTAGTGGAAGTGGGGTAAGGCATTCTGCAGAAGGTTACCATTATCTGGTAATAGTAGGGTAATGAGTTTGGTTGAGGGACCAGCAGTGTTTGGTGGAAGTTTTGTATGGACACATTTGCTTACTCTAATGGAATGTAGGGTAGACAGGGAGTATATCTGCAGACCGCCAGTACACACTTGCCGATGGACAGATATGTCTGCAGACATATCTGTCCATCGGCTGTGCAGCACAGCCAATGCGATAGGTCTGTGAATGATGCGGTTTACAGACATATCATCTGTACGCACTGGCCAATTGATCGGCCAATGTGTACCCAGCATTAGTGACGCCTTGGTTAATACGTTAGAGATTATAATAATATCCATGGTTAGAGACTAAAACCAGATGATCACATTCTTGGGGTTGCTGAAGTGTGTCAGAGTATACGTGACATATGGTTATAGGGGAACTCCCCCCAATGGTGACTACTGTATGCGAAAAACGGAAGGTGTCACATTCTTTCAGTCTTTAAATGTAAAAAAAAGATTACATAGTATGGTATATAAAGAATAAGGAGCTAATGACCCACTGATAACACTGCCGGAAAAACGTGGGTGAGAACCATATACTATGCCTCCATGACATTGCACTGTGGCCCTGATTCAGAGCCGGACGCTCTGACAGAGCGTTTGCTCTGAATCAGGGCTGGCCTTCTTGTTTTTTAGAGCTGCCTCCTGGCCGCTCGCATAGCTGTGGGTGACCACCCACAGCTATAGCAAGCGGCCAGGAAGATGGTCGCGATGGTCAAGACCATCACGACCATCGGATTTGCGACGAGACCCTTGTGGAAGGGTCTCGTTGCTGCAAGTCCCAGAGAAATTTCGGCTCTCACAGAGTCGAAATCTCTCCCACTGACATCACTCGTGATGTCAGTGGGGCCGCCCCCAAACGGAGGCGTTCACATGGGAACGCCTCCGTTTGAGCAGCCACTCCCCCGGCCCGCCCACCAAAGGGGGCGTGCTGTCACTCAACATCAACAGCAGGCCCCCTTGGGCACGAGACCCGGAGCAACAGTTTGCCCGTCACTATCTGGGTCTCGCGCATGCCGGCTCAGTCGTGCGCATGCGCACTGGGCCACCATCGACCCGCTTGCGAGCGCATAGCGCTCGCGAGCAGGTCTGAATCAGGCCCTGTGTACTGTATAACACTGACATTTCTAAGCTTAGAAATAGCCACAACTTTACTACTAAGGAAACTAGAGAGATTGGGTGACGTTTTAAGTCTGCCCATGCATCAGAGTCACACCAGACACCACACATGCGTCCAGATTGTGTGAGCTCAAAGACGGGTCTGTGATGTCAGCTGACACCATTGCAGCCATTCACAGAGACTTCCTTCTCACATGACTCCAGTGTTCAAACCTAGTGCAGAGTGCCCTATATAAACCTTTCCCAGGCACCTGTGCTTGGCCAGTTCATCTAGTTTTCTGAGGGGATTTCACCCTGTTATAGCACTTGACTACTTTTCAGCTGGATCCTTCTCTTAGTTTCCCTGCTGCAAACAACTCTCAGCCATCACACCTGTTGGCTGTCTCTCTCCTGCAACAAGTTCTGCATATCAGCTTCGGTTTACTGCTTCATCCTTCCTTCAGTCTGCTGTTCCTACACTGCAAAGTATCACTCTATCCCTAGTCATCCTGTGTGATTACCTACAGTCGGCACTTATTCATCCAGCATTTCTGATTCCTATTTGCACTGTGCTCTCCTGTTGTGCACAGCCTTCCATACACCAGTGTGCTCCTGCTGCATTCCTTGAAGACCTGCTGGAAGCCTTGTTCTATTGTCCATGTGTTACAGCGTATTTATATACTTCTTGGAAACTACTTGCACCAATTCAACCTGCATACTTACGGATTCCCTGTGCGCAGTCTCCAAGTATATTCCTGCAAACAGCTGCCCTTGTCTGCTAAGCCATTGCAACTTCCAAAACATAATTTCAGTATATTGTTACTTCAACTAAAACTCCAACTGGCTGCATTCCTCTCAGCACCAGCTGCATTAGAGACCCTACTTTCCGAGGGCGCATGTCATAGGGTGTATCCTGTGCTTTTGGAGTATCACACAGTTCTTAAAGAACCACTCACCTTCAAGTGTTCCAGCTACAACTCATCTGTCACCACACATTTATGTTTGTCATGTCACCTGCTCATTGCAGGTCTCTGGCAATTATTCCAGTTGCAGTCTATCCATTATTCCGATCCCAGTCCGGATATTGCTAACCGGTACCAGCCTGGTGTTCAAGTGGGTTCCAGCCCAGTGATACTAATTTGTCCCAGCCTGGCTATTATTCTGGTCCCAGTCCAGATACTGTTAACCGGTCCCAGCCCAGTCTCCAAGTGAATTCCAGCCCAGTGATACTAGCCTGGTCATTATTTCAGATCTGTCCAGTCTACATTCTCCATTCGGTAAACTACTACGGTCCAGGAAACATTCTCCATTCCGGTACTACTGCAGTCCAGCCTACATTCTCCATTCCAGTACTATTCTGGTCCATCTTACAGTCTCAATTTCGGGCTTATTCTGGTCCAAGTCAGATACTTACCTTGGTCTTCTACTCCAGTCCTGCCGCGATCCCAGTCCTTGATATTGGTCATGTGCCAATGACAAGTTTAGGAACCTGGCACCACGGATATATCAGAGTCCAATTCAGAATCCGCCCCATTCATGGGCGTAACTACCATAGGTGCAAAGGGTGAGCTGCTATGAGATCCAGAGCTGTGGGGGGCCCAACTTCCACATGTGTTATATACATTTTTCACCATTTGGTGGTACATAGGGGCCCTTACAAACTTTTACTATGGGGTCTTCAAATACCTAGTTACTCCCCTTGCTCCATTGTATCTATTTAAAAAGCTCCCTATTCATAAATACTTTACAGAAATGATGAATTACATATTAAATTTACATATCTTTTTAATTATGATAGATCCATTATTCCATCTTAGGGCCTTAGTCAGAGATGTATGCTAATGCCACCACAGCTGCAAATTTGTATGCAGTGACCGTGTGAAAATATGCAAATGGCGAAGCTGCCAGGATTTGTATTGAGATGTCCACTGATGGCTTCACAAATCCAAGTGACTGCAAACAAAGATGCAGCATCGATCACAAATCAGTCCATAATCAACCTTCTGAGTAACCTTATGGTCGCTCTGAATGTCCGCAGAAACTGAGGCACCAGAGTCATTTTACTGCATACAGGATCGCAGTCACAGGCTGAGACTTGCCACGAATATGGTCGCAACATTCCTGCATTTGAGTTGTCACCCAGAAATGGTACCTATCTGTCAATCACTTTGTGAATAAATCCTCACTGTGAGCAACAATGGTAATAAAACGTAATGCATGTGACTCAGATGTATGCGCAGATTACCGATAATCGCTCGACTGCTTAAACATCTGCATTACGTCCATCTCCGAATCAGGCCCTCAGTGTGATAAGTGCTGTGTCTTACGTGATTTTAAGCGATTGTGTGGTTATATAATATGCACTAACGCATACTTACCTTCCCTCCTGAGACCTGCGGGAGGCTCCCCATTTTTCGGGTAACCCCCCACACCCCTGGGAAAGGAGGCACTCTTTTCGCATGGATCGGCAGGTTCGCTAATAGAGGGCGTGGCCTAACAATGCAATTTTTGGAATCACGTCATTTGGCCCCGCCCTCTAGTCAAATATGTGGGATTTGATGCATTTTAACAGTGAGGGGGTTAATGAATCGGATCGTCTGGCCCCACCTCCACCCACCAGTATCTCATCTCCATCGATATGGTTACCATTGATGGCAAAAAAGAAAGTGGCCATCAATGGTAACCAGCTATGCAATGGATTACCATCGATGGCTTCCCCAACCGATGGTCATCCCTGTTCCCTGGCTGACTGGCCCATGGGCCAATCAGAACCGGGGGCGTGGCTTTGCAGGTGTCAGGGGGCGGAGCTATGCTCTGTGTCCCGGCACCTTGGAAAAAAAAAAACATTCGGTTATGTTCTTCCATCGGTGGAGGGAGACCATCTGGTTCTCCCCCATCAATGGAAAAACAGTCAACATCGGTCATAACCATCGATGATTATTAATCATCGATTGTCGATGGCCATCCATATCTCCTCTCCGACCAACTCCCGCAGAGGTAAATATTAATGCCGGCTAGTATGCACTAGCGCCTCACACATTTTCTTGATTGAAATTGTACTTTCTCTTTTGGGAAACTAGCCATCTCCCTATGCTGAGGCAGCTGTAATTTCTAGAAGTAGAGATTACATGAGTTTCAGTGCAGAGCAGATTTCATCAATCATAGAAAAAGCCGCAGTCTTAAAATGTCCTGTCTGACAGAGAAACAGTTTTCCCCTTTACCTGGAGACCAATCTGATTGGGGTTATGTCCATAGTTTCTGCTTTCTTCCACCACAGAGATAAGTGATTGTGAGGGTCGTTCTTTCCTGTTTTTCTACTTTGTATTTGAACCAATTTCTACATAAAATGCATGTCTTGTTTCTAAACTGTATTTTTATATATTACATTTTTTAATATTTACATATTAAACTTCATTTAATAAGGTTCTATGTGTATGTTTTTATCAAATGCATGTGCTAGCCAATTCAGCTAAAATAAGCCCAACATAACTGGGTATTAAAAGGTTACTATTTGGCTAATAACAACTGTGATTTACAGTTTAAGGGCCTGATTCAGATGCAGATGGTATTGCACAAGCGCAAAAGAAGCAGCTGTGCAATAGCGTCCAGCTAATATGCTAATGCAGTGATCTGAGGGCCTGATTCAGAGACCAACACTCTGAACGAGCGCCCGCTCTGAATCAGGGCGTTTTTTTTTTTGTGACCACCTGCAGCTATTGCGAGCGGCCAGGTTGATGGTAGCGACCGTCGCGACCATCGGGCTTGCGACGAGACCCTTGTGGTAGGGTCTCGTGGCCGCAAGCCCCAGAGAGCTTCTGGCTCTAAAAGAGCCCGAAGCTCTCCCACTGACATCACTGGTGATGTCAGTGGGGCTGTCCCCAAACAACAGGCGTTCCTTCGGAAACGCCTCCGTTTGGCCAGTCACCCCCCCTGCACACCTACCAAACAGGGCAAGCTGTCAATTACCATTGACAGCTCGCCCCCTTTGGTGCGAGACCCGGAGTGACAGAGCACCCGTCGCTAGCCAGGTCTCGCGCATGCGCACGACGGAGACGGCTTCGTTGTGCACATGCCTAGTGGGCAAACATCGACCCGGTTGCGAGCGCTTGCAACTGGGTCTGAATCAGACCCTGAGTGCAGCTTACTTAGCTTACAATGCAGACCCTAGTCATGGCATTCCCAGGAAACTGGGGCATTATGACCCCATTTCCAGGAATGCAGCCTGGCACCGCCCCCTCCCCACAACCAGGGAGCTGCAGCCTGCCAATCAGGCTACAGCTCATGGCGCACTGCGACCATAATTGCAAGACCCATTCTGCACGTGTGCAGAACGGGTCCTGCTCATGTGCAGGTGTGCCCCACCATCGAACATAGATGCGTCCTCATACATCTAGCCTCAATACGTCACGCAGCGCGACTTGTCTGATGTGAGTGAGCCTCCAGGTCCTGAGAGACTCTGCTAGAGTTGGACATCTTGTTTGCAGAAAATGCGTCTAAGTTGCAATATGATGTGACTAGGATGCACAAGCAGACTGTGCGGATTAATATGATATGTGACACTTGTATATCTGTGTGTAACTGAGTCTGTATATGAATCACAATGGAATCTGGAATGAAAAAAGCTGTGGTAGCTACATTGTAGCACTTCGTTCATATACAGATTCAGAGACTCAGTTGTACACAGATATACAAGTGTCATGTATCAAATTAATCAGCAGTGTGCTGGTGTGTCCTAGTCACATAACATTGCTACTTAGATGCATTTTTGACAAAATAGAGGCAAATAGATGCCTTGCGCCAGCAGAGTCTCAGGGGACCTGGAGCACTGAGAGGGGCTTTTTAGTGTGCATAGATGCACATCTGTTTGTATGTAAGCTATCGGGTTTATATACATATCTGAATCAGGCCCTAAGCGTGGCAGTTAGTCACCAAAGCTCTAAAGCCGGGTACATACTAGACGATATATTGTCCGATCTGGCGTTTAATGTTTAATAACACCACTCATGTTGTAGAAGCATAATTGAGATTGCAGTGATTTATATATAATATTGCAGTATTGTTTTAAGACCTACAGCGCACTGTTCCTGAGGAAAAAAAATAGATCCTTGCCGCTCTGGTTGTGTCATTTTTCTGTCTAAGGGAAATGGGAACCCTCACATCTCTGCATAGAAAAACATTCATTCATCCCTGTCCAAGGTTGAGTCTCCACTGGACCGGGAGCGAGCCAGAATGGGTCTGGAGAAGACCACAGGTGCTATTTATCAAGCACTATCAATGAGATAAAACATTTACTGCAGTAAAAGGTGTTTTTGTGCTTTCTTTTCGCTTTGCTTCATTTATTCATCAATTGGGCCCCATTTGATTCTGCATGATAAATCTTACTGTGTATCAAGACATGCTGCTAGTTTATTGCCAGCAGTGCCATAACTTTTTACAATATAATAAAAGTAATCTTCCCATAAGCAATGCTACACTATAAAGCCCCTGGCGGCATGTCATCCAAACACAAACATCCTCTGGAAGCAGAGTATTATAGCTTCCAATAGTGGCGTTAAGTATGTCTGTGGGCGCTACTATGCCCCTTGTATGGAGCAGGGCACCGTCTCCCTGAAATGATTTTACAAAAGTATCGGTTAGACCCACTATCCTGCTTCTTGCCACTTATTGGAGCAGTAGTTTACGTAACAGCTGAAATCCACTGCATAGATGTGACTATGGATTTTTGTTCACTGTATATGAAGATTTGTAATTCTGCTTACTTTTCACCATGTTATGGCTCTCTTTAATCTTGCTATCAGCCAGGGCTGTGCCATCTGGTAAAATTATACATGTATAATAGGAGTGGTTATATACAGTTTTAAATATAAACAAAAAAGAAAGCACAGATTGAGGAGAATTCCACCTTAAATGTACTATCACATTGACAGCTCACTTATCTCTCTCACATAAGTGATATTCTGTTCTTTGTACCCTGGGCTCCTGTCATGCTGCCACCCGTAAGTGCATTTCTGTCCCCATGATAAGCAGAGATGAGAAACTGATCAGCGATAACTTTAATCCTTCCAGCTTTCAGCAACGAATGGTGTGGAAAGGAAAAGGCAGTTGCTATGGGAATTCTATGCAAAGATAGGCTGTTTCCTGCAATGTACACAGTCCAGCTGCTAACTCTGAAAGGTGATGTGTAAAATAGTATAATTATTATTATTATCATTATTGTATGTTATTAATATTGTTTTAAATAAATTCAAATATATACATTTAATGCTGTACATTAAAATTTCAGGTCCAGGTTCAGTAGCAATCAAGGGAAAAGGTCTACATGGATATACTTGGCAAAAAGGAATAAAGAAAATAATACATTAAAGTTGTACAAAGGTGAGAAAACCTCTTTAGAGCATCCTTTTGGACATTTTGCATTACCACGTCTTTCTAACTCTAGTCCCATTAGGAAGGATATTAGTTGGATAAATTATTATTTTTTTTAAACCCCCTATAGGTCAGTGGTAGGTAACGTGTGGCACTCCAGCTGCTGTAGAACTACACATCCCAGCTGGTCCTGCCACAGTTTTGCTATTAGGGTATGCTAAAACTATGGCAGGGCATGCTGGGCTATGTGGTTCCACAGCAGCTGGAGTGCCACACGTTACCTACCCCTGGTATAGTTCATTACTGAATTTTGTGACTTTGAAAACTGTAGCTAAACCTCTGCAGTATGTGTTGTGCTATTGTAATGCTTTGAAGGTCATGCTTAACTTCTGTATCCACATCCTTACGGAACTGTCCTTGGCTTGTAAGTAAACACACCCAATCTGCAATTACTAGATAAGTGCAACTCCAATTGCTGGGACTTACTCCGTGTCATGCAAAATTCCAATAAATGGGATGTAGTTACCTTATTGTTATTCCGAATGTCACCAAGCACAAAGGGGACAGCAGTATGTTAGACCCAACATGGCGGTTATGGTATGTAAAGCATCGTAACAGTCTCGGCTTTACAACTTTTTAAACATTATGCTTTACCATCATGTTTAAAGTACTAAAGCTAAGACAATCCTTTACTTAACATAATTAGCATGTCGGCATATTGGGTTCGATATACCACTGCCCCCTTTGTGTTTGTCGACATTCTGAATGTCGATAAGCCATGCCTATACCCAATAAACAATTGTGCTTGCATTCTTCTCAGAACCCCTAATGTGCAGAGTTCCAGACGACAATACTTTGCTGTTTTATACAATAAATAATGTTTTGTTCCCCTATTTGATGGATATGACACGTCACAAAATTAGGCTCAACATGGGAATTAAAGAGGAAATAATTATACATTCAAATTAAATACAACAATGTTTTGTACAACAATCTCTCCCAATGAGTATTTTCTTTTCTTTGTAAGATAATATTGACTCATAGTCCCCCGGTTACCAGGATTCCTCATCGCTGCTAAGAATGTCATTTTCAGAATAATTTTAAACTAATAGAGCTACCGCCGAGCAAGCCGGGCGCGTAAGCGAAGTATACCTTATTGGTTTTCAACTATCAAGGGAATTGAATTTTACAGAAAGGAAGACAGAGCAAGAGATTTCAAACCACTAATATGTTATTGTCATATGCTACAGAAACAAAATATTACTCAAAAATAGAGTTCAAGGGAAAAGTAGTATATTCCCCCATATAAGCAAAGATGTGCGAGTCTCGTGGTGCTTTGGTCTCTGCTTGGGCGGCATATGGTTTACTACAAGGCACCATTCTCAGTGTTTACTTGAACCTTCCCTGTAGTAACTGCCTCCATTCAAGTGTATATACATTTACGTGCTCATCTGTAGGGGCAGCTTTTGTGTTAACACCTCCTTACAGAACTTAGACTACATGACTACCTCATTCCCTCTCCTGTTTCACCTCTCCCTTTATTAGATTTGATACTTACCTACTGTACTCTCCCAGAAAGTGCAGGAGACTCCAGATGTTTCGGGTCATTTCCCAGACCCCATAAGAGTGGATGGACCCCCCGCATTACGCCCACTTCAAAGTGAAGTGGGTAGGATGGGGAGATAATATTGGGAATCGTGGGTCCATAGGGAGGGGTGGGGCCAAAATGATGCCCCCAACCCACCCCACAGACCCTCGATGCTGGGGCCTAATGATGTAAAGAGCCCAGCCCCACCCCCCAAAGTGGTCAGCTGCATCTCCTCTCGGGAGGTACATAAAGTCGGTAAGTATGTGTGTGGGTCACTTTCTGAGCATGCTCAGGGCTAAATCATGCAAGCAAAAGGGCGTACATTCAATTTACCATCAGCCCCATAGAGTACAGGTTGAGTCTCCCATATCCAAATATTCTGAAATACAGAATAATTTTGTTATGACTTAGATAATGAAACCTTTGATTTTTGATGGTTCAATGTACACAAACTTTGTCTAAGGCATAAATTATTAAATATATTATATAAAATGACCTTCAGGCTTTGTGTATAAGGTGTATATGAAACAAATTAATTCCATGTAAGCACACAAACTTTGAGCCACAAAATTATTGAAAATATGGTATAAAATTACCTGCAGGCTGTGTGTATAAGTTCTATATAACACATAAATGCATTCTGTGTGTATATTGGGGTCCCATTCCCAAGAGATTTCATTATGATATGCAGATATTCCAAAATACGGAATATTCCGTTATCCAAAATACCCCTGGTCCCAAGCATTTTGGATATGGGACACTCAACCTGTATATGTCAGGAGGATGGGGATGACCATGCAGTTGGGGAATTTTTATAAAAAAAAAACTAAAACTATATTTTTGTGTAGTAAAGGTGCCCATCCACTAGCAGACATGAAAACGACTGCACGATTAGGACATTGTAATAGTGCAATCGTTTGTCAGTCTGATGAGCCTGCACTGAACGAGCAGTCGTTCAGTGCAGGCTTATTAATCATCTGCAAACATGCTGAACCTGATGATACCGTCAGATTGTCCAGCATGTTTGCACGATGATAGATGTCTAAACGACCAGCGGGCACCAGCATCGTTGGTCATTTGAGACATTTTTACAAACGATTTGCAAACTATTTATGAATGATTGAACGATATTGTTATCGTTCAATAGCTCACATAAATCGTCTAGTGGATGGGCACCTTGAGATTTGCCTGCACTGAACGAGCAGTCGTTCAGTGCAGGCTCATCAATCATCTGCAAACATGCTCAACCTGACATTATCGTCAGGTTGACCAGGATGTTTGCACGGTGATAGATGTGAAAACAACCAGCGGGCACGCGCATCGCTGGTCGTTTTAGACATTTTTGCAAACGATTGAACGATCGTTATCGCTCAATCTCTCAACTTAATCATCTAGTGAATGGGCACCTTAAGACATAAATAACAGATACAGTATGTAAAATACTGCATATACATAATATATATGCGACACAACGTCTGCATATTCCTGTCTGACATACACACTCACTGTCTACATACTGCAGTCTGACACTGGGCGACATGAGCTATAAATAGAAGTTTGCAGAAAAACATGTTTTATTCATACAGTAGAAAACAGATGATACAATATAAAAATGGATTAAATTTGGCACTATTTAAAAAAAAAATCTGTGTTCTGCTTAACAGGAAAATACAGCATCTTATTTCAGATGTAACATTCTGAAGGAAATTACCGTTTTAATATCATTGCTCCCACCTGCTGTGAAAAAGATGATATTCATTTTTATGGCACTGATACATCATACCCTTAGGTAATAACCAACGCCAAACTCCTCAGGTAGAAAAAGTCATCTAGTAAATTGTTAGAAGAACTTTAATTGAAAGGCATAGTCAAGATTATCCAAGATTATTGATGGTGATGATTTTCTTACAGCAAGCACCTTACAGATAATATTATCTACATGCCATTGTTGAGGATCCCTAGGCTATAGTTATGCACATAATTGTGTAAAAGCCAGGAGTTAAGACCTGGAGAATGTTACAGTAATAACATTAGGTCTAACATTGTTTTGGAGGAAACAACACTGATATCTGAAACAAAATATCTGATTGAATTGATTTTATCAAAGAATGCAACTAGACATCAGACTGCTATAGGACTGTTACTGTGTATCTTTTATTTATAAACAAGAAATCCACAAGCTTCCAAAAAGCCCTTGCTTACACCTAGACTATACGATTAGACACCTGACCAGCTGTCACCATTTAAACATTGCATGACGCCAGCAGGTCTCAGCTGCCAGAGTTTGCAAGCGCCACACAATGAGAATTAAAGTGTCAGTTAAGAAATCTTCACAGCCTCTTCCAGATGCAGAATTACATGGTTCAGAGTGAGCAGCAGAACAGAACGAGACAATGAAAGATGCTGAATGAGAAATAAGTAGAGGAATAAGAAACAATACTAAGTGCGGTTTCATCACCTGGTGGAACAAACACAGTGGTATCGCAGTGATGGGTAATCAGTTATCACTGGAACTTTAGAAACCATTGCTGGAGCAGTTACAGTTAGTGATACTCAGTTCTCCGATGACACTGGCAAGCAGCAGCGTTAAGAATAGTCTTACTGCTTGGCTGGACAGTCTTGATGAATATCTGATGAGTCTTCATGAATCTGTGCATGCGTGACCCGGCTTTGCCGATTCACATGTGCAAAATGAACTGTTGATAATTTTAATAATAAAAAAATGAATAAATATTTTAATATAGTTCTGAAATTTAAAAAAGTGTGCCTGTACTCTATATAGACTGGCTTAGCGGCAATGGTTTAAACTGAAAATTACAACTAGCTCCATCTAGTTAGAATTACTAGACTTTCTATTCAGGGAATGATAGCTCATTCATGGCACGCTGAGCAATGTCTGTTTTAAATACAGCAGGATTTAACAGATTGACAAAGTGCACATAAATCACACAATTACTGATAGCTCACAAGTTAAGTATAATATATATATATATATATGATGTAAACAATAGGAATAGTGCACTCGTGAGAATAGTATCAAAAAGTAGTTTTACTTGTAATAATGCTCACATACATCAAGGTAAAGAACTTTGTACATAGCCCGGTAGTCAGCTCTGATCAGCTGGCAGATCTTACAACCGTCGCCGCCGCAGGAGCCTCCGGATCAACACTGCTTCTGGAAATAGTAGGGAACATCAACGTCTCACAGCAGTATTGGCCACGCCCAACGCGTTTCGTCTATGACCCGTGAGAAAGTTCTTTACCTCAATGTATGTGAGCATTATTACAAGTAAAACTACTTTTTGATACTATTCTCACGAGTGCGCTATTCCTATTGTTCACATCCTTTAGAGAATTTGGAACCCTCCTGGCAAGAGAGAATTGAGAATTAAGCCACAAATACATCCTGAAACACTGTCTGGACATCGTAAGGATTAGCTGCACTGAAGTGCAGTGTATACGAGTGATTATATATATATATATATATACATACACACATATTATATATATATATATATACATACACACATACATACATACATACAGTCAGGTGCATAAATATTGGGACATTGACAGAATTTTCATATTTTGGCCTCTATTCACCACCACAATGGCTATGAAATGAAACAAACAAGATGTGCTTTAACTGCAGACTTTCAGATTTAATTTGAGGGTAATTACATCCAAATCAGGTGTATAGGAATTACAACGGTTTCTATATGTGCCTCCCACTTTTTATGGGGCCAAAAGTAATGGGACAAACTAAACAATCCTAAATCTAACTTTCACTTTTTAATACTTTGTTGCAAATCCTTTGCAGGCAATTACAGCCTGAAGTCTGGAACGCATAGACATCACCTGACGCTGGGTTTCATCCCTGGTGATGCTCTGCCAGGCCTCTACTGCAAATGTCTTCAGTTCCTGCTTGTTCTTGGGGCATTTTCCCTTCAGTTTTGTCTTCATCAAGTGAAATGCATGCTCAATCGGATTCAGGTAAGGGGATTGACTTGGCCATGGCATAACATTCCACTTTTTAGCCTTAAAAAACTCTTTGGTTGCTTTTGCAGTATGCTTCGGGTCATTGTCCATCTGCACTGTGAAGCGCCGTCCAATGAGTTCTGAAGCATTTGCCTGATACCACTCTCACCAAGTGTGTCTGACCCCCTCCCCATTTGTTCTTCTTATGCCCCTCCCCATGTGTTCCTCTGACACCCAAACCATGTTTTCCTCTGTCCCCCTCCCAATGTGTGCCTCTGACCCACCAACATATGTGTTCCCCTGACCCCCTCCCCATGTGTTCTTCTGACCCACCTCCCCAGGTGTTCCTCTAACCCCCATCCAATTGTCTGCATCTGTCCCCCTCCATATGTGTTCCCCTGACCCCCTCCCCATGTGTTCCTCTGATCCCCCATGTGTTCCCCTGACTCCCTCCCCATGTGTTCCTCTGAGCCCTCCCCATGTGTTTCTCTGACCTCCCTCCCCTTATGTTCCCCTCTCCATGTGTTCCTCTGACCCCACCCCTTTTCCTTCTCTGACCCTGCTGCAGCCCCATCCACAAATTGACTCCCTTGCACAATGGCTGGTGGCTGCTGATCAGAGACTATGTTTAGCAACACATGACTGAACCTAAAGATGGCAGCTAAGCACAATTTATTTCTATAATAAATCATTTAGGGGGATATGCCCATAGCAACCAATCAGCTTCTAGCTATCATTTAACTAGCACAGTCTATAAAATGACAGTTAGAAGCTGGTTGGTCACTATGGGCAACTTTTCCACCATAGCTCTTTCAAAGCTTTTATTCATCTCTCCCTTAGACATTTTCTCAAAAGGTTACCGCCATCTACAGTATAACCATGCTATGAGGTGCATGCTAGGGCATTATAGCGTGTGCTTTCTCTGGGCCTCAGTGCTCCATGCTACACCTCTGCATCCTCTGGTTTGGAGGCTGGGGGGAGGATGTGGGGTCCTGCCTGTTTCATCTGTACTCTGTCCCACAAATTCTGAACCCCACCCAGAGATGTAATACTGCAAGCTTGAATGGGGAAGGTGATCGCCAGAAATAGCAAAGTGATAGCATGACAGTAACTACTGATAGATAGCAGGAAGCACCAATACTGTGTATGACAAAAACTGATAAATTGGTATGCGAGATCCATGATAAGAGAGCCCCTTTAGTGTAGACAGCCCCCAACCCAACACCTCAGAAGGTGGCACTGTGCTTATCTCAGTAGATATGGCCACTGCTGCAGCAGTCCCACTAATTCCATAACAAATAATGAAACTTGGCATTCGCTGTTTTTGTACTTGGGATGTATCATGATCTCACACATACAGTTTCAGTTCATCCCTCTTTTTCTCCAATTTGCTGGAAAGTAATAGGTGGTTCCCCCTTGCCCCCATCCCCTCACCCATACTCCCAGTGCCTACAGGTGCGCTCAGGTTGATTGTGGCTGATCGTGCCATAAACATGCGTACACATTGCGCTATGTTCCACGTTACGCTATGGCGCATCCTCGATTGCAGGACTGTATCTCCCATTCAATCCTATGGAGATGCGTATGCATGTCACCGATCACGGGACTGTGTCTCCCATTCAATCCTATGGAGATGCGTATGTGTCCGTCTCACGCCTCTCCTGGTACGATTCGCTGCGCTATTGGCAAGGATGTAGCTGGGTATATCTCTATGTAACAATGGCTGCTGCAGAAGAATACCACCTTACAGAGCTTTGAAACGGAATGGGTATGTAATACCGGCTGTCGGGATGCCTCCTGTCACAATACCGACAGCGGCATCCCGATGGTTGGTATCCCGACAGGGATCGGGTATGTATACTGACCCTCCCCCTAACCCTTCTTGTAGCCTAACCCTCTGCACCCTAACCCTCCCCATTAGTGCCTAAACCTAAGTCCCCCCCCCTTCGTGTCTATGCCTAACCCTCCCCTCTTAGTGCCTAACACTAACCCCCTCCCCACCCCCAGTGGTGCCTAACCCTAACCCTCCCCTCTAGGGTTGCCTAACCCTAACCCTCCCCCCACTAACTACAAATAAAAGCATATGAATTATTTTCTCATGCACCTGTAAGATAGTCAAGGACTGTACCTACTTTTTACAATGACGATCAAAATAGGATCACTAAGATTATCTGAGCCTCATTGAAATCCTCATACCTTCCACTACCATGTTAAATAAACACTTTACTATTTGAAACATCCGGCACTAATACCAAGGTCCTGAGACATCAGCACCTAACAATACAACATTTGTTAGCAGGTCACTTGTATATAGGCAACCTAAGCCTTAGCCTAGATTGGCAGGGTTACAGGGTGGCTGACTGACACTTATTATCTTATCATTATTTTTACAATTGCACAAGAAATTTGCAATTTAACAACTTGTTTTTTAATGGAGAAGACACATTTATTTCTTTAACATAACATGGGGAAGGTTGTGTACATGGAATGCTATATTACAGGGGGAGGTTGTGGGGCATACTTCTGTATATGGAGTGAATAGTAGTTCACTATTGGCTGCTGTTTTGTCATTTAGGGGTCTATTTACTAAGCAGTGTTAAGAGACAGAGTGAAAAGTGATAAGAAAGTGATAAGGTGCCAGCCAATCAGGTCCCAACTGTAATCTCACAGGCTGTGTTTGAAAAATGACAGTTGGGAGCTGATTGGCTGGCACCTTATCACTTTCTTATCACTTTTCACTCTGTCTCTTATCACTGCTTAGTAATTAGACCCCTTAAGCTGTCACACCTGCTGTATAGAAGCAGCCTATTTCTACTGCTTAGAAACGGTCAGAAAAATTGTTAGGAGTATGTCCATGAGCATTTTCATCAATTTGTTTCTTGTCTATTGGGAAATTCCTGTTTTGATGCTTTAATGGACTTTTACAACCTTTGTGTGAAACATCACAATGTGATAATGCATTGCACCGCAATGTCAGTGTTTTTTTCTTTTTTCTTTTATTGTACGTGACAAACATTTAGTCCGTACCGAGTATTTGAGTCCCACTGATGCTTCTTCACTATGCATTCAGCCCTCTCTTTGTACATTACATTCCACAAACTCCCCAGAACTGAGATGATCCTCCATTTGAAACAAAATTGGAGTGTGCTAAATTTCACAGACAACTGCGACATGAGGCGAATGTTTTTTAGGACAGATTTTAAAATTTCATACATCGCCACTGAAGAAGATATTTAGGAAATCAAATTTGACACAAAAGGTTTGTGAGAGACGGATTTATATAAGCCAGAAGTTCATTGTCATGTACCAGTGAAGCGATCTCATGTACAAAAGAAAAACATGTGAACATAAGGATTGTGTAATTAATATATCACTTTTTTAGCACTAGATTATTATAGGACAATAATAAAAACAGCCCTCATTACAGTAGCCGTGATTTCAAAACTAGATTGCAGCTGAGCAAAGGAAAATAGTCTGGACAGGGGACGTGAACAAAATGAAGTCAATTAAAACAAAACAAAGCACAAATGTGACAGGTTTGACTTCGCCGCCCATTAAAATACCCTCATCACTTCTTGTTTCCTTGACAACAGGTGTAATATCAAGTAATGTTTCCATTCTCTCACCGGATAGCAATTTCTTGTCTAAGACAAGCATAGAATATTAACAAAAAAATTAGATAATATATTTCCCTCCAAATAAGACAGATGTA
Source organism: Taudactylus pleione (assembly GCA_031769625.1). NCBI lineage: Eukaryota > Metazoa > Chordata > Amphibia > Anura > Myobatrachidae > Taudactylus > Taudactylus pleione. The sequence continues at coordinate 8,346,913 of JAUIMM010000484.1, forward strand.
TCAATGTTGGAAAGTGAGCACTTGTCAGTTCTAACTGCTGCCTGATATAATGGAAAGCATCGGGGGGGTTTAATAATGAAAGTTGTATGTAGGTTGAAGGTTTATTAAAATGTCTTTCTTCTTCAATGCTCAGTAAACTCGTACCTGTGAAACAACAACACTAACACCACACTAACACTATAGGGCAGAGCACAAAGCATTCCAGAGAAACCATACAGACTATTACCAGCTATTGGGTTGATTCTTTGTAACAAAGAGTATACAAGCAATATAACACTTAATGAGCGGGATGTATGACGCATCGCATTCGGAATGCGATGCATCCCGCCATCCTTCACATGCATGCCGGTGTTAGCCACGCCGGTGTGCAGGAAAAACACTGCAAAGGACTGCTCTCGGTAAGAGCGGTCCTTTGTAAATGAGGGACTTCTGGGTCTCTGGTGTCTTTCTGTGCACTTGCAGAAAAACGCATGCGCCTCAGGGGTTGCTTGGAGGGATCCGATTGGACTATAGGGTATCGCCATCAGGAGATGGCTTAACCCACCGCAGCCAAGCCCCGGAATGCATTTTCAGGGTTTGACCACATTTCTCCCCTTGCTGCATCCCGCTCATTAGCACTTAGAAATGTGGTAAAACCCCTGAAAACATTTTATCTTAGTACATCCCATCCTAATATGTACCAAACTACGGATTGCGATACATTCCAGAGTCTTTAGATGGCGTTACCCAGTAGAAACCTATGGGCTTCTTTTCGCACTGCCTGCTGAGAGGGATCCAATTGGACCCCTCCCAGCTCCCCCTGCAGCCAGAGGGACTTCTGGGTCATAAGCAATCTTCTAGGTATATACTGGCTCGTGGATGCTTAGTACATTCTGCCCTTAGGGCTCTATTCATCATCACTTAATTTCTACAAAAGCAGGTGAAAATGAATAGTTTTACCTACAATTGTAGAAATAAAGTTTTAGGGCAATTCATCAAAGGGGTAAGGCAGGAGATATCACATATCTCCTGCTCACCGAAATGACCAGCTGTCCCCATACACTAGTATGGGGACAGAATTCATCAAGCTCCAAAAATACAATATTTTCAGAGCTTGATTGCGGGAGCATTCATCATCTCCAGATGGCTCCTGCTCCCTGCTCCTACCCTATGGGAAGGAGTCCCGGGTAGCGAAAAGGTATCCTTACAGATCTTTCCACCCCTGACCGGCTCCTTTTCGCGGGACGTCTGGGCTCTTGTGTGCATGCGTGACCTGTAGGTCACGCAAGCGCACTTGTCTCACTGCTCCGAAAAGGAGCAGTGAAAAGATTCAGTGCTCCAAAAGGAGCAGTGAAGCGCTTCGAGGAGACAGCTGATTTTCGGATCAGCTGTCTCCACGCTGGAGCAATGATGAATTGCTCTGGCACTCGCGTCGAGAAGGAACATTAAATTATCAGGGTACGTTTGGACCCCAATAATTATCATGTTGAATAGAAACCTTAATATTAACACTTTGTTCAGGTATTTGGAGAATTGTAATCTATCAAATACATTTGATAGTACATACCAGATGTCACAGTAATGAGCCCTATATCAAATGGTATGACAAACAATACCAGCTCCTAAAATAATATGAGATATGGTAAGAACTTACCCTTGTTATCTCTATTTCTACGAAGTCCATAGGGTTCCACAGGATACCTTGGGGGGGGGTATAGGTGTGACGTCAGTCGCAGGGCACCAAAGAGTTAAGCTTTCAGCCTCCCAGGATGCACTAGGTCCCCCTCCTATACCCCGCCCCCGGGCCAAGGCACCTCAGTTAGTTACCAAGCCATAGGCCGGAGGAGGAGAAGGAAGAGAGAGAACAAAGATCTGGACACATACAAGAATCACATTCTCACCAGAGGGAGACGGAAAACCGGTGACCAGAGCAAAGCCCATCTGCAGCACAGGTGCGACAGGGCGGGAGTCCTGTGGAACCCTATGGACTTCGTAGAAATAGAGATAACAAGGGTAAGTTCTTACCATATCTCATATTTTCTACTTCAGGGTCCATAGGGTATCCACAGGATACCTTGGGGATGTCCCAAAGCAGTATCCTTTAAGGGTGGGGACGCTCCTGTGCAGAAAGGAGAATCCGCCGCCCGAAGGAAGCATCCTGAGAGGCGAAGGTGTCAAACCTGTAATACCTCACGAAGGTATGGACAGAAGACCACGTAGCAGCCTTGCAGATCTGAACTGCCGAGGCACCACGTCGAGCTGCCCACGAAGGACCCACAGACCTAGTGGAATGAGCCTTCAGAGAAGGAGGGACCGGTAGGCCTTCATGAAGATAAGCTTCAGAAATAGCCATACGGATCCAGGCTGCCAAAGTTTGCTTTGAAGCAGGCCAACCCTTTTTACGGAAGCCAAAGAGGACAAACAAAGCGTCCGACTTCCTAAACGAAGAAGTGCGGTCAACATAAGTCCTTAAGGCCCGCACAACATCCAAAGAGGCCTCACCCACGGAAAGACCCGGTGAGTTAAAGGCCGGAACAACTATTTCCTCGTTAATATGAAACTGGGAAATAACTTTGGGAAGAAACTCGGGCCGAGTGCGGAGCACTGCCCTGTTCCCATAAAAAACCAAGAAAGGGGGTCTACAAGAAAGAGCCCCTAACTCAGAAACACGTCTGGCCGAAGCAATAGCCAGAAGGAAAACAGTCTTAGCTGTTAGCCATTTAAGATCCACTGAGCCCAGTGGTTCAAACGGCGGTCCTTGGAGAGCCCTCAGGACCACAGCCAAATCCCAAGGCGCCACAGGTGGAACAAAGGGCGGCTGAATGCGGAGAACACCCTGCATAAAGGTGCGCACATCCGGGATTGTAGCAATCCTACGGTGAAACCAGACAGATAGGGCCGAAACCTGTACCTTCAAAGAAGCAAGGCGAAGCCCATGATCTAGTCCCGCTTGCAGGAAGGCGAGAATCCGAGACAGACGAAACTCCCGCGGTGCATAACCTCTCGGTCGACACCACTGGAAGAACGTATGCCACACGCGATGGTATATCCTCGCGGAAGACGGTTTCCGAGCTCGTAACATGGTACGCACCACAGAGCTGGAAAACCCCCGGGACCTCAGCATGGCCGTCTCAACAGCCACGCCGTCAAAGACAGCCGAGTCAGGTCCGGGTGAAGGCAAGGACCCTGAGACAGAAGGTCCGGTCGTAGCGGCAACCGCAGAGGAATGTCCACGGACAGACCCTGAAGGTCTGAGAACCAGTGCCGTCTGGGCCACGCGGGAGCTATCAACAGGAGCGTCCCTCCTTCCTGTTTGAATTTCCGGATTACCCGTGGAAGAAGGGAGACCGGAGGGAACAGGTATGCGAACCGGAACGTCCACCGGACGGACAGAGCATCCACCAGAGACGCCCCTTCGTCTCTTGTGCGAGACCCGTACACCGGCAACTTGTTGTTGTGCCGGGACGCCATGAGGTCGATTTCTGGAAGACCCCACCTGTCCACCAGTAGTTGAAAAACGTCCGGGTGCAGGGACCATTCCCCCGGATGAACGTCCTGGCGACTTAGAAAGTCCGCCTCCCAATTGAGCACTCCCGGGATGAAGACCGCTGATATGGCCGGAAGATTGCGCTCCGCCCAAACCAGGATCCGAGAGACCTCTACGAGAGCCGCCCGACTGCGAGTTCCTCCTTGCCTGTTTATGTAGGCCACGGTGGTAGCGTTGTCCGACTGGACCTGCACCGGGCGACCCTGGAGAAACCGCTGTGCCTGCTGGAGAGCATTGAAGACCGCACGGAGTTCCAAGATATTTATTGGAAGCTCCGCTTCTGTCGGCGTCCACCTGCCCTGGAACAAGTGTGGACCCGAAACTGCTCCCCAGCCCCGAAGACTGGCGTCCGTTGTCAACAGGACCCAATTTGGAACCCAGAACGGACGTCCCTTGTTGAGGTGGGTCGTCTGTAACCACCACGTAAGGGACAGGCGAACCTCCTGGGTGAGCACAATCGTCTGGGACTTCAGAGACTGAGTCAGCCCGTTCCACTTGGACAGGATCAGGTGCTGCAGAGGTCTGGAGTGAAACTGGGCGTATTCCACCATGTCGAACACCGACACCATGGAGCCCAGTAACCTCATCGCCGAGTGTAAGGACACCCGGCGGCTGTGCAGACAACTGCGCACCCTTGACTGTAAAGCAGAGATCTTGTCCTCCGTCACGAAGATCCTTTGCTGTCCCGAGTCCAATAAGGCTCCAAGATGCAGAATCCTCCGAGACGGGATTAGAGTGGACTTCTGCCAGTTGATTAGCCAGCCGTGCCGTTGCAGCAGTGCAATGGTCAGGTCCAAGTGGCGTAACAGGAGCTCTGGAGATCCTGCCACCAATAACAGGTCGTCCAAATACGGCAACATGCGGACTCCCTGCAGCCGCAGAGAAGCCGCCATGACCGCCATCACCTTGGTGAAAACACGTGGTGCTGTTGCCAGGCCAAAAGGTAACGCCCGAAACTGGAAGTGGTCGCTGCTGATTGCAAACCTGAGGAACTGTTGATGGCGCCAAAGAATAGGGACATGCAGGTAAGCGTCCTGTATGTCCAATGACACCAAGTAGTCCCCAGGTTCCAGCGCCAGAATGATGGACCGTAGGGTCTCCATCCGAAACTTCGGGACCCGCAAAGACTTGTTGAGTGCTTTGAGGTTGAGAATCGGACGATATGACCCATTGGGTTTCTGTACCAAAAATAGATTTGAATAGAAACCCTGGCCCCTCTGGGAGAATGGAACCGCCACTATAACTCCAGCCTGGAGCATAGTGTGCAATACCTTCCGCAGCTCCGTAGCCTTGTTCCGGTCTGATGGGAGACCCGTGGTGAAGAAGCGAGCCGGGGGTCTGTGCCGGAAGGAGAGGGCGTATCCGTGGGAAACCACCTCCAGAACCCAAGTGTCTGTCGTAGTGGTCGACCAACACTGGGCGAACTGTAGCAGGCGGCCTCCCACCCTGGGATCCCCCAAAGGGAGGCCCGGACCGTCAGGCCGCAGGCTTGCCATCTGGCTTGGGGGCCGGACGTCTGGTACTCCATGCCTGCTTCCGGGGCTTGACCGATTTCTTAGGGCCAGCCTGTCGAGGAAACGACTGTGGTTTGGGCCTGCCCTGGGCCCTAGATGACCGAAAGGACGATGGTCCCGAACCAGAAGGAGCAGCGGCCGACGGGAGACAGGCAGATTTGGCTGCCGCCAGCGTGGCCACAATCTTATCCAGATCCGGACCGAAGAGAACTTCTCCGGTAAACGGCAACGCTTCCAGACCTTTCTTGGAATCTGCGTCCGCCTTCCAGGATCGCAGCCACAAGGTGCGACGAGCAGCTACCGCTGCTGAAGAAATTCTAGACACCAGAGTACTAATGTCTAGAGCCGCCTCGTTGATGTAGGTGGCCGAATCACGGAGATTGCCAATCAACTCCGCCTGATCGGCCGGACAGTCGGATTCAAAAGAAGCCTCTAATGAATCCGCCCAGCGCTCCATCGCTCTGGCAACCCAGCAAATGGCCATAGCCGGCCGTGCTGCCCCCCCAGCAAGGGAATAAGCGGACTTCAGGCAGATTTCTACCTTGCGGTCCGTAGCATCCTTAAGGGAGGACATGGATGGCATCGGCAATGTGGCACTACGGACAAGACGGGTCACGTGAGAATCCACCTGTGGAGGGGATTCCCACTTCGCAAAATAATTATCCGCGAACGGATAAGCCACCGCCAGGCGTCTCTGCGGCTGGTATCTTTTGCCCGGTTGTTTCCACGCCTCCTCTAAATGGTCCACCAACTGACCCGAAAGAGGAAAGACTGTGGCATCGCCCTTCACATCTTTGAAAAAGGCATACTTAGATTTAGCCGCTGGGGGAACTTCGTCCTCAATCACCAAGGCTGTGCGGACCGCCCGAATAAGTCCAGGAATATATACTTTGGACTTAGCATCAGCGTCCTTAGTATGGAGAGGTTCCTGATCGTAAGGATCTAGAATCTCCCCATCATCAGACGTCCCTTCGTCATCCTCATAAGGAGCGGACAGAGACGCCACCGGCCTTTTATGAGACCGCATCACAGACTCCCCTTGCAACACATCCGACAAGTGCTGTACAGAACTCGTCAGGGAGTTAACCCACGCTGGCTCCTGAGAACCCGGGAGCGGGGAAATAGGGAGACTGTGGGGTACCACCAATTGTCGTGGGAACCCCTGCATGGGTGACGACACCACAGACTGCTGGGACAAACCCATCGGAGTAAACGCGGGCTGCGGAGCTAACTGGCCCACTAAAGCTGTTAACGCCTGAGCGAAACAAGCCCAGGGCGGCTCCTGTACCGGTGCTGTAACCGTAATAGGCCGCGCCATGGACAAACACTGCCGGCAAAGGCCCTCCGCGCTACCCTCCCCCTCCGCTAACGGTACTTTGCACGTGGTACACTGTAGCCGGAGGGGAAAATCACTTTCAGACATGATGGCACCACGTATGTGACCTCTCTCACCAATTAAGTATTAAATAGGCGAGAGACCACCCTGCAGCACCGCACCGCAAGGGCTTTAGCAGAAAGAACAGGGACAGTAATAAAGCTGACAGTTTAGAGAAGGAAAGATTACAGGCAGCAGCGCTAGCACAGTCACATACAATGCAGAAAAATAACAATTCCTGCACTAACAGCGCTGATCACTCAACTACACAGACACAGGGCCTGGTAGGACACAGCGCTGCATACACAGACCTGACCACAGCGGAGGAGAGGTATGCGGGGGGACCCAGACCACGATGCTTCCGTCCAGCGCTTCCAGCAGCGTTCACCATGCGTTCTGGAGAAGATGGCCGCCGAGGAGCAGAGAGGAGGCTGGCCTGGGGGAGGAGCGCTGCCACAGGACCAGTCGGCAGCATGCAGAGAGGGCTGTGTGCAGCGGGGGAGGCGCCGGCTGTGAGACAGGGAAGGCGCGCTCCCCTGGCATGCATTTAACCCCTGGGACGCCGCAGCGCTACCGCTCTGCTGCGGTCCGCTGTCCCAGGGGGTAGTGGAAGCGCAGGTTGGTCGCCTGGCTCCACGCTGCAGCCAGTCCCAGGGAGCCCCCTGCCTGGGGACTTAGGACCATGTGATCAGCGGGGACCCACCGCGGGACCCCGCTGCTTACCTCTGTCCCCCTTGAATCCGGCCATGGTCCGGAGCATCTGGGGTCACCGCTAGCTGTGACCCCAGACGCCCACCAGCATCCCCGGATCAGTACCGGCGTTCTGGTACCGGCGGGGTGTAGGGAAGACAGCATGGACGTCAGGACTGACTGTCCATGCTGTTCATCCAGATGTGCAGCCACAGCTGCATGAAGAATAAGCTTCAGGGGCTCTTCTAGCCCCCACTCCAACAGGTGCACCCGACTCCGGCCGGGCACCAAACTAAACTGGGGTGCCTTGGCCCGGGGGCGGGGTATAGGAGGGGGACCTAGTGCATCCTGGGAGGCTGAAAGCTTAACTCTTTGGTGCCCTGCGACTGACGTCACACCTATACCCCCCCCCAAGGTATCCTGTGGATACCCTATGGACCCTGAAGTAGAAATAAAATTACACTTATTCAAAACAATAAATGGAATCATCACATATTTTCATTATTGTCCCCAGTTGGTTATGTTCATTAAAATAATTCACACAGTAAGGGAAAAATTGGGTGTCATTTAGAACACGCCAGAGATCGCCATCAATTGCCAACAGTTTTCACGCCAAATTGATAGCATTCTGTAAGCGGAAGCTTTGTTGTCTAAACTGAAGCCGCTGTCTATCCCCAGCGGTTTCTAAATGACAACCCGCCATGGTTATGTTCTATTTGGCAGTTTCCACTAAAACCACTATGGAACAGAAGTTAAACAATAGACAAGCGCTGCACAGATCACTATGATTTGTGCATGCTTCATTATGTGTAAAAGGATAGAAATAGTTAAAAAGATGTAAAAAAAAATGTTGATCGATACATACAACATAGCGGTTACTGGTCAATTACGTTTTCATGCAGACCAGCGGACCCAACCCATGCCACGTGTACACACCTCAGACCATAATGGGACCATCACCAGTCTGCACAGTACCTTGTTGAGAACTGGGGTCCATGGCCTCATGGGATCTGCACCACACACAAACCCGACCATCAGCCCGAAACAACTGGAACCGTAACTCATCGGAACACGCCACATTTTGCCAGTCCTCCAAGGACCAATTAGCATTGTCATGAGCCCTGGTGAGGTGCTGTGTCCAGTGTCGTAGTGTTAACAGGGGCACTCTGGCGAGTCGCCTGCTCCCATATCCCATGGAAGCTAAAGAACACTGCACTGACCTGCTGGATATGTATCCAGTACTTCCTGCATTGAATGTGAATGTGATTTGAGCCAGTGTCGCTTGTCTGTTACCATGGACAATTCTGGCCAGACACCGCTTGTCATGATCATTAAGCACCCGTGGTCAGCCACTGTGCTACCCACGGTAGGTGATAATGCCTTCCATGAGGTATTTTGAATGTCCATACAACTTCAGAAATGGAATGTCCCATCCGTTAGGTATCCACTATCAGCAGCGGTTCCTACCCTCTTGCATGAGGGGGATGCTGCTGCTGGTCCAGCCAGCCAAGTGGTGTGAAGTCCTGTAAAATCAGTGCAGGAATCAGCTATTGCTGTAAGTAGCACCTTGTTCGGTCCATAGGGGTCTTTTTAATTTTTGCCTGAAGGTTTACAGGATTGCCATTAGATTATATGAACAGGCATTTATTACTTATGAAGGCAATAATTATATATAAATACGTTTCTATTTTATAATTTTATACTTCGAAGCACTTATATATATTTTTACAATTGGGGGCCCCATTATTTATCCACTTAGTATAGGGGGCACAATTGTTTATTCTTTTAATTTTGGGGACACCATTATATATTCCCTTAATACTACTGGCAGCACCATTATATATTCACTTAATACTAGGAGCACCATTATACATTCTCCTAATACTGGGGCACCATTATATATTCTCCTTATACTGGGGCACCATTACATATTCTCTTAATACTGGCAGCAGCCAGCTGGCTTACGATTTAACACCAGGGACATTATTATTTCATTTATTACGGGAAGAGGTTTTTTTTCAGGATGAAGTCAGCACTTGTAGTAAACACTTGTGGCACTACAAGTACAAGTATGCAAGAACAGTCATGGGCTGTCAGTGTACACAGGCGCTTCTAGAACCACACGTGCATGCATTATATTTTCACACTATGAGCCTGGTACAGTACATAACGGCCAGTGGTACCAGGAGGGGCTCAGGGCTACTCTGTATTGGGCCAGTACTCTCACAATTCTTTTCCCCTTACCACAAGGATTGCTGCAGTACATGTACCACTGCACTCCTTAGTATATAGCTATCATCAGAGAAACCTGGACAATCTTATCGCCAGATAAAGTTACCAGTGTATGGGGCCTATTCATTAAACGTAAAAATTCAATGGAGATAATTAGCTTTAGAACTCTCATGGAGTTCTAGCTAATTATAGGTGGAATTCATCATTCCACCTCTCCATAAGTATCTATTCCGAAAAGCTGTCATTTTTGCGATGACAGCTTTTCGGGAAATAGATACTTTTCCCTGCCTACACTACCTTATCACATCTGGAAACAGTGCTGCGCATGCGCTGTTACATCTGTAAAACCAGCGCATGCGCAGCACTGCCTACAGATGCGTTAAGTTTCGTACACCCCCCGACCCCACCCCCCTCCGCTCACCTCCCCCCCCCCCCCGACTTACCTGTCCGTGCAGCAGCCTCCGGCTCCGTCCTGCTGGTCTGTCATGTGGTTTCCCAGCAGACCACATGACATTAGAAGAAAAAAAAAATATTTTTTTTCTTTTTCTAAACTTTCTTGTGCTCTGCTGGGGAGCACACATGACAGACCAGCCTCCGGAGCCTGAGGACGGAGCAGAGCGCCGGAGGGACTCGTCGGGGGACCTGCACACGCTGATACAGGTAAGTGGATTCTGCTATTCGCCACCTCACAGTGGCGAATAGTAACTGCATCAAATTCCGAAAATTCATAATTTTCGGAATTTGATGAATACCACAATTTCCACATCCCCATACTAATGTATGGGGAGTGTGGAAATTAACGCAGGGGAACTTAGCAAGGAGATATCTGTGATATCTCCTGTGTTAAGTCTGTTCATGAATACCAAAATAACGTTATTTAAGGAAAATGTCCTTAAAAACTTTATTTTAGTGTTAATGAATAGGCCCCTTAAACTTTACCTCATCGACAAAAAAGATCACACGTTTTCACCGGAGATAGGACTGTTCATCTCTTGATGAATTATTGTTAAAGGATATCTCTGCCTTTGTGCACATCTTTGTTTCCACTGTTAAATGTAAACAGCCCACAGAGAGAGTTGTTTATAGAGATGTTTTTATATTCATGCCAAATCCTAACTAACAAACAGTATCTATCACACCATAGGCCAGAGGCTCCCCAACTCGGTCCTCAAGGCACCCTAATGGTCCAGGTTAACCATGCTTGAGCACAGGTGACTTAATTAGTAACTCTGGGCCTGATTCATTACCGATCGCAACTGCGATTATGCACGCAATTGGATGATTGTTGCATTCTGCGCATGCGTATGCATCGCAGTGCGTAACCCGGCCACTGCAATCGGGACTGCGGTTGCAGTGACCACGCAGATCCATTGTAGAGTGATTGACAGGAAGTGCCATTTGTGGGTGGTGACGGGGTGGTAGTCGGCAAATAGCAGGCGTGCCAGTGCTTTTGAATGCCGTTGCAGGGGTGTGCATAAACTATCCACTGCAGGGGCGGAACTATGGGAGACAATGGAGGCGCCTATTGCCGGGCGCCAGCACTGAAGGGGCACCTCCTCCATTGGCCACAATATATTTAGAAATATGTACCCGACGAAATGTACTGTTACAGCCACCCAATACATGGCACCTCTTCCCGGCACCTCAGAAGCTACCATAACCATATACTAGTGTCAGACCTTCACATGCCGCTTCCGTCTAACTATAGCCAATTCCTACTCATTGATGTTGCTGCTCCACAGCAGCTTCTCACGCCAGTGTGACTCTGGCGCCCCCCCTGACCCACAACTCCACATCCCCCTCCTCCCCGGTGGCAGCTCTAGCCGTGGACCTGTGCAGCGGGCACGAGAATAAGATCTTCCAGGAGATGAATGTCAAGAAGGATGCTCCAAAAGGAGCTGCGGCTAAGAGGGCATGGGAAGCGGGGGCCTGGGGCACCAGTGACTGAGTCTGGGGACAGAAGCAGTCGGCAGTAGACTGGGCATTTTGGTATTTGTATAACAAAAGGTATCCTTTGGTGCCTCCTGTGGGTTCCGTATATAATATAGTCCTCACAGTAGTGACAGAGCCGGTATTGTAATAATGATCACAAAGCGAAATACTGAAATAGTTGCAGATTTAATAAAAATACACAGTAAATACAGTATAAAAATTGCAGTATAAAATTGCACATATCTGCTCTATTCAACATATAACAAACTCACTCACAACATATAACATAAAACAAGGACTATGTGAGTATATGTATAGGCGGAATAGCAGACACGCAAAGGTAGCGTTTTACTCCGCCATCCTGTAAATTGTAATCCAATTTGTTGTTCCAAAGAAAGATATAGGGGTAGATAAACATATCTATCCTGGAAATAGTTCCAGTATGAGTATATTCCAAGTCTGAAAAGTAGCAAAGCTTACTGTGTCCTCCACGGAGGTGAGGTCAGTAAGGTTCGTTTGCCGGCAAACTAGGGGATAACTTACATGCTGCAGACATAAGTAAGACTCCCCTCCACTGTCATAAACGCGTTTCACCTAATAATAGGTTTCTTCAGGATGGTGACTGGATTCCCTTCTGATCATCTCTTTTATACCTCCTCTGTCTGCATCCCGATGGTTACCGCAGGGAGACCATTTTGGAAGCAATAGCTGGGGATTGGGCGTACCTGGTAGGTATCAGAGGGGTGGCTAGCCAGAATCGGGTGTGTTGCAGGCATGCTGACACAGGACACCATGTTCAGACAGAGAATTTGCACATGCCATAGGGATGGTGCAAGTTTTTATGGTTCCTCTGATGGTGCACGCACCACGATGGATTAGCAGCCGCTGCAAGTGGATGTCTCACTATGCTCAGAATCGGCCGTGGTATTCGCATAAAGATGCAACTGCAGAAAAAGATGCAGCCCGTTCATGTCTGCATCCAGAATGTGCCCACTAGTGTTCACAAGGCAGATTTGATTTAACCTGTTATTTACCAAGGTCTTTCACATATTGCTGCATCATCTTATATTAGGGCACTAGAGTGGTGTGACCTGTGCCATGGCGCAGGGCAGGGAGCACTGCTTAGCCCTGTCATTTTTCAAACACCGCCTATTACATGACAGTTAGGAGATGATTGGTTGGTACTTTATCTCTCTCTCCAAAGCTTAGTGAATAGTCCCCCATATCTGATACAGCCTGTCCCAATCACAATAGCATCTTTGTGCATATACTCTGTTTAACGCATGCATCAGAGGGGTTTTCAGGACTTATCGCGCATGCGCAGTTGCAAATAATTGCTCAACTACGTGATCAAAAGCATCTCAGAACCAGGTCCATAATCTGCCCTGACTGACGGAATGACTGATGATGGTTAAATCATTTAATATTTGGCCAAGAGCTACAGTCATTGAATAAGCCATAGAATCTTTGGAGAAAAAGCAAAATAAAATATTTGTAAAGAATTCCTTTTGTTACAGTAATTTGTCATGTTACTTTTATTATACAGCTCCTTTAACGAGAAGTAAAATGATTGCTTTTTGCCCTTTCTCTGTGCCTCTCTATCTACGCAATTATACACATTATTAGTATGGAATCATAACTATTCTTTTCATAAAGAATTGAAGCAAAGAAAAGCAAAACATTATTTAAATGGAAACTTATTTCAAGGTGTTGCTCCCTGTCATTTCTTTATACATCAACAATAGTACACGACTGTACCTCTTACTTCTGCTGAATACAAATCCTGACTCCTTTGGTTAAATAATAGCAGATTAAAATGTCTACCATAAAATGATTTTAGCAATGTTTTTAAGATAACATCATCGTGTTCTCATGCATTCTATACATCAACATGCTGCAAATGACTTTGAAAGACAGCTATTTATTTCTATTTACTGATGGCTTGGTTTTCAAAAATTTCATACAGGAAATCTAAAAGCAAATAAAAATAAAATAAAATGAATCCATAAATAATAACAGCAGTGGCCAAGTTATATTATTCAAGTGAAAACAATCATAACCAAAAGGTTAACCCAGTGGTTCCCAAACTTTTTTGAATCACGGCGCCCTAGAGTATCAGTATTGTTTTCACGGCACCCCTAAGCCAATAGTTTGTTATTGAGAAATTTAGGAAAAAATGTAGTATGTAGTAAAGGGAAGTAAACTGTGCTACCCGTCATCCTTAGGGTCAGTTATGTAGTGGGTGACAGGTTTGCGCTTCTGTTTGTTCACATATTCACATTACATTGACCATAAAAAGTTTGATTTGGTGCTGGACCACCAACCTGAGGCACCTCTGCAAGTGTCCCGAGGCACCCTAGGGTGCCGTGGCACTCAGTTTGGGAACCACTGGGTTAACCCATAAAGAGAGTAATATAAACATAAAGATACATTTTATGGTAGAAAAGAACCTACAGGTTCATCTAGTGTAACATTTTTGGGTAACTTTTTCTTGCTGCGGTTTTATTTTTTAGATCTATGTTTTAAGAATAACCTCTTTCTTGATTTTTTTTTTTGTATGGTATGAAATAATAATTTGGCTGATCGTTTTGGGTCACTCTCGATAAAGCATGATGGGATACTTTTCCAGGGTCCCCACAAGTTGTTCTCGGCACTTCAAATACAAAAGTGCACATAGGGCTTGATTCTGAGCTGACGTAAACTAAAGCAAGTAACTCTGTACCTAGACAAATCATGTTACAATGCAAGGGTTTCTCAGCGAAACTCCTGCAATACTGCCATAACATGCTCATAAAATGGACCATCTCTGTGCGTACGCTACGGCACCTCCTTGTCACCGCCCAGGAATGCCAACTACATTTTCAAAACATTTCTGAGACCATGCCTCTCCTGTGTGCCTCAATCACAGCTCCGACACTGTGTGCGTGCTATCTGCATCGTTAGCGTTCATTACATTGTGCAGTGGACATTGAGCCCACACTGAACGATATAGGGTTCAGTGCCGGCACCCTCCCTCACAGTGGCGCAACTTCATCCCAGGTGCCCGGAGGCAAGATAAATGTTGGTGCCCCCCCAAATTAAAATGTACCACCCCCCCAGCCCCAGCTGCCGCCCCCCTATGCAGTTCCCCCAGTAGTGGTCCATCTGTGCAGTGCTCTCTGTAGAGGTCCCCCTATGTAGTGTCCCCCAGTAATGGTCCCCTATGCAATACCTCCAGTAATGGTCCCCCTATGCAGTACCTCCAGTAATGGTCCCCCTTTGCAGAGCCCCAGTAGTAAGGGCACTACATACATAGGAGGTTTTAAGGACTCTCATATGTGGAATATGGTCCGGTGAGAACTGTACGTTTTTATAGATAGCTCAAATTTCTTATGATTTTTCCTTTTTCAGTGAATCTGCCATTGCAGGTTTTTATTAGGAATCAGTAGGTGCGTTTGAGATGTATTTACATTAGTCTGTACAGACTTCTTAACTATATAGTTTCTACAATAAAATAATCATGGTTCTTTGCGCTCCCTAGGGTATTTCTCGTGTTATTTTCCAATTATGTGTGTTCGAAATCCAAATCCTTTATTAATGTCCGTGGGATGGGATTTTATAATTCAAATATAACCGTCCTCTTATTCTCTGATGTTATACTTTCAATAATTCTCCATTAAACGGTTGATATATATAAACAAAGGGAAAGAAATGGGGTATATATAGTGAAGTACCGTTTTATTTAATCCAAAATACACTTTAAAACATGGACACAAAATGATATATGCAGTCCCATTCCAGATGTGGTGTACCTGTTTAGCGCACCCAAATTTGCCTCTTTATAGTTACAGCAATAGCCCGGGTTCAGATGCTGGAACACCAGATACTCCTCAGAGTGCAATCTGGACCTCCACAAGTTCCTCTGCTGGACTCTCTGCCTACATATATCACCACCATTTTATTGTAGAAACTGTGTAAATTTTAAAGTGAAGGGGACCACTTTGGTGGTAATTTGCTGCACCTTTGTTTAAAGCGCTGGTTTGTCTATATTTTGTTTCTTAACTATATAGGTTGTATTTTATATGTTATATTCACTGTATTATTGACATGTTTACCGTATATATATAAAATTAATGTCTGATATACTTACTTGGTGCCTTGATCTGATCTTCTGCCATGCTAAGCTATTGCTTATGACTAATTATAATACTAATTAGCGCAATCATTGTAGTTTTGGTTTGTGATCATCAGAGGTGAGCTTTAATTGGGTTTACACAGACCCATAGGTATTTGCAGCTGTGTTACATTATTCAATACTAGCGCCAGGCTGATATATATATATTTTTACATTTGGATGCGTCAGTATTGTGACACGCCTCTCAGATGTAGCAGTACACGCCCACTTTACCACCACACTCATATGTGTTGCTTACACAATCTCCCTGAAATGCTTTTTCAAAAGTAGGCAAGTATGTTTCATATCCAATTTTAGATCATTACTTCTTGTGGAAAGAGATACCCCAGATGCTAAACGGGATGCGGTCAAAATGCAGATGGCCGGGAAGCCGTCTGACTAATTCACGGCGTCTAAATCCCTACACGGGAGTAAAGACAGGCGTCAAAATCCCGACAGCCACCTAGATCCTGATGCAGAAATCTAGACAGACAGCTAGAGATCCTGACGGCCACCTAGATCCTGATGCAGGTATCTAGACAGACAGCTAGAGATCCTGTCGGCCACCTAGATCCTGATGCAGGTATCTAGACAGACAGCTAATAGAGATCCTGTCCTCTTCCCTTTGCCCCAATGGCGGCGACACACCTCCATTTTGTGAAACTGAGGCCGTCGCCGCACCTCCCCGTCCACAAATTGCAGCAGGTTGTCAATCACTGACAGTCTGTGTGCGATCACGCAGGACCTATACTGCACATGCGCAGCACGGGTCCAGCACCTGCGCAGAATCCCGACCATCTGAATCAGGCCCTGAGTCCAGATAGGAGATCATGTTGGGTAGGTGGTTTTAATGTCCATATAAAGTACAGTATATATCTTTAGAAAGAGTTCTGCTGACAATTCCTAGACATTTTTGTTGAAATGCTGACAGGTACACAGTCAGTGTCAGGTAAAACCTGGAAGTGTAATAAGTATTAAAAAAAAAAAAACATCTTAAGATAAAAGTTTGTTAACATATTCTGAATCTCCTCTGTAAACTCTATATTGTTTCTATATTTCATGGCAAAAATGTGCTTCTATATTGTCATTTGGGAAATTATATATGCCAGTTGCCTCATTGTTCATGCATTAATTATGAAGGATATACATGCATCAGCCATTTTCATTCCAAAGATTTAATCTCCTGAGCGTATAAACACTATTTTACTGCACAACAGGAAACTGTTGGAACACAGTGAGAGCATTGGTGTGCAAATATTTTTTGGAAGTATTTTGTGTTTTCGTTCAGTGAACCTACACTAATGTGCTAAAGGAAAAAAAGTCATCAAGAATATTTTTTAAACATACAGTACAACAAGCACTAAACAGTATGTTGAGCAAAACAACATCTATCTGAACCCATACTTTATTTAAGTAAAACATGAAAGATGTAATTATATTCAATGTCCTGTTAAAGCTATAGCAAGAATTGGAATCATTGGTAGCATCGCACTAAGGAGGCTCAGCATCTGATCAAAAGACAAGAAATACAAACAAACAAACGTATGTACCTTATTGTTTAATTTTATATATATGTATAATATATATATGTATATATATATATATATATATATATATATTACTCATGTGACTTCAATAAACAGGAGGTAGTCGGCATCCCGGCGGTCAGAAAAAACGGGAGGTAGTCGGCATACCAGTGGGATGGGAGTGTTAGGCTGCAGGAAAGGTGGGTTATGGGGGATTAGGGCATAGGGATGAGGCAGCCAGGTCAGCACTGTAGAGGGTAGGACAGCAAGTGTGAGCGGGATGGGGGGTGGAGCTGACACAGATGGGTGGGTCATCGTGTGCCCTGCTACGATGCGTTGATTGGCGTCATAGGCCCCCTGGGTGGCCCCAAACCCAGGAGACTTGTCCACCTTTCTGGATGGCCAGGAGGGCCACCCAATTTTCGTGAGCCTCTCGACAATCCCAGGAAATAAGGCAGGTAAGAGTAACAGACACACACCTGGGAATAATATTTACATTTAATACCTACAGAGTACATAGTTTAGATATAGCACAGCGGTTCCCAAATTCAGTCCTTAAGGCACCCTAACAGTCCAGGTTTTAAGGATATCCATGCTTAAGCACATTTGACTTATGCCATCTGTACGCAAGCATAGACACCCTTAAAACCTGGACTGTTAGGGTGCCTTGCCTAGCTTGGGAAACCATGGTATACCAGATTGGATACTATTGGTCCTTCAGGTGGTCTATATATACACAAGTGTGGAGGAGTATTAAAAAGTTGTTTCAATGTTCAAATCATATAGAAGTTTTCTAAATCAACTAGATTTATAAAGCCACTTAATCATGTGTCATTTAAACAGTAATATTAATCAATGTGCCTCGTTAGTAAATACCATGGAAAATAAATGGAACAGTAATTTTCAGCAGCACGCAGAGGGCCTGATTCTGAGTCTTTAGCATCTTTTGGCGTAGTCGCACCTGCGACTATATGTTAATGCTAGTATCAGCCTCTCTCTGGTGTACAAGCGTGCCTCTGAATGTGCAATGAGATGCTCACTTTGAGCATCTTCAGACGCTGTAATAATGCTGGGCGTGTCTTTAGACACCACCATCGGTTGCACCATCTAAACTTGCACCAGCCCTGTGGTAGGTGCAGATTTTCCATCTGATTATGGCCTCTAATATGAACGATTAAGTGTCTGCGTACGCAACCAGCTCAGCGACACAACCACGACACTCCCATAACACGCCTATAAGACACAACAACTCCGTATATCTGAATAGTCACCGACCGGGAACGCCCAGCACATTTCCAATACATTTCTGATACTATGCAACTCATGAGCCGTTCAGTGTTTTTAGAGCTATTTGTGCAACCGCAGTAGCAGAAAATCACTTTATTTGATTTTAATTCAATCAATATACGGTAAGTTTTTATATAGGGTGTTGCAAAAAACACTTTAACAGTACATTAATATAGCAGTGACCATCAACTCTTAACACTAATTACTTCTGTATTTAGCTCAGTTTAATGGAAATCTATTCTTAAATGTTTAGTACAAGAATTACTGCAGTGCGTCATAAATCACTATTAAAAACACATTCTTAGCTTGTCTTGAAAGATTTAAGGCAGGAGAGACATTTATTAAGTTGTCATCACCAATGTTTCAAAAGTAGTTAAAATAAAGCTCCAAACACGCTACAGTTATTTTTGTTAAGGAAAACAACTACTTATATGTGCAAGAATACAATGTTCAGAAGTTTCAGTAACAACATGAGCGGTATATATCACTAGCTGAGAAAGTATAGATGTTACTCATACAATGAAACAGAAGTTCAAATGATAGAATTTACCCATAATCCACTAACCCAGGCGCCATCACCCAATCAGAGAATCAGTTGATGAAGAGAAAGCTATAAAATATCACGCTAAACATGCTATGAGAGACATTACAATAGAAGGAGCCTTACACTTACGTATTATTATCCTTTACTGGAGTTCAGGATCAAACACAAGTCTTATAAGGTCAGTTTTGTCAGAACCCAATTAACCTCATATCTGCCCAATTTTCCTACCTCACTTCAGGAAGAAATTCTGGAAAGATCTCAATGATGCAAATTGGATCATCAAGTGGGTGGGTCAATCGTGCCTTCAATCCCCATCCACCTCAGTAAACCCTGACATTATACTATGCTGGACAGGCTTGATGATCTGATTTGCATAAAATCATTGTGCAACATGCAATAGGCAAGAATTCACTAGGGAAGGAAACTCACATCAACACGGAGAGAAAAAACATACTCCCAAAGGCTACAGTGTGGAGAAGCAGCAATGCTAATCACTGTGCCACTATGCAAATTCTGATGAGGATATGTAAATAAGTGATCATAATAAACCTAAGACACAGGTTGGTTTATATAAATAAGATACTACAAACATTTATCTGTAAATACGTAAAAGTACTAAGAGCTGAAATAATGAGCAACATGTTTGCCTACACGTCAGACTTCCTATGAGCAATCCATGACATGTACACACTGAAGCAGAGGTACTGCTTCAAATATGTACAGTATGTTAACCCGATAGTTTATATACATAGCCAATGTTAGTGGGTCTGCGTATACACAGGACCCGTTCTGTGCATGTGCATAACAAGTTCTGTGGGTTAGCAGTGCCCCCAAGCCACATCATGATTGACAGGCTGCAGCTGTTTGGGGATGGGGAGGGAGCGGTGCCAGCCTGCATACCTGGAAACGGGGGAGTGCCACCCCCTTTCCTGGGAGTGCCAAGGCTAGGGTCTGCATCATAGGCAAGTGGGCCGGAGCCAGCCAGGCTGAGTAAGCTTCGCACTGCATTACTGGGAACGCTGGTCTCTGAAGCGATCAGAGACTAAAGAAGCCTCTGATCGCTTCAGAGACCAGCGTTCCCAGTACTAGGGGAGGTCTGCCGAGCCGCAAGCCGGGAGCCGCATCGGAAACTCAAAAGAGGCGCATGCAACTCGAGAGCCGCGGGTTGGCCACCCCTGCTCTGGGTGAACCAGAAAAAGGGGTTCACATTTGCACTAAATAATAATAGTGTTTGGATTGAAAAGAACATCACATTTGCCATACCAGCAAAACATATTTTCTGTCCAATCCTGCATTGTTCAAAGTTGCAAAAAAAAGGCAAAAAGGAAAACTGGCCCCTCACAATTCTGCACCGAAGTTTCAATTCCTTATCTTTTCTTTATGTTCATCACAGATGTTCATCTCTTCTACCGTTAATAGTCTTCTTGACAATATAGAAGTAGAATGGCGAATAATGAAAGCAATTTCCAAATACTCTGGGCACAGATGCTGAATACAGGCTTATTAAAGAACTTTACAATACTGGAATGTGTTACAGAAACTGGCGCAGAAGAGGTATTTTGTTGGAGAAAGAGAAATTATAATTGGATCAAAAGGGAAAGAATGTGCAGCACAATCCATTTCATAAAGTAGGTCAGAAACAATGGAAATTATATAAAAAGTAATTTCTGTTATTGCTTTGCTAGGATATAACGCGTGTCACACAAAAAAGCATTTACTAAGTATTGTTATGTAACATAAAAATAAAAGATCAATAGCATATTAAAAGAGCATGTTTTAATGAAATGTCGCACATAAATTATAATACAGCAATCTGAAGCTAAAGGACACATTTTCAACATGCCCCCAATGAAGTCTGATCTTAAATTCTTGTGGCGATAGTAGCCCATTGCAGTAAGGGTTAACGCACCGCTTTGATGGAACAGTCCAGTGGTTTCCAAACTGTGTGCCGCGGTTCCCTGGGGTACCGCGCTGACCGGTGGCCTAAAGAGGCCGGCCAGTGTATTTTTTGTTGTGTTTAAATTTTTTTTTTTTGGCACAGCTGAAAGGGGGAGCTGGCTGAGTGCGGAACTGTCAGCAGGGGCACAAAGAGGGGGGGAGCAGATACTATTTACCCGGGTCTTTTGAAGGAGGGGGTCTGGCCACACTTTTCTGGGTTGACCACGCCCCCTCCCTGTACCTAGGCCCGTTAAAGCTGTCGGCAGCACTGGCTGTCAATATTAGCCGGCGCCTGGAGGAGCAAGAGGCTGCTGCTACCCCGCAGTGAAGGAGGGAGACCGATGACCAGACCCTATCTTGTGGAGAAGCCCGCGTACCGCTGAGGAAAAGACCTGTGGACCCAGACATCCTCGGCAGTGTATTGACAGCCCCAACCAGTGACTGCCGAGCAAGGACCCCTGGAGACAAACAGAGCACTGGGAGGGAATAGAGTGCCCCAAAGCGGAGGATTTCCACTGTTGTGCCTGATGGAGACAGCACCGAAGGGGAGCGAGAGAGCAGCAGTGGACCAGTAGCTTTATTGCGCAGCCTGGGCTGTTTCTGGATATCGGAGGAGGCAGAAACGCCACAGCTTGGGGGTGAGACATCTTGTGACCTTCCTCTATCCTGTCCTAGTGTCCTTCTCACACTCCCTTGTCACTCCCTTTCTTTACCCCTTCATTGTGGCCTCTCTGCTTAATGTCAGCTGTTGCCCGATGCCAGTTGGGATCGTGATCCCAAGGTTTGGTTTAGGGAGCCTCCTTTGTTCCAGTCCTTGGGGGGTCTTCCGATGGGGCAAATGGAGAGACATGGAGGGGGCACAGGGAGAGAGGCAGAGGGGGCAATAGGATAGAGAGATGGAGGGGCAATAGGAGATAGACAGAGGGGGCAATGGGTAAGAATAACACAGTTTCTCACTTTATTTTTTCCTTTCTTCTCAAAATATTTATGTTATTTTGGTCCAACTACTTAAGATGGGACTGTTTGGTAATTATTTTGGCTTAGGGGTGCCTTGAAAAAAATTATGGAGACCTTAAAGGTGCCTCAAACTGAGAAGGTGTGGGAACCACTGGACTAGTGTCTGCGTACAGTATATGCCAGCTTGCGCATAGGCAGTGAAACTGAAAACCCAGGTTTGGAGGTTTATACAGTGTAATAGCCTTTCAGATTTTTTAAAACGACAATCATTGAAATGGCACAACCAGGTTGGTTTAGCTTTTTCAATGATTGCCACTTTAAAAATACAGCCAGACTCATGGAAATCCCTTCCCGCATCTCGTAGGTTATTACATAAACCTCTTGCCTATCAGTTCCACTTGTTAACTTTTTTATATACAAAGTTTTAAAATAGATAAACATTAAATAAATCTGAAAACAGTTATGCGTTAAAAAACAAAGATATTATTGCCGGGATGTACTAAAGGAAAAATTCTGTAAAAACCCAGTTTTCTGGGTTTTTACAGCATTTTCATATGTACTAAGCACCGGCCGCCCGATTTTTGATGTGGAGGGTAATGCCAGGTTTTTCTGGCATTACCGTATAGAAGCCTATGGGCTTCTTATCGCATCCAGCTCCCCACCGCGTCGCCACACCGTAGTTGCCCAGCACCTCTTACTTACGACCCTTCCTCACCTCAGCCTCCTGCGTGCTCCTCCTTGGCTCCCCGCCTTCTCCTCTTCTTCTTCTGGGTGCAGGGAGGAGGAGGCGCCGGGGACTTCCTGCAGAGTTCATCAGCAGGAAACTAGGAGGGGGAAGGAGACCCGTGGAGACCCCCACACTCGGCGGCAGCAACAGCTGTCGTTTGCGATACTAATCACATATGCGATTAGTATTGATGCAGTGACTGGTGGGATGTACACTGCACGGTTAGTACATCACGACCTATATATTTTCATTTACTACTTTTTTTTCTATTGTCGCCATTCTGATAAAGCAAATGATTTTTATATTCAGCAGTGTGATTGCCCTTTTCATCAAAGAGGTTACGATGACAAAGTGAAATTAATCCCTATTGTCTGTAAAAAGACCCATTTTTATTGGACCTTCAAGATGTTAAATCATCAGTACTTCCAGAGTTGTATTAAGGATTGGTACTTCTCTATGTGGTTTATAAAGTGGCAATAAATAAATAACAGCAAATACCAAGTGTCATACGAACATGTGAATAAATGAGTGTTTGGTGGGGAGGGGGTAAGCAGCAGTATACTGTATATCCAACCAAAGTGTAGAGATGTGGATTGGCAGTGTTATAGTAAATGTGAAAGTCACACTATCCTTTTTTAATAGTATAATGTAATGAAGTGTCAGATATAGTACATGAGATTTAACCGTTTAAGTTAACACTTATTAACAAATGTGAAGTTTGCCATTTCCATATGAAATTTAATTAATACGTCCACCTCCATCTCTGTTGTTTATTCTTTTAAAAATCCAAATGGAAATCTACTTTCTAGCAGTACAGGTAGTGCAAATGGAAATAATAAATAAGTAACTGCGATTTGTCCTAATTTAGACACTATTCTTATGGATTAAGGGCCTGATTCAGAGCCGTTCGCTAGATGCGCTCACTCGCTCCCTGCATATGTAAATCCAGCGCACGCCCAGCAAGGCAGGCGATCTCACGGCAAGGCATTACCACGCCCACTATGTCTTGGCGAGCGATCACTTTGTGTAAACAGACGCCCACCAGCCATTCATAAGACGCCCACTTGCGTACGTCATCTCCAGGAAGTGCATGAAAACATTGGTACATCGAGCACCATCGGATGTGCTCGCAGCGCTTAAGGTTGACCATACTTGCCCGCAAGCATTGCGATCCTTTCAGTGTGAAATACATCCAGGTGACGTGTACAATGATGCTGCATGTTAATTATGCACGCCTATGAAACTGCGTTGAAACACACAGGCACGCCTGTGTTCGTACTAGGGATGTGCAGGCTCGGATAGGTTCGAGTTTGCACGTTGAGTTCGGATTTTTCCCTCCAAAAAAACGGAACTCAGAAAGAGGCTAAACGTCATCTTACATGGACGAACATCATCATTCCTGGACAAAAGTCCAGGAATGATGATGTTCGTCCATGTAAGATGACGTTTAGCCTCTTTCTGAGTTCCGTTTTTTTGGAGGGAAAAATCCGAACTCAACGTGCAAACTCGAACCTATGCGAGCCTGCACATCCCTAGTTCGTACCTCCACTCCACCGTTTCTAGTGGCCTGCCCGTTACCACCCACATACGGCCTCTCCTGTCACTCATTCAACTGGGCTGTCTATGCTGAGCGAGCGAGTGATTCCTGGTCTGTCGCAGTGGTTCGCGCACGCGCAATGTGATGCATATGCATGCGCAGAACGCAAACATTGGCCAGCAACGAGTGATCGCATCCTAGCGAGCATGTCTGAATCAGGTCCTAAGTACAATCAGCTTGAGAAGTTAATATGCAAATAGCCAAACAGAAGTGGCTTATAGTTGGGTACACACTGGGCGATATATTGGCCGTTTAATCGAATGGCCGATATATCGTGAGTGCATCGGCGGGTGTGTACCCCTGATACATCTGTGAATGATGTCCTAAACAAACATATCACATCTGCTCTGCAGTACAGCAGATGCCGATATATCTTCAGATATTTTGGGGCATCTGGCTGTGTGTACGGACAGTCAGTCGACCGCCTATACACTTGTTGCAGGGACTTCCGGTGACTGACAGTTCAACTGGGCAGGCAAATTCAAATGCCCACCCAGTTGTGATGTCAGGGTATACACATAGAGTGGTCTGTATAGCTTACCTGATCGGCCTCTGTGTCGGCGGATCCATCGGCACAGTGTGTTCCCAGCTTGAGAGTGCTGCTGGTGTCAGCATCCTCATCTTTACATGCAGCCTCCAGACAAATCTCCTGTGAATGCGTCCAAGGCTAATTATGTTAAATCACCTCAAACATGAACACGCCATTACTGAAATCAACTTGTAGTTTCCCGTCCCTTTCTACGTCTCCCGGCGTGATGTAAGTCTAAGGGGGGAATTTAATTATTTTTGGGCACCTGTAACTTCTGTCTAAAGTGATAGATTCAAATGTTTGTGCCACTGGGCGTGAGTGTCACGGGTGCCCATTACTTACAGTATCACAGGTTTCTGCTTGCACCCTCCTGAGCAAGTGCAAGCAGAAATCCATCTAAAGGCTTTTGGGAGCTTTAACTGCCAGTTGGGTGTCCTAACTGCAGTGCGCCCAGTAGTTTGCATGGAAAAAGCCGCTTTAGTGCCTAGTGCATTTGGGCACTTGCGCCCAGCGGCACAAACAATTGAATAGCTCCTGAAATTTTAGACGGGAGCTACGGGCTCCCACAACCATTTGAATTCCCCCCTAAGAAATGTACAAATCTAGATATGGATACATTTTGGCGCATCGGTCTAGTATGAAAGTGCAAGGAATGAAGTAATCAAACTTAGTTGTTTGATAAGAATTCCATTATGCACATCTCAGACATTGGGACCAGGTTAAAAAAAGGACCTTGGTTTCGCTAGGCAGCTCACCAGAGAAACACCTACATTATTATTATTATTATTTTACTTCTTTGTTGACTTGAATTATAAAGGAACACATCTCCCATGAGTGGGAAGAAAAGTTTTCACATATGTGAAAATTGTTACTTCTAACAGCCCTACTGCTGAAAGCATCTTTTATCTGAAAGTACAGTCATCAACAGACAACATTTTTTAAGGCAAACATAAACAAAGAATACACAAGTGTCCACTGTGCAGACATCTGTGCGCAATGAGAGTCCTTCCTCACCTATTTGCTTGTGCTGTAATTCATAAATGAATGAAAGGCTGTTTGGTATCAGTTAATTTAGTAGTAAGAGTCACAGTCTGTATAATGTATTGAGCTACATAAGTTTTCTGAATATCATGTCACTTTGCCAAATATGCTTGGTGTTATAGTTCTTATATATTCGAGGATATTGCCCGCAGGCAAAGATGGATCTCCAGTTCCTTGCATTATGTAAAAGCATTTGCACATGTGCTGCCAACTAACCTATGATTAGAGCCACGCCCCTTAACTTATTGTGAGATCTCAGCTAGCTGTCAGTGCTAGGTGATTGTTCTGCAATTCTGCACACCCCGCAAACATTTGAAAGACACATCGGTTTCTGATCTCTTACTTTCAAACTACTCTCATGTTTGCCTCCACATTGATTTAACTGTGTAACATTTGGCTTGTCTACTGACTCTACTTCATGGCCGGCTCGAGGGCCGTTCCAGTTGAGCGCCCAAATGTGGCATAGGGTCCCTGACTGATCAAGAAAACAACAATGACTGCAGGAGAATGGAAAATGTTGCATACTAACATCAGCACATTCGCTCCAAAGTTTAAGAACTAGGACCAGCAGGAAGCACCTGTATAACATTGTAACACTCCAACTTCCTCACACAGCATCAGCACAGGCTGAACTCGTTCTGTTTACCTGGACTGGCCGGCTGTCCTAGCCGGGGCTGTCACTGACATCATTCAGAGAGGCGGCCGCCCCTTCCATTCCAAACAGTCAATCATACAGGAAGTTCCGCCTCCCACTAGGACAAGGAGCTAGGGTGCCAAGTGCATTTTTTAACAGCTTTTGTTAAAGTTTGTTGGGGTGAATTGATTAATGGTACCTTGAGAATGCATGCTCGCTGAATGTGAATATACTAATGGGTGCTGAGGTGGTTATTATGTGATGACAGATTAGATTAATGTGTGCTGAGAGGATTCATTAATTATTGGGTTCTTCAAGTGGAATGAGTGCTGGGTGTGGGGAAGTTAATACTGTAGGTGCTGAGTGGGGGTTAATGGGCAAAGGATGTGTATGTATTAAAGGCTGCATGGTATTAAGTATTAAGGGGCGCAGCATGTAAATGTATTAATGGGTGCGGGGTGTGTACGTATTAATGGGTCCTGGGTGGGGGTTGGTATTAACAGACTCTCTCATCCTGTCACCCACCACATCTAACCCCACAGACTCTCTCACCCTGCCAAACACCAGACTTCTTCCCGCAGACACTGAGGCTGAAGTTGCTGCTGGTGCAGCCCATGGATGAGAGCAAAGGAGGAGCTCATTCTCTTTTCTCTTCTGCTACTGACTGAGATATATAAAACTAAGGGCGGAAAGTACTAAGGGCCTGATTCAGAGCCAGACGCTATTTGCGGACGGTCGTTCCAAAAAAGGGTCCGGCTATTTAAATTGAGCGCTCGCTCTTTGCGGTTTGTTGACGCCTCTATGTCTGAGCAAGCGAACGAAAAATGCGCTCGCTATTTTGTAAAGACGCCCTTTTGCCGTTCACATCACACGTCATCTCCGGTATTTATTAGATTAATCGGGAACATCGAAAGGCATCAGAACTGCTCGCAGTGGTTGTGGTAAGATTTTCCTACCGCAATCACTGCGAGCAGTTCAGGCTAAAAGACAACCAAGTGACGTGGTCGATGACGCTCCTTTACTAATTATGCATTCCCATTAAACGCCCTTTTGACCGTTTGGCACGCCTGCGTTTGGATCTCCCGTTTTCAAGCACCTTCCCCTGTTACCACCCACAAACGGTACATTCTGTCAATCAAATTAGCAGCCCCTCGCTGTTTTGCGAGCACACGATTTCCGACCGCAATGACTGGTTTGCGCATGCGCATTACGACTCATACGCACGCGCAGTTGTGCGAACATCGCTCAGAGCGAACGAGCGGCCGCTTACAAGCGGCTCTGAATCAGGCCCTAAGCTCGCTACCGCAATGCGGTACATGCCTCCTGTCTACGGGTAAATACCGCGGTACATTACCGCAGTATGTGCCAAGAATATTGCAAAAGGACAGCTCTGCCGATAAGAGCTGTCCTTTGCGATGGCTCCAGGCAGAAGAAGGACTTCCGAGTTTAACACCCAGAAGTCCGCGTTACCGCATTCCCCAAATGTACTAAGCACTTTGTCCCGATGGGTAACACCCCCAAAATGGTATTTTACTGCATTTTCGCCCTTAGAACATCCGGCCCCTGTTGCCAATATATCGGATGTATTCAGAGCACACATCTCCGGTAAACTGGCACACTTCCTTGGACATAAATCACCTATGATTCATCACACATCCTTATGTAGCCATCAGTTAGAGTGCTGGAAAGTGGCAACCATTTTCTTGTGGCACACATCCTCATAATTCTCTCCAGTGTTTCCTCCATAGTGAACAGACAGTCATGACATCATCACTGTGTTGCACCAACATCCCAGACTCAGAGATATTCAGGGAGATCACCACTATTTTACGGAGTCTCCTGACATTTAGGCCAGGATGTACTAAGATTGCGGTGTACATTCCGCCAGTCACTGCAACCTTACTAATCACATGTACACCACTAACATATGTGATTAGTATCGCAAAGGACAGCTCTTGTTTATTTATTGCCACTTTATAAGTCACATACGAGCAGTACCAATCCTTAATACAACCCTGGAAGTACTGATGATTTAACATCTTGAAGTATGCTTATGAAAGGACCATGAAATACTATTGCCAATGAAAATGGGTCTTTTTACAGACAATAGGGATTAATTTCACTTTCCCCATTTCATCAAAGATGTTAACGATGACAATCACACTGCTGAATCTAATTTGCTTTCTCAGAATGGCGATAATAGAAAAAAAAAGTAGTAAAAGAAAATATATAGGCCGGGATGTACTAACTGTGCAGTGTACATCCCACCAGTCACCACATCGATACTAATCGCATATGCAATTAGTATTGCAAAGGACAGCTCTTGTGATAAAAGCTGCCCTTTGTGAAGCTGCCGACGCCGGGTGAGGGGGATCTCCGTGGGACTCCGCCCCCTCTGAGCCCGGTAACTTCCTGCTGGTGACCTGTGCAGGAAGTCCCCGGCTCCTCCTCTTCCTCCCTGCACCCAGAAGACTAGGAGGAGAAGGAGGCGGAGGACCCAGGAGGAGCACGGGCCGGCGACCAGGAGACTGAGGTGAAAGAGGGCCAGTGTTGGGCGTCCACGGGGTGGCATAGTGTCGGGTAAAGGAATGCGGTAAGAAGCCCATAGGCTTCTATAGGTTAACGCCAGGTATTTCTTGCGTTACCCTCCGCACCAATAATAGGGCGACCGGCACTTAGTACATACAAAAATGCGGTAAAAACCCTGAAAAGGGGATTTTTCCTTTAGTACATCCCGGCCTTAGGGAGACAGAGCAAGTATGCAAATAAATAAATTATATACAAATTTCATTCAATGAAAGTTTTCACACCAATACAAAAATACAGTAAACTCTGAGAAAACAAATTTAATTAAATTACATAATTGTTAGATGAATCTCTCCTTAAATTGTCTATAATGTCTTTAGCATCTTTATATTAATTTTCTAGGCACATTATTCACATTTTGAAGCTGCGGCTCTCATTAACTATATTCACAGAATATTTTATACTGAGATTTTAGATAAACAGGCACTAAATATTCCGGGGTCTATTCATCATGCCTGCCCTTCCGGAAGTCGCGGGAGGCTCACAATTTTTTTTACCAGATGGGTAGGCACTTCTCCCACATTCTGCCCAATTCCTAGTAAAAGTGGGCAGAATAGGGAGAATATTACCGGGGATCGGCAGGTCCGTGCGTTGGGGGTGGGGCTTAATGACGCGATTCTATGCACCTTTTTTTAATATTCTGCGTTCGCTGCAAATACCCTTGAGGGGGCGGGGCTTGCAGGAGTATGTGCCACAGTCTTAAGTGTCCACAATATACAAGTCTGTTTCGCAGCAATGTAGATGTCGTGCTGCTCCTCCACAGCGCGCCTCAACCACAGGCAATTCAAATCGGTATATGAAAAGAAAAAAGATGAAGGGCGCACTGGTGAGTATATGTAAGAGTTACTTTACAAAAAACATGTAGCTCGCTTACATCATAAATAGTAACAGTGAGTATGGTATTTAGCCATCATCCGGGGGTCCGTTCTGATATCTACTGGGAGTTGGCCCCAGTGTAGTTGGATCGTTGGTCCCAGTGTTAATGCTGCATACACACCTTAAGATTTTCTGTCCAACCATCCAACTAGTTGATTGGTTGGAATGAAAATCTGGTAACGTATGGGATTAAATGATGATCAGCAATTTGCTCCCAAATACCAGAAAACAGATGAAAATTGTCGTTAGACAAGTTTGTTAAATGTTTGATCTAAACAATTTTTTCAAACAACAGTTTTTGTCCATTTTCCGGCATTTCTGAGTAACTTGCTGATTGTCATTAGCTTTCATACCTTACCAGAATTCATTTCAACCAATCAACTAGTTGGATGGTGGGATAGAAGTCCTCTAGGTGTGTATGCAGCATTAAAACCGGGACCAATGATCCAACTACAGTGTCACTCCAGGCTTATAGCACTCCCACTAAAAGGTAAGCACAAGCAACGAAGTCACTTCAATGTAAAAATGGAACAATATCATAATTTTCATTCAAACCAGAAGGAACCAAGGTATTTAAAGTATAGATCCAAAATGTTTCTCTCCTTGCTAACTTATTTGAGAAGTCTCCACCTCTATCATCAAGGGAAACTTGCTCTATAGCTTTAAACAAAAAATTATTTAGATCAGATCTACAACATTCAGAAATATGCAGCGGTACGTTATGGTTTTTAATTCTGTTTTGGATATTTCTTGTATGTTCTAATATCCTTAATGTAAGCATCCGCTTAGTTTTCCCAATGTAGCGCTCATCGCATTTGCCCTCGAGTATAGATATATATATAACTGAAGAGGTTTGACAGGTCATATAAAGCTCTTTATGTTCCAGGATTTATAATTTTTTGCATCCCAGAATTTCATTCTCTCCTTACTAGAATATCTGCAAATTTTGCACTTATTGCAGGGAAAAAACCTTTACTCCTATTTAACCAAGAGAGCAAAGACTTAAAAAAATGTTCTAGCACCGAGCCATCTATCAATAATTAAAGAACGTAATTGGTTAAATAGGGGTAAAGGTTTTTTCCCTGCAATAAGTGCAAAATTTGCAGATATTCTAGTAAGGAGAGAATGAAATTCTGGGATGAAAAAAATTATAGCTACAGTATTGGTGTTTAATAATTGGGTATCGTAAATTTTCAGAGTATTCCAATTCTGACGGACATCAGGTAATCAAATAATCTAATAAAAGTCCAATGTGCATTTACATCCTCTTGGGGGAGAGTATATTTCTATATCCACCTGTATTTTGTTTACACAAGATATATATATATATATATATATATATATATATATATATATACACATACACACATACATACATACACACACACAGCAAGATATGTAGACATAAATGCTGTTGGGTATAGCATCACTCAATCAATATATTTATTGTCACTTTACGCCAATTGTTGACTTGGACAGGCGACAACAGAGCAAGTACTTTGATCAGAGCCGTAACTAGGGTAGTGCGACCTGTGCCTGGCACAGGACACCGCAGGGCTGGGGGCACTGTTTGGGCCTGTCAATTTTCCCGTTTATTATCATCTTCATTTGTAGCTTCCCCTTCTTTTATCCCCAGCATCTCCTGACTGCCCCAGGAGTAACCCTATCTCTTCCTTGGCCTTTCCCCATGAAGCCATGGTCCTTTTTCAGGTGCACTACCTTATGTCCCTATTTAAAAATGGGGGGGGCGCCAATGCTCTCTCTGGCACGGGGCACCAAAAAGTGTAGTTACGGCTCTGACTGTGATGGTACACGTACCACTATGTACTTATAATATAGACTTCCACATGTAAGTGGTAACCCTTTGATAAATACAGCAAGATGAAAAGAAAAAAAAAGCAATTGACAGCTTTTGCCAGCAAAAGGGCTCATCGTTCTTTTGGGTAAAGCTTTCCTTTTAATGTTCATACACTTTTCTTTTTAACTTTAATTATTGTTAGCCAAACTAATTAGGGCTCTGGGACATTTCCCTGTGTCCGTGATACGTTAGTTCTGAGCTGCCTTCACAGTTAGCTGAACACAGCTGAAATGGCACCACAAACAGGGTTAATTAAAGTGCTGTCAGTAAACAAAAGCATTCACAGAGAATACTGAGGAACAGAAATGATACACTGTCACTAACTAGTATATTTCAGTACACATTTGTCTGTAACGAATAACGATCCTCTTCTGTATGCCTCCTCTCTTTGTTAAAGATGGGGTGTGTTATGGGTGTGTCATGGGCATGTCACTGAAATGTTTGCGTACACTGGGGCTATTGTAGTCCCGATCTGCGCGCTATTGACCGATGTTTTCGGGACTGCTCATGCACCTGAGCTGCAGTGGTCATGTGCCCTGATGCTGCTGTGTGGTTGGTCGCAGTGTGGGGGAAGCCGCAGCATGATTGACAGGCTGCGGCCATTTGGGGAAGGAGCGTCTAAAACACTGGTTTCACACAGGCACTTTAGTAGCATGCTGAAGCTTGCCACTGCATCATCGGATAAAGCTTCAATGGCCTTGGCAGCTGGACATTCCGAGCAACCTTAGTGTTCTTCAGATGTCTGATGGCCTGGCTGATGGTCGCGATGGTGATCAGATGCTGTGTCTTTAAATGCACATAAAGGATCTGAGAAGCCGGCAGTGGGCATCTTTCTACAAAAGAAGCATCCTACTGCATTAACTTAACTTCTCAAATCCACTGTGACTGGAGACCCAGCACAGATCTCTCCTGCGTCCATCTCTGATTCAGGCTTAGGGCTCTATTTACTACAATCCGCATTGGGAATGCAGATTGTAGTGTGATAGTACCGACTGAATTCGCGTTGCGAATTCAAGCAATAGCACAGGGATTTGCTAAAAATCCCTTGCAGGGACAGAGCTTGCAGGAAAGCTCTGGGCCTGATTCAGAGCCGCACGTTATTTGTGCTCGCTCGGTCAGAAAAAGGGACCGGCTATTTAAATTGAGCGCTCACTCTTTGCAGTCTGGTGACGCCTCTATGTCTGAGCGAGCGAACGAAACATACGCTCGCTATTTTGTAAAGACGCCCCCTGGCCGCTCGCATCCTACGTCATCTCCACTATTTATTTGATTAATCGAGTACATCGAAAGGCGTCTGAACTGCTCGCAGTGCTTGTGGTAGGTTTATCCTACCGCAATCATGCGAACAGTTCAGGCTAAGAAACAACCAAGTGACGTGGCCGATGACGCTGCTTTGTTAATTATGCACACCCTTAAAACGCCCGTTTAGACCGTTTGGCATGCCTGCGTTCGGATCTCCACTCCCCGTTTTCAAGCACCTTCCCCTGTTACCACCCACAAACGCCTCATCCTGTCACTCAAATTAGCAGGCACTCGCTATTTTGCGAGCGCTCGATTTCCGATCGCACTGACTGGTTGGCGCATGCGCATTACGACCCATACGCATCCACAGTTGTGTGAACATCACTCGGAGCGAACGAGCGGCCGCTTACGAGCGGCTCTGAATCAGGCCCTCTGTCCCTGCGAATCCCCTCTGCAGCCTTATCACGGTATTTTCGCAAAAAATACAGTAACGAGGTCCCGCGCATGCGCCGACCGGCCGCTACCACCCCGCCACTAAGCTTCGCCCCCTGCAATCGCGATCCCCCCCTCCCCCCTTATTTGCACTTACCTGCAGTGATCGGGGCTCCGGTGATGTCCTCCGTGGCTCCGGTCAACTGACATCCCATACTGCATGGACCCCGGACCTGAGGCCAGCTGTCCGGAGGGAGGACATCACCGGAGCCCTGAACTCTAGTCCCTGGACTCAGGTAAGTAAATTTATTTTACTATTTTTCTTTTTTTTTGCAGTATATCAGCATGTGGTCTGTTTAGACCACACAGCTGATCACTGTGGCCGGCTCTGGGCTCTGCCCGTTAGAGCGGAGCAGTAGTCCAGTAACTGGGGGAGACCCTGGATAACGCCACCTCCAGGTGGCGTTAGTATCGCAGGGCTTTTCCAGGTATTTTTTCTCAATTTATTTTTAAGAACTACCAGGCAGATCACATTTCCCATTACAAACATGGAAAATGCGATCTGGTTACTAGAAATAAGTGATAATTAGGGGTTGGAGTAGAGTTTTACGAATTCTACTCCAATTGCCCTGTAATAACTATAGGTGAATCTAAAATAATGTGAAAAGGGTGTGAAAACACCTTTTTTCACTTTATTTTAGTAAAAATAATGATAATAAATAGAGCCCACAATCTTTCACACAGGAGACCATACTCAGACGCAAAATATGCACCTGCAATGGGGCTGTTGCAAGTTTCAATGGTGTGACCGATGGTGGGTATAAAGACGTACCAAGCAGAATTTCATTATCTATGGATGCTGTAAAGTTGGCGTCTCAGTCCTTGCACATTCAGATGCACGGATGTACCCCAGGGAAGGGCTTTATAGCGGCATTTGCGTAAAATCATAAAAGATGCAGACATGGATGTAAATGCCGGAAAAAGATGCAGGCATGGATGTAAATGCATCCGACGGGACAGAAGAGGGCCCGAAAGGGGGACTAAGTATAAATAGATGTGAGGGGGGGCGGATCCATTTACTAGTAAATATATATCCTTCAGTTATTACTATGCCATACAACAGTTCATATCTGTGTAATGGGATGAGAGGCATAGCCATTTCATGGTGGGGGAGTGACCACACCATCAGATTGCTCCATACCACCCTCTTGCAAGACAAAGCTCTCCTGATTAGGTCTGGACAGAGTGCTCAAACCATGTCTGTCCTGCCTAAATGGGGACACATTTTGGGGTTATGAATCACAAACTGCTGAGAATAGTCACTTAATTGTAATTTCAAATGTGTTTTCACAGCTACGAGTAGTGACAAAATAAGTGTCATGATTTAATACAGGAAATTAAAGAGTCACAATGTATGTTAGCATCTGAATTGCCCACATGGATTAGCCAATCCATAATGTCATGTGTTGATTTACAGTATATCATCCACTGCTTTGTTAAATATGTTTTTGGGTGGTACTCTACTTCACACAAGTCACCATTCTCTGTAAAGTAATGGACATTAAATATAATAAGCCCCTGTAGATAACTAGAAATACCTAGGCAGTACATTTCTTGCTACAGTATTTCAACTGGACCATGACCACGACACTAGTGACCTGTGCTGTCTATTCATTAAAGCTGCTCTGCTACAGGTCTATCAGCCTCGTCATTCATTACTAGATACAGGCTGATGAAAGACGTGTAGCCACCTAGTGCCGCACTATAAACCATAAGAAAACTCACCAGTGCACCTACAGATGTGTCGTACCTAGTCTAGCCTCAATATTGAGATGCCTGGGTCATAAATGCTGACTAGGACGCACAAGGAGAATTTACCGATTCATTTGCTATAAGTTACTTGCATATTGTATACAAAGCACAACTGAACTTGGCATGTAAAAATGCTGCGGCCACTACATCATAGAACTTCGTACATCGTATACAGATTCAGAGGGGTATAATTACTAAAGTGCAGGCTTTTAAAAGTGGAGTTGTTGCCAATAGCAACCAGATTCTTCTGATTTTCTAGAAGGTGCTAGATAAATTATAATAGCTAGACTCTGATTGGTTGCTATAGGCAACAACTCCACTTCTAAAAACCTGAGCTTTAGTAAATATACCCCGGGGACTCAGTTGCACACATATATATGTGTCACATATCAAATGAAGTATTTAGCACAGTCTCCTGGTGCATCCTAGTCATATCACATTGTGACAGACACATTTCCAGAAAAAAAAGACACGAAAAAAGATGCCCGGCGCTAGCAGAGTAGCACGGGACCTGGGGCGCCAGGACTGGTTGTGTGGCATGACTGCAACAATGACATACCCTCTAACGCTACCGTTTTAGCAGGTACAGTACCGGTTTTTAATGGTCTGTACTGGAAAATGGGCTGTACCGTTTGTACAGAGTTCCCGATTCTTTTAGCAGCGCTGCTGGGACACAGGACTCCCGCAGCGCTGCCGAGTGACAGGTGGCTCCGCTCCACCCTCTGTGGTTCTCTGCAATGACGCTGGCATAATCACCCCAGCGCCGATGTACAGAAGATAAATCAGCCTAAGCTGGCTGCTTCTGGACTCCAGCTACAGTATTGGTGTGCACGCCCCTTTATCTTTTGCCACACCCCTTTTTTGTCTGTGGTCACACCCCTGTACCGGATTCTTAATGTGAAATGTTGGAGGGTATGCAATGATGAGGGAGGACACATCTGTACCTGTAAGGATCCAGTGATTGTAAAAATACTAAATTAAGTCCAATGCCTACTGTACCCCATGACGTGTGTAACCATCTTAATGAGTCACCTACTGCCTTTGTAATACCTTGAAATAGCTGAAGTTCTGCACATCATTATTTTACATCCTCAATGCAGGATAGTGCACCACTTTGCAGAATACAAATGATCCTTAAGCACGGTCCCTTCCAGCCATAAAATGATTAATTGGTCATGATAGATGGCAAAGGTCAACTGTAGAGAAACGGGTCTATTCTGTATGGTCCAAAGCATTTTAAATTACAAAAAAGTCTATGTGTATTCAATCCTAATGTTATTGTTCAATCATTTCTGATGTTAATTTGGTATGAATTTGAAAAATCATCTACAAAATGTAATTCCATGCTTGCGTAACAATTCCAGGAACATCTCCAATTCCCAGCTTCACCTTTAGAACAGGAGGAGACCTTGCGGAGGGAAAGATTAAGATTAAAAGCAGAACAGAGACTTTGTGTAGCCAGTGGAGATTTAAGCTTTCAGGATTGAGAGGGACCAGCTAGATAAAAGGAACCTCTACACAATATGCCTGCTTTCCGTAGTGAAATGGAAATGACAGACAGAAAGTACGAATGACATTGTTCACATACCCAGCAGAATGTTTTCAAAGGAATTGCACAGACCGAAGTGCTGGAATCAGAATGTCAGGATGGAACTGTAAGTTAATACAGTGCTATTTATCCTGCCTGTAGTCAGCATTAGGATATTTCATAATATCTTTCCCTACAGCGCATTTTACATTTGGCTCCTTCTCGATTAATCTCTCATTTTAATTAGTCTTTCCTATGCTTGAGGGATCAGTAAGATATTCAACTGTAGCAGTCCCAAGACGTCCAGGGATACAAGTTTTCTGGTAGATTTAAAATTATGAATTAATCTATTTTAAAGGTCTGTTACACCTGAATCACACATATATCTAATATTAATAACACAGACACAGGCTGACGAGGGAGACAGTGAGTATATACCCCCAGGGACGGTTTCTTGTGGTGGTACCTGCCTAATAGTTATGTTCAATCCAGTGACATATTAGTATTAACAGACCTGTAATTATCACTTTGTTATGAACTCATCCAACAGTGACAACAGATTTAGGGGCATATTTGTCATTGCCCACATAAAAGCATAGAGAATATGAAATTACAGACTTTTTGGTGCCCTGGGCCAGAAAGAGCATTGGCGACCCACCCATCCCCAGCTTTCAAATAGGGACATAAGGCGCACACCCGAAAAAGGGGGCATGACAAATCTGATTTGTCCCGATCGATGATGAAGGGGTATAATCCCTTTGTACCAGTTATCCAGGTGTTGGTGCCAAATACAGTGTGAATCCAATGGCTGCAGTGATGATACACAATAATTATGCAGTATAACTCACCAGCTGTAGATGTAGGAGAGCGCTGGTGAATCTGCACCTGCAGCAGGATTTGCCCATCAGAACAGCAGCACATATCCTGGATAGGCAGTGCAGATCACCGACTGAAGGTATCGAAACATTGCTGCTTGTAGTGTATATGCAGCAAATATCAGAGTTTGACACCCAATTATGGCAGTATTTTAAAGTGTGTGTTAAATTGAGGAGGATGTGACTGAAGGTGCTTGGGGAAGTGGCCACATGAAGGGAGAGTCAGCCAGAGAGGTGATTGGGGCGGCCAGGAGATTTCGGGGATCAAAGAATTGGAAGTGAGAATGATTTTAAATAGAAAATTGACAGGCGCCCGAACAGCGGTCACATCACCCTAGTTACAGCCCTGTGAAATTAATTATCAGGGCAAATTACCAAAACATGAATGCAGGAATGATATAAGCCTATCCCTGCATTGTGTAAAAATTGAAGTGATCTCTTATGTGACCACTTCACTTCCAAGTTTGGACTCAGCAGACTTTTACTGGAGAGGGATGTAAAATGCAATATTGTAGCCTATAGGTGACAATGGCTAAAGCCATCAAAAGACGGCATTAGCTATCAGGAGGCAAGCTCCAAGATACTAAGCTTTTCGATGCTTGATGAATTTAGCCAGACCCTTAGACTTCCATAGGGACTCCATTTGTGGTCAAAATATCTCCTGTTGTACTCTCAATACATTTGGGCAATGCTTAATACAGAAATCCTACTTTCCTTTCTATCTCTCTCTTATGGATCTATCAATGAAGTTATTTTGGTGGAAATTGCAGTTTTCTGTGCATTTCCCACAAAAAGTGCATCATAAATAGGCCCCCTAAGGGAGAGAAAGGAAATAAATCATTATAACATCAAATATCATCTAGGGTGGATCACAAAGGGACCTATTCATTATCACTGAGTTATTTTACACAAAAGCATGTAAAAAATTTACATTTTCACATACTTTTTAAAAAAATAAGTGTCAGGGCTATTCATCAAGTTCTGAAAAAGATTTTTTTTCAGAACTTGATGCCACTATCAGATGGCGTTCAGCCCCCGATAATCTTCACAGGTTGCTGTTTACATGGCAGCCTGTGAAGATTTACAAGCCAGCCACAACAGAGGGATCTGTTCAGATCAACCCCTTCTGTGTCTGCACTGCAGAGCCCGGGGACCTGAGAGCTACGGGGCACCGCAGGGCCGTGTGCGACTCACCTGGCTGCTGGCGAAACCTCCTCCCGTCCACTGCGCCACCCGAGGAATAAAGAAGACACACGAAGACAAGTGAGTGGAAGCGGAGAAGGGGGGAGCATGGGGGCGCGAGGACAGACCGTACACCAGAGAAACCTTATGGACACAGCAAGGGGGGGGGGGGAGCAGGGGGGAGGACAGAGCATACATCGGGGGTAAAGCTAGGGACACAGCAGGAGGGGACACACGCGGTGGGTGGGGGAGGGGGGCCGCATCAGACAGACACCAGCAAGGGAGGGGGTGGAGCCGTGATTTGCCTGGGACAGACACCGGTGGGGAAGGGGAGACACGGAACAGGGTCAGCGGGCAGGTAGAGAGGGAGAAACTGAACAGGGGCTGCAGGCAGGGTGCGTGGAGACAGGCAGAGGTTGCAGAGAGGGCTTCGATAAATGAGAAAAAGTATAACAATTCCGAAAAGCTGACTCCGCAAAAAGAGCAGCTTTTCGGAAATGATAATTTAGGCAAGGAGGCATGATGAATACCTCCGAACGATTCTTTGAACTCGCAGCGAGTTCAAAACATAATTATCACTAATGATAATTATGTAATGATCAATAGGCCCCATAAAATCATAAAAGACCAAGGGCTCTATTTACTACAATCCGCTATGGGATAATGCAGATTGTAGTGTGATATTACCGAGTGAATTCGCATTGCGAATTCAGGCAATATCACAGGGATTTACTACAAATCCCTTGCAGGGACAGAGCTTGCGATAAAGCTCTGTCCCTGCTAATCCCCTTCGGAACCTTATTACGGTATTTTCGCAAAAAATACTGTGATTAAGTGCCCGCGCATGCGCCGAGCGGTCGCTGCTGCTACCCCCCCCTCCGGTGCTAAGCCCGCCCCCGGCGCTAAGCCCCGTTCCCCGCGATCGCGGACCCCACTCCCCCCCCGCGACCCCCCCTACCCCGCCCGCGACCCCCCTCTCCCTTACTTACACTTACCTGCATGCTGCAGGCCTCCGGTGATGTTCTCCATTCCTCCGGTCAGGTGAACTCCCATACTGCACTGGGGCCCGATCACCTGATGACCGGGCAGCAGTGCACTGTGGGAGACCAGCTGACCGGAGGGGAGTCATCACCGGAGGCCCGACCACCGGTCCCTGGAGTCAGGTAAGTGAATTTTTTTTTTACTATTTTCTTTTTCTTTACAGTAATCAGCTTGCGGTCTGTTTAGACCACACAGCTGATTACAGGGACCGACTCCCGGCTCTGCCGTTAGAGCAGGGCAGGAGGCCGGTAACCGGGGGAGACCCTGGATAACGCCACCTGGAGGTGGCGTTATTATCACAGGGCTTTCCCCGGTATTTTTTTCACATTTATTTTTAGTAACTATGGTCAGATCACATTTCCCATTACAGTTATGGGAAATGCGATCTGCTTTACTAAAAATAAGGGATACTTAGGGCTTGGAGTAGAATTTTCACACCCTTTTCACATTATTTTAGTATCACCTATAGTTATTACAGGGCAATTAGAGTAGAATTTGTAAAATTCTACTCCAACCCCTAAGTATCACTTATTTTTAGTAATCAGATCGCATTTACCATAATTGTAATGGGAAATGTGATCCGACCAGAGTTACTAAAAATAAAATGTGAAAAAAATACCTAGGGAGGCCCTGTGATAATAACACCACCTGGAGGTGGCGTTATCCAGGGTCTCCCCCGGTTACCGGACTCCTGCTCCGCTCTAACGGGGAGAGCAGAGCCGGGAGTTGGTCCCGGTAATCAGCTGTGTGGTCTAAACAGACCGCAAGCCGATTACTATAAAAAAAAAAAAAATTAGTAAAAAAAAAATGATCTTACCTGACTCCAGGGACCGGTGACCGGGGCTCCGGGTGATGTCCTCCCTCTGGTCAGCTGGTCTCCCATAGTGCACTCCGGGCCCGGTCATCAGGTGATC
This sequence comes from Taudactylus pleione, assembly GCA_031769625.1. Classification (NCBI taxonomy): domain Eukaryota; kingdom Metazoa; phylum Chordata; class Amphibia; order Anura; family Myobatrachidae; genus Taudactylus; species Taudactylus pleione. The sequence goes on from JAUIMM010000484.1 coordinate 8,387,461, forward strand.
GGGTCCAGTGCAGTAAGGGATATCACCTGACCGGAAGCATGGAGGACATCACCGGAGGCCCGGATCATGCAGGTAAGTGTAATTAAGGGAGGGGAGGTCGCGGGGCAGGGGGGGAAAGTCACGGGGGTGGAGCTTAGCACTGGGGGCGGGGCTTAGCGCCAGGGGGGTTAGCAGCGACGGCCGCTTGGCGCATGCGCGGGCACTTTGTCACTGTATTTTTTCCGAAAATACCGTGACTAGTGTGCGGATGGGATTCGCAGGGACAGAGCTTTTTTGCAAGCTCTGTCCCTGCAAGGGATTTGTAGTAAATTTCTGTGATAGTGCCTGAATTCGCAATGTGAATTCAGTCGTTAAAATCACACTACAATCTGCATTCAATATGCGGATTGTAATAAATAGAGCCCCGAGTGGTGCACATCCAAAATCTGCTTAAATTGGAAAAACATTGGCACAGATATAAAATCCCATCATTGCTAGTGCCTACATGGCATCACGTATTGGTCTATCCAGGACAAGGGTCATTTCCTCTCTGTTATTCCTGTTACTTCCTTTCCATCTCTGACCCTATGTTGTCAATGGTGATAGTGAAATGACCAGCACTATCATTAGATGAACCCATACTTGCCTTCTCTCCCGGAACTACCAGGAGGTTCCCGAATCTCGGGCGCTGCTCCCAGCTGCCTAGAAGAGCTTTAAAGTCTCCCAGAGACTGACCTGCACCCACCCGGCGCAGCCCACATTCCAAGCATCATTGTGGCCATGCCTCCAGCTTTATAACGCAGGTAATCATGACATTGTATAGCGAGGGTAGTGCCACGATGACTCGATCGTGCAGTCATCTCCCCATTGTGCTGCCTATGCCCTGCCAGGCCCTTTGCAAACTCCCTGCACCGCCCCCCTATGCCGCGTCATGCCCCTGCAAACCCTCCACTGTGGCGACCTGGCTGCCCCTCTAGGAGAAAGTCGGCAAGTATGGATGAACCTAAAGCACTTGAGGCTAAGGGCCACTCATGAAACATAGGGGTAAATGTAATAGCCTGCAACTTCCAGGCATCGGTAAGATCCCGGCAAGTCTGCCCAATGTTTTAAAGTGGCCATCATTTAAAAGGCAAAATAAGTTGGTTTTGCCTTTTAAAGGATTGGCACTTTAAAATATTGGGCAGAGTCACCGTGATCTTGACTATGCCTGCAGGTCGCAGGCTATTACATTTACCCCCTAGGGCCTGATTCTGAGTCAGAAGCAACAGCGGCCATGTGTGTGTGTTTTGCTGCAGTCACATCTGTGACTTTATGCTAATGCCACTACAAAGCCCTTCCCTGGTGTATAGCCATGCATCCGAATGTGCAAGGACTGAGATGCCCACTTTGGGCATCTTCAGACTGAACAATCATGCTTGGTGCATCTTTAGAAGCCACTCCCATAACACTCTCATAAGGCGCATCTCTGCGAGTCTGAATAGCCACCTCCATGCCACTGCCCGGGAACACCCAAAACATTTCCAATACATTTCACAGACCATACATCTAAATCAGTACTGTGTGCAGACAATTGGGACGTATGTGCTATGGGGATGTGGTCAGGAAGCAGACGGTTGCAATGCCGACCGCCGGCTTCCCGACTGTTAAATCCCGGCAAGGAACTAATGACAGGCATCGAAATCCTGATGCCTGTCACTAGACCTATGCCGGGAGCCCGATGTCCGGCATACCGATCAAAGGTAAGCCGAGCACGGACAGCCGCCGGGGGGGGGGGGGGGGGGGGGAGGGTTACGGTTAGGCTAGGGGAAGGGAGGGCTAGGCACCCTCGGGGGGAAGTTAGTGTTAGGCATCCCCCAGGAGACTTAGGTTTAGGCACTAAGGGGGGGGTTAGGGTTAGGCACTAGGGGGGGAAGTTAGGGTTAGGAACCCCTAAATGAGGGTTAGGGTTAGGTGATAGAATAGGGTTAGTTATACTTACCTTTTTAGCTGTCGGGATCTTCACCCCTGCCGGGCTTCCGCTGTCGCCCAGCGGTATTAGATTCTGATTCCGTGCAATGCGACCCGAAACAGTGAATCACTGCGTCCGACATCAGCTGTGTGTATGACTCAGAATCAGGCCAATAATGTCACTCAGCTAATATATTGAATACCCCCCTGGCACAAGAACACAGACTGTCGAGTACATGTCATGCTGCCAGCTGCTGCTTATTTACGAGTGCGATGGACTGCTAGTGTGGCACTTGGCTATGATGTCACAGCCAAAAAGTAACACTCACATTTTCCAGAGTCCCACACCCTTCTGCATCCCACCCACCTCCTAGTGAAATAGATGGGATTGGGAAGTGCAATGGTGCAAGTAAGGCCATAACTAGTGGTGTGCAGTGGTGCCACTGCCCAGAGCGCAGGGCCTGGAACGGCACCTTGCAGCCAGTGGGGCTACTGCAGAGCTGCCCAGAGTGTCCTGTGGATGTTCTTGGCACTCACTATGCAACCTGTAGAGCCGCTCCAGGCAGTGCTCTACTTCCTGGTGGTAGTGGCTCTGCGCCCAGTGTGACGTCATGATGTCACATGTTTGGAGGCGTGGCCAGCTCTGGTACTGTTATGGTGCAATTTTCAGCAAATCTAATAATTATAGCCACGCCTCCTCTGTATGATTCCATTATTTGCAGCATTGCTCTGCAGGGGGTCGGTAAAATGACATCCTGCCTCTGTCCCCCACAGTGATCATATGAATCTTCATTTTGGGACCTCTCCCGGAGTTCCCAACGATGTTGGCAAGTATGATCTGGCCTTTAATCATTTAAACTCCTCTGGTTGATGAATAAACAAGGTAGATTAGAGCTTGACATCTCAGACTTCAGTAGTGCCCCATTTAGATAGATAGATAGATAGGAGAGGCGTATCTATAATGGGTGCAGGGTGGCCTCACACCCTGCACCCATAGCATACTTACCTCTGCGGAGTCCCACGTCAAAGCGGGGGTCCGGCGCTCTAAAAACTACTGGAAAATGGCCGCCACAGCCATTTTCCCGCCGTTTGCGCAATACAGGAAAAATGGCCACCGGTGCCCAGAGTCTATAACTCCGGCGCTGGCTGCACACAGCTCAGTGCGCTGCCGACTGCCGGGCAGAGAGGAGAGGGCCCATGTCGGAGACTGCACACGGGCCCCCTCCTCTCTAGAAACGCCCCTGGATGGATGGGTGGATGGATGGATGGATAGATAGATTTTCATTTTTTAAAATTGACGTGGAACATAGACACAGTAACTGTTATTAGAACAAATCAGTTTTATGGCTGTTTACTTATCAGATTATTTACACGCCCACTATGTAAAAAGCCCCGTGTTATGTATGATGCACGTGACATGGCTACATGAATGACCCGAGGAGGAGCATTTTCAACCTTTGTCCAGAAACTGACCCCGTCATAGCAGCTACCTGCCATCATAATGAATGCAGACATGCAGAAATATAACCTTTGAATTGATCTGCTAATATTTTGTCTAGCATTAGAGGAGGATAGCTATAATTTCAATGCAAACAATGATATCATTTAGCAGAATTGCCTTCAGTCCAGTACATACATGTGAGAATTTCAATATTCAGAGCAACTCATTATCACATCTTCAAGATGACATGAATCATGGGGTTGATGAAAAGTTCAAACTGTAATAATAATGGATAAGATGTAAATTTGACTTTAATTTTGTCATAATTAAAATGTCAAGATTACTGTTCTAATGAGGAACATTTAGGTATCAGTAAAGAATTAAAAAATGGAGCTATGCTAATGAATTATATATATAAAAAAATGTCATATCTCCTATTTGTTCCCCAAATATTTCTATGTCATCACTTTGCTTTTCCTGATCCTTAATTTGCCCCTCTCTCTATGTGGCAGCAGCGGTTGCACAGCCCTAGTTATGGCCTTGGATGTACTGTCATAATCTACTGTGCCGGGGATTTGGTTTTCTCCCTAATGGGGGGCATCCACTAGACGATTTTATCCCTGTCCAACCTCTTAACGATTTTCCCTTGAAGTTTCCCTTGAAATATGATCTTCCACTCTGAACAATATGCAAAAGATTTGCAAACAATTTGAAAAAGATCTAACAATAAACTATGTTGTTTTAATCTGTGATTGAGAGCTTTCAGCTATAGTGGGCAGACAGTGGTTCATCGTTTGATCGTTTAGCGTGAACGATGTGTAAACGATTTGTAAGCAATCAAGTGAAATTGACCTGCATGTTCAGTCGATGGAGGAGACGATCAAACGACCAGCGGGAGCGCGCATCGTACATCATTAGAAACAATTACTGCACGATTTGCAAACGATGTTCAAACGATGTTTGAACGATTATGGAACAATTTTATCATTATCGTTCAATCGTTCAACTTTATCGTCTAGTGGATACCCCCTTAACACTGCTGGGAAAAGGAGGAAGTAATTGCGCATGTGCAGCTAAGGTTAACTCATGTGCTTATTGATTTCATCCGTACGCTGCTCCCCATTGCTGGATAAAGCTAACACCATCCTGAGAGGCTGCCTGCGCCATCCCCATAGAAGTCTATAGTGTTAAAGGAGGAAAATTAGGTACCACAAGAGAAAGCAGCAATTGTTCTGTGGTACAAAGTAGGGATAGAGCCTTCTCCAGCGGTTTTGCTAGAGGATTGGCTTACCTCCTCTTCATAAACTGAACCTTTAAAATCAAACAAGTTTTTACGTTGATGACGCCCTCTTTTCCTATTAAATGCAATCATGCTATACAGTGCATTGTGCCCATAAAATATAATTGGAATAATGGTGAGTCTAATATTTTTCTAAATTGTTACAAATACAGAGTAATGTGGGATATGCGATGCAGCGGTTAGCCGGTTGACTATTCCACCAACTGAGCGACTGATTTGGTAAGCAAACACACATACCAATCGGCCACTCGATATGTCTTGCCAGACAACACAACTGGGCGGACAGTTGTGATGTCATTGTTGGTGGTTCCTGCAGCCAGCATAATGGGTGGGTCGGTCAGTCGCCGGTACACACAGGCAGATGTGCATGATATATCTTTCAGATATATCGCAACTGCTGTGCTGCAAAGCCAACATGATATATCTTTGAACAATGTGGTTCTCAGATATATTGTGTGTACACACCCACTGATGCACGGAATGATATATTGTTAGTTGGCTGAATAAACAGGTTGGGTACAGGATCCAGGTGGTCAGAATCCCAACAGTCACAATGCCGACTCGAGAATCATGATGGTCAAACTCCCGACGCATGTTGGCGTGTATTCTAACCCTTACCCTCCCCCTAACTCACCTTTCCTGCAGCATAACCTTAACCGTCCCCTTTGGCAACTTAACCATCCCCTTCCTCAGTCTAACCCCCAACCTTAACTCTAATACTCAACTTTGGAATTCCGGAGCCGGTATTCTGATGACCATCGGGATTCTGGAGACGGTAATCTGACCATTGGGATGCTGACTACATCCCGTACGAACGATATATCGTACAGTGTGTACCCAGCATGAGAACACATTACACATACCAATAACACTGACAGCAAAATCTATGCAGGTATGATGAGAAGTCTGCAGGCCTCTGAAATCTTCTGCCATGATTTATATTTAAATAAAAACACAGACAGATAAGTCTGTAACTCAGGTTCTAGAAAGAAAAGGGCTAAATATAAACTTATTCATAATAAATCATTTGGTTATACGCACATTACATGCTATAAACAAATATAAATAAAAAAAACAGCCTGGCAACTAATCACTGTAAATTAATGGGCAATGTATTATTCACAAAGAGAGTTAGCCTTAAGGTCACTTTTCAATGAGAACAAATGTAGAGATGGAATTAGAATCCAAGGTCTATCCTGTCACATTTATTAAAACAAACTCATCAAATCATGGCAACTCTAGGTCACGGAGTATTTTTATTTTTACTCTGAAGAATTAAATGGGAATTAAGTGTCTTACGGATGTATCAGGGGGTTAGAAATGCTTTTTAATAAAGAGGATCATGTTTGCTACCAACAATATTGGAATGATTTCATCATATTGATTTTATCATGTCAATGGAGAACATATATGTCACATATTTAACCCGTGTCGCTGGTGGGGAAGGGGAGACATGGAGCAGGGTCTGCGGGCAGGTAGAGAGGGAGAAATTGAGCAGGGTGCGTGGATACAGGCAGAGGTTGCAGAGAGGGCTTCGATAAATGAGAAAAGTATAACAATTACGACAAGCTGACTCCGCAAAAAGAGCAGCTTTTCGGAAGTGATAAATTAGGCAAGGAGGCAAGATGAATACCTCAGAACGATTCCTTGAACTCGCAGCGGGTTCAAAATATAATTATCACGAATGATAATTATATAATGATGAATAGGCCCCATAAAATCATAAAAGACCAAGTGGTGCACATCCAGGATCTGCTTAAATTGGAAAAACATTGGCACAGATATAAAATCCCATCATTGCTAGTGCCTACATGGCATCACGTATTGGTCTATCCAGGACAAGGGTCATTTCCTCTCTATTATTCCTGTTACTTCCTTTCCATCTCTAACCTTGTGTTCTCCATGTCAATGGTGATTGTGAAATGACCAGCACTATCATTAGATGAACCCATACTTGTCTTCTCTCCCGGAACTACCAGGAGGCTCCCGAATCTCGGGTGCTGCTCACAGCTGCCTGGAAGAGCATTAAAGTCTCCCCGAGGCTGACCTGCACCCACCCGGCGCAGCCCACATCCCAAGTAAGGTAGGCGGTCCAGGCTGCCGATGACGGGATTCGTATCATTCTGGCCATGCCTCCAGCTTTATAACGCAGGTAATCACGACACTGTATAGCGAGGGTAGTGCCATGATGACTCGATCGTGCAGTCATCTCCCCACTGTGCCCCCTATGCCCTGCCATTCCCTTTGCAAACTCCCTGCACCTATGCTGCGTCACGCCCCTGCAAACCCTCCACTGTGGCGACCTAGCTGCCCTTCCAGGAGAAAGTTGGGAAGTATGGATGAACCTAAAGCACTTTAGGTTAAGGGGCACTCATGAGACATAGGGGTAAATGTAATAGTGTATTCTAACCATTACCCTCCCCCTAACTCACCTTTCCTGCGGCATAACCTTAACCGTCCCCTTTGGCAGCCTAACCCCCACCCTTAACCCTAATACTCAACGTTGGAATTCCGGAGCCGGTATTCTGGTGACCATCGGGATTCTGGTGCCAGCAGTCTGACCATCGGGATCCTGACTACATCCCGTACGAACAATATATCGTACAGTGTGTACCCAGCATGAGAACACATTACACATACCAATATCTCTGACTGCAAAATTTATGCAGATTTGATGAAAAGTCTGCAGGCCACTGAAATCTTCTGCCATGGTTTATATTTAAATAAAAACACAGACAGATAAGTCTGTAACTCAGGTTCTAGAAAGAAAAGGGCTAAATATAAACTTATTCAGAATAAATCATTTGGTTATAGGCACATTACATGCTCTAAACAAATATAAATAAAAAACAGTCTGGCAACTAATCACTGTAAATTATTTGCGTGTGTTAATGGGCAATGTATTATTCACAAAGAGAGTCAGCCTTAAGGTCACTTTTCAATGAGAACAAAATGTAGAGATGGAATTAGAATCCAAGGTCTGTCCTGTCACATTTATTAAAACAAACTCACCAAATCATGGCAACTCTAGGTCACAGAGTATTTTTATTTTTACTCTGAAGAATTAAATGGGAATTAAGTGTCTTACTGATGTATCAGGGGGTTAGAAATGTTTTTTAATAAACAGGATCATGTTTGCTACCAACAATATTGGAATGATTTCGTCATATTGAATTTATCATGTCAATGGAGGACATATATACGTTTTGGCAGCAGAGAAATGTTAAGAGTTGTTGCCATTTGGATTGGATGGTTGGACTTCAAGAGGTCACATATTTAACCCGTATAGCTTTTAGTCTGCATTGCAAGTGAAATACCACTCAAAAGTGTATTACAGACGCTGGGCAACTTTAACTGCACATAAATTAGTTTTAAAACACATAGGGCTATTCATCATACCTAAACTTTCTCTAGAAGTAATTAGGTTTAGAACTCGCATGGAGTTCTACCTAATTACCAGAAGAATTCATCATTCCTCCTCTCCATAACTATCTATTTCGAAAAGCTGTCATTTTTGTGATGACAGCTTTTCAGGAAATAGTTATCTCTATCTACACTAACTTACCGCAGCTGGAATACGTGCTGCACATGCGCTGTTACATTCGTCAACCCAGCACATGCGCAGCACTACCTACAGCTGCTGTAATTTTGTGTCCCCCCCTCCCCTCTCCGCTCACCTGCCCCCCATCCCCTCTCCGCTCATCTTCCCCCCATCCCCGACTTACCTGCTCGTGCAGCAGCCTCAGGCTCAGTCTGCTATGCTGTCATGTGGTCTCCCCAGCAGAACTCAGTAATTTAGAGAAAAAAAAAAAAAAAAACCTTTTTTTGTTTCTAAACTTTATTGTGCTCTGCTGGGAAGAACACATGACAGCATAGCAGACGGAGCCAGAGGAGAGTCCAGAGCGATGGAGGAAGACACCGGGGGACATGCCCAGCTGATAGCAGGTAAGTGTTACCTACTATACACCACCTGACAGTGGCGTATGGTAACACCATCAAATTCCGAAAATACATAATTTTCGGAATTTGATGAATAGCCTAATTTCCATATCCCCATACTAATGTATGGGGAGTGTGGAAAATAACACAGGGGGTCTTAACCAGGAGATATCAGTTATATCTCCTGTGTTAAGTATCTTTATGAATACTAAAATAACGTTAATTAAGGAAAATGTCATTAAAAACTTTATTTTAGTGTTGATGAATAGGCCCCATAATCTTAGATGAAGCACAACAGAACTTTGTGAGAGAAAAAGCCGCGGCTGCTGCATTGTAGCACTTGCCGACTTTTTAAATCTCTTCTCCGGGAGAAGCCTGGAGAGGAGATGCAGCTGGCCACTTCGGGGGGCGGGGCCGCGCTCCCATGTCATTAGGCCCGGTCACGTCAAACCGCCAAATCGCAGGGCTGTGTTTTTGCGTCATTTAGCCCTCCCCCCTGCATACTGAACCGTGATTTCTGGCTATTATCACCCCATTCTGCCCACTTCACTAGGAAGTAGGTATAATGCAGAAGATCCAGACACTCTTACGGCGGTGCAGGGGGCTCCCCAAAAATTCAGGAGCCTCCAGCAACTTCCGGGAGAGTAGGTGAGTATGATACAGATCCAGACTCAGGCCCCGATTCAGAGCCGGACGCTCTGACAGAGTGCTCGCTCTGAATCAGGGCCGTCCTTCCTAATTTTAGAGCGGCCTCCTGGCCGCTCGCATAGCTGTGGGTGACCATCGGGCTTGCTGTGGGTGACCATCGGGCTTGCGACGAGACCCTTGTGGTAGGGTCTCGTTGCCGCAAGCCCTGGAGTGCTTTTTGGCTCTATCAGAGCCGAGAGCACTCCCACTGACATCACTTATGATGTCAGTGGGGCCGGCCCCAGACGGTAGGCGTTCCTATGGGAACGCCTCCGTCTGGGCAGCCATGCCCCTGGCACGCCCACCATAGGGCGTGCTGTCACTCACCATCGACAGCACACCCCCTTTGTAGTGAGACCTATAGCGACGGCTTGGCCGTCGCTATCCGGGTCTCGCGCATGTGCGCGACGGAGCCGGCTCCCTCATGCGCATGCACACTGGGCCAACGTCGACCCGCTTGCGAGCGCTCAGCGCTCGCGAGAGGGTCTGAATTAGGCCCTCAGTCGTATACAGATGGAAACATTTTGAACATCAAATTAATCAGTGCAATCTAGCTAAGTAGTTTTTGTTGTTTTAAGTTGTTTTATTTATGTGACTAATGGGGGGCATCCACTAGACGATTTTAGCAGGCGATTGAACGATAACGTTATCGTTCAATCGTTTAAAAATCATTTGCAAATTGTGCAGTAATTGTTTCTAACGATGTATGATGCACGCTCCCGCTGGTCGTTTGATCGTCTCCTCCATCGACTGAACATGCAGGTCAATTTCACTTGATTGCTTACAAATCATTTACACATCGTTCACGCTGAACGATCAAACGATGAACCCCTATCTGCCCACTATAGCTGAAAGCTGTCAATCACAGATTGAAACAACATCGTTTATCGTTAGATCCTTTGCAAATCATTTGCAAATCATTCAGAGTGGAAGATCAAATTTCAAGGGAAAATTCAAGGGAAAATCGTTTAGAGGTTGGACAGGGATAAAAGAGTCTAGTGGATGCCCCTCATAAGACTCACATATTGAGCAAATGAGACACTCGGCATGGCCAAGTCGCCCAAAACCTGGCACGCTGAGAGGGGTTATTTAGCGTAACTGAAGCCAAACAAAGTAAATCAGTATTCATTTGGTACAATTTATGCTCACTTTGGTTTCCCAGTATAATAAATTAAAAAAAAATGTTTACAGTAACAAGGAGCCTTTCTCCGGCGATAATGATGTTTATCGCAGCAATAAAAAATTCCCTATCACAAAAATATTTTTCCAGGAGTGCTTCATTTATTACTTTATCAGACCATTCTGCACTCAGATTTAAGCATTCAGCTCCAATAATAATAATAAACCAAGAATTCAACAATAATCAGACTGGCACTAATATAGGTATATAATTAATATTTTTCCATAAACAGCTGCATACACCTATGGGTCTGTGTATACCCAATTAAAACCACCAATAGGTGGTCAATTACACAACAAAACAAATACTCCTGGTGTTGTGCTAGTGATCTAATATGAAAAAAATATAATAATATTGTAATAATTATAATGTTGTGACCTCTTAATTATGTTATGTCTTTTTAGCACATGTTTTATTGTCCTATGACATTATTTAAGTTGTATAAAGATTGAATATTTTATGCTACATCTTGGTGTCCTGAATCTCTTTGATTCTGCCATATATTATTATTATATTGTTTTTATATTAGATCACTAGCGCAACACCAGCAGTATTTGTTCCAATAATAATTAGATTAAAGTTTAAAAAAATAAATAGATTAAATGTAAAACAAATATTTAAAAACCTTTATATTTGAAACAAAATGCTTTATTCAAAGAAAAATTTTTAATGATTGCAATTTGTTACACTATAACAAATAAAACAAGCTTATCAATACAGGATAACATAAAAATAAACTACTATTTTTTTTTTATTTTTTTTTTTTAAAGATCTGTTTATTTTAGTTTTTCAAAAATCAAGCAACAGAAAAAATGTAAAATGTTACAGGCAGATATCAATATAACAGTAAATAACAATGTGCAATAGTTATACAAAGGTAACATGGGAAAAGCAAACTGGTGTGTGGATTCAGACGCTAAACATACATTAGGGAAGTAAAAATATAGGGCCTGATTCAGACCCACTCGCGAGCGGCTGTCCGCTCGCAAGTGGGTCGATGTTCTGGACTGAGCATGCGCACGACGGAGGGAGCTCCGTCGTGCGCATGCGCCAGACGCGACGAGCGAAGGAAAGACCTTCGCTCGTTGTGTCCGATGAAAGGGGGCGTGCTGTCAATGTTGATTGACAGCACGCCCCCTTTGGTAGGCGTGCCGGGGGCGTGCCTCCCTGACGGGGGTGTTCCCACGGGAACGCCTCCCGTCAAAAGCCGGCCCACTGACATCACTAGTGATGTCAGTGGGAGTGATTTTGGCTCTGATAGAGCCAAAATCACTCCGGAGCTTGCGGCTGAAAACCTCAACCGCAGGCTCCGGCTCGCAATTTCGATGGTCGTGATGGTCTCGACCATCGCGGCCATCAAAATGCACGCTCGTATAGCCTGTGGGTGGTGACCCACAGCTATACGAGCGTCCAGAAGGACGCTCCATTTTCATGGAGGCCGGCCCTCATTCAGAGCGTGCGCTCTGAATGAGGGCCATAGTCCCAGTTTGAATAATAATTGTATAACAGTACAAAAATAGCCCATGAACAATATTATAATATCCAAAGAAAAGTAAAACAATACATATGGATTTCTGGATAAAAACACAAAATCAACTGCAAAAAATACAAATATTAGAAAAAAGGAGGGGGGGGTGGAGGAAGAAAGAAAGGCAGCGTTGCAGAAGAATCAATGAAATACGTGGTCAATATCAGGGTGATGTACAGAGCATGTCCCCTGAGCATACATACTATATATAGGAACATCCAGGTTTACAATTGATCAAAAGCAAATACAATACATAAGAATTTCCTTTTCATTCAAGATAACTGTCTTAGTAAATACAATGAGGTAGTCTCAAACACCTTCAAAATCTGAGCTTGTGTAGGGGAGTCGAGTGATTCAATATATGCGCCCCATTTTTTATAAAAGGATGTAACCCCTGCTTCCAGCGCAGGGAAAACTGCTTGTCTATCATAATACAGGGCCTGGAGCATAATAGACTTAACCGTTCCCAAAAAGGGAGGGGAATGGGAGGTCCAAGCACATAAAATGACTTTTTTAGCTACGTTGACAATGACAGTCAGTAATGGGACTATGCGAGATTTATCAGGGCCCAAATCCCAGTTTGTGAAATTAGCACATAATAAGGCCAACGGATCACTATAAAGTTTTAGGTGAAAAATAGAGTTAATAAAGATCATTACCTTACCCCAGAACTGTGCAATCTTAGGGCATGTCCAGAAATTATGAAAAAATGTAGCATTCGGGCGCCTGCATTTTAAGCAATCACCCGTCTCCCCTTGCACCATAAAGCTCCTGCGAGCCTGCAAAATATATGCTCTATTAATAGCTTTGATGTGAACCTCTTGTAGCCAGGAACAGCGCAAAAATGTAAGAGTAGCATCATAAGTATGCAACAAGCAGTCTATGGAAGTGACAGTAGGCAGGTCTCTGCTCCATGATAGAAATGTATGTTTCCATACCTTGTCATGCGAACTCCCCACCAGATCTGTAGTAAGATACTTAGAGGGTTATTCAATATGAAACGTAAACTTCGCTGTCGAAGTTTACGTTTCATATTGGAGTTTTTACCTACGTTAAAGTATCGGGCGCACGCCCGCTTATCCCCGTATTCAGTATGAAATTAACGAAAACGGGAGACTCCGAAGTTGGATTTGCGTAACGTTACGAATTTTTCCTTAAAAAAATTGTAGGACCCCCCTAAAGTTGTAAAAACATGTGGGATCACTATGGGTACCCCCGTTTTAGCCTGTAATTGAAAATCGGGGATTTAAATATCCGCAGCAGGTGTTTTTTCCCGACATTGAAGAAGTGATGCAGAAGAACACTTAGGTTATTTTTTTCGTTTTTTTAAGTGGTCCCATCAAATTTGGGGTAAATGAAAATGGGTTCTAGCATATTTTTAAGTCCCTAAAGTAAGTTTTTAAAAATTCAGCATTTGTGCACCTGCCGCTATAAATCTACTCTAGAAAACACCTGCCGCATACTTGCAGAAAGCCCTGAACCTATTTCCCTATTGTTAAACTATTTTTTCCAATTTTTTTTTTTTTCACCCCAATTTTTAAATTAATTTTTTGGGGTGTCCCTATTTTTTTTTTAAACTATTTTTGACACAGTTCTTTTTAAAATGTCATTCCCAGGGGTGCAGGCTATTTTTTTTAAGCCTGCACCCCTAAACCCCAATTCTGCACTATTTTTAGACACCTATTCAATGGTGAAAAGTTATCCCCGTTTTTTATCAAAGACTTTTCGAACCTGCGATAAGCCTTTGAAATTGAATACGGTGTAAAAGTCAAACCTGCGATAATGACGTCAAAAGTGCGATATTAACGCAAAAATGATGTTTTCGCTCCCATATTGAATACCCCTATTAGTCTTATAGGGGTGTACCACGAGAAAGGATAGGAGACTGTGCAGAGGGTCAGGCGAATTAGAGGAATGAACTGGGAATTGAAGAGAATGAGCATAATGAGTGGCTTGAAGGTACATATAGAATTGTCTGTGTGGAATATGGGCATCAGTATGGAGGGTAGAGAAAGGGAGAATAACTCGACCTGGGTCGAAAATGTCCTTAATTAAGGCAATAACCTTCTGTTTTCACTGGCAAAAGCTAGAGTTATCTAGTCATGGTGGGAACATAGGGTTACCAGTAAAAGGGATATACTTCGTGGCGGTATAGGGTCTAGATAGTTTGGTGCAAATAGCTCTCCAGGCCAAATAGGTATCATGAAATTAGACATTATGAAATATGTGAGTTGGGATAGATTTTCTAGGCGTATGCAACAAAGCAGCAGCTGAGTAAGGTGAATACATAGCTACCTCACTAGGCACATGGGTATACGTTTCCCTGTTCAACAACCAATCACCAATATACCTAAAATGCACCGCCCTAGTAAATGTGAGAATATCGGGGAGCCCCAGCCCTCCATGAGACCTAGGAAGTAGTAACTTGTTCACTGCCAACCGGGGTCTGCCATCTCTCCACAGAAATTTGGTAAATAGCTTGGTGCAGGTTTTTATGTCTGCTAGTGACATACTAATCGGGAGCATTTATATGGAGTAAGATAATTTAGGAAAAGCTACACTTTTAAGTAATGCGATTCTACCAAGTAGGGACAGGGCTAGCATCTTCCGGGTATCCAGCAATTTAGTCAGTTGGGCAATAATATGAGTATAATTAAGACGATATAGGGAGGAGGTAACCACAGGAATATTAATACCTAAGTATTTGAAATGGGAGGCTGTAACACGAAAATGTTGATAGGCAGGATCCCTCAAATCCGCTGCCGTGATATGCGCAAGAGGCATCAATTCTGATTTGTGTAAATTGATTTTATGCCCTGCAAATGATCCAAACTGGGCTAACAGAGAAATAATACTTGGTATAGACGAAACGGGGTTGGAAACAAACAGGAGCATGTCGTCTGCAAATAGTGACAATTTAAGCTTGGCTGAACCAATACGTATACCTGTAAAGCTATGTGACTGACATAGCGCTACAGCCAAGGGTTCCAGGGCTATCGCAAATAAAAGGGGAGACATAGGACAACCCTGATGAGTGCCTCTTTGTACATAGAAGGGAGCAGATAGGAAGCCATTGCTGGATACCTGGGTGGAAGGGGCAGTGTTTAAAGCTTTCAATAAGGAAATAAATTTAGGAGGAAAACCAAATTTCATCAAAGTATAGTACAGGTGATCCCATGTGACTAAGTCAAATGCTTTCTCCACGTCCATGGAAATAATAACCTGTGGGCAAGATGAGACCACAGTCGACTGCAGCACAGAAACCACTTTGCGAATATTCACAGTGGAGTGGCGACCCCAGATAAATCCGGTCTGATCTGAACCAATAACATCAGGTAATAAAACTTTCATCCTATTAGAGATAATTTTCATGAATAGTTTATAGTCCACATCTAGCAAGGATATAGGCCTATAGGAAGCAGGCAGTGTGACATCTCTACCGAGCTTGGGCAGAACCCTAAGTATAGCAGAGTTAAAATGTAAAGGTATAGACGAGGCTTCAGAAAGAATAGCATTATAAAATGATACCAAGGGAGAGCATACATGGGAGGAAAGGATTTTAAAGAATTCCCCTGAGTATCCGTCTGGACCCGGAGCTTTAAGTGCCTTTAAACCCTTAATACCATTGGAAACCTCATCCTGGTTGATGGGAACAGTAAGGGATTCTGCTTGCTCAGGAGAGAGGGTCGGCAAGACCAGTTTATCCCAGAAGTCCTGCTTCTGAGCATGATCTATGACAGGATCAGAATATAAATCAGTATAAAATTCCCCAAAGGAATTAACAATGTCCTTCCCCTTTCTCGACACAGTGCCAGAAGGTGTCATCAGTGAGGTAATAGAATAAGGGTTGGAATGGGTACGCAGCAGATTAGACAGCAGCCTACCTGACTTATTGCCATGTTTATAAAAGTGGCAGCGATTCCGAAAGGTCTGGCTAGCAGCAGCCTGATCCAGAACCCCACTGAAGTGCACCCTAGCCTGTGTGTAAGCCTCACGAGTGGTGGGGTTAGAATCAAGTTTGAATACTCTGAATGATTCGGTCAGTTCTGCCTGGGCCTTTAAGTACAATTTGGAATAATCTTTCCTATATTTAGACATGTAGGTGATTATTTCTCCCCTAAGAACAGATTTGGCGATTTCCCAGTATAAAGCCGGGTTATCTATATGTTCGGCATTATTCGTTGCACATTCACACCATTTTGCTTCCAGCATATTACGAAATGTAACTGAGTTGGCTAGGTAAGACGGAAATCTCCAAGGTTTATAGGATCCCGTATCTACCAAAGGAGTAAACGTGAACCAAATCAGTGCATGATCGGATAATCCGATGGGCTCTATACCTGCGTCATCCACTCTGCAAAGCAAAGAGTCTGAAAGTAATGTGTAGTCTATACGGGACAGTGTGGCGTGGGCAGCGGAGAAACAAGTGAATTCTCTATCTGTAGGGTGGAGTACTCGCCACACGTCTATCAGGTGTAATTCCGATGCCAGGGAAAAGAGGCCTAGGGACGGGGCAGCATGGTGTCTGGAAGGAGGCTGCTGTCTATCCATGTAAGGGGAGAAATCCATGTTAAAGTCTCCACTAAAAATAAGTGAGGAGTCCATATAAGGGCATAATTTTCCCAATAGAACCTGAAAAAAACGTCTGGAGCACTGATTGGGAGTGTACAAATTACATATTGCAAACCTCTAACCTGCTATACTAACATCAGTGATTGTATATCTCCCAGATGGGTGTGAGTAGGAGAAGTGAATTTGTGGGGCCAATTGTTTCCTAATCAGGGTAACCACACCACGTTTCTTAGAGTTATAAGAGGCCAAGGCGAATACAGAAAATCCCATGGTGTTAAGTTTTAAAATTTCAGGAGGCAGTAAATGAGTTTCTTGTAACATAACCACATCAATATGCAATTTATGAATATATGCCAAGAAACGTTTACGTTTTATGGGGGAGTAAATGCCCCCCACATTCAAGGAACAAAATTTGAGATTAGTCATAATGCAATTTTAAGCATAGAAAAAGACCAGGGACAATACAAATAATACATGAAAATATATAAATATGTACCCAAGGTTCATACAGCTACAGGTTATGAAGCATGATATATTGCTGATAAGATAACCACTTGGAAATAGTAAAAGCTCTAGAGACTCTGCGACGCTGCTGGGATAGGGAAATGGGGTACAAAGTAATAATGAGAAAAAAAAAAGAGAGAAAAAAAAACATACATGGAGAAAAAATAAAATAAAACAAACCAGGGCAAGGAACATGAGTCCTTGCAAGCCATCAGGCCAGAAATCAGGACTTCCCGGTGTATATATGGAATATATCAGTAAACACAAATAGGAGAGCAGTGAATAAGGCTCCAGGAAGCTGCAGCGAAATCTGAGCAGTTCACCCATATGCATAAACATAGACCAGCCATCAACATAAACAATGTGGGTGGAACAATGTGCAAACATATTGTCAGGACAGTCGCCACCGCCAGCGACAATAATATAACACAACAAACTATAAGGCATAAATAATTAAAGTAATTTAAACAATTACATCAATAAACAGCAAAAAATAATCACAAACATAGATCAAAAAATCGGGGACAATCTATATAGAGAGATCTAAACCTACGTGATAATAGGCAATATAAAAAGGTAGAGGATAATGAAACTTATAGAACCTATATGTCAGCACTGAGAGTCCATATGGGAGCAAGAATCGTCAGCAGCCGTTTCAGTCTCCTTACGAATAAATGCAGCAGCATCCTCTGCAGAAGAAAAGTCCACGGAGGAGTCCCCAGTGAATATACGTAGACGAGCCGGGAACAGCAGGGCAAAGCGGCGGTTATCCTTAACCAGGTTAGCACTAGAGATGAGCGGTTCGGATTCTGTGGAATCCGAACCGCTCCGAACATTGGGGATCCGAGTCCACCCGAATACCGCCTGACTCGGATCCCCGTTCGGGGCCGAATGGCGGCCGCCTGATGTCGGATTCTCACTAGAGAATCCGACATCAGGGCTCCTATTGTGTAGGGCAGAGCGCTGTGATAGCGCTCTGCCCTACACAGACACAAACACACAGCCGCCAGCAGCAGCTGTGTGTTTGTTACAGCAGCCAATGAGAGTCACACAGACTCTCATTGGCTGCTGCACGGAGGGAGCCGGCTGGAGCTCACACATGAGCTCCGTCTTCCGGCTCCCTCAGCGTGTGACAGCAGAGCGGACGGCGCGGGAGCGGGGATACAGGTAAGTTTTTTTTTGGTTTGTTTTTTAACTTGTGCAAGGACCGGGGGCGCTACTGGGGGGGGGTCTGCTACTGGGGATGCGGGGGGCCATACTACTGGGGGGGCCTGCTACTGGGGGGGGCTATACTACTGGGGGGGTCTGCTACTGGGGGGGCTATACTACTGGGGGGGTCTGCTACTGGGGGGGTCTGCTACTGGAGGTCCATACTACTGAGGGGCCTGCTACTGGGGGGGGTCTGCTACTGGGCATCCATACTACTGAGGGGCCTGCTACTGGGGGGGGCTATACTACTGGGGGGGTCTGCTACTGGGGGGGCCTGCTACTGGGGGGGCCATACAACTGGGGGGGCATACTACTGGGGAGGGGCATACTACTGGGGAGGGGCTTACTACTACAGGGGGGCCATACTACAGGGGGGCCATACTACAGGGGGGGCCATACTACAGGGGGGCTACTACTGGGGCAGCCTACTACTGGGGGGGCCTGCTACTGGGGCAGCCTACTACTGGGGGGGCAATACTACTGGGGGGGCTGCCAGTGGGGGGCATACTACTGGGGGGCATACTACTGGGTGGCATGCTAATGGGGGGCATACTACTGGGGGGCCTGCTAATGGGGGGCATACTACTGGGGGGCATTCTACTGGGGGCACTGCATAGGGGACCCTACTACTAAGGGGACTGCATAGGGGCCACCACTGCTGGGGGCATTGTGTAAGGGACACCGCTACTGTGGGCATTGTGTAAAAGGGTCACTACTGTGGGCATTGTGTAAAAGGGGCACTACTGTGTGTCGTAACATAAATAAGAGACACTACTTTATGGTGCTATGCTACTGGGGGGGGTCTGCTACTGGGGGAGTCTGCTACTGGGCGTCCATACTACTGAGGGGCCTGCTACTGGGGGGGGCTATACTACTGGGGGGGCCATACTACTGAGAGGCCTGCTACTGGGGGGGCCATACTACTGGGGGGGGGCATACTACTGGGGGGCTTACTACTACTGGGGGGGCAAACTACTGGGGAGGGGCTTACTACTACTGGGGGGGCATACTACAGGGGGGCTACTACTGGGGCAGCCTACTGAGGGGGGGGCCTGCTACTGAGGCAGCCTACTACTGGGGGGGCATACTACTGGGGGGGCAATACTACTGGGGGGGCTGCTAATGGGAGGCATACTACTGGGGGGGCCTGCTAATGGGGGGCATACTACTGGGGGGCCTGCTAATGGGGGGCATACTACTGGGTGGCATGCTAATGGGGGGCATACTACTGGGGGGGGCCTGCTAATGGGGATCATACTACTGGGGGGCATTCTACTGGGGGCACTGCATAGGGGACCCTACTACTAAGGGGACTGCATAGGGGCCACCACTGCTGGGGGCATTGTGTAAGGGACACCTCTACTGTGGGCATTGTGTAAAAGGGTCACTACTGTGGGCATTGTATAACAGGGGCACTACTGTGTGTCGTAACATAAATAAGAGACACTACTTTATGGTGTAATGTGAATCAGGCCCTATGTGCGGTGTAATGTGAATAACATTGTGCACTGTGACTCTTTGGGCCGTAGCCTACTATGTAAACAAGTACTGTGATTCTGCTGGCCGTACCCCACTGGGTGGGTGCACTACTTTTCATTTCTGCCACTGCTGTGTGGCAACGTGTCATAGATGTGCTTTATACTGTGGTGTCTGTGTCGTTGTGCTGCTTCTTTGTCGCTTAGTAACCAGTCAGCTCACTGCAACCTTTGGCCAATAATGTTGAAAACAATATTATAAGCTGTGATATGGTCTACATTGACTGGAAATTAATGTTATTGAGGTTAATAATACTCTAGGAAGAAAAAAAATCACAATTTATGTGATTTTAGCTTTTTTTGTCAATTTTTGTAAAAAAATCCAAATCCAAATCCAAAGCCAGCCACCGCAGTTTGGCAAATCCAAATCCAAAACCGGACGATGAATTAGAACCAAATCCAAATCCGGCAAAAATGGTCCGGCGCACATCCCTAGTTAGCACACACCTGATTAAAAGCTTTGCGGGCTCTTGTGACCTCTGCCGAATACTCCTGGAATATGAAGATCTTGCGACCATCCCATGTAAGCGTGCTTTCTGGAAGCTTGCCATATTGCCTCACGGTGGAGAAAATTCAGACAGCGAAAGATGGTCACTCGAGGGCGAACCTCCGGGTTGTCTCGCAGTGGGCCGATACGGTGAGCACGTTCTATTACAATGTCGCCACAGGAGTCCCATATATCAAGCATATCCAACAGAGAGGTGGTGAGAAAACGAGTAAGTGCGTCACCTTTAAGTGACTCCGGGAGGCCGACTATGCGCAAATTGTTTCTCCTTGAGCGGTTTTCTAAATCATCGAGCTTGTTAAGAATTTGATAATGTTTTTTCTGTAAGGCATCATGTTGTTGCTTCAGTAGAAAAACATCATGGAAAACCTCCCTCACCTTAGTTTCATTAGATTGCACCCTCTGTGTAAGCTGCAGTATATTGTGATTAGCTTCCTGGAGTGCTTGCTTAACAGACTCAGCTTGTTCCTGCATCAGAGGAGCCATGGTTGTTTTAATAGCTTGAACTATGTCAGCATAAGTGGCTAAAGCATGAGGAGAGGTTTCCAGGGCCTTAGAAGCAGTCTGTGAGGGAGAGGCAGAGGTGGCTGGGTGTGGTGACTTTGTGTGAGTTGTGGCCATCTTTGATTCACCCCTCACCTTTTCTTGCTTCTGGCGCTGCTGTTTAGGGGGCATGAGAGGTGTAAAATACTTCTCCATGCACAGCCAAAATGTTCCTTACAATAGCAATGGCAAAGTCCCCAACTTTTCAGACCCTCAGGAGGTCTGGGAGCAGTGTAAAAGCTGCAGCTATAAGGGAGCTGTTTCAGATTGCAGCCATCTCTCACGGGGGCGGAGGCAGAAGTCCCTAAACTACTATTTGATGTGTGTACTAAATGAAATATATAGGTTCCTTCCTTCAACACGATACTGTGATGCTGTGTACGCTGACATGTTTTGGATCTGGGTCAACCTTTCATCTCAAAACCTGTGAATAAGTCCATATTCATACCTCCCTAGTCTAAACAAGTCAATGAACACAGCATCAAACTCTCTATGTGTCACTTACTGATTGATCTCACAAGTTGGCTACATACTGTACGTCTTTAGATGGTGCATACACGAGAATATGAATCAGAAAGCCCATTTGACTATTATACATAGCTTATATATTTCTTTTATATCAGAAATGGAAATAGTGTGAGTAATATGAAAATAAGCCAATACAGAAAGAAAAATAAATCCAAATACAATATCACATGAGATATGTATTTATTGTTTTACTTATTAATATTTATGTGTATCATACCAACATGTTGCGTTGCACTGTACAATTGGGACAAAACAGGACATTGCACGATATGCTTTTTAACCTCTGTAAATAAACAGCTGCACTGTTCTTCGCACAGCATATTTACCAATATAATACATTTCCAATTAGGATAATATCCGGTATTGGGGACTTTTGAAGACAAAAAGTTAACATAGCAGAAAAAATGAAAACCGGATTCATCTCTGTCAGAAAAACAATTGGCAGCATGAAGAAGTTTCTCAGCTCCCCTGGTGTAAACAGCTGGCCTTTGCTTTACTGCCAATTACCTAGAACCCTGCAGCGCCCGTGTTCCAGGCGTAATAATTCATATATTTTTAGACGTCTGCTGATGCTGTGCTATGGCCAGAGAATAAATTCAGCCTGCAGCAGTCTTGTACAGTGCAGCTGATAACCAAAGTTATCTCCTTAGTTTACATTTGGAATATACAATAGGAGTAGTGGAGGCTCCAGAGGTGGGACTGCAGCACAGTTCAAGATTCAAATAGGGGAGTCACACCAACTGCCAGTGAGTCCCAGTCAGCAGTGTTTGGCAGTGTTTGAAATGACAGTATATACAGTAGATCACAGAAAATGTCATTCACCATTCACAAAGTTCCAGAAAACTGCAGGGGCATTGTTGAGACCAAAGGCTATAACAAAATACTAATATATATTATATATATATATATATACATACATATACAGTCAGGTCCATAAATATTGTGACATTGACAGAATTTTCATATTTTGGCCTCTATTCACCACCACAATGGCTTTGAAATGAAACAAACAAGATGTGCTTTAACTGCAGACTTTCACATGTAATTTGAGAGTAATTACATCCAAATCAGGTGAACGGTGTAGGAATTACAACGGTTTCTATATGTGCCTCCCACTTTTTAAGGGGCCAAAAGTAATGGGACAAACTAAACAATCCTAAATCTAACTTTCACTTTTTAATACTTTGTTGCAAATCCTTTGCAGGCAATTATAGCCTGAAGTCTGGAACGCATAGACATCACCAGACGCAGGGTTTCATCCCTGGTGATGCTCTGCCAGGCTTCTACTGCAAATGTCTTCAGTTCCTGCTTGTTCTTGGGGCATTTTCCCTTCACTTTTGTCTTCATCAAGTGAAATGCATACTCAATCAGATTCAGGTCAGGGGATTGACTTGGCCATTGCATAACATTCCACTTTTTAGCCTTAAAAAACTCTTTGGTTGCTTTTGCAACTGAAACGTTGAAGCCATTTGTTGGAGCCTGTGTCTGCATTATTTGTCTGTTGCCTCGAGTGCCACACCATCGCTTTGTTTGTATTCCCTTCTGTGAGGGCACCGGCACAAGTTTATTGATTTATTGGGAGTGCCTTACCGAAGTTGTTTGTATGCTGCAGCGTTCTTCAAGGCTATAGAACACTGCTGTTTAAAGGCACCCATGGTTTAAAATTTATCCTGCTGCACTGGAAAAACTCTTTCTGTTTTTAAACTATTTTTGCACTTGGTTGTATTTTTGCACAAAGCACGTAAACACTTTTTTGAGGTGGTTCTTTATAACAAAGATTCTAAAGAGGCAAAAGTTGATTGTAAGGTCAAGATTAAGAATTGGGTTGAAATGGCAATTACTCCCTCTGATTCTTTTGCACACATGCACTTCCCTGTTGGAGACATATTATCTTTCTCAGAATCTGAGGCAGAGGGTATTTTGAAGACCAGTGGCCTTAATGATGAATCTGAATCAGTATCTCCAGACTTGATTTTTAAAGATTTAATCCGATTAAAGAAAAAGGAGATCGATTTTTATCTCCATGGGATCTCTTTGAGCGATTACCTCAAACTAAAGAAAATCCCAAGGGGTTTTAGAGTTCGCAACTGTCCAACGATCGGTCGACATGACCCAGAGTTTTGTAGGCGCTGGATAGCGATCTTAAATAAATGTTCTTTTGATTTGCTTTTATTAGTAATAGAACAATCTTCAAAGGAATTATTAAAAATCAAAGATAAGATTACGACATTTGAATCTATCAATTTACCAGTACTCGAAGCAGACCCAGATTCAAACTGGACTGATAAATTGAAAATCCAGCTTGCACAGTACAAAAGAGATCTTATTCGTTTTAAAAAAGAGAAACTAATCAAAGTAGAAAATGATTACGATACTCATTCAGTTTACAGGTGGTTATCCAGCAATCGCTCACAAGATCAGAGACGTCCTTTTTTCAGACAAAATAGAAAAGCTTTTATGAGGTTTGAAACCGATTCATCTCAAGAAGCCATTAGCTCCAAAAGCGATTTGGACAAAATGAACATTGCCTCTGGCCCTTTAGGCATGACTACCAGGGCAGAAAAGTCCGGGCGCAAAGGCGCTATACAAGACGCGGTGGCCAAACCAAGAGGCAGAGGAAGAGCAGGCAGACCTCCTCAATACAGAAGGACCTAATATTCAATCTGTCATCATATGAATTATCAAACAGTGAATATACCTTATTGAATAAAGGTCTTTCATTTGTTCCTTCCGTACCTTTTGAGGAATTACAGTGGAATGTAAAGAAATATTCACTTCAGAGAAAATTAAAATTGAAGGAATTTTTTAAAGGAGATACTCCTGGAGTGAATCAAGATACCATTCCAACAAAATTGAAACAATTCATGCCTCATTCAACCTTTGACCCTCAATCCAATAACCCTAGCATAAAAACTTTTTTGTGTGTATTGGAACAAGACATTTCTAGTCCGAAGATGTCTGATAAAAAAGCAGTTTTGCACCCTAACCTTTCTCCGCTTGAAAGACAAGCTTTACATGCATTATCTAGCAATAATAATTTAGTTATTCGCAATGCAGACAAAGGTGGGGCGATAGTCCTACAAGACCTAAAAGACTATAAAATTGAAGCTGAAAAACAACTAGCCGATGAATTGGTTTATTTTAAACTACAGGGAGACCCGACCATTGTTTGTAAGAGAAAATTATCTACGGTTCTACAACAAGGAGTGGATACAAATTGTATTTCAGACAAACTGATGAACACTCTTCTACCAGATTTTCCAATAACACCAATTTTTTACACAATCCCAAAGATACACAAGGGCCTAAACCCTCCACCTGGACCCCCGATAGTGTCGGCACGAGGTTCCTTGTTCCAACCATCAGCAGTTTACTTAGACTCACAGCTACAGAAATACATCCAGAAGGAAGCGTCCTTTTTACTGGACACCACGATGTTATTAAATAAATGACGGGCTATTGATTCTCTATCAGATAGCTGCTGGTTGGCAAGCATCGATGTAAATAACCTTTACACGAGTATTCCTCATGATTTTGGTCTTTTTTGTGTCAACAAATTTTTGACATCTAGGACTGATTGCTCTGCAGTATTGATCGATTTTTATTTGCGCTTGTTTGAATTAATTCTTACCAAGAACTTTTTCTTGTATGATGCACAGTATTTTCTGCAAGTGAGAGGCTGTGCAATGGGATCGAGCGCAGCCCCAGTGTATGCCAATATTGTAATGTTTATAGTAGAGAATGACCTGTTTTTTGAGGACCCCCTTATTTCAGCACATATTATTTTATATGCGCGGTATATAGATGATCTCATTGTAATTTGGGATGGGGAAGAAACTAGTTTAAAATCTATATTTGAAAACCACAATTTGAGTAGCAATCCGATTAAATTTTCATATGTCCTTGATAGGAAGGAGATCAATTTTCTTGATGTCAACATCACTGTGCAAGATAATTTAATTAATACTAGCTTATATACAAAACCAACGGACAGGAATATGCTTTTACAAGCACAGAGTTGCCACCCAAAAAGCCTCATTAGGGGTCTCCCTTATTCTCAAATGGTTAGAATTCATCGCATTAACAGTGATCTTGAGAAGGCAGCACAACAGATAGATGATTTAATTAATCGTTTTTGTAGTAGAGGTTATGACCTTAGGGAATTAATGACTACTAAGGAAAGAGTCCTATCTTTGGATAGAATGTCACTCCTCTCTAAACAGCAGGAGACGGTGGTTAAGCCCAAGTTCCCTTGGGTTAATAAATATAATGTTGCTTCCCCTTTCATTAACAAGACCGCTAAAAAGCATTGGCCGTTAATTACATCAGATGAGAATCTTCATCTGTCCAACACTGCATTAATGCCCTGTTACTCTAGAGGCCGGAATTTAAAAGACATTTTAGTGAAGACGGACATCTCACGTTTAGGCAAAGATGATAAAAAACATACACTTTTTTTTCCAAAGAAATTAGGCTGCATCAAATGTACATGTGTTACATGTCAGTATTTGATTGCAGGAGACACATTTCATCACCCACATAGTGGCAGAATTTTCTCTATTAGATTTCAACTTAATTGCAATACTAACTTTGTAATTTATCAAATAATATGCCCATGCGGGTTAAGTTATATAGGGAAAACAGAGAGAAAGTTTAAGGAATGGATGGCGGCCCATAGGTCGGCCATACGTAATGCATTAGTATCTGGTTCCAGCGAACAGTCTGTAGCTCGCCATTTTTCCCAATTTAAACATCCGCTTTCGAGTTTACGCTATAGGATGATTGACTTTGTTCCTCCGTTGATCCGAGGTGGGGACCGAGCAAAAAGACTGCTACAGCGTGAAAATTATTGGATTATTAAACTGGATGTTTTATTCCCTAAGGCTTTAAATGAAACGGTTTCCTATAGCAGTTTTCTATAAATGATCCATTAGTATAGCATGTATGCATATGTTGATTATTTAATTTTATCTCTATCAGTCTCTTTGTTATAATTTAGTTACATAGTACAACGATGTGTATTTACTCTTGTAGCCATGGTGATGGGTGATCACAGAAGGAGCGACGCGGCGCGCTTACAGCGTGATGACGTCATCTTATGGAGACACAGGGCGGGTGTGCAGTCCCAATCCGGTTTTCCTGTTCACGGGGTGTAGTATATATGGTATGTAATATGTCATGTATGTTATTTTTTCCTGACGACAGTTGATTAGAACTGAAACGTTGAAGCCATTTGTTGGAGCCTGTGTCTGCATTATTTGTGTTGCCTCGAGTGCCACACCATCGCGTTGTTTGTATTCCCTTCTGTGAGGGCACCGGCACAAGTTTATTGATTTATTGGGAGTGCCTTACCGAAGTTGTTTATATATATATATATATATATATATATATATCTGTGCAAAAGTTTTAGTCAGGTGTGGAAAAAATGCTGCAAAGTAAGATAGAAGTGTTTGCATTTTGTTAATTGATAAAAATGAACTACTAAGTGAATGAACAGAAGAGAAATCTAAATCAAATCAATATTTGGTATGACCACCCTTTGTCTTCAAAACAGCATTAATTCTTAAATTCTCCTTGGTACACCTGCACACAGTTTTTGAAGGAACTCGGCAGGGAGGTTGTTCCAAACATCTTGGAGAACTAATCACAGATCTTCTGTGGGTATAGGCTTTCTCCAATCCTTCTGTTTATTCATGTAATTCCAGAAAGACTCAATGATGTTGAGATCATGGCTCTGTGGGGGCTATATCATAAGTTCCAGGACTCCTTGTTCTTCTTTACACTGAAGATAGTTCTTAGATGACATTGGCTGTATATTTGGGGTCGTTGTCCTGCTACTGAATAAATTTTGAACCAAACAGACTCCTCCTTGATGGTATTGCATGATGGATAAGTACCTGTCTGTATTTTATAATGAGGAGGCTGTGCAAGTTCCGATAAAAAGAAATTCTCTATAGTTCATAAACAGTCCCTAAAAGTATATTTGTCCCAAAAAAAAATGATATTTATAATATACATCTAGTCATTTTTAGCTTGAGGAGCCTGCACACACCGTGTGCCAAGCGTCTGGCTTTTCCATCATTTTCTCTCTCCCTGATGTCACATTGACATAATGCATACCTCAGTTCTTCCTAGGTGTATAAGCTATACAATGTTGAAAATGCAATCCAAATTCATCCAGTAGTTTTTGCGTGATGCCGAAACTAACAAACAAAAATTGCGGGGAAAAAAAATGGTCTTCATAGTACATACACAGTCCCAAGGAGTACATTTCTCCAAATAAATATCTATGTACAGACACAACCATTACAACTTTATTATAAGTATAGATGTAACAAATTTACAATTCACGGTAATTGCATGCAGCAAGGCAAAAGACGGAAACTCAGGGTCTCATTCAGACCCGCTCGCGAGCGCAGGACGCTCGCAAGCGGGTCGATGGTACCCAAATGCGCATGCACACGATGGAGGCTGCTCCGTCGTGTGCATGCGCGAGACCCGGCGAGCGACGGGGGAGCAGTCGCTCGGGGTCTCGCACCAAAGGGGGCGTGCTGTCGATGGTGAGTGACAGCACGCCCCCTTCGGTGGGCGTGCCGGGGTGTGGCTGCCCAGGCGGAGGCGTTCACATGGGAACGCCTACCGTCTGGGTCCGGCCCCACTTACATCACTAGTGATGTCAGTGGGAGTGATTTTGGCTCTGATAGAGCCAAAATCACTCCAGGGCTTGCGGCAGCGACACCCTACCGCAGGGTCTCGTCGCAAGCCCGATGGTCGCGATGGTCTTGACCATCGCAACCATCATCACGGACACTCGCATAAGCTGTGGGTGGTAACCCACAGCTATGCGAGCGTCCAGGTGGACGCACCAAAAAAAGAAAAAAAAAACGCCCTGATTCAGAGCATCCGGCTCTGAATCAGGCCCTCAGTACAGGTGTGCCGTGCTATGGCCCACGCCACACACCATTGTGTTTAATCTGCAATGTATGCCAATTCCTTTGAGGCAAAAATACTAATCCTAAAATTAGCCTAGGACACTGGAAGAGACGTTGTATGCAGCTACAATGCTAAATAAGACACTAAATGTAAGAAGAAAGTCCAGATATCACTACCTGTGTCTAAGCACGCCATATGGCGTAAAAAGGATAAATTTGAGGACACATACTGTATGTATGTGAATAATTATTATAGACTATGGCAACTTGGGTTTTTGCATATATTCCCATATACATTCTCTTAGGAATGGGTATGAAGTCCCAGCAGCCCTAAGGGAGAAGATCCCAACAGGGCAGGTAAGTACCCTACCCCTCTCCCTCCCCTAACCCTCCCTTAGTGGTGCCTAACCCTAACCCCCACTTACCTCACCCTAAACTTAAACCTCCCTGGGGGGGTGCATAACCCTAACCTCCTCCCTCCCAAAATCTAACCCTCACCCTGCTACGCTCCTTAAACCTAACCCACTTCACCCTCCCCCCCGCGCATCTAACGCTAAGGGCGTCCCAGACTTATCTAGTTCGGGCTGGCGTCCTTCGCCGTTCCGGCGTCGG
Source organism: Taudactylus pleione (assembly GCA_031769625.1). NCBI lineage: Eukaryota > Metazoa > Chordata > Amphibia > Anura > Myobatrachidae > Taudactylus > Taudactylus pleione. The sequence continues at coordinate 8,416,402 of JAUIMM010000484.1, forward strand.
GATTAAGATAGGCGCCTATCTTAAGTCCCTTGTCAGGATTTCCTTGTCTGTATTGAGACCGGCAGGCATCGTGGGCGCCGGTCTCATAACTACATCCCTTCTGTTACAAGCATTATCATCACATAACCTTCCATGACTGGAGGTTCTGGTTTCTATTATATTGTAAACTTCATTGATCTACTGTTATTAACAGTCATTTTTCTTGAGCTTCTGACTTTCATTGTTGTCCAGGGCCCATAACCTGTAGTTCAGGACATTACTGAGACTCTGAAGTTAAAGATGAAATTTTTATTATGGAGCAAATTTGGTAAGCTGCTTTTTACCTTCAATAAGAGACATCTCACTTAACTGCCATTTTCTACTTGTTTAATTACAGTTTCCTTTAAAAGAAATGTAAAAGTGTATTTTTCACTATATGTCTTTATACTATACCAGTATTTTCTACCTGGCTTTCACTAAATTGCTAGCTAACATTGCAAGGTATGTCCCTTGTGTCCGTCACCCACCCGTGCCCCCACTGTTCTTATTCTCTTCCTCCCCCCAGGACCTCAGTTCCCCCTCTCTTTTTTCTCGGTAACCCCCACACCTATTCTCTCCCCTCTCCCGACACTTTATTTCTCTGGCTTTTGCCACATCCTGACCCATTCTCTTGCTGTCTCTCTTCCTACACCCTCTGTTCTTGCTCTCGCTCTTACCTCCCCCCCGGATGCTCTTGCTCTCCCTCTTACCCCTGCTCTCTGCTCTCTCCTACACTGTTTTCTTGTACCCTTCCCCCCACATAACAGTATATATGAGAATATATGCACAGTTATAGGTATAACATTTTCTTGTGGCCATTGTTGCACCCCCCTTTTCTTTGCACCACTTTCTCCTTTCCATCTGTCCCCCTTTACCCCATGTGTCTTTTTCCTCCTGCCCAATCCCTTATCTGGTCTCTCCCTTTGCTCCCCTCCTTTCCCTATTTCTCTCTGTCTTTACCCATGTTCCCCAATCTATCTCTCCCCCTCTTCCCTGTCTCTCTGTTCTCGCTCTCTCTCCCACACTCTTTTTTTCTTCCCTGTTATTTCTCTCCAACTTTCTTAACAAATATATTGATCCCGGGAGATATGTTGGTCCAGCCGTGGATCAATACTGCCAAAAAGAGAGACAGAAAACAATGTCGGGATGTGGAAGGTGGGGAGAGTCACTGTGGGACAGCCTTAAGGGGGCGTGGCTGGGCACCTGAAGGAGGGAATGGGTAGGGCGGTCCTGTGACAGTTGAAGACATCAGAAATGACTAGAGATGAGCAGTTCGGATTCTGTGGGATCCGAACCGCTCCGAACATAGGGGATCCGAGTCCACCTGAACCCTGTTCGGGTGTTCCCAGTCTGACTCGGATCCCCGTTCGGGGCCGAATGGCAGCCGCCTGATATCGGATTCTCTCTAGGGAATCCGACATCAGGGCTCCTCGAGTGTAGGGCAGACCGCAGTGATAGCGGTCTGCACTACACAGAACAAACACACAGCCGCCAGCGGCAGCTGTGTGTTTGTTACAGCAGCCAATGAGAGTCACACAGACTCTCATTGGCTGCTGCACGGAGGGAGCTGGTTGGAGCTCACTCATGAGTTCCGTCTTCCGGCTCCCTCCTCGTCGCGTGGCAGCAGAGCGGACGGATGCTGGAGCGGGGATACAGGTAAGTTTTTTTTTTTGTGTGTGTGTATGAGGGCCTGCAAATGGAGGGGCCTACTACTGGGGGGGCATACTACAGGGGGCCTACTACTGTGGGGGCCTGCTACTGGGGGGCTATACTACTGGGGGCCTGCTAATGGGCGGCATACTACTGGGGGGGCATACTACTGGGGGCCTGCTTATGGGGGCATACTACTGGGGGCCAGCTAATGGGGGGCATACTACTGGGGGCCAGCTAATGGGGGGCATACTACTGGGGGCCTGCTTATGGGGGCATACTACTAGGGGCCAGCTAATGTGGGACATACTACGGGGGGGCCTGTTAATGGGGGCATACTACTGGGGGGCATACTACTGGGGGTCTGTTAATGGGGGGCATACTACTGGGGGGGCATACTAATGGGGGCATTGTGTAAGGGACACCACTGCTGGGGGCATTGTGTAAGGGACACCACTGCTGGGGGCATTGTGTAAGGGACACTATTGCTGTGGGCATTATATAAGTGGCACTACTACTGTGGGCATTGTATAAGGGGCATTACTACTGTGGGCTTTGTGTATGAGGGTCACTACTGTGGGCATTGTGCAAAAGGGTCACTACTGTAGACATTGTGTAAAAGGGTCACTACTGTGGGCATTGTGTAAAAGGGGCACTACTGTGTGTCGTAACATAAATAAAAGACACTACTTTATGGTGTAATGTGAATCAGGGCCACTATGGCCCTGATTCAGAGCCGGACGCTCTGTCAGAGTGCTCACTCTGAATCAGGGTCATCCTTCTTGATTTTTAGAGCGGCCTCCTGGCCGCTCGCATAGCTGTGGGTGACCACCCACAGCTATAGCGAGCGGCCAGGAAGATGGTTGCGTTGGTCAAGACCATCGCAACCATCGGACTTGCGACGAGACCCTTGTGGTAGGGTCTCGTTGCCGCAATACCTTGAGTGCTTTCGGCTCTATCAGAGCCGAAAGCACTCCCACTGACATCACTTGTGATGTCAGTGGGGCCGGCCCCAGACGGTAGGCGTTCCCATGGGAACGCCTCCGTCTGGCCAGCCACACCCCCAGGCCACCCACCAAAGGGGGCATGCTGTCACTCAACATCGACAGCACGCCCCCTTTGGTACGAGACCTGGACCGACGGCTTGCCCATCGAAATCCGGGTCTCACGCATGCGCACGACGGAGCCGGCTCCGTCGTGCGCATGCGCACTGGGCCAACATCGACCCGCTTGCTAGTACTCAGCGCTCGCGAGCGGGTCTGAATCAGGCCCTATGTGCGGTGTAATGTGAATAAGATTGTGCACTGTGACTCCTAGGGCCGTAGCCTACTTTGTAAACAAGTACTGTGATTCTGCTGGCCATACCTCACTGGGTGGCTGCACTACTTTGCATTTCTGCCACTGCTGTGTGGCAATGTGTCATAGATGTGCTTTAAATTGTGGTGTCCGTGCCGCTGCGTTGCTGCTCTGTCGCTTGGTAACCAGTCAGCTCACTGCAACCTTTGGCCAATAATGTTGAAAACAATATTATAAGCTGTGAGGTGTTCTAAATTGACTGGAAATTAATGTTATTGAGGTTAACAATACTCTAGGAAGAAAAAAAAAAGACCAATTTATGTGATTTTAGCTTTTTTTGTAAATTTTTGTAAAAAAATCCAAATCCAAAGCCAGTCACCGCAGTTTGGCAAATCCAAATCCAAATACACAGCCGGACGACGAATTAGAACCTAATCCAAATCCGGCAAAAATGTTCCGGCGCACATCCCTAGAAATGACAGAGGTGGGTGGGTTCGGGCAGAGGTAACACAATGGCTGATGGGGTAGGTAATATGTGTTTGTTTCTCCAGCTGCCACTAAGATTTCTGAGGTGGGGGTGATGGCTCCCCTCAGCTCTTGTGTGCGACTGTGAAGACAGAATTTAAGGGCATTTTATAATAGATTTGTATAATGGGAAGGGGCCTTAAACTGACACAGCCAAAAGGGATAAGACCTCTAGGGGATGATGTAGAGATTGAAGTAAAATGGGATTAAAATAATTAAAACAAATGTCCTTGCAAAAAAAAGTCATCAAAAGTGCATACTTATACTTCTCTATAGTAGGTGCAAAGGGTACGTCTCCTAACAGGAACATTTGTCATTATTTGATGATCTGTATGGCTCACATTTGTATGTCTATGTAAGACCACCTCACCTCACTTCTGCCTCTTCTATAGTAAGGGTCAATGCGTTTATATTGCGCACAAAACAACATTTTTATTTTCTGAGCAAGTGCAGAGCGAATTCACACAAGATACGCTATAAAAATAGTCTCTTACACCCAACCCCTTAGGATATAAACAAGGAGCACTTAGTTTAGACGTAATTAAATGCTGTACCAGAAAGAATTAGAATGATCCTCTTGTGCCCATGAACATGCTATGCAAAGCCTGTTTTACAAAAACAATTGCTCTCCGTCCTCTCAGTTTGCCCAGGAACAAGCTCAGGAAAGCTGTGACGTGGAGCGGGGAGATGTTAATGGCTGTGCTTTGCATGCTAGCCAGGCTGTTTAGTATGATAGCCAGGTCGATTAACATGCTTAACAGACCGATAAACAGTCTAATCACCAGAGGCAAGGAGCATCTCCCAGGCGAACAGGGGAGGGCAGGGAGGAAGAGCAGGTTATTCAAAGTCTGTATTTAACAAAAGCTTCTCCCCGACGAAACCTGTCACTGTGCGCTTGGGAGATGCTTTGTGGCTCGGACAATCATCATGGTAATCGGCCGGACCATTTAACATTCTCATGTTCATAAATGAATTCACCGCATCACAAAAACACATCAACATTATGGGTTTATGCTGAGATTAGCTGGTAGAGACAGAAACAGATTGACTTTACTTTGTCATTTTCTTGTTTATGGGCAGTCACCCAGTGCATGCTTGCTATGTAAGATAAATATTGATCAGCAAGGTGGCAACTGGCAAGTAGTGGATACAGTAATGAGACATCAGTGGCATGTGCAAAATGGAGACCCTTGGCAAGTATGGACTTACACCGAACATTAAGAACAAGAGCTGAAGATTTTGTAGAACTGAATAGAATAACTAATCAGCTCATAATTAAACGTTGAAGTTACAATTTAAATATTTCCCTAGAGAAACATCCCTAATGGAAACAGTGCTATTTATTTAATCACAGATTGTACAGTACAATTAAATGTTCAGGGATGTGTTTGGAGTGTTATGAACTTGTAAATCTAAATTAACAATTTTCAGTTTGTGTTTTAGTACAGTGTTACACAGCGTATGAAAGCACAACCACCTACCATCTGCCTTAGCAGAGCTGCACACGTGTAATAAAAGATAACAGGTTGTGAGCAGAAAACAAGACAACAGTGGTGCTCAGCCTAATTACAGAATGAACCGCAGTGCCGTACTGTATTTTTCTCAGCTTGTGTTCACACAATGAAAAAATATAAACAAAATTAGATCCACTGTAATAAGTGGTTGTAAAAGTGTAATTTATTGAAAATTGACAGAAAATGGCAGGGGGATCAAATGGAAAAGAGACACAAAGGAAGAGGTCCAAAAACAGATTTTTATTTTCCTGCATTGCAGTTGGCAAGAAACCCACGAGGGATAAAGAAAGATTCTTCAATAAGTAGTAAAAAAATAAAAAATCTAACTCTACTGTACAGATAAGAGGAGTTACAGTGATATTTCATGCAAAAAAAACGTTCAGGGAGGAAGAGATTGTTTGCAGAGGTGCAAAGTTCTTTTTATCAAAGGCCTGATGGAGAGTTGGAAGTAAATCAGGTGTACTGCACTGGCGTCACAGGGGTGTGTGTGAGGGGCGCGGGTCGCACCGGGTGACACGATCTGAAGGGATGACACCAAAATAGCAAAGCTGTTCTGCTATTTTGGTGTCACCCTGTCGGATGGTGTCACCAAGAAGCCAGAAACCGGAGAGGCAGGGGAGAGACTATGGGCTGCCCCCAGCATCTGCTGGAGCACTGGGTAAGCCCACTGTGTGCCGAGAGCAGGGGATAGGAACGCCTCCAAGATCAGCACACATAAGGGGTGTGGCTTTTTGATGTGAAGCCACGCCCATTCAGCAAAGCCATGCCACCTTCCGGGCACGATGACCTCCAACCAGCCCACCAGGTGTCACCCAGATAAGTGACGCCCCTGGTGTACCGTACTGTACATTGTTCAATCCTAGTCAGATGCATCTCTTTCTACAGACCCAGATAGCGAGTTTTAGCATGTAGCTTGTGCGCAGAAGTTAATGTAAGCACTTTTTCATATTTCTGTCCCATTCCTAATCGGATGGATCTTTGCTAGATCTCTTTGTGTGCAATAAGTGTTGCAGGGCGGGAGCTGGGTGATGACTGTACAGAACTGTTCTGTGTTGTGGGGGCTTCAAGGAAGTGTTGTGGGCATGTCATGGGCATGTAGCTAGAGTTCTGTGCTATTAGAGTCAAGTGTACGGGGAAGGGAAGCATGTTTCACACGGGTCTCTTGCACCTACCTGTAGCATGGGGCTTGTGCAAGTGCGGATGTTAATAATGACGATTGGGATTCTAGAGTGAAAAAAATTGTGAATCCTTGCAATAGCCCCCCGTAAACTCGCATTAGCATAAGGTAGTAAAACAGTATCATACAAACACAGTTACTTTGCATCCGACTCAGATGCATGGAAAAACAACAACAACAACAAAAAAAAGAGTATATATCACCCAAATGCAGAGTTGTATGCATCTCCAGATAAAAATGCATCTGTGCATGCGCCTGATTTTCTATCAGTCATCGTCAGTAAGCACTTGTTCCTGACCTATACTAGGTACAAAATACATGACTCCAAATAGGCATCTCTGCATAGTCTTCATTACTTCCAAGGAAGTGCCCCAACTCAACCTTACTTCCATGGAAGCGCCCTGTTACAACCCAGTACCAGCTCTTTGATCACAAGTATAGGTGAGCTCAAAATGAGATCGCATGCACTTGGATGTGCCCATTCCTGAGCATGAACAGTGGGAATCAGACAAGATTCACACAACAAATGAGCTACACCCAGCTCTGCATCAGTCCCAACACCCCTGGAATGCCATTTCTCATGTTATTTGTAAATTAGTCTATGAATAAAGCCAGAATAATGATGGTCAATTCATTTTGTTGTGTGGTGTGGTTGGGTTAGGACTGGGAACAAATAACCAAAATAATGTAATCAGAGCCATAACTAGACTTGTTGGTGCCCTGTGTCAGAGAGAGCATTGGTGCCCCTTCTCCCCATTGTGTGATTCCTGTTGAAAGTTATGATTTACTATTGTTAACCCTCAATGAGAAATAAAAATATTTTTTTAAAAATAGATATTAAAAGGCAGATATACTGTATGATGACACAACTTATTCTTACCCAAGACTGTTGTGACAGTTGTGCGACAAACAGATCACAAAATACTCTTTGTTTTGTCTAAAAGTAATAAAACCTAATTTTTTATCAAATATACTACTAATAAGATTTGATTTATGGGTCTCACAGTTAGGGAGTTTCTTTAATTCTGCCCACTGCTACTTCCACAACTTACTTTAAGTCAATGTTAGTTATCATCATACAGATCTTAACCTACAGTATATCACAGTTATGTGGCATGCATAGACCAAGCTTATTAAACAAAATTTAATGTCAGAAGATACTCCCAATGAATATACAAAAACAATAAATACAAATTACATATGAAGATAATATTTTTTTCCTTTTTTTTTTATAAAAAAAAAAAGTATTTCATTTACATTATCATAGGGGTTTTTCTGACACAGTATAGTAATCTTGAGAGCCGTAACTAGACATTTTGGTGCCCTGTGCCAAAAAAGCATTGGCACCCTTCCTCCTTAATGTAAACAGGGACAGAGTGCATTATAGACATGGGCCCCCAACAGGGGGGTGTTCATGTGGGTAAGAGGTGTGGCCACACTACAGTACACCCAATTCACATTATGCCACAAAGTAGTGCCCCATTCACATTAGTCCACACATTAGTAGTGCCCTTATACACATTATGACACACAGTAATGGTCTTACACATTATGCCACACAGTAATGCCCTTCACACACTATGCCACACAGTAATGGTCCTTACACAATACTTCCTTGCACATTATGCCACACATTAGTAGTGCCCTTATACACATTATGCCCCACAGTATTACAACTTACACATTATGCCACACAGTAATGCCCCTTACACATTAGTGCCCTTTATACATTATACCACAAATTATCACCTCTCCAATTCCTTCCCTATGTCTCTATTAGTAAATTAGAGTTTCAATCATTCCAGCCCCAGAGTCACTTCCAGCCCAAGCCCCCAGTGACACTTCCAGCCCCAGTCCCGTGACACTTCATGACGTCTCTCTGTCTCTCCCTACAAATATGGAGGGAGATGGAGCCCAGAAGACAGGATTTATTTGCCATATGAAAAAAATTATATATTAGTAACCTGACCACGTATCTACTATCCCCTTCAGTCTAGGTAACTCCAGCATACATTTGCTGACCCCTTTCTCCCCAAACTCTAGGCATTTAACTGTTATTTTAGATAAATACATTTATATCTGCTGGAGTTCTTTGAATGCAGAATTCAGATATTTTAAAACCCAACTTGTATACATTTACTTCATCCATTAACACAGCACTATGCTATTTTCCTAACATATGGTTTTAGCTAATACCTAGTGACTTGCTTCTGCGATAGGTTTATAAGAAATAGGTAAGAAAATATAGATTGTATAGTTATTATCTCACAGCTTTGAAGCCTCTCTCCATTCTAACCACAACTCTGCTGCCTGGCTTGTTTTCCTATCTCTTCCAGTCACATCACTGGCTCCTTATGCCACTGAGAATTCAATTCAAACTCCTCTCTCTCATACCCCTTTCACACCGCCATTTCGACCCGGGTTATTGCGTTGTGAAAGAGTCCCCTATATGGGTTGATACGGTAAGGACCCGGGCAAAGGAGCAGTGTGAACGGGTAACCCAGGTCATCTGACCCGAGTCCCATTTACAGCATAGGGAGAGGCTGGATTCCCGACGCTTGAGAGGATGTCATGTCCAAGCATCGGCAGAACCGTTCCACAGCTACACTACTGTATGCAGTGTAAACGGCCCTAACACCGGAATGACCCAGGTCAAAGCTGCGGTGTGAAAGGGGTCTGTCCCGGGTCTGACCCATATTGGCAACCTGTTCCAAATCCAGGGTCACATCTGGGATTTTGGTGTGAAAAGGGTATTACCTACAGAGCTCTCAACCTCTTAGGTCCTCTCTACATCTCCAGCCTTATTTCCGCACACGCTCCCACCTGACCCCTATTCTCTACTGATGATCAGAGCTGTCAAGAGTGGGGTGTGGCCAAATCAGGGAGGCATGGCCAAGGTGAGAGGAGGGAGTGCACGCTGGGACTGGAAATGGGAGGGTGGAGGTGGCCTCCAGGCCTCGTAGTAGAGACGAGCATATACCCCCCTTTGCTCAGCCAGTGTTACACCGGGGACATGGGCTCTCATTCACAGAGAGCAGTGTTTAGAGAGACTTTACTGGCAGCTTATCAGCGATCACAACCTTCACTTCGCTGTCCTATCAGATAGTGCCACCCTTTCCCATCCATCCATTCGCCACTCACTCTCAAGACCTTTCATCTGTGCGACACATTGGGGCGGGACTTGCTGTAAATAATACACCATCTGCCCAATCAGCTGTGGGCTGGCTGAGATTGATGTGCCACTCAGTGCTGGGCTGGGGGGAAAGGCTGCTACTGAGCAGATGCAGTCTCCTCTCTCTCTCCCTGCCTAATGTGCAACTCACCTGGGCCCCCGCCGGGCCCCTCCCACAAGCCCAGGACTGGGTAAAGAGTACCCCCCTCCCTTATCGGCATCCTTGCTAATGATTGCTGCCTCATCACCTACATGATCACTACTATCATATCTAGTATTCAGGATTTAATTTAGGCCGCTTCGAACCTCAGCAATACCCTCCCTTTCTCCATTAGACTTTCACCCAGCCTCCCAGCCTTCAAGCATGCCATTAAAACAATTTTTTTTTCATTATAGCTTACCCCTCCTCTTAACTCTGCAGTCCCTGCCCTCTTCTTCCCATTGTGTCCTCCCATATCCTCTATAGCTTCTAAGCTCGTATGAGCAGGGCCCTCACTCCTTTGCCTTCTCTACATAATTATGCAAATGCCTCTACAAAGTTCTTCCCTGGTGTACATCCGGGTGTGTGAATGTGCAAGGACTGAGACGCTCACTTTTGGCGTCAGTACATGGTCACCAATGAAACTTGCACCAGCCTTATGGAAGAGCTAGAAGTACTTTTTATATAAAAGATAATGCTAAAAAACAAATGTTATTTTTTACATGAAGAGGAGAAAGTTTACTAAACAAAGTCATAATTATGCCAATTTGTAAACCGTTCCTCTTATATTGTTTCAGCAAGAAAAGTAATTTAATTTAGCATCTCACACATTTAGTGGGTGTGTTTCTGTTTTAATTTCATGGAAAGCTGCTTCTTTTGGAGAGGCTCATTTGCATACGGTTCCTAATCAGTACAGCCCAGAAAGCTCCCTATTTATTCTAGTGATTTTTTTTTTCCCTTTAAAAACCTGAATTATACATACATTGCTATGTAAAATGTCCTCATCTTTAATTAAAAGTGTATTTTGTTTGCAAATGTATAGGTACAGAGCTGCAGGGGTGCTGACAGGGGTGAGGGTAGGGGTACTAATTATCTTTGCCGAGGCTTGTTTAACCATTTACCTAGCTAATATTTTTTCCAAAAACGCTCAGAATTTGTTGATTAGTTTAAGATTGACTTAGGTCAAGAACATTTATTTAAGACTTATCCAACACGATTTTCTTAAAAAAAAAAACATGTTTTTTTTAAACACAACATTAATAATCGATTTTTAAAACAACGACTACTGATATAATGGATCATTGATAATCGGGCCATCAACATCGCAACTTAACATTTCCCTGTTGCCAGGAGCTGAGGAACCCTGATACAAAAACAGAACCAAATGTTGGCATAGCATCCACATCAAAATGTATTAACAATTTGTAAGTAAGGTTGGCTGCTGGTCTCAAGTGTCTCAAAGCAGGCAGGGCGGTCCTAGACGAAGTGGAGACCAGGGCGACAATTTCCTTAGGCGCCCCACCCTCACACTCACTGCCCCCATAGCCTCACACTCACAACCGCATAGCCTCACAAGCTGCCCCATAGCCATAAACACACTGCACCCATACCTCACACACACACTGCCCCATACCTCACACTCACAGCCCCATAGCCACACACACTGCACCCATACCTCACACACATGATGACCTCATAGTCTCACACACACACACACACGTTGACCCCATGGCCTGCAAATCCACAACCTACTCTGTGTGGGCACTTTCCGGACTCCGGATAATGCTGCGCATATCCGAAGTGTACTGGGGAATACAGGGCTGCATCTGAGCTGGAAGATGAGCCAATCGTGGTCTGGGCCAGAGGTTTAGCTGGTAGCTGGGGGTACATGGCTGTGCCATTCCAAGATACGGCTCTGTGGGAGATGACCATCTTCGCTCATGCCTTGAGCCGCCCATGCATCCATGCTGTGTGCAGTACTCTCATGGTGAATATAATAATAATGGAGCAAATCATTGTGAGCACCATGCAGGAAATCTGTGCAGTGTATCTTGTGTGAATTCACACTGCACATCCTCAGAGAGAGAAAACACTTGTATGCACGTCTACAGGCCAGTACACAATTTGCACTTATATGAAATCTCCCTTTTTCACCCACATTAGACCTCTCCAGTCATAGAGTTTAATAAGGATAGTTAAGTAAGGGCATGTTCATGCCTGTTAGGAAGCATATTTTTTGCATCTGCTACAGGGCAGACCTGAATAAAGACAATTGGTAGTAAACTAGGTGCATACACTGCAGAGATGTACACATCATGAGAGGATACGACTCTTCATACAGTAAGTGCGGGAGATTAGGTGAGGGATGATCCCTGCATCCCACAAGCCCCCAGGCAACGCTTTTCAGAGCAGAATGGAGTCTTGTTCTGAGAAGCACATGCACTCGCAAAATGCTCCTCTCAGAGCACAGTGGGGGTCCTGGGAGGCTAGACAGCCGTCACATAACCCTTACCTAAATTTTGCTCTGACACCAATGCATTCTTCCACACTGCACCCGTGTTGAATTGAAAACCTTTATGGTAAGAGAAACTGTATACAGCACTAAACATCCTAAACTGTGTTATTTGATTTGGAAGGAAGGATTATTAGCAATTTAAAAGAATTAATCAAATTAAAGCAAATAGCTAAGTCTTATTATCCCCTTTATGTTGGTGCTCATCTACATTGAAAAGCTGTTAAATCAACAAAATCAGTTTGGTCTGTAGTATTTAATTATTGCAAAGTTTTGCTATAAATATGTATTTTCATTAGCACACTACAAAGGCTCTGTTCAACTTCAGTCTCTTTGTTCTTTTAAATACAATGCAGATCATAAAGGGCAAAATAATGATAAAAGGTGGTTGCTGTAATTTTCATTTTAAAGGGAGCGCCTCAAGAATAAAAATAGGAATGAAATAAACAATGTATAGCATTTCTCTTTATTTTCTAATCAGACAGCTTAATGGATTTTCAGTATTAGTTCCAGCATTTCTTAAAAAGGATTAATCACAAAATAATTACTTTTCTTTACGTTTTACAATATGGTAATATTTATACATTTCTTCTCGTATACAGATCTTTTGGTATTTATTAACAGAGCTGAGGTTAAACTCAAGAGAGCCGGGGAGAAAACAACAGGTTGGGTGCCAAACACTTAATTAAAACGTATGTCAACCAGTATAAATAATTATTAAATTAACCTTTAACTAAGAAAAATAAACATATTTCTAATTGAATGCCATTATCAAGTACTTACTCAATACCTCCCAACATTGTCCTACTGCAAAGTGGTACAACATAACTACGGGACACAGTCGGGGAGCCAATGGATGGAGTCCGACCGCCGGCTTCCCGACTGTATAACCCCGGCAAGGGTTAAATGACAGGCGTCGAAGTCCCGACGCCTGTCATTTTCCCTACGCCGGGAGACCGACACCCGGTTTACAGATCCAAGATAAACCGGGCGACGGGCGCGGATAGCCGCGCGGGGGGGGGGAGGTTAGGTTTAGAGTTCCCGGGGGGACTTGGGGTCAGGCAGCGCCCAGTAGGTTAGGTTTAGGCTAGGGGAAGGGGAGGTTAGGGTTAGGCACCCCCATGGGGAGGTTAGGGTTAGACACCCCCATGGGGAGGCTAGGGTTAGGCACCCCCCGGGGGACAGGTTTAGGCGGCGGGGAAGGGGGGTTAGGTTTACGCACTTAGAGGGGGGATTAGGGTTAGACACTCCAACATTGCCCGCAGTTGGGACAAAGGTACTGTTGAGAAATACCTTAGTAAATTTAACCCTTGGAGATACCTGGACAATTACAATAGGTAATGGAAAGAAGACTGACAGAAGGCTTCCTTACACTGAAGGAGGTTAAATTCTGAGGCTGATCCAGCATATGTATTGAGGTCAGGCCCTTGGGGAGTGTAATTTAGTAGGAATAATAGTGGCCTAACAGAATTAGACTCAAATTTGCCATGACTGAGGCCTCTTTCATGTGACTCATCCCCACCCTCCTTTTCGACTATTACTGGATGTTTTGGTGCACAGCTAGTATTTTCTCCTTCACAGGAGTGGTTGGCTGATACCACCAATCCAGAGGTCAGTGACACTACCCGTGTTGGATCGGTCTTTGTTTTAGGCATGATATGGAGAAGTAGGCGGAAACCATTTATATTTGCACCAAGAGCAGGACACTGCTATGTATTCATGTATCATGCAACTGCAGGACTGCAGGGCCTGAAAGTTTGCTGATAATCTGCCTGCCCCCTCGTTTCTATTATTCTGCTTATTGCCATCATTAAATTGCTGACCATTTAAATACCAAATATCTGTGTTGTGTTTTGAATCTACTACATTGCTATGGTTTTTTGAAGTCTGACTGATCTCATAGTCGGCATCTACCAGTAAGGGATTTCTAAATACTATTAACAGAGCTAAACATTAGATAGGGTGGGATGAACTAAAGCAAGAAATGCAGTCAAACCACCAAAAATTTTATTTTCGGGGGTTTAAACGCATTTCTCATATGCACCAAGCCCCAGAATGCTTGGATGCGGTGGGTAATGCCATCGTCAAATAGTGTTGCCCTATAGAAGCAGAAAGCAGTGAGTGTGATCCAGTTGGATCCCTCCCAGCACTCCCCGCGGCGCGTGCATCATTCTGCGCATACACAGAATGATACCAGAGGGACTTCTGGATCACAGACCCAGAAGTCCCTCTCTCGCAAAGGACAGATCTTACTGAGAGAGCTGTACTTTGCGTTTTTGTTCATGTATACCGGCGTAATTAACGCCAGCATGCATGCAAAGAGTGGCGGGATGTATCACATACCGAATGCGATGCGCCATGCATTCCGCCCATAATCTTGTAAGGTTTAGTTAAAGATAATTCCTTAAAGCTTGAAAATTTTACTTTTCAGATAGAAGAACATGACCAATAATGTCACAATACTTAGAGGTTTGCAATGATAGACATATTGTAATTTTCAATAAAAGAATGAAAAGAATGTTAGCTAGGAATTCAGATATTGTATTTCGGAAGCCATTTTGTAACGCATAATGCTGGGTACACACCTAAACGATGGATCGGCTGACTGATCGATACAACAGTTTGGTAAGTGGTATGCACAAACGATATTGTGCATAGACACTTACCAATACATCGCCTGATTTGTGTGGCAACAGGAACCAGTAGTGACGTAATTGTCGGCAGTTCCTGGGGCAGCATATGCATTGGCCGGTGGGTCATCTGTACAGACAGCCAGATGTACCAATATATCTGCAAGATATATATCGGCATTGACTGTGCTGCACAGCTGGCCAGATGTCGTCATAGACATACTGTCTGTACACACCCGCAGATGCACTATGCGATATGTCGTATATCAGCTGAACAAACGACATATCGCATAGTGTGCACCCAGCATAAGAAGATTTGTAATTTGTGCCATATGTATTAATACGGTACCTTTTTACTTGTTGTTCTGTGTTTATTTATTGCAACTAAAACATTTTCTTATTTAAAGACAATTTGAGTTTATTGATTTATTTTATTTTAGGTACTAAAGAAACCCTCAAACTTGCTGGACCCTTGAAAAATGTAACATAGGAGTTTTACCATATATAACCTACTTACAAATATTGTCAAAGCTTACGTCTACTTAAAAAAAAAGCAGAAATATTTTAAATGTGTCAATGGTTACATACAGTAGGCTCCTATATATGATTGGTAACCATTGTTGTGTAGGTCTGTTTGACAAAATGAAAAAGGAAAAATAAAACGAGATGGGTACGGGATGCCCGCGCTCGGGATCCCGGCAGTCAAAATCCAGATGCTGGCATCCCGACAGAGTTAAGATACCGATATTTGTCGGTAGGTATCCTAACTTTCCCCCTCTCCTTATCCTAACCCTCCCCGATGCCTGAACCTAACCTTCCTACCTTGTGCCTAAACCTAACTTCACCCTCCCCGCACCCAAAAACCTAACCCTCCCACCCTAGTGCCTAACCCTATTCCTCCCCCCATCCCCGATACTTACCTTTGTGATGCCATTGGTCAGAAAGCCAGCGCCGGGATTCTAACACGTGTTGGGATTCTAAGTGCCGGCATCCTCTGCGCTGGGATACTGAACGTATCCCAAAAAAACATTTGTGCATACACACAGTTAAAGCCCACAAAGCCGCAACAGTATTCTAGTTATCTCAATCACAACTCCTTAACCTAAATTAGGCTCCCACATAACAGCATTTTTACTAAAAGAATGAGAATCTGGATGATAGAGTAACATAGTTGAAAATAAGAAAAGGTCCTCAATCTCACTGCATTATTCTAAAGAAATAATAATAATTCAGCGAATAGGTTCTCCCTGTGTGCACTTCATATATGAGGCAAATGGATAAAAACAATAAATCGTCTACACTCTGCAATGTTAATAAGCTGTTCATAAGTTCATCATGACATAACCACAATGCAACAGGAGTTTGACCTCTATTTCTTAGATACAGAACAGGTGCTGGAATATGTAGCATCATCTCTCATGACAGCAAAAGATAATTTGCCCAACGTTATCTATGTAAGATAAGCTCTTTTAGAGTATATTGTACATACTGTCCCGATCTCTTTTCTAAAACACTGTCAACTTCCTTTCAGCACAGTAACAATTATTTGTGACATTTATTGGACGTGCGTATTTGCAGATGGAAAATGTAATTAAAAGAAATTGCAATGCTGTCATGAAATCTATATAATACTGGGGATACGTTTCAGGATAAGACACAGTACTTTCCATAACTGCCAAAGACTAATACAGTTACTAACAAGTCAGCAAAATGTTTATTGTTTCATAAACACCTGGCGGGAATCACTTTTTTTTTTTTTTTGTAATTTTTTTTTAATAAATAAAAGAGAAAATCTTGACATCCGTTTGGTTATGAACTTCCTCCATGTATTAGTATAAGAACGGTCGTTTGAGTAACCCCCAGGAAATTATTCGGGATGGTCATGTATTTCACGGTTCCGGGGCGGTGAAGATGCATCCAAGGACTCTGGCCACTGGCCTTGGCATGGGCAGAATATGGGGCCATCTCACTGCCGTTTTTTGTAACGCTGGCTGTGGCCGCCCCTTTCCTGCCCCCAAACGGCCGCAATATGTCAATCATTCTGTGGCTTAAGGAGCACTGTGACAGTCATCGCGGCACGGATCAACACATGCGCAGTTCAGATCATGCGTATACGCAGATCGCCCAAACACCAGAGATGTACGTAAACCATCAGGCCCATTGTGCAGTAATTGCCATACAAGAGGAACCATACACGCTGCCTGGTTATATACTGTATGTCCATTGTGTTTGGAAACTAGAAGATAGCATTGCATGACACTGTAATTGTAATGCCCGACACTGAAACAGTGCGTCTGAATCTGAGATTTTTAGTCAGTTGAGTGATTATCGGTGGCCTGTGCATGCATCTGAGTCATACAGCACATGCACTAAGTTTCATTACCATGGACGGTCGCAGAGAGGATCTGGCTGTAGTGTGATTGATAGTCAGGCACCGTGTGTGGGAGATATTGGGGGAGTGGCGGCTTAACGCAGTTTTTTGGAGCGGATCGCAGGTTGAGATTGTGATCCTATATGCAGATAATATGGTTCCAGCATCTCTGCTTACGCGGCTATAGGGTTACTCAGAACACTGATGATCTCCGTCAGGCCCACTGTTCACATACGTTGCAGAAATACCAGGAAGCATCACTGTAGTGTATATCCATCAGGGCAATTCATTTGAGGAGCAAATTACAACCAGCTACTGAAGCTAATATTGCTGAACACGTTTGAGCTTTGATTGTCATATTGCTGGTAAAAATGCTGCTATTGTTGATGCTATGTGGCTGGTCATTACTATTCTCACCATCTGGGCTTAACTACTGGCATGTCGTTGCCTATTATTTCTAGAAACAGTTTACGCTGATGGGAATTATTACTGGCATATTATATCTTGCTGTGCATTATAACTACAGGGCACATTACATCCTGGCATTACTGAGAAAATGACACCATTCTAGGAACAATTACAAGCAATTTACAGTTAGTAGCTGGAGACTGTCCCATGTTTTATGTTTGCCATTACAATTAGGATATAAGTTTACAGTGTATTGCTATATAAATTAAATGAATGGTGCTTTGGAAATTATTTGGTTTAGGTACTACTGGCAAATTCAGGAGACTCCCACATTTAGGAAAGTTCTCCCAGACTCTCAAACCCCTGTGGATCCCAGGCCACTTCTCTAGTGTAGTGGACCCGGGAAGATTCCTTTGCCTGGCTACTCTGTGTAACTCAGCCACTGTCTACAAGCGCCCTCCTACTCTCTCATTGGTCAGCGCTTCTATCCGGGATGTAGTCAGCTTACCTCCACATGGGCTGCCGGCATCAATCGAGATGCAGACACCAAAATCCTGACAGCCAGCATCCAGAACATAAGTATAGCGGCCTGGGTTAGCTATTATCCGCGGGCAGGGAGGGGGTGGCCGCTGGGGCACCAAGCAGAGTCTATGCGACGCCACTGATCTACAGGGTTACCAAGCAGAGTCTTTGCTCTGGATAACAGCATGCCTAGCTTCAAACCTTCACCACATTTTCACTTTCCCATCAAAGAAAGAGCAACACACTCTAAATGCAAGAACCATGCTGGAGGGATATGTCTCAGTTGTTCCCTTGGATTTGCCATTGTATCCCCATTTCAAAAACTGACAGCTCTTCTCACAGTGTTAGAGTAAGCACTCCCTCCCTCATTGGCTGGCGGGTTATGCACTCTTAGGGCACGATTATATTCAACGCGATGTAAATAGCGCCGGGAGTGAGCTCCAGGAGTGAGCTCCCAGAGCTATTCAATACACCGCGCTGCCAAGTCCGACTAATGATTTCTTCTCTCATCCCTCCGGGGATGAGAGAAGAAATCCGACAAAAGTCCTGGCGCGAGGCTGTTTTCTGCCCTTCGCGCCTGGAAAGCAGCCTTGCGCCGGGAAGTTAGGTCGGGGAATGCCCGATATCGCGCCTAAACACCCTGTTTAAGGCGCGAGAACGAGCCTTCCCCGACCTAACATCGCGATTAATTGAATAGCTCCGGGAGCTATCTCCCGGCGCTATTTACATCGCGTTGAATAGAATCGTGCCCTTAGAGGCTGAAGCTTAGAACAGTATCTCCGAGATGCTGGGCTGCCCCCGGGCTTCCCCCGTGCTGTGAATAGATGCTGTGTGCATGCGCACAGCATCTATTCTCGCTCTGCATACCCGCTGCTCTCTATGCAGAGCAGCAGTGTATGCTTACCCCAACTTCCACCACACCGCAGGACACTGCGGTCCGCAGGTGGGACAGCGGGACAGTCCCAGAAAAACAGGACTGTCCCGCTGAATGTGGGACAGTTGTGAGGTATGTAGCGGTAGAGTTCGCTCAGACAAGGGGAAAGAAGCTATATTACATCTGCTACCTGACTGGAGCAGGCTGAAACAATGTGACCCAGCCAGTGGCGTCCCTCCCCGCGGTGTCACCCGGTGCGGGGAAGGACATTGTGCCAAATAAGGGGGTATGGGCATGCGGGAAGGGCCATGACCACGCGGAAAGGGGGTAAGGTGGGGGTGCAGGAGGTCCAGACCGCTCCCTCAGTGTCAGGAGCCGAGTGCCGCACAATGCTACAGTGCAGCACCCGGATCCTGTCAGTGAGGGCGAGTCTGCACTTTGATGTCACCCCTCGCTGGGTGACACCTGGGTGCCATCCGCACCCCCCTTGTGACGCCACAGGACCCAGCAGAAAGTGGGGCCTCATTTGGTGTGCTGCTTCTAAGGAAGGGGTATTGGTACAAAATGGGCCACCCCGTTAGTAGACAATGCGGTAAATAGTGTTGTAAAGTGACTGAAGCTGACATATTTCACTGCAAATTGCTGCCAATTTTCACCATCAAACTATTTTATTATTATTTAGCAGTTTAAAGAATGATTGTCAAACAACCCTATGTCACATGCAGCAGTTTTAGTCAAAATCACCACATACCTCCCAACATTAAGGGGGACGGATTCAGGACTGTCGTTCATGTGCCTCATTACATTCGTGGCTATGCACCCGGTTACAAATATTGTGGTGGTATTAATGGGGCAAAATTAATGTGTAATTTGATTTAGAGCAATATAATTTATTAAATATATTAAGGGGCAATTTAAATTTATTGTTAATTCGTGATCAATAAAAATATATTTACAATATGACGGAGACACCCATTGCTATTTTATGATGTGAGCACAATTTATAGAGAAATGTAATAAATGTTGCCCCATCATAAATTAGGTCAGAATTGGTTTGAGAATAATAGAGACTATGGTATATTGTATTACTTAGCTGAATGCAATCTCTAACGTCTCCTGAGTTCAGTCTTTGCAGGGATACCTAATCTGCATGTAGACATTGCAACCATGTCAACCTTATGCATGTCAACATGAGAACTGTCGACCTAACATAACACACATTGTACTGGTATGGGTCATGTCAGGGTCTTCGTCCTGTTCTTACATTAGTCTGCTTTAAATTTGTATTGTCACAAATCATATATACAGTATTATAGATAGTACACCATTATAAAGCCTTGACGGACACATTGGAAGTCTATATAATTGGTAGCACTTATATTTATTTATAGTGGCACTTAGGATAATTAACCATGGGTCTCTTAACCCAAGCATGCTTTCTCTGGGATCTAGCAATAATGAGCAATGAACCTGATGCATACTTGCCAACTCTGCTGCTATTTCAGGGAGTCTCCCTGACAATCAGTAAATCTCTCTGAGGAGTCTCGCAATCTCCCTGATTGTTCATTACCCCCATTATGTAGCTGTATATATATATGTATAAAAAACAGATATATACAATCAAATAGGAACATTAGCATAATTTCCCTGAATTGGTTATAAGGCACAGTGATCCCTATGGCTACATGTATTTTCTGAAAAGTATCAGTGTGTTTTTATCAACAAATACAGTAGATCTTACTAACTGCTTTGGGGCTCATTTACATTTGGATGTAAATCAGTTTATGGCACGCCTCTCAGATGAAGCAGTACATACCCACTTTAACGCATGCTCTACAGCAGTGGTTCCCAAACTGGGTGCCGTGGCTCTCTGGGGTGCCTTAGGGCGCTTGCTCGGGTGCCTCGGGTTGGTGGTCCAGTACCAAATAAAATTATTTGTAGTCAGTGAGATAAGTAAAACCAGTGTTAATGACTGCCAATTAAAAAATATATGGACAAAATGAAGCACATCTCTGTCATCCACCACATAACTGAACCTAAGAGTGACCTATAAACACAATTTATTTCATTTCATTTTTGCCAAATTTCTCAATAAGAAACTTTTAGCCCTGGGGTGCCGTGTAAAAAATGTTTATACTCTAGGGAGCCGTGATTCAAAAAAGTTTGGGAACCACTGCTCTAAGGTGTTGCTTTCACAATCTCCCTGACATGCTTTTTCAAAAGTAGGCAAGTATGTTTTAACCCCATAAAATGACCTGCTTTATACTAGGGATGAGCGGGTTCGGTTCCCTGAGAACCGAACCCACCCGAACTTCGGGGATCCGGGGCGATCCGAGCCCAAGCTCGGATCTCCCTGTCTGCCCCGGATCCCTCTCCCGAGGCAAAACCTCGAGATCTGCTGTCGGATCTCGAGGTTTTGCCTCGAGCGGCCATTTAAAAAAAAATGCCTTTGCCTTTAATGGGCAAAGTGCTGATTGGCTGACAGAGCCGTCTGTCACGGCTCTCAGCCAATCAGCATTATGGTGCTCATTTGCATGTAGCACGGACTCGTGAGATCCGTGCTACATGCATCTGTGTGATTGACAGTGACACAGAGCACAGATGGGTCAGTGAGACCCGTCTGTGCTGCTGTGTATTTCAATGACACAGATGCACGCACGGACCAGGAGATCCGTGCTACTTGCATCTGTGTCATTGACACAGAGCACTAACGGGTCCGTGAGACCCGTCTGTGCTGCTGTGGTAAATAAAAAAAAAAAAAACCTGTGTAAAAAGAGAAAAAAATGGCGTCCTCCCCCCCAAAAAAAGAGCAACCAGCCCCGGGCATTAGTGACCCAGTGCTGGGTGTGCTTAAATACAGGGGACAAACGACATAGGGGTCCCCTGTACTTAAACACAACCAGCACCGGGCTAGTCAGAACCAGAGCTGGTTGCCAAAATACGGGGGACAAACGACGTAGGGGTCCCCCGTATTCTGCGCAACCAGCTCTGGGCTCTGATCCGGTCCTGGTTCTGGAAATACAGGGGAAAAAAATGAGTAGGGTTCCCCTGTATGTTCCAGAACCAGCACTGGACTTTTTCTAGCGGGGGGCTGATGCCACAGCCAGGGGAGCCCTTTCACCAGGCCCCCCAGCCGCAGCATCAGCCCTGACCGCTAGTCAGCCCAGGCCGGGGATCCCTGGAGAGCTGGGGACCCCCCCAATAAAGGGGTCACCCTCTCCAGGGCACCCCAGGCCCAGGCTGATAGCCCGGGGCTATCCCCGCCACCCCTGGTGGCGGTGGGTGGCGGGTTGATTGTGTGGTGTGGTGTAAATAAAGAATATCAAACATTGTCTTTACAAGTAGAACTGCAAGTCCCAGCAAGCCTGCCCCGCATGCTGGTACTTGGAGAACCACAAGTACCAGCATGCAGGGCATTAAGGGCCCACTAGTACCTGTAGTTCACCTGTAAAAAAATGTTTAAAAAAAACACAGGACACACACACCGTGACAGTATAAGTTTATTAAACATACATACACACACACACACACATGTACACATACTCACCTATGTAACCTGTAGCATCGGTCCACTTGTCCGGTAAAGTATCCATAGGGGACCTGTGAAAAAAAACATACTCACCATCTCCTATGCGAGGTTCTGTCCTCTTCGTTCCAAAGTAGGCATCCCCGGACTTGGCAAAAAAAAAAAACGAAAACGCGATCCACGAACTTAGTACCGTTCTATAGAACGGTACTTCCCGAATGAGAGCTTAGCGGCGGGGTATCACCATGGAAACCCCGCTGCTAAGCGTTCATTGGCTGAGAGAGGCCATCTCCCGTCTCTCTCAGCCAATGAACGGCTCCCTCCATTGTAGTCAATGCTGGGAGCCGCAAGGTTATTAAAGTTTACCCTGCGGTTCCCACCATTGACTACAATGGAGGGAGCCGTTCATTGGCTGAGAGACGGGAGATGACCTCTCTCAGCCAATGAACGCTTAGCAGCGGGGTTTCCATGGTGATACCCCGCCGCTAAGCTCTCATTCGGGAAGTACCGTTCTATAGAACGGTACTAAGTTCGTGGATCGCGTTTTCGTTTTTTTTTTTTGCCAAGTCCGGGGATGCCTACTTTGGAACGAAGAGGACAGAACCTCGCATAGGAGATGGTGAGTATGTTTTTTTTCACAGGTCCCCTAGGGATACTTTACCGGACAAGTGGACCGATGCTACAGGGTTACATAGGTGAGTATGTGTACATGTGTGTGTGTGTATGTATGTTTAATAAACTTATACTGTCACGGTGTGTGTGTCCTGTGTTTTTTTAAACATTTTTTTTACAGGTGAACTACAGGTACTAGTGGGCCCTTAATGCCCTGCATGCTGGTACTTGTGGTTCTCCAAGTACCAGCATGCGGGGCAGGCTAGCTGGGACTTGCAGTTCTACTTGTAAAGACAATGTTTGATATTCTTTATTTACACCACACCACACAATCAACCCGCCACCCACCGCCACCAGGGGTGGCGGGGATAGCCCCGGGCTATCAGCCTGGGCCTGGGGTGCCCTGGAGAGGGTGACCCCTTTATTGGGGGGGTCCCCAGCTCTCCAGGGATCCCCGGCCTGGGCTGACTAGCGGTCAGGGTTGATGCTGCGGCTGGGGGGCCCGGTGAAAGGGCTCCCCTGGCTGTGGCATCAGCCCCCCGCTAGAAAAAGTCCAGTGCTGGTTCTGGAACATACAGGGGAACCCTACTCATTTTTTGTCCCCTATATTTCCAGAACCAGGACCGGATCAGAGCCCAGAGCTGGTTGCGCAGAATACAGGGGACCCCTACGTCGTTTGTCCCCCGTATTTTGGCAACCAGCGCTGGTTCTGACTAGCCCGGTGCTGGTTGTGCTTAAGTACAGGGGACCCCTACGTCGTTTGTCCCCTGTATTTAAGCACACCCAGCACTGGGTTACTAATGCCCGGGGCTGGTTGCTCTTTTTTGGGGGGGTGCACGCCATTTTTTTCTTTTTTTACACAGGTTTTTTTTTTTTTTTTTTACCACAGCAGCACAGACGGGTCTCACGGACCTGTCATTGCTCTGTGCCAATCACACAGATGCATGTAGCACGGATCTCCAGGGTTCGTGCTACATGCAAATGGGCACCATAACGCTGATTGGCTTCCTGTCTGCCACTGCAGTGCCACTCCTAGATGGGCCACGTGTTTGTGCCGCCCCCTTGTGTCGCTTAGCATAGTCATCCAGCTTCCTCGGTACAACCTTTTGGCCTAAAAACAATATTGTGAGGTGTGAGGTGTTCAGAATAGAGTGGAAATGAGTGGAAATTAATGTTATTGGGGTTATTAATAGCGTAGGAACAAAAAAAGGCCCATTTATGTGATTTTAGCGGGTTTTTTTTATTTTTTAAGAAAAAATCCAGATCCAAAACACAAAACCCAGAACCCAAAACACGGAAGGGTGGTTTTGGCAAAACCAATCCAGATCCAAAACACGAAGAAAGATCCAGATCCAAAACCAAAACACAAAACACGAAAAGTGTCCGGTGCACACCCCTACTTTATACACATCCCGAAGATGGAGATTTATCATTTCAATGCGATGCCTTTTGCAGGCACAGCTTCTAAGCACATTTATAGGTGCATGCCCACCCATATAGAAACATTAATTATGGACTATAAAATTTTAATTATCTAAAGGGCAATTACATTTGTGTAATATTTAAATGTGCTGCTTCTATATATATTTTGTCGTTAGTAAATGACCCTTTAAGTGTTCATAATTTGCCAGAACAGTTAAAGAATTTGGCAATTAAATCTTTAGTGGGAATTACTATAATTTATTAATTTAAATGTATCATAAGCTAGCTACGCACGATCTGATTATTTTGATCGGGACGAGGAACGGGGTGATTTTTTAACAAAATGAAAGCCCCAATATCTGTGCTACACATTATGCAATTTTTCATTAGAAGCTAGCAATTTTCCACCTCACCACATTCATTATGCATATGTGCGCCCACAGAGAGGATGCCATAGTGAGACAAAAGCATAGGAAACACTGTATGGGTAGATTATTGAGAATTCACACACTGCTCGATATTGGGAAACTGAGACAGAGATTTTCGTTCTTGACCAACAGATCGGATAATCGAAGGAATGCGATTGTGGATGTGTTCCAACCATTTTATCGTTCATACACACTATACAATACATGAGGGCGATTATTCGCAAATCGGCCCATTAATTGTATGGTTTGTAGCTAGCTATAGTCTGGGGAGGTGAAAGCACAATATACTATCATAAACATTTAAGAAATAAATGTATATATTTAATATATATGGTATTAATAGAAAGGGGGAAAAAGTGATACATGCTGTATATACCTATTCTAATGTGTCAAAATAATATAATTGGTCATATTATTTAATTAGAAAAAGATTTAAAGGGGTAGATTTACTAAAGCTTCCAAAACAGTGGTGGTCTTGCCCATAGCAACCAATCAGACTATGGGCCGAATTCAATTAGAAGCGAAAAGTCAGTTTCCACGATACTTTTTGGCCGATTCCATTTATCCCCGTATTCAATTTGTCCGACTTAACGCCGGTGCGAAAAGTTTGTGCTTTATAACCAGTGGAAAGGTTGGGGTTTTGGGGTGCAAAATAGCGGCAGCCCCCCTAAACCCTTTTTACACCCCCCTTGACACTAACTGCGTCAAAACACGCAAATAAACCCACAAAAGAAACCCCAAAAAAGCACTTTGAAAAAGTGGGCGAAAAATAAAAATGGGGGTACAAAATAAAAAACTAGCAAAATAGCCTTTGGGGGATCTGGACATATGGGGGAGATTATTTTTGGATTGCAGGTGATTGCTGAAGGCGCGTTTTTGGCGCTTTTTAATGCTTGACTTTAGCAACTTTAAAATATGCTTGCACCCATTTTCATGTACTCCAAATTTGCTGGGACTACTTTTTTCCCCCCAATAAAATTGGAAAATGCTATTCTTCGCCATTTGCTCAAAGACGCTAAATAGCGCCTATTGAGACCATTTAAAAAACCCAAATACCTTTTGCAGAGCTATTCTGGGGTACCTATAGTGAACCCCCATGTTAGAGCATCTTTAGGGGGGTGAGAGGCTGATTTTCCCAAAAACTACAGGACTTTTCACCCAATTAGATTTCGCCGGAGCCCGTTTTCGCACATTTGCAATTGAATATGAGGATACGCGCGCGATACGTTTCCACAGGCAAAACTTCAGATGACGGCGAAAAGTCCGGCAGCTGACTTTTCGCCTCTAATTGAATACGGCCCCATGTCCATTTTCTAGAATGCAGTAGAAAAATAATAGATAGAATCTAATTAGTTGCTATGGGCAACGCCACCATTGTCTGTTTTAGTAGCTTTAGTAAATCTACCCCTTAAGCTGGTGCTAGATCTGCATTACAGATATAAACTACCATTTTTGTGATTCTCAGCTATTAACAGAGTATTTAATTAGTAATAGTAATCATCCCCCCAAGTAATGCAAAACACAAGGTTTAATTACTTATATACTGTACTTTTGTATTCAATATACTATAGTACAGAGCCAGAGGGACTAAATACTAGAGATGAGCGGTTCTATATACTATAGTTACATGTTTAGTCAGCTTATTGATATGCATATCGTAGCAAGCTATATACCATTTTATAGCAAGAAACAAATGTGAAAGACCTATTTGATATTTAATTCTAATTTTTGCCTAACTTTCACAATATGATTTCCTTTATGTTTCAAGACGCCTACACCATTAAGAAAGTTTGATTTCAATTAATGGCTTTATGTGTTTTTTTTCTTTGTGTTTAATATATATATATATATATATAAAAAAAAAAACCTGAATATCGCACTAAATAAAAGAGAGAAAGTGAATATGGTCAGGCCTCTCACTGATTACAGAGCTCCTGCAGGCTGCTGCTCTCTTTATTTATAATTAACAGTGCAAATAGGTCTCCAGTTGCCGGGCAAACAAAGAGGTATGAGAAATTAGCACTCCACACAAACTCATTATTCTGGTTTTTTTTTTTTTTAAATAGCTACAATGAGCGCAGGAGGGAACAACAACCGAAATGACTCCTTGGCTGCATCCGTAATGGTTTCCTGTTCTAATTTCATGAGTGTCCCCTCACGGTTTGGTTTCTCTGGTTCAGCTGTGAAAGTTCCTGCAACATGCCTGGCACATGTACAGTACACCACAGAGGTGCACGCAAATTGATAAAGTCTCATTTAGGAATATTATATATTATAATATATTAAATTCTCCTCCAGGAGATACCAGAGGCAAGGCTCAGATGGAAGGTGTACTGGGTATGGCCCGGCCTCCACTGAACAATGCCTCGATTTGCCATGAGCCCCAACATCAGACATCTGGCCACTCAGTCTAGTCTTGCAGAAGTCTGGGAGAGCTTCGCAGTGCCATGCATTGTACAAATTTGGGAGGGGTCATGGCACTCCTCCTAAATTTGATTGTCAATTCAAAGCAGTGTCGCATCAAAATCTTAACTCTGGGTAAGAGGGAGTGACTTTAGCTGGAGCCCCTTAAATTGCAGCCAATCCCATGTATTAATGGTCATTACAAATAATGGAAACTAGTACAGTTGCAAAGTATCTAAAAAACATTTATCCATTTTTTTCTAACTTATGGTTACCATAAAAGTAATGTTACAAAAACCTATATAACACAGATGTGCTCAACCCACAGCCCATGATCTGCATATGGTCTGCAAAGTCATGTTTGTGGCAAGAGGAAGCAAGACAGATATAGGGGAGCCTGAAAACATACAAACTACTTGACTTCCCAGTATATGGCCTTCCCCACTAAGCACTGGGTCTGATTGTGAATGAAGGTGTGGGGTTAGTGCCAGAGAGGTCAGGTGGTCTGGCAGACAATGAATGACTCAGTCAGACTGTCACTGTACTAAAGTGGAGCTTGGTCTCGCTGATGAGCATCAAAGTCTCATCTTGGGCGGGGCATACTAAGCATCGCATCCGCAAAATGGTACATCCCGTCTCTTATCAGGTACATACCAGCATAATTACACCGGTATGTACTCAGAAATGCCATTAAAATTGCAAAGGACAGCTTTCTCCTGATAAGAGCTGTCCTTTGCAATACCTAGATGCTAGAGGGATTTCCGGGTTTGTTCCCAGAAGTCTCTCTGTGCATGTGGGGGACACTGGGAGGGATCCAACTGGATCCCTCTCAGAAGAAACCCGATAAGAAGCCTATAGATGGCACTTGAGAAAGACCGTTTTGGTAGAAACGCGTCGGCAGGGGCTTTTTCTCTCCCAGGGCAGGCGTCTCTGTTCGTGTCATACACTCTTTCACAAACCACACAGCACCCCAATGCCATTCAAACAATACAGAGAGCCTAAGAGTGACTACCATATAATTCACAGAGCATCGCAGACTGTCATATAACACAGAGTGCAGCATGTACAGTAATACAGAGAACATCAGTGACCATCATATAATAAAGAGAGCATCGCAGTGACCACAATATAATACAGAGATCATCAGTTACTTCTTTAAACTTTTGTCCAGAGCTGTATGTCCAATATATGGAAAGCTTCACAATTTGCATGTCATACTTGTGTAGGGCCATGCCTATCTTCGCATCTGAATAGGAATAAATTGGATATGCACCCGACAGCCCTGCCCCAAGTTCCCCTACCTTTTTCCTTGGTTAAATCCCCCCCCCAAAAAAAAAAACTATAAGGGGTAAATTTACTAACCTTGAATGACATTGAATGCGGCAAAATTGGCCGTGAACTGCATAATTGGAATTTACTAAAGGCTAAACTCTGCCGACTTTGTTCTATTCGATGTCTAAATCTCGGCTGAGAACACCCGCAAATCAGATAGTAACATGTTTTTGGCCACATGTACCATCGATTCAACTCGGCAACCTTTTGTCATGGACATCAATAGGACCACAAAAGGTTGAAATATAGTGCAAATCGGCCACAAAAGACAGCAAAACTAACCCATATAGAAATCTCAAATAAAACACCTTTTTCCATTCAAGGTTCACATCTCAACCCACACAGATGCATGCACGGATTAGGGAGATCCGTGATCAGGGTTGGACCAGCCCACAGGGAAATTCCCCGGTGGGCCCCACTGTCTTGGGGCCCCACCCCCTCATCTAGGTGTCAAGTTCCAGACTGTGCACTGAAATTATACATTGTTACTCTATTATAGAGTCAGTTACCTGGTGGAGCAGGACCATGGATAAACATGGGTGCTTGATGCACTTCTAAAGAAACTACACCAAGATTTGCCTAATGGTTAGCTAAGCAGCTGTAGTGGCTGACCACACCCCTTAATCGTGGGCCCATAGCACTGCATACCCCCAGTGGGCCCTTCATATCCCAGGCCAACACTGTCCAAGATACATGCATCTGTGTGTAAAAAAATAGGCACAGGCGGGTCAGTTAGATCCGCCTGTGCTTCTGTGTTTAAAAAAATTAAAACCAGTATAAAAATGTTATATGCAAATCATGGCTCTGCCCGACAGCCATCTCATAATCTATGTTCGCTTTCAGGTACTATTTTTTAGGACATACATGGCAGGATATATCAATCCTCCGAAAACCGCCATTTTCAGAGGCTTGCCACAAACCCCATATGTTCGGATACAATGCGGGTCGGGTACAGTGTGGGTTGGATACAGTACAGGTTGTATAGAGTGCAGGTTGGATACAGTGAAGGATACAGTGTGGGTTAGATACAGTGCAGGTCGGATACAGCAGGGGTCACAAATCAGTCCTGTTTGCATACAGTCAGGGTCGCATATAGTGTGGGGTGGATACAGTGCAGGTTGCATACAGTCCTGGCCGCATACAGTGCAGGCTGGATACAGTGTGGGTCAGATACAATGCAGGTTGGATACAGTGAGGGTTACAGTGCTGGTCAAATACTGTGCAAGTTGGATACAGTGCAGGTTGGATGCACCAATGGTGCACTTACTGTGACAGAGGGTGCTGGTATTGTCCTCAGTGCGGGGGTGCCAGTGGTGTCGGCTGTGCGGGGGTGGCTGCGGTGTCCTTAGTGTGGGAGTGCTGGCGGCAATTTTGGTATTCAATCGGGAAGCCGGCTGTCTTAATACCGGCAGCCGGCTTCCCGACTGTCATGTCCCGGCGAGGGTGAAATGCTGGGCGTCTATATCTAGACACCTGTCATTTCCCCGACGCCGGGAGACAGACGCCCGGCATCCCAATCGAAGGGATGCCCGGCGTCTCAAGCGGACAGCCGCGGGGGGGGGGGGAGGGTTAGGTTTAGGGCACCCGGGGGGGACTTAGGGTTAGGCACCCCCTGGGAGGGTTAGGCTAGGGGGAGGGAGGGTTAGGGTTAGGCACCCCCGGGGGGACTTAGGGTTAGGCACCCCCCCGGGGGACTTAGGTTTAGGCAGCGGGGAAGGGGGGGGTTAGGCACTTAGAGGGGGATTAGGGTTAGGTACCCCTAAGGAGGGTTAGGGTGGTTAGGTTAGTTTAGAAGATACTTACCTTAGGATGATTGGGATTTCCAGCGCTGTTGGGCTTCCGCTGGCGGGCTCTGCTGTTTTGTCGGGCTGCCGCTGCTGGGATTCGAACTCCAGGCCATGCGGAAGCCGGGATATCATACAGATTCCGGCAGTTTGGGGTGGTGGCGGCAGTTCTGGGGTAGAGGCGATGTCCTCAGTGTGGGAGTGCTGGTGGTGTCGGCAGTGCAGGAGTGCCAGCAGTGTCGGCAGTGCAGGAGTGCTGGCAGTGTTCTGAGTGTGAAAGTGGTGGTGGTGTTGGCAGTGCGGGGGGCTCTGGCGGTGTCTTCAGCGAGGGGTTGCTGGCAGTGTTGTCAGCGCTGGGGTGTGGTAGTGTCAGCATTACAGGGGGTGGTGGTGGTGTCGACATTGCGGGTGGCGGTGTCCTTGGTGCGGTGGGGGCCGCCATCAGTGTGGGTGTGTCGGCAGTGCAGGAGTGCCGGCAGTGTCCTCAGTGTTGGGTTGCTGGCAGTGTCGGCAGTTCAGGAGTGCCAGCGGTGTCAGCAGTGTGGGGGTGCCAAGGAATCTGAATCGCTCATCTCTAAATTAAACATTTACATACATATGGGGATTACTGGTAAACATTTACCGTTTTCAGAGCTTAAAAATCTGATTTTAAATTAAACTGTTGCAAATACTTAAGCATGATTTCATGGTATATTGTGGTTTCCTTCTTGTGTAATGAGTTGTAGAGGTGTAAAACATACTTGCCTAAACTCCAGGAATGTCCGTGAGGATCAAAAATCTCGGATGGCTCTACCAGATGCCTGGAAGACTGGTACCAGATTGTGCAATTGCACCATCATGCCCCCACGTATCGCTCACTTTGCAACTCCCCCCGCACTACCCATTTTATCAAGGCAAGCCCCCATCCCATCACCCACATAAGCGACCTGGCTTCAGCGAGAAAGTCAGCAAGTATGAGGTAAAAGTATACACGCCCCTCCCTTTCTTGCACCTGAAGATTATTGCCAAATTGATTTTCAGTTGTTGGGATATACACATACATGTCTACCCTTCCAGATGTCACGGGAGGCTCCCGATTGGTCGGCAAACCCCCCTCACGTCATTTTGGCCCAACCCCTTATTTAAATATGCGTAGTTCATGGCAAATTCCCACAAAGGGCGGGGCTTAATGACGCAACTTGTCTGCCCCAGCACCTCCCACCACCAATCCGGGAGGAAAACGCCATTGTCGGCAAGTATGGATATACATTTGTACCATACTTCTGGGTATGTGGGAGAGTTATGAAAAGAAGAGGTTGCCATTATTTGATTACATCAATCACTGAATAAAGTGGGTGTGGCAAGGCATATGACTACGCTAATTTTGTATTGATACGCATGCCCCCTCAGTATTCAATAAGGTGATCAGAGGTTGAAGATGCAGTTAGCATAATCACTGATTATCCCTGCCCAGTTATAATCAGAAAAGTTATGGCCTTGGAGAATTGCCTGCTGTCTCCAACTATTCAACCTAATTCAGAAGTCTCACAGACATTTAAGGAGATTACGTAGGAATGCACAAAAGTCCTATCTATGCACTGCTTACTTGAACATATGGACATAGCACTATTACATTGTTTCTTCAACAGTACAGCTGTAATGACCCATGGAGGTGAGATTTACAGATGTTGCCTATAACCATCAATAGGTTTCTAGCTATCATTTTATAGAATGTACTAGAAAAATGATAGGTAGAATCTGATTGGTTGCTATAGGGCAACACTTCATCTTGTTCTTTCCAGAAGGTTTGACAATTCTTTGGCCTTAAGTCATGGAAGAAAGGAAACATTAGGGCTTTTTTATTTCAAACGTGTAGTTTATAATATCATTATAGTCTTACTAAAGGCTGGAGGTATCTTGTATGTCTGTTCAGCGACTGAAATTACATTAATGGAATGGATAATGCCATCACTTAAGAGGTGGGTAAATCACTTTCCTCCACACAAGCAAATAGTCTTCCTTAAAGATATGTGACAAGTCATGTTTAAAAAAAGATATATGACAAATATAAAAAAAAAAAACCAGTATACTAGTCTCAGAAGGTTTGTAGATTAACAATATAGGAAAATATGAATTTTGTAATAATGTAACAGTCTATCATTACTTGTAGTACAACTGGGATGTGGTATTCTAGCATTATCAGCAAAGAACCTATTATGTGTCAGGTATTGTTTAGAGAGGCCATCAAACATCACAGCCTTTGTTGAGATAATTTTGCCAATGGCCAGCAGCTTGCACCAAGATAGAGTTTATGGGGCCTATTCATTAAACCTAAAAATTCTCTGGAGATAATTAGCTTTAGAACTCGCATGGAGTTGTAGCTAATTATAGGTGGAATTCATCATTCCACCTCTCCATAAGTATCTATTCCGAAAAGCTGTCATTTTTGCAATGACAGCTTTTTGGGAAACAGATACTTTTCCCTGCCTACACTACCTTATCGCATCTGGAAACAGTGCTGCGCATGCGCTGTTACATCTGTAAAACCAGCGAATGTGCAGCACTGCCTACAGATGCGTTAAGTTTGTGTACCCCCCCCTCCGACTTACCTGTCCGCGCAGCAGCCTCCGGCTCCGTCCTGCTGGTCTGTCATGTGGTTTCCCAGCAGACCACATGACAGATTAGATTAAATAAAAAAACTTTTTTTTTTATGTCTAAACTTTCTTGTACTCTGCTGGGGAGCACACATGTCCGACCAGCCTACGGAGCCTGAGGACGGAGCAGAGCGCCGGAGGGACTCGTCGGGGGACCTGCACACGCGGATACAGGTAAGTTTCACCTGCTATTCGCCACCTCACAGTGGCGAATATTAACTGCATCAAATTACGAAAATTGATAATTTTCGGAATTTGATGAATACCACAATTTCCACATCCCCATACTAATGTATGGGGAGTGTGGAAATTAACGCAGGGGAACTTAGCAAGGAGATATCTGTGATATCTCCTGTGCTAAGTGGCTACATGAATACCAAAATAACGTTATTTAAGGAAAATGTCCTTAAAAACGTTATTTTAGTGTTGATGAATAGGCCCCACAGTAAGGAAAGGGACACTTAGGTACCTAAGCCGAAGGTAGGCTTTGATGATGTCGACATGGTTAAAATGTCAACATCATTAATGCTGACACCTGCAAAATATCAGCATTGACAGAATGTCATTGGAAATGTCAACATCAGGGCTAGGGACACAGGGCCTGATTCAGAGTTGTACGCTAATGTTGCCGCAGCTGCAAATTTGTAAAGCAGTGTCTACGTGAAAATGTCGCAGCTTCCTGGAATTGTATTGAGACGCCCACCAGCGGCTTTGCAAATGAAAGCGACTGCATTTAAAGACGCAGCTCGGACACAGATCAGTCGCACAGAATGGCCCGCGTGAAATTAGGCAATTTGACTGCCTACGGGATCACAAGCCGCAGGCAGAGACACGCCCCAAAGACAGTTGTTACACTCCTGCCTTTGTGTCACCACCTCCCCATTGCCGCCCACAAACAGTCCCTGCCTGTCAATTACTTTGCAAATAAATCCTCACTGCGAGCAACATTGATCATGAAACTTAAAGCATGCGCAGTGCGACACATACACAGAGTACCGATAATCACTCATACTGCACAAACATGTACAGTACATCTCTGAATCAGGCCAGTAATTAGAACACCATGTTGACATACTAACAATGTCGTCATAACATACTTGTCGACATACTGTATGTCCGCATTTTCAAAGTTGACATTGTGATTGTCGACTATATACCACACCCATTTAAATTACTATAGAACCTGAGACATCTTCTACCCTGCCCTGAAACCAGCCATGCCATCATCCATGCCATGAAGCTGATGTTTATATTATCAGTGTAGTCATGTGGTACTGGTCCAATATTGGGTAAAAGTGGTGAATCCATTTTAAAAATTTACATTTATTTGGTAGTTTTTGAATGAGAGCATTGTGTGAATTTCTTATTCCACAGAGACAACTTTGTTTTTCACTGTTTAGATGACCCAGACAAGAACAGAAACAGCGCATCTCAGTGGAAAGACATTTGCTGTAGACTCAGGATGCTTAGTGTGTGCCAAATAAAGAAGAACACAAAATGGCAGCTTTTCACAACAATTAGCCCTGTGTTTTGAGGCACCGTTCATAACTGCTGTACTCTGTTAAAATCAAAATCATTTCCTAAAGTAATTTCAGAATAGGAGCTTTCTGCTGGAAATCCATGTAAATGTAATTGATAAGCGTTTACTCTGGGGGCCGTTTACATGACAAAAGCTTCTTAATTGCTCTGTTGCAACGTCTGTTCCAGTTCTCCCTGTGCCATGCGCTAAATCTATATATACCATTTACCGCACTGAGCATAAGTGTATTAAATTACATATCTGGGGAACAGCAAAATAAATTGCTGGTAAGAGAATATATTCTCACTTCAAATCAAAGTATTTCATTATTTATCATTACCTTTAAATGTGACTGAAATCTGACTTGATAGTAATGAGGCCCATACATGGTGCGGTTTTTACACAATGTGTACGATTTCGATCAATCGTGCACATCGTGTGTTGTTTCAGTCTGCATACGATACCAATGTGCGTCCCCGAACTCATCTAGTTGGATCGTAGATCTTACTGCAAAACAGTAAGATCTACGATCTGGAGTACAATTTTAATACACTTTTATGGATCGTATTGGAAGATTGTAACGATCAATCGTACAGCATTTGACCACATCGTAGGGAAGAATTTCAAGTGAAATCATACTACACATCTTACCAGCTTATCATCGCACCGTGTATGGGGCCTTTAAGGGTAAGAAATAATTGGGTGACCCAGTGCTAAGCGGGCATTCAAAAGTGCAAAGCGTGCCCTGGGGAATAAGACTCCCCTCATCCCAGGGTAGTGCAATCCGGTATACAATCGGGAAGCCGGCTGCCTTAATACCGGCAGCTGGCTTCCCGACTGTCATATCCCGCTGAAGGTGAAATGCCGGGCGTCTATATCTAGACACCTGTCATTTCCCCGACGCCGGGAGACAGGCACCCAGCATCCCGATCGAAGGGATGCCGGGCGCCGTGAGCGGACAGCCGCGGGGTGGGGGGTTAGGTTTAGGGCACCCGGGGGGGACTTAGGGTTAGGCACCCCTTCGGGAGGGTTAGGCTAGGGGGAGGGAGGGTTAGGCACCCCCGGGGGGGACTTAGGGTTAGACACCCCCCCAGGGGACTTAGGTTTAGGCAGCGGGGAAGGGGAGGTTAGGGTTAGGCACCCCTAAGGAGGGTTAGGGGGGTTAGGTTAGTAGATACTTACCTTAGGATGATCGGGATTTCCAGTGCTGTTGGGCTTCCACTGCTGGGCCCTGCTGGTTTGTCAGGCTGCCGCTGCTGGGATTCGAGCTCCCGGCCACGCGGCAGCCGGGATATCATACCGATTCCGTGCAATCCATTGGGCACAATGACACAGCTGAGAGATTTAGGGGCTGCTTTTGGGTCGCACGTGAAAGCGTGAGCACCAGCAAGTTTCTGCAAATGCCGCTACAAACTCCTTCCTTGTGTACATCCATGTGGCGGAATGTACAAGGACTGAGACACCCACTTTTAGCATTCACGCACGCTGTAATATTGCTTGGTGCATCCTCATACGCCACAATCGGTCTCACCATCAGGTGCAGTTTTTCCGTCTGACCATAGCCCTTGTGCTTGCGGCTGTGCGTCTGAAAACGCAGCCACTTGCTATGACACGTCTGCGACACTCTCATAGCACGCCCACTGAATGGACCATTTTTGCTAGCCCTACTAGCCACCTCCCAGTAACCACCCAAGAACGCCCATCACTTTTCTTCCACATATCTGATACCGCCTGAACCCATGACAGCAGCACCTATATGCATACAGTCTGTGTAGTGCATATGCATAGGGATTTTAAATACATTTTCACACATGCGCAGTTGACCATAAACGCTCAAATACGTAAGCATCAGCATTACTCAAATTCAGGTCCATGGTGTGGAAGAGTCGGAGGGTTTCCCATACAGTTTTAACTTAACCAGTACCTATTTAGAATAATACAAAGAAGATATTTATAACTTATAAACATCTTCTTTCTTTATTGTAATCATTTTTATAGTTAACACTCACCAGCTTTGTGGAGCTCCCTGGGACTGAGGCAGCAACAGCTTAGCCTCGCTTCTGTATAGTCAGACACTGCTTGCAGAGCTGGAGGCGGGGCCACACCATGGGCAGTAAGCTGCAAAGAAAGTGAGCTCATAGCTGCATGCCTCTGAGTATGTAGGGAGTGCCTTGAGCACTGATTGACACCTTGGATGTGTCATGTTACCAGGAAGTGACCTGCAGTGTTTAGTCAGCAGCAGCAAGAGAAGATACATTGATGCAGGTACTGTAGGAGAATAAATGGACACTGAAGCTTAAGTGTAGTTAGGGGAGAGTTACAGTGAGTAGGGGATGAGACTCCCAGCACTCACACCTATCTCCTTGTGTGTCTATCCAGCCATTGACCTCACCGCACGTCACTGACTGGCTGCATTGTCTCTGTAACCCCATAAACTGTAATTGAATGCCTGCAACCCTGGGATTCCACGTACAGTAGCTAGCCAAATCATACAAGTGCATACTGTATAACCAACGCTGGCCCAGTCTTTCCTCTCCTGTGCACTATCATTGTGCAGTATCCCTTAACAGTTTCAGCTATGTTTTATTAATAAATTATGGCTTTAGGAGGTTTTCTATTACTGCGATCCCAATCACTCTTTTTCTTTTTTTAAATAACCCATTAAGAGGAGATAAAGGGGCAGTATACTAAGCCATGCCTCCATTTTATTATGCAGGGTCATTGAGTAAGAGGGTTTCCTAAGCAGCAGCTCCATTGAAAATGTTAGCTAGTAATCAGATATTAGAAAAAAAAAATTGTACTGTTAGTACACATTACCAAACCTTTTTACAGGCATAACATATATAACATTAGTGTTTACATAATCCTACATTGTAACATGAGGTGTAACTAACTCTATGGGGTATATTTACTAAAGTGAGAGTTTTTAGAAGTGGAGATGTTGCCCATAGAAACCAATCAGATTCTAGCTATTATGTTCTAGATGGTGCTAGTGAAACGTTAAATAGAATCTGATTGGTTGCCATCTCCATTTCTAAACACTCTCACTTTAGTAAATATACCCCTAAGACATACATGCCTACCCTCCCGGTTTTCGCGGGAGGTTCACGATTTTTCGGGTAACCCCCCGCACCCCCGGAAGGGTAGGCATTTCTCCCGCATTCTGCCCACTTCCTAGTGAAGTGGGCAGAATGAGGAGAATACCCGCGGCGATCGCGGGTCTCCGTGTAGGGGGCGGGGCTTAAAACGTGATTCTACATGAATCATGTCATTTGGCCCCGCCCCCTATGCAAATTCTAGCCAATCGCGGCAATTTTGCCGCGAGGGGGCGGGGCTTAATGACGCAAATCGTCAGGCCCCGCCCCCCATTGCCTCCCTCCTGCTTCTCTTAACCGGGCTTCTCCCGGGAAGAGATCTTTAAAGGTAGGCAACTCTGCCCTAAGAGCAGCTTTATAGAGGGATGCACATGCAACTCTCCCAGATCTCTTAGATTGTCTGCACATGTCAGTGGCTCCTCTCTATGCAGGGTGTCTTGATCACAAATCACAATTTGCATTCCTTAATTTTACATATGCAGCCCCCATTGTGTAAAGATCTTGGCTATAGAAAAAAATCTACATTATTACAATCAACCCATGCTGCAAAGTTTAACTTAATGAGCTATTTGTTGAACATAAACAATAGGTAATTAAGGGTACACAATATATTTAAATATACAATTTTGTTATAGAAAATTACTGTAGCACTGGGTCCATACAAATTGGTTCCCCAGTAAACCTTAAGACACAGTGACACTGTCCTTAAAATGCTGTAAGCAGCACCAGTATTACTAGAATTAGTACATTTTAGCAATGTGGGTATTATATTACGCTTTTGGTTCTCCCCATGTCTCTCCAGTCTCATCTCTCCTGTGTCTTTATAGCCTCATTCCCCCTGTGTTTGCAGCCTCGTTTCACCCAGTGTCTCACCAGCCTCATCGCCCCATGTCCCTCATTCTCACTCCCATGTCTCTATGGCTGTAGCACAGTAATTCCCAACCACGGTCCTCAAGGCACACTAACAGTCCTGGTTTTAGTGATATCCATGTTTAAGCACAGATGGTTAAATCAAAATAATAATAATAATAATAATAATAATCATAATAATAAAAGGTACTAATTAAGACACCTGTGCCCAGCTATGGATAGCCTTAAAACCTGGACTGTTAGTGTGCCTTGAGGACCGTGGTTGGGAACCCCTGCTGTAGCACATCCCCCTTCATGTCTCTCTGGCTCCAGTCCCACTCGCCCCCCCCTTGTCTCTTCGGATCCATTCCACCAACATGTGTTTCCACAACCATTCACCCATGTCTTTCCTGACCCAGCCCATTCCCCCCCCTTGTCACTTAAGCCCACTCCTTCATGGTCTCTCTCCAGATCCAGCCCACTCCGTTGTGTCTTCAGCTCAAACCTTCCCCTCCTGTGCGTCTTCAGATCCTCCCATGTCTCTCTAGGTCCAGCCCAAACAGTCCCTCACATAACTCTCCAGTTCCAATCCATTCTTCCTTTGCCTCTCCAACTCAAATTCACTCCCCATCTCTCCAGCTTCTGCCTACCCCCCCACCTCTTCAGCTCCTACCCACTCCCCCAATTTTCCTTCTCTCCAGTTTGAAAACCCCATCCTACCCTGGTGTCTATCACACTCCAGCCCAGTTCCCCCAGTCTCTCCTGCTTCAGCTCACTCACACTAGATCAAGCACACTCCCCTTCCGCAGTGTCTCTCTGGCTCCAGCACACTTTACTTCCCCCATGCCTCTCCGAATCCAGCTTATTCCCCCTGGTGTCTCTCTGGCTCCAGCTCACACCTCGTGCTTCTCCCCACTCCCTTCCTATGCCTCCTTAGTTCCTGCCAACTCCCTTACCATGCATTTCTGGCTCCAGCACACTTCACCACGTGTCTCTCTGGCTCCAGATGGCTGCCTAATGTTTTCTTGACTCCAGCCTCACTTCTTCCCCCCAGTGTCTATCGGATTCCAGCCCACTCCCCCCTCATGGGTGTAGTAGGTATTACTGCTGGACACAGGGCCGGTGGTTTAAATCCTGACAGCAGCAGCCAGGCAAGGGTGAAAATCCCGATCATCCCTAAGGTAAATTTCGCTAACCTAATTTCCCCCCCCCAACCCTCCCTTAGGGGTGTCTAACCCTAACCTCCCCCCAAGTGCCTAAACCTAACCCCCCCTTCCCCGCTGCCTAAACCTAAGTCCCCGGGAGTTGCCTAACCCTAACCTCCCCACATGGGTACCTAATCCTAACCCCCCCTTCCCCTAGCCTAAACCTAACCCTCCTGGGGGGTGCCTAAGTCCCCCCGGGAGCCCTAAACCTAACCACCCCCCCCCCTTCGTTCGGTATGCCGGGCATCGGTCTGCCAACGTCTGGTTAATGACAGGTGTTGAGTTTTCGACGCCTGTCATTAGTACCACGCCGGGATTAAAAAGTCTGGAAGCCGATGGTCGGCATTTAGACCGTCAGCTTCCAAACTACATCCCCCCCTCGTGTGTCTTTCTGGCTTCATCCCACTGCCCCCTGTGTCTTTCCGACTCCAGCCCAATCTTTTCCTGTGTCTCTGGCTCCAGTCCACTCCCCAGTGTATCCAGCTCGAACACCTCCCCACCATGGTGTCTCTCTGGCTCAAGACCACACATCCGCCCATGTGACTCCAGCTCCTGTCCACTTCCCACCATGTCTCTCTGGTTCCAGTTCACTCACCCATGTCTCCAGCATAACCCCCACCCTGGTGTCTCCCTGGCTCCACCCCTCATCCCACTTATACCTCTCTGGCTCCAGACCACTCCCCCATGTCTCTCCAACTCACTCCCCTCATCTCTCAAGCTCCAATCCACTATCCACTCCCTTCTGTCTCTAGATTGAGCACAATCCCACCCTGGTGTCTCTCTGGTCCCAGTACACTTCCCTCCCCCTTGTCTCTCTGAGACCAACCTATCCCACCCCAGTGTGTTTCTGGTACCAACCCTTCCCCACTGCGCCAGCTCATTCTCCCCATGTCTCTCCGGCTCCAGCTCCCCCACCCCTGTGTCTCTCCCTTGTGTTTCCAGCTGAAGCACACACACCCCACACCTTGGCGTCTCTCTGGCTCCAGCCAACAAACCCCTGTGTCTCTCCAGTTCCAGTCTACTCCACCCATGTCTTGCTGGGTCCAGCCCAACCTTCCCCTCCTTTATCTCTATGGCTCCAGTCCACTCCCCCTGTGTCTCTCCAGCTCCAACCCACTCCCCCATCAATTCTGCTCTTGCCCTCTCCCCCCACCATATCTCTCTGGCTCCAACCCTTACTTACCTTCTCTGTCTGCTCAGTGGCACAACATCATGATGTCATGCATGCTGCAGTGCAAAAGAAAAACTTTATAGCGTCGACTGCTGGGCTCCTCTTCCTGCCTGTAAGCTGCTGAATAATACTGCAGTAGAACAGGCAGGTGGCAGCAGAGAACCAGACTGGTCTGGGAAGCAGATGGACTAAACTCTATAGGCTCCTGAGGGGCCACCCAAAATCTTGGGGCTCAGTACAAGTGCCCCTTCTCTGTCACTGGACCTGTAGACCGCACACCACAGGCAGTTATGAACTGACCATTAAGAACATTCTCTTACATGTTCGTTGAGGATTGCTTTTCGTATTCCCATGAAGTATGAGTGATGCAAGCCTGATTGAAAACTTTGTTACAAGATTACACATCACTTTCTTATTGATCAGATAAGTCTGTGTCAGTATCCAAGTTAATAGGGCTCAATCATTCAGATGCATTCAATGAAACCACTTTATGTTTTATCAATAGACCTAAATAATAGCAGAGGTGAGGGAGACAAAATCAGTGTGTACTAGATTGCCTGTACAACTGAAGCAGTGATAGGGCATGATGGGAAATACCACATGTCGATAGGTTTCTTAATATAGAAATATTTAACTAAGAATGTGGCAATACATTTTTCTTGTCAATAGAGTAAAACATTTTATTATGTATTATAATTTTTTAAATATTCAAGAAAACTATAAATAAAAAGCATAGGATCTCCAAATACACAAATAAAGTGTATAAATCTGTATTTGAATATCAATAAAATGTGATTAAAAAAAATTGAATGTTTGAACTCTATGAGGGATATTCAATACGATACCTCAAAGACTTTTCAAAACCGCGATAAGTCTTTGAAATTGAATACGGTGTAAAAGTAAAACCTGCGATAATGACGTCATACCTCCGATATTAACGCAAAAACAATGTTTTCGCTCCCATATTGAATACCCCTATATATAGAGTAACGTTTGTCACCACAATTTTTTGGTACCACTCTGACAGGAACCTCACTTCTCTGTCGCTGGAGACTGAGATGGGCATCCAATTAGCTCCGATAACCCATTTTTCTTGTGAAAAGTTTTCACTGGTGAAAACTTTTCTCCAAAAATGGTTATCGGGCTATCTTATTAGCCGCAATTTTTTCGCATATGCGAAAACTGGTACAGGAATATTGCGAATTTGTTTTCACCACCTCTGAGCAGGTGATAAGTTATGCAACACATTTTTCACTAAAACTTTCGGACTTGGTGCAGAACCACTAGGACATCCTTCTTAATGACTAATTAGGCAAAAAAAAATAATAATAATTAGCTTAATTCAGCCAATAATGACATGCCATTTTTGGGGTGAAAAATTAAAAAGTGTTGGAAATGGGTTAAAGTAGTGGGACAGGTATATAGGGGGTGCTGTATGGATGGGACAGGTGTTTTAAACATTGCATGTACAAGTGACAAATGTATTTTTTTTTTAAATGTAAAAATGCCCTATAATGACACAAAAATATACTTAAGCTGGCCACACACATAGCGATTTTTTACCCGATTTGGACGATTTCGACGAATCCAGAGGACAAATTGTGTAAAATATGCCCAAATCGTGAGTTTCTACTCACAATCACGATGCCGATGCGCGTCCCCGCTCGTTGTACCTCGCATCTTCAAATCTGCAGTGCTGTAGGGCAGATTTGCCAATCTGGAACACAATGCACTGGATTCACGATAGATCTTAAGTCAGATTGGATATTTTTTAATCCAAATCGTGACCACGACTGCTGGAGAGCTACCTGGGGAGAGTTCAGGGGAAATCGTACACCTCGTGGGATTGAGAACACATCACTATG
Organism: Taudactylus pleione; assembly: GCA_031769625.1. Lineage (NCBI taxonomy): Eukaryota > Metazoa > Chordata > Amphibia > Anura > Myobatrachidae > Taudactylus > Taudactylus pleione. The sequence continues at coordinate 8,458,895 of JAUIMM010000484.1, forward strand.
TGTGTGGGCACCTTTACACCAATTTTAATGTGCCCCTAACTTAAATACAGCATTTATTGTGTCCCAAAAAATATTGCTTTCTATCATTTTTACACTGTTAGAGAAAAATGCATATAAAACAGTCATTTGACGCAATTTAGGAACCCCAAACCCTTGAATTATGGCCACTAACACATTTCTATACCATTACCCTACCTTAGTTTACCTTTTTTGGGGGGGTACAGGCTGATTACCCTATTTTCACCTGTACTTATCGCCTGTCATCCATGCAAGAATTATCGTGCACATTCGTTATCTCCGGTTTTGCAATAGGATAGCACAATCAATGGGAGCACACTGTCAAAGCCGGATGAGTGGCTGAGACCAAATCTTTTAAATTAATATCTGACGACGCCATTTTGCGTCGTCGCACGATACCATTGTGTACGAAGCTATACTTGGTTATTAGCGTCGTGAGTCTGTTTTTGCTACCTCATATTGTTGAAAGTCCAATCAAAAGCTATACGCACATTAAATACATATAAAATAAACAAGACGCACAACGCACATTTGCGCTGTACATCAAAGCCTACAAAGCACATATACGCACAACGCATACTAGCGAAAGTACACAATATTCTCACACATGCACGCACTTATAAAAAGGTTCCCTCACATTAAGCTTAATATTAGAGGTTTTATTAGCAAATGCTTATGCTGTGAAATGTAATGTTTATGATATTTAAGGTACAGAAACATAGTAGACATGTCATGTTTAGTACCATTCTAAATCCCTGTTTATTCGCAGATCTCTGGTTCTATCGGCAAGGAAATCTCATCATGCGTCCGCAAGTTATGAATTATAGGGAATTGGTGGTTAGAATGTATACCTCTGCTTAAACCAGTTCTTCGGCAGGAAAACCACACAAATCAACTACTGAGGAATTGGGACATACCCCTAGTGACACTGCATGAACTGACCTATGACCTGCATCGTACCACAATGTCCAGGAGCAAGAACCAATTGAAATCTGTCAACTAGTTTCTTTGTTAGAGTCTAACTCTGTAAGGTCTATAACCTGCATACTGATTCTAGTATACAGCCATTCTCATTAGATGACCACAGGCTTCTGGATTGATGACTGTATATGGAGACCAGTGCGCATGCTTATGTATCAACTTGTACCTTGTATTTACTTGCTTTTTGCGCTAATTGTTTAGATCACAGCGCGTTATACCTTTTCTTGTAAAAATATAACTTTTGTGCTTTGGAACACAATTGAATTGGAAAGCAATTATTTCAATTTGGCAACTTGAATAGCAAAATAGCGACATTAAGGTATAGCAATTAAGATGTATCCATAACACAAACATGCGATAAGCGGCAAATTTGGGCGAATGCTATGAAGGGTTTACTCCGGAGAAAAGTTATTATCGCGTTTAAATGGATACCCCCCTGAGGGAGACTCATATGAAGAAAAGCTTTAAAACTGGTGCAAACAATTGTCACATGTGTGAACCGGCAAGCCAGCCCACACAAGCCCAGTTGGCTCCACACTGGCCTGGTGAAATGGTAAGTTCAGCCTTAAGCTGGCCACACATCTAAAGATTATCTGTCCAACCAGCCAACTAGTTGATTGGTTGGAATGAAAATCTGGTAAGGTATGGGAGTAACTGATGATCAGCATTTTGCTCCTAAATGCCAGAAAACAGATGAAAATGGAAGTCAGACAAGTTTGTTAAATGTTTAATATAAACAATTTGTTCAAACAACAGTTTTTGTCCATTTTCCAGCGTTTGGGAGCAAATTGCTGATTGTCATTTGCTTTCATACCTTACCAGATTTTCATTCCAACCAATCAATTAGTTGGCTGGTTGGATGTAAGTTGGTCTAGTGTGTGGCCAGCTTTACAGTTACCAGCCAACATTTCCAGGCACCAGAGCTCCGGTCAGCTGCCCTGAGTAAGTTTTATTGGGAAATTGCGACAATAAATGCTTTTCTATCAATGTGATAAGTGGTGATAGAAAAATCTTTAGCATCAACGTATTTTATTTTTATATATACCCCTAAGTTAAATGAGTCTACAGCTTGGGCAGGCAATCATATACATCTATTAACTATGGACAATAAATATATTAAGTTACATTCAGGTCTATCTGAAATATACCCATTGCTACCTGCTCCTAAAATGTTGCCGTTTAAAAGCAGAACTAAATTTTAATTGTAAATTTATTTTGCAATACTCAAGTATAATAACTCTTTAAAATATATTTAAAATCAACTTACGATTATTATTACTACTACACACAAAATCTAAGACCAATATAGACCTACTGTGAGCAGGAAAAAGGTTTAAAACAATTCCGATTGCTTCTGTGGCATGAAAATCTAAATAATAATATTTCTCTCAGAGAAAAAAATATATCTGTCATTACAGCGGCACATGCCTCTAACATACATGGCAGATGGATGCCAATGACAAAATAATGTCTTTCCAAAAGATGCTTGCCTGTTGCCGTGACTGGGAGGTTTGTGAAACAGGAACAGTGGGGGTGGAAACTTTCCCATATCTACAGCCGTCCACCTCCACCTGCTCAGGTGGAGGTGGACGGCTGTAGATATGGGAAAAGGTAATGAGCGAGCCATAAAAAAACAATACAAAATAAACAGTTACAAAAAGACAGCAAACAAAAATAAAAAATACACCCAGGGAACACCAGGTGCAACTGCTGCAGATATATTATAATCATTATCAATAATAGTAATATTTTGATTATGATAGGTTTGTTTGGAATAATTTTTGGTATTTTGATTCTTGCATAGAAATGTTAAAATGATGATTAAACAAGTAATCTGTTACATTTCCAACAGTGTGATCCTCAAGTAATGAGACACATTAGAAGACAATGTTATTTGAAAAACAAACAACAAAATCGACTAGGATTAATGGTTAAAGTCATCCAAGGGGCATCTTCATGTTTTCCATCTTCCCTAGGGCACATAATATTCACATCTGTCTGGAAGCTGCTAGAGTAATCCGCAGATGATTGTAGGATATGACACTGCCTTAAGACTGCTGCTAATTTTAACAGGAATGTTTACCGAATGATGCTCAAATGCCAGATAGAATACCACAGGTATTACTGCATTTCCAACATGGGTCAAACACTATTTAACAGGCCCACCAACATGACCCCCTTCCAACAGGTACAAAATGCTCTGTTCCTGGGTTTCCCTCTTAACTTAAGATTGATAACACCTGTGTTGAACTAAGTAATTTAAGGGAAGGGTGTTTCAACACAGGTGACAGCAATCATAAATTAAGAGGGAAGTCCAGGAGGAGAGCATTTTGTTGCTGGTGGAGGGGGTCCTGGTGGAGGGTCTGCATTTAAACAGTTCCTTTGATAGCCATGAATTACAATTAGTAACAAATAAACTCTCAAATATCTCAATTAATATACTGTATGTTCTTATTAAATACTAATATCTTACTTATTATATTGGAGCCTCTGTAGCCAATTCAGAGCACACACGTAGCAGTGTGATAGAATCCACTGGAGGTAAGTTATGAAGCACTCACGATGCACGCTGCATAACATGGCGATAGGTTTTCATTACTGGGCATCAATGGTTTGCCAAGATGCATTCTTCTTACCCTACTCTCAGGAGCTATCTCCACAAATTAGAAGTGAGACTCAATGGGGCACATTCTTAAATATCAGGTCCAAGAACCGATAATTATAATATTTTATTGGCGCTATTCATGGCAATAAGAAATGAAGTCACCCCAATGTATTATAATATGTACTCCCAGGGACAGGGGATCCGCATTTGCAATCTTTTCATTACTTCTTTGGATGCTGTCTGCCCTACTGCCCTTACGTGGTCTATTGGCCACGCATGCGCAAATGCAGAATGCCGGGGAGGGATCCGTACTTTTTGTAATATGTGTCCCATAGGCTACAATGGTTAATTCCATCTTCAGACGGCATTAGCTACCGGGGTCAAAGTTCTGGAATACATCGCATTCTAGAATTTGGCTAAAAGCAGCCCTTATAGAAACCTATGGGGGGCTGCTTTTGCTGCAGTCTTTTGAGTATACATTCAGAGTAATTAGTATTTATGGGTACCCCCTGAAAAATCCAGCAAATGGCAATTGATAAATAGACCCAGATGTGTGCAAAGGCTGAAACAGCTTCAAATTGCAAAAGTACAAATGGCACATTAAGGTATACTTGACTACTCTGCCAGAAAATCCGGGAGACTCCTGAAACACATTTGGCTCTCCTGGACGCCCGGAAGAGTAGACAAGTCTGCCCACTTTCCGAGTGAAGTGGGTGATCCGGGAGGCTTCATAATAAGATTTACAATGCACTGCATCATTACACACACACATACACACTTAAAAATTGCTGGTAATCGTGGCATTGTATGCAATAGTGCTGTCAAGTCCCCTGTATCACCCACTTGGCCATGCCAAGCACTCCCCCTCCCCGCATCAACAACCTGGATGCCCTCTCCCAGATAGAGCTGCCATAAGGTCATTAAGTATGTTTTAAAGACCAATCTCCTACCACTTTTGTATAACTAATTTTATTGAATTAAACATTACCATTTTCTCCTAAAATTAAGCCTCATTTCCTGCTTCAATATTCTTTCAAGTTGTTAATTGTGTATGTGAAGCTTTTGATTACATTGTGCTTATTCACTGAAGCACAAAATAAAGGGACAAGATAGGTTTAATCATTTTGAATAATTCCAGAAAGTGACTCCTTCTAATCCCACCATCAGTCCAGATTTAACAGGAATGGCACTGTTTAAGGGAAAATATATATATATATATATATATATATATATATATATATATAAAAAAAAAACTGAAAGCATGATACCCTCAACAAATCTTCATCCAGACAGTCACTTTGGTGGTCCTAATAAAAGCCCCTAAGAAACCTGTCTACTATACCAAAATTAAGTAAATCAGAATAAATTTGAAGTTTATTGAAAGTTTTTTTTCCTCGATGTGACCTAGGGGCATATTTATTAATAAGCTATTTTTTTTCTTTAATCACGTTTACCGTTGAACTTTTTCTTTTTTTATTGAGGATAAAGCTTTAAAAATATTCTTTACCCCAGACCTAATTTAGTTTTTGTATTCAAACTGCCTAATTACATCATTAAGAATTTCATTGTACTTGTCCGTATCCATATAGCAATGCATTTTTCTTCTCCCTGTGAAGTGTCTAAAAATAGAAGTTGTACTCTTTGCAAATTACCAGTTTTACCTATGTCTAAAACAAAATACAAAAAGGTCAGCTGAATTATTACAAGGACAGAGTTCATATCTATCCCTTTATCCAAGAGTAAAGATGGATAACAATACAATGTGTTTCCTTTTTATCCTGAAATTATGCGGTTTTGAATTTCTATACAATACCTTGTTGGTACAGGCTTCATAGGAAAAAGACAAAAACAGACGCATGTCTATTAATATGCATGAAAAATAGCCTTGTTATTCAGCTGAATGACTTTAATTCAGGAACATTAAATTACAGAGTATGGTGGTCCTGTCTCTGAGACAGGTTTAAATTTACGGGAAAAGCAGATAAGGGTGTAAAAATAGAAGCAGAAAATCTAACATAGTTGTCAATAGAATTGGTATGATATACAGCTGGACTGGATGCCGGTGGTCAGACAGACAGGTGCATCCCAATTTTCAAAATCCAGACAGAGGCCGGTAAGTACCCTAACCCTCCCCCCCTAACCCCCCTAACTCTCTTTTGGTGGGGCCTAACCGTAACCCCCTCTCCAAGCAGCCTAACCCTCCCCTAACCCTAAACCTAACCCGCCCAGGGGGTGGTGCCTAGCCCTAACCTCCTCTCGGTAGTGCCTAACCCTAACCCCCTCTCCTAGCCACCGAACCCACCTCAGGGGTCCCTAATCCTAACCCCCCCCATCACCGGGCTAACGCTAGTATTCTTACGTTTGGGATGCTGATGTCGGTATCTTGATCCCTTCGCGATTGCGGCGTCTGCTTCCTGACGGGCATCGGGATTTCGGCATCGGTATGCCAATGCCCGTCATCTTAACCGCATCAACACTTGACTACAATCTAGTACAGGGTTACATCTACAGGCACATATTACCACACCGTAGGTGCCAGCTCTATGAGTCATGGGGGAGCTTGAGCACCCTCAATACTTGCAACTTTCCCTGATCATTGTAGTATTAAAAATCTGGCTAAGGGAGCAGAAAAAGTGTCACTAGTGACTTGAGGGATGACACCTGCTGCTGTGTCACGTGACCTTATTGCCTGCATAATGTGGGGAGGTGCATCCAATAAAGGCCAGAGGAGGAAAGTCTAATCTCTCACCTCTCTCCATGGGCTCCAACAGCCATGAAAAGGCAGAGGGGAATGTGAGGAAAAGCTAGTGGACAAAGAGGGAATGTGAGGAAAAGCTGGTGAGCAGAGGGACATGTGAGGAAAAGCAGGTGGACAGAGGAGCAGGTGAGAAAAAGCTGGTGTGCATATAAATAAAAGCACTTAGCACTTTTAAAGTGTGAGCTTTTCATGCCCCTATAAGCCATGCATCAGCCCCCCACCCTACACACACACACCAGGTGCCTGAAGGCAAACACTTCGGTTGCCTCTGGGCATTACGCCAACAATGGTACTGATGTGTCCTGTGACCTATACCCTACTGCCAGGGCACGGTGGTTTGGAAGTGCTTATTATGAGGAGCAGTGACCATGCAGGCCCATCGCAGAGTGATTGGCAGGAAGTGCCGTTTGTGGGTGTTGAAGGGGGGGTGGTCGCTGAAACGCAGGCGTGCCAGTGTGTTTGAGCGCCGTTGCAGGGGTGTGCATTCGCAGCCAGAGGACTTAGAAATTGCTAACTTCATCGCACGTTATAAGTAAGGTCAGACCTTGTGCAAGTGTGCGTGAGGCGGCGATGGTACTCGATTGTACTGATAGTTTCGCAGTCTTGCTAAACTTTACAGATGTGCGTCCTTAGGTTGTGCTGCGGTGGCATAGCGATCGCAATGGATTAGCATACTATCGCAGTTGAACTGCGTGCGTAACCGCCATTCACAGTTGCGATAGGTAGTGAATCGGACCCATTGTCAATATTTCAATAATATTGACATTACATCGTTGTCGACATGCTGACATTAGCCATGTAGACATTGAGCCTGATTCAGAGTTGTATGCAAGCCGGTTGGTTTATGTACATATCTGGCAATTTGCGCACATTGTACAATTACGAATCTGGCCCAGTGTCATAAAGGCCTAATGTATGTGGACAAAGTATACCACAACCTTATTATGGAGGGATTCTCAGCAAAATGTAAGGAAGGAAAGAGACATACAGTATGATAACTGACAAGATAACACATTTCTGGTTGAAATATGTATTGTGACTCGTTAGCAGTTATAATTAAATAATCAATTAGAAAAAAGCAGCATTTGAAGAAAAATAAAAAGAGTGTTTCTGCTACTTAACAGTGACCGCAGTCATTTATTTGCTTTAACCATTATTCATAAAACACTCGTAACTAATGACATCACTGAGACATGAGGCACATGCACCTCATGTATTAGTGATGTCACCGGCCCCTACAGAACTGATCTTTTTCATGAATACCGGCAACTCGTGTGTGTGTGTGTGTGCAAGTAAAGTCACCCCCCTCTCCGACACACCACACGGAGCTATACTCGTATCAAAACTAAGAACTTTTTTTTCAGCGCTGACATCAGATTGGAGCTGTATAGATTAGTTTATATAGCTTATTTCATTCTTGAAATACAGCAGCAATTTTTTTTTGGAGACAATTATAAAAACAAATATCCACTGGGAAAAACTATCAGCAAGATTTAGTTCTGACTATCAGTGGAGTTTCCCCGATCAGCTAAAAACATTCCTTTTCCCACTTCTACATATATGTAGAGCCGTCACACGGTACTTCCGCACCCTGAGCCTGATTCAGCATGGATTGCAATTGCAACAGCGTAGCCGATTGTTGCGTACTGTGCATGTGTATGCACCACACTGTGCGACGATTGCATTACGATTATGGACGCACTGTGGAATCCATCGCAGAGTGAGTGACAGGCCGTGAGTGTGTGGGGGTGGTGATGGGGAAGTGGTTGCAGAAACGCAGGATTGCTTGTCCTTTTGAATGCCATTGCAAGGCTGGGCTGCTCAGCTGACAGGGAGGAGGGGGGTGGCGTCAGACCCAGGCCCCTCCAGCAAGCCTGGGAAATTGGTACCCCCTCCCCTCTCTCGGCACCCCTGCACGGATGCCAAAAACAGGCCCACTCCTCTCTTACTATGCTCCTGTGCAGGGCATGATAAATATGCCCTTTATTTTTTTTCCAGGGAAAAGCACTCCTCCTCTGGTCTTATTGGCTTCACCTGCCACCTAGACAAAGCGGTGCCCTGTACAGATGCAGTATAAATTATGCCAAGCTCAGGGACATAGATCTGTGGACCTGCTTGCCTGACCCTTCTGGGTACGGAACTTTATATCCTGTTTTTATTTAAATATACAGTTTCAAGAAAAAGTATGTGAACCCTCTGGAATTACTTGGATTTCTGTGTCAATTGTTTAAAAAATGTGATCTGATCTTCATCTTAAAGGGCGGGATCCACTAGAGCAAGAAATGCGGTCAAACCCCTGAAAATGCCGTTTTCGGGGGGTTGATCGCATTTCTCATATGCACCAAGCTCTGTAATGCTAGGATACGGTGGGTAACGCTATCTTCAGATGGTGTTACCCTATAGAAGTCTATGGGCTTTTCCTCGCAGAGTGCAGTGACAGCGATCCAATCGGATCCCTCCCAGCACCCTCTGTGGCACGTGTGTCATTCTGCGCATGCACAGACTAACACCAGAGGGACTTCTAGGTCATAGACCCGGAAGTCCCTCACTCACAAAGAACAGCTTTTACTGAGAGCGCGGTCCTTTGCGTTTTTATTCATGCATACCGGCGTAATTAATATTGATATGCATGCGAAGAGCGGCGGGATGCTTCTCATCCCGATGTGATGTGTCATGCATCCATCCGAAATCACAAGAATAAGCAAACACCATCTGCTTAAACTGGGATGGAGTCAACATCCCGACAGTCAGGATGCTAGTGGTCAGCATCGCGGCGCTGGAATCCTGACAGCAGTCTGAATCCCGGCTACAGAATCCCGACCGTTGACATCCAGATAGTATTAGGGTCAGGCTGTAGGAGGGGAGGGTTAGGGTTTGGCTGCAGGAAAGGTGGGTTAAGGTAAGGGTTATAACACAAAACTCTGCCGGGATTTTGACCGTCAGCACCCTGACCATCATGATCTCATACCTATACCCCTTACACTAATAACACACAATTTACATTACTTTTCTAGTCCACATTGCAGAGGTTCCCAAACTCTGCCATTAGAGTCCATGCTTCAGGTTCAGATTATGCTTACCTACAGTCAGGGCCGTAGCTAGTGTAGTGTAGCCGGTGCCATCGTACAGGGCACCACAGGTCAGGGGGCGCTGTTTGGGCCTGTCAGATTTCTGTTTATTATCATTCTTGCTTGTAGCTTCCTCTTATTTCATCCCCGGCATCTCCTGGCCTCTTCTATCTCTTCCCTGGCCCTTCCCCATGAAGCCATGGCCCTTTTTTGGGTGCATTATGTCCCCTTGAAAAATGAGGGGGGCGCCAATTTACTTTCTGGCACAGGGCACCGTAAAGTCTAGTTATGGCTCTGCCTACAGTACTAACCATGTGCATCTGCCAGCTCGGGCAAAGGCAATGTGCAACACCTGAATTTGGGTGTAGGTAGGTAAACAGGGTCACACGTAACTGACACCATTTGCTTCTTAAATGTATCCTGTATCTTGGGATTGCCTCCAATTAATGAAGCCATCAGCTACAGAGTGGCAGCTCCTTAAAAAGGGGAAAATTGCTGCTTTCACAGTCCCCATAGAAAGTTATTGTGACTGCATATGAAAAAGAAAATCGAGAGACCACCACAGATATCTCTGCTAACCTCAGCGTTTCCCTTATGTTACATAAGTAATACTACGACAATTTTGACGACTGACCACAGCGATGGCATTATTGAGAAATATAATAAATAAGTCCCTGTGACAAAGCAGTCATTTTCATTCATACCTTTCTGCTTTTAATCCACCGTATTAATGCATCAAAAACTCACATAAAAAAAGCACAAATGAGTTTTTTCATTGCATGTAAAATACTAAATCTCAGCCTATTCCTCATGTGTCAGCACACGCAATCAGTACAACAGCCTATATTAGTAAAAGAGCAATGCACAGAAAGCTAAAGCATGCTTTAAGAAGAAAAATATGAGCAATTTTGTACTGTGTCTGCTTATTGTAATCGCCTCCAAAGTACTTGGAGAATTGTTCTGCGGTCATATGCTAAATCACATGGACACCTGCCAAAATGGTATAATCATTCTATTCAAAGTACGCTTTAACGGCTGGGTTTTCTTTACTTTATGTATAACTCAGATCAGAAAGAGAAAGCATTCAAAACCCAAATACCCCAGCGAACTGAAAGACATCACCTAAAAAAGTTTTACAGTTTTGCTATACAGTATGTCCTCCCTGTACTTCTTGTCACTTAGTCGTTTTTATTTTGTCTTTGCTTATGCAGTCAGACAGAATATAGTCAGTTTATGTTGGGTACACACTATTATGATGGATCGGTCAGCAGCTATACAGACTTACAATCGGCCACTCAATATCTGTCCTGACATCACAACTGGTCGGGCATTTAAATTTGCTAGTTGTGGTGTCAGTGTCGGTGTTGCCTGTAGTCTGTGTACATGGGCGGTCGGTGGGCCACTCATACATAGCGCCTAGATGCTGCAGGTCCGCCGTGATATGTCTGTGAACTACGTCGTTCACAGACATACTGGGTGTAGATACCCGCTGATGCACTCGCGATATATATTATTAGTCAAACGAACGATATATCGACAAGTATCTCCATATTAATTTACAAAAAAAACTAGCAAATATTTACCACAAAAGTACCTATAACTAATTTACTGTTTTACTGGTTAATAGATAATGATAACCGATCTATACTGATACTATACTTTTTTTTGAGTGCAATTGTAGTTTGAATATCCATACATGAAACTGTTACCCAACTCACCCCCTCAAAAAAAAGTCAGAGTAAAAAGGAGTAACAGAGATGCTCAATTTATTTTTATATAAATTTTAGTTCCTCCATTGATAATATGATGATTTGCAAACATTGTGATTCATGAGCGAATAATTGCAAACATAAAAGGGACTGTTGCAGAGTACAGTTGGTGGCGCAGCATATCGTGCATGAAATTACAGTATGCGCAGTAGACTCCGGGGCACACTCTAGTGCCCAGAGTATATTCCGCATGCGCAGAACGCCGGAAAATAGCCGAAGTCTACTAAGGCTCCGGTGGCTGGCCAGCAGCGTCAGTCGGCTGCCAGCCACCGGGGAGAGAGGAGGGGGCCCCGCATGGGGAGTGCACACGGGCCCCCTCCTCTCTTAAAATGCCCCTGGTTATATCTTTTGCAGCCAGTATAGGGCAGGTTCAAGTACACACTGATGATAACTGTAGTACACCAGACAGGGCCGGATTAAGGGCCACATGGGCCTGGGGCTGAAAAAAGCCTACATATGAGGGAAAGCAGAGGTGTGACCAGTGCTGTGCGGGCGTGACCAGTGCCATGTGGGTGTGTACAACATCTCTACACTGTAAACCCCAATGTCTCCCTAAATATGTAAAAGAATAACAATTGCATCATTTTGTGAGGAAACTAGAAATACAATTTTAATATCTATATTTTATAGACGACCATGTTGCCAGCTGTGGCTGGTCATTATCATGCTGCTATGATGATGGGCCTGGTTTAATGTGGAGGCCTTGAGCTGTTGCTCCCTGACACCAGGCACATATACTAACCATGCAGAGGCAGACTGCTCTGCTTATGTAAAGGACCCCATACACCTGAGCCGCGATTCCCCGTTCTGCTGACGCCAGTCAGTGGAAATGGATGACCTGTGATCCATCAAAGGATCTGGGAAATCCAACATGTTAAAAATCTCTGACTCGCCAGTTCTGACCATATTTACGGGTCGTGATCTGAGAATCGAGATATTTCAACAGTTGAATATCCCCGATCCCTGGCCAGGACAGACAGAACGGGGAATTGCAGCAAATACGTTACAGATGCACAGGCTCCTTTACCCCTAACTTTTAAGACCACAAGCGTCTTTGCAGCACAAGTCTCATCTGTAGCGCAGAGAACTAGAACATTGTTGCAGCAATGTAATAACATTAGTTGTGGCTGTCTGCTACCTTTTGAGCCCATTATAAACAATGCTAACACATTGGGGTATATTTATGAATGTGCAGGTTTTTAGAATTGGAGATGTTGCCCATAGCAACCAATCAGATTCTACTTAACATTTATCTAGCACCTTCTAGAAGATAATAGCTAGAATCTGATGGGTTGCTATGGGCAACATCTCCAATTCTAAAAACCTGCACCTTAGAAAATTGACTCATTGGAGTATATTTACGGTTATATACTTTTTTATATTTGTTTATATTCATTACAATATTCATATGGCTTTATAATATTTATTGTCTGCTGACATATTGGTAGCATGATTAAATAACTATGTTTTTATTTTATCAATATACTTTACTCATCAGTTTATCACATGTACGTAGAGATCATATGTTATACAGTAGTGTGCATGTGTTTCAGTTTCTTTCCTTTATTAGGAACACTGCAATTTGACTTTTTACTTGCTATTGCTTTACATGTTTACTTGTTTTTGTTCAGAAAAGAGATCAACACGTTTCACATAATGTTTGGGTTAAGAACCTCTTTGTTTTACTCATTACTGATTGCCGGTTACAATGGAAGATCATTTCAAAAACTCTGATGCAACAGTTTAATATTGTATTTTTTCTAAATATTTATTAATACACTTTTGAGCTATTAAGGAATGAAATGGGCGGATATATATATTTAGCAATAAAATCTACACTAAAGCCAATTGATTGTGAGAATTGTTGAAGATGCACTGATGAAAGAAAAGGTTAAGCTAGAAATGACGAAGAGGCAACTACAGCATATAGGCACAAACCTTAGGCCACATCTCCAGGGCTTAGCTATAAAGTATGATAAGGAAGGTCCTTTGATCATGGGAACAGTATAACACAGTGTTCCATTCAATATACTTCTACTTCTTTCTTTGATCCAATCTGTTCTGCATCTGTGTTGTAGATCCGACAGGAGTCAGATACCCTGCCAGCAGCTTGTCGCTCTAATGAGGCTTCACAGCAAAATATATAGAGCCATTTATTCTATACTCCAGAAAAGGAAAAAAAAATATCTACTCCAAATTGCTGCTTCTTATAACAGCAAAAAGCCACTTGGTGACATTTTATGGCATTTAATCCCGCATCCATCAGTCACATGACCAGTCATATCTCAGTAACAGGACCACAGTGGGGGTCTATTTACTAAGCAGTGTTAGGAGACAGAGTGAAAAGTGATAAGGTGCCAGCCAATCAGCTCCCAACTGTCATTTTTCCAACACAGCCTGTGAGATGACAGTTGGGAGCTGATTGGCTGGCACCGTATCACTTTTCACTCTGTCTCCTAACACTGCATAGTAAATAGACCCTTGGCAATTCATGTCCAGAACAGCACAGTACATCTGTCCAGCAACATGGAGAAGCGCAGGAAAACTCGCAATGTTGATTTTACCAGAATAGTCATATACTTGCGCGGCCAAATATCATGTGATGTTGAATGGCACATTACAGGTAATGGATTCACCCCATAAACTTTAATAATTCAGCACTTCATGCCCAGATCAAATGTAGTAGTGCAATAGAGAAATCTAATTGAGAAATGGGTGGGTGTGGCTTATTTGTAGAATCAAATAAGTCATATTCAAATTGCGGTCCAAATATCATACCAATCATTGTGCTTGAGATTTATAAGGATGACAACTAATTAGGTCACAGTTACAGACTTCAGGGGGACTCCCCTCCTGGCAGGGGCGGTTTAAAAGAGGAGGGGGCCTGTGTGCAGTGTTCATGTGCCCCCCTCCCCTCTCTCACCAGCCCATTTGCAGAGAAGTTTTCTGGCACAGCGCCAGAGTCCGCAGCACACGTTGAGATTTCCGGGAACATGGCAGCTGCCATTTTCCCGGTGATTTCTGCAGTGCCAGCACTGGTCTTCCCAAGGGTAAGTATACTTTATGGGTCCGGTGTGTGCCTATGTGCATCGCACACCCTGCTCCCATTATAGATACACCCATGCCTCCTGGAGATACTGGAGGGGAATTACTCATAGTTAACTGCTGGGGGAATGGTGATGTGAATCACATAACCATGACCCCAGCCTGACTGAAAAATACTGTGATATGTGGTATTTTGCAGCAGAAGACAGAGGGGGTCATTCAGACCCGCTCGCAAGCGGGTCAATGGTGCCCTACTGCGCATGATGGAGGGAGCTCCGGGATAGCCGTCGCTCCGGGTCTCGCAACAAAGGGGGCGTGCTGTCGATGTTGAGTGATGGCTTGCCCCCTTTGGGGCGTGGCTGCCAGACGGAGGTGTTCCCATGGGAACGCCTACCGTCTGAAGCCGGCCCCACTGACATCAGTAGTGATGTCAGTGGGAATGATATTGGCTCTGATAGAGCCAAAATCACTCCAGGGCTTGCGGCAGCAAGACCCTACCACAGGGTCTCCGTTGCAAGCCCGATGGTCGCGATGGTCTTGACCATCGCGACCATCATCATGGACGCTCGCTATAGCTGTGGGTGGTCACCCACAGCTATGCGAGCGTCCAAGAGGCCGCTCCATTTTCATGTAGGAGGGCCCTGATTCAGACGAGCGCTCTGGTCAGAGCATCCGGCTCTGAATCAGGCCCAGAATTACATGAATCACAGCATGTGCCATCACAGCCCCGCCCACTTCACTGCAAAGGGAGTCTCCCGGACAGTCCGACACAGTAGGCAAGTATAAGTCAGGTTATAAGATTAGGAAATGGTGTGGTGACCTTTATGAGACTATCCTCAGGAGCACTTTACTGCTTTTCTGTACACACAGCCTGCAGTATTCTCATCCACGGCCAGACTGGCCATCTGACAAATGCTAGAAGGGCCGGTGGCCAGATGGGCCGGTCTGGGCGTGTGAATGCCAGGCCGAGCAACTCCGCCCCCCAGGCGCTCTGCTCGGCCAGTATCCTTAGGCGGTCTACCAGTGAGGCGTGGCGTCACAACAGGGATGCTGGGGCTGAAGTCCCAGTCCATCCCTGTTCTCATCCATTGGCCCACTAGCTTCAATGACAAAATATTTGTTTGAGAACATGGCAGAATGCAGTGTCATTATATTATATATATATATATATATATATATACTGGGCATGAAGTCGTGGCACTCAGGGTACTTGAAAAAAAGTTTAATATGACATCTCAATAGTGCACTATTGAGATGTCATATTAAACTTTTTTTCAAGTACCCTGAGTGCCGCGACTTCATGCCCTATCGAGATGTCATATTAAACTTTTTTTCAAGTACCCTGAGTGCCGCGACTTCATGCCCAGTACTTATCCATTTCTCGCGGGCACCGGGCCAAGCCCAGGGAGAGCCGGACCTATGGTGATTTTATAAAATATATTAATTATATATATATATATATATATATATATATATAGCCAAACAATAATGGCAGCACTCCACGACTGGTGTTAAACAAGAACAAGAGTTTTAATTCAAAGATCCTTGGCTTTACAGGACCCGGTGGTCCATGGAGGGCACCCACGCTCTTCATTGAATTATATTTGGCAAGTGCAGGGTGCCATTTTACCTGGCGACTTCCTCAGTGTGCATGTGCAAAACAGCGGAAAAATGGCCACGGCAGCCAGTTTCCGGTGTTTTGAGCAGCGTTGAGGCACCCGATGCGGGACCTTGGAAAGGTAAGTGTTTAGATAATATGGGTGCAGGGTGTGCGGTGCACACGGGCCCCCGGTTCCAGAGGGGGCCCGTGTGCACAGCCTCAACGCTGCTCAAAACACCGGAAACTGGCTGCCGTGGCCATTTTTCCGCTGTTTTGCACATGCACACTGAGGAAGTCGCCAGGTAAAATGGCGGTCGCGCCATTTCCCCGGTGATCTGTGCATGCGCAGTAGACTATGGGCACATTCTAGTGCCCAGAGTCTACTTATGCTGCGCTGGCCGGCCAGCTGTATCAGTCAGCTGCCGGCCACCGGGGAGAGAGGACGCGGAATGCACACGGGCCCCCTCTTCTCTTAAAACGCCCCTGACTTAACTTACACCCGCTTGCGTGTAAACATCTGCAAGGGTTTGGACCTCTCTGGCCCACCATCTCCCATATATTCTGAGAGAGTAGGAAAATATGTCCTTCAGTTGATGGTTGATTTTTTCTTACTGCTCCTGGATATATTACGCGCTGTGTGCAGATTTTAGTCATTTTCTTATTTTTCATACGTGGGGAGTTACTGTACATCTGATGTGTTTTAGAGGATTTTTTGACTTTATTCTTAGATAAAAGTGAAGGCGCATTTCGCTATAAAAACAAATGTTTTGAAACATGGGCTTAAGCATATCTTACATAAACTTGGAGCAATTGCTACAGGTGAGAATGGTATGGTTGCCCACCTGCGGAAACTTTTGCCACCTTTGCATTTGCACGTAATTGCAGGATTTTTTATGGATTATATTTTACACCTGCATTTTTGAATGCAATTGCATTGGCACTCCGCTTACTCCAGCATTCTACTGGAAGACCTTTGTTGCTGGAAATAGCATTATCGCAGTCCTACCCCTGCTGCCCTATACCATGATTCTGTGCCAGAAGAGTGAGGTGGGGCCATGATGGCGCAATTCCAGGCTAATCATGTAATCAAGTACCCATATCATACACTGGGGAAGCGGGTGGCATCTGGGAGGATGGTCTACTTTATTAGGGGCCCTAGAGAGTTTGATGAAATTTGTGTTTCTCCAGTGTTGTCACAAAGGGGGTGCGGGCCGCACCTGGGTGTCACTCGCTGTGGCGTGACACCAAAGTGCCGACGCATTACGTGCAGCACTCGGCTCCTGACACAGTGAGGGAGCCGGCACTTCACAAAGACTGGTACCCAGAGGCATACAGCATCTCCGGGACCCCTGGAGTGACTATAACGGCCCTTTTTGCTGGTGCGCGCTACGATCCTATCCACACCTGATGTCACCACAGGAAGGGACGCCACTGTGGGGCAGATGTATGTAGCAGAGAAAAGAGTGGAGAAGTGTGCCAGTGGAGAAGTTACCCATGGCAACCAATCCGCTTCTACGTATCATTTTATAGAATGTACTTGATAAATGCAACCTCAAAGCGGATTGGTTGGTATGGGCAACTTCACCACTCTCTTCACTGCTTCATACATCTACCCCACCGTGTCTCCCTGACATTTCTGTAGTGTAAGCAACTATACATTTTACTCCCACCTCTAAATGAGACCCTTTGTGAAAATGGAAAGACTCACGTCAGTCATCCCCTTCATCTGTCACTCTAAGGCTTCTTCTTAAACAACAGGTTTTATTAAGTTTCATTGCAAATACATAAACTGGCTTCCCTGAGATTGACCCTTACGTCTCCAGGCCAGAATTGGGGAGGCAGCTGATTAGGAATTAGCTGCCTCTAGACTGCGGTGATGGCGATCTAGAAAATAAGTCTTATCACTGCATTATAATAAATAGACCAGTGCTACACAAGACTGTACAGGACACCGGCTGCTCTCGTAATGAGAAATGCTGTAAGCAGGGGCAGCAAAAGAAAGGGGAGCGGGCACAGGCTACATGGACTTGGATCTCTGTTGGGACTCAGGAGTGCATGAGATCCATAAATCCACAATCATTGCCCACTATGTATGCTCCAACACTTTTTGGTGACACACGCCATAGTAATGTATACAAAAAAGAAACTTCGTTAAACCGCCCCCAGAAGCCAGACACCCCCCAGCACCCAAGCCTGCCCAAAGTCTTGGCGGCACTGGCAGTGAGCCAGGAGGAGAAGTGGACCTAGGGGTCTATTCAGATTATTATCGTGCAACATCGTCACAATTTTTTTTTTTCAATTACTGAAATCTGTGGCTGCTATTCAGCAATATATTGAGCAGGGACAGCGGTTGCAGTATCACGGTTTGCGGTTTTTGTTCTGAAGACAATACCTTCTGTGATTGCTTCTGCACATGCTCAGTCATGCGCTCGGAAATAGTCTCCGTCCCTGGTTTGAGGTGACCGCTGAGGGGTAAGTACAAATGCAGCCTGTCCAAATTGATTGACATGTGTACACAGGCTTTATATTGGTCTATGCACACACACACACACACACTATATATATATATATATATATATATATACACACATATACACACACACACTTTTATATTTAAAATGTATATACTGTATACATTTTAAATACAATAGCACATAAATATAAATGTATACAAGCTAATATAAGTCCTGTGTACACATGTCAACAAATTTAGGCAGTTTTGACAGGCCCTAGAGTGACTTACCTGTCGGCGGTCACTGCAAAGCAATGAAGGCGACTGGGCGGAGTTACAAGGTCCTGCAGGGACTTATGGGAAAATTTCCCTCTGTCCCTGCAGTTTTCGGGTATTTAATGTATTTTCTTCATATAATAGTAAATATTTATTGAGTAATTTAACGCTTTTTGCTTTGCTGAATAGCAAAAAGCGTCAAAGCACTGTAGAGATCAATGGCATGATTCCTACAGTGCGGTCAGTGTCGGACTGGGGCATGAAGGGCCCACCGGGGGAATGCAGTGATAAGGCCCCATACTTATGGGTGTGGTCAGCATCCAGAGTGGGTTTGGGCCCCTTTAAATATATACATACTGTATATAGTAAATACTGCTAGTGAATGTATGATAATGTACCAGATGAATAACAGTAGTGCATTGAAAATACACAATAGTCATGTGCAGTATAATTCAAGTGCACAGTCTGGAACCTGATCCTTAGAGGAGGAGGTGGGCCCTCAGGCAGTGGGGCCCACCGGGGGTTTCCCCTGTACCCCTGTGGGCCAGTCTGACCCTGAGTGCGGTACCCTGCGAGAGTTAATGGAGAAAATCTCATTTCTGAATAGGGGACTTACATGAAAATGCAGAAATGATAGTTTCTGCATTTTTTTATGTAAGAAAATCATTGCTGAATAGACCCCCTAGTGAGCCGCAAGTCTGAGAAGCAGGAAGTCATTGCAACTTTGGCAGAAAGGGGGAGACATTGGGGACTAATTCCTGACCTGAGGTGACATTGGATTCGTCCAGCATGCAATCATGAGTTAAGTGAGGCTGAAGCAAGCAAGTTGGAAATGTTTTTTTAGAAAAATGTAAAAAAAAAAAACAATCTAGCCTGAAATATGACATTGAAAATATATTGCCGTGCTCCTGTACTTGACCTCTGGTCGAAAATATCATAATAAAAAGGTAATATATGCAGTGAAATATTAACACAAACACAACATGGTATTGAGCAGGATACATACATGAGACATCTACAGTACATTTTCAGATACACAATGCAAATCAAAGGATAAATATCAAAGAATGATAGATGTCATGATTAGAGAAATCCTAAGCAGGGGGCATGGCAAGCTGCAGGATCGCTGTTCACATATTATAGTTCATTTAATAACATTGCATCAGGTGGAAGGTTTGAACTGAACAGCAGCAAGCCAGCAACCAATCAGATACTTCTTCTCTCATACGTCTTCCATGACTAGACAGATATAAGCTAATTGCTGATAGATTGCTGCATTTTCAGCGTAAGTAAATGTTGCACCTGTAAGCAATGTTATTAAATAAGCCCCAGCACGAGAAGACTTTCCTAATAGGTGTTTGCTGTATTGTGGGTTTCTTGCAATAAGGCAATGAAAATATAATAAGAGTTTCTGTCTGTGAGTATACAGAGAACAATACACTTGCAAGATAAGCACACACATTATGCTCCCTGACTCTGCTGTGCACAGCCATTTGCAGACAGAAGGAAAGAATCATGTATTGTACTTCACCAAGCAGACACAGAGGGGAGCAAAGCCATGCAATAATATAGTTACATGTGCAACTGAAATGATACATATTATAAATCGGAGCTAGATGCCAGGTTTGTGTAAAAGATATTCTGCACGATAAGTAATTAAGTACTCATGCTCTAAAAGAAAATGATACAACTAAATGACATTATCATTATGCAGTCACAGCAGTCTCCTTAAGTATTTATTTGCTGTATAATCCGCCTTTACCAGTTTACATTTCCCATTTTTGCTTGTTCTTAAAACCTTTCACTCAGCCCCACTCCTACTGCAATAGTGAGTCCTCAGAACAGCCCAGCAGAGCACATACTGTAGTAAAGTAGGTTAATCCGGAAGTAATGTGATCGCGTAAATGATCACCTTACTTCTTTCTCAACGCTGGACGGGCTTTTATCAGAGCTGGGGTTCTGACGACAGAACATTAAAAAATATTCCGTATTGCCACAATATGCGTTGTAAAGTGATGTTAATTTTCAGGAGCAGCATTTAAAAATATATAGGCCCAAACAAGTGATACAGGTTGTGGAACTGATGACAACAAGCATTACACCATGTAATTTTAAAGGGGAGGAAAATTATACTAGGACAGTATCCGATCAGATGGTTGGCAGTAACCATGTCGACATTCATAATGCAGATTTTGCCGACAATCTAGCAGCCAGGTTGGCACAGTGGGGGTGATGCGAGTTTGGGGGCGTGACTGCATCATCACGGGCCGCATCTGCTACACAATGTGAAGATTACCGGCATTGCGCAGCAGGGGGAGGGGCAACGATCATACAATTCAGTGCGAATCGCATCATCGGCTCCCCGGATCGCTCACTTATATAAGAGAGGAATGGACTCCAATGGGAAGAGGGCAGGGGTAGTGAACACCCTGGCGGAGGTGTGGGGGTGCAATTTGGGAAGCCTTCTGCCCATTCCGGGAGAGAAGGAAAGCAGTGGTGTAACTAGGGTATTTGGAGTCCAGGGCAAATTTGAAAAGTGAGGCCCCCCCCCCCGATGTGCGCGCGCCTAAGGCGCACGCGTAAAAAAAACTGGGCGTGGTCACTTAAAAATGGGACGTGTCAACATGACACACCCCTTTATTTTCAAACTGAACATTCCTATTAATATGCTCCTTAACCCAGTAGTACCCCTTATACAGTACCCCCAGTATGCAGTTGTGGTCCCTCTTATGCAGGCCCATAGTAGTGCCCCTTATACAGTATCCCCAGTAGTGGTCCCCCTTATACAGCCCCCAATTAGTTCTCCTTACTCAGTACCCCCAGTAGTGGCCCCCCCAAATGCAGTGCCCCATGTAGTGTTCCCCCAGTAGCAGTCCCCACAATGCAGTGCGCCCAGTAGCGGTATCCCCTTATGCAGTGCCCTTTATATGGTGCCCCCAGTAGTAGTCCCCCCCCATGCAGTTTTCCCAGTAGTGGTCCCCTTATTCAGGCACCCTGTAGTGATCCCCCTTATCCAGTGCCCCCTGTAGTGGCCCTTCCTATTATTGCCCCCAGTAGTGGTCCCCCGAGTGCAGTGCCTCTAGTAGTAGGCCCTCTTTTACAATGCCCCCAGTGGTAGTTCTCCCCCAGTAGTAGTCCCCAGTAGAGGTTCCCCCTCCCGATTAAGTGCCCCAAGTAGTAGCCCCCCACAGTAGAGGTCCTCCCAATAATGGCACCCCCAGTAGTAGCCCCTTCCCCCAGTAGAGGTCCCCCCAGTAGTAGCCACCCCCCTTCCCCGTTGTGCAGATAGGTTAAAAAAAAAATATATATATATATATATATATATAAAAATATACTTACCTGAATCCACGCTGCTGCTGCTCCTGTCCGCGACGCCGCTCCCGACCGCCAGTCCACCCGTTATGGGACAGACGTCAGTCCCATTAACCACTGCAGGAGCCGGACGGAAGTCCGGCTCTTGCAGTGGGTGCTGCAGCAGTCAATTAGAGTCTGACTCTCATTGGCTACTGTTTAACACACGCATCGCTGCCAGCACTGGCAGCGATGCGTGTATTATGCACAGCCTGAGCCCGCCTCCTAGCGCTATTGGGCAAGCGCTCAGGGGGAGGGAACGGGCTCAGGTGTGAGGCACAGGACCGGCGCTGGAAGCCTAGCACCGGTCCTGTGTAAATGTGTAGTGCTGACCACACTCATTGCGGTCGGCGCTACACTGGCTAACTAGGGCGGGCGGGCCGGTACTGTGGCCGGCGGTGCCCCCCCACGCCGCCGGTCCAACGGCGCCCAGGGCGCGCACTTTGCTCGCCCTGCCCTAGTTACGCCACTGAAGGAAAGCATGTCATATTGTCAACAATACAATAGTAACATGGTTCAAACTGTCAACAGGCACCATGTGGACATCTGAACTGTTGTCATGTGAAATATTGACTGTCTGAGGATGCCGACGGTTAGGGTTAGGTGCCGCCAAGAGCGTTAGGTTCTGCCATGAAGGTTAGAGTTAAACTCTAGGGGGGGTGGGGGAGGTTAAAGTTAGGCTGGGAGGGGGGAGGTTAAGGTTAGGCATGGAGAGGGGGTTAGTGTTAGGCACTATGGGCAGGGTTAGGGGTGTGAATTACGATTAGGGATAGTGGGGAAAATACTCACCGTAATGGGAGCATGTTTAAGCTATTATTGTTTCCTTTTTGCCAACATAAGACTGAGAGCTATTCCTGCAGTATTAGTGTGGGCCCTGTGGGTTATTGTAGTTTGATTGATGCCTAATAGCAAGTACATTTGTTGCACTTAAAATAAATGGTTTAAAACATGGGCACAAGTATGACGTGTTTGTGAGGTGTGTCTGGTGTATATCTATATGGGCCCCATACATCAGAGATGGATTGCCGCGATCATGTTGGATTTTGGCGATATGACAATCGCGATCAAAAAACTATCGCAATTGTCAAATTGCGGACATTTAACATGTCACATGTCTGCGATCCGGCGACGGATCGCAGAACATCGATGTTGGACGATCGGAAATGAATGGGTACCTTTACATATATATAGGACTACTGCTGCAGACAGGTACCCGTCTTGAGCTCTGCATAGGGCCGGCAATAGGCTATTTTTGTGTGCAACTTTTCAGTCGTAAGTTGCAGCCAACTATGTATCGGACCCTTACATTTTAAAACTAATTTTGGAGTGTCCCTCCAGTCCGAAATAGTGGAAGACCTGACAAAACAGCTGCTGCATTTACGCTAATGTTATGGCCCATGGTCTCCAATTTTGGAAATGTAATGTAAAAATATATTGTAAATGAGAGACAACGTGCTGCTTTCTCCATTTAATTTTATCACATCATGCCCCAGCATTTTAATGTGTATGTATGCATGCAGAGATAAATAGAATATGTATTTAGCTTTCATAGATCCGACTCATTAACATTCACAAATTGTTTTCTAAAGAAAACATATTGGAGTCAGAGGCATGATAAATGATTCGTATTGAACTGCAAAGAGTGAAATAAACTAAACTTCTGGACCTTGTGCCAAAAACATGACATTTTAGTTATTTTTGCTTCTGTACTTTTCCATAATCCATAACACAATTCATATTTATTGCTCACTGACTAGGATTTAATGTCACGAACGGTTTCTTCGGCCATAGCCTGTAATACTTTGTTATATTTCTCATGCTTGACACATAACTTAATACATACCATTCTCCTCTCTCATAAATATTCCTTCTCCATCTGGCTCCCCCGGAATAACTAAAAATAAAATTATCTTATCCAATACATAGGGTTCTATTTATGAATGGGAGAGAAGCCCTAAACCCAGTGAAATTGTCTGTATTAGCTAGAAATAGGGTTTCTCTGTGAATGTGACCCCACAATGTGGTAACAGCCCCCTTTCATGTACGACAGATTGGGGCAATTCCCCATTCTCATGATGGCGTGGTCAGGGAATCATAATTATTCAACATGTTGAAAGATCACATTTCTCCAATCCCGTCCTGAAAATGGACAAATCGGCAATTCAGGGATTTGTAATACAGAATTTGCCCAATTCCTGAAGGATCGCACATCATCGATGCCGCCGATCGGAAAGGGGGAGTATTGATTTATAAGCCATAAAAATAAAATCTGTAATTTATAACCTATTTGATAAATACAGATGTTTCCCATACACTTTGCGGCGTTAAGCGCTCGCGGTGAGTGTGCTGGTGTGGAGTAGTAATTTTTTGTGTAAATTTGCATCTTATTTGCACCGCAGATGCAGTGAACCACCACTCGATCTGTACCAGAGACGCCGGGGTGCGACATTAGCCACACAGGATTTAGTGCAGTTTTGTCAGGCGGTTTTCTGATATCCAAATGAATAATTTTTGCGACAAAGACACATATTAAAGTACAATAGACACTAGGCACAAGCAGGGTTGTATAGGACCAAGCGCGAAAAGAAGGGTTGTTTGACACGACTGTGGCAATAGTGTATTAGGACACATCTGGATTCAAGTGGTATCCGGTCACATGATCGACAGTTAACATTTCACCATTCATAATAATGACACCACAATGTTGATATGGTTCAACATGTCAACAGGTACCACGTCGACAGCCTCAGAATGCTGACATTGGAATGCCACCATGTGAAATGTCGACATTCTCAGAATGCCAATAGTTAGGGTTAGGTACCACAGGGAGGTTTAGGGTTAGTCACAAGGGGGAGTTTAGAGTTAGACTGCGTGGCGGGGAGTTAGGGGTAGGTATGAGGGTTAGGGAATGGGGGAAAGTACTCACTGGAACATCGCTGGGTCACATGTTTGCACCGGAAATGCTGGTCACATGACCGCCAGGACCCGGGAAGATGACACTTGAGATGCTGCTGCTACCAAGACCAGGTAAGTGACCTCTAGGCCACGAAAGACGTTAGGTAGACATTCTACATTTCCAAATATCATCTGTGTAGACATGATGAATGGTGACATGGTCACTCTATTCATTTTATGCATGTCAACATTTCAACCATGTTGACATTCTCATGTCGACCTTATGAACGCCGACATAACTACTGTCGACCCCCTTAGTATCTGCTGACACCTGCCAGCTACAGTAAGAGCATGCAGCAAATCACCATAAGCTCTGCACATGACTGATAAGGTAAGTAACTTACTTAATTTGGTATACAATCAGTGGATTAAAGATTTTGGTAAAAGTTGGAAGCTTTTAGGGGTATATTTACTAAAGGTCAATTTTAATCGATTTTGATCTATTTGATGTTGATCGATTTTCATAGATCAAAATCAATTAAAATTAACCTTCAGTAAATATACCCCTTAGTCTCTCATTTTAAAAAGTTTCAATTCCCTGGCTTTTTAGTTGTCCTCCCTTTTATCCTAGTTTTATGTAATACCCCACCCTTTTCTTCCTTTGCACTTTATTTCCCCATTGCCATCCTGCCCTCTTTTTCACTTCTTTATACTTCTGTTCTCCACCCAACTTATTAATTCCCTTTAAATGATGTGATGGCACCTGTAAGATTTTACCACCTTGGTTACCATGCGGTCTGTTTTGCTTGTGAACTGTTTTACAACGGCTTCTTGTTTGAGCTCTGCCAACTTTGCAGCACATAAAAATAATATAATAAGTCTCAAGATGATCTTTTCCCTGGTACAAGTATTGATTTAGGAACACAGAGTAACTACTACAAAATATTGCTCGACATGTAGACATGTTGTATAATTAATGTTGTTATTTACCAATTTTAAGAATTACTTATCCCAAAATTGACAAATGTAGTCTTTGGTAGAAAGTCGATGAGATGAAAAACAAATCTACTTATCTAAATTATAGCATTAGCCATTTGTGCAGGTTCCCCTGAAGGATAAACACACAACTCAGCAGTGAATATGTGCTTGTAGGGGAAGCGGAGGAGGATAATGAATACAGGTGAATAAGGGCAGCCTAGTATTAAGCTTTGAGTGCCGACATTACATGATGATGATAGGACAGCAGAACCATATACCATCTCTGGGATAATTCAATTTCATGTTATTCCTAAAAAAAATAGGTTATGAAGTTCAAAATAATGAACTGATCTGCTATTTGGGTAGACCACTATCTATTTTGGTTTTGTTACATTGAAGTAAAATAAACAGATATATACAAATTGGTTACAGTCACTGTGCCATCAGAGAGAAAGCCAGCGTCAGTATGCCGACATTGTTGAAATACTACTTAACCGCTTGCCTGGCGTGGTTGCACAGCTTGCAACCATGCTAGGCTGTGTGTTAGCCGACATCATTGCGAGTGATGCAACCTGTCAGAGTTGCACAGCGGACGGCTGCCGGAAGATAATCTTCCAGCAGCCGCCAATAGCAGAATGCCCTCCCAGCCCTCTGCATCCCTGCCATGTGATAGCCATGCTGCTGATCGGATAGCACGACAGCACCCCCACCCGGCGGCTGCAGAGAGGAGCAGCTGCCTGGGAAATGTAAATTAACACCGCTCAGCCCCCCAGTGTGGCAGCTGCTCAGAGGAGCATCTGCTGGGGAAATCAAAGTCACGATGTTCGAAACAGGGTATGCAGTCGGGAAACCGGCTGCCTTAATACCAATAGTCGGCTTTCCGGCTGCTTTATCCCGGAGTGGGATAAATGACCGGCGTCTATATCTAGACGCCTGTCATTTACCCGATGCCGGGCTCCGCGAGTGGACAGCCGTGGGGGGGGTTAGGTTTAGGGCACCCGGGGAGGGGCTTAGGGTTAGGCACCCCTCCCCGGGAGGGTTAGGGTTAGGCTAGGGGAAGGGGGGGTTAGGGGTAGGCACCCCCGGGGGGAGGTTAGGGTTAGGCACCCCCCCCGGGACTTAGGTTTAGGCAGCGGGGAAGGGGGGGTTAGGCACTTGGGGGGGGAGGTTAGGGTTAGGCACTCCTAAGGAGGGTTAGGGTTAGGTTAGTTTATACTTACCTTAGGGACGATCAGGATTTCCAGCGCTGTCGGGCTTCCGCTGCCGGGCTCTGCTGATCTGTCGGCCTGCCGCTGCCGGGAATCGAAATGCCGGCCATGCGGCAGCCGGGATTACATACCGATTCCTCGAAACAGTTATAGTCCAATATATCGATGACCGATATAGTAAAAATTTATGGTAATGTTGGAAGAGTGGGTGGTTATCTTGCACCCTGCTCACTTCCTAGTGAAGTGGATAGGATGGGGAGATAATACCGGGAATTGTGGCTCCGTAGGGAAGGTGTGGGAATAAAATAATGCAAATAGCATCATTTTAGCCCAATCACCTCCCCACGGTGGTGGGGCCTAATGACATCAAGAGCCCAGCCCCACCCTTAAAGTGGTTATGTGCCTCTCTTTTCCAGGAGAGGAGAATTACAAAGTAAGCAATTATGTCCTAAAGCAGCACGTACAAAGTTATAATGTATGCACAGTTAAAATACTTTAAGAAGCATTTCAGCAATGTTGGGACCCTTGCGCCGACTTTCTGTTGTCTACATTGTCACTGTCAGCATAGTGATTATAGATTTTCTAACTGTATCCCAAAATAAATGTTACCCACAGTAAGTGTACAGGCTATATATAGACTGTATAACTATAACCATACATGCCTACTCTCCAGAAATGCTGCATTTCATTATAAGGCGGCGGGGCCTATTGGCGCGAATAGCTCGGCCCCACACATCACTGCCCACTTGTACCTCCTCTCTTCTCCCAGAGAGGACATTTCAAAAGTAGGCAAGTAGGACTATAAAACTATCTGTTGCCTGGTTTATGGTGGGATGTTTCTTGGTTTATGGTGGGGTGGAGTCAGTGGCGTAAGTTCATATCAGATGCCCGGAGGCGAGTTATTTGGTGCCCCTCCGTCACAGCCGCTGACACTGTATGGAGGCGTAAGACAGAGTTGTGGGTGAGGGAGGCGTCGGACGTGTCACACTGACAAAGAAGCTGCTGAGGAGCAGCGACGCCAATGAGTATGGACAGGCTATAGATAGACGGAGGCAGCAGCTGATGATCTGACACTGAGCTCTCCACTAGTGTATGGTGGCTTCTCAGGTGCCAGGAAGAGGTGTCATGTATTGGGCGGCCGTAACTGTACACTACAGCCCTAAGTGGGGTAAATATATTGTAGGCAATGGATGAGGTGCCCCATCAGTGCTGGAGCCCGGCGGCAGGCGCCTCAATTGTCTCCCATAGTTCTGCCCCTGGGTGGAGTAGGTTTGACATAGTGAGTATATGGCAGAAGCTTTGGGACTGATAAGTGCCAAATACACTACAAAAGAGCGAATAAGAAAAACAGTTAAAGAAAACTAAATATATACCCATTATAGTCCCTAAAGAAAAGTTCCATGAATTTGGAATTATTATTTTAATGAAAAGTTATGTTGTTAGCAGAATTTATTCCAGTATGTTATAATCCTATAGAGATTTGTATTTCTTTATTCTGTTTTGCATATGTGTTTGATTCAGATATAGTGCCCACATACCCACTGCTTCTTACAGATTGCCGTTGTGGCTATACGCACATTTCAGCATAAACATTTAGAAGTAAAAAATAAATAACAAATTAAATAAATATATATGTACAATCAATAACAGTTAAACAACTAATCTATGGAGGAGAACATTAACAGTGCAATTTCACATAGCCTGTAACATATTGAATGCAATATATCTGTAACAAGGCTTCCAGTCGCCCAAACTTTCCCAGCTCTGTGGGTAACCGGTTTCATGCATAAAAATTATTGATCTATTTTCATTTTAAAAACCTTCTAACAGATTTTCAAGCTACAGTATCCCAATTTGTCTGGCAATTAAACAAGCAAGAAACTCCGATTCCTATGCCTTAATCACCACAACAAGGTGCTGATGCTGAGTTGGAATTATGCTTATTTGCATACTGTAAAATCCAAAAATTTCTACTTCCCATGTCCACAGAAATATATGACCATACATGTGCATATGGAGATGTGCTCATATCTGACACTTGGCGTCTGCTTGCTTGCAATTTTATCTGTTGTCCTTGGTACGGAATAAGGAATATTATATCTATTTTGATTTTTATTTAAATCAGGCTGAATAGCGAATGCAATTTTTGAAACATTTTCTTGTGCTTATAGTTGTATGTATAAGTGTATATGAGTATTATTATTATTATTATTAATAATAATATTAATAAGAATTATTTATATGGGTTGGGTATTGGATGCCGGCGTTCAGGATCCCGACGTTTAGAATCCCAATGCTGGCATCTGGACAGGGTTAGGATACCAACACCTGTCGGTAAGTATCATAACCCTTCCTCCCTGCAGCCTAAACTGAACCCCCCCACCTCCGAAATATTTTGCAGCATTTTATACAGAATATGTCAGTCATTCACATCAGTTCCTTCCCCAGTGGAGCGTACAATCTATATTCCCACTTACATGGACACACATACAGAATTGGGTTAATTTGTCAGCAGTCAATGAACCTACCAGTATGATTTTAAAGTGTGGGAGAAAAGCACAGCACTGGAGGAAGCTCATGCAAACACAGGGAGAACTAATGCAGAGCTGGATGCATAAATACACTATTTTTATGTGCAGCCTTTTAGAGTTTCATTTTTGGATGCATATGCTGGCAAGTCAGCATCACCTCCAAAGTTGGCAACCTAAATCAGATTGGCTGCCTGTCCACGAGCTGAGATTGGCTCGCAGCCGGCTCCATATTCAAAATGCCGTAGTCTCTTCAAGACTGGATAGGTGCCGGTCCGCGATCAGCAACCAGTTCGAGGCCGATGCAAATTCTCCCCTCTCCTAGTCCAGTGCTCACGAGAGATCCATCGAGTGGCACAGCAGCCGCAGGACACAGAGCATTGCCGGGCTCCTTATCTGGCTCCCCAGCTCTCCTCCAGCCGTCGGTCATCTTCATGGCTCCGCTCTCGTCCTCGCTGTCACATACACCTGGGGAGACAAGCCAACTATAAGCAGGTAGGCAGAAGTTCTGCCTGCCACCCCTACCCGGCTCCTCTTGGCTGGCGTAGGGTGATGAGTAGTGCCGCAATGGGAGAAGCCAGCAGCAGAATTATAGCCCCAATAACTTCCAGGTCCTTAGAATGAAGGGGAAATAAGGAACTCCTGATCCTTATCACATCCAGCAGCATCTATAATATCCCGTCACCCATAGCAATGCTGCTGTGTGCTGCTTGCCTCAACTCTGCAAACCGCTCCCCTGTGATTGTCTTAGAAAACAGGAAAAGGGGGAGCTATCAGCCCCTTCCCCGCCAGTACTTATTTATTAACAGTTTCTTATATAGCGCAGCAAATTCTGTTGCGCTTTACAATTTGAATCAACATTAACATTATGCTGGGTTGTAAAAGACATACATACATGACATACATAAGGGTAAGAGGGCCCTGCTCGCAAGCTTACAATCTATAGGGAAATAGGTGTTGATACACAAGGAGAGGTGCTACATATTGCAAATTGGTCCAGCCCAATTGCAGATATTCTTGGTGGGCTGTATAATCCAATCAACCTGGAGAGTTGGCCTAGGGTTAGGAGGATGTTAAATTGAAGAAAGAGAAGATGTGATAGGTGTTTACTATAAGAGAGTTAGGGAGCTATAAAAAGGTTAGGTCGGTGGTCCTGGAATCTGATAAGCTTGTCTAAAGAGGTGAGTTTTCAGAGAACGCTTGAATGTTTGGAAACTAGTGGAAAGTCTTATTGTGCGTGGGAGGGCATTCCACAGGGTGGGTGCAGCCCGAAAAAAGTCCTGTAACCGTACTTGTTTTATCCTTGCTCAGAAGGGGAGAGGGCGGACAGAAATAAAAAAAAAAAAAGTCTTGGGTGGCTGTCGGTCCACGATCTGCAACCAGGTCACGGCCAGTGCCAATCCCCCCTCTCTAGTCTAGCGTTCCCTGCTTTGTGTTCCCTACAGTCCAGCATTCCCTGCTCTGTGCCCACCAGTCCAGCATTCCCTGCCCTGTGCCCCCCTATTAAGCTCCAGCCTTCCATGCCCTGTGCCACTCCCCACCATGTCTAGCCGTCCCTGTGCCTCCAATAGGTCCAGCCCTCCCTATCCTGCACTTCCTCTTAGCCTAGACCTCCCTGCCCTGTGCCCCTGTTGTTGTAGCCCTCCCCTATCCAGACATAACTGGTCTTCTATATATTGCCCCCACCACCTACCTTTCCCCAGTGCCCCCACCACACACTTTTCCCTTATAGTCCCACCAACCACCTGTGACCTTCACAAACCACTTTTCCTCTTCCCGCCACCGCCTTTCATCTTCCACTTCTCCCTTTTTCATATCTACCATCCTCTTTCTCTTCTGCTGAAGGCAATGGAGTCCTGCTGGGTGACATGGAGAAATCTGAGCATAGCAGGTAAGCACAATCTTCTGATTTTTTTTTTTTCCCCTCTAAACTTTGCTATCGCTGACGAAAACCCTGACAGCAGTAAAACTTGCTAGTTTTCGCCAGTGAAGGCTTCCCCATATTAACTGCACAAGTATTATGGTGGTACTTGTATCGCCATAATACGTATCTTATGTGGATCTGGCATTTGCAATGTATTTTATGCAGATCTGGCATTTACAATGTATTTTATGTGGATCTGGCGTATTTTATGTGGATCTGGCATTTGCAATGTATTTTATGTGGATCTGGCATTTGCAATGTATTTTTGTGGATCTGCTTTTTCAAAATTAAATATTTTGATCCGGATTTTCTTCTATACAGTATGTGCTCTTGTAGCTTGATGTGACTTTCCTTATATATTAGGTATGGATTCTGGTTTTCTGTGGGTGCGTGTGTAAATTTACAGCAGTTTTCTATCCTATATTTCTGTATTTGTATAGCTATACATACTTATATGATAGATGTTAAAGTAACGCCCATCCCCATAGCCCAAACTTTGTCAATTTTTTTTTACATTGGTTATGCGCCAATTGATGCCCCACCCCCACTGTAGCTCCACCCACATTGTTGACTGCTCCATCCACTACCCCCCCCTCTTCCCCCAGCAGGCAAATAACTAGGGTAGTGCGGCCTGTGCCAGGGCACCGCAGGGCATGGGCGCTGTTTGGGCCTGTCAATTTTCTGTTTATTATCATTCTCACTTGTAACTTCCTCTAATTTCATCCCCAGCATCTCCTGGCCTCTCCTATCTTTTCCCTGGCCCTTCCCCATGAGGCCATTCCCTTCTTGGGTGAGTTATGTCCCTATTTGAAAAATGGGGGGGGCACCAATGCTCTTTCAGGTACAGGGCACCAAAAAGTCTAGTTACGGCTCTGCCCCTCAGGGTTCCTGAACCTATTTTTCTACAAATATAGCACTGTGTGCAACTAATGTCCAAATAAGGCCTCCAATTTTATTATTTCAGAATATTCCCATACAAAAGTTGTCGGTTATACGCTTCTGTATTTTGTTTAAATTAAGTTATCCATTGCCTGCAGTCACAATACTGTAATTGGGGAGCTGCTTTACAGCTATCTTATCTCCATAGCAACCATGATCCTTCTTCTAGTTTCCACAGCTAATATGGTTTGGAAGAGGTTTATTCTGTGGGAATGTCCATATTAATCCGTATTTGTCAGGAATACGGCCACATTTTACTATGAATTTGTTCCATGGATATTTATTGACATTGAAAGATATTTTAAAGTTAAACAGTTTCTTTGTACATCGCACATCTGCAGATTGACCAAGCGATCCCTTTAACGTAGTAGCTTTATTTGACAAGTAATAAAACAGTAGGACAAGATAAATATCACAGTTTCCTCTTGTTGCATTAGTCATAAGAAGTCATGCGGAAAACAGAGAACATTAAACTACTTGAAAATAGAGGGAAAAACAATACAGAATACATAATTAAATAATGTCAAATATACATTTAAAACGCAATAATGTGAAACCTTAATTCAGGGCACATATACCAAATGAATGGTGTATTTTTTTCATTTACAAAAAAATAAATACATCAAATTAAGGCCGCAAGACAACATACACATGAGCAAATGACAAGTCAATCCTGCACTGAGTTGCCAGACAGCAACAAATAAATAAAAGAAAATATATTTAAAATATATTTAATGACATTAAATTCTGGATTATAAAACAGTAGGTGTGGCTTCACCAGAGATTCGGGTAGATTTGGGCAAGGTTTCAGTGGTCCATATTTGGCTCAATATAGCTGTTAAAAAATATTTAGAAGGTTTGTGGTAATTAAATAATTTTATCACTTATAAACAACAGTAATAATAGTAGTTATTATAAGTAATAATAAGTGATAATATTTACAGATGAGTCCTCATAAACTGACTTCAGTCATGCCAAACAGCCCATCTCGGCGTGCCAGGTCCTAGGTGACTTGGCCTCGCAAAGCGACTTTCTTTCTGAAAATATGCATCTTATTCACATATATAAAACAACTGGAAGCGACAAAACTACTTTGCTCAATTGCACTGATTGATTTGATGTGTGATATTTGTACATCTGTGTGCTAATGAGTCTGGATCTACAGTATATAAGAAATGCTACGATGCAACAGCCGAAGCTTTTTCTCACTGCTTTATCTGCGACTTTTTAAGTGTTTAAAACTAATTCCTGTGCAGTTAAAGTTGCAGCCCAAAATCTTTAGTACACGGTTGTAACCCCTAGTTACTGCTTAAGTAATAAACCACTATAGTGCCTCCATCTAAACTGTATTTATCATGGCCAGGTTAGGAACACCCTTGTTACCACACCTAATAGTTGTTACTGTATTCTTTATGTAATTACGGTTGACTTGCAAATGTTTCTTTTAGAGTGTAATACAATTTACAATATCAATAAACTACCTGTTTCTTCTGTTGTGTTTTGTTACAGATTCCCTCCATAGATGTCCTCTCGACTCCTAAGGTAAGTACTACACCTTGTTACTCTGGGGTTAGATTTATTAAGTCCTACACGTTTCCTGGTTACTAATACTTCCACAATAGGTATGATTTACATTCATATAACAACATATACAGTTTATAGTATCACAACAGTTCAACAGTATATTATACACAACAATAGGAATAATCTGATTGTACTAAGTAATCTCTGCAGTTTATAAAAGTCTAACAGTATGAACTATACTTCTACATAGTTATCCTTTTCCTTAGGAATTTTATAACACAGTTCATAGGCATATATTGTCCTGATCCACCAAGTGCGGTTTGGATATGATTTTATATGCTTGCAGAGATGATATCCCTAGATGCTTGGGATAATAAATGTTCCCTTTGTTACAGTTTAATTATTACTCAGGTAAAAGCCAGGGCGTTTATTTATATACATTGGGGGCTGTACTCTTATCCCTATATTCTTAGGATATCACAGTTTATAGTAATTTGTCCCCTCAGTAACCCAATGCTGAGGGATGCTGTATTGGCATAATTAACTCCCTGGTAGACTCTTCCTGCGTTCCAATTAAAGAACTGGTTAATATGTGTAATAATTGTACTCCTCCCCCAACTCTTTTGGTTTAGCTACAGAATATCCAGTCCCTTTAGTGGACAATTATCTAAACCTTTGGCTGTTAACAATCCTCCATAGTTGATTGGGTCTATTGTAATCCTGTGGATAAGAATTATGCTGCTGGCACTTTCAGTGTAGTCTGGTCCCACACTACCCTCCTACTATCACTACTGAACTAGGGGCTCTACAATAAGCTCTGTATGCTGGCCACCTACAATCCACTTCTGTGGTGAAGTGAGTGAATATCTCTAGCCAGTCTCTTACTATATGTGGGTACTGCGGAGCATTTAATCAGCCAAGCCGCTGTCTGTATAGGAGTCGCTGCCAGTATACTAGTATCTGCTGCTGTAGCTGCCGTATAATGGACCGCCTCTCCTCTGTCACTCACCACTCGCCAACCTGTCCTCTCCCGGAGATGATTGAATGTCCGAGTCCGCCCACCTGTCCTGCCTCCTCCTACTGCTTATTGCCACTGCAATGCTGGACAACGCCTCCACCGTTGCAACTCCCGAGCAAGCGGAGCACTCCGGACCGGTCTGCCGCCGGAGCTTAGCCCCAGAACCAGACGCTATCACTGGAGCCTCTGTGCCGCCACTCAGCTCCAGGTAGCCCACTCTGGCTTCAGTGATTGAGAGTCCCGACCACCGCTGTAATCTCCGCTACCACAGAACGACCTCCTTGTCCTGCCTGCAGCACCAGCACCGTCCAGTCTACAGCTACAGTTACAGTTAGCCTACGCTCGTGCTTTTTTCTAGCACTTTCTACACTACCTTGTGCCACTGCTTCTAGCTTTTACCTGGAACCCATAAGTTTACATATATACCATTACACATGAAATACATTGTCTGATTTACAATAAATATGCAAATACACTATCCTATTTCTATATATATTATTTACTTTTTTTCACATTCCTAGCCTACATATTGAATAATGCTACACTGTGAGTGGTGTTTTGCTCCATCTGCGTTGCAAATAAGAAGCAAAATTCAAAGATAAAGACAGTATATTACCCATCTTGAAGTGACAGCCCTGCCATGCACTTCGTTCCGTATGGCATATTAATGCTAGGGGCCAGATTCAATTAGCTGTGATTTAAAGTCCAGAGCTATTCAATTATTAGGCAATTTCCATGCTTTACACCTACGTCTAATGCACATTAATCCATAGATTCCGGGTTAAGTGACCGGAATCTATGGGTTACCCCGTGCTATAAGCTTTAAAGGATGTATCTAATGCAGATTTTTACTTGCAGCCAGGGCCATAGAGAGACCGGCCGGGCCCAGGTAAAGGAGGGGGCGTGGCCTAATTGCGGGAGGCGTGGCCACAAACCCTTGACACAAAAAATGAAACAAATAAATCGCGCTGGGAGGGGGGCGCCGTAAGCCCCCCAGCCCGGCACTATCCCCCTCACAGCCATAGGAGACTGCTCCGGCTGCTGCAGTCTCACACTGCAGCCCTGCACAAGCTGTGTGCTGAGCTGCTGTGAGGGAGGGGGAGGAGCAACTCCGGACCTGGGCCCCACCGGGCCCCTCAAGTAAACCCGGGCCCAGGTAAACTGTACCCGCCCCACCCCTCTTGGCGCCCATGCTTGCAGCACCTGAGGCTGCGAGTAAAAATCTGCATTAAGTGCCCCTTCGGGGGCTTACCACGCAGAGTAGCAACACTAATTCGATATCACAGGGCTACTAAATGTGCACCTAGGTTTATGAGTACACATCTGTAGTAAGTTACTACTTTGCAGTACATTACAGATTTAAACTACAAAATAAAGAGAACAATCTTAAGTTATCCTGTAATTAGTTTCCTTACAGAGGTAATTCTACCACTTACTGGGCTCTATTTACTACAATCCGCATATTGAATGCGGATTGTAGTGTGATATTACCGAGTGAATTCGCATTGCGAATTCAGGCAATATCACAGGGATTTACTATAAATCCCTTGCAGGGACAGAGCTTGCGATAAAGCTCTGTCCCTGCGGATCCCATCCGCACTCTAGTCACGGTATTTTCGGAAAAAATACCGCGACTAAGAGCCCGCGCATGCGCCGACCGACCACCGCTACTACCCCCCCACCGACGCTAAGCCCCGCCACTAAGCCCCGCCCCCCGCGATCACGGACCCCCGCGACCCCCCCTCCCTTCATTAGAGACTTACCTGCATCCTCCTGGCCTCCGGTGATCTTCTCCGGGCTTCCCGATCAGGTGATCTCCCATACTGCACTGGGGCCCAATCACCTGATGACCAGGCCCCAGTGCACTGTAGGAAGACCAGCTGACCGGAGTGGAGCCATCACCGGAGGCCCGATCACCGATCCCTGGAGTCAGGTAAGTAAAAAAAAAATGTTTCATTTTTTTTTTCTTTTTTTTACAGTTATCAGCTTGCGGTCTGCTTAGACCACATAGCTGATTACTGGTACCGGCTCCCGCCTCTGCTCTCCCCGTTAGAGCAGAGTGGGAGCCCGGTAACCGGGGGAGACCCTGGATAACGCCACCTCCAGGTGGCGTTATTATCACAGGGCTACCCCCGGTATTTTTTTACAATTTATTTTTAGTAACTTAGGTCGGATCACATTTCCCATTACAATTATGGGAAATGCGATCTGCTTTACTAAAAATAAGTGATACTGGGGGTTGGAGTAGAATTTTACTAATTCTACTCCAATTGCCCTGTAATAACTACAGGTGAAACTAAAATAATGTGAAAAGGGTGTGAAAACACCCTTTTTCACTTTATTTTAGTAAAAATAATGTTAATAAATAGAGCCCACTGTATATATCTTGAACAGGTGCAGATTGCAGAAAGAATGGATAATAAGGCTAGGCCACTATATAAAATGCATACAGTACAGTACCTTACATCATTTAGTATGACTAGAGAACAATCTGGGCCAAATGTAATACCGTGTTTCCCCGATAATAAGACACTGTCTTATTTTTTTTTTGTTCCAAAAAACACCATAGGGCTTATTTTCGGGGTAGGTCTTATTTTAATTAGCAGTGACAGCAGTGCCCCTTATGCAGGCCCCCTTGCAGAAGTGCCCCTTATGCAGACTCCCCCCTTGCAGGCCCCCTTGTAGAAATGCCCCTTATGCAGGGCCCCCCCTGTAGCAGTGTCCCTTATGCAGCCTCCCTTATTGCAGTGCAAGCCCCCTCTAATTGATCCCCCACCCACCAGTACAGTACGGTACTTACCTGACTCTCCGCCGTCCGGGATGTCCCTCTCACTTGCGCACTGACTGGATCTAACATGATCCAACAGGCGCGGTCGCACAGGATCCTCAGCGCGCGGGTGACGTCATGACGTCACCCGCGCACTGCATGACTGGGAACGCTGGCCTCTGAAGCGTTCCCAGCTCAAAATTTGATTTTGGTAGGCCTTATTTTCAGGGTAGGGCTTAATTTGGACTGGACTACAAAAGTAAGGGTAGGGCTTATTCTTGGGGTAGGTCTTATTATCGGGGAAACACGGTAGGTGAGCGTTTAGAAAATGTGATAGTTTAGCAGTAAACTCTCACATTGGTCTAGTGTTATCTTCAAAATGGGAAAACATCTGGATGAGAGTTTAAATCGTGAGGATTGTTTGAGTCTAAACACATGGGAGTTTGCATGTTCTCACACTCTATTATATTGGCCGAGTTTAAAAAGTGTGAGAGCTTACTGCTAACCTCTCACCCCATTACATTTGGCCCTCTGTCTCTAACTAGCAGTGATTTCTGAAAATTATTCCTACCAACAACTAATTGTTTGTTAAGGGGATGTAAATTGCCACCAGTATTCTTTCACACAAATTTGGTTTAATTGCTTTTTAAAGCATGATATACATATGGAGCAGAGTTTAGTGTAGAAACAGGACACACTGACTACACATAAGGTGTCTATGCTATTTTATAACAGATCTTCATTTGGTTTAGCTGTGAATAGCTTGTCAAGTTAATTGCAAAAAGAAACCTTTGCTTCATGGTTCACTGTAATACATTTAGCTGTATCTGATCTAATTATCCAGAAGTAAAGGGGTAATAAGTAGTCATGCGTGTTCTTTAACAAGAAGGAGAACACATTCTTTTCCCTCAGCTTGGTTAACACACATACAGTAGCCGCGCTTATCTACTTTTGAAATGTCACCTCCTGGAGATCCTATAGGGGACATACAGGTGGGTGGTGCAGGGGGCTTGTCATCACAAACTGCATCATTGCAGCCTGGACCACACTGTAATATAATGCAATTTGGGGGGTCGCGTCATCAAGCCTCCGAAACGGCCACTTTACTGGGGAAAGTGGGCAGGATCCGAGAGACCGATCTACTCTCTTGGGAGTGCAGGAGAGCTCCCGGACATTTGTGAGTCTCTCCGACATGCCGGGAGAGTAAATAAGTATGACAGTAATTTGGCAACCTTTGTAGAGGTGGATTTAGGCACACATCCCAACACTAGGCCTCATCGCCAATGCATGCAACGAGACCCAGAGCTACATTTTAAAATGTTGTGAAGTATGAATTTAGGGGTGTAACACTCCTTCAGCTACAACAGCACTCCCAAGGTTAATTCACTTGCTCATTTGAGTGCAGCCCATGACACCAATGGGAGAAGAAGCCAGGAAGTCTACAGCAATATCAGCCCTGCTGGGCCTATACCTAAAGCTTTGCTTGGGGCCCAGCAGTGCACTATTTTGCCCTTGGCCATGCCAGTAACTGCTGCACCTGCTGGAGCATTGGTTGTAATAGGTGTATTAAGCTGGCCACACATCTAAAGATCTGTCCAACCAGCCAACTAGTTGATTGGTTGAAATTAAAATCTGGTAACATATGGGAGTAAATGATGATCAGCAATTTGCTCCTAAATACCAGAAAACAGATGAAAATGGTCGTTCAGAAAAGTTTCTAAAATGTCTGATCTAAACAATTTGTTCAAACAACAGTTTTTGTCCATTTTCCAGCATTTGGGAGCAAATTGCTGACTGTCATTTGCTTTCATACCTTACCAGATTTTCACTTCTTTAGATGATGTGAGGCCAGCTTTACTCTTATAGACTATTGCTTTAACTTTCTTTCAATGCAAGAACAGCCCAAAAATCAAATCACTTACTCGGATCAATGAATAAAACTGCTCTACTAGCAGCTATAAATTCTACAGTACAACAAATCCTTTTGGTTATCACCTTCCTATACTGTATATTGAGAGAGTGTAAAATTGATGTAACGTCATGAATTACCTATGTATAACTTTCACATGAGTATATGATCTCGGATATTAAACATTGTGTTTTCACTTTATGAGTTTGCTTTTAATTATTGTATAGCCAAGGCAGTAACTAGAGCTCTGCGAGTGGTGCCACTATCCAGGGCTCTAAGTAACAACTAACTATAAGTAACAACCTCTCTGTAGCTGGCCAAAATCTGGAATAGATTATTTGCCTTATTCCGCATTCAGACATGGAATTTTGCATGTTTCTCCCAGGCGAATTCTGTATTAAGTGCTTCAGGCGGAAAGTCCCCTATTCTTTTTGTTATGCCATCTTATACTGTACCTTAACCGCACCAAAAAGCATAAATAATTAACATTGTAGCCGCAGATCTGCTTATACTCCAAAAATCCACAACAAAGAAGAATTTAGAAACACCGCAAATGTCAAACTTGTAGATTAAGGCCCTGATTCAGACCCGCTCGCTGCCGCAGGCAGCTTGCAGGGTCCGTTGGTGTTTTTTTTTTTTCGTCTGGCCGCTCGCAAAGCTGTGGGAGACCTCCCACAGCTTGTGTGAGCGGCTAGGAGGCCGTCGCTATAATCGCGACCATCGGCCTTGCAACGAGACCCTGTGGTAGGGTCTTAGCTACCGCAAGGCCGAGTGGACTCCCTGCTCTAATAGAGCAGGAAGTCCACTACTGACATCACTAGTGATGTTAGTAGGACCTCCCACAAACACCAGGCGTTCCTCAGGGAACGCCTGCGTTTGTGCAGACACCCCCTCTCCCCGCCTACAAAATGGGGCAAGCGGTCACTCACAATCGACAGCCGACCCATCTTGTAGTGAGCCCCGCAGCAACTGAGCTGCAGTCGCTGGACGGGGCTTGTGCACGCCGGACGCAGCACGTGCGCAGTGGGGCACCATGAAGTCCCTTGCGAGCGGCTCTAAATGAGCTCCTAAAACTCCAAATCCTAATACTTCTGCAAAATAGCCTATTCTGACCCAAAAATCACTTTACTCTAATTTCACTCATTTCAAATCAAGTCAGGTTTCTGCAGACTGGTCTAACGCAATAAAAACAACAATGCTATAACTTGCCCCAATTCTCAGAAATATGTAATAAAATAAAGTACAAAAAAATGTATCAACCTTGATGTCAGATGAATAAATAATGAAGTACTACTTTTAATATATTCGGATATGTAGCCAAATGAATATTAATGGTCTCATTTACAAGGTAATTAGCAGTAATAGTTTTGGCACTTCGTCATTTGCACAATTAATTAGGGAATTTTCTTCTGTTCACAAAAATATCATGATTTCATTATTTAACATTGGCCCATTTGTCAGCCGTATGGCAGGGATGAGAGCCATGTACAAACAACTTCTGGAGGATGGTAAATAGCAGCAATGCCAAAATAGCTTTGCAGGCTATAGATCCATTGCAGGCTATAGAACCACTAGAGTTACATTTATATTTTATATACATACAACCACCGCTCTGAACTACTTACAAACCAATATGATCCCTCCCAGAGTCCCCGTGCATGCACTGGCCGACTGCCGCACATGTGCAGATGGACTCCTGGGTCATAAACCTGGAAGTCCCCACACAGCAAAGGGCAGCTCTTATCGGAAGAGTTGTCCTTGCTTAATTCATCATGCATGCAGCATTACTAAATGCCCGTATGTATGTGATTATTGGCGGAATTCATCACGTCCAAAATGCGATGCTTGATGCATTCTACCCATAATAATTTTGAAAGAATGTTAAGGGAACCTCGGTAAACCTGTATTGTCATTATGCAGTAACTGTTCCTAAAGACATTGCTTGAGAAATATACTACCATTATTCACCAAAGCCTTGATATTATGTAGCTAGAGTTCTTCTATTTTCATTACCTTGGATAACACACAAAGCTACTCTTTGTATATTAATGTATCACATGTAAAGTTCTGCTTTCTGTACCCAAGGAATACACAATAAACAAATCTGCAACCATCTATGGCATCTGAGCTGATCAGTGGCCGCTATGCTAAGAATCCACTGAATTTGACATCTCTATGCAGCTGATTTTAAACACTGTATAAATTCATCTGATTAAATCTATAAAATAATGGTCACAATCCCCAGGGTCTATAGAGGGTCTATTCGGGTCTAAAAATCGGGATGTAGTTAATATGTCGGCGGACGGGATGCAGGCCACCGATATACCGACGTCGGAATCCCGCCGCTCAGCAAAATGCCGACATTGCTATCCCGAAGTGAATCAGGAAACCGGCGTCGGCATCCCGACCGCCAGAATCCCGATTGAGGGATCCGGGTAAGTATCAGCGTTAGCCCAGGGAAGGGGGGGAATTAGGGTTAGACACCCCCTGAGGAGGGTTAGGTACCACTAAGGGAGGGTTGGGGGGGGGGGGAGAGGGGAGGAATAGGGTACTTACCTGCTCCTGTCGGGATGTTCACTCATCGACCTTCCTACTCAGCAGCCGGTATTTCATACCCATTCCCTACAAATCAACAGGGGGGAAAATTTTTCTTACGTGGTCAGCTATGTGTGCTTAGCATGCTCACAGTTACCCCACTGAAGACGCATCTCCTTCAAACAAGAGTTTTCTTGTTTCCATACTGTATGATAACAAGAAGGTGAGAGAACGTTATTTTCAGAGACTCCCTCATTCTTCCTCACTATTAGGATGTCCTTGTGGGCACGTGACACATGACTCTCGTTCATTTCTCAAAATAGCCCGGGCTACAGATCTGTAGGTGTTTATGAACATCCACCATGTTTGTAATACTTCTGCAGAACCCTGTTGGTGTTGGGTCATTTTCATTTGCTGGATTAAGATGGAGGTGAAAGAACTTGTATATTGCAAAACTGGTAAATTCAAAGCATAATATTGTTGAACATTTTATTACCTTTCTTCAACAAGTTGCTTTACAAAAGAATTTCATTGGGTTATCAACTCTCTTCAACTGCTTCTCCAGGTAAGGATGTAAACATAGGTACCGCAATTAAAAAACATATGACTTTACTAGGCATGAGCTTGCTCCTGCCTGCTCAGGTGCATAGAAGACTGGTGCCAGTCCTACCCTGACAAAGCCATGTTTGACCACTTTTTTTTGTCTATCTACACAAAGAGGAGTGAAGAACAGCATCAAGCCCCCTGCATGCCCCGAAACATTGGTCTTCCATGTGACACATCACATTATAATCTCTCAAGTCTCCAAGTGCCCCTGTTCATCACGCCTCTATTGATAATCCATCAGAGGGCACAGGAGCACAGAATATTGTTTCAAGCAGAGTGCCGGTCTACTAGGATTATATATCTATCGATAAGTATACATATGTATAAATTGGTTCCGGGCGCTGAGATGTAGGGGGAAATGGTCACTTCTTACCCGGGCCGGCTTGAGTCAGTAGCACATCAGGCAGGAAGAAAAAGGCAGCTGTGTGCTGGGCTATGGAGGGTCCAGGGCTTGAGCAGAAGCAACCACAGGGGGTGGCCACTGGCTGAGGGGGACAAATTTGCCCCCTTCCAGACTTTGCGGCACTGAGAATTGGACTTTAAATAAAAAAAATGGTAGGGGTTGTAGCCACACCTCCAAGATTTAGGCACGCCCTCTCCCCTTTACCCAGACTCGTCAATGCCCTTTGACAGCCCTGTCCAGGTTTCAATAAGAGTGTGTAGAAGAGGCGAGAGCAGTCTGTATGCCCCTGACAGAGTGGTGGCCAAATACTTTTGTAAAACCTCAAGGTTCATCTATCGGTATCACATAAATAGAGGAAAAGCTGTGTCCATCTTGCATACAATATCTAGCACAGTACCCAAACCTAATTTGTAAAAAGCATACATGTTAAAATGTCCTAGCATGTAAATATTCAGAGTGTAATGAAAATGGATAAAAATTCATCCTGAAGGTGTTAATTATGGCTGGAAATACAAATGCACCAATAAAAAGGTCTATTCTCTCTCAAATGTAAACAAATTGCATTCAGTTACTTCCAAACAACTAATGAAGACAAATTTTAAATCTAATATCCCATTTTGCTGTATATGGTAATGTGCCAGATAGCATTCAGCGGGGAAACAGCTTCTGCCAAGGGAAAGGAAGTGCTCACTTTACTGGAGCTTGTCACATCCAACAATTGCCGCTAAGGGGCTTATTCAGTAAGCTGCTACTAATGGAATTGTATAACTCAAGTGACTGCGTTATATGGTCAGGCATAATGAGATGAAGTACTTCAGTGCTCCTCATATACATACTTCTAATCCCTGCTTGTTACTGTAATATGTAGTCACAGATGTTATTAAAATAACTTGAATGCTAGGGCTGCAGTTCAAGGTCCGGGAATGGCTTCAGAGCCACATATTGTATATCACAACCCATGCACATTATAAGATTAAGACAATAAGGTCTTTTTCAAAAACTGAAGAATATGCAGTGAGCGATAGACATTTCTTTTTTTGTAAATGCATTTAATTATCTGCCACTTCCATAACAAGGAGCTCTCCCACATTCAAGCTTCTTATTCTCACCTATAAAGCCATCATCCAATCTCCTCCACTAACATCTCCAATCTCATTTCCAACTATCCTCTGACAATGACCTTATGAGAAAGCCTCCTATAATGAGGAAACTAGTCATAGGTGTTTCCATTGTGCCTTTCCAAGTTTGCTGGACTATGATTATTCTCCCTATATTGCCTCCTACGCTGGAAGTACTGCATATTGATCTGCATATTGATCTCAAGCACAATGGTTTTATAACCATGGC
The DNA here is from genome assembly GCA_031769625.1 of Taudactylus pleione. NCBI lineage: Eukaryota > Metazoa > Chordata > Amphibia > Anura > Myobatrachidae > Taudactylus > Taudactylus pleione. The sequence continues at coordinate 8,503,399 of JAUIMM010000484.1, forward strand.
TTTTAATGTAGGTGACTTTTCCAGCTTGCAGCACTCCTTAGGTTGATGGCCTCAGGCTCAGTGGAGTATCTATAATAGGCGCAGGCTGTGTATGGCACAGGGTGTGCCAGTGTAAGCGCCCCTCCCCTCCCATGTTTAGGGGAGCCATACACTGCACACTCTGCACCCATGTTCTGTAATACTTACCGTCCCGTAGACACGCTGCAGCAGCAGCAGTGCATTTTTTTCTTTAGGTACACCTATACACAGGCTTGTTTATACAAATAGCTAATCAGCCATTTATGTGGCAGCAACTCAGTGCAAAAAAAAAACCAAAAACATACAGACATGATCAAGAGATTCAGTTATTATTCAGATCTAACACCAGAATTGCTAAGAATTGTGATCTACTTTAATTGACTGATGGCGATGTGATTGTTGGTGTCAGATGGTCTCTAGAGTTTACACATATATATCTTACAAGATGTTACAAAGTATATGCAGCCCCATATAGGGGTAGCAAAAAAATATAATAAAAACAGAGTTACAGGGTATGAGTACTCACAAATGTTTGAGAGGTGAAGGCCATGCAGGGAGAGAGTACGTCTTGCAGTCAACCGATACATTGCTGAGGAGGCAGCAACCAGTGCTAGCTGTCCAGTAAATAGCAGGGTCAAGCAGGAGGACGACTTAATGAACTAGTAGAATAGCAGATGGTGTAGGAGAGGAGGGCAGAAGATGGTTAATTAATGAACAAACCGACCTGTCTACGCACAATATGTTCATAACTAGGACTCCCTCTGTCTGATTGAGGCTGTTCTGCATTCCCGGGGACCAGCAAGTGATTAGCCATCTCCCAGAAAACATCAACTCTGCCCTGAACATGCCATGTCACATTTTGGAGACTCAGGATGGAGTTTTGATCCAGCATGCACTGGTAGGCTGGCGGCAAAGGGTTCGGCGCTGGCAGTGAGGAGAAGAGCAGCAACATAGGCTTTCACATATCAGTGAAAGTTAAATTAACCATTTATAGTTTATTATCCCCACTGTCACTTTGACTTGCAGATTATATAAGTAGTAGTTCTAGTAGTTTTGTACCCATCCCTGAGCCCACTGTGCCCCAATTACTTCCATTGTCCATGCATCCATCCCGCTATGCTTAACCCTGTGTCGGGTTCTCGTTTCCTACTGTATCATATCTCCACTTCTGCCAGTGGAAGTAATTGTGGAAAGCCATCTTGCTTTATTATATAGATAATTTGCAGAAATGAAAAGACTAGTTACATAGCCATGTATTATATTCTTATAAATCAACAGTAACTGGTCTCTCGGAACCATTTGTCTCTAACTGATGATTACAGGAAACCTTGGGAACACTCTACACAGTGAAAAGAATCACTGCATCTCTGAAGCCAATGAAATAGAAAACTAAATGGACAACCTCTCAAGGAACCAAGTGTTATGAATGATGGGATAACAACATTGTTGTGTCAAAGATTTACAGTAGAACATATGAGTAAATAACAAGGTTATAAAGCCAGCATTAAGAACCGATCGGCTTCTACAATGGATTATCAAACAATGAAGAGTTACTTAAGGTGTGAGACTGTCCAGATAATGATCACACTGTAATACACAGAAGCTGCGTTTATGATAGCACTGGAGCCTCTCTCTTCCAAAACAGTATGTACATGTAAATCTACATCATACTGATAATTCCATCAGCCATCAGAAAGGCAATGAGAGGTCTGGAGTACTTTCTGCATCCTATTTAGAAACAAGTATTCACATAAATGTAATACAGGTTGAGTCTCCCATATCCAAAATGCTTGGGACCAGGGATATTTTGGGTATCTGAATATTCCGTATTTTGGAATATTTGCATACCATAATGAAATATCTTGGGAATGGGACCCAAATCTAAACACAGAATGCATTTATGTGTTATATACACCTTATACACACAGCCTGCAGGTCATTTTATACAATATTTTCAATAATTTTGTGGCTCAAACAAAGTTTGTGTACATACATTAAATTCATTTATGTTTCATATACACCTTAAACACAAAGCCTGAAGGTAATTTTATACAATGGTTTTAATAATTTTGTGCCTTAAACAAAGTTTGTGTACATTGAACCATCAAAAAGCAAATGTTTCACTATCTCAGTCATGCTAAAAAAAATTCTGTATTTCGGAATATTTGGATATGGGAGACTCAACCTGTATATTCGCCTATAAGCTAATATTTGCAATAAATATTTGGTTTTAATATCTTAATTTACACTAATAAAAAGGAATTTGTTTCTGAACTGGTTTGTTACATTATGTGAAAAACCACTTTTGTTAGCAACCATAGGTCCCCTTATAAACTCTAGTGCCAGGTTCCAGTGCAGAGGATTTATATATCAGCACTGGAAAAATCCTCTAATGCTGGCCATACACCAGCACGATTTCGGGCCGATTAGCCGATTTTTGACGAGTTGTATGATGGATCTTGTGAAAATCATTATTTTAGTAGGATATGTTCCGTTGCGCAGTCCCGCAGCTCCTAAATTGGATGGTATGATCAGATGTGCAGCCCATATTGTCAATCGTATCGTGTGCAGATCGTACCGTAAATTTAGTGCATGTGATGCATCGTGCGTTCATTTATGTCATTTCAATGACATTTTTCAGAGAAGCGTGTGAGGCACACGATCGATCGTATGACAGATCGTGTGTAAAGAAAAACACCAAATCATACCGCCGGGAGCTCCGGGGAATCGTATCGTATGCTGGTCGTGCAGGTGTATGGCCAGTATAAGAGGTTCTATCACCTAGGGTCTGAGTTGTGGAGTGAATTCATCACCTGATTAGATTGGCTGTGGCTCCTATCCAACATCCTGTACTGACAAATTGAGGGCCTGATTCAGAGGCTTGTGCAAGTGTTGGTGGTGCACACAATGCTGTGCCCATAACCACAAGAGGTGTTTCAGCGTTCATGAAAGTGAACGTCACGGGGTTTGCCTACTCCAGCACGATAGTACACAAAGAGTAGGCAGCAATAGCATATTACTGCTGCCGCAGTGGCAACTACATACACCTTTGCAGGGGCGTATCTTCCTATTGGCCTGGATGGCCCTCGCCAGGGGCGCCGGCCGAGGGGGGTGCCGTTGCCACCCGACATCATTAACAAATGATCACTGGTCTCCTGTTTGCTCTGCGCAGTGTGCCGCAGATAGCTGTCATTAGTAAATGATCCCTGGTCTCCTTCTGCTCTTATCAGTGTCCTCTATTGATTGTTAATGTGTATCAGGCTTCTTATATGTCCCTTTATATCAGAAACATTTAAAGTTAGAGAGACTAATTTGTTTATTTTTTTCAAATATATCTCTTCTCCCACAATACCCACCACATACCAATCACCACTCACTAATTCCCATATGTCAACCTTGCAGGAAAAGAGTGTAAGCACCACATCAACCACAATGCTCTATTCCCACAATGCACCTTGTTATTGATGCCCTCTTTTCCTGTGTTGTTGACATATAGAAATTAATAAACAGTGCTTGCATGTAGTAAGTGTTATAACTGAAAAAATATAAAAATATATATATTAAAAAAAAGTATATATATATATATATATATATATTTATTTATTTATTTATTGTCTCCCTATTTCAATGGACCCATGTGGGCGGTTTTACCAGTGAATTATATGGCAGAGTTAAAAAAGCATATTGCAGTGTACAGTCCAATTTGAATATATGTAAATAATTTTACCCATAATGCATGTTTGTTTTTGATGCTATGTTTTCAAGCTTTTCCTGTGTATTTTGGCATTAGTAAATAGTGGTTTGCAATAGAGTAAGTTCTGTAAAAGATATATATATTAAAAAGAGAAAAAAAAAAATATTCTCCCTATTTATACAGGTGTCTGAATTAAACTACCCCCAGTGTGTGTTATTTTATTTTTTCAAGTAGAAGCAGTCCCCAGGCGCCAGTCCCTTAGTTTGCCAGGGGAGCTTGGGCCCCAAGATACACCCCTGCACCTTTGAATCAGGCTCTGAATCTCCAGCTCAGTCCTCTCACTGTGTCTACAGCACCTTCCTGGTTGTCAAATGCCAACAGCTGGAGAACTGGTCAAGAAGGAAGGAGGAGCTCACATTTACAAAAGAGCAAATTTCATTTTATTGATAGAGATAAGAATACAACATAAAAAAAGACTTCCCTTGCAACATTATTTGCTCACTGAGTAAAGCCGTACAACTCCTCATGTGCAACATGATTCTATTTAAAATTACTTCCTGTCCACAAAACTCACTGTGACATTTTCCAGCACTGTGATTTGTTTAAAGCATAGATAAAAATGAACATTTATTTTCTGTTCTTTTTTAAAAATTATAGCATATTCCTACCAGGCTAGTTTTAGCAATGTACATTCTCTTGGGCAAAAATTTTAGTTAAAAGGGTTTGCACTGAAAAATGTAACAAAGCTACTACACAGTAATGGTGCATACACACGGTCAGATTTTTCCTTCAGATCTGAACGATAACGATTTAAAAATCGTTCAGTCGTTCATATCTGAAGGAAAATCTGACATATCTGACATGCCTGAATGATGGACGATGAACGATGCGCGTTCCCGTTTGTCAGATAACGATATCTGACATCTGATTTGTTTGCAGTCAGACTTGGACGATTCCATTCATTTTAATGCAGTCAAAAATCGTTCAATCGTTCAAAACTTTGGTAAAATCGTTCAAATCGTTCATCTGACAAATCTGACCGTGTGTATGCTCCATAAGTCCTATGTTCTTGTGCATATTATTATTATTATAATTAGTTAATTATATAGCACCAGCAAATTCAGTTGAGCTTTACAATTGGGAACCAAAAGTAATGTAACAAGACTGGTTAAATAACAGACCGATAGAAGTAAGAGGGTCCTGCTCGATAATCTATAGGGAAATAGACATTGATACACAAGTATAGGTCTTCCATATTATATATTGCTCCAATCAGATGTCAGAGGTTCTTGGTGGGTTGTATGACCAACTCACACAGGAATGTTGGCCTAGGGTTAGGAGGATGTGAAAGTGAAGGAGAAAAAAAGTAAAGTTATGTATGGACTATATAGCTATATATAGGGGATGAGTAGGATAACTTATGGAGGTTATGTGAGTAGTTCTGGAATTTGATAAGCTTATCTGAAGAGATACATTTTCAGGGAATGCTTGGAGACTGGAGTGAAGTTTTGTTAAGTGTGGGAGGGCATTCCACAGAGTGGGTGCAGCCAGCAAGAAGTCCTGTAACCGTCAATGGGAGCAGGTAATGTGTGTGGATGAAAGACACAGAACTTGTGCTCACCGGAGAGGTCGATCTGGGCAATATTTTGATTAACGTGATAAGCATTTGAATTTACATTCTCAGTACAGACAGGTTATGATGGCAATCAATACATATTCTCTCCACTGCTTGGATTGTATCAACAGTATGGGGGCTTTTATGTTGAGAATTTGCTAGACGGAATTGAGAGTAACTTCCCTGTTTAAGATGATGGTGGTTATGTAATAGTTTTCAAGATGAAAGAACTGGTGTGATTTCGGTGAGTTGACCTCTAAATTTTAAGTGGCAATCATTTATAAGGCAAAACCAGTCTTTTGACTGATGGCCTTTTAAGATTTAGCATTCAATTTGCATAAACACACCATTTCTTTAATCTCAGAACCTAGAACATAGCCCCCCTTGACTCTCAAACTCAACTACCTTATGCAGGTCATACATCTACGGGTCCGTTCTTCAAGTTCTGTGATGCTGATTGGACGATTTGTCAGGGGATTTGCAAAAACCAGTATGTAAAAAAATCTTGACTTTCCAATTCTGATAATAGAAGAATCCGAACATATTAGACTTTGCTAATCCCCCGACCCAGACACTGGAGAATGATGAATTGGCCCGATACACTCCTGAAGCATGGGCCCTTAGTTAGAGTAGCCCCACCCCCTTTCCAGCCACCCTGCAACCAGCTTAAAAGTACAGAGATGGCATGGTGACCATATCCAAGTATAAACACTACAGTTATCTCATGTATATTATTCAGATAAATAATACACATTCTTTGATATACAGTCAGGTGCATAAATAGTGGGACATTGACAGAATTTTCATATTTTGGCTTCTATTCACCACCACAATGGCTTTGAAATGAAACAAACAAGATGTGCTTTAACTGCAGACTTTCAGATTTAATTTAGGGTAATTACATCCAAATCAGGGGAACAGTGTAGGAATTACAACGGTTTCTATATGTGCCTCCCACTTTTTAAGGGGCCAAAAGTAATGGGACTATCAACTCAAATGCTATTTCATGGACAGGTGTGGGCTATTCCCTCGTTATTTCATTATCAATTACGCAGGCAAAAGGTCTGGAGTTGATTCTAGGTGTGACATTTGCATTTGGAATCAGTTGCTGTCGACTCTCAATAGGCGATCCAAAGAGCTGTCACTATCAGTGAAGCAAGCCATCAGTAGGCTGAAAAATCAAAACAAAACCATCAGAGAGATAGCAAAAACATTAGGTGTGGCCAAATCAACTGTTTGGAACATTCTTAAAAAGAAAGAACGCATCGGAGAGCTCAGCAACACCAAAAGACCCGGAAGACCATGGAAAACAACTGTGCTGGATGACAGAAGAATTATTTCCCTGGTGAAGAAAAACCCCTTCACAACAGTTGGCCAAATCAAGAACACTCTCCAGGAGGTAGGTGTATATGTGTCAAAGTCAACAATCAAGAGAAGACTTCACAAGAGTGAATATAGAGGGTTCACCACCAGATGTAAACCATTGGTGAGCCACAAAAACAGGAAGACCAGATTAGAGTTTGCCAAACAACATCTAAAAAAGCCATTACAGTTCTGGAACAACATCCTATGGACAGATGAGACAAAGATCAACTTGTACCAGAGTGATGGGAAGAGAAGAGTATGGAGAAAGAAAGGAACTGCTCATGATCCAAAACATACCACCTCATCATTGAAACATGGTGGCGGTAGTGTCATGGCGTGGGCTTGTATGGCTGCCAATGGAACTGGTTCCCTTGTATTTATTGATGACGTGACTGCCGACAAAAGCAGCAGGATGAATTCTGAAGTGTTTCGGGCAATATTATATGCTCATATTCAGTCAAATGCTTCAGAACTCATTGGACGGCGCTTCACAGTGCAGATGGACAATGACCCGAAGCATACTGCAAAAGCAACCAAAGAGTTTTTTAAGGCTAAAAAGTGGAATGCTATGCAATGGCCAAGTCAATCCCCTGACCTGAATCCAATTGAGCATGCATTTCACTTGATGAAGACAAAACTGAAGGAAAAATGCCCCAAGAACAAGCAGGAACTGAAGACATTTGCAGTAGAGGCCTGGCAGAGCATCACCAGGGATGAAACCCAGCATCTGGTGATGTCTATGCATTCCAGACTTCAGGCTGTAATTGCTTGCAAAGGATTTGCAACAAAGTATTAAAAAGTGAAAGTTTGATTTAGGATTGTTTAGTTTGTCCCATTACTTTTGGCCCCTTAAAAAGTGGGAGGCACATATAGAAACCGTTGTAATTCCTACACTGTTCCCCTGATTTGGATGTAATTACCCTCAAATTAAATCTGAAAGTCTGCAGTTAAAGCACATCTTGTTTGTTTCATTTCAAAGCCATTGTGGTGGTGAATAGAGGCCAAAATATGAAAATTCTGTCAATGTCCCAATATTTATGCACCTGACTGTATATTGTGTCAAATAGTGGCTTTACTTGCTATTCAAAAAGGTGTTTCATTTTCAGCATTGTTGTTACCTTTCACTCTCCAATTCCGTGAAGCAGTGTCAAGTTTAATAAACTGTGTGACAGCTGGTGACTTGGTGAAACCTGACAACAAAAAGTCAAACAACTGAAGTAACTCTAGGTCAGCCTGGAAAGTTAGACAATACCTGAAAGGGAAGATTCAAGATTTGAAAAGAGAATTGCAACAGGAGTCAAAGTATCAATTCAAGTTCTGTAATTTCAGCCATGGGCCATATTCAATTTGAGGAGAAAAGCCCGTTTTGGCGAAGTATCGCGGGTGACGTCATTTCGCCAGGTGGAAACTTTTTGCCGTATTCAATTTCAAAGACTTTTCGCCTAGGCGGAAAGTCAATGCAATGGACCCAGCGAAAAAGTTTCGCCTATGAATACCAGGCGGAAAAAAGTACAGAATTGGGGTGCAACATTGCGGGAACCCCGTGCAGCCTTAAAGACAGTTCCCCAAAAGGATTGCAGGTGCTTGCGGCAGGTGGATTTTTCATGATTTTTTAAACTTCACTTTAGCAACTTTTAAATATGCTACCCCCCATTTTCAGGTAAACCTGAAAAAACCTGCTAATTGCTATTCTTCACCACTTATGCAAAGACGCTAATTAGCAACTAATGCGAGCATTTAAGTACCCCAAATAGCTTCAGCAGGTCTATTCGGGGGTATCCATAGTGATCCCCCATGTCAGTGCATCTTTTGGGGGGTGTCAGGCTGATTTCCCCAAATCTGACAGGACTTTGCACATTTCAATTTTGCCGGGTGCCGTTTTCGCATCCTTTGAAATTGAATAGGGCGAAAAGCGCGCGCGCGCGGAGTGTTTTCTCCCAAAACACGCGATATAGGCGGAAAGTCCAGGACTTTTTGCCTCAAATTGAATTCTATGTTAGGACAAACTGGCGCCTGGCGGGTTGAGATCATAGCCAAGACTTGCTTTTAGGGATGTAGGTGAGAGAGGACTGCATCATGTCCTGGTGTATGCTTGTCCTTCTGACATTTCTTGCCAGTATTTAACAAATGCTTCTCAGCAGCAGCATCCTCCCTGGACTCTCTGCAGCCCAGCACACAACAGCGTGTGCTAGGCTGGGGAGAGAGACTGCTGACACTGAGCAGCTGCAGTCTTCTCTCTCTCTCACTGCCCAATGTGCTACTGACCCAGAACCCCGCTGGGTCCTGTGACAGGGGCATAGCAAGACCTAAGGGGACCATATCCTCACGGGTTCCACCACTCCTCAACCCCACCTCACACCCACTACTCAGGGCACTCAATATCAGCTTCCAGGAACTAAGAATTAACAACAGTGCAGCCAGGGCAGTCGCTCAGGGGCCACCACACATGGGGTGCCCCCACAGATGCCTATATCATCAGTTTGGGGGGCACTGTGGCATAATGTGAACTGGGCGTTCTGTGTGGCACAATGGGCCTGATTCATCAAGGAAAGCACAGAAGAGAACACACGCACTTGGCCGATGTTTTTGCTCTGCGCATGCATCGCACTGCACGTGTGCGAACCTGCCAGTGTGATTAGATATGGTACGCAGACTACACGCAGTGTGTACGCAGACCCTTCCGAAAATGATTGACAGGAAGTGCCGTTTGTGGGTGGTCAGGCGAACGCAGGAATTATATATAACGCCGTTATAGGGGCGTGCATTATTAAGGCAGTGCGGTGGCATACACAGCCATACCGTAAGCTGTACATAGTAAGCAGACAAATTCCTGCGGCATGTCAGGTCACCCACTATTATGCCAATGGGTCCAATGGCTCTTGATGTTACAGATGTTTACGCTATCTTGCGTGCTGATCATGTGAAAAAGGGAGATGGGCAGTTTAATATGGGGCTGGGCGTCTGCATCTTGTGCTGTGGTCTGGATTTGCCATTAACGTCAGATCCTGTTGAACGCTAGCATTCTTTGTTTGAATGCTAGGCACTGGAAACCTATCGGCAAACATTGCACTTGTTTCCTTAATGGATCCTGTGCGCACATAAGATTCCACTATAGCAATTCTTTCTTGCAGAGAAATAGGATTCTGGGGAATAGTACAATAAACTATTTTTCAGCACTGTCACACTCCGGACACTTAAAACCACCTTTTTACCTCTCTGGTGCCTGTCCAGGCTAGCGCTGATGTCCAATCGCGCTGTGCATCACTCCCGGATAGCACATCGCTCTCGACTGGTGCTGAGGTCTACTCCTGCCCCGTCTGCTCAGTATCCTGTCACTGAGCATGGAGATGGCTCTCCGCAGTCACTTGCTCACAGCATGTCTTCCCAGCATGATGGTATACAAACTGCATGCCAGAGTTCCCTCCAGAAAAACAGTATGGGCGCAGCAATATTTTACTCTGTCACCCGACGCTCTTCCTCCACTTAGAGTGCTGCTTCCAGACCAGTTGATCGCAGCATCCAATCCCTGGGGATCCACCCCTACAAATTCCTTTCTCTGACTGGCTCTCATTGCCAGTACAAAGTCACTTCTTGCTGAAGTTACAGCTCAGTACTGAGCTCCCAGGTACTTTGGATATAACGGACTGGGACCATTCAGATACAGTTCCTAGATCTGGTAAACAAGTCTCCGATACCATCTTGCACACCAGTCTGGTTTTACCACTGAGACTTGTTCTTACAGCAATCATCGGTTCCGGCCGAAATCTCCAACCATCGTTCTCATCAGATGATTCCAACATCAGACTCTTATCAATTAGGTTCTCCAATATCGGTCACAAACCGATGAAGTTCATCAATTCTTCAACATAGAATTCAATTCTATCAAGTTCTTCAAATCATCAATATCCTTCTCAAATCGATCCAGCTCCCTCAATCCAGCATCATCGATCCCAATCCGATTCTGCTCATTCAGTCAGTATTATATATTCAGTTCCATTCCAACCTGCTGTTCAATAAAGACTTTCTATTCCTGTTCTCACCTTCGGGCCCATCATCCACTGCTGTATCTCTACCTCCTCACATCTATACATGAGGAGGTCCTGGCTATAATTAGGAACATTTTACCAATATACTATAAAATTGTACTCAAACAAACATACTCATTGATAATAAGTATTCACATTCCTTGGCATTTTTTTTACATTTTATTTTCAGTCAATTAACCATGTGAATCCAAAAGTCAGTGTTTATTTTAGGTTTTTCTTTTGCAATCAATGTTTGTTTTTCTATTTATAATTGATAGCTTTAAATAATATGAATTACATAATGAGGGCAAGATGGATTAATGATTGCATCATCACCTACTCACCTGAGTTAAGGTTCGCTGTCATGTATCATTCTCTTGTCCAGATGTCCCTTCCAATATACAGTTGTCCCGGCAACACTGGTATTCCTGGGATTCTAACCTGGCAGTACATATGTAGCCATTGGCCTGCACATACGCAAGGTACCAGTAATGCAGAGGGAACTGGGAAATTTTATGCAAAGTAGCCCTTAGGCTACAATAGCCAACACCATCTAATGAGATGATTTGGGCAGAACACAGTAAAGTTAAAAAAAAAAAAAAAACTTCAGCCCGCCCCCTCTGCTACAGACCGGGGCTAGGTAGGAGGGGGAGGGGGGAAAACTGGGTGGGGGGGTTGGAGTGGGACACAATTGCCGCAGCTGTAATACGTGCTTTGCATGCCCCCCTTTTGTGAACGTAATGGCACATGAGCAGCACTGATTACAGCTGTGGTAAGTTAGAGCAGGCAGGGAAAAGTATCTATTTTCTGCTTTTTCGGAATAGATAGTTATGAAGAGGAGGAATGATGAATTCCTTCGGTAATTAGGTAGATCTCCATGCCAGTTCTAAACCTAATTACCTCCATCAATTTTTTAGTAATGATGAAAAGGCCCCCTAGTTTCTTGTAACTTTACTCATACTATCAGCTGGTACTGAGCTTTGGACACCAGTCAGGGCCTAACTAATGGTGGTCTTACAGACATCTGTTTGCTGTAGTAAATGATTATGGCACCAGTAGCTTATTCTCAGCAACTATTCAGGTCTATTCATGTATTGCACGTTCATGTGTTATCAGCCTGCAGGCTTTGCTCTCTGATATATTTTAGGTTTTGTTATCGGTTTGTGTTCTTTGTAGATGTAGTTTTAAAAATAAATATTAATTTGTAATATTGATGCACTCAGGAGATATTAATACTTTTTATAGCTACAAGCTATCTCTAGCGCTGTTATTGTGTGATTTGTTTCTACTGAAGGTTAGACCTGGTCACCTTCATCACAGCACGGCCTGCACATTGTCCCCATCATGTCGGCTTTTCCAGCAGCACTCCCCTCCCTCTCAGCCTGTTCAGACACTGTGAAAGGAAATAATAACTTTGGCCAGAACACAAGGCACTGGGAGGGAAACATAAACTTTTACTTTACATCATTTAACTTCCCCGCTGCCTTTTCCAGTTCCTGACTTAGCTCTGTACTGTAGAACTGACAGGAACACACCCCTAGCTCACCCCTCCTGAAGTGTAGACCCCTTCTCCAGTCACAAGCCTGGGCCTGATACTGAAGCATTACTTACAAACCCAATTCACAAACTAAAAGCCTGTGTGTCATTTTTAAATTGGTGACCTGAAAATCTTCCTAAACAGGGGCAGTGCCAGATATTACCTTGTATTTGTGATTGTGTTGTTTTTATCAGTATGTATGTGGTTGTGTGGGTAATCTACAGTAGGTGGAAACTGCAAAGTTTAACCATTGTTTCTTTATGTATGCTGTATAAAAAGAAGTATGTATGCGTGTACACTAAACACACATTTGGCAAGACTGTAGAGAAAACACACTGTCCTGTACACATACACAATAGGTAACAGATACTTGGCACTAGCCCTGAGGGCACTCTAGGTGGCACTCCCTCCTATCAGCAGTGGTATCAGTAGTTATGGAGCATACACACGGTCAGATTTGCCAGATGTGTCAGATGAACGATTGAACGTTCCGAACGATCTGAACGATTTGATGAACGATTTGACCAACGATTTGAACTATGAATGATTTTTTATTGCATTAAAATGAATGGAATCGTCCAAATTTGACTGCAAAACACATCAGATGTCAGATATTGTTATCTGACCATCGGGAACGCGCATCGTTCAGACATGTCAGATTTTCCTTCAGATATGAACGATTGAACGATTTTTTAAATTGTTATCGTTCAGATCTGAAGAAAAATGTGATGGTGTGTATGCACCATTACTGTATCCTCTTCACCTGGGACTGTAAATGTGACATCACAGCCAAGCTACATTCCCTGTGTGACACTGACATGACGGAGCACCAGCCTCATGTAAGAGGTCCGCACTAGATATGTCTAATGGTAGCACCAACCTTGTACACACTTGTATATAATATTTTGTTAGTTACATTGTAAAATATAGGAAACATCCTACTACAATGAAAATGGCCAAGTGAACCCTCTTCCCATTTAGGTGTATATTTATGAAGCAGAGATAAGCCAAATCTCAGGTGATCAGATATTTCTCCAGCGCTAGCCTATTTTGTACCTCTTAAGGCCATCCAAATATACCTCTATATGCAGGGACGTCTTCAGAGAGGAGGGGCCCGTGTGCATCCCCCATCACGGGCCTCCTCCTCTCACCCCTGACTGACGCGGCTGGGCCGGCCACTGCAGAATCCGTAGACTCTGGGCACTAGATTGTGCCCAGAATCTACTGTGCATGTGCAGATCACCGGGGAAATGGCACGGCTGCCATTTTCCCAGCGATTTCCTCTCAATACATGCGCAAAACGCCGGAAAAATGGCAGCGGCAGCAATTTTCCGGCATTTTGAGCAGTGCTGAGAGACCCAACGCTGGACCTCGGAGTTTTAGATAATATGGGTGCACCCAATATAGATGCACTCCTGTCTATATGGATGGGAGCTACAGACAATTTTACAGGCACCAAAATCTAGCTTTATGTTGTTCAGGATGGTGTTAGTTATTCCAAGCAATGGGGACCAGCAGGTCAAACTACTATGCACATGGCCCATATATAAACACCTTGATATTGCCCAGTTGACACAGTGCTAGTTTAGACATATGTACGGAGATCATACATGTCTAAGACTACCTTCAAAAGAGAGAATTGCATTATAGATATGCTGCCTTCCAGGAGATCTCAGAGGGAAGGGCCAAGTGTCACATACAGGGAGCATGGTGATGCATTTCACTTGATCATGGCACCACCCCGTGGCATAAAGCCACTTATCACAATATACACCTGCAGGGCCATGATGACATTTCACTAGGGAAATGGGTGGGGTCCAGGAAGGTTTCCTGCTCTCCCGAGAGAACTTACCAAAGTTGGGGAGTCTCCATTAAATTCCGGGGCAAGTGTCATTATAGGTAATGTGGGCCCCTCTGAAAGGGGGTATATCCAACATACAGTACAGGAAAAAGAAGATTAGCATTAGGTATTATTTTAAAATATGACATTTGGCCTACTGATATACATTAGCATTAACTGACTTTGGGGCCTATTTATCAACAGGTTTTATCATATGCAACGAGTGATAAATCTCGTTCTGTATGATAAATGGTGCTCCAGCCAATCAGCTCCCAACTGTCATTTTTCAAAAAGATGACAGATAGGAGCTGATTGGCTGGAGCAGCATTATCATACGCAACAAGTTTTATCACTCATTGCGTACGACAGAACTCGTTGATAAATAGGCCCCTTTATCGTTTTAAAAAGTACACCTACTGTGTGTGATCTGGATTTCATAAAGAATCAGAAATGTTAAGATCATCATGTGGTTTTCTCTTGTATGACCAAGGGTCTATTTATCAAAGAGTGCTAAATTATTTTTGCCAACAAAATCTGGCTTGTTGCATAAGCATATATACTAATGTGCATATTCGCAATTATATTCCCATTATTGTTGGTGATAAACCTACTAGATCTTAGTATTGCTGGTTCTCAATGTTGCAGGCTCCTCCATACAGTAGCACACAATGGCCAATTAAAAACAAATTTTAAATAGTTAAAACACTGTTAATGTACAAAGGTGGGCTTTATGTAATGTCATGTCACAACGGGATGTAGTCAGCTGACCAGCGGGCGCGAGGACCTGGTCTAAATGCAGACATCCCGATAAGGGAGTTAAGATAGGCGTCAAAATACTGACGCCTATCTTAATCTCGACGCCGGAAAGCAGATGGACGGATGTCCGAATGAGGTAAGTCCAGGTTAGGGCAATTAGCGGGTTAGCATTAGGTTGGGGGGGAGGTTAGAGTTAGGCACCCCTAGGGGGGAGGGTTAGGGTCAGCCACGACTGGGAGGGGTTAGGTTTAGGCACTAAGGGGGGAGGGTTAGGTTAGGCATGAAGGAGGGGGACTTAGGTTCAGGAACTAACGGGAAGGGTCATGGTGCGGAGTGGGGAGGGTCAGGGTTAGGTTACCAAAAGGGAGGGTTAGGGGGTGGGAGGGTAAGTATACTTACACGACCCCCGTCGGGATACCAACCATCGGGATGCATTGGTTAGTATTCTGACAGGATGCATCCAGTCAGCCGGCTTTACATACTGAATCCGTCACAACACCTTTGTAGCATTATTGTTCCAGTAACTGTTTGTCTATTGGACATATAAGTGAAGAATACATAGTAGGAATCAATTAAACTAAATCCTATTTTCATACACAGATATATTTTCATTCCATTGGGCAGGCAGTAGAATGTGAAAAATGAATAAGACTGTATATGTATACCCACAACAGCTCAGCAGTGCTTATGCTTCAGTCAGTTTGTTGCGCTGGTCACACACCATGTGATATGCTGTTCAATCAGCCAACAAACGACATATCGCATAATGTGCATCGGCAAGTGTGTACGGAGGTTATGTCTGTGAACGAAGTCATTCACAGACCTACATTCACAGATCTAATGCATTCGGCCTGCAGCACAGTCGATGCCGATACAGCTTGCAAATATATTGGCACATATGGCTGTGTGTATGAGTAAACCAGCAAACTCCCATACCCTTGTTGCTGGGACCTGCCGACACGGATATCTCAACGAGGTAGACAAATTTAAATGCCTGTCTTGTTTTTATATGTAAGAATTTCAGTGGCTGAAGACCTGAGTTCAGGTGTGACAATCACACACCTGAGTTTACTGATGATAAGGAATACTACTATCCAATCGGATTTTGGAGTGATCAGGGTATCTTCACTTTTTGAGAAAGCCTCCGGTGGTGAGAGGTGAAACGCATCAGAGAACCCCGATTTATTGATATTCTTGATGGAGTAACAGCAGTCATTGGACAATTCACCGGTGTTAGTATATGGATGGTCCTTTCCCCACTGGCATGACAAGGAACCCTCAACGTTTATACGGACTGTCCTCCTGCTGACAAGCTGGGAGCACACTGAGGGGGTCATTCAGATCCGCTCGCGAGCGGCAGGACGCTCGCAAGCGGGTCGATGTTCCCCACTGCGCATACGCACGACGGAGGGAGCTCCGTCATGCGCATGCGCGAGACCTGGCGAGCGACGGGCTTGCCATCGCTCCGGGTCTCGCACCAAAGGGGGCGTGCTGTCGATGTTGATCGACAGCACGCCCCCTTTGGTGGGCGTGCCTGCCAGACGGAGGCGTTCCCATGGGAACGCTTACCGTCTGAAGCCGGCCCCACTGACATCACTAGTGATGTCAGTGGGAGTGATTTTGGCTCTGATAGAGCCAAAATCACTCCAGGGCTTGCGGCAGGGAGACCCTACCGCAGGGTCTCCGTCGCAAGTCCAATGGTCGCAATGGTAAAGACCATCGCGACCATCTTTTTGGCCGCTCGCATATGCTGTGGGTGGTCACCCACAGCTGTGCGAGCGGCCAGGAGGCCGCTCCATTTTCATGGAGGAGGGCCCTGATTCAGAGCGAGCGCTCTGGTCAGAGCGTTCAGCTCTGAATCAGGCCCTGAGTGCCAATAGAGGCGGCTCACTTGTCACAAGCCAGACCGCGGTCAGACGGAATACCGTTGTGCAGACAGAACACTTGCTGTGAGTACATACAAGGACGACTCACTTGCTACAAGCGGGTTTTCGGCTAGATTGAATAAACTCAGCCAGGATGGGGTAATTATCTTGGACACAATCTAACAGTTTAATAGCATTTAAACACTGCTAAATAATGTCTCCTAAAGACTTATATAATAAAACCATACGGGACGCTGTGGATGCAAATGAATATGGCCATAGATTGAGAGATTCTCACTTACAAATCTGCTTGAACATTGATAAGACACAAATGAAATTGTGATGTGCTTTTAAATTAATTATTGCTGCTATAGTCTAGATTGGACATTTTATTAGCCTAGTAGGAAATTAAAACAGATTGCATATGCCTGATTATTATTATTATTATTATTATTATTATTATTAAGATTGTGTATTGTTTGTATACATAGTATGTGATTAATTATACACTTATATTTATACTGAATTTAGTTCCGACTGATAATCATTTCTGCCATTTCTCCAATAAAAACTCTTTAATTAGCGCAGTAATTACACAGTAATAATAACAGACATATAGAGCGGTAGGTTGGTAAGTGTATATTGGTTTACCAATCGGTCTGCGAATCCCTGGGTCAGCGAACAAGTCGCCCAGGGGTGTACCCAGCCTTATACCTATATCATTAGTATGTGTAGTGGGGAGTACATGTGCCTGGTATTTCCCAAGGCAATAATGAATGGGATGCAGTCAGGAAGCCAAAGGTTGCAATGTCGACCGCCGGCTTACATACTGTCTAATCCCGGGAAGGTACTAATGACAGGTTTCGAAATTCGGACACCTGCCATTAGACCTACGCCGGGAGCCCGGCACCTGGCATACTACTGATCGAAGACAAGTCGGACGCGGACAGCCGCGGGATGGTGGGGGGGGTGGTTAGGGTTCCCGGGGGGGGGACTGTGGGTTATGCACCCCCCCAGGAGGGATAGGGTTAGGCTAGGGCAGTGTTGGCTAACCTTGACACTCCAGCTGTTATGGAACTACATAGGGCATGCTAAAACTGTGGCAGGGCATGCTGGGATATATAGTTCCACAACAGCTGGAGTGTCAAGGTTAGCCTACACTGGGCTAGGGGAAGGGTGGTTACGGTTAGGCACCCCTGGGGAGAGGGAGGGTTAGGCACACACCACCCCCCCGGGGAGACTTAGGTTTAGGCTGCGGGGAAGGGGGGGTTTAGGTTTAAGCACTTAAGGGGGTAGGGTTAGGCACTTGGGGGGAGGTTAGGATTAGGCGCCCCTAAAGGAGGGTTAGGGGTAGAATAGCTTCAGGATCTTCACCCCTTCACCCCTGCCGGGTATATCATACTGATTTCTAATGAATATTGTACAATACCCAGCAGTACCACTTATGATCACCAGGTGAGCATGCACAACAGAGCGCTTTACAATCCTATCTTTGTCCCGTCCCTGGTTTATATTTCACAATAACTTTCACATTTGTTCTCCTTTCTCTAAAATCTTACTCTTGTAGCTCCTTGCAACGCTCACAAGCAGCAATTCAATGCAGGAATTACTATGGATGCAATTCTGTTTATAGTCCATCCTGAGTTAGCAGTGGACATTTGTAGAATTATAAATGTTAATGATGCCTAATTTTAAATGCAAGGATTCACTGCACAATAGAATGGAATGGAGCACAATGCAAATGAAGCCCACCATTTACGCAGGCACAGTGTGAAGACTTTTATAAGGCCTTGTGTATGTCTGTATATTAGCAGCTAGTTTTTGGTATCAAGAAGATATCTAGTTGTGTCTTACATCTAGCTATTCGTCCTGGCAGTAAATAAGTTACAAAATGCAAAGTACTTTTCATTGGCAATTAACTTCCCACTCGCCAAATTTCAAAATGATACTTTCACAGACAACTAGGCAATATCATCCTTTGTATAGCAGTGCATTAGCTGCCAGCACGTCAGATGTACCTGTAGAGTATGTTTCAAATGGTAACAGGTAAAATTACCAGTTGATTTTGTACCCCAAGGACACATAAAATGAGTTAGCAGTCAGCATCTGAAATGTTTAAAAATGCATCAACACTTTAAATATTTTAACAAACAGAGTTGATAGCAATGGCAAGTACTGCCGTAGCTGGGTATTGTTTGTTTGTTTGTTTTCAGGTTTACTTTCTTTGTTGTCAATAAAGTTTATTGTTGTTCTACTATTTTATGATGTATGCTTTTGGTTCTATGATCGGAATATTAGTTTTATCTGTAATCTTATTTCCCATGTCCTTTGGCCAAGATAAAATGATACACAGCAAAATATAAGGTTACGTAAGTGATACTGGCAGGGATGCCTGACACCAGCAGCAGGAGAGCAGCATATACATAGTAAGGAATAATTCAGTTTGAATTCAGCTAGGTAAGGTCGGTGCATTATTATACCACCTTGTAGATGGAGATTATCAGTACTTTCACTGGGACACCTTTCACATTATAGAGAATGGACAGTCATGTTCATTGAGGAAGCAATTACTGATAAATGTAAAATTGTGACAGCACCCATGTCCCTTTGCTGTTAGAGTAATATATAAATGAGGGCGAAAGGAGAGAGAAAAAAAAAATTATAAACAAGGGTGGTATATATACACACACAATAGAAAGTAGCAATTTGAGAGGACGTGTTTACTTTTACTGTCCATTTACATTTTAGCTATAGTAAACATTATGCTAAATACAAAAGCATCTGTTCAAACAAATAATGAAAATGCAGAATTGCGTTGTAACTTTCCAACACTGTTTTTGCAGTATCGCAGTACAGGTTGAGTCTCCCATATCCAAATATTCCGACATACGTAATATTTTTAGCATGATTGAGATAGTGAAACCTTGATGGTTCAATTTACACAAACTTTGTTTAAGGCACAACATTATTAAAAATAAAGTATAAAATTACC
The DNA here is from genome assembly GCA_031769625.1 of Taudactylus pleione. Lineage (NCBI taxonomy): Eukaryota > Metazoa > Chordata > Amphibia > Anura > Myobatrachidae > Taudactylus > Taudactylus pleione. The sequence goes on from JAUIMM010000484.1 coordinate 8,523,106, forward strand.
AATAGGTTGTGTGTATAAGTTGTATATGATATATAAATGAATTTCATGTATCTACACAAACTTTGTTTTATACAATATTTTCAAGAATTTGTTGGCTCAAATTACCTTCAGGCTGTGTGTATAAGGTTCATTTATGAATCATAAATGCATTCTGTGTTTAGATTTGGGCCCTGTTCTTAAGACATTTTAATATGGTATGCAATTATTCCAAAATACGGAATATTCCGATATCCAAAATACCCCTTGTCCCAAGCATTTTGGATATGGGAGACTCAACCTGTATTTTAGTTTTAGGTGCAATTGGTGGTGAAAAGTTTAAATAAAATAATTTCTCCCATGCCATGGTGCTATGTACTTGGGGCTCACCAGGGGCGTAGAAAGCTTGGCTGGACACAGGTGAAGGGGCGTGGCCTTAGCGCGGGAGGCGTGGCCACACCCCCTTGAGCTAAAGAAAAAAACTTTTACAGCGCCACGTATAGCGGCCCTGTGCGCTGGGGAGGGGGCGCTGTGAGCCCTTCAGCCGGCGCAAAGCCAGAGGGGGTCACGATCACTGTGATCGCTCCCCCCCACAGGCATAGGAGACTGCTACGTGTGCTGGGCTGCTGTGTGGGTGGGAGGAGTGAGAGAGGGAGGGGGAGAGTGGCGCAGGACCCAGGCCCCCACTGGGCCCCTCTAGCAATCCCGGGCCCGGGTAAACAGTACCCGCTCCCCCCTTCTCGACGCCCCTGGGGCTCACGTGTACTGGTGGTCCCAGGGCAGAACCTTTTGTCCTCACCTAAAATCTTTAACTTAAAATATTGTTTAAAACAAATTATAAATATTGTATCTAATGGTCCTAAATCAATAAAACAAGTGGGAATAGATTCATACATTTTACCAGGTTTGCGAATTTATGAAATTATGGTGTATATTTTGGACCTCATTCAGAGTAGAGCATAATTGTAAGTTGTGCCCCCACCTCCCCCTTTCCGCCTCTCCTCTTTTTTTTATAATGCGCTTCTTTTGTCCTGGATATTTATCAGCACTTAACAGCTCCCTGCACTAGGGGGCCAAGACGAGAGTTTGGAGGGGACTCTTAGGATACGCCCAGACGTGATGATCTGAAATGCATCCCACAATGGCCACATAACAGACGCAAATGTGCCTGTTTGAAAAACGAAGGCAACTCCTGGTGCAATTTGCAAACGGATGATGATGAAGGACACAGGCAGTGTCTGATTTTTCCATCATGTTTAAGAACACCCAATAATGCAAATATGATATAATAGCTGCATTCCTTCTCAGTTTGAGAAGGGGTAGGCACCTAGTGTGTTTACTAGCATGGACTTTAAAACAGTTAAAATTTTACAAGTAAAATTTAGTTTGACTTGATTTTAATAGGCTCCATGTGGCTTAGGTACTTATTACCTACACTGTCCAACCACTTCCTGTAATGTGTATGAATTTTGTACTGTGCTTTAATCCAGAGCCGTAACTAGACTTTTTGGTGCCCTGTGCCAGAAAGAGCATTGGCTCCGCCCCTCCCCCCCGCCCCTATTTTTCAAATAGGGACATAACGCAACCAAAAAAGGGGAATGGCCTCATGGGGGAGGGCCAGGGAAGAGATAGGGGAGGCCAGGAGATGCTGAGAATGAAAAAGGAGGAAGCTACAAGTGGGCATGATAACAAAAAGAAAATTGACAGGCCCATTCAGCGTACCCTGCCCTGCGATGCCCTGTGCCATGGCACAGGCTGCACTACCCTAGTTATGGCCCTGCTTTTATCCATGTCTTTGTACTCACAGTAAAATCATGCCTTCTATTGTATCCTGCTCCTGGCATTTGCAGGGGGAGAGAGGCGCATTTGCTATTTATCTTGGTCACATCTCACATTTTCGGCTAATTGTATATATAGGAAGCAAATTGCGATTTATTTTTCAAGGGCTCATTTTATGTTTGTGCTCAGATGCAAATTGCGTCCAATTCTAAATAAGGACCTTTATGTCAAAAGCAATCTTTTGGGCCACATAAGTGTCCTGGATTTTAATTTCAATATAAATTACTATAGTCATTTATTTTGCAGATGTAACACAGATGTGCAGAAGCCATGGAAAAAATGGGGGGTTTAGAGGGAATCGGTATGGAATCCCGGCTGCCGCATGGCCGGCAGTTCGATTCCCGGCAGCGGCAGCCCGACAGATCAGCAGAGCCCGGCAGCGGAAGGCCAACAGCGCTGGAAATCCCGACCGTCCCTAAGGTAAGTATAAACTAACCTAACCTAACCCTCCTTAGGGGTGCCTTACCCTAACCTCCCCCCTCTGTGCCTAACCCTAACCCCCCCCCCTTCCCCGCTGCCTAAACCTAAGTCCCCCGGGGAGTGCCTAACCCTAACCTCCCCCTAGGGGTGCCTAACCCTAACCCCCCTTCCCCTAGCCTAACCCTAACCCTCCCGGGGGGTGCCTAACCCTAAGTCCCCCCCGGGTGCCCTAAACCTAACCCTCCCCCCCGCAGCTGTCCGCTCGTGGCGCCCGGCATCCCTTCGATCGGGATGCAGGGCGCCGGTCTCCCGGCGTTGGGTAAATGACAGGCGTCTAGATATAGACGCCGGTCATTTATCCAACGCCGGGGTAAAGCAGCCGGGAAGCTGGCTGTCAGTATTAATGCAGACAGTTTCCCGACTGCATACTGTTTTTGTGCCTCACTTCTCCATTCCTTCGTTTCCTCACTGATTTGGATTTACAGTGTTATTTTCTGAATGCTCTTAACGGTAAACATAACAGTTGGCTGGACTTGACGGCAATGTATTTCTCTGTGGTGCTGTATGAAATTTGTGAGAATCCCTAAACTAGCATAACTTGTCATTTTTGACATTTACATTGTGTGCTAAAATAACATTAAAATAAAAAGTACAAGAATGCTTTTTGGACCGTAATACATCCTCTCTATGCAAAGGAGACATCACTACAACAACTGGGAAGTGACTGCATCAATATCTAAAAGCAGATTTTTTTTTTGTTATTAGCCTTGACACAGAAATAGCTGAAATATTTTGATTTGCAACAAAAAAAGGTGTAATCTTAATATGAGCCAGGAGTTCTCCTCCTTTGTGGCAACTTATAAATAAACAATGACGATAAAAATGCATTGTTAATTTCACTGGTTGGTTACCATTAGGTATGTGCTCCGACCCCCGTGTTTGGTTTTGGTTTTGGATCTGTATCTCCTTCAAGGTTTTGGATCTGGATTTGATTTTGCAAACCACCCTCAAGTGTTTAGGTTTTGATTTTGGATCTGGATTTTTTAAATATAAAAAAAATAGATAAAAAGTTTTAAAAACAGCTAAAAATCATGAAATTTATGCAATCCAAAACCCGAAATTCGGATTTAAAATCCGATTTCTGAACCGCAAAAAGATCAGAGCCGCGACCCGGATTTACCCAGATCTCCTCAGGAGATTAGAACCGCGATTCGGATTAACCCGGATTCACAAAATTCGGATGGATTCGGATTTCTGGAGAACTGAACCGCACATCTCTAGTTACCATAAGACTGCAGGTAAATTAGGAAATGGTTTCAGTCTATCAGTATTGGCCATCATCTGCTGAGCTGGCCACAAATAGACCAATATACCATTATATGTGAATCATAAGTCCACCCAAAGCATCTATTATAGTAAACACATCTGCCAGGATCTTTTTTATTGCATGTAAAAACAAACTGTAATGCCGGATACACACTAGACCACAGATTCTCAAACTCGGTCCTCAGGACCCCATACAGTGCATGTTTTCCAGGTCTCCTCACAGAATCACAAGTGAAATAATTATCTCCACCTGTGGATCTTTTAAAATGTGTCAGTAAGTAATGAATACACCTGTGCACCTGCTGGGTGACCTGGTAAATATGAACTGTGTGGGGGTCTGAGGTCCGAGTTTGAGAACCACTGCACTAGACGATATGTTGCCTGATCCGGAAACATTGGCCATGCAGCATGGACCCCGCTGTCGCGCCATCGCTCCCGGCACACCGCCGGGTCCAGTCCCTAACGAGGTCGGTACACACTATACATCGTCTAGTGTGTACCGGCCTTTACTTTCTTCAAGAGTGAGACCTTGCCTGTGTTTTGAATATATGCCAGTCCTCTGAATAAAAAAATGCTTATTCATAAAGAGCAAAGGCTTTGACATTTTCTTGACGCGTTTCACTGCCATTCTGCAGTTTCATCAGAAGCATTGTCACATCTGTCTGTAGCAACACAAGTGTCACAAGATTCACAGCCTTTGCTCTTTCTAAATACAGTGAGCGCTTTTTATCCGGTGGAAGACTTGGAGGACACTGTGCTGAATAAAAAATTATTTCGATGACAGGCAGTCTAAAAGCAACCAAAAACTGTGACACTGTTTCTAGCTCTCTATATACAACTGGATTGCGGATTTTGATTGAAGGGTCTAAGTAGTTACTAGAAAAAAAAAAGGTTTTAAATATCATTAAAAATACATCATATTGTTATATCACATGAAAACCTATTTAAAGTATCTAATATATAATGAATGAAATTCTAAATAATACATACATGAATATCAATTACTTTTTTTTTTTTTTCGTTTCAACTCATGATCAGTATCCTTACAGGTACTTTTGTTAGGAGCATGTATCAACATCTCTTTATTTAAATAATGTCCTATAATTTCAGAATCCACAAATGATATGCCTAAGTCCTAGGCTTACATTCAGGGGTGTAACAAGAACTTTGTGGGCCCATAGTGGCATTTTGAAGGAGCCCATGCCCCAATGATTCTAGAGAGACACCTCCTTCACAGTGGTTGTTCATTTTATACTGCATAGTAATGCCCTAGTTCATTGTATACCCCATAGTAATGCCCTAGTTCATTTTATACCCCATAGTAATGCCCTAGTTCATTTTATACCCCATAGTAATGCCCTAGTTCATTTTATACCCCATAGTAAAGCCCTAGTTCATTTTTGAACCATAGTAGAGCCTTAGTTAATGCTATGCCTCATCATACGGATGTGTCCTCATGGAATGGGTATGATATACCATCGGCCGCATGGCCGGCGGTTCGATTCCTGTCAGCGGCAGCCCGCCAGGAGCAGAGTGCGACGCAGCGGAAGCCCGACAGCGCTGGAAATCCCGATCGTGGATAGGTAAGTATCCAATAACCTAACCTAACCCCCCTAACCCTAACCCTCCTTAGGGGTGCCTAACCCTAACCACCCCCTTCCCCGCTGCCTAAACCTAAGTCCCCCGGGGGGGTGCCTAACCCTAAGTCCCCCCGGAAGCCCTAAACCTAACCCTCCCCCCCGCGGCTGTCCACTCGTGGCGCCCGGCATCACTACGATCGTGATGCCGGGCGCCGGTCTCCCGGCATCGGGGAAATGCGGGCGTCTACATCCAGACGCCCGGCATTTCACCCTTGCCGGGATAAGACAGTCGGGAAGCCGGCTGCCGGTATATAGGCAGTTGGCTTCCCGATTGCTTCCCGTCCTCATACATCTAGCCTCCTTGCAAGCTAAACAGCCCTTCTAGTCGTACCATGCCATGGCGTGACTCGGTAGCGCCGAGCGTCTTTTTTTGCAACTTTTTACTGCGGGTGTATCTGCATGTGTTACAGCCGCTGACACTACCATAGCATTTTGCATGCAGATGCACCCACAGTCACACACAGAACATAGGCAAGCTGTATATGATTTTAATCAGCAGAAACTGCTTGTGCTACCAATTCTCATCGATGTGCAAATACGACACATTTGAAGGTAAAAAGTCACACGAAAAGACGATGTGCGCTACATAGTCACACAGAGCTCCTGCGTTATGTGTAGCGTGACTTGTAGCGCATGGAGGATATGTGGACACATCTGTAGTGGACACATCTGTAGTGCTCTAGTGCAACTTATACCCCATAGTAGTACTCAATTTAAATGTAAGCCCCAAAGTAGCGCCCTAGTTAATTTTATGCACCATAATAGTGTCCTAGATCACTTTATACAACACAAATGTCCCCAGGTCATATTACACCACATCTTAGTGCTCCAGTTCACAATATCCCGTATTGTAGCTCAGCTGTGTCTGTGAGGGTAAAACAGGAGTATAGGAGATGGATTATATAAAATTTGTAGAGCTTTACTGAGAAAGAACAAGTCAGAGATCGCAACCTATACAGATGTGTCCACATACATCTAAACTCCTTGCGCGTTAAACAGCCCTTCTAGTCGTGCCACGCCATGACACAAAGCGGCGCTAGTAGGATGCACAAGCAGCTTATGCTGATTACAATGATATGCTGCATGCCTATATTCTGTGTGCCACTGCATCTGCATGCCAAATGCTACAGTACAGTGTCACAGTCACACAGCAGGAGTTGCACACAGAATATTGGCATGCCGCATGTCATTTTAATAAGCAGAAGCTGCTTATGCGTCCCATTCGCATCAATTTGTGAATAAGATGCATTTAAAGGGAAAAAAGCTGCACGAAAAGTCGCTCAGCAATACAGAGTCACACGGCGCTCGTGTTATATGTAACATGACTTGTAGTGCATGGAGGATAGATGTATGTGGACACATCTGCATGAACGTTCACAAGTCCATTTTTTCAGGCCAGGCAGCAGGCCGGACCCAAATGCTTAACGTTCACAACTCCAGAAACTTGATAGACAACTAGAGGACCCGGGTGTAGGGGAGCAGGGCCCTAAAGCTGATCAGCCACGCAGTGTGTCCCCAGTGTGACCTCCGGTCAGCTGCCTGTGAGCTGCGTATACACTGTGCAGACTTGGCTGCCAGTGATATACAATCCGTGTGGTTTACAATAAAGACAGGGGAGGATACATACTGTACATATAACATGTGTCAGGTTGCAGAATAGCTGATTTTGGTGGAGATGAGAGAATATGTAAATGATTTTATGGAGCGGAGGCATTTGGTGTACAGGAAGACTAGGAAAAATTAAAGAGAAGAGCTGTAAAAGTATCACACCTTTCTGTCAGGCGGGTTAGCAAAAAAATACAAAGAGAAGAAAGCCAGTCTGGTAATAGGAAATGGAGGCTGACACAGAAGAATGAAGATAGAGTAATACAGCTGATTAAGCAGAAGGTGTCTAAGAAGGAATTCAGATGTGAAAAAGCTCCAGCTTTGGAGAAAATGACATAGTAGGTACTGGGAGAAAAGGGGGAAAAACTTTTAGAACTATAAGTAAAAGAAGGGATATTAGGGGAATATTTACAAAAAGTGCAAGTTCTTAAAAGTGGAGATGATGCCCATAGCAACCAATCAGATTCTAGCTATTATCTTCTAGAAGGTGCTAGGTAAATGTTAAGTAGAATCTGATTGGTTGCTGTAGGCAGCAGTGCCGGGCACGCCCCCGAGAGTGAAGAAAAGAGGGCGCATCTTAAAGATACGCCCCTTAACTCGTGGCCACACCCTCGGTGTTCTTTCTCTAAGTCAAGCACTGGACTTAGTATTCTTGGATGCTTCTAGTGTTCACTCTAAGGGGTCTATTCATCATCACTTAATATATACAAAAGTATGTGTAAATGAACACTTTCACAGACTTTTGTATAAACTAAGTGTCAGGGCCATTCATCAAGTTCTGAAAAAAAAAAAAAAATTCGGAACTTGATGGTGTTACTGAACACCATCCTGAGATGGCGTACAGCCCCTGATAATCTTCACAGGCTGCTGTTTACATGGCAGCCTGTGAAGATTTACAAGGTAGCCACTGCAGCCAGCAGAGGGATCTATTCAGACTCCTTCCTGCCGTGTCTGCACTGCAGAGCCCCGGGAGCTGAGAACTCTGGGGCACCGCAGGGCTGTGTGCGACTCACCTAGCTGCTGGCATCCTCCTCCCATCCACTGCGCTGCTCTAGTAGGAGAGAAGACAAGCGAAGACAGGTGAGTGGATGCGGGGAGGGGGAGAAGGGGGGAGCAGGAGTGAGGACAGAGCTGACATCGGGGGGAAGCTTAAGGGACACAGCAGCAGGGGGAGGAGAGAGGACATGGGGTGGGCGGCTGACAGTGATAATTATCACTAGTGATAATTATGTAATGATTAATAGACCCCTAAGTGAGTTGGAATTGGAGCTGGTTATTTAATTAAATTATTCAATCAATTATTATCACAGGAATAATAAATGCAGATCTCGGCCTGCATTCAGCCTTGGCCGCATCTATGCGACTACACAACCTCTATCCATCTGCCATCACTATCAGCGTGCATCTGCACTGTCCTTGGTGCCAGAGATCATTCTTACTGTAAATCAGATGGAACTCTGTGGATGATCGCCTTTGAATGTCTGGCAACTCCGCCTCCATGCCCATGACATGCCCTCAGAACACTTTTCCTACAGGTAAACACCCAGCTGCCACCCAGTTACACCTACTCATCCGCATCTCAGTTTCTCAAAGTTGTGTATGCCCGGCTAAGGAGCAAGTTATTTTGCGTCTTGGGTATCCATACATTTTGAATTGTTTTATGGGGGCAAATCTGAATTAGCCCTATAGTATCCAGGCGCTCTTAATAATAAATGCTCAATGTATTTACTGTTTATTGAATTTTTAACAACAATTCTAAAAAATCAGAAATTAAGCTGCAATCAGCCAGCAGGGGTTTACCACAGCCCCTTAGATGCACACAAGAAACAATTTCACGAAAAGAGACAGAACTGCATGAAACGCTGAATGTTTAGCAGACTCTCAGGGGGGTGATTCACTTCTCAGCAGTGCACGTGGCTGAGAATTACAATATAGAAACACTGCAGATTTTCCTGTGCACCTCTATAGGCTGAGAGAGAAGATCTGTGAGACTGGGGGCCATGATTTGTTGGGAAAACTATGGGTCTGATTCATAGATGGACGCTAATGCGATCGCAGCTGTGTTTTGGCACGGTACGCAGCTACGAAAACATGCCAATAGTTCCAAAGATCACCCAAACATAATGATTCCCAGCACTTCCTTCTCATCTGCGTATGTCTTTGCTTACTTACGTAAATATCGGAAACATGGACACGCATCGAGCAGCCATCTTGCCCGTTGTAGCAGGTCTGACCAGTCGCAAACACTGCAGCTCTCCTGACATGCAGAGGGCTCTCATGCTGCGTAGGAGATCACAATGGCTAATTTATGCACCTCCATGTAACGCTGTTTAAATTATAAGACATGCCTTCGTTTTTCTGACCACCACCTCGTTACCTTCCCCAAACGATGACAGCCTGTCACTCATTTTGCCAATGGATTCTCTGTGAGTGCGGATTTCGCAAGACAATCGCAGCGCCCGCAGTGAGACTTATACTTATCCGCAAAGGCAAACAATTGCTCGATCAGAGTAAAAATCACTATTGCGTCCGTCTCTGAATCAGGCCCGATGTACAGATGCTGGCAACTCGCGGCTATCAACGAGAATTGAATTAGCTCCTCATACTCTAATAGTCGATTAGAACTATGAATTAGGATAGTAAAACATATTAATATTTGTACCCAATAAATATATATATTAGGGGTAAGCGGGTTCGGATTTCTGAAATCCGAAACCCCCCGAGCCCCCCCGATCCGAGTCGGATCCGAGTCAGGCTCGACTTTTCCCGCCTGACTCGGATCTGAAATCGAGGCAAAACGTCATCATCCCGCCTTCCGAGTCTCACGGGTTTTGGATCCTATATAAGGTACCCGCGTCGGCGCCATTTTCTCACTCGGCTGTGGACAGTGAAGAGGGAGGGTGGGAGTTAGGGCTGTGTAGTGTAGTGTAGTGTAGTGCTGCTGTTGTCCACTACTTCAAAGTCCATAGGGGCTGGCTGTGTTGTGCTGTGCTGCTGTTGTTAATAGGGGCTGTGTCCACTACTTCAAAGTCCATAGGGGCTGGCTGGACTGTGTTGTGCAGTCAGTTCTCCATAGGGGCTGTGTCCACTCCAAAGTCCTGTGCAGTGTCCCAGTCCTAAAGGGGTGCTGTAGTGTTGTCCAGGGGGTGCTCTGTCCATCAGGTGTGCTCCCCCCAAGTGCTAAAAAAATTATATATTTTCTGTGTTTGTGAATTGTGTGCGCAGTAGCCGCACGTGCATCAACAAAGTAGTGCCAAGCGTGCGCCTGTGTCATAAGTAAAGGGCCAGCTGGCTTGACCGTTAAAGGGTGCTGTAACCCCCGAAAGTACACTCCAGTCCAAACCAAAAAAAATAATTATTTTCTGTGTTTGTGAATTGTGTGCGCAGTAGCCACACGTGCATCAACAAAGTAGTGCCAAGCGTGCGCCTGTGTCATAAGTAAAGGGCCAGCTGGCTTGACCGTTAAGGGTGCTGTAACCCCCAAAGTACACTCCAAAACAAAAAAATATATATTTTCTGTGTTTGTGACTTGTGTGCACTGTGGCTGCACGTGCATCAACAAAGGAGCAGCGCCAAGCGTGCGCCTGTGTCCCATAAGTAAAGAGCCGGCTGGCTCATTTCTTAAAGGGTGGTGTAACCCACAAAGTGCACTACTCTCCAGCAAAAATAAAAAAATATTTTCTGTGTTTGTGTGCGCTTTAGCCGCACGTATATATCAATATAACATAAATGGAGGACCAAACTTTCTCCGATAAAAATAAAATAGGGAAAGATCAAGAACCACTTCCTCCTAGTGCTGTTGTTGCTGCTGGGAGTTGTTCATCATCCCAGAGAGGAAGTAGGAACATCACTACTTTTACTAAACAATTGACCCTCCAACAGTCCCTAGCGATGAGGATGAAGTACGACAGCAGTCATCCTGAAGCAAAACGTATAACTGATGCCTTGACTGCTATGTTGGTGTTAGACGTGCGTCCGGTATCCGCCATTAGTGCAGTGGGATTTAGACAATTGATGGAGGTAGTGTGTCCTCGGTTCCAAATCCTGTCTAGATTCCACCAGCATCCTCAAAGCAGCAGCGACAAGCGTGCGTCTGTCTGTTAAAGGGTGGTGACACCCTCAAAGTGTGCTACACAAACAATTAAAATATTGTTCTTTTTTCTGTCTTTGTGAATTGTGTGGGCTGTAGCCGCACCTGCATCCTTAAAGCAGCAGCGACAAGCGTGCGTCTGTCTGTTAAATGGTGGTTTAACTCTCAAAGTGCTCCAAAAAATAAAAAACTATTTTTTTAATGTGTTTATGACTTGTGTGCGATGTAGCCGCACTTGCATCCTCAAAGCAGCAGCGAAAAGCGTGCATCTGTCTGTTAAAGGGTGGTGACACCCTCAAAGTGTGCTACACAAACAATAAAAATATTCTTCTTTTTTCTGTCTTTGTGAATTGTGTGGGCTTGACTGATGCCTTGACTGCTATGTTGGTGTTAGACGTGCGTCCGGTATCCGCCATTAGTGCAGTGGGATTTAGACAATTGATGGAGGTAGTGTGTCCTCGGTTCCAAATCCTGTCTAGATTCCACCAGCATCCTTAAAGCAGCAGCGACAAGCGTGCGTCTGTCTGTTAAAGGATTACATCGGTGACAGCATCCAAGTAGGCATGTCAGACAGTCCGTACCTGTACTGGCAGGAAAAAGAAGCAATTTGGAGGTCCCTGTACAAACTGGCTCTATTTTACCTGAGTTGCCCCCCCTCCAGTGTGTACTCCGAAAGAGTGTTTAGTGCAGCCGGGAACCTTGTCAGCGAAAGGCGTAGGAGGTTGCTTCCACAAAATGTGGAGAAGATGATGTTCATAAAATGAATTATCAACTCTTCCAGGGAGACCAGCCTCCAGAACGTACAGAGGGACCTGTGGTTCCAGCAGGGACGAATTAATATTCTGTGAGGATGAGGATGTACACACTGAAGAGGGTGAGGAATCGGTGGATGAGGAGGATGAGGATGACATCTTGCCTCCGTAGAGCCAGTTTGTGCAGGGACAGATTAATTGCCAGCTTGTTTTGTGGGGGCCCAAACGAACCAATCATTTCAGCCACAGTTGTGTGACAGACCCTGGCGCTGAAATGATTGGTTTGTTAAAGTGTGCATGTCCTGTTTATACAACATAAGGGTGGGTGGGAGGGCCCAAGGACAATTCCATCTTGCACCTCTTTTTTTTCTTTGCATTATGTACAGTTTGGGGCCTAGTTTTTCAAACTGCCATCCTGTCTGCCACTGCAGTATCACGCCTAGATGGGTCACGTGTTTGTGCCGCCCACTCGTGTCCCTTAGCATAGTCATCCAGCTACCTCGGTGCAACCTTTTGGACATAAAAACACTATTGTGAGGTGTGAGGTGTTCAGAATAGACTGGAAATGAGTGGAAATTAAGGTTATTGAGGTTAATAATAGCATAGGAGCAGAAAAACCTACAAATTCTGTGATTTTAGCTGTTTTTATGCTTTTTTTCAAAAAAATACAGATCCAAAACACAAAACCCAGAACCCAAAACACGGAAGGGTGGTTTTGGCAAAACCAATCCAGATCCAAAACACAAAGAAAGATCCAGATCCAAAACCAAAACACGAAAAGTGGCCGGTGCACACCCCTAATATATATATATATATTCTATGTGCAACCAAGTGGAATAAACATCTCTGTTTAAATTATATTTGCAGTGGACTTGAGATATAGGACCTGATTCAGACCCTCAGACCCGCTCGCTAGATGCGTATGCAAATTCGGCATGGCAGGTGATCGCACGGCAAGGCATTAGCACATGGCGTGCGATCGCTCTGTGTATGCAGACGCCCACAAGCCTGTCTTAAGACGCCCACTTGCGCACGTCATCTCCAGGAAGTTTATGCAACCATCGGTAACAGAGTACCATCGGATGCATACGCAGAACTTGTGGCTGACCATACCCTACTGCAAGCACTGCGAGCACTTCAGTGTAAAATTAAGCCAAGTGATGTGTACTATGACACTGCCTCTTAATTATGCACGGTTCTGAAATGGCGTTGAGACGCTCAGACACGCCGGCGTTCGCACCTCCACTCCCCCGTTTCTAGCGGCCAGCCCCTGTCACCACCCACAGATGGCCTCTCCTGCCACTCATTCAGCCGGGCAGTCTATGCACAGTGAACGCTTCCCGAACTCTCGCACTGGTTCGCGCAAACGCACTGCGATGTATACGCACGCGCACAATGCAAACATCGGCAGTCTGCTTGCGAACGCTTCATAGCGAGCGGGTCTGAATCAGGCCATCATTCGGGATTGCTGTGTGGAAGTTGGAAGTAAGAATTACAAGCCAATATAATTATTCAATTAGCAAGATTGCCAAGTTATGCTCCCAATTTAGCTATGCAAGTTTCACTTTTCTGAATGGCTCTATGGTTATATGTTATATGCTAATTTTTGTAGGCGATAAATAGAATAATTTTTATAGCCAACTTCATGGACTTAACTTCCTCTAGGATAATTGTTACAATCTGTTTGGTTGCTATGGACAACACCTCCAATTCTATAAACCCGCACTTTCGTAAATATACCCCCAAGAGTCTGTCGGACGGTAGGCATTTAATGCACCACTGTTTCTTTTGATAAAACTTGCACGTTAAATAACTTATGAATTGTCAGTAAAACATTTCCTGGGGTCTCTAAATTTGATAATCATTTGATCGACCGTTACCCCCTTTTAACTACATGCATGCTATAACTACTATGGCATCACATCACCTAGCAACACTGGTATGGATAGTATGTTGGTGTGCTGATATGTAATCATGTTACAGACAAAACTGCTATCAGTGTGTGGAAGGTGGGAGCCAGGTGATCAGGTACGATGACAGGTGTTTACTTGTTTACATAGCACCACACATTTATTCTAATGGAACGGTTACAGGTTTACACTGTAATGATCAGGGCTTTATTTTAATGCAGATGTGAGCGTTGATCAATTAGAATGATACATGGTGAGAATGTATATTGATTTATATTTTTCATTATTATTAGGTAGATTGCGGTTTGACAACAGGATATGATATCTTGTGCTGCGGTTTCTTCAACATGACTGTGGGGTCAGGATGGGTCCTCATAACAGCAGGTACTTTGAGAAACCGAATGATTACATAAGAAAAGAGGTGTGTTAAACCTCTAGGATGGGGGCAGGCATGTATGCAAATTACTTGTTGGAGTTAGCCTATGGCAAGCAGGGGTGGGTTTGTAACGGGAACATTATATAGAGGGCTAGAAGTGTGGGCCAAAGCCTCTTTTGTTCCAGATTCTGGTCAGTAACAGAGATTAGCATTGTATTCTGTATTGTGATTATATCAATACTATTAATTGCTTTTCTTTTGTTTGTTTTCCTTCGGGTTATACATATCTCTCCCTGCTGCATATTTCTCTCCCTATTCTTCTGTTATATTCTTCCTTCACATTCTTTTCTTTTCCCTCTCTGTCCTGGCCTGTCATCTGGTATTGAAAATTGTCCCTGTAGCTGTCCCTGTCCCTTTTATTTGACCATGCCCCGTCCCAGCCGCTGCGTGCTCCCTCGTGCCCGCTTTGCACAGTCGGCCAGTGAGCAGAGCCCACGCCGGCGCCGTGAAGAGGCCTCTGTCGCGGCGGATGCTGCTCCTGGCACTACAGTAGCCAGGACGCCTGAGCACACGCCAGCGTAGGAAAAACCTCTGCCGCGTACGCGGCGGATTCCATTTCTGTCGCTGCTGTGGCTAGGGACCGGTGCCGCAGGGCGGCCCCTGCCGTGTGTGCGGCGGGTGCTGCTCCCGACGCTGTAGCTGTGCGGGAGCAGAGTACGCGCCGGCGCCCGGCTCTGCTGAGCCCGGGCCCAGCCGTGGCTCCCACTAATAGAGCAGGTGGTTGCGGGCGGGAGCGCACCGCGCCAGCTGCATGCGCGCGCTCTCCCGTCCGTCATAAGGGACATAGCCTCCGGTAAAAGGAGGAGGTCCCGACGGGGTTCTTGGCAGGTATCTGTATTACTGGGAGGGTCAGGTTCCTCGCTCACAGCGGGGCGCCCGCCATGTTAGTGAGCGGGGGCGGGGCTTAGTCAAAGGGTCAGCCATGTTGCAGGGAGTTTGCTTCAAACTCCTGACCCCATGTCTGAGGGGGTTGATTTAGTGGCTACTGGTAGTTACAGGCTAGTGCAAGCGCAGTTAGTCCCTGCAGTGTTAGATGTTGCGGCCCCTCCCCCCCCATTGCTGTGTAGCCAGAGCCTTAAGCTATAGGTTATGTCTAGACTGTACAGGGCTGATGGCCCTGTGACGTCACACCCACATGACTCCGCCTGAAAGGGGGAGGGGTGGGGATGGTAACGGGGGACCAAAACTGTCCCCTCGTGGGCTCGCTGCACTCACCACACTTCGGGCACGGTGGCTCGCTGCGCTCGCCACAGATATTTATTCCCCCTCTATGCCCTAGTGGATGGTAACGCAGGAGCGGTCCAGCCTCCTGCAGCCGTCACGTGGTGTCTACGTCACAGAGGTCCTTTCTCCAACTTGGAAATAGCAGCAACCTTAAGCTATAGTGTCTGCCTTATCAACCCTGGCTGCTGTTTTTTTTTGCCCCATTTTTAGCAGCTCCGCCAGCAGGCTCTTTGCCTAACCAGACTGTAGCGCCTGCTAACGTTAATTACGCAAAGGTGCTAAGGGGTGCGGATGTAGATCAGTTGGTGCAAGCATTATGGGCTATCGCCCCTAGTTTGGACCAGCAAAGTCTAGTGACTACCGCACCCTCCCTTTTGCTGAGTCGGGGCGCTAGTCAGGCCAGTGCAGTTCTTAGGTTGCCGGCCGCAGAGGCGGCAGCAGGTGTCCTTTCTTCTTTTTCAGATGACGATGTCGAGAAAGGGGGGCTTGTTGACGAAAACGTCGGTGAAGGGACGTTCAGATTTTCCTCTGATACCGTGACAACGGAGGGTTCAGGTGGGTCTCTCTCAGACTCTAGTTCTTTGACAACATCTTTTGCTTCCTCTATATCTAAAGCGGACACCGCTGGCAGAGCGCGTAAGCGAGCGGCAAAATATGTAAAATTGGAAGCAAGGCGGCGCTCGAGGCGTAGGCATTGCACCCCTAAGCGTAAGCCAATAGAGAAAGGGTTAGAATGTTCTGCAGGGGTACACTGTGGCAACACCACTGTATTTGCGAAGTTTAAGGGCAACTTGCCACACTAAGATCCGCAGGGGAGAATATGTGGATATTTTTGCTCTTACGGAGAAAGCTAAGAAGGCGTTTAAAGCTGCTAGGGCAAAAGGCGGTATAGGTTTGGAAGCATTTACATCTTACAATAATTGGTTGGCCGGCTTTTGCTTTTTATCGGCTTGTTATTTGGAGACGCGTCCGGAGGAGCACCTGAATGTCATTAGTTATCTGCATTTAGTTCATAGCATGCAGTTATCTTCCAAGGGCAGGGCTTGGCGCGCTTGCGACGAAGAATTTAGTTGCAAGCAAAATGGCAGTCAGGTTATGGATCTAGGGTGCAAGGACGTGGAGGTGTGGCTGGAAGTCACGCAGCTTTTGCGTCTTGCGTTTGAGGGGTACAATGTGAGCAAAGCATCTAGTTCGGTTTGTCAGGGCCAGCAGCAGGCGTCTGGGGGAAAATGATTCGCGTTTAATAATTCTACCTCTACGCTGGGACGAAAATGTAGTATTCGTCACCTCTGATTGCGATGCGGTGGCAACCACCCAGTGGCCAAGTGTTTAAAGGTGGGTCCCCAGCAGCAGCCTGTTCAGCCAGCAAAAGGCACTAGTGCTAAGTAAAGCTCCATCCCCTGTACGTGTCACAGCGATAGCAAAATGGTGGAGTCGGTACCTGGTTCTGCAAGATGCAGAATTTTGTTAAAGGGTTTCAGTTTTGTTTTTCGTTTACCTATTTGCAGGGCTGTCGTCTAGAAATTGGAAGTCTGTTTTTGAGTTGCCTCACATTGTTAGGGATAAGGTGGCTGCTGAGGTTGGCGTCGGTCGTATGGTGGGCCCTTTCGCTGAGCCCCCAATTAGGGATCTTGTTGTTTCCCTGGTGGGTGTGGTTCCCAAGAAAGTTCCAGGAAAATACAGGCTCATTCACCATTTGTCTTATCCGCCAGGCTCGTCAGTAAATGATGCCATACCAGTTGAGGTTTCCTCGGTGGTGTACCAGTCTTTTGGCAATGCTTTGGACGTCATTAGGTGTTATGGTCCGGGCGCCCTGATGGCTAAGATAGATGTTGAGTCAGCTGTTCGCCTACTTCATTTACACCCAGAGTCATTCCGATGTATGGGTTTTCGCTTGGACAACGGATATTACATAGACAAATGCTTGCCTGTGGGATGTTCTGTGTCATGTGCATTTTTTGAGCGATTTAGCACTTTCCTACACTGGTGCGTGGAATTTTCTTGCGGTGGTCATGGGATAGCCCACTATCTCGATGACTTTCTGTGTGTCGGCCCTTCCGGTTCAGATAGTTGTAGTTATTTGTTGTTTTCTTTGCAAGCGCTGTTTTATACTTTGGAGTTCCCGTTGCTGCGGACAAAACTGAGGGCCCTTCCTCTTGCTTGTCATTCCTAGGTATCGAGATCGATACTTCAGCGGGTGCTTGTCGCCTTCCTCTTGATTAGGTCTACAAGTTGTGCAATGCCATAGCGGAGTGCACGGCTTCCAGTAAAATTATCCTGCGGCAGGCGCAATCTCTCCTGGGCCTGTTAAATTTCGCTTGTAAGGTCATACCAATGGGCAGTTTTTTTGCGCAAGCTGGAGAGGGCCACGGCTGGAGTCACTAAGCCGAGACATTTGATCCATTTGTCCTTAGAGTTCCTCTCTGTCTGGGTCTCGTTTCTTCAGGATTTTAATGGCGTCCGGTTGTGGATGTCTCTACCCACGGACAATTTCCAGCTGCAGCTATTCACCGATGCAGCAGGCGCAACGGGGTTCGGATGCTACCTCGATGGTTCCTGGTGTTTTGGTCATTGGCCGGGGGAATGGGACGGAAGGGGTTTGATTAAGGACTTGCTCCTTCTCGAACTCTTTCCCATAATGGTTTAATTCGAAATTTGGGGTGAACGGTTATGCAATCGCAGCATTGTGATCAGGTGTGACAACCTCGGCGTGGTGCACGTGATTAACCAGCAACGCGCCTCTTCCCTGCTGGTTTTGCGTTTGCTAGCGCAGCTGCTTACATGTTTGCACTGTAATATTATGTTTAAAGCAAAACACGTGCCGGGGTTGGGAATTAGAGCCGATGCGTTATCACGTTTCCAGTGGGCTCGATTCCGATCTTTGGCTCCTGGTGCTGACGCTGACGCGGTGCTTTGACCCTCTTATGTTTGGCAGGTGATCAAGCCGGCATGGAGGGCTTAGCAGAACAGTCTCTAGCCCCCTCCACGTTGCGAGCATACCATCAGGCATGGAATGAATGGGAAGACTATTCCCGCAGCAGCAGGCAGGTAAGAGTCAGCATCGTTCGATGCTTGCTTTTATTTGGAGTCTCCGTTTGGCTGGCAGATCCATGGCTTCTGTTACGCGCTCTTTGGCAGGCATTGCATTTTATTGTAAGTTGAGGGGACAGCCTGACTTTACAAAAAGCTTTCTGATCATGAAGACTTTAAAGGGTTGGGCACGGGTTTCTCGGCCAGTAGCTGACCGTAGGAAACCTGTGGACGCTCATTTGCTTCCGGCAGTATTGGGGGCAGTTCACGGAGTTGCTCTTACCGAGTACGAGGCGGTCCTGATCCAATTGGCGTTTTCGATGGCTTTTCACGGCGCCTTGCGGGTATCAGAGCTGGTGGCGTCTTCCAAATGGGTTGATGCCACCATGCTCCTCTCGGATATCTCGGTCAATGTAAGGTCTGTGCTGCGTAGGATACGGCGGTCAAGGACCGACCAGGCTGGTAAGGGTAGGTGGATCTCGTTGAATCCGTCTAAGGACGAACGGATCTGCCCTGTGGCACTAGCTACGCGCTACGCATTATTAAGGCCGGATGTTCCTGGTTCATGGCTCATGCATTTGAACAGGACTCCACTTACCAAATACCAGTTTGGTTGGTTTTTGAGGTGTGTATCAGGTTAGGCCTCCCGCCTCAGGTTTTTGGTACACACTCGTTTCGGATCGGAGCCGCAACTTCGGCGGCAGCTGCAGGTTTCTCGACATCAGCAATTAAGGCCTGGGACATGGGAAATCGGATAGTTATAAAAGTTACATTAGACCTAGGCGTTAAGGTCCTTTGTTTAAAGTCATATCACAGTGTGTTCTTGTTACGTGATATTTTATGCTTGCCTGGTTTTTTGTCTTGTCTCATGTACTGTCCTGTCTTGTCTTTTCTGTTACCCCTGTCTGTCCTACTCGGGATTAGCTACTCGCCATTGCTGGCAATGGGAGTCTTGAGGGATTTAACAATTTTTACCTGAACTGACGGATTCAATTCGGCTATTCTCAATCATTTAATTCATAGTCCATCCCTCAGCAGGTTTTTATTTAACCCTTGCCGAGTTCACCTGTTTTTTCCCAATTTTCCCCCCACCCATTCTTCCCGTTTGTGTCTTTTGTTTGTCTTAGCCACTTTAAATAGTAAAGTCGGTGACCAATAGAAAATTTTTCTTTTTGGCAGATACTCACTTATGTTCTATCAGATCCCACTAATACTCCATAAAATGTTATTGTTTTATACAATTCCTAATTTTTCTTTACTGCCTTCCTCCACCTTAGGATTACTCTTTGTCACGCAGGACATTTGGGTTATAGGCCACTATATTTTCTGGGTAGGAGGCAACGACTTAGGGCGGAGGTCCACTGTAGAATTACGAGTTGATATTGTCAACGATTTGGCGAGGGTCATGTCGGCCTGGCCCTCGTGTTAATTAATTTGGTCTTGCATCGTACCTCGACAGGTCTGGCGTGGGGTTATTTTTTTTTCTGCTATTGACGAAGCTGGGAAGTAACTTAACTTTGCAGTAGCCAAATTTGTGATGGACAATTATGGCCATGTTATTTACCATAAAAACATTCAATTTCGTTTTAGTGATTTATAGAGGGCTGATGGAGTCCATTTAACGGAGGAGGGCTTGTCATTGTTTTATTGGGAATCTTTTTGAGGAGTTGGCGTTATTGGGGTAGTCCTTGGTATGGTGGCGGTGCGGCGGTTCTATAAGCAGAACCTTGCTGTGGCGGGAAAGAACGGCAAGTCACCAGTCCGGGTGCAATTATGATTTAAGGGCGCTCCCTTCTGTTGACTGGTAGTTGGCTGTACCAACCTAACGGGGGGCAGTATCACCACCTAAACGGGTGGGAAGTCAAGATAGAGGCTGAGCGTTACCTTTTGTTGTTGATATGATTTACATGGTTATGTGTATGCACTCTGGGCGATCTACGCCTGCTATGCCTTTTGTTGTTTGTGTGTGGGCATAGCAGATTTGGCTGATTTCTGGCGGTCCTTTCTTTGCCACCATACATCCTTAAATAAATAATAAATAATAAATTATTATTGCTCCAATAAATCGCCATCAAGTTATCTGCCAAATCCACGTCTCAGTGTCTTTATTTTATGTTAGTATGATAAGTGGTTTGCACACATGACAACACCTCATCCGATAGAAGGTTTAATCAAAATTATTTAATATATACCAGGTGCTGCTACTATCTATTTGTGTAGGGGGTAGGTAGGGTGTTCACTATCCTATTATCTTATCTCAAAATAGAGATTATTTTTCAATATAGTAGTTACATCACCAAAAGTACAAAATCTGTAAATGTTTTTATTTCATCCTTTTAAATGTGAAACAACGAGATTCAAACATACAGTATACAGATTAAAAAAGCATTTATAGATTGCTACCAAAAACAGAAGTCTACAGAACGCCATGAAAGAGAAACAAAAATATATATTAATGAGACAACAATCCAATCAGAGGATTTATTCAAGCCAACAGTGAAATCATACAATTGTTCACTAAATCATACAGAAGAAGATATACAAAAGTGTACAGATGTGTCCACATACACCTGTACTGAAATCTCGGCAAATATCCACATTTGGCATGCCACAGCATTTGCATACAAGGCAAGAACACACTGAATACTGTCGCTTGCATTTCATGTACTTGTGTTTGCAACTCAGGGGTCTATTTACTAAGCAGTGTTAGGAGACAGAGTGAAAAGTGATAAGTCTGTGATAAGGTGCCAGCCAATCTGCTCCCAACTGTCATTTTTCAAACACAGCCTGTGAGATGGCAGTTGGGAGATGATTGGCTGGCACCTTATCACTTTTCACTCCCTCTCCTAACCCTGCTTAGTAAATAGACCCCTCATTTGCTAAATTGGGTAAAAAGCAGGTTGCCGACCTTTTGGCTGCCTCTGGGGGGGCGAGGCTCAACTGGGTTGGAAGATCTGGGGGTGGCGGGTGGTGGTGGTAGGCTAGACTGAAGGGAGTGATTTCACAATTGCATCATCGTAGCCCCCCTCTCCATGCCATGAGGAGATTACTGGCATTGTAAAGCTGGGGGCAGGCCACGATGATGCAATTCAGAGGTCTGCTAATATTCTACAGGTAATGTGGTCTGATAAATACGTAAACTTAAATAGAAGCGAGATGACAAGTGCATTTTACTAATGAAAGGGAATCTGCGTGAAGAGCAAACCTATAACAGCAGTTTTCTGAGCTTTCCTAGTACAGTACAGTGACCCAATCTCATATCTGCTCCCAAGAACGGAAGAGCTCTATTACCAGGAAAAAGCTTGCTGGATGTGAAGCACCAGGTTTTGATGGCATGATCTGAGACAAATAAGGTGAAGTCCTGCGCTGGAGTACTACATATGCTATATTATATATAATATACAATACATATATATCATAGTAATCATTTATTATTTACACCTGGTTCGTGAGGTTTTTAGAATTTTGAATTACAAAGTGCAACATGATCACGGTCAGCACAATGTCTCATTGGGTGATACCTCGTGCTTCAGATTTCAGACAAAAGGTACAGTATGTGGGGTGTATGGCAGTGTCTGCAGAGGGTGGAGCACAGATTTGCACTAGATGAATTTGTCACAGTGTGGGCATTACTTACTAATTGAACTCGGGGCCTGATTCAGATTTGGGAATAGAGTAAAAAAGAGCAAGTACCTATGGGATGTACTGTAGTTGGGATCACAATCCTGGCACTGGAATCCCGACAGCAGTCGGGATCCGGCTCCACAATCTCAACCGCCAGCATCTCGATGGTAAGTATTAGGGTAGGGGTTAGGGTTAGGCACTAGGGGGAGGGTTAGGTTTAGGCTGTGGGAAGGGTTAGGGTTATGCTGCGAGGGGGCTAGGGTTAGGCTGCAGGAGGGGAGGGGAGGGGGAAGGTTAGGAGTTAGGGTAGGAGTAATTACCTGTAGGCATCAGGATTCTAATTGTCAGGATGCCATTGTCGATATTTTGACTGCCAAAATCCCCACCGCCGGGATCCCGTACCTATGCAATTTGGTAAAACCATATTGCACTGCAGGTGGGGCAGATGGAGAATGTGCATAGAGATTTAAATTTGAGATTGGTGTGTACAAAGTGAAAATTAAATTGCAGAGTAAAAATAAAGCTCTGCAACATTTGTGGCCTACATACTAAAGCAGCCACTATATAAACCATATGCAAAAAGATATGTATTTGCATCCCTTGAATTGCAACATGGTTTGTCCAGGTATAGAGTTACTTGCTCTTTCTTAATCTATTCCCACTTCAGAATCAGACCCTCAGGGGCCTATTCATGATGTTCATTATCGGGATCCAAACGGACCCCGATAATTAACATTCTAACTCGCAGCGGACGCCGGAGCAATACATCATTGCTCCAGCGCGGAGACAGCTGGGGCGGGATGCAGTAATACTTACCCCCGGACATTGCCATTGTACAGATCGCATATGCACTAGCATATGCGATCTGTACAGCAAAGGACAGCTCTTCCGATAAGAGCTGTCCTTTGCGATCTCTCCTGCCCAGTGGACTTCCGGGTTTATGACCCGGGAGTCCATCCAATCGGATCCCTAATACCAGCGTGATGCGATAGAAGCCCATAGGCTTGTATAGGGTAACGCCAGCCCTCCGCATCGCAGCCCGGCGGCCAGGAGATTGCTGCATACGGAAAATGCGGTAAACAGGGGTTTTACTGCATTATCCGTTTGGTGCATCCCGCCCTTGATGCGAAATCAGCTGTCCCTGCGAGCGGCTTCACTACTCCTTTCGGAGCAGTGATGCTAGGTCACGCATGCACAGAAGAGCCCCAATGACCAGCGGAAAGAGCCAGACAGGGGCGGAGGGGATCCAAAAGGATCCCTCTTCGCAACCCATGACTCCTTCCTATAGGGAAGGAGCGGGTTGCGAGCCCGGAGCAGAGGCACTCGCCATCTGAAGAAGGCGAATGCTCCCTCACTCAAGCTCTGAAAATATTATATTTTCAGAGCTTGATGAATTCTGTCCCTATACTAGTGTATGGGGACAGTAGGCCAGTTCGTGATAGGAAGGTAAGCACGAGATAGCTGTGATTTCTCCTGCTTTACCTTCTTGATGAATGGCCAGAACACTTAATGTTTACAATTGCAGGTGAAAATGTTAATTGTGACCTGCTTTTGTAAAAATTTAGTGATTATGAATACGCCGCCCAGTGTGCACAAGGCAGTCAGAGATTTAATTTTAAATGACGTCATCTCCAAGCGTCCACTTTCACACCGGGAAAGCCGGGTCTATGCAGACCCGACTCTGGTGTGAGCAGCGCCGACTCGGGAATATCCCGAGTTGGCGCCGGCTAAATTCTGGGTCTGATCCGGATAGGAACGCTGTTCCAACTACGGGTCAGACCCGGAATTTTGGTGGAAAAGGGGTATAACCCACCATTGTAACTCCCACTTTCCTGAAAGTAGAAATTAATAAATTTTATGTCCTTGCAAAGAAAAACAGAAACAGTAAACATCTTCAGGGGGTGAACGATCAATGCAAAGAATAATTATCTTTCTGAATTAACAGCGCACAGAGGTAGCACACTGTTTTCATTCCTAATAGCTGCTAAGTGGTGTTAATTAAATACTTAAGACCACAGACTGAGGAGTACATATTGCTGCAGAGAATAACAGAGGCACACAGTAGTACAGTATGTCCCCATTAGGATTATCACATGGCCCTCCGTGTGTAAGGTGTAAGAGGGGAGTAGTATAAAACTATAAATACAAACCTGAAAACACAGTACAAGCTTCATATTTATTTTTGAGTATTTTGAGCTAACTACATAACACAACAGTTTAACAAATAACAAAAATGATATATTACTTAACACACCAGCAATACATAATCATTTATTTTACTAGAAAGATATATGAAAATATTAAACATAAATTACAAATGATCTTTAAATTACAGATGTGTCCACATACATCTAGCCTACTTGCGCACTAAACAGCTCTTCTACTCGCGCCATGCCGTGGTAGCGCTGAGCGTACTTTTGTGCTACTTTTTACCTTCAGATGTGACTTATTCGTATAGTGATGCGAATAGATAGCACAAGCAGCTTCTGCTGATTAAAATGATATGCGGCATACCTATGTTCTGTGTGCAGCTGCGGGTGTATCTGCATATGAAATGCTACGTTACAGTGTCAGCAGCTGTAACACACCCGCAGCTGCACACAGAACATAGACATGCTGCATATCATTTTAATCATCAGAAACTGATTGTGCTAAATATCCACATCACTATGCAAATAAGATGCATTTGAAGATAAATAGTTGCACGAAAAGACGCTCGGCACTACTGAGTCACACGGAGATCCCGCGTTGCGTGTCGCGACTTGTAACGCACGGAGGATAGATGTATGTGGACATAATAAAGCAACTTACAATAAACGGGGAGACAGTGGAATAACATTGTTGCTAATTGTGGTACAATATTTGGACAATTGAATTATTACAACAATGTTGATGAATGACCACTAAAGGTGCCCATCCACTAGACGATTAAGTTGAGCGATTGAATGATAACGATCGTTCAATTGTTCATAAATAGTTTGCAAATCGGTGGCAAAAATGTCTAAAACGACCAGCGATGTGCGTGCCCGCTGGTCGTTTAGACATCTATCATCGTGCAAACATGCTGGTCAACCTGACGATAATGTCAGGTTGAGCATGTTTGCAGATGATTGATGAGCCTGCACTGAGCGACTGGTCGTTCAGTGTTGGCACATTAAAGACTGACAAACGACTGCACGATTACAATGTCGTAATCGTGCAGTCGTTTTCATGTCTGCTAGTGGATTTGCACTTTTAGGGGGATTTATTTGGTTATACTTTATGTAGGAGAGAGTACCCAGTGTGAGTTACCAATATACGTAATCGATACATTATCTCACATGAAGAGGGTATCTCATCTCCTAGCTTATTGATTGTGACTTAGGAGACAGGATACAACTGATTTAAAGACGATAATTAGTGTATCCTACTGATCCAATAATATTCCTCTTGTTATTAGACACCCAATACCAGGATCCTATGTGTAGTGTGTCCATGATCTATTGCACTTATTGATAATAAGGTAGCCATTAATATGGAAATGTGAGGAAGAGATCACCATATTGTAACTGACCACGTGATACAATAGGAATTAATATACACTATATTCCATTTTCTTGATCTTATTGTGAATATGTGTTTTATGTGAAAACTATATATTCATGTAATATGAATGTCCTTAAAATTACTGAATGACTTATCTGTTGATACATGACATTACGTGAGATATTGGGATCTTGGTTACCATAACCCTAACCATTTCACAATCTTTAGAAAAGGATACACTTGTTTGAAACAAGATAGGGATATACAGTAAGTCATCATAAAATGTAGTGAATGTATATATATATATATAGATAGATAGAGTATATATATATATATATATATATATATATATATATATATATATATATATATATATATATATATATATATATATATATATATATATATTAGGGATGTGCAGGCTCGGATAGGTTCGAGTTTGCACGTGGAGTTCGGATTTTTCCCTCCAAAAAAACGGAACTCAGAACGAGGCAAAACGTCATCTTACATGGACGAACATCATCATTCCTGGTCTTTTGTCCAGGAATGATGATGTTCGTCCATGTAAGATAACGTTTTGCCTCGTTCTGAGTTCCGTTTTTTTGGAGGGAAAAATCCGAACTCCACGTGCAAACTCGAACCTATCCGAGCCTGCACATCCCTAATATATATATATATATATATATATATATATATATATATATATAAATGATGACAAGAGATGAGCTGTTGGATCCAGACAGTACTATTATATTATATTAAATAATAGAATAATCAAATTCACATTTTAAATATTGTTTGCCATATTTTGTGTGCTTGTACATTTTAATGAATTATTAAAAGCTATATTTTCTGTATGAGAGCTTAAACCTTTATTCACCAATGGCCAGATTAAGGATTGGTAAAATGTGAACAGGATTAATTGGTAACCCTGTGAGTGCCCCAGTTTAGGAATATTCTTTTTCTTTGTTTTTGTTTCTTAAATTATACCATACGATCATCATTTTTTTTTATTATATTGTGCTTGTGCAATAGAGTTGTGTTTTTTTACATTAATATATTTTTTTATGATTTCTTTTATATTGTATGTGTTTATTTCTTTTATATGCTATTAAAGATACTTTACTACTAACTAGCACCTACCCACTTTTCCTTTTCCCACTAGGAAACTGCACACTGGAGAAAAGGTAATGGGAGTCAAGGACCATGGTTTTGAATTGTGTGCTAATAAACCATATACAGTGTAAACTTATAAGTGCAGGGCTGGACTGGCCATTGGCACTTCTTGCAAATGTTCATTTCTCCATCCCGGCACTCTGCTTGGCCGGCATGCAGATGGTCCCTGTATAAATGTATCATCAAAAGCCTATCGCCCTACCATTTCATAATGATTGCATTATTTCATTAAAACCTTACATTTTTCTCCAAAAATACTGATGACATGATGCATTATGTATGGACAATTATAGGTCAAATTTGTGTCCTGGAATGTCAGGAGATATTATTATTATCCTTTATTCATATGGCGCCACAAGTGTTCCGCAGTTCCTTACAAAGTACATAAACAAATAGGTGAACAAGAATCCAGTGACTACAGTACAAAACAATGCAGGACAAGGACATGGGTTATACACATTGCTGCATTAGTGATCGTAACACTCTTGTCGGCCCTGGTCCTAGTGGGGAGTAAGGAGTAGATGAAAGTATAAGTAAGGGGAAGCACAAGAGGCTAGCGGGCCCTGTTTGTGCGAGCTTACATTCTAAAGACATGCCCATGTGGGAAGTACTGTAAAGGCCCCTACACACTACACAATATCTTTAACGATTTGGACGATTCCGACACATCGGAATGACAAATAGTTAAAACTTTGTAGTGTGTACACATTGTGTACTGCATGCTCCCGTGGGGTCGTCAGCCTAATCATCTGATCTTATGTACTGTGCTGCATGTAAGATCAGGCGATGAGGCTGACAATCCCATGTAGCGATATGCGGGGGCGGGAGGGCGGCATATCGGGCGGACGGGCATCCCTAATGTAAGCACTGGGACATCCAGGAAGAGACAACAGAGAGACAGTTGGAGATACGAGTGATGAGAGAGGAGTAGAGGTCAGGGGAGGAATGGTAGATCTGACTATCATCAGCATAGGGATGATATTGGAGGTCAAAAGAGCTGATGAGTTAATCTAGAGAGGGAGAATAGGAGGGGTTCAAGAACAGAACTTTGGGGAAAACCTACTGTAAGTGGAAGTGGGTTTAGTAGTGTAACTTGAAGATATGGGTTTAGTAAGCACAACACTGATAAAGGGGACAAACATCCTAATTTATCCCAGTTAGTCATACTTCACCCCGACCTCACTATTAATGCAATTGTATATCCTCCACCGCTTAAGCTGGCCATCCACTATACAATTTTCTGTCAGATATCTGTCCAATCTGGCTGGTTGGAATGAAAATCTGGTAATGTATGGGAGCAAACGACAATCGTCCATTTGCTCACAAACAGTGGAAAATAACAAAAATGGTTGTTCAGACAAATTGGTTAAAAACACACAATAATAATAATAACCGGGAAATAGTCGGGAAGCCGGCGGGCGCAATGCCGACCGCCGGCCTCCCGACTGCTAAATCCCGGCAAGGGTTAAATGACATGCGTCGAAAAGTTGACGCCTGTCATTTTACCTACGCCGGGAGATCTGCACCCGGCATGCCGATCGAAGGGATGCCGGGCGCAGACAGCCGTGGGGTTAGGTTTAGGGAGGTTAGGGTCAGGCACCCCCAGGGGGGATTTTAGGGTTAGGCACCCCACCGGGGGACTTAGGTTTAGGCGGCGGGGAAGGGGGGGGTTAGAGTTAGGCACTTGGGGGGGGTTAGGGTTAGGCACCCCTAAGGGAGGGTTAGGGGGTAGAATAGGTTAGTTTATAGTTACTTTCCGACATTCGGGATTTCCACCTGTGTCGGGCTGCCGCTGCCAGGATTTGAACCGCCAAATCCATTTAACCTATTTTTAAAAAAAAAATTTTGTCCTTTTTTCAGTGTTTAAAACCATATGATCGACTGTCATTTGCTCCCATATATTACCAGGTTTTCATTCCAACCAGCCAGATTGGACAATTGGACAGATCTCTGACAGAAAATTGTATAGTGGATGCCCAGCTTTAGAGTTAGGAGAGGAGATATATGCCTCCCTCCTGTGTCACAGTCATGTAATCTCAACGTATATCTCCTACTACTATCAACCAACCAATCAAAACACCAAAAGACCATAATTCAGATGGAAAGAGGATACGGGGGAGATCTCAGACACAGAGCAATGGACACACATAAGGTCCAACATAGCAAACAGCTCTAACTATACAAGCATCAGGGCCGTAGCTAGGGTAGTGCGGCTGGTGCCATTGCACAGGGCACCACAGGTCAGGGGCGCTGTTTGGGCCTGTCAAATTTCTGTTTATTATCATTCTTGCTTGTAGCCTCCTCTTATTTCATCCCCAGCATCTCCTGGCCTCCCCTATCTGTTCCCTGGCCTTTCCCCATGAAGCCATGGCCTTTTTTTGGGTGCATTATGTCCCTTTGAAAAATGAGGGGGGCGCCAATGCTCTTTCTGGCACAGGGCACCAAAAAGTCTACTTACGGCTCTGGCAAGCATCAAGGATAATATAAAACTTTCTACAACTGGTACGTACATTGTCCCCAAATGGATAGACACAAGTTTCCAGAATCCCTCTGACCAGTGCTGGTATCCTGGTCAGAGATGGGCACTTTGGGGTAGATTTACTAAAGTTTCTAAAAATGAAAAGTGGTGTTGTTGCCCATAGCAACCAGATTCTAGCTAGCATTTCTCTATTAGACTCTAGAAACCGAAAGATAGAAACTAATCAGATTCTATCTGTAAACACCACCACTTGTAGAAGCTTTAGTAAATCTACGGCTTTGTCTCACATTTGGAGGAGCTGCTGTATGATCCTCCCTCTGGAGACATGTATATACTGTAGCCATATCCTAAATAGATAAAGTGTTGTCAAAACAGATTAACATTCCTTACTCTCCCAATCTCTTCCAGGAATGTTAAAGCACACACTCAATAAAACCTTACAAAAGACCAAAAACTTGCAGATACTCAGCCAGCAGTAAATTATTATGTCTATGCTCCAAAGATTTTCAGATGATTGAGCTTTCAACCCTTGAATTTAACTCTAGGGGTATATTTACTAAAGTGCGGGCTTTTAGAAGGGGATATGTTGCCCATAGTAACCAATCAGATTCTAGCTATAATCTTCTAGAAGGTGCTAGATAAAAAAGTAAAATCTGATTGGTTGCTATGGGCAACATCTCCATTTCTAAAAGCCCGCACTTTAGTAACATGCACGTTTTCTTCTTTTAGTTGCTTTATACACACAAAGTGTCGCTGTGTATACTTTGTAAGTAATGTACATGCAAATATTCTCCCCTTGCCCTAACATTTCTATCTCATGTATCCTCCTACTCCAATCTTTATGTTCCATGAAATAAAACTACTAAAAATTCTGTTTTAAAAATATATATAATAAAAGAGCTGGCGGCACTGCAGAAGGTAGCACATGATAGCCTTGTGCTGATAATGTGACTCTGAATGGACCAGCCAAATGTACACATTTGTATGACTCAGTACGTAGCAGGTGTTGTTAGAAAGTATTTATATCTCTTAAGAAACGGTGTAACAAACAAAAGTGCTTTTTCTGCCTTGCCTCAGTCTTTCATTAATTTCTCCTCTTTGCAGCCTGTTGAAATGCACAGCTAAAATGAGGAAAATTGCAGTTTTAAATAATGTGACACTGTCAGACAACAGAAGGCTTTTCAGCCTGTCAAAATAGAAGATTCTAACTTTGCGTTGCCAGATTTTCCTAACAACCAACAGCTGTAAAAGGAAGATACTGTATACAGTATGCCAGGGAGGAGCAGCCTGATACACTTCAGGGGTCTTCAAAATGGCTGCACATGTTCTGTAATAAAAGTTTAAATTATGTATCAAAGAAAGCAGATATTTTACTACGTGCTAAAAGTGTGTTACAAGAAGCAACAAAGACACCTAGCAAATCAACAGACTTCCGGCTGACCACAATGTCCACCAAAGTTAGGTGGGACTGGAAACCAATTCTGCATACAGATTTACATTTGTCAACCTGTTGCGCATACAGGGCCTAATTCAGACTTGTACACAAACCCGATTGTTAGAGATCTGTGCGTGTACCTCTAAGCCACAGCATGATACACATGCTGTGGCCGATTGGGGGCGGGGAGTGGGTGGAGCAGACCAGTGTCCCTGAAGGTGGGGCGTGTTGCCCCCGTTTTCTGGGAATGGCGAGTCCAGGGTCTGCGTATACTGTTGCAGATTTCCTAGCCCCAACTGCACAGTTCAGGCGGTCATTCTGAGTAAGCAATGATGAGAAAATGATGAGGCCATCTTACTCAGATGGCTGCGATAGTGATCAGATGCTGAGTCTTTGGACACAGCACTCAGCTCTGCGATGCTGTAATGGGCATCTTTTGTCCTCAGATGCCTCCTGTAGCATCCCATGGGATTCCAGGATGCTGACCGGATCCAGTAATACGAAGTAGTAAGGGACAGGGACTCTATACTACAGGGAGAGAGAGCGAGCATGTAATGGAGATAGTTAAAGGGATTAGCAGAAAATAAGAGGATAACGAGTACAGCGTATAGGTGAGCTATAGCCTATAGGGAGAGAAATTATAGGGTTAGGGTGAATAATGGAAGTAGGATATGAAATGAGATGTTGTTGGGGATGGAGAGAGCGAGAGGACTGCATTATTTTGCAGATCTGGGTCACACTTTCCTAAATATTTTCAGTAGCTGCTAGTGCAGAAGGAGTAATTATGGGGTGAGACTTGATATCTAGATTAGTGAGCAATAACACAGTTAATATCTATATATTTGTCCAATGAAGGTCCCAGCTTTTCAAGATCCAGGAAGTAGCAAAATAGTTTAAGACATCATTAGAAGCAACATGTTGTAAAATCTGCAAGAACAGAGAGGAAAGATCAGCCCTGCCAGGCAACGGTCTAGAATCTGGATGGAAAGTTCCATTTGGAGGCGACTGTCCCAATGTTATGCATAGTACTTTTATCCCAATTCAGGGACAGTTGTGAGATATATTCCACATACCCCTTTCACAGTGCCATCAAATAAGCAGAGTTAATGCACATGAATGCGCAACAACCCGGGTTACTGCGCAGTATGAAAGCGCCCAGTTGAAATAACCCAGGTCGAGCGACCCAGCAATTCAATTCGGGTAACAAGCAGGATAGAACATGGAGTTCAACCCGGCTCACGGCGACCCAGGTCCCATTCACTGCAAAGGAAGAGCCGGCGCTTGGAGATGACCGGGTTGTTGCGCACCCGGGATGGACGAGTGTACAAATTCTGTGTGCGACCCGCCAATTGCGATGTGAAAGGGGTAGTTGTTGGCCCTTCAATGCTGTGTGTAACAGCGGCAGATGTGCACAGCATTGATGAGCTGTATTAGAGTGAGAAAGGTGCTTAATGGTAGCCGAAGTGATGTGTTCGCATTTCTGTGCAGCATGCCCACACTTCCCTTCTTGTGCATGAATTCTGTTCCGAACCGTCATTCAAAACCAGGCCCACTAGTTTCTTAAAAGTGCCCCGGTGCCTTGATAGAAAATGCCTTATTACATATGTAATCGGAACCAACAATACAATAATTTTGCAGCACATTGGTGCTTACCAGAGCCTGCTTCAAAATTCTTCCCTTGCTTTAATAAAGTACTGTAGGCAGGAATCAGAAGACTCTTTCCCCCTAAGAAGGAGGAAGATCACATGATGCAAATGGCACATCCCGGCCCCTCTGTGATCTGAAATGTGGCTCTGCATGTATAATGTGATGTAGTTGGGATCTCGGCGCATAGAATGGCAACACTCAGCATCCCAGTGCTTGCTATCCCGGAAAGTAAGTATGAGGATTAGCGGATTAGCGTAAGGCACTAGGGGGAGGGTTAGGGTTAGGATGCGGGAGGGTAAGGTTAGGGTTAGGCTGCGGGGAGGGTTAGGCTGCGGGAATGGTGGGATAGGGGTTAGTGTACTTACCTTTGGACGTCTGGATTCTGACTGTCGGGAAGCCGCTGTCAAAAGTAACTTTCTGGGCTTCTCCCAACAGCAGCTCCTCGTGTAATCTGGGGGGACAGAGCTTGTGACCGACAAGCTCTGGAGGCCCCCAGTGCAGGAGAGGACTGAAGGGAAGGGGTGACCCCCAAACTTCCCACATGGCTCTAAGCAGGTAGGCCGACTGATCTCACTGACAACTAGGTGAGAGTCCCCATCCACATTATACTTTAATCTTCGATTCAGTATCATGGAATAAAATTAATAATCACTTGGCATCACAGAATAACATTAATAATCACTCGCCAACAATGGGTAGGCACTGCTAGCACTATTATATATGTGGCTTGTTCATTTTTAATATGAACTAAACTGGGATTAATGGGGCATATAGTATAGAAAAGCCCTGAAGATTCCTAAAGCAGGAAGGGCTCGGGCCGAAGAAGAACCCCCATAGGCCACACACAGCCCATCCCTGCTCTACAGATAAACACATAAGACAGCAGGTTACCCATTAGCCTACAGAATGTTGTGTAGCTGCTTCTTACTGTATCTGAGATTTGTTTATATACAGCATTTGCAGGATTTATCCGGCTCCCTGACAGTGTTAAAATTATTAATGATGTTAGAAAGGGAAAAATTACATTCATTGACTTCAGGGACACTATGTGAAAATAGGAAAGGGAAAAAATCTTTCAAGTGTCTCAGGTGATAGATGATAGATAAATACAATATTATTCTCTACACTCTCTCAGAGACAAAGGCTTCGACCACGTCAGAGAGCTGTCTGATCAAATCTATCTCAATGAAAATGTAGCTACAATGATTTCTTCAATAGCCAATTTCTATGTGACACTTCTGTAAGTTATATTTTACTGCAGCTGCAAATAATCTAACCATCTTGGAAATATAATGTTTCCCTCAAATACAAATGTATCTACATAGAAAACATATTAAATAAAAATAATAACAACACTCTGCAGGCAGCTGCTTACTAGATTGTATCCCAGAAGATGGCTAAGCCTGACCCCTTGTTTGCTATATTTTACAGACAGTTCCACCTTGAGACAAATTGTATTATGGCAGTGTCCAGATGCCCTTCACGGAGAGGATCCTGACGTTATCAGCTACTGTCCAACGTCATTCCCTACCTTCCATGTAGACAGAGGTGGAACATAATCTTGTGGCGAGCGAAGAGGGCTTGCGAGGGGACAAATTTCTTCTGTAGGTGGCCTGTATGGGCATGGAACCGCCCTCACGTCACTTCCAGGTCCCTAGCGTAAAGGAGAAGTAAGCGCTACCATTGTATTACCATTAAGTGGAAGATTTACAGTTGCCACTTCAAAATGGCTGCAGGGAGTGATGTCAGAAGGAAGAAAAAGCAGAAGGTGCAATTCCCTTGACCCCCAACAACCCACACATTTCTACCTCTGTCTATAGTCCTATAACATAACGTTGGGTTATATATTCTCAGAAGCGAAAAAAACAAAGTGTGTATGTGTGCCTATGTGATAGAGAATATAGACTGTACGGTCCACTGGGGCAGGGACTGTTGTGAGTTGACTAATGTTCTCTGTATAGTAGGTTTGTGCTATACAGATAACTTAAAAAATAAATATTCATGGTAATTAATTGCTTCTCTCATACAATGGGCTTTTCTAATGGTACTCCTTAAGTACTTGTAAACACTGCCTCCATGTCTTGGGTACCAATTACTTCATAAGCAAAACCATGTTCAACACGGGATGCAGTCAAGAGGTCGGCGAACAGGATGCCGGACGTCTAAAAAAAACTACGCCGGAATCCCGACTCCCGCCAGAATGCCGACACCGCCATCCTGTAGAGATGAAGATACCGAAGTCTGCATCCCGATGACAAGTATGCAGGTTAGGGTTAGGCCGGGGTTGGGGGGTTTACAGACTTTCCAGGGTGGATTAGGGTTAGGCACCACCAGGGGGAGGTTAGGGTTAGGCACTACCCAAGGAGGGTTAGGTTTAGGGTGTGGGAAAGGGGGTTAGGTTTAGGCAGCACCGGGGAGAGGTTAGGCACCACTGGGGGGAGGTTAGGGTTAGGCTACTTACCGGCTCCTGTCAGGATCCTGAACATCGGGATGCCACTGGCTGTCTTCTGACAGCCGGCATCCCGACTGCCGGTCAATCAGAGGTATTTCCTTAAACACTACAGGGTCTATTTATTAAACAGCACAATATATATCTATATATCTATATCAGGGTTACCACAGGTGATACCATTAAGGGCGTGTTCACATATTGCAACTCAATTAGACATGGATTCAGATATGCCTTTAAGGAGGCATACGTCTTGAGAGTGCAAATATAGATGATGATGATGACAACGACAATCAGCAGTACTGATTGTGGAATAAGCTCTCCAGCTAACAGCAATGACATTAACATTGTTTATTTATGGTCTTTATTTTATATGAAGTTGCGTCCGTCAATAGCACTACTTACAGATGTGTCCTCATGCACCAAGCCTCAAGCCATACGGAACGAGATGCCTGGTGCAACTACAATGTGCTGAGCTGCATAGTATAGCGAGCTTTTGAAAAAGAAATTGTGCCTTATTTGCATAGCAGACGCAGTGAAACAATACCCAATCTGTACTAGATATGCTGGGCTGCGACTTTAACTGCACAGGAATTAGTTTTAAAAATGTTAAAGTTGGCAGCTAAAGCACAACGGAACTTGGGATGAGAAAAAGCCGCGACTGCTGCATCGTAACACTTTGTACACAGATTAAGACTTATTCGCACACAAAATTTAGTAATGTTGCACATCAAATTGATTAGTGCAGTGTAGGAGCAAGTGGTAGGGTGTGCGCTCACCCAAAGTCTTAAGCTGTAATAGCTGCAGGAACTGGAGGGGAATATTTCTCTCGTAATCATGCAATAACTGGGGGGGTTCTTGCACTTTCTTACAGCTCTTGGTTAGGGTGTAGTGTTAATAATGTGTGTGTGTAGTGTTAATAATGAACCCGTATACATCATATAAAGAGGTATCTTTACTTAAAACTAAATAATATAAATCACAATTAAACAACTAGTCAATAAATGGATCAATAGTATAAATGCTAGCTCATATGGCTGCGTGAAATACATTAACAACATAAATTATAGAACACTAGTCCACAATTATTTATATGCAATCTTTGACACGACACCTTCCTACCAAACAGTAAAGATAGGACTTCTACTACTCTTTGCCAACACACTCAGGGCCCTATTCATCATACCTAAAAAATAGATGGAGGTAATTAGGTTTAGAACTGGCATGGAGTTCTACCTAATTACCGAAGGAATTCATCATTCCTCGTCTCCATAACTATCTATTTCAAAAAGCTGTCATTATTGCGATGACAGCTTTTCGGGAAATAGATACTTTTCCCTCTCTACTCTACCTTACCGCAGCTGTAATCAGTGCTGCGCATGTGCTGTTACATTCGTAAAAACAGCGCATGCGCAGCACTGCCTACACCTGCGGTAATTTTGTGTCTCCCTAACCCCCACCCCTGACTTACCTGACCGCTGCAGCGCCTCTGGCTCTGGTGTCTGCTCTGACACTGTGTTCTCCAAGCAGACTACAGTACAGTTTAGAAAAAAAATAAAACATTTTTTCTAAACTTTGTGTTCTGCTGGGAGAACACAGTGTCCGAGCAGACACTGGAGCCAGAGGACGGACCACAGCTCCGGAGGGAGACGCCGGGAACCTGCCCACGCTGACACAGGTAAATGTCACCTGCTATTCGCCACCTCACAGTGGCGGATAGTAACTACATCAATTACATTTTTGGGAATTTGATGAATACCATAATTTCCATATACCCATAATAATGTATGTGGAGTGTGGAAATTAACGCAGGGGAACTTAACCAGGAGATATCAGTGATATCTCCTGTGTTAAGTCTCTTCATGAATACTAAAATAACGGTAATTAAGGAAAATGTCCTTAAAAACGTTATTTTAGTGTTGATGAATAGGCCCCATAACGTACCTGGGCTTTATCATATACGGAGCAAAAATAATAGTTAGAGATAAAAGACAAAGATTAGCAGCATATCCGGAAAATCTTTTGCTAAAATGTACTGCCATACGATTGCCAACATATAAACCAACATAAAAGACCTACTAACTAGGAATGGTAATCTTAGCTTTATCTATTGTAGTTAAATATTAATGAATATTCTGAGCACAGACCATCAGTTTCTAATCTTTAATAAATATGTTTTAAGTGTTTTCATGTGCTTTACAGTAAATTATGATGTACCAGCTGAAGTACCCAGCATTGCCCGGGCTTAAATCTTCAAGTTATTACGCTTTATTATGTGATGTCATCCAAATCTCCCCAGAACAGGCTTCTCGAGTCAAAGTTCTGCCCAGCTTACACCAGCGGGAGGCCTGACCGGGACCTCAACCCCCTAGTATGTCATCTGGGATCCAATGTTTCCACTGTGAAGTTTTCATCCAAATTATGTGATGAAGTCCAAATCTGTGGCTGTCTACACCCGCGATCACCCCCTCTAGCTCGCCTTTCATCTACCACAGTCACCAGCTGCAGTGTATAATCGTAGCGGTGTGCCCGGCTCCTTCTCTGCCGGGCCCACCACTAGTCCGCTACTAATACACATTACAGTGGGCAGTGCCGCAGCTGCCTGCCCCCTGTGCTCCGCCCTCTCTCCCGTCTGCTGTGGTGTCTTGAAGGACTTGTGGAGAGACGTCATGACGTCTCTCCCAGTCCAGTCCCCTGTGCAGCGGAGCAGTTCCTTCGGCGTTGGGCTGCAGCCCAGTCAGTGCAGAGGAGGTGGCACAGGCTTCCCCCAGCGACGCGCTGAGGAGCTGGAGCTGTACAGGTAAGTGCTGAGAGCCCGGGGGGGGGGGGGGGGGTATTTGTACTACAGTATAATACAAATACCCTAGTTACAGAGGAAAATTTGTATTGTGTGGCATAATGTGTAATGGGGGGGGGGTGGTTGTACTACAATATGTAGCATAATGTGTAATGGGGGGAATTTGTACTGTGGGCATAATGTGTAAAGGGCATTAATATTGTGTGGCGTAATGTGTAAGGGGCACTACTACAATTTAGCGTAATGTAGTGTAATGTGAATAAAGGGCACTACTGTGTGATGTAATTTTTACTACCAGTTATTTATATAACGCACACACATATTCCGCAGCACTTTACAGAGAATATTTGGCCAGTGGAGCTTACAATCGATGTTCCCTATCACATGCTCACACACATACACACTAGGGTTAATTTTTGTTGGGAGCCAATTAACCTACCAGTATATTTTTGGAGTGTGGGAGGAAACCGGAGTACCCGGAGGAACCCACGCAAGCACAGGGAGAATGTACAAATTCTGCACAGTTAGGGTTGTGGTGGGAATCAAACCCACAACCTCAGTGCTGTGAGGCAGTAATGCTAACTATTACCCCGTCTGTGCTGCCCAATGTCAATTGGGGGTACTATATATATCTGAATATCCTCAGGCAGCCACAATGGCCCAAAAGATAATAGAGAGGGGGATTTGCAAGGTGCCAATATTTAAAGCAGCAATTTTTTTCAATGTAAATCCATACTTTCAATAGACCAGGCAAGGCTGTGGCAGTTCTCTTTAACTAAAAGTAAACAATATTTTATTAAACCTTTCAAATAGTAAACATAAACCTTAAGTTTAAAACAGGATGTTTTCCACATTAACAGAAAATCAAGTACAGATGTGTCCTCGCTCATCTCTGCCACCACGACTTGCCGCGGCACGCATGCCACGAGCCTGTGAATGGGCAAATGCGTCTTTTTTGCTCCCACGATATATAAGATTGCATGGTGCGAATGCTGGCGTGGCCTGGCGTACTGTGGCATATGTGTGCGCGGCAAATCGCAAGCCTGGTGTGTGCACATGTTTGCCGCATCGGCGGCAAAGATGAACGATGACCATACTTGCCAACTCTCCGTGATTATCAGGCAGACTCCCTGAAACAGTAGCAATCTCCCTGACTCCCTGAAGAGTCTAGTAATCTCCCTGATTGCACCTTACCCCCATTATTTAGCTGTTTTTATATATATATATATATATATATATATATATATATATACATACATATATATACACACACACACACACACACACACACACACACACAGGGATCATTAGTATCATTTCCCTGCATTGGTTATAAGGCACAATGATCCCTATGGTTACATGCAATTTCTGAAAAGTATGTGTGTTCTCACCAACAAGTAGATTTTACTAACTGCTTTGGGGCTCGTTTACATGTGAATGTAAGTCAGTTTTATGACACGCCTGTCAGATGTAGCAGCACAGTCCACTTTACCGCCACGCTCATAGGTGTTGTTTTCACAATCTCCCTGAAAAGCATTTTCAAATGTAGGCAAGTATGACGAGGACACATTTGTATTGTGAGCACAGAAAAGGGAAATAACTGAAAACGGTTTGCTCGCATACATGATACATTTATCGTCAATAAATATAATGGAGAACATCCATCGAAAAAACTGCAATAGAAAGAAATGGTGCCCTGGCCAACTGTACCCAATTTTCTAGCGTCGCTCTTGATTGTTTGGAAAGCAGGACTGTATGTAAGGAGGAGATTCAATAGCTGTACGGTTTATCTGGGCAGATACGGAGGTGCGAGCAAAAATTGTGAAAGGTTTTACTCCCATGATTACTGTCTGTACCTTGTACAAGGTTTTTATGGCAGAATCTCACACTTAACTGAATCAGCCTCTAAATGTAAGCAAACAACTTGCAGTAAAATTATATCAATTTACGACATATTCCATCTGAGAAAAACTACCACATTTTACAAGGTTTTAATCAGTGCCCCCTTCAACAGTGTAAAGAGAAACCCGACAATGGCCCTCATTCAGAGCCACTCGCTAGTGGCAGTACGCTCGTTCCGAGCGATGTTCGCACATCTGCGCATGCGTACGGATCGTTATACGCATGCGCGAACCAGTCAGTGCGGACGAAATTCATGTGCTCGCAAAATAGCGAATGCCTGCTATTTTGAGTGACAGAATGAGGCGTATGTGGGTGGTAACAGGGGAAGGTGCTTGAAAATGGGGAGTGGAGATCAGAACGCAGGCGTGCTTAAAGGTCAAAACGGGCGTTTTATGGGTGTGCATATTTAAAACAGCAGCGTCATTGACCACGTCACTGGGTTATTTTATAGCTAGAACTGCTCGCAAAATTGTGGTAGCAAAAACCAACCACAAGAATAGCGAGCAGTTCATACGCTGGTCGATGTACTCGATTAATCTAATAAATAGCGGACATGACGTATGGTGCTAGCGGCCAGGGGGCGTTTTGAACAAATAAACGAGCGTATGTTTTGCTCGCTCGTTCAGACTTAGAGGTGTGAACAGACTGCAATTTGCGAACAGATCATTTGAATAGCCACCCCTTGTTTTTGAACGAACGACCGCAAATAGCGAACGGCTCTGAATCAGGCCCAATGTCTTTGTTCATTTTCCTTATTTCAGCCTGAAGATTGCACCCAAAACAATCAAAAACATACAGTATAAGGTGTTCTTCTTCCTCTGGACAGTGGCAGAAAACACAGTGGTTGATGTGTGCAGTTCTCTAACGACCTATATTCATGGTGCCCCTGGTGGTCGGATTATTTCCTTCTGATTCCAGTAATGTGATCAGCACATCTGTGGCTGGCTGTAGCCTGCCCCAGGCTCCATAGGCTATGTAGCAACACTTTAAGGTTCTTCATGTTGACAGCTACAATACGTATTTCTGCAGCACAGGAGAAAGTGACAAGCCATTGAGGCTGAAGAGAGGAAGGTATTATGAAACAGCACGACTCCATAAATAATAAATTTCATTACTGTTCAGTTCTCAAAGCACAAATGTGAACAACAATCATTACTGGTGCTATTTTTATCATACGTTGTTGAAGGACAGGTGAGTGTGTATGTCCAGGAGCTGGAAGTACTGCCTAAATGTAGAATATTGCTTTCTGCATATGAAGAGACACTTGATAGAAAATGTGGCTTCCAGAGTGCTGATAGACTATGAGCATTAAAGCTTTTAACTCTTAGGAACATTTCATTTGGACCTGAAAAACTGAACTCTGTGGCTGTACTGGTCCTGAGATGTCTTGTACAGGTCCTGAGATGATATAGTTAATAATCAGGGATCTTTAATATTTGTAGTGCTGAGAAGATCTGTATAACAGTCGGTGGGTGACAGGCAAGGAGATAAGGAGATAAAATGTTTATTACTGTATCTGCAAAGCATGAAGGGACACAGCTGAAGATGGATTAAAAGGCCATTGCAAATTTTTATTTTAACATTGCAGTATAAGTCAGTTTTGGATCTTACTCTCAATCCTTGAATTAATAGGGCTAAACGGGTCACCGCTGAAAACCGCAATATAAATCTTAACACTGTGACAATTTTTATAGGTGTGTCACTGTCCACGGCATACTTGGTTAAATATGTGTTATGAACCGTAGGTAAGCTAATAGGGTGTATAAAGTCCAATTCACTGTATGCTCTGAGGAACATGGTCAATGTTTGTGGTCTAGTACGAAGCTTTGGCCAAGTTGAATGTATGTTTTTTTTCGGCAGGTGGCAGCAGTGTACACACTGAACCACACTAGGTACACACCAGAATGATGTAACAAATGATGCGACGGCCGATACAATTTCACTTACAATCATACGATCCCAGAACTCTGGATCTTGAGCGTACATACTATGCAACCTTCGGAACGATGACATGATATACTGTATAGTGTCGGAGGATTGTATCCAATTAATAATTTTTCCTGTAGACTACAGTATATGCGTTCGTGTTCGTGTATACACACTACGCAGTGTGCACCACATCGTACATTGCCTCCTCCCATCTGACATGCAGCACATCACATGGGAAGATGTGATGAACGACGTGTGTAACGACAGACTGGGCTGTATACACTATATGGTGCTTGTGTAGATTGGTTGAAACGACCAGGATTGCGTGATGCTACCAGCATTACTTTGCAAGAGCAAATATTGGAACAAAGCGTTGCCATATTTAAGATATTCGTTTTGTAATGAATTGCTTGTGGCCTGCTTTTTCTTCAACTGTTATACACAGGGACATAGCCAGAACTAGGTGGCCCCATAACAACATTTGGAGGGCGCCCCTTCTAGAGAGACACCTCACTACACAACAATTGTTCATTTTATGACCCATAATAGTGCCCTAGTTCATTTTATGAACTATAGTGGTGCTCTAGTTAATGTTTTTCCCCATAGTAGTTCATATTATACCACACAGTGTCCCCATTTTATATTATGTCACACTGTAGCGCCCCATATAAAAAAAGATGTTGCATTGTACTGCCTCCAGTACACATGCCAGTTCCCCCAGTTCAAATTACATAGTGCTTAGCGTAAAAGTCCAGGAACTTGGTAGACAACTTTATGAGTCAGGCCCCAGAGGTGAACCACCTAAGCCTCTGGATCCCATAGCAATGGCACTCCCTGTACCCTCTGTAGCTACGCCTATGGTTCTACAGTCTTGTCTCATAGGAGTCTCCTCACCTAACTCCACGATCTTACTCGCTCCAGTCATTTGTCAATGGAATCAGCTTGGGACTATGAAAAGAGACCGGTGTGGTGTTTCTGCCAGGACTGCACTCTCTCAATCACAGGCTTCACGCTTGTTTACATATATACACACATACATATCATGCCAATTTTCCATTATCACTAGCATGAAACTGCCTGGTGCTCTCTTGTTGTTAAACTGCACCCACGTACCATCCCGCCCCATCAGTTTTAAGTGATATTCTCTTGCTGACCGGAAGAAGATGATGTCTTACACAATTATTTGATACTTTTATTTTGAAGTGCAATCATTGAACAAAAAGATGACACTTTGATACTACTGCAAAACAGTCTAAAGACTCATCAACGTCCTTTGTAATAACGGTTACTGTACATAGAAGTGGCAGCACAATATTTTCTAAATAAACTATTATGATGTCCAAAAGAAAACTGGGACCCTGCTGGTCGCCCTCTTTTCTAAGTGTTCAGCGTTGCGTGTGTTTTATATTACTATTCAGCAGGTGTTTGCTTTGCTACAACTACGCAACTTGAAAGCTTTCAAATGTTATGCTGCACAAACAGTCACCGTCATGCTGCCTACAGTGTGAACATTAGTGATTCATACTTTAAATTACACTGAAATACAGTCTTGTTGAATAAATCACCACTAAGTCAGAGTGTCAGAAGATGAGCTAGACACAATACATACTTTAGGCTGTGATGTTCGTAGCAATTCTCTGGCAATTTTCCTACATTTGAAAAGAGCACAGTTGCAGAAACAGCCATTGACAATAATAAACATAATGGCCAAGCAAAATTATTATTATTTATTTTTGTCGCTGGCAGCAAAGTCCCCTTACATTGTGTTATATGCCTTGGTAAAATATTCTATCACATCATTTTCTAGACGGACCTTAAGTCACAAGGCTGTAGAATGGATGGGTTAACATGTCAGACAAACAACAAAGAGGGGTTAATGCATCAAGGCCAATATTTGGTTAAAACTCTGAAAACGGCTGTTTTCAGAGGTTCGACCACATTCCCTATATGCACCAAGCTCCGGAAAGCTTGTACCCTATTGGCGATGTCATCTATAGTGCGTGATGCTTGGTGCATCCTGCCCACAGGGATGCAGTCAGGAAGCCGATTGTTGAAATGCCGACCGCCGGCTTCCCGACTGTCTAATCCCGGCAGGGGTCTAATGACAGGCGTCGAGATCCAGCCGCCTGTAATTTTACCTACGCCGGGAGCCCGATACCTGGCATACCAATCAAAGGTAAGCCGGGCAGCAGGCGCAGAGAGCCGCTGTGGGGAGGGTTAGGTTAGGGGCTCCCGGGGGGACTTAGGGTTAGACACCCCCCGGGAGGGTTAGGCACACCCCCCTCCCCCCTGGGACACTTAGGTTTAGGCTGCGGGGAAGGGGGGGTTAAGTTTAGACACTAGGGGGAAGGTTAGGGCTAGGCACTCCTAAGGGAGGGTTGGGGGGGGGGTTAGTAAATATAGAAAATACTTACCTATCAGGATCTTCACTGCCGGTGTTCCAGCGTCGGGATTCGAACCGCCGGGTATTTCACACCGATCCCCTGCCCACATTCCCTAGAAGAAAATAAGCCTGATGCAAATCAAGAATACAGTTATGTATGAGCAGGAGGTGTGCCACTGCCTACTCTTCTAGGGATGCGGGGGGCTAGCCGAAAAATTGGGAGCCTCCCGCAGGTTCCG
This sequence comes from Taudactylus pleione, assembly GCA_031769625.1. Lineage (NCBI taxonomy): Eukaryota > Metazoa > Chordata > Amphibia > Anura > Myobatrachidae > Taudactylus > Taudactylus pleione. The sequence continues at coordinate 8,566,939 of JAUIMM010000484.1, forward strand.
TGAGAGCAGGCAAGTATGAGATGACAACAGAATTAAAATGTTTCGTTTTTTTATCTATAACAAACCAGATAGGCAAGGTTGTTTTTTTTTACCTAGTTGTGTGTAACAGTAATTTTATTGCATTTTTTTTATTGCCCTGTTCATAAATAAAAATTGCAGGCTCTGCTGCTTTCTTATATTAAACTATTAAGTTTAATAGCTGCTGTATTTGTTTTTCTGATGAGAATAATGTTTCATTATTACCCCTTGTGAGAGCTGTGCTGCAGAGTATGGGTCTGTAGATATTGTAGTTGCAGTGCTTGCACAGTGACAGAAGTGGACAGTATATAATATCAGTGCAGGTAGGAGTTCCCTGGGATGTTTCCAGTATATTAGAGTACTGATTGCTGACAGATGAATCTATATAGTGCTCTGGGGCAACCTTCTGTAGGTGCTATGGAGAAAGTTTACTACATAGTTCAGGGCCGCAACTAGGGTAGTGCGGCCAGTGCCATGGCACAGGGCACCGCAGGGTAGAGGGCGCAGTTTGGGCCGGTCAATTTTCCTGTTTATTATCATTCTCATTTGTAGCTTCCTCTTATTTATCCCCAGCATCTCCTGGCCTCCCCTATCTCTTCTCTGGTCCTTCCCATGAGGCAATGGTCCTTTTTCAGGTGCACTATCTTATGTCCCCATTTTTTAAAAATGGAGGGGGGTGCCAATGCTCCCTCTGGCACAGGGCACCAAAAAGTCTAGTTACGGCTCTGACATAGTTAAGGAAGTACAGGCTTCCGGAGTGGCATGCTGGCCAGATGACCTCATGGAACTGCAAAAATTGTTTCACTTGTTGTATTTGGAACCAATGATGTCACTTGATGTAAAAGGGACCATGCATCAAGGCCATTTCCCCGTTATGTTGATGACTGAACAATCTTGATTCCCAAATCTGATCCGAAAAATGATCAGAATCTGCGTGTCAGTGATTTTTGACATGTTGTATTTTGCCGATCACCTGAGAAACCGGCGATCATCAGAGTCCGCCAATTGGCAAATCGGATTGGCATTAAGGAGTCGGGGTTTCGCCCGCTAGATGTATGGCCCGCATAAGTCATCATGTCATATTCCACAGGATAAAAAAGTAACCATGTGACATTCTTGTCAATAAAATCACAAGTCTTTAAACTAAACTTTGTTCTTTCTGCTCATGCAAAAAAAGTTTGCAGCATGTTCCTTTGTTTTTTTTCTATAGAAGAGAGTTGTACGCTATACAATCTCACAGATGTTGTTTCTTTCCAAAACTGGGTCTTTAATGTTGGAGAAACTCAGGGTCCATGGTCTTTGTGCAAGTTTGGGACCATTTCTGTACAGCACAAATCCTACGTGTAACGGAACTACAAGGCTGTCAATAATAGATGGGGTTTAGTGAAGTTGGGTAAGTAGCTGGGACCCTGAAAATAAATCACTAATTACCTAATATGTTACATCACGTGGGCAAGTCCCAAAAGTGTTCCACCTTTACCCATTTCTATTTTATTGTGAGACCGAAGTGAAGCGCAACAGAATATGCTGGTGCTATATAAGTAAATAAATGTTAATGAATAAGTTACTTGTGTATTATTGGTAAGACCAGTGGGGTTAATTTAGTAAATCTTCTAAAAAGGGACAAAAGGAAAAGTGGCGACATTGCCCAAAGCAACCAATCATATTAAAGCTATCATTTTCTTAAAGCTGAAATCTGATTGGTTTCTACGGGCAACACATCCTTTTCTTTTTTAGAAGTTTTAGTGCAGTACATCTATTCCAGGGGATGTAGTTAGCAGACCGGCGGCCAGGATGCCGCCGGTCTAAATCCCGACGGTGGAAGCTCGACATGGGACTTAAGATAGCCGTCGAAATACCAATGCTGGAATACAGACAAGACAACAGCCTGAACGAGGTAGCTGTGAGCCGCGAGGGGGGGCATGGGGAGTAGTTTTAGGTTTAGATAGCATAGCGGGATTAGCATTAGGTTTCGGGGGAAGGGAACTAAGGGGGAGAGGGTTAGGTTTAGACACAAAGGGGGAAGGCTTAGGTTTAGGCACTAATGGGGAGGGTTAGGGGGAGAAGGGGGGAGGGTAAGTATACTTACCCAACCCCTGTCTGGATACCGACTATCGGGATGCCGCTGTCGGTATTTTGACAGGAGGCATCCAGACTGTCGGTATTACATACCCATTTCCTATTCCAGATTACTTCACGTAAAATAATAGGGAAAAAAATCCAAACAATGCCTAGCTCCTATTACAGTACAGCATGCAAGTCAGAATCTAGCTTTTGAGCTGTCAGAGGCTACATGGTTTTATGTTAGTTATCTTGCTTTAAATTATTTTCTCTGAAGAATGAAGCTGACAACGAAAACACTGCAATGTTTAAAGCCAATCCTGTACTAGCTGAGCGCCACATAAATCACTCACACCCTTTCCTTTGGCTAGACTTGCTGTACCGCATGCCTGAAACTCTTCTCAAGGAACAAAACCATTTTATGATCTTTTTTAACTAGTTTTCCGTGTAATGTAGAAATAATTATCATTTTATATGTGTAAAGCCATGTAGAGGTTTTGCAGTACTGTGTTTGCCTTGCACTTTAATCATTCAAAAAAATGCCAGCTTCAGGACACTTTATCATGGACGAATTCTTACAAATTATGTGCCCGATTCAGAGTCTTACGCTATGCCGATGTTTTTGCAGTTGGACGATTATCGGCCATCTGCGCATGCATCTTAGTCACGCGGAATAAGCGATAAGGTACAGTACCTTAGCCACTGGCAGCGAGTATTTATTTGCAATGTGATTGACCATCAGTGAGCATCTGGGGGTGTCAGCTTAAAACGCAGGTGTCCTGCAACCATTTTGGGGGCATGTCACATCCTGCGTCTGCGATACTGCAAGAAATATTGTTCCGGCATCTCAGTTCCCGCTGCCATTCTGCACGACCAGACAGGGCCGTAACTAGGGTAGTGCGACCAGTGCCTTGGCACAGGGCACCGCAAGGCAGGGGGAGCTGTTTGGGCCTGTCAGTTTTCCTGTTTATTATCATTCTCACTTTTAGCTTCCTCTTCTTTTATCCCCAGCAGCTCCTGGCCTCCCCTATCTCTTTCCTGGCCCTTACCCATGAAGCCATGGCCCTTTTTCAGGTGCACTCTCTTATGTCCCTAATTAAAAAAAGGGGGAGGAGGTGCCAATGCTCTCTCTGGCACAGGGCACCAAAAAGTCTAGTTACGGCTCTGCGACCAGAGTCAGGACTACAAACATTGAATGATCTGCGACTTATGCTGCATCTTTGTACGCAGATGCTTGTGTACGGTGCCAGTTGGCGTCTCAATACATATCCCGATGGCTGCGACATATGCATATTTTCACACAGCAGCTGCATACAGGATTGCGATGGTTGCCCCTTTGGCCAGGCTGTAGGAGCTTAAGCTTCCCGCAGCATGACCAGGACGTCCCCGTTTCCGAGACCGGTGACCAGGCATGCCCCCCGCTCCGCCCCAACCGCCACAGCATTAAATCATGCTGCAGTTTGGGAGGTCTGCGAGCGAGATCACAGGACCCATTCTGCACATGCGTAGAATGGGTCCAGCGCAGACCCTAACAATCGGAGATGTACATTCATTTTCGAATTAACATACGTCTCTGAATTTTTGCAAGACAACTCCCTCGTGGTTTGTTATTACATAAAGACCTAGGCATTGCCCTTAGCAGGGCGAACAAATACCAGCTTGCATAAAAACCTAAAGCTAACTGGTGGAGGATTTTTGGCTGCAAGAACAAAATTACACCCCCTGCTCTCTGAAATGCATCTCTTCTGGATTTCCAGGTTTACAATGCAACTGTATTCTATAAAATGTGTCAATATTTTCATAATGTTGTCAGTTAATTAATACGTAATTCTATTGTGCTTACTAATTCTATTGTGTTTATAGAACGGAACAGCCAATTATGAGAAGAGTTTGCTTGCCAGACTCTCTCTGAAGCTGTTGCCTAATTTGGTATTTTGTAAAGTGTTAACCCATGATGGGAACTGTTTGTTCTGGCCAAGAAATGGCCACAGCCCTTCCTAATAAAACAGCCGCACTGTGGGGGTGATTCAGCTTAGGACAGAATTGCAATTCTGTCCTTGCTAATATGCAAATTCAGCAGGTGGTGCATGACATCCCCTGCTGCATTTGCGATGCCAGCACTGCGACCGAGGTTGGGATCACCATTGCGACCATTGGTCACAATTTTTGGTGACACAGGGCCGCCAGCTTTATCAGGCTGGCTGGCTTGAGAGGCAAGGAAACTGCGTCTGTGGACGCAGCCCCTGGCCTTATCACTCCTGGAATACAGGGCGGACACGCCCCCGTTTCCGGGAATGCCGGCCGTCCCGGCCCCCGAACCGCCCTTTAAGTGCCTCTGCCTGTCACTTACGCAGAAGCATAGAACAGGTCCTGTGCACGCACAGATTGCTGATGATCGGGAATCTGTGTTCAGTGTTGCACATTCTTTCAATGATGAATCAGCCCCTGTGTCCATTGTCTCACTGTCAAATAATCCTTTAAAAATGTGAGGTGCCCTGATTAGCAAAGTAAGTACTACTACACCCAGGGTTGCCGATATTCTGTATGCCCCTTCCGGGAGGAAGCAGCCATAGCATAGCAGGGAGGCGTGGCCGGCCAGATTACCGGTATTTGTGGGTGGAGCGAGAGCATGGCCACATGGTCGTGTCATTTTGGCCCCGCCTACGCTACACAATGCATATATTACTGCTGCGGGTTTTTCTCTTGTTAATGCGGGGGCGGGGGGGTTGCCTGCCTTTCCGGGGTGCTGGGAGCTACACCCAATTTTTGGGAGGCTCCCGGCCGAATCGAGAGGGTAGGCAAGTATGCCTACACCAGTATAAAATGCTTCCACTAACTTATTCAAACTGAAATCTTATTTGATTACAACGAGCATTAAAATCAAACCTAAGTTGATCTTGACAAGTATGTAATTCCTAACAGAGGCCCTGGTACAGGACTGGTGCAGGACTTTTTTCGCAGCCGCTACTGCAAGTTTATGCTAATGCTGCAGCCGATGGCCTGTCTACAGAGACAACCACCAGCTGCGGCTCTAATCCACTGCAGTGCACTAATAGTAGCACCATCGATCGGACATCGGTTGATCTGTACATTAGAGCAATGTCCGACCAGGGGCGCTGAGAGTGGGGGGGGGGGGGGGGGGGGGGGAGAGTGGGTACTAATTACCCGGGCCTGCTGGAGGGGCCTGACGGGGGTAGCCCCCCCTCCCTCTTACCTCACAGCAGACCGCTGCAAAACTTTTTTTTTAATCCTAAGGAGGCATGGCCACACCTCCCATGATTAGGCCACTCCCTTTTCCCGGGCCCGGCTCTCAGTGTGCCTGTGTCCAACGGTACATGGCAGCTTGTGCCCAGAAGGAAACCAAGCACTCCAGCCGCGGCCGCTGGTACCCATATCCGCCACCCTGCTCTTTTGTAGTCTGGCCTGGGCAGCACTGGGCACGACTTGCCTGTAGCTCAGACATGACCTGGGTTGGACATAACCTTTTCAGTAAGCAATGCGGTGGCGTGATGTCATAGGTCATGCTGCCGCACATCTTCCCTGTGTCAGGTACACAGTGGACTGAACTACAGTGGTGAGGGGCTGGTTGCAGAGGAAGGGGCTGGGGCAGCGGCTGAGGAAGGTGAAGGGGGCTGAAGGCTGATGAAGGTGAAGGATGACGAAAGCTGGGGTAGGTGAAGGATGTTGAGAGCTTGGAAAGGTGAAGGGGGCAGATGGCTGGGAAAGGCGAAGGATGCTGAGGGCTGGGAAAGGCGAAGGATGCTGAGGGCAGGCTGAGTTAGGTGAAGGAGGTTGTGGGCTAAGGAAGGTGATGGTGGTCTGAGAATGGTGAAGAGGGTCTGAGGCTGAGGAAGGTGATGAGGGGCTGGTGACTAAGGATGACTGGCTACAGACTAGGGGTGAGCGGGTTCGGATTTCTGAAATCCGAACCCCCCCGAGCCCCCCCGATCCGAGTCCGATCCGAGTCAGGCTCGACTTTTCCCGCCTGACTCGGATCTGAAATCGAGGCAAAACGTCATCTTCCCGCCTTCCGAGTCTCGCGGGTTTTGGATCCTATATAAGGTACACACGTCGGCGCCATTTTCTCACTCGGCTGTGGACAGTGAAGAGGGAGGGTGGGAGTTAGGGCTGTGTAGTGTAGTGTAGTGTAGTGCTGCTGTTGTCCACTACTTCAAAGTCCATAGGGGCTGGCTGTGTTGTGCTGTGCTGCTGTTGTTAATAGGGGCTGTGTCCACTACTTCAAAGTCCATAGGGGCTGGCTGGACTGTGTTGTGCAGTCAGTTCTCCATAGGGGCTGTGTCCACTCCAAAGTCCTGTGCAGTGTCCCAGTCCTAAAGGAGTGCTGTAGTGTTGTCCAGGGGGTGCTCTGTCCATCAGGGGTGCTCCCCCCAAGTGCTAAAAAAATAATATATTTTCTGTGTTTGTGAATTGTGTGCGCAGTAGCCGCACGTGCATCAACAAAGTAGTGCCAAGCGTGCGCCTGTGTCATAAGTAAAGGGCCGGCTGGCTTGACCGTTAAGGGTGCTGTAACCCCCGAAAGTACACTCCAGTCCAAACCAAAAAAAATATTATTTTCTGTGTTTGTGAATTGTGTGCGCAGTAGTCGCACGTGCATCAACAAAGTAGTGCCAAGCGTGCGCCTGTGTCATAAGTAAAGGGCCGGCTGGCTTGACCGTTAAAGGGTGCTGTAACCCCCAAGTACACTCCAGTCCAAACCAAAAAAAAAATTATTTTCTGTGTTTGTGAATTGTGTGCGCAGTAGCCGCACGTGCATCAACAAAGTAGTGCCAAGCGTGCGCCTGTGTCATAAGTAAAGGGCCGGCTGGCTTGACCGTTAAGGGTGCTGTAACCCCCGAAAGTACACTCCAGTCCAAACCAAAAAAAAAATTATTTTCTGTGTTTGTGAATTGTGTGCGCAGTAGCCGCACGTGCATCAACAAAGTAGTGCCAAGCGTGCGCCTGTGTCATAAGTAAAGGGCCGGCAGGCTTGACCGTTAAGGGTGCTGTAACCCCCGAAAGTACACTCCAGTCCAAACCAAAAAAAAATTATTTTCTGTGTTTGTGAATTGTGTGCGCAGTAGCCGCACGTGCATCAACAAAGTAGTGCCAAGCGTGCGCCTGTGTCATAAGTAAAGGGCCGGCTGGCTTGACCGTTAAGGGTGCTGTAACCCCCGAAAGTACACTCCAGTCCAAACCAAAAAAAAAATTATTTTCTGTGTTTGTGAATTGTGTGCGCAGTAGCCACACGTGCATCAACAAAGTAGTGCCAAGCGTGCGCCTGTGTCATAAGTAAAGGGCCGGCTGGCTTGACCGTTAAGGGTGCTGTAACCCCCGAAAGTACACTCCAGTCCAAACCAAAAAAAAAATTATTTTCTGTGTTTGTGAATTGTGTGCGCAGTAGCCGCACGTGCATCAACAAAGTAGTGCCAAGCGTGCGCCTGTGTCATAAGTAAAGGGCCGGCTGGCTTGACCGTTAAGGGTGCTGTAACCCCCAAAGTACACTCCAGTCCAAACCAAAAAAAAATTATTTTCTGTGTTTGTGAATTGTGTGCGCAGTAGCCGCACGTGCATCAACAAAGTAGTGCCAAGCGTGCGCCTGTGTCATAAGTAAAGGGCCGGCTGGCTTGACCGTTAAGGGTGCTGTAACCCCCGAAAGTACACTCCAGTCCAAACCAAAAAAAAAATTATTTTCTGTGTTTGTGAATTGTGTGCGCAGTAGCCACACGTGCATCAACAAAGTAGTGCCAAGCGTGCGCCTGTGTCATAAGTAAAGGGCCGGCTGGCTTGACCGTTAAGGGTGCTGTAACCCCCGAAAGTACACTCCAGTCCAAACCAAAAAAAAAATTATTTTCTGTGTTTGTGAATTGTGTGCGCAGTAGCCACACGTGCATCAACAAAGTAGTGCCAAGCGTGCGCCTGTGTCATAAGTAAAGGGCCGGCTGGCTTGACCGTTAAGGGTGCTGTAACCCCCGAAAGTACACTCCAGTCCAAACCAAAAAAAAAATTATTTTCTGTGTTTGTGAATTGTGTGCGCAGTAGCCGCACGTGCATCAACAAAGTAGTGCCAAGCGTGCGCCTGTGTCATAAGTAAAGGGCCGGCTGGCTTGACCGTTAAGGGTGCTGTAACCCCCGAAAGTACACTCCAGTCCAAACCAAAAAAAAAATTATTTTCTGTGTTTGTGAATTGTGTGCGCAGTAGCCGCACGTGCATCAACAAAGTAGTGCCAAGCGTGCGCCTGTGTCATAAGTAAAGGGCCGGCTGGCTTGACCGTTAAAGGGTGCTGTAACCCCCGAAAGTACACTCCAGTCCAAACCAAAAAAAAATTATTTTCTGTGTTTGTGAATTGTGTGCGCAGTAGCCGCACGTGCATCAACAAAGTAGTGCCAAGAGTGCGCCTGTGTCATAAGTAAAGGGCCGGCTGGCTTGACCGTTAAAGGGTGCTGTAACCCACAAAGTACACTCCAGTCCAAACCAAAAAAAAAATTATTTTCTGTGTTTAGCCGCACGTATATATCAAATCGATATAACATAAATGGAGGACCAAACTTTCTCCGATAAAAATAAAATAGAGAAAGATCAAGAACCACTTCCTCCTAGTGCTGAAGCTGCTGCCACTAGTCATGACATAGACGATAACATGCCATCAACGTCGTCTGCCAAGGCCGATGCCCAATGTCATAGTAGAGGGCACATACAATCCCAAATGGCAAAGTTCAGGAAAATGACCTTGAAAAAGACATTTAAATCAGCTGAAGAGAAACGTAAACTTGCCAATATGCCATTTACGACACGGAGTGGCAAGGAACGGCTAAGGTCGATCCCTAGTATGTTCATGACTAGTGGTTCAGCTTCACATGACGATGGAAGCCCTCCTCCCACTAAAAAAATCAAAAGAGTTAAGCTGGCAAAAGCACAGCGAAGAACTGTGCTTTCTAAGAAGATATCACAAATCCCCAAGGAGAGTCCAAGTGTGGTGGTGGTTGCGATGCCTGACCTTCCCAGCACTGGACGGGAAGAGGTGGCTCTTTCCACCATTTGCATGCCCCCTGCAAGTGCTGAAAGGAGCACCCACAGTCCACTTGCTGATATGCAAATTGAAGATGTCACTGTTGAAGTACAACAGGATGAGGATACTGGTGTAGCTGGCGCTGAGGAGGAAGTTGGCGAGGAGGATTCTGATGGTGATGTGGTTTGTTTAAATCAGGCTCCGGGGGAGACAGTTGTTGTCCGTGGGATGAAAAAGCCCATCACGGTCATGCCTGGGCAGAAGACCAAACATTCCACCTCTTTGGTCTGGCAATATTTCTATCCAAATCCGGACAACAACTGTCTTGCCATATGTACCATATGTAAAGGTGAAATAAGTAGGGGTAGGGACGTCAACCACCTAGGAACATCCTCCCTTATACGGCACCTGCAGCGCGTTCATAAAAAGTTACTGTCAAGTTCAGAAACTTTGGCTAAGACCGTAAGCAGTCCAGGGACACCTAAATCCCGTTGTCCTGTTGTATCCAAGCGCCTGCAAACCACACCGTCAACTCCCTCCTCGTCAATTTCCTCCTTAGTCAGGATCGGAAGTAGTCCTGCAGGCCATGTCACTGGCATGACTGACTCTCCTATCCGGGATTCCTCTGGAGGATCCTGCATTGCTACGCCTACTGCTGCCGCTGCTGCTGTTGCTGCTGCTGGGAGTCGTTCATCATCCCAGAGAGGAAGTAGGAACACCACTACTTTTACTAAACAATTGACCCTCCAACAGTCCTTAGCGAGGAGGATGAAGTACGACAGCAGTCATCCTGAAGCAAAACGTATAACTGAGGCCTTGACTGCTATGTTGGTGTTAGACGTGCGTCCGGTATCCGCCATTAGTGCAGTGGGATTTAGACAATTGATGGAGGTAGTGTGTCCCCGGTTCCAAATACCGTCTAGATTCCACTTCACTAGGCAGGCGATACCGAGACTGTACAGAAACGTCAGAAAAAGTGTCCTCAGTGTCCTGAAAAATGCCGTTGTACACAATGTCCACTTAACCACGGACATGTGGACAAGTGGAACAGGGCAGACTAAGGACTATATGACTGTGACAGCCCACTGGGTAGATGTATCACCTTACGCAGCAACAGCAGCAGCGTCACCAGTAGCAGCATCTCAGAAACGCCAGCTCGTTACAAGGCAGGCTACGCTGTGTATCACCGGTTTCAGTAAGAGGCACACCGCCGACAACCTCTTAGAGAAACTGAGGGAAATCATCGCCCAGTGGCTTACCCCACTTAGACTCTCCTGGGGATTTGTGATATCTGACAACGCCACCAATATTGTGCGGGCATTACATCTGGGCAAATTCCAGCACGTCCCATGTTTTGCTCACACAATAAACTTGGTGGTGCAGAATTTTCTGAAAAGCGACAGGGGCGTGCAGGAGACGCTTTGGGTGGCCCGAAAAATTTCTGGCCACTTTCGCCATTCAGCGACTGCGTGCCGAAGACTGGAGCGCCAGCAAACACTCTTGAACCTGCCCCGCCATCACCTGAAGCAAGAGGTTGTGACACGGTGGAACTCAACCCTCTATATGCTTCAGAGGATGGAGGAGCAGCAAAAGGCCATACAAGCCTATACATCCACCTATGACATAGGCAAAGGAGGGGGTATGCACCTGACTCAAGCGCAGTGGAGAATGATTTCCGTGTTGTGCAAGGTTCTCCAGCCCTTCGAACTTGCCACACGTGAAGTCAGTTCAGACACTGCCAGCTTGAGTCAGGTCATTCCCCTCATCAGGCTTTTGCAGAAGCAGCTGGAGAAAGTGAAGGAGGAGCTAAGACGGAGCGATTCCGCTCGGCATGTGGGACTTGTGGATGAAGCCCTTCATTCGCTTTGCCAGGATTCCAGGGTGGTCAATCTGTTGAAATCAGACCACTACATTTTGGCCACCGTGCTCGATCCTAGGTTTAAAGCCTATGTGGTGTCTCTCTTTCCGGCCGACACAAGCCTGCAGAGGTGCAAAGACCTGCTGGTGAACACACTGTCAGCTGAAGCGGAACGTGACACGTCAACAGCTCCTTCTTCATTTTCTCCTGCAACTGGGGCTGCCAGGAAAAAACTTAGGTATCCTAAGCAACCCGCTGGCGGTGATGCAGGACAGGCAGGACCAAGTTTGGACATCTGGTCCGGACTGAAGGACCTGGCAACAATTTCTGACATGTCTACTGTCACTGCATATGATACTGTCACCATTGACAGAATGGTGGAGGATTACATCGGTGACAGCATCCAAGTAGGCATGGCAGACAGTCCATACCTGTACTGGCAGGAAAAAGAGGCAATTTGGAGGCCCCTGTACAAACTGGCTCTATTTTACCTGAGTTGCCCCCCCTCCAGTGTGTACTCCGAAAGAGTGTTTAGTGCAGCCGGGAACCTTGTCAGCGAAAGGCGTAGGAGGTTGCTTCCACAGAATGTGGAGAAGATGATGTTCATCAAAATGAATTATCAGCTCTTCCAGGGAGACCAGCCTCCAGAAGGTACAGAGGGACCTGTGGTGGTGGATTCAAGTGGGGACGAGTTAATACTTTGTGAGGATGAGGATGTACACACTGAAGAGGGTGAGGAATCGGTGGATGAGGAGGATGAGGATGACATCTTGCCTCCATAGAGCCAGTTTGTGCAGGGACACATTAATTGCCAGCTTGTTTTGTGGGGGCCCAAACGAACCAATCATTTCAGCCACAGTTGTGTGGCAGACCCTGGCGCTGAAATGATTGGTTTGTTAAAGTGTGCATGTCCTGTTTATACAACATAAGGGTGGGTGGGAGGGCCCAAGGACAATTCCATCTTGCACCTCTTTTTTTTCTTTGCATTATGTACAGTTTGGGGCCTAGTTTTTCAAACTGCCATCCTGTCTGCCACTGCAGTTTCACGCCTAGATGGGTCACGTGTTTGTGCCGCCCACTCGTGTCGCTTAGCATAGTCATCCAGCTACCTCGGTGCAACGTTTTGGACATAAAAACACTATTGTGAGGTGTGAGGTGTTCAGAATAGACTGGAAATGAGTGGAAATTAAGGTTATTGAGGTTAATAATAGCATAGGAGCAGAAAAACCTACAAATTCTGTGATTTTAGCTGTTTTTATGCTTTTTTTAAAAAAAATACAGATCCAAAACACAAAACCCAGAACCCAAAACACGGAAGGGTGGTTTTGGCAAAACCAATCCAGATCCAAAACACGAAGAAAGATCCAGATCCAAAACCAAAACACAAAACACGAAAAGTGGCCGGTGCACACCCCTACTACAGACCATCCCTCCTACCCCTGAGGCATCTACAGCACTGTCATCAAAACCCTCCTGCATCATCAATGACAGTGTGGTAAGTCATTGTGTATTTTTACTTTATTTAAAGTCTGGCATATTTTTCAGTTAACATTATCGTCCTTCACATATCACACATGCAGGGGAGTTATGTGTGGGTGCGACATTGGGGCTGGTAGTGAGAAGGTGGGGCCCCCAGAGACATAAATGTACTGGGCCCCGCGATTTCTGTTGCCGGTCCTGCTTGCTGGTAACTACTATGATGCTTGCGCAGATTTAAAACATCGGCGCTTGAGCCAGATGTTATAAATGCATCAAGCTCATACAAGTCTACCTGACTTCTGTTAACATAGAGGTTCCCAAAGTCCGACACAACAGTCCACATTTTAAGGATGTCCATGCTTGGGCACAGGTGATTTAATTAGTACCTTAGTCAATTTGATTTAACCATCTGGGCTGAAGCATGGATATCCTTAAAACCTGGACTGTAATGGCAGAGTTTGGAAATCTTTGGTTTAACTAATTTCTCATTATTGGCAGTTCAACTTAATTAAACACCAGGTTGACCAGATTATCATCTATACAGTGAGAGAAGCAATGGAGAGTCACAAATACATTTAGAAATGGAGAGTAAAACGTACAGGGATGTCAATCTACACTTCCAGATACACTGGGGCTTCCTTACGGTGGCTCTGGGACTCACAAGCAGAATCCTCCCAATGATATCATGTTTTTGAGTAAGATTCTCTCTAAAGCTAGGTACACACAATGAGGCTGATTGGGAGTCGCCCGCAGTGTCCATGTCGCATGCAGATGGCCGATGTTTTAATTCTGTGCATGCGCCCCAGTCACACAGCGCATGCCTCCTGATTGTTAACGCTCAGGGAAGCAGATAAAATTAGGACGCGTGGTAAGTGGATGCAGGCGTGTCGCTGTAATCAGCTGCACCCAAAGGCGGACAGCTGCTCACACAGGCAGCCATGGTCATGCAGGAAAACTGCACCTGCCATAGGGCATCCAATGGTGCGTCTAATGGTGTGTCTAAAGACGCACAGAAATGGAAATGCACAGCCACAAGATGATGCAAGTAGACATCTCAGTAGAACGAAAATTGGCGGCGGCATTATAAGAAAATAAGACTTCGTGCGACTCAGAATCAGACCCTATGTAATAATCAGGCCGATCAGTTGATTTCCGGCTACTTGGTCCAATAATTTCACAGTGTATATGTAGCATCCAGGGTCGATTGTCCTCCCAAAGCCAGTTGGGTGACATAACAGGATCTGACCTGATGCACAGCATTTCCCACGAACAATGTGCTGGATCCGTGCACATTATGTAGAGTCAGACATTTCTGCTGATAGTTCCTTCAAAAACGTCACATGTGTGACGATCTTAGTGCAGATACAGTAATTGTTCGGATCGGAGTGATAAATCATTACAGTGTACACTAGAAAACGTATGTTCTCAAGGTGATTTAATCGCTCAAAACAAAAACATAAAACCGGTCAGATCATGAGTCTAGACGCTCAGCAGTACACCCATCATTAGCTTCATGTGTGTAGCCAATTTGAAGAGTGATCCTGCATTGGCACCGGGTTCAGCCCGTGTGGGCCTGGCTAGTAATCTGACCTTAGGTAGAGAAACACCGTGACCGTGCATTTATTATATAGATAATTGTAGACTAGTTACTAAACTCTATTTGGATGGTGATCCTGTTATTGGACTGCTACCTTTTCTGCTGGATGTAAAATTTAGTGATCAGTGTATCTTTTTCCTTTAAGTTATCACTTCTTATTTGGATAGCACCCCGTAACTTGTGTTTTATTCAGCAAAATGACTGAAAACATTTAGACAATGTTATTTTCCAGCTGTCATAGAAGATAATGTCATCTGTGTCTCCATCATTGCAACACAATTGTCACTCAGTGGGAGATGTGAGCACCAGAGCCCTGGGCACAGAGTGCGAGACTGTAACTGTTCCAATTCTCATATTGTTTAATTTGATAATGAGAAAATTACAAACATAAAAACACACAGATAAAGAGTCAAAGAGGACATCCCAATGTATGCTATAATGAAAATGTTTTTTTTAGTGGTTGTTAATGCATTTACTATTTCCCAATAGCATTAATACTTGGGAATTACTAAGACAAATATGTGATAGTTTAATATTATTTATGTCATACTGTATATGTTTGTACTTAAAAAAGGGGTCATCACCACTTTGGGAGACACTAGTGCCAACACCCCTCCCATCCACCCTTTACCATATTGTTATGTTTTGTAATATGCCTGATACGAAGCTACTGTAAATAGGAAATATACAAACCATATTAAGTTTTACCATATATTCACATTTTTATGTTTGTGTGCATGTATGCGTTTTATAAGCCGTTTGCTTTTTAACTGGGCTTCAGTTTTACATGCAAAGAAATGATGGTGTAGAAATTCAGACTGAATTCTTGTTTATATATGGTATATGACCAGCAAGGGAAGACTGTGGTGCGAGTTGATTTGCTTGACATTTATTGCAATACTAACACTCGCTGGATGTATTACAGAGTATAACTAAAAGTATAAACAGAATTAATGATGTCTTTGGGGAGTACGAAGGAGCAGTGTAACTTTGGTTTTTCAGTAGGAATGAGTATTCAAACCTACTCACTAGGATGCGTTCGCTCGTAGCCTGCCGATGTTCACAATCTGCGCATAAGTCGCAGTGTGCGTGCACGAACCAGTCCATACGATCGCCCCTTGCACACAGATGCCTCGCTAGAATGAGTGTTAGGACGAGCCGTTTGTGGGTGGTGACAGGGGTTGGTCGATGGAAACAGGCAAAGATGTTGTGCGAACGCAGGCGTGTCTGTGCATCTGAACGCCGTTTCAAGGGCGTGCATATTTAAGACGCAGCATCAGCAGACACGTCAGATGGCTGTTTTACACACTGCAGCACTCGCAATGGTTGTGGTAGGGTATGGTCAGCCACAAGTGCTGCGTATGGGTCCGATGGTACTTGATGTTACCGATTGTTGCACACATCATCTCTAGGAATTGTATGTAACAAAGGGAAAGTGGGCGTCTTGTGAAAGGCTGGTGGGCATCTAAGTACACACCGCGATGGTACGCTAAGACATCATAGACATGAAAATGTCTTGCTGTGCGATTGAGGGATTTGCATACTTTAGCAGCTGACGGCTGCGAGCGAACGCATCTAGCGAGCGGGTCTGAATCAGACCCTCAGTTCCCAAACCTCTCATTAACAATTTCCATAAGCTAAATTTTGTTTTAAAGTCCCTTCTGAGTGCCTTTTTCTGTAAATACTATATATTTTACACACTGTATATACATATACAGGTTGCATCTCCCATATCCAAAATGCTTGGGATTAGGGGTATTTTGGATATCGGAATATTCCTTATTTTGGAATATTTGCATACCATAATGTACATTAAACCATCAAAAAGCAAATGTTTCACCATCTCAGACATGCCAAAAGAAATTCAGTATAAAAGGTAATGGCACTCCAAGTCTTTTAAATGCAAGAAAATCTTTATTTAAAATTTTCAAATATCTATAATGTCGACGTTTTGGTGCTCGCCGGCACCTTTGTCAAGACACAATGATTGTGTGTCTTGAGAAAGGTGCTGACAACAATATGGATATTTGAAAATTTTTAATACAGATTTTCTTGCATTTAATAGACCCGGAGTGCCGTTCCCTTTTCATCTGTATATGGTATGGGGGTAATCTACACCTCATATGGTTCTGGGCAGATTATTATGATCGACTAGCGAGTGCCGGTACATGAGTTCTCACTGACTGCACTACACTGATCACTAAGCAGTTGGGGAGGTATGGCCGTTCACTGCTGGTATGCTTAGTTCCCATGGCAGTTAAAGGGTGATAAAAGGTGGACCTGAGGCAGATAATGGGAAACATAAGACTAGGCACAGACAGTGTCTCTATAATGCAGACACACCCCATATGTTACAATACACTAAGCTTGGGATTTATGAACCAGTTCTAAGGATGGCCACTGAATGGTTCACCATTGATGGCACAATCCATAGAGACCATCAGTACTTTACATCGATGGCAGGACACCATCAATGTTTGAACCATCAATTGACATCACTGCTTTGGGTCACATGAAGGTGATGGGGCAATCTGTGAAGGGATGGGGCTATGCTGCATGTGCAGTTGTCTGGAAAAACACTGGCTCGTCTCTGCCATTAATGGTGGAGAAACATTGGACGTTGGCTATTGATGGCAAGACCATCTGTGGCTAACCATCGATGGTCAATGACTGTACTTAAGCACTTCTATTGCAAAAGCTAGTGTCGACAGTAACAGCCGTAGTCTACCAAGTGCATGCCAGCCTGAGAAGCAAGAGGTAAAATCTGAGACCTATCTACAATGTGTAATGTATTCGTGAGTGAGAGCCTGAGTTCTGAGAGAAAGTCCAGAATACAGTTAGATGCAGAACATGGTGCTGTCATCCTGACTTGTCAGTTAGCCAAGTATGCATAAGAGTGGGAGTGTGTGTTAGACATGTCCATCGTAGAGTATCAGGAAGAGCTGAAGTCAGAACAAATAAATGTGAGAGGTACCAGACATGGAGGTGAGATCAGTGCAAGATCAGAGTCGGGACTGAAAGAATAAGATGAACTACAATGTGTGTGCCTCAGAACCAAGCTCACAAGTCACAAAACTGTAACTGCAGGATCACTGATCCATAATACTAGCCACTATATTCTGGGAAAAGAAGACTGAGCTAGACCTGGTTGGCACAGATCAGAGTTTTCAGAGGTACTGATGTGTCCACATACTCCGTGTGTTACAAGTCGTGTTACACATAATGCGTGAGTGTCTTATTCGCACAGCAATGTGAATAGAATGCACAATCAGGTTGTGCTGATTAAAATGATATGCGGCATGCCTTTATTCTGTGTGCGACTGCAGGAGTATCTGCATGTGACACGCTACATTACAGTGTCAGCGGCTGTGATATTGTAAATAGCATTTTGCATGCAGTCGCACACAGAACATAGACATGCTGCGTATCACTTTAACCAACAGAATCTGCTTGTGTGTTGTAGTCACATTGCTGTATGAATAAGATGCATTTGATGGTAAAGTGTTACACACAAAGACGTTCGCCACTACAGAGTCATGCAAGGAGGCTAGATGTATGTGGACACATCTGTAGTGGAGGAAATACATATATATATATATAAAAAGTCTGATGTTTTAAAGCAGCAATAGTTTAAAGGCAAAATCAGGTTAGTTTCGCCCCTTTAAACTATTGCTGCTTTCAAACAGCAGGCAGACTCACCAGACTTGTGCTGATGCTTGCATCTTGCAGGTTGTTACATTTCCGCAAGAAATTTAATACCCCTTTTACACCGAAGTCCCGGGCCTGACCCGGGATTTGGAACAGGTTTCCAACCCAGATCAGACCCTTTAACACTGCGGCGCCGACCCGGGCATCCATTCACACCGGAGTCGGGTCAGCACCGACTAAGATCCCGGGTTGATGCGCGTTCACGTGCATCAACCTTGGATATTTTTAGTCTGTGTAAAAGGGGTATTACTAAGCTATGGCTTTTCAATGCTGCCGCTTGTGAGCTGTTCTGGACACAGAATTTAAAGGGCAATATCATTAAATAAAGCTGGAAACACACCATATGGATATATCTGCAGTTCGAGTGATCTGCAGATGATGGTTGTTCATACACACTAAACAACCATCGTTTGTATTCTGGCCGCGGGTCGTGCTGGCTGTGATGCGTGTCACGCCCCCTCCCTGCTGCCTCCACTGCAAGTGTACGCCCAGTCGGCTGACCACCTGTACACTCAGCATGATATATTGGCCATCGGCTGTGCAGCACACCCAACACAATAGGTCGTTCAAAGATATTGATCGGTCAGGATGATATGGCACATTATATTATATATATATATATATATATATATATACACACATACATATATATATATACATACAATACATACATACATACATACATACCCCTGCGTATGCACTTGTACCACCCCACAAACAGACACAAAGATACAAAAATGTATTCTGAACAGGAGGATAGGATGAGCAACTGCAGTTTATGGGATATATCAACCAATATAATGTTTTGTTCCAGGACATCAAGGGGACATTTGAGAATTCAAATTAATTTTTGGGGACGTGTCCCAGGGTCCAGAGATTTTGGAACAGCATTTACAGTATTGCTCAATGCATTTTTGATTACTCAAACAAAACTAGCCAGGTCTGAATTGGACAACCTATTAACAAAACTATACCACGGGTTCCTAAACATACCTGTAATTTCTATATTACACCATCTTAAAATAATTTATATTACTCTGGTTATTGCTAAAATATCATATATATGGGTTAATAATTAATAGAAAATTATTATTAACAAGCATGCCATTTACCATACTTTCTACAATCATTTATTTGCAATTTGCAGACGCGTACACCTACCCACACCACGAGGATTAACTATACACCCATATTCCATTCCCTTCTATTCACGCCTACTTCTCACCCTTTTCCTTTTCCTTTCTTTCTTCCTTCCTTCGAATACATTTCTTATTCTTTTTGGAATGCATATTGTTTGATTCTTTGCAGTCCAGTAATGTTTGGCTAATGTTTACGGTTTTGTTCTTAATAACGTTTATGCTATCTAAAAATAATGAAAAAACTAAAGCTGGTTACACACTATGCAAGGGAGTACCCAGAGGATGGGACATCACAATGGAACAATACATTGCACCGCCCGTACACACTGTACGATGGAGTGATGAGTCTTTGCACGCTGCATTTAGCAGCATGGTGTAGTTTCTCGCATCGTCCCATCTGCAGATGGGACGATATGGTGAATGACCCACGGGCACGTGCGATCAGAAGTACACACTACGCGATCCGCACAATATATTGTTCAATCTTCGTCAGAATTTTATATCATACGACGGATCACATAGTGTGTACCCAGCTTAAATGAAACATACATAAATGTATATATTACATATATTTCCCATGTTAGTAAAATGCACCAATACATTAGACGCCTGGTTATTTTATTTTTCCGTCTAAGCTAAAAGATTTAAGCGTTGCTTAATTTTAAGCGATGCAGTGATAGAAAGTCATCAAAGCTGCATTGATTCATTTAAAGAAACAAAAATAAATGTAAAATAGCAATCTCATGAAAAAAAAATTATGGCAGCAGGATTGGAATTTACATTTTTTTCTTAGCTTGTTTCTTCAGGATGCTATTAATAATTTATTATTCTGCACAGTGTCATGGACTACCATAGCAACCACAGTCACATGACACATGATGTAGTGACCAGAAAGCCTTTGAAGTGTTCTTTTGAGCTCTGTCTGGATAATTTACTGTAAATCCTCCACTTCCTTTACCCCAGTCTGCCTTCAGGACAGAACCGGTACTTTTGTGACTGGCAGCTGTACTTTGTGTCCTCCAGAGAGATTCTGAAATGGAGTTAGTGATTTCTAGGGGGGAAAACTATGGAAAATGACCATCCAATGCTTGCTTAAAAGGTTCCTAGCTTTCCATTTAAAGAAAATAAACCTTCTTGGTTAGGATTGCTGTTTTAAATCACATCTTCAGTTCACACCCATCTCATAAGGAAACTAACAAGATGAAACACGTCCCACATATTCTAGTCAGGCAAAGCGCTAAGTTTATTTTGTCAACAAGAAATAAAATCTCAACCAATTTTAGTACAGAGGTTCAAATACCTGGAATTGTACATAGGAGAGATACTTCTGCAGTTTAATGTCTATAAAAGACAACAAAGATTGTACTACTGCAATGAGTGACATTTCCCCCACCACACCTACAGTAGTTGTGTAATCTGTATAACTAGTGCCGACCAACCGACAATGCAGCCGTGTGAAACCTCCGATACTAAATCATCCCAATATGTTCTGTATAACATTCTGTACAAATGTATTTACGGAAAGGTAATAAAGATGTATTGTATGAAATTTCAACAATTGTATACTTTTTCAATACATTATTTATATAATTAAATAAAGGCAAATGAAACTGCTGAAGAACATCCTAATAAAGCAGGGGACACATAGGCCTTAAATCAGAGTCATCGTAAATGTGTTTTGTGGCTTTTCTCATTAGCAAGTTGAATTTGGACCACGTATAATTTTTGCACAGCTTTTTCTAGTCATGTGCTGGGCTGCGACTGAGAAAGTTGGAGCAGTGGCACCAGATGCGGTAAATAGCCCCCTCCTTGAAACGGGGACGTGCCCTTACGAGAAGGGGCATGTCCTCGCGGGAAGGCCATGTCTCCTTCAATGGGGGAGCGTGGCTTCACAGGAAGCTTTGTTTACATTACTCCAGGAGCGTGCCCAGCATTCCCGGAAATGCCGTGCTGCCCCCAGAGTCTGTGCCTGAGATGCCATCTCCTCCCGAGTGACAGGAGCCGGGTGCTGCATAATATTGTCACAGTGCAGACCGCACCCTCCCATTATGACATCTTTGGGTTGTGGCTGGAGTGTGTGTGGAGACATAGGCAGTGAGCATGCAGAGACGGGCAAAATACAGATAATGCACAGTTAGAAAGTCGAGTTATGAATGGTCGCCAGAAAGTTGTTAGTGTAACTGGTTGGGGGGTGGGGGTCTGACTTGTGGAGGATATAACCCTGGTGTAAGTAGCAGATTGATGATGATTTATAAACACCAATTTATGCAAAATCGCTAAAACTACTGGAACCATGTTTTTAAAAGTCACTTTACACTGCTTGTTTGAGCCTGCACAGATATATTTAAGTTATGTTATTGAAAAAATAAACTATTTGTATCTGCTTGGCATTTGAGATGATCCAAGTCACTTGGGTACTTGTTATCTGTACTATCCGGCCACTACCTGTAATGTGTTTCCACTGCGAAACTTAATATTTTCACTACTGAATGTGAAGCCACGCCTCCAGATATATCTGACCCAGTCATGTGAAGGTGGTGGAGCCGCTGCTACAAACTTGAAACCAACTCTGAAAGACAGTAGACTTTCTGTGACCTATTCAAACTACTGTAGTGTTTCCCAAACTGGGTCCTCAAGGTACTCTAATGGTACGTACACACTGAGTACGACATCGTAATCGTGCAAACGCTCAGTAATCGTGCACCTTTATGTCAGGAGCAACCAGCGATGCACGCTCCCGCTGGTAATTTCAGACATTGTCCATCGCCTGAACATGCAGGCCAATCTGTCGATACCGACAGATTGGCATGTTTAGGAATGATGGAATGTGCCTGCAATGAATGACTGATCATTCAGTGCAGACACTACAGGTGATCAGGAACGACGGTACGATTATGATGTCGTAATCATACGGTCTTTCCTGATCGCCCAGTGTGTACGCACCATAACAGTCATCGATATAATGATAACCATGATTGAGAAGATATAATTAGTTAAATCAAATTGATTGAGGTACTAAGTTACCTGTGCCTATGCATGTTTAGTCTTAAAACCTGGACCATTAGGGAGTTTGGGTATCAATGCGCTACTGTATTTGCCTCTAATACCCCTTTCACACTGCCATCAAATAATCCGGGTTATTGCACATGAACACGCAGCAACCCATGTTACTGTGCATTGTGAAAGAGCCCAGTTGAAATACCCCGGGTTGACCCGCCATTTAAACTCTGGTAATGAGCAGGGTTGAACACGAGTTCAAGCGCCGGCTCAGCAGTGATGGTGGCGACATAATCGGACGGCATTATTACCGGGTTGGGTCGCCGTTCTGGAAGGGGTCTCAGGCGGGTCACACCCGGGATGGACGCGTGTACAAATCCTGGGTGCGACCCGCCATTTGTTATGTGAAAGGAGTAAAACTCTCAATAAGGCCCTAATCAGGAATGTAAATAAAAAAAAACAGTATACATTAAAGCAATATATACAATGCAGGAACTAAAGATGAAGAATTGTGGACAAATAAAATAAATTGAAGAAGTTTGACAGATTAAACACTTAAATCATTAAGTAACTATTTGACACGTTAACAGTTACTAATAGCTTTGACTCCACTTGCGAATAGTTAAATCACAAAACCAACCACCCCTATATAGAACATCAGTGCCCCTTCCATGCGAATTACCGATTTACAGCCTACCTGTGTTAGGGGTAGATTTTGGAGAAAGATAAAATGGATGGAGATAAAGTACCAACCAGTCAGCTCCTGTCATTTTTCAGACACAGCCTGTAAAGTGACAGTTAGGAGCTGATTGGTTGGTACTTTCTCTGTCCACTTTCTCTCTCTCCAAAGCTTAGTACATCTCCCCCTTAGTCTTTAGGTACTAGATGCATCTGATTGGCAGCAAATGATTGGCATGCATCTGAGTGGCAGCGTCCAATGAGGTGCTTATATTCAAATAATATATTCAAATAATACAGCAAAGACACTTTTGAAAATGTTCCAGCCACTGATTTATAATCGACTGATTAGTAAAAGCAACTCAGGCTTTCATGTCAGATTCACGGGAACACTCCCAACATTATGTCACTGGTGATGGACTCTTTAGACCAGAGTATTGGGCCCCATCCATCTACGATGGATTGCCGCAATCCGCGATGCTGCAACCCGGCATCGTGGGATCGCAGAAATCCAACATGTTGGATTTTCATGATTTGATGATTGCGATCAAAAAATGATCGTGATTGTCTAATAGGGGACATTTAACATTGAAAATTTCAGCGATCCTGCGACGGATCGCTGACCATCATCGATGGTGGCCGGCCGGTGTTTCCACCCGGCAGATCAGCATTTCTGATCGCGTCGTTGCATCGCGGAAACCCCACTCTGATGTATGGGCACCTTAAGTTACAATGTAGGCAGTTCTGCATTTGACAATCAAATAACTGCACATTTGTGTAATAAAATCTTCTCTCCCCAACTAGCAAAATCATAGGAACCTATTTCAATTAAATTGGCCGTCGGCACATGCATGATCTATTAAGCTTCAATGGCAACTTAATTTGTTACCAGGAATTCATACAAACAGGTAGTTCCAGTGACAACATTCCGGTACAGGTGTTTCCATTCCAACTACAAACTAACATAACCTGGGGATCTCCATAGATAGACTGGGGGGGGGGGGGGGGGAAGGGGCAGGCGGGCGATTTCTTCTAAATGGCAAAGGTCCCAGTAATGGTACCCAACAGTGGGTAGATGTTGTATTCCGCAGATAGAATTGTGCAGTAAGATTCTTCTTTAACATCGGTGTAGCTCTGTTACAATTTTGATAGCACCTGTAGAATTATATCTAATATTCTGTCATCAATCATGCATCAGCCTTTCTTTACAATTTGTGTAGTAGACTCATTTTTTTTCCCAGATCAAGATTAGAATTGGCTGCAGAGTTGTTTAAATCAGTAAGGAGAAAGCAGAGCTTTCCTGTAACCAATCTGTACTGGGAGGAGTGGAATAGATTTGCATTGGATAGACTGCTGACTCTAATCGAGGGCAAATTGCTCCGCTCCCAGCAATGCACGGCTGCTGATTGATTAGACCATTGTTCTAATCCCTTTGATGTATACATAATTGTGAAGTGGCGCAGTATTGATAGATCATGCTCACAATGCAGTTAAGAGGGCTTTATTTTTTTAGGATTATACATGGAACCGAGAAGGTAATTAAGACTGTCAAACAAAGCCTATGGAAGCCTGACATAAAGAACAACTAGTTAATTAACAAATAAAACAGGTTGCCCCCATAATGAAGACTTGCTGCAGCTCACTGACGAGCAGGAAAACATGTTTTTTATTTTTGACTAAATACAGTCTGACAGTTCATGTTAATGTACAGTTGACATACATTTGCAAGACCTGAGGCACATTGTCTCAATGTAGGGTTTTCCATTAAACGAGCCAGTGCATTATTACACCAGAGTTGATATGTGTTAGCCATCTCCCCTGGAAGAATAATGACCTGAAATAAATGAATGAATAATAGTAAGAAATGGTCTTTATTCTTTTTAGAGGTGATGACTACAGCAAAACCATTCAGGCAGGGTGTGGACAGCGAACTCAGACTGACAGGACAGACATTCAGAGTCACAATGAGTGACGGAAACAGGGGCAAGCTCACAATGAGTGACAGGTAGGCAGAATGGTACAAATTGGAAGCAATGTCCACAGTGAAAAAAAACTAATTATCCCAGCTTCTTATCAGAGTAGTCCTGATGCTTCCATACATGACAGCCCCTCTAGATACATATAGGTTATTATAGTGAACACTTAATATAAAATAATTACATTTGCATCTGAGACCCTAAATGATCGTTCGTTGACTAAAGGAAAAAGCAAAACTGTAAAGCATCATAGATACTGCTAGAAATAAAAACATGTAAGCCTGCAGTGGAAAATAATTTAGAAATAAACTGTTTAATGCAAGACATTATAAACTGCCCATCTTTTTCTTATAGCCAAGTGCACTGCTGCTATTGACAAACCGATGTTTATCTGTCCTTTAGAACAGAATAGTTATTATGTAACTGGAAAACCATTCTAGAATTCCAGACTTCAGCAGCTGAGCACCTGTTACTGCTGCATGGGGCTGGGTGATAAAGAATATACTGTAAACCAGAGGTTCCCAAACACGGTCCTCAAGGCGTCCCAACAGTTAAGGTTTTAGAGATATCCATGGTTGAGCACAGGTGACTTAATTAGTACCTCAGTCAATTTGATTTAACCACCTGTGCTCAGCCATGGATCTCTCTAAAACCTGAACTGTTGGGGAGCCTTGAGGACAGTGTTTGGGAACCTCTGCTGTAAACAATTGAAAAGTCCAAATAAGATAATGCACAGGTTCTCAAGCTCGGTCCTCAGGACCCCAAACAGTGCATGTTTTCCAGGTTTGCTCCACCTGCAAATCTTTTAAAATGTGTCAGTGAGTAATGAATACACCCGTGCACCTGCTCTGTGATCTAGAAAATGTGAACTGTGTGGGCTCCTAAGAACCACTGAGATAATGTAAGATGATTCTGACACTACAGGGGCAACTCAGAATCTCAGCTAGGTATGCTTGCTGCTGTAATAAGCCAAACTATGTTGTGATACAAAACACTGTTGTATGCAATCATAGGAGCTATAGGGCAGACACTGCAAATTTCTGGATTTCTACATGTGGCACTGTCACCAGAATGATACAGTAGGTCATCATTTTTGGTTTTGGATAAAAACTACTGAAAACAATATCTTAGAACCCATTAACAATTGTATGTTCTGTAGATTAAGCCAACAAAGGGTTAAGGACATAACAGATACTGGAGGCATTGCTGTCAAATAGATTCTTTAGCTGCAAAGGTGTCATTTGCTTCCAAAATCATTTTCTTTTTACCTGTTGAGACCGAAAGTACTAGTGCATTTCCACCCCATGAGACTGGCAGCCCCTGGAGGCTATTTACTAAATGAGTATGATTTATTCCCCAAGCATCATGAATCTATTTTTACATCCAACAGCCATAAGGGGGTATTTATCAAAGCTGGGAGAGAGATAAAATTGTACAAAATAAATTACCAACCAATCAGCTCCTATCATTTTTTAAACACAGCCTGCAAAATGTAAATTGGAAGCCGATTGGTTAGTAGCTCTCACAATTCATCTCTCTCCCAGCTTTGATAAATAGCCCCTGTGTTTTGTTTTTATTTTTTGTAGTCAGAATGGCCACAGATCTACCAAGCTGGTGGAAATGTTATACTGTCAGCAATCCCACCATACAATATATAATCCAGGTAAAGACTAGACATCAATACACCCACAGAATACATACTACCAAGATTCTTACCTATTATTCAAAAAAAAAAGTTCAGGGTTTGAAAGATTCACTATATTAGAGTACAAGTTTTATGAAAAGTCATACCAATTCTTATGTACTTGGCGGGAATGTGCATAATTAAGGATACAGTACATGATTCATCCATAAAAAAAAAAAAAAAAAAAAAAACACATTCAGGTTGGTTCAAGTATGAAATAAAAATAATAACAAAAAATAAATACATCACGTCAATTTTCAATAAACACAACATTGTAATATCAACAAAAATAATACAACAACTTGTAAAAATATATACCCCCGGTGACCTATTAAGGACATAACCACAAAGCCAGGAGGGTAGAGTGAGATGCTCTGAATATAGGTGGGGCAATTTTTTTCCCCAAAAAATTCAGTATAATAATCCAAATCCTTCTGAGACCCATAACAGTGAGGGCACTCTTGTTGAACTGGGCTCATAGTCAGCTCTGCAGACCAAGGAAGTGCAGAAACCAGGTGAGAGCAGAGAGGTAATCTGCCAATCAACAGCAACAGGCTGATGTTCTGCATTCCAACACATTAGTTAAATTCCTTACATACAGCCAGTGACTTTGCCTTCACCTAGCAGCAATGTTCTGTGAAGTGAGATAGACGGAGGTGGCAGCTACTATGTAAGCTGGTGATAAGTAAGGGGGACAGACTACCTTAGGTTAATCTGCACTTACTGGTTCTGCCCTGCAGTTACCTAACAATGTCACACCTGATACCCTGGCACTGACACCCTACCCGTCACAAATGGCAATCCCTGTGCCTGCTTATAGTTCTTTCTTACCTGTCTGTGGCGCCTGAGCCATTTCAAGTCTGCTAGTCCAGGCTACCAGGGTCTGCAAGCTGCAAGCACTCTATATTTCTCTCCGGCTGCTGCTGGAGATCTCGGGTTGAGATTTCATAGCAGTGAAAGCTGCTATGTGCTTTACTCTAATCCGCCCCCCTTTCCTTATTCGTACATTTATTTAGCTTGCCTGCCTCTAGTGGCTCTGACAGGCTGAAAATCCATCACAGGCTTTATTACTGCATA
This sequence comes from Taudactylus pleione, assembly GCA_031769625.1. Lineage (NCBI taxonomy): Eukaryota > Metazoa > Chordata > Amphibia > Anura > Myobatrachidae > Taudactylus > Taudactylus pleione. The sequence continues at coordinate 8,594,218 of JAUIMM010000484.1, forward strand.
CTAGACATGTACATAAACATAGTTTTCAATTATTCTATTATTAACAGTTTATAAATGCGTAGGAATGCTAATAAATTGATTTCCCTAGAACTATTACAGCAAAGAGCTAGTAACAGAGTCTCTCATTGAGATTTTTTAACAAATATTAAATAATCTTATAGTAACAAGATAGGTATTTGTGTGTGTATATATATATATATATATATATATATATATATATATAATATATTTTTTTTATCTTCTGATCAGAAATCTGGTATTGCTAATAATCTGCCTGTTTTGATTGAAAATAGTATATCTGATTATGTAAATGGTAACATTGGTTAATGCGAAAATGCACAAACTCATCAATGTTAACATTAGTTTCAATGGGCTCTATATATAGAAATACAGCTGTGTGGCCTGGAGGGGTTGAAGATTTTTACCACAATTAGCGTAAGAAGAAGGCCATATACCCATTTGTCTTTCATACAGTATGTGTTTTTTTTTTGTTTTTTTTTTAAAAAGCTAGTAAATGTACATATTACATCCAAATGCTTTTGATTATTCTGTGTTGTGCATTGTTTACAAGCATTTGTAGGTTTTCTAATTTGTTTAATCTCAAACACACAGCAATGGAACGAGCAGTGTTTCGAAAAATACTTATAAGCTGCATACACACGTAAAGATTTTCTGTCCAACCATCCAACTCCTGAGCTCCGTCTTCCGGGTCCCAGAGTGCACTATGGGAGTGACGTCATGACGTCACTCCCATAGATCCGAGGAGCAGGCATCGGGGACGAACGGCAGCAGGCACTGGAGCGGGGTTAAGGGTAAGTGTTTTTTTTATGTGAGTGGGTATGTGTGTGCGTGGGGGGGGTTTCACTATTGGGGACATTACAGGGGCCTTTCAATTGGGGGCACTACAGGGGCCTTACTATTGCAGGCACTACAGGGGCCTTACTATTGGGGGCACTGCAGGGGCCTTACTACTGGGGGCATCATATGGGGGCACTACAGGGGCCTTACTACTGGGGGCACTACAGGGGCCTTACTACTGGGGGCACTATTGGGAGCACTACAACTGGGGGCACTACAGGGGCCCTTACTACTACAGGCACTTCAAGGGGCATTACTACTGGGGCACTGCAGTGAGCATTGCTACTGGGTGCATTAAAACTGGAGGCACTACAGGGGGCATTACTACTGGGGCACTACTACTTCAGGGGCATTACTACATGGGGCATTATTGCTGCTGGGGGCACTGCGTAAGGGGCACCATTACAAGTGGGCATGTAGTGTTTTAGGGGAACTACTACTGTGGGCATTGTGTAAGACCCAAGTTAGGGGGGCCACTTAAAAATGTTGCTATGGGGCCCAAAAGGTTCTAGTTACGCCCCTGATACTGTGTGTGTGTATGTGTGTGTATGTATATATATATATATATATATATATATATATATATCATAAAAATACCGGCACTCACTTTGTTGCAGAGCCTTCCAGATGCTTGCTGGGGTGCTCACCTTGGGAGTGTGGCCCTTCCACATATATATATATATACAAGAAATAAGTGGTACTCCCAGTCCACATACTCAGAGAAAACACAGTGCTTTACTGTGTGCCTCCCTCATCGTACTCATTTAGCCCCTCATGTGAAAATGACTTTGCACAGGTGGAGTGGCGGATAAGTTTTGTGCTTCATTTATATATATATATATATATATATATATATATATAGTTAACACGAAACTTATCTGCCGCTCCACCTGTGCAAAGTCATTTTCAACTGAGGGGCTAAATAAGTCCAGGGGGGGGGCGGGGGTGCATGCGGCAGTGTTTTGCCTGGGGTGCCTAGAAGTCTAGCACCGGCCCTGGTTCCACCAGTGATTAAAATAGATGGCATGAAAACATCAACGGTGAACCATTGATGATTTGCATGCAATGATGGCCATACTTACTGGGGAGCATGGCGGGCCAGGGGCCAAACAGGATCTGGGACTAGGGCTTAGTATGGCAATGGGGACATGATAAGCTTTGTTCCTAAAAATACTTGCAGGCAGCCTTCAATGGTGAAGAACCATCGGTGGCAAACCATTGATGGTGGTTAACTATGGATGGTTGATGGCCATCACTATGTGTCCTGATGTTCATCTCCCAGTATGCCAGGAACCTATGGCGTCAGAAGCTGCTCGCAGATAGCTGCCACTCTTAAATGTGCTATAGAAATAACTGGCGATAGTACTACTGTATTTTATGGTATTACCTAAATTGCATTACAGAAGCCTGCTGATGATGTCAATGATCCTAGTTTATTCTACTTCCACAACCTCCCTGTTTTCCCTGTCCTCCTTCAAGCCACCTGCTTGTCATTGCCCTACCTCACTGACCTATTCCAGAAACTCTAACATGATGCTTTCCTCCAGGTCCAAAATGCTCTGCTACTGAACTTCCACTTAGGGGGGCACAAAGGGGCCTGGAAATGAAGAGACACAGGGGGCCCTGGAAAGACACAAGGGGGTCTGGGGATGGAGAGACACAGGGGGTCCTGAAGAGACACAGGGCGTCTGGAGAAATACCGGTGCACTGTAGCTAAGGACTGAGAGACACAGGGAACATGGAGACACATGGGAAAGGGAGATAGTGCTGGAGCTGCACATGGGAAGGGGTAAGACTGGGAAACGGTAACATTAAATAAGACACCAATTCAAAACAACAAAAAAGAAACATTACTGATACACATTAACAAATGGTGTAAAAATATAAAATAGTTTGATCAGGGAAATTCACACTTTTCTATTTCTATTTATTATCTGGTTAAACCTCAGTTGTATGATGATGACATTGGTTATATTTCTACGTAAACAGGTATCTTCTAGACAATGCAATCTCCTAGATGAATAGTGAATACCGTCTGAAAAAGCTGTCTGCCCAGTGAGGCTCAAATTCTTAAGAGGTTCCCCGTTGCAGAGAAATCACCATATAGGTAAGAAAAGATTTTTGAGCCAACTAGCCTGTACCTAGTGTGGAGGGGTGGAAGGGGGCCCAAAAAAAAAGAGGGTATCTTCCCCCAAGAATACTGATGCTGGCCCTTCTCCCCTCAGTGGCTTTGCCACAGCCCCTCCAGGTCCTATGAGGAGGAAGTATCCTGCCCTCCTCCACAGATCCCCCCCACCTCTCAACAGACCTGCCCCCATTATGGCTGCTTCCAGAAATTTTTCAGGCTGGTTTTCCATTCCAATGAGCCCCTGCCACCATGGCACATTTTGTGACACCTTCTTACATGGACCTGGTATCCAGCAGTGTAGCTGTCCATGGCCTGGGAGACTGGGGATGACTGACTATGTGTGGCAGCTGTGGTGTGTCATTTACTAAAGCAATACTGGTTTCACAGGGATTCTGTAGTCTACAAGGAGGCAGAGCTCTGTAAGGACCAGTAAATTACATACTGCATGGGCTGCACATAGTCAACCCCAGTCTCCTTAACAATGACCAGCTACACTGCTGGGAGGAGGAGAGTGTCACGCCAGGCCAATGCTGCTGCTGAGCTTGATCATGGTCAGACTCAGAATAGCTGCTGCAGAGGTTGTCAGAATGCCTGAGTGAGGGAAAAAAACATACATTTTTAGTCCCTTACATCAAGATGCCAGTAGCTGCTGCATTTATTCTGTGGTTCTGGGGTATCCTCACTTTTCAATGGAGCATGCAGGCTCTGCTGTCTGAAGACACAATGGCTAAGTATTTCTGCCTGTACCACACTAACTCACCCATCGCAGAGCATTGCAGTAACCACTATAGTATTCAGAAAGCATTGCAGTGGCCACCATATAATACAGAGAACATTAAAGTGACCACCATGTAATGCAGAGAACTTCAAAGAAACCACCACATAATGCAGAGAACTTTGGAGGGACAACCATTTAATACAGAGAGCATTGTACTGACTGCTATATAATACAGACAGCATTACAGTGACCACCAAATAATACTGGGCTCATCTCAGTGACTGCCATATAATACAGAGATCATTACAATGACTGCCATATAATAAAGAGAGCAGTACAGTGATTGCCATCTAATACAGGGTGTACAGCAGTGACTTCCATATAACACTGATATTACTGTGACCATAGAATACTGAGGACATCATTGACTGCCATATATACATATATGGTCTGATATAGAGTTTACACTAATAGCAGATGCAGCAGCGAAATATGCTAAAATATGCTAATACCGCAGGAGGTGTCTGATGAAAAAGGATGCCTTCTGTCAGCGTCGCAGAGCCGAGTGCTGCATCCAAAGAATCACCATCTGAGTAAGTCTAAGCTTTCTTAGAATGGGCAATGGAAATCCTCTACCAGGGTCAGGAGATCGGCTTTGGAAGATGCAGAGCCTGGCACTCTCACAAAACAGAGATGACACGCCTCCGTCTTGGGGAAAGGTCCCCTTCTCCGCACTTTCCCTTTTCTCAAACGCCAACAGCCTGTCCATCAGGCTACTGTGCCCAAGATTACAGTAGCATTGCAGCACGTGTGCACTGTGGGCTCGGCAGTCTACACACCATTGGACTTGTACACAAACCATTGGGTTTGCGTTTAAGTCTGAATCACTGTGGGGGTGATTCTGAGTCAGATGCAGGGAAAGCATTATATGGAAGTACCAAATGTTTTCCCTCTGCGCATGCATCGTGCTAGTTACTGCTGGGGAATGCAGAGCGATATTGCATAGAGATCCATACAATTTTGATGGGCATTTCTGGGTGGTAACTGGGGGGGTAGCTAAAAGGTGGATGTTGTCGGTGTCAGCAATTGTGTCATGAGATGCAGTTCCACTGACACCGAAGGCCATGGCCCCTCAGACGTTCTGTGCCTGTCATAGACAGGTGCAATGTCCAATAGTGCTTCCGATGATCAGCCGTTAGTGCATGTTAGTATGCACCTCGGCGGATTTGTGCTGCTACAGGTGGGCATCTCATAGAACACCCATCACCTGCTGATACAGTAGCGGCTGCAACAACTGCACCCACCTCTGAATCACCCCATGTGTTGCTACTACGAGTATATGAGCGTGATGTCATATATTCAGACGTCCTCTCAGGGATGTAGCAATGATAGCAGTTCTCTTCTTTCTATGAATAAAGATACTGGCACTCGCCTAAAGTTACAAGTCAATACACGCTCTGCTTTCACACCCTGGACAAGCCTTCAGACACTTATTTTATTCATTTCTGAAATTTTTAAAACTAGTTTTAAAAATGAGAAATCATCCCATCGGGGGAAACTTTCCCTGTTACCTGATCCAGAGAGCCAGCTCAAGCTATAGGGTTTGGCTCTGAAGGACTCATCCAATCTATACAGTAGTTCTTCAATAGAGAAATCTTGTAATTCATTGGCAGGCACAGCAGGAAAAGTGCTCATCATCCAATAAAAGCTTGTTGTGTCTTACTTGGCTGTATTGTACAATATGGTATGTGGTAAATAATTGTCTCTGCATTGTATACTAGGCACAAGATTTGGGTATGTCCTTTACCAGAGCCGGTGCTTCCATTAGGCAGCCAGGGTACCAGGATCTGAGGGGGTTGCTGCTGACGCTATTGAGCAAAAAATGAAGGACCTCTCTGACATCCTTATTATGCTTACTGCTGTTGACAGCCGCGTCCACTGCTGCACCATATTTATTTATACCTCCTGCAGCCTGCTCCTCTGGCTGCCAGTGTTATTATCAGCCAAGTGCAGCAGACAGCAGCAACATGGGTAGCCCACCCCCCTTCTGACACAGCCAATTATGTAAGCGCCGCTTCCCAGGCTGCACAAGAAGATCTATGGATGGCCGTCGGTTGGTCACCATTGATGGTACCATTGGTGGTTAATTTCAATGGTATGAAACCATTGACGGAGAACCATCGTTGGTCTCACCCACCGATGGTCATCCCTACTCTGTTATTCTCCTGACTGAAAACTATTGATGGTCTATGGCCATCCTTAAGAAAAATGCGGACGAAGCTGCATGAGCAGCAGGAGCCAGACAGGTAAGGCAACTTTGTAAATGGCTTCTTATTGTGTGATTGAGATCAATGGGTGCTGATAGTGGATTAATAGGTGCTGGGTGGGGGGGATAATGGATTCTGAGTGTAAATGTATTAATGGGTTGGGGAGTTTAATGGGTGCTGAGAGGGGGCTAATGAGTGCTAATAGTGAATATGGTAATAGGTGCTGGGTGGGAAAATGGTAATGGGTGCTGTGAGAGCCGGGTTAATGGGTACTAAGAGTGAATGGATTAATAGGTGCTGGGTGGGAGTAGGTTAAATTAGTGCTGGGATGATGGATTAATAGGTGCTGGGTGGGGAGAAATTAATGGGGGCTGAGAGGAAGGTTGGCAAATACTGTGGGCGAATGGACTAATGGTTGCTTAGGGTGAATGGGTTATGGGTGGGGGAGGTTAAGGGGTGCTGAAAGTGTGGACAATTGTGTTAATGGGTGTTGTGAGGGTGAATTGATTAATGGATTCTTGCAGAGGAATGGGTGCTGGATGGTGAAAGTTAATGGATGCCAAGTCATCTTTATAGCGCCGGACCCCCATGCTGACGTGGGTCTCCGCAGAGGTAAGTACTATGGGTGCAAGGTGTGCGGCCATTATAGATAAGCCCCTGCTTCTAGAAGGTGCTAGATTACAGGTTCTCAAACTCGGTCCTCAGGACCCCAAACAGTGCATGTTTTCCAGGTCTCCTCACAGAATCACAAGTGAAATAATTAGCACCACCTGTGGATCTTTTAAAATGTTTCAGTTAGTAATGAATACACCTGTGCACCTGCTGGGTAACCTGGAAAACGTGCACTGTGTGGGGTCCTGAGGACCGAGTTTGAGAACCACTGTGCTAGATAAATGGTAAGTAGAATAAACTTAAAAAGAGCGCTTGATTATGTCTGTACCACGATTTAATCGTTACAATAAATAAAGAGATTCCTCATACACACTTGCTGTTTATAGCTTTTTTGCTGATCAAGTGGTATGGAGTGGAAATGTTCGTGGGTGGCCCGGTGAATGCGGGATCATATGTTTTTATAAGAACGCTGTCCCTGTTCTTACCCTAAGATAACCGTCCCTCCGGTGTTCACTTGCAGCGTGGTGCACAGCGTCTTCTCCGTCCCTTGGGCTCGAACGCTCTGTGCCTCCTTGCACGGGGGTCTTGCTTTTAATAGGGGAGAGAGTCAGTCGGGCATCCTGCAGCTCCGTCTCCAACGCGTTTCATACAATGTGTACTTTATTAAGGATGACGTCTATTCCATTGGGAAGCCTTTTTATTCCTGCCTCCGTGATTTCTTTTTTTTTAAAAAAACTTTATTGATTAAAAACGACACTTTGTGTCAAAATAGTGTCTATCAAGTAACAATTTTAAATCGTGGTTTTCAAGTGGTGTTCTAAAATATATGAACTTTATTTAAATGTTTATAAATTATGTAAAATGTTTACAGAAAATGTAAAAAATGTAAAACAATTATTTTAAAAGGTGAATGACATTAATAAAATAAAAATATTTTTACTCTAAAAATACATTCAAATCAATATCTATATTGAGACCTTGCATTTTTAGGGTTTTTAACAATAAAATCCATTTCCTCTCATGCTTTTTTAATTCTTTCACTATTTCCCTCCCTGTCCAGTTTGTTTTAACTCTTTGTATGCCGAGGAATTTTAGTCCTATGGGTTTTTTTTCATGTACTTCTAAAAAATACTGAGAAACACTATGTGTAGTCAGACCTTTTTTAATATTATTTATATGTTCAGCAATCCGAACTTTTATTTTTCTTTTTGTTTGACCTATATAGTTTAATCCACATGGACACGTTAAGAGGTAAATAGTACCTTCAGTGTTACAGCTAATGTGGCTGGAAATACAAAATTCTATCCCATTTACAGTAAATGTTGTGGTGGGCGAAATGGTATGGTCCTCTTTCTTTAAATTCTTACATCCTTTACAGTCTAAACATCTGTGAAAACCTTTGTTTAATGCTATATCAGTATTCCTCCCCAAATGGTAAGTAGAATCTGATTGGTTGCTATGGGTGAGTCGGTGTTATTTAAAATACTATTTCTCACTATGAAGAGTTAATTTAGCTATTTATTGTACTTCCTCATTCTAAGGGGTCACACCAATTAGGATTAGTTACCATTTTCTCCAAAAATTCGCAATTGCAAATTAATTTTGCAAAACCAATTAGAAACTTTCATTGTACCAGTCAGAGTAAACTCACATTTTTCTGTTCGCAATTCCCTGGGGGTGCGAGATGGTAGGGTAAATCTTTATTTTAAGGTTAAAATGTCAGGACACTGTGCAGAACCTCTTAAACAACCCCCCCCCCCCCTCTTAATTAGTCCAATAAATACAGGTCATATTTGGTAGTTTAAAAAAATGGCCTCAAATTACCTCAACATCAGCTTTTTTGCTTCTTTATGCACCCCAAATTTAATTAGAGTATTTATTCTTTAAAACATATAGTTTTTTAGTTTCTTTAGTCACCTCATAGTACCCAAAAAGCATCTTTTTTTCTATTTTTTTTTTATTTGTCCTTTTTCTTTTCATATGAAAGTAAACTAAAAAAGCTTTTTATCTTTTTTTTTTTTTTTTACTTTTTTTTTTTTAAATGCACAAATCAGCCATTTATAACCATTTAAAAAGCTGTAGTACATTCCATTTGCCCACTAACAGCCTTCTGTATGATTCTGCAAAATTGGCACTTTTTCCAGGTCAAAGAAGGTCACCCCACTTTTTCATCCACTTCTCTCACAGACCATTTGCAAATCCCTGCTGCGAGTACCACGAATAGGCATTTTTAATTGGATTGGAGAACTCTTAAGTGCGCGCATTTCATGAAACAAAAGCAACTCGCACCTACTGTAATTGGAGGGACCTCTAAGTCTTTCTTACAATAAATTGTCTGTGTGGAACTTGGTATTGTTATGATAATAATCGCAGTCAAGCAATATGCCTGTATTAGGTGATATAAGAATCTGTCTCTCTTCTTTTATTCCACAATTTATATTATGGTGAAAGTCAGCACTAAAAGATTACACGGTCTATCCTTGAATATAAGGAGCTATCGTCAGTTTAGCAGTTGGAGAGCTGTACTTCCCTTCTGATATTTAGGCCCCTATTTAACAACAAAGCTTAACCCCTTTAGCGCTCGCTAAAGGGCTTATGCCACTCTTTCTGGATTTAACAAACAGCGGTAATCTAAGATTCCCGCTGTTTGCCCAGCATCGCTCTCACCATCTTTTAGATTGCCGGCAGTGGAGACCCAGCGGTGCCTTTCCGGCTTCAGCGAAGCCTCCAGGCACTGCCAGGTCCCCTTGTCATTCACATGTGCAGACGGATCGTCGCACATGTGCATCACACAGAGCCCCAGTATTAGGCTGCCAGCAGCCCAGTGGAGGACCTCACCGAGGACGAAGAGTTCGCGGGACCTCGCCTGAGGGGTAAGTATTGGTAAATAATACCAGTGGATTTTTCGTTAGTATCACAGTGATACTAAACAAAAAATTCCACCGTTACTGTATGTGCTTACCTTGTTAAATGGGGGCTTTAGGATTGGACTGTTCACACTTCTGCTACATGCGCTGCTGATGATAAACTGACTTTAGGGGAGGCATGCAGGGTATTGGAGCTAGCTTAGGTGTATGTTTCTTACCTCAGGACTCCTACTGTTCACAATGCTGAGGCGGCAAGCCTCTAGTCCTGATCCACAGGGTAGTGCTTAGTGCCTGTAGTTGTCAGCTCCACTCACAGCTGCTTCCAGCGATGCTGTGCGGTAACACTTGGAAGCAACCTCTCTGGATGATATATACACCTCAGACTCCAGGTCCTGCCGATGCTGTTTCCAGAAATGACTGTAACACACTTCCTACTCAATTAGTTAGGCTGTGTCGGTCCCTCTGCCAAAAACACCAGCATCTCCTCAACTAAATCCCAGCAGTTCTCACGACCTCAACTCTGTACTTTCTCCCTTCACAGGTACTGTCCGATAATAGCCGTTTAACGGCTCTCGCCTCCCTTTTTTATAGCTATTGGCTCATGTCGACTCCTCCCCTTTTTATTGCTGTCCTCTCCTGCAGCCGGGCGTAGTATTTAAAGTCTGATAGTTGCCTGCTGGCTTGTCACAGACCTGCTTCTTTCTCTTTATTTACAAACAAAATTAATTTACATACATTTGTACATATAATAAACAAGCATTACAATAACAGTATATCCTCAGTTTAGCAGAACATATTACTTCAGGATTTCTATCCCTAAGGGGTTTCTTTAAAGATATCTCATTAGGCAGGGTGTCACATACCTTCCCACTGAAATTTTGCATGACTTCATGCAATTTCAGTCACAATTTCACCCCCATGAGAATACATTTTCTATACAAATTTTATATACTGATAAATTCATATATATATATATATATATTAGGGGTGTGCACCGGCCACTTTTTGTGTTTTGGTTTTGGAACTGGATCTTTCTTCGTGTTTTGGATCTGGATTTATTTTGCCAAAATCACCCTTCCGTGTTTTGGGTTCTGGGTTCTGGGTTTTGGATCTGAATTTTTTTTTTAAAAAGCATAAAAACAACTAAAACCACAGAATTTGTGTTTTTTTTCTGCTCCTATGCTATTATTAACCTCAATAACATTAATTTCCACTCATTTCCAGTCTATTCTGAACACCTCACACCTCACAATAGTGTTTATAGTCATCCATCGAGGTAGCTGGATGACTATGCTAAGCAACACGAGTGGGCGGCACAAACACCTGGCCCATCTAGGAGTGACACTGCAGTGGCAGACAGGATGGCAGTTTGAAAAACTAGGCCCCAAACAGTACATAATGCAAAGAAAAAAAAGAGGTGCAAGATGGAATTGTCCTTGGGCTCTCCCACCCACCCTTATGTTGTATAAACAGGACATGCACACGACTGTGGCTGAAATGATTGGTTCGTTTGGGCCCCCACAGAACAAGCTGGCAATTAATCTGTCCCTGCACAAACTGGCTCTACGGAGGCAAGATGTCGTCCCCATCCTCCTCATCCACCAATTCCTCACCCTCTTCAGTGTTATGTACATCCTCATCCTCACAGAGTATTAATTCGTCCCCACTTGAATCCACCACCACAGGTCCCTCTGTACGTTCTGGAGGCTGGTCTCCCTGGAAGAGTTGATAATTTATTTTTATGAACATCATCCTCTCCACATTTTGTGGAAGCAACCTCCTACGCCTTTCGCTGACAAGGTTCCCGGCTGCACTAAAAACTCTTTCGGAGTACACATTGGAGGGGGGGGCAACTCAGGTAAAATAGAGTCAGTTTGTACAGAGGCCTCCAAATTGCCTCTTTTTCCTGCCAGTACAGGTACGGACTGCTTGACATCCCTACTTGGATGCTGTCACCAATGTAATCCTCCACCATTCTGTCAGTGGTGTCAGTATCATATGCAGTGACAGTAGACATGTCAGAAATTGATGGCACGTCCTTCAGTCAGGACCAGATGTCCAAACTGGCCCTTGACTTATGACACAGACGCACACTTGGCGCTGCTACTGTGTTGATGCATGTGCAGCTACAGCGCATACAAGTCACAAACACAGAAAAAATTGCTTTTTATTTTTTGGAGCACTTTGGGGGTTACACCACCCTTTAACAGATGAGCCAGCCGGCCCTTTACTTATGACACAGGCGCACGCTTGGCGCTACTTTGTTGATAACCGTGCGGCCATACTACAAACAATTCACAAACACAGAAAATAATTTAGTATTTTGTTTGGAGTGCACTTTGGGGGTTACAGCACCCTTTAAAGGTCAAGCCAGTCGGCTCTTTACTTATGACACAGGCGAACGCTTGACGCTACTTTGATGATGCACGTGCGGCTACTGTGCACACAATTCACAAAGACAGAAAAAAAAGAAGAATTGTTTATTTTTTGTGGAGCGCACTTTGGGGGTTACACCACCCTTTGACATACAGACGCACGTTTAGCGCTGCTGCTTTGAGGATGCAGGTGCGGCCACTGCGCATACATTTCACACACAAACACAGAAAAGAAGATTATTTTATTTTTGTTGGAGCACACTTTGGGGGTTACACCACCCTTTAACAGACAGACGCACGCTTGGCGTTGCTACTTTGAGGATGCACGTACAGTGCACACAATTCACAAACACAGAAAAAAAATAATAGTTTTTGGAGTGCACTTTGGGGGTTACAGCACCCTTTAATGGATGAGCCAGCCGGCCCTTTACTTATGACACAGGCGAACGCTTGACGCTACTTTGATGATGCACGTGCGGCTACTGTGCACACAATTCACAAAGACAGAAAAAAAAGAATTGTTTATTTTTTGTGGAGTGCACTTTGGGGGTTACACCACCCTTTGACATACAGACGCACGCTTAGCGCTGCTGCTTTGAGGATGCAGGTGCGGCCACTGCGCATACATTTCACACACAAACACAGAAAAGAAGATTATTTTATTTTTGTTGGAGCACACTTTGGGGGTTACACCACCCTTTAACAGACAGATGCACGCTTGGCGTTGCTGCTTTGAGGATGCACGTACAGTGCACACAATTCACAAACACAGAAAAAAAATAATAGTTTTTGGAGTGCACTTTGGGGGTTACAGCACCCTTTAATGGATGAGCCAGCCGGCCCTTTACTTATGACACAAGCGCACGCTTGGTGCTACTTTGTTGATGCACGTGCGGCTACTGCGCACACAATTCACAAACACAGAAAAAAAAATATATTATTTGGAGTGCACTTCGGGTGTTACAGCTCCCTTTAACGGACGAGCCAGCCGGCCCTTTACTTATGACCCAGGCGCACTCTTGGCGCTACTTTGTTGATGCACATGCGGCTACTGCGCACACGATTCACAAACACAGAAAAAATATTTTATTTTTTTTTGCACTTGGGGGGAGCAACCCTGATGGACAGAGCACCCCCTGGACAACACTACAGCACCCCTTTAGGACTGGGACACTGCACAGGACTTTGGAGTGGATACAGCCCCTATGGACAACTGACTGCACAACACAGCCCAGCCAGCCCCTATGGACTTTGGAGGAGTGGACACAGCCCCTATGGACAACAGCAGCACAGCACAGCACAACACTACACTGCACTACACTACACTACACTACACAGCCCAGCCAGCCCTAACTCCCACCCTCCCTCTTCACTGTCCACAGCCAAGTGAGAAAATGGCGCCGACACGGGTACCTTATATAGAATCCAAAAGCCGCGAGACCCGGAAGGCGGGATGATGAAGTTTGGCCTCGATTTCAGATCCGAGTCAGGCGGGAAAAGTCAAGCCTGACTCGGATCGGCCTCGGATGGGGGGGGTTCGGATTTCAGAAATCCGAACCCGCTCACCCCTAATATATATATATATCTATATATATAGATATATATATATATAGATATATATATATATATATTATATACACACACACATAGGTCTGGGCATCACACCTATGTGTGAAATTAGTGCCAGATTATGGTCCACATGGGCCTGGAGCTGAAATTTTTGAAGTGCCTATTGTGTGCCACCACAGGGGAGTTTGATAAGCGCTGTGGTGATGTGACTAGTGATGTGGGGGCATGCCTAGTGTGTGGTTGTGGTCTACACAGAATGTATCTCCATGGAGGCGATTGCAGATTGTTTTTGTTGTTGCGCTTATTGTGGCAACTTTTGTTGCTGCAATTGCGGGTTGTAGTTGTGCACTTGTGGTGTATATAAGCTGTTGTGACTGTTGGTTGTCGCTTTGGTTGCATTAACCATTGTTGTGTAGATTATAGGTTGCTGCTTTTGTTGTTGTAGAGATTGCGGGTTGTTATTGTGGCAATTGTTGCAGCGATTGTAGTTGGTTGTTGCAGCGATTGTGGATTGTTTTTCTTGCAGCGAATGTAGCAACTGTTGATGCGGTGATTGCGGGTTGTTGTAGTTGCGGCGATAGTGGTGCTTATAAACTGTTGGAATTAATGGTTATTGCAGTGGTTGCGTCAACTGTTGTGGAGATTATAGGTTGTTGCTTTTGTTGTTGTAGAGATTGTAGGTTATTATTGTGGAAACTGTTGTGGCGATTGTGGTTGGTTGTTGCGGCTATTGTGGATTGTTTTTGTAGTTGTGGCGAATGTAGCAACTGTTGATGTGGCGATTGTGGGTTGGAATTGTGGGTTATTTTTGTAGTAGTGATTGATGTTTTTTGTAGCTGTGATTGTGGGTGGTTGCGGCAATTGTGGATTGTTTTTGTTGTTGCAGCGATTGTTGCAGCGATTGGGGGTTGTTGTAGTTGCAGTGATTGTGGTGATTATAAGCTGTTGTAATTAATGGTTGTCGCTTTGGTTGCATCAACTGTTGTTGTGGAGATTATAGGTTATTGCTTTTGTTGTTGTAGAGATTGTGGGTTATTGTGGCGAATGTAATAACTGTTGATGCAGCAATTGTGGGTTGTAATTGTGGCGATTGTGGGTTGTTTTTGTTGTAGCGATTGGTTTTTTTTTGTTGCTGTGATTGTGGGTGGTTGCGGCGATTGTGAATTGCTTTTGTTGTTGCGGCGATTGTGGCAACTTTTGTTGTGGCAATTGCGGGTTGTGGTTGTGGCGATTATAAGCTGTTGCGATTGTTGGTTGTCGCGGCGGTTGCATCAACTGTTGTTGTGGAGATTATAGGCTGCTGCTTTTGTTGTAGAGATTGCGGGTTGTTGTGGCGATTGTTTCAATTGTTGCGGCGATTGTGGATTGTTTTTCTTGCGGTTGGAGCAACTGTTGATGCGGCGATTGTGGGTTGTAGTCACAATTTATTTTTTTGTTGTTGCTGTGAGTGTGGGTGGTTTGTTTTTGTTGCAGCGAATGTAGCAACTGTTGAGGTGGCAATTGTGGGTTATTTTTGTTGTAGCAAGTTTTTTAATTTTGTTGTGATTGTGGGTGGTAGCTACGGTGATTGTGGATTGTTTTTGTTGTTGCGGCGATAGTGGCACCTTTTTTTATTGTGGAGATTGTGGGTTGTTGTGTCATCTGTTTTGGCGAATGTTGCAAGGATTGTGGGTGGTTGCTACAGAATGTGGCAACTGTTATTGTACCGATTGTGGCAAATATATATACCCACACAAGTGTGTATATATCTATACTACATTGAGCACGCAGTGTTAATTTTGAAAATTGAGACTAAAAGTAATCGTCGACTACATTTTTTTGAGGACTAAATTGTGATGATAATGAAAATACAAACTTTTTTTTTATAACTCTTTATTTGAAATGGTCAATCAAAATACAAATTAGTACAGAAAAAAAAGGGGCCACAAAAGCCCAACACAGACCAAATTTTTAAAACAATAATAAACATTAAAAAAAAACTAATCAAAATATTTGATAGGAAAGAAAGGAGCAAACAAAGGGTAAGAGGCGGGGAAGTAAAGGGGGAGAACACGACACATCAGCATAAGGGTCGATACATAACAAGCATCTAAAAATGATAAAATACAGCAACCTAGGGGGTAAAACAAAAAAGTTGGAGGGAAAACATCAGACGTTGCCCATTTTAATAACGAAAATTACAACAAAATCTGTGTTCAGATTTAAATATGCGACTGAGACTAAAACTTTAATTTAAAATCCTTGTCAAAATGAACACGGTGAGGGCGTTAACATTCATCTGATAAAATGTCGACATGATGAGAATATTGACAAAACGTTCCTGGTGGTCTAGTAGTGACTTATCTAGTGGGCAGGTCCGGCGGTTCCAGGAGTGACCTCATGCTGACATGTTCCGCCAGTATGTATCCCTAATCCTCTCCCTAGTGCCTAATAGTAACCTCCTCTCTCGTTGGCTATCCCTAACCTCCCGTTGCCGCACCCTAGTGGTCCATGTATCTTTCTATATCTAGCTATCTATACACATACATACATACATACATACATACACACCATATTGTACTTACCTCTCCTCCTGTGGCAAGATGTTCATTTCCTTTCCTTAGGCTGTGAGGTTCTGCTAGTCCTGCTGCTCCTGTGGGAGACTGATGTCTTGTGGCCAGAGACATCCCCTTATATAGGCAAGGGATTGCCTTTATCTATGACCCTTACTAATGTCATCATCCAATTGTGATGTCATAAGTGTGACTGGTGGGCAAGGTTCCCCTTATATGGGCAAGGTTTCCCCCTTATATGGGCATGTTTCCCCCCCTTATAAGGGCATGTTTTTTTAACGAATGTGGCATGTTTTTCCCCCCTTGTTATTATAACATACATGTACATCTTTTCAGTGCCAGATTAAAGTCCACATGGGCCTGGAGCTGAAACTTATGAAGGGCCTATTGTGTGCCACCACAGGGGAGTTTGATAAGCGCTGTGGTGATGTGGGGGCAAGCCTAGTGTGTGGGTGTGGTCTACACAGAATGTATCTCCATGGAGGGCATATGTGACATCTACCTTCAACCACTATAGTAGAGGTATAACAAGAAAATAAATTCTGAGTGAGAACTGTATGGTTTGCCTTTCCTTCACATTAATAAGATAAGAAAAAAAAAAAACCAAAATAGTTCACTGATTTTGGCATATTTCTATAAGTGTCCATCCCACATCCCTAACCACTGCAGTAAATTAATAAATGTACTGTCTTTTTTGCTGTTGTTTTAAAAAAAATAATGGCAATGCCGGACCATGACTGCAATGGTTAACTTTTACCCTGGGGGAGGAGAGAGAGAGAATATATATATATATATATATATATATATATATATAAGCATCACAGGGACTTCCATATAATATAGAGTGCAATACACTGCCATATAATACATCGCAGTGAGTGCCGTATAATACAGAGCATCGCAGTGAGTGCCATATAATACAGAGAGCATCGCAGTGAGTGCCATATAATACAGAGAGCATCGCAGTGAGTGCCGTATAATACAGAGAGCATTAAGTGACTGCCATGTAAAGAGGTGAGTGCCATATAATACAGACCATCATATAGACCATCAGTGCCCACCCTACAGTATAATACACTAAACATCCAAGTGGCCACCATACACTACAAAGAACAGTGCAAATAGTGCCATATAATACAGACAACTCCAAAGACCACCACAAAATACAGAGGACATCACACCCACAGACTATGGCCTCAATACTCCCGAAAACGGGACGACACGCCTCCATTTCCGGCAACGCTGCTCAGGTATGCCCATGCTCCACCCACCCAAACACCACAGCATGTCAATCATGCTGCGGCCTGGAGGATCTGAGAGTGATATCGCAACATTTGTTCTGCACGCTGCGTGGTATCCCTCATCTGCGTCTGACCATCAATCATGCCCTATATCTATAATACAGCACAGCCCTGCACCCTCTTACCTCCCCCATCATTCACTCCCACCTACCCACATACTGTGTGCACCGCAGCCAGCCTGCCATCACGGGCACACTGAGACTGCGGCTTTACCAGGAGGCCAACATAGCTGCCGTCCGAGGCCTGCGATTGATTATCATCATCCTTCATTGATGCAGCAGCTCCATATCTCTCTCTCTCTCTCTCTCTCTCTCTCTCTCTCTCTCTCTCTCTCTCTCTCTCTCTCATATATATATATATATATATATATATATATCTCATATCTATCTATCTATATATATATATATATATATATATATATCTCATATCTATCTATCAATATATATATATATATATATATATATATATATCTCATCTATCTATATATATATATATCATATCTATCTCATATCTATCTATATATGTACTATCTATCTATCTATCTCATATCTACTATCTATCTTTCTCATATCTATCTATCTCATATCTATCTATCTATCTATCTCATATCTATAGCATATCTATCTGTCTATCTATCATATATATATATATATATATATATATATCATATCTATCTCATATCTATATATCTACTATCTATCTATCTATCTCATATCTACTATCTATCTTTCTCATATCTATCTATCTATCTATCTATCTATCTATCTATCTATCTATCTATCTATCTATCTATCTATCTATCTCATATTTATCTATCCTCATAACGAATCTATCTATCTATCTATCTCTCTGTCTATCTGGCTGTCTGTCTCATATCTATCTATCTATCTATCTATCTATCTCATATCTATATATCTATCTTTCTATCTACTGTGGGTGCTCACAGTGGTGCATAGAAACAGTAGGAAAGAAAGAACTGTGGCACTCCAAGTCTGATGCAAAAGACGATCTATATTAGCATAGAAACCAACGTTTCAGAGCCTACAGGCTCTTATTCCAAGGTTCACAAAGTATACTTATAATATATACACACACCCCAGGCCGGGTCGCTTAAGCAGGACCTGTGGGGCGAAGCTTCGGAGCATGGGGACGGAGCTTGGGGAGCATGGTTGCGGAGGTTTGAACTGCACAGAGAGGATATTTGGAAGGTCAGGGGAGGAGCTTCAGTCTGTCCAGGGGTCGGAGCTTTGGACGTCCGAGGAGGGGGGATGGAGGGGTGAGTGGTCCAGGATTCGGATCCTAGTTCCACTGTCTGCAATACAGACAGTCATGTTGTCGGGATTCCGTGCAGTGCAGACAGTGTTTACAGGGATTTTTATTTCCCCCTACAGTACTGTCTGCACTGCAGTGAATCCTGTGGGCCTATTTCCATGGTGGGCTTGGAGCTGCAGTTCCATCCGCCCCATTATTAATCTGGCCATGTGTGAAATCAGACATCTCTTCTTACACTCAACTGGGCATTGCCCACAATTCTGTCTACACATCCTCTGCACACCCTCACTCAACTCAGCCTATGTGCTAACGACTCTCTCAGCTGTTTAAGTGTAGATGTGTTTGTCTTGAATTGCCTATAGATCTGTGCGCTTGGCTGTGGAACATGCACAGAGCTAAAACAAATCACAAGATACGTCAACAAGACAGACTTACATGAAATGCTGACAATATGTTTGAAACTCAGAGCTGCTAATGGGAATACAAATTATATTTACTAAGCTTTTCATGTCCTTTTAGATTGGAATATTCATGGTCTCGGGTCCAGTTTAATTTTAAATACATTTTAAATTTTTACAGATACCTGTATATTAAAGACAAGTAAAAGAAACATAATTACTATTGTAATATTACAGTTGAATAAAGTAAGTAGCAAGCAGTACACTCTTAGCATTACTGCCTAATAAATCACATCTCATCAACCATAATAATCTACAGCAAAGGGCTATTGATTAGAAGAAAGATTCATACTCACGGAGAAGAAACTGTGTACTGCTCATCTGGCATGCCTAGTGCAAACAAAATAATGTATTTCTATATCCTTCAACTTAGGCTTATTAGTTGTTCTCTCATACAACTAGAAATATAGCTACGGCATGTGAGTCACAAAACTGCATAGCAATGTTTGTTATAGCACAGATAAAACAAATTAATACAAATATTTTTTCCCCTAATAGCTCTAGTTTCCCTAATAGTAATATTAAGTAGAGATGTGCACAGACACCCATGTTTTGGTTTTGGCAAAATCACCCTCAAATCTTATGGTTTTGGTTTTGGCAAAATCACCCTCAAGTTTTTAGTTCAGTTTCAGTTTTAGATTTCTTTAAAGTTGAGTAAAAAAACAGCTAAAATCATGTAATTTAGCTTGTTTACATGCAATCCAAAACCCAATATCCGGGTTTTAGACCCGAGAGCCAGGACTCTGTTCTACTCAGAACCCCAAAAGTGATCCGAGCCGGGACTTAGTTTGACTTGGAGCCCAGAGTTTGGGTGTGTCCGGTTTTCAGCAAAAACCGCTCATCTCTATATGTAAGAGGAGGTACTGTGCTGGACTCTGCTTACCATTGGCCAAGCTTAAAATGGATTTTCATTTAGACATTTCATTTTTAGAAAACTGTATTGGCATGGGTAACCTATTAAGTTAACTGTTAGGCCTATTCATTATCCCTTAATATCTACAAAAGTAGGTGAAAATTCACATTTGCACTTACTTTTGCAAAAATTAAGTATTGGGCACAGTCATTATAAAGGTAACACAGGATACAGGACAGTTATATCCTTCTTTCCTTTCAGTCCCAATCTTGCAATGGCTTGGGGACCTAAATTCCAAAATTTGGGATTGAGGACCTGGTTGAGAAGAGTTATCCTTTTGAATCCCACTGCACCCCTTTGGATCCTTCCGCAGCCTGCTGAGTATCCCCGTATGCAAACCTGTACTCAATTTACACATTCACACTGGTCAGACCTGGCAGTGCAAGGCTTCACCTCTACGGAGGAGGCAATATTAGGGCTAACTGGGACAGTTGACTTACGGAGCAGTCTTACCCACACCACAGCAATGTGTTTTAATATCCACCACTGCAAATTGCAGCGAGTTGGATACTAAATTAGCACTCCTACTCTGTATTGCATTATGAATAAACCCCTTTATGTTCAGTCTACTTAAAGTGTGATTTACATATGCAGGGTTACATGAAGAATGATACCAGTTTCAATTAACTAAACATTTTTGGTCAATGTTGTAACCATATTACAGTACCTGGTGATTTCTCACCCATTATATATACGTCCATGGCTTTGGATCTGGAAACGTCATGGTTTTATTTAATATGACACAATGGGGAACTTATGAAATGTGAAAACTGTGACATAGGCCATTAAGTAGAACAGGTATTGCCTACAGCAACCAATGAAACAATTACAGTACTTGCTTTTCTAAACTTGACTAGAGAACAAATTACATACTCTGGATTGGTTGCTGTGGCCACAGGGACCAATTTATAAAAATGTATAATGTATGGGTCTATAGTGGATATATAAATGAGTTGTCTTAAGCATGGTCTGAATAATGACATACAATTTTAAATTATATTTTATTACCTTTTTTAATACTTTTATTACATAGTTTTAATCAATTTCCTTCAATATATTTAATTCCATTAATATGATTCATTATTAATGTCAGTCTTTCTATAAAATGAATTGCCCTTATTATCGTATCAATTAATAGATTAAGTAAATTAATTTATTTCTTTAAATCAGCAGTGTCTATTATACATTTAAAATGAAGTAATATCATTAATGCCAATATTAATACAGCAGCAGCTGAAATCATTTGCCTTCGTATAACACTGTGTTTTTTTGTTTTGCTTGTTTTTTCTTAATGTTTATATATAAAAATCCTTATATTTTATTTTTCTCTTAGCTGGTCTATTAGACTCACCTCCTCAGCATGGGCACACATCATTCAAATGGAATCAGTATGTAATACCGCTGGCCGCATGGAAGCCCGGCAGGGGTGAAGATCCCGATCGCTAATTTAGGTACGTACCGCTAACCCTACTCCCTACCCTAACCCTCCCTTAGGGGTGCCTAACCCTAACCTCCCCCCCAAGTGCCTAAACCTAACCCCCCCATCCCCTAGCCTAAACCTAACCCTCCCAGGGGGGTGCATAACCCTAAGTCCCCACAGGAGCGCTAAAACCTAACCCTCCCCCCCGCGGCTGTTGGTATGCTGGGCGTCGGGCTACTGGCGTGGGTCTAATGACAGGCGTCGGGATTTCGACACCTGTCAGTAGTACCTTGCCCGGATTTGACAGTCGGGAAGCTGGCTGTAGGTTACTTCAGATGGGAGGCAGAGATGAGAGAACCCAACGGGAGGAAAAGGGGGAGAGAAAGAGATGGGAGGAAGGAGGGGAGACATAGGGGCCTATTCATCATCGGAGGCCATATGGCCCTTGATGATTAAGGGATGGTCTCGCTACAAGGGATACTTACGTATCCAACTCGCAGCGGGGGAAACTTAACACCGGAGCAATTCATCATTGCTCCGGTGTGGGGACAGCTGTTCCAAAAAGCTGCTGTCCCTGTGGTTAGTAGCGCAGCTACAGAAGTAGCTGCGTTACTTACTGTACCTCTTCCCTGTTTGGCCGGCTACGCATGTGTGACCCAAGGTCACACATACGCAAAGCCGCCGGGAAGGTAGTGAGGAGGCGGTGGAGGGATCCGCTCGAATCCCTCTTCACATCCCCAGAACTCCTTCCCATAGGAAGGAACAGGGATCAGAGAACAAGCGCCGTCTGAAGATGGCGCTTGTTCTCGGAAGCAAACTCCGAAAACTTTCAGTTTGTATCAGGTTGTCCATTTTGGACCCCCGATGATGAATAGCCCAGTAACTAAAATATGTGGAGATTAGCATTTCTGCATGTTTGACATTTATCGTTTGATGAAAAGGCCCCAAAATTAGATGAGAGGAAGAGCATGAGACAGGGGAAAGAGGGGAAAAAAAATCTATACCAGGAATAATAGGTCATATATATATATATATATATATATATATATATATATATATATATATATACCTTGTGGGTTTCCTGTTATTCAGCTAGCACTATACTATTACTGTACATACAGTATAGCACTTGTTATGGTCCGGGTAACTTGTATTTTTATTTTCTGAAGACTGGATGTCTACTGGAGAAGAGGACCAACCTGCGCCAGGGAGTAGGTAAGTATTTATTGTAAGTTGGGGTGAGTGTGAGTGCGGGTGAGTGAGTGAATATGTATTAAAATACTAAAACATTTGGTGTGTGTCTCTTGTGGTTTTTAAAAAATATTTTTTCCACAGTAGGGGTACCGGTGCCAGCAGCCTGCAGGCACTTGAAGTTCCCACTGTGAAAAACAATATTAAGCCTTTATTTATACTATTGCCCCTGCACTCACCACCTCCAGGGGTGCATGGAAGAGACTGATGCACGGGAGAGGGGGCCCCATTTTTTGGGGGGTGTCTCCACTTACCAAGGATTGTCATCCCTGGACTGGCCATTTTGGGGCTGGAGAATGGTTTGGCAGGAAGACCCCACGCTTTGTTTCTCCCTGCTGTGCCATTACCACCCAGTCTGGTTCAGCCGGGTGCTGGTTAGAGGAAAACAGGGGTAACCTCACAATGGTTTTTCCCCCCCGACAATCCTTTGGCAGAATGGGCTCAGAAGTCAAGGACTGGTTATGGTTTTTTTTATAAATTAACCCTTTTATTACTGTATTATATTCAGAAGCCTGCACAAATCACACTGATCTGTGCAGTGCCTTTGCATAACACGTACCTCTCAGGCAGGTCTTTACATTTCAGTCCAAATACAACTGAACTCACACACTTGCAAACACGATTCTAGTTGAACACAATTCTTGGTAAATTTGTGTTTGTTTGAGAAAAGCTTATTTGTGTCCCTGTGATGCAAAGTATATTTAAAACTCGGCAAGACACAATTCTTAGTAAATTTACCCCCTAGAGCATGAAGGTGGTGCATGTGAAGTTACTGAAGATGCCTGGCTGTAGCATTCTAGTGCATGAAAGAGCAGCAGCAGGACACAACTTGCTAACAAAGGCCATGGTCTGAGCCTTTATACATATACATATATTTGTGCTGCTCAAAGTCATATATATATATATATACATACATTGTTTTGCATTATATGGGAGTTGAGTAATATTTGAAAACCTAAAAAATGTCAAAACTTGGCTTCCATGCCGGTGGTATTGTATGCAGATGAGAGCGGAAAAGGTATTATATACAGGTGTTCACACCTGTGCATTATGTGAGGTCACTTCTACTTGATTCTGGATGACACACACAGAATGAACAGGCCATAAAAATAAAACATTGGTATTGCTTAACCCTACATAAATACATGAGATAAGCCCCTACATTTCTACTATTTTGACCTATGCATATACTGTGGGTGACATATATAATGTGGCAGATACACCAATATGACAAGCCTGAATAGTTTTAGTAGAATGATGGCCCTGCCCATGATAATGTTGCTGGAACAAAAGAGGTAACTGCAAAATATTCCTATGCTGCAAGATATTTTCCTCTTATGCTTATACATTGCGATAAGTCGGCGCATTTGGTTGTGTGTATGGGCGATCCGCTGATTGTCCGTACACTTGCTGCAGGGACTGACGTCACAGCTGGTCGGGCTAATTCAAATGCCCGCCCAGCTGTGACGTTGGGACAACATAACGATTGGCCGATCGGTAAGTGTATATACTTACCTGAATTGGCCGCTTGGATGGCGCGTCGGCCATCAAGTTGACCTAGTGTGTACCCAGTTTAAGGCTTTATTTAATAAAGCAATCCTACCTTATATAGGGTGTTCCTGTGCTACTGCCCACTGCCAGCAGGAATGAGGGACATTTGCTGTCATCTTACTTTTCTTGGCTTTTAAAAGGCTCATCCATTTTTTATTTAGGGCTAGGATAGCTCTCCTGTCCTCTCCTTGTATTATTGGACATTGGTGTCTTGTGGCCTTTTCCATTTCTTTCCACAGGATTTTCATGTCCATATCCAAATGTCCATAGTAGGAGATAAACTCTTTCACTCTGGTTATCACCCTCACAAGTGGTTCCATGTTCAGAAATAGCTTCAGGCTTTTCACAGACCGGAATAAGAGTTTCTTCATGCGCTGCCTCCTTGCCAGGGTGTGATACACTGTATGCCCTCCTGATATTTGAGGTCACTGCACTCCAGTGCCGTCCTTACTTCAAGGCAGCAGTGCAGTGTGACAGCTGCGTCATTGGATATTTGCTGGTCACCGTTGTGCAGTGACACAAATAATGATAGCAGCTGTTCTGTTCTTTAATAACACTGTTCTACGTAATTTTTGACGTTAGGGCTTTTAGATAATTTTTTATAATAAGTGCATGGTGAATTCAAAATATACTTCATTTTGCTCAATCAGATCAGGTTTTTTTGCTCTCTCAAATTCAAATAATGTTTCATAAATAAATGATATAACAGTTTGGAAATTTATAATGTTTATTGTTTCAAAGCAGAATTAATTAGCATCATTTGTACAGTATATATATATATATATATATATATATTTAAAATATATAATATTACACAAATACAGTTATTCCAGAAGAAATGTATCTTTTCAAAGACTTTCGTGTGTGTTGTACAACTGGAACATCTCTCTTGAGGCAACAGCAGTTTAAATAATTTAATATTGAGGCAATATAGTCATTTTAGATTATATACATTAAAAGATATGTTATTTGGAGTAAGTTTGATCGTGATCTAGATTTCTGCTATATGTTACTCCAGGCAATCTCTTGTACTGGCCTGAGGCCTGTGATTTGTTGCTTGGAGAAATAATTTACTTATTAATTATCAATTTCTAGTACCTTCCACGAAAAAAATAACTCATATTTCTTCCCTAGTTTTTGTTTTGGCAATAGAACCATTAGCAGAACGTATCCATACTTTGTCACTTCTTAGTGGGCCCATTATTAATGGTTTGCAACATAGAATGTCTTTTTGCAGACGATGTCCTTTTGTTTGTTACTCATCTGGAAACCTCTCTTCCAAATATACAAAAGGTACTTTAGGAGTATTCTGCAGCCTCATATTATAAATTGAACACAGCAAAAACAGAAGTTCTGTTATTGAATGTAGCATGTTTGATCGATCAAATTAATGATTGAACTACAGTCCCCTGTTCTAAACCTTGGGTCAAGTTGGAGGGTGACATGCTGGGCAAATTCCCCCTTTTTTAAATTGCTGTGGATCCCGTCTAACTCCAGAGTTTTTCCTAAATTTATATCAAGGCCGTCTCTTGCAACCCTTAGGGCTTGCGACAGCCTATCTGTTGTTTTACAGTTTAATCTGTCATCTGTTTACCTGTAGATCCAAGGTCTGTCATATTTAATCCCAAATCTAGACCTTTCCTTCTGATGCGCTAATGGCGTTCAGACTCTCCGGGATTTGTTTATTAACAATACTCTTCTGTCATTCTCCCAGTTTCAATCCCGCTT
The DNA here is from genome assembly GCA_031769625.1 of Taudactylus pleione. Classification (NCBI taxonomy): domain Eukaryota; kingdom Metazoa; phylum Chordata; class Amphibia; order Anura; family Myobatrachidae; genus Taudactylus; species Taudactylus pleione. The sequence goes on from JAUIMM010000484.1 coordinate 8,620,058, forward strand.
CTCTCTACCCTCCAGAGATTTTTATAACTTTCTTCAAATCAGACATTGGATCCAACCATTCCCACCTCTAGTGGGTTCAAGTGGTACTGTCCCCTCTCCCGTATAGCCTCAAATTCTCACAAAGGTGGAATATTTTTTGGTAATATCATTTGTTGCCTACAGGCCAACCTGATAAGACCTGGGCCACTTCTAAATGAGAACAAGACCTGGATTTTTGTTTAGAACCTCATGTATGGTCCCAATATTTTTTTCTATCTTCAAAATGTCTAAAAATATCTCACATATTGAAATGCATATGAAGTTGTTCTATTGCCTTTACCTAACTCCTGACAGACTACATAAAATATGGCCCTCCCAATCTAAATTGTGTTGGCGTTCATGTGGCCAAGTAGTAGAGATCTTTCATGTTTTTTGTAAGTGCCCTATCAAATGCCCCCTTTATTCCGAGGTTGAAGATTTGATCTTACAGGTTACTGGCTTAAAGTTGTCTCTATCCTCCTCCACTGCACTCCTTCATATTTTCCCTGAGGATGTTCCAGTGCACCATAGGTATTTTATAAGCCATATTCTCATTGCTACTAAGGCAGCTATTGCTCAGTTCTGGAAACAAGACAAATCTCCACCGGTCACGTTGATTAAATCCAAAATCAACTATAGTTTTCTGATTGAGACATTGAATTGTCCTTTTTCCTCCTTCGTTAACTCACCGTTTATGAAGTGGTTTAGCTGGCATGAGTTCTCTACTGAGGGTCCATGCCTTCCGGTAGTCACACAATGATACTCTCCATAGTAATTGTTGTGTTTGAATCTGACAATTTCTAGTTTTTATTTTCAACCTACTTTACTTTATTTATTATACATTTATTTTGATTGATTGTTTTTGTGTTTTTAATGCGTAGCACTTGCCTATGTCCCCCTATGTTCTTCCCGTTTCTTTTTCTGTACCCCCTTATGGTTTGAAAAATTCTAATAGAGATTAATGTTAAAAGAACCCATATTTTTCTCTGAAATAGCATCCACCATTGATTATTCCATATTTAATATAAATCACACTTTACATTTGATTTTTGATTCAACAGAATATTTTAAATAATAACACAAATGAAAATGGCATTGACAAAAATGATGGGACTGTTAACCTAATGTTTTGTTGCACAACCTTTAGAGGCAATCAGTGCAATCAAGCGATTTCTGTAGCTCTCAACGAGTAGTTTGGTCCACTCTTTCTGAGCAAACTGCTCTGGCTGTCTCAGGTGTGATGGGTGCATTCTCCAGACTGCATATTTCAGCTCTTTCCATAGATGTTCAATAGGATTCAGATCAGGACTGCTAGAAGGCCACTTGAGTATAGTCCAATGTTATGTTCTTCTCCATCCTTGGGTGCTCTTAGCTGTGTGTTTTGAATCATTATCCTGTTGGAGGACCCATGACCTGTGCTCTCCGTCACTGGGCAGTATGTTATGCTAAGAATGCTTCTGAAGAAGCTGAGTGCCACTTACTCAGCGAAACATGTTAAGCCTTGGTGCCTACTCCCCAGGACCCCTTCATTAACATCTTGGATCAGAACCTTTGTTTGCTACCTGTGGATACCCAGACCAGCTCTACACCATCTATAACTTCCATTTGCTAAGGAAGGCAGGGATCAACATTTTCCACCTTTGAATAAAAAACAAATAGGTCGCACCAAAGCGGTTAGTACATGATGCCTATATAACATAACCCTCTTAATATTATAATCCCATTTAATTATCTGGATATATATGAGGGGTGCTATCCCTGGACCATTGAAATAGTACACAGCACAAAAAGAAATAAGTAGTCCAATCGTTTGGATGCACAATAATGTTAAAATAGGTATGTAAATGTTAAAACATAACTTTTAGTAAATAACAATAATAAACATACAAAGTGTATTAAAATCAGCGAAATAAAATGATAGAAAAGTAATAAAAATTAAAATAAGAGTGGCTGTATTAATCTCTGTGTCCCATTAATGTTATAAGATGCTGTATGTATATATTCTGACTAGTGACTTGCTGCAAAGTAGAGTAAGAGCAGTGCTATTAGAATTAGCATAAATATATTTCTGCGTTGATATTATATTGTATTACTCAATTGCAGAGAAGCACATTAACCTATTATCACTTGTGATCCTCAATTTATGTTGCAATACTGTTGCATCTATATTTCTAAGGGACACAATATACATATTCATCATGTGAGGTATTGCTACGAATTCAGACCAAGACCGTATGTCCCATAATACTGTGTGTGTTATAATTGTGCAATAGCTAAGCCTGTATTAATAAAAGTATCCAACCAAGACACCTTCTTATGATTTATAATAACTTTGTCTCTGTTTCAGTAACACAATCGCCCTTTAATAAGAATGTAGCAGACAGTAGTTTCAGTATCTTACAGGCAATAAATGTTAGCTCTTTTAATGTCACACTATTGAAGGCTTATAATTAGTTATCATTTCTTGCTGAATGCCTTTACATAGGCTTCCAATTTATTTGCACATAGTGTCTGAAACTATAATTTATATCCGTAGCCTCATATGATGCAGATTGATCTCACTGCAAACAATGAGACCACAGCAGCGGTTCCTTGTTAGCTGGCACTATGCCGGCTTAATATTGCCCGGACACAGACTCAGCAAGCAGCCGTGGTGCCACAATCTCACTCTATCTATAGGTTTGTTTCCCTGCAAACAACGTGACCACAGCACACAGCAGCATGTGCTGGGCTGATGTGAGGTAAGAGGGAGGGGGAAGGCGGTGCCGGGCCCCTGCAGCAAGCCCGGGTAATTAGTAGCTGCCCCCCCTCTCGGCGCCCCTGCCTTTGATAACACTTTTCCTGCTAATACTGGGCCTTGATAATATATATCGCCAAACATTGGACTATTTTACCAAAAGTCCATAATATACTTTTTCTTAACTGAGAGTTTGATATAGGTGCTGGGACTATTTGATATTGTACAAGACTCATTGTAAGCATTGAATATGTGTGATATTGTTTAATTTAATTTTTTTACATTTATATCTGAAGTATACTACTACTATTTTAGATTAATATATTTAATGAATTAAGCAATACAATTTATTTTATTATAATAGATTTTAATGCACACATTTTTAAATATTGAGCACTGTCTTCTCTTATCCATCTATATCGCTAACAATGTCTTGATGGTTTTGAGATTTCATTGTATCATGCACAGACACAGCAAAGCAGCCCCAAGGCATAACCGAGCCTCCTTCATGTTCCACAGTTGGTTTGGTGTTCTTTGCTTTGAAAGCTTCATTTTGTTTGTCCCTGAACATAGAGCTGATGTGACTTGCCAAAAAATTCCAGTTTTGACTCATCAGTCCCACGAACATTCTCCCAGCAGCATTGCGGCTTGTCAATATGCATTTTAGCGAATTTCAGCATTGCTTTTTATTTTATTTTTCAAAGTAGAATCTCCTGGGTCTTCTTCAATGAAGCCCACTATTGCTCAAAAAGCATTAGATTGTGTAATCAGGCACCATGGAGTTCAGCTTGTATCTCTTTGGTGGTTTTCCTTGGCTCTTTTTCTACCATTGTCACTATCTGTTATGATTCCCAAAGCTCGTTCCATGTGAACCCTAGAACCCAAGCTAGCAAGGTCTTCTGCCACTAACAACATCTATAAATGATCACCGGTACTTAGGTGGCCGCCTGGTCTTAATACTCGGGGTAGTAGCGGTTCAGACGAATATACTATGGGATCCGTTGGTGAGAGGAACAGCAGAAGTTTGGGTACAAATGGTATGGCTTTGAGCCTACTAGCAGGAGTTGGTGTATTAGAGATATGGCTTTGAGAGCTGATAGTGCAGCTAGCGAGCCAGTACACAAGTGGGTGAACTTTAGATGCAGCTTTGAGAGCCAATGGTGCGGCTTGAGAGCTGTTACACAAGTTTGTGTACTTGCGATGTGGCTTTGAGAGCCAATGGTGTGGCTTTGGAGATTGTGGCAGCACGGAAGCTGCTGATGCGGCTAGGGAACCGATGGAGAGGCTGGTGAGCCTGTGGCTGCACGGAAGCTGGAGAACCAGAATACACTACCATGAGGAGATACAGAATGCTGACCATGCAGCTGAGCCGAGAGAACCTACAGGAACACTATAGTCTGCGAGGCAGCAAAAGGCCAGCATGCACAAATAGCAGGAGGAACCAACCACACCATGCTGTGGATAACATAACATAGTTTGGCCTCTTTAAGATATCGTATCATCGATCATGTCCCCCTATGGATCAGGGGAGGCGATAGAGTGCGGAGGCTATTACAATTGGAATCCCAATGGATTTTCCGTTTAAACACTTTGTCACCAATAGGTCTCAATGAATCACTGGGGTTACATGCTTTTCTATAAGATGTTGACAATATTTTATTGGATGATGCTATAGTTATGTATTATAATTTTGTACTTGTTTTGTGATGTTCTTGATTAATTATATCTGATTTGGTTGTATATGTATATATGCCATCTCCTGTTTGTTACATGCTATATGATTCCCTGGCATATTTTTCTCTTATTTCATTGAACACGCTGTGATCCTTCAATTAAGGGTTAATGGTTTTCCCATGTTAAACATGATGTGCATGTCAATGAGTACAATGTGTTTATTAGTTACTGTTGCTAATTCATGATTACCTACAACTGTGTTTGATGTTGTCCATCTGTTTGTCTTTTTCAATTAAGCTGAGAAGCTGTGCTGTTCACAGACTTCCGGCAACGTCACATTTGGTGTGGTGTATTTAAATCTGATATCATTTGTATCTTGTTTATCCTGATGAAAGAACATTATTACAAGTTCTGAAACGTTGATATTACACAGGCTCCGTGTGATTTCTTTACAAAGTCGTCTGAGTGCCGCCTCTTAAACATTGTGTGTGTGTGTACATATATATATATATATATATATATATATATATATATATATATATTTCTTTATTGTGACAAGGTCACTGGCATCATAGTGGAAGGCAGGTATATATGCCCTAGCTTCCTGACCTATGTCTTTTGAAACCTCAGGAAGGTATTTGTGTTTAGGAGCTTTTTGGGTTATTAGCTTCACAGGAGGCTAATTAGGGTTTTCAGCTGTGTGGCTGTTTTTTAGTGCTGAGTATTACAGGGAGACACTGCCTGGGGAAAGGACAGACTTTCGTGTCTCTGTGTGAGAATCAGGTTGATGAAAGCAGGTAAATTAAACCTGAAAACCCCTTCTAATACTTTGTTTATTAGATACCTAGGATCTCTTCCGTATAGTTAGTGCCAGACGGCAAGGTGTTTATTTCTATTCATTTTGTCTGTTTGCCTAATAAATCTGGCGGAGACCAGTTGCACCAGACGAGTGGACTTTGTATGATTTCTCAGCTGCTGCACAGTGCTATCCACCCCAGGAGATGGTACCAGTTCCCCGACTCTCAGGCTTTTCAATCTCTCAGAAAAATACCAGTAGACAGATAAAGTAAACAGAGATAAGTTACCAGCCAATCAGCTCCTAACTGCCATGTCACAGGCTATCTATGTTTGAAAAATGACAGTTAGGAGCTGGTTGGCTGGTACTTTATCTCTGTTCACTTTATCTCCTTCCAAGACTTAGTAAATAGACTCCAAAGAACTGCATCTGGTCTTCAAGTACAGCAGCCCCTATTTCCCATAGACCTCTATGTACTCACCAGTGCTCCATTGCCTTGTGTGCTATAGTATAGCTTTATTCCAGGAGAAGAAACAGATGATAATACCTGGTATTCTTAGCAGCGAGTAAAACAACATAAAATGGCCTATAGTCCAAAATCAGGGTAGATGACAGGTGGAAGAAAACGAGAAACATAAGCAAACAGATATCAATATGGACAGCAGACAAGAATAATTGGAACAAGCAGAGGTCAGGACTGGTGGAAGGCAAGACTAGTTATATGAGAATGGTCAAAAAACAAGCAGACCTAAAACCAATACAGTCCACAAACACTTAGGCTAGGGGCTGGCTGGCAACTTTCAGCCTGGGGGCAGACACAAGTATGTGGCACAGGCTTTTCTACCAGTACCCTAAAAAGAGAAAAAAGGGCATAACTAAAGTACCAGCAGTGACCTCTACAGTATAAAATACAGGGACCATTCTAGTGATTGATATGTTGATATGTCTTATTGGTATAGAACCTGTGAGATTAGCAATAGGCACCAGTGAAACTGTGAAATGGAGTTTAGGCCAGACAATTTGTCATTAACCAGGTTTGCAGGTTTATTAAGTATAACAGCGGTAACAGATGTAACAGTGGTGTCAGCGGTAATACACAGAGTAATGGCACACATCCACTAAGCGATTTCTATGAGCGACTGTACGATAACGATATCGTTATTGTTCCATCGCTCATGAATCCTCCATGAAATTGGCCACATTAATATCTGAAACTTGCAGTGTGCGCTCCCGCTGGTTGTTTCCGACAACAATCATTAGCCGAACATGCTGATAGCGTCAGGTTGAGCAACTTAGGGGATGATTGATGTGCCTACACTGAACGACTGCTCGTTCGGTGTAGACACAGCACAGACTGTTAAACGACTGCACGATTACAATGTCGTAAGCGTGCAGTCGTTTTTAGGTCTGTAACTGTATGCGTGCCTTAAGAGGTATATGTAAGAAGAGAAAGTGGTGGTAACAGCGGTAGTAACACTGGTACTCACATCACAGAAGTATATGTGCTGTACATCTGTGCAGTACTCATCGCACACTCTAAGATGGTGCAAGGGCGTGGGGTCACACATATGCAGTAACATGTCCTGGCACCATCTTGGAGATAGCGTTTGTAGGGCACTCCTCTCTAACATGATATACAATACAAGGACCATTCTAGTGACTGATATACAATGCAGGGACCATTCTGGTGAAAATATGTCATAAAATTGAATTATGCTTATTAGTAAAGTCTTATTCTATATGTAAAATATCTATAACTGAAATAAGTTCAGACCCCAGATCTGACCACCCCCTTTATTAAATTGACAGCCCAAACCCTGTCCCCTCACTCAATCATCATGTTGAAAATGATGTGTGTGCAGGTGCTGATATTGCAGAGTTATATAGGCACACACCAGTGGATGACTCAAACTATGAACAGCACAGTTACTTATCCAGTGGTGTTGGTTTATTGAAGTATAGAAGTTACAGATGTATTCACTGTTACATATACACTGGTAATGGAGTAGAGCTTGAGCTGAGCCAGTTTCTATACTGCTCACCAGCTGGTGAGTGTATGCCAACAGGTAGCAGTGGAGGGATGCTGGGACAGCTTTATATGCAGTATTAACAGGGTTCTCTTTAGGAGCTAAGGAGACTTCTGTCTCCCAACATGTCACTCTACACAGTATAGACAAGATGGCCCCTGCACATACTCAATAGTAAAACTTGGTGGCCATCTTGGAGGGCATAGAGCCCATACTTGCCTACTTTTTTTTTCTCTTCCCGGGAGAAGCCTGGTCAAGAGAAGCAGGAGGTTGGCGACGAGGGGCAGAGTCTGATGTTTGCGTCATTAAGCCCCGGCACTCGCGGTAAATTGCCGCGATTGGCTCGAATTTAAATAGGGGATGTGGCCAAATGACGCGATTCGTGAAGAATCACGTCATTAAGCCTCGCCCTCTAATGGAGACCCACAATCGCCGTGGAAATGCTCCCCATTCTGTCCACTTCTCTAGGAAGTGGGCAGAAATTCGGGAGAAATGCCTACCCTTTCAGAGGTGCGGGGGGTTACCCGAAAAATCGGGAGCCTCCTGCGAATTCCCGGAGGGTAGGCATGTATGATAGAGCCTCCTTAGAAAGACAGGAAGACTGGAGTCTGTGACCTCCTCTTTCAACACATGAAACCCCAGATCTATCCTCCGCTGGTTTAAAATTCGACCCCAGATCTGAGAACCACATCATTCATTGAAAATTAAACCCCAGATCTGCAGCAATAAAAAACACATTAATGTTTGCAATAAGAAAAAAAGTCCAGCAAAAAACTGTAATATGACCTACATGCGGTTCTACTCCTGGGCTGATATTGAATGCGGCTAAACTGCGCTATCTGTTCAGCTCACCATCCATCAGAGGAAACCCAGCCAGACATGGGAATTAATTAACTTCTTCAGCACATATGCCGGACACAAATGGAGATCGCTAGTGCGTTCAGTTTGAAGGACCAAACTAACTGTGAAATGGGCGTTTCTGGGTGGTAACTATTTGATCGCACAGACCTCTTCTGTCTCATGGAAGTGACATGGGCTCGTCAGACGACTTCCAGTCTCATTCGTAGTATGTGAACGAAGATGGGACATCAGTGTCAGTTGGATTTTTTGGACCAAGCATGGGGCTGGTGTAAGCCCAGATACTAATGATGACGCCTGTGTGAGCAGATGTAAGAACAGTGGGCGGGACAGGCTTCCATATGCAGTCGCATGACCTTTTACTATACAAAGGTGGATTCTCTCTTTACCATAATAAGACACTGACGGGCAGACGAAAAAGGGGCCTCTGAAACGTTCGGCTCAAAATGACCCCCAGACTCTTCTCCATTATCTTCTCATAGTATTGGAGGCGGACACTGTAAATTATTAGATAATGCCTCTACATACTACCTGGGTGTTGCTGTGACTCTGCATCTGGAATAGGCACTTGTTTGAAGATAAGATGTCAGTTCTCCCTGGCCTGCACTCATCACTGTGGATGATCTCTAATGGGTGACTTGCTCTGCTCTGACTTGCTCTGAGGTGTAGCTTTTTCTTTAATACAGCAGATGCATTTTATATGTTCATTGCTCTGGGATCCAGCTACATCATAAGTCATGTATTGTTGATCAGTTTATTTATTGCATCTGGATGTCTGTGTCCCAGGTGCCTATACCGTACATGAATGCACTTCTACAAATGGGTCTGAGTGGTGCTTTTAGCTTAGTTACTGTGTCTCCCATGTCAGCTCATGCAGCTGACTGTCTGCTGTACCTTCAGCTATGATTTCTGATCCACTCTGAATTTTGCATACAGTGCTTGGCCTTGTTATTGTAGATATGGACAATAGGTTTGAAAGTGACCTTTCTGTATTCATGGTTAACTGGTAATAACACCCCCCCCCCTTCTTCCTACGAATGTCATATATCCGCCCCTGTCATTGCCTTGTTTTGTTAACTCATTCCTGTACATTATTAGTAGTCTGTTCCTGGTTTTATACCATTTCTCTGTCTACAGCCTCAGTCTCCAGTAATTTGCTCTGTACTTGCTATAAGTCCTTATGACCCTGATTCTGAGTTGGACACAGATGTCTTGTGTGTAAGCGGTTGCGTGAAATGCTGAATTAGCCCCATCTGTGCGCATGGTATCTGTACACATCTGCAGTGTGACTTACTGTAGATGCATGTGGAGAAGAAAAATTGTTCCACTGCATCCAACATCGTCAGTGCATGAGGCTCAGAATCCTGCCCATTATTCGCACCCTTGTTCCTCGTGTGGCCAATGAAGGAAGTTCCATTGTCATTTAAACTCTGCGGTGTCAGGCTTACTTGCTGATCCTGATCTTAGTTACACTTTTTGAAGTATATTTACAAATGATCAGTTTGTCAAAGCCGCTGATCGTGGAATTTGAAAACTGACAATTGACTACAATATATTCAATACGCAGTTTTGTTCAAGAGCTTTGTTAAAGAAGTTTAAAACACCTATTCCACAGAGTAGCGCTGTTACATGAAGTTTCCCTTACAAATCCTTTGGCTGTGACTATCAATCCTATTTGCAAATGGAGCTGCTTCCTTACAGCAAAAATGCACTTTCTGATTATGCTTTCATTATTTTTACCAGCTTTAAGAGCTGTTTCTGCTTTAGCTATCTTTTTTTTCCCTGCTCCGAGTTCCATCCTGTGGTTGCATTCATCAATTATTGTGAATTTGATAAATTCCATAGTCCCTGGCCTAGCATCCACCAACATTAATGAAAACTCCATGTTATATAATTATCTTTTAAAATCATCTCTGAAATTAGTTGAATAGAATTTCATGATTAAGCACTTTGTTATGAACACAGGGTTAGTTTAGCTAGACCCGGTTTGAAGACAGCCTTGGGGCTGGCTTAAACTGACTAGTCGTGGCCCCTGGGATAAGGGTGAGATGCAGCCTTTGGGCTGTGAAGCAGCCTTCAGGGCTGATTTGCATGGACTAGTTGTAGCCAAGAGGCTAAAGGTGAGATGCAGCCTTTGGGCTGTTTGAGCAGCCCTGAGGGCTGATTTGCCTTGGCTAGTTGTGACCTGGGACCCCAGGGTTTGATGCAGCCTTTGGGCTGAAGAGTCTTTGACGGAGTGGGTACAAAGATGTAGAGCTGCTACCAATGTTGCTGGGTTTACACTGGCAGTGGTGCATCGGGTTGCGCACTTGTGATGCTGTGTTGCTACCAGTGCCACCGGGTTGACACTGGCGAATGTGCACTGGATTGCGTACTGAGGATGCTGAGTTGCAGCCGGTGCTGCCAGGATGACACTGGCGACTGTTCGCTGGACTGTGCACGTGGGACGCTGAGTTTCTACCAGTGCCGCTGGGATGACACTGGCAACGGTGTGCTGGATTGCGCACTTGGACCGCTGAGTTGCAGCCAATGTTGCTGGGTTGACACTGGTGACAGTGCGCTGGATTGCACACCCGGGATGCAGAGTTGCAGCCAATGTTGCTGGGTTGACACAAGCCGCTGGACATAGACTGGTGCTTCTGGTGGAGGAAGTGCACCGTACCGCCTAGATGACACAAGCATGTGGAATGCAGACTGCACCGCCTGGATTGGACAAACGGCAGTAGAAAAACACAGTTAGACAGGCTCTGGAACTAGACTGGAAAACAGGAGACTGGAGTAACCGGAAGTACGAGAAACTCTATCACCGGCATGGAGTGAAGGGCTGGCTAGAATTTAACAGAACAGGGCCCAACCAGAGCAAACCTCCCTTAAAGACAGACTATTGTGCACCTGGGCTGTGCACAGACAGGAGAATCAATTGGTGTGTGTGCACCTGATACTGCACACAGACAGGCAGTAATTAGTGCAGTGCCTCAGTAGCAACTAAGGCTAGAAACTGCAAACAATATGATCTGCTTAACTGCAGATCTTAACACACTTCTTCTCCCCCCTTCTGTTCCAGTGTGTGTCTCTCTCTCTCTCTCTCTCTTTTTCTCTCTCTTTTTCTCTTTCTCTGTCCACCAGAGCTGCCTTAATGTATTGGCATACTGGGCAGTTGCCCAGGACCCCATAATTTTAGGGACCTTTGAAGATGTGCTGGAAGTGTCTGTGCGACCAGTGGTCCCTTCCTCTGTGCTCTGGGGGCAGCTGCAGAGAGATCCCCTTGTAGTATGCAGGAAAGTTGTATGCAAGAAAGTTGATGTATACCCGGCACCCACGGGTCATTTTGTACTGAGAGATGCCCCCTCATTATACCCTGCCCCCCAATCACCTGATGGTTAGCATACATCTCGGATGGTGGGAGGACTGCTCATGTGCAGGATGTATACTGTGCATGTGCAACCCTCCATCTGTGAGCTCGCTCACAGTGTTTCCATGCCGCTGCCTGATTGACAGGCTGTGTCGTTTGGGGGGTGCAGCAGGGGTGTTCCTGGCCAGCTGTGACACACCCCCATTTCCAAGAGGGACGAGTTCAGTGTCTGCGTCGGTGGACACAGATTTCCTGACCTAGCAAGCTGCCCGGGAATCGGCCACGCTGAGTAAGTCTCAGCTTACACAGCCTGGACAAAAGAGCAACTATCGATGGTTGTGATGGTGATCTGAGGCAGCATCTACAGACTCCGATCGCAAATGCAATTCAGGAGGTGTCTATTTACTATAGACACCTCTTGCTGCATTTACATTTTGTTGGACAGTATTGCACAGCAACTTCATCTCCGAATCAACACCTAAGCCTGTGGCACAAAGTGCATTAGGCTTTATAGTTCTTAGATGATAGGTCTATAGCCAGACGGACACTAGGCCCCAGTTTAATGAGAGACCTATTAGGATATGTCCTGTGTTAAGTAACTCATTATGGGCCTATTTATCATCGGAGGCCATATGGCCCCTGATGATTGTTATTATCTCGCTGCGAGGGATACTTAAGTATCCAACTCGCATTGAGGGAAATGTGACACCAGAGCAATTCATCATTGCTCCGATGCAGGGAAAGCTGCTCCAAAAAGCAGCTTTGGTACTTACCTCTTCCCCGTCATCCCGGATACGCATGCGTGACTCGAGGTCACACGTGCAAAGCTGCTCGGGAAGTAGTGAGGAGGCGGCGGAGGGATAGGAAGGAACAGGGATCCGTGAACAAGCGCCGTCTGAAGATGGCGCTTGTTCTTGCAAGCAAACTCCGTAAACTTTCAACAACTTGTGGCGAGTTGGATACTTAATCATCGCGGTCTCCTGCCCAAAAGTGAGGTCTGCGAATCTGTGTTTTTTAGAAAGTTGCATGCAGCATAAGGGTCATTGCTGTGGGATGTAAGATATGTGATACATATATATGTGACTGTGGAGCCTATTCATCAAACGATAAATGGCCCCAGGGGCGGATTGGGTTGCCAGGACGCCGGGCAGTTTCCCGCTTGGCCGGCCCACACCAGTACCGGCCAAGCTGCCGCGATCGGAGTTCAGCTCTGATCGGGCAGCGTTGCAGATTCTGCGCATTGCCGGCAGCCGCTCTTTCCTCAACCACCGCTCTGCTGGCCCAGCTCTCTGCCGCGATCGAGCTCCGATCGGGCAGTGGCCCTGATTCAGAGCCGTACATTCTGACAGAGCGCTCGCTCTGAATCAGGAACAGGCTATTTTTTTTTTATATAATGGCCTCCTGGCCGCTCGCATAGCTGTGGGTGATCACCCAAAGCTATAGCGAGCGGCCATGATGATGGTCGCCATCGGGCTTGCGACGAGACCCTTGTGGTAGGGTCTCATTGACGAAATCTCTCCCACTGACATCACTCGTGATGTCAGTGGGGCCGGCACATGGGAATGCCTCCGTTTGGGCAGCCACTCCCCTGGCCCACCCACCAAAGGGGGCATCCTGTCAGTCAACATCGACAGCACGCCCCCTTTGGTACGAGACCCGGAGCGACAGATTGCCCGTCGCTATCCGGGTCTCGCGCATGAGCACGACGGAGCCGGATCCGTTGTGCGCATGCGCTCTGGGCCACCATCGACCCGGTTGCGAGCGCTCAGCGCTTGCGACTGGATCTGAATCAGGCCCTGTGTTCTTAAACAAAACCTAAACAAAAATGGCCGGCAGGGGTGGGCTTGGCCGGCACAATTTAATGCACTTGGGGCCGCTCTTATCTGCCTGGGTCACATCAGCTTGCAGCGGGCCAGGTGGCATGGTCCTCTCCCTCCTACCTGAGCTGTTAGGGGCCGGACACCTCCTCCTCCCTTCACATGCCTGCAGCCGGGGTGACCAGGCTCTGCGGACCCGCCCTCTCTGACAGGCAGCCCGGTTGAAATTGTAGCAGGGACAACTGTTAGGGGGATGCGTGGAAGGTTTCACCGGTTCCAAATCACTGTCGTTTCTGAGGATTTTGTTTTAGCGTGCCCCAGTGACCATTTCCAGGCACTTTTTAAGCAGCTCACACATCTTGCTTAGCCTGATCCTCTCCTCCAGAAAAGAGGAAGCCGCAAAACACATGCAGAACTTTTTGGAAGTCCCGGGCTTCCATACTTGCGGCTCCCTGTCATCCTGACAAGCAGTAAAATGCTGCACGAGGAGCCATGAGACAAGACCTCCCTCAGGACCATCTGCCCTTTCTAAGCACAAACAGGTGGATCCAGCAACAAAACCCGAGCAGCTCAACCCCACTAAAGTGACAAGTAAGTTATAACTTACTGTGACATACACACCATTTATTTTTTATGCGGATTGGTTTGTTTTTCTATGACATTAAACTGTGTAAATGTATTTAAAGCAATAGTAGAGGAATGTGAGGTAAAATGTGAGCTCCACAGACAGGATAAATATGTACATTAAATTTACAACCAAAACCGGTGCTAGTGTTCCCATTTAATTTTACAGATATTTTGTACATATACTGCATCATATACCACAATAAATATTAAATGAGTAAGGTAAAATTCTTTATTATATTATTATAAAACTAGTATTTAGACCCATAATTTGCAGGGGTTTTTGCTCTCTATTCCCCCATCATCACCTGTCCCTATTTCTTCCATCTCCACATATTCCCCCCCCAGTCTTCCCCTATTCTTCCCTTCTCCCACTATTTCTTCTATTTTCATCTATTTATGCCATCTCCCTCTATTCCTGTCCCTATTTCTCTGGTCTCCCCCTATTCCTCTTATCTTTCCCTATTCCTCCCATCTTCCACCATTTCTACGACTCTGCATCTCTTGTACTTGGTACTCTAGGGGCTCGATTCAGACCCGCTCCTTAGATGCTTACGCTCGTTCTCAGCGTTTGCAAATCCGGAACACACCCAGCTGGGCAGGCGATCGCACAGCAGGCATAAGCACGCCCACTATGTCTTGCCGTGCGATCACTTTGTGTATGTAGACGCCCACCAGCCTGTCTTAAGATGCCCACTTGCACGCATCATCTCCAGGAAGTGTATGCAACCATCGGTACATCGGGTACCATCGGGAGCATTCGCAGCGCCTGAGGTTGACTCTACCCTACTGCAAGCACTGCGAGCACTTCAGTGTAAAAACCAGCCAGGTCACGTGTACTATAACGCTGCCTGTTAATTATGCACGTCTCTGAAACTGTGTTATTTCAGTCAGGCATGCCTGCGTTAGCACCTCCACTCCCCTGTTTCTAGTGGCCTGCCCCTGTTACCACCCATAAACAGCTTCTCCTGTCACTCACTCTGCTGGGCTGTCTATGCTTGGCGGGTAAATGCTTCCCGGTCTTTCGCACTGGTTCGCGCACTACGATGCATTCGCATAAGCACAGTGCAAACCATCGGTAGCTACAAGCGAAGGTTTCTTAGCGTCCAGATCTGAATCGGGCCCTAGTTTCAAAACCATTTTTCCGTTGCTGTGCACAGGTAGTAAAGTCAGGGCCACTTGCATGCATTTGCCCTCCAGGCTAAAAGTTGCCAGCCAGCGCCTGCTGACGGGGGAGCTCCCCCATAAGCCTTTGCAAAGCCTGTCAGTCACTACTGATGGCTCCGCCTTCAGGAAGTCTGTGGCCCGCCTCGGCGCCTCCATGACCACCTGTGTGCACGGGCAGCACTGGATGCTGCCTGCATCAAGCAGCAGACATACTATACACAGAGGCACAGCAGCAGCCGCCAGCACAGAGGAGCCCGCGGCCTACAAATTCTGACTGTGCGACAGTCAGTAAGTAAACTGTATTATATATAGCCAACATATGTCTGCCTGCCTGAATATATATATATATATATATATATATATATATAGCAAGTGGATGGGCAGCACTTTAGATGTACTGTGTATGTATGGATGTATGGGTATATATATCATGCACATGGTAAATATATGTATGTATGTATATATATATATGTGTGTGTGTATATATATATATATATATATATATATAATATATATATATATATATATATATATGGGATGAGCGGGTTCGGATTTCTGAAATCCGAACCCTCCCCCCGATCCGAGTCGGGAACACAGTCCGGCTCGGGTTTTCCCGCCTGACTCGGAACTGAAATTGAGGCAAAACGTCATCATCCCGCCTTCCGGATCTTGCGGGTTTTGGATTCTATAAAAGGTCCTTGCGTCGGCGCCATTTCTCACTCCGGCTGTGGACAGTGAAGAGGGATGGTGGGAGCTAGGGCTGGCTGGGCTGTGTTGTGCTGCTGTCATAGGGGCTGGCTGGGCTGTGTTGTGCAGTCAGTTGTCCATAGGGTCTATGTCCACTGCAAAGTATATAGGGGCTGGCTGGACTGTATTGTGCAGTGTCCCATAAAGGCTGTAGTCCTAAAGGGGTGCTATAGTGTTGTCCAGGGGGTGATCTGTCCATCAGGGGTGCTCTCCCAAAGTGCACTCCAAAAAATATATATATATTTTTTTCTGTGTTTGTGAATTGTGTGCGCAGTAGCCGCACGTGCATCAACAAAGTAGCGCCAAGTGTGCGCCTGTGTCATAAGTAAAGGGTCGGCTGGCTTGTAAAGGGTGCTGTAACCCCCAAAGTGCACTCAAAACAAAATAAAAAATGATTTTCTGTGTTTGCGAGTTATTCTTTTCTGTGTTGTGAATTGTGTGCGCTGTAGCAGCACGTCCATCAACAAAGAAGCAGCGCCAAGCGTGCGCCTGTGTCATAAATCAAGGGCCGGCTGGCTTGACTGTTAAAAGGTGCTGTAACCCCCAAAGTGCTCTCCAAAAACATTTTTAAATTCTTCTTTTCTGTGTTTGTGAGCCCCTTAGCCGCATGTATATATCAATCAATACAACATAAATGGAGGACCAACCTTTGTCCCCTAAAAATAAAATAGGGAAAGATCAAGAACCACTTCCTCCTAGTGCTGAAGCTGCTGCCACTAGTCATGACATAGATGATAAAATGCCATCAACGTCGTCTGCCAAGGTCGATGCCAAATGTCATAGTAGAGGGCATATAAAATCCCAAATGACAAAGTTCAGAAAAATTACCTTAAAAAAAACATTTAAATCATCTGAGGAGAAACGTAAACTTGCCAATATGCCATTTACGACACGGAGTGGCAAGGAACGGCTAAGGTCTATCCCTATGTTCATGACTAGTGGTTCAGCTTCACATGCCCTCCTCCCACTACAAAAATCAAACAAGTTAAGCTGGCAAAAGCACAGCGAAGAACTGTGCATTCTATGCGTTCTAAGAAGATATCACAAATCCCCAAGGAGAGTGTGGTGGCGGTTGCAATGCCTGACCTTCCCAGCACTTGCACACCCTCTGCAAGTGCTGAAAGGAGCACCCACAGTCCACTAGATGATATGCAAATTGAAGATGTCACTGTTGAAGTACAACAGGATGAGGATACTGGTGTAGCTGGTGCTGAGGAGAAAATTGGCGAGGAGGATTCTGCTGGTGATGTGGTTTGTTTAAATCAGGCTCCGGGGGAGACAGTTGTTGTCCGTGGGATGAAAAACCACATCATGGTCATGCCTGGGCAGAAGACCAAACATTCCACCTCTTTGGTCTGGCAATATTTCTATCCAAATCCGGGCAACAACTGTCTTGCCATATGTACCATATGTAAAGGTGAAATAAGTAGGGGCAGGGACGTTAACCACCTAGGAACATCCTCCCTTATACGTCACCTGCAGCGCGTTCATAAAAAGTTACTGTTGAGTTCAGAAACTTTGGCTAAGACCGTAAGCAGTCCAGGGACACCTAAATCCCTTTGTCCTGTTGTATCCAAGCGCCTGCAAACCACATCATCAACTTCCTCCTTGTCAATTTCCTCCTTAGTCAGGATCATAAGTAGTCCTGCAGGCCATGTCGCTGGCATGACTGACTCTCCTATCCAGGATTCCTCCAGAGGATCCTGCATTGCTACGCCTACTGCTGCCGCTGCTGAGGTTGCTGCTGCTGGGAGTCGTTCATCATCACAGAGAGGAAGTAAGAACACCACTACTTTTACTAAACAATTGACCCTCCAACAGTCCTTAGTGAGGAGGATGAAGTACGACAGCAGTCATCCTGAAGCAAAACGTATAACTGAGGCCTTGACTGCTATGTTGGTGTTAGACGTGTGTCCGGTATCCGCCATTAGTGCAGTGGGATTTAGACAATTGATGGAGGTAGTGTGTCCCCGGTTCCAAATCCCATCTAGATTCCACTTCACTAGGCAGGCGATACTGAGACTGTACAGAAACGTCAGAAAAAGTGTCCTCAGTGTCCTGAAAAATGTGGTTGTACCCAATGTCCACTAAACCATGGACATGTGGAAAAGGGCAGACTAAGGACTATATTACTGTGACAGCCCACTGGATAGATGTATCACCTTACGCAGCAACAACAGCAGCGTCACCAGTAGCAGCATCTCAAAAACACCAGCTCGTTCCAAGGCAGGCTACGCTGTGTATCACCGGTTTTAGTAAGACAACCTCTTAGAGAAACTGAGGGAAATCATCGCCCAGTGGCTTACCCCACTTAGACTCTCCTGGGGATTTGTGATATCTGATAACACCACCAATATTGTGTGGGCATTACATCTGGGCAAATTCTAGCACGTCCCATGTTTTGCTCACACAATAAATTTCGTGGTGCAGAATTTTCTGAAAAGAGACAGGGACGTCCAGGAGACGGTTTTTGTGTCACGAAAAATTTCTGTCCACTTTTGCCATTCAGTAACTGCATGCCAAAGACTGGAGCACCAGCAAACACTCTTGAGCCTGCCCCATCATCACCTGAAGCAAAAGGTTGTGACGCGGTGGAACTCAACCCTCTATATGCTTCAGGGGATGGAGGAGCAGCAAAAGGCCATTCAAGCCTATTCATCCACCTATGACATAGGCAAAGGAGGGGGTATGCACCTGACTCAAGCGCAGTGGAGAATGATTTCTGTGTTGTGCAAGGTTCTCCCACCCTTCGAACTTGCCATACGTGAAGTCAGTTCAGACACCACCAGCTTGAGTCAGGTCATTCCTCTAATCAAAGAAAACAGGGAGCGCTGCGGCAATGATACAATGATATGTTTAATACAAAAATAGATACATATATTCAATGTATAAATGCAAGAATAAAAATAAAAATAACAACAATCTCTCCTACAGGATAGACATTGAGCTCAAAGGAGTCTACATTAAAATCTAGTGCGCACACAGATAAATGTTAAATGGGACCAAGCAACAATATGGTTAAAAAATATATAGGAGATGAACAATAGGTAGCATGCTTCCAATAAAAATGGTTAAGGTCACAAAATTGGGACAAATGGAGATCATGAGCAAATTTCCATAATTAGCACAAGTGTTAGTAACCAGTGGGTATGATAGCAGACTCCAGCAATGGGTTAGTATAGATTAGATGGTGTTAATAACATATAGCAGTTCAAAGTTAGCACGCAGCAAAAAATGGTGACCTCCGAGTAGTCTCAGAATAAATATTAAGCACCTCTATTGTTACATAGAATCAATTCACAGACTCCTGGGTGCTTATAGAAATAGTTATACTCTTGAGGTGAAAAAATAGGTATATTGAATTGGAATCAGCTGATACCGGCATCCCGGTCAGCTAATACACAATACTTCACCAGTGAAATACCTCAATGGTGTACCTTACTGTTGTTGCTGAAAGGGTAATGGTGGAATTCCAAAAGACACCAGCATCAGAGCCACCGCTCACAAACGTGTGT
This sequence comes from Taudactylus pleione, assembly GCA_031769625.1. Lineage (NCBI taxonomy): Eukaryota > Metazoa > Chordata > Amphibia > Anura > Myobatrachidae > Taudactylus > Taudactylus pleione. The sequence goes on from JAUIMM010000484.1 coordinate 8,639,390, forward strand.
CTGGGTACATGGGGATTCGTTCACTGGAACTGCTGTTAGGGAGATCGTGGCCGCCTGAATGTACACGGCTGTAGTGTGGATATCCAGCCGTCCTAACTCGCGGTCCCTCGAAGTCAGCTGGTCAAGACGTGAGGACGCAGACGTCGTCCGCTGTCTCGCTGGTAGAGAGGCCTGCTTGTCTGCTAACACTGGGCTGACACTGTAGGTCTAAGTGTGCTCGTATGCAGCATCTCCTGTCTCCTGGCTCAATGATACAGTTCCTGGTGGGGAACCACTGACGCGTTTCTCAGCCAATCAATGGGGCCGTTTCATCAGAGGCATAATAAAATAGGAGATTGTCTCTCTGATATATATACACATGTTAATAAAGTTAAATTGGTTTCAACCGTTGTCTCATTAGACTCCAATTAAGATTTATAAGGTATTAGAAACCTTCATACATATAGAGACATTGATCAATATTCATAAGACTCATAAATATATTATATATAACAAACACAAAACTAATTAAAGAATATTTGTAAATAAAAGATACCCTACAATAAAAATAATAAAACATGATAAATTATACCCATATATAAACTATGAAAATATGTATCAATAAAATGTTTATTTTAAAAAATAATATAATATAAATCGCTCTATTTTCTGGTTGGAGAACTCATAAGCAGGATGCTCAAATGTTAATACACATAACAACATATATAAATGTATAATTGCATAAATATATACACACACATGTATACATACTAAAAAAAGTGTACACATGGGTTAATTATCCTCTATCCTATCTGCAATGGATAATGTCATAGATATGCCACCAATTAAATGGCTACATAAATGTTTTTCCAATATAGATATATATAGATATACGCGCATACACATGCATATGCATACATATACATATATACATGCAAACATACACATCCACATAAAGAATATGTGAATGTAAACAAAAACACTGTAAATACACATACATTGATTAAACTGACAGAACCATCATAGAGAATCGATAGCACTGTACATCGATAACGACTCAAAATCAGATACTAAATAACCTAAAATGTCATATAAATATATATTGTAATGTGCAGACCCCAAATGACATGCAATACAAGAATAACTATGTTGGATAAGGATATAAATTAGATTAAATTATATCAAAATATATCAAAAAACCAGAGTGGGTTTGAGTAAACCCTAAAGGTGATATAAAAGGTGGATAAACATGCTAAAGATAAATGAATTAATAATTTAAAATAATGGCAAGAAATAGATAATCCACCACAGACATGTATAAAGATAGAAACAACAGATAGACGAGGGAAGTGGATGGAGAGTGAACCACATGGCCGACCAATGGGGACCTGAAAGTGCCAGCCTATGACCCTAACTCCGACTGCAACCCTCTCTTACATCAACAGTGATTAAGCTCAACCATATCATTTAAACCATAGGGGACTAGAGTGTCTAGCTGAAATATCCAGAAAGCTTCTCTATTGCAAAGCTTCCTGAACCGATCACCCCCCCTCATTGTGTTCCTAATCTGTTCTATGGCTCTAATAGAGATGCCATCAAGTTTATTGTCATGGCAAGAATGTACATGACATGGTAAACTATGATTATGTAATTTGTTAATAATATTCCGTCTGTGTTCTGAGAATCTAATGTGTAGTGGTCTAGTTGTCCTGCCTACATATTGTAGGCCACAGACACATTGAATGACATATATGACATAAGATGACTTACAATTCAAAAAACCATCTATGAAATATGTCTCTTTAGTGTGGAACGATGTTATTTCTGTTGTTTTTCTTGCCGAAAATTGGCAAGTCAAACATCTATTTGTCCCACACCTAAAAAACCCTGATGGTTGTGATGGTAACCAAGACTTAACAGATTTTTGGTCATCCGAAGCGCGTTTGTTGAAAAGACTTGGAGCCAGTTTATGTTTTAAATTCGGAGCTTTCCTAAAGACCACTTTGTCTAAAATGTTGTGATTTTATTTAGTATTCTATCAGACTTCAAAAGTAGTGAATTCTTTGAGATAATTCTTTTAATTGCATAAGCAGATGAATTATATTGAGTGATGAAAGGTACTTGTTCCATCTCTCCACTATCATTCAATGATGTATAATCAAAGTGTCTAACTGTTTTTATTTTGTTTTTATCTTCTAATAGAGATAATCTCTCTTTTTTCTCCACTGACTCCAAAGCCTTATTTAACAACGCACGAGGATAGCCCTGATGCAAAAATGAATTATATAGTCCTAATGCTTGATTTTGAAAGGTATCAAGAGTTGAACAATTCCTTTTCAAACGCAGAAACTGACCCTTTGGGATATTATCCCTCCAGGGTCTATAATGACTGCTCTTATAATTTAAATAGTTACCACAATCAACAGGTTTAACATAAGTGGCTGTTTGAATTTGTCCCTTATCAATCGAGAGTGCAATATCCAAAAAATTAATAGATAATGAACTGAAAGTGCTTGTGAATTTTAACCCAAAATTATTATTATTCAAGTGTCTAACGAAAGATTCAATGGATTGTGCATCCCCATCCCAAATAAAAAACAAATCATCGATAAATCTGCCATAGAGAACCAGGTGCGCCCCGAGTCCCCCTCCCCACATGTATCAGTCCTCAAACCTACCCATGTAGAGGTTAGCATAACTCGGGGCGAACCTGGTTCCCATGGCAGTACCTTGTGTTTGAAGATAAAACTGCGTATCAAAAGAAAAATAATTGTGCTCCAAAATAAATCTAATACTATTTAGTATCAGGTTACGTGACGTCTCTTCGACAGATGGATCATTACCAAGATAGTAATTGACTGCGAGGAGTCCTTTTTCATGAGGTATATTTGTATATAAGGACTCAACGTCACAAGTCAAAAATTGATATGAATCCTTCCAAACTATTGATTGAACTAAATTCAAAACATGCGATGTGTCTTTAATATATGATGGAAGAGACGTCACGTAACCTTGTAAATGTGCATCTACAAAATAAGATAAATTACTGGTAAATGACCCTATTCCCGAAATTATAGGATGCCCAGGTGGTTTAATCAGTGTTTTGTGAATCTTGGGTAGGTGGTAATAAATGGGTGTTATCGGATATTGTGGAAAAAGAAATTGATAAACCTCCTTGGATATTGCACCCTCTAAAGAAGCGATCCCCAACAATTGTTCCAATTCAAGTCTAAATTGGGTAGTGGGATCTTTGGACAAACGAGAATAAAATGTAATGTCATTCAATTGTCTGTAAGCCTCATCACAGTAATCCTTAGTGTTCTGTATCACTAAGCCTCCACCCTTATCTGCTTGTTTAATAATTAGTTCATTATCCTTCATTAATTTCTTTAGAGCAGATCTCTCTGATTTAGACAAATTATCTCTAAATGGGGCCTTTTCCGTTTTCTGACAAAGTTTTCTAAAGTCCTCCATAGTGGTACTATAAAAATTGGATCTAGTAATATCATAAATTTTTTCTATTGATGTATTATCTACGGGATCTTGATTACCATAATCCAAATTATTAACATTCGTATCCTCAGGTTCATCAGCAAGTGTTTCTAAAATGTCTACGTACATCAAGTCATTCTCATCTAATACTATTGGTAAACCATCAAGATCTTTCTTTCTCATATTTTTTAGAGCAAAGTATCGTTTGCGACTCAAAGTACGAACAAATTTATTGAGGTCTACAAATAATGTAAACAAATTAGGTTTAATGGCTGGTGCGAATTTTAATCCTTTTTCTAAAAGTGATATTTCTGTATCAGAAAGAACTTTGTCAGAAAGATTAAAAATGCCCCTAGGCTCATTTTTCGCCATTTTACATTCTTGTTTGGATTTCTTATTATTTCTACGTCCTCTCCCTCGTTTTCCCCTAACTCTATATCCTCTCTTCTCCTTTTTGCAGGACCTAGCGTCTTGTTGTTCCCCTTTATTATTTGGGGTGGGGAGGCATATTGTGGTATATGGGGGCCTCTCCCTAAAAAACACTGGGATGTGGTTAGATGAGAATCACGAGGATCTCTCTGAGTTTTCTGGTAATGGGATCTCGGGGTGTTAACAGGGTCTAATAGACCATCAAAACTGTTACGATGTTCAAAATCAGACCATGAATTTTTTTCTCCTTTTATCAAAGGTTTGAAAATTTCTATGGTTCTTCTCACGTCTCCATTCATCTTTCCCTGAAATTCTCTCCCTCCTCTCATATTCAGGTTTTCTAATTACTGGTCTAAATTCTGACTTATATGGCATATATGTATTTTTCTGATGCATTGGTCTATTGTATGACCTAACTTGGTCTTTATTATAATCATTTTGATCCCTAGAAAACTTCCTATTTTTTGTATCTATCAGTGATCTTTCAAATTTCTCTAGTTTATTGTTAACCTTCAAATCTCTATCAATAAAATCTGGATGTGTTTCGTAATCCTTCAAGGATATCTGTACCTTTTCCATCTCCAATTGTATATCCGATATCTTTTTCTCTCTATGTTTAATTAATAATTTTATAAGATTATTTGAACACTCATCCAGTGCGGCATTCCATTCATTAGTGAATGTTGTATCCTCTTTGAAGGAGCATGATTTAAATATCCTAAGTCCTCTAGGGATGAAACCTTTATCTAAATATTTTTCTAATGTTATTTTATCCCACCAATGTCGAGTTTCTGCTAAAGACAGAAATTCAATTCTATTAAACAATTGGTGCATATCATCCACTGAATCCACTATGGTGAGAGAATTTTCAGTGATGGATTCATCTAAATAATTTTTTCGTCTCTCTAGACGTTCTAATCAAGCTTTTGCAGAAGCAGCTGGAGAAAGTGAAGGAGGAGCTAAGACGGAGCGATTCCGCTTGGCATGTGGGACTTGTGGATGAAGCCCTTCATTTGCTTTGCCAGGATTCCAGGGTAGTCAATCTGTTGAAATCAGACCACTACATTTTGGCCACCATGCTCGATCCTAGGTTTAAAGCCTATGTGGTGTTTCTCTATCCGGCCGACACAAGCCTGCAGAGGTGCAAAGACCTGCTGGTGAAAACACAGTCAGCTGAAGCGGAATGTGACACATCAACAGCTCCTTCTTCATTTTCTCCCGCAACTGGGGCTGCCAGGAAACAACTTAGGTATCCTATGCAACCTGCTGGCAGTGATGCAGGTCAGGCTGGACCAAGTTTGGACATATGGTCCGGACTGAAGGACTTGGCAACAATTTCTGACATGTCTACTGTCACTGCATATGATACTGTCACCATTGACAGAATGGTGGAGGATTACATCGGTAACAGCATCCAAGTAGGCATGTCAGACAGTCCATTCCTGTACTGGCAGGAAAAAGAGGCAATTTGGAGGCCCCTGTACAAACTGGCTCTATTTTACCTGAGTTGCCCGCCCTCCAGTATGTACTCCAAAAGAGTATTTAGTACAGCCGGGAACCTTGTCAGCGAAAGGTGTAGGAGGTTGCTTCCACAAAATGTGGAGATTTTCATAAAAATTAATTATCAACTCTTCCAGGGAGACCAGCATCCAGAACATACAAAGGGACCTGTGGTGGTGGATTCCAGTGGGGACGAGTTAATACTCTGTGAGGATGAGGATGTACACAACACTGAAGAGGGTGAGGAATCGGTGGATGAGGATGACATCTTGACTCCGTACAGCCAGTTTGTGCAGGGACAGATTAATTGCCAGCTTCTTTGTGGGGGCCCAAACGAACCAATCATTTCAGCCACAGTCGTGTGGCAGACCCTGGCGCTGAAATGATTGGTTTGCTAAAGTGTGCATGTCCTGTTTATACATCATAAGGGTGGGTGGGAGGACCCAAGCACAATTCCATCTTGCACCTCTTTTTTTTTTCTTTGCATTATGTACTGTTTGGGGCCTAGTTTTTCAAACTGCCATCCTGTCTGCCACTGCAGTGTCACTCCTAGATGGGCCACGTGTTTGTGCCGCCCACTCGTATCTCTTAGCATAGTCATCCAGCTACCTCGGTGCAACCTTTTGGACATAAAAACACTATTGTGAGGTGTTCAGAATAGACTGGTCATTGTCTCCTGAGGATTCCGCCGAGATTGCTCTGGAGGCGGAGAAATGCGTATAGCCTCGTTACATTTCCTTTTTCACCTGTAAAATGCTGCTCCCTCCTCTATGCTGATCGGTCCACTTCACCACATATCCACCTTGGGCCTTACGACACTAGGATAGAGACCTGATTACGGCAGCAGGAGAGACTGACGCCCTATACCACGTGGAGTGAGGCACCAGCAACCGGCTCTATTTGCTCCATTACCACATTGGACTGTATGCCCTATTTGGTGCCACAGACCAGAATTACGGCAACAGGAGAAAGACGCCTGCTTTACCCCACATCGATAGAGCCTTATACTCCATATCCGGAGAAGGGGGAGAGAGAGAAACAAACATAAAACAGCGGTGAGACTTAATTTTTACTTTTGTATACCAGCAGCTTTATATACCGCTGTGGATAAGCAACACTAGGATTGAAATAACATCCGTGAGCCCATTAGGTAATATTCCTGTGGGACTAATACTTCTCAGACATTTATGAGCAAACTGCAGAGAAGCTCTGTGTAGCCGTCTATTGCCGTATAAATCCTAACAGGAGCCTGATACATATTAGACACTATTCTTTAAGTCTCATCTATGTGTGGGAATTTTCATCAAGGACAATCAACACCCACATACAGATATATGTAATTTTTGTACCTTTCTCAGTGGGATAGAGACTTCTTTCCAGTACAAACAATTCAGTGGTGGAAGTTCTGCGTGTTATATATACAAAGGGATACAAATTTATAACAGTATCATCACAGAATAGATACAAGAGTATCATATTGTACAATACCCTTGGAACAGACAGTTCGTACTGAACGGAATATCCACCTTTGCCTTTTATTGTTTTATTTATTATTTTGTATTTTTGTTTTTATTGACCAATTGGTATATTTTACATGTTGTAAATTATATGTGATATGTGTACTATATGTGATTTATTCTAATATGGAAATAATAATTTTTTGGTAATAAATTATTGGACATTAGACAGCGCCTATCTACTTTTTCTCTTGTTCCACTTTTTGGTGTTATATATTGCCACCTTTTGTTGAATGGGCTGCAGTCCTAGTGTCCAAGATTTGCTGTAGATAATTAATTTCTACCACATCTGTCCTAATTGGTGCAGCACCAGATTTTTGTTGTTGTTGTGTGATGTTCAGAATAGACTGGAAATGAGTGGAAATTAAGGTTATTGGGGTTAATAATAACATAGGAGCAGAAAAACCCACAAATTCTGTAATTTTAGCTGTTTTTATGCTTTTTTTCAAAAAAATACAGATCCAAAACACAAAACCCAGAATCCAAAACACGGAAGGGTGGTTTTGGCAAAACCAATCCAGATCCAAAACACGAAGAAAGATCCAGATCCAAAACCAAAACACGAAAAGTGGCCGGTGCACACCCCTAATATATATATATATAATTATTTATATATATATATATATATCACACTGCGATGATGGGTGTGTTATCTGAGTGACACACAGGAGTGTTGCTGAAAGTAGTTGCGTGCAGAGACGCTGAATCATACACATTGGAGGCCATACTTAGATGATAATCTAGCCGATGGTGCGTCTGATGATAATGTCTAAAGGCAAAAGTGCATGTCTCAGTCCTTGCACATTCTCACGCACGGCTGTGCACCATGCAAGGGGTTAGTAGTAGCCGTGACTGCGTCCAATTTAGAATCAAGCTCTATAAGGAGGGAGTATCCCATTCCCTCAGCAGCCCCCGCCCCCTTCAGGGCTGCTTTAATCCGTCCCTGAATGGCCCAATAACGATGCGAAAACGCATATGTAGGTTACTGGGCCATTCATAATCAAGGGTCCAAACTGGACCACCTGATATTCAGCAAACTCCAAAAACAAAGTTTTCAGAGGTTGCAAGAAAAAGCGCCATCTTCAGATCTGTTCTCGTATTCTCGCTCCTTCCTATAGGAAGGAGTTCCGAGGAACTGATGAGAGGTCCAAGCAGATCCCTCCACTACCCGGTGGCTTTGTGCATGCGTGACCCGTAGCCGCACCGACGGGGAGAGGTAAGTAACGCAGCGCCTTCTGTAGCTTCGCTACTAACTGCGGGGACAGCTGCATTTCGGCAGCTGTCCCCGCACCGGAGTAGTGTTCCGGTGTAAAGTAATGCCCGCTGCAAGTTGGATACTTAAGCATTCCTCACAGCGAGATGAATACTTAATACCATACAGCCCCCGATGATGAATGGGCCCATTTGTCTATATATTCTGTACACAGGGCCGGCTCTAGGGGTGTTTGACCTGAGCAGTCGAACAGGGGCACCACCCATAGAGGGCGCACCCTTCCCCAGCATCCCGATTTCAGCGGGGCAGTACTGTCCCGTTGTTCCACCCGTGGGCTGAAGTGGCCCGCAGTTGGTCAAATCGGGGGATTGGGGACTCCCACTGCTGCAACTGTGTGGCAGTGCTGGACCCCGGAGTCTGAATGGATGCTGCGCGCATGTGCCCGGCATCCATGAGAGGACTGGGGGAAGCCCAGCTAATGAGGCTCCCCCCAGTCTGATGTTATTTGGAGGCGTACCATGTGGGCACGCCCCTCAGATAACGTCACGTAAGGAGACGTGGCCTATGGTAATTTGGCCACACCTCCAAGTTTTGTAAGGAGCGCAGACCACTCGGCCGGCACAGGGCGCTATTAGCCCTGGAGCCGGCCCTATCTGTACAGACAATAGAAACAGACATATAGCAACTCAAGTGTTTCATTATAATATACATAGTACATATAATGTGAGGATGTCAGTCCACCTTTAGGGTGTGAGGTTCCCAGTGTCTTGTACCAGTTCAAGCTGCATCAGTTTCCACTGCTCCCACTGGACAAGTTCTCCCTTGTGCTTGGCCTGTCAGGAGCAGCTTCTGATTGGTGAGGAGAGATTTAGCCTACTCGGAGTTGCATGTTCTCTTCCGATTGGTGAAAAGTGGTGTTACATTCAGAAACACAGTTTGCTCAGTTCAAATTTCTTTGCTGATGAATGGAAAATAAAAGTTTAACTTGTGAAGTGGAAGTAAAGAGCTGTCTCAGTCTCTGACGTCCTTAGGCACAGATTTCGTTAAATCTAGCCCTGAGGTGTGCACATTCAGCAGTGAGGTAATTAATACCTCATTTGTTCAAAGCAGCAGGACAGCAGCCCTTATTTTTGAGAGTGTACTCTGTTCCTAAATTTTAAAATTCAGCTACATTCAGACAGATTAGGAATGTAAGAATAATGCAAATCAACTGTGACACCATACAATTTAATCTGAGTAAGTTTCCTTTGCTTTATAAGAAACCATACAAGAGTTGTATAATCAGCTGTCAATGTGTAAGAGGACAAAAAGCATTTGTGATGTTCTCCAGAATATTGGTATGTTATTGTAATATGACATTTCTGCAACTTAAAAGTCACTATTGTAACCATACAGCATATTTTTAGAGCCTGGAAAGGGAATTTGCATAGTCTAATGTAGTCTAATGTACCCAGATTCCAGGAACCTAAAATCAGACACAAAGGGGGTAGAGCACAGAGTATTATCTTACGTACAGTACTGTACACACAATTTGCTGCACTTTAAAGAGCTTCTTCAAGAGAGAAAATTACATACATTAGTCTATGCTCCATGGTGCAACTAGAACAGAATTTTCACCTTTAAGCAAGACAACACAGCAGCAAGAGGGAGTGTAATAGGGGGGAGGAAAAAAATCAGATTTCAGGGGTCCTCTTAAGTGGCAAAATTGTGAAATGTGCACTTTTGCAGTGGTTCCCAAAACTTTCTTCAATCATGACACCCTTGAGTAATAGCATTGATATCATGGCACCCCTAGGCCAGAAGTTTCTTATTGAGAAATTAATGAAAGAAAATATATTAGAGTTAGTAAATTGTGCTTACCTGTGCCCCTTATAGTCAGTTATGTGGTAATGGGCAGGGTTGTGCTTCTGTTTGTCCACATATTTTATATGGACAAATAGAATGACCATAAACAACTTGATTTGGTCTTGGACAACCAACCCATGGCACCCCTTGCAAGTACCCCATGGCACCCCAGGGTGCCATGCCATCCATTTGGGGACCACTGCACTATTGGATGAATGGGTTAACCAGAAGAACTGTCATTTGTCATAAAATCAATGTTGTCTGTGTAATGTCCAACTAAATCAGTTTACATGGTATATTTATGGTTAATAAACATGTCAAGTGTACTTGCCTTTACATTTGTTTTATTATATTATAAGCATTCTGCCATTCCCTCATAATAATTAATAAATATAATTCAATTATTAAGAAGATACAGAATATAGGGGCTATCAGATATCTCTTTTCTTCTAAAAAAAAAATAGCTTCTACATAAAAATAGATTTTTACAGTAAAACTCACCCTATTCTAAGGAACGGTGATTTTATTTTACCTCTCCATGGGCCCAGCCAAGAGCCGTGCCGGGCCCGGGTAAAAAGGAGGCGTGGCCTAATAGCCCTTATGTAAAAAAAAAAGAGAAAAGCTTTTCATGTCACTGCGCACTTGCTACAGAGGGGGGTGCTGCGAGCCACCTCTGCCCGGCGCATAACCAGTGGCAGGCGCGATCAGCTTGATCCCTCACCCCACAGGTATAGGAGATAGCTGTGGCTGCTTCTTAGCAGCCGCAAGCAGTCTACCAGTGCAGCCCAGCACACGGCTGCGTGTGGGCTGCTGTGATGTAAGAGTGGGGAGAGCAGTGCCGGGCCACTCCAGCAAGTCCGGGCCCGGGTAATTAGTACCCGCTCCCCCCTCTCAGCGCCCCTCCATTGCCTATACAGTACAGTTACAGTACCGTTACTCATCTCACGAAAGCAGCAGTCTATTACATTGTAAGAAAGGGGATCATTTTAGCAAATATTTGGGCATCATAATACTGTCCTATTCAGATCTGGATATGTTGCCAAAACATTGCGATATAGCTCTTTCACTTCTTTCCAGTCACGTTTTTCCCAATTCACAGATGAATTAAAATCAATGTTGATTCCCTTTCAAACTATCAAGTTTTTGAGTTTCCTCCTAGATACCTTTTCTTTTCCCTTACTGCTCCCCCAGATAAATGGAAGAAGGTTCATCACAGGTTATTTGGAACCACAGGGTCATTCTGAGAGACCTTTTGTGAGATTCAATTGGAAAATCATATACTTGTCTCCGGGTTTCATACATGTTCCATTTCTCTGCAGAAAATTCCAGAGTCTTTGAAGGTCATTACATTGGTCATCTTCTCCACTTTATCTCTTTTCAAGCTCACCCATCCAGTATGATATAAGATTTTCAATAAGGTCACATTACCTCGGACTCTTCCTAGACCCCTTTTAGATCCCCCTCACAGTGACAATCTTAGAGCTCACCTGAGGAAAAATTCTCAGTTAATTAATTTATAACAAAACAAAACAAAACAAAACACATTTCCAACCTGCTAGCGCCTCCACTATTACAAGGTGGATAGTTGTCAACATGAAAGATTCAGGTATTAATTAGTCCTCAGAGTGAACATTTGCTGGACATTATTGGAGACCAACCTATCTTAAAGTGATCGAGTTTTTCCAAGCAACTACTGGACATACTGTATTGCAAAGGCCCAGTGAGAAATGTATAATTTAGAGATGAGCGGGTCCAGTTTTCCGAGAACTGAACCCACCTGAACATAGGAGATCCAAGTAGAATCCGAATCCGGTTTGGGGTTTCCTGCCTAACGCTGAATCCAAGGGTGCTTTTGCACAGTGTAAAAAAATAAATCAAAGTGAAATATAAAATTAGCATTCCTCAAGAAATAACAAATAAAAAGATATTTTTTTGTGTGTGTGTTAGCAACTTAACTGCGCTGTTATTGTTCGGTGACACTGCTGGCCAGACCGCAGTTTATCATCCACGTATTGTGACACTATAAGTTGTAGCACAGTGTGTTATTCTTATTCATAAAAAATATTATGACACTGTAAGTGGTAGCGCAGGGAGGATGTCTGCACTGAATGACATATCGTTCAGTGTAGGCACAGAGATGAGAAATGACTGTACGATTGCAATGTTGGAATCGTACTGTCGTTCCACTATCTGCTAGTGGATACGCACCTTAAGTGGTAGCGCAGTGTGTTATTTTTTATTTATTCATTAAATAGATGGTGACACTGTAGGTCATTGATACTGCAGCGTAATATTTAAAATTGGTACAAATTATCATGTGTGACCCACTTCATTTGTGTTTGTTGATATGGACAATGATCAGTTGAGTGGAGAGCAGGAACCACATAAAAACTGAAAAAAACATCAAAGGGAAAGTTAGATGCAGAAAGACATAAAATTGGCAATATGCCTTTCACCACAGGAAATGGCAAGGAGAGGCTAAGGCCTTGGACTTTATTTATGACTGGTAGTTCTGACTCTTATGATGATGTAAGCCCTTCTCCCTGTAGTCGTTTCAAAATAATGAAAATTGTTAAGGCACAGGAACCAACTGTGTGCTCAGAAATGTCACAAATCCCTGAGGAGAGTCTAAGTGTGTTGGTGAGTGCCATGTGTGAGCCTGACCTTTTCAAAACTGTACTCAAAGAGGAGCCTCCTTCCACAACTTGTTCATCTTCTGCAAATGTGGGGATGAGCAGCAAAAGTTAACATGCTGACACAGCAATTGATGATGTTTCTGTGGAAGTGCACCAGGATGAGGAGGATATTTGTCTAGCTGACACTAATAAGGATGCTGATGATGAGGATGCTGATGATGAGGATGTTGTTTTTGTGTAAATCAGTCCCCAGTGGAAACAGTTGTTGCCCATGATAAGGAAAAGCCCATTGTCATGCCTGGGCATAAAACAAAAAATATCCACTTCTTTTGTGTGGAATCATTTCTACCCAAATCTGAACAACAATTGTCAAGCCATCTGTACCCATTGTCATGCCAGAGTAAGTATAGGTAGGGACCCTAACCATCTAGGAACCTCCTCCCTGTTACTTCATCTACATCGCATCCTTCTAAAGTGTTTGCAAAATGCAGAAACTTTGGCTAAAAAGTAACAACAAACAGTCCAGCGTCAGTTAGCTCCCTTTTTTCTGCTAGATCCAAGCACCTGGCATCTTCACCACCAATACCTCCATCAACAATATCCTTAATCATGATCGGAAGTAGTCCTACATCCAATTTAATAAGGCTAACTCAGTCCTCCCCTATCCTGGATTCCTCAGAAGAATCATTGAGCACTACACTTGCTGCTGTTCCTGCTGGGAGTGAATCTTCATCTCAGAAGGGGACCAGAAAGACTACTAGTAGTTCTAAAAAACAATTGACTGTTAAACAATCGTTTGCAAAGGGGAGCAAGTATGACAGCAGTCACCCAGTTGCACAGCAGATCACTGATGCCATAACATCTATGCTGGTATTAAATGTGCGTCCAAAATCCGCCATTAGTGCAATGGGTTTTAGACACTTAATTGAGGCCCTGTGCCCCCGCTACCAAATCCCATCTAGGTTCCACTTCACTAGAAAAAAAATTCCCAGCCTGTACAGGGATGTTAAAAAGAACTTAATTAGTGTCCTCCAAAATGCCGTTGTACCCACTGGTATGGATAAATAATTCTATAAGAAGTGCGCAACACCTGCTTCCAATCCACTGCTCAGAAACATGAGTGTCACCACACTCTAATAAGACATAAATACAAAAAAATACCTGGGCTGTGAATGGCGCTAGATATAACAAAAAAACTAAATTAATACTCAGTCTCTTATATGATTGCCCAGCTGATCGTACAATAGTGCATCACATGTAGTGTAGACCAGAGAGATGTCTTCCTTTCTCAACGAATCCAAATATTCTTGTTGTACTCCCAAACGTACATGTCAAAAAAACACATAAATGCAACACAGTCTTAGGAAATGAAACCAATCAAGAAAAAAATCCCTTCTTGTTCAATTATTCCAGGGAATTTAAACAGTCTCACATACCCGACTTACAATAAAGCAAGTAGGGAGTGTTCACATAATGGTATCTTTATCCTTATCCATATGATAATCCAACCAGAAAAGGGATGGGGAAAGAACCCAGTAAATGTAATGCGTACCCTATTTACATGCATGGTGAATTGTTTCCACTCATAAAGGTTTCTTTTTCCACACCTTTCTAATTCTTATATGCAGACACAACCAAATTTTGACATCTGGTCGGGTCTAAGAGATTTGCCTACAATTAACGAGACCTCTACTGTGACTCCATCTGATATGGTCACCATTCAAAGAATGGTTGAGGACTATTTTAATGATAGCGTCATGATAGGCAAGTCAGACAGTCTGTTTTACTACTGAAAGAAAAAAAAAGACAATTTGGAGGCCCCTTGCACAAACTGGCTTTGCTTTACTTGAGCTGTCCACCCTCCAGTGTGTACTCAAAAAGAGTTTTCAGCACAGCCAGGAACCTTGTCAGTGATTGGCGTAGGAGGCTACTTCCTCAAAATGTGGTAAAGATGATATTCATCAAAATGAACTACAAATTTCACGAGGAAGACTTTTACCGCCAATTACAAAAATAACAAAATAACAAAAATTACAGAAGTACATGAGGCTGTATTGGTGGATTCCAGCGGGGGCAAATCAATATTGTGTGAAGATGATGTACACACTGATGAGGGTGAGGAATCGGATGATGATGGCGACAACATCTTGCCTCTGTAAAGCCAGTTTGTGAATGGAGAGATCATTGCCAGCAATGTCAGCTGCCCGTTGGTAGCTTGTTTTGTGGGTGCCCAAACAAACCATTCACTTCAGCCACAATTGGCAGTCCCTGTAGCTGAAGTGATTGCTTTGTTAAACTGTGCATATCCTGTTTACTATATACAACATAAGGGTGGGTGGAAGGGCCCAAGGACAATCTTGCACCTCTTTTCTTTGCATTATGTGCTGTTTGGGTATTGCTGCCTGACATTTTTAATTTTATAGTTTATTAAACTGCCATCCTGTCTGCCACTTCTGTGTCGCAAATGTTTCATAGATGTCCTATATTTTTTTAAACTGCCGTGCTTTTGTTCCGCTGCTCTGATGCTTCCTTTTTTTTAATTTAATAATATATTTATTTCAACTGAAATCACAAATCGGCCTACTTGCAGAATACTCATGCCATTTTTCATCCTTGATTTTTATATACCAACCCGGTGGCCTTGAATTTCTTTGATTATAACAGCCATGTGTGGTCAGATGCAACTCAAACACCAAATGGAGAGGCTATTTTGTGATGCTATCTGGAGATGTTCTCCCTCCTCCCCTCCCAGTCTTCCCATACATAATCCCAGTAGCACAATGATAAGAGATGTTTAGTACCAGACTTTAAAACAGGCTTGCCTACCCTCCCGATTTGGCCAGGAGCCTCCCGAATATTGGGTTCTGCTCCCGGCCCCCTGGAAAGGCAGGCAAGCCTCCCGACTTGAAATGCCACAGATGGTGCAATCTTTGACATGCGGTTGCTGAATACCGAAAATGTCTAGAAATGTTTATGGCCACAGAAAGAATTTCTTGCATGCTCCTTAAAGTTTAAAAAATATTCTGAACCACCAAGTTGATTTTGTGGGCAAAACACGGGACATGTTGTTCACCCATGCTCTCCCCTCCTCCTTCATAAATTTTGTTTTGGAATAAAAATTTTTTATTAAATTTACTATGTATCAACCCTTACTTTCCCTACCTTTAACTACATACATACTCCATCTCCCTCATGCCTCTTGATTAATGAAAACATATGTTTCCTTATGTGCCATGTTGGGGGTTGAACTGCCACGTGTTTGTGCTGCCCACTGCTGCCGCTTAGCTTAGTCAGCCAGCTAGCTTGGCCCAACTTTTGGACCTAAACTGGATGAAAACAATATTGTGAGCTGTGAGGTGGTCAAAATTGACTGGAAACGAGCGTAAATTAATATTATTGAAGTTAATAATACTGTAATACCTATAGGTGCACTGTGTTTTATTGCAGCATGGGTTTTGGCTCACCAATTAGCTTGATCATCCGTGTGTATTTGGCTTGGGGGGCACCAGTAGGCACTGCACTCAGATCTACAAGCTTCCTAAAACAGCCCTGTTGTTAGGGTTGTTTATAAATAACTGTTTCTTCTCTCCCATCATACCAAGGGAATATAAGACGTCACACATGTCAGCACCTATGTAAGTTAATTTACTTTGGTTCCTCTGTTCAGTTTTCCCCTAAAGAGTGCAATACTTCAGTTAATCTGGATAGCTGGATTTTCTTACTCTCATTGCAACTTGTTATTCCGGCCTAGGAAGGCTTTACCAAACATATTTATTATTTCTCCTATTTGTTCCTTAATGTAAACAAAACTGTTTAAAAAAAATGTTTATTTTCTACCTCATCAGTAAACACTTTTTCTATTGAAATGCCTTCTGATGTTTGTTATTTTCCTCGTGACTTATTGAGAATTTGCTTTCCTTGATCATTTATTTCTTTATAGACCTTGGATTGTCATCAGCTTCCGAAAATATGATGAGGACCCACATGTCTGCCGGTGTACGTGACCCAAATGAGCCCAAGGACCTTGGGGATGGTTCTTGTATTGACTGATGTTATTATTTGACAAATATGTATCTTTTGGTTTTATTTTTCACATCACTATGGGCCTACAGTGGGCCATGTGTTAAAGATCTTAAAATGCTCTTTATATATTCTTTTGGAGTAGCTGATAAGAATAATTCTATTATATATAATAAAAATTAGAATTGTTCAAACCAATCTAAAACATAGATGGATATAGGACCTCATTGAGACCCGGTCGAAAGCGCTGATCACTCGCAACCGGGTTGATGTTTTGGTCCTGCGCACGCGCAGCGGCCACACTGCGCATGCGCAAGCCCCGGAGCGAGAGAGAAAGTCTCTCGCTCCAGAGCTCACTACAAAAGGGCCGGCTGTTGATGTTGATTGACAGCTCGGCCCGTTTTGTAGGCGGGGGGGTGGCTACACAAACGGAGGCGTTCCTGAAGGAACGCTTGCCGTGTTGTGGGCGGCCGCACTGACATCAGCAGTGATGTCAGTGGGGAGTTTCCTGCTCAATCAGAGCAGGATGCTCCCTGGGGCTTGCGGTTGCCGAGACCCAACCTTAGGGTATCGTCGCAAGCCCTGAAGGTCGCGATGGTCAAGACCATCGCGACCATCACCCTGGTCGGTCGCTAAGCTGTGGGTGGTAACCCACAGCTTACCTAGTGACCAGGAGGCCGCACTGAAAAAAGAAGCGGTCGCCCTCATTCAGAGAGAGCGATCGCTTTTAGCGACCGCCTCTGAATGAGGGCCATAGTGTGTCTGGATGGAAATCTGGATCCTATCTACCAGCCGAGATTGACACTGTCACAGCGTACCGGGTGCCCGAACCCTGTAATCTGATCTGACAGCGATGGCTTCCTATGGGGGCTGTGTTGCAGTGGCAGGTCCGTCAGCGCTCCCTGTGTCAGTTCCAAGCGTGAGTTGTCAGCAAGCCAGATTTGGTCACACAGTAGGACAGAGGTTCACAAACTTTTTAGAATCACAGCACCCTAGAGTATCAGCATTTTTTCCAAGGTACCCCTGGACCAAAAGTTTCTTATTGAGAAATTCAGTTAAAATTAAATGCAGTAAATTGTGCATATATGTCACCCTTAGGTTCAGTTATGTGGTGGTTGACATGGCTGCGCTTATTTTTGTCCACATAATTTTTGATTGGCAGCAGCCAGCACTGGTTTTGCTTATCACACTGACTAAAAATAATTTTATTAGGTACTGGACCACCAACCCAAGGCGAAGTGTCCGGAGGCACCCCAGGGTGTTACGCTACCCAGTTTGGGAACCACTGCAGCAGGATGACCAATGCCAAAAGGAAATATAAAGAGAATGGTTAGGACACAAGCAGGAGTCAGTAACGTGCAAAAGTCAGGAATGGTCCAGGTGATACACAGTAGTATCAATTGCAAGGTACAAGAACGCTGAAGCTAGGAGGTGAGGCCTAATACTCTGGCGGTGAACAACTGCCACAGAGATCTTTAAATACCAGAGACAAAGTTTGTATCTCCCACCCCCCTGTGGCATAAATGCCACAGGGGGGTATCTCCCACCCCCCTGTGGCATGATTTGCTACTACAAATCCAGGAGAGTGCCGTGTCATCCTTCTCCAACGAAGAGCAGCATTGCGCTAGATGGCAGCATGCGGGAGTGGGCAGCCAGAAGTAGACATTCGCCACCGTATACAGTACGGGAAAACCGGATGCTGAGCATGGTGAGCCCTAACATTACTCCTTTTCTAAGAGGTTGGCTTCGAATAATATTGGTAAGTTTTGTGAGATATTTTATGTGGAATATACATAACAGATGGAGCATGAACATCTTTAGCATTCATCTAGCACCTTAATTTGGAATTGTAAAGAACCTCTAGAAACCTGTGAATTCAAGACGTAGTTTAATTCACTTAATTTTTCTTGTTCCTAAACACTGAGGGGCCTATTTATCAATGAAGGCTGTATGGCCTCCGATGACAAAGTATTGAACTCGCTGGGTGGGATACTTTAGTATCCAACTCGCAGTGGGGGAAACATGACACTGGAGCAATTCATCATTGCTCCGGTGAGGGGACAGCTGCTCTGAAGAGCAGTTGTCCCCGTGGTTAGTATCGCAGCCAATTCTGTAGCTGCGTTACTTACCTGCTCCCCGTTGTCCCGGCTACGCATGCGTGACCTTGGGTCACGCATGCGCAAAGCCGCCGGGGAGGTAGTGAGGAGGCAGCGGAGGGATCCACTCGGATCCCTCTTTGCATCCCTGGAACTCCTTCCCATAGGAAGGAGCAGGGATCCAAGAACAAGCACCGTCTGAAAATGGCGCATAGCGCTCGCAAGCTGGTCGATGTTTGGCCCATGCGCATGCGACGCCCCTGGCGTATGCATGCGGGAGCCCCAGTGAGCGACGGCAGCTCTGTCTCTCCAGGGCTCACTACAAGACGGGGCGGCTATCGATGTTGATTGACAGCAAACCCCGTTTTGTTGGCGGGGAGGGGGGGTGGCTGCACAAACGCAGGCGTTCCCTTAGGAACACCTGGCGTTTGTGGGCGGCCCTACTGACATCACTCATGATGTCAGTAGTGGACTTCCTGCTCTATTAGAAGTGGCCTAGTTAATTTTATGTCCCACAGTAGTGCCTTTGTTCACATTATAACTCAGTGCCCCCAGTTCATATTATGTCATATTGTAGTGCCCTAAGTCCAATAATATGCCACATTGTACTGAGGGCCTGATTCAGACCCACTCGCGAGAGCTGAGCGCTCGCCAGCGGGTCGATGTTGCCCAAGTGCGCATGCGGAGGCGGCTCCATTTTATGCATGCGCGAGACCCGAATAACGACGGCCAAGCCGTCGTTATGGGTCTCGCCCCAAAGGGGGCATGCTGTTGATGGTGATTGACAGCACGCCCCCTTTGCAGGGCGTGCCGGGGGCATGGCTGTCCAGACGGAGGCGTTCCCATGGGAACGCCTACTGTCTGGGGCCGGCCCCACTGACATCACTAGTGGGACATCACAAGTGATGTCAGTGGGAGTGCTTTTGGCTCAGATAGAGCCAAAAGCACTCCATGGCTTGTGGCAGCAGGACCCTACCACAATGGTCTCGTCGCAACCCCGATGGTCGCGATGGTCTTGACCATCGTGACCATCATTTTGTCTGCTCGCTATAGCTGTGGGTGGTCACCCACAGCAATGCGAGCGGCCAGGAGACCGCTCCAAAAAGTAGGAGGGACGGCCCTGATTCAGAGCGAGCACTCTGTCAGAGCGTCCGGCTCTGAATCAGGGCGTGAATCCAGTATACATGCCACACAGTACCCGCAATTCACAGTGCTTAGCGGGCAACTCCAGGAACCTGGTACACTTTAGGCTCCAGAAGACTGGAGCGATATAATGAGAGTGAAAAGATGGGAAACCATAGGCCAAGTACAGTAGGGAGTGGGACGCACCATTAGCTAGCTGCTGTCTGATTGGCTGAATGCAGATTAAGAGATCCCACAGATACTTAGTTCAGTCGTCAGAGTACCATCCTCTCTACTGTGGTCGCAGACAACGTTATGCTCCGGAGTTGATATACTCTATTTGAGTGCCTCCGTAGAGCCACCACCTTCTAACCACAGCTTAGGATCCTTCGGTATACAGCCGCAGCTTGATTTCAGCTAGCGCAATTTAGACTAGCGCTGACACGGGAATTATTCCCCTTCATACTGCGCATCGATGGCATCACTGCTTCACTTTCCACGGCACAGATCCAGTGCACAGCAGCAAGTATCTAAGAATACTAGGTGAGAGACATACCTACATCTTATCTCCCAGCCTAATTTCCTAGGTGGGCTAGAGGAGGATTTATATGCAATAACACTCACCCTTCTTTCATCAGAAAGTAACATATTTTTGGTAACATTGGCTCCATCATCTGCTACATTTTTGCAATCACAGCTAATGATTGGATACAAGATCTATGTCAACATGGATTCCTATTAACGGAACTGCCATTTTTATGCTAACAATATGTTATTTATCCATATATTCCTGAAGAGGATTTTATTTAATGAAATAGAGGTGTCTATTAACAGCATTACTAGTCTGATTATTCATGTGATTGGAGCATACAGCTGGTGCTATAATCCTCAACAATATATATGTGAGATTTTCTCTATTTCAACTATAATATTCAATTTTTTGTATCAAATCTATTGTGGTTATTGACCTTTCAATTCATTCTCATCATTGACCATTTACTATTGAAGATTTGTATGTTTATTGAACAATTTAATTTCTTTATTATTGGTGTGTCTTCTGGGTCCGGTTAGACCTATATGCGCCGTCTTCATTTCTTCCCCTGCACCCAGTTACGCTGCCAGTGGGCGGGCGCTCACCTCCTGAGCCCAATGGGCAGCTTTTCATTTCTTAGCGTTGAGCTTCATAGCCTGCTCCGTCTCTCCTCACTCACTGATACTACAGTAGAAGGAGGTGTGCTGAGCCTGCTGATTAAACCCGGAACAAAGCCATGCCTCCTCCCAGCATCAGTGAGGAGTGACAGAGCTGGCAGGGACTGCAAATGTGCTCTGCAGCAGCACACTACTAAGAAATGAAAAGCCACCCACAGGGGTCAGGAGGTGAGCGCCTTCCCCGCTCTGAGTGGTGCAAGGTGTGCAGAGGGGGGTGGGGGATACGGGGCCCATGGAAATTTTGCTATGAGGCCCCCATCAGTCCAGCTACACCCCTGCTCGATCCTATACAGTAATTCATATTGTCACATCTGTCAACCACAGTCTCGCTAATAACCGAGCAAGCCTGAGCAGGTTGGGTACAGGATGCCAGCGCTTGTGATCCCGGTGGTCAGAACTCCAACACTGGCATCCTGGCAGGGTCACAATCCCGACAGAAGGAGGTGAGTGTACTCTTCTTCCCCTACCCCTCCCTCCCGCAGCCTAAACTTAACCCTCCCCACAGTGCCTAAATCTAACCTCCCTCCCTCTAGTGCCTAACCCTTCACCCCAATACTTACTGTCGTGATTCCGGCTCCGGCATTCTGAGCGTCTGCATCCCCACAGCCAGTTTAATAACTATATCCAGTCTCAGAACTTAGAATGTGTTTAACCTGTTACGAGATCAGGTTGATAGACCTGTATTTAGAGACCTTGGAAGCAGTGATAAGTAAATTACCTACAAACTCCATATTAATCTGTGTGTACTGGGGCTCTTCAGCTAATTACATTCAGCTGTTATCCCATGTAGTGCAGACCTGCAGAATTTTGCAATGGATATTACATTAATATGCTATCCTCAAAGGCGCAGCAGACAGCTGCAGGGCATGGTGGGATTGCTAAACTGATTAACCAGTGCAAGACCAGATGGGCCTGGAACACAAAACTACCTAGAATTCTAAGATGTAGCCTGAGTACCGATAGTTCTGCAGAATGTTAAACAGTTGTGTTCAACACAGTGCTAAGCTAAGCTAAGACTCGGGGTAGATTTTCCAAAGGTCGGTTTCAATCAATTTGAATCAATTTCAAATCAATCTAAATCGATGTAATTTGATGTTGTGTTTCTGGGTCTAAATCACACATTTACTATCACTTAAAACAACCAAATCAAAAATATTCTGTTACCGTGTGATTTAGCCCCAGAAACACAACATTGATTTAGATCGGAATGAAATTGATAAAAAACAATGGATCAACTTAGTATATATACTCCTACTGTAGTTGTTTGAGTCTTTCTAAACACTTTCCACTACAGAGCACTTTATTATTGAATAAGGGACCAGATTAGGGGCCTGATTCAGAGCCTGACGCAATGCTGATGTGTACATAGATGAGCGATTATTGTTGGTCTGGTAGCCCCCCGCACCCCTGTACGAGTAGGCACTTCTTCCATCCTGCCCTCTTCCTAGTAAAGTGGCCAGGAATGGGGGGAATCTTACCGATAATCCATTGCCCCTAAGTAGGGGGCGGGCCTAATGACGAGATTCTATGATAATCATAATTTGGTCCCGCCCCTATTTAAATATATGGGATATCACCATAGGGGGCAGGGCCTAATGACGCACATACTCCGGCCCCGCCCCCATCACTACCCACTTGAAAGTCCCCTCCAGCCCTCTCCCAGAGTGGTAAAAACATATGTTGGCAAGTATGCATGTATGTTGTTTGTATAACGTAATTCTTTTAAGGCTCATAGGGGAGATGTACTAAGCTCTGGAAAATGATAAATTGGAATGTGATACACTACCAGCCACTCAGCTCCTAACTATCATGTTACAGGCTGTGTTTGAAAAATGACAGTTAGGAGATGATTGGTTGGTAGTTTATCACTCTCCAATTTATCACTTTCCAGAGCTTAGTACATCGCCCCAGGGTCATTGAAGTTTTTTTAAATGCATTTGACATACTGTATGTTTTTCTTAGCGGTAGAAATGACAAGCAGTGGCTATCTGTATGTCTGTCTTTATACATTGTTATACATTCCATTTTAGAACTCCTTCAAATGAGTGATGTCATACTGTACAAGAGGAAGCATGTTTCTTCAGTACATATAAAACCTGATTGGGAAATCGCAAAACTAGCTTAATATACATAATAGGATAGGTAAAAGCATTCAACAAAAACATTCTTCATTATTGCAACTCTCTTTATTCCCATGGAATGCGGTCATGTATGTAACCAGTCATTTAACTTGGGTGCATTTGCACCCCAAATTTAAGCAGAACAGTTGCACATAGTAAAAAGTGCATATGTTCAGATAGAAGCATGTAATGATTGCTATAGCACTATAACACCAGCAGATGCATCAGGTGTCTGTCAGGAGTAACAAGTGTGTATAACATTTCCCTGGCACCATGTGGTCATTGCCATGAACTGAATTGCCCCCAAAGTATAATTAAAAACATCTTACTGCTTCATATACATATATATATATATATATGTATATGAAACATGTTTCATATATATATATATATATATATATATATATATATATATATGAAACATATGCATGCCATCTCTCTTGGAACATCTGTGAGGGTCCCAGAGCCCAGAAGAGTGAGCAAGTCTCCCAGAACCAACCACCGACCCACCCATGTTCGCCCACTTCTCTCAGTAAGTGGACGGTTCAGGTGACGGATGACGCGATACACACTGAATCATGTCATCGAGGCCCCACTCCTGCTTCAGAATGCTGGAAATCGTAGCATTGTGTAGCAGGGGGCCGAGCCATGATGATGCAATCTCATCGTCATGCCCTCCCCTCTAACGATACTGCCTTTGAACCTCTATATACCCCTGCGTATACCTTCTAATATCCTGTATATAAACCTCTAAGGATGACGCTAATTTACGTACGCAGTCATACAGTAAATAAAGACTCCAGACCTAGAACCTGTGGTTCTAAAGCACAAAGTATTATTCAAGTAAAAGTACAGCAGTTACACGCTATGATCCTCATATAATCTTAGCGCAAAGAGATTATACAGACCCAAGTACAATTATACATACGCAGCACTCTCTGGTCCAGATGTAGGCATCAGCAAGAAACCCCTCGTCAATCAGCATTCAGCACGTAGACTAGGAACCCAGGGTCAGAGCACACATATTTATACCCTCCCAGAAATAAACAACACAGTAGAGAAGTTTGTTGTTAATACCATTGGTCCTAAAGGAGAGGGCATATGTTACAAGGCATTTAACAGGTTGGTTCAAATAGACACAGCCCAGCCTCTAAGAACTGGTGGTCTCTGGTTTCCCGCCTCATCCTAACAGTTGTTCATATAATGTACATTTTGTTGCTTGAAGTCTCTGCGGTCCATAAGTTGAGAATGCATGTTGCGATCTCTCCATCGATATTACCGGAATACTGTTGAAAGAGTACGCATCAGTACAATACCAAACATGGCTTACTTATCAAGTATAAAACCTTAGTTATGAAATAACCTTTATTTCCTAGCAATGATAATAAATGTGCATACTCGAATCTTATACCTTATAGCTTATGGAACCTTGTATGTGAATATGTAATGTGGGACTATGTGGGGTTTGATGTAAAGATGCTAGTTAACTTGGGGAAGATGCGTGTGCAATATTTTCATATAGGGTCTTATGCATTCTTTAATATGCGACTAGTTAACAGCGCAATTGTGTGTATTAATGTGTGTATGAGAAATGGTGAAAGATGCAATCGCATGATGCTAATAGTAATATCGCCACATGTACTAAAGTGTGAGTTTATCTAAAATGGTGCTTAGGCAGCCATTTGCAAAATGGCGTCTTGCGATCTCATTTCCAAGATGGTGTCTTGCGTCCAGTCGCAAGATGGTGTCGCTGCTATCCGATTCTAAACTGATCTTGTCTCAGCCAATTATCCAGCTTCGACAGTCCACCCTTTGATAGCGAGCAACATGCTATCACAATCTGATTTTAAAATATAATTTAGGCTTACATTTATATACTATTTAGTGTTATTATGGGATTGCACAAGGTGGTTCTTAATCCATCAATAATGTGTCTCTGAGTGGGGACATAAAACTACTATTATACGCACACCGCGGATCTTGGAAGATCATGTGAAAGGTGTGGGGATACACCATTCCTATAAAGGCAGTCTTGAAGGGGAAATTTGAGACTTTACATTATCTGAGGTGTTTTAAAATAACATTTCAATAATACATTCTATGCATGTCTAAATATAATACATTAAATGATGGTATTTCCTAGTTCAGGATTGTAATGCAGTTCTGTATTTACCTCAGTATTCATACTGACCACCATCATAATTTCGTTCTTTCATTTTACTCTATTTTTAAATTTTCCACACTTCAACACAATAGGAACACACCGGACACATATGCCAATTATTAAGATGACAATCAGTATAAGGATTAAGAATTTGCCGATGCTGGCGATCGCTTCCTGGACCCATTCCCCTAGACCTGAGAACCATTTCACTGGGTTCAGCCATGAAACCCCTCCTTCTATCTTCTCCCCTACTTCAGCCACTGAAGCATTATGGTTCTTACGAAATTCCCATTTTAGCTGCAGAATTTCATCCATCTTCCGGTCTATCACTTCCTTAGGGTCACTGGGATCATTGGTCACATAGGTGCAACATTTTACTCCAAATTGGGTCGCCAACATTACGCAATACCCTCCAGTAACAGCAGTTAAATAATTTAACACTAGCCTGTGTTGCACCAGTTCTTTCTTGTACGCTTGCAATTCTCTCCCTGTATACCTGAATGTGTCATTGTACATCTCGGTGATATTATCTATCAATTTAGCAAGTTCCTGAATATATCTAAAGTTTAATGTACCCCGAGCGATCCTGGTGGGATCCAATGTGACTAGAACTTGAAAGCCAGTTGTCTCACTAATTAACTGAGTGGCTTTGTGCACGTCACCAGGTATCATATTTCATTTGCCGCTGTGTTCATATTGTGTGTGAAGATATGGTGACGGTGTGTTTTTATGTATACCAAGCATTTCAACATGTGTGAGGGTCATAACTTCTGGGACTACTCTTCCCAGGTAACAAAAACCTTGGGAACTCGGGGAGAGCCATTTGTACGCTTTTCTTCCACATATAAAATATACATTATCAGGGAGAACATAAGGAATGCTATGCATCATTTCCCTTGCAAACAATCCTATTGCTGGGTCTTCCATCTGGTACATGGAAGTTTCTGGCTGTATTATTTTAGCACAATAACCATCTGGCACCTTACCAATAATTTCTTTAGTGGAACTCAATGCATACCGGTACCTAAAATGTCTCCCACTATATTTAATTGAGCGTAACAGATCATGGTTTATGGACTCATTATCAGCTCTTTGTGAGAAGGTCATCGTCTGATTATTCCCCGTCACTTCCCAACTCCCGGGTTTATTGGGGTTGGTTATGTTTAAACACAAAAGTGATCTTTCTACTTGGAATTGATAGAGTTTGAAATGAGGTGGTTTGGATGAGAGGAATTTTCCATCCAAGGTTTTCCCTTTCTGTAATTCTAAAATTTCTGTGATATTCAGCGGAAATGACACCAACCCTACATTATGCTGTCTCTGTGGCACATGTGAACACACCCAGCAATCAGTTTGATTTAACACTTTGCCTACCATGCTATGATAATCCTCTAAAGGATTCCCACCCAGGTTCGGGTTATATTTAGGCTGGCACTGCTGGATACAATTCTCATCAACTAGGGACCCACAAATCTCACAAATACAGGAATCTTCAGACGATAAACCTCCACACCGTCCACGAGTTTCCGGAATAACAGCTCTCTTAACAATAACAGTACTAAGATTGGTCAGACACTCCCCTGATTGGCATTGCACTCCTTCTGACTCCACTCCATCAGCACTGCCATCAACTCCCCTCTCCAGAATCGGTCCCCCTTCACAGAAACCGGACATTCCCAAACCGACCAGGATGATGAACACTCTAAAAGAGAACATGAAAATGAACACAGCAGGCCCGTCCATTGCCACAACAAGACCTGCAGATTTCTTTTAGTTCAGGTATCTCACTACAACCTTTTCTATCCTCCCGGAACAAGTTCACGAGCGACAGGTCCACGCTATCAGCCTTGTCTCCAACTTGTTTCTCCACCGGTTGATTGACCTTTTTGCAGTGAGTGGAATGGACCCAGGTATCTCTCTCAGCCACCTTCAAAGATGTAGTACTTGTCAGCAGCACCTGGTACGGACCTTCCCACCGATCAGTCAAACAACCTGAACGCAAGAAATTTCTGATCATAACATATTCTCCTGGTTCAACATCATGACAGATAGTTTCAGGCATATCATTGGACAACAATTTCAGTTTCTGCTGCTGTTGTTTTAACTGCTTACTCATTGATGTAAGATACTTTACAGTTACCTCCTTGTTACCTTTCAAGTCTTCCTGTGGACTTATAATCAAATGAGGTTGTCTACCAAACAGTATTTCAAAGGGAGACAGATTTAGAGGGGGTCTGGGAGTGGTCCTTATACTATGCAGGACCAACGGTAATGCTTCTGGCCAACCTAGTCCAGTCTCTGCCATGATTTTACTTAACTTATTTTTAATAGTCCCGTTCATCCTCTCTACCTTGGGACTGGCTTGCGATCGGTAGGGGGTGTGAAGTCGGCTATTAATACCCATCAGCTTACACATATTTTGAAAAACATCACCTGTGAAATGAGTACCCCTGTCACTCTCGATGATTTTAGGGATACCGTATCTGCATACAAATTCCTGAACTATTTTCTTGGCAGTAAATGCAGCAGTATTAGTGGCCGCTGGGTAGGCCTCAACCCAATTAGAAAATACATCAGTGCACACTAATACATACTTAAGATTCCTGCAGGGTGGTAATTGGATGAAATCAATTTGTATCACCTGGAAAGGTCCATCAGTCAGTGGAATGTGGGACGGTTCGGTAGGGATCGCTTTCCCTTTGTTCTTCCTCAAGCAGGTCAGACAGGACATTGCTATCTTTTCTGCTTGTGAAGAAAAACCTGGTGCGCACCAGTATGCTCTCACCAACTTGCACATACCTTTTTTTCCCAGATGAGTCAGACTGTGTGCTACCTCAGCCAGGCTGGGGTAAGGGGCTACTGGCTTCCCTTGTCCGTCCCTCCAGAGCCCGGAGGACTCTTGCCCACATCCCTTGGACTTGCAAATGGACTTTTCCTTCATTGAACACAAATTTTGCATCTCAATTAATTTCAGCATATCAATTGTTTGGAAAGACATAATTTTTTCAGTGGGAGAAAACATTTTTAACCCTGCTGCCCATTTTGCAGCTTCTTCGGCTCTGTTGTTGCCCAGTGACACCGGATCAACCTCACATGTATGGGTTTTACACTTGATTACTGCCACCGCTTTGGGCAGTTAGATTGCTACTAAAAGATGTTTTATGTGTCGGGAATGTGCAACTGGTGTGCCTGCTGCTGTCATAAAATTTCTCAGATGCCATAGAGCCCCGAAATCGTGCACCACCCTGAACGCGTACCTCGAGTCAGTGTAAATGTTAGCAGATTTGCCTGCTGCCAGTTCACACGCTCTAGTTAGTGCTACTAACTCTGCCACCTGGGCTGAGTGAGGAGGACCAAGAGGTTTGGCTTCTATGATGTCTGTGTCATTTACAACAACATAACCTGTACATAATTCACCTGTGTCTGTTTGCCTATGACAACTCCCATCCGTGTAAAAAGTCACATCTACATTCTCTAAAGGTGTGTCGTGTATGTCAGGTCTAGCAGTAAAGGTCTGATTCAGATATTCCATACAATCGTGTGTATCATTATGTCAGCTGAACTCACCCTCCGCCAGCAACTCGTCTCCTTCCACCCTTTGTACATCATGTTATACATATGGTAAATACATTGCTGGTTTCAGCGTGCTGCAACGTTTAACAGTGATGTTCGCAAGTGCGATTAGAGCTAGTTCCCATTTGGTAAACCTAGCCGAAGAGATGTGTCTGGTTTGGGCAGAGTTCAGCAGAGCAGATACAGCATAGGGAGTATAGACAATCATATCATGACCCAATACTACGTCCTCACTTTTACTCACCAATAGAGTGGTAGCTGCTACACTTCTCAAACAGGTGGGGAGTGATCTCGCCACAGTGTCCTATTGGGCACTGTCATATGCTACAGGCCTACTGGCATCACCATGTTTTTGTGTAAGGACACCTGCAGCACAACCATCGGCTTCCATACAATACAAATCAAAAGGTTTTTCATAATCAGGTATTCCCAATGCAGGTGCTTTGGTTAGACTATCCTTAAGATTAAGGAAAGCCTGCTCTGACTCCTCTGTGTGTATGACAAGATCGGGCTTTGAGGAAGAGATTAAGTCCTGTAAAGGCAAGGCCAAAATAGAAAAACCTGGGATCCACATTCTACAGTATCCACACATTCCCAAGAAGGTACGAATTTGCTGTTGATTCTGCAGCAGTGTCATGTTCTGTATGGCCTGGATTCTATCTTTTGTGAGATGTCTTAACCCCTGGGTTAGGCAGTGTCCCAAATATTTTACTCTGGATTGGCACGGCTGTAGTTTGTCCTTAGCCACCTTGTGTCCTGTATGCGAGAGATGAAGCAACAAAAGTTTAGTATCATTCAAACATGACATAAATGAATCAGAACACAGCAATAAATTGCCCACATATTGAATTAGAACAGATCCATTTGCAGGTTGAAAAGATTGTAAACAGTCGTGCAATGCCTGGGAAAAGATACTGGGGCTGTCTATGAAACCGTAGGGCAACCGTGTCCATGTATATTGCACACCTCTGTATGTAAATGTGAATAGATACTGACAGTCAGGGTGGAGAGGCACAGAGAAGAAAGCAGAACAGAGGTCAATGACAGTGAAATGGGTTGCGTTTGGAGGGATTTGCATAAGAATGACAGCTGGATTTGGCACTACGGGGAATTGGCTTTCTACTACCTTATTAACACCTCTAAGGTCCTATACCAGCCTATAACCCCTCCCACCACTCTTCTTCACTGGAAAGATGGGACTGTTGGCTACACTAGCTGTACGAATTAAAATTCCCTGTTGCAATAATCGTTCAATTATTGGAAAAACCCCTAATTCTACCTCCTGTTTTAGTGGGTCCTGGGGAATTTTTGGAGCTTGCCTACCGCTTTTCAAATTTACCATTACGGGGCTCACGTTTAACGTTAATCCAGTGTCCTGTCCATCCAGACAAAGGGAATCTGGAATTTGGGACAGCATTTGATCTACCTGGGATGGATTTTAATTTAAACTGGTAGAGTGATACATTATCCTTTGGGGGGTGTCCAACATATCCCGCACTTCGTGCGCAACTCTCTCAGGGATATCCAAAAATACACCATCAGGGGTGCAATATATAACACATCCCATCTTACATAACAAGTCTCTACCCAGCAGGTTAGTAGGAGCCGCAGCAGACAGAAGGAAAGAATGCCTGGTATGCAACGGCCCAATAGTAACCTCTGTGGACTTTGTTAAAGGATAATGTTGCACTTTACCTGTTACACACATTGTTGGTACTGTCTCGTTGGTCACCTGTAAATTAACGGGAAATTTTATCACTGACCTGGTCGCCCCTGTGTCTACAAGAAAAGGATATTCAGTACCAGCTACATCAACCATCATGACCGGTTCTTCCCTAGTACTTCCCATTAACCTGACTATCTGTAGACTACAGGTATGACCTGACCCCTAGCGTTGGCTACCATTCTCCAATAAAGCATTAACGGCCACAATTGGAGCTGGTGCTTGCTGGATATTTGCTGGTCTCTGTGCGTAACCCTTATGGGGATATCCAGGTACTCTCTGGTTTGCTGGTCCTACCCTTTTTACTCTGCAGGTTCTACTTAAATGTCCTGGCTGGTTACAATTAAAACATATTCGTGGATCGGATGAAGACACGGGTTGTTGTGAGGTTTGAGCAGGGGGAAGAGGTGGTGGATATGGGTAGGGATATGGAGGATAAGGGTATTGTCGGGGTTATGAAGTTTGTGAGTAGTGTGG
This sequence comes from Taudactylus pleione, assembly GCA_031769625.1. Taxonomy (NCBI): domain Eukaryota; kingdom Metazoa; phylum Chordata; class Amphibia; order Anura; family Myobatrachidae; genus Taudactylus; species Taudactylus pleione. Next base: position 8,670,505 of record JAUIMM010000484.1, read on the forward strand.
GACCTGTGGTTGTGTAGGGTTAGTAGAATAGAGCTGTGTTTGCTGTTGCGTGGGATTAGTGAGGGCATATAACTGTTCAGGTGTAGGTGTGTGTAGATGCAAGTGTGTCTGTTGGCTGTGATGTTACCGTCATTTCTTCCAGAGCTTGAATACTGTCAGCCATGAGTTTTTTGCTCTGGGTCTCTCTCTTCTTTGAGATGTTCTTATCATGTTCTATGGCAGATTCTATGAGTGTATCTATTGTGACTCCCCTCCAGCCAGGTTGTGAGGTCTGAACCTGAGTCTTTAAGTTTTCCTTAAGACCGTCCATGAGTACCATGGCTATCATTCCCCTGTGGTGAGTGCTATCTTTAATATCTTCTATCCCAGTGTACTGGGTGATAGCCTGCAGAGCCCGGTCGCAATACTCTTCTGCAGATTCACTCTCCTTTTGCTTTATGGTGAAAATTTTGTTCCAGTTAACTACTACCGGAAAATATATACCTAATTGAGTTACAATGCGGGAACTGTTAACTTGGTTTACTTGGTCCATTGAGGGAACGTCACAATCCGTGATAAATGTTGTCACGTCGGTATTGCGTGGTAGACAGGCCCTTAACACGACACGCCAATCTTTGTTAGTTGGCTCATGAGAACTGCCCAAATTCCTCAAAAATCTCTGACATTTGGCTAGTTCCTTTTTGGGATCGGGGAAATCATTAATGATGGAATTTAGTTCTGCTCTTGTCCAAGGACAATGCATTACCACTTCCCTCATGGGCACTACACCGTTCGCATCTGCATTTCCATTCGGAACAGTTATTGTCCAAATGGGATGCAGACCGGTAGCACTGCTACCTTTGACATTGTTACTTGGCTGAGGGTTTAATCTGTTGCTGCTACGTATGGTATTAACAACTTCCTCTACGTGTGCAGAGAGTGTTAGCACTTCCCTTGCTGTTACCGATGGAGATGGCGGCACCACTCGTGATTGTCGTGGCGTAGCATCTATCATTTGTACAGGATGGGAAATGGCAGACATTACAATAGGCTCATCATCCACATCATGAACATTTTCTTTACAGTTGCTTAAGAGAGGGTACAAATTGCTTGTTACATTTTTATGGGTATTTTTGATAACTGTACTTGCACCTCCATCCGCATAAGGTGGGGGTGGTGCACGTGAACTGCTGGCAATACTTTCCACAATGCTACCTTGCTGCACGTGCGCGCCATTTTGCGGCTCGCCTGCATTGCAATTCAGCGTCGTGGATGTATTCTCTGGCAATGCGCTCGCAACGCTAGTTTGCGTCGCTTGCACATTTTTAAGCCACGCATCCCCTTCATGCTGCCACAACTTTAAACATTCATTAAATTTGACCTTTTTCTCTCGGGACCATATCAGACTGATGTGATCCCGGACATTATCTAATACATCTTTATCAAAACTACCAATTCTGGGACACGGTCTAACACTCTTCATCATCATTTTAAACCATACATCACAATACCTTATTGCATAAGTACCGTACTTAGTATGCATAATACGACGGGCTGATCCAAACGGCGCTTCCATTAGCAGCACATCATTGTCTAACATCTCTATGGTTTGCATGGCTCCCATTCTGAGACAACTCCTATGTTATAATAAAGATTTAAACTGGTGAAAGACAGTCAAGATACTTTCACTTACCTGTGGACGATTGGAAGTTTAAGTTGGCTACTTCCACGCACCTCTCTACAACAAAGACAACATGTACACCTGCTACTGTGTATAGAACGGTAAGCTGCTTACCGAGCGGCTAGCACTTAGCCCTTAAAGGTCATACGGTACCTCTAACTTTAGGAAACAAGTTACCCCTACCAACAAATACTCACTGTTACACACTTTTTTCCTGAAAAATACACGTTAACCCAGATATTGACAACAGTTGAAAAGAATGTAAACCTCAACGGCTTTGTTTAAACACGTGGCAGCACGACCAGAAGTACGTATACCCTATTGTGCGACCAGTCGCATACACAATAATGCGACTACCACACAACCGTATGACAACCTATAGCTGCGTACATAAAAGTGCGTCTTTACTGTGCGCTAAACTGCGACTCAGCCACGAGTTCAATACTGCGGCACCCCTTTAAATGTTAGGTTCTATCAACAAGGAAAACAAACTTTTTCCTCTCTTGTCCCTGGATTCTAGTCAGCATCCCTGGCTCACACGAAAATGGGTAGTGATCTCTCAGCACCGAGCAGTTGCAGGTAAACCCTGCATGTTGCCACTCCACCCTTTGGTGAGAAATCGATAACCGTAAGTGCCGTGTGAGTGGGTAAGTGACTTCACTACGAGCCCCCAACTAACGATACTGCCTTTGAACCTTTATACACCCCTGCCTATACCTTCTAATATCCTGCCTATAAACCTCTAAGGATGACGCTAATTTGCATACGCAGTCATACAGTAAATAAAGACTCCAGACCTAGAACCTGTGGTTCCAAAGCACAAAGTATTATTCAAGTAAAAGTACAGCAGTTACACGCTGTAATCCTCATATAATCTTAGTGCAAAGAGATTATACAGACCCAAGTAAAATTATACATACGCAGCACTCTCTGGTCCAGATGTAGGCATCAGCAAGAAACCCCTCGTCAATCAGCATTCAACACGAAGACTAGGAACCCAGGGTCAGAGCACACATATTTATACCCCCCAGAAATAAACAACACAATAGAGAAGTTTGTTGCTAATACCATTGGTCCTAAAGGAGAGGGCATATGTTACAAGGCATTTAACAGGTTGGTTCAAATAGACACAGCCCAGCCTCTAACAACTAGTGGTCTCTGGTTTCCCGCCTCATGCAAATCCTTACAGTTGTTTATATAATGTACATTTTGTTGCTTGAAGTCTCTGCGGTCCATGTGTTGAGAATGCATGTTGCGATCTCTCCATCGATATTACTGGAATACTGTTGAGAGAGTACGCATCAGTACAATACCAAACATGGCTTACTTATCACGTATAAAATCTTAGTTACGAAATAACCTTTATTTCCTAGCAATGATTATAAATGTGCATACTCGAATCTTATACCTTATAGCTTATAGAAACTTGTATGTGAATATGTAATGTGTGAGTATGTGGGGTTTGATGTAAAGACGCTAGTTAACTTGGGGCAGATGCATGTACATGGAGCTAATATTCAGCGTTTTCATACAAGGTCTTATGCATTCGCTAATATGCGACTAGTTAACAGCGCAATTGTGCGTATTAATGTGTGTATGAGAAATGGTGAAAGATGCAATTGCATGATGCTAATAGTAATATCGCCACATGTACTAAAGTGTGAGTTTATCTAAAATGGCGCTTAGGTGGCCATTCGCAAAATGGCGTTTTGCGATCTCATTTCCAAGATGGTGTCTTGCGGCCAGTCGCAAGATGGCGTTGCTGCGATCCAATTTTAAACTAATCTTGTCTCAGCCAATTATCCAGCTTCGACACCTCCCTCATGTCCCCCTTTTGCTGCGCCTTGCCCCCATACTAATGCACTGGCGCCGTCGTGCGCATGCTCTGTGGAGGGCCATCGACCCGGTCCGAGCGCATCGGCGCTAACGACCGGGTCTGAATGACCCCCTTTTTCCCGGAGGGTAGCTCAAAAGGTTATCCACATGGAAGGAGAGCCTTATAAGAGGGAGTAGATTTGAATTGAATCCAGAGAGACCACAGTGCTATAAAGTCCAAGTGCTTCTCGGGAGCTGCATAAAAAATATTGGCCATCGACATATAAAAATCAAGACGTTTACACCATTCCCACACTAAAGGGGGAACGCATGAACAACAATGTACAGGGAGGACTGCCCTAGCAGCATTGTTAATATGAGAAGGGATTTTTTTGTACTGTGATTATTGATTCCTACCTATCTATACACTCTAAAATGTCGCTATTTAGTGTTGTATCTATACACTCTAAAATGTCGCTATTTAGCATTGTTACTCTTCAGACTTTGATTGTGTTTCCAAAGCACAAAAAGATATTATTCACCAAAAAACAGATAGTTACACGCTGTGATCTAAATACAATTAGCGCAAACAAATTATACAATCACAAGGTACAGTCATTACATTACTCAGGCGCTCTGGATCCACATTTCCAGCATCTTGTGTGAAGCCTCCGTCAACAGAAAGAATATGATGACTGACTAGCAGGTTCAGGGAGCTTGCATATAAACCCTTGCAGCGATAGGCAATACAATAGAACAAGTTGGCATAATCCCATTGGTTCTTCTTCCTGGTTCTTCTGTTACAATACAGTTCATAGGTCAGTTTGTAAGATCACAGTCCAGCCTCCAACAGCTCTTTGTGTACATTTTCCTGTTGAATAATAAGTCTAAACTGGCTGCATTACAGAGTACATTTTAATGCCTATCTCTCTATGATCCATAATTTGCAGACGCATGTTGCGATTTCCCCACCAATGGAACCGGAAGTCTGCAAATAAACAGTAGTTTAGAATAGCACCAAACACGGTCTGCTTATTATATACAAAACCTGAGATCTTAAAATACAGTCGCTTTATTACATACTTAATAATGAATAAAACCTTGAATTTAACCGTAATGCTAGGGAACCTTTTTATGTAAGTGTGCAATGTGTAAGTGTAAGAATATTGTGTAGTTTCGCTTATATGTGTGGTGCGTTTATGTGTTTTGTGCTTTGATAATATTTATGTTTTATTTAATGTGTGTATGCATGTAAGTCTATGTGTGTGTGTAATGCATGTAAGTCTATGTGTGTGTGTTTTCATGCAGCTGAAAAAAGGTGCGCTGTGTGTTTCTATTCATAATTGCAACTCTATATCTATGTGTGCACACATTGTGGATACCCATGTGATCGTTTAAGTGTATGTATATGTACATATACAAATATATATATATATATATATATATATATATATACACACACATACATATATATATATATACATACACACATTCAAATATATATATATATATATATCCTCAAACTGGTCATTATTTATTTTACTTCTGTCTGGACTAAAGGAACGACAGACAATGGGGTTTTGTCCTGTTCATGGATGGAGCAAACCTTGGCAAACAATCTGATAATTTTAACAAAAGGCTCCCCTAATACAACTTAAATACATCAGCATTGGATATCTGTTAACAATAGCTACACATCTGGCAATTGTTTATTAATCTACATTTAGGACACTTCAATTGTGCATATCAGTGTCTGGGTTATATTTCAATTACCACAGACATACTGTGTATATATTTGAAGTAAACACTCACAGTATCTGTGTATTCTTAATTATTTGTCACAGACATGTCTACAAGACAAGTCTGTCATCACTGAATATATGAAGTCTTTAAATATATATATTTATATGTGTATCCGTGAGTATGGGGTATGATAGGGTTTTAAACAGTATGCAGTGGTAATGTGATCGCACGATGCTAATAATAGCATATTAGCAGCACACACCATGGTTTCATGCTGACAACGCAAGATGGCGTCGTCAGAGGCAACCTAAAATGGCGTCACTCGATATTAATTTTAAGATCTGGTCTCAGCCAATCATCCGGCTTCGACAGTGATAAAGGGATCTTAGAGTGAGAGAGCAACCAAAAATCAGGGCCCTTGGGAACTGAATAACCTAATATTTCTGAGACTAAAATGGGGCAATAAGGGAGCAATCCCACCATATATGAATCAGCATACCTGGCTCCTTGTGACAATGCAGCAGAGATATTCAACTCTGTTTTATTAAACGGGTCCACATGCAGTTTTGGGCTTTAAGGGAAATGTATCAACCCTTCTGATGAAGACAGGTGGGGAAGTTGCTCATTGTAACCAATCAGGTTCTAGCGATTATCTTATAGAAGGTATTTAATAAAATGATAGTTAGAATCTGATTGGTTGCTATAGGCAATTTCTCCACTTGTACTGTTTAGAAGGTTTGATACCTCTCACCAGGGCCGGCCCGAGCCTAATTTTTTTTGGTAAGCGTATATAGATTTTGGCGCCCCTTGTTGAAATAAAGCCTCATTTTGGTGTGTGAAATATCGAGAGTGCATGTAATAATGTAACAATGACAAAATGGAATCTGTAGATCAAAAGACCAGCTTTATATACATATGGTTATTATTTAATAATATACTTGTGTCACTAGTGTTGGTGTAACCGAGTGCAGTAACTAAAGGTGTCACCGCACATGGACCTTCTCCTGCATCAGACAATGCAGTATGACATACCACCGGACGCAAGCCAGAAAGCTGAAAATCCCAACTAAGGTAAGTTCTAAAGAGGGTGACAGCACTAGGTGACACGGAGAGAGTGACGACAGGGAGAGAGTGACAGCACTAGGTGACAGGAAGAGGGTGATGACAGGGAGAGGGTGATGACAGGGAAAGAATGACGACAGGGAGAGGGTGACAGAGAGAGGGTGACAGGGAGAGGGTGATGCCAGGAGACAGTGAAAGCTGTGGGTGACAGGGAAAGAATGACCAATGGGTGACAGGGACAGGGTGACGACAGGGACAGGCTGAGGATGACAAATACAAAGTAATTAAATTGTCTTACCTGGGGCCAGAACTGCAGCGCGTGGATGGCTCTTCCTAACCCTGGAGGTACTTAATGCCGGGGGTGGTCACGAGATCATGACATCAGATCCCTTCCCCGGCGTCCAAGCAGTAGCACAGCCTCAGAGAGAGAGGAAGCTGGAGTTGGAGGTGACTAGATGAGGAGAGGTGAGAGCGAGGCCCCTCCTCACCCTCCAGAGGAATAAAGACTCCAGTGAGCTGTGTCACTCTGGAGTGGAGGAGCTGAGGGGAGGAGAAGAGAGTGGCCACTCTCTCCTTCTGGCCGTCCCCGGCCCGTCATTTATCAACTTGTGGGCCGGTGTCCAGACAGCGGCTGTAGCAGCATGGCTGGCAGCGGCATAAAAGGAGTCAGTGTGACTCATTGTAATCAATTTCCGGCGTCTTTGGGGGACATCGGCGGCACTCTGCTGCCCATACAACTTGGCGCAGTACACAACTGCGTACCTGGCATAATGGGCCGGCCGGTCCTGCCTCTCACCCTTGGGGTGCTTTTGACATCTATTGGAAACCACTGGACATTGTCAGCGGTTTGCAGGTCTGATAACTAGTATTTACTAACTAGACGGTATGTAATCAGGAAGCTGGCGGTTGAAATGCCGACAAAAAAGAGGAAAGAGAGGGTAGGCGCTTCAACAATTACAGTAAATAAATCTAAAGGCAGCTCACCAGGAAGGAGTGGCTGACCCCTATAAAACCTTAAGAAAAAAACAAAAACAACTGGGAGCGCTAAAAGACACTAGTTATGTATTTAATTAATATATAAAAAATATAATCATGAAGAGTTGATAAAAATGAGTACACATGATAAATAGACCTTTTTATCAAATCTAGAAGATTACCAGAAAAAATGTAAAATAAAATATATCAATGAATAAATATGAATAAAAAAGACACACTGTGGCCATAATCGGTATGAAATACCGCTGGTCGCATGGCCGATTCCCAGCAGCGGCAGCCCGACAGCTGAACAGATCCCGGCAGAGGCAGCCCGACAGCGCTGGAAATCCCGAACGTCCTGAGGTAAGTAAAAACTAACCTAACCTAACCCCCCTAACACTCCTTAGGGGTGCCTAACCCTAACCTCCCCCCCAAGTGCCTAACCCTAATCCCCCCTCTAAGTGCCTAACACTAAGCCCCCACTTCCCCGCTGCCTAACCCTAAGTCCCCCCCGGGGGTGCCTAACCCTATCCCTCCCCCTAGCCTAACCCTAACCCTCCCGGGGGGGTGCCTACCTCTAAGTCCCCCCTGGGTGCCCTAAACCTAACCCCCCCCCCCGCGGCTGTCCAATCGCGGCGCCCGGCATCACTACGATCGGGATGCCAGAGGCGCCTGTCTCCCGGTGTTGGGAAAATGACAGGTGTCATTTAACCCACGCCGGGATAAAGCAGTCGGGAAGCCGGCTGTCGAGATCACGTCAGCCAGTTTCCCGATTGCATCCCCTGTGGCCACAGAAAAGCAGACAAAAATTTGCATGTATAAAAAAGGGGATTTTGCCCAATGGATAAATGTTTGTATGGATATATATATTTTTATCTCTCTCTATTTGGCCACGATTTATATAGAAACAAATCTAAGTTCTGTTGGAGTTGTCCTTGAATGACATGGATCAAATCAGTGTGCACGGCAACCATGTGATGGGCTTATTGCACAAAAATGTGTTCAATCAGCAAAAAATAATCATTAATATAAGTTGCGTCTGGGGATATAGGACTGGATCCACCAGACCGTGACTATATACAGTCTCTGTGCTATAGACAGAAATGGTACCGCACTGCTGTTAATACAGCATAGATCTTGGGAGAGGCCTTTCCTAAAGCATCCAGGAAAGGGATCCTCAGTGCCCTGCGTGTATCCGTACACGCGGAGATGATGACCGTGGTGTAGCGATAGTGTCCACAGACTGTTGTGGAACACAAAGTGAGCTGGCTGAGAGGTCGGCAATCACGTCATGTATTGGTGCCGGAGGCAACTGAAGATTCAGTGAGGATTCAACGATAGTAACGTGTGCACCCTTGTCAACCTTTTCATTGTCGACCTTTTGTACGCAACCCACCATGTAAGTGATGTACTGTAAACAGAACCATATTTCACAATTAAATACTTTAAAAATGGTTTTCGCATTACATGCGTGTTTGGTGTTTATTCACAGTACCACAAAAGAAAGCATCTAAATTAGGGGTGAGCGGGTTCGGATTTCTGAAATCCGAACCCCCCCGAGCCCCCCCGATCCGAGGCCGATCCGAGTCAGGCTCAACTTTTCCCGTCTGACTCGGATCTGAAATCGAGGCAAAACGTCATCATCCCACCTTCCGGGTCTCGCGGGTTTTGAATTCTATATAAGGTACACGCGACGGCGCCATTTTCTCACTCGGCTGTGGACAGTGAAGAGGGAGGGTGGGAGTTAGGGCTGGCTGGGCTGTGTAGTGTAGTGCAGTGTAGTGCTGTGCTGTGCTGCGCTGTGCTGCTGTTGTCCATAGGGGCTGTGTCCACTCCTCCAAAGTCCATAGGGGCTGGCTGTGTTGTGCTGTGCTGCTGTTGTCCATAGGGGCTGTGTCCACTCCTCCAAAGTCCATAGGGGCTGGCTAGACTGTTTTGTGCAGTCAGTTGTCCATAGGGGCTGTGTCCACTCCAAAGTCCTGTGCAGTGTCCCAGTCCTAAAGGGGTGCTGTAGTGTTGTCCAGGGGGTGCTCTGTCCGTCAGGGGTGCTCCCCCAGAGTGCAAAAAAAATAAATATTATTTCTGTTTGTGAATTGTGTGCGCAGTAGCCGCACGTGCAAGTAAAGGGCCCGCTGGCTTGACCATTAAAGGATGCTGTAACCCCCAAAGTGCACTCCAAAGCAAATAAAAAAATATTTTCTGTGTTTGTGAATTGTGTGCACTGTGGCTGCATGTGCATCAACAAAGGAGCAGCGCCAAGCGTGCGCCTGTGTCCCATAAGTAAAGGGCCGGCTGGCTTGTCCATTAAAGGGTGCTGTAACCCCCAAATTGCACTTCAAAAACAATTAAAAAAAATATATTTTTGTGTTTGTAAATTGTGTGCGCAGTAGCCGCACGTGCATCAACAAAGTAGCGCCAAGAGTGCGCCTGTGTCATAAGTAAAGGGCCGGCTGGCTTGACCGTTAAAGGGTGCTGTAACCCCCAAAGTGCACTCCAAACCAAATAAAAAAATATTTTCTGTGTTTGTGAATTGTGTGCACTGTGGCTGCACGTGCATCAACAAAGGAGCAGCGCCAAGCATGCGCTTGTGTCCCATAAGTAAAGGGCCGGCTGGCTCATTTCTTAAAGGGTGGTGTAACCCACAAAGTGCACTAGTCTCCAACAAAAATAAAAAATTATTTTCTGTGTTTGTGTGCGCCTTAGCCGCACGTATATATCAATATAACATAAATGGAGGACCAAACTTTCTCCGATAAAAATAAAATAGGGAAAGATCAAGAACCACTTCCTCCTAGTACTGTTGCTGCTGCTGGGAGTTGTTCATCATCCCAGAGAGGAAGTAGGAACACCGCTACTTTTACTAAACAATTGACCCTCCAACAGTCCTTAGCGAGGAGGATGAAGTACGACAGCAGTCATCCTGAAGCAAAACGTATAACTGAGGCCTTAACTGCTATGTTGGTGTTAGACGTGCATCCGGCATCCGCCATTAGTGCAGTGGGATTTAGACAATTGATGGAGGTAGTGTGTCCCCAGTTCCAAATCCCTTCTAGATTCCACTTCACTAGGCAGGCGATACCGAGACTGTACAGAAACGTCAAAAAAGTGTCCTCAGTGTCCTGAAAAATGCGGTTGTACCCAATGTCCACTTAACCACGGACATGTGGACAAGTGGAACAGGGCAGACTAAGGACTATATGACTGTGACAGCCAACTGGGTAAATGTATCACCTTACGCAGCAACAACAGCAGCGTCACCAGTAGCAGCATCTTAGAAACGCCAGCTCGTTCCAAGGCAGGCTACGCTGTGTATCACCGGTTTCAGTAAAAGGCACACCGCCGACAACCTCTTAGAGAAACTGAGGGAAATCGTCGCCCAGTGGCTTACCCCACTTAGACTCTCCTGGGGATTTGTGATATCTGACAACGCCACCAATATTGTGCGGGCATTACATCTGGGCAAATTCCAGCATGTCCCATGTTTTGCTTACACAATAAACTTGGTGGTGCAGAATTTTCTGAAAAGCGACAGGGGCATGCAGGAGATGCTTTGGGTGGCACGAAAAATTTCTGGCCACTTTTGCCATTCAGCGACTTTTTTTTCCGGCTTTGTGAAATGTGTGGGCTGTAGCCGCACCCACATCCTCAAAGCAACAGCGACAAGCGTGCGTCTGTCTGTTAAAGGGTGGTGTAACCCTCAAAGTGCGCTCCACAAACAATAAAAAAATTCTTCTTTTTTTTCTGTCTTTGTGAATTGTGTGGGCTGTAGCCGCACCTGCATCCTCAAAGCAGCAGCGACAAGCGTGCGTCTGTCTGTTAAAGGATTACATCGGTGACAGCATCCAAGTAGGCATGTCAGACAGTCCGTACATGTACTGGCAGGAAAAAGAGGCAAATTGGAGGCCTCTGTACAAACTGGCTCTGTTTTACCTGAGTTGCCCCCCCTCCAGTGTGTACTCCGAAAGAGTGTTTAGTGCAGCCGGGAACCTTGTCAGCGAAAGGCGTAGGAGGTTGCTTTTTTTCAAAAAAATACAGATCCAAAACACAAAACCCAGAACCCAAAACACGGAAGGGTGGTTTTGGCAAAACCAATCCAGATCCAAAACATGAAGAAAGATCCAGATCCAAAACCAAAACACAAAACACGAAAAGTGGCCGGTGCACACCCCTAATCTAAATCCATGTCTACCATTATTGAGGGTGATGAAGTGGCAGTTACAGTATATGTAACAGAATAGTGTGCATAGTGCCCTCAGGACACATGTTTGCATTGTGTTTAAAAAATGTTTATTGTGTAGATCCAAAGAAGTAAACGGGTCTGGAGACACCCAGTGCGCACACTGACTATCCCTGCATGCCGGAGGCTTTTTCAGCCTGAACCACTCTCATCACTGTCGCCGGGGATACTGGGCTGTCAGCGCTGTCGGCTCCTCTTCTATGACAGTAGCCGCCCCCCCCTCATGATGCCACTATGTAGGTCCATCAAGGGCTGTGGCCCCCCTCCATTGCCAAATCCTCCACTTCAAACTGCACCAATTCCTCTGGTCACTGTATCTTTAAGGGACACATCCACTTTACCTTGTGCGCAACCAGCAGGTGATATAAACATTATAGTGGTAAAAACACTATAGTGTACTAAAGCACCTTTTCCTTCTAACAGCCAGCATTTGTACAGTGTGTGTGTGGCATTTTCAGGCACTAATTCCAGTCTTACTTTTAGAGCAGTTTTAACGATTGTTTTTAAGGTCCACAATCATTACTAAAGCTACGCTTAAGTTTTATCATATTTTATGTCTTAACAGTGAGTACAGTATAGAATGTTTATTTTCACCATCAAAGATTGAGCCAGCCCTTTAGACACTGACCGCAACACGCCCGAGCCCCCCCTTGTTACCACCCAGAAGCGCCCACTAAAAATCACTCTCTCTGCGTCCAGATTCGTTCTGTGCCTCACACCAGTAACCATCAGGATGCATGCGCAGTGCGATCCGGAGACTGATAACACTGGCCGCTTGCCTCCGATATCGGCACAGCGTCCTTCTCTAAATCAGGCCCATAATAACTATATAAGCATTAGAGGACAATTCTACATAAAGCTAAAAAAATTAAATAAAACTAAAAAAAAGAAAAAACTTCTGGTGGGCATTTGATAAGATAAAATAAAAAACAAACACATTCACCCCTTTAGTATTCTTCACATTTTAATAAGTTTTACATTATGTAATAAAACTGGATATATTCAGGAATTCTCACCACTGAATAACACAAAATATGCTGTAATGTCAAGATTAAACCCCTGAAGTTTATTATTTTTAAATTAATTCATTAAAAAAAAAAACTATTAAAGCAGGCTTTCCTCATCCTCTGCCCTCTGTAATGAGAAGTGTGATAATACATAAGTCTTTACCAGCAAGTTTCTCCCATTCTTATTTGAAAAATGGTTTGAGTTCCATCAACTTGGGTGAAGACCACTGAGGAACAGTTATTTCTCAATTATTCCGTAGATTGTAAATGGGATTGAGATCTGGGCTTTGCCCGGGCCACTCCACTTTTTGTTTATGTAACCCACTCTAGTTGAATTTTACTGTATGTTTTAGGTTGTGGTTCTCCCAAAGTCTAGGTCTGTTTGAGATTTCTATATTCAACTCCATCTAGTTTGCGATCGCAGTGGCCAAGCAGACCCATTACAGGAAGTGACCATTTTGGGGTGTTTGGGGAAACGCAGGCGTGTCAGTACGTTTGAACTTCATTACAGGGGCGTGCAGAAATTAGCCTCTGCAATGGCATACGCAGCTTGAGTACTCACTGCGTGCAATGAAGTTAGCAATTTCTAAGTAAGGTCAGGGCTGCTGCAATTCTGCGTGAGGGGCCGATGGTACTCAATGTTACCAATGTTTATTAAGGTTTGCAAAGTATTACGGAAGTGAGGGTAGTGGGAGGCAGTGGGTGTCTCTATGCTGACAGTGCGACGGCATTACAATTGCATTCATTAGCATATTTTCGCAGCATACCGGCTTGCGATTACGGAGCTGCGATCGCAATAGCGATCCTTGCTGAATCAGGCCCATTGTTACTTCTCTAGGTTGCTTTGTCTTTTAAATCTAGCGACTTAAACTGGCCATACACCAGACCAACTTTCCTCCAACCATCCAACTAGTTGGTTGGTTGAAATGAAAATCAGGTAATGCATGGGAACAAATGACAATCAGCCTTTTCCTCCCAAACACTGGAAAATGGACAAGAGCTGTTGTTCAGATAAGTTGTTTAATTCAAAAAGATTTAACCAATTTGCCTGAACGACCTTTTTCGTGTTTTCTGGTGTTTGGAGGCAAATTGCTAATTGTCATTTGCTTCCATACATTACCAGATTTTAATTCCAACTGTAGAACTGTAGACCATGTCGACAATTTGTGCTTGGCGACTTTCTTACATGTTGACCTTTAGTGTGTTAACATTTTGTCCATGTCGACCTATTGACTGTCTAACATCTGCTGTCTATCTTAAATCACACCCCCTGATACTGTACTTTCTACGCACAAGGCGCTGTCTGAGCCTCTGTAGCCATGGGGCATCCTTCCTTACCAGGTCACTAAACCGGCGCTGTAGTGACCGGATTGATCTAACCCAGCCTACTTGGGACAGGATATCACGCCCTAGCATTTATAAATGCCCAGCGTTTCTCAGCATTGCTCAGAAGCGGCTGATCCCTCCACTCAAGGAGGATCTGCAACTCTCTTCTGGAATAGGGACGCTGCCTCACAGCCATTTTCTAAAACATACAATACTGTAATAGCAGTACGCAAGGATGCACAACGCCTGATAATACCGCATTGGAGCGCACGCATGCGCAGGACATGAAATTACTGTCCGCACACCACTTTCTGTAGTGCTGCAGCGACTGGCACTTCCGGCTATGTGTCGAGTAGCGACATGTTGTACAAGCTCCACTGGGCATGCGTGGGATCTCGCAAGCATCGCGAGATCCCATGTGAAGCTGTCGCAGCAGGGACAGCTCTGGCAGTGCCGACAGTGCCGCAAGTGTGTTGCATAAAAAACACAGTCAGTTTGTAATCCAGAGACCACTCTTTCACTCAGACCCCACTACTAGTTACTAGTCATGAAATCACTACACTACAGTACAGTGTATGAGTGCCGCACACCACTTTCTTGAGCACACAGCGCATCAGCCTAGTGCTGATGCACTGTGTGTCACTCACTTCATTGGGCATGCACAGTACTATGAGACTCCATACGCCTTAGCATAGCGTGACTAGCAGGGAGCTACATGATGTATGGAGCGCCGCACACCAGTTTCTTGTGCAGCTGCTGCAGCAGGCACATTGTCGACAGTTCCGCAAGTACAGCATAAAACGCACAGTCCATTTGTAATATAGAGACACTTCTTTCTGGGTTGAGATTTGTAGTTCAGTGATGTTTTTATACAGTGCCCTTCATACTCAACTGTTCATTTCTTAGGCATGTTATCACTGTGTGAGTGCCGCACATCCCTGCAAAATAATGTACTGTAGCACGACGCATGGAATAGCAGTGAGTTTTCTAAAATGAGATGTGCATGTATCTAGCACTGTAATAATGACAGCAGAACACATGTATAATTTGTTTTTCAAAAGTGTACTCAAGACTCACACATCGAATGCTTCAATAATTTATTACACATTCAATTACTGATGACAACTATAGCGTACAGAATGACAGGTACAGTCAGCCAATGAGCGGGCAGTGATACAGACATTACATTGTCTTTTTTTATGCATGTGCAGTGCAGTTTAGGAAAAGCGACATCTGGTGGACAGAAACTTGTACTACACTCTCCGACTTTTCCAGCACTACAGTATGTTATGATGTGACTCCATATGCCACAGCATAGCGCGCCTCGCATGGCGCGCTGCATAGCATATGGAGCAATTAACTATCTGGGCATAACTGGTGTTGGATGGTGGGAGGAAAGTTGGTCTGGTGTATGGCCATCTTAAATCGTAGAAACTGCGCAGATGCCTGCAATTCGTAGGCTATTTCATTTGGGCCATTCATTTAAATTCCATAGAACCCAGAAATTTGGACAGTACTGAAAAAATTGCTCAGCGAGTTCATGTACCTTTTCCGCACGTAGTCATTTATTTTTAAAGTTGAAACTAAAAATCTGTGTAATTTATCCTTTATCTCTTATATGGTATTTTATGTTATGTATTGACATTATTAAATAGACAAGCGCTCTGCTGTCAATTATTTTAACATATGAACATTTTCCTCTCAGAACAAGATGAATTCTGATGAACAACATACAAGGTGTGGACTGACTGGTCAAACTCACCCTACCCCTCCCTCTCCTTCCCACACTGTCCTCTTGCCTGTGATTCTGATCCTCAGCACCATGTCCATGGACACAGCTGGATTAGAGGAGGACAGGAGCCCTGGAGCCTCCACACATAGGGGATCCTTACACACAAAAGTAGCTCAACCACTTGACTAGTGTGGTTGCATGAGATGTGACAACACCAGACTGGGCTTTTCCTGACACGGTTACATCTGAAGTGACAATGTCAAAGGGGTCTGTCGGTGGCTGCTTGCAGCTCACCTTCCTGCAGCTGCCTGGCTCAGGCCACCTGTCCAGCCCTTCAGTTGCCAGGTAAAAATCTTCTTGCTGGTCGAGCTACAGAAGAGGGGCAATCCTAAAAGAATTGCCCACCCGCAGGAATACAGTCTTCCTAATAGTCACCCCTGACCCCTGGGACCTTCTACTCTCCCCATCTAAGCTCAGAAGACATTACGTTGGTCTCTCATTGAAATAAAATAAACATCAAATTATGTACAGTTTTTCATTTACAAGTCTCCAGCTCCTGTTTTTCTCAGCGTACTCTATGGGCTTGATAAAACAGCTCAGTAACTATGATGTGCACAGCTGGCTCATGTATTATATGGAACAGGCGGCAACAGACAGGATATTATTGGGCAGTCGCAAACACTACCTCACAGGTACCTTAACAGTTAATGATCATAGGCTCATAAAACATATAGCAGTATTCCAACCGGTTGTGAGCTTTTTTCACCCCTTCAATTAACAAACGTACCAATGTTTTTCCCCCATGACCTCTCCATGTGTGACAAAGTCCTCCAAAGTTCTTCCAATAAATGCAGTCAAGTGCATGTTACATTTCATTGTCGGTCACTTTGCTTGTTTGCACTTAATGACTGATGAGTAACAACAAAACTGCCTTCTCTCCTCTCTGGGATTGTGGTCACCACTTTCTGGAGGGGGTAAGTTAACCATAAGTGGCCACAGCTTCCCACTGACTGTCTATCTAATCACATCATTATGCTACAAAGTAAACTCCACTGATAGCAAATATTATAATTTCCCTGACCCTCTGCACTCCATGTCAGTCTGAGCACAGCATCATTGTTCTCCAGAATACACAATTTCCTGCCAAAACACATAACACCAGGGCACTAGACTATTCCCATAAACACTAGTCCAGTTTCTATCTTTATCTGCAGCTGCAGATATTTTCATTTTCCGTTTCATTCCTCTGGGGAAAAATAACCGTAGCCGGACAAAGAGCTGAACTGCTTCATGGTTGGCAAATCTATGACAGTATAGTCAAACCTGACAGAGCGAGAGCTAAAAATGTCAGCAACTTAAAAACCTGCCAGTTCTACAAATGGCACTGGCAACATTCTGCTAGTTTGCAAAAACGCCCCCATCCACAAAAGGTTATCAGTGAGTGAGTGGCACTGCACTGATTGAGTCTGCCACCAAGTGGACAGGCCTGGCCTTACACACCAAACTCAGAAAACGCCTGTCAGCCGATGTTAATGTAAATCAGTGACATAAACATACTTAAATTCATACATACTTAGTTTATTGTCCTCTTTGTAACCACCCCTTTTGATAATATACTAATACACTAATTATATAACAAATAGATTGTCTTTAGAATTTAAGCTCTCACGAGCAGGGCCCTCTAACCTCTTGTGCTTCTCCTTAATTACACTTGGATGCTTACATCCTGTTGCTTATTTGAGTGTTATGATCACTAATGCAGCAATGTGTATAAACCATGTCCTTGTCCTGCTTTGTATTGTACTGTAAGTCGCTGGTTTCTTGTTCACTTATTTGTTTATGTACTTTGTAAGGCGCTGTGGAACACTTGTGGAGCCATATAAATAAAGTATAATAAATAATAATAATAAATATCTACTGGATATCGGTCTCTTTATAAAACCACCATGGTTATGCCAAATAGCCCCTCTCGGCGCTCCAGGTCCTGGGCGACTCGGCTGCACCGAGCATCTTCTTTTTTGTACATCTGTGTGCAACTGAGTCTGAATTTGTGAAAAATGTGAGCGGCTGCAGCTTTTCCTCATGCCAAGATCCATTCTGCTTAATCAGCGACTTTGTACATGTGTAAAACCAATTCCTGTGTGATTAATATCGCAGCTCAGCGTCTCTACACTGTGAACGGCTGTTTCGCTAAATCTGCGATGCAATTGAGATGCAAAATTTAAAGAAAAATATGGTACGCTATTCCTCTCGGATCGTCAGCTTCATGACGGATGTCTTGCGCTGTATGGAATATAGGTATAAATACACATCTGTAATGACAGTTTCAGCCATGTTTTAAGCTAAAAGGAGGAAGAAATGTTTATTCATTCCATGGTTTTTATTCCCAGATTAGTATTTGTACAAGTTAGGGGTGTGCACTGGCCACTTTTCGTGTTTTGTGTTTTGGTTTTGGATCTGGAACTTTCTTCGTGTTTTGGATCTGGATTGGTTTTGCCAAAGCCACCCTTCCGTGTTTTGGGTTCTGGGTTTGTGTTTTGGATCTGTATTTTTTTTAAAAAAAGCATAAAAATAGCTAAAATCACAGAATTTGTGGGTTTTTCTGCTCCTATGCTATTATTAACCTCAATAACCTTAATTTCCACTCATTTCCAGTCTATTCTGAACACCTCACACCTCACAATAGTGTTTTTCTGTCCAAAAGGTTGCACCAAGGTAGCTGGATGACTATGCTAAGCGACACGAGTGGGCGGCACAAACACATGGCCCATCTAGGAGTGACACTGCAGTGGCAGACAGGATGTTAGTTTGAAAAACTAGGCCCCAAACAGTACATAATGCAAAGAAAAAAAAGAGGAGCAAGATGGAATTGTCCTTGGGCCCTCCCACCCACCCTTATGTTGTATAAACAGGACATGCACAACAAACCAATCATTTCAGTACCAGGGTCTGCCACACGACTGTGGCTGAAATGAGTGGTTCGTTTGGGCCCCCACAAAACAAGCTGGCAATTAATCTGTCCCTGCACAAACTGGCTCTATGGAGGCAAGATGTCATTCTCATCCTCCTCATCGACCAATTCGTCACCCTCTTCAGTGTTGTGTACATCCTCATCCTCACAGAGTATTAATTTGTCCCCGCTGGAATCCACCACCACAGGTCCCTCTGTACGTTCTGGAGGCTGGTCTCCCTGGAAGAATTGATAATTCATTTTTATGAACATCATCTTCTCCACATTTTGTGGAAGCAACCTCCTACGCCTTTCGCTGACAAGGTTCCCGGCTGCACTAAATATCCTTTCGGAGTACACACTGGAGGGGGGGCAACTCAGGTAAAATAGAGCCAGTTTGTACAGGGGCCTCCAAATTGCCTCTTTTTCCTGCGAGTACAGGTATGGACTGTCTGACATCCCTACTTGGATGATGTCACCAATGTAATCCTCCACCATTCTGTCAGTGGGGATAGTATCATATGCAGTGACAGTAGATGTGTCAGAAATTGTTGGCTCGTCCTTCAGTCCGGACCAGATGTCCAAACCGGCCCTTGACTTATGACACAGGCGCACACTTGGCGCTGCTACTGTGTTGATGCACATGCGGCTACAGCGCACACAAGTCACAAACACAGAAAAAAAATGTTTTTTATTTTTTGGAGCACTTTGGGGGTTACACCACCCTTTAACAGACTTATGGGACACAGGCGCAAGCTTGGCATTGCTCCTTTGTTGATGCACGTGCAGCTACAGTGCACACAATTCACAAAGACAGAAAAAAAAGAAGAATTTTTTATTTTTTGTGGAGCGCACTTTGAGGGTTACACCACCCTTTAACAGACAGATGCACGCTTGGCACTGCTGCTTTGAGGATGCACGTACAGTGCAAACAATTCACAAACACAGAAGAAAATGTTTTATTTTTGTTGGAGTGCACTTTGGGGGTTACACCACCCTTTAACAGACAGATGCACGCTTGGCGCTGCTGCTTTGAGGATGCACGTACAGTGCATAAAATTCACAAACACAGAAAAAAAATAATATTTTTTGGAGTGCACTTTGAGGATTACAGCACCCTTTAACGGATGAGCCAACTGGCCCTTTACTTATGACACAGGTGCACACTTGGCGCTGCTCCTTTGTTGATGGACGTGCGCCAACAGCGCACACAATTCACAAACACAGAAAATAATTTTTTATTTTTGTTGGAGTGCACTTTGGGGGCTTACACCACCCTTTAAGAGATGAGCCAGCTGGCCCTTTACTTATGGGACACAGGCGCACGCTTGGTGCTGCTCCTTTGTTGATGCACGTGCAACCACAGTGCACAGAATTCACAAACAGAGAAAATAATTTTTTATTTTGTTTGGAGTGCACTTTGGGGGTTACAGCACCCTTTAACGATCAAGCCAGCTGGCCCTTTACTTATGACACAGGCGCACGCTTGATGCTACTTTGTTGATGCACGTGCGGCTACTGTGCACACAATTCACAAAAAAAAAAATATATTTTTTAATTTTTTTGGGAGTGCACTTTGGGGGTTACAGTACCCTTTAACAGACAAGCCAGCCAGCCCTTTACTTATGGGACAAAGGCGCACGCTTGGCACTGCTTCTTTGTTGATGCACGTGCAGCCACAGTGCACACAACTCACAAACACAGAAAATAATTTTTTATTTTGTTTGGAGTGCACTTTGGGGGTTACACCACCCTTTAACAGATGAGCCAGCCGGCCCTTTACTTATGACACAGGTGCACGCTTGGCGCTTTGTTGATGCACGTGCGGCCATAGTGCACACAATTCACAAACACAGAAAATATTTTTTTATTTTGTTTGGAGTGCACTTTGGGGGTTACAGCACCCTTTAATGGTCAAGCCAGCAGGCCCTTTACTTATGACACAGGCGCACGTTTGACGCTACTTTTTTGATGCACGTGCGCTACTGCACACACAATTCACAAACACAGAAAAAAATATATATATATTTTTTGGAGTGCACTTTGGGGGTTACAGCACCCTTTAACGGACAAGCCAGCCGGCCCTTGATTTATGACACAGGCACATGCTTGGCGCTACTTTGTTGATGCTACTACGCACACAATTCACAAACACAGAAAAAAAATATTTTTTTTTTGGAGTGCACTTTGGGGGAGCACCCCTGATGCACAGATCAGCCCCTGGACAACACTACAGCACCCCTCTAGGACTACAGCCTTTATGGGACACTGCACAACACAGTCCAGCCAGCCCCTATAGACTTTTGAGTGGACACAGACCCTATGGACAACTGACTGCACAACACAGCCCAGCCCGCTCCTATGACAGTAGCACAACACAGCCCAACCTGCCCCTATGGACAACAGCAGCACAACACAGCCCAGTCAGCCCCTATGGACTGAGTGGACACAGCCCCTATGGACAACAGCAGCATAACACAGCCCAGTCAGCCCTAGCTCCCACCCTCCCTCTTCACTGTCCACAGCCGGAGTGAGAAATGGCGCCGACGCGGGGATCTTTTATAGAATCCAAAACCTGCGAGATCCAGAAGGCGGGATGATGATGATTTGCCTCGATTTCAGATCTGAGTCAGGCGGGAAAAGTTAAGCCTGACTCGGATACAACTCGGATCGGGGGGGCTCGGGGGGGTTCGGATTTCAGAAATCCGAACCCGCTCATCCCTAGTACAAGTGTATGATACTGCATCAAAGATAGCAAAAACATTTAAATTATTGGTAAGCTAATATCTTCTGTTGTCAAAAAGATATGCTCTTTGTCCTGAGAGGGAATGGGTATGAAATACCGCCGGCCGCATGGAGCACAGTGCGACTCAGCGGAAGCCCGACAGCGCTGGAAATCCCGATCGTGGATAGGTAAGTATCCACTAACCTAGCCCTCCTAACCCCAACCCTCCATGTGGCCCCCCTAACCCTAACCCTCCATGCGGCCTTTGCACAGGGCACCACAGGGCAGGGGGCGCTGTTTGGCCCTGTCAAATTTCGATTTATTATCATTCTCACTTGTAGTTTCCTCTTATTTCATCCCCAGCATCTCCTGGCCTCCCCTATCTCTTCCCTGGCCCTTCCCCATGAGGCCGTTCCCCTTTATTGGGTGCATTATGTTCCTTTGAAAAATGAGGGGGGGCGGCAATGCTTTTTCTGGCACAGGGCACCAAAAAGTCTAGTTACGGCTCTGCATGCCACATCCATTTTAATTACGAGACTGTTCTATTAAATAGAGTCCTACAGTATTTTTATTTATAATAAAATCGCCATTATACTTTTTCCCATCCATCTGGATAACAGATCTGATATCTGTAGTAAAAACACTTATATACACACAGGTGCATAGTTACATATGGCTCCTAATCTCAATCCCAGTTTGCAAAGTTTTGTCACTGGAATATGCAGTCCCTGGATATTACCCTAGTTTTCAGTATTGTTTAATTACACTGGATGCAACTGCACTAAATAGTCTTAGCTTGGCGTGTAATATTATACTTATGTTAGGGATGTACCTTACAATGCAAAGCAAAATACATTGGGCCTTATTCAGAGGTGGACGCTGCGTCTGGTGCTGGAGTCGCGACTGCGATAATGTGCAAGTGCTAGTATCAGCCAGGGGCAGATTGGGGTGGAAGACCAGTCTGGGAAATTTCTGCAGCAGCCCTAAATGGGAAGCGGTGGAGTCTGTGAAAAGGGTGGGATCTGATAGCATATCTAAATGGATCTGATGGTATATAAGGGGCATGTAGAGAGAAAGAAAGAGACATCAGAGAGAGATGGGGGAGGGAGAAATAAAGAGACGAGGAGCGAGAGAGAGATGAGAGATGTTTTTTTCCTCATCATTTTTCAATGTACAGTCCCCTTTCCTCTATATAATAATACTGCCACATATCAGTGTGTGCCAGGAGCTGTGTTATTCCTCCTCATATATCACTGTACAGTCCCCTCTCCTCTATATAATAATGCCACATATCAGTTTGTGTGCTGGGAGTGGTTTTATTGCGCCTTATATCATTGCATGGTGCCTTCACCTCTTTATAATAATAATAATAATAATAATAATAATAATAATAATAATACCAGGTGTAAACTGTGTTATTCCCACTCATATATCACTGTGCTGTCCCCTCTCCCCTATATAATAACAATACCACATATCAGTGTGCTGGGGGCTGTGTTATTTCCCTTCAAATGTCACTGTACTGTCCCCTCTCCTCTATATAATACCACATATCAGTGTACTGGGAGCTGTGTTATTCCCTCTCATATATCATTGTGCTCTCCCCTATATAATAACAATACCACATAGTGCGGGCTGGGGACTGTGTTATTGCCCCTCATATATCACTGTTCTGTTCCCTCTCCCCTATATCATCTCCTATATCATAACATATCAGAGTGATGGGAGCTGTGTTATTCCCCCTCATACTGTATATCGCTGTACTGTCCTCTCCCCCATATATGTGGTACCCCAGAACCTGGGAGTACCTCATGTTGTGTACCCTTACATATGTGTTGCTGGACATTTGAATGTATTCATTGGTGACAGTGGACAATGTAGCCAGCTTCAGGAGCTGGCGTGCGGCTGGAGAGACTGGACTTCCAATGCAATAGAGAAACAGTGCCCCGTGACCAGAGGGGTTTGTACTGACAGTTGGGCGGCAGTGGTTGTGTGCAGTTGGTAGGAGAGCTGTGAAGGTGAAGCTGCGCTGCGGAGGGCCGCTGATGGAGCTGCTAGAGAGTGCCGGGAGCTCAGTGAACTGAGTGCTGGCAGCCATTAGAGCCTTCTGACCCGCCTCCCTTAGTGAGGAACAGCAGCCGAAGGTGTTCCTGGGTGGAGCCACAGTTTGATGACAGTGACTGGAGGCTGTACCGGACCCTGCAGGCACAGAAAGGAGTCGTGGTTATCGCGGGGGGTAAGAGGCTTGGCCGCACACACTCTTCTACAACTACCCGCTAACAGTGGCCCGCAGCTACAGCCCTATGTATAGTGCCCAGCAATAACCTCCCCAGACACCAGTGCAGAAAAGGAGTTATAATTAATAAGTGTCTACAGCCTGAAACTTTATAAGCCGCATAAGCCGCACAGAGCCTTAGACTTGGTCCTTGGGACTTGTGGGCAGGAGAGTCCCCGTAAGGAGCTGCAGGAGTTGCGTATAATAAATCCCATCCGAGCAGCTCTGTGTGCAGTAGGAGAGGCAGAGCCATCTAACACACTGTCACAGTAGTCCGTTTGTAGCAACAAGGTTGCAGCACTATTGACATTAACATTGTTGCAGAGTCTGTCAGCCAGGATTAAAAAGAGAGACAATTGCATTTAGGAGCAACGTAGCTTTATATTAACCCACAATGGAGCTATTTCTGCTTAAGCAGGATACAGTCAGACCTTTCAGCTAATAACCCGGGCAACGCAGTGTACACTCAGGAATATTTAATACAGTATTAATTCATGAACTAATAGCTTCTGGCCAGTAAAGCTTGGGGAAAATAATCCGCAAACTGAGAGACTAATTTAAGGACTGTTAGTTATTGTCTTACTGTTTAGTTATAGCATTTAAGTTAATCTGTGGTAGGGAAAGTATTGCATGCATTAACCTCTTAAAACCAACAGGAGAGTAATCCCTACCTATTGCGAGGGAGCTGTGTTCCTGAATAATAAAACCTGAATTGTTGTTGTTTTTCTCGTGTGAACTGTAACTGTAACTGTTATTGTAATTGAACTTAAAACTTTTACTACGAAAGTGTTATGTTGTTCACCATGTTCATCACTTATAAATTTATTGTAAAACTATTATCTATTGACATTGCATGATCTTATCTTATTTACTTGTTTGTCTCATGTTAGCCCTTACCTCTCTGTATAAAAATCAAGAACCTATCCTCAATATTATCTGAGACTTCTTCGTGGTACCATGTTTTACCAGGGTGTCACATATATAATAATAATAGCACATATCAGTGTGCCGGGAGCTGTTATTCCCCCTCATATACAGGGCCGTAACTAGGGTGGTGCGACCTGTGGCACAGGGCACCGCAGGGCAGGGGGTGCTGTTTGGGCCTGTCAATTTTACTGTTTATTATCATTGTCACTTATAGCTTCCTCTTCTTTTATCCCCAGCAGCTCATGTCCTCCTCTATCTCTTCCCTGGCCCATCCCCATGAGGCCTTCAGGTGCAGTATCTTATGTCCCTATTTAAAAAACTGGGGGGGAGCACTGCTCTCTATGGCATAGGGCAGGGGGACATGGCCAGACAGATGACTGATGTTTGTGGATGTGACGGGGGAAGTGTCACGTGATTGCATCATTTTGGCCCCACCCCCGCTACACAATGCCAATAATACAGGCCTTGTGAAGCAGGCGGCGTGGCCAAAATTACGCAATTCAGCGTGACTCATGTTAACAGTTAATCGGGGAGGGGGGTCGGGGGGTTTGGCGGCTGCCGGGAGCCTTGCTTGCCTTTCTGGGGGGACGGGAGCTGCACACAATTATTGGGAGGCTCCCAGCCGAATCGGGAGGGTAGGCAACCCTGCCTCTACTGTAATTGATAAAAATAACCCCCATATCAGAGTGTGCTGGGAGTTGATAATTAACACTCCCTCCCTATACGAACCCTGCCAGTCTTCAGTCTCCCTAGAGCAGGGATGGGGAACCTCAGGCCCTCTGAGCTTTTTTCTGCTAGCCTCATCTGGCTAGCAGGGTGCCTAGAATGGCACACTGCAGCCAGAATTTATGCAGCAGTACCGCCTGGAGCATCCTTAGGATGCTTCAGATGGTCACACCGCTGCCCTTACAGCTCCCTGGAACGTCCTCAGGATGCTCCGGGCATTGCTGTAATCACCAGCAATTGTGGCCCCGCCCTCTGTGATGTCAAATGGAGGGGGCGTGGCCTCAACTAGGCCCGCAAAATATGTTATATATATCAAAATGGCCCTTGGCAGAAAAAAGGTTCCCTACCCCTGTCCTAGAGGGTCAGTTACCAGCCTTTTTCCAATGCTGGTCTCACTGCTCCCACAGTCACAGCATGGCCTTGGTGAAAGAGGAGTGGGTCTTGCCTCCTTCTGCACTTTCAGCAGCCACCAGTGAGAGACTCCTCCGTGTCTCCGCCGCGTTCTGATCAAAGAACAGGAGTCAGCACCATGCAAAGAAGGAATAGGCACATGCATTTCAGTATACGTCATATTCATTTCAGCATACGTCATATCCATTTCAGCATATGTCATATCCATTTCAGCATACGCCATATCCATTTCAGCATATGTCATATCCATTTCAGCATAAGTCATATCCAGAAAGCAATAACTTAGTTATATGACATATCCAGAAAGCTGTAATTTTGACTTGAGCGGCCCCTCATAGAATAGTCCAGTGATGCTGCTCAGGCTGTGCTGTCTAATGAGGAGGTCTCACTGGTGGTTGGGAGCGGTAACTGCAAGGCAGTGTTTCTGGCAGCCGAGAGAGACTGTGCTGACTGTGCACGGCCCAGCTGGCCCCAGTCATCTGACGTGCAGCTCTCTCCGCCGCTGCTGCTCACACATACAGCCGCAAAGGCACAACTCCTAGAGCAGTGCCCTATGTGCGGTCACAGCAGTGAAGGCCCTGAAAGGTCTGCTAATGAGAGAAATGTCCAGCCCAGTGGGAAGTACCCTGGTTTCCCGGCGGCCCAATCCGCCCCTGGTATAAGCCTACCCCCGGCCTGCATGAGCAAGTACTGAAACGCCCACTTTCTGCATCACTGCACGCTGTAACACTGCTGATTTTTGACACGCCACCATCGATGTACCATCGCTTGCGCCATCGATACTATGGCAGGTACAGTTTCTCCATCTGAACATGACCTCTGTGGCTGTGGCTGTGCATCTGGGAATGCAGCCACTTCTACCGACACACCCACAGCACTTCCAGAACACGACCATGTGACTGACTTTTTTGTGTGTTCACTTCAGGCCACATCCCAGTCACCATCCATAAACGCCCATCACTTTGCCACCCCATATCTCATACGTCTATCCAGATCTCAACAGCACCTTTGTGTGTGCACCTCTGTGTAACACATGCGTTGTAGGGGTACCCAGAACTTTTTGCTCATCCGCAGTTGAAACTATCTGAACATCGGCATTATGTGGATCTCCGAAACAGGTCCATTGTGTCAAAGATTAGTTAACCTGCCATTGTGGGGTTTTTATGTTCTCCCCGTATTTCCATGGGCTTTCTCCGGATGCCGATTTTCACGTACTGAAGTTGAGCAATTTTTCGCAACTGCGCATGCTCAAAAATTTCTTAAAACCCCTATAGCGCATGAGTTACACAAAGTGTATACACAGAGGTGCTGTTGCCATCAGGACAGACGGTATCAGAAATGTAGTTGAAAAGTAATGGCCGTTCCTGGGTAGTGACTGGGAGTTGAGTAGAAACAAAAGCAAAAATGGTCCGTTCAGTGGGCCTGATTCAGACCCGGTCACTATCTGCGTACGCTCACTCTCAGCACATGCAAATTTGTCAAAGTGACGCCACGGGAAGCGATCGCTCGCCAAGGCATATGCACGCCCACCATGTCTTAGCAAGCGGCCACTTTGTGTGAGCGTACGCCCAATCTTACAGGCAGAGCTGCCCACCAGCAACACGTCATCTCCAGGAAGTGTATTAAAACATTGGTATATCGGGCACCATCTGATGCTAACGCAGTGCTTGCGGTTGCTTTACCCTACCGCAAGCACTGCGAGGACTTCAGTGTAAAAAAAAGGCAAGTGACGTGTACTATGACGCTGCCTGTTAATTATGCACGCCTCGAAAATGGCGTTGAAACACTCAGGCATGCCTGCGTTCGCAAATCCAAACCCCCATTTTTACTGGACTGCCCCTATCACCACCCACAAACGGCCTCCCCTGTCACTCACTCTGCTGGGCTGGCTGTGCTGGGCGAGCAAGCAGTCTATGATCGCATTGTGTAGTTCATACACGCGCACATGCGATGCATACGCATGCACAGATTAGCAAACATCGGCAATAGCTAGCGCGCTGCTGATAGCGACCGGGTCTGAATCAGGCCTAGTGAACGCGATAAGGGAGTGTCGCTGGGGATGTTGTTGTGGTGTCTGGTTTGGAGCACCTGCATTAGACGCGCTTATTGAGGCTGAATTATACAAGTTATACCCCTTTCACACAGAATGTGTTCAAAATCCGAGCTTTTATCTGTGCGGGGTCGGTTTTCCAGTTCTAGCCTGTCCCCCATTTCATACAGTAAAGCACTTACCTTTTCCTTTACCGGTTCTCCAACCCCGGTAAAAACCAGGGTCGAAGTCTCGGGAATTACTTCCCGGGTTGGCCCTTTCATACAGGACAAATACCTGTATTGATCTGCAAATTACGGGGTAAAAGTGCTTTACATGGTAATTTGCTTTTCTGTGTAAAAGAGGTATAACTGAACAGTATGAGAAATGTAGTGTAACACCAATGCTTCCGAGGTTTTCATTGTGGAAACGCTGCCTAGTTCTCCCTTTTCTCTAGGCAAGCTGTTGGAATGAATGATCACACAGCACTTAATTTCCCTGCTAATGAAGTCTGTGGCTTTTTATATAAGCGGGCAATAGACTTAAATTATTATTTTCCTTCCCTCAAGGTAATGGGTCAGCGAATGTGTCAGCAATTATGCTAATTACAAGATAAATATCCCTGTATGATATCATGTTGGTTCCTGGATCCTGGAAAGAAAACAGACACATTGGGGTAAATCCAATTAGCCACAAGGGGTGTGAATGGGATTCGTTTTGCCGTTGCCACGGCGTTCAAACGCTGCCAACTGCACCGCATCTCGCACCCCTCGCGGCCCTCTTTTAGGCTGAATTTGCTTAATTTTGTAAGCAGCCCTATGGGGCTGAAAACTGTTTTGAGCGAATTCAGGCTGCTGTCAAGCGTGGACGTTGTCGTGATAACTCGCACCCACGAGTGCATCGTGCATAATTAGATTGACCCCATTGAGAACACTGGCCGCTGATTCTCTGTATAAGTGAATATTGTCTCATTGATTCTGCTCTGGGGCTGTTTGTGAGCACTTCATTCATTAATTGATTTATTAATTAAATGGACACAGATACAAGGAGAATCAGGCCCAGGTCCTCCAACATCCATAAACAATTGTACATGAGTAGTGTACATACAAACACTTTACTTTGGGCCTGATTCAGAGCCACTCGTATGTGGCAGCTCGTTCGCTCCGAGCGATGTTTGCCCAACTGCGCATGCGAAATTCATGTGCTCGCAAAATAGCGAATGCCTGCTATTTTGAGTGACAGGATGAGGCGTATGTGGGTGGTAACAGGGGAAGGTACTTGAAAACGGGGAGTGGAGATCCGATCGCAGGCATGCTTAAAGGTCAAAACGGGCGTTTTATGGGTGTGCATATTTAAAACAGCAGCGTCATTGACCACGTCACTAGGTTATTTTATAGCCAGAACTGCTCGCAAAATTGTGGTAGCAAAAACCAACCACAAGAATAGCGAGCAGCTCATACCCTGTTCGATGTACTCGATTAATCTAATAAATAGCGGACATGACGTAGGATGCGAGCGGACAGGGGGCGTAGTTTCCCAAAAAACGACCGCAAGTTTTGTTCACTCGTTCAGACCTAGAGGCGTGAACAGACCGCAAACAGCGAACGGTTCATTTGAATAGCCACCCCTATTTTCTGGACGAGCGAGCGCAAATAGCGACCGGCTCTGAATCAGGCCCTTTGATATGAAGAAAAATTAAACATACGTGGTCGGTGAATTCTGGTGACTTACTAAATATTTTTTTCCAATAGTAAACATATGGGGCCTAATTTGGACAAGTGAGGTTGAGACGTAAAGACTACATATGCAATTGTTCCCGTGCTGAAAAAATACTACAGTACCCAAGCAAAGCATAAATATTAGGCAACTTACTGTTACACTGCAATTAGAGTTGAGCTAAGGTGCCCCGAAAACTCTGAAATGTGCCTCTGAAGTGCAACATGAGTTTACCAGGGTACAACATTACACCTTCTAGTGGGCCAAGATGTGGTACTGTGCTTCCATTGGCTATTTTCTGTGCCTTGCCCCAAAGGAGGTGCCAGTAATCTCCTTCTCATGATAAATGGCCTCTCTGCACTGCCCTAAATAATCCTTTTTATGACATCTGATATTGGGCCTGATTCAGCAAGCAACGCATGTAAGAGAATGCATGGTGCGAGCCAATGTTTGCGATCTGTGCATGCGTATGCATTGCATTGTGCGTGCGCGAACAGGTTGCTGAGTACAGTAAGGGCTCTCTCAGAGTATCCAGAGAGCCCGCAAAGACCTTCGATTGTGATTGACAGGAAGTGACGTTTGTGGGTGGTGATAGGGGGGTGGGCGGCCGAACGCAGGCGTTACAGGGCGTGCATAAATTAATCTCAGTGGCACCGCACGCAGCTGGGCACCTCTCTGTGTGCAGGAATCTCTCAAGTCCTGCGGCAGGGTCAGGTCTACCCTTAGGTTACACGCACCTTCGATGGCACTCGATGTTCCCGATATTTACGCTGTCAATCACGGCATATGTGGGCGGCTTTATGTTTTGCTGGGATTCTGCTTCTTGTGCTGCAGTCTCCGTGCGTATGCATTGATTAGCATATTCTCGCAGCGGCTGGGTGTGTGCGTCTGCTAGCGTGCGTTCCTTGCTGAATCAGGCCCATAATGCGGGATGCATCAATGCTAAAAATGCAGTCGCCACTGAAAATGCAGTTTTTGTGGGTTTGACCGCGTTTTCCATATGCACCAAGGTCCGGAAGGCAAATGTAACATTTCTTATCACTTTAATCCCCTCTGTTGGTTATAACCTACCTCTGGCAGTGAATGGTTAATTCAATGCTTGGAGGAGGCATTCTTTGGCTGTGTGAGCCCTGAATCATCTATAGAGCTGGCTCTTGGGATAAACAGGAAGAAGACAGGACTCACAACACCAGTGGCGTAACTAGGGTATTTGGAGCCCAGGGCAAATTTGAAAAGGGAAACCCCCCCCCGATATGTGCACTTAAAAATGGGGCGTGACACCCCTTTATATTCACACTGAACATTCCTATCCATATGCACCTTAACCCCAGTAGTGCCCCTTATACAGTACCCCCAATATGCAGTTGTGGTCCCTCAGGTCCATAGTAGTGCCCCTTATACAGTACCCCCAGTAGTGGTCCCCCTTATACAGCCCCCAATTAGTTCCCCTTATTCAGTTCCCCCAGTAGTGGTTCCCCAAAATGCAGTGCCCCATGTAGTGTTCCCCCTTATGCAGTGCCCTCAGTAGCAGTCCCCACAATGCAGTGCACCCAGTAGTGGGATCCCCTTATGCAGTGTCCTTTATATAGTGCCCCCACTAGTAGTCCCCCCCATGCAGTGCCCTTTATATAGTGCCCCCAGCAGTAGTCCCCCCCATGCAGTTTTCGCAGTAGTGGTCCCCCTTATGCAGACACCCAGTAGTGATCCCCCCTATCTAGTGCCCCCTGTAGTGGTCCCCCCAGTGCAGTGACCTTAGCAGTAAGCCCCTTACATAGTGCCCCCAGCAGTAGTCTCCCCCCATGCAGTGCCCCCAGTAGTGGTCCCCCTTATGCAGGCCCCCAGTAGTGGTCCTTCCTATTATTGCCCCCAGCAGTGGTCCCCCCAGTGCAGTGCCCCTAGTAGTAGGCCCCTTTTATAATTCCCCAGTAGTAGTTCCCTCCCCAGTAGTAGTTCCCCCCCAAGTAGTAGTCCCCAGTAGAGGTTCCCCCTCCCGATTAAGTGCCCCCAATAGTAGCCTCCCCCCAGTAGAGGTCCTCCCAGTAATGGTGCCCCCAGTAGTAGCCACCCCTAGTAGAGGTCCCCCGAGTAGTAGCCACCCCCTCCCCAGTTGTGCCCCCAGTAGTGCAGACAGGTTTAAAAAAAATATATATATACAAATATACTTACCTGAATCCACGCTGCTGCTCCGGACCGCGACACCACTCCCACCGCCCGCCAGTCCTACCGGGCAGGCGCACTCAGCATTATGGGAGAGACGTCATGATGTCATGACGTCTGTCCCATTACCCACTGCAGGAGCCGGACGGAAGCCCGGCTCTTGCAGTGGGTGCTGCAGCAGTCAATGAGAGTCTATCTGACTCTTATTGGCTGCTGTTTAACACATGCATCGCCGCCAGCGCTGGCGGCGATGCGTGTGTTATGCACAGCCCGAGCCCGCCTCCTGGCGCTATTGCGCAAGCACTCAGGGGGAGGGAACGGGCTCAGCTGTGCAGCACAGGACCGGCGCTGGAAGCCTAGCGCCGGACCTGTGTAAATGTGTAGCGCTGACCGCACTCACTGCGGTCAGCGCTACACTGGCTAACTAGGGCGGGCCGGTACCGTGGCCGGCGATGCCCCCCCGTGCCATCGGTCCCATGGCGCCCAGGGCATGCACCCTGCTCGCCCTGTTACGCCACTGCACAACACTAAACTATAGAAGAGCCTTCCTGAGTGTTATTTCGGTTGTCGTTCAGTCAGTGCCACCAGTGTGAGAGAAGCAGTGATCTTTGCAGTGTGTTCCTGTCAGTAGTGGAGCAGCAGCCAGAACTTGTGAGCAGAGTGGTACTGTGCTGATCAGATGGGGAGCATCTAATTAATCCTGGGGACAGAGCCAGCCGGTCATGAACCCGGAAGTCCCGACACCACAAAGGAAAACTCTTAATGGGAGAGTTGTTCTTTGCTAAAATCATACTTGCCGACATCTCGGCAGGGGAATCCAGGAGGGGGCTGGCAGGTCCGTCCAGCAGGGAGGATGGGGGCAGGTCAAAGAGGCGGAGCGGGGGCGTGCCGACGCGATCGCGTCATAGTGGCCCCGCCCACCGCTTTATAATGCCAATATTACTGGCATTATAAGGCAGGGGGCGGGGCTATGATGATGCGATTCGCGCTGAATTGCGTCATCACATCCCCGCACCGCCCACTTTTGCGGCTGGCGCGGGGGTTAGCGGGGAGCCGGCATCTATTCCGGGGGACTTGCCTAGTCTTGCGGGGTGTCGGGAGCGGCACCCGATTTTTGGGAGGCTCCCGACAGTCCCGGGAGAGTAGGCAAGTATGGCTAAAATCATCATGCATTCGGCGTTACCAAATGCCAGTATGCATAAGATGATTTCCAGGATGTAGAGCATCCAAAGTGCGATACTTGATGCATCCCACCAGGGCCGGCTCTGCCCTGTGCAGAACGGGACTGAGGCACCCGTTACCCGCGCGTGGCTAAAAATGGGTGTATGGCCTAATTACCATAGGCCACACCCCCTAAATGACGCTATTTGTGTGCGTGTCCGTATGGCACGCCTTCCGTGTAAGGTCAGGCTGGGAGCCCAGCACTCCTTCCGTAGCTAGGCTGCCCCCAGCCCTCTTTCTGCACTGAATGGATGCCGCGCACATGTGTGTGGTATCCATTCTCTTCTCCCGGTCCCAACCACCCGACCGCCTGTGGATGGAACAGTGGGGCAGTGCCTGAAAAATGGGACTGTCCCTCTGAAATTGGGAATGGTTGGAAGGTGTGCGCCCTCTTTGGGATGGTGCCCCTGTTCGACCACACTGGTTGAACGTGCCTTGAGCCGGCCCTGCATTCCACCACAAAGTGTCATATTCTTGTATCCACTGCTCCCAGTGCTTGTTAGACAGTGAATGGGTTAGCACAAGTTCTTTATCCCAGTGTCGGGGAAGTCCCCTGTGTGATGAATGACATGCGCTACTAGTAGGAGGCCTTTTTTAGCAGTGCGAGTTGTGGATCATCTAGAGAGCTGGCTCGTGGGGTAAAATGTCATATTCCCTTTATGTTTCATATTCTTTGTAAACTATTCTGACCATTGTGATATGACATTTTTAAGTGTATACAATTGACAATTCCCATTGTAAAAGGTGATTCACAGACTGTATTGTGCAATAATAAAATGTTTACGCTTTTATATATTGATATTACATCATTGTAAAAATAGAATAACTGTCCCAAAGGCAAATTACAGGGATTTAGGCCAACTAAACAGCACAATAGATCACCATGGTAACAAAAAGAGCATAATAAATAATACAGAGTTGAATGCAAAAACAAACATTAGAGATGATAAAAGCAGAAAGTGTATTATTAATACAGACTATTTGTGGAATACTATTTTATTTTTGAGAAAATGTTTTAAAAAAAACATAGGCTGTCTTTAGGATATGGAGAAAGGATCTCAGTTCTGCCATTTATAATGGGTTCCAATCAACAGACACCAACTTGTAGACAGGCAATAGGTTGACAGGGACAAAAGATCGACATGGATGAAGCTCGACGGGTAAAAAGGTCGACATGACAAGCAGAGTTGGGAACAATGTATACGCAGGACTGCAAGCTACTACGGATGTGAGATTTGCAATTGTATTTATTAGCATATTTTCGCAGCAGACCTGAGTGCATAATCGCAGCTGCGATCACATCGATCCGTAGGGAATCAGGCCCAAAGAGCGAGCTGAGAGAAATATTATCTATTCATTACACCTATCCTAGTATATTAACTACTTAAGATAGAAATACATCCTCAGGAATGCACAGTGTTTATTATTTCTTACTGTAAATCCTGGTTCTATTGGGAAAAGTACACCAATGTACCAATGTACCCCATTTTGTCAGAGACATTATTGTGAAATAAATGTCATTGGCTACTTCAACTAATTGCATAGTAACAGGGCCGTAGCTAGGGTAGTGCGGCCGGTGCCATCGCACAGGGCACCACAGGTCACGGGGCGCTGTTTGGGCCTGTCAAATTTCTGTTTATTATCATTCTCACCTGTAGCTTCCTCTTATTTCATCCCCAGCATCTCCTGGCCTTCCTTATCTCTTCCCTGGCCGTTCCCCATGAGGCCATTCCCCTTTTTTGGGTGCATTATGTCCCTTTGAAAATTGAGGGGGGCGCCAGTGCTCTTTCTGGCACAGGGCACCAAAAAGTCTAGTTACGGTTCAGCATAGTAGTATTACAGAGTGTAAAGGTGCATACACACTTAACGATTTTTTGTACGATTTGTCGATAACAACATCGTTATCATTAAATCGTTCAAAAAAATAGTTCAGTTTATGAGTTATAACGATGAACGAAAATCACAAATGCGCACTCCCATTTGTAGTTTGTAGTTATCGTTCATCGTCCATTTCAGACTGTCCAACATGACGATTTTCATTAAAGGAAGGAACATGGGCCCTCATTCAGAGCCGTTCGCTATTTGCGGTCGTTCGTTCAAAAACAAGGGGTGGCTATTCAAATGATCCGTTCACAAATTGCAGTCTGTTCACACCTCTAAGTCTGAACGAGCGAGCAAAACATACGCTCGTTTATTTGATAAAAACGCCCCCTGGCCGCTCGCACCATACATCATGTCCGCTATTTATTTGATTAATCGAGTACATCGTACAGCGTATGAACTGCTCGCTATTCTTGTGGTTGGTTTTTTCAACCGCTATTTTGCGAGCAGTTCTGAGTTTAAAAAAACCAAGTGACGTGGTCAATGACGCTGCTGGATTAATTATGCACACCCTTAAAACGCCCGTTTTGACCTTTAAGCACGCCTGCGTTCGAATTCCACTCCCCCGTTTTCAAGCACCTTCCCCTGTTACCACCCACATACGCCTCATTCTGTCACTCAAAATAGCAGGCACTCGCTATATAGTGTACAAATGATTTTCGGCCACACTGACTGGTTCGCGCATGCGTACTAAAAACCGTACGCATGCGCAGATGTGCGAACATCACTCGGAACGAGCGTACTGCCGCTAACGAGCGGCTCTGAATGAGGGCCATTATTCGTTCATCATTCAAAAAATCGTTCATTGCACTTCAAAAATCGTTCACTTTTTCAAGGGAAAATCTGACAGAAAATCTAACAGAAAATCTGACAGAAAATCGTTGGTTACAAAATCGTTACGTGTGTATGCACCTTTAGTGTTTGCATAGTGTGAGGAGTAACTGGGCACAAAGGTTTTAGCTTTAGAGATAATTTAGTATTAGTCATAGTGTGGGAATTACATATGGGGTAAAAAGTTGTTTCTTATAATTTAATATTTTGTCCTGGGACTAAATTAAGGAAGTGGGAATTTAGGACTGTTGGAATATGCATGTACAGATGATGGTGGTACGGCAGAGGTAGAGTACAATCCAGCTGATGCCCTGAGACAACTGATTGCTTAACCTGTGGGGAGGTTTATTGATAGCAGTGGCAGTATAGCCATACTCACAGTGGACCTCATTCAGAAGTGGTCGCAAGAAGCGATCGCTCTCTCTGAATGAGGGCGGGCGCTTCTTTTTTTTTGGAGTGGCCTCCTGGTCGCAAGCTAAGCTGTGGGTTACCACCCACAGCTTAGCTAGCGACCAGGGTGATGGTCGCGATGGTGATCACCATCGCAACCATCGGGGCTTGCGACCAGACCCTAAGGTTGGGTCTGGGCACTCGCAAGCCCCAGGGAGCTTTCTGCTCTGATGGAGCAGGAAGCTCCCCACTGACATCACTGATGATGTCAGTGCAGCCGCCCACAAAATGGTAGGCGTTCCTTAAGGAACGCATCTGTTTTGGAAACCACCCCCCCAGCCCGTCTACAAAAAGGGGCGACCTGTCGATCAACATCGACAGCCATCCCTTTTGTAGCGAGCTCCGGAACGAGAGAGTATCTCTTTTGCTCCAGGGTTTGCGCACGCGCAGTGAGGCCGCTGCGCGTGTGCAGGGTTACCCATCGACCCGGCTGCAAGCACATTGGTGCTTGCAACCAGGTCTGAATGACCCCCAGTTATCCACACTGATCATGGTGTGGAGTTTGAGCTAAGCAGGGTGTCATACAGCTCACCAGCTGGTTAGTGTATGCGGGTAGTGGTGCAGCCGAAACCAGGACTTTTTGATAGCAGAGGATGGTTGTATAAGGCAGTTTATCGCAGGTCTCACGGATCTAAGTGGAAGACTTGTGTATCCCACTGTGGCAGTCTGACACAGTGAACTGCAAGCACAGTACTAGGGGCCTGATTCAGCAGCGTTCACAACTGCGATTACACACGCACTCTGCCAATTGTTTCGTTCTGTGCATGCGTATGCATCGCAGTGCAATTGCGTGAACACTCCTCTGCAATCGCAGTGACTACACAGAGTGATTGACAGGAAGTACCATTTGGGGGTGGTGACGGGGGGGTGGTCGGCGAAATGCAGGCGTGCGTTTAAATGCTGTTGCAGGGGCGTGCATAAATTAGCCATTGCGATGCCATACACTGCTTGGGCTTTCACTCCGTGCGATGAGGTTAGCATTTCTGAGTAAGGTCAGAGCTTGTGCAAGTGTGTGTGAGGCTCTGATTGTACTCGATGTTACCGATGGTTTTGTAGTCTTGCTAAGTATTATGGATGTGTATAAGTTAAGGTGGACATCCTTATGCTGTGCTGCAATGGCATAGCGAATGCAGACATTAGCATATCTTCGCAGTGAGACTGCATGAGTAATCGCTATTGCAATCGCAGTGGAGATCCATACTGCATTAGGTTTGATGGTTATTTTGGTTAGGGAGTGAAGCCTCCCTGGAGGTTCCAATATGGAGTCTGCACTGTATCGCTCTTCATCTTCATCAGGGACAAATGGGTTAAGAGTACTTGTTGGAAAACTGCTACCATTTGGGTACTTGTGATATAGTTTTTAGGGGTGTATTTGGGTCAGTACGTACCCTTGAAGAGGAGATATTTATAGTTTGGGGATGTTATTTTGGGAAAGTAAAATTAAAGTGTTAAGGTTTGTTAAGGTGTTAAAGCAATTTTTTACATGATTTGCCCGATTCCGATGAATCGTGACGACAAATCGTGTAAAATAAGCCCAAATCGTGAGTTCCCACTCATGATCACGATGCCGATGCGTGTACCCGCTGGTCGCACATCGCATCTTCAGATCTGCCTTGCTGTAGGGCAGATTTGGCAATCTGGGACACGATGTGGTGCCGTTCGTGAGTACTTTTTACTCACGATTTATCGCACAATCCATCGTAAGTCACGTATCTTGGCTAACAGATCCCTGTACAAGCCCAATCGCCATCTTGTGCAGCATCATGGGTTGAATGAGAAGGAAGGACGTGATTGAGCCTGCACACTCAAGTCTGGACTATATTGTTTTGGTGAGTATATTGCTGCTGCATTGATGACCCCCACTGCTCACCAATGTGAGCCACCCACTGTCCCCCTATAAATGCATGACCCAGCCACTGCCCACTTATATGAGGCAGGCGGTGGATGGGTCATGCATTATACACCCTATCCACCAATGTGAGCCATCCACCTACCCACTGCCCATCTATGTGAGCCACCCTCTGTCCCCCTATAAATGCATGACCCAGCCACCGCCCGCTAATATGAGGCAGCCGGTGGCTGAGTCATGCATTATACACCCTGTCCACCAATGTGAGACACCCACTGTCCCCCTATAAATGCATGACCCAGCCATGGCTCACTTATATGAGACGGACGGTTGCTGGGTCATTCATTATACACCCTGTCCACCAATGTGAGCCACTCACCTACCCACCCACTGCCCACCAATGTCACGGGCCACCTATGAAATGCCTAGAAAAATTAAAACACCATAACAAACATATTAAAACACCATAAGAAATATATTACAACACCATAACAAATATATTACACAATAGCAAACATATTAAAACCCTGTAAAAAGCATATTAAAACACCATAACAAACATATTACAACACCATAACATGAACAAACACTTAAAAATGTACCTAAAAATTAAAATATCAACATTAAAAATCACAAAACTATTTACAATTATTGCTAAAACTGTATATAGCCATATTTTTCTTCTTCCTAGAAATGTCTATTGATAAGGACCGATAATTTATCACAGGATTCCTGGAGATCCTGCAGTCCAAAGATTGTCTATGACGGATAAGCTGTAGACAATATGCCAATAAGTCCAAAAAATTGGCAGCGTTGGGGGAGCTACTGGAGTACACCAAGTTTGTTTCGGATGCTACCCTCAAAACTGTCCGCACCAAAATTCTAAATTTAAGGACGGTGTACATGGAGGAACGTAAGAAAGTGAATGATTCCAAGCAGACCGGAGCAGGCACCGGCGACTTCTATCATCCCACGCTGTGGCATCAGCGATCAGAAGCTACAACACCAGTCTATCGTCTTGATGGCTGAGCAAGATGGAGAAGAGGAGGTGACATAAGTGAGTGGACTGTCTGAGGATATTTTGGTATGTAGAGACACAGTTTATACACCAAAACCTTTTTTTTTTTTTAAACAAAACATTTTAGAATAATCCCAAATGTCCACTTTAGTCATTATCTCAGATAGTCCTCCTGCCATTGCACCGCACCTGGTCCATTGAAATAGGCCATATACTCCTCCCTCACTTCTTTTGCACGTGCTGTCGATGTTGTTGGAATTGGAGGTGCAGACACTGATAAACTGGGCAATCTCCTCCGGATGTCCTGCATCTTCTGGTCTAGCTATGACTGGTCCCTGTTGTGTCGTTTTTCTTCGCAAAAAGTTATGCAGCACACAGCACGCCATCACGACCCAATCTATCTTGTCCACATGTAGGTTTATGGTGGTGTGGAAATTGCTTTTCGAATACTGAGTAACTGGTTCCGCATTTTCCACAATGCTCCGTGGCCGGTATAGACAATAGTTGTAGATCCTCTTCTCTCTGGTCAGGCCCCTCTGTGCAAATGGCTTCATCACATGTTCATGTAAAGCAAAAGCCTCATCTGAGACGAAAATTTAATTTAGGCCGTGCTTTGTCTCGTCCAGTGACGGCAAGTTGAGGGTTTTGTTGGTGAGTCTCTGGTAGAATGAGGTCTGTGTGAAGGACCCACCATCCGAAGCATGATTATTTTTGCCAACATCCACAAACAAAAATTCGTAGTTGGCATTCACCACTGCCAAAAGAACAATGCTGAAGAAGCCTTTATAGTTGTAGTAATATGATCCGGTGTTGGTAGGTGGGTTGATGTGTATATGTTTTCCATCGATGGCTCCTCCGCAGTTAGGGAAATTCCAACGTTGTTCAAACTCTTCAGCTAATATTTTTTCTCCATTTTTTTCCTATGTAGACTCCCACCCAAGAGCCTGATTTGTCCTCAACTCCGAACATCAGTCTGATTGGGGACAGCGAGGTGGATACCTTCTCCCCGTACCCACCGACCATTCAACCCCCTCCCCCCAACATCTTCCGCACCTCCCCAAAGAGAATAAAAACAGCAGGGGAGAAAGTAGCAGTAACACACCGAGCCGGAGGACATATTCCTGCAGCAGGCGGAATGAATCCTCCAAAAACAACCAGACCACTTGGATGACTTTAAATCACATATAAATAGAACTATGCACAAAATGAATGGCCAAACACAGGAGGAGTTCCAGAGGCTGGTCTATGAGCTGCTGATTAGGTCTCTTACTGTATATCAAATCAGCATGGTTCAACATATGTAGCAGACCCTCTTATGTACTCACCTGCCGCAACTGCCTCTGTGAGGCCCCCCCAGCCCAGTTGGAGGTTACTCCCCCACCCAGTACCCCATATACAAGCCAGGCAATTTGCACTGCCATGCTGGAGGCAGAAGATGATTTGCCACAATTTTTGAAACTGTAATGTTTTTTTGTTTTATTATTGTTGCCTGTACTATCACCAAATTTTATCACTCCCAATAGGTACTGTATGGGATGTAGTGGTGATGACACTGATTGGCCAAAGTCACTACACACATGGCGCAAGTATAGATTGATGGAAGCCGGGGCCACAATCTGTACTTGTGCCATGTGTGTATTGGCATGTTCAATCTGGCATCTGACCCACCGTATATGATACAGCAGCCTAGCTATTGGAACTGATAAAATTTGGCGATAGTGCTGTTTTCTACATTTTATATGCATACTTAAAAATGTATATATATATATATATATATATATATATATATATATAAAAAAATGTTTAGTTATTACTGTGCAGTGTTGTTGGCACAGTGTTGTTAATGCAGCCATATTGGCTGACAATACTGTTATTAAAACAGTTAAAAAAAACAAGAAACAAATGTGTAGTGTATTTTTTTATTTATTTTTTCTTACCTTGTAATACTGGTACTGCAGCACTTTAACAATAGCCTTGCAGGTCTCCGGGATGATGATGCCCAAGGACTGAGGGGAGATGAGGGTCCCAAACTTCAGGTCTTCCAGTGACCTTCCTGCAGCCAGGTACAACAGGGTAGCCACCAGCCTCTCTTCAGCAGGGATTGCCCTCCGCAGCCTTGTGTCCTGCCTCTGGATGTGGGGGATCACCATACTCAGCAACTCCTGGAAGGTGTCTTCATCCATGCGCAGGTAGTTGCGTTAGTCATCCAGGTTGTTCTCCTTGATCTCCATCAGCAGGGACATGTGAGAGCGAGTATCCCTTTGCAGCAGCCACTCCTTGGTCCAGCATGCTCTCCTCCTTCGCTGGGCCCTCTCCTTCATCACCTTTACCCCAGCATAGATGACCAACACTCTATACCAGTGGTTCTCAAACTCTGTACTCAGAACCCCACACAGGTCACGTTTTGCAGGTCACCCAGCAGGTGCACAGGTGTAATCGTTACTCACTG
Organism: Taudactylus pleione; assembly: GCA_031769625.1. Classification (NCBI taxonomy): domain Eukaryota; kingdom Metazoa; phylum Chordata; class Amphibia; order Anura; family Myobatrachidae; genus Taudactylus; species Taudactylus pleione. The sequence continues at coordinate 8,711,677 of JAUIMM010000484.1, forward strand.
ACACATTTTAAAAGGTCCACAGGTGGAGTTAATTATTTCACTTGATTCAGTGTGGAGACATGGAAAACATGCACCGTTTGGGGTCCTGAGGACTGAGTTTGAGAACCTGTGCTCTATATCGATAGGGATCCATCAGCACAGAATTCAGGAACAGGATAGAATGCAGTTAGCACACACTTGCAGGTAGAACACACTTTGTAAAAGGCAAGCCAAATACAAAGCAGAGCACAGTAGCAATGTACAGGGTTCAGCAGGTATACACCTAGCCTCACTAGTAGCAGAGCAGAATGTGCACAGAGTTAAAATGGCCCCTGCTTTTTATACCCCCTAGCTAGCTCCGCCCATTATTTACATTTCCAACCAATCAAGAAGATCCTCGTGTGTTGTTTGGTAAACTCACGATCTATCGTGCACGATCTCACGATTTGGACTTCCGACACGATTCACGATAGATCGTGGGATCGTGTATCAAATTGGCAGCTTTTCAGACCAAATTGTGCCCACGACTACCGGGGAGCTCCCGGGGAGAGTTCAAGGGAAATCGTACACCTTGTCGGATCGTGAGCACATCGCCAATTGTGTAGGCACCTTTAACCTTTAGGGGCCTATTCATCATCACTTGAATAAATGAACATTTTCACCTGCAACTGTAAACATTAAGTTATCAGGCCATTCATCAAGCAGGTAAAGCAGGAGATGTCACAGATATCTCCTACTTACCTTCCTTTTGCAGAATGGCTCGCTGTCTGGGGACAGAATTCATCAAGCTCAGAAAATACAATATTGTCGGAGCTTGACTGCAGTAGCATTTGCCATCTTCAGATGGCAAATGCTCCTGGGTGTGGCTCGCAACCCGCTCCGGGTTGCGAAGAGAGATCCTTTTAGATCCATCCGCCCCTGTCCGGCTCCTTCCGCCGGACACAGGGGCTATTGTGCGTATGCGTGACCTGTAGGTCTCACATGCATACTTCCGTCACTGCTCCGAAAGGAGCAGTGAAAAGATTCACTGCTCCAAAAAGGAGCAGTGAAGCCGCTCGCGGGGTCTGCTGATTTTGCATCAACTGTCACCGTGCCGGAGCAATGCTGGCTTGCTCCGGTTTCCGTGGCGAGTTAGAATGTTAATTATCGGGATCCATTCAGACCCCGATAATTAACATCATGAATAGGTCCCCTAGTAATTATTATTTTAAGTCAAAGGGTAACGTTAATTACTGTGTTATTTATTTGAATGTCCTATTCTTCTATTTATTTTTATTTTTTCATACAATTGGGATGTGTTTAAAAGTGACAAATCTGTATTGGTGACTCATAAACTGTATTGTACTTTAATAATACTAGATGATACTTGCGCTTTTATGCTGATATTATACCATTGTATATACAAAATAACTGTCCCAAAGGCATATTACAAGGATTTAGTCCAACTAAATAACAAAATGGATCACTATGGTAACAACAGGAGAATAAGACTTAATACAGAGGTGAACACAATAGTAAACATGTATTAGAGATTATAGAAGTGGAAAGTGTTGTATTGCTAACACAGACTATTTGTGAAATGCTATTTTAATGTTGAGAAGCAGTTTTAAAAAATAAAAGCAGTCATAGCACAGACCGTCTTTAAGATCTGGAAAAAGGATCTATGGAGCTCATTTAGACCCGCTAGCTAGATGCATTCTTTGGCTCCCAGCATATGCAAATTCTGCTAAGTGACGGCACGGCAGGAGATCGCACGGCACGGCATAAGCACGCCCACTATGTCTTGGCGTATGATCACTTTGTGTATGCAAACACCCACCAACCTGTCTTAAGATGTCCACAAATGCACGTCATCTCCAGGAAGTGTATGCAAGCATCGGTACATCGGGTGCCATCAGAAGCGAACACAGCACTTGAGGTTGACTATACCCTACCTCAAGCACTGCGATCATTTGAGTGTAAAAAACAGCCAGACAACAACTGTCTTGCCATATGTACCATATGTAAAGGTGAAATAAGTAGGGGTAGGGACGTCAACCACCTAGGAACATCCTCCCTTATACGGCACCTGCAGCGCGTTCATAAAAAGTTACTGTCAAGTTCAGAAACTTTGGCTAAGACCGTAAGCAGTCCAGGGACACCTAAATCCCGTTGTCCTGTTGTATCCAAGCGCCTGCAAACCACACCGTCAACTCCCTCCTCGTCAATTTCCTCCTTAGTTAGGATCGGAAGTAGTCCTGCAGGCCATGTCACTGGCATGACTGACTCTCCTATCCGGGATTCCTCCGGAGGATCCTGCATTGCTACGCCTACTGCTGCCGCTGCTGCTGTTGCTGCTGCTGGGAGTCGTTCATCATCCCAGAGAGGAAGTAGGAACACCACTACTTTTACTAAACAATTGACCCTCCAACAGTCCTTAGCGAGGAGGATGAAGTACGACAGCAGTCATCTTGAAGCAAAACGTATAACTGAGGCCTTGACTGCTATGTTGGTGTTAGACGTGCATCCGGTATCCGCCATTAGTGCAGTGGGATTTAGACAATTGATGGAGGTAGTGTGTCCCCGGTTCCAAATCCCGTCTAGATTCCACTTCACTAGGCAGGCGATACCGAGACTGTACAGAAACGTCAGAAAAAGTGTCCTCAGTGTCCTGAAAAATGCCGTTGTACACAATGTCCACTTAACCACGGACATGTGGACAAGTGGAACAGGGCAGACTAAGGACTATATGACTGTGACAGCCCACTGGGTAGATGTATCACCTTACGCAGCAACAGCAGCAGCGTCACCAGTAGCAGCATCTCAGAAATGCCAGCTCGTTACAAGGCAGGCTACACTGTGTATCACCGGTTTCAGTAAGAGGCACACCGCCGACAACCTCTTAGAGAAACTGAGGGAAATCATCGCCCAGTGGCTTACCCCACTTAGACTCTCCTGGGGATTTGTGATATCTGACAACGCCACCAATATTGTGCGGGCATTACATCTGGGCAAATTCCAGCACGTCCCATGTTTTGCTCACACAATAAACTTGGTGGTGCAGAATTTTCTGAAAAGCGACAGGGGCGTGCAGGAGACGCTTTGGGTGGCCCGAAAAATTTCTGGCCACTTTCGCCATTCAGCGACTGCGTGCCGAAGACTGGAGCGCCAGTAAACACTCTTGAACCTGCCCCGCCATCACCTGAAGCAAGAGGTTGTGACGCGGTGGAACTCAACCCTCTATATGCTTCAGAGGATGGAGGAGCAGCAAAAGGCCATACAAGCCTATACATCCACCTATGACATAGGCAAAGGAGGGGGTATGCACCTGACTCAAGCGCAGTGGAGAATGATTTCCGTGTTGTGCAAGGTTCTCCAGCCCTTCGAACTTGCCACACGTGAAGTCAGTTCAGACACTGCCAGCTTGAGTCAGGTCATTCCCCTCATCAGGCTTTTGCAGAAGCAGCTGGAGAAAGTGAAGGAGGAGCTAAGACGGAGCGATTCCGCTCGGCATGTGGGACTTGTGGATGAAGCCCTTCATTCGCTTTGCCAGGATTCCAGGGTGGTCAATCTGTTGAAATCAGACCACTACGTTTTGGCCACCGTGCTCGATCCTAGGTTTAAAGCCTATGTGGTGTCTCTCTTTCCGGCCGACACAAGCCTGCAGAGGTGCAAAGACCTGCTGGTGAACACACTGTCAGCTGAAGCGGAACGTGACACGTCAACGGCTCCTTCTTCATTTTCTCCTGCAACTGGGGCTGCCAGGAAAAAACTTAGGTATCCTAAGCAACCCGCTGGCGGTGATGCAGGGCAGGCAGGACCAAGTTTGGACATCTGGTCCGGACTGAAGGACCTGGCAACAATTTCTGACATGTCTACTGTCACTGCATATGATACTGTCACCATTGACAGAATGGTGGAGGATTACATCGGTGACAGCATCCAAGTAGGCATGGCAGACAGTCCATACCTGTACTGGCAGGAAAAAGAGGCAATTTGGAGGCCCCTGTACAAACTGGCTCTATTTTACCTGAGTTGCCCCCCCTCCAGTGTGTACTCCGAAAGAGTGTTTAGTGCAGCCGGGAACCTTGTCAGCGAAAGGCGTAGGAGGTTGCTTCCACAGAATGTGGAGAAGATGATGTTCATCAAAATGAATTATCAGCTCTTCCAGGGAGACCAGCCTCCAGAAGGTACAGAGGGACCTGTGGTGGTGGATTCAAGTGGGGACGAGTTAATACTTTGTGAGGATGAGGATGTACACACTGAAGAGGGTGAGGAATTGGTGGATGAGGAGGATGAGGATGACATCTTGCCTCCATAGAGCCAGTTTGTGCAGGGACACATTAATTGCCAGCTTGTTTTGTGGGGGCCCAAACGAACCAATCATTTCAGCCACAGTTGTGTGGCAGACCCTGGCGCTGAAATGATTGGTTTGTTAAAGTGTGCATGTCCTGTTTATACAACATAAGGGTGGGTGGGAGGGCCCAAGGACAATTCCATCTTGCACCTCTTTTTTTTCTTTGCATTATGTACAGTTTGGGGCCTAGTTTTTCAAACTGCCATCCTGTCTGCCACTGCAGTTTCACGCCTAGATGGGTCACGTGTTTGTGCCGCCCACTCGTGTCGCTTAGCATAGTCATCCAGCTACCTCGGTGCAACGTTTTGGACATAAAAACACTATTGTGAGGTGTGAGGTGTTCAGAATAGACTGGAAATGAGTGGAAATTAAGGTTATTGAGGTTAATAATAGCATAGGAGCAGAAAAACCTACAAATTCTGTGATTTTAGCTGTTTTTATGCTTTTTTTAAAAAAAATACAGATCCAAAACACAAAACCCAGAACCCAAAACACGGAAGGGTGGTTTTGGCAAAACCAATCCAGATCCAAAACACGAAGAAAGATCCAGATCCAAAACCAAAACACAAAACACGAAAAGTGGCCGGTGCACACCCCTAATCATAACCTATAACACCGATCCAACCCCAATGGCATTACCATACCACAATTAACAATCTGCTTTGAAATCTCAGAAACATTAATTTTGGTATAACATGATTAGGACACATGAACATGATAAAAGTAATGCAAAAAAAAATCAAGCAGGAGTACCCCATACAACTGATTACAAAACGGCAAGCTACATTCATTAACATATAAGGGCTCATGTAGAGATGGACACAAATACATTTGAGCCTTTTTCCCTACAAGTTGCACTTTTTTCATATGCTCATGCACACCAAAAATTAATACGTATACCTATACGGGATGAAGTTAGCAGACCGGCGGACGGGATGCCGCTGGTCTAACTCCCAATAGTGCAAGTCCGACACGGGACTTAAGATAGGCTTCTTAATCCCAACGCCGGAATCTAGACAGACAGCATCCCGAACGAGGTAAGCTGGGGCGTTTTAGCTGTTGTGGGGGGAGGAGGTGGGGGGGCGAGTGTTAGGTTTAGGCAGCATAGCTGGGTTAGGGTTAGATTTTTTTGGGAGGAGGTTAGGGTTAGGCACCCCTAGGGGGAGTTAAGCACCACTGGGGGGTGGGGGGGTTTAGGTATGGACACTAATGGGTTAGGGTTAGGCTACAAAAAGGGAGGGTTAGGGGGAGAAGGGGGGAGGGTTAGTATACTTACCCAACCCGTTGGGATACCGACCATCGGGATGCCGCTGTCAGTATTTTGGCAGGAGGCATCCCGACTGCCGGTATTACATACCCATTCCCCTTATACGTAGTTACTGCAATGCATTTTGCACTTACGATTCCTTGGCCCAAGGGATGGTGTGCAATAATTATGTGCCGGGCTGCAACTAGGGGTGTGTGACCGGTACTACTGCAGAGAGTGCAGGGCTCTGTGGGCGGTACCGTCTCTGCCCTATGGCCCTTGCTTCTGGCTAGCAGGATGCCTAAAACTGCACCCTGCAGCCAGCGTCACTGCGTCAGTACCATCCATAGCATCCTTTGGACGCTACAGGCAGGCACTCTGCCATGTGTACAGCTGCATGGAGCATCTTAAGTCCTGTTACAGCCCTGATGCTGTGTTCATTTGCGCCTGTTTGAGGGTGGATCACATGCTGGTGCTAGACGGTGCCTCCTGATGCTAAATATGAGCTAATGATGATGATGGTGGCAGCCAGTGGCATAACTACGGCCACCGCGTTGGCTTGGGGGCACCAGGGGCTGTTGCTTCGCAACTGCAACTGTGAACACTAGCCTCTGAAGTGATCAGAATCTAAGGAAGCCTCTGATCGCTTCAGAGGCCAGCGTACTCATTGATACAGTGCACGGGTGACATCATGACGTCCCCCGCGACTTGAGGAGCCTGCGCGGGTGCGTCTGCTGAATCAAGTTAGATCCAGTCAGCACGGCAGCGGGAGCAACAGCCCAGATCATGGCTGCGTGGAGTCAGATAAGTATTGAAATCAGGTAAGTACTGAAGGGGGCACTACTTTAAGGGTACAACTACAGGGGCACTACTTTAAGGGGCACAACTACAGGGGGCACTGCATATGGGCAAAACTATGGGGGCAGTGCCTATGGGCACAACTACAAGGGAGCAATGCATATGGGCTCAACTACAGGGGGCACTGCATATGGGCACAACTACAGGGGGCACTGCATATGGGCTCAACTACAGGGGGCACTGCATATGGGCTCAACTACAGGGGGCACTGCATATGGGACACTACCACAGGGGGCATTGCATAAGGGGCACCAATACAGGGGGCATTGCATAAGGGGCCCTACTACAGGGGGCATTGCATAAGGGGCACTACTACAGGGGGCATTGCATAAGGGGCACAACTACAGGAGGCATTGCATAAGGGGCACTACTACAGGGGGCATTGCATAAGGGGCACAACTACAGGGGGACTACTACAGGGGGCCCTGTATAAGGAGCACTAACTTGATACACGCAGTTTACAGGTTATAAGCTATGTTCCCAATAGTCTGGTTCTACACAGACATAGAAACTGTGCAACCTGTCTTGAGCTGAGGTGACAGACTGGCAGGAGAGAAGAGGAGGGTTGGTGAAGTAGATCTGTCAGGATGGGATGTTATGGGCATTACTGTGTGGCATAATGTGTAAGGGGCATTACAGTGTGGCTCAATGTGCTATTAGGAGTATTGCTTGGTGTGGCACATAATGTGTTATAAAGGGTATTACTGTGTGGCATTAGGTGTTATAAGGGGCATAATGTGTAAGGGGTATTACTGTGTGGCATAATTTGTTATAAGGGCATTACTGTGTGTCATTATGTGTTATATGTGGCATTACTGTGTAAGGGGCATTACTGTGTAATGGGCATTACTGTGTAAGGGGCATACTGTTATATGTGGCATAATGTGTAAGGGGCATTATGGTGTTGAATAATGTGTTATAGGGGGATTACGGTGTGGCATAATTTGTTATAAGGGCATTACTGTGTGTCATTATGTGTTATATGTGGCATTATTGTGTGGTATAATGTGTAAGGGGCATTACTGTGTGGCATAATGTGTTATGGGGCATTAAGGTGTGGCATAATTTGTTATAAGGGCATTATGGTGTGGTGTAATGTGTTATAAGGGGCATTACTTAGTGTGGCATAATGTGTAAGGGGCATTACAGTGTGGCACAATGTGCTATTAGGGGTATTGCTTAGTGTGGCACATAATGTGTTATAAAGGGTATTACTGTGTGGCATTAGGTGTTATAAGGGGCATAATGTGTAAGGGGCATTACTGTGTGGCATAATTTGTTAAAAGGGCATTACTGTGTGTCATTATGTGTTATATGTGGCATAATGTGTAAGGGGCATTACTGTGTGGCATAATGTGTTATAGGGGCATTAAGGTGTGGCATAATTTGTTATAAGGGCATTATGGTGTGGCGTAATGTGTTATAAGGGGCATTACTTAGTGTGTCATAATGTGTAAGGGACATTTCTGTATCATGAAACCACACACCTTAAATGTTGTCTTTAGGTGTGTTTGTTTTATGGGCAGAGGGAGGGGGCACCTCAAACTTTTTTGGCAGGGGGGAGCAAAATGTATAGTCACGCCACTGGTGGCAGCTACTTCTAACTGAAAGTATCTCCCACTTATAATATACTATAATAATGCTGCAGCTGAAATTGATTCACATTGTTATAGTGATTTAGAAACAAAGTATATTTACCTATCGCCTTTACAGGGGCAGGCATCTGATGTACTGTATTGATTTGAGTTTAATAAAAACTTTCATTTTGTATTTGCATCTATTTAGAATTTTCTTTTACACAGTGGATGCAACTAAACTAAGATTTTCCATGTTTTTAATAATGTATTTCAATATTTTAATGGAAAAAAATGCCCAGAAAGAATCTTGCTACCCCGTGTCTATATATTCCCATTATTACCCCCAACTCCCCATTGGCAGTGAATTCTCCAGTACAAATTGATACCCAGTGGAATTACCCCCATTCTCCTAGTGGTAATGAATCCTAATAAACATCCTAATAAACACCCCACCCATGTCCGTAGGTCCCCATTTGGCATGTGTCATGTTTCACCATTTAAATATTGCAGGCCCTATCCACCCGCCAGCCAATACAAATAATTATGCATTACTCCCCAATAAATCCTGCCCCCAAATGCCATTACCCACTCCACACCCCACCCCATCCCTGTGGTATTATCCCTGCCCCTAATGCACAGGGTAGTTGAGCATGTGTCAGTGGGGACAGGTCATCAGTTCCCCTGCTGCATGTGATCTCTGTAGATCAGTGTAACTGAAGTTCCCCTCCTTGCACTTTTGTTATTGCGTATGCCCCCCCAGAACGCTCACACAGCATTCTCGGGTGCACAATCAGCAGTGATGTTGGTGGTCACAGACTGATAAATCACTGACTTAGGGCCAGACAAGAAGGAAATCCATTCTCTGTATTTGAGTAGGAGGACACAGGAGGGCACTGCCACATGGGATAAGACCATGTTAGTGAAAGTCCAGCTAATTTCTACTGACATGGTGAACCTGCTTGTGATTGCCTTTGCCTCTTTTTATCTCACCAGGATTCCCTGTAATTTCTCTGTTGCCCATAGTACCCAGCCTGGTCACTCCTGACCTCCAGGCATCCATCATTCTCTGCCATCAGGTGCACCTTCTTAATCCAGGTAGCAACAGATCAGGGCCCATTTATTTATTTTGGATATTTTATTTTTCTACTCCGGTGGTGTTGTATAGCCTCCCCCACTCATTCGGCAGGATGCACCATTGCGTTTTTTGCAATCAAACCTCCGAAAATGACGTATTTGGTGGTTTGGCCGCTTACCGCATATGCTCCAAGTCCCGGAATGCAATACATTCCGGGGCTTGGATGCGGTGGGCAATGCCATCTTTAAATGGCATTGCCCAATAAAAGCCTTTGGGCTTCTATTCACAAAGTGCTGTGAGAGGGATCCAATTGGATCCCTCCCAGCAGCCCCCAACGCATGTGCAGAAAGACTACTGGGTCATAAACCTGGAAGTCCTTCTATCGCAAAGGACAGCTCTGTCCTTTGCGATTTTATAGCGGCATTCCGCACTTTCACTGTGCTCTGTCTTCTATCAGATGCCAAGCTAGTCTCCTCCACCTTCTAATAATGACCCATTGCTTCCTAAGCTCTCTAATTATCCACAGTATTTTCCAGCCTTTAATTTAAGTATACTATCTGATCCAGATTAGCGGTCTCAATCACTGGCGGCTCCAGAGGTGGGGCTACAGCGCAGTCCAAAACTCAAATAGGGGAGCCATACCAACTTCTAGTGAGTCCTGGCTGACGATGTTTGGCAACCACTATCACCCTTTGTATATCATGATTACTCTCTATATATCACTATCATTTACTATCTACCACTAGTTATAACTGGAGATGAGCGGGTCCGGTTCTCTGAGAACCGAAAACCACCCAAACATAAGGAATCCGAGTAGGATCCGAGTCCGGCTCTGAATCCAGAACAATGCAAAACGTCATCATCCCGCTGTCGGATTCTCGCGGGTTTTGGTTTCTATAAAGGTCCTAGTGATAGGCACCATTTTCACTCTGGCTGTGGAGAGTGTACAGAACAGACATGCTCTGTTCTTCTATATTGTTCAAGGGTGCAGTGCTGTAGTTGTTCAAGGGTGCAGTGTTGTCGGGCTGGGGCTGCAGTACATAAACTGGGGGGTGCTGTTGTGTCACTGTTGTCCTGTCAATCAAGGGGCTAGGGCTGTAGTTCATAAAGGGGTGCTGTGTCGTCCAGGGGTGCTCTATCAATCCAGGGGTGCTCTTCCCCAGTGAAAAAAAAAAAAAAAGTTAAAATTAATAATTATCATTCCACAATAAATAGAAAAAATAAAATATATATTTTTTTCTTTTTTTTTGTGTGTGCTAGCTATGCTATAATTGTTCAGTGACACTGCCGGCCAGACCACAGTTTATCATCCACGTATTTGTGACTCTGCAGGTGGTCTGTCCGCACTCCGCAGGGGTGCTTTGTTGTCCATAAAGGGGTGCTGTGTTGTCCATCAAGGGGCTGCTGCCTCGTCCAGGGGTGCTCTTCCACAGAGTAAAACAAATAAAAGTTAAATAAAATTGGAAAAAATAAAATATCTTTTTTTTCCAGTTTTTGTTTGTGTGTGCTAGCTATGCTATTATTGTTAAATGACACTGCCGGCCAGACCGCAGTTTATCATCTATGTATTGTGACACTATAAGTTGCAGTGCAGTGTGTTTATTCTTATTCATAAAAAAATATTGTGACACTATAAGTGGTAGCGAAGTGTGTTATTCTTTTCTTCTTATTCATAAAAAATATTATGACACTGTAAGTAGTAGCGCAGTGTGTTATTCTATTGCATAAAAATATTGTGACACTGTAGGCCATTGATACCGCAGTGTAATATTTAAATTTTAAATTGTTACAAATTGGCGTGTGTGCTGTAGCCCACTTCATTCATGTATGCTGATAATCAGTTGATAGGAGAGCAGGAATCACATACTAGTGCTGCAACTGCTGCCAGTACCACCAGTCATGACAATACTAGTCCGTCTACATCATCTACTAAAGCCAATGCCAAAAGGCATATAGGGCTTATGTCAGGGCATCTAAAATCAAAGAACCAATCTTTTACAGTGGTAAAGAAAAAAACATCAAAGGGAAAGTTAGCTGCAGAAAGACATAAAATTAGCAATATGCCTTTCACCACATGAAGTGGCAAGGAAAGGCTAAGGCCTTGGCCTTTTTTTATGACTGGTGGTTTTGCCTCTCATGATGATTTAAGCACAAGTGAACATGCTGACATAGAATCGAGGATGCTTCTGTGGAAGTGCACCAGGATGAGGAGGATATTTGTGTAGCTGACACTAATAAGGATGTTGATGAGGATGTAGTTTGTGTACATCAGGCACCAGTGGATGAAACAGTTGTTTGCCCATGATAAGGAAAAGCCCATTGTCATGTCTTGGCATAAGACAAAAAAATCCACTTCTTCATATGTGTGGAGTTATTTTACCCAAATCCGTACAACAATTGTCAAACCATCTGTACCCTTTGCAAAGCCAGAATAAGTAGAGGAAGGAACATTAACCATCTAGGAACCTCCTCCCTATTACCTCATCAGTGTCTACATCATCTTTCTTCACACAATATTAATTAGTCCCCGCTGGAATACACCGTTATAGGCGCCTTTGTAATTTTGGGATGCAATTGGTGGTAAAGGACTTCCTCATGGAATTTGTAGTTCATTTTGATGAACATCATCTTTTCCACATTTTGAGGAAGTAGCCTCCTAAGCCGATCGCTAACAAGGTTCTCGGCTGTGCTGAAAACTCTTTCAGAGTCCACACTGGAGGGTGGGCAGCTCTAGTAAAGCAAAGCCAGTTTGTGCAAGGGCCTCCAAATTGACTTTTTTTCCTGCTAGTAGTCAAACGGACTGTCTGACATGCCTATTTGGACGCTATCATTCTCAACCATTCTTTGAATGGTGACCGTATCAGATGGAGTCATGGTAGAGGTCTCATTAATTTAATTGTAGGCAATTGTTTTAGACCTGACCAGATGTCAAAGCTTGGTTGGGTTGACTCACCTGCATCACCAATGGGTCTTTTGGGAAAGTTTAGTTTTTCCTTGTCAGCCGCACTTGATGGAGAAACTGAAGAAGGAACCATTGCTGCATCACGTGCCATTTGCATTGACAATTTGCCTACCAGCAGGTCTTTGCATCTCTTCAGATCTGTGTCCAATGGGTAGAAAGACACGACATATGACTTAAACCTAGGATCGAGCACGATTGCCAAAATGTATTGAACCGATTGGAAGGCCCTGACAACTCTTGGTCCCTGGTGAAGCAAATAAAGGACTTGATCTACAAGTCCAACGTACTTTGCAGAATCGTTTTGTTTCAGCTCCTCCTTCAGTTTCTCAAGTTGCTTTTCCAACAGTTTAATTAGGGGAATTACCTGACTCAAGCTGGCAGTATCTGAACTCACTTCACAGGTAACTATTTTGAAGGGTTTCAGCACTTTGCAAAAAATGGAAAGTATTTTCCACTGAGCTTGAGTAAGGTGTATTCCCCTTCCTCTTCCTATGTCATAGTTCGCTCTGTAGCTTTGGATGACTTTTTGCTGTTCCTCCATCCACTGAAGCATATAAAGGGTGGAGTTCCACCTTGTAACTACCTCTTGCTTCAGCTGGTGGCAGGGCAAATTCAACATTTCTTGCAGGTGCTGCAATCTTCTACATGCACCTGCTGAATGCTGAAAATGTCCAGAAATGTTTTGGGCCAGAGAGAGCATCTCCTACATGGCCCTGTCATTTAAAAAAAATATTTGCACCACCTAGTCGATTGCGTGAGAAAAACATAGGACATATTGGAATTGACCCAGCTATAATGCTTTTACAATATTGGTGGTGTTTAAAATTACAAATCCTGAGGAGAGTCCAAGCAGGGTAAGTTATTTTGTAATGATTTCCCAGAGTTTTTCTAAAAGGTTGTCAGCGCTATGCCTCTTAGTTAAACTGGTACACAGAGAAGCCTGCATCTGAATGAGATGCTGTTTCTTAGATGCTGTTGCTGCTGTTGGTGCCACTGAAGGCAATACACCCACCCAGTGCTCTGTTCTGCTTGTCCACATATCTATGGTTAAGTAGACAGTGGGTACAATGGCATTTTGGAGGACACTCATTTTTTTTAATGTCCCTGTACAGGATGGGAATTTCTTTTTTAGTGAAGTGGAATCTAGATGGGATTTGGTAGCAGGGACACAGGACCTCAATTAACTGTCTAAAACGAAAACCCACTGCATTATTGGCAGATATTGGATGCACATCTAATACCAGCATAGATGTTATGATGTCAGTGATCTGCTGTGCAACTGGTTGACTGCTGTCAATATCATACTTGCTCCCCCTTGCAAAGGATTGTTTAACAGTCAATTGTTTTTTTAAACTACTACTGGGATGAAGATCCACTCCCAGGAGCTGCAGCAACAGGCTCAAGCATTCTTCTGGGGCTGGCTGTGTCGGCAGAGCGGGGGTGCCAGTGGTGTCCTCAGTGCAGGTTTGCTGACTGCGTTGGCAGTGTAGGTGTGTTCTCAATGCAGGGTGCCGGCGATGTCGGCAGAGCGGGGGTGCCAGCGGTTTGTTGATAGTGTCGGCAGTGCAGGGGTGCTGGTGGTGTCTTCAGTGTGGGAGTGTCAGCAGTGTGGGGGTCGCTGACGGTGTCCTCAGTGCGTGGGGCAGCAGTGCAGGAATGATAGCAGCTGTGGTGTCGGCAGTGGGGGATGCTGCCAGTGGGGGTGGCGGTGGTATCGGCAGCGCGGGGTGCCGGCGGTGTCAGGCGACGGGGGACGGCGGGCGCCATCTTCTTTTTCTCTCTCTCTGTGCATTTTCAATGGGCGTAACACTGACTGGCTGAGAGCCGTGACAGGTGGCTCTCTCAGCCAGTCGGCGTTAAGCCCACTGAAAACGAAACCTCGTGAACCGACAGCAGGGTCGTAAGGTTTTGTCTCGGGTGAGGGATCCGGGGCAGGCAGGGATCCCCGAGATTCGGGTGGGTTCGGATCTCAGAGATCCGTACCCGCTCATCTCAAGTTAGAACATATTTTATTTGGATAATTCCTATGCAGGTACCCTGATTATATATAGAAGTCAGGAGTGAACTTATCTTTTCAGAGCTATACTCAATATTGCGATGACTATTCTGAGTTGAAACATGATATTGTATGAACAAGCTCTTTCTCTATTGCCCATATATTTTCAACTATACACTTTTTTAATTCTTTTGATATTTTGAAATGAATGTAAATGTAAGGCACGATAGCCTATTAAAGCTACGAGACGCCACGTGCTATAATCCCAATATGTCAAATAATTAAAGGATTCAGGACCTCATTCAGAGTCGATCGCTTGCTGCAAGCGATCGCTCTGAATGAGGGCGGCCGCTTACTTTTTTAAGTGCCACCTCCTGGTCGATCGCTAGCCTGTGGGTTACCACCCACAGGTCTTGCGATCGACCAGGGTGATGGTCGCGATGGTCAAGACCATCGCGACCATCGGGGCTTGCGACGAGACCCTAAGGTTGGGTCTCGTCAACCGCAAGCCCCTGGGAGCTTCCTGCTCTGATCGAGCAGGAAGCTCGCCACTGTCATCATTGCTGATGTCAGTGAGGCCACCCCCAAACGGCAAGCGTTCCGTCGGGAATGCTTCCGTTTGGCCGGCCACGCCCCCTGCCCGCCTCCCAAACGATGGTGAGTGACAGTTCACCCCCTTTGGTGCGAGACCCGTAGCGACGGAGCGCCCGTCGCTTGTCGGGTCTCGCGCATGCGCACGTTGGAGCCGGCTCCGACGTGCGCATGCCCAGTGGGGAAACATCGACCCAGTTGCGAGTGCTCAGCGCTCGCGACCGGGTCTGAATTACCCCCTCAATGTGATCTATGGCCCTCATTCAGAGCCGCACGCAAGCGGGCGCACGTACGTTAGGCGTACGTACAAAAATATTTAAATTCAATGGCTCGCTCGTATTTTCGTTCGCATCTAAAATTCCTCCCTAAACTCTGACGACCCCTCCTCTAACTAACGAGCGTACGAAATAGCGAGCGTACATCCCCGAAATGGCTTGAAAGGAACGCACGCACAAGTATAAACAGGAAGTGGCCTTGTCAGATGTCGATTACCTGCTCCTTTATTCTGCCTACCTCCATCAATCGTATCATGCCAATCAATGTATCAATTAGCTTAATTGTTTTTTTTTTTTCAACACAATGCAAGAAACTTTACTCTTGTCTGTGTTTGTGTTTACCCGCAGAATACGTACGGATGAAACATTCGCTTTTATTGTTTAAAAAACATGTGAACCACAATTAAACAATTGTACTATTGCTGTGTATCCCCGCATATTTCCCTGGGTTCATTTCTTTATTTAAATTTGCTTACGCATGTCACTGCATCAAGCCTATCCTAACTCTCCAGAGATTTCTGGCCCTGTCGAACACATGACTCATACACTAACCAATAAAATTGCTCCTGTTAATTTCCAAAATACATTAGCCAATCAGAAAATTTTTACACACTTTATCAAAAATGATTTTTAAGAAAAACACCATTGCCATCATGAGAGCCTCCGCATTCACCAGGCGTGAGCTGCTGGTGCTTACGGAGGTCATGGATCGCCGGATCACCAGCCAGCCAGAACCCATGACCAACCGGCAGAAGCGCTCCGCGTATGCGGAGGTACGGTCCCGCCTGCGGTCCTTCGGATCACGCCGCAACATCGGGCAGCTGGAGCGCAGGTGGTCCGACCTGCAACGGCGAACGCCCCGCTTGCTGGCATGCTTTCGCATGCAGATCCTGGCAAGTAAGTGTTATGTATTGTGGTTTTAATGTTTGTGTTTGTGGGGCAAACTGCGTGTGCATGTTTTCCTGTCTGTTCTATTTATTATTTGTACTCATATCTGCGTGTGCATGTTTTCCTGTCTGTTCTATTTATTATTTGTACTCATATCTGCGTGTGCATGTTTTCCTGTCTGTTCTATTTATTATTTGTACTCATATCTGCGTCTGCATGTTTTCCCTCTTTTTATGAATTTTTAATTCTACTGCTATTTTTTTTGGTTTTATTTATTTTTTCTTTTTTTTTTTTTGTTTGTTTGCCCGGATTTGTCCATAAACTAAACGCAATTTATTTGACATATTTTAGGGGGACAGCCAAGACTCCGCCGTCAACGTCGGCGTTCCCGCCCACTCTCCCCAACCCCCAGCCAACACTCCACCCCAAATCTTTCGCCTATTCCCCACTCCTCCCCATCCTTCCCAGACCCTCTCCCGGAAATGTCGGGCCTCCTTCCCCTCCGTCCCACTTCCCCCTCTCCTCCACCCACCCCTCTTCCAATTACCCCCTCCCCGGAGTCCAGCATAACTCCGCCCCATTCTTTGGGGAATGACGGATCCTCCGAGGAGGATCATGGAGGTTTTGCCGGAGCTCCCGATTTGTTTCCCGGTATGTTTTTTATTATTTTTTTTTAAAGCACAAACTGTTTGTATGTAATCATGTGTCGTGCCTTTCTTCGTGTTTTTGTGGCTTGACTTTTGTTGATTGTGAAGGTTTGCCTTTACCTCTTCCTGGTGATTTAAGCATACACATATCATACCTGTGGGAATTTGTACCTAGGCCTTGTATTTTTGCCAGCCCACCCTTTTTATTTATGTTTTTGGGTTTAGGAGTGATTTGTTTTTTTTTAAAGGTTTTTCTGTGGAGTCCCTATTGTTGTATTAACCCACACACTTTTCTCACCCACAGAGGAACAGAGGCGTCGGCAAGAGGTGGCGGATGTTGTGGGGCAGATGCGCCACCATGTAATCGGCCTTCTGGTGGCCCTCGACCGGCTGTCTGGCCTCCTTCGGCATTAGTTTTTTTTTGTTTTGTTGTATTTGCCCAATAAATTTTTAAAGACAAATATACGTTGTGGCTCATTTTTAAAAACCAAAACCAAGATAGTTTAGCCTGACATAAGTTCCTGCAAGGATTTCCCTTTTTTAAAAGTTAGATTGTGTTTTGTCTTTGTATGTCAAACAGACACCAGAAACACATAACAGTAACAATGTAATTTCCCTTTTTGGGTGTAGTGTCAATTTCAGATTTCTACATTTTCCAGGTTCCTACTTGGTGCGCAAGCTGCTTAGGCCAATCTTACAAATCCCAAGGTTGGGCCAGGCTTCCTTTTGGTGTGGATTGGAAAGCTGAAAACATATTTCAGTTTTGCTCAACTGGCGTCAGTACTGGTTTACCCCTTAGTCAAATGTAACTTGTGTTAACCTGGTTACACTTGCTGTTAACGTCCCAAAAAAGGAAGACCATTTCACTCTTCAAACATTTATTCACCACATAACAGAGAAAACAAAGTGGTCACTCCCCAAAAAAATACACAGTGATAAATTCAAATACAACACATACCAAGAAAAAAATAAATAAAAACACAAAATCAAGAACTGGTTGACAAAGGACCATGCCAACATGATTCCACAAACATGGCGTTGCGATATGGGTTCCAGAATATATGCCCAAAAGGACCAGATCCAGGTTTGGTAAGGGTAGCAGGAAGTAGTGAGCGTTGGAGTGCCAAAGATTATGTGAACAAACAGAAGATGGTGAGAAAATTAAAAATAAATTAGATGTTTGCCAAAAAAAACAAACACATTAGGTATAAACACTGGAGTTTTGAACAAACTTACCTAAAAAATCTGGCCACCACATCATCGCGTATGGCCCGCCCCCCCACATACTGACCTTCGACCAACCTCGGGGGGGCCATCCTCAGGTAAGGCATCCTCTGGCTGCATTGGGACACCACTCCTTATGGCAATGTTGAGAAATATCCCACACAGGACCACAATTTTAGACACCATATCCGGCACATACATGAGCTCGCCACCAGAGCGGTGGAGGCATCTGAATCGGCCTTTTAAAAGGCCGATACAGCGCTCCACCACTTGCCTGGTGGCTGTAAGTGCGGAATTATATGCACTTTGTGGCCCTGGTGTGGGAGCCAAATAAGGAGTGAGCAGCCAGGACATGCAAGGGTATCCACTGTCTCCTGTGAACAAAAATAGACCACATCAGGAACACTGTGTATCAAGCTTAACATTGTTATGTACTAAAGGTCTCCACTTACCCAGAAGCCACGCATCACCAGCTTGTAGGTTGGTTAATTTCTGCCATATCCCTGATTGCCGGATGACGAAGGAGTCATGAGCACTTCCGGGTAATTTAGCATTCAGGGACAGGATCTGGAGGGAGGCATCACATACCACCATTACATTCAGGGAGTGATAGTGTTTCCTGTTTCTAAATATTGCCTCCAGCCGTGCTGGAGGCTGAAGTGGTATGTGAGTACCATCCACAACCCCTATGATGTGTGGGAAGCCAGCTATTTGGTAAAAATTGGCCTTGGCCACACTAAGGGCACCCATATCCAAAGGCATTTTAATAAAATGATGGAGGTGCTTGAAAAGTGCCTCCATCACTGCCCTCAGGATCCGGGAAAAGGAGGATTGGGAGATGCCCGCCACTATTCCCACCGTTGTTTGAAACGATCCTGATGCACAGAAATGTAACACCGCCATAAATTGCGTCAGTGGTGGTATTGCTGTTGGACTGTCAATTTGCCGCTCAAGATCACTTTCTATTAATGAGAGAGTGTCTATGATGATTTTGGGAGGTAGACGGTAGCGTCTTAAAACCTCATCATCGGGCATTCCAAAAAGGGTGACACGTGTTCGAAATATCTGGGGCCTTGCATGCCTACGATGCCTACGCCTGGGACGAGTTTGAGGTTGGTCGTCTTCCGGGAGCAGGGCCAGAACAATTCGCCCCAGATCTACCTGAAATTCAAAGTTTACAATGTAAGGCTTTTGACCCACCCCAAAAGTAAGAAAAAACAACTTAGCTTTCTGATACCATCCATAGCTGCTTACATGCCGGGGTATTGTCATGATACGTATAAACTGTAAAAAAGGCAACAATGAGACTTCAAAAATTTAGAGGGTGTTTTTTTTGTTTAAAAATTGTTGCAAGCCAACACAGAAAATAGCGGAAAAACACATTTGGCCATCGATGAAAACTACATTGCACACCGTACGTCAAATAGGGTTCAAATGGACCCAAAAAATGGAAAAGGGAAAAGCAAAACTGGATTATATGATGAATAAGCCGTCAAAAATGCGGTAAATTATTCGCAAATGCAAGTCACTACACCAACAGTCAAAAATGCGGTAAATTATTCGCAAATGCAAGTCACTACACCAACAGTCAAAAATGCGGTAAATTATTCGCAAATGCAAGTCACTACACCAACAGTCAAAAATGCGGTAAATTATTCGCAAATGCAAGTCACTACACCAACAGTCAAAAATGCGGTAAATTATTCGCAAATGCAAGTCACTACACCAACAGTCAAAAATGCGGTAAATTATTCGCAAATGCAAGTCACTACACCAACAGTCAAAAATGCAGTAATTCATTCGCAAATGCAAGGCGCTACACCAACAGTCAAAAATGCCGTAATTCATTCGCAAATGCAAGACAAAAAATGGACTTACCCAACTCGAATATATAAGATGTCCTCAAAAAACTTCTTTGGGTCCTAAAACCAAAAAAAACTAAAAAAGATTAAATGAGTGTTAAACAAATTAACTAACCACAAAACAGAAGAATACACCAATTGGCCACAAATTTGAATGCACAAAACTTACCAAATCAGGAAAGGATGTTGAAAAAATGAAAAAAATGCGAACGGAAAAACCAAAGAAATGTAGCAAAAACAAACAAAAAAACAACTCTCCAAAATCCTCCAAACGCAACCAACCAACCAAATCCAAACCACTTAACCGACAACACTCCAACAACCCCACCTCGAATCCACACACACCAAGCCATAAATAGTGTTTATTTTCCCGCACAAATTAAGGATGAATCATAGGGACGCACAATCAATGATGCGGCCGCAAACTAACGACGCATGTATAAATACGTCACGAAATCACATAGAATTTCTGGATGATTTCATGCTGGAAGCAGAGACATGGCTTCAAACCAGGGAAACAATGGTCAAAATTGCGGCGGTAAGGCCTTCATGCATTTTGTGTCAATGAGTATTTTAAAACATAATATTGTGCAAGTTGTGAAGTGGCTAAATCTGCATATTTACCCAAATAGGTGAGGAGGATGACATGGAAGAGACTGCTGGCCCCAGTCAACCCGCCAAAGCTGCAAAAAAAAAAAGGCAGCCACATTTCACAAGCAAGGAGATGGAGGTTTTGATCCAGAAGTGCGTTGACATCCTGCCCCAGGCAGCCAGGAATATGAGCCAAAGCCAGAAGTGGAGAATGTGGGAGGAGGTCGCCGTTGCTGTCAATAGGGTGGGTGATTATGTCCGTCTAGCCCGGGATGTCAAACGGCGGTAAGTAAACACTTTCCCATCCTATAAACAAACCCCATTGTAAAAAAAAGGATAATGGTTCCAAATTCATTCCACAGATGGGCAGACTTCAAATATCGTCTAAAACAAAAACTTGCCGACAGGGCTAGGCATGCAAGGGGGACAGGTGGGGGTCCCACCCCTGTGTCATTGGAGTTGACAGACTTAGAAGAGATGGCACAGGGGTGTGTGCAGGCTGTGGAGGTGTTTGGCGTGTCCAACATGGATACGGACATGCCAGACTTTGCGGCTCCTCATGTTGGCCAAGGTAAGTCTTGTGATGTCACCAACTCAGAAATGCTATTGTGCCAATATGTAGATTCTAATGTGAGTCTTTTCTCCAATTTCCTAACAGAGACAGAGGCGGATGAGTCTGCTCCAGAGGGGAGCCTTGGCCGCAGAATTTCTGCTGACTCTGCAGGGGAGGAACCAGTACATCCGGCTGAGGACCCTGCAGAAGCCAGTCCAGGGCGTGCCCCCTCGCAGGCAGTGGGCCTCCTCACAGAACTCAATTTTAAATCGGATTGCCATACGGAGATTCTGCAGAGGATGGACGCCAGTCTGATACGGGTGGCTGAGGCCCTGGAGCAAAATGCTGCGGCCAACGTGACCATTGCTCAGGCCCTGGCGGAAAATACCAGGGCCAACATCCGCATCGCCGATGCCCTGGAGCAGCTCGTTCGCCAGCACATGGTGGAGCCGACCTCCCTTCCTGCCGGAACATCCAGATCCTCTACCTCTGGCACAACATCAGGCAATCCTCCAAATGTGCCTAGCGCTGTGCCTAGTCCAGAGGCCACAACATCTGCCTCTGGACAGGCCAGCCCGATGGCATCCCGGACCCGGTCTGGCGCCCACCCTCACCCAGCCAAACGGGCGAGAAAACGGTGACAGCAATGGTGACTTTTCCCACTTTCCTTCTGTGCTTGGCTCATATTCCTTTCTGGTCAAAACTTCCCTCTCCTTTCTTGTGAAATGTTTTTAAATTTTGTATTTACGCTTATGTTAGTAGTTATGTTTTGTTTTTTTTTTGATCAAATATCTTGGCCACAAAAAAAGGCCATACAATATTATGCCAATTTGTTTGTGTGTAAACAATAAATTAAAAACAAAACACTGACATTGTATTGTGACATTATTGTACAAATGGGTTACATTTAATCCTGGCCTTAAACGCAAAAACTGACCCTCTTTTTTTTAAAAAAAGGCCTCTTTAAGGAACGTTTAAAAAAACACATAGCGATGCAAATTCCACAGTAAACCAAAAAAAAGGGGAGCTAATTAAAAGATGATGACATTATTGTTACAATAGGCCATAACCACCAAATTGTGGCCAAAATAAAAGCCCAAAAATGTACGCTAATTGATTATGTAATCATGACATTAGCAGCTCTGATTTCCACCTGCGTACGCTTTTGTGCTATCCCAATAAACTGCTTTCCAAACACATACCAAGCCGGATTTCAATCCAACACTAATTACTTTACTGACCAGCCACGATTAATCGCTGCACCATCGTGGAGTCCCGGGACGGAGGAGAAGGCCATCGCCAATGTGGTCGAGTAATCCTGACCCTAAGCTGTGCGAGCATTTTGAAGGGAAAGCGGATGTTTCAGTGACGTATGAGACGGTCCGAACACATTTGACGTTCGCATCTGCTAATGTATGTACGCCCCAAAAACGCCTCGCCACGCCTGCGTTTTTTCATCTCCACCCCCGTCAACACCCAAAAACGCCCTGTTCTGTCAATCACATTTGACATGTCACTTCCTGTACGCTATTTTAGGAACGAGAGAAAAAAAGCTCGCAATCTGCCGTACGCACATGCGCGGTGTAACACCGACGCATGCGCGGTTAGTCAACATCGGAACGCAACGAGCGTACTGTTGTTAACGTGCGGCTCTGAATGAGGGCCAATGTTTGTTAGAGATATGTATTTTATTAAAACATAATTAAAAGTTATATTCTAAGATAAATAATATAAACATTAAGAGTGCCCCAGAAAAAAGAGTCTACTCTCTTTCTCTCCTTTATACAATTTATATTGCTCTAAGGCCTGTTATTTCATAATATATTATTTTTTTTGTATTGTACTAGTCTTTTACTTTTAACCACTTAACTGACAAATTCTTTTTCCAAAAACCGCTCCAAAATTGTCGGTTTCTTTTATGATTGAATTAGGTCAAGAACATAATTTTAAACTTATCCATCACTATTTTATTTTAAAAAAAATATTTTTTTAAAACACAGTATACCATAAAAATACAATTTTTTATGTTATACTGTAGTGATGGCCATTGACAGCTGTACCATCGATGGGTCAACCATCGTTACAAGCCATCCATTGTTTAGCGATTGGTCAAGATCTGTGTAGACCACAACTGCCGATGTTTCCTAAACATCGATTGAGGGTTGCCATCGATGGTGCAACATTGATACCCACCAGCAATGTCAAACCACTTGTTTTCAGTCAGACCATATACGCATATATATACACATATATAATATATATATATATATATACATATATATACACACACACATATATATATATACACATATGTATATACACGCATATATATATGTAGACATACACACATACATATATATATACATATACGCATATATATATATATACGCACATATATACACACGCATATATCTATTAGGGGTGTGCACTGGCCACTTTTCGTGTTTTGTGTTTTGGTTTTGGATCTGGATCTTTTTTCGTGTTTTGGATCTGGATTGGTTTGGCCAAAACCACCCTTCCGTGTTTTGGGTTCTGGGTTTTGTGTTTTGGATCTGTATTTTTTTGAAAAAAAGCATAAAAACAGCTAAAATCACAGAATTTGTAGGTTTTTCTGCTCCTATGCTATTATTAACCTCAATAACCTTAATTTCCACTCATTTCCAGTCTATTCTGAACACCTCGCATCTCACAATAGTGTTTTTATGTCCAAAAGGTTGCACCGAGGTAGCTGGATGACTATGCTAAGCGACACGAGTGGGCGGCACAAACACGTGACCCATCTAGGCGTGAAACTGCAGTGGCAGACAGGATGGCAGTTTGAAAAACTAGGCCCCAAACTGTACATAATGCAAAGAAAAAAAAGAGGTGCAAGATGGAATTGTCCTTGGGCCCTCCCACCCACCCTTATGTTGTATAAACAGGACATGCACACTTTAACAAACCAATCATTTCAGCGCCAGGGTCTGCCACACAACTGTGGCTGAAATGATTGGTTCGTTTGGGCCCCCACAAAACAAGCTGGCAATTAATCTGTCCCTGCACAAACTGGCTCTACGGAGGCAAGATGTCATCCTCATCCTCCTCATCCACCGATTCCTCACCCTCTTCAGTGTGTACATCCTCATCCTCACAGAGAATTAATTCGTCCCCGCTGGAATCCACAACCACAGGTCCCTCTGTATGTTCTGGAGGCTGGTCTCCCTGGAAGAGTTGATAATTCATTTTATGAACATCATCTTCTCGACATTTTGTGGAAGCAACCTCCTATGCCTTTCGCTGACAAGGTTCCCGGCTGCACTAAACACTCTTTCGGAGTACACACTGGAGGGGGGGACAACTCAGGTAAAATAGAGCCAGTTTGTATAGGGACCTCCAAATTGCTTCTTTTTCCTGCCAGTACAGGTACGGACTGTCAGACATGCCTACTTGGATGCTGTCACCGATGTAATCCTTTAACAGACAGACGCACGCTTGTCGCTGCTGCTTTGAGGATGCAAGTGCGGCTACAGCCCACACAATTCACAAAGACAGAAAAAAAAAGAAGAATATTTTTATTGTTTGTGGAGTGCACTTTGAGGGTTACACCACCCTTTAACAGACAGATGCACGCTTGTCGCTGCTGCTTTGAGGATGCAAGTGCGGCTACAGCCCACACAATTCACAAAGACAGAAAAAAGAAGAAGAATATTTTTATTGTTTGTGTAGCACACTTTGAGGGTGTCACCACCCTTTAACAGACAGACGCACGCTTGTCGCTGCTGCTTTGAAGATGCAAGTGCGGCTACATCGCACACAAGTCACAAACACATTAAAAAAATAGTGTTTTATTTTTTGGAGCACTTTGAGAGTTACACCACCCTTTAACAGACAGACGCATGCTTGTCGCTGCTGCTTTGAGGATGCAAGTGCGGCTACTGCCCACACAATTTACAAAGACAGAAAAAAAGAACAATATTTTTATTGTTTGTGTAGCACACTTTGAGGGTGTCACCACCCTTTAACAGACAGATGCACGCTTGTCGCTGCTGCTTTGAGGACAGTATCATATGCAGTGACAGTAGACTTGTCAGAAATTGTTGGCACGTCCTTCAGTCCGGACCAGATGTCCAACCCAGCCCTTGACTTATGACACAGGCGCACGCTTGGCGCTGCTACTATGTTGATGCACGTGCGGCTACATCGCACACAAGTCACAAACACATTAAAAAAATAGTTTTTTATTTTTTGGAGCACTTTGAGGGTTACACCACCCTTTAACAGACAGACGCACGCTTGTCGCTGCTGCTTTGAGGATGCAAGTGTGGCTACAGCCCACACAATTCACAAAGACAGAAAAAAGAAGAATATTTTTATTGTTTGTGTAGCACACTTTGAGGGTGTCACCACCCTTTAACAGACAGACGCACGCTTGTCGCTGCTGCTTTGAGGATGCAGGTGGAATCTAGATGGGATTTGGAACCGGGGACACACTACCTCCATCAATTGTCTAAATCCCACTGCACTAATGGCGGATACCGGATGCACGTCTAACACCAACATAGCAGTCAAGGCCACAGTTATACGTTTTGCTTCAGGATGACTGCTGTCGTACTTCATCCTCATCGCTAGGGACTGTTGGAGGGTCAATTGTTTAGTAAAAGTAGTGATGTTCCTACTTCCTCTCTGGGATGATGAACAACTCCCAGCAGCAGCAACAGCACTAGGAGGAAGTGGTTCTTGATCTTTCCCTATTTTATTTTTATCGGAGAAAGTTTGGTCCTCCATTTATGTTATATTGATATATACAAACTAGGGATGTGCAGGCTCGGTTCTACTCGGTTCCGTTCGGTTCTTTTTACCGAATCTTATTGGTTATCCAAAACTCGTGACAGCTGAAACCCAATAAGATCCGGTAAAAAGAACCGAACGGAACCGAGTAGAACCGAGCCTGCACATCCCTAATACAAACACAGAAAATATTTTTTTATTTTTGCTGGAGAGTAGTGCACTTTGTGGGTTACACCACCCTTTAAGAAATGAGCCAGCCGGCTCTTTACTTATGGGACACAGGCGCACGCTTCGCGTTGCTCCTTTGTTGATGCACTGCAGCCACAGTGCACACAAGTCACAAACACAGAAAATATATATTTTTTTGGTTTGGACTGGAGTGTACTTTGGGGGTTACAGCACCCTTTAACGGTCAAGCCAGCCGGCCCTTTACTTATGACACAGGCGCACGCTTGGCACTACTTTGTTGATGCACGTGCGGCTACTGCGCACACAATTCACAAACACAGAAAATATATATTTTTTTGGACTGGAGTGTACTTTGGGGGTTACAGCACCCTTTAACGGTCAAGCCAGCCGGCCCTTTACTTATGACACAGGCGCACGCTTGGCACTACTTTGTTGATGCACGTGCGGCTACTGCGCACACAATTCACAAACACAGAAAATAATTTTTTTTTTGGTTTGGACTGGAGTGTACTTTGGGGTTTACAGCACCCTTTAATGGTCAAGCCAGCTGGCCCTTTACTTATGACACAGGCGCACGCTTGGCACTACTTTGTTGATGCACGTGCGGCTACTGCGCACACAATTCACAAACACAGAAAATATATATTTTTTTAGTTTGGACTGGAGTGTACTTTGGGGGTTACAGCACCCTTTAATGGTCAAGCCAGCCGGCCCTTTACTTATGACACAGGCGCACGCTTGGCACTACTTTGTTGATGCACGTGCGGCTACTGCGCACACAATTCACAAACACAGAAAATATATTATTTTTTTAGCACTTGGGGGGAGCACCCCTGATGGACAGAGCACCCCCTGGACAACACTACAGCACCCCTTTAGGACTGGGACACTGCACAGGACTTTGGAGTGGACACAGCCCCTATGGAGAACTGACTGCACAACACAGTCCAGCCAGCCCCTAAGGACTTTGAAGTAGTGGACACAGCCCCTATTAACAACAGCAGCACAGCAGAACACAGCCAGCCCCTATGGACTTTGAAGTAGTGGACAACAGCAGCACTACACTACACTACACAGCCCAGCCAGCCCTAACTCCCACCCTCCCTCTTCACTGTCCACAGCCGAGTGAGAAAATGGCGCCGACGCGGGTACCTTATATAGGATCCAAAACCCGCGAGACTCGGAAGGCGGGATGATGACGTTTGCCTCGATTTCAGATCCGAGTCAGGCGGGAAAAGTCGAGCCTGACTCGGATCGGACTCAGATCGGGGGGGCTCGGGGGGGTTCGGATTTCAGAAATCCGAACCCGCTCACCCCTAATATATATATATATATATATATATATATATATATTCATAAACATGCATATATATATTTTATATATATATATATATATATATATATAAACTATTGTGGCCCTTATCATAACATTATGTGGGAGGAAGAGGAGGAGGAGGAGCTGAGGCCGAGGAGGGAGTGTGCGGGGCGCTGCTGGTCTGCCTGTGTATATAGAAGAAGCAGCATGTCCCGCTAGTGGCCCGGATACATAGCAGCAGCGGCGGCTACCACAGCCGTCGCTGCTGCTTCTTCTACACAGTGATCAGCTAGTGATCACTGTAGTGCCGGAGCCGCAGCGGGAGGGTGTCCCGCTGGCAGCCCAGATACAGAGCAGTAGTGGCGGCTACCAGAACTGCTGCTGCTGCTCCTCCATCACACAGCACTGTAGTGCCGGAGCCGCAGCGGGAGGGTCTGCCGCTGGTGGCCCGGGTACAGAGCAGCAGGTGCGGCTACCAGAGCTGCGGCGGCTGGGGCCGGCTGCCCGATCACTGTTGGCCACAGTGATCGGGTCACAGCAACAGCTGCGGTACATGAGCCATGGCTGCTGCTTCAATGGCAGTGTGCTGGGAGGGGGTTGCCGATGGTGCCCGATCACTGTGGCCAGCAGTGATCGGGAAATGCTGCAGAGGCAGCCATGCTTGCAGAGGGACCGGAAGGTCCCTCTGATGTAGGCGGCTGCGGGAAGATTAGCTTCCCACAGCCGCCTAGTGGGCATTTCTGACTGGTCTGATGTAGGCGGCTGCGGGAAGATTAGCTTCCCACAGCCGCCTAGTGGGCATTTCTGACTGGTCTTAACAGATACGACCATGTCAGGGAAAGCCCAGCCTGATGTGGTCATATCTGATACGAACGTGCCAGGCAAGTGGTTAAGCCATTAGTTCTTGATTAATGAAAACATTCTATAGCATTGTATAGTTTACTAAACTGCCATTCTGTCTGCCACTGCTGTGCAACTATGTTTCATAGATGTTCTATATTCTTTTAAACTGCCATGTGTTTGTGCCGCTGCTCAGTCGCTGAGTTTAGCCAGCCAACTCGCTGCAGCCTATGGCCAATATTGGTAAAACAATATAGTGAGCTGTGAGGCGGACAAAATGTACAGTAACTGGAAATGACTAGAAATGACTGGGAATGAATGTTATTGATGTCAATGATACTGTAGAAAACAGCAAAAACAGCTCCAAATTACATGATTTTAGTTGTTTTAAGCAATTTTTCTTAAAAATCCAAAACCAAAACAATTGAGGGTGGTTTTGCCAAAACCAAACACAACAATGATTTAGAGCTCAAATCAAAACACGGTGCTCTGCACACATTTCTGTAATATACCAACTCATTCAATAAAGACCAGCTGGAAAATCAGTCAATACTACTAATAACTACAAGCTAAAGATCAATTATAATAATCAAAAATAATTATATATGTTGGATGTTAAAAAATATACACAGATATAAAATGTTTTCATTGTCTTTATTTAACAGTAATATTTAAAGTTATGTTTTAACAATTTTTATTACTGTGCTCACAAATTAATTAGGTAGCAAATAGTCCTGATACATACAGTTTGTTAAATATTCTTTGCATTTGTAGTACAGTAACTCTAAGTAAAAAAAAAATAATGATATTAGCTTGATCCCTTATGTCATTTGAATAACCTCTGATCATCTACTGTATTTGTAGCTTCAATGAGTACCAAGAAATTCAATTAAATAAGGAGATACCCTAAAGACAAAAATTATAAAGTAATATAATACCAGAATTCATATAACTGTAACAAAGGGAGATTGCTGTTGCCATCAAACTCTGCAGTATTTATACTTACATTGATAATGACTGATGATGAGACAAACGCATTAACATTTCACACTCATTTAAAGATCGGCTAGATATTCTGTAGATTGAGGCTGATCATCTGAAATTAGCTGGGGATTTACAATGATTCTCTGTGGCCCTCAGTCGCTGCCTGTTTCTAAAATGAAGATTAAAATAAAAATATATATTTTTTTAACTCATTAAAGCTCATTTACGAAGTAGAAAAATTGAAGGCCTGTACTATGCTTCAATTTGCGCCAATGTGCCTAATTGTCTACTAAACTCTTTTCAAGGTGCACAATCCCTGTGCTCACTTAGGGGCTGACAGCTGGATGACTGTGAAAATTTCAGTCACTGCTGGCTAGATAATTCTGACACTAAATTACCATGCATGTATGGCACAGGTGTAAGAATGAGAGGGGTAAAAAGCCATTACAGAGAAGTTGTTGAACTCAGAATAGAATATCAGAGACAGTGTAGCGAAGGAACCTATGCTTTAGCAACAGCATGGAGCGAGCTAGAGAGGGCAGAGTAGTTGTATCCACTCCAGAGAACTGTGGCCACCATGTTTCCTAGGACAAGCTCCCGACTGTGTTCCATGCAGTGTCCAAAGGAGGATTAATGTTCATACAAGGCATCTACATTCTGTATCCAGAAAAGGTCCTGTGTCCAATGAGTGTCAGGTTTCTGGAGGTGTTCGATGTACTGGTTGCCATGGGTACAGGGCATCTGCCTCTTGAGGGGTCCCAGGGCCCAGAGATTCCTGAAGTCAAAGGCTGTAGCCAGAACTCTGGATTCCACAGTTGGCAGAATCCCATGCATAGTGTGACTAACCCCAGGGGTGCCAAGATGGGGGATAATAATTACCCTGACCTGGTCTTGATGGAGGGGCCTGGTGGGAGACTCTCCTCCCTTACCTGTCAGGTCAGTTGCTGTGTCTGCGGTGGGACCAGTGACCAGCAGCAGCAGTCCCTTCCCCCTCCCCCCCAGTTTTGCCCATGGCTGAGGAGCACACGGCTCACCCCTGTGAAGCACACTGCACATAATTTTTTAAGAAGGCATGGCCATGCCTACTGATAGGCCACACCCTCAAAATTACCGAGGCCCGGCAAGGCTCTCTACAGCCCTGACTAACCCTATGTGGTATTACTGTATTACTTTCATACAGTCCATTCGATACCATTCAGGTGAAAAATCGCCATGTCCCACCAAAACAATCATATAGATGTGTCCTCAATAACCTATTCTCAAATCATATGAAAAAGACCGATTTGGCATAGCACAGATTATACGACTAATTCACGTCATGCTTCCTGTCACACAATTTTCTACTGAATGTGCATCTAATTTCCACCATGAGTTTGTGTGCGACTCGGACACTAACCTGGGAAAAAGGCAAAAGACCGAGGATCGATACGAGTAAGCTGCACCATGCATCCCGCCACACAGCATTGTGCTTGATCTGCAACTTTATACCAACTTGATTGCAACACAAATACAATGCCTAAGCACCCAGGACAATATTTATTTATTTTATTTTATTTATTAACAGTTTCTTATATAGCGCAGCATATTCCGTTGCACTTTACAATTGGATGTAGCTGTGATGCAATAAAGATGCTAAATGAAAGTGTAGGCATGAGAGAACGAGAATTGCTACCAGTGACTATCTACTTACTGAGCCTTGGATGGAGATAAAGAGAACAGAGATAAGGTACCAGCCAATCAGCTCCTAACTGCCATGTCACAGGCTGTGTTTGAAAAATGACTGTACTGCCACTGCTATCAATAAACCACCCACTGGTTAAGCAATCTGGGCTGTGTTTGTTTTGGGGGGGTTTTTCAGCATTTTGCAGTGTCTTTTGTGTGGTGGAAGATGGCTAATAGAAGGAGGACTCAGAGACAGGTAATGAGGAGGGAGTAGGGTATCCCCTGAGTTAGTGGATGAGGGTGGAAATGAGGAGGCTGAGGAAGAGCCTGTAGAGAGAGCCCCTGAAAATACAAAAACTGGCAATAATGTGCAGTTCAGTTTTCATGACAATTGTGTACTGCTGCATGCTATTGTGTGCAATTGGACACTGGGCACGACTTAGGCACATCAATGCCTCATAAAAGGAAACTCTAGCAGGCGGTCTTTGATGCAGTGAATGCCGTGGGGTATATTAAGAGGAATGCTGAAAATTGCCCTAGGCACTTCTGAGGGGTGTGGCATGATTGACTGCCGGACATGACCCTGCAGTTCAAATCACGACACCAGTATGCCGAAGAGCGCAGATCCCGACGGAGGTAAGTAAGCTATCTAACCCTCCCCTCTCCCTCCCTAACCCTCCTTTAGGGGTGCCTAACCCTAACCTCCCACAGGGGTGCCTAAACCTAACCTCCCCTCCCCGCACCTTAAGCCTAACCCTCCGGGGGTGCCTAACTCTAACCTCCCCCAGGGGTGCCTAACCCTAACCTCCCCCGGGGGTTCATAACCCTAACCCCCCCCTTCCCCCAGCCAGACCCTAATCCTCTTGGGGGGTGTCTAACCCTAAGTCCCCCCGGGAGCCCATAAACCTAAAACCCGTGGCTGTCCACTCGCGACTCCCGGCTTACCTTCGTTTGGTATGCCGGGCGTCGGGATTTCGGCGGGTGGATAATGATAGGTGTCAGGATTTTGATGCCTAACATTAGTCCCCTGCCGGGATTGCACAGTCGGGAAGACGGCGGTTCGGCATTTCGACCATCGGCTTCTTAACCACCTCCCCTTCTGAGATATTAAATGCAGCAAGAAGAGAAGCTTGTGGAGGAGCAGCACAGGGGCCTATCTATAATGGGTGCAAGGAGGTCCCACACCGCACCCCCTGCAACCATAGTCTAATAATTATCTCTCTGTAGTTCTGCTTTGCAGCGTCAAGCTAGGGCTGTAGAGCAGCAAAAATCATTCGGAAAATGGCGGCGGACATTTTCTCAGTGACCTACGCATGTGCAGTAGTAATGTCCCCGGAAAACGCCATTTTCCTGGAGACCCGCGCATGCGCAGTAGATTCTGGCACTAAGCCAGAATCTACAGTGCCCCGTGGGACCGCCGGAGAGAGGAGGGGGCCCACACTAAGTCTGCACGAGGGCCCCTTCATCTCTTAAAACACCCCAGGAGCAGCATACAACAAGAGGAACTGGTGGGAGACCACCACTGCAAATGCACTACACCTCATACGAGGACATGCGTAAGCTCACACTGCCAGAAATCCTGAATGCACATGGTGGACACAGATTAGCCTCCCCCTCAGCCCCAGCTTGGTGAGTAACTACAGTTTTTTTATATTTAAATAGGAACAAAACAGTGTCTCTTGCAGGGCCGTAACTAGAGATGTGTGAGGGCCCTGTGGGCATCACGAGTGCTGTCTCATGGCACCTACATTTGGCTTGCAGTGTGTATAGAATGGCACCCTGCTGCATAGCTGCCGGGAGTGTCCTAAAGACGCTCAGGCCAGTGGTCTACTTCATGGTCTCTAGTCCTCTGTAATCAAAATTAAAATATGAATTTTCTGCTGTACAACGTAGAAAAACCCAACTCCAATCATCCTAGATTTTGATGATTTGTTTATTTTTACATAGTTAAAAAATGTAAGAAGAGAACCCTTCTAATAATATAGGCAGTGAAGGTTGTCTGGAGTAGGTAAAGTTTTGTTATGTTTGCTCTTCAAAGGAAAAACAAGAGTTATGTGAAGGTCCAGTCTTGTGTTTTAATGGGGTTGGGAACGGGATGATGGAACTCAGAATCCCGACACTGGCATCCCAACTGGGTTAGAATACCAACAGCTACTGGCAAGTACCCTAGCCCTACCACTAACCCTCCTCCCTGCAGTTTAACCCTAACCCACCCCTTAGTTCTTCATCCTAAACGTTCCCCTAACCCCAATACTTACCGTCGGGATGCTGGTGCCAGGATTCCTACTGATGTCAGGATTCTGGCACCCACATTCTGATGTCCGCTATCCCAACCACCGGGATGCCAACTACATCCCGTTTTAATTATATCTTCCACTTTTCCACAATTGCACCTCCCAGAAAAGAGCCAGCCAAACTACGCCAACCAGCACAAGATGATGGGGTGGTAGCTGGTGAGTAGTCCTTAAATGTAACAAAATTTTATTAAATTAGCAATGTTAATAAATCAGGCCCTTGAGTATTAAAAAGAAAGAAGATTTATCATATATAAAATCAAGTAAAAGGAAGCGTCCTGACAAAACATAAAATGTGTGAAAAACCCCAAATGTCCTAATGGTTTTGGTGAAGCACAGATTTTAGGCGTAATGGTAAAGAATATCTTTCATTAAATCGGGACTTTATAAAGTAATGTGGCAACCTAACACCAGCTTACCAAACTCTGTGACTGTCAGTCACTTTGTAATTGGGATTTATTTAGCAAAAGAGTCAAAACCAAACTTAAATAACCAACAACACTTTTTTTAAATACAGTTGAATTATTTTATAGACAATTCTATTTTTTCAAAATGCCAAGGACATTCTAAGTAGAACAGCTGGCAATACTGTCCTTTCCACCCTGTCCTGCTACAGAAGTGGCAGGAGAAGAGCCAGAGGAGAAGCATGTGATACTGACTGTAATGGATCCAGCTGAGCCTGCAGAGAGACAACACCAAGCACCTTTCAGCCCACACCGAACAGCAGGACTTACCCTCCAAACCGCAAGTCCAGCCAAGTTTGTCCCCAAGTATTTGGCTCACTTGAAGAGTTCAGGCAGCTGCAGTTTAGTTTTATATGAGACCAATCCAGATCATTTGCTTCCATCCCAACTTAGCATGTTAACCAGAGCAACCCATAGTGGCCCATAGCATAAGCACAAACATAGTATAAGTTCCAAACATTAATAAAACAGCACAGACTGGGTAGGACAGGGGCAAGACTATGACAACCCGCTGAGGCTAGCAGGACCATACAGTGGAGGGCTATGGGTGGGAGTCGATTCAGTACTCAGTGAACCCGGACCCAATGTATGGATGATCAAACAGAGTCAGAGTCACTGAAGGGAAGGAGTAGATGAGGGAGGGAGCACTGGTGACATGGAGTGTGCTAGGGAAGACTACAAGGAGGAGAGCCCTGTTACATACTAAGGAGAAGGGATGTACAGTCGGAGGATGATTTTAGAGGGACACAGAGTAGGGGGTAGAGAAGACATGCATTGTTATGAGGAGGGCTGGTTTTGCATAAATACAATTTCACATCTGTTTAGTAATTGCTGATGACCTAACCCATCTCTGTCATGCGCTGCCCCACTACTGGTGGCGGAGACAAGAATCCCAGGAGAAGTGCTAGCACAGGGTACGTATAGTGGGGTTCGGGGGCTGTTGTGACCTTGCATATTGTTGGAAATGCATGTGTACAGGTGTGGTGGTATGGCAGCGTTGTGTACACACCAGCGGAATGCCTTATGGCTACAGTCAATCCAGTTGCTTAACCAGCAAGATGTTTTATTGGCAGATATGTGATGTACAACCATATTCACTGTGATACACTGGTTAGGATGGAATGGAGTGGAGCAGGGTGTGATACAGCTCACCGTGACCAGGGCCAGATTAAGGTCTGTGGGGCCCCCTGGGCAACAAGCATGTGGGGGCCTATATATATATGTGTATATATATATATATATATATATAGATGACACACACATATATACATACATTTTATTTATATATATATATATACATACATTATATATATATATATATATATATATTATATATATATATATATATACATATATACGCAGATAGATTTAAAGAACGAGGGTATCCAGAAACATTAATAACAGAGGAAATTTCAAGAACAGATAATTTGGATAGAAAAGAACTTCTTAAGTATAAAACCAAGCCCAAAAAGGAAGATGTAGTACCATTCATTACTCAGTTCAATAGGGAAGAGGGTAGAATCCGGCAGGTCCTAAATAAACACTGGGGAATCTTGAAGATGGACCCCATTTTATCAGGAATTTTACCCAATAAACCTACTGTTATTTTCAAGAAAGCAAGGAACCTCAAGGACATTCTAGCCCCCAATATGCTCCAACCACTGAAATCCAATAGGCAGGACTCCAACAAATGTCTGGGTGCATATAAGTGTGGACACTGTAATATGTGTAGGTATCTACACCCCAACAGAAGGCAGTTCTCCAATTCTGACAACTCCAAAATATATAATATGAAACACTTTATTAACTGTAATACTTGCTCTGTAATTTATTTGCTTGAGTACCCATGTGGCCTTAAATATGTGGGCAAAACTAAAAGAAACCTTAAATTCAGAATACAGGAGCATGTCAGAAATATAAAGAACAAAATTGAGAGCCATTCTGTGTCCAGACATTTTAAGTCACATCATAATGCTAATCCTGAGAATTTACTGTTTAGAGGTATTGAACATGTTAAATTGGGTCCAAGAGGTGGCGATCATGGCTAATAGGCTGTCCCAAAGAGAGATGTTTTGGATCTTTGAGCTGAATACCCTATTACCTCAGGGTCTTAATGATAGCTATGAAATTGCACCCTTTTTATGAGTTTTTTATTATTCTGTGATAGGATTATTTTTAGATTATTATTACGCTGCAT
This sequence comes from Taudactylus pleione, assembly GCA_031769625.1. NCBI lineage: Eukaryota > Metazoa > Chordata > Amphibia > Anura > Myobatrachidae > Taudactylus > Taudactylus pleione. Next base: position 8,747,049 of record JAUIMM010000484.1, read on the forward strand.
TTTATGGTTTCTTTTAAACATATACTGTGGATTTTATGGTTTTATGATTCTCAAATACCGTCCAGCCTTATACTCTTAATAATCCTCTTAGTATTGATGCATATTTTAGAACCTTTTTATATTATCAATATAAAGTATTTGTAGTCCCTGATATTTGTATTAATTTTAAGGGGCACTTTTTACTCATATTATTGTATTTTACCTATGTTATATGGTTTTCTTATCATTCCTGTTGTTTAATAACACAGCTGATTTTATGTATGTTGGTTCTCAGATACATAATGAGAAACCAACAAAATGGCCACTATATGTCTCATTATAGGGCTATTGCCACCAACAAAATGGCCGCTGATCATTTTATTTTTGAAGGTACCAATACAATGGTCGCCGCTGTCTGTGTGTGCATTGACAGCGGCGGTTATGTTTGTTATATGGCCCCGTTATGCAGAGTCCCTCCCCTACATAAAAGATCTCTGTACCATCTCAGTGTGTCAGCGCGATCGCGGCAGGCACTGTCTATTGGCCGCCGCGATCTGCGCATGCACGAGGCATGCCGCGCGGCATCTTGGGAGTTGTAGGATATCATGCATGACATCAAACAAGATGGCCGCGGGCAACTGCGCATGCGCAGAACAGCACCAGACGCAGTTTTAGTGCTATTCAGTACCTTATTAGGTACAGTATAAAAAGGGCACCCCAAGAGGTTCACCAGAACCCCTGAGGAAGTCTATCCAGATGAAACGCGTTGGGACCCCTGTTCCAGCCCCTCTCCATACTGCTGATTATTCACAGATAAGCACTCCATTATCTTATTTATATGTTTTGTTAACCCTTTGTGTACCCTGTACTAAGTGTCATTAAAACCCTTTTTGATTAAGCTTTTCTGAGTAAGGGTCATTCTCTGCTTATTTAAAGCTGACCTACTCCATCTATATACGAACCATTGGGGCTATTATGGGATGTTGAAGGATTCACCAAGATACATAGTACTTTATGCAGTGATTCAAGTGACATTCTGGTACGCATTCTTGTATACTTATCACACCACTTTACTTGGACGTAAAATACTACACTATATGTGTGTTTTTTTCTGGTTCGGTGTGAGCCGATCTTATTTAAGGTTCCTTGTTACCTTGAAGTTCTGAGTGTACCCCACCATATGAGGTCCCAGCAAAAGAACCACAGATAAGCGATAAAGTTTTATTTTCTGGTACGCACATTTATATTTGAGCACGTGCTAAAACCATTTTGAATTACTACACTATTAGGCGCATGTTCTTTCCAAACCTCATTTCCAGATCACATTCACCCTGATAGCCATTCAGGAACACGGGAAGACTGCTGCCACCTTCACCAGAGGGATTAAAGTATCACACCTGTTAGCACCAACTGGACTTTATTTAAATTTTTGCACTACAGTGCAATACCACTTGTGATTTGAACCAGAGCACCATTCTACACACCCTATACAAGTACTTTTGTTGGCAATATCTCTAGAATTGGCTGCCAGGTTTATCGTTTGAAATTGTTTTCCATTTTACATTGCACTTTATTATTTTATCACTATGTTTCGAGCAGAAGGTTTAGGAACAAAAAGGTCAGACCTGTGCCTAAAAATATTTAGTGAAGACACCCACCAGGCCCACACAGAATGTTATGAGAATGTTGACCTTTTCTTCTGGGATATAGAAAAACTATTAATTAAAGAAACCAAAATTTGGTGGGACATTAAGGGCCTTGAACTTTCTATAAAGGCTAATAGAATCCCAAGGGGCCTGCGTATTAACAAAAGTCCCAGTTTTGGGCAGGATAACCCCACATTTATGGACAAATGGGATAAAATTCTCAATAATTGCTCCCTGGACCTAATGAAGTTGATCATTAATGAAAAAAAGATCCAATTAGAGGCCATTGAGCAACAAATTAAATGCAAGGAGACATCTATTTCACATCAAAAAGATAATGAGGAGTACAAAACTAATGAAACAGTATTACAAAAAAAACTTGAGAGAGCTGAAGAAAAGGTTATTAAGATTAAAGAAAAGAAATTCATAAGAGATTAAGTAGATTACGAAAACAATAAAATAAAAAACTGGAGTCGCCCTAAAAACACCAACACTTTATTTCACTCAAAAAATGGTAAACATCCATATAGAGAGTGTAATAAGCCATCTACAAAAACGTATACACAGCGAGCTGGCTTTAATAATCAAAATAAACAAGATTTACCATTAAGAAACAGATTCACTACACTTCAGAGATTAGAGTCTAACAGTGAGAGCGTTTTTTATCCCCAAACCCCACGCCTTACCATCGGCGAAAGCAAAAGAGGATCATTTTCAGGGATCAATCAAGGATAGTATCACCTATAAAAAGAAGACACACAGAGGAAGAAGAGCTGGCGGTAGAAAGAGAACCCAAAAGAAAAAAATCCATACAGATTATGAAAGATCCAACCACACAGGGGATCTTTAACTTATCAGATCACCAATTAAGAGTGGCAGAGGTATTCTTACTTAGTAAAGGTCTTAACTTTGCACCTACACAAAAAAACAACAGGTTCCAAACTTTTATTGATTTAAATAAGTTTGTAAGAAAACTGACCTTGAAAAGACATTTTATTAGAAAGGATACAGCCATTGTATCTAACTATGCAAACATGTCTAAATCAGGTCTGAAACCTACGTCAAAATTTTTCCCCTGGAATCAAAAAGCAGCAACATTTCCATTTTCTACGATATGGTCAAAAAAGACTTAATAGATTCACAGAAGGAAGTATCCACTAAATATAATCTTAATCTACAAGAGATGCAAGCACTCAAAGCTTTACAAGAAAACAGTAACCTAGTATTAAAACAGGCTGATAAGGGAGGAGGACTAGTGATTATGAATAAAACAGATTATACTAAAGAAGCTGTCTGGCTCTTAGGTGACCTGGATTCATATAAACCACTAACTAAAGATCCCACAGAGGAATATGTTGACCTCCTCAGACCGATATTAGTACAAGGCCTTCACAAAGACATTATTACTAAAGACGAATACCAATATTTAATGCTGTCGAGCCCGGTAATCCCTATATTTTACCATCTACCAAAAATCCATAAGGATATGAAGAACCCACCCGGCCGGCCCATTATTGCAGGGATTGGTTCTATGACATCACACATATCAGAGATTATTTTGACATTTTTTTGAATAAGTATGTGAAAGAACTTCCATCCTATCTGAAAGATACAGCAAACCTTCTAAATATTTTAGAAGAAATTAGCTGGGATGAGAGCTATATGTGGGCCACTATAGATGTTCAATCCCTATATACTTGTATACAGCATCCTAGAGGTATTGAAGCTTGCAGATAATTCCTAGATGAAGACTCTTCCATTAACATTGAACATAAACAATTCATATGTGATTTGGTTTTATTCATCTTAACATACAATTATTTTAAATTTTTAGATCAGTTCTTTTTACAAATCCATGGAACGGCAATGGGTACCATTTTCGCGCCCAGTTACGCTAACCTGTTTATGGGTAACTGGGAAGCAAGGCACATATATAATAATAACCCATATAAACCCATGATACACCTTTATAAAGGATACATTGATGATATTATCATCATTTGGAAAGGTAACAAATGGGATTTTAGTAATTTTATGGATTTTATCAATATTAATGATTTTAATTTAAAGTTCACATCCAACCTACAAAAAACAGAAATTGAGTTTCTAGATGTTATCCTAGAAGGAAAAACCACTAATATCTACACAAGAACATATATAAAACCTGTCGACACTAACAGTTACTTGCACTAAAGAAGTGGACATACTACGAGTTGGAAGAACAACATCCCGTACTCACAATTCCATCGTATCAAACGTAATTGCAATGACAGAGAGATCTGTTCTAAACAAATACATGTATACGCAGATAGATTTAAAGAACGAGGGCATCCAGAAAAATTAATAGCAGAGGCAATTTCAAGAACAGATAATTTGGATAGAAAAGAACTTATTTTCAAGAAAGCAAGGAACCTCAAGGACATTCTAGCTCCCAATATGCTCCAACCACTGAAATCCAATAGGCAGGACTCCAACAAATGTCTGGGTGCATATAAGTGTGGACACTGTAATATGTGTAGGTATCTACACCCCAACAGAAGGCAGTTCTCCAATTCTGACAACTCCAAAATATATAATATGAAACACTTTATTAACTGTAACACTTGCTCTGTAATTTATTTGCTTGAGTACCCATGTGTCCTTAAATATGAGGGCAAAACTAAAAGAAACCTTAAATTCAGAATACAGGAGCATGTCAGAAATATAAAGAACAAAATTGAGAGCCATTCTGTGTCCAGACATTTTAAGTCACATCATAATGCTAATCCTGAGCATTTACTGTTTAGAGGTATTGAACATGTTAAATTGGGTCCAAGAGGTGGCGATCTGGCTAATAGGCTGTCCCAAAGAGAGATGTTTTGGATCTTTGAGCTGAATACCCTATTACCTCAGGGTCTTAATGATAGCTATGAAATTGCACCCTTTTTATGAGTTTTTTATTATTCTGTGATAGGATTATTTTTAGATTATTATTACGCTGCATTTATGGTTTCTTTTAAACATATACTGTGGATTTTATGGTTTTATGATTCTCAAATACCGTCCAGCCTTATACTCTTAATAATCCTCTTAGTATTGATGCATATTTTAGAACCTTTTTATATTATCAATATAAAGTATTTGTAGTCCCTGATATTTGTATTAATTTTAAGGGGCACTTTTTACTCATATTATTGTATTTTACCTATGTTATATGGTTTTCTTATCATTCCTGTTGTTTAATAACACAGCTGATTTTATGTATGTTGGTTCTCAGATACATAATGAGAAACCAACAAAATGGCCGCTATATGTCTCATTATAGGGCTATTGCCACCAACAAAATGGCCGCTGATCATTTTATTTTTGAAGGTACCAATACAATGGTCGCCGCTGTCTGTGTGTGCATTGACAGCGGCGGTTATGTTTGTTATATGGCCCCGTTATGCAGAGTCCCTCCCCTACATAAAAGATCTCTGTACCATCTCAGTGTGTCAGCGCGATCGCGGCAGGCACTGTCTATTGGCCGCCGCGATCTGCGCATGCATGAGGCATGCCGCGCGGCATCTTGGGAGTTGTAGGATATCATGCATGACATCAAACAAGATGGCCGCGGGCAACTGCGCATGCGCAGAACAGCACCAGACGCAGTTTTAGTGCTATTCAGTACCTTATTAGGTACAGTATAAAAAGGGCACCCCAAGAGGTTCACTAGTACCCCTGAGGAAGTCTATCCAGATGAAACGCGTTGGGACCCCTGTTCCAGCCCCTCTCCATACTGCTGATTATTCACAGATAAGCACTCCATTATCTTATTTATATGTTTTGTTAACCCTTTGTGTACCCTGTACTAAGTGTCATTAAAACCCTTTTTGATTAAGCTTTTCTGAGTAAGGGTCATTCTCTGCTTATTTAAAGCTGACCTACTCCATCTATATACAAACCATTGGGGCTATTATGGGATGTTGAAGGATTCACCAAGATACATAGTACTTTATGCAGTGATTCAAGTGACATTCTGGTACGCATTCTTGTATACTTATCACACCACTTTACTTGGACGTAAAATACTACACTATATGTGTGTTTTTTTCTGGTTCAATGTGAGCCGATCTTATTTAAGGTTCCTTGTTACCTTGAAGTTCTGAGTGTACCCCACCATATGAGGTCCCAGCAAAAGAACCACAGATAAGCGATAAAGTTTTATTTTCTGGTACGCACATTTATATTTGAGCACGTGCTAAAACCATTTTGAATTACTACACTATTAGGCGCATGTTCTTTCCAAACCTCATTTCCAGATCACATTCACCCTGATAGCCATTCGGGAACACGGGAAGACTGCTGCCACCTTCACCAGAGGGATTAAAGTATCACACCTGTTAGCACCAACTGGACTTTATTTAAATTTTTGCACTACAGTGCAATACCACTTGTGATTTGAACCAGAGCACCATTCTACACACCCTATACAAGTACTTTTGTTGGCAATATCTCTAGAATTGGCTGCCAGGTTTATCGTTTGAAATTGTTTTCCATTTTACATTGCACTTTATTATTTTATCACTATGTTTCGAGCAGAAGGTTTAGGAACAAAAAGGTCAGACCTGTGCCTAAAAATATTTAGTGAAGGCACCCACCAGGCCCACACAGAAAGTTATGAGAATGTTGACCTTTTCTTCTGGGATATAGAAAAACTATTAATTAAAGAAACCAAAATTTGGTGGGACATTAAGGGCCTTGAACTTTCTATAAAGGCTAATAGAATCCCAAGGGGCCTGCGTATTAACAAAAGTCCCAGTTTTGGGCAGGATAACCCCACATTTATGTACAAATGGGATAAAATTCTCAATAATTGCTCCCTGGACCTAATGAAGTTGATCATTAATGAAAAAAATATCCAATTAGAGGTCATTGAGCAACAAATTAAATGCAAGGAGACATCTATTTCACATCAAAAAGATAATGAGGAGTACAAAACTAATGAAACAGTATTACAAAAAAAACTTGAGAGAGCTGAAGAAAAGGTTATTAAGATTAAAGAAAAGAAATTCATAAGAGATTAAGTAGATTACGAAAACAATAAAATAAAAAACTGGAGTCGCCCTAAAAACACCAACACTTTATTTCACTCAAAAAATGGTAAACATCCATATAGAGAGTGTAATAAGCCATCTACAAAAACGTATACACAGCGAGCTGGCTTTAATAATCAAAATAAACAAGATTTACCATTAAGAAACAGATTCACTACACTTCAGAGATTAGAGTCTAACAGTGAGAGCGTTTTTTATCCCCAAGCCTTACCATCGGCAAAAGCAAAAGAGGATCATTTTCAGGGATCAATCAAGGATAGTATCACCTATAAAAAGAAGACACACAGAGGAAGAAGAGCTGGCGGTAGAAAGAGAACCCAAAAGAAAAAAATCCATACAGATTATGAAAGATCCAACCACACAGGGGATCTTTAACTTATCAGATCACCAATTAAGAGTGGCAGAGGTATTCTTACTTAGTAAAGTTCTTAACTTTGCACCTACACAAAAAAACAACAGGTTCCAAACTTTTATTGATTTAAATAAATTTGTAAGAAAACTGACCTTGAAAAGACATTTTATTAGAAAGGATACAGCCATTGTATCTAACTATGCAAACATGTCTAAATCAGGTCTGAAACCTACGTCAAAATTTTTCCCCTGGAATCAAAAAGCAGCAACATTTCCATTTTCTACGATATGGTCAAAAAAGACTTAATAGATTCACAGAAGGAAGTATCCACTAAATATAATCTTAATCTACAAGAGATGCAAGCACTCAAAGCTTTACAAGAAAACAGTAACCTAGTATTAAAACAGGCTGATAAGGGAGGAGGTCTAGTGATTATGAATAAAACAGATTATACTAAAGAAGCTGTCTGGCTCTTAGGTGACCTGGATTCATATAAACCACTAACTAAAGATCCCACAGAGGAATATGTTGACCTCCTCAGACCGATATTAGTACAAGGCCTTCACAAAGACATTATTACTAAAGACGAATACCAATATTTAATGCTGTCGAGCCCGGTAATCCCTATATTTTACCATCTACCAAAAATCCATAAGGATATGAAGAACCCACCCGGCCGGCCCATTATTGCAGGGATTGGTTCTATGACATCACACATATCAGAGATTATTTTGACATTTTTTTGAATAAGTATGTGAAAGAACTTCCATCCTATCTGAAAGATACAGCAAACCTTCTAAATATTTTAGAAGAAATTAGCTGGGATGAGAGCTATATGTGGGCCACTATAGATGTTCAATCCCTATATACTTGTATACAGCATCCTAGAGGTATTGAAGC